>CM077665.1:305164485-307664485 GCA_039707655.1 Elymus sibiricus
GACGCGGGCGAGTTGTCCGGCGCGCAGGCTTGACAGGATGCGTGAGAGCTGTCCGCCATGCATGCTCAACGGGACGCATGAGAGTCTACTGCGCATGCTCATCGGGATGCGATACTTTGACCTCCACCCCCCCCTCCCCCGCTCGCCTCGCTCCCAACTTCTGAATTAATGGCGTCCGACCCGCTGTTTATCATGTGGTTAATGCGCCTGGATGGAGGGACTAGTTTGCTTGTGATCACTGTTTTGTTCGTGCCTCGCCGAGAACTTTGACGTTTCATGATAACGGTACAAACGAACGAAATAATATAACAACAAATTTGCACCGACAAAGGTTAATAATTCTCTTACATATACATGATAATAAAAAATGCCACAAGCGGCAACTCCCCAAAGACACAGGGGCAAAAGAAGAAGGGAGAGGTTGAAGAAGGAAGACAAAGAAAACGATCTGATCCGCTGCTATCTAATTATTCATGGATTGCTAGGCGCGGAATTCCTCAATATCCTTCTTCATCGCCTCCACAACCTCCATCTCCTCTCGCCCCTCATCCGACATCTTCCGCGTTGCGGCCATGGCGCGGGCTCTTTGCTCGAGAGTGTCGATGCTCTGCGTCACGTACGCATGAAGTTCCTTCACACGCTCCACGGATTCCTTTAGCAGCCCCTCACACTCGATGTAGAGCTTCGCCAAGTCTTCCAGAAGTTCCTCGACGAGTTCTTTCAGCCTCCCCTCCGAGGCACTTTTCTTCTCGAGCAATTTCTTCCAGGCGTCGTTATCCTCCATAAGTTTCTCCATGCGGCCGGTCGCCCTGTCAACGGAGGCGTCGCTCTTCTCCAGCAGCTTCACCAAGTCATCGATCATCGCATCCTTCCTATCGTGCTCAGCGCGCATATCGTCGCTGGCTGAGGAATCCATGACTGCCAACTCATCCAGTTCGCCTCCGAGGCAAATGCGCTTGTTATTGTGAGAGCCGTCGCCTCTCCGCGAAAGATCCTCCCGGGCTTCCGCGGCGCCACCGGACATCTCTGCTACGGCCAAAGCGGTGTGGCTAGAGCTCTCTGGCAATTCCGCGGCGTAGCGGCGGGACCTCTCGGTTGTTTCCGCGGCCTTGGTCTTTCTTCCCTGGTTATATCTCGAAGTCGACCCAGAAACCCCCTCCTACCGGCCATGGCAGACGGAATGAAGGACTAACAAAGAAAGGCCCGTTTTTTTGGTGGCGGGGGTGAGGAATGTGCGGTAATTTTCGAGTACGTGTTTGTGTTTTTATAGCCTACTACAGTAAACAACTGCTAAGTGGAAACACGTTTAAGTTCTGTAGGTGTGAACTGATTTGTGAAAAAAATTAGCGCGTGGTAATTTGGAATGTGAAAGGAAACAAGCTCAATATTTATTGATGGTTTTAGTTCCCAAGCACGGAACGCTTTATGGTTTATATAAACCGTTTGGGATGGCGTACGTGGGCCAATGGTTTGATTAGACGGGACGCGTGCGAGGAGTACACCGCGCAGGCTCAAAGGGATGCGTGCGAGCAGTCCGCCGCGTAGGCACAGCTGGCTCACCAGCAATCAAGCCCTTTGACCTCGGACCTCCACCCACGCAGCCCTATTCTCTCCCAAGTTCTCCATTAGTGCTACACCTTCTCCTCCGATCTTATCTATAAGGGCCGCCACAGAGGATCGCCTCCTTTTTCGATGGACGACGAGGCAGCCAACAAGCGGGGGCGGGTCGAGGCTGAACCACAAGAGCCTCCGGCGAGCGTGGACTTCATCAGCAGCATCCCCGATGAGATGTTGGGAACCGTCATGTCCCTCCTCCCCATCAAATCTGCCATGCAGACCACCATCCTCTCCAGGCGGTGGCGCCCCCTATGGCACTCCACCCCCCTTGACCTCCTCGATGACGACGAGCTCTGCAGCGGGGATCGCAAACGCTTGGACGCATTGTCCCACATCCTCGCCACGCACACTACGCCAGTCAGACGCCTTTCCATCGGCACTTTCCGTTCAAACTGCAAGGCCGAACCCATTTTCATGAGTGGTTCTTATCCCGCGCCCTAGATCAGCTCGAGGACCACAACTTTGATGCTGGACATGGGTGCTCGTTGCCTCCGTCCGTCCTCCGCCGTGCGCCCACGCTGCGCCGCGCTACGTTCATGCGGTGCCTTTTTCCCTAAGATTAATGCCGCGCATGCTCTTCATCTCCCTAAACTGAAGCACCTCGAGCTCATTGGCGTCAGCATCTCGAAGTCGGATTTGGAGCGCCTGCTCGGCGGCTGTACAACGCTCGTGTACCTTCGTCTTCAGATGATGTTTGGGTTTAGTAGCCTCCACATCGCTACGATGAATCTCCATACGATTTATGTGCATGGCTGGTGCCGCAACACGCTGTGGGTTGGGGAGTTTCATGATATGGTCATTGAGAATGCGCCTTTCCTAGAGAGATTGTTTGTACTTGATAAAGAAGGTCGAACAAGAATCAGGGTCATTGACGCATCAAAATTGATAGTGTTGGGCTATTCGTGTGCTGAATTCTCCGAACTTGTTACAACTGAATCCATACCCGTTCAGGTACAACAATCTTGTTCTCATTCTTATTATTGTACATCACATTTTATCTAGTTTTTTGTCGATCTATGTTCGGCTGTCATCCAGAAAATGATTCCCATAAGCCTCGCATTGTCTATGCGCACAGTGAAGATCTTGGCACTACAATCTATCGGCCCCAATCTGGATGAAGTTGTTAAGTTCCTTATATGCTTTCCGTGCACGGAGAAGTTATACCTCGAGGTGATGTTCCTTTCCTGGTAGTTGTTAACCACAACGGAGTTCAATTTGTTGGTACTTTTACCCATGATTACAATGACAGATCTACTATACATTTTTTTGAGATGTTAATCATGAACGATCGAAGATGGCATGTCAATCTATTAGTGTATTTTATAAATCATGCAAATCAAAGAGGCCCGTAGTGTTCAATATTGCATCTAACCACTGATATGTTCTCTTCGTTTGCAGATACAAGCAGGACTCGGAGTGGAAAAGGTGGCGCAATATAACAATCACATCAAATGCCTTGAATTCCATCTCACGGAAATTACTTTGAACGAGTACCGAGGCACCAATCCAGAGATTCAATTTGCCAGTTTGTTTTTTCAGAAAGCAACGGTGCTCAAGGTAATGAGGTTTGCACTATATTTAGTGCGCCACAATGGATGGTTTACTGACTAGCGGAGGCGTCTACAGCGGAATGGAAAAGGCTCTGCAGAAGCTGATTTTCACTTTGGAAGTTCATATGACAGATTGTTCGGAATGATTCTATCGAGCCGATATATGACTTCTCGGTGGATGATCCCTTCGTAGAAATATTTCATCCCATGGATCCTGAGATTGGATTTGATTTCTAATGTCAGTTTGTACCTTGTAATCTTTGAATTTGGGCCTTGTTATGCTGGAATTTGAACCTTGTAATATTGCTGGTATTTGTGATACAATATTTGAAATTGCATTGTGATCTTTTTTGTTTATGCAATCATATTCTTATAAGTACATATGTTGTTGTTCTGTAGGCACAACATAGATGTTGTGCAGACAGAGCAAATCACAGTACACACTGACTAAACTACGAAACCCGTCTGTGATGATTTCATCAATCGCTCACAATTGTATACCAGCAAACGTTTTCCCACAACACACACATGTTATTAGCACCAATCGTCTGTGTTAGTTCTGGTGTTCACACATGATTCTCATTACTCACCTGTTTGCTGTATATCGCACACATCTTGTTATGCCGAATCGTTTGTGTTCTGCTGTATCAGCGCACACAGTTTATCTGAGTGAACTGTATGCTGTACTTTGCACACGTATGTAGTTTTGCTAACCGTTTCTGTTATATTTGCTAATCACAAACGGTTCATAAGAACAAACTGTCTGCCGTAGATCGCACACGCAACTACTTTCTGAATCGTATTTTATGGATCCACCTTCGCACACAGTTCGTGCCATTAGCAATGGAGCTTGAACTATACTGTTTGCGATTCATGCATCGCACACAGTTTCGTCGAAGGGTCTCTGATTGATGTGTCGTCTTTGGACCATTCTGTAGTAGTGTTAGGAGTTTTTTTGTTAGTGAATTTTTAATAGATTAGTAATGAACTATCTCTTCAGGTGTGTTTGGACTTCTCATTGTTTTAATTTTAGTGTATATCTTTTGTATTTGTGTTACCATTTTCATGGTAATGAAAAGTAGTTGGGCTTTCTGGTTGTACATTGTTGAAGTTGTTGCTATTCAGTAAAATAGATTGTTTTGCTCATGCTCTATTTGTTTATGTAGTTCTGCCTTGGTCACATAGTTGAACTTATGGTTTTTATATTTTACAATCTTGAAATTTATTTTGAACTTCTTTTTGTGCATTGTTTTACCGCTTCGTTAGTTTTTGCTGAACTTCTGGCTATTCAATGTTATAGATTGTTTCTATGATTCTCCATCTTATTTATGTAGTAGTTCCTTTGGCGTACATAGTTTTATGTTTTTCTGTATATATCTTAGGTTTTGTGTTTTTATTTCTAAGGCCATTTCTTTGTATAGAATTAAAACTCAGCTGCCTTTTTTCCTTTTTGTACTTGGTGATGACATTAATAATTCTAAAAAAACTACTTCTGGTCAAGATGGGGGTTCAGAAGTTAATGTTAATGTTCCAAAGTCTGATGGAACTAAATTGTTTGTGCCTCCGAGTTTAGTTGCTGAGGTTGCTTGCATTCTTTATAAAAATTTAAATCTCGAAGATCTTGTGTCTGCAGCTCTTGCTTCACCTAGTATGTGCAACTCCTTTTTATTTTTTAATTCTAGAGCCATGTTTTTGAACTTGTTCCTATCATGTGTTTTGTATTTGTTCTTGACTCTTTTCCTTTGTTTTGTTTTTGTGTTTTTGCAGATGCAGCCAATGAAGAAGCTGTTAATACCATCAACGATGTTCTATCTGACTTGGGTGGGACTGAGAAGACTGCTGAGGCTGAGTAGGTGGCTCCATTAGCTGAAGATTGCGATCCCATTCAGGAGCCTATGTGCTCTCTTTAGTTGTCAGAGACGCAGTCCCAATCTGCTGATGGCACTGAACATGTCACTCAAGCTGATGATGTGCCATTGCAGCTTCTTCTAGAGGATGAATGCAAGAGAAATAAGCTAGAAGCCTTTGAGAGGAAGAAGGCGGCCCGCCTATAGAAAGGTTCTAATGTTTCTGAACCTGGTGATCTTGCTGAGCCCACGCTTGGGCATGTGTCCGGTGTTGAAGATGATGTGGCGCGTGCCAGTGATAACATGGTTGGCCCTGTGAAGAAGAAATTCGAGCGCACCGTAATGAAGAAGCATCTCGTTGGTGAACTTACTCCTCGGAGGAGCCCACGTGTTTCTAATGTTGCAAGTCCAAGTGTAGGTGAACTTCTTGGAATTAGTGGTCAAGCTGCTGGTGTTACCCCATGTCGTAGTCCTCGTGTTCTTGGCTTTGCGAAGCCTTCATCTCCGCTTGGTGCAAGTGTATCTGGGAAGGGCAAGAGATGTTGCGTTAAGCGCAAGGTGGGCCGGCAAAGGTTAACAAGGGTTACAAGAAGTGTTCTTGTGTTAATACAGATGGCCAGGATGATGATGATTTCGACGCTGATGATGAGGATGCTGATGATGATGGTGTCGATCAGGTATAAATCTGTTATACATATTTTTTCCTTATGTTCATATTTATATTTTCTTAGTTGTTTTGTCTTGTGTATGAAATATTGCCTTATGTTCTACATTGTTGAATTTTTGGTCTATTATTGTTAACATGGAAAACATTTGAAACTTCTGGATATACATGATTGAACTACCTTGTATTGCATTGTTGAGCTTCTGTTATATGCAACCAGAAGTTGTACATTGTTGAACCTCTGGATATACATGATTGAACTGCCTTGTTCTTAATTGTTTAACTTCTGGTATATTATTGTTAACATTTAAAACATTTGAAACTTCTGGATATACATGATTGAACGACCTTGTTCTGTATTGTTGAACTTCTCGTATATGCATTGCTATACATGTAATTTCTTTTGCCCTACTGTATTTGTTTAGGTAGTTCTTCCTTGTTTAACATTTGCTGAACTTTTGTTTGTTTTCATTAACACATTTTTCTGCCATTGTTTCTTCTTTTTTGCATTTTTTGCAGTATGTTCTTGTGAAGAGGCCTCTGAGGAGGAAAAGAGGAGCCAAGGGAATGGAAGGAGCTGTTGAAGGAGGGGACGATGCGAAACGATTTAACAAGACAGTTTGCTGCTCACTGAAAGAGGTCAAGGTTTGCGCAAATTTGCTAGAGCTTAGGCACTTGGAGAGGGTTGTCAAGTCTGGTTTTGGTTGTGTTTTTGATTTAAAGGTTGATTCGAACATCTCTCGTCCTTTGATGGCCCACATATACACCAAGATTGACCCTTCAACTATGATTCTAGACATGGGCGAGCCAAATAAGAAATTGTGCATTACAAGTGATGTTGTTCACCATCTTTTTGGTTTCCCTCAAGGTGATCGTACCCCTCCTAGGCCCTAAGAGGATGGATTTGATGACGTTGTTATGGGGCTGAAGGCCAAACTTGGCTATAAGTGGAGTGATGATATCAAGACAAAGGATCTGCGGAAGATCCTCGAGGATCTTGTGAAGGATGACAAGAAAGATGATTTGGCTCTGCAGGTGTTTTACCTGATTCTTTTCATGAAAGTTGTTATTCCTGGTACATCTACACGGGTTTCCAGGGAGGCGGCAATGGCTGAGAATCTTGTTTCTGAGGATATGGCAAAAATGGACTATTGCCAATTGCTTGTTCATGATCTTAAAAGGGTTGTAATTAAGTATAAACAAGGGACTAGCAGGGGACAAGTTGTTACTGGTTGTGTCATTTTGCCGCTTCTTATGTATCTGGACTGCCTTATCCTTGGCAAGAAGCGTGTTGTTGATTTGAGAACTCCTCGCATCAATTTCATGGACCAGGCCAAGCTATGTGAGCTTGCTGCTGCTGACTTGGTTAAGAAGGGTGATGATGACCCAGCCAACTGGGTTTTTGGGAATTTGCGTGTGAGTCCTATTATGCATTATTCTTTTCCTTCATAGTATAACTTGAACTTCTGATATTATCTTCACTTTTGTTTCTTGTCCCTTCATTATTTTTTGACCCGTTTTACTTTTATTTGCGTGTAGTGGAAGACACAAGCTGAGGTTGTGTTCTTTAGGCATATTGAACGACCTATTCTTACCATGCCCCGTGCCACCGGTCTTTGCAGTGAAGCTGTCCCCAGAATTGAATCCTCCCAGGATGTTCACACCAGTGCTCCCCCTGAAATACCTGGAGGTTCTTCTGCCTATATGAATGCTGTAGCTGGCATTTCTTCAGAGTCTGCGAAGGGTTTCTTCGATGCTGCTAGTGTTTCCCTTGGTAGGATCGATGGTCTTTTGAGCACTGTTTGTGGGGAGATTGCCCATGTTCCGACGACGGTTGAGCGTCTTAGTCATGTTGATGGTATTCTTCCACTAGGTCATGGTTTTGATGCGGAGTCTTCAAAGGAGGCTTTGTCAATTGAAGCTCGAATTCTTGCTGAGATTCGTCAGAGGACGGTCCACCTCCATACCAGTTTTGAATTGTTCAAGAAAATGCAAGATGCTCGTTGCAAGCCTTTTGAACATGAGGCTAGTGTTCTTATCAGTCAGTTTGAAAGGCCTGATTCTGCTGATTTGGGTCATGACGGAGGCAACGAGGATCGTGCTAGAGAAGTTTGTGTTTCTCGATATTGATAGTTCTTTGATTTAATGTTTAATGTTAGTATCCAGTTTTTAGTGCTTTTAATAGCTGGCCTTCTTGTTTTCGAGTCTTTGAACATGTCTTTTTCAGTATTAGTGTTCATATGTGACCTTCTTTATTTACATTATCTGAACTTCTCCCTTGACAAGTTAGTTCTATATTTCCTGTCTCTGAACTTCCATGATATGTGTGTTGTCAAACCTTAACTTCTATATTTACAATACCCGAACTTCTTGTTGGGTGTTATTGTTTACAATTGACCTTCTATGTTTACTGTCTTTGGACCTCCATCATAGGTCAGTTGTCAAAGCTGACCTTCCTTATTTAGTAAATCTAAACTTCTTCTAATTATACATTGTTCTACGTTGTCTTTTAATCTTTTTATTTTTCATGTTCTATATGGTATTTGTACGCTGTTGATGATAGTGTTAGAGACGATATTATTTTACCTAAAAGTGCAACTACTCCTCTGCATGAATCTGCTCCTGCGAGTGCGAGTGATTTCATTATGGCTGCTGAGAATGTTTCTAAGGTTGATGAGAATGTTTCTAAGGGAGCATCTTACTTGTCCATTTGTTTCCTTCTTCTTTTTACTTCAAGGTTTTTTTGCTATGTGCCCATTTTTAATTGAGTTTTGCTTTTGTTACAGTTTGATGATGTTAATGTTGCTTCAGAAAAGCTTGCAAACAAAGATGTGTCAGACATTGGCTGCTCCGATGGGCTGGATCGAACTGAATATCATTCTTCCATTAGTGATGGGGTTTTTGATGCAGAGCAGGGAAAGTCAGCTAGAGGTGATACCATCATTAATGCCATCAGTTCTGAGAAAGCCTCCATCGAGGCAGATGTTGAGACTGGTAGCGTTCATCCAGTACCTGCGAAGTCTCTTGCAACAGAGCCATCAGTGGTTGTTGGTGCTGATTCTCCATCTCCTCCTACCGCACCACAACCAACCGTTTTTGTTGTTTCAGATTCTACAGCTCATACTATTGTACATGAAGATGATATTACAATGTCTGTTGGAGATGGCGATGATTCAGAAACTGAATCTGATAGTTTCAGAAAGGAGGAGGATCTGTCCAGTTCTGCTACTGGTTTAGGCAAGAATCCATAAAAGAGAGTAGCATGCTTCTCTCTTCTTTCCTCATCCCCGTGCCTTTTGTTTTTGTTTTTACTTATGATATCCCTGTGTATTGTGTGTGTGCTACAAGTTGAACTTCTGGTTTGTCCTATAATCTAAAAATGTGTCATGTGAATGTAAATAAAGTGAAGTGCAGTTGTTTTTATGTTGGGGAATGTGTGTATTGGATGGGGTTATGATGTTTTTAATCTTTGTGGGTTACCTTTGATGTAGCAGCTGAATGTGTTTGTGTTTTTTGTATGTCCTGTGATGATCTATGTGTTTGAAACTGATTTTTGTTAGTTGTGTGCATGGCAATATCTTCATTTCAAGGTAAAACTTGTGTCTATGTGTTGTAAGGTTTTTCCCATACCGGTACCAGGAAATTGTTTATATATATAATTTTTGTTTTATACCCAACCCTTCTTTCCTAAATCATGTGTATATGCAACCATTATTCCTATGTATATTCAACCTATCTTTTCTTGTATGTATTTTAGTTATGTTTTGTTTGTTGCTCTTATTCTATTGTTCTTGCTGAGCAGACAGTGAAATTGCAGCTGTGAAGAAGAAGGTTGATGATTTTTATTTCAGTGTAACCAGGCTTAGGAATGTTCGTTCTAAGAGGTGAGTCTAGCCATTCAGAACTTCATGTCATCTAACTTATGTACTGCCTGTGGTTTTATAACTGAACTTCTTGACTGCTTATGTCGATGCTCTCCATTAATTATTAAAGCACACTTTGAATATAAGTGAGCTTCATAGTTGAATGAATGCACATTTTATGTCATTATTTTTTGATTTTAGATCAAAGGTTATGTTCCGAAACAATGAGTGTGAAGCTACGGTTGAAGATGTCGCATCGTCTTTTGGTCCTCGCGGAATGCTTCGATCTTCTGTCGCTTAGGTTGCCCTTTATTGTCTACGTTGCAAATACTAGGGGTCAGACAAGCTTATCCTGGCATATTGGGTTTGTGTAAGTGAACACTATAGTTTTCTCTTTTATCTTTTTACTTTCCAAATTAGTTTAAACTTGCCGGTCTCATTATATTTATATGTACCTCTTTTCATTGCCCCTTATATTTTATTTTTCTATTATCTGTTTATTAGGACAAGATTTACAAAGGGCAATTTGATTCCCGCGTGAGGAAGTTTTTCAACGCGACTGGTCCCGATAGCATGGATGTCCATGATGCTGCCAGCAATTCATTGTTGATGCTCTTTGTTCTGTTATTGCTTTATTTGTGTTCTTGATTTTAATATCAGTTTTAATGATTGTGTGTTTATCTTGCTTTGGGTTATTTTCCCTAGTTTTGACCCACCTGACGTTCCTCCTCACATGGGTGGTGTTGGGGAGTGGGTTTCTATATTTCTTGACTTGAAGAATGAAAGGTTTCAGCTTCTTGACTCCTACTATGGACCAGCTGATGAATGTGCAGTGCGTCTCTTTTGGCGGATGACTGATAACATCAAGAAGTTTGGACCGATGCCAGCAATCAAGGGAGACACCCTTCAGTCAAGTTTCTATTGACCACTTCCCTTTGGATTAGATTGATGTCCCCCAATAGCATAACAAGTATGAGTTCCAATTTATCTCTATTATTTTTATTTATATGTATGAGTACGTAAGCTGCATCATTTTGTTATGATTTGGCTTTCTTTTCTTTTACAATGTTTCTTTGTTTGATGGCAGTATCGACTGCGGGTTCTTCATTCTTATGAACGTTAATTCGTTTCATGATGGGGTTCTTATGAACTATTCCCATGAGGATATGTAGGATATCAGGAAGACATGGTTGTATTCAATTGCGTCTTCTAACCTGTTTGAAACAGATTTCATGGATCTATTTGGCTACTATAGATGTAAGTCTTGAAACTTACAGTGTTGGCTACTTTATATCTTTTTTTGTTATTTGTATCCTGATACATTGTCTTTTATTTACCTGTATATTTTGTTTTAATAGGTTTCCATGTCATTACTTCCTTGAACTGCAGCTTTTATTGTACATGAACTTCAGTGATGATACATTGTGTTTTGGTCGCTGAACTTGAATGATTTTCATGTCATCTATTTTTCTTCAACTGTACCTTGTGTTGCACCTGAACTTCATTAGTTTTTGAATGAAACACTTTCTTTTAGGTTTATTTTTTTATTTTTTTGTAGATGAACTTGAATAGTAATCATGTCAACTATATTTGTTGGATTGAAGCTTGTGTTGTACCTGAACTTCAATTGTTCTTATGGTCTTTTTTTGCAGTGGAGGAGTTGGAGTTGACCGACTTCCATTACGCATACCTCGGGACACAAGATTACCAGCCTAGGCAGGAATCGATGAGTACAAGTCGAACACATGATGAGAGTGCTCGAACCGTTGTTCCTTCCAAGGTTGGCAAGCAGCCTGTCGGTATTGGGGTGTCTAAAGCCCCAGGGAGTGCTGCCCCAAAGACCCCTTGCACTGGGAAGGTGGATGCAGTCCAAGCTGAAGAGATTTCATCGGATTCTGATTTCAAGAAGATTGCTGGCATGAGGAAGGGTAAATCTGCTGCTGCTATTGTTGCTGGGAGAGGTGGCAAGAATTTTTTCATTGCTAGGAGGAATCCGACACTTGAGTCTAGAAACATAATCTCCTCAAAGAGAGCACAAAGATTGCCTCTGAAGTGGCGTTCTCCTATCAGTCCCCTAAAGAAATACACACGCCCTCATCTACCCGAGGCCTGGAAGTTGAGAGAGTTTGCGCTTAGTGAAAACGGTCTGAAGAAGTATATGGAGTGAGTTTTCTTCTTCTCTTTGCTTGCTGATATGCTCTAATGTGAACTTCTATTGTGATAATGTCTGAACTTCTTTTAATTTTTTAATCATTTTCTTTCTTATGTAGTTGCGCTTCTAACATTCTCCCATCCTTTCTTCCGCAGGACATAATACTGCATGTTTACTCTCCCTGGTGGCAACGTGATGGACCTGATTGGACGTGTCCTTCATAGTCTTTTTGGTGAAGGTTAGTAGATGGAAGGAGACGTAATGGATTTTCTCATAAACCAGTGGAAGGATATGCCGAAGACCTCAGAGATCTTCTCTTGTGCTGACAGGGTTGTTCTGAGTCCCTACTTCATACAGGTTTTTGTTTTTGTAACCCTATCTCCCTATTTTGCGCTTGTTTTGGTTAAGGGCTATTTTGAGGTATTTTTATTTGTCGTGTTTTAATGTACTTAATTTTTGTTGATGGTGTGTTTGTAATGCAGTAATGCGTGGATTACGATGTGTTATCTTCACCAATGCCAAAATTCAATGCAAAAAAATCTGCGGAGCTATGGCTGAGAATGTTCGTTCGTAAGGGAGAAGACCTTCTTAATGCAAAGCTGGTTAGGTTTTTATAACTATTGCTTTTTAGTTATGTATATCCTTTCCTGAGTTTTCCAGCAAGTTACTGTTCATCTGTGTTGTTCACTTCTTATGGTTTATAGTTTTTGCTTACTGTGTTTTGTAATGTTTGCAGTTTTTTTGCCATTTTTCAAGCGCATTGGAAAGTAGGGCACTACAGTGTGTATGTGCTGAATAGATATCGTGGGAGCATTGACATCCTTGACTCACTTCCTTACTCTAAGAAGGGCACCTCAAGAACCCGTTTCCATGAAGACTGCACACATATCGTGAGTTTTCATAATTGAACCTCCATCACAGGCTTTTTTGTCATGAATTTCATTCTGCCTTCCTTTGACAAACATTTTTATGTATGCTTGGTAATACTGCATCAAACTTGTGTGCTTGAATTGAGTATCATTTGATAGTTGAACTTCTGATATCTTTTCGTTGGATTTTATGCAAGTCTCAATATATGTACCTGAACTTAGCTATTTTTTAAATATGTTTTTGATTTTAGTGTTCATGTCATGTCTAGCAGTTCAAGATATTTGTTGGGTTGCTGGAGGAGGTGTACAGCAAGGCTGAGTACAAAGCCAGCAAGCAACCAAACTAGGTGTCTATTGTAAAGAGGCCGACTTATGTTGAAGTTCCAAAGCAAGGTGCTAATGAGTGTGGTTTCTTCTACGTGAAGTTTTGCTCTACATATGATGGCGATGACCTTATCAAAGATTTCGGTGATTTGGATGTATGTTTTCTACTTATTTGACTCTCGTCATCTTTTCATGTATTTATTAATTTTTGCCCACATGCTCCTGATGTGCTTTAGTTTGTGTTCCTTTTAGCCTTACTCTTTTTTTATTCTTGATTCTTTTGTTTTGCAGTCTGTCGTAGATGATTGGAAGGCCAAATACATGCACAATCTAGTCTTCAGACCAAAGAATGAAATTTTGCGTGAAGAGCTTCCAGTTGAGATCCGGGAGTTGGCGTCATGAATTCTGCATTTAGAAACATTGGTTTAGTATAGATTTGGTTTTGTATACCTTTGTTTTTGTAATGGTTGGAACGACTTGTTCGCGTGAGCTATTGAAGATTGGTTTAGTAATTTGTATATTTTATAACTGCGGTGTTTTGTTTGTGATTGAGGACCAATGTATCTGGAATAAAAAATGTTTGGTTTGTGATTTTCTTGTTATCTTATGGTTTCAGTATTGTTTCCACACAATCGAGTGTGGATTCTTTGCCCCTATGTGTATTTGAACTTCTTCTTGTTCTCTGGTTGGACTGATGTTTTATCACAGGGAGCATTTTGTGTTGTAAAATGCACTAGTACGACACCATCTTTGTTGGTATTCACACCGGCATTTCTTTTTGACATGGACTTAGTTTATGGCGTAGGCTTTTCCGACATGTTTGTTGGTAGTGTTCTCTCTTTTATTTTTCTTCAACTCATTCAAATTGTAGATTTTTTTGCATAGAAGTTATATGTCCTTTGTAATACTTGAACTGCAAATAGTATTCATGTAGAACTTGACATAACAAATTTCTCTTGCACTCCTTTATGGTTCAATCTTTTAGTTTATTTTGTCAGTGTTATAGTTGAACTTCTCCATGTATCCAAATAGAATTTCATAACTTCACGCATGACATTCGGCTTACTAACTTAGTTTACACGGCAGTACCTTTTTGTCAATCATATTTTTTCTCTACATCGACTCTTATACGAGAACTTCTCCAGTATGCTTATTTGAACTTCATTTTTTTTCTTTTTTCCTGCATACTCTTTTTATGTAATATAGCACCTCCTAGTATACCAGAACTTCTCCAGTAAGAAAATGTTGAACTTCTGCAATATTAGTATTTGAACTTCTCCAGACATACTATTTAGTAGTGAAATAACATAACATGTGTTGACATGCGCTCCAGACATATTAGTATTTGAACTTCTCCACACATACTGTTCAGTGGTGTGATAACATAATATACTGTTCAGTATAAGTATTTTTTTATTAATTGACCTAGTCTAATTGTGCATCAGCCTTGCGCTCCTCCTCGGCTTTGCTGCTTGCAGTTTATGTTTGTCATGTACCTTGTCCTTTTCCTCTTGCTCTTGCTCTTCTTATTCTCCTCCTCCTCCTCCTTCTTCTTCTTCTTCTTCTTCTTCTTCGATGAGGTCTTCGCTTTCCTCTTCATCATCTTCACCTTCTTCTTGAAAGTCTTGCTCATCTTCATCTTCCACCACTTTCTCTGTGCTTGCTCTAGGTTTTGCTTTCCCTTTCTTTTCTGGCTTTTGACTCCTTTTTTCAGTTTCTTCTTTGCGCTTCGGGCATGTTCGTGAATTGTGTGGAGCATATTCCTTGCAGATGCTACAAAGCCTACTGCTAGCTTTCTCTGGGTCTGGTCCCTTGTTAAGTTTTTGAGCTTTGGGTTGCTTGACTTCATCGGCATCTTTTCTTTCTAGAAGTGTTGGACAAGTCAGTTTGTTGTGTCCTGCAACCAGTTTGCATAGACTGCATTGCCTTTGTCCAAGTGGCACTCCATTCTCATCCAGCTTGACCACTCTTCTATCTACAGGTGGTGCCTTTATTTGAGCTCTCTGTTCACTTTTCTTTGCTGCAGAATGTTTCTTCCTACCCTTTGTTTGAGAGTACAACGGCGGTTTCATCATCCCTTGCTGCTGCTGCTGTTGTTGGTCATGCTGCTGCACTGAATGACCTGCACCATCCTGACATTTATTAGCTTGAGCAGCAGTTTGGAGCATTTCAGCTTCATAATAAGCAAGATCATCAGCTATTTCAGCATCCTCTTCAGCCGTTCTTTCGTCAATATCTCTTTGATTTGATGAATGTATGGCGTCAAGCTCTTCTACGAGCCTCTTAAGAACATAGAAGGCTCTGTCGTACTGTTGTTCACATCTCATTGCTTTCTTTTTAACCGTCAAATTTAGCTGCAGCAGGATGTCTTGCTTGGAGATTTTAGAGCTGCCATCGGACGCTATTGTGTTGTAGTCCCTTGTATCAAATGTTGGTTGCGATTTAGCTGTCTTGGCGTAACGTTTAATGATGTATTTGTCCGGAAACTCGTCAACCCTCAGGTAGTCCAGAATGTTCATGATGTGAAGGCAGAACAGACCTGCAATGAGATAAATGCAGAATTCATTGTTTGTGAGCCAGCAATGAGTTACCATATAGTGATATCATAATAGTAGTTTAGCTATATATTTATTTATTTATTTATTTATTTTTGCACTCACCTGTGTGGGTCCAGAGCTTGCATTCCACTCATATATTTTATTCACTGGATCAGCTACAACCTGGAATTCATGCTTTGACCAGGCAAATACTTTTTCCTCATGCTTCCCTCCGTTATGGTAGTACACAAGGTACTTATTTTCCTCTGTTGTTTTCTTTGCACGGAGGAGTGTGCTATTTCTCATCCTATCCCTCATCTCGCTGTATACGGCTCTCGTGTACTTGATAGCCATGTCTTCCTCATAGCCGAGATTTTTTTTTGTCACTGGATTGTTCCGCATATGTGAAAAATACGAGATTAGTCGAGCAGAGTAATTTTTTTAGATAGTAAGTGGTCATGCTCAAGGTTCTGAATAAGCGGTTGTTTTTTTGTCTTATTACCATGCTGGCCATCGTTTGCTCATTCTCTAGGTGCAGCCGAGTTTGTATGCAAGCATTTACCCGCCTGGCAAACTTGTGCAGGTTCTGGGTCCCCTTGACAAACCCTCTCTTGAGCACGTGATTCTTGCTCTCGCTTCGTTGTGTAGAAGTCATTCTAGCACATAAAATGTTCTTGTAATATGCTGATATCCACATTTTCCTATCACTCCACAGTTGCATCATCATCGGGTCATTCTGCAGGTTGTACTTCTACACGAGTGCAGCCCAGGCAGCTTCAAACTCCGTTGGCATTAGCAGCCAGTTTAAGATAGATGTGAACTCATCTTCCTATGTTGGATACTTTTTGTACAGGCACGCAAGGTGTTCCTTGAACTTCTTGAGGATGTGCCAACGGCATAGCTTGTGGACAGTATTTGGGAATGCTTGTGGTATAGCTTTTGCCATTGAAGGGCACTGCTCTGCATGGATATAAAATGTAATATGCAGTGTTATTAAACTTCATTGATCTTATATGCAGTGTTGTAAAATGTAAATTGCTTATTCCAGTGTAGTTGAACTTCTGTGCTAAAAGTATTTGAACTTCACAGCCAACACTATATCTATCTAATCATGTCACATATATTGTTTCCTATTGCAGTGTAGTTGGACTTCTATGCTACCAGGTTCAAACTTCACAGCCAGCACTATATCTATCTAATCATGTCACATGTATTCTTTCCTATTGCAGTGTAGTTGGACTTCTATGCTACCAGGGTTTGAACTACATGGATTACTTTCTTTTTTGCATTATAAACAATATACACTGGTGCACCCACGTGATATACAATTGGTTTTTAACCCCTTTCTGCGATGCAGTTTTAAACCGTCGCCTTGCCTGTGTGTGTGATAGGGGGGTCCATCCCACACGACACCGAAAAATCATCGGCGATGGTGACCAACGAACGCAAACGTTTGGCAAAACTAAGAGTATGGGATGTCCGCATCTATCACAAATGAGAGTCACTGGTCAACCGTTTGTGATATGCTGTACTTCCCATACGGCCCATCCTTGCAACTCGTGTGAGATCACACTAACATCTCACGCACTATTCTGTGGCGCACCATTGACGATGTGCACCGAATCACAAACAGTTCACGATTATAAAGTGTGTATGATAAGGGGACTATCACACACATTTAGTTCCACTATGACCGTCTGTGATAGGATATAAGAGTGCATACGTTTATCATTACAAAACCGTATGCGAAGGTTGAATCTATCCCACACGCAGCGGTTTTTATAAACTTTTGTGATTTACCAAAGGTCCCAAATGTGTGATCCATACTTCCCAAACGTGTCATCTAGACTACCTGTGTCAGATGAAGGCCTATCGCACGTGTTCTTCTTTGACCAATGTTTATGATGGGCACGACATCTAAACAGTTCACGATACCAAATCGTGTGTGATAAGGAGACTATCACAAACACTTGTTGATAAGTAACTGTGGGCGCTGGTGTTGTTAATCTCACACGCTATTTCTTGGCTGACCGTGTGCGCAACAGAGATTCACCGCACACGCCGCGAGTGGAGAAACGTGTGTGATCTTAAAGTTGATCGCAAACGTTTTGCTTTCTCAAAGTGCATGCAATGTAATGGCCTGCAGAGCATAATTTACCCCTAATTTAATACCCGCGTTCATAATTCACATAATTTAAATTTGAAAGTAGGAAAACATGTATTGCATATCAAATCATGTTTAAATATAGGTTGAAGAACAAATGCAATATCGATTCACATGTACATATATACTCAAGAACTACATAAGCATCAATTTGCAAAAAAAGGAAAACTACAGAAGGGACAAATAAACAATGATGGAACCACAGTTGTATTAAAGACGGTAAAGAGAGAGCCGAAAGACATTCTGGTTGCTGGAGAAGGTGAAGCGGAATGCCCATATTGTGCCCTCCTCCATGCCTAACGCACGGACAACTCTAGGCCAGTCCCTAGTGATGGCCGCCCGCCCATCCTTCACTGTCTTCATTATGACTTCTTGATACTCATTGTAGTCTCGATGATATACTTTAACCTTCATTGCATGTCCAACAATCATGTACTTTGCGACGTAATCTTGAGTAAACTGCTTTGGGAACCACTACACAAGAAAAAGATTCAGACATTGTTGTGTGACAACTCATCATGGGCAGTACTAATAGAAGGCTACAGAGTTCGTAGTTACCATCCTACAACTCACTGTTGTGTTGGATAGAGCATAAACAAATAGTCTAATTGGCATCGTTCATCTCTTTTCCCTAACAATCCTTATGAGATTCCTTACTTGATACTGGTTCATAAATATTTCATTGCCCCACACGCAAAAAGGGTCCAGACATGGATCTTTACCAAGGACATAGGTACCTACAAGCAACAAGCCAATATTAGAAGCTAAAATGCAGTTGCAGAATGGTGTAATATTTTACTCCATCAGTTCCACATTGTGTTGCGTATAAACATTTTGAGAAGTCCACATTTACTAACTTTGACCAAGTTTCACTAGTGCAGAAAAGCCTAGCTATGGCGTGGCGATAATGGCCTTCCTGGCGTAGACACCCGACGCCACCAATATGGCGCCACAATTAAAAAATAGTGGTGGTGTTGGATCCTACGCCAGCTGTATATCACATGATGCTGGCGTCCAAATTGGCCAACGCTAGGTATACATCTACACAAACTTTATCGTGTGTTGTTGTCCAACGCCAACAATTTGTTTTTTTGGATAATAAAAAAAACTCCGTCAGAAACTAAGAGCTTAAACTTCACAAAAGGTATAGATCAAAACATACTCATAAACTTAATAAGAGTTTAAAACTTAGTACTAATGAACCAAACATACTCATAAACTTCAGACTTTAAAACTAAGTTAGTACTCAACAACTTAACATACTCATAAAATTCAGAGTTTAAAACTACTCAACATCATCAAGGATAAAGTCCAGCTGGCGAAGCTTTTTCTGATTGTTCTCTCCATCTTTTTTGAAGTGATCAACGTCTGTGTCTAGGTTATGCTTCTCTAGCCTGTATTTCTTTTTCTCCATCTTCAAGTTGTCCCTCTTCTCCGTCAACTCATCCCTCAGTTCCCTTTGTTTGTTTAACTTAGTTTGGGCATTACAGTAGTGGAGAAATGGCTAGCCACAACTCTTGTTCATGGCGCGCCATTTCTCACCAACGCCAGCACTAATATTTTCAAATAGTGCTGACGTGGGCTAAATTTGTACGCCATAGCTATTTTCTCAGTGTTGGCGTTGCACATTCAGGCCCATTAGGCCCACACTAGTACTAGTCGGTTTTAACAGCTCCCCGTCGTAGTAAAACCTTATCCTTTCATGCTCACTCTCTCGATCCCCAACTCCACCCGTCCTCTCCTCTCGATCCCCGCTGCCGCCCCACCCGACGCCGCACAGGTACATCACCTCTTTCATCCCCACCACATGTATCTAGCATTAGATCGATTCTGTAGCCGCCGCCCGACCGCGAGCCGCCGCATAGATTCATTAGCGGGCCACATCATCACCTCTTTCAGTACAACTAGCTCCCTGTCAACCGAACAAGCCCTGAGATGAATTTGCCATGTTTAGTTCATCTGCGCCTTGGTGTTTAATTAAGTTCTAGTTCTAGTTCTTAATTTTGTTTAATTTACGGTTCCACCATTAAGTTCTAGTTCTTGCTAACAAATCTGAAAGTAAGGAATCAACCTAATGTTTAATTCTTAATAAATCTGAAAGCAAGGAACCAAAGAATTTGAATCATGCATGTTATTTTTAAATTCTTCATTCTAAGGGTCAGTTCTTTTGAACCTTATTTTGTAGCTAATTTTGGGCACATAATTTTTTGTATCTTATTTTGTAGCTTATTTTGGGCACACATGGACGTTTCAAGCAACAAGGAATCGGTGGGCTATGTGGAGAAGTGGAATAATTGGCGCTTAGAGTCGTTAGACTGGAGAATCAAGAAGCTAGAAGAAAACAATGCCGAAGTGAAGAAAGAAAGGGATCAGTTGATCATAGAGGGTGCTAATGCCCTCACTAAAGTAGACGAGCTGAGGGAGATGAGGGATAAGTTGACAGAGAATAGGGATCAGCTCAAGCTGAAGAAAAAACAACTCATGACAAAGAGGATTGAGCTACAGTCAGCTGTTGCTCATTTCAAACAAGATGATGAGAGCAATCGCAAGAAGATGCGCCAGCTGAGCATAATCCTTGATGATGATGAAGAGTAGTTAGTTGATTACTAAGTTTAAATGATGAGTAACTTTTGTGAAGTTTATACTCTTAGTTTTCGAAGTAATATTTTTCTTATTATCAACCGAAGAGTACTTAGTTGATTATTAAGTTGAAATGATCAATATCTTTTGTGAAGCTGGTATTTTTTTATCAGCTAAATATGACAGTGCCGGCATGCAATTCTGTCCAACGCCAGCAGGTACTCGAAATACTGCTGGCGTCGTCTCCAATGCCACCACTAAATTCTAACCGTGGCGCCATATTTGTGGCGTCGTGTGTCTACGCCAGCAAGGCCCTTTTTGCCACGCCATAGCTAGGCTTTTCTGCACTAGTGTTAGCACCCTCTGCGAGCAGACTATCCCTTTCATTCTTCAGTGAGGCATTGCCTTCTTTGACTTTTTTGATGCGCCAGTCTAAAGACTCTAATGGCCAGTGATTCCAGTTATGCACGTCGCCCACCGATTCGTTGTTGGCTGATGAATTGTCCATATGTGCTATAATGAAATCTCACCATCTTATAGAATGAAGAATTTAAAAATAACATGAAGAATTTAAAAAGAACTAGAACATAATTAAGCACCGTAAAATTATGACAATTTATCTATCATAACATTTTATCTACATGTTATACTACAACTAGTTTGAAAAGAGTTGTACTACAGCTAGTTTAACAGGAGTAGTACTACAACTATTCTATCATGACAATTTATCTATCATGGCGAATTCATCTACATTTAAATATAGACTACATAAAGAACAAAATTAGTGAATGTACACTCTATTAGTGAATGTACACTCTATTATATGTCTATATTGAGATCTCTAGAAACACTACATAAGGAACAAAACTATCTATCATGACTTATCTTCTATATATAAATAGCTAGACCCCACTATTAGGAATTCTCTCGCTTCTCCTTAAGCCACGTCACCCATGAGTGTTTTAATCAAGAAAAAAATTGGCATATGCATGCAGCTCATAGCCTTATAATCAAGTGCTCTATGAATGAAAAGTGAGACATGCATGCATATTTTATTTTGTTTTCATCTAATTTTAAACTTATACCCAGATATTTGGTAAAATACTGATTTTTTTTTTATCTCACTACAAGAGAAATTTTTATTTCATACAAAATCTCGCCGCAACTCGCGGGGCATCGTCTAGTATTTAGAAACAGAAGGAGTAGAACATAATTACCTATGCTTGAGTTGGGCGGGGCAGGTCGGCGTCGGGCGGGGCGCCCTCACGCTCCTCCTCCGACGAAGACGGGCCGGGTCGGGCGGCGGCGGCGTCGGGCGGCGGCGGCGGGGCGGCAGAGGGGATCGAGAGGAAGACGGGTGGAGTTGGGGATCGAGAGAGAGTGAGGACGAAGGATAAGGTTTTACCTGTTAAAACAAACTAGTGCTGGCGTGGGCCTAATGGGCCTGATTGCGCAACACCGGGCCTAATGTGCAACGCGAGTACTACGAAAATACCTATGGCGTAGGAACTTTAGCCACGCCAACAATAATAAGTGAAAGGCGAGAGCGCTGGGGTCCTCATACAAGTGACGTTCGGCAGAATTTGAATGCCACCACTAAGTGTGTACCAATAACGTACAAATTTAGGCAACGCCAGCACTATTTGAAAATATTAGTGTTGGCGTTGGAGGAAAATGGCGCGCCACCAACAAGAGTTGTGGCTAGCCATTTCTCACTAGTGTTTGTAGAGAAAACATATACATCTAGAATTGCAATTCCATTTCATTAGATACATCACAAAATTTACTTTCATATTGTATACATTTTAGTGTGGTATATATAAATAGTATTCTCTATACATTTGTTCACAGTTTGCAAAGTTTGACTATTCAAAAAATCTATATGCACTACATTATGGAACAGATGGAGTATAAGCGGAGGGATGAAAAAAGCCTCGGTGGAAAACGTCGGCCACTCCCATTGTTGTCCTGTGCAAGTACATGGAAAGTCATGATAAGTACAACAGGCTTAACATCAACCTAATATACAAGGTATCTACTTGAAATAAACAAGGCATATATGCTCACTATAACAACCAAAGATAGCCATTGGAAACTAGACAAATGATCAATTCAACCAACCTAACAACTAGATACAGAAAAGCAAGGCATCTGCTTGAAAACTAGACAAATGCTCACTGCAATCAACCTAACAACCAGATACAGAAAAAGCAAGGCATCTTCTTGAAAACTAGACAAATTCTCACTGCAATCAACCTAACAACCAAATTCAGAGAAATAAGGCATAAATGTTTAAAGTGGGAGTTAAGGGCACTGGTTAACAACACCAGGCATAATAGGTGGTATTGATGAAATTGAACTTCACGGTTCAGACTTGCACATAATGAACATCACATTGTGAATAACTGAAAGAAACAAGGCATACATGCTCACTGTAACAACCAACTATAGCCATTGAAAACTGGACAAATCCTCAATGCAACCAACCTAACAACCAGATACAAAAAAGCAAGGCATCTGCTTGAAAACTGGACAGATGCTCAATTAAACAATGCATCACTATCCAATGGAAAAAGCTACTATAACAATGGGTACGAGAGGGCTAGCTAGAAAAAGTATGATTTGCTCAAAGGATGTTGCCTCACTTGTCATGGATGGGCTCCTTCAACTTGGAATTTATGGTGCCAAGGGTGTGCTCCCTGATGTCGCAGATGGGATGTTTCCCCTTGTAACAGCTGTAGTGCGTGCCCTTATCTTGGTCGGTGAGATCTGACTTTGGAGCTAATGATCCCAAGCCACCGCCGTAGAATGTTTCCTTCAGAAATGACAAAAGGGGCTTGACGGCGTTGAAGGATCGCAAATCCATGACTGCGAGGTGGAGGAGATCAGCGGCGGGGCCTTTGAAGAGATCGACGGCGATTGAACCAGAGGCGTTGCCGGTGGACCACTTAACTTGTGACATGGCCCGAGTGATGCCGGTGATGTTGACGAGCTTGATGTCGTAGCCGGCTCTCCTGAGATACAGGAATACGCGAGCCCGCAGACTTGAAGCCTCCGGCATGGTAACATAGTCAACGTCCTCACCGGCTTCCGTGGCGAGGTGACCTCCTGGATCGAAGGGTCGGCACGAACAGCGCTCACCTCACTAGCGTACGGCGGAGAGGCCATGACAAATCTATTTTTGCTTGTGCGCTCCTCGAGATCCATGGGATATGTGGTTGGGCTGATTAGGCTGCGACTCTCTGGAGTATGGGATGGGGATCTGGGGAAAAGGGACACCGCCGGCCTCATCTAAAAACTCAGGGCGGCGATGGTGCATGTGTATCGGTGGGGACCCTGAACTTGTTTAGCTATGAGGCACGGATAGACCGGCTGAGGTTGGTGGTGGAAGGCAGCGGCAGGGGCGAGCTAGGGTTCAAGCGGGGGAGTAAGGGGATGGGGGCTTGCTGTGGACCGGTGGGGTGTTTGCGGATGTGTCTGTGCTACTGAAATTTTTAGTAGTAATGGTGTGGGTGGAGATAATGGTGGACGAGGGATGGCAATGGTTCAAATGCCTCGACAACTGAAATTTTACTATAGGATCGGTGGTGGACGAGGGAGGGCGGCAGTTGAAATACCGCTTCCACATAAATTTTGGTAAAGGAACTCAAGCGGGGCGGGAGCAGCCAAGATCGCACACGGTCCAAACATAATAAAGTGTGTACGATGTAATGAAATGCCGTGCCGTGAAACCACGAATTTTTGCATCGCTCAAGGCGGGTAGCTTTTTCTGAGATTTCTCAAGGAGGGTTCATCTCGCACGGTTCTTCCTCATTTTTAGGCACACACATGAAATTCATCCTACATTTCCCGACAGGCCCACAAACATATGACACAAACATTACGCTAACTTTCACCACAAAATCCCTTATTTTGCATCGGATTAGTTGACATTAGTTCATACGCTCGGTAATTTACAAACAGTTCATCAATTTACATGAAGATGAACTGCACAAAATATTCACTACGCCATGGATGCATACAAATGCCGCGCCTCCACCGTCGTCATGACCTTCCTCGGCTCAGAATGAGTTTTCAGAGGAGCTCGTCAAGTCAATTTGCTCCACTGGTTCCACGGCGGTGACCGGCGGGGCTAGTTCGGGCGGAGCGACCGCGGCGCCTCTCGCCAGGTCTGCCACTGTCGACGAAGCTACCTTCGCCGCGGTGGCATTCCCAAGGGAAGCCACCGTAGTCGACGAAGCTATCGTGGTGTCCGCGTGGGCCATCAGGATATAGACGGGCGCCGCTCTCGCAAGAGCTGCGTCCCCGGTTGTCGTGGCCGTTGTTGCCAGGATTGACGCCGCAGCTGCAAGGCCTGCACTGGCCTCCAATGCGGCTGAGAGGCATGCGGCGGCCGCCTCCGCTGCCTGCTGGTCTTGCTCCCACCTCCTTTTTCCCGTTGCATATGAGTTCTTCATCATCCGCTTCCTCTTCACAGTCTCCCACTGTTTCTGCCACTTCAAATCCCTAGACGCGTTGCGGATGGCATCCACAGATGCGATAGATTGTTCCACACCGACATCCAGACGGCGCTCATCCTCGTCGCGCAGGAATGCATCGAGGCCCGATTCCAGGACAGACAGAGCGATTCCAGGACAGATAGATTGTTCCACACCGACACCGAGATGGTGGTTGACCGTTGACCGACATGGAGGCCAGCACGTCGGAATCCTCTATCCTATCGTCGTCGGCCGTGACAGCTGCTGTTTGCTGTTGGCCGCCAACGCGTCGGAATCCTCTATCACGTCGTCGTCCAACACTATGAGGACTGCGCCATACACATCCCCATGGTTGAGTATCGGTTCCATTTGGTGTGTGTGGTGGTGGTGGCAAGCTCGGCGGAAAAAAATAGTTGTTAGCCGCCGGCGACGAGATCTTTTATAGGTCGCTGTCGGGTTTGGGTCTTTACTGTGCACATTACCCCTTTGCACTGGCTGACGCTTGCGGTTGCCACCACTACGTGGAGCTGATTTTGTAGTGTACGGGCATCGCACACAGTTAGAGTAGCACACTCGTGTCTGTTGGGGATACAATCGCATACGGTTGTTTCGTCAGATTCGTTTGCTATTTTAGATAATAGCATCTTTTGGGGTAAACGGCAAAAAAGAAACGCGAGAGAGGGTCAAAACACTACCATGCCCGATAGTGGCCCAAATATATACTCCCTCCATTCCTAAATATAAGTCTTTTTAGAGATTCCACTACGGACTACGTACATAGCAAAATAAGTGAATCCAGAATCTAAAGTATGTATATATACATATATATGTATGTAGTTCGTAGTGAAATCTCTAAAAAGACTTGTATATAGGAATGGATGAAGTATATATATGTACGAAGATGGTGTTGTCATGTTTAAATTCCCAATGCACAACTTTGATGTGCCACATGATGCATATGTGCATGCCTAAAAGTGTCCAGTGTGACAGAAAAGGGTTCATGATAGAAAATTAGGGTGTTTCCCCTACACTATGTTTCGGAGGAGTGGATCCTATGAACACATGACCTGGCTCAAACTTTGTCACACATTTAGCCATGCCTGACTTGTCGTAAGGCAACCAAGAGAATTTATACTTTAATTTGGTCAAACCATCACATATTGTTGTCGGTCAAGAGGGGTATATAGACCGCACAGTCCCACGAGTTGGCGCATCGTCGAAGATTGGTTGAGCGGGGCTAGAAGAACACCATCGCCCTGCATGTGGCCAAATGTATATAGGAAAAAGGTGTGGTCCAGTATTTAAATACACAATGCACAACACTATGATGTGCATGCACCTAGCTGAGAAAACTGGGCATACCCCCTTAAGATTGGTTATATATATGTTTACTACCTAGGTTATGGACGTATATATGGTACCCCTCCCCCTACCCCCACCCATGCACACACATGACACGTAGCTAGGGTGACCTTCCAGTGTTGTTAGTCAAATAGATATATATATATATATACCCTATGTAGCAGCCCATCGATAGGTGTGTCATCAAAAACCGCACAATGGAGGCATGCATGGTCCACACACACACACACACACACACACACACACACACACGTCATCCATCCTTGGCATTCCAACATGGTCAGTCAAAGGGATGACAGACTCTAGGGGCCCACCGATAGGTGTGTCATTGAAAACCGCACAACGGAGGCATGGTCCACACAAAACCTGCGCATACCCTGGGCCAGGCCGGGTTTCGGGCCGGGCTTGAGAAAGCCCACACTGAAAAACTCAGGATCGAGACCGGCCCGGCCCGACTGCCGGTCCTACTAAATCGGGCCCGAACCCGGCCCGAGCCCGGAAAAGCCCGACAAAGCCCGGTCGGCTCGGTACGACCACGACTAAAAAATACTTTTTTGCAAGCCCGAGCCTGACCCGGTCTGCCTGTCGGGCTCATTTTTCGGGCCCGAGCCCGGCCTGATGGCACGATCAGGCCCTGCCCGGCCCGGGATTTTCAGGCCGGGTCGGGCTGTCTGGGCCATGTTGCCCATGCCCAGGTCTAGTCCACACACACATGCATGCATGGGATCGCACACACACACACACGCACATGCACACACGCACACACACACACACACACACACGCACGCACACACGCACACACACACACATGCACACACACAGACAAACGCACACACGCACACACACACACACACGTCAATCATCGATCCTTGGCGTTCTAGCATGGTCGGTCAATGCTGGGTTACATACCCTATACTAGGGGCCCACCGATAGGTGTGTCGTTGGAAACCGTACAACGGAGGCATGGTCCACACACACATGCATGCATGGGTTTAGACACGCATGCGCGCACACACACACACATCATCGTCACCCATCCTTGGCGTTCCAGCATTGTCAGTAAAAGCATGACAGACTGTAAGGGCCCACCGATAGGTTTGTCGTCGGAAACCGCACGATGTAGGCATGGTCCACACACATGCATGGGTTAAAACACACACAGATTTTCAAAACAGGAAAAGAAAATCATGGATATTTTCAAAACAAGGATCTCAAGATTTATTTAGCCGGAATGACATATCACTATAGATATTTATTGTTGATAAATGCATATAGTGATCGTATCACACCGCCTAACACTAGTGCAGCCGCGTGCTATACAACCGGTTTTTAACCCATTTCCGTGACGTAGTCTTAAACCATCGCCTTGCATGTGTGGGCGATAGGGGGCCACACGACACGGAAAATTCGTCGGCGATGTCTGCACCCGGTCACACACGATGGGCAAAAATATATCGTTTGCGATTGGAAGGGCCATCACAAACAAACATATTGGGGAAGTCGTGTGAGATGAGCTTAGCATCCCACACAGGGAATCCCAAAGGTACGTCTCCGTTCTTATTGCAGATCACACACAATTTTCTGCATTACATCGTTTGTGATAGGGCTGGTCATCGCACACGATAGTTATAATTCTGTCGTTTGCGTTATTCAAAACATCACTCACGGTGCCTAGAAGAAGCTGTTTGGCATTGGGCTGCCCATCACACACACTTGCTATGTGAAAACATTTGTGATTGGGTGTCCGAACGCACACAGTTGTCGACCGGAATTCGTGTGTGATTTCTCACCGATCCAACACGCCAACTTTCTAGAAACCGTGTGGGTTTTTTGAGGTCATCGCCCATGGTGTAGTCTTAGAAACCGTCTGCAATAGGAACCCCAATAATCAGCCTAATATTTATAATCCACTTAGTAATCAAATTAACATTTCATATCAAGCACATAATATATTTCTTATTTGTAGTACGACAACCAAGATTTCATGATTGAATTACATCAGGGTACAACTGTCGGAGAAACGACACCTATGGGATCGCGAGGATCCCTTAACGATTCGCTAAGGGGAAGGGTTTGTACAGAGAGCAGATCTGATGATCAACACACGGGAATTTTACCCAGGTTCGGGCCGCAAAGATGCGTAAAACCCTACTCCTGCTTGGTTGTATTAGGTGTGTTCTAGCTCAAGTTCTGGGAGCGCTACAGTACTCAGCAGCTACACATGCAGAAAGGGCTGAAAAAGATCTGATCCCCCTGTAGCTACACCTTGGGCCTCCTTTTATACGTTCGAAGGGGTCACCAATAGTGGCGTACAGGGCATACATGAGGTGTAAAAGTAGGTACAATGTTATCATACCTAACACTGACGGTTTAGGACAAGAACATTAAATGCTCCATTGAGGTGTCCCTTAGCATCCTTCTATTCTGTTGCCACGCCATGAGACGGGTGGCAATAAAGTTGTTGTGTGCTTATCTTCTCTGCCACGCGGCCTGACAATCCGCACCCAAAAGCATGCCCTCATCAGAGCCTCCAGACGACGTGGTTATCCAGTCGTGCGGGCTGGATGACAGCTTGGCGGGCGGAAGTCTTGCCGGGAGGCGCTTGTAACTGGTTCTTCTGGCCCCCGACAAGGGGGCCTTGCTGGGGAGGGCTCGATCCTTCCTCCAAGCTTAGAAGCAAAGAGGCTTGCCGGGGACTGGCACGCACCCGACAAGGTCTTGCCGGCCCCAGGAATCCTGCCGCGGTCGCCCGCATACAAGTCAAGGTAATAGGTACCCTGGTTCCTAGTGCACTGACAGGAGCCCCCGGGCCTGGGCCACACATGCGCGCGCGGCGCTTGTTGGGCTAGGCCCAAAACAGTGCGCGAGCACACGCGGCCGCAGTTTTTGTAATGATGACGGTTGATTGCTTCTCCCCCCGATGCATGGTAACTGCAGGTCCTGGGAATGATGAAGTGAGACGGTCCGTCTTCTTTCTCGGGACGGGAAGCGACGAACAGTGCGGCGCTCATTCGCCTTCACCATTAACGCCTTTGCTCCCACCCCTGACTTATTCGCGTCATGGGGGATGCGCGCTGTCCAGGAATACGAAGAGTCGGCCTCCCTCCTCCATTAGCACTCAGTCCTATAAAAGGGAGGCGAGGGAAGAAGAGGAACACAGCTCATCTGCAATCCTTCATCTTCTCCTGCTGCTCGGTGTTTTTCTCCTCCTGCCTTTCGCCACCTCCCTCGACACGCCGCCTCAAGATGGTGAGGGGACGTGGCCGTGCCCGGGGTTCGCATAGCGCCACGCGGAGTAGCCCCCGGACTCCGGCGCGTGTGGTGGTGACGGCGACGGGGTCAAGCTCCCGCGGCAGGACGACGTCTCGTGGCCGCGCGAGGACGACTCCGGCGGGGCGCGGTGGTCGCAGCAGTGCGCCTCTCCCGCAGCCTCTCGTGGGGATCCACGCAGGGGTGGAGGTGCAGGAGTTTGTCGTGGTCCTCCCTCGCCGGCTCCGAAGTTGGCCGCGCCTCCCTGATCCCTTCGCAAGGGCCATGGAGAGCAGCCGGCCTCGCGGCATGTGGCTCCGAGCAGACGGCTGCAGCAACGGTCCTTGGTGGGTGGCGGTCGACCTCTCCCCCGGAAGCGCCATGTTCCTGACAAGGGGATGGAAGTCGTTCGCCCGTTCCCGGGGCCTCACCCCTGGGCAGCTGCTTCACTTCAAGTTCGACGGTCCCGCCACCCTCTCTGTGAAGTTCTTCGGAGTGACTGGCGTCCGCCTGGAGTGCTGCGCTGAAAGCTCGAGCGGCAGCGACTCCGATTCCTCCAACGACAGTGACGACGAGGATAGCGTCTTTGGCATGAAGCACGAGGACTCCAAGTAGGCATGTCTGGCGCCGTAGTTAGGTCCTGGCGTTCCATCCGCGAGACCTCGTTTCCGGATCAGTCGCCGCGTCATAGCGGTATATCTCCTTTTGTATTCATATTATACCCGATGTAACTCCGTGATCGTTCAAGAAGCAATGCATTGGGTATCAATCTTTTAAAAATCCTTGGCTCTTGCGTGCGTTTTTGTCTCCTGCTGTCCCTCGACAAGTATCTTGCCGGTGGAGCCCTCTGGCACACCCTCAATGGGAGCGCAACACTTCGAAGAGGTGCGCTTGCCAGAGTGCGCGCTAGAGGTCTTGCCGGGCCTTGGGCTTGCCGGGGCGCGCAGACCTGTTCCCGGCTACTCCTCCCGCCTGGAGGCCGTGGCTTGCCGGGGAGCTCTCTGGCACGCCCTCAACGGGAGCGCAGCACTCCGAAGAGGTGCACTTGCCGGAGTGTGTGCTAGAGGTCTTGCCGGGCCTTGGGCTTGCCGGCAGTGTGGGTAGACAGAGCAGGATGGTGACAAGAATCGCGGGCTCCAAAGGAAGCGCCGCCCCGTGCGTTGAAGAGCCAGCCCCCGGGCTTCCCTGTAAAGGATACGGCGGGTGCGATGCTCGATCCATACACCCATCTTTGCCGTCACTGCCATCTACTGCGGATGCCTCACCGCCATCTTGTCGACCTCTAGCACGGCGTTCCTGGCTTTCCCAGCTGCCGGAAGGGAAGTACTTTTCCGCATACATGTTGCTGCAGTGGCACACATAAGAAAGTAATTTAGCTTAGTCAGACCAACCTTTATGTACGCAACACACGCTTCTTTATGCTAGATGAAAGTTTGCTCTCCTCTTGATTAAGCCCGTCCTCGTACACATCTTATATCCTACGCTATTTGGAAACCTTGCCGGCGCGCACACTTGCCGCGGGCGCTTTGAGGAACGGGTCCTTAGCAGCCTGCTGGAAATGCCGCCATCGGCAAGGTGCCTTGCCGGGCCAAAACGCAGCTGCTAAGTTTGCCGAGCGGACTCGAGGCGAAACTAGAGCGCGGGCTAACCACGGCAAAGTTCCTCCGCGTGCAGATTGATGTACAAGGACGGAAGAATCAATCAAGACAACCCACGCTTGCCGGATGACTTTCCGGTGCGCACACCCCAGTCGACAGCGCCCAAGGAACGGGTCCTTAGCAGTTCGCCGGGGACGCCGCCTCCCAGAAAGATTAACCCTCCTGAAGGTTGCGCAGCCGTCCAGGTTGTCGAGCGGACTCAAGACAACTCGGGGCGCTATTGGCTCTGGGAAGGCTCCTTCGCGTGTTGGTGCAAGGATCAAATGAAGACAACAAAAGAAGCGTGATTGCCACAAGTCCTCGAAACTTATCTTTTCTGCCGCTCATCTCGCATGGCGAGGCTGCGCTCGCAGTGGTGGCCAGCGGCTCTCAGGAAGGTTACTCTCTAGGGCATTGCCAGCCCCCGAGCTCGCCTTCCATGCCTCAGAGGAACTGGCGTGCCAATCACCAAATCAGGTCCGCACAACCTTCTTCCCCCTACCTGGCGTGCCAAAGATGTCGGAGAAACGACACCTATGGGATTGCGAGGATCCCTTAACGATTCGGTAAGGGGAAGGGTTTGTACAGAGAGCAGATCTGATGATCAACACGCGGGAATTTTACCCAGGTTCGGGCCGCAAAGATGCGGAAAACCCTACTCCTGCTTGGTTGTATTAGGTGTGTTCTAGCTCAAGTTCTGGGAGCGCTACAGTACTCAGCAGCTACACATGCAGAAAGGGCTGAAAAAGATCCGATCCCCCTGTAGCTACGCCTTGGGCCTCCTTTTATACGTTCGAAGGGGTCACCAACAGTGGCGTACAGGGCATACATGAGGTGTAAAAGTAGCTACAGTGTTATCATACCTAACACTGACGGTTTAGGACAAGAACATTAAATGCTCCATTGAGGTGTCCCTTAGCGTCCTTCTATTCTGTTGCCATGCCATGAGACGGTTGGCAATAAAGTTGCTGTGTACTTATCTTCTCTGCCACGCGGCCTGACAATCCGCACCCAAAAGCCTGCCCTCGTCAGAGCCTCCAGACGACGTGGTTATCCAGTCATGCGGGCTGGATGACAGCTTGGCGGGTGGAAGTCTTGCCGGGAAGCGCTCGTAACTGGTTCTTCTGGCCCCCGGCAAGGGGGCCTTGCCGGGGAGGGCTCGATCCTTCCTCCAAGCTTAGAAGCAAAGACGCTTGCCGGGGACTGGCACGCACCCGACAAGGTCTTGCCGGCCCCAGGAATCCTGCCGCGGTCGCCCGCGCACAAGTCAGGGTAATAGGTACCCTGGTTCCTAGTGCACTGACAACAACATCATATAGGCATATGCTGCCTAGCTACCCAATTGCACAACAAGACGAAGTTTCAAATGCAACATCTAAAACCTTTGGAAATTAAGTATCATCATAGACGATAAATAGACAGATGAGTCTCATCTAGAAAACCGTTGAAGCGGAAGGCGAATATTGAGCCTTCAATGATGTTGAAGGTCCTCGCAACTTTAGGCGAGTGCCCGTGGATGATTGCCCTCCCATCCTTCATCCTCTTGAGGAAGACTTCAAGATGAATCTATGGGTGATGTATGAATACTTCCCTTGCCTCTCGATCATACAGGTGGTTTGAGACATAATCATCGATGAACTGCCTTGAAAAGGACTGAAAACAAACATACGCATAAATATCTTTTCTAAAATTTGAAACGGCGCAAAGGGAAAAGGACAAGGTGAAAGAGATGGTACCATCCTATAGTTGACTGATGTCTTCTTCATTGTGCAGACAAACATCTTATTCTCCGTAGCTAGTTTCTTTATCTTAACAATCTTTCCGAGTTTCTTGATTTGACTGATATTCAAGGACACCTCATTTCCCCACATGCAAAAAGGGTTGAACAGTGGGTCTAAACCTCTTACAGCAGGACCTACATGTGCAAGAATAAATTATTAAAAACATTAATATTACAATGGTTCCTGCAATTGCACAATAATGTGCTATTAGCCAAACGACCATGGATGTGCAAACCTCGATGTTAAAATTTAGTGTCCCCCATTATTTCCCCCTACAAAATATTTAAGATAGATATTGATCAGGTTATAAGTTATATTTGGCATACTATCAGTGAAATATGTTAAAGAAAAATAAACACATTGTAGATCGAACAGATTAATTTGAGCCACATGGAAAAGCCAGTTATTTAAACCAAGCGTGCTAGGAACTAGGAAATATAGCAATTCTATATGTTTCACATGTATTTAGTACATCTAAATTTGGTTTATTCATCACATGCATAACTATACAAAATTGTACCAACAACAATCGAACATCACATTGCAGAATTGAACTAAATAGTTAAATGATCACCACAACAAATGAATGAAACAGTTAACTAAGCACCACATTGCACAATAGAACATACTAGAAGGTCAGGTTGCAAGTAGCATTACGTTGGACATTTCGCTAGAATTTCTAAATGAAAGGCAGTAGCGGCACACGCAACAGGTAAACAAAACATGCTTAACCGGCGTAGCTAGGTGAACATAGGTTCTTAGTTCCTCATCCTCTGAGATATCGATGATGATCGTCTCCTTCAACTTGGAAGAGGGCAAGGCCTCCATACCGTGGGAGCACCCCTCGTAGTGGTGAGTGGCCTGATCCTTCCCCGGCACCAACATGTCGGCTCTAGAGTTGAGGTAAGCATGGGCACACTGAGAAAACACATCGAAGTCTTCATCGAACGCATCGGCGGTGCCCTCGAGAAAAGACCATGAGTTGTCGTTTATAGCAGCCAACCGTGTGGCGGCGTCAGCGCGCGAGGCGTCGACGGTGGCATCGACGGCGAGGTGCTCCTCCAAGATCTGGGGGTTGGCACGCATGGCAGCCATCGCTGTCTCATCTCCGCGTGCATCCGCGATTTGCTTCTCTGCTACCAAATGCTCTTTGAGATCTTGGCTATACTGCATGCACCATGGCTTTCGACGGCGATTATTTGGAGGATGGGGCGGTGATTTGGGTGGAAGGTGTCGCGCCGGCGATCGGGCCATGTGGGATGGAGGAGGGATGAGGGGTTATTGGGGAGGTGTTGATTACCTGACTAGATGGACGAGGCCGAGCAGCAGGAAGGAGCGTCGCCGGCGAGGAGGCGGCGCTGCAAGCAAGCAGTGAAGGTTTGAACTAGGAAAGGTCAAGGAAAAGGGGGAAATGTGGCTTTTGATTGGTACCGGGGGTGAGGGAGGTAGATATTTCCACAGCAGCCCAAAATATTCATTCGGTGCAACGAAAAACTGGCGCGGAAAGCACCATCAGGAACAGTCCCTTATTCAGTACCGTGTGCGATATCAAAACATCACAAACGAAGCCTGTGCTATACCCCGTGTGTGATGAACTTGAACGTGCAAAATTTTCAAAATAGTTTTCGATATCAACACATCACAAACGAAGCCTGTGCTATACCCCGTGTGTGATGAACTTGGACATGCAAATTTTTTTCTCCAAGCTTCCGACGTAAGATTGGGTACTACATTGCACACGGTTCGTGCCAACAAATTGTGTGTAATGAACTTCAATTTCATTTTCAATTGGAAGACGGAATGGGGATATGGCGGTAAATTTTTGGTCCGAATTTCCCTGGTTACATTAGAGTGGTCATCCACGTCGTCATAATTTAACATGAATTGCTCATTTGGGTACTACACAAAAGAGCCTACACCACAGCCCGCACTTACTTAATCGAGCAATTAAACAGAGTTGGTTGACATAACATTACTCTAACAGAAGACCAGCGCTCTAAACAAAGGCTAATGTTCCGCCTGACGCTCGTCGATCTCCGCCGCATCCTCCATGACCAACTCACGTTCGATGACCTCCAGGGGAAGGGGCTCTATGGCATCCATTGCCACATACTCAGCAAGCATCTCGCAGTCCGCGTCCGCCATCTCTTTGGAAAAGGCCGCCACGAGCCGGGTGTGGGCGGCCGTGGTCCGGGCATTGATGGCCTCCATCTCGGCAAGGGAGGCTGCCGACGAATGGATGGCTGCCCGAGCGCTCTCGACGATTGCCAACTCTTCAGACGTAGGTTGCCGACCGGTGTTGGAGAAGGCCGCTGCTATTTGTGTAGTGACCGACACGACCTGGGCGTGGGCGACCTCGACATACACGTGGGCAGCCGCCATCAGGGCTACGGGGGCCGTAGAGGAATGGACAATTGCTGTGCCGTTCTCGCCATTTGCTATCCCGGTCGCGGATGTTGCTGCCGTCATCTCAGATGGAGTAGCTGCCCTTACGGCGGCTGCAGCCGCCCTGTCGGAGATTGCGTCCGCGCTCAAGGATGTTGTGAGCGCGTTCATGGCTGATGCAGCCGCGCCCGGGCCGGAGTGGGTCACCGAAGTTGCCCTCAGGACGCGGATCCACGTCCCCATCTTTCACTGGCGATGTTTGAATAGTATAGTGGTCTTGGAGAACAAGTGCGACTCTGTGGTTGATGCGTCGGTGATGGACTGTAGCCGATGAAGCTTCTGGCCTAAGCCATGTATGAGGATTGGCCCAAGATATTTTATACCACATCACACATGTTTCATGATCAAGAATTGTTTGCGATGTACTTGATTTTCATATTGTTTTGAAACAAAAAATGATGTTACATCGGCAATTGAAGGTGTTTGGATTGCAATAACATTTATTTGCAGTGAACGTGCAACCATAGGAGTATCTGTTAAATATGGAATTATTCAGGGTTGTTTACGCCCTTTTAAACATTTAAAGAGTTTTTTAGACATTTCATGTGCATAGTTCAAATATGAACTGAAGTTAAGCACATACTAGAGTGCACCTGAATGGGTTGAAAATAATATATGTGTCACTCGATACATGTTTTGGTCTCATGCAAGAAATGGAAATTAAATGAATTCCAAACCTCTCGATATTTTGGCTCGGCCATAGACTTTGAGAATTTGTGTTTTTAAATTCCAGTAAATCCAAATATCGTCAGAAATTCATGAAACTTTGCATGGTGACATGTCATGGCTCATGTGTGTTGTGCTAAAAAATGCCCAATTCGGGACAAGTTTTGGCACAAACCTCTTACAAACCGAAGATTCTCACAAGAAGCCATGTGGTTCACATAGGGAAGTTCACCTTTTATGTGTGAAACAACATCCGATGTATCTCCTCGCCTTCAATTTATTTCTAGAGTCATCATAGAGCAACATGACTGTGTCGTGCTAAACAATAGAATTTGATAGAGTTCATTTGGCCTTTTTAATACATTAATTGAGTTTTCTAGGCATTTAATGTGCATAATTCAAATTTTAACTATAATCACAAGGTCCAGCGCATGAAAATAGGTCAAAAAATAATATACGTTTCCCTAGATGCATGTTTAGGTCCCACGCAAGAAATGGGAAAGAATATCAAACATCTCATTGTCTTGGCTCGACCGCAAACATTGGGAAACTTAGTTTTTAAATTCATGTAAATGCAAACCTCGATAGAAATTCATGAAATTTGGGCATGGTGTCATCAATTGCCCTGTTGTGTGTGTTCTGATAAAAAAATTGCTCAATTTTGGACAAGTTTTGGCACAAAGCCTCTTACAAACCGAAGATTCTCACAAGAAAGTCGTGTGTTCCGATAGGGAAAGTTCACCTTTTATGTGCGAAACAACATCCGCTGTCTCTTCTCGCCTTAAAGTTATTTCTAGAGTCACCATAGAGCAACATGACAGTAAGGCCAAACTATGGATTTTTTCCAGGGTTTGTGTGACCTATTTAATACATTAATTGAGTTTTCAAGCCGTTTAATGTGCATAATTCAAATTTGAACTACAATCACAAGGTCCAGCGCACGAAAATAGATTGAAAAAATCATATACCTTTCCCTGGATGCATGTTTAGGTCCCACGCGAGAAATGGGAATGGATTTCGAACATATCATTGTCTCTGTTGGCTCGGCTGCATACATTGACATACTTGGTTTTCAAATTCCCACAAATCCAAAACTCGTCAGAAATTCATGAAACTTGGCATGGTGTCATGAGAAGGGCACACGTATGCCGTGGTAAAAAATTGTCCTACTTGGACATGTTCTTGCACAAGCCCCTTACAAATCAGAGCGCCTCACAAGAAGCTTTGTGGTTTCGATTGGGAACATTATATATGCACGTCACATCAGCGGGCGAAAAGACATCCGATGCCTCTTCTCTCCTTGATTTTTTTTATAGAAACAACAAAGACATGTAGGTGCGAAGTGCAAAAATATGAATAAATTAAGGGATCATGGGGCTTTTAAATGCATTAATTGAGTTTTCTGTGCATTATTTAATGTGCATAATTCAAATTTGATCTACAATGTCAAGGTCCGGTGCACCAAAATGGGTTGAAAAATCATATATGTGTCTCTGGATGCATGTGTTAGGTCACATGCAAGAAATGGGAATGAATTTCAAACATCTCAGCATCTTGGCTTGACCACAAACATCGAGAAACTTGGTTTTTAAATTCTCATAAATCCAAAACTTGTCAGAAATTCATGAAACTTGGAATAGTGTCATGACAAGGCACACATATGCCGTGGTAAAAATAATACCAACTTGGACATGTTTTGTCACAAGACTCTTACAAACCGGAGCTTCTCACACAATAAGCTACGTGGTTCCGATAGGGAACATATGCATGCCACATCTGCGGGTGAAACAACATCCGATGCCTCTCCTCTCCTTGATTTTTTTTGAGAAACAACATAAACCAATAGGTGTGTACTGCAAAAATATGAAATTATTAAGGGTTCGTATGGCTTTTCTATACACTAATTGAGTTTTATGTGCATTTAGTGTATTTAATTCAAATATGAACTACAGTCAGAAGGTCTATGTTGCGCAGGGCCTCGTCATATAAAGCACAAATATGTCGTGGTATTTTTCGTGTCCACTTTGAGAGAAGGAGCAAGCATTATTAATAGCGAACAAAGACATTTTGGAACAAATGTCAGTCACGTTACCATCGCAAACGGGTGTATTATTTATAATTCATGGACGTTCTACTGACCATTTACGTGTTGCCACGTGTCGCACTCTGTATTGACAAGGAGGTAGCGTGCGGACAGGTGTTTGAGTAGACTGGTGGTGTGAGAGCAGTGCCCTCTGCACGCTCATCGGGGAGGCATTTCCTTTGCTAGTCATCAAAGACGTTTCAGATTGAATACCCGTATGCAGACCGATGGCAATGGTTCCTTCCCTACTAAGCCAAGCAAAAATCTGGCACGAAAGAATTTTTTTCATTGCGTCGTCACAAACGGTTGTGAATGACGACCCGTGTGCTCTTCCCAATGCTCCACCTTGTACTAGTGCTAAGGTTGCCATGTATGCAATAATGTGGGAAGGTAATTAAGAGGAGAGATATGAGTTTGGTGACCACATGAAGAAACAATGCGAAGCGCGTGAACCTTGGCAAAACAATTAAATGAAGGAAACTCACCAATGCATGCAAGAGTTTAGTTGCTAAATCATTAAATGAAGGGAGCTTAGCAACAATGCATTGTGGACTTGAGTTGCTAAGACATTTAATACACTAAGCACCCCATCTAAGCACCGATCGATGCATTGGCAGCAGCACACAGGTAAGATTCGAATCTGTCATATTGGGAAAATTGTCATTTGTCAAATTGGAAACACTAACACTTGTCAAATTTTGCAGGAACAAAATCACTATTACGGTGCAATTTTGCAACTGAAATTCAGTAAACATAGATTTCATTCATAGACTAAGCATTGGCCTTTGTACAAAATAGTTCAAATCGACAGCTGAATCGAACAAAATTTTCCCCATTTGTTGCCAACCACGTAGTGAAATAGCTAGTTCAACTATATATACTAGCTAATTTAAAGTAGGTGGGACAGTTCGACCATATCTATAGTTATATGAACTGAACAAAATAGCCCCTAAATACTTGAGGTGCTTTGTGCTACTTCTAGCAGCCTTCTCCTCTGCCGAGCGCGTTCAGTAAGAGGCAGAGGAGGAGGAGCCTACCGATGAACTAGAGGAGTCGAATTTATCGCCTACCGTTGCTGCCCTCCGCCGCTCCTGACGCGCCTCCTCGAAGCGTCGGGACTCAGCGTAGATCTCCTCATTCCATGCCACAGCGGCGGCGTCTACTGCGGCCACGGTGGCGGTGAGCCTCATTGTGTGCTCGACTTGGAGCTCCTCCTCCTCATGTAGGAATTGATGTAGCGCGCTAGGCCGCTGACGCAAAAGCCGAGTGGCTGGGCTTCGGCGGTGGCCTCCTCCTCCCGCCTTCGAGCCGCGGTGGCGGAGCGGATGATGGCCCCGACGGCTGGCCGTGGGTTGGCTACCAAGGCAGACGATGGTGTGGTGGCGGCCAAGGAGGCCGCTGGTGGGGTGGCAAAAATGGCGGCCGACGATGGGGTGGCGGCCACGGCGGTCGCCGGCAGCAGCTGCCTTCGGGCACAGGTGGAGGAGCGTGTGTTGGGTGGCGTGCGCACATCCAGTAAGGACGCCACACGCACTACACGCTTCCGGGTGCTGCGCCGTCGACGTGGTGCAGCCTCCCAGCTGGAGCTGCCGTCTAGAGGAGTGGCAGAGTGACGACGACGGACAGGTGCCATTGGCGATTGGGGGAGAAGCAAACTGGGGAAGCTACGGGTAGGGAGGGGATGAATGCGATGTGGAGATGCCGGCCATGAGGGTTTATAAAGCAGGCGGCCAAGGCGAGCCGGGCGGGAAGCTTGCACGCGTTCCTGCGCGGTTGCGCGGAAACGGGAAGCCCAAAAGAAACGTTGCGCACTCCCAAAGCATTGGGTGTTTGGGGAATTTCGGTGAGCCGGGCAGGAAGCTTGCGTGGGAACCTACGTGCTCCCGATGCATGCACTGGAATCCTCGAGCGACAACGCGGTGACAAGACGGGACGGAGGTGGGCGAAACGACAAGTACACAAACAGTTAATAATAAAAAACCATTTGCGTTTTATTATAAAGCAAACGGTCGTTCTGTACGCACCGTCGCGAATTAATCTACGCATGAGGCGGTTGATGCGACCACGGTGCGCTCTGCTCGCGTCTGTGCGCGCCTGCTCAGCCGGTGTCCCTCCATGCACGAACGATCACGTACGTTCGGGGCGCCATATGCATGCTGTTGCGCCGCACCCGGCACCACCATGCAGTTAAGCGCTGCAAAACCTACCATGCAGACGTGCCGAAATTCCAGGCCATCCGGCGCAATTTATTCCCGCAGCCATTTACCTTCATCTCTTCCACCTTCCGATCGTGCCACACAACACAAGAAGCACACCCACGACGGCAAATAATAGAGAGAGGATGCACATCTCTTCATTGCTTCAACATTCCCACGCGGATCCAATGGCGGCTGCCGACGCCGAACATCAGTTCACCACTATTGTCAAAGTGGACACCCACATCAGGAAGATGGACCTCTTGGTGGTGTACACCAATGACCCGGTCATGGTGGTGAACTCCATCAACACGTTGGAGCAGCTGCTTGCTGAGGATGACAAGTACAAAGTGGTCGGCTTCGACCTCGAGTACACAGGCGGTCGTGCCGGGCATGATCAGAAGGTTGCCGTCGCCCAGTTGTGCGTCCGCCATCACGTGCTCGTCTACCACTACTGCATGGCCACAAGGCCTTGCGAGCGTTGCGCTAGGTTTGCCAACAGCGCTGACTACAGGTTCGCAACGGTGGACACCATCAACGATCTAAAGGTGCTCAAGACATCAGGCTTGTCCTGCCAGAAGCTTGTCAACATTCAAGGTCAGTACAGGGTCTGGGCGGCGAGAAGAAGAAGCAGAAGCACTCCCTGGTTGACCTCGCCGCGGCCATCATCGACCCCTACTACAGAGACATGAAGGCTGAGTGCGACAAGGACAAGTCTGCCTAGCACAAGGCCTCGGTGAACAAACTGGATGAAGAACACATGAAGTACGCGGCCAAGGATGCGTACACAAGCTACGAGATGTACATGAGGATCATTGACATGAGGAAGTGCCTCCTTTCTGCAGACGGCGAGGGATATCCACAAGCAGAGCAGTGTCGGCAACCATTGTCAGAAGAACAATATGATTTGGTGATCGCCTACTTCTTGTAGATTTATATTGAGGAATGTACATGTGTTTTGTAGTCACTTATCTAACTGGATGTTCAAGTTGGTTATGCAACAATAATGTTGGTGTTCTGTATACAGAGCATATAGATGTTGTGCAAACAGAGCAAATCACATCTCATACAATTATTAGTAGCAACCGTCTGCCCACAACACACACAGATTGTCATGATGAATCATTTGGGTTACTATTGGTTTTCCCACACAATTTTGATGAATGAACTGTTTGCTGGGTACCCACAACACACACGGTTGTCAGGATGAATCGTTTGGGTTATTATTGGTCTTCCCACACAACTCTGATGAATGAACTGTTTGCCGGGTATCACACACAGCTTCTTATGCTAATTCGTTTGTGTTCTGCTGGATCAGCGCAAACAGTTTGTCCGAGTGAACTGTATACCGTACTACGCACACGTATGTAATTTTGTTAACCGTTTCTGTTATCTTCCATAATCACAAACAGTTCATAAGAACAAACTTTATGCGACGCATCACACACGCAACTATTTTTTGAATCGTATTTGATGGGTCCGCCATCGCACACAGTTCGCGTCATTGGCGACGGAGCTACACCTATACCGTTTGTGATTGGTGCATCGCACACAGTTTGGTCGAAGGATCTCTGATTGATGTGTCATCTTTGGACCATCCTACAGTAGTGTAAATGAACCTTGAGATCTAGCAACTTCCCAACCGGCCACCCATCCTTGGACTACTCCACCCAAAGCACGCTTAACTTCCGAGTTCCATTCGAATCGGTTAGGGGCTAGGAAGCTACAACTTGCTAATAAGGGTTGCCTCCTATGATTTAAAAGGCGTGCCTCGATGGGCACCTCGTGGGACCAGGTACGTATCACAGACGTTTCTGGTAGTACTAGAAACCGTGTGCGATGGTGGCATGACGCCGCCTGCCGACGCCTCCATGGGCTGATGATGACGTCTCGCTCATGCTCGATGGCGTGATGCCGCTTTTGCTTGCTTTCCGGCCTGCTCCATCTCGTCCTCCTCGTCCAGGAGGTTGATGACGGAGTCGGCGCTTCCGTGGGAAACCGATTGGGGGAGTTGCGGGAGACCGATTGGGGGAGTGGCGGGAGAAGCATGTTTGGATAGAACACCATTTTAATACAAATTGGATAACTTATGAAAGAAGGACGCTCGAGCTAGCACGACACGTGCGCACACCGTTATTACACACGCATGGGCTCGAGGCGGGGGTATAGAACTGCTTTAAATTATTCATAGTTAGTTTGGCCTTTTGTATACTACTCTAGGCGGGAGTACACTAATTAAGTTTCTAGGCATTTAATGTGCATAATTCAAATTTGAACTAAAAGCACATTCTCCATGTCACCAAAATGGGTTGAAAAACATATTTGTGTCGTTGGGTTCCTTGTTTAGGCCCCATGCAATGAACGTGAATGGATTACAAACATCTCGGCGTCGTGATGAGGCCACAAATATTGAGAAACTTGGCTTTTAAATCCCCATAAATCCAAAACTCATCCGAAATTCTTGAAACTTACCCGATGTCATGACACGACAATTATACGACATGGTAACTTTTTGTCCAATTTGGGACAAGTCTCTCAAGAAGCATCATGGTTTCGATACGGAACATGTCACCTCTGTGGAGGGAACGACATTCAATGTCTCTTCTTGCCTTGATATTTTTTCTACATGCAACATCGACTAATACAAATGCAGTGCTAAAATGTGGAATTATTCAGGGCTCGTTTGGCGCCTTTTATACATTAATTAAGCTTTTCTATCCATTTAATATGCATAATCCAAATTTGAATTACAAGCACATGCTCGAGGGCACCAAAATGGGTTAGAAAATCATTTTTATGTCCTTGGGTCCCTGTTTAGGTCCCATGCAATGATTACAAACATCTCGGCATCGTGACTAGGCCGCAAACGTTGAGAAACTTTGCTTTTAAATACCCATAAATCTGAAACTCGTCTGAAATTATTGAAACTGGGGTGTGATAATCCCCAAGTGCAAGGAATCATCGTAGCAATTTCCAAAGGTGGAAGTGATAAGTATGGAGTGTCGAACCCACAAGGAGCTAAAGGTAAGATCAATATTCTCTCAAGTCCTATCTGTCAGCGGACGACACCTATGGAATCACATGGATCCCTTTACGGTTCGGCAGGGAGAAAGGCTTGCACAAAGAGCAGATCCAACGACCAACGCGAGGGATTTTTACCCAGGTTCGGGCCGCTGAGAAGCGTAAAACCCTACTCCTGCTTTAGTGTATTAGATGTGTTTATGCCCAAGCTTCAGGAGCGCTATGTGATGAACAGTACACAGCCGCTACGCATGCAGAATGGGCCAGAAGGTCCTCCCCCTCTGTAGCTACACCTTGGGCCTCCTTTTACACGTCGAAGGGGTCACCAACAGTGGCGAAGTACAAGAGGTGTAAAGTTGCTACAGTGTTATCATACCTACTACTGACGACTTAGGACAAATGCATTAAATGCTCTGCTTAGGTGTCCCTTAGCTTCTTGGGGACGGAAAAAGGGGCCGTCCCATCAGCACCGCTTAAGCCCATCCGCTGTTAGCGCCTGACACGCACCCAGGAGGATAACAGCTAAGAGACAAGCTGGTCGCTGCGCTGGAGCGGTGACAGGGTGGCGAGGTCTTGCCGGGTGCGAGTCTTGCCGGGGCCGAGAGCCATCCCGGCAAGATCTTGCCGGGGCTCCAGCCTTCGGTCTTCTGTGCTCTGATCATCGGCTTGAATGCCTTCTTGATAATCTTGTGCTTGTTCCCAGTTGTCCTCCGGCAAGCATCTTGCCGGGAGCCCAACATCGGGTCTTCTCGGTGACCTGCCTGGAGGTCTTCTCCCAGGAAGGCTTGCTTCCCGGAAACTCTATCTTGATCTTGCCGGCCTTTGAGCTTGCCGGTGATGCGTAGACCCGTTCTTCTCTGCCATGCCCTTCCCGCCTGGAGGCTGCAACTTGCCGGTGCATGTCCAGGGGTAATGAACACCCCATGTTCACTACACCGACACTATCTGCCACTGATACGAATTTACGTACGCCGAACATTTGCTTCCAACTAGAAACGAGAGATAAAACTACGTTGTGGGTATGAAGAGGATAGCTTTGCATGATATCGAAGAACTAAAATATAAAAATAGGTGTTGTTATCACAAAGTTAGAATATATTACAATATATTACAAATAGCGAGTGTGGAATAATGATGAGTCGGTGTGCGGGATTATCCTAGGCAATTGTTAACAAGATCGGTAATCATAATTGCAATTTTATATGAGGGAGATGCATAAGCTAACATACTTTCTCTACTTGGATCATATGCACTTATGATTGGAACTCTAGCAAGCATCCGCAATTACTAAAGATCATTAAGGTAAAACCCAACCATAGCATTAAAGCATCAAGTCCCCTTCATCCCATACGCAACAACCCCCTTACTCGGGTTTAAGCTTCTGTCACTCTAGCAACCCACTATAAGCGAATCATGAACGTATTGCAACACCCTACAGCGGGAATCCTTCACGTGTGTGCGGCACGGAAAGCACCATAGGACATCACAAAAATAAACATACAACTCAAACCAATCTAGATCATCAATCAACCCATAAGACAAAAGAAATCTACTCAAAACATCATAGGATGGCAACACATCATTGGATCATAATATGTGGCATAAAGCACCATGTTCAAGTAGGGGATTACAGCGGGATGCGGGAGAGTGGACCGCTGAAAAGATATGAGGACGATGATGAAGAAGGTGATGTTGATGAAGACGATCACCGCGGCGATGGTTCCCCCGATGGCACTCCGGCGCCATCGAGAGAGAGGGGGAGAGGTTCTCCCCCTTGTGCTTCCTCCTCCATGGCCTCCCCCCTGGGTGGGGAGAGGTTCTCCCTCTAGTCCTTGGCCTCCATGGCGATGATGGCCCCTCCGTCTTCCTCCTCCATGGTCTCCGGTGATGGTGACCCCCTTCGGCAGGGTGCCGGAGAGGGCCAAGATTGATCTTTCGTGGCTACAGAGACTTGCGGCGGCGGAACTTCCGATCTAGGTTTCTTTTCGGGGATTTCTGTATTTATAGGAATTTTTGGCATCGGAAACAAGTCAAGGGGGGCCACGAGGCGGCGACAAGCTAGGAGGGCGCGCCCAAGGGGGGGGCGCCCTGCAGGCTTGTGGTGACCTCGTGGCTCTTCTGGCCCAACTCCAATGCTTCGGGGGTCTCTTTTGGTCCATAAAAAATCACCGTAAATTTTCAGCCCATTCCGAGAACTTTTATTTCTGCACAAAAAACGACACCATGGTAGTTCTGCTGAAAACAGCGTCAGTCCGGGTTAGTTCTAATCAAATCATACAAAAATCATATAGAATTATTGTAAACATGGCATGAATACTTCATAAATTATAGATACGTTGGAGACGTATCAGCATCCCCAAGCTTAATTCCTGCTCGTCCTCGAGTAGGTAAATGATAAAAGAAATAATTTATGAAGTGTGAATGCTAGCAAATGCACAAGTTTGATCAATGATATTTCCAATCACTTTTTCTAGCATCAATATAAACCATAAACAGTAGCTCATTTCATAAAACTTCTCATGATCAAGTAACAAGCTATTCACATGTTAAAGTATAGACCGGAAAGTTTCTTGAAAACTAACAAACCATATTCCTAGTCATCGAACAATTGCAATTCATCTTATTTTCAGGAAGGGTCTATGTAAGAGCTTTGATTTAGAAAATTTAACATACTCAACTATCATGTAGTCTTCCATGATTATTGACACTCAAAGCATATTTTTAGAACAAATAGCATCCATCGAACACAGAGGAAGATAGGGGCTTAATGTTTCGCCTCCCAACTTATTTATCATAAAGATAATTGTCAACAATAATAATTCATGATCAAATATATTTGACTGGATATATATGTCTAGATCATTCCCCAACACATGACGCTTGCCAAGAGAAAAAGGCGAAATATAGGAAGTGGTGAAGACCACCATGACTCTTGCATAAAGGTAAGTACTAGAAAGTAAAAGATAGGCCCTTCGCGGAGGGAAGCAGAGGTTGTCATGCGCTTTTTGTTTTTGGATGTGTAAACCCTTAATTCAAAGGAACGTTGCGTTGTATTGCCCTTTGTGATAGCAACCTTTATTATGCAGTCCGTCGCTTTTATTTCTTTACCATCACAAATTCGTACAACGCTTATTTTCCCTCACAATAAAAGATCATACATATTTAGGAGCATTTTTTATTGCTTTTTGCACCGATGACAACTTACTTGAAGTATCTTACTCAATCCATAGGTAGGTGTAGTAGACTCTTATGGCAAAACTGGTTTAAGGGTGTTTGGATGCACAAGTAGTATTTCTACTTGGCGCGGAAGTTTTGGCTATTTTGAGGTGGAAGCAAGCACCACATGTTGGAGGATGCATAACAATATAACTTCTATACAAATATACCCGAACATAACTCATTAAGTTGCCTTCATTGTCCAATTTCAACTAATTTGCTCGAGTTTGAAAATAATTAATGAGCTCACAATCATAGAAGATGTCCAAGATAGTATATTTATATGTGGAATCTCTCTTCCTTCAATATTCTTTCATGAATTGTTCAAGTGACCAATGCGGTGTTTGCTAACTTTCAATAAATTTTACCACCTATACTTATTATCTGTGAAGTCATTACTCCCCATGGGATAAGTATATGAAGCATATTTAATTTCAGATTTATGAAATTCAATTCATTCAACCATTTACTCATAGGATACAAGTGAAGCACGAGAGTAAATGACAAAACTACTTCAAAAAGATATAAGTGAAGATCAATGCGTAGTCAAGTAGTTAAATAACCATGTGAGGACTCTCTCTCATTCAAAATTTCAGATCCAATGATTTTATTCAAACAGCAAGCAAAAGAAAAATAGCACTCCAAGAATAGCATGCATCATGTGAACGAATAAAAATTTAGGCTCAACATAGGCTAACCAATAATTGTTGATGAAGAGAGGTGGGATGCGTAGCATCCCCAAGCTTAGATGCTTGAGACTTCTTGAAATATTTACTTGGGGTGCCTTGGGCATCCCCAAGCTTGAGCTTTTGTATCTCGTTCAATCCTCTCATATCATGGTTTCACCTATTCTCAAAAACGTCTTCCACACAAAACTTGAAAAGGACTCGTGAGATTGGTTAGCACACATAATAATAAATCAACTCTCTATGTACTTCCAAGACAAGTTGCATAATAATTTTCAAACATTAGGTACTGTATACTATCATCTCCACAATTTATATCTACCAATATAGGCTACGGAAACTATAGGATAAGTAGATAACGAAACTATGACAGCAATCTGTCCAAACAGAACAGTCTGTAGCAATTTATGAAAACAGTGTACTTCCATACCTCAAAAAATTATGAAAATTTAGGACATGCTAAGAAATTTATATGAAAATACTGTGTAAAAATTTCAGAAACTTTCCACGTTCCAGTAAAATATGAAAATTCAAACACTACAGCAAAAGTTTCTCTTTTTTACACAGCACACATCAAACATGCAATGCAAGCATCCTAAGGTAATTCTTGGAACTTTTTATTGAAAAACAAGATTATGAATAACGCCTAACAGAAGATAACAAAATATAATGACGATCCAAGCAAAGCACATATTATGTGACGAATAAAAATATAGCTCCAAGTGAGGTCACCGATAGTGTTGAAGACGAAAGAGGGGATGCTTCCTGGGCATCCCCAAGCTTAGGCGCTTGAGTCTTCCATGGATATTACCTTGGGGTGACTTGGGAATCCCCAAGCTTAGGTTCTTGTCACTCCTTATTCTCCTCATATCGGTGTCTCACCCAAAACTTGAAAACTTCAATCACACAAAACTTAACGGAACTTCGTGAGAAGGGTTAGTGTAATAAAGATAGATCATTCACTTAGGTACTGTCAAGACAAGATTCATAATTGTTCCCACATGATACCTACTGTATTCTACCATTCCCATAATTTATATCACTGAATATAAGCTATGGGAACACTAAAACAAGCAAACTATGCATGCAAAACAGAATCTGTCAAAAACAGAACAGTCTGTGAAGATCTGTAGTGTAACCATACTTCCCTGTCTCTAACAATTATGAAAAATTAGGACACCCTGAATAATTTGTATATCAAGACTGTGTAAAAAATTCAGAAGCTTTTGACTCTCTGGTGAATTTATAAAAATTCTGGACTGGGCACCAAAGTTTCTGTTTTTGCACAGAATCAAGTCAACTATCAACCACATCATCCCAAAGGCATTACTTGGCACTTTATTGAAATAAAAGGCACAAAACATGATTACTACAGTAGATTAATCATGTTAAAACACAAAAACAGAAAGGGTAAATATTGGGTTGTCTCCCAACAAGCGCTTTTCTTTAATGCCTTTCTAGCTAGGCATGACATTTTAATGATACACTTCCAAGTCCAATTCCGATGGTAATTTTATTCATACTCTAAAAGATATAAGTGAAGTTCATAGAGCATTCTACAATTAATATAGATTAACCAATATCCAAGCTCAAAATATATAAGTGAAGCACACGAAGCATTCTATAAAGCCATACTCAAAAGATTTAAGTGAAGCACAAAGAGCATTCTATAAAGCCATACTCAAAATATCTAAGTGAAGCGCATGAAGCATTCTATAAATCAATGAAGGACTATCTCATACTAGAAGGGTGCATAAAGGAAAATAAAAACACTAAAGATGAATATCATGTGAACAAAACAAAAACCGAGGTATACCGATAATTGTTGAAGAATAAAGATGGGATGCCTTCCGGGGCATCCCCAAGCTTAGATGCTTGAGTCTCCTTGAAATATTTACTTGGGATGCCTTGGGAATCCCCAAGATTGAACTCTTGTCTCTCCGTATTCTTCTTATATCGATACCTCCTCGATCTTTGAACACTTCATTCACACAAAACATAACAAAACCCTCGTGAGATCCGTTAGTATAATAAAGCAAAATACTACTTTAAGTACTGTTGTGAACTCATTCCAAATTCATATTAGCATTATATCTACTGTAGTCCAACTTCACCATGGTTCATACCCCCCGATACTACCCATAGATTCATCAAAATAAGAGAACAATGCATAGAAAACAGAATCTGTCCAAAACAGGACAGTCTGTAGCAATCTGGAAACTTCGTATACTTCTGTAACTCAACAAATTCTGAAATTTTAGGAAAAATTAAACAATTTTTATATAAGTACTGTGTAAAAATTTCAGAAACTTTTGACGTCCCAGTAAGAAATGTAAATTCATGCACTACAGTCAAAGTTTCTGTTTTTGCACCGCACAAAGCAAACAAGCAATCTAATCATCCTAAAAGCAAATCTTGGCACATTATTTTTATAATACAATGGATATATACAAGGGGATAATTATTTTTGAGAAACTTCCATGAAAAATTCTACATTGTTTCCATGAGCATGAACACAAGTGTTCAAGGTCGACCCTCACTTCTCCAATGCACAACCTTCCAATCACTTCTCTTTTTGAAAAACTTCTAAGGCAAAAGAGGCAAGTAATTATTTTTGTATTTTTTATTATTATTATTTTTTGTATGTTTCACCCACAACTAAAGAAAGCAAAAAGGTAAAACAAAATCTACTTAATCAAGAAAGCAAACAAGCACACACGAGAATATCAACCCCACGCTATTGCTCCCCGGCAACGGCGCCAGAAAAGAGATTGATAATCCCCAAGTGCAAGGAATCATCGTAGCAATTTCCAAAGGTGGAAGTGATAAGTATGGAGTGTCAAACCCACAGGGAGCTAAAGGTAAGATCAATATTCTCTCAAGTCCTATCTGCCACTGATACGACTCTACGTACGCTGAACGTTTGCTTCCAACTAGAAACGAGAAATAAAACTACGTTGTGGGTATGAAGAGGATAGCTTTGCATGATATCGGAGAACTGAAATATAAAAATAGGTGCTGTTATCATAAAGTTAGAATATATTACAATATATTACAAATAGCGAGTGTGGAATAATGATGAGTCGGTGTGCGGGATTGTCCTAGGCAATTGTTAACAAGATCGGTAATCATAATTGCAATTTTATATGAGGGAGAGGCATAAGCTAACATACTTTCTCTACTTGGATCATATGCACTTATGATTGGAACTCTAGCAAGCATCCGCAACTACTAAAGATCATTAAGGTAAAACCCAACCATAGCATTAAAGCATCAAGTCCCATTTATCCCATACGCAACAACCCCCTTACTCGGGTCTAAGCTTCTGTCACTCTAGCAACCCACTATAAGCGAATCATGAACGTATTGCAACACCCTACAGCAGGAATCCTTCACGTGTGCGCGGCACGGAAGGCACCATAGGACAGCACCAAAATAAACATACAACTCAAACCAATCTAGATCATCAATCAACCCATAAGAGAAAAGAAATCTACTCAAAACATCATTGGATGGCAACACATCATTGGATCATAATATGTGGCATAAAGCACCATGTTCAAGTAGGGGATTACAGCGGGATGCGGGAGAGTGGACCGCTGAAAAGATATGAGGACGGTGATGAAGAAGGTCATATTGATGAAGACGATCACCGCGGCGATGGTTCCCCCGATGGCACTCCGGCGCCACCGAGAGAGAGGGGGAGAGGGTCTCCCCCTTGTGCTTCCTCCTCCATGGCCTCCCCCCTGGGTGGGGAGAGGTTCTCCCTCTGGTCCTTGGCCTCCATGGCGATGATGGCCCCTCCGTCTTCCTCCTCCATGGTCTCCGGTGATGGTGACTCCCTCCGGCAGGGTAACGGAGAGGGACAAGATTGATCTTTCATGGCTACAGAGACTTGCGGCAGCGAAACTTCCGATCTAGGTTTCTTTTCGGGGATTTATGTATTTATAGGAATTTTTGGCATCGGAAACAAGTCAAGGGGGGCCATGAGGCGGCGACAAGCTAGGAGGGCGCGCCCTAGGGGGGGCCTGCAGGCTTGTGGTGGCCTCGTGGCTCCTCTGGCCCAACTCCAATGCTTCGGGGGTCTCTTTTGGTCCATAAAAAATCACCGTAAATTTTCAGCCCATTCCGAGAACTTTTATTTCTGCACAAAAAACGACACCATGGTAGTTCTGCTGAAAACAGCGCCAGTCCGGGTTAGTTCTAATAAAATCATATCAAAATCATATAGAAATATTGTAAACATGGCATGAATACTTCATAAATTATAGATACGTTGGAGACGTATCAGGGTGTCATGACATGACACTTATAAGACATGGTAATTTTTTGACCAATCTGGGACAAGTTTTGGGAGAAACCTCTTACAAATTGGAGCTTCCCACGAGAAGCATCGTGGTTTCGATAGGGAACATGTCACCTTTGTGGTCGAAACGACATTTGAGTTTTCTAGGAATGCACTTAATGTGAAGAACTGAAATTCGAACTACAAGCACGTTCTCTAGGGCACCAAAATGGATAAAAAACCATTTTGTGTCCTTGGTTCCATGTTTAGATCCGATGTACTGAAGGTCACTAAATTACAAACATCTTGGCGTCATGACCAAGCCACAAACATTGAGAATCTTGGTTTTTAAATCCTCGAGAACCCAAAGCTCGTAAGGAATTCATGAAACTTACACAGTGTCATGGCACGACACATATATGGCGTGCATTTTTTTTGACGAATTTCAAACAAATATTGGGACATACATCTTACAAGCCAAAGCTTATGAAAGAAGCCTCATGATTTCGATAGGGAACATGTCACCTTTGGTGGCGAAACTACATTCAATGCATCCTCTAGTGCACCAATTCGGCCCTTTGTATACATTAATTGAGTTTTTAGGGATTTAATACGTGTAGTTCAAATTTTGAACTAGAAGCACATGCTCTAGTGCGCGAAAATTCATTGGAAAATCATTTTTGTGTCCTTGTCTGCTTGCTTAGGTCACATGCCATGAATGTGAATGAATTAGAAACATTTCGGCATGACAACTTGGTCGCAATAATTGATAATCTTGGTTTTTGAATTCCCTTAAATACAAAACTCGTATGATAACCAATTGGTGCCACGCGTCCAATTTGTTTTACTTGATATGGGGGTGCCGTGCGTGCAGCTGGTTCATGACAGGACGCATGCGAGGTTTCCGCCACGTGGGTTCGACGGGACGCGTGCGAGCTGTCTGCCGCGCAGGGTCGACAGGACGCGTGAGAGCTGTCTGGCGTGCATGCTCAACGGGGCACATGAGAGGAGTCTACTACGCATGCTCATCGGGAAGCGATACCTTGACCTCCACCCCCCCACTCGCCTCGCTCCCAACTTCTGAATTAATGGCGTCCGACCCGCTGTTTATCATGTGATTAATGTGCCTGGACGGAGGGACTAGTTTGCTGGTGATCCCATTGCCCCGCTCAACGTAACCATTGTTTTGTTCGTGCCTCGCTGAGAACTTGACTTTTCGTCTGTTTTCGACTCGTATACATGTACATACGAATGAAATAATATAACGACAAATTCGCACCAGCAAAGGATAATAATTCTCTTACTTATCTAGGATAATAAAAAATGCCACATGCGGCAACTCCCAAAGACACAGGGGCAAAAGAAGAAGGAAGAGGCTGAAGAAGGAAGACACATAAAACGATCTGGGCCGTTGCTATCTAATTTCTGATGGATTGTTGGGCCCGGAGTTCCTCAATCTCCTTCTTCATCACCTCCACGACCTCCATCTCCTCCGCCATCTTCCACATTGCGTCCACGGCGCATGATTTTTGCTCGAGAGCGTCGATGCTCTGCGTCACGTGCACATGAAGTTCCTTGACACGCGCCACAGATTTCTTCACCAGCCCCTCACGCTCGATGTGGAGCTTCGCCAAGTCTTCCAAAAGTTCCTCGACGAGTTCTTTCAGACTACCCTCCGAGGCACTTTTCTTCTCGAGCAGTTTCTTCCAGGCGGCGTTCTCCTCCATAAGTTTCACCACGAGGCCGGTCGCCTTGTCAACCGAGGCGTCGCTCTTCTCCAGCAGCTTCACCAAGGCATCGATCACCACCTCCTTCTTATCGAGCTCAGTGCGCATGTCATCGTTGGCTGAGGAATCCAACACTACCAGCTCATGCAATTCGCCTCCGAGGAAAATGCACTTGTGATTGTGAGAGTCGTCGCCTCTCCACGAAAGATCCTCCTAGGCATCCGCGGCGCCGTCGTACATCTCTGTTGTGGCAAATGCGGCGTGGCTGCAGCTCTCTGGCGCTTCCCCGGCGCGGCGGCGGAACCTCTTGGTTGCTTCTGCGGCCTTGGTTTTTCTTCCCTGGTTATATCTTGACCCAGAACCCCCCTCCTACCGGCCATGGCAGATGGAAGGAACGACTAACAAAGAAAGGGCTGTTTTTTTATGACGAGGAGAGGAATGTGTGGTAATTTTTGACTAGGTGTTTTTATAGCCTACTACTAAACAACTGCTAAGTGGGAACACATTCAGGTTAGGTAGGTTTGAACTAATTTGCAATAAATTTGAGCGTGGTAATTAGGAATGTGACGGGAAACAAGCTCACGATTTATTGATGGTTTTGGTTCGAGTGAATTACGAAAAACAACCACATTTCAAGTTCATATCCATATTTGCCACCATATTACTTGGGCACCCAAAAAATCTACCACTTTCCTTACTAATTTTCTCAATAAACACTAATGGCCGATTCATGGTGATTTAATAATGATTATGATCATTTGGACCCACTTGTAAGTGCTGACGTGGCACTGGAAGTCCAAGAAAACAGTGTTGACTGTTAAATTAGACAGAGGGGCCACTCCTCATAATCCCCTCCTTCCCCACGATCTCCACCTGTCTGGAGCCACCATCACGTCCTTTACACGATGTCCGACGCCGCCCAGCCACCTCTTTGGCCTTGCTTCGCCTCCTCCACCATCTGCCACCTCTTCTCCCTCCCAGCGCCGGCAAGATCCACCGTCCCGCATCGCATCCCATGCAGCCCAACATTGGATCCCGCGATGCACCCCTACCCCAACGAGCCCCACCTCTCTGGCGTGCGGAGAGCCGGTCCCCACGCCCACAAGCTTTACGTGCACGGCTCACGAGATCGCCGCTTCCGCTCTCCGGCTTGGCACGCACGAATCCTGTGCTGCTGGAGCGGTCATGCAGGAGGGCTTGAGCTTGCTTGCGGTGGGGATGTGCCCCGAGCTCTCCGTCGTGCGGCAGCAATGTGATTCAAGATCGAGGCTGGGGTGACCATTGAGGAGATACCTCGTGTACTGCGGCCGACACGCTCCTGGCCATGGGTCGTCGCGACTAGTGAGAGCCTGCCCAGGTGTGCCGACCGGAGAGAAACATGTCCGGCCGCCGCCCACCTTGCCCGAGGCAGCCGACATGGTCACCGGAGCAGGCTTTCTGAGCCCCTCCACCGTCGCCTATCTCCCCTTCGGCATTGACATTCTCACGGGCACAACATAACAGCCTTCCTAGGGGTCTAATTGTAATCTAATTTTGTTTCTAGGGTGCTTTGTGAATTTTTCAGGGACCCTTTTGTAAGTTCATCTGATGACTCGTGGGCCCCATGTCTAACTTAACGGTTAACAAACAGTGTTGACCGTTTTATGCAAGGTCAATGCTTACAGGAGGGCCTTTTCTGTCAAAAATTGAGTTAAATCGCTCTGCATCAGTCATTAGTGTTTATTGAAAAATTTAGTAAGGAAAGTGGTAGATTTTTGGGACGCCCAAGTAATGTGGTGGCAAATCTGGATATGAACTTGAAATGTGGTGGTTTTTTGTAATTAACTCTTTTGGTTCCAAGCCCGGAACGCTTTATGGTTTTTAGAAACCGTGTGTGATGGCTCAAAGGGACAGTGCGAGCAGTCCACCACGCAGGGGCAGTTGGCTCACCAAAAATCGAGCCCTTTGACCTCCTTCCACAGCCCTGACCAAGTTCTCCTTTAATAATTCTCCACGTTCTCCTCTGTTCTTATCTATAAGGGGCACCGCCGAGGATCGCCTCCTTTTCCGATGGAGGACGAGGCGGCCAACAAGCGGGGGCGGGTCGAGGCTGAACCACAAGAGCCTCCGACGAGCGTGGACTTCATCCCCAGCATCCCCGACGAGATGTTGGTAACCATGATGTCCCTCCTCCCCATCAAATCTATCATGCAGACCACCATCCTCTCTAGGCGGTGGTGCCACCTATGGCACTCCATCCCCCTTGACCTCCTCGATGACGACGAGCTCTGCAGCGGAGATCGCAATGCTTGGACGCATTGTCCCACATCCTCGCCACGCACACTGTGCCAGTGAGACGCCTTGCCATCAGAAAGTTCCGTTCCAACTACAAGGCCGAACCAGAGTTTCACTAGTGGTTCTTATCTCCCGCCCTAGATCAGCTCGAGGAGCTCAGTTTTGCAGCTGGACATGGGCGCTCGCTGCCTCCCTCCGCGCTCCGCCTCGCGCCCACGCCGCGCCGCGTTAAGTTTAGAGAGTGCCATTCCCCCCGGATTAATGCCACTCATGCTCTTCATCTCCCTAAACTGAAGGACATCGAGATCATTGCTGTCAGCATCTCAAAGGAAGATTTGGAACTCCTGCTCTGTGGTTGTACTGCGCTTGAGTACCTTCGTCTTCAGGTGATGTTTGGGTTTAGTAGCCTCCACATTGCTACGAGGAATCTCTGTACGATTTATGTTCATGGCTGGTGCCGCAACATGCTGCCAGGTAAGGTGTTTCACGATATGGTCATAGAGAATGTGCCTTTCCTTGAGAGATTGTTTGTACTTGATATAGAAGGTCCGACAAGAATTAGGGTCATTGACGCACCGAAATTGAAAGTGTTGGGCTATTCATGTGTTGAACTCTACGAACTTGTTACGGTTGGATCCATCCTAGTTCAGGTACAATATTCTTCTTCTCCTTCTTATTATTGTACATCACATTTTATCACATTTTTGTTAACCTATGTTTGGCCGTCATGCAGAAATTGACTCCCACAGGCTTGACCCTGTCTATGCGCACAATGAAGATCCTGGCACTACAATCTATCGGCCCCAATCTGGATGAAATTGTTAGATTCCTTATATGCTTTCCGTGCACGGAGAAGCTATACATCGAGGTGATGCTACTTTCCTGTTAATTGTTAACCACAATGGAGTTCAATTTTTTGGTACTTTACCCATCATTACAATGAAAAATATACAATGAGTTCTAAAGAAAATTTGTAGGATTCCAATACATATTTTTGAGATGTTAATCATGAACAATTGAGGATCACATCTCAATGTATTAGTGTATTTTAGAAATCCTGTAAATCAAAGATGCACATAATGTACAAAACTACATCGAGGCACTGGTATGTTGTCTTCATTTGCAGATACAAGCAGGCCCAAAAGTAGAAAATCTGGCGCAATATAACAATCCCATCGAATGCCTTGATTTCTGACTCAAAGAAATTACTTTCAACCAGTACCGAGGTACCAAACCAGAGATTCAATTAGCCAGGTTCTTTGTTCAGAAAGCAAGGGTGCTCAAGGTAATGAGGTTTTCCCTATATTTAGTGCGCTAAAATGAATGGTTTGCTGATCAGCGACGGCGTCTACAGTTGAATGGAAAAGCCTCTACAGAACCTGAAATTCAGTTTGGAACTTCAAATGATAGATTATTCCGAAGTCATTGTATCAAGCTGATAAATAACTTCTCGATGGTGGATCCCTTCGCAGAAATATTGCATGACTCAGATTCTGAAGAAGATGAATTTGATTTTTAATATCAGTTTGAACCTTGTCCTCTTTCAATTTGGGACTTGTAAAGCTGGAATTTGAACCTTGTAATATTTCTGGTATTTGTGATATAATATTTGAAATGTCATTGTGTTCTTTTTTGGTTATGCAATCATGTTCTTATAAGTACATATGTTGTTTCCATACACACATCATATATATGTTGTGCAAACAGAGCAAATCACATCTCATACGATTAAATTAAGGAACACGTCGGCAATAATTTCAACAATCGCTAACAATTGATTACCAGCCACCGTCTGCTCACAACACACACAGTTTGTCAGGATGACTCGTCTGTGTTATTATCTGTCTTCCCACACGAATCTAATTGTTGACCTGTTTGCCGCATATCGCACACACCTAGTTATGCTAAATCGTGTGTGCTCTGCTGTATCATCACACACAATTTTTCATAGTTAACTGTGTGCCCTCTGTCAGACACATCTGGATCTTAATAACCATTTGTGTTATCTTCACTAATCGCAAACAGTTCGTAAGAACAAACTGTCTGCCGTCGATCGCACATGCAATTATTTTTTGAATCGTATTTGATGGATACGCCATCGCACACAGTTTTCATTATTGGCGACGAAGCTATAACTATACCACTTGCGATTCATGCATCGCACACAGTTTCATCGAAGGGTCTCTGATTGATGTGTCGTTTTTGGACCATCCTGCAGTAGTGATACCCAACATAGCCAGAACTAAAAAAATTGATAAAACTTGTAATCTTTTATGATTTTACCTATGAGAATACACATTGGGTGTTTGTTGTTCATACATCGTACGAATGTATCGAAGATCCACATGAATGATTTTTCATTTTCGTCTCTGATGAGGGCAACATCAAATATCGTTGCCTGCAAAAGGTGGTTGGTTCCAACAATCACTCCCGAAGGCATATGCAATATGTTTGTTTTGTAAGTTGTGTCGAATGTTACGCAATCGCCAAAGTCCTTATATGCTCCCTGGCAGCTTGCATTGGACCAGAAAATGTTATTTATCGCACCGTTGTGTCTACTTGTATGTCATAGAAGAACACATCATTGATTGCCTTCATGTCTTTAAAGAAAGACACAAGTTTCAATACATCATCCAAGTCATCTTTCCTTGTTTCATAGCTTTCCTGCAAAATATATACAAATATGCATTTGTTATTTTTATCAAGGGTGGTGACTTAGGATGCTATGTACATTGTATTATGTGCATTTTTCAATACTTACTGGTTTAGTAGGTCTCGTTTGGTCATGCTCAGGAAGAAGCTTCCATCTTCATTTTCTGATAGCATGGACATAATTGTTGTATGTTTGACATCATGGTACTTGATGTCTACTACACAACTTGTTCTTGTAGACTCGTGTTGGGCCTCCAAGCGTAGAGTTTTGTAGGACAGTAGCAAATTTCCCTCAAGTGGATGACCTAAGGTTTATCAATCCGTGGGAGGCGTAGGATCAAGATGGTCTCTCTAAAACAACCCTGCAACCAAATAATAAAAAGTCTCTTGTGTCCCCAACACACCAAATACAATGGTAAATTGAATAGGTACACTAGTTCGGCGAAGAGATGGTCATACAAGTGTAGTAATGATAGTAGGTATTGATTTTTGTAATAGTAACAATAAAAATCAGAAAGGTAGCAAGTAACAAAAGTGAGCACAAACGATATTGCAATGCTTGAAAACAAGGCCTAGGGTCCGTACTTTCGCTAGTGTAATCTCTCAACAATGCTAATATAATTGGATCACATAACAATCCCTCAACGTCCAACAAAGAATCACTATTAAGTTCTTATCTAGGGGAGAACATAAGAAGAAATTGTTTGTAGGGTACGAAGCCACCTTAAAGTTATCCTTTCCGATCGATCGATCCAAGAGTTCGTACTAAAATAACACCAAGTTATCCTTTCCGATCGATCTATCTAAGAGTTTGTACTAAAATAACACCATATGATACGCATCAACCAACTCTAATGTCACCTAGATACTCCAATGTCACCACAAGTATCCATGAGTTAATTATACGATACGCATCAAACAATTTCAGATTCATAATACTCAATCCAACACAAAGAACATCAAAGAGTGCCCCAAGATTTCTACTGGAGAAAGTAGGACGAAAACGTGCATCAACCACTATGCATAGATTACCCCAATGTCACCTCGGGAATCCGCGAGTTGAGTGCCAAGACATAGATCAAGTGCTCTCAAATCCATAAAAGTATTCAATCCGGTAATAACGAAATCTCAAAGGGAAAACTCAATTCATCACAACAAGATAGAGAGGGAAAACACCATATGATCCAACCATATTAATAAAGCCCGCGATACATCAAGATCGTGCCAAATCAAGAACACAAGAGAGAGAGATTAGACACATAGCTACTGGTACAAACCCTCAGCCCCGAGGTGGACTACTCCCTCCTCATCATGGAGACCATAGGGATGATGAAGATGGCCTCCGGTGATGATTTCCCCCTCCGGCAGGGTGCCGGAATGGGGTCTAGATTGGTTTTTTGTGGCTACAGAGGCTTGCGACGGCGGAACTTCTGATCTAGGGTTATTTCTGGGGGTTTCCGAATATATAGGATTTTTGGGCGTCGGTTTCACGCGAAGATGGGCCACGAGGGGCCCACAAGACACCAGGGCGCGCCCGAGGGAGCTGGTGCGCCCTGGTGGGTTGTGGCCACCTCGTGGCTCTTCTGGCCCTCCCACGAAGCTTCTAGTGCCTCTTTTGTTCCAAAAAAATCGTCAAAAAGTTTCGTTGCATTTGGAGAACTTTTATTTCTGCACAAAAAACAACACCACGGTAGTTCTGCTGAAAACAGCGTCAGTTCGGGTTGGTTCCATGCAAATCATACCAAAACCACCTAAAATTGTTGTAAATGTGGCATGAATACTTCATAAATTATAGATACGTTGGAGACGTATCAGCATCCCCAACCTTTATTCCTTCTCGTCCTCGAGTAGGTAAATGATAAAAGAAAATAATTTATGAAGTGTGAATGCTAGCATAGTGCATAAGTTTGATCAATGATAATTTCAACCACTTTTCCTAGCATCATAACAGCAACTCTTTCTCATAAAACTCATCATGATAAAGTAGCAACCAATTCACATGTTATGGGTCAAACAATGAATTCTCTTGAAACTTAACAATCTATGTTCTTGGTCACCAAACAATTTCAATGCATCATCAAGTCTAAGTAAGAGCTCCACATACTCAATTATCATATAGTCTTTTATGATTGCTGATACTCAAGGCATATTTTTAGAACAAACAACATCGATCGAACACATAGAAAGATAGGGGCTTAATGTTTCGCCTCCCAAAATACTTATCATGAAGATAATTGTCAACAATAATGAATCATGATCAAATATATTTGACTGGATATATATGTTTGGTTCTTTCTCCACCACATGTTGCTTGCCAACTAATAGATTGAGGTTGGAATAAGAAGTTGACTCAAGCTGAAAGTATATAATCATGAAAATAAATATATTGTCCCTTCGCAGAGGGAAGCAGTGATTTACAGAGGTGCTAGAGCTCAGTGTTTAAAAACAGAGATGAATAAGTAATTTTGAGTGGTATGCCTTTCCTGTCAACGTCACAACAGAGTTTGCAATATCTTCCATGCTAATCACATTATTGGCGGTTCCCAAACAGAATTGAATTTTTTTACTCCCCCTCCACCATTCAAACACATTCCATGGCTGGCCGAATCCACGGTTGCCCTCCAAACAATCAACATTCTAGGGGGAGTTTCTGTTTATTTTTTTTTGTGTTATGCAGGACTGGGCATCCTTTCCACCAGCCTCTCTCGTGCAATGACAAGTGAATAAACACTCTTGTTTAGAATAACTCGCTTAGCATGGAAGATAATGACCGCCCCGTTGCACCATGAGTGGTACGAGCACACAAAACGGATGTTTATTTGAAGGTTTTAGAGATGGCACATGCAAATTTACTTGGAATGGTAGTGAAATACCATATATAGGTAGGTATGGTGCACCCTCATGGAAGAGACTTGGCTCAAGGATTTGGATGCACAAGTATTATCTCTACTTAGTATGAATTTTTGGCTAGCAAAAGATCCTAAGCAAACACCACATGTTGGAGGATCCATAACAATATAACTTCTATGCAAATATACCCAAACATAACCATTATGTTGTCTTTCTTGTTCAACTTCAACTATTTGATCAAGTTTGAAAATAATTAATGGGCATTCACAATCATAAAAGATGTCCAAGATAATATATTTGTATGTGAAAGTTCTCTTTCTTATACTGATCATTCATGAGTTGCTAATATGACCAATACAGTGATTGTTAAACTTCAATAGATTTTACTTTCTAAACCAAATGAGGTCTTGCAACTAAGAATATAGCACATTTATAATTTCATATTTATGATATTTAATTCATTCACATTTTACTCTTAGGATGTAAGTGAAGCACAAGAGTAAACATCAAACTATTCTCAAAAGATATAAGTGAAGATCAATGAGTAGTCAAACAATTAAGTAGCTATGTGAGGACTCTCTCTCAATAAAGATTTTCAGATCTGAGTATTTTATTCAAAAAGCAAACTAAACAAAAATAGCACTCCAAGAATAGCACGCATCATGTGAACGAATAAAAATTTAGGCTCAACATAGGCTAATCGATAGTTGACGAAGAGAGGTGGGATGCGTAGCATCCCCAAGCTTAGATGCTCGAGACTTCTTGAAATATTTACTTAGCGTGCCTTGGGCATCCCCAAGCTTGAGCTTTTGTGTCTCCTTAATTCCTTTTATATCACGGTTTCCCTAAATCTAAAAAACTTCATCCACAAAAACTCGAAAAGAACTCGTGAGATAGGTTAGTACACATAAGAATAAGTCCACACTTCTCGTACTGCCAAGACAAGTTTCATAATAATTTCCAAACATCATCTACTGTTTACTATCGTTTCCACAATTTATATCTACCAATATAGGCTATGGAAACTATAGGATAAGAAGATAATGAAACTATGACAGCAATCTGTCCAAACAGAACAGCCTGTAGCAATTTATGAAAACAGTGTAGTTCTGTAACTCAAAAAATTATGAAAATTTAGGAACTGATAAAGTATTTATATGAAAACACTGTGTAATAATTTCAGAAACTTTTCACGTTCCAGTAAAATATGAAAATTCAAACACTACAGAGAAAGTTTCTGTTTTTACACAGCACACATCAGACATGCAATGCAAGCATCCTAAGGAAATTCTTGGAACTTTTTATTGAAAAACAAGATTATAAATAACACCTAACTGAAAATAACAAAATACAATGATGATCCAAGCAAATCACATATTATGTGATGAATAAAAATATAGCTCTAAGTAAGATATACCGATAATGTTGAAGACGAAAGAGGGGATGCCTTCCGAGGCATCCCCAAGCTTAGGCGCTTGAATCTTCCTTGGATATTAACTTGGGGTGCCTTGGGCATCCCCAAGCTTAGGGTCTTATCACTCCTTATTCTTCTTATATCGGTGTCTCACCCAAAACTTGAAAACTTCAATCACACAAAACTTAACGGAACTTCTTGAGAAGGGTTAGTGTAATAAAGATAAATCATTCACTTAGGTACTGTCAAGACAAGATTCATAATTGTTCTCAAATAATACCTACTGTATTCTACCATTCACATAATTTATATCACTGAATATAAGCTATGGGAACACTAAAACAAGCAAACTATGCATGCAAAACAGAATTTGTCAAAAACAGAACAGTCTGTGAATATCTTTAGTATACCCATACTTCCCTGTCTTTAGAACTTCTGAAAACTTAGGACAACTAATATAATTTTCATATAAATTCTGTGTAGAAATTTCAGAATTTTTTGACGCTCCAGTAAAATCATATAAATTCTTTACTGGAGGCAAAAGTTTCTGTTTTTGCACAGAATCAAATCAACAAGTATCCATATTATCCCAAAGGCTTTACTTGGTACTTTATTGAAATAAAACACACAAAACATGACTAATACAGTAGCTTAATAATGGGAACACACAAAAACAGAAAGTAAAAGTGTTGGGTTGTCTCCCAACAAGCGCTTTTCTTTAAAGCCTTTTAGCTAGGCATGATGATTTCAATGATGCTCACATAAAAGTAATAATTGAAACATGCAAGAGAGCATCATGAATCTTATGACAAGCACATTTAAGTCTAACCCACTTCCAATGTATAGGGATTTTGGGAGCAAACAATTTATGGGAGCAAGAATCAACTAGCATAGGAAGGCAAAACAAGCATATCTTCTAGATTTTCAACACATAGAGAGGAAACTTGATATTATTGCAATTACTACAAGCATATGTTCCACCCTCATAATAAATTTCAGTAGCATCATGAAGGAATTTCACAATATAACTATCACATAAAGCATTCTTTTCATGATCTACAAGCATAGAAAATTTATTACTCTCCACATAAGCATATTTCTTCTCATTCATAATAGTGGGAGCAAACTCAACAAAATAAATATCATGAGATACTTGATTGACATGACCACATTGAATATTAAAATCATGATAACAAGTTTCATGGTTTTCATTACTCTTATAGCATACATGTCATCACAACAATCATCATAGATAGGATGCATGCCATCATCATAATAAATTTGCTCATCAAAACTTGGGGGATTAAAAATATCATCTTCATCAAACATAGCATCCCCAAGCTTGTGGCTTTGCATATCATTAGAATCATGGATATTCAGAGAATTCATACTAGAAACATTGCAATCATCCTCATCATTCAAGGAGTTCTCATTAAGTATTTCATAATTTGTTCCTCTACCAATTGAGCACAATTTTCTGAATACTTATTTTCACGAAAGACATTATAAAGACAAAACAAATGATGCAACCTAAACTCCATTTTTTGTATTTTTCTTTTATAAAACCAAACTTGTGAAAACAATAAACAAAAAAATTTAATTGCAAGATCTAAAGATATACCTTCAAGCACTCACCTCCCCGGCAACGGTGCCAGAAAAGAGCTTCATGTCTACTACACAACTTGTTCTTGTAGACTCGTGTTGGGCCTCCAAGCGCAGAGTTTTGTAGGACAGTAGAAAATTTCCCTCAAGTGGATGACCTAAGGTTTATCAATCCGTGGGAGGCGTAGGATGAAGATGGTCTCTCTCAAACAACCCTGCAACCAAATAATAAAAAGTCTCTTGTGTCCCCAACACACCAAATACAATGGTAAATTGTATAGGTGCACTAGTTCGGCGAAGAGATGGTCATACAAGTGTAGTAATGATAGTAGGTATTGATTTTTGTAATAGTAAAAATAAAAAACAGCAAGGTAGCAAGTAACAAAAGTGAGCACAAACGGTATTGCGATGCTTGAAAACAAGGCCTAGGGTCCGTACATTCGCTGGTGCAATCTCTCAACAATGCTAATATAATTGGATCACATAACCATACCTCAACGTGCAACGAAGAATCACACCAAAGTTCTTATCAAGGGGAGAACATAAGAAGAAATTGTTTGTAGGGTACAAAACCACCTTAAAATTATCCTTTCCGATCGATCTGTCCAAGAGTTCGTACTAAAATAACACCAAGTTATCCTTTCCGATTGATCTATCTAAGAGTTCGTACTAAAATAACACCATATGATATGCATCAACCAACTATAATGTCACCTAAATACTCCAATGTCAACACAAGTATCCATGAGTTAATTATGTGATACACATCAGACAATTTCAGATTCATAATACTCAATCCAACATAAAGAACCTCTAAGAGTGCCCCAAGATTTATACCGGAGAAAGTAGGAGGAAAACGTGCATCAACCCCTATGCATAGATTACCCTAATGTCACCTCGAGAATCCGCGAGTTGAGTGCCAAGACCTAGATCAAGTGCTATTAAATCCATAAAAGTATTCAATCGGGTAATAACGAATCTCAAAGGGAAAACTCAATTCATCACAACAAGAAAGAGAGGGAAAACACCATATGATCCAACTATATTAACAAAGCCCACGATACACCAAGATCGTGCCAAATCAAGAACACGAGAGAGAGAGAAATATTAAACACATAGCTACTGGTGCAAACCCTTAGCCCCGAGGGTGAACTACTCCCTCCTCATCATGGAAACTATAGGGATGATGAAGATGGCCTTCGGTGATGATTTCCCCCTCCGGCAGGGTACCGGAACGGGGCCTAGATTTGTTTTTCATGGCTTGCAGTGGCAGAACTTCTGATCTAGGGTTATTTTTGGGGGTTTCTGAATATATAGGATTTTTGGGCATCGGTTTCACGCGAAGATGGGCCACGAGGGGCCCACAAGACACCAGGGCGCGCCCTGGTGGGTTGTGGCCACCTCGTGGCTCTTCTGGCCCTCCCACAAAGCTTCTAGTGCCTCTTTTGTTCCAAAAATATCGTCAAAAAGTTTCATTGCATTTGGAGAACTTTTATTTCTGCACAAAAAACAACACCACGGTAGTTCTGCTGAAAACAGCGTCAGTTCGGGTTGGTTCCATGCAAATCATACCAAAACCATATAAAATTGTTGTAGATATGGCATGAATACTTCATAAAATATATATACATTGGAGACATATCAGTACTGCAAGAGCCTTACGTACTCCAAAAGAGTGGGGTCATAATTCTTGTGTGAGTGCAAGAATACCAGCATGTCAGCAGTTTGGATGAGGTGGTGATTATGATTGTATTGAATGTCCACCACCACAAATGTGTTATCATCTTGCACCTTCACCCTCATTCTAACATTGCAGCTTATCCTGCGCGAGGTATTGTTTTGCTGCCTATCAGCTTCAGAAACAGTAGGACTGTGTTTCCTTTGGCATGCGCAGACAAAGTACTTGTGATTCTCATTTCCACCCGTCTTCCTGATGCCAAAACCAGCATGCCTGACATATCGTTTGTAAAATTTCCAGGCTTTATCTACATTTTTAATGTCATCGTGAGTCTTGGTATTAGATAATCTGGGAGGTCCGGCTTCTGCAGAAATAAAAACAATTCATGATGTTAAAATGCCTCTTATAAATATTTTAATCCTGGTGCAAAAAATTGGTAGATCAGACCAGATGCATATATTAATATGTTTTTTTTGTTCACTCACATGTTTGTATGATTGCAACTCCACCGGAGTCTGCTGCTGGCCCGTTGGGATGGGGTAGGGCGGAGTTACCATAACATGGTGCAGGATCACGAGGAGGTACGAGGGTTGAAGATGGCCTCTCTCTTGTTTGTGTTCTTTTGGCTTGTGGTGGTTTGTTGAGCATGCCAATTGATACGTCCATTTTGCATCATGCTTTTATATTGATATTTATTGCATTATGGGCTGTTATTACACATTATGGTACAATACTTATGCCTTTTCTCTCTTATTTTACAAGGTTTACATGAAGAGGGAGAATGCCGGCAGCTGGAATTCTGGACTGGAAAAGGAGCAAATTTGAGAGACCTATTCTGCACAACTCAAAAAGTCCTGAAAAGTTACGGAGAATTATTTTGGAATATATAAAAAATATTGGGCGAAAGAAATACCAGAGGGGACCCACCAGGAGGCCACAAGCCTGGGGGGCGCGCCCTACCCCCCAGGGCGCGCCCCTGTGGCTTGTGGGCCCCCTGGCAGCCCTCCGGTGCCCATCTTCTGCTATATGGAGGGTTTTGACCTGGAAAAAATCAGAAGATAGCTTTCGGGACGAAGCGCCGCCGTCTCGAGGCGGAACCTGGGCAGAAGCAATCTAGGGCTCCGGCAGAGCTGTTCTGCCGGGGAAACTTCCCTCCCAGAGGGGGAAATCGAAGCCATCGTCATCGCCAGCGATCCTCTCATCGAGAGGGGGTCAATCTCCATCAACATCTTCACCAGCACCATCTCCTCTCCAAACCCTAGTTCATCTCTTGTATCCGATCTTAGTCTCAAAACCTCAGATTGGTACATGTGGGTTGCTAGTAGTGTTGATTACTCCTTGTAGTTGATGCTAGTTGGTTTACTTGGTGGAAGATCATATGTTCAGATCCTTAATGATAATTAATACTCCTCTGATTATGAACATGAATATGCTTTGTGAGTAGTTACGTTTGTTCCTGAGGACGTGGGATAAGTCTTGTTATAAGTAATCATGTGAATTTGGTATTCTTTCGATATTTTGATAAGATGTATGTTGTCTCTCCTCTAGTGGTGTTATGTGAACGTCGACTACATGACACTTCACCATTATTAGGGCCTAGGAGAAGGCATTGGGAAGTAATAAGTAGATGATGGGTTGCAAGAGTGACAGAAGCTTAAACCCTAGTTTATGCGTTGCTTCGTAAGGGGCTGATTTGGATCCATATGTTTCATGGTATGGTTAGATTTATCTTAATTCTTCTTTCGTAGTTGCGGATGCTTGCGAGAGGGGTTAATCATAAGTGGGAGGCTTGTCCAAGTAAGGGCAGCACCCAAGCACCGGACCACCCACATATCAATCTATCAAAGTAACGAACGTGAATCATATGATCATGATGAAAACTAGCTTGACAGTAATTCCCATGTGTCCTCGGGAGTGCTTTGCTTTATATAAGAGTTTGTCCAGGCTTGTCCTTTGCTACAAAAAGGATTGGGCCACCTTTCTGCACCTTTGTTACACTCGTTACTTGTTACCCGTTACGAATTATCTTATCACACAACTATCTGTTACCGATAATTTCAGTGCTTGCAGAGAATACCTTGCTGAAAACCGCTTGTCATTTCCTTCTGCTCCTCGTTGGGTTCGACACTCTTACTTATCTAAAGGACTACGATAGATCCCCTATACTTGTGGGTCATCAAGACTCTTTTCTGGTGCCGTTGCCGGGGAGTGAAGCACCTTTGGTGAGTGGAATTTGGTAAGTAAAAATTTATATAGTGTGCTGAAATTTACTGTCACTTGTTACTATGGAAAATAATCCTTTGAGGGGCTTGTTCGATGTATCTTCACCTCGACCGGAAGCACAAAGAGTTGCTCCTCAACCTACTGAACCTACTGAAAATATTTATTATGAAATTCCTTCGGGTATGATAGAGAAACTGCTAGCTAATCCTTATGCAGGAGATGGAACACTACATCCTGATTTGCATCTAATCTATGTGGATGAAGTTTGTGGATTATTTAAGCTTGCAGGTTTGCCCGAGGATGATGTCAAGAAGAAGGTCTTCCCTTTATCTTTGAAGGAGAAGGCATTGACATGGTATAGGCTATGTGATGATATTGGATCATGGAACTACAACCGATTGAAATTGGAATTTCATCAGAAGTTTTATCCTATGCATCTGGTTCATCGTGATCGGAATTATATTTAAAAAAAATTGGCCTCGTGAAGGAGAAAGTATCGCTCAAGCTTGGGGGAGTCTTAAGTCAATGTTATATTCATGCCCCAATCATGAGCTCTCAAGAGAAATTATTATTCAGAATTTTTATGCTCGGCTTTCTCGTAATGATCAATCCATGCTCGATACTTCTTGTACTAGTTCCTTTATGAAGAAAGATATTGAATTCAAATGGGATTTATTGGAAAGAATTAAACGCAACTCTGAAGATTGGGAACTCGACGAAGGTAAGGAGTCAGGTATAAACCTTAAGTTTGATTGTGTTAAATCCTTTATAGACACCGATGCTTTTCGTGAATTTAGCACTAAATATGGACTTGACTCTGAGATAGTAGCTTCTTTCTGTGAATCATTTGCTACTCATGATGATCTCCCTAACGAGAAGTGGTTTAAATATCATCCTCCCATTGAAGTGAAAGTAGTTGAACCTATTAAGGTTGAAGGAACTATTACTTATAATGTTGATCCTGTTATTCCTGCTGCTTATATTGAGAAACCACCTTTCCTTGTTAGAATAAAGGAACATGCTAAAGCTTCAACTGTGGTTCGTAAGAGTTATACTAGAACACCTACACCCCTGAACAAATTAAAGTTGAACCTAGTATTGCTATGGTTAAAGATCTCTTGGTCGATAATATTGATGGGCATGTTATTCATTTCTGTGATGAAGCTGCTAGAATTGCTAGACCTGATACTAAAGATAAACATAGACCTATTGTTGGCATGCCGGTTGTTTCTGTTAAAATAGGAGATCATTGTTATCATGGCTTATGTGATGTGGGTGCTAGTGTGAGTGCAATTCCCTTTACTTTATACCAAGAAATTATGAATGATATTGCACCTGCTGAAATAGAAGAAATTGATGTTACCATTAAGCTTGCTAATAGAGATACTATATCACCAATTGGGATTGTTAGGGATGTTGAAGTCTTGTGTGGGAAAATAAGATATCCTACTGATTTTCTTGTTCTTGGTTCCCCACAAGATGATTTTTGTCCCATTATATTTGGTAGGCCTTTCTCGAATACTGTTAATGCTAAGATAGATTGTGAGAAAGAAACTGTTACTGTAAGTTTTGGGGATGTGTCCCATGATTTTAATTTCTCTAAATTTCGTAGACAACCCCATGATAAGGAATTGCCTATTAAGGATGAAATTATTGGTCTTGCTTCTATTGCTGTGCCTCCTACTGATCCTTTAGAAAAATATTTGCTAGACCATGAAAATGATATGATCATGAATGAAAGAACGGAATTAGATAATATTTTCTTTGATCAAATGCCTGTTTTGAAACACAACTTGCCTGTTGAAATACTTGGGGATCCTCCTCCACCCAAGGGTGATCCCGTGTTTGAGCTTAAACAATTACTGGATACTCTGAAATATGCTTATCTTGATGAAAAGAAGATATATCCTGTTATTATTAGTGCTAACCATTCAGAGCATGAAGAAAAGAGATTATTGAAAACTCTGAGGAAGCACCGTGTTGCTATTGGATATACTCTTGATGATCTTAAGGGCATTAGTCCCACTCTATGTCAGCATTAAATTAATATGGAGCCTGGTGCTAAACCAGTTGTTGATCACCAACGACGGTTAAATCCTAAAATGAAAGAAGTGGTAAGAAATGAAATATTAAAGCTTCCGGAGGCAGGTATAATTTATCCTATTGCTGATAGTAGATGGGTTAGTCCCGTTCATTGTGTCCCTAAGAAGGGAGGAATTACCGTTGTTCCCAATGATAAAAATGAATTGATCCCACAAAGAATTGTTACAGGTTATAGAATGGTAATTGATTTTAGGAAATTACATAAAGCTACTAGGAAAGATCATTAACCCCTAGCTTTTATTGATCAAATGCTAGAAAGACTTTCCAAACACACACACTTTTGCTTTCTAGATGGTTATTCTAGTTTCTCCCAAATACCTGTGTCAAAAGAGGACCAAGAGAAGACCACTTTTACTTGTCCTTTCGGTACATTTGCTTATAGACGTATGCCTTTTGGTTTATGCAATGCACCTGCTACCTTTCAAAGATGAATGGCTGCTATATTCTCTGACTTTTGTGAAAAGATTGTTGAGGTTTTCATGGATGATTTCTCCGTTTACGGAACTTCTTTTGATGATTGCTTGAGCAACCTTGATCGAGTTTTGCAGAGATGTGAAGAAACTAATCTTGTCTTGAATTGTGAGAAGTGCCACTTTATGGTTAATGAGGGTATTGTTTTGGGACACAAAATCTCCGAAAGAGGTATTGAAGTTGATAAAACTAAAGTTGATGCTATTGAAAAAATGTCGTGTCCTACGGATATCAAAGGTATAAGAAGTTTCCTTGGTCATGCTGGTTTCTATAGGAGATTTATTAAAGACTTCTCTAAGATTTCTAGGCCTCTCACTAATCTCTTGCAAAAAGATGTTCCATTCGTTTTTGATGATGATTGTGTAGAAGCATTTGAAATTCTTAAGAAAGCCTTGATCACTGCACCTGTTGTTCAACCACCTGATTGCAACCTACCCTTTGAAATCATGTGTGACACTAGTTATTATGTTGTTGGTGCTGTTCTAGGACAAAGAGTTGATAAGAAATTGAATGTTATCCATTATGCTAGTAAAACTCTAGACAGTGCTCAAAGAAACTATGCTACTACTGAAAAGGAATTTTTAGTTGTTGTGTTTGCATGTGATAAGTTCAGACCTTATATTGCCGATTCCAAAGTTACTGTTCACACTGATCATGCTGCTATTAAATACCTTATGGAAAAGAAAGATGCTAAACCTAGACTTATTAGATGGGTTCTCTTGCTACAAGAATTTGATTTGCATATTGTTGATAGAAAGGGTGCTGAGAACCTCATAGCAGATAACTTGTCTAGGTTAGAGAATGTTCTTGATGACCCACTACCTATTGATGATAGCTTTCCTGATGAACAATTAGCTGTCATAAATGCTTCACGTAATGCTCCATGGTATGCTGATTATGCTAATTACATTGTTGCTAATTTTATACCACCTAGTTTCACATACCAACAAAAGAAAAAGTTCTTCTATGATTTAAGACATTACTTTTGGGATGATCCACACCTTTATAAAGAAGGTGTAGATGGTGTTATTAGACGTTGTGTACCTGAGCATGAACAGGAACAAATCCTACACAAGTGTCACTCCGAGGCCTACGGAGGACACCACGCTGGAGATAGAACTGCACACAAGGTATTACAATCAGGTTTTTATTGGCCTACTCTCTTCAAGGATGCTCGTAAGTTTGTCTTGTCTTGTGATGAATGTCAAAGAATTGGTAATATTAGTAGACGTCAGGAAATGCCTATGAATTACTCACTTGTTATTGAACCATTTGATGTTTGGGGTTTTGATTATATGGGACCTTTTCCAAAGTCCAACTGGTATACTCATATTCTAGTTGCTGTTGATTATGTTACTAAGTGGGTAGAAGCTATTGCAACTAGTAGTGCTGATCATAACACTTCTATTAAAATGCTTAAAGAAGTTATTTTCCCTAGATTTGGAGTCCCTACATATTTAATGACTGATGGTGGTTCACACTTTATTCATGGTGCTTTCCGTAAATTGCTTGCTAAATATGATGTTAATCATAGAATTGCATCTCCATATCATCTTCAGTCTAGTGGTCAAGTAGAATTAAGCAATAGAGAAATTAAATTGATCTTGCAAAAGACTGTTAATAGATCTAGAAAGAATTGGTCTAAGAAACTTGATGATGCATTATGGGCTTATAGAACTGCTTACAAAAACCCTGTGAGTATGTCTCCGTATAAAATGGTCTATGGTAAAGCCTGTCACTTACCTCTAGAACTAGAACATAAAGCTTATTGGGCAATCAAAGAGCTCAACTATGATTTCAAACTTGCTGGTGAGAAGAGGTTATTTGATATTAGCTCACTTGATGAATGGAGAACCCAGGCCTATGAGAATGCCAAGTTGTTTAAAGAAAAGGTTAAGAGATGGCATGATAAAAGGATACAAAAGCGTGAATTCAATGTAGGTGACCATGTCTTGCTATACAATTCTCATTTAAGATTTTTTGCAGGAAAACTTCTCTCTAAATGGGAAGGGCCTTACATTGTCGAGGAAGTATATCGTTCCGGTGCCATCAAGATCAACAACGCCGAAGGCACTAACCCAAAGGTGGTAAACGGGCAAAGAATCAAACATTCTATCTCAGGTACTCCCATAAATGTTGAAACCAATATTATCAATACCGTAACCCCGGAGGAGTACATAAGGGATGTCTACCAGAACGTTTCAGACTCCGAAAAGGAGTAGGTATGTGGTACGGTAAGTAAACCGACTCCAAAACTTTTCCAATAGCAATTTTTGTCCGTTTTGGAATAGTTAAAAAAGTAGGAAAATCTAAAGTAGTCCGAATAGTACACGAGGAGGCGACAAGCCGTGAGGGCGCGCCCTACCCCCCCTGGGCGCGCCCCTGTGGCTTGTGGCCACCCCGTGTACCCTCTGGACTCCGTTTTCTTGTGGTATACTCCTTTAGGTCGGTAAAAATTCATTATATAATCTCTCGAAGGTTTTGACCTTCGTATCACGACAATAACTCCTGTTTTCGTTTTGAGCTGTTTCTGCAGCAGATTTAGAGCAAGATGTCTTCGCAAGAGTCGGTCGGGGAGAGCCGTGTCTCTCACCTGACACCGGGGCCCAGAGCATACAGCGAAGCCAACCACTTAGGGCAGGCCACGGAGGAAGATATGGAGTCCGACTTGAAAAGGGTGGATGCCATGGAGGAAGACCAAGAAGTTACCTCTCGTCTACAACCTGGAGCCATGTTGGAGGAACTTCAGAGCTCAGCAATCCCCAATTCGGTCATCCCTCCCAATGCTAAATTTCTTACTTTATGAAAAAGAGTGTTGCTTCTTCCCCCGCAGCAATGAAACATCCATGGGTGATGGGAGCACTAACCGTCACTGGAAAGCTTCGCAAGGAAATAATGGATCTTAGACAGCAAAATAACAAGCTTGAGGAGGAGAATCGCACTCTAAGGGGCATCATCGCCAAGAATATCACATCACCACCTCCGAAGAAAGACAACTAAACACATGGGTATGGGCACACCCCTTGGCTTGTGCCAAGCTTGGGGGAGGTGTTCCGGTATCGTATCACCATCACATCTTTTACTTTTATCGTTTTTCTTAGTTCGATCCTTTTGGTTATATCTTGATCTAGTAGAATAAAGTTTTAGTGTGATCTAGCTTTGAGTTTTGCTTTATGTTCCCCCTATGTAATCGAGTCCGAGGGTTATATAATAAAAAGTAGTTTTAAGTTGAGGGCTTTGCTTGCCTGCTATGATCTTGAGAAAAAGAAATAAAAAGAAGAATAGAATAAAAGCAAAGAGTATATATGATGACCTTATGGGGAGTGATGACTTCACATATAATAAGTATGTCGCATGAAACTTGTTGTTAGTTGACAAACATAGTTTTGGTCATTGTTGCAATTAATAGGAAGTAATAAAGAGGGAGAGGTCTCACATATAAATATACTATCTTGGACATCTTTTGTGATTGTGAGCACTCATCAAAATATTATATGCTAAAAGGTTGATGTTGGACAAGGAAGACACCATAATGAGTTATGTTTGCTTATTTCCGAATAGAAGTTATATTGTCATGTATCCTCTATCATGTGACACTTGCTTCCACCTCATACTAGCCAAAACTTCCGCACCAAGTAGAGATACTACTTGTGCATCCAAACACCCTTAAACCAGTTTTGCCATTAGAGTCCACCATACCTACCTATGGATTGAGTAAGATCCTTCAAGTAAGTTGTCATCGGTGCAAGCAATAAAAAAATTTGCTCCCTAAATATCTATGATCTATTAGTGTGAGGAAAACAAACTTTATACGAACTTGTGATATGGAAGAAATAAAAGCGACAGACTGCATAATAAAGTTCTTTATCACAAGCGGCAATATAAAGTGACGTTCTTTTGCATTAAGAGATTGCGCATCTAACTATAAAAGCGCATGACAACCTCTGCTTCCCTCTGCGAAGGGCCTATCTGTTACTTCTACTTTCTAGTTCTTACCTTTATGCAAGAGTCATGGTGATCTTCACCACTTCTTTTATTTCGCCTTTCTCTCTTGGCAAGCGTCATGTGTTGGGGAATGATCTAGACACATATATCCACTCAGATGTGGGTGATCATGTGTTATTTCTGTTGACATTACCCTTGAGGTAAATAGTTAGGAGGCAAAACTATAAGCCCCTATCTTTCTCGGTGTCCGATTGAAACTATTATCTCATAAGTATTGCATGAGTGTTAGCAATTGTAAAAGACTAAATGATAGTTGAGTATGTGAAATTACTGAAAAGCTCTTATATTGACTCTTTCCGATGTTATGATAAATTGCAATTGCTTCAATGACCGAGATCATAGTTTGTTAGTTTTCAATAAAGTTTCTGATTCATACTTTACCTTGTGAATGAGTTGTCACTTCAGCATCAGAAATTATATATCAATAAGTATTGCTGTTCTAAAGACGGTCATGATGCTCTCATGTCCGTATTTTATTTTATCGACACCTCTATCTCTAAACATGTGGACATATTTATCGATTTCGGCTTTCGCTTGAGGACAAGCGAGGTCTAAGTTTGGGGGAGTTGATACGTCCATTTTGCATCATGCTTTTATATTGATATTTATTGCATTATGGGCTGTTATTACACATTATGGGCATTATGGGCAGCCCTCCGATGCCCATCTTCTGCTATATGGAGGGTTTTGACCTGGAAAAAATCAGAAGATAGCTTTCGGGACGAAGCGCCGCCGTCTCAAGGCGGAACCTGGGCAGAAGCAATATAGGGCTTTGGCGGAGCTGTTCTGCCGGGGAAACTTCCCTCCCGGAGGGGGAAATCGAAGCCATCGTCATCACCAACAATCCCCTCATCGAGAGGGGGTCAATCTCCATCAACATCTTCACCAGGACCATCTCCTCTCCAAACCCTAGTTCATCTCTTGTATCCGATCTTAGTCTCAAAACCTCAGATTGGTACCTGTGGGTTGTTAGTAGTGTTGATTACTCCTTGTAGTTGATGCTAGTTGGTTTACTTGGTGGAAGATCATATGTTTAGATCCTTAATGATAATTAATACTCCTTTAATTATGAACATGAATATGCTTTGTGAGTAGTTATGTTTGTTCCTGAGGACATGGGATAAGTCTTGTTATAAGTAATCATGTGAATTTGGTATTCGTTCGATATTTTGATAAGATGTATGTTGTCTCTCCTCTAGTGGTGTTATGTGAATGTCGACTATATGACACTTCACCATTATTTGGGCCTAGGGGAAGGCATTGGGAAGTAATAAGTAGATGATGGGTTGCTAGAGTGACAGAAGCTTAAACCCTAGTTTATGCGTTGCTTCGTAAGGGGCTGATTTGGATCCATATGTTTCATGCTATGGTTAGATTTATCTTAATTCTTCTTTCGTAGTTGCGGATGCTTGCGAGAGGGGTTAATCATAAGTGGGAGGCTTGTCCAAGTAAGGGCAGCACCCAAGCACCGGTCCACTCACATATCAAACTATCAAAGTAACGAACGCGAATCATATGATCATGATGAAAACTAGCTTGACAGTAATTCCCATGTATCCTCGGGAGCGCTTTGCTTTATATAAGAGTTTGTCCAGGCTTGTCCTTTGCTACAAAAAGGATTGAACCACCTTGCTGCACCTTTGTTACACTCGTTACTTGTTACCCGTTACGAATTATCTTATCACACAACTATCTGTTACCGATAATTTCAGTGCTTGCAGAGAATACCTTGCTGAAAACCGCTTGTCATTTCCTTCTGCTCCTCGTTGGGTTCGACACTCTTACTTATCGAAAGGACTACAATAGATCCCCTATACTTGTGGGTCATCAGCAATCCTTGTGTTAGTTTGCTCTTTTCTTCTAGGAAACAATCCATCAATCCCATGTCCAGTTTGCTCCTGAGTTTTAGCAGCAGCATCAGGATCCCTTGGCGGTAGTGTGCAGAGCACCTTCCTCCGTGTGTGTGTTCCTGTTGTAATTGTCGGGGCATTTGGTTTACTTGCTGCTCATTCACATTGATGATCCAAACCAGGATAACCTCTGGAGTTAAATGCAGAACCTGAGCTAACGTCCTCCTCCATCGGTGTGGTTGGAAGTCCGCTGGTGGATACAAAGAATCCGCGGGGGATTTCCGGTGCCACCCAATTAGCTGGATGTGCGTACTAGTGAGGATGGGGGTTTAGGTTTTCAGACGTCACCCATTTGGGGTGTGGAGCAGATTGGGAATGCTGATGATGGTGTATTTCAGGTGTTACCCATTCAGGGGGCGGCACGCTGCATACAGGCTGAGGGTTGTATACTTGTTGCCTGGAAGTTCTACCTCTTTTTTTTGCGTCTCTCATACTAAAAATATTACATTCGCATGATAATTTCGTTAGCACAAGTAGCATATATCTGTATTGGTGTAGCTGAACTGAGCATTCTTCATAGTCTGAACTTCCCAACATAGTATATATCTAATTGAAAAAATAGCACAAGTATCATGTATCTAATACTTCTTTTCTTTGTAGCTGAACTGAGTATTCTTCATATTATGAACTTCTAGTCTAGAAAGGGGAATGATAACTAATTTTTGTGTAGGATTCCATTGTTGAACTTCTAGATATAGAGGAGTAATAACGTCTATACTCATGTATATAGTTAAACATGGACTGTGGGTGAATGAATGGTTGAACTTACATGTACAGTCACAACCTTATGTACTAATTTATATCCTTTTCCAACCAGCTGAGTGCAGTTCAAGTTGTAGTGTTTTCACACATGTTTGTTTGATTTCCCTTTTTGCTCACGATTAGATATATACCAACTTGAACTGAGGCTCAATGACAAGTTGAACTTCACATGGTGTTTTATACCTCACAATTATTATTATTATTTTAAATGTAAACAAGCATATAATTTTTGTCAAGCCTAAACTGAGCCTCGGTCACTAATAAACTTCATAATCACTAGTAGAAGTTCACATGGTGTAGAGATACAAAGTACATGATCATGCAGGAGAAAACAAATGCCATTCAACCACACATTGGATAGAAGTTCAACCACAACTTGGCTAGAATTTCAACCACAACTTGAACAAAGCTACAAAGAGCATAGAACAGGAAGTTCAACCATACCTTGGCTAGAAATTTGGCTAGTCTTTTTCCTACAGCAGATAGGCCACCTTGAGAGAAAAGCGTCGGCGTGTTGGAAGAGGAATCCCAAGACATTGCATGTCTATCAGAAGGTGCCACGTTCATCTGGTTGTAGGAAGAAGTTCAGGTATAACAAGAATTTATCAATGCACGAGGAGGCAAGGGTGAAATAGTACCTGTTGTGCTGCGTGCCTTGTTAAATCCGAAGGCTCCGCCAACCTTGCTCCGTCCTTCTCCATCGTTCCCTTGGTCGGGCCATAGGTAGGAGGCGAGGAGGAAAGTAGGAAGCCTCCGGTTGTCCATGGCGCCCGCAGAAACTACGGTGGTCCGGCGGCTTCACCGCCTCCAGTCGTCGTGGGCTCCTTCGCGCCGGCATTCACCGTCGGCCGGACGGGAGGTAGCGACGCAGGGACGAGGCTAGATCTTGTCGGAGATGGTGGGTAGAAGGGAGGGGAGGGTGGATTGGCGGTGGACGGCGACGGATTCGCGGCGGAGGTGATCTATCGGCCTGTGCTCGAGGGCGGCAGGGGCGCGGTGGGGATCGGGGTCCCGGTTTCTACAGCACCTGGTCCTTGTTCAGGTCGCCCGCGATTAGTTCAGGAGGATCCCTGTCGGGCCCTTATAGGGCTGCTTGGGATTAGAATATTATTCTAATCCTAGGATTAGAATAGTGCTACCCTATTCTACAATCGATGATAGAATAATATTCTGCAATAATCTTGTACTTCCCTGTATACCTATATTGTACTTCTTTCTGCTTTCCTCTATGTACTTCTTGTTTAAAGAACCTGTACTTCTTTTTATATAACAGAACTTTACCATAGTAGTTTCTTTCTATAAATTTCTTTCACATGTAGGTTAGTGTATTAGCTTGCTGCTATTTCCAGGTTAAATTGTTGTGTTGCATTGTTTCTAATTAATTGTTTTCATATTGTTTTTGGAATATGTGTATTTGTTTTCCTATAATTTTTTTTAGGGATCATTTTTAATTTTATTCTGTGAATACTGTTTTATCCCTATGTGTTTTCGAAATGCTATGGTTGTCTTAGTTTTTCAAAATCAGAAACGAATCGTGTCGTGAGGACAACTTAACTGCTAGCCATAACTACAGAGAGTTGGCATTTACTCTGTCCGCCCGTCCGCTCGGCCCAAATCTCTCTCCCTTTCTCTTCTCTCACGCGCGGACGCTCCTCCTCTCTCTCTCTCTCAAGTGCTCCTCGGCGACGAATCCGCTGCACGATCCCCCGCCAGGCAACCGCTGCTACGAGCAACCGCCGCCCGCTGCAACCGCGCGCACGACCCCCCTCCCTCTTATCCAGGTCCGTTTCCTTTCTCTTTCTCCCCCACACTCCTGTCCGCTGCGTTGCTGGGTACAGCACTCTGCGAATCTGCCGCAGATGGCGTGAAGCGGAGTTCGGTATCGCCGCCGCAGCAGCCGCAGTTCCGATTTGTTCCTCTTTTTTCGCCTCTCCCTTTGTCTCCAATGCTTTGCTCTGCTTTTGCCCGCAGCCGTGTTTGTCCGCAGCAGTGGGGAAGCTTGGTGGTGGTCGATTTGGTAGGGTTTTGATACTTGGTGAAGCAAGGATTCTTCCTGTAGATCGATTTGGTTGGTGTATCCACAGGCATGTTGTCTCCACCTAAGAGCCCGATGGCCGAATCGGCGCAAGGTTCGTCCCGTAGATGTTGTGCCTGGGATTGTGATGTTCTGTTCATGTAGTACATTTTTTAATTTTGTTCCTAGGATTGATTTGCTCATGTGTGGTTTTGGCATGGATTGGCAATGTTTTTATTTATTATATATTTGGTTGTGGATGTGAGATTATTTATTTCTCAGGTGTAGTAGATATGTTTGATGTTTCAACAAGTCTATTGTATGACATGCACTGATTTGATGCTTGTTTTTGTTGAAATGTTTTTCTGTACTTCACTGAGTTGTAGTTTTGTATTGCTCCTCCATGTTGTTGTTGTACTTCACTTGTGTAGTACATGTGTACTTCTTATTTTATTCACAATTTTTCCTTATGTTGTAGTGTGGTGAGTTTTATTGTATATTTTAGGGTTTAGAATTGGCCACATGTATTTCTTTTACACATATGCTTTACACTGCTCATGATAATACATTGCTATTTATTTTTCCCATATTGCATTGTAGTGCTAGCAGAATTGTTGTATTGCTTTAGTAGTTTCCTTTGTACTTCTTGTTTGCAATTGTTCCAATCTTTTGTTTTCTGTATTGTTGTACTGCTTTCTAGCATTGGTGTAGTACTTCTGTTATTGTTGTGTTTATTATATCAATTATATTTATTTCCTTTTGCGCAGCGGATACAGTTGACGGTGTTGCAGCGTCTGAAACTTATTCATTGTCTTCTTTGATTTTGTTTGCAGAAGATTCTGTTTCCCGATCCGAAAATGATATATCAGATGTTCTATCTGATCTTCGCTTAGAGTTTGATGGAGAAGATGGTAATAAGGTTGATGAGGCTGCGAATACGCCTGAGGACATCCCTGCTGCGATTACTCCTGAGGACATTCCTGCTGCGAATACGCCTGAGGACATTCCTGCTCGCAACCGGAGGTCTAAGGCATTGCATGACAGGCAAAGTCAGCCTGCCAGCAATCCTTCTAGCCCTGTTGGAAGGGGTGAGCATGATATTGGCTCTTTGGAACTTTCGGAGACGCAGTCACAGTCCGTTGATGGTACAGAGGCTGTGACTCAGCCTGAGGATGTCGCTGATCAGCTGGAGGCTGAGAAGTTAAGGGTGGCGGAGAAAATAGCAGCTGCTCGAAATCGCAGGTCGAAGGCATTGCACGATATTTCATCTCAATGCACGGATATAGTTGTTCCTGATAGTGCTGGTGTTTCTGATGGCCCTCCGAGTCCTGTAAACCCTGTCCCTGTAAAAAAGATTAGGACAACTTGTAGGAAGGTAAAGTCACCTCCTGATGCTCCAGTACGCAGAAGCCCGCGTGTTCTGCCTAGAAAATCACCTGATGTCGATGGTAAACGGCAAAGTCCTAAAGTTATTCAGAGAGGCAGCTCTGCAAATCTTAATCCTGCTGCTGCAAAAAAGGTGAAGGCGGCTAACCAGGCTGTGTCCAAGGCTAAGGCACCTGTTGATAAGAAGAAGAATGATGTTCTTAAGCGTAAGGAGAAGGTTTTGTCCAAGGGCCAGCAAACTAGAGGTAGCACAAAGAAGTTACCTCGTGCTACTCGCAAATCTGTGCGTTTTGCAATGGATGATGATTTTGAGTCCGATGAGGGTGATGATGGTGATGAAGAAGGCGACGATGACGAACCTTATGTTTCTGAAGAGGTTTCTGATTCTGGAGATGATATCGGGAAGGTGAATTTTTATTTCATTATTTCTTGTCAAGTGTTTCTTGCATAATATATTCTATACTTCCCTTTGATGTTATGATTGAACTGCCAATTGTGTAGTTACTGTACTTCTTATACTCTCCATTGAAATTTCTCAGTCTAGTTTTATTTTGTAATTTCATTTTTTGTGTATAGTTATTTTTCATCTTTATTAATTTGTGTTATTTTTTAATGTTTTTCAGTATGAGTTTGTGAAGAGGCCTTTCAAGAGGAAGAGAGGCGAGGAAGGTGAGCCTAGCAACAAAGTTGAAAAGGTGGCGAAAAAGCGCTTCAACACCACGATTAGGTGCTCTTTGAAGGAGGTCGCTCTTTGTGTTGCGTTGTTGAAGGAACGTCACTTGAATGTTCTTCATACTGCTGAGCTTGGTCATATCAAAGACTTCAAGATCAAATCCAACATTAATCGCCGTCTTGCTTGTTTTCTGATGTATAATATTGATCCTAGGACCATGATCCTTGATCTTGGTGGAAACAAAGTTCGGGAGATCAATGCAGATGTCATTGAGAAGCTTTTTGCACTGCCTAATGGTGACGACTCTCCTCCAAGGCCTTCGGAGGATTATGGTGTTGCTTTGGTGAAGTTAAAGGATGAGCTTAGGATTCCAAGGAATAAAGATATAAAAACTGATGAGCTTCGGAATATTCTCTCGCAGCTTGTCGATGATCCTCTTAGGGATGGCCTTGCTCTGAAGGTGTTTGGTCTGATTTTGTACAACAAGTTTTTCTGCCCAGGGTATTCTCTGCGTGTGAAGAAGGAGGCGACAATGGTTGAAGACTTTGACATTGTCAAGTTGAAAAACATGCAGATTTGTCAGCTGATTGTTGACGAGCTGAGACTTGCTATTGAAGCCTGGCAGAAAGCAGGTGCAGACTGGAGAGCTCTTCCTGGTTGTGTTATTGCGCCTGTTCTAGCTTATTTGGACTTTCTGGACCACCGCTCCATTGACCGTAAAGATAAGAGGCTCCCCCGTGCCATCTACATGGATCCTAGGAAGCTTATGAAACTTGCCAATTTGGATATCTTGAAGAAAGGTGGCCCGGACCCTAGATCTTGGATCTTTGGCAAGTTGCCGGTGAGTTCTTTAGTACCATCCTTTGTAGTGCAATTCTTTTAGTTGTAAGTATTATACTTTTTGGTGCTGTCCTGTTTTCTTAATTAGTAATTAATCTTATGTGAAGTTTGGAGGTAGGTGTTGGGGTAAGAGGTTAGGGGGGGGGGGGTTGGGGGGGTCTCCCCCCCCATATTTGGTTAACAAAAATAGAATATATAAATACTGTCACCACATCCCACTCACACAAAGTTATTATGTATGCATCTGTTTGTACTGCTTTGCATATATTGTTTGTACTGCTTTAGTGTTCATCTCAGCACACTCACACAAAGTTATTATGTTTGCATCTGTTTGTACTGCTTTGCATATATTGTTTGTACTGCTTTAGTGTTCATCTCAGCACTTCTTGTTCATTTAGTACTGCTTTGTACTTCTTTTTTATATTTGTTAGGTTATTATACTTTTTATATTATTTAACTTTTGTCTATTAGTGTATTATTTTGTTGTATAACATTTTTGTACTCTCTTTTTGCAGTGGAAGGGGCGCAATGACATTATCTATTTTGATGAAAGCGCTGAAGTGACTGGTACCAATTATTGTGTGTATCCCAAGAAGAGGAAGTTTGAACCGTCCTCAGGAATTGTTCACGCTAGTAGGCGTAAGTTTGGAGGAAGCAGTAGTGCTGCAGGTGTTTCATCTGAAGGAGTGGGTACTTTGTTTGATTCCACTTTCCAAGAGCTTGATGCTGCAATAGCAAAGGCAGTTCAGTTGTCACTTCAGCTGCCTACCACCAGCACCCGTCTGAGCAGCACTGCTAGAGTTTTGCCCCCTGAGCTTGCATTTAATGAAGATGCTCACAGGATTGTGTTGGATGCTGAGGCTGTCAATCTTGATCATTTGCAGAAATCTTTATCCCAGATCCAGGATGGTTTTGTAATGTACAAGACCATGCAAGATGGTCGCTGCAAGCCTTTCGAAGAGCACGCACAAAAGTATCTCACGGAGATTGCTAAGGGAGATGGTCCTACTTCTGGCGGAGATGCTGGTGCTGCTGCTGTCGGAGTGCATACATGTGCTGGTGGGGAAGGGGAACACAATGATTCTACTGTTCCTCATGTAGATAAGGTGAGATATCTTTTGTACAAGTATGTTTCTGCTTTGCTATGATTTCTTAATTCTGTGTGTTTTTGTTAGGTGAGTACTGATGGGCCAACATTATCTCAATTTTGTGCCCCTGAGCATCATGTGGCGTCCAGTGTTTCGACGCCAGAAGATCATCATGAAGAGACAGATGTACAACTTACTGGTGATGTTGGAGTTGCGAAGAAACCAGAAGCTGGTGTTGTTGAAGCTGCTCATGAAGATCCAGTTGAAGTTGCCGCCGGTCATAGTGATTCTACTACAGTCACAACTGCTCTTGAGAAGACATCCTCTGCTGTTGATGCTGGCACTGAGCGCGAAGCTGTTCCTGTATCGGATGCACACGAGATCCCATCTGTTGCTGTGCCGGATCTTGTAGCTAAAGCTGCGCCATCTTCTGCAGGCAAAGACATAGGCAAGAACAAATAATGTCCACACCCATCTCTAAGCTTTAAACCTTTTGCTATTGCGATGATCTTTGAGTGTGTGATGTATGTTTATGGGAAGTGGGTTTCTTTTGTGAAAAAAATGTACAATATGTGTTTCGGGAAACGTTTGTGATACTTGTAATATGTTTATATCGGTGTAATCGATGTTGTGCTTTTGTGTCCTGATGCCTTTGTGCTCTACACTGTGTATGTAAGTTGTACTGCCTTTCCCCTTGTTGAAGGTATATGTGTACTGCTTTAAGTGTTGTACTTCTTGTTAGCTACAGTAGCTCAACTGACTAGCACATCTTGATTTCAGAACTGCATTTGCAGTTGTTTCTATACTGTTTTAGTTCTGCACTGCTTTATATCTGTACTTCTTGTGTATCTACAGTAGCTACACTTTTCATTATGTCATGAGGTTCTGTACTTCTCCTAAAGTTGTTTATGTACTTCCTCTACCTGTATATTCTGTACTTCTTTTAATGTACTTCTTTTTTTGCAGGTGCTGATTATTTTGATGATTTGATACAAGATGAGGTTAACATTCCAGATTCTGTTGAAAGGTTTTACAATGCAGTTACTTCTATTGAAGAAAAGGACAAGATTGCGTATGTTTTGTATTCTTATTTCCTTTGTTCTATCTTTTTTCATGCTTTTATAATTTTGTTATTTCACCTGTGTCCTTCTGATTATTATGCGGTACATAATAATTTTCAGTGGAGAAGTTATGTTTGAGAATAACTATTGCAAAGCTACCGTATTGGATATTGCTAAAGCGTTTCGCCCTGATGGCATGCTTGGCACAGAAGTAGCGTCTGTTGGGATCTACATTTTATCAGAGAGGTATAAAGAATCTGAAAAGTTGGTTGTGCCCTACTGGATCACTGTAAGTTTGTTTCTTATATTTTAATCTTTTGGCTATCTTTTTTTGCTTGCTACTTCATTTTTGTGAGCGTACCTTTTGTTTATGCTTGCTTTATTTAATATTTTTGTGCAGTCTAAGTTGTATCGTGGAGATATATCTGCTCCCGTGATTAAATGGTTTTCAAAGAGAGTCGGAGACGAGCGTATTGACAAGAAGGATATTGTGAGTAAATTATAATTCTGGTTATCTTGTGTGTGTGGTTTTGTTTTTGTGTTTTTTTACTGACTTTTTGTTATTTTGCTTGTGCTTTATCTTGTTTCGCAGATTGTGTTCCCAACGTTAGATCCTCCTCCTCCCAAAAGGCATCCAGCTGAGTCAGCTGGTATTGGTCACTGGGTGACCATCAGCATAGACATGAAAAGACGGTGTTTCCAGTATATTGATTCTCTGTACGACAAGGATGACCAGGATGGGTGGACCATTTTCCTGAAAATGGTGAAGAATGTTAAGATTCTCTGGAGGGCTGTTAGCAATAAAATGGATATCCATCTAAAACCTGATAATATCGACAGTTTTGAGACTAGATATATGAGCACAGAGAAACAAGAAGATGGGTGAGACATGCGCACATTTTTTTCTTATCACACACTTCTTTTTGCTAGATGGATAACACTTTTTTTCAGTTCATTCACATTAGTGTTTTTTCCTTTTGTTGTGTATGAAGGTGTTCTTGTGGGTTTTTCATGCTGCTGACTGTTCAGTCGTGGGATGGTAAAGAACTTATGAACTTTGCACATGCTGACATTGCCAACATGAAGAAGACCATGCTTTTTAGTTGGGCTATGTCTGGTCATTTCAATATTGATTTTAACAAGCTGTTCGGCTATCATCCAGGTTAGTATTTACTAGTTTTGTGTTTTGTTCTGATCAGCCTGTTATATAAAATTCTTACCTGCACTTCCAGTTGCATCATTATTGTACTTCTTGTAGCTGTGATATAGCCATCATAGGAGCAGTGTTATCTGTACATCTTTTTGCTACTTTTGTTATGCAAGTTTTGTGCTAGATCACTCTCTTTTATGGTTTCACATGTCTCTCATGATATTTTGTACTTCATTTTTTTATTTTAAATTTCTGTCTTTGTCAATTTAATGCAGGTGTATGTATGAACGTTGGGGATGAAAGCTTTTCACTGTTTGAGACCCAAATGGTTAAGCCTTCTCATGAAGTTATTACTATTAGTAGCCAAGAAGATGTCGAGGTTCTGAAAGAGAAGCCCGTCGTTACGAAAACGCCGTCCAACAAGAAGAAGCCGGCTATAGAGTCTGATTCAGATTTCGAGAAAATTGCTGTTGGACATGAATCTACTGACACCGATGACTTTGTCAGGCCAATAATAACCACAAGGTCCGGCAGGCTGGCTCATGGTAAGCAGGGGACAATTTTTCCTGCAAAGAAGATTAAGAAAGCTCCCGGGATCGACTCTGCGAATTTATTGTCCAATGAGCGTGCGCCAAAGAAAGCAAAGAAGTGAAGTCAGCCGGTTGAGCAGCTAAGGCCCGTCGAGTACAGTAATATCCAAAATGCTAGGCTTTTGAAGGATTTCATGCTAAGCAAGCATGCAATTCAGAAGTATAAAGAGTGCGTTCTTCTTGATCTTATTAGTTTTGCTAATATTTTAGATGTTTAGTTAATCTTGTGCTTCGCAATAGTATATTCTTATTCTTTCTATTTTTTTCTTATTTTTCTTGCTGCCATGTTTTTTGTGCTTTAAAAGCAAGTACCTTGCTTTTGGTTAAACAAGTTTGTACTGAATTCTGATAGTGATTCTAGTACTTCTCAAAGTTTTATTATTGTACTTCTTGGTTTTGTATTTTTGTACTTCCCTAATTTCAACCTTTGTACTGCCATGTATTGCTTAAACACGTACTGCCTTCATTAGCTTCTTCAAAATTTTAGATGTAATCATTTTAATAACTTATGTTAATTTAGTTTGTTTTATCTTCATTTTTGCCAATTGCAGAACAACTTTTGCTAGGTTCGTTCACGGTGTTGATGACACTGGTTTTGAGGTTGAGACAACTTTCACCGGTGAAGATTTCGTAAGGAATTTTGCTCAATATGGGCAGATCGAAGGCGAGATGATGGACTTTGTCATTTCTAGCTTTAATTCTGATGCAACCATGAGTCATGTTTTTGCTTCTGGGAAGCGTGTACTTTTGAGCTCGTACTTCGTTGCGGTAATGTTTTTGATTCTATTAGCAAGTTTCTCTTATTTCATGTGTATGTTATTTTTCTTTTTGTATTTTGATGTGTACCCTGTATTTTCTGATCTTAAAGCACTTTTTCTTTGATGTGCAGTATGTTCTTGGACTGGATAATTTGACGAACACCAAGAAATTTGATCTCGAGGCAGCAGTTAGGTCGTTCCACAATTTGGTGAAGCCTTCACAAAATCTTTTGTTGGCAGACTTGGTTAGTATAGTTTGTTAAAATTTTCATTTAGGTGTTAGCATGTTCTTTTTTCTGCTTGTTTTTGCAGTGTACACAGTTGTTTGATTTGTATATGTAACTACTTCTTACACATCTGGTTGTTATTTTTAAAAATAGATCTTGCTCCCCAACTGTAAACCTGTTGGTACTTCAAATACTTTCCACCATTCGCTGTACGTTCTAAACAAATACCGTAAGACATTTGATGTCCTGGAGTCATTAAATTGGCCGACAAGAAGCAGCACTCAAATAACAAAGAGCGAGTTCCACAAACGTGATGTAAAAGAAATTGTGAGTTTATGCTACTTTACTTTTATGTTTATAATATTTTCTTGTTCCATTTTGATATTTTAGTAAACAGTTTGTTACACTTCAAGGATTGAGTTCACCTCTGTTTTTACAGGGCAAAAGGTTTGATGCTGTTATGCAAGCTGTTTATGGCAAAGAAGCGTGCAAGAAGAACAATCTACCGTGCTGGAGCGAGGTTGCAGATAAACCCCACTACTTGATGCCTACTCAACAGGGTGTTAATGAGTGTGGTATCTATTGCCTCAAGTTTGTGTGCACGTTTGATGGGGATCGATGCGTCGAGCATAACAAGAACTACGATGTTTGTCCCTGCAGACTACCCAGTTTTTGTTTTATGAAGCGAAAAATATTTTCTTCATATTTGTTTTTTTGCCGCTCATTGTGCTGACATTTTTATTTTTTGTCGCAGGACCGTTCTGAGGACTGGAAGGCTGAGTACATGTTCAGAGTTCTTTTCCATGAGGATAACAAGGTGCCTCTTGAGGACCTTCCGGAGGAAATCCAGTGCCTCTCCCCTACTTCTACGTTGTCAACACAGGGTGAAGAACTGCTGCTGATGTTAACTCAGCTCCCAGCTGAATGATTTGATGACGCACAATATGTAGTGCGACTAGGATATGTGTTAGACAATGTGTCCTTTTTGTAATCTAGATGATTTGTCGTGTGAAGAACTACTTTATTTGTGGGAATATTGTCGCCTTATCAGTATGCAAAACATCTCTGCTGGATGATGTGTATTTAGTGCGAATTATGCTGAAACATTTGGCATCAATTTTTAAATTTATTGAAAATATATTCTTGTACTTCCACTATTGCTTATTGTACTTCCTACAGTTGTATTTACTGTACTTCTATTTCAACACAGATTTTTTACTCAAAATGTATTCTTTATAGCATCATTTTTGTCCTACAAGCATTTTTTACTGAATAATTCATTTTGTTAAATATAATAGAATATTTTACTTGTTATCGAAGGGGGGGGGGGTCGGGTAGGGGGGAGACCCCCCCCTACACTGTCTTGTACCGAGTGAACTTGTACCCCCATCTGTGTTAGCGCGAGGCCGAGCTGGTTGCCTGCGGCGAGCGCTAGCGAGGCGCAGGCCCACCCGGTGAGGCCGAGGTAGGAACGAGCCATAGCAGGCGACGACGCGGCGTGCCGCGACATCGCATGTGGAGGCGAGTCCGTCACACCAGAGCCTCACCATCTATCTTAGGGGTGTGTGGGGGGGAGGTGGGTGTGGTTAGGCACCATTTTATATACGTTTCTAAAAGGAAGGCAAACAGAAATGATACAGAAACATTTTTACTATATGCGAAGTCGAGGCGTATAGTCATTGGTGTAGTACCTTGATTTTTTTGAAGTACTTTATTTTTCAAAATTATAGAACTGATGTCATAATAGAATCTGTACTTCCCTTAGTGTTACGGCTGTACTTCTTTATCTATGTATACTGTACTTCTTTGAAACTTGTTGTTTGTTAAAATAATACTTGCAAAGTCTGTTATGGGTTTTATAGAATCAGATCAATTTTCAATGTCAATGTATTTGTTTATATATCAGTCATGACTCACATTAGCACATTACCATATAAATTTTTACAGCAATATAACAAGTAAATTGTACTCATCCATCCAAATCAGCATATTTTTAAGTCTGAAATTGGTTGGCACAGTAGCTGTAGCACAGTAGCTGTAGTATATATCATCTATGTTCTGAGAGTAACATACAACCCATGCAGCAATATGACAAGTTAATATATTATACAAGCTAATCAACATTTCTTTAATCTAGAGCTACTCCTTGTTGGTGTTTGTTTTGGCGCTTGATTATTGCTGTTGTATCTTGCTTTTTTTTTGGGTGGGGGAGGTGGTGTTCGTTCTTCCTCTTCTTCGGTGTCCTCTTCATCAATATCATTGTCTTCATCATCATCCTCTTCTTCTCCTTCCTGTTCATTGTCTTCATATTCTTCTTCTTCTTCTTCTTCTTCATCATCATCATCTTCTGCAGTGGACATATTATTGTTCTTCTTAGATTTCTGATTTATTTTCCTTGCTATCTCCAAAGCAGCTTTGATCACTGGACAGCTTAGAATGTTGTGCCCTGACCCAATTTGCTTGCATCCCTGGCATATCCTTTTGCTTTTTTTATTCAGTTGTTTCTTTTCATCTTTGGGAAATTTTGTTGGACACGACCTAGCATTGTGCCCTGACCCAATCTCGCCGCACATACCACATTTCCTCTTCCCTGTTTCAGTTTTCTCATCTGTTTTTAGGACTGCTTCTTCTAGCTTCATTTTCTTTCCAGCCACCGATGGTCTCGATTCAGCTGTGTTCTTATACCTGCTGCCCTTAGTTTTTGATATTGGTGGAGGTAAGATAGCCTTAGTTACAGATTGAGCATTGCATCCAGTACTAGGCATGTCATCATCGTCATGCGATGTTCTCGGCATCTCTGTTGATAAGTCAGGCTCAAACTGGTTTATATCTGGTGGAGTGCATGCATCACCATCATCATCATCAGCTGCTGTTGATGAACCCACTGCTTCAACCCTGTTTAACACTTCTAGCAGGCCAGCTTTTGCTGTTACGTGCTGGTCGTCTGACTTGCCTCCTGTTCTCACAACTTTCAAAGCTATTTGGAGAAGTTCATTTTGTTGATGCAGGAACGAAGACCCGTCAAATGATTCCGTCTTGTAGTCTCTCCTGTCAAATGTTTCCCTTGCCTTCGCTCTCGTAGTGTACCTCTTTAGGATGTAGATATCTGGCACACTCTTCACTCTCAGGTGCTCGAGCATTGCAATTATGTGCACGCAGAACAGACCTAGGAGCAGGTAGTTTTTGTGCATGAAAAAACAATTAGTTTTCATCATGAAAAAACCATAAATAGTAAATTCACTTTTTGTCTATTTTGGAATTGGACGTGTAAAAATTATTTGTGTTCTCTGTCTATATTTACCTATATGCTCAAATAGCATGCACTCGCAGCTGTATTCCTCGGTCTCAGTGTTTGCAACAACTTTGAACTCATGGTTTGACCATGAGAACGTATCCGTTGGCTCATGGTAGGTCACAAGATAATTATGTTCGTCAACTGTAGGATCCTGGCTTGTTTTTATGCGGAAGAGTGTGCTATTTTTAAGTTTCCTCCTGAACTCGGTGAATACGGCTTTTGTATAGTGCTCACTGAACTGCTTCTCAAAACCGTAATGAGTTCTTGTGTTTGGTTCTGTCTGCAAAATGTTTAAGCAAGTGTGTCAGTATGGTTGTATGGAAATATCAAGTGCAAGAAGTTGTTGTACTTCTGTAAACTGTAACAACTGTACTTCTCCCCTGTATTATTTCTATACTTCCCCGAAAACTGTAATCTACCACTTCTTTTTACAAAGACAAAAGAAATTTGAATTAATAGCTTACCATTGATGCCAATGTCTGTGCATTTTCAACTTGCCTCCTTGAAAATATGCAGTTGTTTACTTGCTCAGCAAATCGGTGCAGTTTTTGGTCCTGTTTGACAAATCCTTTCTTGAGTATGTAGTTCATACTTTCGCTTCGTTGAGTCGAAGTCATCCTTGCAGAGAAAACCTCTTTGAAGTAAGCCGATATCCATTCCTTCCTATCTGCCCACATGTGCAGAATCATGTGATCATCATGAAGCTTGTATTTATCAACTAGCTGGTGCCAAGCTGCCTCAAATTCAGTTGGCATCAGGGGCCAATTTATGATTCCTCAAACTCAGCCTTCAAAGTGCTGTGCAACTTGTTCAAGTATGAAATATGCGAGGCGTACTTGTTTGTTATATGCCATCGGCAAAACTTGTGTAGGGACCTGGTGAAAACTTGTTTTATCGCAGGGGTCATCGAAGGGCACTGGTCTGATTAGAAAATGGAAGGGGCATGGTTAGGGTTATAAATTTAGAACTTCTGATAATATAATGTTTGTATTGCTTGTATAGTAAAATTAGAACTTCTTTTTGCATAATGTCCCTGAACTTTTGGTATTTTCAAATTAAAAACTTCTGAATTACTTGCATAGTTATTTCATATAAAAAAACTGCTTCTAGGTAAACTAACTACAATGTCAGTCTATATGTCCACGATCTGTATAAATTGGAATGTGTTATACCTATTAAAATTATTGTAGGTTGCTTCCCATTGTTGCATGCCAAGAAGGTTCTGAATAGCCAAGCAAAAGATTCTTCACATTCATCCCTTACAAGGGCACACGCGAATATTGATGACTGGAGATGATTGTTTACTCCTACAAATACTCCCAAAGGCATAAGGTACTGATTTGTCTTATAAGTGGTGTCAAATGTCATCGCATCACCAAAATCTTGGTACGCGCCCCTGCAGCTTGCATTAGCCCAGAAGATGTTCTTTATGCGACCAAACTCATCAATCTGGAAGTCGAAGAAGAATTCATTATTTACTGCTTTCATCTCAGCAAAGAATCCCAACAGCTTCTTGACGTCATCGATGCTATCTTCCTTAGAGTTAAGAAGCTTCCTGCATATTTCAATAACACAAAAGGTTGTACACTGTTCAGTAGCATGTTCTTTCCGAAGCTTTTTTAATGGTCATGAAATCACAAGCTGAAAAGATAGTGTATATCATTTTTGTTGTTACCTGTTGATTAAATCGCGGCCGTGCAACGCCAAGAACTGACCGCCACCGAGGGATCCATATAGGATAGACATAATGGTATGGTGCTGAACATTCTGGAACTAGAGGAACTTAACATAATCCAATATAGTGGGGTCAAATGACTTGTGGGAATGAAGAAACACAAGCATGGTAGGGCTCTGTATTAGTTGGTGGTTGTGCTCAAAATTGATGTCGACAATGACTACTGTATCATCGTGCTCATTCCCCTTTAATCGCAGCTTCGTCTTGCATCCACATCGCTTTGTCGTCTTGTCCCGCTGACGCTCAGATTCAGAAACAGAGCTCGCGTGCTTCCCTTCACGTGTGCAGTACAGGTATCTATTGAAACCACTCTTCTGTCCAATTCTTGTTCCAAAGCCAGCGTGCCTGGCGTATCTATTGTAGAACACTTTGCCTGCATCGAAGTCCTTGAACACCATCCCCATCTTTGGTATAAGGTAATCTGGGAGGTCAGATTTCTGCAAAATAAATCCAAAATGTACATAAAGATGCCTAAGAAGTGAGTTCCATACAAAACAAACACACATACTTGTACTGCTATGAAAGGACTTTGTTGTACTGCCATGTAACAATATTCTTGTACTTCTTTACGACACCTTCATGTGAAGAAAACCAGCACAAAAAATGTTTTTTTGTTCCAATCAACTGCACAGTGCCAGCGTGACAAACGTGCCGACCGTGTGCCAATACAGCACTGAGCAGATAGTTGGAACAGCGATTTGGGTGTGTTCCCGCACTATGTGTGGTTTTAATGATCCTTATTAGAAAAAGAAAAACTATACAGATGCAATCATTTATTACTTGTTCATAGTACTGCTTTTCATTTTATATGAGTTACTACATATACAAGTAAAAAGGTACTGCTGTCCAACTACATTTGTACTGCTTTGTAAACAAGAGGTAGTTTGACTATGAAAATGTAGTAATAACATCTGTTTATTATACTCACATGGATATACTATCGATTCTCCTCTGGAGTTATGCAGTCGTCAAGTTGTATCGGACAAGGAGGCGTAACCACTGATTTGTGCAGCAGCGGGTCACGTTTCGGGTGCACCGGCAATTTCTTTGACGTATTGTTGCGCACTGGTTGTTGCTTTGAAGTCGATGAAGGTGGACGTGGAGGCAGCGTATGATCACCCACACCTGGCTGCTTACGACTCGGAGGATGCAAACCTGCTACTCCAGGAACAATTTTAGGGCGGCGATTTGTGGTGTTTCCAGCTGTGTGGCAAGCCGCAGGTACTTTATGCATGTTGAGCGTACTTGTATCAGCACGCGCAGAATCCACATCCACATATGGTGGATGTAAAGCCCCAATCTCAGGAATTTTTGTTCGGCTACTCTGCATGCCTGAAACCTCACGCACAATACGCTCAATACGTGGTGGCACTTGTGGCCCAACACATTTACTTGTATGGCCAGCTTTCGGCAATATTGATGATCCAGAGAAAACGAAACTGCTCGGAGGTTGCGGCGACGGCTCCATGCTGCTAGGATCAGGTGAATATCCAGTGACATAAAAATTTGGCGGATCTTCCATTATGCACCGCAGAGGCACTGCATTCGTGACAAGTGGAGTAGCATCCAATGGCAAACCATAATCATCAGCCTGAAAGTGGTCAGAAAATTGATGAGGAATTGTCAGATTTTCTCATGGCTGTACTGCTTCTGTACCTTAGATGTACTTCTTTGAAATCAAAACCTATACTTCTTTTTTTGATAACTATGAGCGTGAATATAGTGACACAAAACAAGATTTGTAAATTTGTAATTCTTCTCACGGATATTGTTGTACTGCTTTAAAAAATGTAATAGGTATTCAGAATCCAAAATCCAAATGTATTAAGTGTAGTATTGTAGTACAGTTATTATAACAGAATCGCAATTAGTAACGATATATAGCAATGAGTTGTAAACATTTTTCTTTTGATTGAGGACCTCACCTCAGTTCCAGCATAGGGATCGACGTTTTCATGTGTAACAACATGTGCAATTGCAGTTGAGTCAGCTGCTCGATTTGGCAAATGAGTCAAACTTTGCTTAAATCTTGGAGACGTTCTCGTATTCTTCATTTCATTGGCAATTTTTCTTGACCAAGTAGGCACTTTTGCTGCACGGGGTGGCATGATGTCTCGCACTAAACGACAAAACGACAAACTAATTGTCAAAGCTCATCTAAATTGACACAAGGAAGTTTCTCGAAATCGATATTTATAGTTTTCACCTATAGTGATTTTCTGTGTTGCTCTGCACTGCGGCTTCAAGATATTCTGTACTGCTACTCTTCACTACAGAGAACCTTTTTGCACTTCCCTAAGCTTGCTAATTCCACAGCTCCAAGTAGCAGCTGCAAAAGATGAGTACCAAATTAGCATAAAGGACACCCTGTACTGCTACTTCAAACTACTCGGTACTTCTCTCAGTGTAACTATGGTACTGCCTCCCTAGCAGGAATAATTCTCAGCAGGTACTTCCTCGCTCGCATGTTGTACTGCTCTGTACTTCTACCTAAATATTGTATGTACTTCCCATTAATGCTACCTTTGTACTTCCCGTAATTCTCCACTCAGCAGGTCAAAATTTCATTCAATCTCCTCGCCGCCCGCCGGAGTAAAAAGAATGCCACGATGAAGAGAAGTACATTTTTACCTGGCACCTCTCGCTGGAGAAGGAGCTCGTGCTTGTGCTCGACGTTGGAACCCGTAATAACCCCACACCCGTAAAAGGTGGTTAACTGGGGCGTCGCCGCCGGTCGAGATCTCGTCGATCTCGCGCCGCTCGCTGCTCTGTCCTCGCCGCCGGAGGGGAACCAGGGGCAGCCTCACCGGGGGAAGAAGGTGGTTAACCGGGGAGGGAGGTGCGCGCGGTGGGGTGGGATGGCTCGCCGGGGGAGGGAGAGGTGCGCGGCGGGGGTGGGATGGCTCGCCGGGGAGGGAGAGGTGCGCGGCGGGGGTGGGATGGCTCCCCGGGGAGGAGAGGTGCGCGCGGCGGGGGTGGGATGGTTCGCCGGGAGGGAGAGGTGCGCGGCGGGGGTGGGATGGCTCACCGGGGAGGAGAGGTGCGCGCGGCAGGGGTGGGATGGTTCGCCGGAAGGGAGAGGTGCGCGCGGCGGGATCGGGGGTGGGGAGGTGGCGGCGGGATCGGGGGATCTGTTTTCGGGATCCGGGCAGGTGTTGCCTGGTCGGGTCGGTCTCCGATTCAAAACTACCTTATATAGGGGCTTGCCTATTGTAGAATATTATTCTACAATCAGTTGTAGAATAGACCCACCCTATATATATATATATATATATATATATATATATATATATATATATATATATATATATATATATATATATATAGACACACAGACACGAACGGAAAGGAAAACAAAAAAGCTAACTAGAAGGATTAAGGGATTGTTTGGTTTCTAGCCAAACCTTGTCACATTTTGCCACATCTCAGGTTAGACAAGTTTTACCAAGTTAGATGGGTGTTTGATTCTTGCCACACCTAAGACAAGTTCTTTCTTGTTAGAAATAAGCTCCTACATATTGCATGCTTAAAAAGTGTGACAACAATCTCTTAGACAAGCCAAAGTATGGCTATGAATTTAAACACCTAAGGTTATGCAAGTATGGCAAACTATGTAAAATTAGTCACGAACTAAACTTGCCCCAAAACATTACCTGGACTGCATATGAAGCATCTCACACAATTGTATTTTATCAATCAAGTATTATCTACCGCGTTGTGAGTTCCCCATGCGTGTATCATTCAAAAGATGTTCAACACGTTTAAATATTAACCACATGTTTAAGAAATTACCATATGTTAAAAAATGTTCAAACCATCAAAAAATGTTCCTCACATTTAAAACTTGTCCATGAATGCTTTTTTTCTTCATTTTTTAAAAGAAATACTCGTGCAATTCAAAAGATATTGTATCATTCAAAAACATGTTCGTGACATTTTAAAAACTATTCACCTGTATTAAAAATGATTTATTAATAATGTTCATTCTACTAAAAAATGGTTTGTGCTATTTGAAAAAATTTCACACGTGTATTTTCCAAAATATGTTCATGTAATGTAAATATTTGTTCGCGCAATTTTTCGAAAATGTTCATACCATTGAAAAGATGGTAATGACATGTCCTTTAAAACAAATGTTCCTACCAAAAATTTAATATGTTTAAATACATGTCGTGGAAATGTACAAAAGTTTAAACAGGTATTCAAAGAGTGTTCCACATTTATTTTAAAAAAATCAATGCATGTATGAGCATGTTTAGCATGAATTCAAAAACTATTCAACATGTATTTAAGAAAGTGTCGATGTGTATTTTAAAATGTTCATATATTATAAAAAATGTTATTGAAGTTAATGTACCACTATCTGGCACTAAGTGAGACATGGTAAAAGGTAGTGGTACATTAATTGTGGTCAGCCATGTCACAAGTGAGTAATTCTGGAAGACCTTCCTTTTGGGTATAACCCTTGGTAACAAGTTTATTCTTGTACTTTCAATAGTATATTCAGATCTGAATTTTCTTTTGAACACCCATTTAAATCCGACTGGTTTGCAACCATAAGGACAATCAGTGATCTCAAAAGTACCTTAGACAAGATGAAATCCGTCTCACTTTGAATTCTATCGTCCAGTAGTTTGCATCTGGAGACAAATATAAGCTTCTGAAATGACATCTGGAGTATCATCCACAAGGTACATAGTGAAATCATTACCAAAAGACTTCAAATATAAGCCTCCAACTTCTGATCCGAACAACTGGACTAGATATTTTGGATAGCAGGGCAATCCAACTGTGTGGCTCGAAAAACAAAGTGATGCAAAGCTTATGTTATATTACGTTTAGGCGTAAGAAACATCTACCAAGAAAAATAGTTCTTCTATTGGTTCCTTTTCTTGGGCGATCATGTGTGATCATGACGACATGCCTGATCAGGGTGGGATATATACATTCGAGGTATGCGTAAAGCCCCCAGTTATAATAATTTCACTTCGATCGCTGCCGACCAACTATTTTCTTAAGAACGCAAGCTTTCGGCTTCACCCGTCTGAGGTACTAATCCGGTTGACCCAGTAGCAACAATCTCAGAGGTGCTCCCTTTACCCCATAGCCGAACAATCGGGAACGTAGGGGGTAAGCACAGGAGCCACGCAACCCAGCTTGACAAAAACTTAAGTCAAATTGATGCATATTAAGGCGACAAATGATTAGAGTGTAAGGAGGCACCTATAGCGCCTGGAATGTGTCTATCTGCGAAAAAGCCTGAAGCGTAGTATATGTCGTACATATAGTATGTGTCCGAAGGAGTCATATCACTTCGGATTTACCGACCATAACTAGCAAGAGATGTTTTAACTTAAAAGAAAAGATGAAAATCGTATAGCTATTAGATGCTAAATATGGATCGAAAAAGGCAGAATGAGGGTGGTTGCCGTTAACCATAAAAACGCCGGAGCAGGGCGGCGTTCTAGGGATTCGGCTCCAGTTTATTATCCTCGAGGTCTCGGATATGATATGAACCTTGATACGTCTCCATCGTATCTATAATTTTAGATTGCTTCATGCCAATATTCTACAACTTTCATATACTTTTGGCAACATTATATATTATTTTTGGGACTAACTTACTTATCCAGTGCCCAGTGCTAGTTCCTATTTTTTGTGTTTTTTGTTTCATAGAAATTCCATATCAAACGAAGTCCAAACGCGATAAAAATTTACTAAGATTTTTTTTGGAATATATGTGAATTTTGGGAGTCGGAATCAACGCAAGACGGTACCCGAGGGAGGCACAAGCTAACAGGGCACGGCCCAGGGGGGGCGTGCCCTGATGGCTTGTGTCTCCCCCATAAATCGGTTGGGGCTCTCCTTCCTCCGCAACAAATATATTTTCACGATAAAAATCCCCTCAAAATTTCAGCCCGATCGGAGTTACGAATCTCCGGATATTTAAGAAACGGTGAAGGGGTCAGAAACCAATCGCGAAAACAGAAGAGAAACAGAGAGAGAGTGTCGGTCTAGTGAACAGGGGGTGTTCATTACCCCTGGACACGCACCGGCGAGTTGCAGCCTCCAGGCGGGAAGGGCATGGCAGAGAAGCGAGCTTTCCTGGGAGAAGACAACTGGGAACAAGCACAAGACTATCCAGAAAGCATTCAAGTCAATAATCAGAAAACAGAAGACCAAAGGCTGAAATTCCGGCAAGATTCTTGTTGGGATGGCTGGCGAAGCCCCAGCAAGATTCTTGCTGGGATGGCTGGCGAAGCCCCAGCAAGATTTCCCGGCAAGATTTCTCGGCAAGATTCCCCGGCAAGATTTCCCGGCAAGATTCAGTCCCGGCAAGCCCCCGATGCCCTGTCACTGCTCCAGTGCGGTCACCAGCTTGTCTTTTAGCTGTTGTCCTCCTGGTAGCGTGTCAGGTGCTAGCGGTGTATGAGCTTAAGCGGTGCTGATGGGACGGCCCCTTTTTCCGTTCCCAAGACGCTAAGGGACACCTCAACGGAGCATTAAATGTTCTTGTCCAAAACCGTCAGTGTTAGGTATGATAACACTGTATCTACTTTAACACCTCATGTATGCACTGTACGCCACTGTTGGTGACCCCTTCGAACGTATAAAAGGAGGACCAAGGCGTAGCTACAGGGGGGGTCCTCTTCTGGCCATTCTGCATGCGTAGCAGCTGTGTACTGTAGCGCTCCCAAAACTTGAGCTAGAACACATCTAATACAACCAAGCAGGAGTAGGGTTTTACGCATCCTTGCGGCCCGAACCAGGGTAAAAATCCCGTGTGTTGATCGCTTGATCGGCTCTTTGTGCAAACCTTCTCCCTGCCGAATCGTAAAGGGGTCTCTCGATCCCATAGGTGTCGTTTCCCCGACATCTTTGGCGCGCCAGGTAGGGGGAAAGGTTGCGCGAACCTGATCTAGCGGTCAGCGCATCAGCTTCATCGTCCATGACGACTTCGCTCTGCTTACAGAAAGCTAAGTCCTAAAACTTTGATTGCTTTTTGTTGTGTAGCCTTATCCTTGATGGTAGCCTTGTATGACCTGTGCGCGAGGGAGCGCTCTAGAAACACTCTGCACTCTTGGTTGTTCTGGGTCCGCCCAACAACACTGATGCGGTGTTCTCGATAGGCTGCTAGACAGGACCCGATCCTAAGCGCCATCAACCAGAACGTGCGCATTCGGGGAGTATTCCAGCAAGCGTAGGGATTCATTGTACAAGAATACAATTGTTCAAGGAAAGGCTCGATGAGTTTTATTTTCGGATTTCTGCGTAAACCCGTATGCTGAGGAGCCTCCCCGGGACTAGTTGCGCTCCTAGTCGCCTCGAGTCCGCTCGGCGATGTGAGCAGCTGCGCTAAAGTTGGGAAGGTAAACCTTTTCGGGAAGCGGCGTTCCCGGCAAGCTGCTAAGGACCCGTTCCTCAAAGCGCTGCCGACTGGATCGTGCGCACCGAAAAGTGTTCCGGCAAGCAAGGGAACATTCGACAGAAGTCAAGATTACAACAAATTAATTATAAACCAGAAGCTAATTAACTTGTTGTGCTAAAACGCTGTCGTGGCATTACATGTCCAATCGGTGTTGCAGGAATACGCATGGAAGGCGGGCTCGGGGGCTGGCAGCGCCCTAGAGAGTAACCTTCTAGAGAGCTGCCGGTCATCACCACGAGCGCGGCCTCACTATGCGAGATGAATAGCAGGAAGAGGGGCGCGTGTACCGGTGCATGTTCTTGGGCCTAGCCCAGACAAACACTGTGCACGTTTGTCCGGCCCAGGCCCGGGGGCTCCTGTCGGTGTAGTGAACAGGGGGTGTTCATTACCCCTGGACACGCACCGGCGAGTTGCAGCCTCCAGGCGGGAAGGGCATGGCAGAGAAGCGAGCTTTCCTGGGAGAAGACAACTGGGAACAAGCACAAGACTATCCAGAAAGCATTCAAGTCAATAATCAGAAGACAGAAGACCAAAGGCTGAAATCCCGGCAAGATTCTTGCTGGGATGGCTGGCGAAGCCCCAGCAAGATTCTTGCTGGGATGGCTGGCGAAGCCCCAGCAAGATTTCCCGACAAGATTTCCGGGCAAGATTCAGTCCCGGCAAGCCCCCGCTGCCCTGTCACCGCTCCAGTGCGGTCACCAGCTTGTCTTTTAGCTGTTGTCCTCCTGGTAGCGTGTCAGGTGCTAGCGGTGTATGAGCTTAAGCGGTGCTGATGGGACGGCCCCTTTTTCTGTTCCCAAGACGCTAAGGGACACCTCAACGGAGCATTAAATGTTCTTGTCCTAAACCATCAGTGTTAGGTATGATAACACTGTAGCTACTTTTACACCTCATGTATGCACTGTACGCCACTGTTGGTGACCCCTTCGAACGTATAAAAGGAGGCCCAAGGCGTAGCTACAGGGGGGATCCTCTTCTGGCCATTCTGCATGCGTAGCAGCTGTGTATTGTAGCGCTCCCAGAACTTGAGCTAGAACACATCTAATACAACCAAGTAGGAGTAGGGTTTTACGCATCCTTGCGGCCCGAACCTGGGTAAAAATCCCGTGTGTTGATCGCTTGATCTGCTCTTTGTGCAAACCTTCTCCCTGCCGAATCGTAAAGGGGTATCTCGATCCCATAGGTGTCGTTTCCCCGACAGAGAGCGATCCAATCTCGGAGGGGATCCTGCTCTCTGGGATCCATGGCGACCATGCACCAGAGGGGAAACCCTCCTCCCACCTAGGGAGGAGGCCAAGGAAGAAGAAGAAGGAGGGAGGATCTCTCCCCCTCTCTCCGATGGTGCCGGAGCGCCGCCGGGGCATCCGTCGTGACGGCGATCTACACCAACAACTTCGCTGCCGTCACCACCAACTCTCTTACCCTCTATGCAGCGGTGTAAAACCTCTCTTCCCTGTTGTAATCTCTACTTAAACATGGTGCTTAATGCTATATATTATTATCCAATGATGTGTGGCTATCCTATGATGTTTGAGTAGATTTCTTTTGTCCTATGGGTTGATTGATGATCATGATTGGTTTGAGTTGTATGTTCTATTTTGGTGCTGTCCTATGGTGCCCGCCGTGTCGCGCAAATGTGTGGGATCCCCGCTGTAGGGTGTTGCAATATGTTTATGATTCGCTTATAGTGGGCGGCTAGAGTGACACAAGCTTACACCCGAGTAAGGGGATTGTTTACGTATGGGATATAAGGGACTTGATGTTTAATGCTATGGTTGGGTTTAACTTAATGATTTCTAGTAGTTGCAGATGCTTGCTAGAGGTCCAATCATAAGTGCATATGATCCAAGTACGGAAAGTATGTTAGCGTATGCCTCTCCCTCATATGAAACTGCAACAATGATATCGGTCTAGTTATCGATTGCCTAGGGACAAATCTTTCTCTTGTGTTACACAAAAAGCTTTCTACTAAATAACTTACTTATTAATCTTTATATAAACAGCCCCTAACATTTATTTACTTTCTCTTTAGTACCTTGCAAAACTATCTTTACACCAACTAAGTACTTCTAGTTTCTTTCTCGCAAAGTAGTTTCATACTTGTTGTAGTTACAGTAAGCGTTAGCGTGTGTAGAGTTCTATCGGTGGACGATAAAATTGAGAGAATATTAATTCTACCTTTAGCTCCTCATTGGGTTCGACACTCTTACTTATCAAAAAAGGATACAAACGATCCCCTACACTTGTGGGTTATCAAGACCTTTTTCTGGCACCGTTGCCAGGGAGCAATAGCGTAGTGGTTGATATTCTCGTGTGTGCTTGTTTGCTTTATCACTAAGTAAGTTTTATTTTCTGTTATTAGTTGTTTTATATCTTTAGTTATGGATATGGAACACGAAACACCAAAAAAAGAGTTGTACTTTCTACTCATGGATACAGGGAACCTCCTAAAACCCTCGATGCTAGTTATGTGAAACACATTACATACTACTTTGATAATCCTGAGAAGTCTGCATTCAAATTGATAATGGGAGACATGTTGGATCAACTTGAGTACTTTAGGGATTATCACTTGACTCAAAAAGGGAAACACTTATGGGATTAAATTAAAATGTTGCGTTGGTATGCTTGGGATTTATGCTTGAGATGTGATTATACTTGTTGCTCTAAGATGGAGGCTCCACACCTTCCCTTTCAATGTGAATTTAATGATAATAAAACCTTGGCTTCTTATGCTAATGATATATATGATTACTATGATGTGCAACAAATAGAAGAATTTCTTGCTTTTAAGGGTGCTTATGAAATTGAATCGTTCTTTGAAAAGTATAATAACTGTGATGATGCTGTTTACAGACCTAATTTTTTTGCCATACTTAAATATTACTATGAGAATTATGAATACAATGCTGATATTATTGAATTTATTGAGAGAATGTCTACTGCCTTGGAAGAGACTAATATTTTGCAGGAATCTATGGAAGAAGAAATTGCTAGATGAAAAAGATGAGGAGGAGAGCAAAGAACAAAAGGAGGAAGAGCGTATTAGCTACCCGTGCCCACCTTCTAATGAGAGTAACTCTTCAACTCATACATTTTTAACTTTCCCTCCGTACATACCAGAGGATGAATGCTATGATCCCTTGGATTCGTTTGAAATATCCCTTTTTGATGAACTTGATGCTTGCTATGCTTGTGGCCTTGATGCCAATATGAATTATGCTTATGGAGAAGAACTTGCTATAGTTCCTTATGTTAAGCATGAAATTGTTGCTGTTGCACCCACACATGATAATCCTATTATCTTTCTGAATTCTCCCAACTACACTATATCAGAGAAGTTTTCGCTTATTAAGGATTATATTGATGGGTTGCGTTTTACCACTACACATGATGATTTTGATGAATATAATATGCATGTTCTTGCTGCTCCTACTTGCAATTATTATGAGAGAGGAACCAAATCTTCACCTCTCTATGTTTGCAATACGATAAAATTGCAAGAAACTACTTATACTATGAATTGGCCTTTACTTTGTGTGATTGAATTGTTCTTGTATGACATGCCAATGCATAGGAAGAGAGTTAGACTTCGTTGTTACATGATATATGTTGCTTTGTGCTCACTACTAAATTACAAATCATTGTTAACTAAAATTGGCTTTGATATACCTTGAGATCCGGGTGGATCAATTACTTGAGCACTATATGCCTAGCTTAATGGCTTTAAAGAAAGCGCTGCCAGGGAGACAACCCGGAAGTGTTAGAGTCATTTAGTTCTGTTGTGTGTTTTTAAAATAATTAAAAACAAAGAAAAAATAAAGTGGGGAACTTAAAACCTTTTCAAAAAGAGAAGTGAAAGTGACAAAGATGAGCACCGTTGAAGTGGGGGACGTCCTTGAACTTTTGTTCATGCCCATGGAAACTTTGTGAATCTTGATTATAGAAACTTTTCAAAAAAAATAATTATCCCCTTGTACAAATCCATTGCATTATAAAAATAATGTGCCAAGAATTACCTTTAGGATGTTTGAATTGCTTGTTTGATATGAGCTGTGTAAAAACAGAAACTTTTGCTGTAGTGTTTGAATTTTCATATTTTACTGGAGCATGAAAAACTTCTGAAATTTCTACACAGTACTTCCATGCAAATGTTTTATTACTTCCTAATTTTTAAGAATTTTTTGTGTAACAGAAGTATAGTTTATCTATAGATCATTACAGACTGTCCTGTTTTTTACACATTGCTGTTATAGTTGCTTTGCGTGCGTATGTTTGAATTCTTGTTGAGCCCCAATGACTTGGGAGCCATATAATTGTGATAGTATACATTGGGTAATGTTAGATTATAATTATGCAATAATTTTATGGCAGGACATGACGAGATTTAATGATTATGTTTCTTCAACAAACTATCGGTATGTTTCAGTTTTTGTTTTCTTCACATGATATGCGTAAATTCTTGGAGTGTCGTGTGCCTTTTATTTTAGTTTTAGCAATGCACCTGCTAGTTTGAGGAAGTCCATGGTTGATTTATAGAATGCTCTTTGCACTTCATTTATATATTTTGAGTATGGCTTTATAGAATGCTTCATGTGCTTCACTTATATCATTTGAAGTTGGATACCTGTTTCTCTGCATATAGAAAACAGTTTTTTGTAGAAAGCTCTCTTGCTTCACTTATATTTATTACAGCATGTCCAGATCTTTTGTAGAAAGAAATTAAACTCTCATGCTTCACTTATACCTATTTAGAGAGTCAACGGGAATTGGTCATTTACATGGTTAGTCATAAAATCCTACATAAAACTTGTAGATCACTGAATATGATATGTTTGATTCCCTGCAATAGTTTTGCGACATTAAGATAGTAATATGTGGGTGCACTAGTGGATGATCGTGGATTAGTAAGAATATTGATGTTAAGGTTTGTGATTCCCAAAGCATGCACGTATAGTCTCTAGTTATGCGATGAAGATTGGAGCATAATTTATCCTTGATTGAAATCCTTTGTGTTGTTGAATCGGAGGCACGCGATGGTTAACTCCTCCCAACCTCCTCCCTAGGAACATGCGAGTAGTACTTTGATTTGTGATAAAACTAATAAAACTTTGCAATAAGCATATGAGTTCTTTATGACTAATGTGAATCCATGGACATACGCAATCTCACCACCTCATATTTACTAGCCTCTTCGGTACCGTGCCTTGCCCATTCTCACCTCGAGGATCGGCACAAATCTTGCCGGTGCATCCAAACCCCGTTACATGATACGCTCTGTTGCACATAAGCCTCATTATATCTTCCTCAAAACAGCCACCATACCTACCTATCATGGCATTTCCATAGCCATTCCAAGATATATTGCCATGCAACTTCCACCGTCACTTCATATGACTTGTATTTCCATTGTCATATTATTTTGCATGATCGTGAGATATCTAGCATGATATTTACATGGCTTGTACATTTTTTTGATATCTTTTGCTACGCTAGATCGTTGCACATCCTGGTACACTGCCAGAGGCATTCATATAGAGTCATATCATCCTATCAGTTTTTCATATCGAGTTGTAAGTAAATAAAAGTGTGATGATCAACATTATTAGAGCATTGTCCCAGTGAGAAAAGGATGATGGAGACTATGATTCCTCCACAAGGCGGGATGAGACTACGGACGAAAAATAAAAATGGGGGAGGCCAAATGAGCCCACCATAAAAAAAATTGGGGGAGACGAAAAAAGAAAAAGCCCACCATAAAAAACAAATAAATGAGAGAAATAGAGAGAAGGGACTTTGCTACTATCCTTTACCAAACTTCTGCCTCAAAGTGGCACCATGTTCTTCATATAGAGAGTCTCTTGTTTTGTCACTTCCATATGCTAGTGGGAATTTTTCATTATAGAACTTGGCTTGTATATTCCGATGATGGGCGTCCTCAAATGCCCGAGGTCTTCATGAGCAAGCAAGTTAGATGCACACCACTTAGCTTTAGTCGAGCTTTCATACACTTATAGCTTTAGTGCATCCATTGCATGGCAATCCCTACTCCACGCATTGATATCTATTGATGGGCATCTCCATAGCCCGTTGATATGCCGAGTTGATGCGAGACTTTCTTCTCCACTTTCAACCCTTTTGATATCTACCACCATATTCTATTCCACCCTTATGCTATGCCCATGGTTCACGCTCATCTATTGCGTGAAGAATGAAAAGTTGATGCGCATTGAAAAAGTACGATCCAATTGCTTGGTTTGACAGCGGGGTGCTCATGATTTATACTTTATGCAAGGGATAACATTCTTTGGCATTGTTATTTTGAAAGGACATGATTGTTTGCTAGTAAACCTGAGTATGGATGTCTTTTTCTCAGACTGTTGCCTTGAATCACTTGTATCTTAATATTCATGCCATGATTAAACATTTGTTCTGGATTATGTTAGGTAGCATTCCACATCAAACATTATCTTTTTATCATTTACCTACTTGAGGACGAGCAAGAATTAAGCTTGGGGATGCTGATACATCTTCGTCGTATCTATAATTTTTGATTGCTTCATGCCAATATTCTACAACTTTCATATACTTTTGGCAACATTCTATATTATTTTTGGGACTAACTTACTTATCCAGTGCCCAGTGTCAGTTCTTTTTTTTTGTGTCTTTTTTGTTTCGCAGAAATTCCATATCAAACGAAGTCCAAATGCGATAAAAAATTACTGAGATTTGTTTTGGAATATATGTGCATTTTGGGAGTCGGAATCAACGCAAGACATTGCCTGAGGGAGGCACAAACCAACAGGGCGCGACCAAGGGGGCGTGCCCTGATGGCTTGTGCCTCCCCCTTAAGTCGGTTGGGGCTCTCCTTCCGCCACAAGAAAGATATTGTCGCGATAAAAATCCCCTCAAAATTTCAGCCCGATCGGAGTTACGGATCTCCGGATACTTAAGAAATGGTGAAGGGGTCAAAAAACAGTCGCAAAAACAGAAGAGAAACAGAGAGAGAGATCCAATCTCGGAGGGGCTCTTGCCCTCCGGGACCCATGGTGACCATGGACCAGAGGGGAAACCCTCCTCCCACCTAGGGAGGAGGCCAAGAAAGAAGAAGAAGGAGGGGGTCTCTCTCCCCCTCTCTCTCCGGTGGCGCCGGAGCGCCGCTGGGGCATCCATCGTGACGGCGATCTACACCAACAACTTCGCCACCGTCACCACCAACTCTCTCCCCCTCTATGAAGCGGTGTAAAACCTCTCTTCCCCGCTGTAATATCTACTTGAACATGGTGATTAATGCTATATATTATTATCCAATGATGTGTGGCTATCCTATGATGTTTGAGTAGATTTCTTTTGTCCTATGGGTTGATTGATGATCATGATTGGTTTGAGTTGTATGTTCTATTTTGGGGCTGTCCTATGGTGCCCACCATGTCGCGCAAGCGTGTGGGATCTCCGCTGTAGGGTGTTGCAATATGTTTATGATTCGCTTATAGTGGGCGGCTAGAGTGACAGAAGCTTACACCCATGTAAGGGGATTGTTTACGTATGGGATAAAAGGGACTTGACGTTTAATGCTATGGTTGGGTTTACCTTAATGATTTCTAGTAGTTGCGGATTATTGCTAGAGGTCCAATCATAAGTGCATATGATCCAAGTACGGAAAGTATGTTAGCGTATGCCTCTCCCTCATATAAAACTGCAACAATGATACCGATCTAGTTATCGATTGCCTAGGGACAAATCTTTCTTTTGCGTTACACAAAAAGCTTTCTACTAAACAACTTACTTATTAATATTTATCTAAACAGCCCCTAACTTTTATTTACGTGCTCTTTATTACCTTGCAAAACTATCTTTACACCAACTAAGTACTTCTAGTTTCTTTCCCGCAAAGTAGTTTCATACTTGTTCTAGTTAAAGTAAGCGTTAGCGTGCGTAGAGTTGTATCGGTGGACGATAGAACTTGAGAGAATATTAATTCTAGCTTTAGCTCCTTGTTTGGTTCGACACTCTTACTTATCGAAAAAGGCTACAAACGATCCCCTACACTTGTGGGTTATCACACCTCCAGTGAGCACTTAGTCAATTATAAATGGTTTGTCCCACATTGGGTGGAGTTTCTGCTTCTGTTTTTCCGGATGAAACCTCATGACCAGCTCACCTTTATTGAATGCTTTCATCCGGACTTCCCTACTCTGGTAGCACCATGCCTGTTGCTAGTAATAAGTGGAACGCGCTCGAGCCACATCCCGCTCCTCTTCTAGGGCATTGAGGTCGTCCTGTCGATCTAGCTTGACCTCCCTCTCTTCATACATGCACACTCTAGGTGCATCGTGAATTAGGTCACATGGTACGACGACTTGCTCCATATACCATGAAGAAAGGTGTGTAAAATGTGGATCGTTTAGGCATAGTGTGTAAGCCTCATAGTACGGAGTCGAGCTCCTCTACCTAATGACAGTCGGCCTCCTTCAAGGAACGGATCAAGCGTGGCTTGATACCACTTAAAACAAGTCCGTTTGCGCGTTCGACTTGTCCTTTGGTCTGGGGGTGAAAAACGGAGGCATAATCAAGCTGAATGTCCATCTTTCTGCACCACGCCTTCACCTCATTGGCAGTAAAATTTGTGCCATTGTCCGTAATTATACTATGGGGGACACCATAACGGTGCACTACGCTAGAGATAAATTCTACGACATGTACAACCTAGGCAGTTGTGACCGTTTTTGCTTCAATCCACTTTGTGAATTTATCTATCATGACAAGTAAGTATTTCCTCTTGTGTGAGCCCCCTTTGAGGGGGCCGACCATGTCAAGCTTCCAGACCACAAAAGGCCAGGTAATCGGGATAGTCCGAAGAGCCGTGGTGGGCATGTGACTTTGATTGGCAAAAACATGGCAGTCGGGGCACCGCTGAACCAAGGTTTTTGCGTCCTCTTTGGCGGTAGCCCAATAAAATCCCACTCGGAAAGCTTTACTGACTAGAGCACGGGCTGCGGCGTGATGGACGCTCATGCCAGAGTGGATTTTTGCAAGGAGTTCACATCCTTCCTCTTCGTCTATACACCTCTAGAGGACAACTGTGATGCTTCTTTTATATAGCTTGCCTTCGTGGACCTGATAGGCCTTGGATCGGCGAATTATCCTCCGTGCTTTGGTTTGGTCGTCATGTAGCTTGTTATGGAGCAAATACACGAGGATGGGATGTGTCCATGGCATGATTACCACCATGATTTCATGAGCCGAAGTTGCTTCCGTAGTAGAGGAGCCTCCCATTATTCCGTTATCTTCTTCGGCTGCCGGAGAGTTGACCTTTCCAGAGTCCTGGGTGGCCACGCCGATGTTCTCATCTTGCCAGACCACGAATGTCTTGAAAAGCCATTCTAAAACGTGTTTTTTAGGACCGGATCACGCTTTGCGCCCATTCTTGCAAGGGTATTGGCGGCCTGATTGCTATCTTGTGGGATATGATGGAATTCCAGCCCTTCAAAGCGGGCTGATATAGTCAAGATGACATTTCGGTATGCTGTCAACTTTGGGTCCTTTGCGTCAAATTCGCCATTTACTTGTGATATGGCAAGGTTGGAGTCACCTCGGACTTCCAGACGCTAGACTCCCATAGACACGGCTATCCGTAGTCCGTGTAGTAGAGCCTCATATTCGGCCGCATTATTTGAGTCAGTATACATGATTTGCAACACATACCGTATATTGTCACCAGTGGGTGAGGTGAGAACTACCCCGACTCCTAGTCCAGCCAACATTTTGGAGCCGTTGAAGTACATTGTCCAATGTGAGTATGTATTGTACTCTCTAGGAGTTCGGCCTCTGTCCATTCGGTCATGAAATAAGCCAACACCTGAGATTTAATAGCTCGGTGTGAGTGAAAGATAATTAGAAATGGAGGAGTTCTGTTGCCCACTTAGCAATGCGCCCAGTTGTGTCTCTGTTGTTGATGATGTCGCCTAAAGGGACTTCGGATGTCAGGGTCATAGAACACTCCTGAAATTAGTGTCGTAGCTTCCGAGATGCCACAAAGACTGCGTAGGCTATCTTCTGGTAGTGAGGATACCTCGTTTTACACGGGGTCAGTACCTATGGAACATAATATATCGGATTTTGCACCTGGAATTTGTGACCTTCAGCGCCGCGTTCGATCGCCAGGACCGCACTGACGACTTGGTTACCGGCCGAGATGTATAGCAACATTGGCTCGCCCACTCGAAGCGTTGCGAGTATTGGATTGGTAGTGAGGAGCTTTTTAATTTCTTCTAGAGCATCTCCTGCCTCGCTAGTCCATTTAAAATTCTTACTTTGCTTTAGAAGTTTATACAACGGCAAGGCCTTTTCTCCGAGTCGAGATATAAGTCGACTAAGGGCGGACACGCAGCCTGCTAGTTTTTGGATGTGCTTCAATTTGGTTGGTATTGCCAACACGGCCTGGGCTCTGATTTTGGTTGGGCTAGCCTTGATTCCTCTATGGGAAACGATGAATCTGAGCAGTTTTCCTACTGGTACCCCAAAGACGCACTTCTCCAGATTGAGCTTAATGTGATATACCCGGAGACTGATGAATGTTTCACCAAGATCCTTGACTAGCTGCCAAACGTCCTTGGTTTTAACAACCACGTCGTCTACATAGGCCTCGGCTGTCTTGCTGACACGATCCTCCAGGCATGTCTGAATCATAGGCTGGTACGTTGCGTCGGCATTTTTTAATCCGAATGACATTGTATTGAAACAGAATGGCCCATAGGGTGTTATGAAGGTTGTTGCTTCTTGATCGGATTCTTTCATTTTGATTTGATGATACCTAGAGTATGCGTCTAGGAAGCATAGAGAATCATGTCCTTTCGTGGCATCAATGATCTGGTCTACGTGTGGTAGAGGAAAAGGATCCTTGGGGTAGGCTTTGTTAACGTCTTTAAAGTCGACACAGAGCCGCCATGATTTGTCCTTCTTTGGTACCACAACCAGGTTAGCTATCCAGTCGGGGTATTTAATATCTCGGATGAACCCAACCTCTAGTAATTTGGCCAGTTCTACACCCATGGCTTGACATTTAGGTTCGAAGAATCGCCGGAGTGCTTGTTTGACTGGTTTAGATCCTTTGATTATGTTCAAGATGTGCTCGGCCAAATTTCTTGGGATTCTTGGCATATCCGATGGGTGCCAGGCAAAAATATCCCAATTTTCCCAAAGAAAGTTCCGCAGGGCTTCGTCAATCTCTAGGTCAATCTTGGCACCAATGGACGCCGTTTTATTTGGGTCCATTGGGTGTACTATGAATTTGACAATCTCATCTGCTATTTTAAATGAGGTTGACTTAGATCTTTTGTCTAGAATGACATCGTATTTGTCTCCTGAAGCCCGAATTATTGTTAACTCTGCGGTTGCGAATGCCTCGACTAGAAAAACCAGAGCGAGTGAGGCCGTTCTATTCTCGGACCTGAGTGCCCTATCCGGGTTGCTGGCGGCAATGATTACTCCATGAGGGTTTGGCATTTTGAGTTTCATGTATCCGTAATGAGGTACGACGTGAAACTTTGCGAATGCATCCCGTCCAAGAAGGGCATGGTAGCCACTTCGGAGAGGTACGATGTGGAAGGTCAATTCCTCGGACCTATAGTTCTCAGGAGTGCCGAAGACCACATTGAGGTTGATTTTTCCCTTGCTTCGCACTTCCCTACCGGGGATAATTCCTCTAAACGTAACAGAGCTATGTCGGATGCGAGTTGTATCTAGCTGCATTTTTTCGAGCGTGCCCTCATAGATGAGGTTTAAGCTGCTACCATCGTCCATTAGTACTTTATGTAGTTGGCATCCATCCACTATTGGGTCGAGGACCAGGGCGGCTAGACATCGGCTGAGGTCGACCATCAGCTGATCGTGGTGCTTGAACGTGATCGGCGTGTCTAACCACGCGGTCGGAGGTTCTGGGCATGGCTGAATTCTCGTAACGCCTATTTTCTTTGATTCCACGATCTGTACGTTTGGTAGATCATCATGATCTCGGCTTCAACTCAGGAATTTGTCGGGCGACTAATAGCGCAACTGTCTGCGAGGAGGGCCTCACGCCTTTGGCCACTTGTTTTACAACCCAAAAAAGCTCGAAGGCCGTGGGTTGGATTGGTGTTAAGCAAAGCCGAGTGTATATGGCACAGTTTGTACAACAGTCTATCTAGAGCAGTCTGCGATCTCACCTTTTTCCTGTTTTGCAATGGTTCTGCTAGCACGGGGCGCCTAGAAGGCTCCCATTGTCGAGTGAGGTTGGATCTCTTAGAGTCTCGTGACCAGATGGGTTCTTTGGCCAACCAGGCGTCCTCCATGGCGCAAAATTTTAGTACCATCTCGGAGAGCTTGGAGAAAGTCTGAACTCGGCGCCATGCGAGGGTGTTTAATACCCCCTTGTCATCACAATTGTGGCAAAATGCGGACAATACTTCTGTATTAGGGCAGTCGCCTGTTCTATTCTTAACGAACAGGAATCTTGACCAGAATTGATGGACGGTTTCCCCGGTTTGTTGTTTTATATAGAATAAGCCCCAGACATTGGTAGGCCCCAAATTACTTGGGAAATGCTCGATGTGGGTGGTGGGGGTGGGTGGAATCAAATATTTCAATCCGATCGGGGGGGGACTCCAACGTGCCCCCGTGTTCCTTGCGAGAAGGTTGTACGGAGAGGGAGGCATTCGGGTTCGGCTTAACGTCTGAAAAACCCGTCCTCTCTGTCTGATTATTCCTGTGCTCGTCCCTCGAAGGGGAGTACGGATCCGAGGCTTCCTCGACTCGAAAGCCACTGGCCGAGTTAATCAGGGGAGCATAAAGCTCCGAGCAGAGTTCCAGATCGCCCTCTGCCACCTCGAAGGGGGAGTGCGACTTGGGGTCCACCGTGTCCTCACTTGTCTTGTTGGTGAAAATCATCGATACAACGGGGGTTTCGAGGGGATTCAGGTTGCCAATCGGTGAAGCCATCGTTCCAAGGTGATCACACAATGAGCTCTCAATGAAAGTACGAATGTCGGTGTCGAAACCGGTAGACCTCGGGTAGAGGGGCCCGAGCTTTTAAATCGGATCGTTGGGTAACAAGATATAGAGGACACAAAGCTTTTATCCAGGTTAGGTCCCTCTTTAAGGAGGTAAAACCCTATGTCCTGCTCTTGTTTATATTATGGGTGTATCAAAGTACAGGGTTGATCTAACTTGAGATCGTAAGTTGTGGTCTAAACCCTAGGGGTGATGATGATGAATGTCTGTGTTCTACGAACAAAACTCTTCCTATTATATAGGCACCAGGGGTGTTTAGGGTTTCATATGGTCGGTTGCCATCTAAGGATTACGTACCGAATCTAATGGTCATTCTTGGAGTACATGTCAGGTCTTCGGTGAAGTCCGATGTGCTTACGCCACATGTTAAAAGGCCTTCAGAGTCCTTCCTTTTTGACGGGTCGTTAGTCTGGCCCACGGACTAGGCCAGCTTGGCCGGGACCCCCTAGTCTAGGACACTGTCAAAAGGGCTATGTAGAAACTTCATGATAAGTAAGGTTTGTTGATCCCACTGGGAGCGGATAGTATGGCACCACAATCCCCGCAGCTGTGTTGTCACTTAACAAAACCACACACACCCCAAACCGGAGTTTGGAAATAGTTCACTTAAGTAGGTTGCTAGGGGACTAAAAAGGTAGAATTAAACTAGAGCGAACTGAGAACAAATACTAAACTAAACAGAGGAAATACACTATGGTACATATCTGATGTTTTAGATGAAATTGCTGGCATCCAGGTACGACCTCGTTGGTAAGGGTGCGGGATGCTATTAAGTTTTACGAGTTTGCCATGTTGTGACTAAGTTAGTACTTGCATTATAGGATATGGTGGTGTACATGTGGTGGGCGTTCCTCACATTATCTCTCAAGACGCGCTATGTTGAGATAACTCAATCGTCCTACTTTTTTCCCATACTTGTGGCGGCTAACGTAAACATATTAAAGTCACGAGGATTGGAAAAAGGTAATAAATTCTGCGGACAACTGTGGCTCCTAGACTATTTGTATCCCCCTCAAGATATCTGCATCTATCACGTCATAGGTCTATCGGTTTGCACAATCATCTATTTACTTCATGTGTGGCTTGGGGAGTAGGATGTTTCCAACTATGCTAATAAAAAGCAATAAAAATTGCTCCTAGATATGTATGATCTTTTATTGGAAGGGAAAATAAGCTTTGTACGATCTTGTGATGGCAAAGAAATAAAAGTGACGGACTGCATAATAAAGGTTGCTATCATAAGGGGCAATATAAAGTGGCGTTCCTTTCCATTAAGAGCTTGCACATCCAACTAATAATAAGTGCATGACAACCTCTGCTTCCCTCTGTGAAGGGCCTATATTTTACTTTTCTGTATTTACTTTTATGCAAGAGTCATTAATGTTAATTCCTATTCCATTCTTATTACTCTCTACTTTGCAAGCATCATGTGGTGAGGAAAGAGTCAGGCACATATATCCAGTTGGATATAGGTGATCATGAGTTATTATTGCTGACGTTATCCCTGAGATAAATTGTTGGGTGGTGAAAATTATAAACCCCTATATTCCTATGTGTCTAATTGAAACTGTTCTCTTCATAAATATCCCGTGAGTGTCAGCAATCAGAGAAGACTAAATGATAGTTGACTATGTGAACTTGCTAAACAAAGCTCTGACATGACTCTTTCTGAAATATGATGGATTGTAATTATCTCAATGACTAAGAACATATTTTGCTAGTTTTAAATAAAGTTTATGATTCATACTTGGGCATGTGGATAGATTGTTACTTGTTCATGAGAAGTTTATGGTATTATGTTGTTGTTATGATAATTATCATGATGCTTTCATATCCGTATTTTATTTTTATCGACACCTCTCTCTCTCTCTCTAACCATGTGGTCATGATTATCAAGTTCGGCTTTTGCTTCAGGACAAGCAAGGTCTAAGCTTGGGGAAGTTGATACGTCTATTTTGCATCATGATTTCCTACTGTTATTTATATTGTTTTTGGCCATTATTTGTAACAACCCGAACCTGATAAGATTCGATGTCTCTGTGCTTACTGTGCTAGTTCCTGGATCAATAGCTAGCACACACAGTACATGATGTAATATCAAGAATAAACCACATGTCATAATATTACATCGCAGATCCAGAATTTAATATAGTACATACCTCGTAGCTCAAGGCTACCATACAAATGAGGCGGAAAAGCAAATAAAATCTTCACGAAGTCCATCAACACCACAGGCAATGCTGAGTATAGACATTGTAACCCTACATCATATCACTCACTCGTCGTATAAAATCTGCAACATGATAAGTTGCAGCCACAAGGGTCAGTACGTTGAATGTACTGGCAAGTCACACAGGAATGATATAAAAGACCTACATCTATACGCACGGTTATCAAGAGGAGAGTGTAGTGGTTGTTTTGCAGAAAAGCTAATTTTTCCTTGACAACTACATAACAATTAAATTTAATTTGTCTTGCTACAGTTAACACATATGGTTGAATTGGGATCTCCAATTCCAACCTATCCCCACTATTAAGTTTCCCACTAAATTTTTATTAAGGTATCATCTGTCAAGATCATCCAACAACTGTAATGGTCTAGCTGCTCAAATTTGTCCACAACCGGGGACACGACGGCTAATCATGATTAGGTTTTAGTACTCTGCAGAGTTTAGTACGCTTTACCCACTGGACCCAACCCGAAGATTGAGACGAAGTCTTTCAGAAGTAGTCACCTAGTCCCACAGGAGGCCCATCCCAACTACCATAACTACATCTGCTAGCACATCCGGGTAAGGTTTCCACAACTGGTCAACTAAGCCAGAGCCCATATAGCCAGTGGCCGCACATGGAAGCTACTAGTCACTAAGTCTGTCTGATCTTTTTGAACCTGGGCGGCATTCCACTTACATTCAGAGGGTCGAAACCATGATGTTCTTGAAACCACCCAACAAAATCAATTCCGCCCAGAGGTGAATTATATCCTTAGTTAATACTCAATTTATTTTATAATCCTTACATAATCTCAATGAATACAAGAAAACCAACCCCGTCTACATAGCATAGCAACCCTACAACTACAACGATCTTCATTGACGAGGAGGTAACTCAATAGCATAGCATAATATAATATTATTCCTATACATGCATGAATTCATAGTGTGATATAGACTACATGCATAGAAAAATAATAGGTAAAGGATGATCAACATGTAACTTGCCTGGTACATTTGACGAAGATCGTCGCACTCACAATTCTTGATAATTCTACTTGTCACGCTCCGAGCAATCTACCGTTAAAAAAATAATCCAAATAAATAACCATGCCATACAAAAGAACCAAAAGAACAAAAACCAAATATGGCAAGGTCGTAAACCAATAATATACATAGGCTTAATATTGTAATATGGGTCTCTATGGTGCTATAAGGTCACACGTGAAGGAAATCAACTCAACAGGGTTAATGAATTGACAAAGTATTGCCATACAAGCTTATACATGAGGTCTTATGGAATATGATCAAAATTATATGGAGAACAACATAAACGTTGTTAGACACATTGCACACGACATAAGAACTCGGTTGCACAAGGAATTGATGGAAAAGAAATACTACAACACAAGTTATAGTGAAAAGAAGTTTGAATTGAATTTGAATTCAAAATAGGTCAGAGAATATTTTAATTTGGATTTTTATAAATATAAACAAGAATTATATGACACAGGTTTTCATATGAAAAAATGAATCAATTGACTTGGAGTTACGGTTTGCAAGATATGATCAAGTGAAACTTCGAAATGAAATTCGAATTGCTCAAATTTTAAAATTTTGAAAGTTGAAACTGATGATACTAATAGATAGTGATGATCAACATGTACATGTATAAAGAATCACTTGATTTGGATGAGTGGATCTCAAGATATAATAAAAATGAAATTGGGTTGAAATCTGCCAAAATTCTTCCGTGGCAGCGGTTTTGGGCTGATTGTGCGGCTACTGTAGATTGGCCGGGTGGTAGCACGACAATGACTGGTACCGAATCGCTGTGAGATTTAACACAACCATTGGATTAAGTGACATGGGATGGTGCAGATCAAGCCATGGTGAAAGGATTAAGCTGAGGGAATTTGCTCACCGCATCAGAGAAGACGACGGCGACAGACCTCTCGTGCGTCCGCAATGGGGATGCTCCGGTGATCATCTGACTTGAGGAAGTGTACCGGGAGGTGTGTCCTAGAGTGGTGCCTTCGAATGGATCGTCGGGGCGCTCCAATATGCCCTCTAGCGACGGCAGTGCATGGACGGAGTCGGGCGGTGCTTCGGCGAGATCGGGTGTGCTCCATTGGCTCGATATGGTGTGTCCCGAGGTGAAAGAAATATGCAGAAGGGTGAGGGAGGTCACGTAGTTTCCAACAGAAGGTGCGAAGAGGGTCAGAGCTTACTTGATACGGTGAAATCGTCCACCGAAGGAGCTCTGGGTGGTGGATCTTGACGTGGATCGTGCACTCGATTTTGAGTGCAAACTCGAGTGAAGGTTGGGGAAATCAGAAGAGGGGGTCGAGAGGGGTCTCCTGGTATCCACGGATTGGAGAGGGGGTTAGGTATCGAGCGAATCGCCCGTGGCCTTGTTCGGCCACGCTTGCACAGTCATGCGTCAACAGGAGGTCGGGCGAAGGTTGAAGATACATGCGAGGACCCTGTGTCGGCGAAAGAAAGAAATAAAAAAACAAAAGCGGAGCTGGGGTGTGGCTGTGGCGCTGCTGTTGGGATGGGCCTGCTGGGCGCTACGCAGGCGAAGAACAGCAGCTCGTGCGCGCGCCTGGGTAGGTTTAGGTTTAGAATAGGTTTAGGTATTTCCTTTTTATGAATATACAGAAATGAATTTGGCTCCATAAATGATCCACGTTATTTTCTAAAAAAACAGAACATCCAACCAAAACAATATAGTTAAATATAGCTTTAGTGAAAATTTTGTAGTCCAAAATACTTGTACAAAATACATAAAATATTTTCAAAAACTTTACTTTGACACTTATAAAATGTTCCATAAAATCTTTTTGAACTACATAAAATAAATGCAAATAACATTTAAAACATTTCCAACTCTTTTTGATATTGAAGGAGTCATATTGCCTTCTCTCACATGATTAATTTTGAGATAGAACTGTTTTAAATATTCAAAATCCAAATGGGAGAATGTTCAATTATTCACCAATATTATTATTTGGGGTAGTCATGTTATCCTCTCTCATATTTGAATTGGAAATATTGTGAATATCCTCAAACCCAAAATAAGATCCAAATGAATACTTGGGATTGTCCTTTTATTCCCTCTCGATAAAATATTCATTGAAACTCAAAAAGTTTCAATTCCTAGTCAAAATTAACTAACAACAAGCTACACAAGCTAGTTTATACCTATTTATAATTAACATTCCAAAATTCTAAAATTTGGGATGTTACAAATCTACCACCCTTAAAATGAATCTCGTCCTCGAGATTCGAAGAGGCTAGAAAGAAAAGGTTAGGTTTGGTATTCTCCTTGAGTATCCAATTGATCATCCAACAGTATCTGGTGCTACCACCCTTAGAAAAAATGTCATGGGGTCTTCAAGAACGTTACTCCTTCGATGAAAACCTTCATGGCTTGCACGTCTTGTGCCATTACTAAACAGCTAACGTTTCTTTGATGGTGGTCATCAAGAATGGTTCTTGTAGAAATGGGTATTGGTTCATTATCATCGTATATCCTACTTCTAGCAACGATTGCCTTCTATGAGGGTCATACGTCATACCAGTCTAAGGTTTAGGTTTGACATTGGTGTCTCTCTATTATAGGTAAGTCACTCTAGATTTACCATCCCACATAGCATGAGCGAATAATAAGAGTAAGTTGGCATGGTGATCAATCCATTCCGCACCCAAATCATTACCTTCTATATGGTTTAGTGAATCTTGCACTCTAACACTCGGGCATCCTCACAAGCATTGCAGTAACTCCTCTTGTTCACGAACTGGGTTCGGATAATCCATTTGTTCTGCATGCCAAACAAAACAACTATGGTTCCTTTCAATTCTTGGGTTTGCGTTAACTATTATAAAACGTCTACTCATGAACTGTAGCTTCATCTAGTGTTCTTCCTTCAGCAAGATTGTGCTTGCTTCTTCGGATCCTGGCTCATGTGGTTAAGCTTGAAGTCTTCGGGCTGCATCCATTTTTTTCAGTCTTGCATTTGCAACCGTTGTAGTAACTCCTTCTGTCCAAGACTTGGGTTTAGGGAAGAGAAAGATTATAGGGAGAAATAGATTTACCCATACAAACGTCACACTATAGTTTTGAAAATAATTTTGATGTGCAGCTGTCAGTAAAAACAACCACAATGATAGCTCACAAAACGCATCTAACGATAAACGTATACAGAAATCTTGTATCTTCAAAGTCTTCAGTCTTGGTAGCGTCTGTCTTGCATCAACAAAGAAATCTTCATAGCGACAAGAAATCATGTAACTTACTCTTCTTGTGGTTGCATCGTCTTGAATTTTGAAGCATACTAAATAGATAGGGGCCTAAAAGAACGCAAACTGATTCTACTCGCAAAATAATTGCAAAACACATTGCACAACATCAATCAATTAAAATATCAAAGTCACACCACACAAGCAAAACCTACAGGTTAGGTCATATCACAAGAGATATGATCTCATCATACTACGCATACATCTTTATATAACTTAACATAATAGTGGTGGTCTGAATCTAAGCTTCATCCTTGTTATCAAAACTAATCTCGAAGATCATGTAGTAGTCTTAAAACTAGTCCTTCTTGATCAACACAAGACACTCCTTCAATTTTTCATTATAGTAACTTCAGGCGACGATGAGTTTCTTCCAAAATGTGATGTCTTCAGTGGTATAAGTGAATTGGGTTACTATAGGATGGTCATTTACTAGAAAAAAACTAGAGAATCTTTAGAATATGAATGATAGGTGAGAAAGACAAGTACAAATAGTAAGCAGTCAATAAGTGATAAATAATTTTGTTCTTATGGCTTTTACTAGTCCATTCTAAGGGTTATGACCTACTGTCAACATGGGCTCTGATACCATCTGTAACGACACAAACCTGATAAGATCCGATGTCTCTGTGCTTACTGTGCTAGACCTTGGATCAATAGCTAGCACACACAGTACATGATTTAATATCAAGAATAAACCACATGTCATAATATTACATCGCAAATCCATAATTTAATATAGTACATACCTCGTAGCTCAAGGCTACCATACAAATAAAATACAACGGAAAAGCAAACAAAATCTTCATGAAGTCCATCAACACCACAGGCAAATGCTGAGTATAGACATCGTAACCCTACATCGTATCACTCACTCGTCGTATAAAATCTGCAACATGATAAGTTACAGCGACAAGGGTCAATACATTGACTGTACTGTCAAGTCACACAGGAATGATATAAAAGACCCACACCTATATGCAAGGTATATCAAGAGGAGAGTGTAGTGGTTGTTTTGCAGAAAAGCTAATTTTTCCTGATAACTACATAATAATCAAATTTTACTTTGTCTTGCTACAGTTAACACATATGGTTGAACTGGGACTCCAATTCCAACCTATCCCCACTATTAATTTTCCCACTCAATTTTTTATTAAGGTATCATCTGTCAAGATCATCCAACAACTGTAATGGTCTAACTGCTCAAATTTGTCCATAACTAGGGACACGACTAATCATGATTAGTTTTTAATACTCTACAGAGTTTAGTACGCTTTACCCACTGGACCCAACCCGAAGATTGAGACGAAGTCTTTCAGAAGCAGTCACCTAGTCCCACAGGAGGCCCATCCCAACTATCATAACCACATCTGTTGGCACATCTGGGTAAGGTTTCCATAACTGGTCAACTAAGCCAGAGCCCATATAGCCAGTGGCCGCACATGGAAGCTACTAGTCACTAAGTCTGTCTGATCTTTTTGAACCTGGGCGACATTGCACTTACATTCGGAGGGCCGAAACCATGATGTTCTTGAAACCACCCAACAAAATCAATTCCGCCCAAAGGTGAATTATATCCTTAGTTACTACTCAATTTATATTATAGTCCTCACATAATCTCAATGAATACAAGAAAACCAACCCCGTCTACATAGCATAGCAACCCTACAACTACCATGATCTTCATTGACGGGGAGGTAATTCAATAGCATAGCATAATATAATAATATTCCTATACCTGCATGAATTCATAGTGTGATATAGACTACATGCATAGAAAAATAATAGGTAAAGGATGATCAACATGTAGCTTGCCTGGTACGTTTGACGAAGATCGTCTCACTCACAATTCTTGATAATTCTACCCGTCACGCTTCGAGCAATCTACCGTTAACGAAAGAATCCAAATCAATAACCATGTTATACAAAAGAACCAAAAGAACAACAAAACAAATATGGCAAGGTCGTAAACCAATAATATACATAGGCTTAATATTGTAATATGGGTCTCTATGGTGCTATAGGGTGACACGTGAAGGAAATCAACTCAACAGGGTTAATGAATTGACAAAGTATTGCCAGACAAGCTTATACATGAGGTATTATGGAATATGATCAAAATTATATGGAGAACAACATAAACGTTGTTAGACACATTGCACACGACAGAAGAACTTGTTTGCACAAGGAATTGATGGAAAAGAAATACTACAACAAAAGTTATAGCAAAAAGAAGTTTGAATTGAATTTGAATTCAAAACAGGTCAAAGAATATTTGAATTTAGTTTTTTATAAATATAGACAATAAGTATATGACACAGGTTTTCATATGAAAAAATGAATCAATTGAATTGGAGTTACGGTTTGCAAGATATGATCAAGTGAAGCTTCGAAATGAAATTCGAATTGCTCAAATTTTAAAATTTTGAAAGTTGAAACTGATGATACTAATAGATAGTGATGATCAACATGTACATGTAGGAAAAAGAATCACTTGATTTGGATGAGTGGATCTCAAGATATAATAAAAATGAAATTGGGTTGAAATCTGCCAAAATTCTACTGTGGCAGCGGTTTTGGGCTGATTGTGCGGCTACTGTAGATTGGCCACGTGGCAGCACGACAGTGGCTGGTATCGGATCACTGTGAGATTTAACATTGCCGTTGGATTAAGTGACAGGGGACGGTGCAGATCAAGCCATGGTGCAAGGATTAAGCTGAGGGGATTTGGTCACCGCATCAGAGAAGACGACGGCGACAACGCTCTCGTGCATCCGCAACGGGGATGCTCCGGTGATCATCTGACTTGGGGAAGTGTACCGGGAGGTGTGTCTTGGAGTGGTGCCTTCAAAGGGATCGTCGGGGCGCTCCAATATGCCCTCTAGCGATGACAGTGCGTGGACGGAATCGGGCGGCGCTCCGGCGAGATCGGGTGTGCTCCATTGGCTCGATATGGTGTGCCCTGAGCTGAAAGAAATATTCAGAAGGGTGAGGGAGGTCACGTAGTTTTCAACAGAAGGCGCGAAGAGGGTCAGAGCTTACTGGCGACGGTGAAATCGTCCACCGAAGGAGCTTTGGGTGGCAGATCTTGACGTGGATCGTGCGCTCGATTTTGAGGGCAAACTTGAGTGAAGGTTGGGGAAATCAGAAGAGGGGATTGGGAGGGGTCTCCTGGTGTCCACGGATGGAAGAGGGGGTTAGGTATCGAGCGAATCGCCCGTGGCCTGGTTCGGCCACGCTCGCACAGTCGTCCGTCAACAGGAGGTCGGGCGAAGGTTGAAGATACGTGCGGGGCCCCTGTGTCGGCAAAAGAAAGAAATAAAAAAACAAAAGTGGTGCTAGGGTGTGGGTTGTGGCGCTGCTGTTGGGCTGGGCCTGCTGGGCGCTACGGAGGCGAAGAACAGTAGCTGGTCCACGCGCCTGGGTAGGTTTAGGTTTAGAATATGTTTAGGGATTTCCTTTTTATGAATGTACAGAATGAATTTGGCTCCATAAATGATCCACATTATTTTCTAAAATAACAGAACATCCAACCAAAACAATATAGTTAAATATAGCTTTAGTGAACATTTTGTAGTCCAAAATAATTGTATAAAATACATAAAATATTTTCATAAACTTTACTTTGACACTTATAAAATGTTCCATAAAATATTTTTGAACTAAAAAAAATAAATGCAAATAACATTTAAAACATTTCCAACTCTTTTTAATATTGAAGGAGTCATATTGCCTTCTCTCACATGATTTAATTTTGATTTAGAATTGTTTTAAATATTCAAATTCCAAATGAGAGAATGTTCAATTATTCACCAATATTATTATTTCGGGAAGTCATGTTATCCTCTCTCATATTTGAATTGGAAATATTCTGAATATCCTCAAACCCAAAATAAGATCCAAATGAATACTTGGGAAAGTCCTTTTATTCCCTCTCGATGAAATATTCATTCAAACTCAAAAAGTTTCAATTCCTAGTCAAAATTAACTAACAACAAGCAACACAAGCTAATTTATACCTATTTATAATTAACATTCCAAAAATCTAAATTTTGGGATGTTACATTATTCCACTTTATGATACAATTTTAATGCATTTTCTCTCTGAATTTACAAGGATTACATGGAGAGGAACATTGCCGGCTACTAGAATTCGGGACCTGAAAAAGCCACATCAGAGATACCTATTCTACTGGACTCCAAATGACCTGAAATTTTACGGAGAATATTTTTGGAATATTGATATGTCTCCGTCATATCTATAATTTTTTATTGTTTCATGCCAATATTATACAACTTTCACATATTTTTGGCAACATTCAATATGATTTATTGGACTAACATATTGATCCAGTGCCCAGTGCCAGTTCATGTTTGTTGCATGTTTTTTGTTTCGCAGAATACCCTTATAAAATGAAGTCCAAATGCGATAAAAATTTACGAAGAACTATTTTGAAATATATGTGATTTTTGGGAGTTGGAATCAATGCAAAAGGAGGCCCACAACACCCACAGTACACCAGGGCGCACCCCAGGGCCCAGGCGCGTCGTGGTGGGTTGTGGTCACCTCGTTAGTCGGTGGAGCTCTACTTCGGGCACAAGGAAGATTATATCCGGAAAAAAAATTGTGTTAAAATCTCAGCTCAATCGGAGTTACGGATCTCCGGGAATATAAGAAACGGTCTTCGGCAGAAAACAGGAACGCTAAACAGAACAGAGAGGGAGATCCAATCCCGGAGGGGCTCCAGCCCCTCCGCCGACATGGAGGCCATGGACCAGAGGGGGAACTCTCCTCCCATCTAGGGGGAGGCCAAGGAAGAAGAAGAAGGAGGGGGCTCTCTCCCCCTCTCTCCTGGTGGCGCCGGAACGCCGCCGGGGCAATCATCGTGACGGTGATCTACACCAACAACTTCGCCGCCATCAACACCAACTCTCTCCCCCTCTATGCAGCGGTGTAACACCTCTCTTCCCCGCTGTAATCTCTACTTAAACATGGTGCTCAACTCCATATATTATTTCCCAATGATATGTGGCTATCCTATGATGTTGGAGTAGATCCGTTTTGTCCTATGGGCTAATTGATGATCGTGGTTGGTATGAGTTGTATGTTTTATTTTGGTACTGTCCTATGGTGCCCTCCGTGTCGCGCAAACATGAGGGATCCCCACTGTAGGGTGTTGCAATATGTTCATGATTTGCTTATGGTGGGTGGCGTGAGTGACAGAAGCACAGACCCGAGTAGGTGGGTTGTTGCGTATGTGAGTAAAGAGGACTTGATACTTAATGCTATGGTTGGGTTTTACCTTAATGATCTTTGGTAGTTGCAGATGCTTGCTAGAGTTCCAATCATAAGTGCATATGATCCAAGTACGGAAAGTATGTTAGCTCATGCCTCTCCCTCATATAAAATTGCGATAATGATTACCGGTCTAGTTATCAATTGCCTAGGGACAAATAACCTTCTTGTTTGACAAAAGCTTTCTACTAAACAACTAACTTCTATTATCTTGCAATTTACTCGTAGTTTTATTCCCGCAAAGTACTTCTAGTTTTATTCGTGCAAAGTATCCTATCACCTACAAAATAATTTCATACTTGTTCTAGGTAAAGCAAACGTTAAAGTGTGCGTAGAGTTCTATCGGTGGTCGATAGAACTTGAGGGAATATTTGTTCTATCTTTAGCTCATCGTTGGGTTCGACACTCTTATTTATCGAAAAAGTCTACAAACGATCCCCTACACTTGTGGGTTATCAAATATATAAAATATACTGGAGCCAAGAAATACCAGAGGGGGCCACCTGTCGCTCACAAGGCAGCTGGGCGCACCCACCCCCTGGGCGCGCCCAGGTACCTTGTGGGCCCCACACGCGGTCTCTGTCGGTGTCAAAACCGGCGGATCTCGGGTAGGGGGTCCCGAGCTGTGAGACTAGGATCGATGGTAACAAAGGGACGAAGGCGACGATGTTTACCTAGGTTCGGGCCCTCCTATGGAGGTAAAACCCTACGTCCTTCTTGATTATATTGATGGTATGAAGGTTACAGAGTTGATCTACCTCGAGATCGACTAGCTAAAACCCTAGATGAGTTTCCCTGTCCTACATTCTAAAACCCTCCCAGTTTATATAGACACCGGGGGGGGGGTGCCTAGGGTTTACACATGATGGGCCTCCTGCCGGGAATGGAAATGTCTATTTCCTCATCTTGACTTGGAGTGCACGACGCGCCTTCGGGGCTTCCTTCTAGAACGTGGAGTCTCGATGTAACCGGCCTTTCCTGTGATAGCCAGAGAATGGCCCATCGAGCCGGCTTATTAAGAGATGGGCCAGCGGCCCGAGGACCCCCTAGTCCGGGACTCCCTCAATAGCCCCCGAACTAGCCCCCAACGCCAAGAGTCTCAGCTCCAGCTGCTTCATATGATCAGAGTCTTCGGCTTGCAGGGTGAGTTCTTCTTCCCTTTCAATGATCAGCTGAGACTAGTTCGGCTTCCGATGACACGTATTTCATCCAATCATATAATTGACCGAACACCATGAATTTCTTAGCCCCGAAGGCCACTCGTCAAAGTGTAAACAGTGTTTTCTGACACCCCCTCTGACGAAGGTTCGTGGCCTACCACTACCGCTGAACCAGTTATGAGAACTCGATTCGCGGTTCGAGGCCATTTTTACAGTGACACGACTTATCAATGCACAAATCATGCTCCGTTTCACACGGGATATGATTAATCTTCATGTGCGCATAACGACACGCATGTCTTGGGAAGCGGAGGGATTTGCGGCGCGATAAGGGAGGCTAATCGGCGGCACGTCTCTTAAAAAGGGAAAAAACCCCAAGGCCTATTCACGCTTCCCATTCGCATCCTCCGCCTCCTCAATCTCCCCAAGCTTTGAGAGCCCAGATCCAGTTCTTGCTCGTCCTCTCCTCCGAGCTTAACCATGGCGGGTTCGGGCTCCAATAGCAAGTGGGAGGCCTCCACGGTCATTGACCAGGATATCCGGGACCTAAAGCAGGCCGGCTACCTCCCCGCCAACGTCTTCCACCGCGCCCCGGAGAAGAACCAGGTGATTCCCACCCCCAAGGTAGGCGAGAGGGTGGTGTTCGTCCCCCAATTCATCTGGGGACTGAGCTTTCCGCTCCACCCCTTTGTCAGGGGTCTCATGTTTTTCTATGGGCTGGACTTCCACGACCTTCCGCCGAACTCCTTCATGCACATATCGGCATTCATCATCGTCTGCGAAGCCTTTCTGCGGGTCGAACCGCACTTCGGCCTGTGGCTCAAGGTCTTCAACGTCAAGCCGAAGACCGTGGCAAGCGAGCACGCGGACTGCGGAGGGGCGGTAATCAGCAAGCTCCCCCGCGTCGAGTGGCCATCCAGCACCTTCATCGACACGATCAAAATCTGGCAGAAGGAGTGGTTCTACATCACCGAGCCAAGGGACGAGAGCTAGGCGGCACCTGCCGAGTTCAGACCCGGACCCCTAACGAGGTTGACCTCATGGCTCAGAAAGGGCCTCGACTGGGGGTCGGATGCTGAGGTGAAGCTGCTGCAGAAGCGCATTACCTCGGTGATCGCGGCCAAGGTGGAACTGGTGAATGTAGTCCAGGTTATGCTCCACCGCCGTATCCTTCCTTGCCAGCGCTGGGCTTCCCCAATGTGGGCCTATCAGTCTGACGACGAGCCTACCGTGCGCCAACTCTTCCGCACCATGATACGTCTCCAACATATCTATAATTTATGAAGTATTCATGTCATGTTTACAATAATTCTATATGCTTTTGGTATGATTTTATTAGAACTAACCCGGACTGACGTTGTTTTCAGCAGAACTACCATGGTGTCGTTTTTTGTGCAGAAATAAAAGTTCTCGGAATGGGCTAAAAATTTACGGTGATTTTTTATGGACCAAAAGAGACCCCCGAAGCATTGGAGTTGGGCCAGAAGAGCCACGAGGCCACCACAAGCCTGCAGGGCGTGCCCCCCCTAGGGCGAGCCCTCCTGGCTTGTCGCTGCCTCGTGGCCCCCCTTGACTTGTTTCCGACGCCAAAAATTCCTATAAATACAGAAACCCCCAAAAAGAAACCTAGATCGGAAGTTCCGCCGCCGCAAGTCTCTGTAGCCACGAAAGATCAATCTTGGCCCTCTCCGGCACCCTGCCGGAGGGGGTCACCATCACCGGAGACCATGGAGGAGGAAGATGGAGGGGCCATCATCGCCATGGAGGCCAAGGACCAGAGGGAGAACCTCTCCCCAACCAGGGGGGAGGCCATGGAGGAGGAAGCACAAGGGGGAGACCCTCCCCCCCTCTCTCTCGGTGGTGCCGGAGTGCCATCGTGGGAACCATCGCCGCGGTGATCGTCTTCATCAACATCACCTTCTTCATCACCATCCTCATCTCCTTTCAGTGGTCCACTCTCCCGCATCCCGCTGTAATCCCCTACTTGCACATGGTGCTTATGCCACATATTATGATCCAATGATGTGTTGCCATCCTATGATGTTTTGAGTAGATTTCTTTTGTCTTATGGGTTGATTGATGATCTAGATTGGTTTGAGTTGTATGTTTATTTTGGTGCTGTCCTATGGTGCCTTCTGTGCCGCGCAAACGTGAAGGATTCCCACTGTAGGGTGTTGCAATACGTTCATGATTCGCTTATAGTGGGTTGCTAGAGTGATAGAAGCTTAAACCCGAGTAAGGGGGTTGTTGCGTATGGGATAAAGGGGACTTGATGCTTTAATGCTATGGTTGGGTTTTACCTTAATGATCTTTAGTAGTTGCGGATGCTTGCTAGAGTTCCAACCATAAGTGCATATGATCCAAGTAGAGAAAGTATGTTAGCTTATGCCTCTCCCTCATATAAAATTGCAATTATGATTACCGATCTTGTTAACAATTGCCTAGGACAATCCCGCACACCGACTCATCATTATTCCACACTCGCTATTTGTAATATATTGTAATATATTCTAACTTTATGATAACAGCACCTATTTTTATATTTTAGTTCTCCGATATTACGCAAAGCTATTCTCTTCATACCCACAACGTAATTTTATTTCTCGTTCCCAGTTGGAAGCAAACGTTCGGCGTACGCAGAGTCGTATCAGTGGCAGATAGGACTTGAGAGAATATTGATATTACCTTTAGCTCCTTGTGGGTTCGACACTCCATACTTATCACTTCCACCTTTGGAAATTGCTACGATGATTCCTTGCACTTGGGGATTATCAAGCTATTTTCTGGCGCCGTTGCCGGGGAGCAATAGCGTGGGGTTGATATTCTCGTGTGTGCTTGTTTGCTTTCTTCACTAAGTAGATTTTGTTTTCCATTTTTGCTTTCTTTAGTTGTGGATGAAACATACAAAAAAATTACATAATGAAAAAAATACAAAAAGAATTACTTGCCTCTTATGCCTAAGAAGTTTTTCAAAAAGAGAAGTGATTGGAAGGTTGTGCATTGGAGAAGTGAGGGTCGACCTTGAACACTTGTGTTCATGGTCATGGAAAAAATGTAGAATTTTTCATGGAAGTTTCTCAAAAATAATTATCCCCTTGTATATATCCATTGTATTATAAAAATAATGTGCCAAGATTTGGTTTTAGGATGATTAGATTGCTTGTTTGCTATGTGTGGTGCAAAAACAGAAACTTTGACTGGAGTGCATGAATTTACATTTCTTACTGGAACGTCAAAAGTTTCTGAAATTTTTACAAAGTACTGCTATACAAATTTTTTAATTTTTCCTAAATTTTCAGAATTTTTTGAGTTACAGAAGTATACGAAGTTTTCAGATTGCTACAGACTGTCCTGTTTTTGACAGATTCTGTTTTCTATGCATTGTTCTCTTATTTTGATGAATCTATGGGTAGTATCGGAGGGTATGAATCATGGTGAAGTTGGACTACAGAAGATATAATGCTAATATGAATTTGGAATGAGTTCACAACAGTACTTAAAGTAGTAGTTTGCTTTATTATACTAACGGATCTCACGAGGGTTTTGTTAAGTTTTGTGTGAATGAAGTGTTCGAAGATCGAGGAGGTATCGATATAAGAAGAATACGGAGAGACAAGAGTTCAAGTTTGGGGATGCCCAAGGCACCCCAAGTAAATATTTCAAGGAGACTCAAGCATCTAAGCTTGGGGATGCCCCGGAAGGCATCCCATCTTTATTCTTCAACAATTATCGGTATACCTCGGTTTTTGTTTTGTTCACATGATATGCATTTTTCTTTTCCTTTTATGCACCCTTCTAGTATGAGATAGTCCTTCATTGATTTTGTAGAATGCTTCATGTGATTCACTTAAATCTTTTGAGTATGGCTTTGTAGAATGCTCTTTGTGCTTCACTTAAATCTTTTGAGTATGGCTTCGTAGAATGCTCTTTGTGCTTCACTTAAATCTTTTGAGTATGGCTTTGTAGAATGCTCTTTGTGATTCACTGATATATTTTGAGCTTGGGTATTGGTTAATCTTCATTAATTGTAGAGTGCTCTATGAACTTCACTTATATGTTTTAGAGTATGAATAAAATTTCCATCGGAATTGGGCTTGGAAGTGTATCATCAAAATGTCATGCCTAGCTAGAAAGGCATTAAAGAAAAGTGCTTGTTGAGAGACAACCCAATATTTACCCTTTCTGTTTTTGTGTTTTAACATGATTAAGCTACTGTAGTAATCATGTTTTTGTGCCTTTTATTTCAATAAAGTGCCAAGTAATGCCTTTGGGATGATGTGGTTGATAGTTGAGTTGATTCTGTGCAAAAACAGAAACTTTGGTGCCCAGTCCAGAATTTTTATAAATTCACCAGAGAGTCAAAAACTTCTGAATTTTTTTACACATGATTGATATACAAATTTCCTAGGTTTTCCTAATTTTTCATAATTTTTGGGGCTGCAGAAGTATGGTCATTGTTCAGATCATTACAGACTGTTCTGTTTTTGACGGAATCTGCCTTGTTTGCGTAGTTTGCTTGTTTTAGCATTTCCATGGCTTATATTAAGTGATATAAATTGTGGAAATGATAAGTTACAGTATAAATTATGCGAGAACAATTATGGATCTTGTATTTAACAGTACCTAAGTGGATGGTTTGCTCTTTATCATACTAACCCATCTCACGAAGTTCCGTTAAGTTTTGTGTGATTGAAGTTTTCAAGTTTTGGGTGAGATATCGACATGGGGAGAATAAGGAGTGGCAAGACCCTAAGATTGTGGATTCTCAAGTCACCCCAAGGTAATATTCAAGGAAGATCCAAGCAACTAAGCTTGGGGATGCCCCGGAAGGCATCCCCTCTTTCGTCTTCAACATTATCGGTAACCTCACTTGGAGCTATATTTTTATTCGTCACACAATATGTGCTTTGCTTGGATCGTCATTATATTTTGTTATTTTCTGTTAGGCGTTATTCATAATCTTGTTTTTCAATAAAAAGTTCCAAGAATTGCCTTAGGATGCTTGCATTGCATGTTTGATATGTGCTGTGTAAAAAACAGAAACTTTTGCTGTAGTGTTTGAATTTTAATATTTTACTGGAACGTGAAAAGTTTCTGAAATTTTTACACAGTATTTTCATATAAATTCCTTAGCATGTCCTAAATTTTCATAATTTTTTGAGTTATGTAAGTACACTGTTTTCATAAATTGCTACAGACTGTTCTGTTTGGACAGATTGCTGTCATAGTTTCGTTATCTACTTATCCTATAGTTTCCATAGCCTATATTGGTAGATATAAATTGTGGAGATTATAGTATACAGTGCCTAATGTTTGAAAATTATTATGCAACTTGTCTTGGAAGTACATAGAGAGTTGATTTATTATTATGTGTACTAACCAATCTAACGAGTCCTTTCCAAGTTTTGGGTGGAAGATGTTTTTGAGAATAGGTGAAACCATGATATGAGAGGATTGAACGAGATACAAAAGCTCAAGCTTGGGGATGCCCAAGGCACCCCAAGTAAATATTTCAAGAAGTCTCAAGCATCTAAGCTTGGGGATGCTACGCATCCCACCTCTCTTCATCAACAATTATCGGTTAGCCTATGTTGAGCCTAAATTTTTATTCGTTCACATGATGCGTGCTATTCTTGGAGTGCTATTTTTATTTTTCTTGCTGTTTGAATAAAATCATTGGATCTGAAATTTTGAATGAGAGAGAGTCCTCACATGGTTATTTAACTACTTGACTACGCATTGATCTTCACTTATATCTTTTTGAAGTAGTTTTGTCATTTACTCTCGTGCTTCACTTATATCCTATGAGTAAATGGTTGAATGAATTGAATTTCATAAATCTGAAATTAAATATGCTTCATATACTTATCCCATGGGGAGTAATGACTTCACACATAATAAGTATAGGTGGCAAACACCGCATTGGTCACTTGAACAATTCATGAAAGAATATTGAAGGAAGAGAGATTCCACATATAAATATACTATCTTGGACATCTTCTATGATTGTGAGCTCATTAATTATTTTCAAACTTGGGCAAATTAGTTGAAATTGGACAAGGAAGACAACGTAATGAGTTATGTTTGGGTATATTTGTATAGAAGTTATATTGTTATGGATCCTCCAACATGTGGTGCTTGCTTCCACTTCATACTAGCCAAAACTTCTGCAGCAAGTAGCAATACTACTTGTGCATCCAAACACCCTTAAACCAGTTTTGCCATGAGAGTCCACTATATCTACCTATGGATTGAGTAAGATCCTTCAAGTAAGTTGTCATCGGTGCAAAAAGCAATAAAAATTGCTCCTAAATATGTATGATCTTTTATTGTGAGGGAAAATAAGCGTTGTACGAATTTGTGATGGTAAAGAAATAAAAGTGACGGACTACATAATAAAGGTTGCTATCACAAAGGGCAATACAACGTGACGTTCCTCTGCATTAAGGGTTTGCACATCCAAAAACAAAAAGCGCATGACAACCTCTGCTTCCCTCAGCGAAGGGCCTATCTTTTACTTTCTAGTACTTACCTTTATGCAAGAGTCATGGTGATCTTCACCACTTCCTATATTTAGCCTTCTTCTCTTGGCAAGCGTCATGTGTTGGGGAATGATCTAGACATATATATCCACACAAATATATTTGATCATGAATTATTATTGTTGACAATTATCTATATGATAAATAAGTTGGGAGGCGAAACATTAAGCCCCTATCTTTCTCTGTGTTCGATGGATGCTATTTGTTCTAAAAATATGCTTTGAGTGTCAATAATCATGGAAGACTATATGATAGTTGAGTATGTGGAATTTGCTAAATCAAAGCTCTTACATAGACCCTTCCTGAAAATAAGATGAATTGCAATTGTTTGATGACTAGGAATATGGTTTGTTAGTTTTCAAGAAACTTTCTGGTCTATACTTTAACATGTGAATAGCTTGTTACTTGATCATGAGAAGTTTTATGAGATGAGCTACTGTTTATGGTTTATATTGATGCCAGAAAAAGTGATTGGAATTATCATTGATCAAACTTGTGCACTTGCTAGCATTCACACTTCATAAATTATTTCTTTTATCATTTACCTACTTGAGGACGAGCAGGAATTAAGCTTGGGGATGCTGATACGTCTCCAACGTATCTATAATTTATGAAGTATTCATGTCATGTTTACAATAATTCTATATGCTTTTGGTATGATTTTATTAGAACTAACCCGGACTGACGCTGTTTTCAGCAGAACTACCATGGTGTCGTTTTTTGTGCAGAAATAAAAGTTCTTGGAATGGGCTGAAAATTTATGGTGATTTTTTATGGACCAAAAGAGACCCCCGAAGCATTGGAGTTGGGCCAGAAGAGCCACGAGGCCACCACAAGCCTGCAGGGCACCCCCTAGGGCGCGCCCTCCTGGCTCGTCGCCGCCTCGTGGCCCCCCTTGACTTGTTTCTGATGCCAAAAATTCCTATAAATACAGAAACCCCCGAAAAGAAACCTAGATCGGAAGTTCCGCCACCGCAAGTCTCTGTAACCACGAAAGATCAATCTTGGCCCTCTCCGGCACCCTGCCGGAGGAGGTCACCATCACCGGAGACCATGGAGGAGGAAGACGGAGGGGCCATCATCGCCATGGAGGCCAAGGACCAGAGGGAGAACCTCTCCCCACCCAGGGGGAGGCCATGGAGGAGGAATCACAAGGGGGAGACCCTCTCCCCCTCTCTCTCGGTGGCGCCGGAGTTCCATCGGGGGAACCATCGCCGCGGTGATCGTCTTCATCAACATCACCTTCTTCATCACCATCCTCATCTCCTTTCAGTGGTCCACTCTCCCGCATCCCGCTGTAATCCCCTACTTGAACATGGTGCTTTATGCCACATATTATGATCCAATGATGTGTTGCCATCCTATGATGTTTTGAGTAGATTTCTTTTGTCTTATGGGTTGATTGATGATCTAGATTGGTTTGAGTTGTATGTTTATTTTGGTGCTGTCCTATGGTGCCTTCCGTGCCACGCACACGTGAAGGATTCCCGCTATAGGGTGTTGCAATACGTTCATGATTCGCTTATAGTGGGTTGCTAGAGTGACAGAAGCTTAAACCCGAGTAAGGGGGTTGTTGCGTATGGGATAAAGGGGACTTGATGCTTTAATGCTATGGTTGGGTTTTACCTTAATGATCTTTAGTAGTTGCGGATGCTTGCTAGAGTTCCAATCATAAGTGCATATGATCCAAGTAGAGAAAGTATGTTAGCTTATGCGTCTCCCTCATATAAAATTGCAATTATGATTACCGATCTTGTTAACAATTGCCTAGGACAATCCCGCACACCGACTCATCATTATTCCACACTCGCTATTTGTAATATATTGTAATATATTCTAACTTTATGATAACAGGACCTATTTTTATATTTTAGTTCTCCGATATCATGCAAAGCTATTCTCTTCATACCCACAACGTAGTTTTATTTCTTGTTCCTAGTTGGAAGCAAACGTTCGACGTACGTAGAGTCGTATCAGTGGCAGATAGGGCTTGAGAGAATATTGATCTTACCTTTAGCTCCTTGTGGGTTCGACACTCCATACTTATCACTTCCACCTTTGGAAATTGCTACGATGATTCCTTGTACTTGGGGATTATCACACCACTCATGAGAAGTTGTGGAAGGCTTTATTCAAGCCTCGGAAGAGCTGGCTGGCCAATGAAGAAGATTCGGGCCTAAGCGCCGATAACCCACCGACCCAGGTATGGTATAATTTCAATCCATTGATTCTGTTTCTTCGGCAAAAAGTCTGAACGCCTTCTCCCTTACTTTCGCAGAAGTGGCTGAGCAAAGCCGCGAGGGTTAACTGCCCGGCTCCACAACCCGAAGACCCCAGGTCGGAGTTGTTGGCGGCGATGCTTGTTGTGGCGCCGTACTCGGCGCCCGATAAGAAAGAGAAGAAGAAGAAGGCCAGAGAGGGTCTCCGGATCAAGGACCAGCCGGACGCCGCGTCCGAGGAAACCCATGCCTCCTCGAGTCACGAGGAGGAGCATGAAGACGGAGGGGAAGGCATTTTCCCCCCTCCCAAGGAAGAGGGCGGCGTCATCGGACGCCGTGGAGGACGCAGCTCCTCCTGCCCTGAAGAGGGCGCGCCGGGCGAGGTTGATCTTGCCCGATGACAGCTCGGATTCTGACGCAGAATCCGAGGAATTTGAGAGGGTTCCCCGAAGGAGCTTAAGGGTCAAGCCCCCCGCTCAAAGGTATGAATCCGAAGACTCCCGGGTTATTTATGCAGGGTTTTTCAATGCTTTAAACACAAGCGCGTCTTTTGATTTGCAGCCCACCGCGCGTTATCCCCACCGACCAAATATCGGACGGGGAGTCCCCACCCGCCGAGCTGGCGGAGAGTGGGACTGCCTCGCAACCCACACCTCCAGGGGTCGCGAAGGATGCCGCGGAGGTGTCATCCAGCCAGGCTCCGTTGGAGCCGAACACGGGCGGCGGGGTCGACCACACCATGACTGAGGCTGACGCCGCGGCCGCCGAAGGCCAGGGAGAAGAAATTCCCCAGGCTGCTGAGGACCAGGGGAGAATACTCCCCTGGCCGCCGAAGGGGAAGGGCGAAGAGATGCCTAGTCCCCTCCGAGGACGTCTCCGGAGCACGCTGTGCCTCCGGAGATACCGGCTCAGTCCCCGGTCATAGATCGGACTGTCCGGTCACCACCGATGCCACCAACGGCTGGGTGGCCGGTTATGGAGGAGGCGCTAGCAAGCGCCTCCATCTCCGAGGATCACCGCACTCTTATGGGTGCGGTTTTACAAGGAATTCAGTCCGTTGATAACGGACTGAAAGAGGCCTTCAATGGTCTCTTGGCGGGCTTCAAGTGACTATGCCCTTTTCCCGAACAACGTTAATTTTAAGTTTGTACTATATTTATATATGTAGTAGCCCCCGAGCCCCGGATGGGTTTGCAAAAACGCATCCGGGGGTCAAACAAGAGGGAATGAACAATGATGCACAAGTCACCATTTAGTCCTGCAATGTTCTAAAAGTCCTTGAAAGGACTGAACAGAGAGTCATATCCTTGATAGTTCAGGGGTTTGAACGCACTTAACTGGATGCATTTTTTGTAGGCCTCGTCATCGGCGGCGACTGTTAATGCCGCGGAGCTAACCGAACTTAATCGGAAGCTCAAGATCTCCGAGGGGGAGCTTGATAGCCTGAACAAGAGGTTCGATGAGGCACAAGGTAAGCCGAATAGTAATATCCGAGCTATATATCAGTAATGATCCGCACTGGTAACCCAGCGTGACCGTTTGTCTATTGCTTCCACAGCTTCAGCTGTGGAGGTCGAAAAACTCAAGGCCGAGCTTCAGCGAATGAAGCAAGAGGCCGCGGAGGAGAAGGCGGCCGCCGCACAAGCAGCGGCCACGCTTTCCGCTTTGAAGGCCACGAGTGCCAAGCATGAGGCCCGAGTGGAGGAGGTGCAACAAGAGCTCAAGGATGCCGGCAAGAAGTGCGAGGCCCTTGAGCAGAAAGGCAAAGCGCAAGCCGCTGAGCTAGCCGCGCTAAAATCTGAGCTCCAAAAGGAGCGGGTGGATAGGCGGTCCTTTGAAGAGGAACTTCGCCAAGTCAAGGATGTCATCGATGGTAAGCCGTATTCACTACAATGCGCCTTTGGTGGTAGCAAGTTTGCTTTGCTCACCCAGGTGTAGCGTTCCTTAGGCGTCTGTGCGGATCTCCAGAAGAGTGCAGCGAACGCGAACAAGCTTTATGCTTCGCGGGCGGAGGATGATGAGGCCCGGCTATTCTGGGCGCAGTTTGAGTCCCCCGAGCGCTCTCCTCTCCTCATCGAGCAAATGAAGCAACCGATGGAGATGCACAGAGTGGCGGAGCCGTCCATAAAGGACCTCTGCATCTGTTTGTGGCCCGATGAGCCGTTGCCGAGCAGCTACTTCGGCTTAGTGCAGAAACTATGCGAAGCTGCGCCTCGGGTCGATGTGCTGAAGCGTTCTACGTGCATCGAGGGTGCGCGGATCGCCTTTGCGAAGACCATGGTGCATTGGCCGAAGCTCAAGCCAACCGAGATGGCTACCGCACCTCCGCCTCCTGGAAAGGAGTATAGGCGCCCCGAGCGATACTTCCCCGCAGTGATGGAGGGTGCTCGGGCAATAGAGGCTCAATGCTCCAAGGACATTTTGTATGAATGAGCGCGTTGTAATATGTCCGAAGACTTTTAACGCTTTATAACTAGTGATGCATGGTTTATCATGTCTTATAAGTATTTGATTTTTATTTTGACTCCTGTGTGGCCGGTTTATCTGAAAGTTGCGAGTCGTCGGCTTCAGCCCCCACGTAGATACTACACGGGGTGTCTCTGTATCCGCACTGTGACCCTTAGCCGAGGTATCGGTGCCCGAAGGCGGTAGTGCGGGGGGGGGGGACAAGGCAATCGGACTATGATGCTTTATCACTTTCACTTAGCCGTAGGAGCGTAGAAAAAATGCGGGGGCTAATAACCAGCCCCCAGTGTGATGTTCGGGGCCGAAGCCGGCATCACATGGTTTGTACAAGAACGAAACCCATCGTATAACACAGAATAACCCCTATCGATCTTTTAGTATGACACTTATGCTCGGATTTGCAGACCGGTTCTCGCTTACTATGACAGTCAGTTTTCAGCTTTCTCCCCTGAGGTGCTTGACCAGGTGAACTGGAAACACAATCGCAGTGGTTCTCCCTTTGCCCCTTTAGCCGAACGAGTGGAACGTAAAGGGGCAATCACAGGAGCCGGACAACCCAACTATTGACCCAAGACATAGTTCGGATCCGATGCATATAAAGCAAAATCCAAGACGCCGAACACACGACTAGTTGTGCTGGGGTGATGTTCAAGGCGATTTTTTTTAAATTCAAGCCCCCGGTCTATTAGCCGGTTGCATCATAATATATACCGAACAGTTTTCGCAAGAAGCGTTACCAAGGGAAGAATAGAGGATGTATAAAAGACAACAAAGTGGCCATATATGATGGTCTTGTACTTGCTCAATAATTCTTATAACTTGGATTGCCGAAGCAACTGTTTACAGGTTTTTGAAGATGAAATATAAAATTTATAGAGGGGAGGCTGTACCAGGGGTCTTCGATTGGTGACATGACGTCTTCGATGTGTCCTGTCGCCTGTCCGTTCATATTCCTCTGTGGGGGTTGCATTCCTTTAAGGGTGGTGCTATCGCCGAGCGGACCTTGGGAAGAAGGTCTTGAGAAGTCGCCGAAGTGTGGATGAGCTTTATGCTTTTAGCAGGTCCTTGATGGTACCTGTGTTTTGTCCGAGGACGTGTACTAATGGTTCAGTCCGGCCGAACACTTACCCTTTGATGGTTGTTCCCCATTGCTGCCCATGGAATCTTGAGTGCGAAGTTGTGCCTTCTTGGCACGTATTTGGCGGTCGTTAGGGCTGTGCAATGGGGGGCGTGTCCCTATTTCTGGGGAGAAGAGGAATCTGGGAGTTCAGATTGAAACCGAACTCGTTTGTCGACCTTACGAGCCTTTATGGCAGATTTAGGTGTTTGCCGACCGTCCTCGTAGTGGAATTCGGCCGCCAAGGCCAATGCATGTTCCTCAGTTCGGAGGGAACGCTCTGTGTTGCCGTTGACGGTGATGACCCCCTTGGGCCCCGGCATCTTGAGCTTGATGTATGCGTAGTGTGGGACGGCGTTAAAGCGAGCGAACGCTGTACGGCCCAGCAGGGCGTGGTAGCCGCTACGGAAAGGTACGATGTCGAAGATCAAGTCCTCGCTGCGGAAGTTATCGGGCGAGCCGAACACCACTTCCAGGCTCACAGAGCCCGTGCACCGGGCCTCGACGCCTGGGATCACTCCTTTAAAGGTAGTGTTGCTGGGTTTGATCCTTGATGGATCTATACCCATCTTTTTCACCGTATCTGAGTAGATCAGATTGAGGCTACTTCCTCCGTCCATTAGGACTTTAGTGAGGTGATACCCATCGATAATGGGGTCTAAGACGAGGGCCGCCGAACCTCCATGACGGATACTGGTCGGGTGATCTCGTCGATCAAAGGTGATCGGGTAGGCCAACCATGGGTTGAACTTCGGGGCTACAGGCTCTACGGCGTAGACCTCTCAAAGGGCGCGTTTCCTCTCCTTTTTCGGTATATGAGTGGTGTATATCATGTTCACAGTTTTTATTTCTGGAGGGAATTGCTTCTGACCTCCATTGCTCGGGCCGCGGGGCTCCTCGTCGTCCTCGCTGCGTGGCCTTTTCCCTGCTCCTCGGCGGCGAGTTTGCCGGCCTGTTTGAACACCCAACAGTTATGGTTGGTGTGGTTGGCGGGCTTGTCTGGAGTGCCATGGATCTGGCAAGGCCTCTCCATGATCTTGTCCAGCGGGGTGGGTCCGTCGTGGTTGCCTTTAGGAGGCTTCTTCCGGTGCCCGGATCTTGGGTTGCGGAAACCGGCATTAACGGCCGTGTCATCGGCGTCGCTAGTGCTGTGCCGGCGTTTGTTTTTGTTGCGTCGTGGTTTCCCGTTTCCATCCCGGACTTTGGAAGTGTCGGGGTCTTCGGGGTTGTGGCTTCGCCTCGCTAGCCAGTTATCCTCGCCCGCGCAAAAGCGGGTCATGAGTGATGTAAGGGCGGACATGGTCCTAGGTTTATCCTGACCGAGCTGGCGAGTGAGCCACTCGTCCCGAATATTGTGCCTGAAAGAGGCTATAGCTTCGGCATCTGGGCAATCGACGATCTGGTTTTTCTTGGTCAAGAACCGATTCCAGAATTGTCGACCGGACTCTCCTGCCTTTTGCACGACATTGCTTAGGTCGGAGGAGTCTGGGGGCCGTACATAGGTGCCCTGGAAGTTAGATCGGAATGCATCCTCGAGGTCCTCCCAGCTCCCGATAGAGTTTTCGGGGAGACTGTTTAACCAGTGCCGAGCTGGCCCCTTAAGTTTAAGGGGTAGGTACTTGATGGCGTGGAGGTCGTCTCCTCGTGCCATGTGAATGTGGAGGAGGAAATCCTCGATCCACACTGTTGGGTCAGTTGTTCCGTCGTATTGCTCGATGTTCACGGGCTTAAACCCTTCCGGGAACTGATGCTGCATCACCTTGTCAGTGAAGCAGAGTGGGTGGGCAGCGCCTCTGACCCGGGCTATATCACGCCGGTAGTCGGCGTCTGTTCTGGCCCGGTTTTGGTCCCGAATTCTGTTGGTTCGGTCGAGCCAGGGCCGGTACTCGTCCCTTCTACCAGGGGAGTACCCTCTAGATCCGTAGATGGATCTCGTGCGGCCTGTTCTATCATCCAGGTCGCATCGCAGGTCATACCTGTCCTCAGGCTCCATTGGCTCTTTTCCCCTTCTGCGGGGTATCGCCGGCCTATAACCGGCCTCGCCAGCCGTCCTATCTCGTCCTCAGGGAGGGCGGTCCGGCTGGTCGTATGGAGTGTGCTTGGGGGATGGCGTATTGGGGAGCTCTTCGTCGAATTGTGGCAGCAACCGCCGGCGGGGGTAACTCTTGGGTTGGTCCAATAGACTGGTGTCGTGTTCTTCCTCGGCTGATAGAACCCTTGTCCATCTATCGTTGAGGTGTCTTGTTCGGCCTTGAGCTGCCGCGCTTTTGCCTTTAGGCTTCGGGCAGTGGCTAAAAGCTGTTGCCTAAACCGTTCCTGATCCTCAATGGTTTCGGGGACGATGAGGTCCTCGTCTTCCGGGCTATCCTCCTCCTCTACAGGGGGGAGGTAGTTGTCATCCTCGGAGTCGTTCGGATCTTCGGGGTCGCGCTAGTCCTCTGGCCTTTCCTGGTCCTCCAACGGATACTCGGGGATATCGGGATCGCCGAGGTCTTCCGGGGTATCATTTTCCCCGGTGCCGGCAATAGCTTCCCTTCCCTTTTTTTTTGTCTTTGATCGCTTACGCGGTTTCCGGCGTCTTGAAGGCGCCTCACCTGAGTCATCGCCATTGTTTGCTGGTGTGCGCTCGCCGTTACCGGCTGGTGTATCCACCATGTAGACGTCATAGGTGGAGGTGGCGGTCCATCGCCCGGTGTTGACTGGGGTGGGAGCGCGATCCTCTTCCTCCATGTCTTCTGCCTCCTCGGAGGCGTAGTCCAACATATCGGTTAAGTCTTTGATAGTGGCTACTAAGTGGGTGGTGGGTGGGACGAAAAATTCTTCTTGACCCGCCTCAAGACCGATCTGAGTGTGGATCAGGGCTGGGTCATCAGTAATTTTCATCGATGAGATCCGATCTAGAGCTTCGTCGAGTGTCGAGAGCTCGATCAGGTCAATTTTCCCGGCGCGTTTGGAGTTAACTTTTGACGCGTCCGCATGAGAAGTGTATTCGGAAGGAGTTGATGCCTGGCCATCTGGCGCTATAGCTGGATCCAGATTGAAGTCCAGATCATCATCAGGATTGGCCTCGTGAGCGGGATTTAAAACGACATCCAAGGTTAAGGCCTCAGAGTCCTCGGGCGTGTCAGATGAGACTGCGAGCCCGGTGAGCAAGAGATCGCCCCGAGGGTCTACGGAGAACTCTAAGTTCCCGAATCTGACTTCTTGATCAGGGGCGAAACTCCCGACCTGGCCAAGGCGGCCGGTCGGGTCAGCGTGCAGCACGATGCTGCCGAAAGCGAAGATCTGTCCAGGGACGAAGGAGTCCATGCTACGGACCTCTTCGTTGATGACAACACGAGCCATCGATTCCTTTGGGGATCACAGCAGAACTCTCAATGAAAGCACCAATGTCGGTGTCAAAACCGGCGGATCTCGGGTAGGGGGTCCCGAGCTGTGAGACTTGGATCGATGGTAACAAAGGGACGAAGGAGACGATGTTTACCCAGGTTCGGGCCATCCTATGGAGGTAAAACCCTACGTCCTGCTTGATTATATTGATGGTATGAAGGTTACAGAGTTGATCTACCTCGAGATCGACTAGCTAAAACCCTAGATGAGTTTCCCTGTCCTACATTCTAAAACCCTCCCGGTTTATATAGACACCGGGGGGGTGCCTAGGGTTTACACATGATGGGCCTCCTTCCGGGAATGGAAATGTCGATTTCCTCATCTTGACTTGGAGTGCACGACGCGCCTTCGGGGCTTCCTTCTGGAACGTGGAGTCTCAATGTAACCGGCCTTTCCTGTGATAGCCAGAGAATGGCCCATCGAGCCGGCCTATTAAGAGATGGGCCAGCGGCCCGAGGACCCCCTAGTCCAGGACTCCCTTAGTCTCCGGCCCCCCTCTTCTACTATATGAAGGGTTTTGAACTAGAAAAAATAAGAAGGAGACTTTTGGGACGAAGCGCCACCGTCTTGAGGCGGAACTTGGACAGGACCACTTTTGATCTCCGGTGGAGCGATTATGCCGGGGAAACTTCCTTCTGGGAGGGGAAAATCAAAGCCATCGTCATCACCAACCCATCCTCCTTCATGGAAGGACCAATCTTCATCAACATCTTCACTAGCACCATCTCATCTCAAACCCTAGTTCATCTCTTGTATTCAATCTTTCTCTCAAAACCTCAGATTGGTACAAGTGGGTTACTAGTAGTGTTGGTTTACATCTCATAGTTGATGCTTGCTGGTTTATTTGGTGAAACGTTATATGTTTAGATCCTTAATGATATTCAACACCCCTTTGATCTTGAACATGAACATGATTTGTGAGTAGTTACTTTTTTATCGAGGACATGTGAGAAGTCTTGTTATAAGTAATCATGTGATGTTTGTATTCGTTCGATATTTGGATGATATGTATGTTGCTCTTCCTTTAGTGGTGTCATGTGAACGTCGACTAGACACTAGTGCATAAAACGCTAGCGGTGGCTTGCTAAAAACCACATTACTAGCGTAGGGGGTCGATGCCACCAATTTGGCACCACAGTTAACAAAATACCGATGGCGTGCGGACCCCACGCCATTGGTATTTTACATACTGGTGGCACGTCACTATTCACTCAAGCCACCACTATTTAAAATAGCAATGGCGTGGCATATTTAAAACGCCACCATTATACTAATGTACTAGTGAGGTGCACAATCACTCCAACGCCACCACTAAAAATTTGACAAAAAAAAGGTTTGACATGACTGCAAATTTAAGCAAATACATACGTACATGCATATATACGCTCCATCCATACATCTAGTTCATACATTTAGTATATATATATATATACATAGCTGAGATACACTGCCGTGCGTAGAGGTTGTCATCGTTCTCATTGTAGCCCCATGCCTATGTAGTCATCATCGTCGTCGTCGTTGTCGCAACCCCTAGTCATCATCGTCGTCATCCTCGCCGCAACCCCATGTCGATGTAGCCGTTGTCGCTGCCACAACCCCGTGTCAATGTTCCCATCGTCGCCACCGGAACACCATGCGGATTTCGTCACCGTAATCGTCGCAACAACTTACTTCCAACAGAAATGAAGCATTAGCTAAAATACAGACAGCACACTAATCTTTTTATTTGTCTTCTCACATGTCTTTCCAAACAAATCACAACAATATAATTAAGCTATTGTATTGTTTAGATCAAGCAAGGAAAGATCGATACTTATATAGATAAGAACCTGGGAAATAAATGCATACGTATATTATTATTTTCAAGGAAGAGATGTGCTATATATTGATACGTCTCCAACGTATCGATAATTTATGAAGTATTCATGCCATATTCACCTATGTTTACAATAATTTTATATGGTTTTGATGCACTTTATATGATTTATTTAGAACTAACTCGGACTGACGCTGTTTTCAGCAGAACTACCGTGGTGTTGTTTTTGTGCAGAAAATGAAAGTTCTCGGAATCGCCCGAAACTTTTTGACGATTTTTTTGGAACAAAAGAGGCACTAGACGCTTCGTGGGAGGGCCAGAAGAGCCACGAGGTGGGAACAACCCACCAAGGCGCGCCAGGACCCCCCGACGCGCCCTGGTGTATCGTGCTCACCTCGTGGCCCACCTTTGCATGAAACCAACACGAAAAAATCCTATAAATATAGAAACCATCAGAAATAACCCTAGGCTCTCTGCTCCGCCGCCGCAACTCTCTGTATCAACAAAAAGCAATCTGGAGGTGTTCCAGTACCCTGCCGGAGAGGGTAGATCATCTTCGGTGGCCATCCTCATCATCCCGGCGGAGGCCATGACGAGGAGGGAGTAGTCCACCCTCGGGGCTGAGGGTATGTACCAGTAGATATGTGTTCAATCTCTCTCTCTCGTGTTCTTGAGATGTCACGATCTTGATGTATCACGGGCTTTGTTAATATAGTCGGATCATATGATGTTATTCCCTTGCTATCATGTTGTGATGAATTGAATCTTCCCCTTTAAGATATCGTTATGTTGGATTGAATATTGGATTTGAGAACACTTGATATATGTCTTACATGTGGATACCCGTGGTGACAATGGGGTGTTCTATTGATTCACTTGATATATGTTTTGGTACTCAACTTGCGGATTCCCGCGGTGACATTGGGGTAATCTATGCATAGGGGTTGATACACGTTCTTGTCCGACTTTCTCCGATAGAAATCTTGGGGTACTCTTTGAGGTTCTTTGTGTTGGATTGAGTATTATGAATCTGAAATTGTTGATGCGTATCGTATAATTAACTCATGGATACTTGTGGTGACATTGGAGTATATAGGTGACATTAGAGTTGGTTGATGCATATCATATGGTGTTATTCTAGTACGAACTCTTAGATAGATCGATCAGAAAGGATAACTTGGTGTTATCTTAGTACGAACTCTTGGATAGATCGATCGGAAAGAATAACTTTAAGGTGGTTTCGTACCCTACAAACAATTTCTTCTTATGTTCTCCGCTAGATAAGAACTTTGGAGTGATTCTTCGTTGCACGTTGAGGGATGGTCATGTGATCCAATTATATTAGCATTGTTGAGAGATTGCACTAGCGAAAGTACGGACCCTAGGCCTTGTTTTCAAGCATTGCAATATCGTTTGTGCTCACTTTTTTTACTTGCTACCTTGCTTTTTTATATTTTCAGATTACAAAAACCTATATCTACTATCCATATTGCACTTGTATCACCATCTCTTCGCCGAACTAGTGCACCTATACAATTTTCAATTGTATTGGGTGTGTTGGGGACACAAGAGATTTCTTATATTTGATTGTAGAGTTATTTGAGAGAGACCATCTTCATCCTACACCTCCCATGGATTGATAAACCTTAGGTCATCCACTTGAGGGAAAATTGCTACTGTCCTACAAAACTCTACGCTTGGAGGCCCAACAAAGTCTACAAGAATAAAGTTGCGTAGTAGACATCATATATCTCACTGACTAAACAGAAGACTAAAATGAAATGAACATAATTATTATGTCATATAGACGATGTCACAAAGTGAGCTACCACCAACATGCTTTTTGTGAGACTAAGAACAGATAATCAAACTAAAGCAGGTGTAGTCTTAGACAATTTGTAGACTTTAAGACAGAAAAAATATTGTGGTGTTTATGAAGGTCATAGACAAGGAGACATGCAATAGAGATGCAATGAGTACAAGCTTCATAGATCTGGATGAAGAGTATATTTATGGTTGGGAATTACAATAGTCTGACACTTAGACATACCAAAATTAAGGCATAGTCGAAGCATCAAGAAAGGGCCAATCTACTTCCTGACACTTAGACACACAATTCAGGAGTATAAATTCAGTCAAGGAAATTAGTGACTAGTACCAAGTGCTGTTTTTCTTAGTTTTCTGGTTTTGACTACTCATTGCATGGATAATCTTGAACATTGCTAGCCGAACCAAACTGAGCTGCAAGTTATACAACTACGCGATCAGCCTGTGTTAATTAACATCCGCCACTTGCATGTAGTCCTATCTCCTAGACGCTAGGATCTGCAGTAGTTTCTTGTACCTTTGGCCGCGTGAAATCGATCGGCTAGCTAACTTAGCTTGCTCTGTACAACTATGCTTCAAGTATCAATTGATCTACTCCATGATCAAAACTTTCGCATATCCGGATGTGCTCACAACCGACGCTAAATCATGGCATTTGTATGTGTACGTGCGCCATCCAGTAGCACAATCAAATCTACAAGCTTCCTCTTCTTGCCGCTAGCATAATATAGCTAACTAATTAGTAGCAGACTAAGCTATATGCAGACCGAAAGCAAATTATTAAGAGTGTGCTATGTATAAATCAATCATCAATCATTAGACTGAAAAACATAAGAAGAGGGAAAAGAAGTGCATCGATAACTACCTCTGAGTTCCGTCGAGAGCGCCCGTCTACGCACCACGGGCGGGATCTCGCAGGATCCGCCATGGGGCGATACAAGACGCGATCGGTGGAGACCGGGGTGACGGATCCTCGTTAGATGGAGCGATGGAGGAGGACCTCACCAACCGTGGTGGCGTCGGATGGAGGCGCTGGAGGAGGATCTCGCCGGCCGTGGGGGCCGCCGGATGGGGGCTCTGGAGGCGGACCTCGCCGCCCCTTGGGCCGCCGGATGGACGCGCTGGAGGAGGACCTCGCTAGACGTGGAGGCCGTCGGATGGGTGCGGTGTAGGAGGACCTCGCCGGTAGTGGAGTCGTTGGATGGGGCTGGTGGAGGTGCGCATGACCATGGGCGGCGGCGGAGTTCAAGCAAAGAGAGTTCGAGAGAGAGAGAGAGACAACATAGTTTTTTTAGCAGTGATACATGAGAGTGAATAAGAGAAAGAAAAAAAGAGATGGGCTTTAGCCTTTTGGGCTGGGTCTCATGGCCATTTTGGGCTGAGCATTTTGGTGGCGTTGGAAGCAAATGCACCTTTTTGTTACTTATGTCGTGCCAGTTAGCACACACGCCATCAGTAACAAGTTCAATATATATATATATATATATATATATATATATATATATATATATATATATATATATATATATATATATATATATATATAACAGTTGGGTCTGATTACTCGTGACGTGCCGGTTAATCGGCACGCCATCGGAATACGTGATAGTGGTGGCGTAACAGAAAAACACACGCCACCAGTAACTTGCACCGATCAGACTGGTGGATACCAATTACTAGTGACGTGGGTTTTAGACAGCACACCATTGGTAACCTATTACTGATGGCGTACCAAATATGCCAACACCACCACTATTTGAAAAAAAATAGTGCTGGCGTGGAGAAAAAATGACGCTCCACCAACAAGAGTTGTGGCTAGCTATTTCTCTATTAGTGACATGACACTTCGCCATACTTGGGCCTAAGGGAAGACATTGTGGAGTAATAAGTAGATGATGGGTTGCGATAGTGACACAAGCTTAAACCCTAGTTTATTAGTTATTCCGAAAGGGGCTGATTTGGATCCATATGGTTCATATTGTGTATAGATTTATCTTAATTCTTCTTTTGTAGTTGCGGATGCTTGCGAGATGGTGGAATCATAAGTTGGTTGCCTGTTAAAGTAAGAACAACACCTTAGCACCGGTCCACCCACATATAAAATTATCAAAGTAGCGAACACGAATAAACTAAACATGATGAACGCGACTAGATAGAAATTCCCATGTGTCCTCGATAGCGCTTTGCTTTATATAAGAGAACTTTTAGGCTTATCCTTTGCTATAAAAAGGAGGCCACCTAGCTGCACTTTTGTTACTCTTGCTACTTGTTACATGTTACAAATTATCTTGCTACAAAACTATCTATCACTATTACCTACAACACTTGCAGAGAATACCTTGCTGAAAACCGCTTGTCATTTCCTTCTGCTCCTCGTTGGGTTTGACACTCTTACTTATTGAAGGACTACGATTGGTCTTCTATACTTGCGGGTCATCAGCAACCTGTTAGCAGCACCTGCACGGAAAAGACAAAATACTTACACCCAATGTACGCAAGAGGGTTTTCAATCCCCTTGTACTTGTTGACAACAAGGATTAAATCTGATAGTTGTAGATAGATAATTTGCAAAGTAAAATAAAACTAAATAAAGTGCAACAAAATATTTTTTGTTTTTGTAATATGATTTAAGTAGACCACGGGGACATAGTTTACACTAGAGGCTTCTCTGTTTTAGCATAGCATATAGTGGGTAAACAAATAATTGTTGGGCAATTGATAGAAAAGCGCATAATTATGACATAATTCATGGCATGATCAAATACATAGGCGTTACATTCATGACAACTAGACCGACTCCTGCCTGCATGTACTACTATTACTCCACCAATTGACTGACTCCTGCCTGCATCTATGGTACTAAGTTCATAACAAACAGAGTAATGCTTTAAGCAAGATGACATAATATAGACAAAGAAAGACAAGCAGTATGTTCAGAACCTGTAGTTTTATCATTAGTGGCAACAACACAATACGTGCCTCGTTACCCCAACTGTCGCTGGGTGAGGACACCGCAAAATTGAACCCACTACTATGCACCACTTTCACTGAAGATCGATAGATCAACTTGGCCAAACAAAACCCATATATTGGAAAGCCTTACATAGCTATATAAATCACACATAATAAAGTTCAAAATTGACTCAATTAATTTCAATGAATAATTTGATAAGAAACCCACAATTCATCGGATCCCAACAAACACACCGCATAAAAGGATTACATCGAATAGATCTCCAAAGAGAACATGGTATTGAATATCATTATGGTCCCATAGGTGTGTGGTAGACTACTCACACATCATTGTAGAGGCGGCAAGGTTGATGTAAAATCCCTGCATGATTGATTTCCCCTCCGGCAGGTTGCCTGAAAAGGCCTCCAGATCGGATCGCGGAAGAACAAAGACTTGCGCCGGTGGAAAAATTATTCTGAGTGGCTCTCTTGGGGTTTCAGAATATTTGGGAATTTGTAGAAGTGGAATTAGATCAGACTGAGCCACGTGTGGCCCTGATACGTCTCCAACGTATCTACTTTTCCAAACACTTTTGCTCTTGTTTTGGACTCTAATTTGCATGATTTGAATAGAACTAACCCGGACTGACGCTGTTTTCAGTAGAACTACCTTGGTGTTATTTTTGTGCAGAAATAAAAGTTCCCGGAATTGGACGAAATTTTGTGTGAATTATTTTTGGAAAAAATAATGAATTATGGAATGAAGATCCACTGGAGGGGGCTGCATGTGGGCCACAAGCCAACAAGGCTCGCCCAGCCACCTGGGCGTGCCCTGATGGCCTGTAGGGCCCACGTGTCTCCTCCGAGCCTAATTCCAGTCCTATAAATTCACATCTTTAGAGAAAAAATAGGAGAGAAGATTTCATCGTGTTTTACGAGATGGAGCTGCCGCCACCTCCTGTTCTTCCTTGGGAGGGCTGATCTAGAGTCCGTTTGGGGCTCCAGAGAGGGGGATTCATCGCCGTCATCATCACCAACCCTTCTTCATCAACACCGCCATGATGCTCACCATCGGGAGTGAGTAAGTCCTTTGTAGGCTTGCTGGACGGTGATGGGATTGGATGAGATTAATCATGTAATCGAGTTAAGTTTGATAGGGCTTGATCCCTAGTATCCACTATATGTTCTGAAATTGATGTTGTTATGACTTTGCTATGCTTAATGCTTGTCACTAGGGCCCGAGTGCCATGATTTCAGATCTGAACCTATTATGTTTTCATGAACATAAGAGTGATTTGGATCCAATCTTGCAAGTTGTATGCACCTATTACGTTTCTTGATCCGCATACCCCAAGGTGACAATACTTGGGATTCTTTCCGGTGATTGCCATAGTTTGAGGAGTTCATGTATTCACCATGTGTTAATGCTCCGGTTCTCTATTAAAAGGAGGCCTTAATATCCCTTAGTTTCCAATAGGACCCTGCTGCCACGGGAGGGTAGGACAAAATATGTCATACAAGTTCTTATTGCAAGCACGTATGATTATATTCGGAATACATGCCTACATTACATTGATGAGTTGGAGCTAGTTCTGTGTCGCCCTAGTGTGTAACTGTTACATGATTGATGTCATCTAAATAATTATCCATCACTGATCCACGTGCCTATGCTTTACATATACTGAATCCTGCTAAGTTACTATTGCTGATGCTACTGTCAGAACTGTTACAAAATTACTGTTGTCACTATTACTGTTACTGTTACTACTATTACTTGTCGTGCTACTAAAACTTTGATGCACAGAGATATCCCAGGTGTTGTTGAATTGACAACTCAACTGCTAAGGCCGATAAATATTCTTTGGCCCCCCTGTGTCTAATCAATAAATTAGGGTGAAATACTACCCGCGAAGACTGTTGCGATCCCCTATACTTGTGGGTTATTAGGCTCACAAGACATCAGGGCGTAGCCACCCCCAGGCCGCACCCTGTTGTCTTGTCGTCTCCTCATTTCTCGTCTGGACTCCCCCCGGAGCTTCTAGGGTCCTTTTTGTCTAGAGAAAATCATCAAAAAGTTTGGTAGCATTTGGACTCCGTTTGGTATGGATTTTTAGTGAAACCAAAAACAGGAAAAAAACAGCAGCTAGGACTAGGCATTGGGTTAATTGGTTAGTTCCTAGTAATGATATAAAATTGCATAAAAAGTATCTAAGATTAATAATATAATATCATGAAACAATCAAAATTATAGATACGTTGGAGACGTATCACTGCTCCTCTCGCGCGTGCTGAACGCCGGCACCGGCTACCACACCGGCTGCTCCTCTACCATGAGGTCTTCAACTGTGCCTGCTTGATGGTGAAGTCGGTATGGACTGGCGTGGGAGAGGGAGAAAAATCATTGTTGGACGCCTCCTCCATCATCATGTTGTCATCGCTCACCTCTGGCGAGCTCGTTGGCAAGCCGGCCTCTATCCATCGGGCACGACGGGCCTGCCTGAGAGCCGCATGGCTGGCCAACTCGTGCTTCTGCTCCATCGAGATCCTCTCCCACATCGCTCTAGAGATCGCTCCCATGGAGGATGTGGTGCACTAAGGAGGTACGAAATTTGACGTGGTGCGATGTGGATCATGTTGGGAATGTCTATGTATAAATAGCGGGCACCAGCCAGGACACGCGGCGAGCTATGTCAATGCGGGCACCGGAGTTGGTTTCTCAGCAATCACATTTATTTATAGATAGAAGGCGGACGGATGGGCAGATTGTTTGAATGCGGTAGGTAGCAGCTCCATAACATATCTCCTGCATTAATAAGTGCGGAGAGCGGGACATGGAGTGGGTGGTAATCTCGATCTGTGTTCCACTTCAATGCCGGCTCAAGTGACAAGTCATGTGTCCGTTGTGGAGAGCAAAGTCGCATTCGCTCGGGAGAGAGCGTAAATTTTTTTTTGGATGGGACCAGGGTGTCAGACACATAAGTTCGATGGTCCAGACGCCCACAAAGCTCCCTCTGGTTTGCGATTGGTTTCGGGATTTCAAACAACTTGATGCGCCCGTGAACAAATGGGAGGCCGCTTTAGATAATAAAGCATGTTCAGAATCCTTAGTCTGGATGTTTGCAGGTGATTTGAGGGTTCACCATGGATATGCCCTAAGTTAGTAGAATCATTAAATTAAAACCTATTACTTGATGAAGAATCTGCCTGGCAATGCTGCCAAACAAATTCTTGTTAAAGTTGTTCCTTATTCTGAAGTTCCAACGGAAACACGGTTGGGCCCGCAAGCATAAGGTTTGTACTAAGTATAAAGTTGACCTCAATTGATAACTAAGGTATCAATTTGCGAAGATTTCTAGAGAGTTAGTGATCAGCCCTACAATCAATTAAGAATTTTCACTTGATCCTCAATACTTTTTGTGAGGTTGTCAATCTCTCTAGCTTTGCTAGTGACAGATATTAGTGTATCGATAGTTCAGAGTTGAATTTCTATGCGAAGGAATTAAAATTCAAAATATTAAACAACTGAGAAGAAAGTAAGCAAGGTTGTATTTACAAGGAATAAAAGACTCACATGCATAACTTCGCTAGTGACATCTCTCAAAAAGAAACATAGGTGTGCTGAACAAATTACACTTTGGTATCAATTAAATTTCAGTGTTTTTGACTAATCATGCATGACATGATTTCATATAGGCATTACTTCCTTATGTCTATATAGACTGTTATCGACCTGCATCTATAGCTAATATTCCACTCTTAAGATATATATTCAACATGCATCTTCAAGTATTTAGTAAAAAAGAGCATGACATTAAGCACACTGACATTATGTTGATATTGTACTCTCTTTGACTTGCGTTCATCACAAAGAAAACTAGGAAACTATACATCTATCCTTAGTGGCGATAACACAATACAAGCCTTTTTCCCTTTCTTGTCACTAGGATATATTAATTCCAAGGTCAGATCGGCCAACATACACAACTCCCTCTTTGAGATCATTCATCTAAACATGACCCAATAACATATATGTATATTACAGATGCAACAAAAAATCAAAGAATCCAAAAATAAATCCATATATAATTTGATCATCAAGTGACAATTCATCACAACTCAAAAAACACACCAAGAATTATATCAAATGGAGCACAATCATGTAGGGAAAGTTATGTGATATTTGTATTAAGGAACAAGGGAGAGAAGATGACACATAGTTGACGTGTCTCCAACGTATCATTAATTTTTGATTGTTCCATGCTATTATATTATCAATTTTTGACGCTTTATATGCAATTATATGCTATCACTAGTGCAGTCGCGTGCTATACAAACGGTTTTTAACCCCTTTCCATGACATAGTCTTAAACCGTCGCCTTGCATGTGTGGTCGATAGGGGGGGGGGGGCTATCCCACACGACAAGGAAAACCCATCGGCGATGCATGCAACTGGTCACACACGATGGGCAAAAATATATCGTTTGCGATTAGGAGGACCATCACAATCATACATATTGGGGAAGACGTGTGAGATGATCTTAGCATCCCACACAGGGAATCCCAAGGGTATGTTTCCGTTCGTATTGCAGATCACACACAATTTTCTACATAACATCGTTTGTGATAGGGGTGGTTATCAAACACGATAGTTATAATTCTGTCGTTTACGTTACTCAAAACATCACTCACGGTGTCTAGAAGAAACTGTTTGGCATTGGGCTGCCCATCACACACACTAGCTATGTGAAAACGTTTGTGATTGGGTGTCCTAACGTACACATTTGTCGACCAGAATTTATGTGTGATTGCTCACCGATCTAACACGCCAACTTTCTAGAAACCGTGTGGGTTTGTTCAGGTCATCGCCCACGGTGTTGTCTTAGAAACCGTCTGCAATGGGAACCCCAATAATCAGCCTGATTGCTCTATTATTTATAATCCATTTAGTAATCAAATTAAAATTTCATATCAACCATAGAATATATTTCTTATTCGTAGTACGGCAACCAGGATTTCATAATTGTATTACATCAGGGTACAACATCAAATAGGCATATACTGCCTAGCTACCCAATTGCTCAACAAGACAAAGTTTCAAATGCAACATCTAAAACCTTTGGAAATTAAGTATCATCATAGACGGTAAATAGACAGATGAATCTCATCTAGAAAACTATTAAAGCGGAATGCAAATATTGAGCCTTCAATGATGTTGAAGGTCCTCGCAACTTTAGGCCAGTGCATGTGGATGATTGCTTGCCCATCCTTCGTCCTCTTAAGGAAGACTTCAAGATTATACCATGGGTGTTGTATGAATACCTTCATCGCCTCTTGATCATACAGGTGGTTTGAGATGCAATCATCGATGAACTGCCTTGAGAAGGACTGAAAACAAACATACACATAAATATCTTTCCTAAAATTTGAAATGGCGCAAAGGGAAAAGGACAAGGTGAAAGATATGGTACCATCCTATAGTTGACTGATGTCTTCTTCATTGTGCAGACAAACATCTTGTTGTTTTTCGTAGCTAGTTTCTTTATCTTAATAATCTTTCTGAGTTTCTTGATTTGACTAATATTCAAGGACACCTCATTTCCCCACATGCAAAAAGGGTCGAACAGTGGGTCTAAACGTCTTACAGCAGGACCAACATGTGCAAGAACAAATTATTAAAAACATTAATATTACAATGTTTCTGCAATTGCACAACAATGTGCTATTAGCCAAACGACCATGGATGTGCAAACCTCGATGGTAAACTTCAGTGTCCCCCATTGTTCCCCCCTGCAACATATTTAAGACAAATATTGATCAGGTTACAAGTGATATTTGGCATACTATCAGTGAAATATGTTAATGGAAAATAAACACATTGCAGATCCAACAGATTAGTTGGAGCCACATGGAAAAGCCGGTTATCTAAACCAAGTGTGCTAAGAACTAGGAAATATAGCAATTCTATATGTTTCACATGTATTTGGTACATCTAAATTCGATATATTCGTCACATGCATAACAATACAAAATTGTACCAACAACAATCATACATCACATTTTAGAATTGAATTAAATAGTTAAATGATCACCACAACAAATGAACAAAACAGTTAACTAAGCACCACATTGCACAATAGAACATACTAGAAGGTCAGGTTGTAGTAGCATTACATTGGACATTTTGCTAGAATTTCTAAATGAAAGGCAGTAGCGGCACACGCAACAGGTAAACGAAACATGCTTAGCCGGCGTAGCTAGGTGAACATAGGTCCTTAGTGATAAAGCTAAGAAAAACAAGCTATTCCTCATCGTCAGGGATATCGATGATGATGGGATCCTTCAACTTGGAAGAGGGCGAGGCCTCCACACTATGGGTGCACTCCTCATACTGGTGAGTGGCCTGATCCTGCCCCGGCACCAACATGTCGGCTCTGGAGTTGAGGTAAGCATGGGCACGCTGAGAAAACACATTGAAGTGTTCGTCGAACGCACCGACGGTGCCCTCGAGAAAAGACCACGAGCTGTCGTTTATAGCAGCCAACCGTGTGGCGGCGTTAGCGTGCAAGGCTTCGACGGTGGCCTCGACGGCGAGGTGCTCCTCCAAGATATGGGGGTCGGCACGCATGGAAGCCATAGCTGCCTCATCTGTGCGTGCAGCCGCGATTTTCTTCTCCGCAGCTAAATGCTCTTTGAGATCCTGGCTATACTGCATGCACCATGGCTTTCGGCGGCGATTATTTGGAGGATGGGGCAGTGATTTGGGTGGAAGGTGACGCGCCGGTCGGGCCATGTGGGATGGAGGAGGAGGGGGTGAGGGGGTATTGGGGAGATGTGGATTACCTGACTAGATGGAGGAGGCCGAGCAACAGGAAGGAGCATCGCCGACGAGGAGGCGGTGCTGCAAGCAAGCAGTGAAGGTTTGAACTAGGAAAGGTAGAGGAAAAGGGGGAAATGTGGCTATTGATTGGTACCGGGGGGCGAGGGAGGTAGATATTTCCGCGGCAGCCCAAAATTTTCATTTGGTGCAGAATAGTTCTTGATATCAACACATCACAAACGAAGCCTGTGCTATACCCCGTGTGTGATGAACTTGAACGTGCAAATGTTTGTATCCAAGCTTCCGACGTACGATTGGGTGCTACATTGCACCCGGTTCGTTCCAAAAAATTGTGTGTGATGAACTTCAATTTCATTTTCAATTGGATGATGGAATGGGGATATGGCGGCAAATTTTTGGTCTGAATTTCCCTAGTTACAGTGGTCATCTACATCGTCACATAATTTAACATCAATTGCTAATTTGGGTACTTAACAAAAGAGCCTCCACCACAACCCACACTTACTTAATTGAGCAATTAAACAGAGCTGGTTGACCTAAACATTACTCTAACAAAAGACCAGCGCTCCAAACAAAGACTAATGTTCCTCGTGGCTCTCGTCGATCTCCACCGCATCCTCCATGACCAGCTCGCGCTCGACGACCTCTAGGGGAAGGGGCTCCATGGCATCCATCGCCACATAATCAACAAGCATCTCGCTGTTCGCGTCTGCCATCTCTTTGGAAAAAGCTGCCACGAGTTTGGTGTGGGCGGCCGCGGTCCGGGCATTAACGGCCTCCATCTTGGCAAGGGAGGCTGCCGATGAATGGACGGCTGCCCGAGCGCTCTCGACGATTGCTGATACGTCTCCAATGTATCGTTAATTTATGAAGTATCCATGCCATGATTGCCTATGTTTACAATACTTTTATATGGTTTTGATGCACTTTACATGACTTATTTAGAACTAACCCGGACTGACGCTGTTTTCAGCAGAACTACCGTGGTGCTGTTTTTTTGTGCAGAAATCAAATTTCTCCAAATGCAATGAAACTTGTTGACAAATTTTTTTGGAACAAAAGTGGCACTAGAAGCTTTGTTGGAGGGCCAGAAGAGCCACGAGGTGGGCACAACCCACCAGGGCACGCCAGGCCCCTCTGGCGCGCCTTGGAGTCTTGTGGTCCACTCGTTGCCCATCTTCACGTGAAACCGACGCCCAAAAATCCTATACATTCAGAAACCCCCAGAAATAACCCTAGATGAGAAGTTCCGCCGCCGCAACTCTCTGTATCAACGAAAAACCAATCTGGAGGCGTTCCAGTACCCTGCCGGAGAGGGTAGATCATCTCCGGTGGCCATCTTCATCATTTCGGCGGAGGCCATGACGAGGGAGTAGTCCACCCTCGGGGCTGAGGGTATGTACCTGTAGCTATGTGTTCAATCTCTCTCTCTCTCGTGTTCTTGAGATTTCACGATCTTGATGTATCACGGGGTTTGTTAATATAGTCGGATCATATGATGTTATTCCCTTGCTATCATGTTGTGATGAATTGAATCTTTCCCTTTGAGATGTCGTTATGTTGGATTGAATATTTTGGTTGAGAACACTTGATGTACGTCTTGCGTGGGATACCCGTAGTGACATTGGGGTATTATATTGATTCACTTGATATATGTTGAGGCATCAACTTGCAGATGTCGATGACCTAGGGGATCTATGCATAAGGGTTGAATTGAATCTTGGGGCACTCTTTGAGGTTCTTTGTGTTGGATTGAGTATTATGAATCTGAAATTGTTTGATGCGTATCGTACAATTAACTCATGGATACTTGTGGTAACATTGGAGTATCTAGGTGACATTAGAGTTGGTTGGTGCGTTTCATATGGTGTTATTTTAGTATGAACTCTTAGATAGATTGATCGGAAAGGATAACTTGGTGTTATTTTAGTACGAACTCTTGGATAGATCGATTGGAAAGGATAACTTTAAGGTGGTTTCATACCCTACAAACAATTTCTTCTTATGTTCTCCGCTAGATAAGAACTTTGGAGTGATTCTTCGTTGCATGTTGAGGGATGGTTATGTGATCCAATTATATTAGCACTGTTGAGAGATTGCACTAGCGAAAGTACGGACCCTAGGCCTTGTTTTAAAGCATTGCAATACCGTTTGTGCTCACTTTTGTTACTTACTACCTTGCTGTTTTTTATTGTTACTATAACAAAAATCAATATCTACTATCATTATTACACTTGTATCACCATCTCTTCGCTGAACTAGTGCACCCATACAATTTGCCGTTGTATTGGGTGTGTTGGGGACACAAGAGATTTCGTGTATTTGATTGCGGGGTTGTTTGAGAGAGACCATCTTAGTCCTACACCTCCCACGGATTAATAAACCTTAGGTCATCCACTTCAGGGAAAATTGCTACTGTCCTACAAAACTCTGCGCTTGGAGGCCCAACACGAGTCTACAAGAATAAAGTTGCGTAGTAGACATCAAGCCCTTTTCTGGCGCCGTTGCCGGGGAGGTGAGTGCTTGAAGGTATATCTTTAGATCTTGCAATTAAATCTTTTAGTTTCTTGTTTTTCACTAGTTTGGTTTTATAAAAGAAAACTACAAAAAATGGAGTTTTGGTTGCATCATTTGTATCGTCGTTATAATGTCTTTCGTGAAAATAAGGATTCAGAAATTGTGCTCAATTGGTAGAGGAAGAAATTATGAAAATACTTAATGAAAATCCCTTGAATGATGAGCATGATTGCAATGTTTTTATTATGAATTCTCTGAATGTCCATGATGCTAATGATATGCAAAGCCACAAGCTTGGGGATGCTATGTTTGATGAAGATGATATTTTTAGTCCCCCAAGTTTTGATGAGCAAATTTATTATGATGACGACATGCCTCCTATCTATGATGATTATGTTGATGGCATGTATGCTATAAAGAGTGATAGTAACCATGAAACTTGTCATCATGATTTTAATATTGAATGTGGTTATGTCAATCATGTATCTCATGATAGTTGTTTTGTTGAGTTTGCTCCCACTACAATGAATGAGATGAAAATTGCTTATGAGGAGAGTAATAAAATTTCTATACTTGTGGATCATCAAAAGAATGCTTATGTGATAATTATATTATTGAATTTATTCATGATGCTACTGAAAACTATAATGAGGGAGGAACATATGCTTGTAGGAATTGCAATAATATCAAGTTTCCTCTCTATGTGTTCAAAGTTTTGAAGTTGCACTTGTTTTGCCTTCCTATGCTAGATGATTCTTGCTGCCATAAATTGTTTGCTCACAAAATCCCTATGCATAGGAAGTGGGTTAGACTTAAATGTGCTTGCCATGTGATTCATGATGCTCTCTTTATGTTTCAATTCTTTACTTTTATGCGTGCATCATTGAAATCATCATGCCTAGCTTAAAAGGCATTAAAGAAAAGCGCTTGTTGGGAGAAAACCCAACACTTTTACTTTCTGTTTTTATATGTTCACATGATTAAGATACTGTAGTAATCATGTTTTGTGTCTTTTATTTCAATAAAGTGCCAAGTAAAGCCTTTGGGATGACTCACAAGATGAGTAGAATTGATGCTGAACCAAAACAGAAACTTTTGACACCAGTATAGGAATTTTAGTTTTTTACTGGAGCGTTATAATGATCGGAATTTTTTACACAGTGTTGATATACAAATTCTTCAGGTTTTACTAATTTTTAAGAAGTTTTAGAGAAATGGAAGTATGGCTATACTACAGATCTTCACAGACTGTTCTGTTTTTAACAGATTCTGTTTTGCATGCATAGTTTGCTTGTTTTAGTGTTTCCATAGCTTATATTCAGTGATATAAATTATGTGAATGGTAGAATACAGTAGGTATTATGTGATAACAATTATGAATCTTGTCTTGACAATACCTAAGTGAATGATCTTTATTTATTATACTAACCCATCTCACGAAGTTTGGTTAAGTTTGGTGTGATTGAAGTTTTCAAGTTTTGGGTGAGACACCGATATGAGGAGAAGAAGGAGTGACAAGACCCTAAGCTTGGGGATGCCCAAGGCACCCCAAAGGTAATATCCAAGGAAGACTCAAGCTCCTAAGCTTGGGGATGCCCCGGAAGGCATCCCCTCTTTCGTCTTCAACATTATCGGTATATCTTACTTAGAGCTATATTTTTATTCATCACATAATATGTTAGTTGTTATTTATAATCTTGTTTTTCAATAAAAAGTTCCAAGAATTGCCTTAGGATGCTTGCATTGCATGTTTGATGTGTGTTGTGTAAAAACAGAAACTTTCTGTAGTGCTTGAATTTTCATATTTTACTGGAACATGGAAAGTTTATTAATTTTTACACCGTATTTTAATATAAATTCTTTAGCCTGTCCTAAATTTTCATAATTTTTTGAGTTACATAAGTACACTGGTTTAATAGATTGCTACAGACTGTTCTGTTTGGACAGATTGCTGTCATAGTTTTGTTATCTGCTTATCCTATAGTTTCGATATCTTATATTGGTAAATATAAATTGTGGAAATGATAGTATACAGTAGATAATGTTTGGAAATTATTATGCAATTTGTCTTGGCAGTACATGAAGTGTTGATTTATTCTTATGTGTACTAACCTATCTCACGAGTTCTTTTCGAGTTTTGTGTGGATGAAGTTTTTGAGAATAGGTGAAACCATGATATGAGAGGTTTGAACGAGATACAAAAGCTCAAGCTTGGGGATGCCCAAGACACCCCAAGTAAATATTTCAAGAAGTTTCAAGCATCTAAGCTTGGGGATGCTACGCATCCCACCTCTCTTCATCAACAATTATCGGTTAGCCTATGTTGAGCCTAAATTTTTATTTGTCCACATGATATGTGCTATTCTTGGAGTGCTATTTTTCTTTTGCTCGCTGTTTAAATAAAATACTTAGATCTAAAAGTTTTTAGATGTGAGAGAGTTCTCAAATGGCTACCCATTTACTTAACTACTCGCTTGATCTTCACTTATATCTTTTTGGGGTAGCTTGTCATTTACTCTTGTGCTTCACTTATATCCTATGAGTAAATTATTGAATGAATTGAATACCATGAAGTTGAAAGTATATGTTCATATCATGCCTAGTAATAGCTTCACATTGGGTTTAGAAAGTGAAATCTTTTGAAGCTTGACAATCACAATATTGGTCATGCAAGCAATTCATGAATGACTAGTATAAGGAAGAGAACTTTCACATACAAATATATTATCTTGGGCATCTTCTATGATTGTGAATACCGATTAATTATTTTCAAACTTGAGCAAATTAGTTGAAGTTGGACAAGAAAGACAACGTAATGAGTTATGGTTGTGTATATTTGCATAGAAGTTATATTGTTATGGATCCTCCAACATGTGGTGTTTGCTTAGGATCTTTTGCTAGCCAAAAATTTGTACTAAGTAGAGATACTACTTGTGCATCCAAAACCCCTTAAACCCAGTTTCTTGCCATGAGTGTCCATCATACCTACCTATGGATTGAATAAGATCCTTCAAGTAAGTTGTCATCGGTGCAAAAAGGCAATAAAAATTGCTTCTAAATGTGTTTGATCATTTAGTGTAAGAGAAAATTGAGCGTTGTACGAACTTGTGATGGCAAAGTAATAAAAGTGATGGAATGCATAATAAAGGTTGCTATCATAAGGGGCAATATAACGTGACGTTCTTTTGCATTAAGGGATTGTGCATACAAAACAAAAAAGCGCATGACAACCTCTGCTTCCCTCTGCGAAGGGCCTATCTTTTACCTTTCAGCATTTACTTTTATGCAAGAGTCAATAGTATGCATTCTCATTTCAACCTCAATTATTCTCTAGTTGGCAATCGTCATGTGGTGGGGACAGATCTAGGCACATATGGCCAGTCAAATATATTTGATCATGACTTATTATTGCTGACAATTATCTCTATGATAAATGAGTTGGGAGGCGAAACATTAAGCCCCTATCTTTCTCTGTGTTCGATGGATGCCATTTGTTCTAAAAATATGCTTTGAGTACTAGCCATCATAGAAGACTATATGATGATTGAGTATGTTGAGCTCTTACTTAGACTTTGTTGAGAATAAGTTGAATTGCAATTGTTTGGTGACTAAGAACATAGGTTGTTAAGTTTCAAGAGAATTCATTGTTTGAACCATAACATGTGAATTGGTTGCTACTTTATGAGAAAGAGTTGATGGTTATGATGCTAGAAAATTGACTGAAATTATCAATGATCAAACTTATATATTATGCTAGCATTCACACTTCATAAATTAGTTCTTTTATCATTTACCTACTCAAGGACGAGCATGAATTAAGCTTGGGGATGCTGATACGTCTCCAACGTATTGATAATTTATGAAGTATTCATGCCATGATTGCCTATGTTTACAATACTTTTATATGGTTTTGATGCACTTTACATGATTTATTTCGAACTAACACGGACTGACGCTGTTTTCAGCAGAACTACTGTGGTGTTGTTTTTTGTGCGGAAATCAAAGTTCTCCAAATGCAACGAAACTTTTTGACGATTTTTTGGGAACAAAAGATGCACTAGCAACTTCGTTGGAGGGCCAGAAGAGCGACGAGGTGGGCACAACCCACCAGGGCGCGCCAGGCCCCTCTGGCACACCCTGATGTCTTGTGGTCCAGTCGTGGCCCATCTTCGCGTGAAACCGACGCCCAAAAATCCTATATATTCAGAAACCCCCAGAAATAACCCTAGACGAGAACTTCCGCTGCCGCAACTCTCTGTATCGACGAAAAACCAATCTGGAGGCATGCCAGTACCTTGCCGGAGAGGGTAGATCATCTCCGGTGGCCATCTTCATCATCTCGGCGGAGGCCATGACGAGGAGGGAGTAGTCCACCCTCGGGGCTGAGGGTATGTACCAGTAGCTATGTGTTCAATCTCTCTCTCTCTCTCTCTCTCTCTCGTGTTCTTGAGATGTCACGATCTTGATGTATCACGGGCTTTGTTAATATAGTCGGATCATATGATGTTATTCCCTTGCTATCATGTTGTGATGAATTGAATCTTTCCCTTTGAGATGTCGTTATGTTGGATTGAATATTTTGGTTGAGAATGTTGCGGAACGTTGCATGGGAAACAAAAAATTTCCTACGCACACGCAAGATCTATCCATGGTGATGAGCATCTACGAGAGGGAGAGTGAATCTACATACCCTTGTAGATCGCTAAGCGGAAGCGTTAAGAAACGCGGTTGATGTAGTCGAACGTCTTCGAGATCCAAATCGCAAGTCGTCCCTCGATCCAATCACGATCTAGCGCCGAACGGACGGCACCTCCGCGTTCAACACACGTACTGCTTGATGACGCCTTCACCTCCTCGATCCAGCGAGCGATGGTGAAGTAGTGGATGAGTTCCGACAGCACGACGGCGTGGTGATGGTGGTGAGGAACAATCTCTGCAGGGCTTCGCCAAGCACTACGGAGATTATGACGGGAGGAACTAGAGGGTTAGGGTTGCCGGCACACGGCTTGGGAAATCTTGATGTGTCCCGTGTGCTAGCCCTGCCCCTCTATTTATATGTTGAGCCCTGGGGTCTAAACTTGGAGAGAAAGCCTCCACAAGGTCGGTTTTGCCCGCACAAGGTCGGTTTGGCCCGCACGGAAAGAGTCCCACTCGGATTCCAGCAGTACCGCGTACAAGCGGTAGTACCGCTCACGAGCGGTAGTACCGCTTCACACAAGCGGTAGTACCGTTTACGCGGTAGTACTGCCTTACCAGCGGTAGTACCGCTTAAGGCAGCAGCAAAACTTCCTTTTGCACTTTCCAATACCTCGTGGGCTTTACCCCTTTGGCCCATATAAAGTGTTGCTGCACCCGAACACTTCGGTAAACACCCGGAACCCCTTCCGGTGAATTCGGAAACCCTTCCGGAGATCAAAACACTATTATCACATATATCAATCTTTACCTCCGGACTCTTCCGGAGATCCTTGTCATGTCCGGGATCTTATCCGGGACTCCGAACAACCTTCGGTCACCAACACAATAACTCAACTATACTAATCGTCACCAAACGTTAAGTGTGTAGACCCTACGGGTTCGAGAACTATGTAGACATGACCGAGACACCTCTATGGTCAATAACCAATAGCGGGACTTGGATGCCCATATTGGTTCCTACATATTCTACGAAGATCTATATCGGTCGAACCTCTATGTCAAGGATTCAGTTAATCCCGTATGCAGTTCCCTTTGTTCTTCGGTATGTTACTTGCCCGAGATTCGATCGTCGGTATCTCTATACCTAGTTCAATCTCGTTATCGGCAAGTCTCTTTACTCGTTCCGTAATACAAGATCTCGTGGCTAACACTTTAGTCACATTGCTTGCAAGGCTCATTGTGATGCTGTATTACCGAGTGGGCCCTGAGATACCTCTCCGTCACACGGAGTAACAAATCCCAGTCTTGATCCATGCCAACCCAACAGACACCCTCGGAGATACCTGTAAAGCACCTTTATAGTCACCCAGTTACGTTGTGACGTTTGATACACACAAGGCACTCCTACGGTGTCAGTGAATTGCATGATCTCATGGTCATAGGAACAGATACTTGACATGCAGAAAACAATAGCAATAAACTGACACGATCATATGCTACGTTTATAGTTTGGGTCTTGTCCATCACATCATTCTCCTAATGATGTGATCCCGTTATCAAATGACATCTCATGTCCACGGCTAGGAAACCTTCACCATCTTTTGATCAACGAGCTAGTTGACTAGAGGCTTACTAGGGACACTGTGTTGTCTATGTACCCACACATGTATTTGAGTTTCCAATCAATACAATTATAGCATGGATAATAAACGATTATCATGAACAAGGAAATATAATAATAACCAATTTAATATTGCCTCTAGGGCATATTTCCAACAGAGAACACTTGATGTACGTCTTGCGTGGGATACCTATAGTGACATTGGGGTATTCTATTGATTCACTTGATATATGTTGAGGCATCAACTTGCGGATTCCGGTGACCTATGGGATCTATTCATAGGGGTTGATTGCACGTTTTCATACCATGTTCTCCGATAGAAATCTTGGGGCAATCTTTGAGGTTCTTTGTGTTGGATTGAGTATTATGAATCTGAAATTGTTTGATGCGTATCATATAATTAACTCATGGATACTTGTGGTGACATTGGAGTATCTAGGTGACATTAGAGTTGGTTGATGCGTATCATATGGTGTTATTTTAGTACGAACTCTTAGATAGATTGATCGGAAAGGATAACTTGGTGTTATTTTAGTACGAACTCTTGGATAGATCGATCGGAAATATTTAAGGTGGTCTCGTACCCTACAAACAATTTCTTCTTATGTTCTCCGCTAGATAAGAACTTTGGAGTGATTCTTCGTTGCACGTTGAGGGATGGTTATGTGATCCAATTATATTAGCACTGTTGAGAGATTGCACTAGCGAAAGTACGGACCCTAGGCCTTGTTTTCAAGCATTGCAATACCGTTTGTGCTCACTTTTGTTACTTGCTACCTTGCTATTTTTTATTGTTACTATTACAAAAATCAATATCTACTATCATTATTGCACTTGTATCACCATCTCTTCGCCGAACTAGTGCACTCATACAATTTGCCATTGTATTGGGTGTGTCGGGGACACAAGAGATTTCTTGTATTTGATTGCAGGGTTGTTTGAGAGAGACCATCTTCATCCTACACCTCCCACGGATTGATAAACCTTAGGTCATCCACTTGAGGGAAAATTGCTACTGTCGTACAAAACTATGCGCTTGGAGGCCCAACAAGAGTCTACAAGAATAAAGTTGAGTAGTAGACATCAATTGCCAAATCTTCGGACGTAGGTTGCCGACCGTTGTCGGAGAAGGCCGCTGCTATTTGTGCGGTGACCGACACGAGCTGGGCATGGGCGGCATCGGCATAGGCGTGGGCAGCCGCCATCAGGACTACGGCGGCCGCCGAGGAACGGACATTTGCTGTGCCATTCTCGCCATTTGCTATCCCAGTCGTGGATGTTGCTGCCGCCATATCAGATGCAGTAGCTGCCCTTTCTGCGGCCGCAACCGCCCTGTCCGAGACTGCGGCCGCATTCAAGGATGTTGTGAGCGCGTTCATGGCTGATGCAGCCGTGCTCGGGCCGGAGTGGGTCGCCGAAGTTGCCCTCGCGACGCGGATCCACGTCCCCATCTTTCACCGACGACGCTTGAACAATAGAGTGGTCTTGGGGAACAAGTGTGACTGTGTGGTTGACACGCCGGCGGTGGACTGAAGCTTCCGGCCTAAGCGATATATGAGGATTGGCCCAAGATATTTTTATACCACATCACACACGTTTCATGATCAAGAACTGTTTGCGATGTATTTGATATTCATATTGCTTTGAAACAAAATGAAGTTACATTGGCAATTGAAGGTGTTTGGATGGCAATAACATTTATCTGCAGTGAACTTGCAACTATAGGACTGTGTGTTAAATATGGAATTATTCAGGTTTGTTTAGGCCCTTTTAAACATTTAAAGAGTTTTTTAGACATTTCATGTGCATAGTTCAAATTTGAACTGCAGTTAAGCACATACTAGAGTGCACCTGAATGGGTTGAAAATCATCTATTTGTCACTGGATACATGTTTTGGTCCCATGCAAGAAATGGAAATTAAATGAATTCCAAACCTCTCGGTATTTTGGCTCGGCCGTAGACTTTGAGAAGTCGTGTTTTCAAATTCCAGTAAATCCAAATATCGTGAGAAATTCATGAAACTTAGCATGGTGTCATGTCATGGCGCATGTGTGTTGTGGTAACAACAATGCCTAGTTCGGGACAAGTTTAGGCACAAACCACTTACAAACCGAAGATTCTCACAAGAAGTCATGTGGTTCCGGTAGGGAAAGTTCACATTTTATGTGTGAAACAACATCCGATGTCTCTTCTCGCCTTGAATTTATTTCTAGAGTCTCCATAGAGTAACATGAATGTGTCGTGCGAAACAATGGAATCTTATAGAGTTCGTTTGTCCTTTTAAGTACATTAATTGAGTTTTCTAGGCATTCAATGTGCATAATTCAAATTTGAACTACAATCACACGGTCCAGCTCATGAAAATATGTCGAAAAACCATATACGTTTCCCTGGCTGCATGTTTAGGTCCCACACAAGAAATGGGAATGAATTTCAAATATATCATCGTCTTGGATCGACCGCAAACATCGGGAAACTTAGTTTTTAAATTCATGTAAATGCAAACCTCGACAGAAATTCATGAAATTTGGGCATGGTGCCATCAATTGCCCTGTTATGTGTGTTGTGGTAAAAAAATTGCCCAATTTTGGACAAGTTTAGGCACAAAGCCTCTTACAAACCGAAGGTTCTCACAAGAAAGTCGTGTGTTTCGATAGGGAAAGTTCACATTTTATGTGCGAAACAACATCCGTTGTCTCTTCTCACCATGAATTTATTTCTGGAGTCACCATAGGGCAACACATGACAGTCATGCTAAACTGTGGATTTTTTCCACGGTTCGTGAGACCTATTTAACACATTAATTGAGTTTTCTAGCCATTTAATGTGCATAATTCAAATTTGAACTACAATCACAAGGTCCAACACATGAAAAATAGGTTGAAAAAATATATGCCTTTTCCTGGATGCATGTTTAGGTCCCACGCAAGAAATGGGAATGGATTTCTAACATCTCATTGACTGTTGGCTCGGCCGCAAACATTGAGATACTTGGTTTCAAATTCTCGTAAATCCAAAACTCGTCAGAAATTCATGAAACTTGGCATGGTGTCGTGACAAGGGCACACATATGCCGTGGTAAAAAAAATTGTCCAAATTGGACATGTACTTGCACAATCCCCTTACAATCAGAGCTCCTCACAAGAAGATTTGTGGTTTCGATAGGGAACATTATATATGCACGTCACATATGCGGGCGAAAAGACATCTGATGCCTCTTCTCTCCTTGATTTTCTTTATAGAAACAACTTAGACATGTTGGTGCGAAGTGCAAAAATATGAATAAATTAAGGGATCATCTGGCTTTTAAATACATTAATTGAGTTTTCGGTGCATTATTTAATGTGCATAATTCAAATTTGATCTACAATCACAAGGTCCGGGATGGCAAAATGGGTTGGAAAATCATATATGTGTCCTTGGATGCATGTGTTAGGTCACATGCAAGAAATGAGAACGAATTTCAAACATCTAAGCATGTTGGCTCAACCACAAACATCGAGAAACTTGGTTTCCAAATTCTCGTAAATCCAAAACTCCGTCAGAAATTCATGAAACTTGGAATGGTGTCATGACAAGGCACACATACGTCGTGGTAAAAAAAATACCAACTTGGACATGTTTTGTCACAAGCCTCTTACAAACCGGAGGTTCTCACACAATAAGCTACGTCAAGTGGTTCCGTTAGGGAACATACGCATGCCACATTTGCAGGTGAAACGACATCCGATGCCTCTTCTCTCCCTGATTTTTTTTCTAGAAACAACATAAAGCAATAGGTGTGTACTGCAAAATATGAAGTTATTAAGGGTTTGTATGGCTTTTTTATACATTAATTAAGTTTTATGTGCATTTAATGTACATAATTCAAATATGAACTACAGTCACAAGGTCTATGTTGGGCAGGGCCTCATCATATAAAGCACAAATATGTTGTGGTATTTTTAGTGTCCACTTTGAGAGAAAGAGCAAGAATTATTAATAGCCAACAAAGGCATTTTGGAAAAAAAATATGTCACGTTACCAACGCAAACGGGCGTATTATTTATAATTCATGGACGTTCTACAGACCATTTACATGCGGGCCACGTGTCACTATCTGTATTGGCAAGGAGGTAGCATGCAGACAGGTGTTTGAGTAGACGGGTGGCATGCAAGCAGTGTCGTGTGCACGCTCATCGGGGTGGCGTGTCCTTTGCCAGTCGTCAAAGACGTTTCATACTGAATACCCATTTGCAAACCGAGGACAATTGTTCCTTCCCTACTAAGCCAAGCGAAAATCTGGCGCGAAGGATTTTTTTCATTGCGTCATCGCAAACGGTTGTGAATGATGACCCGTGTGCCCTTCCCGATGCTACATCTTGTACTGGTGCCAATTGCTGAGGTTGCCATGTATGCAAAAAAATCTGATGTTGGAAGGTAATTAAGGAGAGATATGAGTTTGGTGACCACATGAAGAAACAATGCCAAGCGCGTGAACCTTGGCAAAACACTTAAATGAAGGAAACTCACCAATGCATGCAATAGTTTAGTTGCTAAATCATTAAATGAAGGAACCTTAGCAACAATGCATTGTGGACTTGAGTTGCTAAGACATTTAATACACTAAGATTTGAATCTATCATATTAGGTAAATTTTCATTTGTCAAATTGGAAACACTGAGATTTGTCCAATTTTGCAGGAACAAAATCACTATTACGGTGCAATTTTACAACTAAAATTCAGTAACATAGATTTCATTCATAGATCAAGCATTGGTCTTTGTACAAAATAGTTCAACTCAACAGCTGAATCGAACAAACTTTTCCCCATTTGTTGCCAACCACATACTGAAATAGCTAGTTCAACTATATATACTACCTAATTTAAAGTAGGTGGGACAGTTCAACCATATCTATAGTTAGATGAACTGAACAAAACAACCCCTAAATACTACTCCGGAGGGGCTTCGTGCTACTGCCAGCAGCCTTCTCCTCTACCGAGCGCGTTCAGTAAGGGGCAGAGGAGGAGAAGCCTACCGACGAGCTGGAGGATTCGAATTCGTCGGCTGCCGCTGCAGCCCTCCACCGCTCCTGACGTGCCTCCTCGAAGCGGCAGGACTCGGCGTAGATCTCCTCATTCCGCGCCATAGTTGCGGCGTCTACTGCGGCCATGGCGGCGGTGAGCCTCTTTGTGTGCTCGACCTGGCACTCGTCCTCCTCATGTAGGAAGTTGATGTAGCGCGCTAGGCCACTGACGCAAAAGCTGAGCGGCTGTGCTTCGGCAGCGGCCTCATCCTCCCGCCTTCGGGTCGCGGTGGCGGAGCGGGTGATGGCCCCCGCGGCTGACTGTGGGGTGGCTACCAAGGCGGATGCTGGTGTGGTGGTGGCCAAGGAGGCAGCTAGTGGTGTGGCGAAAACAGCGGCCGGCGATGGGGTGGGGGCCACGGCGTCGCCGGTAGCAGCTGCCTTCGGGAAAATGTGGAGGAGCATGTGGTGGGTGCCGTGCGCACAGCCAACAAGGACGCCACACGCACTACACGCTTCCGGGTACTGCGCCGCCGACGTGGTGTAGCCTCCCAGCTCGAGCTGCCCTCTTGTGGAGTGGCGGAGCGACGACGATGGACAGGTGCCATTGGCGATTGGGGGAGAAGAAAACTTGGGAAGCTACTGGTAGGGAGGGGATGAATGCGATGTGGAGGCACCGGCCATGAGGGTTTATAAAGCAGGCGGCCAAGGCGAGCCGGGCGGGAAGCTTGCGCGCGTGCCTGCGCGGTTGCGTGGGAACGGGAAGCCCAAAAGAAACGCTGCGTGCTCCCGAAGCATTGGGTGATTAGGGGATTTCAGTGAGCCAGGCGGGAAGCTTGCGCAGGAACCTGCGCGCTCCCGAAGCGTGCACTGGAATCCTCGGGCGGCAACGCGGTGACAAGACGGGACGGAGGTGGGAGAAATGACAAGTACACAAACAGTTAATAATAAAAAACCGTTTGCGTTTTACTACAAAGCAAACGGTCGTTCTATATGCACCGTTGAAAATTAATCTACTCATGAGGCGGTTGATGCGGCCGTGGCACGCTATGCTCGCGTCCGTGCGCGCTTGCTCTGCAGGCGTCCACACGCGAACGGTCACGTACGTTTGGGGCGCCATATGCATGCGATTGTGCCGCTCCCGGTGCCAACATGCAGTTAAGCGCTGCAAAAACTGCCATGCGGACGTGCCGAAATTCCAGGCCGTCCGGCGCAATTTATTTCTGCGGCCATTTACCTTTGTCTCTTCCACCTTCCGATCGCGCCACACAACACAAGAAACACACCCACGATCTCTTCATCGCTTCAACCTTCCCGTGTGGATCCAATCGCGGCTGCCGGCGCCGAGCGGCAGTTCGCCAAAATTGTCAAAGTGGACACCCACATCAGGAAGACGGACCTCTCGGTGGTGTACACCAACGACCCGGTCGTGGTGGTGAACTCCATCAACACATTGGAGCAGCTGCTTGCTGAGGATGACAAGTACAAAGTGGTCGGCTTCGACCTCGAGTACACCGGCGGTCGTGCCAGGCATGATCAGAAGGTTGTCGTCGCCCAGTTGTGTGTGCGCCATCACATGCTCGTCTATCACTACTGCCTGGCCACAAGTCCTTGCGAGCGTTTCGCCAGGTTTGTCAACAGCCCTGACTACAGGTTCGCAACGGTGGACACCACCAACGATCTAAAGGTGCTCAAGACTTCGAGCTTGTCCTGCTAGAAGCTTGTCAACATCCAAGGTCAGTATAGGGTCTGGGGCGGCGAGAAGAAGAAACAGAAGGACTCCCTAGTTGACCTCGCCGCGGCCATCATCGACCCCAACTACAAAGACATGAAGGCTGAGTGCCACAAGGACAAGTCTGCCTGGCACAAGGCCTGGATGAACGAACTGGATGAAGAACACATAAGGTACGCGACCAAGGACGCATACACAAGCTATGGGATGTACAAGAGGGTCATTGACATGAGGAAGTGCCTCCTTCCTGCAGACGGCGAGGGATAGCCACAAGTAGAGCAGTGTCGGCAACCTTTGTCAGAAGAATAGTATGATTTGGTGATCATCTACTTCTTGTAAATTTATATGGAGGAATGTACATGTGTTGTGTAGTCACTTATCTAACTGGATGTTCAAGTTGGTTATGCAACAATAATGTTGGTGTTCTGTAGACAGACCATATAGATGTTGTGCAAATAGAGCAAATCACATCTCATACAATTATTAGCAGCAACCGTCTGCCCACAACACACACATGTTGTCAGGATGAATCGTTTGGGTTATTTTTGGTCTTCCCACACAATTCTGATGAATGAACTGTTCGCCGGGTACCCAAAACACACACGGTTGTCAGGATGAATCGTTTGGGTTATTATTTGTCTTCCCAAACAATTCTGATGAATGAGCTGTTTGCCGGGGTATCACACACGCTTTCTTAGGCTAACTCGATTGTGTTCTGCTGGATCAGCGCAAACCGTTTGTCCGAGTGAACTATATGCCGCACTACGCACACGTATGTAGTTTGTTAACCGTTTCTGTTATATTCCATAATCACAAATAGTTCATAAGAACAAACTGTACGCGACACATCACACACACAACTATTTTTTGAATCGTATTGATGGTTCCTCCATCGCACACGGTTTTCGTCATTGGCGGCGGAGCTTGAACTATACCGTTTGCGATTGATGGATCGCACACAGTTTCGTCGAAGGGTCTCTGATTGATGTGTCGTCGTTGGACCATCCTGCAGTAGTGTATTTTACATTATTTTTGGGAACTAACCTATTAACCCAATACCTAGTGCCAGTTGCTGTTCTCTGCCTGTTTTTGGTTTTCCAGGAAATCAGTACCAAACAAAGTCCAAGCGCTATTTTTCCTGGTCAAAAGAGGCCCTGGAAGCTTCGGGAGGAGACTAGACACGAAGCGAGGAGACAGCAAGTCGACAAGGCGCGTCCAGGGGGTAGGCATGCCCTATTACCTTGTGGGACCCTCATGGCCCGTCTGACCTAATTCCACCTCCATAAATTCTCAAAAATTCTATCGGTTTGGTTTGGCCAACTACATTGATTTATCTTCAGTAGGAGTGGTGCGTTGTAATGGGTTCAATTTTGTGGTGCTCTATATCCCGGTGACAGAAAGGAACAAGAGACATATTTGTATTGTTTCCATTAAGGAGAAAACGAAGGGGTCTGAATATATTGCTTGTCATACTTTGTCTACATCACGTCACCTTGCTACAAGCATTACTCTGTTTGTCATGAACTTAATACCTAGAGAGGTAAGCATAAGAGCGCTCTCAAAGTGGAGTAATAGTAGTTGATGCAGGAGGTTTCGGTCTACTTGTTTATGGAAGTGATGCCTATATACATGATCATTGTCGTGAATAACTTGTCATAACTATGTGCTATTTTTTTCAATTGCCCAACAGTAATTTGTGTACGCACCGTATGCTATGTTCAAGAGAGAAGCCTTTAGCAAAAACTATGGCCCCCAGGTCTACTTAATCATAAATACTAAAATCCTAAAAATACTTTGTAGCAATTTATTTACTGTTATTTTATTTTGCTTTTATATCATCTATCTCTATCAAGATTTAATCCTTGCAAACGAGTTCAAGGGGTTTGACAAACCATGATACGTCCATTTTGCATCATGATTTCCTATCAATATTTATAGTATTCTTGTCCACTATTCCACTTTATGATACAATTCTTATGCCTTTTCTCCCTGAGTTTACAAGGTACATCACAAAGAGGGAAATTGCCAGGAACTGGAATTCTGGACCTGAAAACCAAGAAGAAGGGTGAAAATTCACTGGAATCCAAATGAACTGAAACTTCACGGAGATTTTTTGTGGAATATATGAGAATTTATGGGCCAAAAATATACCAAAGGGGGCCACCTGCTAGCCACAAGCCAACAGCCCCCCCCGTGGGCGTGCCCTGTTAGCTTGTGGGCCCCTCGTAGGGGCCCCGACCTCCCTCTTCTACTATAACATGTGTTCTGACCTAGAAAAAATAAGAAGGAACTTTCGGGATGAAGATTCGCCATCTCGAGGCGAAAACCTCGACAGAGGCCCATTTGCACTTCGGCAGGGTGATTCTGCCGGGGAAACCACTCTCTGGGAAGGGGAGATCGAAACCATCATCATCACCAACGCTCCCTCCTTCGTGGGAGGACCAATCTTCATCAACATCTTCATCAGCACCATCTCATCTCAAACCCTAGTTCATCTCTTGTACTCAATCTTTGTCTCAAAACCTCAGAATGGTACATGTGGGTTACTAGTAGTGTTGATTACATCTAGTAGTTGATGCTTGTTGGTTTACTTGGTGGAAGATAATATGTTCAGATCCTTATTCATCAGTATTACACCTTTGATCTTGAACATGGTGATGATTTTTGAGTAGTTACTTTTGGTCCTAAGGACATGGGAGAAGTCTTGTTATAAATAATCATGTGAAGTTGGTATTCGTTCGATATTTTGATGATATGCATGTTGTTGCTTCCTTTAGTGGTATCGTGTGAACGTCGACTACATGACACTTCACCATCTAATGGGCCTAAGGGAATGCATTGTATCACCATCACTTTTACCATTATCATCTCTCTTAGCTCGATCCATAGTTATTTTGTGATTTAGAGGACTAAAATTTTAGTTTTCTTTGCTTAGAGTTTTTGCTTTGTGATCTACCTATCTTTGTAATCGAGTGTGAGAGTTATATAATAAAGATTAGTTGAGTTTCTTTGATTTACTCTCATGCATCCATCATCATAACAATGAAATAAAAGAAAGAAAAAAATCATATGCTAATCCCATGGGGAGTAATGACTTCACATAGAAAAAGAATAATTGATAAAAGTTGTTGGTAGTTGACAAACATAGTGATAGTTATTGATACAATCCATGAAAAATTACGAGCCCCCATCAAATATTATATAATGATCAAATTGTTGATGTTGGACAAGGAAGACAGCGTAATGAGCCATGTTTGTTTGCATTCACGTTGAAGTTATATTGTCATGGATCCTTTAACATGTGGTGCTTGCTTTAGATCTTTTGCTAGCCAAAAAATTTCCGCACTAAGTAGAGATATTACTTAAGCATCGATAACCCTTAAACCCAGTTTCTTGCCATGAGAGTCCACCATACCTACCTATGGATTGGATAAGATCCTTCAAGTAACTTGTCATCGATGCATAAAGCAATAAAAATTTCTCTTAAATATGTATCATCTTTTATTGTAAGGGAAAATAAGCTTTGTACGATCTTGTGATGACGAAGAAATAAAAGCGACAGGCTGCATAATAAAGTTCGTAATCACAAGGGGTGATACGCCCATTTTGCATATGATTTCCTACTGTTATTTATAGTGTTTTTATGCATAATAATGCTTTATGGAGTAATTCTAATGCCTTTTCTATCATAATATGCAAGGTTTACACATAGAGGGAGAATGCCGGCAGCTGAAATTCTGGACCTGAAAAGCATATTAGAGATACCTATTCTGCACATCTCCAAATAAGCTGAAACTTCACGGAGAATTATTTTGGAATATATGAAAAATACTGGAGCAAATAAGTATCGGAGGGGGCCACTTGGTGAGCACAAGACACCAGGGCGCGCTAGGCCCCACAGGCGCTCCCTGGTGGGTTGTGCTCAGCCCAGCCCACCTCCGGTGCCCATCTTCTGGTACTTAAGGACTTTTGACCTAGAAAAAATAAAGAGAGGACTTTCAGGACGGAACGACGGTGTCTCGAGGCAGAACTTGGGCAGGAGCACTTTTGCCCTCCGGTGGAGCGATTCCGCCGGGGGAACTTCCCTCCCGGAGGGGGAAAACGAGTAATTCTAATGCCTTTTCTCTCATAATATGCAAGGTTTACACAAATAGGGAGAATGCCGACAGCTGGAATTCTGGACCTGAAAAAGCATATCAGAGATACCTATTCTGCACATCCCCAAATAAGCTGAAACTTCAGGGAGAATTATTTTGGAAAATATGAAAAATACTGGAGCAAATAACTACTGGAGGGGGGCCACCTGGTGAGCACAAGACACCAGGGCGCGCCAGGCCCTCCAGGCGCGCCTTGGTGGGTTGTGCTCAGCCCAGCCCACCTCTGGTGCCCATCTTCTTGTACTTAAGGTCTTTTGACCTAGAAAAATAAAGAGAGGACTTTTGGGGCGGAACGCCGCCGTCTCGAGGCGGAACTTGGGCAGGAGCACTTTTGCCCTCCGGTGGAGCGATTTCGCCGAGGGAACTCCCCCCCCCCCCCGGAGTGGGAAATCGAAGCCATCGTCATCACCAACACCCCTCTCATCTTTGGGAGGCCAATCTTCATCAACATCTTCAACAACACCATCTCCTCTCAAACCCTAGTTCATCTCTTATATTCAATCTTTGTACCGGAACCTCAGATTGGTACCTGTGGGTGACTAGTAGTGTTGATTACATCTTGTAGTTGATTACTATATGGTTTATTTGGTGGAAGATTATATGTTCAGATCCATTATGCTATTTAATACCCCTCTGATGTTGAGCATGAATATTATTTGTGAGTAGTTACCTTTGTTCTTGAGGTCACGGGAGAAGTCATGGTGCAAGTAATCATGTGAATTTGATATGTGCTCGATATTTTAATGATATGTATGTTGTGATTCCCTTAGTGGTGTCATGTGAACGTCGACTACATGACACTTCACCATCTTTGTGCCTAAGGGAATGCATTGTGGAGTAGTTATTAGATGATGGGTTGCTAGAGTGACAGAACCTTAAACCCTAGTTTATGCGCTATTTCCTAAGGGGCTGATTTGGATCCAAATGTTTAATGCTATGGTTAGATTTTATCTTAATACTTTTCTCGTAGTTGCGGATGCTTGCGAGGGGGTTAATCATAAGTGGTGTCATATGAACGTCGACTACATGACACTTCACCATCTTTGTGCCTAAGGGAATGCATTGTGGAGTAGTTAGTAGATGATGGGTTGCTAGAGTGACAGAAGCTTAAACCCTAGTTTATGCGCTATTTCGTAAGGGACTGATTTGGATCCAAATGTTTAATGCTATGGTTAGATTTTATCTTAATACTTTTCTCGTAGTTGTGGATGCTTGCGAGGGGGTTAATCATAAGTGAGAAGTTTGTTCAAGTAAGAACAGCACCCAAGCACCGGTCCACCCACATATCAAATTATCAAAGTAGCGAATGCAAATCAAACCAACATGATGAAAGTGACTAGATGAAATTCCCGTGTTCCCTCAAGATCGTTTTGCTTATTATAAGAGACCGTTTTGGCCTGTCCTTTGCCACGAAAGGATTGGGCTATCTTGCTGCACTTTATTTACCGTTATCGTTGCTTGCTCGTTACCAATTATCTTGCTATCAAATTACCTGTTACCTACAATTTCAGTGCTTACAGAAATTACCTTGCTGAAAACCGCTTGTCATTTCCTTCTGCTCCTCGTTGGGTTCGACACTCTTACTTATCGAAAGGACTATGATTGACCCCCTATACTTGTGGGTCATCAAGACTCTTTTCTGGCGCCGTTGTCGGGGAGTGAAGAGCTCTTGGTAAGTGGAAATCGGTAAGGAAAAACTTATACTACGTTCTGAAATTTATTATCACTTGCTACTGTGGAAAACAATCCTTTGAGGGGTTTGTTCGGGGTATCTTAACCTCGACCGGAACCAAAATTAGTTGCCCCTCAACCTACTGCACCTACTGAAAATATTGGTTATGAAATTCCTTCGGGTATGGTAGAACAACTGCTAGCTAATCCTTGTGCAGGAGACGGAACTGAACATCCTGATATGCATCTAATAAATGTGGATGAAATTTGTGGATTATTAAAATTGCAGGTTTACCCAGAGATGAAGTTAATAAGAAGGTTTTACCTTTATCTTTGAAGGGAAAAGCATTGACATGGTATATGCTATGTGATTATGTTGGATCATGGAACTAGAATCGATTGCAATTAGAATTCCACCAAAAGTTTTATCCAATGCATCTAGTTCATCGTGATCGGAATTATATATATAATTTTTGACCTCGTGAAGGGGAAAGCATCGCTCTAGCTTGGGGGAGGCTTAAGTCAATGTTATATTCATGCCCCAATCATGATATTCCAAGAGAAATTATTATTCAGAACTTTTATGCTCGGCTTTCTCATAATGATCGATCCATGCTCGATACTTCTTGTACTGGTTCTTTTATGAAGAAGACTATTGAATTCAAGTGAGATCTCTTAGAAAGAATTAAATGCAACTCTGAAGATTGGGAACTCGACGAAGGTAATGAGTCAGGTATTAAGCTTAAGTTTGATTGTGTTAAATCTTTTATGAATACCGATGCTTTTCACAAGTTTAGCACTAAATATGGAGTCGACTCTGAGATAGTAGCCTCTTTCTATGAATCATTTTCTACTCATGTTGATTTCCCTAAGGAGAAGTGGTTTAAATATCACCCCCCTGTTAAAGAAGAAATTATAGAACCGGTAAAAGCTAAAGATGAAACTATCATTTACAATGTTGATCCATTTGTGCCTACTACTTATATTGAAAAACCACCTTTCCCTGTTAGGATAAAGGAACATGCTAAGGTATCAAATGTGGTTCGGAAAAGTAATATTAAAGCACCTAAGCCCTCTGAACAAATTAAAGTAGAACCTAGTGTTGCTATGGTTAAAGATCTCTTGGTAAAAAATATTGATGGGCATGTTATTTACTTCTGTGATGAAGCTGCTAGAATTGCCAAACCCGATGAAAAAGATAAACATAGACCCATAGTTGGCATGCCCGTTGTCTCAGTGAAAATAGGAGATCATTTCTATGATGGTTTATCTGTGATGTGGGTGCTAGTGTGAGTGTTATTCCTTTTACCTTATACCAAGAAATTATGAATGATATGGCACCCGCCGAAATAGAAGACATTGATGTTACTATTAAAATTGCTAATAGAGACACCATCACACCACTTGGGATTGTTAAAGATGTTGAAGTCTTGTGTGGGAAAATAAAATATCCTACTGATTTTCTAGTTCTTGGTTCCCCACAAGATGACTTTTGTCCCATTATCTTTGGTAGACCTTCCTTGAACACTGTTAATGCTAAGATAGATTGCAAGAGAGAAACCGTCAATGTTAATTTTGGTGATGTGTCTCATGAATTTAATTTCTCCAAGTTTCGAGGTAATAAAGAATTATCTATTAAGGATGAAATAATTGGTCTTCCTTATATTGCCGTACCTCCTACTGATCCACTAGAACAATATTTGCTAGACCATGAAAATGATATGCACTTGCATGAAAGAAATGAAATAGATAAAATTTTCTTTGAACAACATCCTCTCCTAAAACACAATTTGCCTATTGAAACTCTAGGAGGTCCTCCTCCACCTAAAGGTTATCCTATGTTTGAATTAAAACAATTGCCTGACACTTTGAAGTATGCTTATCTTGATGAGAAAAAGATATATCTTGTTATTATGAGTGCTAACCTTTCAGAACATGAAGAGGAAAGATTATTAAAAATTCTGAGGAAGCACCGGGCTTCTATTGGATATACTCTTGATGATCTTAAGGGCATTAGTCCCACTCGATGTCAGCACAAGATCAATATGGAACGTGATGCTAAACCCGTTGTTGATCGCCAACGACGATTGAATCCTAAGATGAAAGAAGTGGTAAGAACTGAAATATTAAAGCTTCTGGAAGCAGGTATAATCTATCCCATAGCTGATAGTAGATGGGTAAGTCCCGTTCATTGTGTCCCTTAGAAGGGAGGTATTACTGTTGTTCCTAATGATAAAAATGAACTTATCCCACAAAGAATTGTCACTGGCTATAGAATGGTAATTGATTTTAGAAAATTAAATAAAGCTACTAGAAAAGATCATTACCCTATGCCTTTCATTGATCAAATGCTAGAAAGATTATCTAAAAGCACACACTTTTGTTTTCTGGATGGATATTCTGGTTTCTCTCAAATACCCGTATCACAATCTAATCAAGAGAAAACCACCTTTACTTGTCCTTTTGGAACCTATGCTTATAGATGTATGCCTCTTGGTTTATGCAATGCACCTACCTTAAAAAGATGTATGACTGCTATATTCTCTGATTTTTGTGAAAAAGATTGTTGAGGTTTTCATGGATGATTTTCCGTTTACGAAACTTCTTTTCATGATTTCTTAAGCAACCTTGATCAAGTTTTGCAGAGATGCGAACAAACTAATCTCGTCTTGAATTGGGAGAAGCGCCACTTTATGGTTAATGAAGGTATTGTCTTGGGGCATGAAATATCTGAACGAGGTATTGAGGTGGAAAACGCTAAAGTTGATGCAATTGAGAAAATGCCACGTCCTAAAGATATTAAATGTATTCGAAGTTTCCTTGGTCATGCTAGTTTCTACAGGAGGTTTATTAAAGACTTCTCTAAAATTACTAGGCCTCTTACTAATATTTTACAAAAGGATATTCCATTTGTTTTTGATGATGATTGTGTAGAAGCCTTTGAAATACTCAAGAAAGCCTTAACTTCTGCACCTATTGTTCAACCACCTCATTGGAACTTGCCTTTTGAAATTATGTGTGATGCTAGTGATTATGTTGTTGGTGCTGTTCTAGGACAAAGAGTTGATAAGAAATTAAAGGTTATTCATTATGCTAGGAAAACTCTAGACAGTGCCCAAAGAAACTATGCTACTACTGAAAAATAATTTTTAGTAGTTGTGTTTGCTTGTGATAAATTTAGATCTTACATTGTTGATTCCAAACTTATTGTTCACACCGATCATGCTGTTATAAAATATCTTATGGAAAAGAAAGATGCTAAACCTAGACTCATTAGGTGGGTTCTCTTGCTTCAAGAATTTGATTTACATACCACTGATAGGAAAGGAGCTGAGAACCCCGTAGCTGATAACTTGTCTAGGTTAGAAAATATTCTTGATGACCCACTACCTATTGATGATAGTTTTCCTGATGAACAGTTAGCTGCAATAAATGTTTCTCAAAACACTCCTTGGTATGCTGATTATGCTAACTACATTGTTGCTAAATATATACCACCTAGTTTCAAATACCAACAAAAGAAAAAATTCTTCTATGATTTAAGACATTACTTTTGGGATGACCCACATCTTTATAAAGAAGGGGTAGATGGTATTATTAGACGTTGTGTACCTGAGCATGAATAGGAAAAAATCCTATGGAAATTTCATTCTGAAGCCTATGGAGGACATCATGCGGGAGATAGAACTGCTCACAAGGTATTGCAATCTGGTTTTTATTGGCCTACTCTCTTCAAGGATGCCCGTAAGTTTGTCTTGTCTTGTGATGAATGTCAAAGAATTGGTAATATCGGTAAGCGTCAGGAAATGCCTATGAATTATTCACTTGTTGTTGAACCATTTGATGTTTGGGGTTTTGATTATATGGGACCTTTTCCTTCCTCTAATGGGTATACTCGTATTTTGGTTGATGTTGATTATGTTACTAAGTGGGTAGAAGCTATTCCAACTAGTAGTGTTGATCATAACACCTCCATTAAAATGCTTAAATAAGTTATCTTCCTGAGGTTTGGAGTCCCTAGGTATTTTTAATGACTGATGGTGGTTCACACTTTATTCATGGTGCTTCCCGTAAAATGGTTGCTAAATATGATGTTAACCATAGAATTGCATCACCCTATCATCCTCAATCTAGTGGTCAAGTTGAACTTAGCAATTGAGAAATAAAATCAATATTACAAAAAACTGTCAATAGGTCCCGAAAGAATTGGTCTAAGAAACTAGATGATGCACTTTGGGCTTATATAACAGCTTATAAAAATCCTATGGGTATGTCTTCATACAAAATGGTATATGGAAAGGCTTGTCATCTGCCTCTAGAGTTAGAACATAAAGCATTTTGGGCAATCAAAGAACTCAATTATGATTTCAAACTTGTCGGTGAAAAGAGGTTATTTGATATTAGCTCGCTAGATGAATGGAGAACCCAAGCTTATAAAAATGCCAAGCTATTCAAAGAAAAAGTTAAAAGATGGCATGACAAAAGAATACAAAAGCGGGAATTCAAAGTTGGAGAATATATTCTTTTTTACAACTCTTGTTTAAGATTTTTTGCAGGAAAGCTTCTTTCCAAATGGGAAGGAGCATATGTTATCGAAGAGGTTTATCGTTCTGGAGCTATCAAGATTAATAATGCCGAAGGTACTAACCCGGAGGTGGTCAATGGACAAAGAATTAAACATTATATCTCAGGTACGCCTATTAATGTTGAAAGCAATGTTACCCAAACCATGACACCGGAGGAACACATAAAAGAAACCTTCCGGGACACTAGAGAATCCTGAAAAAGAGAAGGTACATGATACGGTAAATAAACAGACTCCGAAAAATACGGAAAAATATTTTCTATTAGTTTTGGATTATTACAAAAATTAGGAAAATAAGAAATAAACAGGAAAGCAACCGATGTGAGCACGATACACGCCCTCCTCGGGCACCTTCCCGACTCCGTTTTCCTTCCGTATTCTTGCTTCCCAAGATAAAAAAATCTTTATATATACCCCCTATTGTTTTGACCACCGCATTGCAGAAAAATCCCCTGTTCTTGTTTCGTGTTGTTTTCCTATCAGATCTATTAGGCAAGGCATCATGTCTTCGACCTCCTAGAATAACGTAGAAGAAGATGCTTGGTTGATGAAGATGGAGCTGAAGAGAGAGGATCCAAAAGAAGCCAACAATGAAGACGAGGGCAAGGAAGCTATGAGGGATCAAGCTCAAGAAGGAGGGTAATCCATGCCAACAGAAGAGGAGGAAGAAGAAGATATCCTTCGACCTTATTACAATCATCTCACCCCCAATGAAATTGAGGCTTTTAGGGCTTTTGAAGTGGTTCGTGTTCAGAATAAATTTCTCACTCGTGAAAATATTTTGCTAGAGGAGCGCATCAACACCCTTCGGAGCGTCATCCGTAAATTGGAGTACCTATTGAGGCTAAAGTGTGGCACTCCTTCATCACCACCACCTTCATCATCTTCACCACCAAAGGAGAATTGAGTACACGGGTATGGGCACTCCCGTTGGCTTGAGCCAAGCTTGGGGGAGATGCCCCGGTATCGTATCACCATCACTTTTATTTACCTTTTACTATTTTAGTTCGATCCTTAGCTTTTCCATCATCTTGAAAAAAAGTTTAGTATGATCTATTTTTGAGTGCTAGTTTCGTGATCTATCAATCCATGTGATCGAGTGAAAGTTATATAATAAAGTTTCCTTTGAGCTTTTGCTTGTTTACTTTCTTGTTGCAATCAAAATAAAAAGGAAATAAATGAAAAAGAATCATATGCTAATCTTATGGTAAGTAGTGACATCACATAAAGAAAAGTATAATTGGTAAAATTTATTGGAGATTGACAAACATAGCATTGGTCAATGATGCAATTCATGAAAGCATTAATTAGGGAAGAGAAGATTCACATGGTAATACACTATCATGGACATCTTTTATAATTGTGAGCCCCCATTAAATATTATATGCCAAAATTCTTGACGTTGGACAAGGAAGACAACGTAATGATTTATGTTTGTTCATATTCACATAGAAGTTATATTGTCATAGATCCTTCAACATGTGGTGCTTGCTTAATATCTTTTCTAGCCAAAAATTCCGCACTAATTAGAGATACTACTTGTGCATCCAAAAATCCTAAACCCAAACTCATGTTTTGAGAGTCCACCATACCTACCTATGGATTGAGTAAGATCCTTCAGGTAAGTTGTCATCGGTGCACTAAGGCAATAAAAAATTGCTTCTAAATGTGTTTGATCAATTAGTGTAAGAGAAAATTGAGCGTTGTACGAAACTATTATTGCAAAGTAATAAAAAGCGACGGACTGCATAATAAAGGTTGCTATCATAGGGGGCAATATAACGTGACGTTCTTTTGCATTAAGGGGTTTGGAATACAAACCAAAAAGCGCATGACAACCTCTGCTTCCCTCTGCAAAGGGCCTATCTTTTACTTTTATGTATTTACTTTTATGCAAGAGTCAAAGTATTCTTCCCTATTCCTTTTTACTTTTTCTTTTTGCAAGCATCATGTGGCGAGGAAAGATATAGGCACATATATCCAGTTGAATATGAGTGAGCATGAGTTATTATTGTTGACATCACCCTTGAGGTGAATACGTTGGGAGGCGAAACTATAAACCCCTATCTTTCTATGTGTCCGGTTGAAACTTTTTGCTCATGGGTATGCTGTGAGTGTTAGCAATCATAGAAGATTAAATGATGGTTGAGTATGTGGACTTACCAAAAGGCTCTGACACGAGACCCTTCCTGAAAATATGATGAATTGTAGTTGCAAAGTTGACTGAGAACATAGTTTGTTTGTTTTCAATAAGGTGTATGTTTTATACTTCTATGTTGTGATGAACTGTTACTTGTTCATGAGAAGTTATATGATGAAGTTATATAATAAAAGTTATATGAATATGTTCTATGATAAAGTTTGTTGCTGCTATGATAATAAGCATGATGCTACTATGTCCATATTATTTTTTATCGACACCTCTCTCTCAAACCATGTGGACATGTTTTTCGATATCGGCTTTCGCTTGAGGACAAGCGAGGTCTAAGCTTGGGGGAGTTGATACGTCAATTTTGCATCAAGATTTCCTATTGTTATTTATAGTGTTTTTATGCCAAATAATGCTTTATGGAGTAATTCTAATGCCTTTTCTCTCATAATATGCAAGGTTTACACAAATAGGGAGAATGCCGACAGCTGGAATTCTGGACCTGAAAAAGCATATCACAGATACCTATTCTGCACATCCCCAAATAAGCTGAAACTTCAGGGAGAATTATTTTGGAAAATATGAAAAATACTGGAGCAAATAACTACTGGAGGGGGGCCACCTGGTGAGCACAAGACACCAGGGCGCGCCAGGCCCTCCAGGCGCGCCCTGGTGGGTTGTGCTCAGCCCAGCCCACCTCTGGTGCCCATCTTCTTGTACTTAAGGTCTTTTGACCTAGAAAAATAAAGAGAGGACTTTCGGGGCGGAACGCCGCCGTCTCGAGGCGGAACTTGGGCAGGAGCACTTTTGCCCTCCGGTGGAGCGATTTCGCCGAGGGAACTCCCCCCCCCCCGGAGTGGGAAATCGAAGCCATCGTCATCACCAACACCCCTCTCATCTTTGGGAGGCCAATCTTCATCAACATCTTCAACAACACCATCTCCTCTCAAACCCTAGTTCATCTCTTGTGTTCAATCTTTGTACCGGAACCTCAGATTGGTACCTGTGGGTGACTAGTAGTGTTGATTACATCTTGTAGTTGATTACTATATGTTTTATTTGGTGGAATATTATATGTTCAGATCCATTATCCTATTTAACAACCCTCTGATCTTGAGCATGAATATTATTTGTGAGTAGTTACCTTTGTTCTTTAGGTCACGGGAGAAGTCATGTTTCAAGTAATCATGTGAATTTCATATGTGTTTGATATTTTGATGATATGTATGTTGTGATTCCTTTAGTGGTGTCATGTGAACGTCGACTACATGATACTTCACCATATTTGGGCCTAAGGGAATGCATTGTGGAGTAGTTATTAGATGATGGGTTGCTAGAGTGATAGAAGCTTAAACCCAAGTTTATGCGCTATTTCGTAAGGGGCTGATTTGGATCCAAATGTTTAATGCTATGGTTAGATTTTATCTTAATACTTTTCTCGTAGTTGCGGATGCTTGTGAGGCGGATAATCATAAGTGGGAGGTTTGTTCAAGTAAGAACAGCACCCAAGCACCGGTCCACCCACATATCAAATTATCAAAGTAGCGAATGCAAATCAAACCAACATGATGAAAGTGACTAGATGAAATTCCCGTGTTCCCTCAAGAACGCTTTGCTTATTATAAGAGACCGTTTTGGCATGTCCTTTGCAGCAAAAGGATTGGGATATCTTGCTGCACTTTATTTACCGTTACCGTTACTTGCTCGTTACCAATTATCTTGCTATCAAATTACCTGTTACCTATAATTTCAGTGCTTGCAGAAATTACCTTGCTTAAAACCGCTTGTCATTTCCTTCTGCTCCTCGTTGGGTTCGACACTCTTACTTATCGAAAGGACTACGATTGACCCCCTATACTTGTGGGTCATCAAGGCGCAATATAAAGTGACGTTCCTTTACATTAAGAGTTTGCACATCCAAAACTAAAAAGTGCATGACAACCTCTACTTCCCTCTGCAAAAGGTCTATCTTTTAGTTTTATGAATTTACCTTTCTAATACTTACTTTCATGCAAGAGTCAAGTTCATCTCTACTAAAATCTATTAATTCTTTAGTAGGAAGCGTCATGTGTTGGGGAAAGATCCAGATATATATCACGTTGGATGTAGATGATCATGAGTTATTATTGTTGACATTATCCTTGAGGTAAATAAGTTGGGTGGCAACAAGAATAAAGCCCCTATGTTCCTATGTGTCCAATGGAAACACTAGCTCTAAAAATATGCATTGAGTGTCAGCAATCATAGAACATTAAATGATAGTTTAGTATGTGAACTTGCCAAATTGAAAGCTCTTACATAGACTCTTCTCTGAAATGTGATTAATTGTGTTTGTCTCAATGACTAAGAGCATAGTTTGTTAATTGTCAATAAGGTTTATGCTTCATACTTCAAATGTTGTGGATAGATTGTTACTTGAGTATGAGAAGTTATATGATGAAAAACTTGATGCTATGTTAATATTCATGATGCTCTCATGTCCGTATTTTGTTTTTATCGACACCTCTCTCTCAAATTATGTGGTCATTATTTTCGAGTTTGGCTTTTGCTTGAGGAGAAGCGAGGTATAAGCTTGGGGGAGTTGATACAATTCTTATGCCTTTTCTCTCTGAATTTACAAGGTACATCACAAAGAGGGAAATTGCTGGCAACTAGAATTCTGGACCTAAAAACTAAGAAAAAGGGTGAATATTCTGGAACCCCCTGGGCGCGCCCTGTTAGCTTGTGGGCCCCTCGCAGGTGCCCCGGCCTCCCTCTTCTGCTATAAGATGTGTTTTTACCTAGGAAAAAAATAAGAAGGAACTTTCAGGACAAAGCGCCGCCATCTCGAGGCGGAAACCTGGACAGAGGCTCTTTTGCACTCCGACATGGTGATTCTGGAAAACCACCCTCCGGGAGGGGGAGATCAAAGCCATCGTCATCACCAACGCTCCCTCCTTCGTGGGAGGACCAATCTTCATCAACATCTTCACCAGAAGCATTTCATCTCAAACCCTAGTTCATCTCTTGTACTCAATCTTTGTCTCAAAACCTCAGATTGGTACCTGTGGGTTACTAGTAGTGTTGATTACATCTCGTAGTTGATACTTGTTGGTTCACTTGGTGGAAAATAATATGTTCAGATCCTTATTCATCATTATTACACCTCTGATCTTGGACATGGTCATGAATTGTGAGTAGTTACTTTTGTTCCTGGGGACATGGGAGAAGTCTTGTTATAAATAATCATGTGAAGTTGGTATTCGTTTGATATTTTGATGATATGTATGTTGTTGCTTCCTTTAGTGGTTTCATGTGAGCGTCGACTACATGAAACTTCACCATCTAATGTGCCTAAGGGAATACATTGTGGGGTAATAAGTAGATGATGGGTTGCTAGAGTGACAGAAGCTTAAACCCTAGTTTATGTGTTACTTCGTAAGGGGCTGATTTGGATCCATATGTTTCATGTTATGGTTAGATTTATCTTAATTCTTCTTTCGTAGTTCTAGGTGCTTGCAAGAGGGGGTAATCATAAGTGGGTTGCTTTTTCAAGTAAGAACAACACCTTAGCACCGGTTCACCCACATATCAAATTATCAAAGTAACGAACGCGAGTCGATTAAACATGATGAACATGACTAGACGGAAATTCCCATGTGTCCTCGGGAGAGCTTTGCTTTATATAAGAGTTCCTTCAGGCATGCCCTTTGCTACAAAAAGGATTGGGATAACTTGCTGCACACTTGCTACTATTGTTACTTGTCACTTGTTACGAATTATCTTTCTACAAAACTATCAATCATTGTTACTCACAGCATTTGCAGAGAATATCTTGCTGAAAACTTCTTATCATTTTCTTCTGCTCCTCGTTGGGTTCGACACTCTTACTTATCGAAAGGACTACGATTGATCCCCTATACTTGTGGGTCATCAACCCTCTTACCCGTGTTGGGTGCAAGTGTTTGGTTTTGTGTGTGTAGGTGTTGTTGAAAAGTGTTTGCTTGGTTCTCCTATTGGTTCGATAACCTTAGTTCTCATTGAGGGAAATACTTATCTCTACTGTGCGGCATCTCCTCTTCTCTTAGGGGAAATCCCAAATGCAGCTCACAAGTAGCAATATTTACTATTATGGAGGTCTTAGGAGGACTACTGGCACAAGATCATCGGAGAAAAAAAGTTCATGTAGATTGCTCCAGCAGCAATCCCCCCCTCGAGTAGAGTACTGAAAAAGAACTCCATACTAGACCACTTAGAAATGATTCACGTGGCGGCATACAAATTCCTCTAGAAATATGACTAAGGTTTTGGGGGTTATATAGATCTAGGGCCTAGAAGCAGCGGTGGCTAGGTGATGTGACCATAGGCAATACTTTGTGGGTCACTCGCATGGAGGCATGGGTATCCCCTAGGTGCACCTATGGTCCCTAGTGACCTTTTCTGATGTACAAAAATGATGTATTATAATTTATTTTATTAGTCCCCAAAAAATAGTAATTTTGCAATTTCTAAAAACAAGCAGAAAACAACAAGTAGCACCGACATTGGATTAGTAGGTTAGCCTAACAAAATTGTATAAAAAGGTGCCAAAACTATGTAAAATGATATAAAAATAGCATGAACATGACACAATTTATAAATACTTTGAAGACGTATCAGAGTGCGAGCTGAAACCAGTACAAATTGATAGTGGTGGGCCACAAGAAGGTTTTAGTCTGCCACCTTTTGAAGTGGGAACCCTCAAACTAGCTCGATTTGATAACAAAAGCAACGCGAGACCACGAAAATTTACTAAACATATATGGTTATAGAATTTTAGGTTATTAAGCAACTTTTTATTAAGCATAATCCAATCTAGCAACATCAAAGTCGTGTCAATATAGCAAATCACATGTCGCAGTAGAAACATCTACATATTCACATAAGAACAAAGAGCGCATGCCAACAAAGAAAGGTTTATAACATACAAGTTCACGGGGAACTCCAACGCAACAACCTCATCGACCATGGTGTTGAATATAAGGTGGATCCGCCGTAGAGAAAGTAGTGGAAGTAGATGGACGATCATCGAGGATGTAGTCAAACTTGAGCAAGCAGTTGCGCCGAGACACTCCCCGAGAACATTACCACTCCTCGCCTGGTGCAGGTTCTCAAGGGATGTGGTTTTGGAGGCCTTCTCCTCCGTGTTGCTATGCACGCCGTCACTAGTATGGGGTCGCCAAAGAAGTAGCACAACACAATTGTTTTGTGCGTTCTTGTATATTAATGTAATTTCTATGTAGCCTCTCTCCCATGTATTTTCTTCACATAGAGATGACGTGTGGGAGAGTGTAGATATGCGACTCACACATGGTGGAAGGAATATGTGGAAGCAAACGGTGTCCACAACAAGCTCAAGTTTTGACAGGTACACCGAAAGATGATTTAGTAGTGCACTAAGTAGCCAAAAATTACCCCTTCCAGCAGGGCATATAACATTGTCTCAAACTCAAGCTCGACTCACGTGATGTGACAAGATATGACACAACCGGTATTGAGTTGGTATGAAGTGGGAGTGAGTGAGTGAGCGTACGCGTTGATCCACTCTTTTCTCCTGCTACATGTGGTAGTATATCTACTAACCTTATGCATCGGTGCTATTGTTTCTCAACTAGTATTATAAGACTAAACTTACATACTTACCATGCAAGTTAAATTGGCCTTGGCGATTTCAGAATTTAGTTGGGCCAAGGTTCAAGACTTAGTGGGCCGAGACCCATAATATCTAATGGCGTACACATGCTAACTAACTAACACTAGTAGTCCTTTACCATGGTATAGGTAGTATATGGTATACCTCATGTAAAAAGTTTGTCAAACACTATTCAAATGGTATCTAATTTTGAAGATATCGACACGAGGATATTTGTAATTTGGACCCTCGGTTATGAGTTTGGATTTTGAATCTTGAAGAATAAATGGACGTACAACAGCCCACCCATGCCTATCATGGCAGAAATTCCACTAAACAACGTCCATGCTCCACGGTAACACCTATGCCGCATAATGGATGTCGACCGCCTAAAAAAAGACGTCTGTAAAAGAATTAACCCGCTTTCAACTTTCAAGAGAAATAAACGATTCAATGATAAAATAATAATACTAGTCTATTATGGTTCGAGAGGAGGTAGCAGGATCCACTCAAACACTACAGTGGAAGCGTGTTGAACCAAGAGTAGATAGTAAGCGTCTTTATTATGGTCGTTTCATTCTGTCCCCGCTTAGAAAAGGTCAAGCGGACACCGTCGGTATTGCCTTGCGAAGAGCTTTACTTGGCGAAATAGAAGGAACATGTATCACGTAGTGCCACGCCGGTCTAACCCATGTGGTACCCTTTTGCGATTATGATTAATAACTGCAATTGTTATGGTGTTATTAGATGAAGACATTAGTACTAATAAGGTCGACTCATAGGCCTCTCCTGTCATGATGTAGTGAACATGATACACTGTAGGTAGAAGTTGGGATGCCCGTTAGTGCATCGTTTGCAACACATTAACATCATCCGTAACTCATGGACTTTGATGGGTTTCTTCTCATATGAGATGGTGGAGTGCAACCTGTATCATCTCCTTGATTCTCTGAGCACCATCCATTCCTTCCATCTGAAAAATAGAACTAGATTTTATGAGTAAAATTAAGGGATAATATATGTAGCAATGTGTGCAGATGTGTCTTTTGATGCTACCACCTTCCAATGGGATATTTTATTTATAGAAAGAGCACACGCATGTATACAGGAAACTTTCAGCTTATGTTGATATCATCACATTAGTAGCATTTTTTTATCTTTTGAAATAATTTATGTCAGAAATCGTTAATCCGATTAGGGACTCATCTACACCGTTGGGTTTTTCTCTACAAGTGGTCCAAAACAAGATCTCAGGTTGACATACTTCAATGAGTTTTTTTAGTCGCCATTAGTTGTAAATTATGTCACCCTAGTTGCCATCTTTAACCATGAACAGTTGCAACGATGATTGTATATAGTTACCGAGCAATACTTTCATATGTTTTTGGAAACTACAATGTTATGCATAGCTAGAGAGTGAGTATTCAACGATTACAAATAAGTAGGAAGAGGCATCAACTAACATAAGAACCATGAAGCAAGCTTTTAGCAGTGTATCTCGACTTCCAGGAATCGGAAAACTAAGTTAATCTGACAACTTAGTAGCTCATAAAAAGGTAAGTAAGTGACGCTAATCTTGCTAGGACCGATGAGAAAAAAAAGTTGAAACATGTCGATATGGGATCTAGTTTCGAAGATTTCGCCACTATTATGCCAGTGAAAGTTGATCATTAATCGGGTCAACGATTTAAGATATAAAGATTTTTTTAATTCAAATTTACGCAAATGCTTATCATGCTTTTGTATGTATGCATGCATGCATGAGCGGGGGGTGCCACACTTCAAGCCCAGTATGCGTCGCTGCTACCTAGTGCACTCGTAAAATAAATGACTATTAATATTGGCTTAAAAGATTGTGATATTATGTGCACGCCAAGATTTAGACCTACTTTCATCTCTTGGAACTTATAGTTCTACTCTCACTCAGCAAAAACAATTGATCTAACGACGACGGTCTAGAAAAGAACCGAATAGCAATATCCCTCGCGTCACCTCCTATGATATGGGGTAAACCCTCATCGCGGCCACCACGAGGGTGTTCCTTCCTCTTCCCAACCCATCACTGCCACCCGGGAGCTCACAGGAGAAGCCTCGGATGACTCAAGGAAGGTGACGACGGGGGGTGTCGTTCCTGTGGCTTTTGCTGCGTGGATGCGACTACTTCCTGGTGACGATGGGTGGGCAGCTCCAGGACGGAAACCTCGTTTCGGGGCAGAGGCTTCTGTCTCGATGCATGTGGCGGTGGCACTATTTGGAAATGTGGCATTGGTTCTTGTCGGCCTCGGTCGAGAGGCACAACGCCGATCTAGCGGTTGTGCGCTCCCTATCTAGCGGCAACTGCACTCCACGCGGGCGATATTGATGTGCCTTTCATGCTCCGGCTCCGGCCATGTCGTCTTCTAGGCTGACGGGCCTGGACAGGGCTCTCGCCAGTGAGGTGGTACTTGGTAGTGTTGGGCTCATCCATTGGTGTTGGTCCTTATGGCGCCCACACCGACATGCGACGGTGGACTAACGACGGATTGCGGTGGCCACCGAAATGTCTTTGTGAGAGTTCCTCTCTCCAGAATCGTTGTTTGACTTCGGCGGGGAGATGCAGGACGATAGCTTGGCGCAGAGGGATGGTTGCGTCGCGGCGATAGTCTACATCGCATGCAACTGCTAGGATCACGGAAAAGTGATGGCGACAACACATAAGTGACGCCGGTCTCTAATTCTAGGGTGAAAGTCTAGGCCTGACCCGGGTTGGTTATAATACATAGCAATGCCAATATTTTTAGGATTTGGTGACAGTGGCGCTTGAGCACCGATCCCTCCTGAAGGCATTGCCGTTGAAGAATCTCGTTGTCATATGTGTGGTGTCATAAAATTGTTGGTGCAGCTGTGGTAATTGATGTAGTTTGTCGATTGCGGATGTGTGTTCTTTTTTCCTCGCATAAGCATAGCTTTGATCTTATATGACTTTGCTATTTGCCGACGTGTTTCTGCGTGCGTTGGTTGGTGTTGGTTGTGTGCATCCTAACTATGCAAAGACCGGGACGTGTCCTTTGTGTTTGTATCATCCTGATGCTCCATTGTAAGCAAACAAAATTCACCCTTTATTGGAAAAACAATTGATCATCAAGATGATACAAATAGAAAGAACACAATCCGGGGCGCGGTGGTTTTTTGGGCTGACGTTGTCGATTTGGTAACGCGCCGGCGAAAAGAATGGATACAAGGGAGCATTTGATTATGATGGAGATGTTGCATATGTGGATATTATTACAAAGGGTCTTCATCGTCGGACGGCGGCGAATATTAGCGACGGAATTATCGTGGCGACCCGGGTTACATTCACGACGATGAACAATACATACCAAGGTTCGAGGAGGAGTATACTCGTGGTAATGGTAATGCGGCTGATTCTGGTATGCAGTTTGGTGTGCCTACTGGAGGTTATGTCGAGGGATCTTTGGGGCTGACGGATGGCTACATCTATCCAGTCGCAAGAGACCAGTAGGGGGTGGACGGATGCGTCCGCGAAGCCTACGAGCTCTGATCGATTTTACATTAGCATCGATATTAAAGTAGCGATGATTAGCTTAATTTGGCTTCGTGGACAGCCAAGGACGTTGCAGACTCGTCTGGTTGCATCCCTAGGGGTGGACGTGGTGGCAGGGGTTGAAGCAATGACCCGCCTCCTCGTGCTACTACTGAGGTCACAACTGACCATGCCCTAGCACCACCCGCTGGCTCATATCCCTAAGTCAGGTCCGATACCTCTGGTATTTCAGCTCCCTGCGGCGGCGCTTGCAGTAGTATCGGCGTTGGGCGCAGTCCCTTGGAGAGCTAGTCTTTATTTGCAGCGGGTGTGGATATCAAAGACGACTTGACGAGGGAAAAAGAGTAGAATTATTGTTTCAGGTGTGGACTGGTTGGACACATTGCCATGGAATGCACGGTTGACCAATGCAATACTACCTCGATCCTGGTTTACTTGTCCACCTCGTATTTTGGGTCATATTTTGATCTTGATTGAAATTAATAAAATATACGTTTTGCATCACAAAACTAATATAATAAACATTATATTTAAATATATGTAGTAGTTGTTGTTTAAAGCGGGAGCACAATTTTTATGATCGTGTGCTTCTTTCGATGCCCAAGTCAGTGGTGACGACATATTGTGTTTGCAGTTTGAGACTCATGTTTTTTGAGAGAAAAGTGTTCCAACTCAAACCGTCCACGCCTTGAAAAATGCAAGGACAAACATAGAGCGTGTTTCTCATAAGATCAAGTGGTGATACAGCTTCGGAGGCTTATTCTAAAGGATTTTCATTGGTGTCTGATTATGATTGAGGTCAAAAGCCAAAAATATGACCCAAAAGACGCAAATTTAGAAGTATTGATAGGACGTCAACCATCTTACTTTCTTTTTTAGGTACTCCCTCCGTTACAAATTAGATGATGTGGTACATGATGTTTAAACATATTGCCCGTCTAATTATACTCCTAACACACGACAGAAAAGACAACTCTTATTCTCAAAGAAAAAAAAAGACAACTCTTGAATCTACCAGTTCACTCAAACAAAAACAAAGAATCTACCCAGTTCATGAAGAAACCCAGCGTATGCTCTTTCTGAACCGAGCCATGTCACATATGACATCATTTTTGTGACGTCATGAAAGGTGATGTCATCAAAGAAATTCGGGAGCAACCAAGCAGAAGGGACGGAAGCAAATCCTTTTCGTTGGTGAAATCAGGATAGAGCGAGGGGAGCAATTGATTGTGTGGGAAAGACAGCGAATCGATGGATGGTTACCTCGACGAACATGGTGTGGACCATGCTGCCGGCCACGGTGGTGACGCTTGCCGTGATCACCTTGAGACACAGCGACTGCAGCGCCCCGCACACCTTGGCCATGGCGTCACGCGCCTTGCCGTGCCTCAGGCTCACCACCGACAGCTTCTCCGCTACACTCGTCACCTCCAGCTGCACAGACCATAACCGTGCTGTCATTCGATCGATTGTACAGTAGTACGTCTTTGCAATTGCAAGGTGTCGTTTCATAACGTTGCCCGGAAGGTTGATATTTACCTCGAGGATTTCGACGGGATATGCGGCTGGGGAAGTGATGGTGTCGTTGATGGAGGAGGCGGAGCTAGTCCTCCTCATCTTCTTCCGCCGTGGCAAGTCCACGCCGTCTTCCTCCGTCTGGCTCCCGACGGAGGCGGTGCAGTTGTTAGTTTCGAGGTCGGATATCTCGGCTAGAAGTTGCCGCTCCTGCTCCTGCAGCGCCTCGATGTAGGCGATGGCGTCGTGGATGATGGACGCCTTGTCCATCTAACGTCGCACAAACGCCAAGTAAATTTAACACACAGGTTCTGTTCTTGTACTGATCTGTAAATTGATCAATCGCACGCGGGCCGGGCGCGCTCACCTTGGTGATGTTTGGAACGACGCCGCGGAGGTTGTAAAGCTTCTCGTTGAGCCTGCTGCGACGGTCCCTCTCCATGATTATGTTCTTGCTCGCCCGGGTTGCCCTCGTCGTGGCCGTCGACCACGAGCTGGCGCCGTCCGGCGAGCTCGAGTCGTCGTAGCAGGAGTACAGACCGGACAGCGAGTCCTCAGCCGGCAGGTACATACTGGAACAATCAACAAGGCTATTCCAACGGTTAATAGGCACTAAAGGAACGAACAATCACGGGCGATGGATTGCCCCATGATCAAAAAGCAGAGTGGCGCACTTGAATGTGCAGGCTCACCTGTCGACGACGCCGAGCTCGAGCACCTGGGCCTCGAAGAAATTAGGCGTCTCCCAAGAGAAGTCGAAGCTCATGTCCATGTCGGCCTCCATTGGAACGAGACAACGAGTAGATCTGCTCGCACAGATGGTTGTTGAACTCTCGCTCTCTCTCTCTCTCTCTCTGTGTCTCTCCCCGTGCTGTACTGGCGCTTGGTTTTAGCGAGGGGTTTTGTTCTGCCAGGGGTACTTGATGCCTCACCTGCTAGTACTCGCTAATCAGCACCCAGATGCTTTATACAGAAGCATGGAATAGTAGTAGGATGCGATCAGGATGTGACTGCATGTGGATAGCGTGAATTCGTTAACACAAGTGGCAGCGTATGGAGGATAGTAGATCTGCGTCGCTGGGTGGCGGGGGCCGACGTGCGAGCGAGACCACCCTACCTGATGGCACCTGGCGCCTTCTCGGCCTAGACATCGTGCGTGCCCTACAGCCATTGGCTGGTTTACCATTCTCGGTTCGCGTCCCATTCGAGATCGAATCTGTGCCTGTGCGCTGCTGTCCCCTTCATGTCAACGTATGGGTCCATCAGCTTTGGCGCCTCGCGTGCGATCCGTCCAGGCCATGTATGATGTATGTTCGGCAGCGGGCAGCTGCATCTTCGTGTGGGGGCTCATAATCTTGTGCGATGCTCTCCTTTTTTTTCGACAAAAAAGGGGTTTCCCCCGGCCCCAGTTTATTAAATCGAGTCAACGCAAACCAATACTGTTCACAGCGCTCAGACAGCAGCCACAGTGGCTGAGCCCGATAGAGAAACTTGTGCGATGCTCACAGCGCTCATAATCTTGTGCGATGCTGTCTCTCTCTCTTCTTTTTTTTTTTTTGACAAAAAGGGGTTTCCCCGGCCCCATTTTATTAAATCGGGTCAATGCAAACCAATATTGTTCACCGCGCTCAGACAGCAGCCACAGTGGTTGAGTGAAAGCACACTTCTTCCTAGGTGGTTTTGGTAATTAATAACACTAGTGATCTAAAACGTCTTATATTTCCTTACAGAGGGAGTATATTTTATTGAATTAATATTTTCACTAAGTATATTTCAGGAAAGTTCAATAAATAGATTGGCAAAAGGATTGTGAGAAGAGCCCATATGCAAGGAATATGATTGGCAAATCATAAAGCTTGAAAACTCTACATTTTACTTTACGTGAGAAATCATTTTGAGTCCATAGGAAAGCCAATACTATTAAAAAGGGATGATGTAATCTTGGTGAATGAATTGCTCAAAATGCTCAAGTGTTAGCCACCAAAAGCACTCACATCGTGGAACCGACGCCCCTTCAGGAAGGCGGTCTGAAGGGGGTGATCGAGCCTCTCCGCCACCGGGACCCGCGTAGCGCATACTTTCGAGAATATGCGCTCGAGCACATTGATCACCGTGATAGGCCTCAAATGTCTAATATCCGTCGCCACAACTATTTTGTGGATCAGGGTAATCACGTCATAGTTAATCTGGGACATGTCAAAGGCCCCAATGTAGAATTCATGGAACATCGGCATTATCACCGGCTTAATGACGTGCCAGAATTTCTAGAAGAAAACCACTGGCAGCCCGTCGGGGCCGAGCCCATCCTCATACAGGCGATATCACTGCCCACCTCCTCATCCGAGAACGGGAGGGTTAGTTCCGTGTTCTCCGCCTCCGAAACCCTCTCGGCAGGGGGCCCAAAGTCTTCGGCCAGCGAAACCCCACTACGGGGTGATGCTGAGAAGAGCTCCTTTTAGAAGGAGTAAATGTGGGTCCGGATCTCATCCGGGTGTTCCAGGAGGTTGTCACCCTCCCAGAGACACAAAATAGCGCATCTCCGGTGACGACCATTCACGATCGCCTGGAAGTATGCGGTGTTGGCATCGCCTTGGAGGAGCCACTTCTGGCCTCCTCTGCGTTGCCAGAATAATTCCTCGCCTTTGAAAATCTCCAACAGCGAGGCCTCAAGGGCGTACCGCCACAGCCAGTCGTCGGCCAAGAGGCCAGTTGAGTCGGCCACCGCATCGAGGTCCTTAATCTGGAGTAGAAGCGCCTCTTTACGCGCTCTAGCTAAGAAATTGCCGGGTACAAACAACCAACATCTTCTTTGGTCGTAGGTCGGTAGGGCTTGCCCTAGCTAAGAAATGGAATAAAAAAATCATGGTTTCTTTTGAGATTGGGAAAGAGAATGTGGTACAGGTCAATTGGTTTACATCTTGATTCCATACCTCTTGAACGACCGCCTAAAGCCGGGCATTTTGATCCAAAAGTTGTCGAAGTAGAATAATTCCGTTCTTGCCGGACCCTTATGATTTGCAAGTAGGAGTGAGGGGTTGACAAAAAAACAAAGAAGAGAGGGCATGGAGAATGTGAATACGGAAAGCAAGGTCCCACTCTTCGTTACAAAAAAAAGGAGTCAAGCTTGCTCAGAGTTGGGTTGTTTTACTCATTGCTTCACATGTACGTTTTGTTTAGGAGGTGGATTTCTTTAACTCACAAGTGTTGAGGGCATTTCGAAAGTGATCAATGCAACTTCGGTCCACATTAGCTTTGTTTTTGTCACTAGCCCGGTAGATTTGGTTGAAATCGCCGGAGACCAACCACATAGTACCGGGCGGTGGCTTCTCCCTATAACCAACTCATGGAAGAAGGCGTCTTTGAGGTTGTTCATGTAGGACAATAGAAGTTTGTGAGCTTGAAAGTGGTGTCGGGACTGATAAGAAGAATACCACCACGGGTTCAGATGGCTGGGCGCTGTGCAAAAATGGCGGGCTGGTGTAGCTTAGGAGAGCTATATTTTGATGGTTTCTTCTATTTCTCATTAGTTGTAGACTAGGCATAATTCTTCTTTCGTTGGTCGCACCATTCCGGGAATAGAAAATGCGTCTGCTGATTTGTGTACAATGAAAATCAACTTTGCCTAAATTCGTTGGGGTCAGCTGACCTCAACACTATAGTGGCAGCTCCACCCCTGCTGCTCTTCAACTTCTACCACAGAAAATAAAAAAGGTAGAAAGTTAAAACATACGGTGCCATCGTTAGTTCAATGTTATCTTAGAATAATATTTCGAGATTAACACTAACAAGACCCCCAGCAGATCTATCAGTTCAGAACGAGAAAAACTTACAGAACTGTCAATCTCATTCTGTAGTATAATCTTCCATATATCTGTAGTAATTTGATCCTGCAACTGAAGTAGAGGAAGGCAACATTAAACATCACCATGTTTTCTGGCTTAATATGGTTGGAAGAATGAGACAATCCTTGTAATGGCCCATTCATCATTTTTTATCATCATGGTGCATTGGAAGTTTGGAATTCCCCAAACAAGACATCTTCATTTATCTGTTCTCTGATCAAAACAACTGCATGTAAATTTTATTCATTCAAAAAAAAAATCTGATGACATATGTTGCCATTTTTCTTGTCATGTATCTACAATATGTGAAAGCATGGGTTCTGCAAAAGTTAACACATACTCCCACCTACTAAAGGTGTTGGTAGATCACTAAGTGATGAAACTACCAACACCTACTGAAGTACCCTAGCAGGCCCCGTTCAGAACCAACAAAACTAGGTTCATGGACACCAGGTGAACGTATTAAGATACTCGTTACATTTACACATAGGTAACCAATATATCATCATCAAGTGATCATGCAATTTGGGCTAACATGACTATCTGTGCTGTTAGAATTGCAAACCTCGAGTCAAACTGGTACCAAATTAATCCAATAAGTAATGGTGTTACACATAGTTTTCTTTGGTGTTAACTGTTAAGATAGTACATTAACATCACACTCAATTTCAAACATTTAAAGTCATTTTCAGGAGTTCTACCAACTTCAAACATTACAAGTCATTTTCAGGTGTTCTACCAAAACAAATACAAACAGTAAGAAATAATTGTACTTACAGGCGAAATATAGATTTTGGGCTTCACTGTTGCTAATAAAGTGGTCCCGAACAGGCTTGAAGGACAAAAAATGCATAGAGTGTCAGGGTAGAATATTGCTTTTGAGTAAGAACACACAGTTCTGTAAGTGAGAAAAAACAGAAATAACTTTGTTGGGCCCAATTTTACCGACTAGGAGAAAGGTACATTAGTTAATTCGGTTTTGAAAGAGCTACAGGGGTCCTATTTTGACATCTCCTTCTTGTGGCCCCACAAAAGATAAGAATGCAGAGGAAAATGTGCCACAATTCATCAGCATTATAGTGAATTGGGCCTACAAATGTAAATTTCTCCTGCTCCAAAGTTTATAGCTCTACAATGTCACTATATTTTACTTCCAAGAAAAAGAGTATTATATATCAATCTTTTCTGTTATTAAAACATGGAAGATGTAATTGTCAAGTAAATATTTTTTTAATCAAAAACAGGTCCTAATATCAGCAAGATCCATCAAATCGACCCTCAGTTTTGCTTGTTATCTTGCCCATCCATTTATCATTAATCTTCATGCTGATAACTATCACACCCACATGCTATAAACACATGGATATTTGGTTGTCTGACTATTCTTTTTTTGCGAAAGTTGTCTGACTATTCTTTTTTTGCCAAAGTAGTCTGACTATCTAAAAAAGTAGTAGCCAGAAATTTGTACATGCCACTTGTTGTCTCGTTGACATGTGGTTTAGACTCACCTTGTTAGTAACAATGCTAACTTCCCTTTGAAGAGAATCTAAATACTTGTACTGGCAGAGGTAATCAACAATTCAACATGACTTTGGGTGCGATTTGGATACAACCAATTAAGAATGCAAATGTTACATTTAATATGTTGTTTATTCCTTTTTCAAAAGCCAGCTTAGCATCAGCAGAATCAAGATTGCCACTTCCGTAGTCAGCAACAAGATCTTCCATGCTTGCATATGTCCTGCATAAGATAAAAATTATCACAAATACTGGAGCATAATATTATTGACTTATTCATCTTGTAGCATATTACACTTGTGTACACACATTTCTTTGGTGCTGATGTGATTAACGAGCGCATGCAGATTATGATGTTACGGATGAGATATATATATAATTTTGTGCATCCTACTACTAGACTAAAAACCAACCTTTCACAAGAAGCAAAAAGGAATAACATTTGGTAGATAAGGGAAAGAATATTACTTGCTACTACCATTCCCTTTCTTCTCAACTACCTCCAATTTTCCAAACCAAGGGAATATAACATATCTGATGTACTCCAGAAACGGGTTGCACATTGTTACTTTTGGGGGGCAGAAAGCCAACTCTATTTTCCTATTTGAAGCCTCTTGAAATAAACAGACGATCACATCAATCTTGGAACTTTTGGGGGCAGAAAGCCAGCCTCCGTTTATTTCGTAGTTCCTACTTAATGTTACAAATATGAGCAACCGAACCGGTATCAAATATCCAGGCACTTCTACGAGAGCTAGTAAGGTACACATCAATAACATGTATATCAAATATACCTTTGTTGACGTTGCCAGCCTTCTTATCAGCCAGGTACTTGGGGCAATTCCGCTACCAGTGGCGAGTCCCCTTGCAGTAGAAGCACTCAGTCTCACGCTTGGGGTCCAGCCTTGGGTTTCTTCACGGGAGCGGCAACTTTCTTGCCATTCTTCTTAAAGTTTCCCTTCTTTCCCTTGCCTTTCTTGAAACTAGTGGTTTTATTCACCATCAACACTTGATGCTCATTTTTGATTTCTACTTCCGCGAATTTCAGCATAGCGAATAGCTCAGAGATTGACTTGTTCATCCCTTGCATATTATAGTTCATCACGAAGCCCTTAGAGCTAGGTGGCAGTCACTGGGGAACTCTGTCAGTGACCGTCTCAGGTGGAAGCTGAACTCCCAACTGATTCAAGCGGTTATAGTACCCAGACATTCTGAGTATGTGCACACTGACAGAACTATTCTCCTCCATCTTGCAGGCAAATAACTTATCGAGGTCTCATACCTCTCAATCCGAGTATTTGCTTGAAATACTAATTTCAACTCCTAGAACATCTCATATGCTCCATGGTGTTCAAAACGCTTTTGAAGTCTCAATTCTAAGCCGTACAACATGGCGCACTCAACTATTGAGTAGTCATCAGCACGCGCCTGCCAGACGTTCACAACATCTGCAGACGACACTGGAGGGGGTGGCGCACCGAGCGGTGCATCAAGGACATAAGCCTTTTGCGAAGCCGTGAGGACAATCCTTAGATTACAGACCCAGTTCGTATAGTTACTTCCATCATCTTTCAACTTAGCTTTCTCTAGGAATGCATTAAAATTCAGGGGAGCTACTGCACGAGCCATTGATCTACAACATAATTTGCAAAGACAACTTTAGACTATGTTCATGATAATGAGTTCAGTTAGTCATATTACTAAAGAACTCCCAATCAAATCAACATCCCTCGGGTTGTCTAAGTGTGACATGATCAAAATCCACCAACCCAAGTCCGATCATCACGTGAGATGAGGTGGTTTCAATGGTAAACATCTCCATGTTGATCATATCTACTATATGACTCATGTTCGACCTTTCGGTCTCTTGTGTTATGAGGCCATGTCTGTACATGCTAGGCTCGTCAAGTTTAACCCAAGTATTCTGCATGTGTAACACTGACTTACACCCGTTGTATGCGAACGAAGTGTCTATCACACCCGATCATCACGAGGTGCTTCGAAACGACGAACTTTCGCAATGGTGCATACTTGAGGAGAACACAATTTTATCTTGAAATTTAGTGAGGGATCATCTTATAATGATACCGTCGTCCTAAGCAAAATAAGATGCATGAAAGGATAAACATCACATCCAAATCATATAAGTGACATGATAAGGCCATCATCATCTTGTGCTTTTGATCGCCATCTCCAAAGCACCGGCATGATCTCCATCGTCACCAGCATGACACCACACTAGTACCGCTAGGTCCTATACAAACGGTTTTTAACCCCTTTCCGCGCTGCAGTTCCAAACCGTTGCCTTGCATGTGTGGGCGATAGGGGGGCATCCCACACGACACCGAGACATCGTCTGTGATGGGGCGAGCGACTACTGACGATTCTCGTAACGTAAGCATATGCGAAGTCATAGCCTATCCCACACGCCACACTTTGACGTTACGTTTGTGATCAACAACACACCCGAGACGATGACGCAGATATATTCGTGTGCGACATAAGGATATCACAAACATTTAATTCCATGACTTGTTTGCGATAGGTACATTATGACACACTGATACGTCCATTTTGCATCATGCTTTTATATTGATATTTATTGCATTATGGGCTGTTATTACACATTATGGTAATACTTATGCCTTTTCTCTCTTATTTTACAAGGTTTACATGAAGAGGGAGAATGCCGGCAGCTGGAATTCTGGACTGGAAAAGGAGCAAATATGAGAGACCTATTCTGGACAACTCCAAAAGTCCTGAAAAGTTACGGAGAATAATTTTGGAATATATAAAAAATATTGAGCAAAAGAAATACCAGAGGGGACCCACCAGGAGGTCACAAGCCTGGGGGACGCGCCCTAACCCCTGGGCGCGCCCCTGTGGCTTGTGGGCTCCCTGGCAGGCCTCCGGTGCCCATCTTCCGCTATATGGAGGGTTTTGACCTAGAAAAAATCATAAGAGAGCTTTCGGGACGAAGCGCCGCCGTCTCGAGGCGGAACCTGGGCAGAAGCAATCTAGGGCTCCGGCGGAGCTGTTCTGCCCGGGAAACTTCCCTCCCGGAGGGGGAAATCGAAGCCATCGTCATCACCAACGATCCTCTCATCGAGAGGGGGTCAATCTCCATCAACATCTTCACCAGCACCATCTCCTCTTCAAACCCTAGTTCATCTCTTGTATCCGATCTTTGTCTCAAAACCTCAGATTGGTACCTATGGGTTGCTAGTAGTGTAGATTACTCCTTGTAGTTGATGCTAGTTGGTTTACTTGGTGGAAGATCATATGTTCAGATCCTTAATGATAATTAATACTCCTCTGATTATGAACATGAATATGCTTTGTGAGTAGTTACGTTTGTTCCTGAGGACATGGGATAAGTCTTGTTATAAGTAATCATGTGAATTTGGTATTCGTTCGATATTTTGATGAGATGTATGTTGTCTCTCCTCTAATGGTGTTATGTGAACGTCGACTACATGACACTTCACCATTATTTGGGCCTAGGGGAAGGCATTGGGAAGTAATAAGTAGATGATGGGTTGCTAGAGTGACAGAAGCTTAAACCCTAGTTTATGCGTTGCTTCGTAAGGGGCTGATTTGGATCCATATGTTTCATGATATGGTTAGATTTATCTTAATTCCTTTTTCATAGTTGCGGATGCTTGCGAGAGAGGTTAATCATAAGTGGGATGCTTGTCCAAGTAAGGGCAGCACACAAGCACCGGTCCACCCACATATCAAATTATGAAAGTAACAAACGCGAATCATATGAGCATGATGAAAACTAGCTTGACAGAAATTCCCATGTGTCCTCGGGAGCGCTTTGCTTTATATAAGAGTTTGTCTAGGCTTGTCCTTTGCTACAACAAGGATTGGGCCATCTTGCTGCACCTTTGCTACATTTGTTACTTGCTATCTGTTACGAATTATCTTACCACAAAACTATCTGTTACCGATAATTTCAGTGCTTGCAGAGAATACCTTACTGAAAACTGCTTGTCATTTCCTTCTGCTCCTCGTTGGGTTCGACACTCTTACTTATCAAAAGGATTACGATAGATCCCCTATACTTGTGGGTCATCAAGACTCTTTTCTGGCGCCGTTGCCGGGGAGTGAAGCGCCTTTGGTGAGTGGAATTTGGTAAGGAAAAATTTATATAGTGTGCTGAAATTTACTGTCACTTGTTACTATGGAAAATAATCCTTTGAGGGGCTTGTTCGGGGTATCTTCACCTCGACCGGAAGCACAAAGAGTTGCTCCTCAACCTACTGAACCTATTGAAAATATTCATTATGAAATTCCTTCGTGTATGATAGAGAAACTGCTAGCTAATCCTTATGCAGGAGATGGAACACTACATCCTGATTTGCATCTAATCTATGTGGATGAAGTTTGTGGATTATTTAAGCTTGCAGGTTTTCCCGAGGATGATGTCAAGAAGAAGGTCTTTCCTTTATCTTTGAAGGAGAAGGCATTGACATGGTATAGGCTATGTGATGATATTGGATCGTGGAACTACAACCGATTGAAATTGGAATTTCATCAGAAATTTTATCCTATGCATCTGGTTCGTCGTGATCGGAATTATATTTATAATTTTTGGCCTCGTGAAGGAGAAAGTATCGCTCAAGCTTGGGGGAGGATTAAGTCAATGTTATATTCATGCCCCAATCATGAGCTCTCAAGAGAAATTATTATTCAGAATTTTTATGCTCGGCTTTCTCGTAATGATCAATCCATGCTCGATACTTCTTGTACTGGTTCCTTTATGAAGAAAGATATTGAATTCAAATGGGACTTATTGGAAAGAATTAAACGCAACTCTGAAGATTGGGAACTCGACGAAGGTAAGGAGTTAGGTATAAACCTTAAGTTTGATTGTGTTAAATCCTATATAGACACCGATGCTTTTCGTGAATTTAGCACTAAATATGGACTTGACTCTGAGATAGTAGCTTCTTTCTGTGAATCATTTGCTGCTCATGTTGATCTCCCTAAGGAGAAGTGGTTTAAATATCATCCTCCCATTGAAGTGAAAGTAGTTGAACCTATTAAAGTTGAAGAAGAAACTATCATTTATAATGTTGATCCTGTTATTCCTGCTGCTTATATTGAGAAACCACCTTTCCCTGTTAGAATAAAGGAACATGCTAAAGCTTCAACTGCGGTTCGTAAGAGCTATGTTAGAACACCTACACCCCCTGAACAAATTAAAGTTGAACCTAGTATTACTATGGTTAAAGATCTCTTGGTTGATAATATTGATGGGCATGTTATTCATTTCTGTGATGAAGCTGCTAGAATTGCTAGACCTGACACTAAAGATAAACATAGACCTATTGTTGGCATGCCTGTTGTTTCTGTTAAGATAGGAGATCATTGTTATCATGGCTTATGTGATGTGGGTGCTAGTGTGAGTGCAATTCCCTTTACCTTATATCAAGAAATTATGAATGATATTGCACCAGCTGAGTTAGAAGAAATTGATGTTACCATTAAGCTCGCTAATAGAGATACTATATCACCAGTTGGGATTGTTAGAGATGTTGAAGTCTTGTGTGGGAAAATAAAATATCCTACTGATTTTCTAGTTCTTGGTTCCCCACAAGATGACTTTTGTCCCATTATCTTTGGTAGACCTTCCTTGAACACTGTTAATGCTAAGATAGATTGTGAGAAAGAAACTGTTACTGTAAGTTTTGGGGATGTGTCTCATGAGTTCAATTTCTCTAAATTTCGTAGACAACCCCATGATAAAGAATTGCCTAGTAAGGATGAAATTATTGGTCTTGCTTCTATTGCTATGCCTCCTACTGATCCCTTAGAACAATATTTGCTAGACCATGAAAACGATATGCATATGAATGAAAGGAATGAAATAGATAAGATTTTCTTTGATCAGCATCCTATTTTGAAACACAACCTGCCTGTTGAAATACTTGGGGATCCTCCTCCACCCAAGGGTGATCCCGTGTTTGAGCTTAAACAATTACCGGATGCTCTGAAATATGCCTATCTTGATGAAAAGAAGATATATCCTGTTATTATTAGTGCTAACCTTTCAGAGCATGAAGAAAAGAGATTATTGAAAACTATGAAGAAGCACCGTGCTGCTATTGGATATACTCTTGATGATCTTAAGGGCATTAGTCCCACTCTATGTCAGCATAAAATTAATATGGAGCCTGATGCTAAACCAGTTGTTGATCACCAACGACGGTTAAATCCTAAAATGAAAGAAGTGGTAAGAAATAAAATATTAAAGCTTCTGGAGGCAGGTATAATTTATCCTATTGCTGATAGTAGATGGGTTAGTCCCGTTCATTGTGTCCCTAAGAAAGGAGGTATTACCGTTGTTCCTAATGATAAAAATGAATTGATCCCGCAAAGAGTTGTTACAGGATATAGAATGGTATTTGATTTTAGGAAATTAAATAAAGCTACTAGGAAAGATCATTACCCTCTACCTTTTATTGATCAAATGCTAGAAAGACTATCCAAACACACACACTTTTGCGTTCTAGATGGTTATTCTGGTTTTTCTCAAATACCTGTGTCAAAAGAGGACCAAGAGAAGACCACTTTTACTTGCCCTTTCGGTACCTTTGCTTATAGACGTATGCCTTTTGGTTTATGCAATGCACCTGCTACCTTTCAAAGATGTATGACTGCTATATTCTCTGACTTTTGTGAAAAGATTGTTGAGGTTTTCATGGATGATTTCTCCATTTACGGAACTTCTTTTGATGATTGCTTGAGTAACCTTGATCGAGTTTTGCAGAGATGTGAAGAAACTAATCTTGTCTTGAATTGGGAGAAGTGCCACTTTATGGTTAATGAGGGTATTGTCTTGGGACACAAAATCTCCGAAAGAGGTATTGAAGTTGATAAAGCTAAAGTTGATGCTATTGAAAAAATGCCGTGTCCCACGGATATCAAAGGTATAAGAAGTTTCCTTAGTCATGCTGGTTTCTATAGGAGATTTATTAAAGACTTCTCTAAAATTTCTAGGCCTCTCACTAATCTCTTGCAAAAAGATGTTCCTTTTGTTTTTGATGATGATTGTGTAGAAGCATTTGAAATCCTTAAGAAAGCCTTGATCACTGCACCTGTTGTTCAACCACCTGATTGGAACCTACCCTTTGAAATTATGTGTGATGCTAGTGATTATGCCGTTGGTGCTATTCTAGGACAAAGAGTTGATAAGAAATTAAATGTTATCCATTATGCTAGTAAAACTCTAGACAGTGCTCAAAGAAACTATGCTACCACTGAAAAGGAATTTTTAGCAGTTGTGTTTGCTTGTCATAAGTTCAGACCTTATATTGTTGATTCCAAAGCAACTGTTCACACTGATCATGCTGCTATTAAATATCTTATGGAAAAGAAAGATGCTAAACCTAGACTTATTAGATGGGTTCTTCTGCTACAAGAATTTAATTTGCATATTATTGACAGAAAGGGTGCTGAGAACCCCGTAGTAGATAACTTGTCTAGGTTAGAAAATGTTCTTGATGACCCACTACCTATTGATGATAGCTTTCCTGATGAACAATTAGCTGTCATAAATGCTTCACGTAATGCTCCATGGTATGCTGATTATGCTAATTACATTGTTGCTAAATTTATACCACCTAGTTTCACATACCATCAGAAGAAAAAGTTCTTCTATGATTTAAGACATTACTTTTGGGATGATCCACACCTTTATAAAGAAGGAGTGGATCGTGTTATTAGACGTTGTGTACCCGAGCAAGAACAGGAACAGATCTTACACAACTGTCACTCCGAGGCCTACGGAGGACACCATACTAGAGATAGAACTGCACACAAGGTATTACAATCTGGTTTTTATTGGCCTACTCTCTTCAAGGATGCTCGTAAGTTTGTCTTGTCTTGTGATGAATGTCAAAGAATTGGTAATATTAGTAGACGTCAGGAAATGCCTATGAATTACTCTCTCGTTATTGAACCATTTGATGTTTGGGGTTTTGATTATATGGGACCTTTTCCAAAGTCCAACGGGTATACTCATATTCTAGTTGCTGTTGATTATGTTACTAAGTGGGTAGAAGCTATTCCAACTAGTAGTGTTGATCATAACACTTCTATGAAAATGCTTAAAGAAGTTATTTTCCCTAGATTTGGAGTCCCTAGATATTTAATGACTGATGGTGGTTCACACTTTATTCATGGTGCTTTCCGTAAATTGCTTGCTAAGTATGATGTTAATCATAGAATTGCATCTCCTTATCATCCTCAGTCTAGTGGTCAAGTAGAATTAAGCAATAGAGAAATTAAATTGATCTTGCAAAAGACTTTTAATAGATCTAGAAAGAATTGGTCTAAGAAACTTGATGCATTATGGGCTTATAGAACTGCTTACAAAAACCCTATGGGTATGTCTCCGTATAAAATGGTTTATGGTAAAGCATGTCACTTACCTCTTGAACTAGAACATAAAGCTTATTGGGCAATTAAAGAGCTCAACTATGATTTCAAACTTGCTGGTGAGAAGAGGTTATTTGACATTAGCTCACTTGATGAATGGAGAACCCAGGCCTATGAGAATGCCAAGTTGTTTAAAGAAAAGGTTAAGAGATGGCATGATAAAAGGATACAAAAGCGTGAATTCAATGTAGGTGACCATGTCTTGCTATACAATTCTCGTTTAAGATTTTTGCAGGAAAACTTCTCTCTAAATGGGAAGGGCCTTACATTATCGAGGAAGTGTATCGTTCCGGTGCCATCAAGATCAACAACGCCGAAGGCACAAATCCGAAAGTGGTAAACGGGCAAAGAATCAAACATTATATCTCAGGTACTCCTATAAATGTTGAAACCAATATTATCAATACCATAACTCCGGAGGAGTACATTAGGGAGACCTACCAGAACGTTTCAGACTCCGAAAAGGAATAGGTATGTGGTACGGTAAGCAAACCGACTCCAAAACTTTTCCAATAGCAATTTTTCTCCGTTTTGGAATATTTAATAAATTAGGAAAATTTGAAGTAGTCCGAAAAGTGCACGAGGAGGCGACAAGCCAGGGGGGCGCGCCCTACCCCCTGGGCGCGCCCCTGTGGCTTGTGGCCACCCCGTGTACCCTCGGGACTCCGTTTTCTTGTGGTACACTCCTTTAGGTTAGTAAAAATTCATTATATAATCTCCCGAGGGTTTTGACCTTCATATCACGACAATACTTCCTGTTTTCGTTTTGAGCTGTTTCTATAGCAGATTTAGAGCAACATGTCGTCCCAAGATTCCGATGGGGAGAGCTATGTATCACATTATCTTGCGAATCCCAAGCTCTATGGGGACTTAGATCCTTATGGATTGTTCTCGGAGGAGGAACAATAAGGAAAGTATGAGGAAGAAAGCACGGATGAAGAACAGATCCCCTTGCCTCAACCAGGAGATATGCACATGGAGTTCAGGAAATCGAGCCTCCCAAACACAAGGAGAAAACCCAAGGTTCAATTTATCCCTTCTCGTTTTCTGCAGGAGAGCAAGCAAGAATTATGTCAAAGGATATTGAAGCTCGAGCAGGAAGTTGACGATCTGAGGGAACAGAATTCTATGCTTAAGAGGAAACTGAACAAGGTTAAGGATCCTTCTCCAACATCACCACCTCCGAAGAAAGACAACTAAACACATGGGCATGGGCACTCCCCTTGGCTTGTGCCAAGCTTGGGGGAGGTGCCCCGGTATCGTATCACCTTCACATCTTTCACTTTTATCATTTTTTCTCAGTTCGATCCTTTTGGTTATATCTTGATCTAGTAGAATAAAGTTTTAGTGTGATCTATTTTTGAGTTTTGCTTTATGTTCCCCCTATGTAAACGAGTCCGAGAGTTATATAATAAAAAGTAGTTTTGAGTTGAGGGCTTTGCTTGCTTGTTATGATCTTGAGAAATAGAAATAAAAGAAGTATAGAATAAAAGCAAAGAGTATATATGATGATCTTATGGGGAGTGATGACTTCACATATAGGAAGTATGTCGATTGAAATTTGTTGTGAGTCGACAAACATAGCAATTGGTCATTGTTGCAATTAAAAGGAAGTAATAAAGAAAGAGAGGTTCACATATAAATATATTATCTTGGACATCTTTTATGATTGTGAGCACTCATTAAAATATTATATGCTAAGAAGTTGATGTTGGACAAGGAAGACAACATAATGAGTTATGTTTGCTTATTTCCGAATAGAAGTTATATTGTCATGGATCCTTTAACATGTGACGCTTGCTGCCACATCATACTAGCCAAAACTTCCTCACCAAGTAGAGATACTACTTGTGCATCCAAACACTCTTAACCCAGTTTTGCCATGAGAGTCCACCATACCTACCTATGGATTGATTAAGATCCTTCAAGTAAGTTGTCATCGGTGCAAGCAATAAAAAATTGCTCTCTAAATATGTATGATCTATTAGTGTAATGAAAATAAACTTTATACGAACTTGTGATATGGAAGAAATAAAAGCGACAGACTGCATAATAAAGTTCTTTATCACAAACGGCAATATAAAGTGACGTTCTTTTGCATTAAGAGATTGCACATCCAACTATAAAAGCGCATGACAACCTCTGCTTCCCTCTGCGAAGGGCCTGTCTGGTACTTTTACTTTCTAGTACTTACCTTTATGCAAGAGTCGTGGTGATCCTCACCACTTCCTTTATTTCGCCTTTCTCTCTTGGCAAGCGTCATGTGTTGGGGAATGATCTAGACACATATATCCACTCGGATGTGGGTGATCATGAGTTATTTCTGTTGACATTACCCTTGAGGTAAATAGTTGGGAGGCAAAACTATAAGCCCCTATCTTTCTCTGTGTCCAATTGAAGCTTTGACCTCATAAGTACCGCGTGAGTGTTAGCAATTATGAAAGACTAAAATATGATTGAGTATGTGGATTTTCTTTATAAGCTCTTATATTGACTCTTTCCGATGTTATGATAAATTGCAATTGCTTCAATGACTGAGATCATAGTTTGTTGGTTCTCAATAGAGTTCTTGATTCATACTTTACCTTGTGAATGAATTGTTACTCTAGTATAAGAAATTATATATCATTAAGTATTTCTGTTCTAAAGATGATCATGATGCTCTCATGTCCGTATTTTATTTTATCGACACCTCTATCTCTAAACATGCAGACATATTTATCGATCTCGGCTTTCGCTTGAGGACACGCGAGGTCTAAGCTTGGGGGAGTTGATACGTCCATTTTGCATCATGCTTTTATATTGATATTTATTGCATTATGGGCTGTTATTACACATCATGGTACAATACTTATGCCTTTTCTCTCTTATTTTACAAGGTTTACATGAAGAGGGAGAATGCCGGCAGCTAGAATTCTGGACTGGAAAAGGAGCAAATATGAGAGACCTATTCTGCACAACTCCAAAAGTCCTAAAAAGTTACGGAGAATTATTTTGGAATATATAAAAAATATTGGGCGAAAGAAATACCAGTGGGGACCCACCAGGAGGTCACAAGCCTGGGGGGCGTGCCCTACCCCCCTGGGAGGGAAGTCTTGTTATAAGTAATCATGTGAATTTGGTATTCGTTCGATATTTTGATGAGATGTATGTTGTCTCTCCTCTAGTGGTGTTATGTGAACGTCGACTACATGACACTTCACCATTATTTGGGCCTAGGGGAAGGCATTGGGAAGTAATAAGTAGATGATGGGTTGCTAGAGTGACAGAAGCTTAAACCCTAGTTTATGCGTTGCTTCGTAAGGGGCTAATTTGGATCCATATGTTTCATGCTATGGTTAGATTTATCTTAATTCCTTTTTCGTAGTTGCGGATGCTTGCGAGAGAGTATATCATAAGTGGGAGGCTTGTCCAAGTAAGGGCAGCACCCAAGCACTGGCCCACCCACATATCAAATTATCAAAGTAACGAACGCGAATCATATGAGCATGATGAAAACTAGCTTGACAGAAATTCCCATGTGTCCTCGGGAGCGCTTTGCTTTATATAAGAGTTTGTCCAGGCTTGTCATTTGCTACAAAAAGGATTGGGCCACCTTGCTGCACCTTTGCTACATTTGTTACTTGCTATCCATTACGAATTATCTTACCACAAAACTATCTGTTACCGATAATTTCAGTGCTTGCAGAGAATACCTTACTGAAAACTGCTTGTCATTTCCTTCTGCTCCTCGTTGGGTTCGACACTCTTACTTATCGAAAGGACTACGATAGATCCCCTATACTTGTGGGTCATCACACACAGTCCGAAACTTTTAACTGTGTGCAGTGGCTCTACTGTCGCCAACGTGCTAATTTAATAATCGTGTGCGATAGTTATTCTGATCACACACGCTCTTCGTATGTCAACCATCTTCTTATCGTCCAACAGTACACACGCGTCAGGTTTGGAACCGTGTGTGCCATTGACGCCAATCACACACGCTATTCTTCAAAAAATCATGTGTAATGACTAATGTATGACACCATAGCACACGGTTTATTCGTTCTAAATGTGTGCACTGTAATTTATTTACCTAATAGCTTATTCTCTTTAATTTATTATTATAATTGGAAATTTCAAATTTTTAATTATAAAATGTGGATTTCAGATCCATCAATACATACCCTAATTACAATGGTTCAACAACCAATGCATAAATCAAAAGCTCAGCACATGTTCGATGGTTACATAGTTCGGCAGAAGATTTAAATATGATGAACCACAATATATAGTACTAGAGGCGGTAAAGGTGAAGAGAGAATTGTAAATGCTTTTGGCTGTCGATGTTGTTGAAGAAGCGGAATAACCATAATGTTCCCTCCTCCATGCCAAAGGTGCGCACAACTTTTGTCCAACCCCTTGTGATGATCGCCCGTCCATCCTTCACCGCCTTCAGGAAGACTTCTAGACCATTATCACGGTAGCATGAATTATATACTATAACCTTCGTTGCCTCCACTTTGGTCAGGTAGTTTGCAAGGTAATCTTGAGTAAAGTCCTTCAGAAACCACTAAAAAGTGACAACTTTAAGGTATTCATGTCTAATAGAGTAACTTGTTCTGGGCAGGAAAAAAAGGCAACATATTACTTACCATCCTAAAGTTCACTGATGTCATGGATAAAGTGTAAATAAAGAGTTTAATTCCAATCATATGTCTCTTATGCCTAACAATTTTTGTTAGTTTCCTCGATGCTCGTTCATGTTTATCTCATTGCCCCATATGCATAGGGGGTCGAAGCGTGGATCAGTACCTCTGACATATGTACCTACAAGCAACAAATATATGTTGTAACCTAAGATGCAATTGCACAAATGATGTAAAATACTACAATGAGCTGTGACTAACCTCGATGGTAAACAATAGTATCGCACATTATAGCCCTACATAAGCACATAGCAAGGCGTGTTAAATACAACATGATTAGCATCCAAAAAAATAACAAATGTTAATTAAACGACAGTATCTCCGGTGATATTTTCATTGCGAGGATTAGCACGGTAGCAAAGGGATAGGTATTGGTAAAATTGAACTGGACAGTTCTTACTTGGTAAATCCCAAGGGGTAGTTGTTGGGGCACTTCATCTCGGACAGAGCCTGCCCAAAGTCGGTGGCGAGGTCTTCCTGCGGGTCGAAGCGTGGATCAGTACCTACAAGCAACAAGTAAATGTTAGAAGCTAAATTGGAATTGCACAAATGATGTAAAATACTATAAGATATTGGGATGTGACTAACCTCGACGGTAAACAACATCATCGGGCATTGTGACCATGCGTAAGTACTTGGAAAGGCATGTCAACTACAACAGGGTTAACATCACCAAAAATATCTAATGATAATTGAAGGACAACATCTCCAGTGATATCTTCATTGCGAAGAGTAGCACGGTACCGAATGGACATCGTAAAAAATGGATATAACTGTTCACTACAGCAGGCTTAACAGCAACCTAGCATAGGCGTTGTAATTTTGTAATTGGTATTGGTGAAATTGATCCGGACAGTTCCTACTTGAACAACACAGTGAGCATAACTGAAATAAACATCGGACGTGTTAACTACAGAGTACGCACAACCTAACATGGTGATTAAAACTTGTACGGGTGAAAATGAAAGTGACATGGTTAAACATTGCAACTGGTATTGGTAAAATTGAACTAGATAGTTCATACTTGGTAAATCCTGAGGGGTAGTTGCTTGGTCACTTCATCTCGGCCAGAACCCACACCAAGTTGGCGGCGTCGGTGGCAAGGTGTTCCTCCGGGTCAACACGCACATCGGCCACCGCGCCATCAACAACCATGAGCTCCTTGACCTCTGCGTGATATGTGGTTGGTTTTATGCGGGGATGCTCGGCGATAGGGGATGGGGATGTGGAGACATTAGGGTGATTCGCAGGCTCCGTCTGAGCAATCGGGATGGGGCAGTGATGGAAATCGGTGATTACCTCACTAGATTGACGAGCGAGGCTAGGGCAGAATGTAGATTTGGTTGCGACAGCGGCGGCAATTTGGGCTGCAGTGAGAGGGTGGGGGATAGGGGGAAATGTGATGGGTGGGTATGGGGTGGGAGGAATAACTTCTGAAATCACGCGCCTACTGAAAATTTGGCTGTGAAACTCGAACCTTACGGGGGAAACACGCAACACAGATGAAGCGCATCAAATACCTGTGTGCGAGAAAAGAGAAAATTGGTGATCCCGCGTCAAAAAAATTGTACACTCGATGAACGTACTTAAATTCGTAGATCATAATTTGCTCTAAAAACTACAAGTAGGGGTAAGTACAAGTACTTGGATGCTGATAATTAATTAAACAAATGTTTAGGTGACACACACACAAACTACTTCTCTAATGATGACCAGACGCCCTCGCTATCGGCCTTATCGGCGGCAGCCCACACCGTGCTTGGATCTCCGGCCATCTCTCGTTAATGGCTTTGGTAGCTACCGCCGCGATCCTGATGGCAGGTGGAGGCATCGGGCCATTGTGGCCAGAGGCCGTCTTTCTCCTTCTCAGCCTCGCTGGCGGCAACCCACCGTGCTCGGATCTCCGCTCAGCTCTCCTCAGCAGCGCATCCGGCCGGTTCTTTCATGGCGCGAATGGACTCTCTTCTCTTGCGTGCTTTTTCTTTTTTCCGCTCGGCCTGTGCGGCTTTGGCCTCCGCTTCATCCTTCGCCCATTCGGCGTAGGCAGCTTCATAGTTCGCCCACGTTGGTGTGCGGTCACGGGCGGCAAAGAACTCGACGCGGTGGGATGCCATCGCCTCCTTACCAGTTAGTGTGCGGTCCCGAGCTGTGATGAACTCGGCACAGCGGCATGCCATCGCTTCCTTACCAGTTAGTGTGCGGCGCGGTGGCATGATCGACGCGTGGAGATAGTTTTGGGACCTGGCCGGAAAGCCATATAGTGCGGTAATTTTTTAATTATTATAGCTCTCGATATCGATATATACGATGCCACAGTCTGCGCTCTGGCTACTTAATTTGGCACGTCACTCCCTACCTGTGCTTGCAAGCATGCATGTTTCCAGAGCATGTGCGGTCATCGAGAACTTGCCCGGTCAACGAGAACCTGAGCCGTCGTCATTGCGTGCTGCCAGACGCGCGGTCTAGTGGATAGACCAGGCACGGTAGCGTTGCCAAGGCACTTAAGTGGTCATGCAGCTGCCACTACAAATAATTGCGGGGTCGCAAAGCTCTAGCATGCACAGATCGACATTAAAAGCAAGCTCGCATGCATATTACAAGCCATCTCTCTCTCCTGTCATCGGACATTTTGCAAACGGTTTGTTGTAAGAAAACGTTTGCTTTGAAAACTGTATTTTTAGAAAACTAATAGTATCAGATAGTACATGATACTTTGCTTGGTGTTCAAATATTTGCCACATCATACTGGTTATACGACACACATATGGTTGCCTGTTCCCACACATGTCTTTTAAATTTCTATTAATTTCCTGTAAAATAGATGGAATGTTATTCAATGACACAATTATGATTTTTAGAACTCTTTTTACATTTATATCATGCATAAATTGTCCGAAATTTAATTATAAGCACAAAAGGCCTAGAAAATGCACATAAAAAACTAAATATAGTAAACGAGCCCAAAAAATGTCAAATTTGAACACGGTGCATTGTAGTGGATATTATGATTATAGAAAATAAATCAAGTTGAAAGGATGGTGATTTCGCTCCCCGAACCATGAAACATCATAGGTGATGGTTCGATATATGAAGAGTGTGTATGACGACATTAGACAAACCTCCTCAAATATTTACCACATCATATTGAGGCCCTGCCAAGACACCACACAAAGTATTACGTTTTTCAGACATGTTTTCTATTTTTCCAGAGTTACAAAAACAATAAACGACACATATATGTTTGCCTCTTCCCACACATATCCTTTACAATTCTTTTAATTTGCTATAAAATACATGAAATATTAATCAATGACACAATTATGATTTTTAGAACCCTTTTCTACATTGATTACATGCATAGATTGTCCAAAATTGAATTATCATCACAAAAGGCCTAGAAAATGCACATAAAAACCTAAATATAGTAAACGAGCCCAAAAAAAATTCAAATTTGGATACGGTGCATTGTAGTGGGTATGATGATCGTAGAAAATAAATCAAGTTGAAAGGACCAAGGAAATATGGGTTCACATTTCAAAACATGGTGATTTCGTTCCCTGAATCATGAAACATATCTTTCCAGAGTTAAAAAACAATAAACGACACAAGGTATCATCTTTTCAGACATGTTTTCCATTTTTTCGGAGTTAAAAAAACAATAAACGACACATATATGGTTGCCTCTTCCCCCACATATCTTTTAAAATTCTTTTCATTTGCTGTAAAATAGATGGAATGTAATTCAATGACACAATTATGATTTTTTCAACCCTTTTTTTACATTTATTACATGCATAGATTGTCTGAAATTGAATTATCATCACAAAAGGACTAGAAAATGCACATAAAAACCTAAATGTAGTAAACTAGCCCAAAAAATGTCAAATTTGGACACGGTGCATTGTAGTGGGTATGATGATTGTAGAAAATAAATCAAGCTGAAAGGAGCAAGGAAATATGGGTTCCCCTTTCAAAACATGGTGATTTCGCTCCGTGAACCATGAAACATCTTAGGTGATGGTTCGATATATGAAGAGTGTGTATGACGACATTAGCCAAACCTCCTCATATATTTACCACATCATATTGAGGCCCTTCCAAGGCGCCACACAAGGTATCATGTTTTCAGGCATGTTTTCCATTTTTCCAGAGTTACAAAAACAATAAACGACACATATATGGTTGCCTCTTCCCACACATATCCTTTAAAATTCTTTTAATTTCTTGTAAAATAAATGAAATATATTCAATGACACAATTATGATTTTTAGAACCCTTTTTGAACACCTTTTCATGTACAAAATGTTCGAACTTGAATTATAACCAATAAATGCCTAGAAAGTGCACATAAAAGCCCAAATAGAGTAAAGAAGCTCTAAAAAAGGTCAAATTCAAACACGGTGCATTCTAGTGGGTATGTTGATCGTAGAAAATAAATCATGGACAAACGACCAAGGAAAAATGGGTTTCCCTTGAACCGTCTGCATTCACCATATTTTGCTCTATGTTCTGATTGGCCAGTACCCCAGCCACACGGATCGCGCATGCGCACCGTAGGATGCACCGCGATCGAACGACAATCCACACCTCTCCCAACACACCCACGGTCAAACAAAAACTTGCAATCAAATATATACAATGACATAAATCACACACACTTCTTGTTTACAAACTGTTTCCTACGCAGACCCTCAACCCCGGTCCTCTCTCCCTTCGTCTTCATTCGCACTGTTGTATAGTTGCTCGAGCACGCACAAATGTACAATATATATAGATAGGCCAGCACATACAATTGAAACATTTGGCATGCACGAACAATTCAATCAAGCATTTACATGCTCAAATTGGTACAATACATAGATGGCGGAGTAATTTACAAAAGTTAGCTCGCTATTTTACATCAATATAATACATACGAACTGCACGCGCACAAAAGTGCTACTGCCCCTAACACCGACCCAGCATGAACAACTGCCATTGTCCATCGATATCGTGTCGTTCCTTGGCTCAGGAGGACAACAGGTCACCAAGTCGATGATGTACACCTTGATCGACCGAGGCAGGGTCATCCTCAACATTGGTGATCGCCGGTACTTCCTCGGGCGCAGCTCTAACCAGGACTGCCACGTCCACCGGTAGGTACATCGTCCTGGCGGCCGATGAGACCTTAGCCATCGCTAATGCTGCAGCAACGGCCGCAAGTCCTCCCCCGACGTCCGGAGCTGCATCCTCCTCCATTTGGGACATAAGCATGCGCCTCGTGCGGCGGCCACTACCGCAGTTGTCCTTGCGGCGTCGCGGTTCCTGCTCCGCCGCCCGCACCATCCGGTGCACTCTAAGCCGAGGCCGCAATATCGCCCGATGGCCATTCCTAGATGCTTTCAAGACGACCCTGGCTAACCTGCTAGCTTGCTCATGTTGTGATTCCTGCCTCCTCTAGGTGTTGTTGGGAGAGGTAGCAGCATGGCCGTCGATCCTCAAGCTGACCATCGTGCCGGCAGCCTTGATTCCGCCATCGCCCAACTCCATCCGGTCGTCGGCCATTGGGGGTTTGACGGTATGTGTGGCAACTAGTGTTGGAAATATGCCCTAGAGGCAATAATAAAATGGTTATTATTGTATTTCCTTGTTCATGATAATTGTCTATTGTTCATGCTATAATTGTGTTATCCAGAAACCGTAATGCATGTGTGAATACATAGACCACAACGTGTCCCTAGTGAGCCTCTAGTTGACTAGCTCGTTGATCAATAGATGGTCACGGTTTCATGACCACGGACATTGGATGTCGTTGATAACGGGATCACATCATTAGGAGAATGATGTGATGGACAAGACCCAATCCTAAGCATAGCACAAGATCGTGTAGTTCGTCTGCTAAAGCTTTTCCAATGTCAAGTATCGTTTCCTTAGACCATGAGATTGTGCAACTCCCGGATACCGTAGGAATACTTTGGGTGTGCCAAACGTCACAACGTAACTGGGTGGCTATAAAGGTACACTACGGGTATCTCCGAAAGTATCTGTTGGGTTGGCACGAATCGAGACTGGGATTTGTCACTCCGTATGACGGAGAGGTATCTCTGGGCCCACTCGGTAAGACATCGTCATAATGAGCTCAATGTGACTAAGGAGTTAGCCACGGGATGATGTGTTGCGGAATGAGTAAAGAGACTTGCCGGTAACGAGATTGAACAAGGTATAGGGATACCGACGATCGAATCTCGGGCAAGTATCATACCGGTAGACAAAGGGAATTGTATACGGGATTGATTGAATCCCCGACATCGTGGTTCATCCGATGAGATCATCGTGGAGCATGTGGGAGCCAACATGGGTATCCAGATCCCTCTGTTGGTTATTGACCGGAGAGGTGTCTCGGTCATGTCTACGTGTCTCCCGAACCCGTAGGGTCTACACACTTAAGGTTCGATGACGCTAGGGTTATAGGGAAATAGTGTACGTGGTTACCGAAGGTTGTTCGGAGTCCCGGATGAGATCCCAGACGTCACGAGGAGTTCCGGAATGGTCCGGAGGTAAAGATTCATATATAGGAAGTGAGGTTTTGGTCACCGGAAGTGTTTCGGGCATCACTGGTAACGTACCGGGACCACCGGAAGGGTTCTGGGGGTCCACCGTGTGGGGCCACCGGCACCAGAGGGCTGCATGGGCCGCAAGTGGGAGGAACCAGCCCCTAGGTGGGCTGGTGCGCCCCCCACAAGGGCCCAAGGCGCCGCACAAGGTGGGAGGGGGGCAAACCCTGGAGGCAGATGGGCCCTAGGCCCATCTAGGGCGCCGCCCCTCCCTCTTTCCCTCTTGACCGCCGCCCCAAGGGCCATCTAGGGCCGGCCGCCGCCCTAGGGTGGGAACCCTAGGGGCTGCGCCCCCTCCTCCCCTCCTCCTATATATAGTGGGGTTTTGGGGCTGCCGAGATACACGCATCTCTCTCTCTCTCTCGGCGCAGCCCTACCTCTCCCTCTCCTCGTTCTCCGTAGTGCTTGGCGAAGCCCTACCGGAGTACCACACAGCTCCACCGCCACCACGCCGTCGTGCTGCCGGAGCTCTCCCTCAACCTCTCCTTCCTCCTTGCTGGATCAAGGCGTAGGAGACGTCACCGGGCTGCACGTGTGTTGAACGCGGAGGCGCCGTTGTTCGGCGCTTAGATCAGAATCGACCGCGATCTGAATCGCTGCGAGTACGACTCCACCAACCGCGTTCTTGAAACGCTTCCGCTTAGCGATCTTCAAAGGTATGAAGATGCACTCTCCCCTTACTCGTTGCTGGTTTCTCCATAGATAGATCTTGGTGAACACGTAGGAAATTTTTTGATTTACTACTACGTCTCCCAACAGTGGCATCATGAGCTAGGTCTATGCGTAGAATCTATGCACGAGTAGAACACAAGTTGTTGTGGGCGTCGATCTTGTTAATTTGCTTGCCGTTACTAGTCTTATCTTGATTCGGCGGTATTGTGGGATGAAGCGGCCCGGACCAACTTTACACGTACGCTTACGTGAGACCGGTTCCACCGCCTGACATGCACTTGTTGCATAAGGTGGCTAGCGGGTGTCTATCTCTCCCACCTTAGTCGGATTGGATTCGATGAAAAGGGTCCTTATGAAGGGTAAATAGCAATTGGCATATCACGTTGTGGTTTTGGCATAGGTAAGAAATGTTCTTGCTAGAAACCTATAGCAGCCACGTAAAAACTTGCAGCTACAAATTAGAGGACGTCTAACTTGTTTTTGCAGCATATGCCTTGTGATGTGATATGGCCAAAAGGATGTGATGTGATGCATTGTGATGTATGAGATTGATCATGTTCTTGTAATAGGATTCACGACTTGCATGTCGATGAGTATGACAACCGGCAGGAGCCATAGGAGTTGTCTTATTTTATTGTATGACCTGCGTGTCAATCATAAACGCCCTGTAATTACTTTACTTTATTGCTAAACGTTAGCCATAGTAGTAGAAGTAATAGTTGGCGAGACAACTTCATGAAGACACAATGATGGAGATCATGATGATGGAGATCATGGTGTCGTGCCGGTGACAGTGATGATCATGGTGCCCCGAAGATGAAGATCAAAGGAGCAAGATGATATTGGCCATATCATGTCACTATATTGATTGCATGTGATGTTTATCATGTTTACATCTTATTTTCTTAGAACGACGGTAGTAAATAAGATGATCTCTCAATAAAATTTCAAGAAAGGTGTTGACCCTAACTGTGCACCGTTGCTAAGGATCGTTGTTCCGAAGCACCACGTGATGATCGGGTGTGATAGGTTCTAACGTTCGCATACAACGGGTGTAAGCCAGATTTACACACGCGAAACACTTAGGTTGACTTGACGAGCCTAGCATGTACAGACATGGCCTCGGAACACGGAAGACCGAAAGGTCGAACATGAGTCGTATAGTAGATGCGATCAACATAGAGATGTTCACCATGGATGACTAGTCCGTCTCACGTGATGATCGGACACGGGCTAGTTGACATGGATCATGTATCACTTGGATGACTAGAGAGATGTCTGTCTAAGTGGGAGTTCATTAAATAATTTGATTATGTGAACTTAATTATCATGAACTTAGTCTAAAAATGTTTTTACAATCTATATTGTAGATCCAATGGCCAACGCTAATGTCACCCTCAACTTCAACGCGTTCCTAGAGAAAACCAAGCTGAAAGAGGATGGAAGCAACTATGCGGACTGGGTCCGTAGCTTGAGGATCATCCTCATAGCTTCCAAGAGATTGTATGTCCTTGATGCACCGCTAGGTGACCCACCCATTTTTCCAGCGGACCAAGACGTTACGAACGCTTGGCAGTCACGCTGTGATGATTACTCCCTGGTTCAGTGCGGCATGCTTTACAGTTTAGAACCGGGGCTCCAAAAGCGTTTTGAGCAACACGGAGCATATGAGATGTTCCAAGAGCTGAAACTGGTTTTCCAAGCTCATGCCCGGGTCGAGAGATATGACGTCTCCGACAAGTTCTTCAGCTGTAAGATGGAGGAGAATAGTTCTGTCAGTGAGCACATACTCAAAATGTCTGGGTTGCACAACCGCTTGACTCAGCTGGGAGTTAATCTCCCGGATGACTCGGTCATTGACAGAATCCTCCAGTCGCTTCCACCTAGCTACAAGAGCTTTGTGATGAACTACAACATGCAGGGTATGGAGAAGTCCATTCCTGATTTGTACTCAATGCTGAAATCAGCGGAGGTCGAGATCAAAAAGGAGCATCAAGTGTTGATGGTGAATAAGACCACTAGTTTCAAGAAAGGCAAGGGTAAGAAGAACTTCAAGAAGGACGGCAAGACTGTTGCCGCGCCCGGTAAGCAAGTTGCCGGGAAGAAGAACAAGAATGGACCCAAGCCTGAGACTGAGTGCTTTTATTGCAAGGGTACCGGTCACTGGAAGCGGAACTGCCCCAAGTACTTAGCGGATAAGAAGGCCGGCAACGTTAAAGGTATATTTGATATACTTGTTATTGATGTGTACCTAACCAGCGCTCGTAGTAGCTCCTGGGTATTTGATACCGGTGCAGTTGCTCACATTTGTAACTCCAAGCAGGAGCTGCGGAATAAGCGGAGACTGGCAAAGGACAAGGTGACTATGCGCGTCGGGAATGGTTCCAAGGTCGATGTGATCGCCGTCGGCACGCTACCTCTACATCTACCTTCGGGGTTAGTTTTAAACCTCAATAATTGTTATTTAGTACCAGCTTTGAGCATGAACATTGTATCTGGATCTCGTTTGATGCGAGATGGCTACTCATTTAAATCTGAGAATAATGGTTGTTCTATTTATATGAGAGAAATGTTTTATGGTCATGCCCCGCTGGTCAATGGTTTATTTTTGATGAATCTCGAACGTGATGTTACACATGTCCATAGTGTGAGTACCAAAAAGTGTAAGGTTGATAACGATAGTCCCACTTACATGTGGCACTGCCGCCTTGGTCATATTGGTGTCAAACGCATGAAGAAGCTCCATGCTGATGGACTTTTGGAGTCTCTTAATTTCGAATCATTTGACACGTGCGAACCATGCCTCATGGGCAAGATGACCAAGACTCCGTTCTCTGGAACAATGGAGCGAGCAACTGACTTATTGGAGATAATACATACCGATGTATGCGGTCCAATGAGCGTCGAGGCTCGCGGTGGCTACCGTTATGTTCTCACCCTCACTGATGACTTGAGCAGATATGGGTATGTCTACTTAATGAAACACAAGTCTGAAACCTTTGAAAGGTTCAAGGAATTTCAGAGTGAGGTAGAGAATCAACGTGACAGGAAAATAAAGTGCCTACGATCTGATCGTGGTGGAGAATATTTAAGTCACGAGTTTGGCACGCACCTAAGGAAATGTGGAATTGTTTCACAGCTCACGCCGCCTGGCACACCTCAGCGAAATGGTGTGTCTGAACGTCGTAATCGCACTCTATTGGATATGGTGCGATCTATGATGTCTCTTACCGACTTACCGCTATCATTTTGGGGATATGCATTAGAGACCGCCGCATTCACTTTAAATAGGGCACCGTCAAAGTCCGTTGAGACGACACTGTATGAATTATGGTTTGGTAAGAAACCTAAGCTGTCGTTTCTAAAAGTTTGGGGATGCGATGCTTATGTGAAGAAACTTCAACCTGAGAAGCTCGAACCCAAAGAGGAAAAGTGCGTCTTCATAGGATATCCCAAAGAGACTATTGGGTATACCTTCTACCTCAGATCCGAAGGCAAAGTCTTTGTTGCCAAGAATGGATCCTTTCTCGAGAAAGAGTTTCTCTCGAAAGAAGTAAGTGGGAGGAAAGTAGAACTTGATGAGGTAATTGTACCCCCTCTCGAACCGGAGAGTAGCGCAGCGCAGGAAAATGTTTCTGTGGTGCCGGCACCGACTAGAGAGGAAGTTAATGATGATGATCATGAAACTTTGGATCAAGTTACTACTGAACTTCGTAGGTCCACGAGGACACGTTCCGCACCAGAGTGGTACGGCAACCCTGTCCTGGAGATCATGTTGTTGGACAACGGTGAACCTTCGAACTATGAAGAAGCGATGGCGGGCCCGGATTCCAACAAATGGCTTGAAGCCATGAAATCCGAGATAGGATCCATGTATGAGAACAAAGTGTGGACTTTGGTGGACTTGCCTGATGATAAGCGAGCCATTGAAAATAAGTGAATCTTTAAGAAGAAGACTGACGCGGATGGTAATGTGACCGTCTATAAGGCTCGGCTTGTCGCTAAGGGTTATCGACAAGTTCAAGGAGTTGACTACGATGAGACTTTCTCACCCGTAGCGATGCTGAAGTCTGTCCGAATCATGTTAGCAATTGCCGCATTTTATGATTATGAGATCTGGCAAATGGACGTCAAAACGGCATTCCTTAATGGCTTCCTTAAGGAAGAACTGTATATGATGCAGCCGGAAGGTTTTGTCGATCCTAAAGGTGCTAACAAAGTATGCAAGCTCCAGCGCTCCATCTATGGGCTGGTGCAAGCATCTCGGAGTTGGAACATTCGCTTTAATGAAGTGATTAAAGCGTTTGGGTTTATACAGGTTTATGGAGAACCCTGTATTTACAAGAAAGTGAGTGGGAGCTCTGTAGCATTTCTCATATTATATGTGGATGACATATTGTTGATGGGAAATGATATAGAACTTTTGGAAAGTGTGAAGGCCTACTTGAATAAATGTTTTTCAATGAAGGACCTTGGAGAAGCTGCTTACATATTAGGTATTAAGATCTATAGAGATAGATCGAAACGCCTCATAGGTCTTTCACAAAGTACATACCTTGAAAAGATATTGAAGAAATTCAATATGGATCAGTCCAAGAAGGGGTTCTTGCCTGTGTTACGGGGTGTGAGATTGAGTACGACTCAATGCCCGACCACGGCAAAGGATAGAGAACAGATGAGTGTCATCCCCTATGCTTCAGCCATAGGCTCTATTATGTATGCCATGCTGTGTACCAGACCTGATGTGAACCATGCCATAAGTTTGGTAGGGAGGTACCAAAGTGATCCCGGAGCGGAACACTGGACAGCGGTCAAGAATATCCTGAAGTACCTGAAAAGGACAAAGGACATGTTTCTCGTATATGGAGGTGCCGAAGAGCTCGTCGTAAAGCGTTACGTCGATGCTAGCTTCGACACAGATCCGGACGACTCCAAGTCACAAACCGGATACGTGTATACTTTGAACGGAGGGGCAGTCAGCTGGTGCAGCAGCAAGCAAATTGTCGTGGCAGCATCTACATGTGAAGCGGAGTATATAGCTGCTTCGGAAGCAGCAAAGGAAGGAGTCTGGATGAAGGAGTTCATCACCGACCTAGGAGTAATTCCCAATGCGTCGGGCCCGATGACTCTATTCTGTGACAACACTAGAGCTATTGCCCTTGCGAAGGAGCCCAGGTTTCACAAGAAGACAAGACACATCAAGCGCCGCAGATCCGCACATCAAGACACATCCGTGATTACATTCAGGAGGGAGATATAGATATTTGTAAAGTACATACGGATCTGAATGTCGCAGATCCGTTGACTAAACCTCTCTCACGAGCAAAACATGATCAACACCAGAATGCTATGGGTGTTCGATTCATCACAATGTAACTAGATTATTGACTCTAGTGCAAGTGGGAGACTGTTGGAAATATGCCCTAGAGGCAATAATAAAATGGTTATTATTGTATTTCCTTGTTCATGATAATTGTCTATTGTTCATGCTATAATTGTGTTATCCGGAAACCGTAATGCATGTGTGAATACATAGACCACAACGTGTCCCTAGTGAGCCTCTAGTTGACTAGCTCGTTGATCAATAGATGGTCACGGTTTCATGACCATGGACATTGGATGTCATTGATAACGGGATCACATCATTAGGAGAATGATGTGATGGACAAGACCCAATCCTAAGCATAGCACAAGATCGTGTAGTTCGTCTGCTAAAGCTTTTCCAATGTCAAGTATCGTTTCCTTAGACCATGAGATTGTGCAACTCCCGGATACCGTAGGAATACTTTGGGTGTGCCAAACGTCACAACGTAACTGGGTGGCTATAAAGGTACACTACGGGTATCTCCGAAAGTATCTGTTGGGTTGGCACGAATCGAGACTGGGATTTGTCACTCCGTATGACGGAGAGGTATCTCTGGGCCCACTCGGTAAGACATCGTCATAATGAGCTCAATGTGACTAAGGAGTTAGCCACGGGATGATGTGTTGCGGAACGAGTAAAGAGACTTGCCGGTAACGAGATTGAACAAGGTATAGGGATACCGATGATCGAATCTCGGGCAAGTATCATACCGGTAGACAAAGGGAGTTGTATACGGGATTGATTGAATCCCCGACATCGTGGTTCATCCGATGAGATCATCGTGGAGCATGTGGGAGCCAACATGGGTATCCAGATCCCGCTGTTGGTTATTGACCGGAGAGGTGTCTCGGTCATGTCTACGTGTCTCCCGAACCCGTAGGGTCTACACACTTAAGGTTCGATGACGCTAGGGTTATAGGGAAATAGTGTACGTGGTTACCGAAGGTTGTTCGGAGTCCCGGATGAGATCCCGTATGTCACGAGGAGTTCCGGAATGGTCCGGAGGTAAAGATTCATATATAGGAAGTGAGGTTTTGGTCACCGGAAGTGTTTCGGGCATCACTGGTAACGTACCAGGACCACCGGAAGGGTTCCGGGGGTCCACCGTGTGGGGCCACCGGCACCAGAGGGCTGCATGGGCCGCAAGTGGGAGGAACCAGTCCCTAGGTGGGCTGGTGCGCCCCCCACAAGGGCCCAAGGCGCAGCACAAGGTGGGAGGGGGGCAAACCCTGGAGGCAGATGGGCCCTAGGCCCATCTAGGGCGCCGCCCCTCCCTCTTCCCCTCTTGACCGCCGCCCCAAGGGCCATCTAGGGCCGGCCGCCGCCCTAGGGTGGGAACCCTAGGGTCTGCGCCCCCTCCTCCCCTCCTCCTATATATAGTGGGGTTTTGGGGCTGCCGAGATACACGCATCTCTCTCTCTCTCGGCGCAGCCCTACCTCTCCCTCTCCTCGTTCTCCGTAGTGCTTGGCGAAGCCCTGCCGGAGTACCACGCAGCTCCACCGCCACCACGCCGTCGTGCTGCCGGAGCTCTCCCTCAACCTCTCCTTCCTCCTTTCTGGATCAAGGCATAGGAGACGTCACCGGGCTGCACGTGTGTTGAACGCGGAGGCGCCGTTGTTCGGCGCTTAGATCGGAATCGACCGCGATCTGAATCGCTGCGAGTACGACTCCACCAACCGCGTTCTTGAAACGCTTCCGCTTAGCGATCTTCAAAGGTATGAAGATGCACTCTCCCCTTACTCGTTGCTGGTTTCTCCATAGATAGATCTTGGTGAACATTTTTTGATTTACTACTACGTCTCCCAACAACTAGCCACGGGATCATTGAATCGCCGTTGCCGGCCATCGCTGTGGTTATTTATCATCACACACAATTTTTCATAGTGAATTGTGTGCCCTCTATCGCACACATCTGGATCTTTATAACCATTTGAGTTATCTTGGCTAATCGCAAACAGTTCATAAGAACAAACTGTCGTTGTAGATCGCACACACAAAGTTTTTCTGAATCGTATTTGATGGATCCGCCATCGCACACAGTTTTTCTCATTGGCGACGGAGCTTGAACTATATTGTTTGTTATTCATGCATCGCACACAGTTTCGTCGAAGGTCTCTGATTGATGTGTCGTCTTTGGACCATCCTGCAGTAGTGCCATGATCTCCATCATCATGATCTCCATCGTCGTGTCGTCATGTGGTTGTCTTGCCAATCTATTGCTTCTACAACTATTGCTAACTCATAGCGATAAAGTAAAGAAAAATGGCGTAAAAAAGATTAAAGACAACCCTATGGCTCCTGCCGGTTGTCGTACTCATCGACATGCAAGTCGTGATAACGATACAAAACATGATCATCTCATACATCACATATATCAAATCACTTCTTGGCCATATCACATTACAACATACCCTGCAAAAACAAGTTAGACGTCCTCTGCTTTGTTGTTGCAAGTTTTACGTGGCTGCTATGGGCAACTAGCAAGAACCATTCTTACCTACGCAAAGCCACAACGGTGATATTCAAGTTGCCTTTTAACCTTCTACAAGGACCACCTCTGTCGAATCCAATTCAACTAAAGTGGGAGAGACAGACACCCGCCAGCCACCTTTATGCAAACAAGTTGCATGTCAGTCGGTGGAACCGGTCTCTTGTGCGAGGACAAGTAAGGTTGGTCCGAGCCTCTTCATCGCACAATACCGCCGAATCAAAATAAGACTAAGGAGGTAAACAATCTTAACATCAACGCCCACAAACACTTTGTGTTCTACTCGTGCATATTATCTACGCATAGACCTAGCTCATGATGCCACTACTGGGGAACGTTGCATGGGAAACAAAAAATTTTCCTACGCACACGCAAGATCTATCCATGGAGATGCATATCTATGAGAGGGGGAGTGTATCTACATACCCTTGTAGATCGCTAAGCAGAAGCGTTTAGAAATGCAATTGATGTGGTCGTACGTCTTCATGATCCAATCGCGATCCGTTCCGATCTAGCACCGAACGGACGGTACCTCCGCATTCAGCACATGTGCAGCTCGATGATGCCTCTGCCTCCTCGATCCAGCGAGCGAGGGTGGAGTACTAGATGAGTTTTCCGGCAGCACGACGGCGTGGTGGTGGTGGTGGATCAATCTCAGCAGGGCTTTGCAAAGCGCCGCCGTAGATGCGATCGGAGGAAGAAACGGAGTTGGGAGAGAGGGAGGGATGCGCCCAGGGTTGAGGTGCGGCTGCCCTCACTCTCCCCACGTATATATAGGGGCAATGGGGAGGGGTGTGATACGTTCATTTTGCATCATGATTTCCTACTGTTATTTATTATGTTTTGTTGAATAATAATGCTTTAGGGAGTGATTCTAATGCCTTTTCTCTCATAATATGCAAGGTTTACATGAAGAGGGAGAATACCGGCAGATGGAATTCTGGACCTGAAAAAGCACATCTGAGATACCTATTCTGCACAACTCCAAAGAAGCTGAAATTTTACGGAGAATATTTTTGGTATATATGAAAAATACTGGAGCACCAAAACACCTGGGCGCGCCACCCTGGTGGGCACAAAACACCTGGGCGCGCCAGGTGGGCCACCCTGGTGGGCACAAAACACCTGGGCGTGCCAGGCCCCCCAGGCGCGCCCTGTTGGGTTGTGCCCTCCTCGGCCCACCTCCGGTGCCCATCTTCTGGTATATAGGGTCTTTTAACCTAGAAAAAAATAGGAGAGGACTTTCGGGACGGAGCGCCTCCGTCTCGAGGCGGAACTTGGGCAGGTGCACTTTTGCCCTCCGGCGGAGCGATTCCGCCGGGGGAATTTCCCTCCCGGAGGGGGAAATCGAAGCCATCGTAATCACCAACACCCCTCTCATCTTTTGGAGGCCAATCTTCATCAACACCTTCAACAGCACCATCTCCTCTCAAACCATAGTTCATCTCTTATGTTCAATCTTTGTACCGGAACCTCAGATTGGTACCTGTGGGTGACTAGTAGTGTTGATTACATCTTGTAGTTGATTACTATATGGTTCATTTGGTGGAAGATTATATGTTCAGATCCATTATGCTATTCAATACCCCTCTGATCTTGAGCATGAGTATTATTTGTGAGTAATTACCTTTCTTTTTGAGGTCACGGGAGAAGTCATGTCGCAAGTAATCATGTGAATTTGATATGTGTTCGATATTTTGATGATATGTATGTTGTGATTCCCTTAGTGGTGTCATGTGAACGTCGACTACATGACACTTCACCATCCTTGGGCCTAAGGGAATGCATTGTGGAGTAGTTATTAGATGACGGGTTGCTAGAGTGACAGAAGCTTAAACCCTAGTTTATGCGCTACTTCGTAAGGGGCTGATTTGGATCCAAACGTTTAATGCTATGGTTAGATTTTATCTTAATACTTTTCTCGTAGTTGCGGATGCTTGCGAGGGGGTTAATCATAAGTGGGAGGTTGTTCAAGTAAGAACAGCATCCAAGCACCGGTCCACCCACATATCAAACTATCAAAGTAGCGAACACGAATCAAACTAACATGATAAAAGTGTCTAGATGAAATTCACGTGTATCCTCAAGAACACTTTGCCTATTATTAGAAACTGTTCTGGCCTGTCCTTTGCCACAAAAGGATTGGGCTACCTTGCTGCACTTTATTTACCATTACCGTTACTTGCTCGTTACCAATTATCTTGCTATCAAACTATCTGTTACCTACAATTTCAGTTCTTGCAGAAATTACCTTGCTGAAAACCGCTTGTCATTTCCTTCTGCTCCTCGTTGGGTTCGACACTCTTACTTATCAAAAGGACTACGATTGATCCCCTATACTAGTGGGTCATCAAGAATCTTTTCTGGCTGTTGCCGGGGAGTGAAGCGCTCTTGGTAAGTGGAAATCAGTAAGGAAAAACTTATACTACGTGCTGAAATTTATTGTTACTTGTTACTATGGAAAACAATCCTTTGAGGGGTTTGTTCGGGGTATCTTCACCTCGACCGGAACCACAATTAATTGCCCCTCAACCTACTGCACCTACTACAAATATTGGTTATGAAATTCCTTCGGGTATGGTAGAATAACTGCTTGCTAAACCTTATGGAGGAGACGGAACTAAACATCCTGATATGCACCTCTTATATGTGAACGAAATTTGTGGATTATTTAAGCTTGTAGGTCTACCCGGAGATGAAGCTAATAAGAAGGTTTTCCCTTTATCTTTGTAGGGAAAATCATTAACATGGTATAGGCTATGTGATGATATTAGATCATGGAACTGGAATCGATTGCAATTGGAATTCCACCAAAAGTTTTATCCCATGCATCTAGTTCATCGTGATCGGAATTATATATATAATTTTTGGCCTCGTTAAGGAGAAAGCATCGCTCTAGCTTGGGGGAGGCTTAAGTCAATGTTATATTCATGCCCCAATCATGATATCCCGAGAGAAGTTATTATTCAGAATTTTTATGCTCGGCTTTCTCATAATGATCAATCCATGCTCGATACTTCTTGTGTTGGTTCTTTTATGAAGAAGACTATTGAATTCAAGTGGGATCTCTTAGAAAGAATTAAACTCAACTCTAAAGATTGGGAACTCCACGAAGGTAATGAGTCAGGTATAAAGCTTAAGTTTGATTGTGTTAAATCTTTTATGAATACTGATGCTTTTCACAAGTTTAGCACTAAATATGGACTTGACTATGAGATAGTAGCCTTTTTCTGTGAAGCATTTGCTACTCATGTTGATATCCCTAAAGAGAAGTGGTTTAAATATCATCCCCCTATTAAAGAAGAAATTAAAGAACCGGTCTTAGCTAAAGATGAAACCATCATTTACAATGTTGATCCAGTTGTGCCTACCACTTATATTGAAAAACCACCTTGCCCTGTTAGGATAAAGGAACATGCTAAGGTATCAACTGTGGTTCACAAGAGTAATATTATAGCACCCAAGCCCCCTGATCAAATTAAAGTAGAATCTAGTGTTGCTATGGTTAAAGATTTCTTGGTAGAAAATATTGATGGGCATGTTATCTACTTCTGTGATGAAGCTGCTAGAATTGCCAAACCTGATTAAAAAGATAAACATAGACCCATAGTGGGCATGCCTGTTATCTCAGTCAAGATAGGAGATCATTGCTATCATGGTTTATGTGATTTGGGTGCTAGTGTGAGTGCTATCCCTTTTACCTTATACCAAGAAATTATGAATGAAATAGCACCAGCTGAAATAGAAGACATTGATGTTACTATTAAACTTGCTAATAGAGACACCATCACACCACTTGGGATTGTTAGAGATGTTGATGTCTTGTGTGGGAAAGTAAAATATCCTACCGATTTTCTAGTTCTTGGTTCCCCAGAAGATGACTTTTGTCCCATTATCTTTGGTAGACCTTTCTTGAATACCGTCAATGCTAAGATAGATTGCGAAAAACAAACTGTTGGTGTTAGTTTTGGTGATGTGTCTCATGAGTTTAATTTTTCCAAGTTTAGTAGACAACCCCGTGATAGAGCATTATCTAGTAAGGATGAAATAATTGGTCATGCTTCTATTGTCGTGCCTCCTACTGATTCATTAGAACAATATTTGCTTGACCATGAAAATGATATGCACCTGCGTGAACGAAATGAAATAGATAAAAAATTCTTTGAACAACAACCTCTCCTGAAACACAATTTGCCTATCGAAACTCTTGGAGGTCCTCCACCTAAAGGTGATCCTGTGTTTGAATTAAAGCAATTCTTTGAAGTATGCTTATCTTGATGAGAAAAAGATATAACCTGTTATTATTAGTGCTAACCTTTCAGAACATAAAGAAGAAAGATTATGAAAAGTTCTATGGAAGCAATGGGCTGCTATTGGATATACTCTTGATGATCTTAAGGGCATTAGTCCCACTCTATGTCAGCACAAGATTAATATGGAACCTGATGCTAAACCCGTTGTTGATCACCAACGGCGATTGAATCCTAAGATGAAAGAAGTGGTAAGAACTGAAATATTAAAGCTTCTAGAAGCAGGTATAATCCATCCCATAGCTGATAGTAGATGGGTAAGTCCCGTTCATTGTGTCCCTAAGAAGGGAGGTATTACCGTTGTTCCTAATGATAAGAATGAACTCATTCCACAAAGAATTGTCACTGGCTATAGAATGGTAATTGAGTTTAGGAAATTAAATAAAGCTACTAGAAAAGATCATTACCCTCTGCCTTTCATTAATCAGATGCTAGAAAGATTATCTAAGAACACACACTTTTGTTTTCTGGACGGATATTCTGGTTTCTCTCAAATACCTGTGTCACAATCTAATCAAGAGAAAACCACCTTTACTTGCCCTATTGGAACCTATGCTTATAGATGTATGCCTTTTGGTTTATGCAATGCACCTGCTACCTTTCAAAGATGTATGACTGCTATATTCTCTGATTTTTGTGAAAAGACTGAGGAGGTTTTTATGGATGATTTTTCCGTTTACGGGACTTCTTTTGATGATTTCTTAAGCAACCTTGATCGAGTTTTGCAGAGATGTGGACAAACTAATCTTGTCTTGAATTGGGAGAAGTGCCACTTTATGGTTAATGAAGGTATTGTCTTGGGGCATAAAATATCTGAATGAGGTATTGAGGTGGATAAAGCTAAAGTTGATGCAATTGAGAAAATGCCATGTCCTAAAGATATTAAAGGTATTCGAAGTTTCCTTGGTCGTGTTGGTTTCTATAGGAGGTTCATTAAAGACTTCTCTAAAATTTCTAGGCCTCTTACTAATCTTTTGCAAAAGGACATCCCTTTTGTTTTTGGTGATGATTGTGTTGAAGCCTTTGAAACACTCAAGAAAGCCTTAACCTCTGCACCTATCGTTCAACCACCTGATTGGGACTTGCCTTTTGAAATTATGTGTGATGCTAGTGAATATGCTGTTGGTGCTCTTCTAGGACAAAGAGTTGATAAGAAATTGAATGTTATCCATTATGCTAGCAAAACTCTAGACAGTGCCCAACGAAATTACGCTACTACTAAAAAAGAATTTTTAACAGTTGTGTTTGCTTGTGATAAATTTAGATCCTACATTGTTGACTCCAAAGTTATTGTTCACACCGATCATGCTGCTATAAAATACCTTATGGAAAAGAAAGATGCGAAACCTAGACTCTTTAGGTGGGTTCTCTTGCTTCAAGAATTTGACTTACATATCGTTGATAGGAAGGGAGCTGAGAACCCCGTAGCTAATAACTTGTCTAGGTTGGAAAATATTCTTGATGACCTACTACCTAGTGATGATAGCTTTCCTGATGAACAGTTAGCTGCAATAAATGTTTCTCAAAACACTCCTTGGTATGCTGATTATGCTAATTACATTGTTGCTAAATATATACCACTTAGCTTCACATACCAACAAAAGAAAAAAACTCTTCTATGATTTAATACATTACTTTTGGGATGACCCACATCTTTATAAAGGAGTAGATGGTATTATTAGACGTTGTGTACCTGAGCATGAACAGGAACAAATCCTATGGAAATGTCATTCCGAAGATTATGGAGGACATCATGCTGGAGATAGAACCGCTCACAAGGTATTGCGATCTGGTTTTTATTGGCCTACTCTCTTCAAGGATGCTCGTAATTTTGTCTTGTCTTGTGATGAATGTCAAAGAATTGGTAATATCGGTAAGCATCAGGAAATACCTATCAATTATTCACTTGTTGTTGAGCCATTTGATGTTTGGGGTTTTTATTACATGGGACCTTTTCCTTCCTCTAACGGGTACACTTATATTTTGGTTGTTGTTGATTATGTCACTAAGTAGGTAGAAGCTATTCACCACACCTCCAATAAAATGCTTAAAGAGGTTATCTTCCCGAGGTTTGGAGTCCCTAGATACTTAATGACTGATGGTGGTTCACACTTTATTCATGGTGATTTCCGTAAGATGCTTGCTAAATATGATGTTAACCATAGAATTGCATCACCCTATCATCCTCAATCTAGTGGTCAAGTTGAACTTAGCAATAGGGAAATAAAATTGATATTACAAAAAACTGTCAATAGGTCTCGAAAGAATTGGTCTAAGAAACTAGATGATGCACTTTGGGCCTATAGAACAGCTTATAAAAATCCTATGGGTATGTCTCCATACAAAATGGTATATGGTAAAGCTTGTCATTTGCCTCTAGAGTTAGAACATAAAGCATTTTGGGCAATTAAAGAACTCAACTATGATTTCAAACTTGCCGGTGAGAAGAGGCTATTTGATATTAGCTCACTAGATGAATGGAGAACCCAAGCCTATGAAAATGCCAAACTATTCAAAGAAAAATTAAAAAATGGCATGACAAAAGAATCAAAAATCGGGAATTCAAAATAGGAGACTATGTTCTTTTGTTTAACTCTCGTTTAAGATTGTTTGCAGGTAAGCTTCTCTCCAAATGGGAAGGACCTTATATTATCGAAGAGGTTTATCGTTCTGGAGCTATCAAGATTAATAATGCCGAAGGTACTAACCCGAAGGTGGTAAATGGACAAAGAATTAAGCACTATATCTCAGGTACGCCTATTATTGTTGAAAGCAATGTTATCCAAACCATGACACTGGAGGAACACATAAAAGAAACCTTCCGGAACACTCCAGAATTTCGAAAAATAGGAGGTACGTGATACGGTGAGTAAACGGACCCGAAAAATCCGCAAAAATATTTTTTGTCAGTTTTGGAATATTAGAAAATTTTGGAAAATAATAAATAAACCGGAAGGCAACCGAGGTGAGCACGATACACCAGGGCATGCTAGCCCTTCCAGGCGTGCCCTGTGGGTTGTGCCCACCTCGGACACCTTCCCGACTCCGCTTTCCTTCCATATGCTTGCTTTCCAAGAATAAAAATTCTCTATATATACCCCCGACTGTTTTGACTACCGCATCGCAGAAAAATCCTTTGTTCTTGTTTCGTGCTATTTTCCTATCAGATCTACCAGGCCAGGCATCATGTCTTCTCCCTCCTCCAATAACGTAGAAGAACATGCCTGGCTAATGAAGATGGAGCTGAAGAGGGAGGAGCCAAAAGAAGTCAACAAGGAGGACAAGGGCAAGGAGGCTATGGGGGATCACGCCCCAGAAGGAGGGCAATCCATGCCAACAGAGGAGGGGGAAGGATAAGATATCCTTCAACCTTATTACAGCCATCTCACCCCTATTGAAATCGAAGCTTTTAGGGATTTTGAAGCGGTCCGTGTTCAGAATAAATTTCTCACTCGTGAAAATATTTTGCTAGAGGTGCACATCAATAACCTTCGGAGAGTCATCCGCAAATTGGAGTACCTATTGAGTCTGAAGTGTGATACATCATCACCACCACCTACTTCATCACCACCACCAAAGGAGACTTGAGCACACGGGTATGGGCACTCCCCTTGGCTTGAGCCAAGCTTGGGGGAGGTGCCCTGGTATCGTATCACCATCACTTTTATTCACCTTTACCTATTCTAGTTCGATCTTTAGTTCCCTTTTGATTTAGTTGAATAAAAGTTTAGCATGATCTATTTTCGTGGTCTATCTATCTATGTAATCGAGTGAGGGTTATATAATAAAGTTTGGTTTGAGTTTTTGCCTCTCTACTTTCTTGCTGCAAACAAACTAAAGGAAAAAGAAATAAATGAAAAGAATCATATGTTATTTTATGGTGAGTAATGACATCACATAAAGAAAAGTATAAGTAGTAAAATTTATTGGAGATTGACAAACATAGCATTGGTCAATGATGCAATTCATGGAAGAATTAATAAGGGAAGAGAAGATTCACATGCAAATACACTATCTTGGACATCTTTTATGATTGTGAGCCCCCATTAAATATTATATGTCAAAATGGTTGACTTTGGACAAGGAAGATGATACGTCTCCAACGTATCTATAATTTTTGCTTGTTCCATGCTGTTATATTATCATTCTTGGATGTTTTACAATCATTTTATAATAACTTTATATCATTTTTTGGGACTAACCTATTGACATAGTGCCAAAGTGCCAGTTGCTATTTTTGCTGGTTTTTTACTTCGCAGAATATCAGTACCACACGGAGTCCAATCGCGACGAAACTTTTTGGAGATTTTTTCTGGACCACAAGACACCCAGTGGGCCAAAGAAGTGCCAGAGAGGTGGGTTGTGGAGGCCACAACCCACATGGGCGTGCCAGGGGGCCCCCGGCGCGCCCTGTTGGGTTGTGCCCTCCACGGGGCCCCCCTCCACCGCCTCTGACGCCTATAAATTCCCAAATATTCAGAAAACCCTAGGGGAGTTGACGAAACACAATTCCAGCCGCCGCAAGTTCCAGAACCTCGAGATCCAATCTAAACACCATCACGGAGGGATTCATCTTCTTCATAGGTGCCTCTCCGAGGATGCCTGAGTAGTCCACCATAAACCTACGGGTCCGTAGGCAGTAGCTAGATGGCTTCCTCTCTCTCTTTTGATTCTCAATACAGTGGTCTCTTGGAGATCTATTTGATGTGAACTTTTGCGGTGTCTTTGTTGGGATCCGATGAATTTTGAGTTCATGATCAGTTTCTATCCATGAATATTATTTGAGTCTTGTTTTATCTCTTATATTCATGATTACTTATAGCCTCGTATTTCTTGTTCGAATCTTTGGTTTAGTTTGGCCAACTAGATCGATTTTCATGCCATGGGAAGAGGTGCTTTGTGATGGGTTCTATCTTGCGGTGTCCTTTCCCAGTGATAGAAGGGGCAGCAAGGCACGCATGTATCGTTGCCATTAAGGATAACGAGATGGGGTCTATTCCTACATGAATAGATCTTGTCTGCATCATGTCATCGTTCTTATTGCATTACTCTGTTTTTCCATGAACTTAATACACTAGATGCATGCTGGATAGCGGTCGATATGTGGAGTAATAGTGGTAGATGCAGGCAGGAGTCGGTCTACTTATCTTGGACGTGATGCCTATATAATGATCATCGCCTTGGATATCGTCATGATTATTTGATCTTCTATCAATTGCCCAATAGTAATTTGTTCACCACCGTGTGCTATACTCATGAGAGAAGCCACTAGTGAAACCTACGGCCCCCGGGTCTACTTTTCTAACATATTGCTTTCCGATCTATCTTTTTGCCTCTTTGTTTTCAGATCTACTAAACTAAAAACCCAAAAATATATTGCTGCACTTTTTATTTGCTCTTTTTATTTTGTGCACTTGAGAGATCTATCTCTCCTATCTATCACTACCTAGTCTATCTTTTTACCATAGAGAGATTGAAAACCTCTCTTTCGCGTCGGGTTGCAAGTATTTGTTATTTGTGTGCAGGTGCTGCTTATTGGGTGGTGGTGATCCTCCGACTGGTTCGATAACCTTGGTTTCATAAATAAGGGAAATACTTACCGTTGCTGTGCTGCATCATCCCTTCCTCTTTGGGGAAATACCGACACAGTCTCATGCCACGTCAAAGGAGTTTCTGGCGCCGTTGCTGGGGAGGAAGCGGTCTCTTCTATGTGCCAATCTCTGGCGCCGAGGAGACACCATCATCATCTACTAGGTTCGTAATCACAAATCTCATATACTTGCAATTACATTAGTTTCCATTTGCCTCTCGTTTTCCTCTCCCCCACTTCACCAATTTGCCATTTATTCGCCCCTTTTTCGTTTGCCTTCTTGTCGTCAGATCTCTTGCTTGCTTGCAATCTTGTTTGCGTAGTCACGATGACTCAAGAAAACACCATGTTGTGTGATTTTTCCAATACAAATAACAATGATTTTATTAGTATTCCTATTGCTCCTCCCGCCACTAGTGCGGAGTCTTGTGATATTAATACCGCTTTGTTGAATCTTGTCATGAAAGATCAATTTGCCGGTACTCCTAATGAGGATGCCGCATCCCATCTAAACACGTTCGTAGAATTGTGTGATATGAAAAAGAAAAAAGATGAGGAAAATGATATTGTGAAGTTTAAATTATTTCCTTTTTCCTTGCGGGATCGTGCAAAAAATTGGTTTTCCTCTTTCCCTCGCAATAGTATCGATTCTTGGAATAAGTGCAAGGATGCTTTTATTACTATGTATTTTCCGCCCGCGAAAATTATTTCCCTTAGGACACAAATCATGAATTTTAAGCAACTTGAGCACGAACATGTTGCACAATATTGGGAAAGAATGAAATTGATGCTAAGAAATTGTCCTACTCATGGTTTATATCTTTGGATGATCATACAAAAAATTTATGCGGGATTGAATTTTGTCTCTAGAAATCTTTTAGATTCCGCCGTGGGTGGTACTTTTATGGAAATTACTTTGGATGAAGCTACTAAATTGCTAGATAATATCATGGCAAATTACTCACAATGGCACACCGAAAGAGCACCTACTAGTAAAAAAGGTTAATTCGGTTGAAGAAATTAGTACTTTGAGTGATAAGGTTGATGCTTTGATGAAGTTGGTTGCTAGTAAAAATGCTCCTATTGATCTTAATGATGTGCCTTTGTCTACTTTGATTGAGAAAATAATGATTCCGTAGATGTGAACTTTGTCTCGCGAAACAATTTCAATAACAATGCTTATAGAGGTAATTTTAATCCTAGGCCTTTTCCTGGAAATTCCTCTAATAATTATGGTAATTCCTCTTACAATAATAATAGGAACACCTCTGATCTTGAGAGTAATATTAAAGAATTTACCAATGCACAAAAGGCTTTCAATACTACGATAGAAGAAAAGTTGAATAAGATTGATGATATGTCAAGAAGCATTGTTAGAATTTCTCATGATGTTGAAAATCTCAAGTTCAAAGCTTTTGTGCCTAAGATTTATGAATCAATTAAAGCTTTATATGTCTCTATGGATGAAAGTAAGAAAAGAACCGCTATGCTTAGAGCTAAAAGAGAAATCTTAGAAAAATCGTTTTCTAGTGTTTGCCTTTATAAAAAGGGATTTTTATTTCTGTGCCCCTGGTTCCTTAGTTGTACTCATTCATCCCCACACTCTTAACTTTTGCTCACTTTTCACCATTCCTTAGTCCGAAACCCTCAGAAATCGTCACACGGGGGGATGCCGTCGGGTCAATGGTTTGACCGTTAACTCTGGCCTGTGGGGCCACGTTGGACTGTGTCGCCCGTTGGACCTGCCAAGTGGGGCCGCGTTTGGACTGTGTTGCCCTCCTTCTACCATTCTGATGTGTAGGGCCGCGCTGGACTGTGTCGCCCGTTGGACGGTGGCGCTGGTTGGACTGTTGGGCCGTGATTTCGTTTGGGCCGTTGAATTAAATGCCCGCGTCCATGCGCTGATGCACGCCGCCACGATAAGCCTGCTATGCATGCGCGACATGATCCAGCTAGCCTGCCTGCATGCGCCGTTGCGAGCCGCCACGGACGCAGCCTTCCTGTGAGCCGCCACGGACGCAGCGACTGTCGCTGCTGCCGGTTCATCTCTTCTCGCACGCGCCTCCTCGATCGATTCACTGTTCACACCGTCTCAGCCTTTGACCTCCGCAGCATCAATTCAGCCTGGCAATTAAATTCTAGGGCATACCGATCGACGTGCGCCGCCAGCAAGCCTGCTATGCATACCACGTGATCCAGCTAGCCTGCCTGCATGTGCCGATGCACTGCCACGAACGTAGCGACAGTCGCTGCCGCTGGTCCTCTCTTCTCGCACGCGTCTCCACCTTCCAGGTGCCATAGACCGAGGCCAGGGTGCAGTACTACGGGCAAGCTTCGATGACCTTTTTTACCCACCCATAGGTCACTCCCTCCATGTACAAAAGCATGCAATTTGAAGCATATAATAGTTCTTAACATAGATAGATAGTTCTTACATAAATCATTATATAACACGACATAGAATTAAGGGAACCCTAGAAATAAAGCTCAGAGAGCATAATAGCAGCATACAATATATATCCTACGTACTACGTAGTGCACTACGCCTCTTCGTCGTCGGAGATGGCCTGATCCACCTGCGCCGCCGCCTGTGCCTCCTCCTGCGCCGCCCGCGTTGCCTCCATCTGCTGCTGACGAAGACGCCGGGCCTGCTCCGACCGGATGGAGTTGAGGATCACCACCTGGTCGGGCCACAGATAGTAGACCGGCGGTGCCTCCACTTCCGGCTCCTCCGGCGGCTCCTCCTCCTCCGGCCCCTGCGGCGGCGCCTCCTCCTTCGGCTGCCGCGGCGGTGCCTCCTCCTCCGGCTCCTGCGGCGGCTTCTCCTCCTCCGGCTGCGGCGGCGCCTCCTCTGGCTCCTCCTCCCCCATCTCCGACCCCTCCTCAAAATCCTCCTCCGGTTCCATAGGTAGCCTCGCTTGCCTCCGAATTTGGGCCTGCCGAAGGAGGAAGAGACGGTGTTCGACTGTGTAGTACTGGCGGCGTGGTGGCATGGATGATGGGCTCTGAGAGGGGAGTGCTTGGGTGCCGGCGAGGAGAGGGAGCAGGCGGATGAGCTAGGGCTGGGGGACGCCCTCCGGCTTAAATAGCCGTCTATGGATAATGACGGGGAGTCGGGCGAGTGGGTGATCCAGCGATCCAACGATGCAGAGCCGTCCAACGATCCAACGATCCAACGATGCAGAGCAAATAGTCCATCATTTTATCAAATATTCCAATAACAGAGCAAAAAAAATGTGCTCCAAAGAAATTTGAATTTGAGAAATGTGCTCCAAAAAAATGCAAAAAAAAAACCTTATAAATTTTTGAATAGTTTGTGGCCATTTTGCATGATAAAAATAAATTTGGCCCTTATAAATTTGGTCATTTTGCATTTGTATTGAACAAATTGTTGTGTAATTTCAAACGATGCAAAAAAACAGAGCCAGCACGTTCACTAAAAACAGAGCAAACGATGCAAAAAAAGACGAAATTCGATGGCCCAACCAGAGCTTGGTTTCCTTTTGGGCCCAATAACTACGTTTTTTTTCTCGGAGTCAATGATGGGCGAGCAGCCGAGCACAACCAATAGGATCGCCTCTCGCGGATCGCCCCACGATCCAACGATGCGGAGCCGTCCATATGATCGGACGGCTGACGTTCGGAGCTAGGGTTAGGAGGGGTTTTGAGCTGGTCAACGGGGTTTCCAAGGCTTTGACTGAGCATAACTAATTTAAAAAAAATCGAAAAAATATGAAACCTTCGCCGTTCGTTGTTTTATAAGACACACTAACGAGGAAAAATACTAAACTTGGTATACAGACATTTTAAAAAAAAACTAGCTGGCACGATCGAGGTCAAATGAGCACCATTAATTTAAAAAAAATCAAAAAAAAATATAAAACCTGTGCACAGTGTTGTCTTATGTGACATGTTACCAACCAAAAATCATAAACTTGGTCTATGGTCATTTTCATGAAAAAACCTTCACACATATGAGCTATCATGTACAACATTTCATAGAGTTCAAGGAGAGGAGGTAGGGTTACCTTCTGTTTTTGAAATTTTTTAAAAAATCAAAAAAAATCACCAAAGCTTTATTTCATAGTGAATAAGAAGGATCTGAATTTAGTTTTCCATTTTCATATTTTAAATGTGTTTTTAATAGTTTTTATATTAAAGCTTATTTTTTCAAAAGAAAATGTAAAAATATGAAGATTAATTCAAAAAATAGTGAGACTTCGAATCTACACTATATAGATTGAATAGGTGTTAATAAAAAACATTTGGCTCATTTAGAGTAGGTCCAAAAAAACTTGATTACAAATGGGGCTGTTTACCCTATAGCCTGGGAGCTCATTTGGAGCACATTTCTCAAATTCAAATTTCTTTGACCTCCTCTAAATCACCTCAAATTTTGCACACATGATCTCCTACACAAACATAGATAGGTTGCCATGTTTTTTTTTTTGCATTTTTTTGAATTTATACTGTCCTGTCGAATGTCAGTTCAAAACATCGGATAATGAGACATGGTGGGAAAAGCATGCATTTGATTAATAAACATACTCCTTTATTACAAAAAATCATTACATCTTCATTGAAATGATGGACTATTTGCTCTTTTTTCTTATTCTTTGCAGCATGTCTGATCAGTGAAGCAACACTGAAATAGCATAGTACCATACCATCCATAGATAGCAGAAAAATTTAAAAAACATCATCACAAATTTAAAAAACATCATCACAAATTTAAAAAACATCATCACAAATTTAAAAAACATCATAAATACCCAATATAGATATCCATATATACCATCATAGTACCATACCATCCATAGATAGTTCACACACAAAGTTCACCAAACAACCAAAAGTAATTAACATCATCACATCATCACATCACTTGGGAAGGGGAGTCAGGACTTTCGCGAGGACACCATGCTGCCCCTTGATCTTGTAGTCCTCCCCGTGGTTGGCTACATCTTCTGCATGAGCTAGAAGGTGAACGAAGCGGCCAGACTTTGGCTTTGGCTTGGTGGTGCAGTAGGGGCAGCGCCAAGTGTTGGTCTTGCTTTTGTAGTAGTAATCAGCTCCCTTGGCCCTGATCTTCTCCTCTTCCTTCGCTTTGAAGGACGCGAAGTTGCCGTCGTCCACATCCACATCTTCTCCAGAGACATACTGCACACACGAATGAATTACATTAATACATTATAGATTCATATACACCATGTCAAAGGAACTAAATGAACAATCTAAATTTCAAGTAGGCTTACCTCATACACTTCGTCGTCACCATACCCTGGATCGTACGGGTCCTTGAACCGAGCAAGGTCCAGCTTCCTCTTTTTCCCCCAACCATCATCCTCCTGAATATACAATTACATCCATCACTAGTAAATACAGAATCCAATTGAAAATTTAGATATGCACACATGACACATTGATCATAGGGCTAATATACTATGATCCTATTTGCATTTTCCATTGTCATGCACACACATTGAACAACAGAGCTAATATAACTACATATTGTGGACAAATTTATATACTAATGAATCAAATAACTTCTTAATAATGGATTCCATTTGGGCATATGACATTCAAAACCCCAATCTGCGTAGCATTCAAATAAAAAATCTAATAGGGACCCAATCTAATAAGCATACATGTCTGTAGCATTAAAAACACCAATCTGTGTAGCATTATAAACAAGGGAAACAAATCTAATAAGCATACATCTATGTAGCATTGAATACAGATCTATCTAGCATTTTTGCAAAGAATGTAATCCAAAAAACCCTAGTACAAAAACCCCAATCCCCCCCCATTCAGAAAACCCCGGCCCATCCGTCAAACCAACTACTCTAACCATCTGTACTACCGTACGAATCACAATCTAACCAATGCAACTAACTCTACAAGATAAATATTCGAACTAACAAGCAAGTGCAAATACCTCCTGCTCCTCGCCAGGCTGCGCATCGGGATGTACTGCGCCGCTCGACGCCGTCACCTTCAGCTCCGGCAGCGCTGAGGCAGAGCCTGCCACCTCCTTCTCCACATCCGCAGCGGTTGCGAGTTTCCCTGCACCGCCGTGGACGCCGCCAACGTCCTTCACTTCATCCGCCGTCACCGCGCCCTGCAGCTCCACTACTACATCTCCGGCCGCTGCTCCGGCGTCGCCACGAGCGTCCGCCATCGGACAGATGGAGGCGATGAAGGTGAGGAAGAGGATGCGGTGGGGGAGAGCAAGACGGTGCGGTGGAGGCAGGGGAGGAAAGCGAGATGACGCAGTGGGGGAGAGGAAGACGATGCGGCAGGGAGGGGATTTGGGGGAAATGGTAGGGGCGATGCGCCGGGAGGTGGTTCCCCCTCTTTATACGATGGGACGTTTCGGGCAAGTCCCATGGACACGTGCTACCCCACGACCGCGGTCAGTTGCATGCGCGGGAGCGGCCCCACTCGTCAGAGTTAACGGTCAGAGGCATTGACCCGACGGCAACGTCCGTTGTAACCTGTTCTGAGGGTTTCGGGCAAGGGAGTGGGGAAAAGTGAGCAAAAGTTAAGAGCGTGGGGATGAATGAGTACAACTAACAAACCAGGGGCACAGATGTAAAAATCCCTTATAAAAATGCTGGAGATCTTAAAGTGATTGTTGTTTCTTCTATTGATTCCTTGTTTAGTAATATTAAGATTGATGATGAAGGGACTGAAGTAGAGTCAACTTTAGCTAGAAGGCGTCCCAATAATTTGGAGGGTGAAAATCTTGATGAAATTTTTGATAAAAGTGGGTTTGAAGAGGTCAAAACTTTAACTAGTGATGTGCCCACTATTTTGGATTGCAAAGACTTTAATTATGATAGTTGCTCTTTGATTGAATGTATTTCTTTGCTGCAATCCATGTTGAATTCACCCCATGCTTATGAACAAAATAAAGCTTTTACTAAACATATCGTTGATGCCATGATGAAATCTTCTGAAGAACAGTTGGAGTTGGAGATTTCTATTCCTAGAAAATTACATGATGAGTGGGAACCTACCGTTAAGGTCAAGATTAAAAATTATGAGTGCTTTGCTTTATGTGATTTGGGTGCTAGTGTTTCCACGATTCCGAAATCTTTATGTGATGTACTTGGTCTCACCAATATTTAAGAATGCTCTCTTAATTTGCACTTGGCGGATTCTACTATTAAAAAACCTTTGGTAAGAATTAATGATGTTCTTATTCTTGCAAATAGGAACTATGTTCCCATATAGTTTATTGTTCTTGATATTGATTGCAATCCGTCTTGTCCCATTATACTTGGTAGACCGTTTTTACGTACTATAGGTGCCGTGATTGATATGAAAGAAGGCAATATTCGTTTTCAATTTCCACTAAGAAAGGGTATGGAACACTTACCTAGAACAACAATTAAGCCACCATATGAATCAATCATGAGGGAATCCTATGGATCCAAAACCAAAAATGACAATACTTGAAACTATGCGTTATGCCTAGCTAGGTGCGTAAAACGATAGCGCTTGTTGGGAGGCAACCCAATGAATAAATAATTTTTTGCTTTTTCCCTTCTGTTTTTGAGTGTTGACACAATTATGCCTGTGTTATGATTGTGTTTTTATGGTTTATTTAGTGTTTGTGCCAAGTCGATCCTTTAGGATGATCCATAAGATGAGTAGAAGCGATGCTGAATCTAAAACAGAAACTTTGCGCCCAGTATTTGAATTTTCATTTTTTACTGGAACGTGATCTTGGGCTGAATTATTAACAAAGTATTGCTATACAAATTCTCTATGTTGTCCTAATTTTTCAGAATTTTTAGAGTTACAGAAGTATGGTTAGAGTACAGATTACTACAGATTGTTCTGTTTAAGACAAATTCTGTTTTCGTTGCATTGTGTGCTTGTTTTGATGGATCTATGGGTTATATTGAAGGGTATGAGCCATGGTAAAGTTAAAATACAGTAGGTATAATGTAATAATAAAATATGAATGGGTTTGCAACAGCACCTAAGGTAGTGATTTGCTTTATTATACTAACGGATCTCACGAAGATTTTGTTGAGTTTTGTGTGATTGAAGTTTTCAAGTTTTGGGTGAGATCACGATGGATGAAGGAATAAGGAGTGAAAAGAGCCTAAGCTTGGGGATGCTACAACACTCCCAAGATATATCCAAAGATAAACAAGCGACTAAGCTTGGGGATGCCCCCGAGTGGCATCCCCTCTTTCTTCTAACGACCATCGGTATTTTACATGGAGATATATTTTTATTCGTCACATATCATGAGTTTTGCTTGGAGCGTCTTGTATCATTTGAGTCTTTGCTTGCTTTGCTTATTAGTTTTTCACTTGTATCCTTTCTGTACACACCTATTTGGGAGAGCCAAAATTATGCTATGATTTGTTAGAATTGCTCTCTATGCTTCACTTAAACTTTTTGAGCTATAGAATAGCTCTAGTCCTTCACTTATATCTTTTTGAGCACGGTGTGCTTGGAAATTTGTGTAGAAATACTCTCATGCTTCACTTAGATTAATTTGAGAGTTAGTAAATTTTGAAGAAATCCTCTCATGCTTCACTTATATCTTTTTGAGACATGAAATCTTTATGCTCATGTGCTTCACTTAAACTTGTTTGAGCTTGTCAAAAAGCAATGGCAATATATGAAACTAGTCCCAAAGTGATAGATATCCAAGGAGGATATAATAAAAACTTTCATGAAGATCATTGGACAAATTAAACTCGATTCCTTGTAATAGTTTTGAGATATGATGATAGTAATATGTGGGTCATGTTAGTGAGTAATTATGCTTTAGTAGTAATATTGGTGTTAAGGTTTGTGATTCCCTATGCAAGTACGAAAGCCAATAGTTATGCAATGAAATTACATCCTACTTATGGTGCATTATTCGGTGTTAGTTATGCTCAATGCTCGCTTATGTGAATTTTCGTTTCTTGGTTTGGTTGCTTCTCAATCTATTTGCTAACCTCCATTTGTACTAAGTAGAAATACTACTTGTGCATCCAAACTCCTTAAACCAAGTTTTGCCTTATGAGTCCACCAAACCTACCTATATGCGGTATTTCCATGCCGTTCCAAGCAAATTTGTATGTGCCATCTCTAATTTTCAAAATAAACTTCTCTTTTGTGTGCTCGTACCGCTCATGAAACGGTGGGGAGTGTCCAATATTTTTCCATGCTAGATGTGTTATTCTTAAGATGAGTGTTTATTCACTTGTCATTGCACGAGAGTGCGGCGGTAATAGGGATGCCCATTCCCGAAATGAAAAAGAAAAAATATATTTACTTTATGCAAATAATAAATTCCTTGGAAAGTGTTGGTATGGAAGGCAACCATGGATACGGCCCGCCATGGAATGTCAAAGAATGGTGGAAAAAGGAATAAACTTTATTTTCTGTTTGGGAACCACCTATGATATATCTAGCATGGAAAGTATTGTGAGCTACTTTGTCGTTTTCGTTGACAGGAAAAGCATGCCACCCAAAATATTTTTCTCTCTCAATTTTAAAACTTTGAGCTGTGGCACCTCTACAAATCCCTACTTCCCTCTGCGAAGGGCCTATCTATTTACTTTATGCAATTTTTATTTTTTACTTTGAGTCTCCACCATCTCTTATAAAGCACCAACTAGGGGGCACTATGATCGTACTTGAGCATTGGGCATAGCTAATATTTGAGTGTGTTTCATGAATGGATCAATGATTGAGCATGATGGGCTAGGGATAACTTTCGTTAGTGTTGATATTTTGAAAGACATGGTTGCTTGTTGGCATGCTTGAGTATTGAAGTCATTATGTTAAAACTAGACTATTGCTTTGAATCATCTACAAGTCCAAATGTCCGTGCTACAAAAGAAAAAGAATATGAGATGCACATGTTAGGCAACATTCCACATCAAAAATTCTGTTTTTATCATTTACCTACTCAAGGACGAGTAGGAATTAAGCTTGGGGATGCTGATACGTCTCCAACGTATCTATAATTTTTGCTTGTTCCATGCTGTTATATTATCATTCTTGGATGTTTTACAATCATATTATAACAACTTTATATCATTTTTGGGGACTAACCTATTGACATAGTGCCAAAGTGCCAGTTGCTGTTTTTGCTTGTTTTTTACTTCGCAGAATATCAGTACCGAACGGAGTCCAATCGTGACGAAACTTTTTGGAGATTTTTTCTGGACCAGAAGACACCCAGTGGGCCAAAGAAGTGTCAGAGAGGTGGGTTGTGGAGGCCACGACCCACATGGGCATGCCAGGGGGCCCCCGGCGCGCCCTGTTGGGTTGTGCCCTACACGGGGACCCCTGCACCGCCTCTGACGCCTATAAATTCCCAAATATTAAGAAAACCCTAGGGGAGTCGACGAAACACAATTCCAGCCGCCGCAAGTTCCAGAACCTCGAGATCCAATCTAAACACCATCACGGAGGGGTTCATCTTCTTCATAGGTGCCTCTCCGATGATGCGTAAGTAGTCCACCATAGACCTACGGATCCGTAGGCAGTAGCTAGATGGCTTCCTCTCTATCTTTTGATTCTCAATACAATGGTCTCTTGGAGATCTATTTGATGTAAACTTTTGCGGTGTGTTTGTTGGGATTTGATGAATTTTGAGTTCATGATCAGTTTCTATCCATGAATATTATTTGAGTCTTCTTTTATCTCTTATATGCATGATTACTTATAGCATCGTATTTCTTCTTTGAATCTTTGGTTTAGTTTGGCCAACTAGATCGATTTTTCTTGCCATGGGAAGAGGTGCTTTGTGATGGGTTCGATCTTGCGGTGTCCTTTCCCAGTGACAGAAGGGGCAGCGTGTAACAGCCCGAGACCGACGCTCCAGAAGATTCCCATTTTATTCCATTGTCGTCGCGTGATTCGTTTTATTGTCGCATTCAATATCGCATCATTCGCATCATCTGCACAGCATCGTCACTCGTTTTTGAAAAACTTGCATCCGTTCGTAGTGCCAGTTCTCCCCGTTTGTGTCGTCGACCGTTTCGAGGCCAACCACACACGCACGCGCCCGCGGCATCGAAAAAATATTGTTTTTAAAGTGCGTGAAAAATATTCTCGGATTGGGTCGAAAGTTGGCATGCGGTCTTGTTATATTGTAGGTAGACCGCCTGCCGAATTTCGTCCCAATCGGACGTCGTTTGATACCCGGACGGTCGACCGTAGCAGCATCGTATCGGTTTAATCGTCGGACGTTTTCGCGGTTTAAAAAACGTGTCGTCGGGCCACCAAAGCTCCCTCTCTTCTCAGCCCAACCCCTCTAGCACAGCCCACCAGCCCACCATCACCTAACCCTAAACCCCTCCGCTTCCGGACCGTCCGATCGGTCCGAATTCGGGCAAAAACCCTCACCCCTAGCCCTCACTTGCTATATATGGACACCCTAGCATCCAAATCTGGAACCCTAGCCACCTTGCCTCGAATTCCGTCCGCAGCCGCTCCACCACCGCCACTTGTCCACCCAGCCTCCTCCCACCTCGCGTCAGGCCCGCCCGGGCCCGAGGGAGGCCCGCCGAGCCCATCCAGGCCCGCGAGAGCCCACGCCTGGAGCCGCCGCCACTGACCGCGAGCGAGCCCGCGTCGCCAATCGCAGGAGCTCGCCCGATCCTTCCTGGGCGCCTGCCGCAGCCGCCGCCTCGCCGGTGCGCCCCGCCGCCGCCGCGCCTCCTCACCGGATACCTCGCCGCCTCGCCTCGCTGCCCCGCGTGCCCGCCACGAGTAGCCGCGCCCGATGCCGTTCCTACCTGTCTCCGCGATGGCCACCTCGACCTCGCGCCGCCCGTGCCCCGATCTGCCAGTGTCGACGACCGGAGCCACCGCCGAGCCCAGATCCGGTGACCCCCACCTTGGATCCGGCCATCCCCGCCGGATCCCGCCTTCCCGCGCCGCTATTCACCGCCGTTGACCAAGGCCGCCATCGCTGTCCTCCCTGCTCGAGCAGGAGCGCTCGAGGAGGACGAACCACTCGCCTCCGCGCGTGGGGCAGCCCCGCAAGGCCCAGCTCGCCCCTTTGGCCCATCCGCGACCGGCCTGCGTGGCCTCTTCACCGAACGGGCAATGGCCCGCAAGGTGAGTTGCCCCCAGTGCTATATGTCGCCCTATGCGACTTATAATATGTTGCGCTCAGCTCTGTGTGGCCCATGTCCTACGCACGAATTTTACCTATTTTGCCAGTGAATTACAGAAAAAACCCCTGTTTTTAAATCGCTAATATCAAAATAACCGTGCACCGGATCCAAATGTTTTGTATATGTAAAATGCTTAGAATTTTTGTAGATTCATAATATGCCACATTCATCCATGTTTTAAAATGTTTAACATGTTGTTTTCTTTATTTTGCATAAATATCATGTTTGTTGCATTGCGCATAATTATTGAATCGTGCATCCAAATTAATCAAACCTTGCATGTAAAATGTGTAGCATTTTTATAGGCCTTTTTCATGCATGCTAAAAATATTTGATGTGTTGGTTGCATTTATTTTGCATACCTAGCTTTGCTAATAGGTTTATGCCATAAACTTGCCTAATTAATTGTGACATATTTTCCTACATGAACCTATGCATATTATATATGATTTTGGAGTAGAAAAATCCATAGAATTTATCTGCGCAATTAGTTTTGTCATTTGAGCATTTTTGTGTGCATGTCATTTTGCTAGGATGCCCTTTTGTTTATTTTGTGTGAATTAATCCATGCATGATATGAAATAATTTTGAACATGAGATATGCCCTTGGACATGTGTGTTCGGCCCTGGTATTTTTGGTTGCTATAGAAATGCATGTTTAGGTGTTATTTTCTTGTTGCCATCATGCTATAAAATACTGCTGTTTTGAGGGTCCAAAATATTTCTAAGTCTGAAACTGTTATTTTGTTGCCATGTTGCCATGTGAATTGCTATTGATTTAGGAGTCTTTTGTGGTTGCCAACAAGGAGTCTTTTGTTAAGCATGTTGTTGCCAATCATGTTGTGACAATAGTTTGCATGAATAAGTTTAGCATCATAATTAATTATGTTGTCCAATATGTTATTCTGTTAAAAACTGCTGCACATGTCTACTCTAATTTTCACGAAGTCCGGGAATCGGTTTTCTCCATGATGCCATGTTGTGATGATGCTAGCCATGATTCTATGCATAATTAGACCTTGCCACCATGGAATGATTTGTAGTGCATCATGTCTACTACCATGCTATTAAGTTTCATGCCATATTATGCCATGTAGCATATAGTTTTACTGCTGCCAATATGCCTCCATGAAAAACTGCTATGCTAAAAACTGTTATTTTCACTAAGTCATAATCTGCTATATTTTGTTGCCATGTTGTGAGCTTCCTACCATGTGATCCATGACTCTTTTGAGTATGCTATGTGAAGATGAAATAAAGTGTGTGTTATATGCTACTGCCCCATGCTTAGTTTGTGCATTTTAGAATCTTGTAACTTTTTGTTTTCATGTGTGCAATATGCCATGTTACTGTTTTGGACAGATTTGAACTAAAACTTGTGTTGGTTGTTGTGGTTCAACCGTAACTCCGTTTTGAGCATGTCCTATATGAAACTTGACTAGAATTTCATGTAGTATCATAATATCTTGCTGCATTCATGATTTGAAATGTTTATGGTTGTTATTTTCATGCATTTTGCATTCATGTCATGTTCATCTTGTGAAGGTCATATCTTTTAGACCGTAGCTCCGTTTGAGATGTTCCATATATGTAAATCGACTAGAATGACGTGTAGAATTGCATGGTATACTTTATTTTCCTGTTTAATAAATATAAAACATGATTAGTTCAGATCTGGACCAATTTCGAAATTAACATATGGGGTCGTTTCGGAAATGCTATATGTTGTTTCCGGCCTCATTTAAACTTACCTAGATGTGTAGTTTACTTATGCTTCACCTCTTGCCATGTTTAACAACATTTAATATTGTCGTGTACCTAGACGAGAGTGAACTAAATAATCGAATGTGGAGTGCCGTCAATATGCAACTCGTTGCATATTGAGCTTCACTTAATGTGTAGAGGTTGAATGTTGTGCTTGTCATGTCATGCATAACATGCATCATCCATGTAGTGCATCATGTCATGCATATGTTGTGGTGTTTATCGTGTGTTGATTGTTTGTTCCGGATTGCTTCTTCTCGGTAGAGTTCCGAAAGCGTTTGGAGTGTGAGGATTCGTTCGACTACGTCCCGTTCGTCTACTTCACGGATCACCTGCTTCACGGATTCGTTCTTCTTCCAAGCGGGATCTCAGGCAAGATGATCATTTCCCTGGATACCATTACTATCATTGCCATGCTAGTTGTCTCATTTCTATCGCTGTCTCGCTACCTACCACTTGTATGTCAAGCCTCCCAAATTGCCATGAAAAGCCTCTAACCCGTCCATATCCCAGCAAAACATTGTTTGGCTATGTTACCGCTTGCTCAACTCTTCTTATAGCGTTGCTAGTTGCAGGGGCAATGTTTCCATGTGCCAACATGGATATCCTTTTGTTATATCACAATATTATTGCTATTTAATTTAATGCACATATATACTTGGTAAAGGGTGGAAGGCTTGGCCTTTTGCTCGGTGTTTTGTTCCACTCTTGCCGCCCTAGTTACTTGTGTACCGGTGTTATGTTCCATAATTGAGCGCTCCTAACATGCTCGGGGTTGTTATGGGGACCCCCTTGACTTTCATTTTAGGATAAAACTTGTCTGGCAAGGCCCAACATTGGTACTACAATTGCCCAACATAATAATACTGAACACCGTTACTAAAGCATAGGGCGTCATGAACCCGAGGAGTTAATTCAACATAGTACAGGGGGGCCAGTGCTGCTGGTGCTGGTCCAAAACTAGAGCATCGTGCGGGGCCAACCCGGGGCAACTCGGGTGATCTCTATCAGGCCACCGGACGCTTCGCTTATCCGCCATGTCCTGAGAACAAGATACGCGGCTCCTATCGGGATCGTCGACATGTCGGGAGGTCTTGCGGGACTTGTTTTACCTTTCTCGAATGTCTTGTGCGCAGGATTTCGACGACACTTCGGGCTATCTCGAAGTTGAGATTTTCCACCGGGATTCCGCTGTTGGGGAACGCGACAGAAAACAAAAAAAATCGGTACAGCGAGCACGCCCAGGACCACTATGGAGACTGCATACAAGGTTTGATCTGATCCGTACCCACTCGAAGCGCAGCGGAAGAAGAGTCGGTGGAGATCGTCGGTGCAGATCCCCGCAGCTAGGATTTACAACCTCCCAACCGCGAGGATGTACTCCCTCATCAGACAGCCCTTCGGGAGGCGGTCGGACAGTCCCTCGGACGATGTCACGGACAGCCCTTCGGGAGGACCTTCGAAACTCGGACGGTCACACGGACAGCCCTTTGGGAGGACCTTCGAAACTCGGACGGTCACACGGACAGCCCTTCGGGAGGCACTCTCAAACTAAGACCGAAACTATGATCTCTCTACAGAGTTGCACACATACGGTGTCATCTATCCGGCAAGGCTTCGCCGTCCAGAACTAGTTCCTGCCGGAACCCAGACAGCCTTTCGGCTCTACGAAACTATTTCGCTGGGAAGGAGAGAGAAGCCAGACAAGTCAAATGGCATGTGTATGAGAGAAGGGATGAAGAGATGGCAGCCCTCACCTCCTCTATTTATAGGAAAGCCAAGGGGTAGGATGGTCACACAAAGTACCAAAGTACCCCTACTTTATGTCACACATAAAGGCCATAAGAGGGAAAAGGGGTGCCATGTGGAGCTCCATGGAGGAGCTCCACCATTGGCCGGCCACCCCCTTGGGGGCCCCCCATGAGGGGCTTCCTTGGCCCCCAAGCCCTTCTAGAAGCCTTTTGGAAATATCCCAAAAGGTGACTTTCCAAAAATATCCCAAAAAGCACTTTCACTATTCACGACGACATTTTTCAGCGTCCGTTCGAACTGAGAATATTTATGTGGGCTTAGAACATTTCCAGTACCCACTAAAATAATTTTCAATGCGTTTTGGAACAATTCCGGATTAGTGATTTTCATCTGCGAAAAGCATCTGAAGCGGTTCTGGCAGCTCCGGAACATTTCCGGTTTTTCTTCCAGAAAATTCCCAGAAGTTTCCAGAATGATTCTGGCATCCTCCAAGAATTATCAGGCATGTGCCGAAACCAGTTTGACTCAATGGTATCCCCTGAAACAACTTTTCAGTTTGACCGGAACTCATCCGGTGACCTCTCTCTTAGGAACTTTTCCGCTGTCTCCGAAAACTTTTTCCGGAAACTTTCTCTCAGACTTCCTGTCTAGTATTCAGTAGATAGATGACCCTTAAGGGTGTAACCCTATAGGTTCGGTGAAGTATAGACATGACCCGGAACCCCTTCCGATCAATGATCAACATCGGAGCCGTGGACACCCATATTGACCCCTATACCCACACGAATAAATATTCGAGTGAACCTCCAGTTGTTGTGTGCTATTCCTGTTGCTTCGCGATATGTTACAAACACCCGAGGTGAGATTTTCTGCATCCCCGTGGATCAATAACTTGTCCACTATGCAAGTTACCTCGTTACCGGTTTTGTTCTCTTTTCTCGTTTTCGTGTTCCGGCATCCCTGTGATCAAATCACACTGTGTCTGGCCAGACGATGATGGATACCGTAACACCGAGAGGGCCCGAGAATATCTCTCCATCGTCGGAGGAGCAAATCCCAATCTTGAGCTATCTTGTTACTTGCCATACTTTTCCGTGAACCCGTAAGCTGCCGTAATAGCCACCCAGTAACGGATGACGTTTAACAAACCCCAAAGTTCATGAAGCAAGCACGAAGGAACTCGATACTCTCATGGTCTAAGGAATTATGCAAACATTAACTATCTCTGTGTTATAACCATTAACTTGTGACGAATGTATCTCATAGCATAACATCAATTCGGGTTGATTCAACACAAGTGTTCTACCAACATTGTGCCCTCAAAATTGCCGGCATAGCCATGCCCATGATCAGGAAAACAGTATCATCATGCAATACTTGAGCCAGTCTTAGAGGCAAGACTAGGAATACATTTTACCATTTATTATACCACACATGCAAATGAGTTTCCCTCCGGGCCTCGTGGATATTGTAGACTCGAGAATCATTGCAGTTATAGCATGGATCATAAACATTCATTACAAACTCGGAGATACAAAATAACTGATATTACTGCCTCTAGGGCATATCTCCTACAGACTCCCACTTGCACTAGAGTTATAATCCAGTTACATGGCTTCCCTAACACCAATGGCTATCTGGTGTGCTCATGCTTTGCTCGTGGTAGAGGCTTTGTCATCGGGTCTGACACGTTCAGATCCGTGTGAACTTTGCGTACTTTCACTAAACCTTCTTCGACATGATGTCGAATGAGTTTATATTTGCGTTGAATATGCATTGTCTTATGGTGCGAACTTGGGTCCCTTTCCTGAGCCACGGCGCCACTATTATCACAATAGATCTCCACCGGGTCCAGCGCACTTGGGACCACACCAAGGTCTTCAACGAATTGCTTGATTCCGACAGCCTGCTTGGAGGCTTCTGAAGCAGCAACATATTCCGCCTCCGTTGTAGAATCCGCCACAGTCTTTTGTTTGGAACTATTCCAATCAACTGCGCCGCCATTCAATATGAAAACATAGCCAGATTGAGATTTGAAGTCATCTGGGTCAGTCATGAAGCCTGCATCAGGGTAACAACTTACAATGAGCTCTTCATCACCTCTGTACACAAGGAGTAAATCCTTGGTCCTTCTGAGGTACTTAAGAATACCCTTGACTGCGGCCCAGTGTTCCAATCCTGGATCACCTTGGTACCGGCTGCTAACACTTAGCGCATAGGAAACATCCGGTCTTGTACATAGCATGGCATACATAATAGAACCAACTGCCGAAGCATATGGAATATCATTCATTTGTACTCGCTCATCGAGGGTCCGAGGACACTGATTCTTGCAAAGCACTGTGCCAGGTGACATGGGGAGTAGGCCTTTCTTGGAGTTCTCCATGTTGAACCTTTTCAACACCTTGTCAATGTACGTGCTTTGGCTAAGCGCTATCAGGCGTCTTGATCTATCTCTATAGATTCTGATGCCCAATACATATGCCGCTTCGCCTAAGTCTTTCATTGAAAAACTCTTCTTCAATGAGTCTTTTATTTCGCTAAGAAAATTCACGTCATTTCCAATCAACAATATGTCATCCACATACAAGATTAGAAATGCTTTTGCGCTCCCACTAAACTTCTTGTAAACACAAGATTCTTGATCGTTCCTGATGAAGCCAAACTCTTTGACCACTTCATCAAAACGAATGTTCCAGCTCCTTGACGCTTGCTTCAGACCATAAATGGCTTTCTGAAGTTTGCATACCTTTCCAGCATTCTTATGAATGACAAAACCTTCTGGCTGTATCATGTATACATCCTCTTTGAGGTTTCCATTTAGGAAAGCCATTTTGACATCCATCTGCCATATTTCATAATCGAAATAAGCAGCAATTGCTAGTAATATCCGAACAGACCTAAGCATAGCTACGGGCGAGAAAGTCTCGTCATATTCTACCCCTAGAATTTGCGTGAACCCTTTCGCGACAAGTCTAGCTTTGTGGATAGTAATGTTACCATCCGCGTCCGTCTTTCTTTTGAAAATCCATTTACAACCAATGGGTTTTACGCCATCTGGAAGTTCTTCTAAGTTCCAAACTTGGTTTTCGGACATGGATTCCATTTCGGATTTCATGGCCTTGTGCCATTCCCTTGAGCTAGGCCCCGCCATCGCTTCCTTGTAGTGCGCAGGTTCATCGTCTTCAAGAATGAAGATTTCATTATGAAACCACTTAGGTGGCTGGATAGCCCCACCTAATCTGCGCGGTTCAGTTAAAACATTGTCTGAAGTCTCCGCATCACATGCGACAACTTCCGGCTCGGTTGTAGGGATAATTAGCGGAATTTCTTCCGGTTCCTTATCCATATCAACGGTTGCCGAAGATTCACTAATCTCATTAAGTTGTACTGTCCTCCCACTCAATTCTTTAGCGAGAAACTCTTTCTTGAGAAAATGTCCAACTTTTGCGACAAACACTTTGCCCTCGGACTGGTTGTAGAAGGAATACCCAATGGTGTCTTTGGGATAACCTACAAAGTAACATTTGTCTGATCTGGGATCAAGTTTGCTTGGTTGTAAATGTTTTACATAAGCTTCACAACCCCAAACCCTGAGATGCGACACACTGGGTTTCTTCCCATACCATAATTCAAATGGTATCGTCTCAACTGACTTAGACGGTGCTCTGTTAAGTGTGTGAGCGGCAGTAAGTAGTGCATGACCCCAAAAAGATATCGGTAGATCTGTAAGAGACATCATCGACCTTACCATGTCTAACAGGGTTCGGTTACGTCTTTCCGACACTCCGTTTCGCTGTGGAGTTCCGGGAGGCGTAAGCTGTGAAACGATTCCACGGTCACTCAGATGTTGGCCAAACTCATGACTAAGATATTCGCCTCCACGATCAGACCGCAAAAACTTAATCTTTTTGTTACGATGATTTTCTACCTCATTCTGAAATTTTTTGAACTTTTCAAAGGTTTCCGACTTATGCTTCATTAAGTAGATATAGCCATACCTACTCAAATCATCAGTAAAAGTCACGAAGTAGAAGTACCCACCCCGTGCGATTGTGCTCATTGGACCACATACATCACTATGTATTATTTCCAACAATTCACTCGCCCGTTCAGGATGACCCGTGAACGGCGTCTTGGTCATTTTCCCCATCAAGCAAGCTTCACATGTGTCAAATGATTCAAAATCAAAAGACAGTAAAACTCCATCTTTATGGAGTCTTTGCATGCGTTTCTTTCCGATGTGGCCAAGCCGACAGTGCCACATGAAAGTGGTGGTGGTATCAGCCTTTTTGAGGCGTTTAGCATTTACGTTAAAGACATCATTTCCACATTCAAGGTTTAGAATGAAAAGGCCCCTAACAATGGGTGCAAATCCATAAAACATATCCTTACAATAAAGTGAACAACCATTGTTCTCAGACTTGTACGAATACCCATCGTGTACAAAACATGATCCAGAGATAATGTTTCTACACAACAACGGAACAAAATAATAGTTACTTAGTTCCAAAATAAATCCTGAAGGGAGACGTAGAGCCATAATGCCGACGGCTTGAGCGGCGATCCCAGCGCCGTTCCCGACACGCATCACGACTTCATTCTTTGCCAGCTTGCGCACTTTCTGAAGCCCCTGTATCGAGTTGCAAATGTGAGCAACCGAACCGGTATCAAATACCCAAGACTTATAATTTTCGCTAGCAAGCAAAACGTCAATGACATTAACTTGTATAACAATTATACCTTTTTCGGTTTTCACGGACTTCTTATCTTCCAGATACTTCTTGCAGTTTCTCTTCCAGTGTCCTGTGCCCTTGCAATAGAAGCACTCAGTTTCATTCTTGGCTCCGCCCTTAGATTTGCTTTGGGAGCCGGTCTTACCGGTGCCCTTGCCCTTCTTTGGCTTGCCTTTCTTTTTGAAACTGGCAGTTTTATTCACAAGCAACACTTGCTTGTGATTTTTCCGCAGTCCTCCTTCAGCAGTTTTCAGCATGGCAAGCACCTCATTTGCTGTTTTGTCCATCCCATTCATGTTGTAGTTCATGATAAAACCGCCGTAAGACGGGGGGAGTGAACCGAGCAACATGTCCATAACATGCTCTGGCGGAAGTGGAAATTCCAGGGTTTTAAGCCTTTCAGCGTAGCCAATCATGTTGACTACGTGCTCGCCAACTGAACTGCCCTCAGACATCTTGGTCTCCATCATCATTTTCATGATATCAAAACGTTCAGACCGTGCATTAAACTTGTATAGAGCATCCAGTTCCTTGATCATATCAAAGGAGTTATGGAATTCAAAACGTTTTTGAAGCTCTGAACTCATGCAAGACAGCATGAGGCACTGCACTAAGTTGAAGTCATCATCCTTAGTGGCCCAGACATTTTGTTCATCTGCCGGGGCGGTTGCCTCCGGTTTAGGTGGAAGAGGTCCGTCAAGCACGTACACTTTCTTAGCACTCCTGAGGACAATCCTCGGGGTACGGACCCAGTCCGCATGGTTGTTTCCATTCGCAGCTAACTTCTCTTTCTCTAACATCGGGCCTAAGTTGAACGCGTTGTTGCGAGCCATTTGTTCTACAACGGTAAACACAAAATTCACTTTAGACTTTGTTCATAATGAATTTGCACTAGTGAATAAACAGTTTTATTCTAAGGTGCACTCCCACTCAAATCAATATCTCTCAAAATTGATTATGAGTGATTCAAGACCCGTATTTCCATTCATCGTCACGGTTCGAGATGAACTCAAATGGCGTGAACTTCAATCGGTAGGCAAACTTGCCGATCACATCTCTATGCGATTCTTGTTCATCTTTTGATGCGTGTGTTCCGAGCTCAGGACTGTCCTGCCTGAATGTCAAGACAACCAAGTGATCTCGCTGTGAGGTCTCAACTCACCCGCCTCACACTTCTCTAATCGTTCGCACCCATGGAGATCATGTGATGCCCCGAAGAGATAGGTGCCGTGACGGTGCTACACTTGGGAGAACACTATCTTCTTGATATTTTAAGTGAGAGATCACCCTAATAAAAAGCGACTACCGCGCAATCAAGAAGGGTGCAACATAAGGGATAAACATCTCAAGCAATTCATAATTAGCATGATATGGTATAGCCCTTTCTGATGGAGAAGTCAAGTATTTCTTCGTCTTCGGCATTCGCGTCGGTGTTCACCTTCGCGAAGATTGCCACCACCTTGTCGATGCACCAGATAAGATTGCTATCTCCATAGCGGATAAAATAAATGCATCACATAAGGTTGACACGCAGGTCATTTAAAGTGCAATCATATGGCTCCAGCCATCATGCCGAATCATGACACGCAGGTCATGTTAATTACATCATATAGTCATCTCATACATAATCAAATTGAATATGAGCATTGCTATACCACATCTCATGCACATCCAGCAAAACCAAGTTAGACGCCTCTAATCGGTTTATGCAAAATTTTATTTTTCGTGGCTTCTAAGGTTTTGACTTAAACCGCAGCTACCAACGTTCATCATCAAGTATGATAATTCAAGTTGCTAGATTAACTTTCCAGGGTGTATGAAACACGAGATAATAAAATCTCGAGCCCCATACTAAACTTCGTCATACGCATGACCCCCGTGCAGATCACATCTGCATTGCCCTTTCGTCTGCGAAACATCCATCTTTCTCAACTATGGTGGAACCCAAAGACACTGAAGCACTTCGTTGATCTGTCAATCAGCATACTCAGGAGCAGCATGAAAGGATCGCGGATTGCCAGAACTTTGTCAGATTCCACCATGCCGTCAAGATCAGGACTACGCAAATTCACGGGAAGCAACAAGAATATCGGATAATAGATTTCATCTACTAATCACACAAATATTTTTCAGCAATAGATCTCATCTACAACAAAATTATACTATGCAATACCCATACATCTCATGTATTCTAGATCATAACATGCATCTACGCATAGCCTGGCTCTTGATGCCACTGTTGGGGAACGCGACAGAAAACAAAAAAATTCGGTACAGCGAGCACGCCCAGGACCACTATGGAGACTGCATACAAGGTTTGATCTGATCCGTACCGACTCGAAGCGCAGCGGAAGAAGAGTCGGTGGAGATCGTCGGTGCAGATCCCCGCAGCTAGAATTTACAACCTCCCAACCGCGAGGATGTAGTCCCTCGTCGGACAGCCCTTCGGGAGGCGGTCGGACAGTCCCTCGGACGATGTCACGGACAGCCCTTCGGGAGGACCTTCGAAACTCGGATGGTCACACGGACAGCCCTTCGGGAGGACCTTCGAAACTCGGACGGTCACACGGACAGCCCTTCGGGAGGCACTCTCGAACTAAGACCGAAACTACGATCTCTCTACAGAGTTGCACACATATGGTGTCATCCATCCGGCAGGGCTTCGCCATCCAGAACTAGTTCCTGCCGGAACCCAGACAGCCTTTCGGCTCTACGAAACTATTTCGCTGGGAGGGAGAGAGAAGCCAGCCAAGTCAAATGGCATGTGTATGAGAGAAGGGATGAAGAGATGGCAGCCCTCACCTCCTCTATTTATAGGAAAGCCAAGGGGTAGGATGGTCACACAAAGTACCAAAGTACCCCTACTTTATGTCACACATAAAGGCCATAAGAGGGAAAAGGGGTGCCATGTGGAGCTCCATGGAGGAGCTCCACCCTTGGCCGGCCACCCCCTTGGGGGCCCCGATGAGGGGCTTCCTTGGCCCCCAAGCCTTTCTAGAAGCCGTTTGGAAATATCCCGAAAGGTGACTTTCCAAAAATATCCCAAAAAGCACTTTCACTATTCACGACGACATTTTTCAGCGTCCGTTCAAACTGAGAATATTTATGTGGGCTTAGAACATTTCCAGTACCCACTAAAATAATTTTCAATGCGTTCTGGAACAATTCCGGATTAGTGATTTTCATCTGCGAAAAGCATCTGAAGCGGTTCCGGCAGCTCCGGAACATTTCCGATTTTTCTTCCGGAAAATTCCCAGAAGTTTCCAGAATGATTCTGGCATCCTCCAAGAATTATCAGGCATGTGCCGAAACCAGTTTGACTCAATGGTATCCCCTGAAACAACTTTTCAGTTTCACCGGAACTCATCCGGTGACCTCTCTCTTAGGAACTTTTCCGCTGTCTCTGAAAACTTGTTCCGGAAACTTTCTCTCAGACTTCCTGTCTAGTATTCAGCAGATAGATGACCCTTAAGCGTGTGACCCTATAGGTTCGGTGAAGTATAGACATGACCCGGAACCCCTTCCGATCAATGATCAACATCGGAGCCGTGGACACCCATATTGACCCCTATACCCACACGAATAAATATTCGAGTGAACCTCCAGTTGCCGTGTGCTATTCCTGTTGCTTCGCGATATGTTACAAACACCTGAGGTGAGATTTTCTGCATCCCCGTGAATCAACAACTTGTCCACTATGCAAGTTACCTCGTTACCGGTTTTGTTCTCTTTTCTCGTTTTCGTGTTCCGGCATCCCTGTGATCAAATCACACTGTGTCTGGCCAGACGATGATGGATACCGTAACACCGAGAGGGCCCGAGAATATCTCTCCATCGTCGGAGGAGCAAATCCCAATCTTGAGCTATCTTGTTACTTGCCATACTTTTCCGTGAACCCGTAAGTCGCCGTAATAGCCACCCAGTAACGGATGACGTTTAACAAACCCCAAAGTTCACGAAGCAAGCACGAAGGAACTCGATACTCTCATGGTCTAAGGAATTATGCAAACATTAACTATCTCTGTGTTATAACCATTAACTTGTGACGAATGTATCTCATAGCATAACATCAATTCGGGTTGATTCAACACAAGTGTTCTACCAACATTGTGCCCTCAAAATTGCCGGCATAGCCATGCCCATGATCAGGAAAATAGGATCATCATGCAATACTTGAGCCAGTCTTAGAGGCAAGACTAGGAATACATTTTACCGTTTATTATACCACACTTGCAAATGAGTTTCCCTCCGGGCCTCGTGGATATTGTAGACTCGAGAATCATTGCAGTTATAGCATGGATCATAAACATTCATTACAAACTCGGAGATACAAAATAACTGTTATTACTGCCTCTAGGGCATATCTCCTACATCCGCAATACTACGGTTATTCCGCGGTTGAGGAATTCCAATGCGGCGTGTGATTAGTTTGTGATGGATGAGTTGGAGCACCCCTGCAGGGTTAAATCTTTCGGAAAGTCGTGCCCGCGGTTAAGTGGCAACTTGGAAACTTTGTTTAACACCCGGTCATAGCAAACTTGCAGTAAACTCAAATAATATACACCAACCGTGTGCGTAACCGTGACTGTCTCTTCTCGTGAGTCCTTATCCGAGAGAGAACATGGTGGGGTTATGTTTGACTCGTAAGTAGGTGTTCAAGATCTCTTAGAGATCATTGCTAGTTCACGTCCGTTTACGCGACAATCATCCCCCTTTATTCTTGTACTCGTAAGTTAGCCACTCAAATAAAATGCTTAGTGCTTGCTGCAGCCTCACCACTTAACCATACCCCACCCATTAAGCTTCAATAGTTTTGATACCCTTGGAAATGAGATTGCTGAGTCCCCGTGGCTCACAGATTACTACAACAACAGTTGCAGGTACAAGTAATGCAATGATATGACGTGAGCGCGATGTTTGTTTGATTCAGAGTTCTTCTTCTTCTTCTTCATCGATCTAGGATGGGTTCCAGGCGGTAGCCTGGGATAGCAAGGATGGATGTCATTTTTCTCGTTTGTTTTCGTCCGTAGTCGGACCCTGCTCTTCTGTATGATGTTCGGATATGTTGTTGTATTGATGTTATATTGATGTAGCTTGTGGCGAGTGTAAGCCAATTCCATATACTCATCTCTTCTTTACATGTACTTGTAATGATATCCATTCTTGCGAAACGACGAGATGCGCTTCTATCCCTGTCGAGGCCCTCGCGCCAAAATAAGGATAGGACCGCATCTTGGGTGTTACACGGCAAGGCACACATGTATCGTTGCCATTAAGGATAACAAGATGGGGTCTATTCCTACATGAATAGATCTTGTCTGCATCATGTCATCGTTCTTATTGCATTACTCTGTTTTTCCATGAACTTAATACACTAGATGCATGCTGGATAGCGGTCGATGTGTGGGGTAATAGTGGTAGATGCAGGCAGGAGTCGGTCTACTTATCTTGGACGTGATGCCTATATAATGATCATCGCCTTGGATATCGTCATGATTATTTGATCTTCTATCAATTGCCCAATAGTAATTTGTTCACCACCGTGTGCTATACTCATGAGAGAAGCCACTAGTGAAACCTACGCCCCCCGGGTCTACTTTTCTAACATATTGCTTTCCGATCTATCTTTTTGCCTCTTTGTTTTCAGATCTACTAAACCAAAAACCCAAAAATATATTGCTGCACTTTTTATTTGCTCTTTTTATTTTGTGCACTTGAGAGATCTATCTATCACTACCTAATCTATCTTTTTACCATAGAGAGATTGACAACCTCTCTTTCGCGTAGGGTTGCAAGTATTTGTTATTTGTGTGCAGTGCTGCTTATTGGTTGGTGGTGATCCTCCTACTAGTTCGATAAGCTTGGTTTCATAACTGAGGGAAATACTTACCGTCGTTGTGCTGCATCATCCCTTCCTCTTTGGGGAAATACCGACGTAGTCTCAAGCCACGTCAGAAGACAACGTAATGATTTATGTTTGTTTATATCCACATAGAAGTTATATTGTCATAGATCCTTCAACATGTGGTGCTTGCTCAATATCCTTGCTAGCCGAAAATTCCGCACTAAGTAGAGATACTACTTGTACATCCAAAAGCCCAAAACCAAAATTCATCCTTTGAGAGTCCACCATACCTACCTACGGATCGAGTAAGATCCTTCAAGTAAGTTGTCATCGGTGCAATAAGGCAATAAAAATTGCTTCTAAACGTGTTTTGATCAATTAGTGTAAGAGAAAATTGAGTGCTATACGAACTTATGATGGCAAAGTAATAAAAGCGACGGATTGCATAATAAAGGTTGCTATCATAGGGGGCAATATAACGTGACATTCTTTTACATTAAGGGATTGGGCATACAAACCAAAAAGCGCATGACAACCTCTGCTTCCCTCTGCGAAGGGACTATCTTTTACTTTTTTTGTATTTACTTTTATGCAAGAGTCAAAGTATTCTTCCCTATTCCTTTTACTTTTCTCTTTTTGCAAGCATCATGTGGTGAGGAAAGATCTAGGCACACATATCCAGTTGGATGTGAGTGAGCAAGAGTTATTATTGTTGACATCACCCTGAGGTGAATACGTTGGGAGGTGAAACTATAAGCCCCTATCTTTCTATGTGTCCGGTTGAAACTTTTTGCTCATGGGTATGCTGTGAGTGTTAGCAATCATAGAAGACTAAATGATGGTTGAGTATGTGGACTTGCCAAAAGGCTCCGACATGAGACCCTTCCTGAAAATATGATGAATTGTAGTTGCAAAGTTGACTGAGAACATAGTTTGTTGGTTTTCAATATGGTTTATGCTTTATACTTCTATGCTGTGATGAATTGTTACTTGTCCATGAGAAGTTATATGATGAAAGTATATGAATAAGTTCTATGCTAGAGTTTGTTGCTGTTATAATAATAAGAATGATGCTACTATGTCCGTATTTTGTTTTTATCGACACCTCTCTCTCTCAAACCATGTGGACACGCTTTTCAATATCGGCTTTTCGCTTGAGGACAAGCGAGGTCTAAGCTTGGGGGAGTTGATACGTCCATTTTGCATCATGATGCCCTACTGTTATTTATTATGTTTTGTTGAATAATAATGCTTTAGGGAGTGATTCTAATGCCTTTTCTATCATAATATGCACGATTTACATGAAGAGGGAGAATACCGGCAGCTGGAATTCCGGACCTGAAAAAGCACATCAGAGAAACCTATTCTGCACAACTCCAAAGAAGCTAAAATTTTACGGAGAATCTTTTTGGAATATATGAAAAATACTGGAGCAAAGAACTACCGGAGGGGGCCACCCTGGTGGGCACAAGACACCAGGGCGCACCAGGCCCCCCAGGCACGCCCTGGTGGGTTGTGCCCTCCTCGGCCCACCTCCGGTGCCCATCTTATGGTATATAGGGTCTTTTGACCTAGAAAAAAATTGGAGAGGACTTTCGGGATGGAGCGCCGCCGTCTCGAGGCGGAACTTGGGTAGGAGCACTTTTGCCCTCCGGTGGAGCGATTCCGCAGGGGGACTTCCCTCCCGGAGGGGGAAATCGAAGCCATCGTCATCACCAGCACCCCTCTCATATTTGGGAGGTCAATCTTTATCAACATCTTCAACATCACCATCTCCTCTCAAACCCTAGTTCGTCTCTTGTGTTCAATCTTTGTACCGGAACCTCAGATTGGTACCTGTGGGTGACTAGTAGTGTTGATTACATCTTGTAGTTGATTACTATATGGTTTATTTGGTGGAAGATTATATGTTCAGATCCATTATGCTATTCAATACCCCTCTGATCTTCAGCATGAGTATTATTTTTGAGTAGTTACCTTTGTTCTTGAGGTCACGGGAGAAGTCAGTAATCATGGGAATTTGATATGTGTTCGATATTTTGATGATATGTATGTTGTGATTCCCTTAGTGTTGTCATGTGAACGTCGACTACATGACACTTCACCATCCTTGGGCCTAAGGGAATGCATTGTGGAGTAGTTATTAGATGATGGGTTGCTAGAGTGACAGAAGCTTAAACCCTAGTTTATGCGCTACTTCGTAAGGGGCTGATTTGGATCCAAACGTTTAATGCTATGGTTAGATTTTATCTTAATACCTTTCTCGTAGTTCCGGATGCTTGCGAGGGGGTTAATCATAAGTGGGAGGTTGTTCAAGTAAGAACAGCACCCAAGCACCGGTCCACCCACATATCAAATTATCAAAGTAGCGAACACGAATCAAACCAACATGATAAAAGTGACTAGATGAAATTCACGTGTATCTTCAAGAATACTTTGCCTATTATTAGAAACTGTTCTGGCCTGTCCTTTGCCACAAAAGGACTGGGCTACCTTGCTGCACTTTATTTACCGTTACCGTTACTTGCTCGTGACCAATTATCTTGCTATCAAACTATCTGTTACCTACAATTTCAGTGCTTGCAGAAATTACCTTGCTGAAAACCGCTTGTCATTTCCTTTTGCTACTCGTTGGGTTCGACACTCTTACTTATCGAAAGGACTACGATTGACCCCCTATAGTTGTGGGTCATCAGGGTGCGCCGACCCTAGGGCTACCTCCAAGGGAGGGGCGGCGGCCTAGGGCGGTGGCTGGGCCCCCAAGATAGGGTGGCGCCCCCTTAGGGTTTGCCCTCCACCAGCCCTAGCCGCATGGGCCTAGGTTTGGAGGGGCGCCCAGCCCACCAGGGGCTGGTGCGCACCCTTCTTAGCCCATGTGGCTCCCCGGGGCGCCTTTCCGGTGGACCCCCGGAACCCTTCTGACATGCCCGTTATACTACCGGTGATGCCCGAATTATTTCCGGTGACCAAAACGGAACTTTGATAACCCACAAGTATAGAGGATCAGTTGTAGCCTTTCTCGATAAGTAAGAGTGTCGAACCCAACGAGGAGCTAAAGGTAGAACAAATATTCCCTCAAGTTCTATCGACCATCGATACAACTCTACGCACGCTTAACGTTCGCTTTACCTAGAACAAGTATGAAACTAGTAGTACTTTGTAGGTGTAACGGGATAGGTTTTCAAGATAATAAAGAGCACGTAAATAAAAACTAGGGGCTGCGTAGATAAAGAAACAACTAAGTTAGTCTTAGTAGAGAGCTTTTTGTCACAAGAAAGTTATTTGTCCCTAGGCAATCGATAACTAGACCGGTAATCATTATTGCAATTTTATATGAGGGAGCGGCATAAGCTAACATACTTTCTCTACTTGGATCATATGCACTTATGATTGGAACTCTAGCAAGCATACGCAACTACTAAAGTTCATCAAGGTAAAACCCAACCATAGCATTATAAGGTATCAAGTCCTCTTTATTCCCATACGCAAACAACCTACTTACTCGGGTCTGTGCTTCTGTCACTCACGCCACCCACCATAAGCGAATCATGAACATATTGCAAACGCTACAGCGGGGATCCCTCACGCTTGCGCGACACGGAGAGCACCATAGGACAACACCAATAATAAAACATGCAACTCAAACCAATCATGATCATCAATCAACCCATAGGACAAAACGGATCTACTCAAACATCATAGGATAGCCATACATCATTGGGAAATAATATATAGCGTTGAGCACCATGTTTAAGTAGAGATTACAGTGGGGAGAAGAGGTGTTGAACCGCTGCATAGAGGGGGAGAGATTTGGTGATGACGGCGGCGAAGTTGTTGGTGTAGATCGCCATTACGATGATGGCCCCGGCGGCGTTCCGGTGCCACCGGGAGAGAGGGGGAGAGAGCCCCCCTCCTTCTTCTTATTCCTTGACCTCCCCCCTAGACGGGAGGAGGGTTTCCCTTTTGGTCCTTGTCCTCCATGGCAGCGGAGGGGCGAGAGCCCCTCCGAGATTGGATCTCTCTCTCTGTTTCCTTCTGTTTCTGCCTTCCCAGATTCTGACCTTTCACCGTTTCTTAAATTTCCGGAGATCCGTAACTTCGATTGGGCTGAAATTTTAACACGATTTTTACCCGGATATTAGCTTTCTTGCGGCGAAATAAGGGCACCAACCGCATTACGGGGTGGCCACAAGCCGGCCTGGCGCGCCCTACCCCCAGGGTGCCCCCCTATGGCTTGTGGGCCCCTCGGGCACCGCCTTCTGTTGATTCCACTTCCCAAAATTCACATATATTACAAAAAAAATCTCCGTAAGTTTTTATCCCGTTTGGACTTCGTTTGATATGGATTTTCTGCGAAACAAAAAACATGCAACAAACAGGAAATGGCACTGGGCACTGGATCAATATGTTAGTCCCAAAAATAGTATAAAAAGTTGCCAAAAGTATATGAAAGTTGTAGAATATTGGCATGAAACAATCAAAAATTATAGATACGACGGAGACGTTTCAGCATCCCCAAGCTTAATTCCTGCTCGTCCTCGAGTAGGTAAATGATAAAAAAGATAATTTTTGATGTGGAATGCTACCTAGCATAATCTTGATCATATAATCTAATCATGGCATGAATATTAAGACACAAGTGATTCAAAGCAATAGTCTATCATTTGACATTAAGACAATAATACTTCAAGCATACTAATAAAGCAATCATGTCTTCTCAAAATATCATGGCTAAAAGAAAGTTATCCCTACAAAATCATATAGTCTGGCTATGCTCCATCTTCATCACACAAAGTATTTAATCATGCACAACCCCGGTTTTAGCCAAGCAATTGTTTCATACTCTAGTATTCTCAAACTTTTTCAACTTTCACGCAATACATGAGCGTGAGCCATGGATATAGCACTATAGGTGGAATAGAATATGGTGGTTGTGGAGAAGACAAAAAGAAGGAGATAGTCTCACATCAACTAGGCGTATCAACGGGCTATGGAGATGCCCATCAATAGATATCAATGTGAGTGAGTAGGGATTGCCATGCAACGGATGCACTAGAGCTATAAGTGTATGAAAGCTCAAAAGAAACTAAGTGGGTGTGCATCCAACTTGCTTGCTCACGAAGACCTAGGGCAATTTGAGGAAGCCCATCATTGGAATATGCAAGACAAGTTCTATAATGAAAAATTCCCACTAGTATATGAAAGTGACAACATAGGAGACTCTCTATATGAAAAACATGGTGCTACTCTGAAGCACAAGTGTGGTAAAGGATAATAGCATTGCCCCTTCTCTCTTTTCTCTCATTTTTTTTTGTTTTTTTTGGTGGGCTTCTTTGGCCTCTCTTTTTTATTTGGGCTTCTTTGGCCTCTTTTATTTTTCATAAAGTCCGGAGACTCATCCCAACTTGTGAGGGAATCATAGCTTCCATCATCCTTTCCTCACATGGGACAATGCTCTAATAATGATGATCATCACACTTTTATTTACTTACAACTCAAGAATTACGATACTAGAACAAATATGACTCTATATGAATGCCTCCGGCGGTGTACCGAGATGTGCAATGATCTAGCGTCGCAATGACATAAAAAAACGGACAAGCCATGAAAACATCATGCTAGCTATCTTACAATCATGCAAAGCAATATGACGATGATGGTGCGTGTCATAATAAATGGAATGGTGGAAGTTGCATGGCAATATATCTCGGAATGGCTATGGAAATGCCATAATAGGTAGGTATGGTGGCTGTTTTGAGGAAGGATATATGGTGGGTGTAATGCACCGGCGAAAGTTGCGCGGTACTAGAGAGGCTAGCAATGGTGGAAGGATGAGAGTGCGTATAATCCATGGACTCAACATTAGTCATAAAGAACTCACATACTTATTGCAAAAATCTATTAGCTATCGACACAAAGTATTAGACGCATGCCCCTAGGGGAAGGGTTGGTAGGAGTTAACCATCGCGCGATCCCGACCTCCACACAAAGGATGACAATCAATAAATAAATCATGCTCCGACTTCTTCACATAACGGTTCACCATACGTGCATGCTACGGGAATCACAAACTTTAACACAATCATTTCTACTAATCCACAATTACTCACTAGCATGACTCTAATATCACCATCTTTATATCGCAAAACTATTGCAAGGAATCAAACATATCATATTCAGTGATCTACAAGTTTTATGTAGGATTTTATGACTAACCATGTGAATGACCAACTCCTGCTAACTCTCTAAATAGATATAAGTGAAGCATGAGAGTTTAATTCTTTCTACAAAAGATATGCCCACGCTCTAACAAATATAAGTGAAGCAAAAGAGCATTCTACAAATGGCGGTTTTCTATGTGTAGAGAAACAGGTAATCCAAAGTTCAAATGATGTAAGTGAAGCACATGAAGCATTCTATAAAGCCATACTCAAAAGATATAAGTGAGGTGCAAAGAGCCATCTATAAATCAACCAAGGACTTTCTCATACCAGCATGGTGCATTAAAAGAAAAATAAAAAGCACACGACGCTCCAAGATTTACGCATATCATGTGACGAATAAAAATATAGCTCCATGTAAAATTACTGATGGTTGTTAGAAGAAAGAGGGGATGCCTTCCGGGGCATCCCCAGGCTTAGTTTCTTGGGAGTCCTTGAATATTACCTTGGGGTGCCTCGGGCATCCCCAAGCTTAGTCCCTTTCCACTCCTTATTCCTTCATCCATCGTGATCTCGCCCAAAACTTGAAAACTTCAATCACACAAAACTTATCAAAAACCCTCGTGAGATCCGTTAGTAATAATCAAGCAAATTACAACTTTAAGTACTGTTGCAAATCAATTCATATTTTGTTTTTGCATTGTAGCTACTGTAATATAACTTTTCCATGGCTTATACCACCGATACAATCGATAGTTCCATCAAAACGAGCAAAACAATGCATCAAAAACAGAATCTGTCAAAAACAGGACAGTCTGTAGTAATCTGAACATTCACCACACTTCTGTAACTCTAAAAATTCTTAAAAATTAGGAAAAATTAAACAATTTGCATAGCAGTACTGTGTAAAAATTTCAGAAACTTTTGACATTCCAGTAAAAAAATGTAAATTCAAGCACTACAGCCAAAGTTTCTGTTTTTGCACTGCACACACCAAACAAGCAATCTAATCATCCTAAAGGCAAATCTTGGCACGTTATTTTTATAATACAATGGATTTATACAAGGGGATAATTATTTTTGTTGAAAAGTTTCTGTAATTAAAATTCACAAGGTTTCCATGGGCATGAACAAAGTTCAAGGCTAGCTCCCACTTTCACAATGCTCGTCCCTCTCACTTCCACTTTTCTTTTTGAAAAAGTTTTAGGTTCCCCTCTTTATTTTTTTGTTTTTGAACTATATAAAAGCACACAACAGAATAAAAAGACTCTCTAAAACTTCCGGGTTGTCTCCCTGGCAGCGCTTTCTTTAAAGCCATTAAGCTAGGCATAAAGTGCTCAAGTAATGGATCCACCCGGATCCCAAGGTATATCAAAGCCAATTTTAATTAACAATGATTTGTAATTTAGTAGTGAGCACAAAGTAACATATATCATGCAACAACGAAGTCTAACTCTCTTCCTATGCATCGGCATGTCATAAAAGAACAATTCATGCACACAAAGTAAAGGCCAATGCATAGTATAAACAATTTCTTGCAATTTTATCTTATTGGAAACATAGAGAGGCGGAGATGTAGTTCCTCTCTCATAATAATTGCAAGTAGGAGCATCAAGCGCATGCATATTATATTTATCAAAATCATCATGTGTAATAGTAAAAGGCAACCCATCTATATAATCCTTAATAAGTGCAAACTTCTCCGATATAGTGTAGTTGGGAGAATTCAAAAGGATAATAGGTCTATCATGTGTGGGTGCAATAGCAACAATTTCACCTTTAACATAAGGAACTATAGCAAGTTCATCTCCATAAGCATCATTCATATTGGCATCATGGCCACAAGCATAGCAAGCATCAAGTTCATCAAAAAGGGATATTTGGAACGAATCCAAGGGATCATAGCAATTATCATAGCATTCATCCTTCGGTAAGAACGAAGGGAAATTAAACAATGTATGAGATGAAGAGTTACTCTCATTAGAAGGTGGGCACGGGTAGCTAATCCGCTCTTCCTCCTTTTGTTCTTCGCTCTCCTCCTCATCTTTTTCATCCAATGAGCTCACAGTGTCATCAATTTCTTCTTCCATAGATTCCTGCAAAATATTAGTCTCTTCTTGGATAGCGGAGACTTTCTCAATAAATTGATCAATATGGGCATTATATTCATAATTGGCATAACAATAATGAAGCATAGCCAAATTTTGAGATCTGTAAACAGCATCATCATAATCTTCATACTTTTCAAACAAAGCTTCAATTTCATAAGCACCCTTAAAAGCAACAAACTCTTCTATTTGTTCCAGACCATAGTAATCATATATACCATTAGCATAAGATGCCAAGGTTTCATTATCATTAAATTTACATGAAAAGGGAAGGTGTTTAGCCTTCATCCTAGATCAACAAGTAATATCATATCTCAAGCATAGATTCCAAGCATACCATTTCAACATATGAATTTGATCCCATAACAGTTTCCCTTTTTGAGTCAAGTGATAATCCCTAAAGTATTCACGTTGATCCAACGTGTGTCCCATTATATAATTGAATGGGGTTTTCTCAGGATTATTAAAGTAGTGCATAATATCTTTCACATAACGAGCATCGAGGGTTTTAGGAGGTTCCCCATCTCCATGAGTAGCAAGTACACCTAATTTTTTTGGTATTTCGTGTTCCTTATCCATAACTAAAGATAGAGAACAACTTAGACCAGCAAATAAAATCTACTTAGTGATAAAGCAAACAAGCACACACGAGAATATTCAGCCCACGCTATTGCTCCCCAGCAACGGCGCCAGAAAAAGGTCTTGATAACCCACAAGTATAGGGGATCAGTTGTAGCCTTTCTCGATAAGTAAGAGTGTCGAACCCAACGAGGATCTAAAGGTAGAACAAATATTCCCTCAAGTTCTATCGACCACCGATACAACTCTACGCACGCTTAACGTTCGCTTTACTTAGAACAAGTATGAAACTAGAAGTACTTTGTAGGTGTAACGGGATAGGTTTGCAAGATAATAAAGAGCACGTAAATAAAAACTACGGGCTGCTTAGATAAAGAAACAACTAAGTTAGTTATAGTAGAGAGATTTTTGTCACAAGAAAGTTATTTGTCCCTAGGCAATCGATAACTAGACCGGTAATCATTATTGCAATTTTATATGAGGGAGAGGCATAAGCTAACATACTTTCTCTACTTGGATCATATGCACTTATTATTGGAACTCTAGCAAGCATCCACAACTACTAAAGTTCATTAAGGTAAAACCCAACCATAGCATTATATGGTATCAATTCCTCTTTATTCCCATACGCAAACAACCTACTTACTCGGGTCTGTGCTTCTGTCACTCACGCCACCCACCATAAGCGAATCATGAACATATTGCAAACCCTACAGCGGGGATCCCTCATGCTTGCGCGACACGGAGAGCACCATAGGACAGCACCAATAATAAAACATGCAACTCAAACCAATCATGATCATCAATCAACCCATAGGACAAAACGGATCTACTCAAACATCATAGGATAGCCATACATCATTGGAAAATAATATATAGCGTTGAGCACCATGTTTAAGTAGAGATTACAACGGGAAGAAGAGGTGTTGAACCCGCTGCATAGAGGGGGAGAGAGTTGGTGATTATGGCGGCGAAGTTGTTGGTGTAGATCGCCGTCACGATGATGGCCCCAGCGGCGTTCCGGTGCCACCGGGAGAGAGGGGGAGAGAGCCCCCCTCCTTCTTCTTATTACTTCACCTCCCCCCTAGATGGGAGGAGGGTTTCCCCTCTGGTCCTTGGCCTCCATGGCAGTGGAGGGGCGAGAGCCCCTTCGAGATTGGGTCTCTCTCTCTGTTTCCTTCTGTTTCTGCCTTCCCAGATTCTGGCCTTTCACTGTTTCTTAAATTTCCGGAGATCCGTAACTCTGATTGGGCTGAAATTTTAACACGATTTTTATCCGGATATTAGCTTTCTTGCGGCGAAAGAAGGGCACGAACCGCCTTACGGGGTGGCCACAAGCCAGCCTGGCGCGCCCTACCCCCCAGGGTGCGCCCCTATGGCTTGTGGGCCCCTCGGGCACCGCCTTCTGTTGATTCCACGTCCCAAAATTCACATATAATCCAAAAAAAATCTCCGTAAGTTTTTATCCCGTTTGGACTTCGTTTGATATGGATTTTCTGCGAAACAAAAAACATACAACAAACAGGAACTGGCACTGGGCACTGGATCAATATGTTAGTCCCAAAAATAGTATAAAAAGTTGCCAAAAGTATATGAAAGTTGTAGAATATTGGCATGAAACAATCAAAAATTATAGATACGACGGAGACGTATCAAACTTCCCATATATAATTATTTACCTCAGGACTATTCTGGAGCTCCTCGTCATGTCAGGGATCTAAGCCGGGACTCCGAACAACATTCGGTCACCAGCAGATATAACTCATTAATACCATATCGCCAGTGAACGTTGCGGACCCTACAGGTTCGAAAATCATGTAGACATGACCGAGACACCTCTCCGGTCAATAACCAATAGCGGGTCTTGGATGCCCTTATTGGTTCCTACATATTCCACAAAGATCTTTATCGATCGAACCATGATGTCAAGGATTCAATCAATCCCGTATGCAGTTCCCTTTGTCCATCGATATGTTACTTGCCCGAGATTCGATCGCCGATATCTCCATACCTAGTTCAATATCGTTATCGGCAAGTCTCTTTACTCGTTCCACAATACAAGATCCCGTGACTAAACCCTTAGTCACATTGCTTGCAAGATTCTTGTGATGTTGTATTACTGAGAGGGCCCAGAGATACCTCTCCGTCATACGGAGTGACAAATCCCAGTCTCGATCCACGCCAACCCAACATACACCTTCGGAGATACCTTTGGAGTACCTTTATGATCATCCAGTTATGAAGTGACGTTTGGTACACACAAGGAATTCCTCCGGTGTCAGGGAGTTTCATGATCTCATGGTCTTAGGAACAGATACTTGACATGAAGAAACTAAGTGATACAATCAAATGCTATGCTTACGGTTGGGTCTTATCCATCACATCATTACCCTAATGATTATCAATTGACAACTCATGTCTATGGTTAGGAAACCTTAACCATCTTTGATCAATGAGCTAGTCTAGTAGAGGTTCACTAGAGACATGGTGTTGTTTATATATCCACACATGTATTTAAGTTTCCGATCAATACAATTCTAGCATGGATAATAAACAATTATCATTAACAAGGAATTATGATAATAACCAATTTATTATTGCCTCTAGGGCATATTTTCAATAGTCTCCTACTTTCACTAGGGTCAATAATCTAGTTCAAATCTCCATGTGATTAACACCCAATGAGTTCTGGGGTTTGATCATGTTTTATTTGTGAGGGAGGGTTTAGTCAACCGGTCTGCAACATTCAGATATGTGTGTACTTTGCAAATTTCTATGTCATATTGTAGATGCTGCTATCACGCTCCACTTGGAGCTATTCCAAATGACTGCTCCACTATACGAATCTGGTTTGCTACTCAGAGTCATCCGGATCGGTTTCAAAGCTTGCATCGACGTAACCCCTTACGACGAACTCTTTATCACCTCCATAACCGAGAAATATTTCCTTAGTCCTCTAAGGATAATTTTGACTGTTGTCCAGTGATCCACTCCTGGATCACTCTTGTACCCCATTGCCAGACTCATGGCAAGGCACAAATCAGGTGTGGTACACAACATGGCATATAGTACAGAGTCTATGGATGAGGCATAGGGGACGACCTTCGTCCTTTCTCTTTCTTCTGCCGTGGTCGAGCTTTGAGTCTTACTCAACTTCACACCTTACAATACAGGCAAGAACTCCTTATTTGACTGATCCATTTTGAACTTTTTCACAATCTTGTCAAGGTATGTGCTCTGTGAAAGACTTATCAGGCGTCTTGATCTATCTTTATAGATCTTGATGCCCAATATGCAAGCAACTTTTCCCAGGTCTTCCTTTGAAAAACTCCATCCAAATAACCCTTTATGCTTTCTAGAAATTATACATCATTTCCGATCAACAATATGTCATCCACATATTCTTATCAGAAATGCTATAGTGCTCCCACTCACTTTCTTGTAAATACAAGTTTCTTCATAAACTTTGTATAAACCCCAAAGCTTTGATCACCTCATCAAAGCGTATATTCCTACTCCGGGATGCTTGCACCGGTCCATAGAAGAATCGCTGGAGCTTGCATACCTTTTAGCATCGTTAGTATCGACAAACCTTCTGGTTATATCACATACAACCTTTCCTCATGGAAACCATTAAGGAACTCCGTTTTGACATCCATCTGCTAGATTTCGTAATCGAAAAATGCAGTAACTGCTAACATACTCCCAACAGACTTTAGCATCGCTACGAGTGAGAAAGTCTCATCGTAGTCAACTCCTTGAACTTGTCGGAAACCTCTTTGCGACAAGTCGAGCTTCATAAATGGTGACATTACCATCAGCGTCTGTCTTCTTCTTAAAGATCCATTTGTACTCAATGGCTTTACGATCATCATGTAAGTCCTCCAAAGTCCATAGTTTGTTTTCATACATGGATCCTATCTCGGATTTCATGGCCTCTAGCCATCTGTCAGAATCCGGACCCATCATTGCTTCTTCATAGCTTGTGGGATCACCCTTGTCTAAAAACATGGCCTCCAAGATAGGATTGTCGTACCACTCAGGGGCAGTACATGTCCTTGTCGACCTACGAGGCTCGGTAGTGACTTGATCTGGAGCTTCATGATCATCATATTTAGCTTGCTCTTCACTTGGCGTAGGCGTCACAGAAACATCTTTCTGTGTCGTGCTACTATCCAACTACAGTGACGATTCAACAACCTCATCAAGTTCTACCTTCCTCCCACTCAATTCTTTAGAGAGAAACTCCTTCTCTAGAAAGGATCCATTCTTGGAAACAAAGACTTTGCCTTCAGATCTGAGATAGAAGGTGTACCCAATTGTTTCCTTAGGGTATCCTATGAAGACGCACTTCTCCGCTTTGGATTCGAGCTTATAAGGCCGAAGCCTTTTCACATAAGCGTCACAACCCCAAACCTTAAGACGACAGCTTAGGTTTCTTGCCAAACCATAATTCATATGGTGTCATCTCAACGGATTTAAATGGTGCCCAATTTAAAGTGAATGCGACAGTCTCTAATGCATAACACCAAAACGATAGTGGCAGATCAGTAAGAGACATCATAGATCGCACCATATCTAATAGAGTACGATTACGACACTCGGACACACCATTACGCTATGGTGTTCCAGGTTGGGTGAGCTGTGAAACAATTCCACACTGTCTTAAATGCATTCCAAACTCATAACTCAAATATTCTCCACCGCGATCAGATAGTAGGAACTTTATCTTCTTGTTACGATGATTCTCTACTTCACTCTGAAATTGCTTGAACTTTTCCAACGTTTCAGACTTGTGCTCATTAAGTAAATATACGCATATCTGCTCAAATCATCAGTGAAGGTAAGAAAATAACGATAGCCACCACGTGCCTCAACACTCATTGGACCGCACACATCAGTATGTATGATTTCCAACAAGTCACTTGCCCGCTCCATAGTTTCGGAGAACGGGGTTTTCATCATCTTGCCCATGAGGCATGGTTCGCTTGTATCAAGCGATTCAAAATCGAGTGAACCCAAAAGTCCATCAGCATGGAGTTTCTTCATGCGCTTTACACCAATATGACCTAAGCGGCAGTGCCACAAGAAAGTGGTACTATCATTATTAACTTTGCATCTTTTGGCATCAATTTTATGAACTTGTGTATCACTACGATCAAGATTCAACAAGAATAAACCATTCACATTGGGTGAATGACCATAAAAGATATTACTCGTATAAATAGAACAACCATTATTCTCTGATTTAAATGAATAACCGCCTCGCAATAAACAAGATCCAGATATAATGTTCATGCTCAATGCATGCACCAAATAACAATTATTTAGGTTTAAAACTAATATACATGGCAATCGAAGAACGAGCGTGCCTACGACGATCACATCAACCTTGGAACCATTTTCGACGTGCATCGTCACCTCGTCCTTTGCCAGCCTCCGTTTATTCTGTAGTTCTTGCTTCGAATTACAATGTGCAACCGAACCGGTATCAAATACCCAGGCACTACTACGAGAGCTAGTAAGGTACACATCAATAATATGTATATCAAATATTCCTTTGTTGACGTTTCCAGCCTTCTTATCAGCCAGTTACTTGGGGCAATTCTGCTTCCAGTGGCCAGTCCCCTCGCAGTAGAAGCACTTAGTCTCGGGCTTGGGTCCAGCCTTGGGTTTCTACACGGGAGCGACAACTTGCTTGCCATTCTTCTTGAAGTTTCCCTTCTTTCCCTTGCCTTTCATGAAACTAGTGGTTTTATTCACCATCAACACTTGATGCTCCTTTTTGATTTCTACTTCTACAACTTTCAGCATCGCGAATAGCTCAGAGATTGACTTGTTCATCCCTTGCATATTACAGTTCATTACGAAGCCCTTATAGCAAGGTGGTAGTGCACTACTAGGGAAAAGCCTAGCAGTAGCGCGGGTTAAGGGCCTAGCAGTAGCGCGGGCACCCATGCTACTGCTATGACGCTACAGCTAACTTGTAGCAGTGGCGCGGGTCAACACGCGCTACTGCTATATACAGGTAGCACTAGCGTCTGTTTTCAAAGCGCGTTGCTGCTAATTGCTGCAGCGCCTCATTCCTAAATGCGCTACTGATAAGTAGGTGCTGCTGCTAAAATGGAACCCCTCGCTACTGGTATAATAGCTGCATTTTCTGGAAAAAAAATCTGCTGCCCATTTCCTTTGTATTTGTACAGGTTTTATACAATAGTCTCTAGCATATCATACACATACAAACCTAAAGATATCATACACATACAAATAGTCTCATAAATCATGTCATCATCATAATCATCATCCAACACAAATGATGTCTCTTGTCATCATCTTGAAATAGCGATACTAGTTATGACATGTCTCGAATACATGCAACTACATCATCATCCATCTAAACGATGATATAGAAGATAAGAGCTATCACTATGAGTAAGAGCAGAATTATGCAGTACATGAGGCACCAGTTCCGATTAGTCTCTCTCGCTAGCGTCCACCTCAAGTAACTAGCTTCCGCCTCTCTTCTGCTGTCAAACCCTTTCTGGTTGCCGCCCGGGAAGCGATACACTTGGGCCTGACACTCTGGCCACTCGTCGTACACTCCTGGAACCCTCCCTATGTACACGGCATAGCACTGCTTTTTCGCCATCAAGGATCTATGTAGCTATTAGAGATGCATCTTCATGCGGATATCCTAGATCCTATGAGGCGAGAAGGCTTATCTCAGTCGAGAGCACTTGGTCGTGCAGTCTCCTGAGATCCCCTGATATGCCCTCCAGCGGACCCGGCGGTAGCATTGGCTCGCCCGCGACATGGATCATCACCGCACCTTTGTCCGGTACACGGTCTGCAAAATTGGTCGACGAGGCTGACTGGTTGCTAGAAGCTTTGGTAGCTGCTTTGGCGGCAACAGAGCCTTTCCTCGACGGTCTCTTCCTCTCCTTTTTCTTGGGTTGATCTTCTAGACCCTTCCTTAACCCCGCCACCAGTGTTGTCGGGCTAAGCATTGTATGACCCTCAGCTAGTTGACCCTGCGTTGAGGCGGCATCTGGAGGCGTGTCCTGCGAGGATTGCATGAAGAGAGACTTCTTGCAATCAACCCTAGGACGTTCCTGCCCAGGCACATCATCCATCTTCTCATGATCCGCATGCTGACAGCCCGAGTCATATGGCTGGCTCATCAATTCTACGTCCTCATAGCAGGCGCTGTCGATATCGGGGCTCTGCAGACCCAAGAAGGTTCGAACACTGGGGTGCGCTTGCTCTCCTGCCCTACTCTACTTCGCAACCACACGGCGACTCTCCGGCGGCTTGCGCTAAGGAAGATGAACAAGGACACGCGCAGTTTACCCAGGTTCATGCCACCTCGCGGTGTAAAACCCTACTCCTGCTTGGTGGATTGCTTGAGGTGGAAGATGAGTACAAGGTGTTTTTGCCCAGCCGAAGTCTCTCCCTCTCTACGGGGGCTGGTTCCCCCCTTATATTGGCCCTGGTCCTCTTCCCCCGAAAATATCAGGCGGGAAGGGTTGCCACAACGGCCATTCTGAAAGGGGACAGGGTTGCAGCCTATCCTGACAAAAGGTGGTCTTCGCCTGCTAAAGTTCCCCGCCATGACGTGCTCGTGGGCTCGGGGGTGACATCCGTCCTACCGAGCCCTCGGTCCTGGTCTTCTTGCACGAAAGAGGAAACCTTTCGGGGATGCTTTGGGAACCCGCGAGCTGGCGCCTCTCCTCTGTCGCCAAAGAGGGGATCCTCTCCGTCCGTGCTCACTAGCACGTCTGCTGGCACCGTTTGGCATGGCGCGCGTCACCCATGTGCGGGTACAGGGCTACGGGGCCCTGCCCGGTCGGCCCCAGGCAGACCCGCCGCCTGGGGGCGCCATGGGAAGCCTCGTGGGAGGCCCCGTGAAGTGCTTGGTGGTGACGCCTCGTTGTGCCTAGCGAGGCACTGGCCTTCGCAAGGCCCGGCTCCATGAAGGCCGTGGGTGGGGCCACTTAGTGTTTGAGGCAATCTTCGCGTCTTGGGCCACAGTGTCGGGACCCCAATCCTAAGCCATAAGAATCCAGCATGTAACACTTCACATTACTTTGCGGCCTCACGCACGATTATCTCCACGGCTGCCACCTTACCTGGGCCGGGACCGTTTGCGCCTTTTGGCTCACGAATGTGAATGTGTCGCTAGCATTCAAATGTCCAAGAACCCGAGTCGACATGACTAGTCATAGAACCCAAATAGCACATCAGTACAGGGACATGCATACGTAACCACACAATGCAGGTGTCGGTCATCAGCGTGTGTAGATGAGTCATAGCAAGCTACAGGGACTCGATTACGCCGTGGGACATAAATGTCATCAACTGCGCGTAGACGAGTCATAGCAGGCTACATGGACTCCATTACACTGCGAGAAATTTCCCCGAAGGGACAGACACATCACCAAGAAGGATACACGCCGATCAATCAATGTGTCCGGAGCAGTAGCAAGCTACCAAGGCTCAGTGGAAGCACAAAGAGGCATTTCCCCGTAAAGAGTACTAGTAGAGGCACACAACTAGGTGTCGAATCCCATACATACTGTCGTGGTTTTGTCACGGCAGATGTCCTAGTGTCAGGACTTAGGTGTGAAGCCATCGCTACGGCGGTTAACTCGAAGGGGTTGGTCGGGATGAAAGACATAGGGTTACCCAGGTTCGGCCTCTCTCGAAGGAGGTAATAGCCTACGTCCTGCTTTGAGTTGTATTGACTGGATATCGATTACAAGGGAGCAGATTCGCTTGACCTAGTACTCGATTAAAGGTTTTGTGGCCTAAGCCACCCAGGTAACCCGCCTTTATATACACAGGTCGAGGCCCTGGGCTTACAAGAGTCCGGGCCGGGTCATACTTGATAACCGACCTCACCTCTAATTATACCTGCCTTGTCTAACAAGCCGCCACCGGCGGCTGACGCTACCGGGTCACACATTATCTTCTGGCTCTGGGCCTCCAGGTCCATTGAGCAAGCTTATTCCAAACCTTATCGCTAAGCCGCCAACCTCATGACCCGGCCCCACCAGGGCGGGTCTCACCACGGGGTTATATCCCCAACATTAGGCCCCAGATTGATTTGAACCGATTCATGTCAATCTTCAAGTCTTTTGGTTGGCGAATCTTGCATTCTCTGACAAATCTTCATAACCCGCCAAAAATGGGTGACGTCATCTCTAATTAATCTTCATGACCCGCCATGACATCATCAGGAAAATCAAAAAGATTCCTCTGACGTCACAACGAATCTTTTTCATTAAAATGACCAGCCCGAGAATCGAGGCACTTTCTTGGTCAATCGTCATCGTGTCTCCTCGGTTCCCGCACCCGACTGTTGTTGTTCCATCACATCCTCATAAATAGGCATGGGGGGCCCCATTATTTTCACTTTCCCCGCTGCTGCCTTCTTCTTCTTCCTCCAGACTCCCGTGCCGCCGAAGCTCGCCGCGCCGTCCGGGCCTCGCCGTCTTCTCCAACACTGGCCGCTGCATCATCCTGATTATGTCCAAAACATTCCCTCGTTCGCCCGCATCTTCAAGGTTCCATCTTTGCCCCTTGTTTAGATCTGCACTAGTTTTTTCAGATTTCCCCCGAGTTCATCGGGTTTTCTTCGTGTTCATCACTGCTCATCGGAGTACTCTTCGTAGATCAGAGAAAAAACACTCCTTTAGGCTTTATAATGTTGCTCGAATCGTGCGGCCATCCGCTCAATAGGCAGGCCATGCTCATTGTAGATTGCTGGCTCACTTTAATCCGCATAGAAGCTGCCTGTTCTTCCACTGGCTTCTTAGGTTTAGGAATATCTTCTTTTTATCTCGCCCATAGATCTTGATTCGGTAGCTGTGGCTGTTTAAATATGTTTTTCCACACTTAGCAATTTTTCCAATACTCACTGGCAAACTTGACCCGCCGTCATACCGCCGGCTCACATTGTCATATTGCGGCCTGCTTCGGCGGCTCATAATTTTATACTGACCCACCAAATACCGTCACCATTTTTAGAGTCATAATTGTCTTGGTCATAATACGTTATTGACCCGCCATATATTCATGCCCTTCCGCAGTCTTTTAAACCGCCGCCATGTCTAGTGTCCCAGCTTCTTGCAACTGGGTAAGGTCCGGGGTGACTGAGGAATCACTCAAGGACTTTGTCACCATGGGAGTTCTGTCGGCTCAGGATGTTATCCACTGGCGGGTTCCGAGCAATGAAACCACTCCTAAGCCCGAGGATGGGGAAATTATTGTGTTCACAGACCATCTTCTCCGCGGTTTTTCTCCACCCGGGTCTAAATTTTTCCGAGATGCCTTACACTCATTCAACCTGCACCCTCAAGACATTGGCCCCAACTTTGTCACCAATCTGTGCCAGTTCCAGACCCTCTGCGAAGCTTATCTGCAAGAAGAGCCGTCTGTTGACCTCTTCAAGGAGTACTTCTACATCAACCGTCAAAGAGAAATGGCGGATGGATTGAGCCTCGAGCTTGGAGGTGTCACTCTTCAAAGACGGAGGGATGTACTCTTTCCAGCAGCAACTCTGCCGAGTCATCCCATAGAATGGAATAAAACTTGGTTTTACTGCAAGGATACTTCACCAGAAGGGGAGAACCCACTGTCGGGTTACCGTCCTTACCGGCTCAGCATTGATACGGAGCTCCCAGACCGGATGTCCGCTGCAGAACGCGCTCAATATGGCCCAACCTTCTCGAAAATAAGGGCCCTGTTAGCCAACGGGTTGACAGGTGTTGATCTGACCCACTGCTGGGTCTCTTGGAGGATTCTGCCGTTGAGCCGCCGCACCGCCTTAATGTGCCAATACACTGGCGAGGTGTCTGATCCTCAACGCATCAATCAGACCCCCTTGACAGACCAGGATCCCAATACCATTGTCAAGTCTTTGTTGGGAGAACCTCAAGCCGCCTGTGGCAAGACGAGGTTAAACCCTTTTTACGCGCTTAATCCGGCTCCAGATGTGAGTCTTTCCATCCTAACTCTCATCCATTCTTTTAATGTTGTACTTCATATACTTTATTAACCTTTCTGTCAATGCGTTTTATCATTTGTAGGCCGGCTCTTCCTTCTGGAACAAAAAGTTCCTCGCCTCCCTAAATAAGAAGAGCAAAGTCCCCAAGGTGACCAAAGCTAAGGCGCCGACTCGTAAGAAGAGGCAATCAACCGAAGAACTATTCGATCTGGATGACTCAGAGGTAGAACTTGACTCCCTTGGTCTTCTCTTTATGCAACTCATTGACAATGATTACTCATAGGAGGAAGCAGAAACAAGTCATGCTAATGTTGCAGAGGTAATCATTATCTCCTCTGACTCGGAACTTCTACCAGTAAAGAGAATACGGCGGGCTGTACGGAAGGTAAAATGTTCTCGCCCTTTTGCTTACTTGGATCCCAACTTTCTTTTGAAGAAGCAGCAAGATGACAACAAGCATCAGACCCGGAGCACCAGCTCTGAAGATCTTTTAGCCGGCTTACCAAATGATCCGACTCCTCGGAAACGGCCCACTAAAGTACTTCCTTGCCTAAATTTATTTCTTTTGTATGCTAATCTTGTGTTGCAGCTTACTTGTATTTGACAATGCTAACTTTCCAGGACTCGCCTCCTTCTTCCGGCGACTCAACCGCCTCAAAGTTGCCTCCTCTTATTATCAACCCGGGGTAAGTATTTTTATATCCCACTCCATGCGTTAATAGTCTATCCTTTGTCATTGACGTGTAACTTCACCTTTGCTCATAGGGCTCAAGCCAAACGGAGGAAGGTAGGCGGGTCAACCGCTACTCCTGAAGTTCCAGAGTCGGCAAACCCAAAGCCTAACACCCCTGAAGCTCACATTGAGCCGTCTGAGGCTGACAAAGACGCCCCTGAAAAAGCTCCTCAGCATAATGAGCCGGCTGATATGGATATTGAGGCTCCTCAGGCCCATCCAGAAACTGATCCTAAGCCGCCCAACCCCCAGCCGACAACTGAAGACGTGGCTTCTCATGAAGAAGTTACTGTTACCGGGGCGGCTTATAAATCTCCAGCTCCCTCCAATGTACTATCAAAACATACCAGCGAAGACGAGGCGACTCCTCCTAAGGAAGAAAAGACTCAATCTGATCTTCCTAACTTAGAAAAACTTACTGCCGACGAGTTGCACTCTGGCAATCTGAGACGTCTCTCTGCAAGCCGGGACATGGAGGCCAACTTGGTTGGCATGATGAAGAAAAAATACGAGGTACTCCACGTCCCTTGCTTTTCCATATATATACTCATATAGCCCCCAAGAGCCGGTTTACCTCTGAAAAGGTCAGCCGGGTCTTCAATCACTTGCAATCTTTCGATGAATCGCCATGTAGCCCCCAAGGGCCGGGTCATTATGTAAGTAATGAGCCGACACTCAATCATAGAATAAGAGCCAACTGTAGCCCCCAAGGGCCGGGTCATTATGTAAGTACTGAGCCGGCACTTAATCATAGAACAAGAGCCAATTGTAGCCCCCAAGAGCCGGGTCATCTTCCTGAAACTGATTCGGGTCTATAAGAAAGAACTGAGACACATAAGCCCCCAAGTGTCAAGTATATTGCTTGCAATCTGCTTGGGACTTGTAATGCATCTGCCCCACTTCTAAAAAACGGTATGAGCCGGCAGGCGGCTTAAAACTAACAATGTTGCCTTGTTATGACTTGTCTTGTGCAGGAATCTTTAAATGCCGCTGAGTCGAACGTGTTGGACCTTAAGAAGAGTCTGGCACTGCAACAAGAAGGCCGAGCAGAAGCCAACGCCAAGTACCAAATCGCTTTGACTGAGCTAGAGGTAATCAAGACTGAGCTCGAAACACTCAAAAAATCTGCTGAAACGATCCAAGCTACCCTGACCAAGCGCAGAAGACGCAGAGGGCCGTGTTAAAACGGTGACCGAAGAGCTGAGCAATCTGAAAGGCCATATATCCTGTATGATTGGATCCATCTTTGGTAAGTGTTGTTAACCATCAATATTCATTGCAAAAGAATCTTCGAAAATCCTTCCAGGCGGCTTATAAGATCTGACTTGCTTGTAGGTGAACGAAGTCGCCAACTTTCAGATGACAGTCTATTAAAGCTGAAGGCTTTATATTCACTTTCTGAACAGCTATACGCCGGATCCCTTTTTACCATTAAAGCTGTTATGACTGAGAAGGGCATTCCAAAATTTATGAAGGGTGTGCCCGTTGCATGATGGATGGTTTTCCTCAGCTGAGGGACGACGGCTCGCAGTTCACTCAAGAGGACTATGCCCATTGCATGAAAGCATCCCGAATATTGGCAAGCCAGCTGGCTGCAGACGCCGACCTGTCATCATATCAGGCGGCTTACTATGACGACAATAAGCGAGTTCGAGGGCCCACCTTTGAAGCAAAAAGTACGATTCCTCAACGCCGTAAGCACCTATTTGCCCCTGATGTTGACCCATCTCCAATCATGCATGACGAAGCCAAATTTGAAGCCTTAACAAACTGCAATTGGGATGTGGACAACCTTCAGATCCGGGAGATCGAAGACCCGGTGCAGGATGATGCGGCGATGAGCTAAATGAAGAGTTGGCTTCGTGTGAAGGTAACCCGGCCCTGTTAATATGCCGGGTTATATTTTGCTGCAAACAACTTAAGTCCGCAGATTTTGGGCTCCTTGACAGCCTTGTAATAGCAGTAGAAAACACTTAATCGCCTGCTCTTGTGCCTTCGTGCACTTTTTAAACTTCTTTCGGCCCATACACCGGTGACTTAGCATAATTGTCTTGATATATAATCGTCTGACTGCCTTGACTCGCCCGGCGGGTTGTATGCCATGAGCAATGCTAAGCCGGGGTTACTCAAAAACTTAGAATCTTATCATGAAAAATGCCTGCAAAAAACAAGCAACAGAATATGTATTTGCATATCCCCTGTCTAATAAACTGGCTTTAAAGGCACAGCAAGATAGGAGAATGTTATTTTTTCAAGAAATTTTTTATATTGCTTCCGAAGAAGCTAGGCATAAAAGCCTAAAACCTCGTAAGCCGGCTCTCACGTGACATAAATCCATCGTTTAAACCTTAGCAAGTTCAGGGTCTTTAAAAGATTGACATTGCTAAGAGTACGAACGGGCCACGTAGCGGAGAGACTACAACAGACAAGGCAAGTTTATCCTAGCTCAGTGTAAGCCGGCTCTCTCGTGACAAAAGCCGCCGTTTAAACCTTGACAAGTTCAGGGTCTTTGTGTGAGATTGACTATGAAAGTTCTGGGTCTCTGAGCAAGATTGACTGTCAAGTGTTCGGCGGGTCACATGGTGGAGTAGCAAGTTACAAACAGGCAGGTTTAACTCGAACATGGCATATAAAGCCTGGCCAAGAGGGTATGAAAGCTAAACCCAGTGGGTTGGAAGCCCCCAAGTGACCTGATGAAGGATCAACTCCTTTGCACGAGACTTAGTGCAGAAAAAACAGCAGAAGCCCCTAATCATGGGGATGCCAACTTTATTATATCATAAAAGATGGTATATACAATGATAGGAATATGTACATTGATGAGAGCCGGACTGGCGTCTTAAGTATAGTATGGCCGAAGGTGAGCAATGTTCCAAGGCCTCGCAGTCTCTTCACCAGAGGTTCGTGACTTGTCGCTCTCTCGTATATCAATGAGATAATAGGAACCATTGTTGAGATTTCTACTGATCACAAACGGCCCTTCCCAAGGAGGTGATAATTTATGCATATCTGACTGGTCTTGAATCAACCGGAGTACTAAGTCGCCTTCTTGGAATGTCCGGGTCTTGACCCTACGGCTATGATAGCAACGCAGGTCTTGCTGGTAAATCGCAGACCGAGCTGCTACAAGATCCCGTTCTTCGTCTAAGGCATCCAAAGCATCCTGATGCGCCGCCTCATTATCAGCTTCCACGTAAGCCGCCACTCTGGGCGAGTCATGACGAATATCACTGGGGAGAACACCTTCTGCACCATAAACCATGAAGAAAGGGGTATAGCCTGTTGACCTGTTGGGGGTGGTTCTTATGCTCCAAAGAACTGAAGGTAACTCCTCCACCCAACAGCCCAGCGTGCGCTCCAAAGGAACCATAAGCCGGGGTTTTATCCCTCTCAAAATTTCCTGGTTAGCACGCTCTGCTTGACCATTAGACTGTGGGTGAGCCACAGAAGATACATCGAGGCGGATATGCTCACCATCGCAAAACTCTTTCATAGCCCCCTTGGACAGGTTTGTGCCATTGTCAGTAATGATAGTATGAGGATAACCAAACCGAAAGATCAGCTTTTTGATGAACTGAACTGTTGTTGCTGCATCACACTTGCTGACCGGCTCAGCTTCAACCCAGTTAGTAAACCTGTCAACCGCCACCAAGAGGTGGGTCTTCTTGTCCTTAGACCTCTTAAAAGGTCCCACCATATCAAGCCCCCAAACTGCAAACGGACAGGTGATTGGAATCATCCGTAACTCTTGAGCCGGCACATGGGCACGTCGCCCAAATTTCTGGCACCTGTCACATTTACTGACCAAGTACTCTGCATCTTTATGAGATGTTAACCAGTAGAAACCGTGTCGAAAAGCCTTGGCCACCAAAGATTTTGACCCGGCGTGATGACCACAATCGCCGGCATGTATCTCCTGCAGGATTTTGCGGCCCTCATCAGGAGAGACACATCACTGAAAAACGCCAGTCACGCTGCGCCTGTGTAACTCACCATTGACAATAGTCATGGATATAGACCGCCTTATGATCTGCCGTGCCAGAGTCTCATCTTGAGGTAACTCTCCACGGGTCAGGTACGCCAGATAAGGCAATGTCCAATCAGGGATTACGCGGAGAGCCGCCACCAATTGTCCTTCCGGGTCAGGTATAGCCAAATCCTCCTCCGACGGTAACTTGATCGACGGGTGATGCAATACGTCCAGGAACACATTAGGCGGCACCGGCTTACGCTAAGACCCCAGTCTTGACAATGCGTCAGCCGCCTCATTCTTCCGCCGATCAATATGATCCACCTGATAGCCCTTGAAGTGGCCAACGATAATATTAACCGCCTGGCGATAAGCCGCCATGCGAGGGTCCTTAGAGTCCCACGTGCCAGAGACTTGCTGGGCCACGAGGTCTGAGTCGCCAAGACATCTCACCCAGCTCAAATTCATCTCCTTGGCCACACGGAGCCCGTGAAGCAAAGCCTCATACTCAGCTGCATTGTTAGTACAAGGAAACATTAACCTCAAAACATAACAGAATTTGTCACCTCATGGGGAAGTTAGAACAACTCCAGCCCCCGAGCCATCCAATTGCCTGGAACCATCAAAATAAATCGTCTAATATGTATTGTCCGGCTTCTCCTAGGGTGCTTGACACTCTGTCCAGTCATTGATGAAGTCCACCAGGTGTTGAGATTGTACAGCCGTCCGGGGCACATACCTCACATTAAGAGGCCCAAGCTCAATTGCCCACTTAGCAATCCTGTCAGTAGCTTCTCTGTTTTGAATGATATCTCCCAAAGGAGCAGAGCTAACCACTGTGATTGGATGCCCAAGGAAATAGTGCTTCAGCTTGCGATTGGCCATGAATACACCAAACACCAGCTTTTGCCAATGTGGATATCTCTGCTTGGACTCCGTCAAGACCTCACTGACATAGTAAACCAGCCGCTGGACTGGGTACTCCTTACCCGCCTCCTTGCGCTCCACCACAACTGCAGCACTGACAGCACTGTTATTAGCTACAACGTACAAGAGCAAAGGCTCCTTTTCCACCGGAGCAGCCAAGACGGGCGGCTCAGCCAACTGCTTTTTGAGCGCCTCAAATGCCTCGTTAGCCGCATCACTCCAGACGAAGTCATCTGTCTTCTTCATCATCTGATATAGAGGAATAGCCTTCTCACCCAGGCGGCTTATGAACTGGCTCAGAGTGGCGATACGACCCGCTAAGCGCTGAACATCATTAATACACGCCGGCTTAGACAAAGAAGTGATGGCCTTTATCTTGTCCGGGTTAGCCTCAATGCCACGCTCGGAGACCAAGAACCCCAAGAGCTTGCCTGCAGGTACACCAAATACACACTTTGCCAGGTTAAGCATCATCTTGTAAACCCGCAGATTATCAAAAGTTTCCTTCAAAACAGCCAACAGAGTCTCCTTCTTCCTTGACTTGACCACAATATCATCCACATAAGCATGAACATTGTGCCCAATTTGACCATGAAGACAGTTCTGCACACAACGCTGATAAGTCGCCTGAGCGCTCTTGAGCCCGAAAGGCATAGACACATAGCAGAAAGCTCCAAAAGGCGTAATAAAAGACGTCTTCTCTTGGTCTTTGACTACCATCTTGATCTGATGATAACCCGAATAAGCATCCAGGAAACATAAACTCTCACAACCCGCCGTTGCATCAATGATTTGGTCGATACGGGGGAGAGCAAATGGATCAACCGGACACGCCTTGTTGAGATCGGTGTAATCCACACACATGCGCCAAGTGCCATTCTTCTTGAGTACCAACACCGGGTTAGCTAACCATTCTGGGTGAAAAACTTCGACGATAAACCCTGCTGCCAAGAGCCAGGCCAGCTCTTCTCCAATAGCCTTACGCCTCTCCTTATTGAAACGACGGAGGAACTGTTTGACCGGCTTAAACATAGGATCCACATTTAGGTGGTGCTGAGCGAATTCTCTCGGTACACCCGGCATGTCAGAAGGTTTCCATGCAAAGATGTCCCGATTCTCACTGATGAATTCGATGAGCGCGCTTTCCTATTTGGGATCCATATTGGCCCCAATAGTGAACTGCTGCAATGAGTCGCCAGGAGTGAAATCCACCAGCTTGGTATCTTCTACCACAAACTTAAGGGGCGGCTCAGATTCCGTGCTGGGCTTCTTCAACGGGGTCATATCTGCCGGGTCAACATTCTCCTTATAAAACTTGAGCTCCGCCTCAGCACAACTTGACTCTGTATACGCAGCATCGCCTTCCTCGCACTCAAGATCAATCTTCCGATCACCATGCACTGTGATCGTTCCGTTTAACCTGGGCATCTTGAGCTGCAAGTAAACATAACAAGGCCTAGCCATGAACTTGTCATAAGCCGGCCGCCCAAACAAAGCGTGGTACGGGCTCTTGATCTTGACCACCTCAAACCATAAGGTCTCCACCCTGTAGTTGAACTCATCGCCAAAAGCTACTTCCAGGGAAATCTTCCCAATTGGATAGTCCGACTTTCCGGGCACCACACCGTGAAAAACCGTCGAAGATGGCTTAAGATCCTTGTCAAGCAAGTTCATCCGGCGGAACATGTCATAGTACAGGATGTTGATGTTGCTGCCACCATCCATAAGCACCTTGGTGAACAGGTAGCCTCCTACTTGGGGGGCTACTACTAAGGCCAACTGCCCCGGGTTATCCACACGCGGCGGGTGATCCTCCCTGCTCCAAGTTATGTCATACTCGGACCACTTCAAGTACTGCGGGAGAATCGGCATGACCGCATTAACCGCCCGCTTGCGCACCTTCTGATCCCGCTTGTCAAGGCTTGTCATAAAAACATGATACTGGCCTCCATTAAGCTGTTTTGGGTTACTCTGATATCCGGACTGGTTGTTTTGTTGCTGACCTCCATTGCCAGACTGTTGATTATGACCTCCATGGTTTCCCTGGCCTTGATAGCCAGAACCTGAGCCGCCTCCACCAAAGCCGGACTCTGGAGAGCCGGATCCTGACCCGCCAGACGGTCCGCCGCCGCCGCCCTGATGCTGGTTAATGCTGTAATTCCGGAACTCCAGCATGACCCAACAATCCTTCCAGGCATGAGTGGATGGCTTATCGGGAACACTATGTTTTGGACAAGGGGCATTCAACATTGCTTCCATATTGAAAGGCTTAGACTTGCCAAAAGGCGGTTTACCATTGCCCTTGCCACGGTTGCCTCCAGCACTAGTGTTGGCCACCAGATCTGACTCGCCGTCCGGGTGTTTCCGCTTTCCGCCGTTGCCATTATTAATATTTCCTCCCCCGTTCTGCTGCTGATTCTTGCCATTGCTATTCTTCTTACCCTTAGCTGATTTCTATTCATCAGACCCAGGGTCCTTCGTGCTGTCAGAATCTGCATATTTGGTGAGAGCCGCCATGAGCTCCCCCATATCCTGGCATGAACGCTGGAGCCATCCAAGCTTCTACTTGAGGGGCACAAAGTGGCAATTCTTTTCCAGAATTAGAACCGCCTGAGCCGCCGTGATGTTATCAGAAGAGTGGATAATGGTTGAGACCCGCCGGACCCAATGATGGGCCGACTCATCCTCCCGCTGCACACAATGATCCAAATCCACGATTGTCATGGGCTGCTTGCACGTCCCTTGAATTTTTTTGATGAATTTCGCCTTTAACTCGGCCCAGGTATTAATGGTATTGGGTGGCAAACCCTTCAACCACGTGCGAGCCGGCCCCTCCAACATCATGATGAAATATTTGGCGTAGACTGCATCACTGACATCTAACATCTCCATGGCTAGTTCATAACTCACGATCCAAGCTTCCGGAGGCAGATCTGCAGTATAATTTGGCACCTTGCGGGGACCCTTGAAATCCTTTGGCAGGCGTTCGTTTCGTAAAGCCGACACTAAGCACGGCACTCCCATAGCCCTGGAGGTTACTCCGGCTCCTACTGAAACAGAAGGTGCTACTGTGGGTTCTTGGTAAGCCACCGCAGCTGTCGCTGCTGCCACCTCTCGCTGTGCTCTCGCATGGTCTACCAGCTCCTGGGCATCAATAGCAGGCGGGTCATCTCGCGCCGGGTTCCGACATCGCTCGCTGCTAGAAATCGCAGGCGACTCTATGCGCCGGCTGTAACTGCGGCTCGGGATAGGGGTCGAGTGCACGCCTCCGGCTATAGGTATACTTCTGCTGTTGCGCCACAGCCGTCTACAAATATCCAATGGCAACGGGCGTTCCATCAGGGATAGGGAGCGCGCCGAGCCGGACTGCCGCTGCCACCATGTTCTCCACCGGGTTAGAATAATGCTCGGGTGGTGTTGGGAAGTGCTACGGCGGGGTCTGATTCCTGCGGGGCAGGTCTGGCTGCTGATGCTGAACCGCCGCCCTACTCCCAGGTACTTCCGCCGTTCGGGTTATGGTTAAAGGTGCATTCCGTCCCTTCCCGGGCGTGTTGAAAAGGTTCCTAGGCTCATACTGATCCGACAAACGGGTCTGATGCCTCATCCGATGGACTGCATCTGCGGTCTGGTGCTCCAGGTCAAGGCGAAAAGCTTCCGCCCTGAGGCGCTCCGACTCAGCATCCATCAGAGCTTTCAGTGCATTGATTTCCTCTTGGGGTTCGGTCATCTGGTCCTTCAACCTCACGATCTCCGTGTTACGGGCTGCTTGGTTTTCGGCCGTGACATCAGTTCCCATGAGAGTTGTAAGTTCATTCATCAGATCCAGCAAAACTTGAGCCGGCGGCCTGCCTGATCCAGATCCGATCGCCCCAGTAGCCGTGCTACCAGGAGCTGGTGCCGATCCTGCCATGAAGACAGCGGCTCGGCTCGGCGTCTCATAGTATTCCGGGTCATGGTAGCTTTCGAAGTAGCCCCCAAGCCCGCCGTTGTGAAGCTGGTAGATTGATTCCGCCTCTCCTCTCGAGGATCCATCCTCTGAGCAGATGAGGGTTTATTCCCGCGACATAGAACCTTCAAGTTCCGTGCCTTGGGTGAAGCCGACGAAGACGTGCTTCCGACCCGGGTTAACCCGGGCGGGTTTCGCGCGCCAGGCCGGCTCGACGAGGTCGGTGCAGATGTCCGGCCCAGGCTTAGATCCGCCGATCTTGCCGATGAAGACGTGAATTCCGCCGAAGGGGACCCGGTACCCGTACTCGACTGAGTCGGCCTTGGGGCCCCAGCCAGCACCGTCGATGTAGAGCTTGCCGCGGTGACTCTTGGTCATCCTGCCAACGGCGTATCCCTCGATCCCTGGGAGAGAGCCCTTCGAGTACTCCAAACCACCGAGCATCGACCCCACGGTGGGTACCAACTGTCGTGGTTTTCTCACGACAGATGTCCTAGTGTCAGGACTTAGGTGTGAAGCCATCGCTACGGCGGTTAACTCCAAGGGGTTGGTCAGGACGAAAGACACAGGGTTACCCAGGTTTGGCCCCTCTCGAAGGAGGTAATGGCCTACGTCCTACTTTGTGTTGTATTGACTGGATATCGATTACAAGGGAGCGGATTCGCTTGACCTAGTACTCGATTAAAGGTTTTGTGGCCTAAGCCGCCCAGGAAACCCGCCTTTATATACACAGGTCGAGGCTCTGGGCTTACAAGAGTCCGGGCCGGGTCATACTTGATAAACAACCTCACCTCTAATTATACCTGCCTTGTCTAACAAGCCGCCACCGGCGGCTGACGCTACCGGGTCACACATTGTCTTCTGGCTCTGGGCCTCCAAGCCCATTGAGCAAGCTTATTCCAAACCTTATCGCTAAGCCTCCAACCTCATGACCCGGCCCAACCAGGGCGGGTCTCACCACAGGGTTATATCCCCAACACATACCGTTACATGTCACACGTACGCACGACATGTCTGATATGCATAGATACAACTATGGCATCACGACATAACCATACAACAACACAACATGTATTTAGAAGGCTCAGAAGAGCCTTACATAATTAGTTCATACAGGTAGGGGTCACATGACTCGACACTAAAGTCATACAAGCAACAAGCGGAAGCAAAACATGTCTGGGTACAGACATCTACTAAAAGTGGCTGGAGGAGCCTGAAAAGCTACGACGACCCTAAGAAAGGAACCAGACCTCTATCCAGGATTCCCAAGCTAATCCGGTCAACATCGAACTTCACGTTGTAAGGATCACTAATGGAACTGACGTCTCCTTTGCAAGAACATAAATGAAGCAACCGTGAGTACAAAGGTACTCAGCAAGACTTACATCAGAACTAGCTACATATGCAACATTGTCAACAAAGGGGGTTGTGGAGTTTATTACAGCAAGCCAGCTTTGACTCTTGGCTAACATGTACTATGACTACAAGTACTTTCTTTGAGGTGGGATAATGCACACGAGTCCACATATTCACCATATCAATACACCACTATGGATCCACTCCCGTCTCCCTACGAGAAGGCCATCCATAGCACTCATGCTTATCTTGCGCATTTTAGAGTATCCATTTCAATTGTCTATGAACCACATAAGTTCTCCAAGTAGTCCATATCCGAGGACGCGGCTATTCGAAGAGATTCATAACCCTACAGGGGTGCACTTCTTCACACACACTCTCGCCACTTATCGCCATGTGCACGTAAAAAAGGCACCTAGGCAACCTTCAAGCGGATGCCCAGCGAGGGAGTCGGCCACGACCGTTAATCACACAAGACCCTAGTCCAGGTTTATCCCTATTTGAGACTGGACCTGCACGGAAGTCCGGCCGAAGTTTCCGCTACAGCCACAAACGATGTGCGCAGGGTTCCCTAGCCCACCGTTCGGGTGCCACTTGGTACACCGTGCCATTGTGTATCTACCGCATCACAGCCCACCCCGTCGGGCAGCACTATGCACGGCCGCTAACACTTTTCCAACAAACACCAGAAACTAGTTGCAACTCCTGGACAGAGATCAAGGCGATTAATAGGTCGACAGGGGTCGAGTTACCGGAACCCAATGTGTGGTAGTATCTTGTCTTGGATAACAAACACATAACTCAGTTCTTAAGGACGGTCCCAATGAGACAAACCGCCATGTACTCCTACATGGCCTCTCATCGCTACCTTTACCAAATCGTGTTCACACACTTAGCTCTCACTCAGTAGGACATGAACACATCCATTCCAAATCATCGCCCAGATGGATCAGACCCGACACAACTCTAAGCATAGCTGGCACAGTAAGTAAGCAAGCATGGATGAGTAGGCACATCAAGGCTCAAACAGTTCCTACTCATGCTAAGTGGTTTCAACTATTTACCGTGACAAATTCAGGTCATGCAAAGGAATGGGTTCAACTACCGAGAACAGGTAATAGTTGAATCGTTATTGTCCTAATGTAGTAAAAGAGAGCAGGAGAGAGAGAGAGAGAGAGAGTGGGTTTATATCAGTATGCTCAAGGGGGTTTGCTTGCCTGACAGTTCTGAAGATATTACTTCTCTTCATTAGTGTCAATGATCACAACGTCGGAACCATCGTCTACCGAGAAGGAACAACACCGACAAAACAAGAAAATAACACATTCAATGCAATGCAACAAACATGATGTGTGATATGGCATGTTAAGGTACTGAATTGACCTAGAGAAATAATTAACCAAGTTAATTGAAGTGGAATTCAAACAAGTTTGAATTCCAACTCCAAATGGTATTTCATACATTTCCCTAATCATAAAATGTCCTAGTTGGTGATGCTAACTTGCTCAAACATGCATGATAATGGCATAAACAGATTCATTGGATTTTTCTGATCATTTTTAATATATAAATTATTTTCATCTGAGTAACAGATTATTTTCTATGATTTTTAGAAGTTTTAAGCATTTTCTGGAATTCCCTGAATATATAAAATACCAGAAAGGATTTATTGTGTAAGCATTACGTCATAGTGACGTCAGCAGGTCAGCTGACCTGGTCCAGGTCAAACCTGATGTGCGGGGTCCACACGTCAGTGTAACAGGGTCAGCTACAGAGGCTGACCGGTGGGGCCTGATCAATGCTGACATGTCCTGGTCAAAGCTGACCAGTGGGGCCCGTCAGTCAGTGACACGTGGGGTTATTCGGAGTTATTTAAATTTAACAAAGCATATTAGCAAGTACGGGCCCACTGTCAGTGTCTCTAGGGGTTAATTAGGAGTGCCATTAGCGCTAATTAAGTCCCACGTCGGCGGCTAATCGATGCCGACCCAAACCGACGGCGGAGGGACGCCGGAGTTGCTCGCAACGGCGCGACAAGCCACGGTTTTGGGCGGGATTTGGTCCTACGGCAAGCTGGCGCTCTCGCGCATCCATCTGAATGAGCGGGGGGAGCGGACGTCGACCAAGCTCGTCGGAATCAAGGTCGTGGCGGCGGCTGGAACTCGGGTCTCAGCGGGTGCGGGGCTGCTATGCGACGCAAGCAGAACTGGGGTGCTCACTCGGTTCCGGGCGATGCCTGGAACGCACCCACGTGCTCGGGCGTGAGCTTGCGGTGCCCTGGCAACGGCGGCGGGAGCGTTCGGGTCCGGTGGGGAAGCTAGCTAGGGGACGCGCGGAACAACAGGAGCAGGAGGAAAGGTTCATCAGCTCACCACGATGATGAGGAGGTGGTCAGGCAGCTTCGGGAGGGGCTGACGACGACGAATCGATCGACGGGGACCTTCGGCACTGGCGATGGGGAATACGATGAGGGCAACGCTGTGGACCTCCTGAGCTCGTGTCCGTCGCTGAGGCGGGGCAACGCGGTGAGGCGAAGCTTCTGGACAGCTTGGGGAGGCGTTGGGCGGATAGTGGCCATGGCTACGGCGAGCGGTGAGCCCATGGCCACTTCGGTCATGGCGAGGAGAGAGCAAACGAGGCGAGGAGGAGAGCGGCTAGCGGGTGGAACAGATGCGGACAGCTACGGCGTCCTTATCGCCACTAGGTGGGGGCATCCAGGAAGCAGGAGGTGGCGAGGGAGCGTGCCGGCGCGCCACGGGCACACGCCCTGCTCCTTCTGGCAGAGGAGGAAGAAGACAAGGAGCCCCTGGTGGGCTGGGCTGTCTCCTGGGCCAGGTAAGTGGCTCCCTCGTTTTCCCTATTTCTGTTTTATCTTTTCTATTTTCTGTTTTTGTTTTATTTATTTATTTAGCTTCCCTCTAAATTATTCTATGTTGCAAAATTGATTATTCCAATTGCTCATAAAATATTTCAGGGTATTTGAAAATATATTCCATACATTAAGAATATAGTTCCAAATTCAAATACCATATTGATTTAATTTCCAGGGACAAATCATTCCTTAAAAATGTTCCTAAATTTTGGTTTGAAATATTTCTCTTGCCATAATTCTCAGAAACATTTTTAGAGCATTTTGGATTCACTGTAAATAGATTTTGAGGGTTCTTTGCCCTTCTTTATTTAAAGTTTTGAGGCTTCCACTTCCCTCAATTCAACTTTTCGAAAAATAAACATGATGACATGATGATTATGCAATGACAAGCAATGACTAAGCTAGGGTTGTGACAACTCACCCCCACTAAACAAGAATCTCGTCCCGAGATTCAAGCGTAGGGTAACAGAACAGCAGGGAACACAAAACTAACACAATCTTCACGATCTAATTGGCCTTCTTGAGGATGTTGATTCATTGCATCATGCTGACCTTGACATCGTTGTGTTCGATATCTTCATCCAACAAGACGACAAGAGGAGCAAAAAACTCTACAGGGATCGATCTTCTCAAGATCGAGCAACTCATGATCAACTCGTAGAACGTGATGTATGAACGTCTTTTGAGCTGAGACACAAAACATACATTGAGAACGATGGAATGAGGTAGACGACGGATGTTTAATTGGTAGGCAACAATTCCACGCTTAAGAAGATAGCGCATGGGTTTCAAAGTAGCGAGTAAACAATTGCCATAATACCATCACGGGGCACCTTGGGGAGGTGACTCGTAGAGTTATTCCCTTAAGTGGCAAAAAGAATTACTTTTGATCCATAGATCATTGAAACTATTCATACCAGCCTAAGGTAATTCACAAATGATCATTTGAAGGAATTAGAGCGAATGGCATACTCAGTTTGGAAAGGAAACTAGAGTTATAGAACAGCTCGGCAACGGAAGGCACATTCCTATTGATACCGAGGATATAACCTAATGTTTGAGCGTGCTCTCAAGAACTTGAGCATTTCCATATTCATCAGGGTTTTTCCAACATCCATGCCAAGGATCCTGGCCACACATCATACTACCTTGATGAGTAATGACGGAGGACGCAGATGCAAAGGAATACAACACTTTCTCGGATTTCACCTTAGCTATGCCAACGGAACGAAATCTGGATGATCGACCGAGAAACATTTAGCACTCCGCTTCTAATGTTCTCCTTCATGTACTAGCATAACTTGATTATAGATAATGCTTGATATCTAGCACATCAAGTAAAAGGTCGGACTTCAGGATCTCAAAGGGTCCATGAGGAATAACTTCTGGAATAAGTCATACGAAGTCCTCATGGGGAAGTTGCTAATGTTGCTGGCACAAGGTACTATGATAATAGGTGTTCCGGCTAGGTGTGTTAGCCGTGACATCACTTTACCGGGTTATAGAGAGACCAATATTATAACTCTTGGGAAACGTTCCAACCATCATATCTGCCTCAGGTTCAGATTTGATTGGAAACAAGATGTTTCAGACTCAGCATGTCTGAAAGAAAGGTTGCAACAAAAGTCAAAGAGATAACCTTGCGAGATTCTCGGGAAATTAACTACGGGAGCCAACTCCAAAACATGAGCTGGATTGCAAGACTCACGTGGGCACAACATGATCACATGGAATTCTTACAACAAAACACCACCGAGTTCGGGTTAGGAACCATCATTGGGGTATCGAAGTCTTGTGCATTACCATGGATTGTCACTTAACTTCTTTTCCTTGAACAACTCAATTGGTGGCTTGGTGTGCTAGGAATACATATGGAATGGAGGTAGCGATCCTATCAAACCATAGTATACTTTTGCACGTGCATGACTGAGTTGGGATGATTCCAAAGGAAGCAAAACGACCTTTCTCAAGTTCACGGCGGCAACTTGCACCATATGCATGTGAACTAAGAGTAAGTCAGTTCATTCACCAAACATATGCTTCATGTACGGGACATGAATATATCGCCTACAAAGTTTCCAACACTAGATTTATGTTCATCATAATCATGGAGACGATAAACAATGTTGTCGATGGGTTCAACAACAGTTCATCGAAACATCCATATAGATGGAAGCCCTTATCTATGTGAACAAGGTGATAGCATTGGTCAGCCCGAAAGATATAACAGTGTATGCTCGAGGATACATCCATGAGAAAAACAACATTATGAAGATCTTTGGTTCTGATTTTGATTTGACGATAGCCCACATTCAAATCAAAGATTGGATAAGACGATAGATGCAACAATTGATCACAAGGATCAATCGATGAAGATATCGCCTTTCTTCAACACACACAACCTCAAAAGAAGATATCCCCTTGGAATGAACTAAGTGAGGCGAAGCATTTATCTTCCAACTCTCCAAGTTGTTGTTTAGCTTAACCAACTAGCTCAGGGGTATCCAACACAGAGTCTTGGAGAAGGGGTGGTTTATAGAAAAACCAACTTGATCACGAACTCAACATAACGGTCAGAAAACAACCTGGTAATACTTCCAAGAAGATATTCGGAAAATCACGAACCACCGATATGTTATTGAGCTCAAGAACAATCTTGATTTTTAGGGCAAGATGAAGTGATCAAAGGAGCAAGGGATTGACGCAATCCTAACTCATTGATCAAAGAGTGCACCACGAAAAATGGAAAAAGGTAGCACGGTCAATTTTTGGAATAATGATTCAATAACCATCACACTAAGAGTGAAATTATTGTCTATTAACTACCAAGCAACAACATTGCTGGGAGTATCGATTTCACACATCACGGTTCACTTGTCGGTATTCCGGTTACAACAACACAGAGACCGAGGAATGAATGATGATGGCGAGAAGTATCACTGTACCAAGAAGTCATAAGAGTTTGTGAAATTCTCACGATACTCCTGACATAAGAGGGTAATACTCCAAGGTAGAACAGAACAAAAGCTAGATTGGCATTTTGATCTGCAGAACACAACTGCTTTGACCCAATCCTAGAAATGGATGAGGTACTGGAGTTTGTTTCTCCTAGTCATTCGGGAATAGAATGGCTTGACGGACCACAAGAATAGTCGACATCGATAAAAAAATGCATGACATACTCTTGACTATCCATTGATAGATGAAGGCCAGAATACAATTGAAGAGGGGCAAATCAAGAGCACCTGATTTTCCTTGAGTTGTAGATGAATAGATTGTATACGTCGAACAAAGTTCAACATGTTTCTTCCAGATAATCCATGCAGAAAGGAAAGAATTGGCAGGCTCACAACTATAGAATGGAGGACTCATGAAGAGCACTCTTGTTGTGATCTCCAGTTCACGAGGAACTTTTGCCATAACTGGATCATGGAATTGGAAGAATGATGTACCACGACCTTGAAGACTATCACAAAGGTTACTAATATCCTAAAGGAACGAGCAAATACTATCAACGGGAGTGAGCAGAATGATTCTTGGGTTCAAGAACCCAGAAATAGAATACCTACTGACTAAGTAGCATCACAGCATGCTTTCGATAACGATGGCCAGAATTATCACACTGGGAACAAAGACACAACTAGACTGTTGGGTGGTTCACTTGAGTAACATGGTTTCCTAAACACCTTTAACATATACGTCGAGGTAGTAGAGTACCTCAACGCAACAATTAGTGTGCTTTGTCTGGCCAAAAGACATTAACTCGGGATGAAAGGATTTGCAATTGCATCGAATAATTTAGAAACCTTTGGATAACTCAGACAACATAACGGCTGTACGGGCATGAAATATGAGGCATCCTGCATGAAAACTGACAACAAAACAACTGAATTCTTATGGAGACATTGATCCAGGAAGACAAACACTTTCCTATAAGTCTCCAACATAGTAACTCGTCATCCTGATAGATAGAGGAGAAGCCTAATTCTTAAACCCCGTAGAATAAAGAAGAGGGTGACCCAGAATTAGAATGACACGAGGAAAGGAGTAAAAAGAATCTTACATTCCCTTCCACAATCAATACCCTTATATAAATAAAGCAGTTCTAGACTCAAACATCGACCAGTTTGGCTTGGTAATCCTACACATAGTCAAGCTCTGATACCAATGCTGTCGGGACCCCGATCCTAAGCCATAAGAATCCAGCATGTAACACTTCACATTACTTTGCGGCCTCACGCACGGTTATCTCCACGGCTGCCACCTTACCTAGGCCGGGACCGTTTGCGCCTTTTGGCTCATGAATGTGAATGTGTCGCTAGCATTCAAATGTCCAAGAACCCGGGTCAACATGACTAGTCGTAGAACCCAAATAGCACATCCGTACAGGGACAGACATACGTCACCCAACAATGCAGGTGTCGGTTATCAGCGTGTGTAGATGAGTCATAGCAAGCTACAAGGACTCCATTATGCCGTGGGACATAAATGTCATCAACTGCACGTAGACGAGTCATAGCAGGCTACATGGACTCCATTACACTGCGAGACAATTCCCCGAAGGGACAAACACAGCAGCAAGAAGGATACACGCTGGTCGATCCATGTGTCCGGAGCAGTAGCAAGCTACCAAGGCTCAGTGGAAGCACAAAGAGGTATTTCCCCGTAAAGAGTACTACTAGAGGCACACAACTAGGTGTCGAATCCAATACATACCGTTACACGTCACACGTACGCACGACATGTCCGATATGCATAGATACAACTATGGCATCACGACATAACCATACAACAACACAACATTTATTTAGAAGGCTCAGAAGAGCCTTACATAATAAGTTCATACAGGTAGGGGTCACATGACCCGACACTCAAGTCATACAAGCAACAAGCGGAAGCAAAATATGTCGGGGTACAGACATCTACTAAAAGTGGCTGGAGGAGCCTGAAAAGATACGACGACCCTACCAAAGGAACCAGACCTCTGTTTGGGATTCCCAAGTTAATCCGGTCAACATCAAACTTCACGTTGTAAGAATCACTAATGGAACTGACGTATCCTCTGCAAGAACATAAATGAAGCAACCGTGAGTACAAAGGTACTCAGCAAGACTTACATCAGAACTAGCTACATATGCAACATTGTGAACAAAGGGGGTTGTGGAGTTTATTACAGCAAGCCAGCTTTGACTCTTGGCTAACATGTACTATGACTACAAGTACTTTCTTTGAGGTGGGATAACGCACACGAGTCCACATATTCACCATATCAATACACCACTATGGATCCACTCCCGTCTCCCTACGAAAAGGCCATCCATAGAACTCACGCTTATCTTGCGCATTTTAGAGTATCCATTTCAATTGTCTATGAACCACATAAGTTCTCCAAGTAGTGCATATCCGAGGACGCAGCTATTCGAACAGATTCATAACCTTGCAGGGGTGCACTTCTTCACACACGCTCTCGCCACTTATCGCCATGTGCACGTAAAAAAGGCACCTCAGCAACCTTCAAGCGGAAGCCCAGCGAGGGAGTCAGCCACGACCGTCAATCACACAAGACCCTAGTCCAGGTTTATCACCTATTTGAGACTGAACTCGCACGGAAGTCCGGCCAAAGTTTCCGCTACGGCCTCAAACGATGTGCGCAGGGTTCCCAAGCCCACCGTTCCGGTGCCACTTGGTACACTATGCCACTATGTATCTACCGAATCACAGCCCACCCCATCGGGAAGCACTATGCACGGCCGCCAACACTTTTCCTACAAACACCAGAAACTAGTTGCAACTCCCGGACAGAGATCAAGGCGATTAATAGGTAGAGAGGGGTGGAGTTACCAGAACCCAATGTGTGGTAGTATCTTGTCTTGGATAACAAACACAGAACTCAGTTCTTAAGGACGGTCCCAATGAGACAACCCGCCATGTACTCCTAGATGGCCTCTCATCGCTACCTTTACCAAATCGTGTTCACACACTTAGCTCTCACTCAGTAGGACATGAACACATCCATTCCAATTCATCGCCCAGATGGATCAGACCCAATACAACTCTAAGCATAGCAGGCACAGTAAGTAAGCAAGCATGGATGAGTAGGCACATCAAGGCTCAAACAGTTGCTACTCATGCTAAGTGGTTTCAACTATTTACTGTGACAAAGACAGGTCATGCAAAGGAATGGGTTCAACTATCGAGAACAAGTAACAATTGAATCGTTATTGTCCTAATGCAGTAAAAGAGAGCAGGAGCGAGAGAGTGGGTTTATATCAGTATGCTCAAGGGGGTTTGCTTGCCTGACAGTTCTGAAGATATTACTTCTCTTCATTAGTGTCAACGATCACAACGTCGGAACCATCGTCTACCGAGAAGGAACAACACCGACAAAACAAGAAAAGAACACATTCAATGTAATGCAACTAACATGATGTATGATATGGCATGTTAAGGTATTGAATTGACCTAGAGAAACAATTAACCAAGTTAATTGAAGTGGAATTCAAACAAGTTTGAATTCCAACTCCAAATGGTATTTCATACATTACCCTAATCATAACATGTCCTAGTTGGTGATGTTAACTTGCTCAAACATGCATGATAATGGCATAACCAGATTCATTGGATTTTTCTGATCATTTTTCATATATAAATTATTTTCATCTGAGTTACAGATTCTTTTCTATGATTTTTAGAAGTTTTAAGCATTTTCTGGAATTCCCTGAATATATAAAATACCAAAAAAGGTTTATTGCGTCAGCATTACGTCATAGTGATGTCAGCAGGTCAGCTGACCTGGTCCAGGTCAAACCTGATGTGCGGGGTCCACACGTTAGTCTAACAGGGTCAGCTACAGAGGCTGACCGGTAGGGCCTGGTCACCTTTTAACGGGAGAAAGGCAGCTTATGTGAAAACTAGCTGACCAGTGGGGCCCGTCAGTCAGTGACACATGGGGTTAATCGAAGTCAATTAAATTTAACAAAGCATATTAGCAGGCACAGGCCCACTGTCAGTGTCTCTAGGGGTTAATTAGGTGTGCCATTAGCGCTAATTAAGTGCCAAGTCGGCGGCTAATCGACGGCGACCTAAACCGACGGCGGAGGGACGCCAGAGTTGCTCGGAACGGCGCGACAAGCCACGGTTTTGTGCGGGGTTTGGTCCTATGGCAAGCTGGCGCTCTCGTGCATCCATCTGAATGAGCGGGGGGAGCGGACGTCGACCGAGCTCGTCCGAATCAAGGTCGTGGCAGCCGCCGGAGCTCGGATCTCAGCGTGTGCGGGGCTGCAACGCGACGCAAGCAGAACTGGGGTGCTCATTTGGTTTCGGGCGATGCCTCAAACGCGCCCACGTGCTCGGCATGAGCTTGGGGTGCCCTGGCAACGGCGGCGATGAGCCACGGCAGCAGGAGCGTTCGGGTCCGGTGAGGAAGCTAGCTAGGGGACGCACGGAACAACAGGAGCAGGGGAAAAGGTTCACCAGCTCGCCACTATGACTAGGAGGTGGTCAGGCAGCTTGGGGAGGGGCTGACGACGGTGAATCAACCGACGGGGACCTTCGGCACCGGCAACGAGGAAGACGATGAGGGCGACGCTGTGGACCTCCTGAGCTCGTGTCCGTCGGTGAGGTGGGGCAACGCTGGGAGGCGAAGCTTCTGGACAGCTTGGGGAGGCGTCGGGCGGCCGGTGGCCATGGCTACGGCGAGCGGCGAGCCCATGGCCGCTTCGGTCACGGCGAGGAGAGAGCAAACGAGGCAAGGGGGATAGCGGCTAGCGGGTGGAACAGGATGTGGACGGCTACGACGTCCTTACCGCCACTGGGTGGGGGCCTCCAGGAAGCAGGAGGTGGCGAGGGTGCGTGCCGGCGCGCCGCGGGCACGCGCCCTGCTCCTTCAGGCAGAGGAGGAAGAAGACAAGGAGCCCCTGGTGGGCTGGGCCGTCTCCTGGGCCAGGTAAGTGGCTCCCCCCTTTTCCCTATTTCTGTTTTATCTTTTCTATTTTCTGTTTTTGTTTTATTTATTTATTTGACACTGTTTCAATAATCTAAAATAATTCAAAATCAGTGTCGGCTTCCCTCTGAATTATTTTATGTTGCAAAATTGATTATTCGAAATGATGCTCGTAAAATATTTTAGGGTATTTGAAAATATATTCCATACATTAAGAATACAGTTCCAAATTCAAATACCATATTGATTTAATTTCCAGGGACAAATCGTTCCTTAAAAATGTTCCTCAATTTTGGTTTGAAATATTTCTCTTGCCAAAATTCTCAGAAACATTTTTAGAGCATTTTGGTTTCACTGGAAACAGTTTTTGAGGGTTCTTTCCCCTTCTTTATTTAACGTTTTGAGGCTTCCACTTCCCTCAATTCAACTTTCAGAAAAATAAACATGATGACATGATGATTATGCAATGACAAGCAATGACTAAGCTAGGGCTATGACACACAGGCAAACGGGCCGGGACACCCCCAGTCCCAGTGGCCCGTCAGTAGCCCTCGGGCCCGCGGTGTGAAGGGCTTCGCCTGTTAGGGAGGTCAAAGCGACGCAGGCCCCCATCGCCTGTAGGCCAGGTGCGACGCGTGGCGTTCGGTGAGACGTGCATCGCCTCCACTCCCGCACGACGCTTCGGCAACCGCGCCTTTGTTGGGCAACCGTCAGGCGCGGCAGGCATAAAAACCCTCGCCGCTCGGCTTCTCCGGTACGCCTCCTCCCCTTGCGGCTTCTTCCTTCTCGCTCCCTCGCCCAATCTTCGCCTTCCTCCCTTCTTCTCGGTCATGGTGATGAGGCGAGATGCTACGAACACCGGAACGCGGGTGGGGCCTTCAGCGCCACCATCATCCTCCGGAGGCGATGCAGGTCGGCGCTCAGGGCCGGCTCCGATGAGGCGGCGCTGGACCGCAAACGACGAGTAATTGCGCTGCCATCTTAGTCCTTTCTTGCAATCCCATCCTGGTTGGCGATCCTAACTACCATGATTCCTACAGCGCCCACGCCCAAGAGACGGAGGGAGGCCTCTCCTGGTGCCTCCTCCCGTGCGTAGCCTGCGGGCAAGATCTCTGCTCCCTCGCCTGGCTTGAAGGGAGTCGGGGGGAGCGCGCCCCACGCCCCCTCCCATGCTGCGCCAATCGCCGATCGTGAGGCAGAGCTGGCCCGCAAAGAGGCTGCCATCGCCGAGCGAGAGGCCGATTGGACCGCCTTCGATGAGGAGGCGGAGCGAGAGCGTCTTGAGACCCTAAAAGGCCGGGTCCTTGCCGACGAGGCCACCCTTGTGGCAGTGTGCGAGGAGGCTTGTGTTGACGCCGACGCGAGGGTGGCCCAGGAGCGGGAGGCCGCCCTGGAGGAGTATCAGGGCGAGTTGGCCCGGCATTAGACCCGCCTCCAGCTCCGCTGCGATGGGCCCTAGGAGGAGGTGAGCCTGCTCCAGGCCCGGCTGCAGGGCGTCGAGGCCGATCTCCAGGGCGCCCTCGCGAGCAAGGAGGATGCCAAGGCAGAGCTGGCAGCGCTGCAGGCCCAGGTCGGAAAAGCTGCTGACGCCGTGCAGTTGGCCCAGGACGACTCGGCGCGGGCGCGTATGATGGAGGCACAGCGCGCTCAACAGTTCCTGGGCGTCGCGGGTCGCACGGGCGGCACGCTCTGTCACTTCGTCAGGGATGTCCCGTAGTTGCCCCGCGCGCATGGTGATGGCCGCTACCTCGATTTCTTCTCGAAGGTGGTGGAGGTTCTAGAGTCAAGCGTCTCCAGGGTGGAGGAGGACATTGAGTCTAGCACACCCGACCTCCTGGACTGCGCGCTGACGCGCGTCTTCTCCAACCTACGCCGCCACGATCCTGCCTTCGACCTCTCCAGCGTGATGGACCCGGTGCCTGAGGTGCTCCAACGCCCCCTCAGGGAAGAGGTGCGCGAGTACGTGGAGTCGCTGGTTGGGCAGTTTGCCCAGGACGCGCCTTCTGGGGAGAGCGGGAGCCTCGGCGCCGCGACCTCCGGGGACCGCGACGAAGATGACGCCTCGTCCGCTTAAGTTTTTAACTTCTCCCTGTAATGTTATGGACCACCAGGCCCCGTGCGGGCGAAAGACATTTGCAAGTTACTTCTGCTTAAACTGATAGCCACTTATCATGCTTTAGGCACCTTCGCTCCCTTCTCGGGGTCCTCTGTTTTCTTTTACGCAGCCCCCATGCCCCAGCTGGCTGGGGGCCGTCCCACGGTGGGCCTTGCACTGTTGATATGGTTCCTCCTAGCGCGAGCCCCCATGCCAGGAGACTGGGGCCAGCGAGGCCGGTGAAACCCATGGCGCGTGGCGCTCGAGGTTCCTCCCCTTGGCGTGCTCCGTGACCTCAGGCGACAGCCCCCGAGGCCTGTAGTATTTAGCCCGTTCCTTGCCTGGCCGTTGTCCCTCGCCCGTCCTTCCTCGGGAGGGGGGGGGGGTTCTCCCGCAGAGTGCTTTGCCCGGGAGTTCATGCGCCCGCCAGCCTATGCTCGGGCCCCGTGCGTGGAAGTTCATCGCCCGAGGTCCTCGCAAGGTGACGAGACGTTCCCGACGCACGCAAGGGTGGTCTCCGGGCCTGGGCTCACTTCTTAAGGCCAACCCCGCTTGGGCTAGCAAGGTCTACCAAGTGCGGGCCCCGTGTCCACCCTCCATTGAGGAGTCCATCTCGGCAAGGTCTTTGAGACGGCTCCAGGGCGCGGCCCCGCGCGAGGTGCCGCAGAGGCCCCTGACGATTGCCGTCGGCGCGAGCCGCGGGGGCAGGGTCCTTGTGGGGATCCGACCAGCTGATCTCGTTGGTGGGCCAGGTTTGGCTGGTGGCGTGTGCTGTCCCTTGGGCCGCAGGTAGCCGGGCCAGGATGCTCCCGGTCCCGCGGGCCTGGCAATGCGACCCATGGGCCCGCGGCGGTTGCGGCTCCTCCAGCGGGGGGGGGAGGTCGGAGCGGCGTAGGCCGGAACTGCCTGAGAATTCGCAGCACGTGGCGCATATTGGGGCATGGGGCCCCACCACTCCCCACGACGCCTCGGTAACTGCCCAGGCTGGCGAAAAGCCCAGGCCGCATATAAGGGGGAGGGGAGGAGTCCCTTAGCCCATCCTCCTTGTCTTCGGTCTCGATCGCCATTTGCCACCATAGCAGCGATGGCACCTATGAGGAAGTTCTCCTCCGCCGAGAAGCGGAAGGTGGTGATGGACAAGGTGGGTGCGTCGAGGCCGGCGAGGGGCGGTGGCCGTCGCCGCGCGTCCGTCACTGCGCTGGAGGCGCCTCGTCTGGGGCGCGGGCGACCTTCGCCGGTGGCCCACGTTGGCTCGAGCAGCCGCGGAAGAAGCCCCGCCCACGAGCGCGGGCACGGCGGGCGAGGTGGTCACGGGTGAGGCCAGCGGGGTGGTGCAGTCACCCAACCTCCCCGGCCACGGAACCACTCCACCGACGCAGTCCACGAGTTCATCGTGAGGGTGGAGGGCAGGCCTCGCACCTGGCTCCGGCTCGCAGACCCCTTTGCGAGGGAGATGGAGGGACGCGCACCCCTGGGCCTGTGGCTGTAGCCGGACGCCTGCTGCAACAGGTCCTCCTGGGTGGCGACGGAGTTCAACCCACTTGGCTTCATGTTTTTGAAGCGTGGGTGGAAGTCATTCGCCCTTGCCCACGACCTGCTGGTGGGGCATGTCCTCCACTTCAAGTTTGACGGGGCCTTCACGCTCTTCATGAATATCTTTGGGGGGCCGACGATCGCCTGGACTGCTGCATGGAGAGCGATAGCAGCGGTAGCAGCCGCAGCTCCTCCTCCGGGGGGAGTGGAAGCGATGATGACTCCGACGCCTCTCCAAGCACCCGCATCAAGGAGGAGGACTCCGACTAGGTGCGTCGGCGCCAGGGTCAGGATCTCCGGAGGCGGCGCTGCGAGGGCCCAACTCCTCTTTTGCGTTGTTTTTTTCTTTTCCTGCAATGAACAATTCTGACCTCATGGGGGTGTGTGAAAAATGGGTTGTGTCCCTCGTGCCTTAGGTTGAACACTTTTTGGGTTGAAAATCAGTTTCTCCTCTTTGTCCTTTCCTGGGCTTGTATCCCTTTCCTGGGTTACCCTGACACTATGCGCTGCCAGGGCTCAACCCCCGGGCGCATCTCGGCCGTCGTTGGTATGAAGGCTCCCGACGCGCGATGGTTCTTGGGGGAACTGCCCTGGGGAGAAATCCTGCATGACAGCATTTGCTTCTAGGTCGGAACGCGCTTACCGGTTTACACTTGGGCGTCACATGAGGAAGTCAGGCACCACGCGCCTTGGTGAGGTGACGTGCGTGCGGGCATGTCCGCGAGCCAAAACCCAGTCTTTCGGGTCCTGGCGTCGTTAGGACTTGCCCAGGCACAGGCATCGTGCCCAGCCCCCGCGCGCATGAGGCCCAAGGGGGCCGGTGGGCGCGTGCCGGGCGCCGGGGAGGGGGGGTGGTTTCCGATGCGGGAGACGTTTGTCCTGAGGCTGTTACGGCCCCCGCCGAGGGGATTGTTCACTGTCTCACCCAGTGCGGAACATGGGGCTTCCATTAGGCGTGGGCGGGAGTCCTCCCGAGGCCAAGGGGCGGTCCTTCGGGAGGCTCCGGGGCGTGTACATTCCCAACCTCATTACTACGTGAGATATTCACGGGCGGCGATTTAAAAGAGGGGTTGGATACCCCAGGCACATGGCTCAGGAGCTCCTTCCTTAGTTTTTCATCCACCAGCGTGGAGCTTGGGGCTTCCACTAGGCTTCGGCGGGAGTCCTCCTGAGGCCGAGGGGCGGTCCTCCGGGAGGCTCCGGGGCGTGTACAGCCCCACTCATTCTTACATGAGAGTGTCACGGGTGGCGATTTTAAAAGAAAAAAGGATACTCCTGGCACAAGGCTCGGGAGTTCCGTTCTCAATTCTCCGGGTGGCTTTACGACTGGGTTTCGGCGCAGGTGTGCGTTCCGCGACCCATAACATGGGCGCCAGACGCACCACGCAATCGTCGAGGTGTTGTGCCGGGGTGGCGGGGCACCCATCCAGGGGCGGCTTTACCCCCGCCGCCCCGAGCTGAGCCGTGCCCCCATTGCCCGCCCGTGACGGTCCTCCAGGAGGGCGGCACACCAAAGACCTTGGTGAGATGACTAGCATGGGGCGCCAGCCCGTGAGCTAGATTTTGGTCATTTGGATTTCTTGGTGCTGCGAGGACAAGTCTTGGCGCAGACGCCGTGGCCAACCCTCCCCCATAGAACCGTCTTGGGGTCGGCGCAGGGGGCGAAGATCCTGGTGGAGATGAGGTGCCATACTTGAAGCTTGAAACAAACGACATGACCTTGACGAGGGTTAATCTGGTTCATTACATACGAGGAAGTCCCCGCTTCAGGGTAATGCAAAATATACAAAAGGAACGGGGGGTTGCTTGACTTGAGCAGACCACAAAAATAACCTGGCGGCAGCACTGCTGTGGGGGCATCGATGCGTGGGGGTCCACTCTTCAGGGGCGGCCGGCTCCTAAGGCTTCGGGGACCTGCGAGGTCTTGACGCGACCAAAGGCGCCGTCGTGAGCCTTACCTGCCTGCGGGAGCGGTACTGCTGCTCACTAGGCCAAAAGACATGCGAGCGTAGTCAATGGGTGATGCGCGAGGGTAGGGGAGGCCCCGGGGGCCTGCCCTGTCGAGGCCTGCGAGGTTGGTGTACGGGCGCTTCCTGTCGCTCCTGTCGCCCCTCGTAGGGCGGCGGCCTGCTCCGGGCGGTGTCCTGGAAGACGCCCACTCCGCTGCTTGTTGATCCCTTGGTCGATGAGCCCTCACGACACCGGTGCCAGGCGCCACGCTCCTCGCTTTGAAGAGGCACGCGATGATGCGCGCCTCCATGTTGTGCCTGAACCAGCTTCCTAGCCGAGCTAGATGCTTCCCAGACGGAAGCCCCCAAGCCCAGCTTGGGGAAGGCGCCGGGCGTGCCTTTCTATGCCGAGGCGCGGCCGACGTCAGCAAGCGGCACAGGGCTTGCGTCGTCGGTGTCAAGCGTCACCTTCTTCACTTTGGCGAGGTCAGGGGTTGACAGTTGTCCCTTCTTCCTTGAGAGAAAAGCCGCGCCAAGCCCAGCTTCCCCCTTGTCATGGGGGAGCCTGGCCATGGCCGCCTTGTAGGCCCGCTCGAGGGAACGGACCGCGTCCGTTTCGTCGCAGGTGATGGTCATGACGCCGCAAGGGGGCGGCATCTTGAGGATGTTGTAACTGTGGTGAGCCACTACCATGAACTTGGCCAGGGCCGGGTACCCCAGGATAGCGTTGTACAGGAGGCTCATGTGCGCTACGTCGAAGTGGATGAGCTCGTTGCGGTAATTGTCGCGCGTGCCGAAGGTGATGGTGAGGCGGACCTGCCCCATGGGGACGATGGAGCCACCGGCGGCGCCGTGGAACGGCTTGGTGGACGCCAGCTCACGGTAGAGCACCCGCTGGGTCTCGAAGGTCTCCACGGAGAGTAGATTGAGGCCGGTGCCTCCGTCGACGAGGGTTTTGGTGACGAAGACGTTGCAGATGATGGGGGTGCATAGCAGGGGGAGCATGCCCACGGCGGCCATGGACTTGGGGCCGTCCTTGTAGTCGAAGGAGACGGGATACTGGGACCACCGGAGAAGCCGCGTGGCTTCCGGCCCCTGGAGAGAGCCGCTCGTCGCGCGGCGAAGCTGTCCGAGCCAGTGATTTGATGAGAGGGCTTGGGCTCCGCCAAGGATGCAGGATGCCATGCGGGGCTTCTGGCCTTCCCCAAACCCTCCGTCAGACGAGCCGCTGCTTCTCTCCCCGGGTGACGGCGGCCACGGCGGCAGGGCCGCGACGTTCTGGGGGCAGACCATGTGGGGCCGCCCTTGCCGTGCGTCCTCCCGAGGCCGACCGCGCCCGTCGTCGCCTCGAGGCTGCTCACGTTTGTCTTGGTTAGGGTTGTTGTCATGGTTGTTCCTCCTGCTGCCACTGCTGCCATCCCCGCGACCGGCGCTGCGGATGTGGCGGCCCTGACGCCGGCCGGTGCGCTCCCGGCGGGATGGCCCAAACGCCCGACAGTCTCCCGTGTTGTGGGTGCGTACGTTGTGGTGAGCGCAGAACATTTCTCCGCCTCCCCCGGGTACATCGTCGCCAGGGCCGCCCTGCTGACCACAGCCAGTCACTCGGAGGAGGAGGAGGACGGCACGAGGCGGGCCCTGTTCGGGCCCGTCGGGCTGGGGCCCGACTAGGTCGCCGCCCGGCGGCGTGAAGGGCCTGCCGCCCACACCTCCTCCTTCCGGTGCCGGCGCCCAGAGTGGGCGATAGGGCGCCAAAACCCTCCTGGCGACGGTGACGAGCTCGGCGATGTGGTCCGCCCAGGCGTCGTGACCTCCGTCCGTCGGGAGGTGCCGGAGTGGCTCACTCGCCATGAGCAACACGTCCTGCGCGTTCAGGTCTCCCACTTGAACGCAAGCCGGGGGGGACGCGACTGGGCGGCTGCCACAAGCGATCCCACTACTCGCGATCGTCGCGGCCGTCGGCGGCTTCATCCACGGCATGGTGGGGGCCGTTGTGCTCGTTCGGCGCTGAGCGCCCTGCGCGTGCATGGCGGGTGTCAACTATCAGGTCGACACGGGTGGAGACGAGATGGGGCAAGAGAGCCGTGGCGCATCCCTACCTGGCGCGCCAAAGGTCGCAATCGGGGCTCTACAGACCCAAGAAGGTTCGAACACTGGGGTGCGCTCGCTCTCCTGCCTTACTCTACTTCGCATCCACATGGCGACTCTCCGGTAGCTTGCGCTAAGGAAGATGAACAAGGACACGCACAGTTTACCCAGGTTCGGGCCACCTTGCGGTGTAAAACCCTACTCCTGCTTGGTGGATTGCTTGAGGTGGAATATGAGTACAAGGCGTGTTTTTGCCCAGCCGAAGTCTCTTCCCCCTCTACGGTGTTGGTTCCCCCCTTATATTGGCCCTGGTCCTCTTCCCCCGAAAATATCAGGCGGAAAGGTTGCCACATCGTCCATTTCGAAAGGGGATAGGGTTTGCAACCTATCCTGACAAAAAGTGGTCTTCGCCTGCTAAAGTTCCCCGCCGTGACGTTCTCGTGGGCTCGGGGGTGACATCCATCCTGCCGAGCCCTCGGTCCTGGTCTTCTTGCATGGAAGAGGAAACCTTTGGGGGATGCTTTTGGAACCCACGAGCTGGCGCCTCTCCTCTATTGCCAAAGAGGGGATCCTCTCCGTCCGTGCCCATTGGCACGGCCGCTGGCACCATTTGGCACGGCGCGCGTCGCCCATGTGCGGGTACAGGGCTTTGGGGCCCTGCCCGGTCGGCCCCAGGAAGACCCGCCTCCTAAGGGCGCCATGGGCAGCCTCGCGGAAGGCCCCGTGAAGTGATTGGTGGTGACGCCTACTCGTGCCTCGCGAGGCACTGGCCCTCGCGAGCATAGTTTTAAATAGCGAAGATAGCGTCCGCTATTGCGTCCGCAATAGCGCTAGCACAATAGCGACAACTATCACTCAAATTAAATTTCATTACTTTTTGTTCATGTTCTATTGATATAAACAAGAATCTAGTGTTTTTATAAAGCCGCTATGTGTACATAGCACCCGCAATATCACCCGCTATCCGCAATCCACTACGCGGAACCAAATCCGCAACCAGCCCACTATCCGCTATTTAAAACCATGCTCGCGAGGCCCGGCTCCATGAAGTCCGTGGGTGGGGACACTAATTGTTTGAGGCAATCTTCGCATCTTGGGCCGCTGGCAGACGGGCTGGGAAACCCCAGTCCTAGAGGCCCGACAGGCTCCTGTATTGAGCCACTGCATAGGGTCCTCCTCCTCCACCTCATCATTCATTCTTTGTTCTACGGGGGCGATTACGTCATCCACTATTTTACCCCCTTCCTCGCGTTGTCCGCCGCTCTCACCCGACACTACAGGCGATGATAATTGCGTAGGCGAGGTGGTAGTGTTCATACCTGCTTGCTGATGTGTGGTTACTGGTGTGCTCTCGGCAGCCGCCAGACGAAGAAGATCCTTCGGCCACAGCAGCATCCAACCCTTGCAGTCTCCTAGCCGCATCGGGGTCTCGTCCTCCTTTCCCCCGAGCCGTACTGGAGGAGGCAAATCCTCGTGGCCCGCTTTCACACTCGAAAAGTTAACCCTAAAGTTGCCAAGGGGGATCGGCCAGCCGTGGAATGTGAGTTCCAAGGGCTTCGTTATCACTGCCCTTCCCACGTCCACCTTCTGGCCTTTGATCACATAGAGTACGATGCATGGGGTTTCGTCGGCCTGCATAGACATGTCTGCGGTGTAAAACATCCTAAAGGCAACGAAAATGGAAGATTGTAGATATATGTTGGTGCGACGTGTAATTACTGTGAGGGCGTCGAGGTCAGCGAAAGACGAAGGCCCGCCTAGCGCACCAGAGACAGAGGACGGGCTGCTATGAGCGGGTGCGGGTGCGGGAGCAGGTGCGGTTGCGAGAGCAGGTGATGCCGTTGTGATGTTCACCGAGTTGCTCCCGACGAATCTGGGCATGGGAAAATCAAGTGCCGTCTTGTGTGGATTTTCCTTGTTCCTGTTGATGACAGCCTGGACCAAGTTAGTAGCAAAATCATCCCTGCAGGCAGCTACAGCTACAATGACTGCCTGCCAGACCAACTCATCTTGGGCCTGAGCTGCCTTTTCCTCGTCCTCAGCTGCTTTTTTCTCTAACGCAAGCTTCACCCACTCGTCGATGTCCGCCTGACTAAAGTACTTCTTTTTTTGCTTCTTGGCCTTCGGGCCCTCGTTGTAATAGAACTTTCATGTGGCGCCGTCTCCGACGCCGTGCACACGTCCATATTGCGGCCGCTGGTCCAAACGGAGTTCCTTCAGTTAGTTCAAGGCCCGATTGAGAGGGGTGTCCCACTTGGGCCTTATCGATGAAGAGTTGCTTTCGGCCGCAAGCCTGTGGTGCTTCTCCTACAAATGGAACGTGAACCATTTACGAATGTGTTTGTCGACTTGATCAGAAGCTAAATGTAAGGTGGTAAAAGAATAATTACCAGTATTCTAACCAATTTCCTTGTGATCTGGTCCGTGTAAAAAACCTTCTTTTCATTGTCCCACTTGTACCGGTCACTGATGAAGTCATGCTCCAACTGGTCGGTGAACTACGCAAAGGGGTCTGGAATCCCCGAGGCTTCACGTTCCGCGTCCTCCTTATCCCATATGGGCCTTTTGCCAAGGTGGCCACGACTTCCGAGGCGTTGGTTCCCCGTGTTCCTTTGCTGAAGCTCCTTGTATTTCTCAGACTTAGCCTTGGCTGCGTCGGTAGCGAGAGTGTCCTTGAACTTTTCGAACTCCTCTTCTGTAAGTGTAGGATTCTCCTCACTACAGGAATCAGGCTCTTTGCCGTCTGCCATGGCTGACGGCAAAGGGCAGAACCACGGACGGCAAAGGCCTTTGCCGTCAGCCAGCAGACAGCCAAAATTTCGTCCGAATAAACTCCGGTAAAGAGGTTCTTTGCCGTCTGCCTTATCCCAGCGGACGGCAAAGCTTTTTTGCCGTCGGGCTACAGAAGGCAACGAGGCTGGACGGCGTAGCCCTGACGTTAGCACCGTTAGGTGCCTAACGGCCCCCACCCAGCCCTTTGTCGTCTGCCCCCGGACGGCCCCCACCCATCCTTTTGCCGTCTGCCCCGGACGGCCCCCCTTCCAGCTCATTGCCGTCTGCCCCGGACGGCCCCCACCCAGCCCTTTGCCGTCTGCCCCTGACGGCCCCCACCCAGCCCTTTGCCGTCTGCCCCGGACGGCCCCCCCACCTAGCCCTTTGCCGTCTGCCCCGGACGGCAAAGAGGCCAAATGGCCCAGGTCTGGTGTTCCCAGGTTGAACAGGTGGCTGCCACGTGCCCTCTTTGCCGTTGGTGGCGGACGGCAAAGCAGTCTTTGCCGTCGGTGGCAGACGGCAAAGAGCCAATATTGCCTCTTTTTTGCCTGTTTTTGTTATATTCAGTAATTTTCACACGCAAATATATGATATGTATATATATATTTCACAGAAACAATATCCCTGCCATATGGATATGATCAACCAACAATTATACCAAATTAAAAGTATCAAATGTCACATTGTTCACCATATTACAATAGTTTCATCCATACATACATAGTCTCATACATAGGTAGAAAGTTTCACATAAGTTCATCGATACAAAATGAAAACAGAAAGTAAACACTACCACTACATCAAAGCAAGCTGCCGTGAAGTCAATCAATTCTGCAAAATTGGAAATAAGAAAGTTAGAATAAGAATGCTAGAAGAAGTAGAAGAAGATCTAGAAGAAGAAGAAGATCTAGAAATAAGCTAAGTCTATGGCATTTATGAGGTTACCAAGTCTATAATGCCATTTTTGAATTAACTAAGCTTATTGTGTCATTGTGGAAGAAACAAAGCTACGTATAGGTCATTCTGGAGCTAACAAAGCTAACTTAGGTAAAATATGAAATTTATGAGCTAACCAAGGTTATTATGCCATTTCTTGACCTAAGTAAGCTAATTATGTCATAAATGAACTAAATAAGCTAAGTATATGAGCTAACCAAGGTTATTATGCAATTTGTTGAGCTTGACTTTCGGTCTTTCGAGGTTTTCCTTAGAAAAACTCTCATGCCTCATGGTGTGTATGGTGCGCACTCACTCACACTTATATGGTGGTGTATGTTGGTGGACACTACCTAACACTAATATTTCGACCGTCGGTGATGGTCGTTTCCCCTTCTCCTCTCCCGCAATATACCAAGGTATATATTGAGATAAGGAGAAGAAACGACCCCCACGACAACAGTCGGGATTCCTCCATCAAGAAGAGACATGAAACTCTCACAAGGAGCTCCGACAGACCAAAAGTACGTAATTTTGTCTAAGTGCTAAGTTTGTCTTTGTTTGAGAAAATGAGCCAAGTAAGTGGCATATTAGGGCTTACCGTCCTCGTCATCACGGAGGTGAAGGACAGGGTTGCTCAGGCCGGTGTCACCTGGAGCACTACTTGGCCCTGGAGAAGGATCGTGCGATGCGGCTCGGGAGTTATGCTGCACCAAAGATCATTTGCGTTAGCATGATGACGATGAAATGTTAAGACTAGTAACTAATGACCATTCAAATGAAACTCACCGTTCCAGCCGTGGTAATGACTGGCATCGGCGGAGGGGTCTGGCCGGTCTTCTCGCACAAAGACTGCACATTTGGTTTTGACAAGTCAATCATATTGGTTATTAATGAAACAAACATGTAGTGCATGATTTGGCTAATATGAAGAAGAAACTTAACACGATGAGCTCGTACATGGCCCGGTTAGACGCATCGTTCCGGGCCCTCTCCTCCTCCAACAACCTAGCCATCCTCTCCTCCAAATCCCTCATCTCCTCCGCCGCCTGCCGGGCCTATTCCGCCAGAAGCGCCTGGGTTGCCTCTCTCTCTTTCTGCAGAGCAGCCTGCAACACAACTCCTCGTTAGCATTGTAATCATCTTTGTTAGCACACACAATGTAATGGAGGAAAGCTATCTAAGTCCGTATGACTAACCTCGATGGCGAGCTGGACTGGCCATGGACGAGGCGCTATCTCAGGACAGGAGCTCGTTTGGCGCGCCTTGATCTGCCGGAGAGTGCGCGAAGGCCATATAAGTCCATCTACAATGGCTATCGAGCCATGGGGCCTCCCGTCGCTAGCTATCATCACCAGCTCTGGTTCAATAGGATGCTGGATCGGGTTGAAGTCCTCCCCATTCACCGCCTTCCCCACATTTCTGTACCTCACGAGCTTGTTGTGGGAGGAGATGTTGGTGAAGTTCTCAGGATTATCGAGGTCAGACTCAGAGAATGCCTTGGCCTTCTTGTACGAGGCAGTATGGGCCATGGCATAGAGATCGTACACCTGTGGCACCTCCGTCTTATTGTAATGCGCCTAAAAGAGAGGAACAAAGTATGAATAAAGGGGTCAAGCTAGCATCAAGAATGAATTGCAGGAATCATGAAGCAAACCACATACCCAGTTCCGCCCAAACTAAAATAAGTTGGCGCTGCCTTGATGGTGTGGCACACCTTCCATTTGGGTACGCCGTTCCTTGGCATTATTGTGGACGGATCGCCATTCGTCAGAGCACGACTCATTCAACATCGCCTCCCAACAATCCATCTTATCCGCACACCATCTCGGGGGCACCTAAGTTAGTAAAGAGAAATTTGAGCGCTACGCCTATGAATCAAAGCAAAGAAACTAAGTACAAGGCCTAAAGAATAGGTAATTACCTTCATGTACTGCTTCTTGTGCAGAAACTTTCCGCGGCACGACGACTTGTCCTTCTTAATACGCCGCGAGGCGTAGTAGTCTCGAACAGCCTGTATCCGAGCCTCGTGCCGTAAGTTCTGTAGTAGGCGCCTGCACTCGCCATCGATAACCTTTGCCGCGGCCTCCTCGTATCCCTCCTCACACCTGTAGAAGGTCTGCAATCAAACGAGACAACACTGATTAGTACAATAACTAGCTATTATTGATTTTTAATTGTGTAAAGGAGAAATTACCTAAAACTTTCTGATCACCATGTCGGCCCTCGTGTGGCACAACACACCGTCGATCATCTCCTCCGGCGGGGCCGGGTCAGCCAAGTAGTGTTCCCAGCTCAATCCTAACTCTGGAAGCTGACACTCGCCGGGCAACGTGACAAACCCCGGGAAGTTATGTTGGCCAATCACACCAAGGATGGAGTTGGGCTTGCGGACATCCTTGGCGTGAATCCAACCCCTGCAGTATGACAAAGCCAACGCATTAGATATGTGAAGAAACGTGAAGGCAAAAGGTTTAAAAAGAGTAAATGCACTTACTTCTGCCCATTAGGCCTAATCGACGACCTCTGCTCGCCGGCACGGGCGGGACCCCTGTACACCCACGCTGGTAGACGGTGGCCCCCTCAACCACCTCGTCCCCGCTATCAGAAAACTGATCCCCGCCACCATCAGCATGGCCACTCGGCTCCGGCTGATGCAAATCCGGCCAGGTATCCCATCCGGTCGAAGCGTGTGGAGTCTCGTAGGACGAAGCATCTGGCACAGGAGTCTCGCGGGTCGAAGCGTCCGGGACAGAAGGATCGTCGACCCGAGGCTCATGGACAGGAGTCCGCGTAGCCTACACCTCAGACGGGTCCACCATAGCAGTCCTGTGCTCGGGTGAATCAGCTGGGGGTGGCGGCGAGGAAGGCGTAGCAGCCTTCGTACCTCTCCCACAGCCACCACTTGTACCTTTAGGAGCTTTCTTCTTCCCCCGACCTCCTCTCCCGGTGGGCAACTTCGCCGACGAAGAAGCGCCCTCAGGTGTCCCAATACTATCGTACAATGCTCTCCAGAGAGTTTGGGGTGGAATGGAAGTACCCCTCCCACCACGCGCCGACGAAGAAGGAGCCTCGGATCGCTCTTGACCCGCGCCCACCATCTTTCAACACCTGCCATGAGAAAGACTAAACGAAATTAGTACAACATAAAAAATATTGAATACCGACAGGAATAATAATATGTATATAATTTGACTGTATCATCATCATGTATATAATAAAAATTGAATAATACTTGACATGAACTAATAATAATCTTGATCGTCTATATATGCTCCGGGATCAATAAATGCATCATCATCATCACTATCATCAATAAATGCATCATCATCATCACTATCGGGAACAACATGTGGAAGGCCTCCTTTATGTAATCGGTCAAGCATTGAGAGGTCATCCATAGCAGTAACCTCTTCTTCTTCCGTCTCTTCTTGTTCCGGCTCAGGGGTGAAGTCGGATTCACTGTCGCTGTCTACTTCAATTTTCTACGGTGAAGTAGAGCGGTTCTTGAAACGTTTTTTGGAAAGACGTGTTTCTTGGAAGAATTCTCCTTCATATGTGTCTGGGTTAATGTGAGGTTCATAATCATCTTCATTGAGGGGAGGTGGTCTAAAACACGGCGGCACATCATAAACGACATCCCAACCATTCAGATTTGGATCGGTTTGGCAGGCCCACGGAAGATAGAAAACTTGGGTCGCCTGTTGAGCCATAATATAGACATCGGGAACATCTAAATGGGCGCTTTGTTTGATTTTGACTAGCCCTATATGTTCATGAGTCCTTCTAGTCTCCTTCGGCTGGAACCAATAACATTTGAAGACTACGACGTTAGGTGGGTTTTCACCAAAGAATATAAGTTCATAAATTGCTTCAACTCTTCCATAATACTCGACACCTCCTTCGCCGATAGTAGAGACACAACAATTTGTAGACTTTCGGTCGGCCATAGATAACTCTTTGCCAAAAGTACGAAAGCGATACCCGTTGATGTCGTATTTGTCAAATGAACGGACCTTATAGTCAAAACCATTAGAACTTGTCTCAATTCGGCGTCCATAGACTCTGAATTAGCCTACAAGTTTAATACGAAAGGATTGTTGCATTAGCCGCAAACTAGACGAAGAAATGAAATGGTCTAATGGAAATTACTGTTTGTTTGAACCAAGAGATGAAACCGGGATAGCCGCCTCCATGCTTTGCCAGAAGCTCATACTCTTCGATGGAATCCTTTTGGATCAATGCTCCATCCAAGAATTTGGCGACGTATCGACTGTATCACATATCCGGGAATAAGAGCAGTTCAAAGGAATTAGAAGTTGCCAAACAATGTACCGAGAACTTACTCGATGTACGGCCGCACTTCTGTTAGGTTGTTGAAGATATACAACGAAATGGTCCGCCATTCTTCTACATCCAACGCTATTGCTTTCGAAGCACCGGCTGGTGCGAGCTTCCCTTTGAATAGGCTGAGGTTGGATCAACCTTTTCCACGGTCGCCATCATTGTACCGAGGCTTCGGATTATGCAAATGACGATTCTTGGCTTCGTAGTTTGCCGCCTCCTCAGTAATGAATGCCTCGGCCATCGATGCTTCAATTCTACGTTTATTTTTACATTTTGCTCGAAGCGTCTTCTGCATCCTCTCAGTTCCTAAGCACCAACGATTTTGCACGGCCCCCCCCAATCTTGCCTCGGTCGAGAGATGCAAAATCAAATGCTGCATTGGATTAAAGAAGCCCGGTGGAAAGATCTTCTCTAACTTGCAGATCAACTCCGGCGCCAACTCTTCCAGTTCATCTAGCACGTCAGGCGATAGTTCTTTCGCACAAAGAGCACGGAAGAAATAGGTCCGCTCTGCCAGGACTAGCCATTCATCCTCAGGGATAAAGCCACGCAACATCACCGGCATTACCCGCTCAAGCCATATGTGCCAATCATGACCCTTGAGACCAAATATTTTCAATTTGTCAAGACTCGCTCCCCTCTTTAGATTTGCTGCATACCCATCGGGGAACATCAACTGCATTTTCGCCCACAATATCATTTCCCTCATAGCTAGCCTTCCAAGATTGAACCATGCCTTTGGCTTCCTCCAGTTCTTCTTTCCTTTCGGTTGTCACATGTTTTGTAACGGTCTATCACATAGAGCCTCCTGATCGACTCTAGCCTTAGGATTATCCTTTGACTTCTCCTCTATTCCGAACAATGTACCAAAAAGGGGCTCGGCGATATTCTTCTCAGTGTGCATCACGTCAATGTTGTGTGGGCAAAGGAGGTCTTTAAAGTAAGGCAGATCCCACAAGCATATCTTGTGAGTCCAGGCGTGTTCCGAATTATACCCTTTGAAAATCCTGGGCGCGCTGGATCAGGCTCGAGAGCGTTTAACTGATCCAGGGTCTGTTGGCCGGTCAATGTAGGTGGTGCAGAGTTTTTGACAACTCTACCTTTGATGAAATTCTTCTTGTCTTTTCTGAACTTATGGCGACGATCCAGGAACTGTCTATGCAAGTCGAAGCAAGAAAACATGCGACCCGCCTGCAGCCAACGGAACTGAAGAGCTGCCTTGCATGTGGGGCATGGGAACCTTCCATGCACACACCAACCAACGAATAGCGCATACGCCGGCAAGTCATGCGTCGAGTACATGTACCACACATGCATTTTGAAGTTTTGTTTTGTAGCGGCGTCATATGTCTTGATCCCATTATCCCAGGCTTCTTGCAATTCATCCTTAAGCGGCTGCATGTACACATTCATATTCTTCCCCGGATAGTTGGGCCCTGGAATTATCAACGTCAGGAAAATGTTCTTTCTTTGCATAATTTGTCCGGGGGGGGGGAGATTGAGTGGAATGACAAATACAGGCCAACAACTGTATTGGGTTGCTGTCATACCAAACACATTGAACCCATCCGTGCCGACGGCGACTCGAGGATGCCTTGGATCTGCTGCTTTATCCTTATGTAACGCATCAAAGTGCTTCCACGCAAAAGCGTCAGAAGTGTGTCCCAACATCGGATTCCCATCTGCATCTAGTTCGGTTCTTTTGCCCAATTTGTGCCACGTCATCTGTCTGGCCGTCTCTTCAACCATGAAAAGACGTTGAAGTCTTGGTATGATTGGCATATACCGAAGAAAATTAACTGGGATTTTGGTCTGACTCTTCTCACCCATACCGTTGTCTACCACAACATACCTGGAAGACTTGCAAATGGGACAATAGTTCAAGCCCGCATACTCAAGCCTAAATAAGGCACATCCATTCTCACAGGCATCTATCTTCTCATAGGGCATCTTAAGCCCACGTAGTATTTTGTCCGACAGGTACAGGTTTGCAGGCAATACATGGCCTTTGGGTAGAAAGCGTCCAAATATTGTCATCATCGCGTCGTAGCATTCTCTGCCCAGGTTGAACTGAGCCTTCAGAGCCATTACTTGCGCGATGGCATCCAGCTGACAAAGCTCAGTGTGCTAGTGGAGAGGATGTTTTGAAGACTCCAACATTTCATAGAAGGCCTTTGCAGATTCCTCCATCTCATCGTCCAAATCCCGAGCATCATCAAAGTCTTGCACCATGTCTTCGATCCCGGTACCATGCTCGTCGGTGCGACGACGAACCACCTCAGCTCTGGCACGTTGGGCAGACGAACCATGAAATGTCCACACCGTATAATCAGGCGTAAAACCCGACTTCTGCAGGTGTTTACCCATTTCATACCGTGACCACTTTTTATGGTTGTCGCACCGGACACAGGGGCACCAGCTTATTTCCTGGCCATTTGCAAATGCGGCTCTCAGAAACCCCTTGGTTTTTGTTGACCTTTCAATGGTCATGTCTTTCTGACTAGGGTGACCGGTGTACATCCACGCATGATCACTCATCTTGCCTACCTACTAAACACACAAGAAATATATATATAATACATCATCTATATTCATCAGTTAATCAAGTTTGTCAGTTTTATTACGTCCATGCAACATACACGCTAATAGGTAAAGATAGGTCCTAATCCCACCCGAGTATGTGTAGATTGGGTTCGTTTTCCCATGCTCTGCTCCGGATCCAACGCAGAATTTCGGCAGCACCTCCCCGCTGTTCTCTTGATACACGTCTCGGCAATAAGCAGAGAGGATGTGTACCCGGAGAACAACAGGGAGGCACTGACGAAATTCCGCATAGGATCCGGAGTAGAGCATAAGGGAAAACGAACCCAATCTACACATACTCGGGTTGTCCATGGATAACGTTGGACAATTCGAAAGGATGGCGGTTATAAATATGCAAAGACATGCATATTTATAGATGCTGCCCTTTCGAACGGGAGACGCATACTGGTCACGCATACTGATGATTGAAGACACCTATAGCTAGCAAGTTTCATCGGCACGAAGACCGGAATAGAGCAAATTAAGGGGGGAGGAGATGTCATTTGTGCTCACCCACGAACGCAGGGGAGCTCGTCAAACGCACGGGGAGGTCGTCGAACAGCAGACCCTCGCAGCGACGAAACAACTGCACATTGAAATCCACACGATCAACACAAATATTCAATCCTGATAGAAAAATCTCTCTATATGCAACTACTTTTCCACTTCTATTTTATTATTTTTCTCCTCTATTTCTTCTTCTTCTTCTTCTTCTTCTTCTTCTTTTCTCCTCCTCTTCTTCTTCTCCTCTTTTTCTTCTTCTTTCTCCCCCTCTTCTATTTTTCCTCTTCTTCTTCTCCTCTTCTCCTCTTTTTCTTCTTCTTCTTCTTCTTCTTCTTCTTCTTCTTCTTCTTCTTCTTCTTCTTCTTCTTCTTCCTCCTCCTCTTCTTCTTCTTCTTGTTCCTTCTTTTCCTTTTTCCTATTCTTCTTCTCCTCTTCTCCTCTTCTCCTCTTTTCTTATTTTTCTTCTTCTTCTTCTTCTTCTTCTCCTCCTCCTCTTCTTCTTCCTCTTCTTCCTATTTTCCTTTATCCTCTTCTTCTACTTATTCTTCTGTTCTTCTTTTTTTTGCACTAACCTAATTAACCTAAACTAATAGTAACCTAATTAACACTAACATAATTACCACCAACAGTAACCTAAACTAACATATATATGCAATGAAATGAAAAAAGATGAACATGCAACTTACCGGAGGAGGGCCGGTGGAGGAGGGCCGGCGCAGGGGAGGGATGGCTCGCCGCGGTTGGAGGGAGGAGGTGGGGCGCCGCGGGGAGGGGGCGCTCGCCGCAGGGGAGAGGCTGGCTCCGGCGGCGGGGTCGCATGGGAGGGAGGAGGTGTGGTGGCGAGTAGGGAGAGAGAGATGTGGGGAGATGGGGGAGAGAAAGGGGGCCGCGGGGAGGGGGGCTCGCCGCGGGGCGGCGGGACGGCGAGGCTGCCGGTGGGTGGGGGCGGCGGCCGGTGGGCGTCGGGGAGCGGCGGGAAGGAGGGAGAGGGAGGAGAGGGAGGAGAGAGAGAGGGGGACGTGGGGAGGGGGGCTCGCCGCGGGGCGGCGGGGCGGCCGATGGGTGGGGGCGGCTGCCTGTGGGCGTCGGGTCGGGGCGGGAGCGGCGGGAGGGAGAGAGAGGGTGGCGGTGCGGTGGTGGGGGGCGGGATCGAGATGCGGGAGAGTGAGGGGGGTGGAGGTTGATCCGGCCGTTTTGGGGGCCGTCCTTTTTGCCGTCTGCTAGCAGATGGCAAAGTGGGGGGGACCGGGGGGTGGGGCCCCGCCGTGACCGTTAGGGGGGACATCCTCTTTGCCGTCCACTAGCGGACGGCAAAGAGAGGGGAGGCAGGCGGCAAAGATGTACCCGACGGCAACAATGTACCCACGGTGCGGTGGGGCCCGCCCGTGACCGTTGCCGTCTGCCTGCCCCATCTTTTGTCACACCCTGTGTTTGTATCACTTTGCTATGATGGATTTACAAAATTTGGAACCAATTAAAACTTTTTCAGTGCTTGTGCTTGTTTGAATTGTTGCTTGTTTGCTTGTTTGGATGATTGTGTATGGCACTCTTAGGTTCTAATCCTCTCCATATTCATCTTCCTTGATCCAAACTTCTTGCCCAATGATCATTCCATGTGAATAGTACCCAAAACTACTTTTTATTATTTTGTCCAAAAAGGATTTCTTCAAATTAGGTTTTCAAAAACCCCTGAACTTAGGTTGTACTACAAGACCTCAAATTGGGTGGATCTTTTCTCCCAAAATGCTTTATTTGAAACCTACTATATATATGACTTCCCAAAACCACCAAATATTATTTTTAAAGATTATTTTACTATTTTATTTAAAGGCTTTTTCTTAAGGCCTGAAATGGTCTTTTATAGGGAAAAATTATTTAAATGCTTTAAAAAAATTTGAGAAAATTTAGGGAAACTCAGTGGACATATATTTTCCATATATATGAGTTTCAACACATGGTCATGTTCAAAAACATGGGCAAAACCCCTCAAAACTCTTTCTGTCCAAATCAAGCTTTTGAAATATTTCTATAAGAAATATTCTCAATAAATTCCAAGAAAATTCCAGCTAGGCAAACATGTCATATGTGATGCTCTTGCAAAGTTTCATCTCAATCCCAATTGATTTGCTTCATCAAAATATTCCAAAACCATTTCTGTCTAGAGCCAAATTTGAACAACTTTACATTGTGAAGTTTCTTCCCTTGACCTCAAACTTTGTTGGCATGTTCTAAACCACAAATAAGGATACCACACCAAGTGGTGGATTTGTGGGAAGTGAAATGCATGACTAGATCTACAGGAATCTGATTCTGTTGATTTCTAGGGTTTCACAAAGGTTACATTGTGAACTTTCTTCAATCAAGCTCAAACTTGGTGGTCAACCCTATTTCCAACCACCATTTGACCATGTTAAAACTCATGGCCAGAAAACTTCATTTGCTTAGCCAAACCATCATCAAACACTTTTTGCCCAGGTGGTAAAAACCCTGTTTGACCCCCTTCAGCTATTCTCCATCACTCCAAATTTTTACCACAGTCACTTGCATGCCCCTCCTATCCCCAGTAATTTTCTCTGGCCAAGACTCAATGTTTAAGTGGGGTAAAAAACCCATTTTTACCCACCTGGACAGCAAGAATCTGCCTCTTTCTCCCCTCCCCTCTTATTCTATCAACCCCCCAGGGCATCCAATGCAAGTGTCCCCTACCCTAGATCCACCTAGACCCCCTAGACACTATTGGCCGCGCACAAGACGCCGTTGGCATGCCACGGCATGCCAAATGGGCTCTCCAGAGTGCTCTACAGTGCACTCCCGCACTGTAGCCGCCGCCCAATGGCTGTTCCCGACAGCTTTGGGTCTCCCCCTCGTGTCCCCCGAGATGCCCTAGGCGTCCGTATCACGCCACCTTGTCGGCCCCCTCCTTCCTCTCTCTCCAGCGGCCCCCCCACACGCGCGCCCGACGCCGCCGGCTCGGCCAACTCTGAGCCTCGCACGCGCGCACGCTCCCGCCTTCCCTCTTGCTTCCCTGGGTCGTGGACGAACCCCAGATGGACCGCAGACACGTCCTATCTCCCTCCCACGGCCCCTGGCCTCGGCCCCGAGCTCGCCGGCGCATGGTAGCTCGGTGGACCACGGGGCCCCTATAAAAGGGCCTCCTCGCGTCCCGCTCTCCCCTCTGGATCCCTCCTCTCCCTTCCAATCGCACTCCAGAAGCCCCAACTCGACCTCCCCATGCTCGAGCACTCAGAATCGAGCCGGAAGTCGCCGCCTCTGGTCACCGGCGCCCGCACGGTGAGAGGCCACCTCCAGGTCCGTTTTCTCTCGATCTGGAGCCCCAGACGCCTCCTGATCGTTTTCCCCCTCCTTCCTGATCATTTTCAGCTAAGGGACGACGCCGGCGACCCCTCCCGAAGCGGCCCCGCCGTACTTCCTCGTCGCCGGCGAGACAGTGCCTCTCCGGCGTCCCCTCCACCTCCACCCGAACGGTGGGTCCACGCTGGTTCCATTTCCTCCATCGCCAGGCTCCGCCGTTGACCGCATCACCGCCGGTGAGCTCCTCTACTCCCTGTCGCGAGGTGAGGGATGACAAGTGGAACCCACCTGTCATACCCTCACTCCCCACCCTCTCGCTGTCAGGCAGGGCCCGCGGGTAGGTTTAAATAAAACCTGCCACGTGCACCGTTTTGACCTGGGCCGAATTCCCCCTGGGCCGGCTCAGCTGCGGCAGTTTTGGCCCGAGCGCTCTGTTGCTTTTTCTTTTTCTTTATTTCTGGCATCTTGCAAAAATTCCACTGGCCAAAATAAAATCCCAATGCCAAATGTTTCTCCACCAAAAATCTTGTAATATTCTGTAGAATTTTACAGTGCCATTTGTGAAAATTATTGAAAACCTTTTCTGTACTGTTTTATTTTAAATCCTCTTTTAGGCATATTTGGCCTCTGTTATAAATAGTTTTTAAAACCTTTTTAACTTCAAAACCCTAGACAAATATTTTTATAATAATTTGTAGTATTTATCAGAGTAGGGTAACATTTTTAAAGTGGCTTTTGTGCTCTGTTTTGTTGTGATGCTTATTTTTGCTCGTTTATTCCGCTATGATAGATTGCGTTGTTGACGAAGGGATTGGACCCGAAGACTTTGAAGACCCTGAAGAATTTGTTGAGCCAGGCAAGCAACCCTTTGACCATGACTATTAACCCTTTTATTGCATGTCATATAGCACTTATTTCAGTGATGTTGATCATGTGGGTGAGGTGTTTCCCCTCCTTCGGTGGGATGCCTCAAATACTTTCTTGTTGATACTTGTATCGTGCATGAACCTACCTCCTTATGAGGGTTGTGCGGGTGGGAGTAGTTAGGTTGCTACTAGTTGCTACGCAAGTGGGATGGAAATATGCATGGTGACGGAAACAAAGTGTTTTCAAAGACTTTTCGAAAACCCCGTCGGGTGCCACTAATGCCCGAGGGAGATGATGATGAGCTAGGTAACCACTTGATAAAGAAGTGGTGTACCGGAGCAAGTGAGTGTGTCTGTTTTTGAAAACGGATTAGATTTAAGATTTGTCGACCATCCCAACCTTACATGCACAACCACGATACCCCTTATGGGACGGGGCTTTGTTGATTACCTTGGTGGATACTAGCATAGAGCCCGCATTACTAGTGGCGGGAATGGTGTGGTCACTCTCGATACGGGGTCGCGCCTGGAAGGGCGACCGTGCGCTGTCTTTATAGGCACCGGGCACACCGTTGCGTGCCCTCATGGATGATACGTGTGATGTATATCATGAGGGATGACACCAACGAGTGGACTCTTTGTTTAGTATCGTCAGGGGAAAGGCATTGTTCGGGTGCTTACCTCGGGTATGTAATATACCGCAAGTCGTGGATGACACGGAAGTTCCCCGAGTCTTGTGGGTAAAGTGTGCAACCTCTGCAGAGTGTAAAACTATTCGAGTAGCCGTGTCCACGGTCAAGGACAGTTGGGTGGTGCTACTTAAACTATGTCCTGGGTTTTCATAAACTCGGTGTGAGTGTGTGTGTGTGGTTAACAAAGATGGAATACTCAAGACAAGTCGGATGACTTGACATGATGATTGAACATGAGATGTTCAGACCTTGATTATATTGATGCCGGTAACCTGTTTGTGCGGATACTTGTATCCTCATGATGCATGCTATTACTAGTTATCTTGATCATGTCCTTGCACTTAAAATTAGCTTTCCGCAAAACTTGCCTATTTAGTGCTATATCATGCATTGTTATTGCCTTGTTCCAAAACTTGGGTTGCTTGCAAGTACATTCAAAGTACTCATTGGCTTGCCACTGGTTATTTAATTGGCCAGGCATGGAAGAGCAGGAATATGGCGAAGAGTTCGTTGGTGACGAACATGCGAGCTAGGACGCTTCCCAGTCAGAATGCCTGTAGGTTTAAGGCAGATGGCATGGGTTCACGCTTTCGATCAAGACTTCCGCTGCTTGTTATGTTTAAGTGTTTGGCCCTTGCGGCCCTACCTATGTAAGACTAGACCTTCATGGTCTTTATTTGTCTAAGACGCTAAATGTGGATGTAAGACTCTTGTTATTCAGCTTCTGTGTGTTCAGTGAGCATTGATCTTTGGGATCACTGTACACGTGCATTCGGTGATCACGACTTATGAGTCGGGGTCCCCACAGAGCTGGTATCAGAGCCATCCTGACTGAAGGAAGCCGTAGTTAGCATGGACGTTAGTTAGGATGAAACTGTTTCCAAAACTACACATAGCACCTATACTTAGGAATTTCTGCACTTATATCCTCTTCTATTCTTCACACAGCACTCTACTGACTCTCCTCCCTTCAAACCTTTGTAGATGGCCGTCGTACCCGAAGCCTTCCTGACATCCGGCTTTCCCCTACTCCTTGAGGATAGCCTGGAGAAGTGCCAGTTTCGCCAACCACCCATTTTCCTCTACCACGAGCACTGGGTCGATGCCATCACGAAGGAGTACCACGTGGATGTGGCCGTGAAGGCAAACGACTCCCCGACTAGTTGGTTCTTTGAAGGACCACAGATGGAGACCATGGCACTCGCAGTCGAGACAGCTGCGCGCAAGGCACTCCTACACCTTCGAGATATCATTCCCGAGATGGCTGACGAGCCAGCTACTCGCTGCCTACCCTTCAGAAAGGATGATCTTGGCGAGAGTTGGACGCTGATTCCATCCAAGGAGGATGGCACACCATTCAGGTTCCAGACCTACTTCAGCCTCTCCGCCGATAGTCTGGTTCACAACCTGATTAAGGAGTCCGTGAAGCCACGCAAGATCAAGAAGGATGGAGCCCCTGAGGGACGACCAGTTGTCGCTTATCGAGGAGGAGTACCCCCAGCTAGAGATGCACCCACACGTCGTCGTCGCATGAGTGCGAAGGAGTACCGTGAGCTCTTCACTGACCCACCAACGAAGCGTCGTCGGGATGGACCTCCTCGTTCTCCGCCCCCTTCGACCGAAAACGATGCCCGTTCAGATGATGAACAGGAGGAAGACCCAGAGGAGCGTGGCTACGAGACCGAACACTCCACCACCTGAGTCTGAGAACCCCTAGGGTAGGATCAGTCATGTACCCCTCATGCGAAGTCGAGTCCGTGTAATGGTTCATATGAAACCATGTGTGCTTGTTGTTTGCTTTTGTTGTTTGTGTTCCGGTGCAAGTCGCGCTTTTGCCTTAGGCAACGTGTAAGCGACTCCATTGTTTATCTTATCTTAATATGTGTGTTGGTCTTTCGACCTTTGTGTTACCACACTTGCACTATACCAACCCCCTTAGGCGCGCTTTCTCCAGTTTTGCTTCCCTCTCATCTATTCCAGTTATTTGACTTGGCTACTCCAAACAGGATGGTGACTGCAACCCGCAACAGCTTCTTCACCAACCCTGAAGCTGGCAACTCCAGCCAGCAACATGGAGCTGGTGGGGCTGCTCGCACTGGAGATCACTCGGAGCAGCCACAAGGCGACATTCCCCCGCCACCACCTCCACCGGAGAACATGACCATAGCTCAGTTTCTCCAAGTTCTCCGGGAGGAACGCCAAGCCAACACTGCTACTATTCAGCAGATGGCCCAAGTCCTTGTGAACAACCAGCAGCAAGGCAGCAACGGTAATGTCCGCTCCACTTTGTCTGAGTTCATGAGGAATTCGCCCCCAACCTTCACCGAGACTGCTGAACCCTAGGATGCTGACGACTGGATCCGCACCATCGAGGACCTCCTTGCACTGGTCAACTGCAACGAGGACCGTGAGAAGGTGCTTTATGCCTCTCACTGCCTCGGAGGTACCGCCAGAGCTTGGTGGGATGGATTCAAGGTCATGCAAGGCGATCGTGTGATCACCTGGGTTAACTTCAAGGAAGGATTCCGCACCGCCCACATTCCTTCTGGGATTATGGCTATCAACAAGAGAGAATTCCGAGCGCTGAAGCAAGGAAGTGGCTCTGTCAAGGAGTATATGCAGAAGTTCAACCTGCTGTCAAGGTATGCACCTGAAGATGTCAACATGGAGGCTGCCAAGATGGAACGCTTCATGGAAGGACTTCAGCAGACCCTACAGTATCAGCTCATCGTCTGCGACTGCCGGACCTTCTTCGACCTGGGGAACAAGGCCCCCATGCTGGAAGACAAGCGTCGTGCCATAGACGACACTCGCAAGCGCAAGATGATTAGCAAGGGTAGTTCCAGCAACCAGAAGCCTCGCCCCTGGCAGCCAGCCCCAGCCAAGCCAACCTATCAGCCGCAGCAGGCTAGACCTCCTGCACCTCGTCCGAGCTACCAGCCTCAGCAGTATGCCAATCCCAGGCTAGCCTACAACAACCCCAATAACAACAATGGCGGAAGGAACAACAACAACAACAACTATGGTCAGGTCACTTGCTTTGGGTGTGGTCAGCCTAGACACATCTCTAATATGTGTCCCAACAAAAAGCCAGATGCACCGCGCCCCAATGCGCCGAACCAAGGTCAAGGCCATGGAGCGCCACCAAGGAAGCCAGCTCCCCGCAACCAGCCCAACAATGGCAAGGGCCGTGTGAATCACGTCACTGCTGAGGAAGCCCAGGAAGACCCAGACGTCATACTGGGTACGTTCCTCGTCAACTCAACCCCAGCAACTGTACTGTTCGATTGTGGAGCTTCGCATTCTTTTGTCACTCAAAAGTTTTCACTAGAGAGTGGTATGAAGCCTACACCCCTAGGTATAAGAATGTTGATTCAAACCCCGGGATCGGTTATGAAGTCTGGGATAGGTTGTGAAGGAGTTGAGATTAACATCAACGGGGTAGACTTCCTAGCAGACCTTATCATCCTAAAGTCGGAAGGCTTGGATGTTATCCTAGGCATGGACTGGTTAATCAAGAAACAAGGCTACTTGGACTGTGCCAAGAGGACAGTTACAATAACCAATAGCCAAGGAGTGGAAGTCAAGTATGTCCCCAGCTGTGCCTCCATTCAAGCCCCTCAGGTTAACTGTCTGTCGGGAATTGAGTTGGATCAAGTGCCAGTGGTATGTGAATACCCGGATGTTTTTCCTGATGAGTTTCCCGGAATGCCTCCTGACCGCGACATTGAGTTCATCATTGAGCTAATGCCCGGAGCAGGATCCATCTATAAGAAGCCCTATAGAATGGGATCCGAAGAGTTGGCTGAACTGAAGAAGCAACTGGCAGAGCAACTCAGGAAGGGATTCATTCGCCCTAGTGCCTCTCCTTGGGGATCACCTGTTCTATTTGTGTCAAAGAGGGACGGGACTATCTGACTCTGTGTCGATTACCGTTCTCTCAACGAGGTCACAATAAAGAACAAGTACCCACTCCCCAAGATTGAAGACCTGTTCGATCAGCTGAATGGAGCTAAGGTGTTTTCCAAGATCGATCTCAGGTCAGGGTACTACCAGTTGAATATCAGGCCCCAAGACATTCCGAAGACGGCGTTTGTAACCCGGTATGGCCTGTATGAATATACGGTCATGTCATTTGGGTTGACCAATGCCCCTGCCTACTTCATGTACCTCATGAACAAAGTCTTCATGGAGTACTTGGACTAGTTTGTTGTCGTCTTCATTGATGACATACTCGTCTTCTCCAAGTCTGAAGAAGAGCGTGAGCAACACTTGAGGTTGGTCCTAGACAAGCTTCGAGAGCACCAGCTTTATCCCAAATTCAGCAAGTGTGAATTCTGGCTGCATGAAGTTGGATTCTTGAGTCATGTGTTGACTGCAGAAGGATTGTCAGTGGATCCTGCCAAGATTGAAGCCGTGACTGAGTGGCAATCCCCAACCAATGTGAACGAAGTGAGAAGCTTCCTCGGACTCGCGGGATATTACCGAAGTTCGTCGAAGGGTTCTCAAGCATTACCCGACCCATGACTCGGCTCTTGAAGAAGGACAAGAAGTTCGTATGGACGCCGAAGTGTGAAGAAAGCTTCCAAGAGCTGAAGAAGAGATTGACCACAGCCCTAGTTTTGGCCACCCCCGATATTCACAAGGAGTTTGTGATATATTGTGATGCATCGAGAACCGGGCTAGGTGGTGTTCTGATGCAAGAAGGCAGAGTCGTAGCATATCTATCCAGACAACTACGTCCTCATGAAGAGAACTATGCCACTCATGATCTTGAGTTGGCAGCCGTAGTTCATGCCTTGAAGAGATGGCGACATTACCTTCTGGGGAAGCGATGTGAGATATACACAGACCACAAGAGTTTGAAGTATATTTTCACCCAAAGGGAATTGAACATGAGGCAGCGAAGATGGTTGGAGTTGATCAAGGACTATGACCTCAGTGTTCAATACCACCCCAGAAAGGCTAACGTGGTAGTTGATGCCTTAAGCAGAAAGACTTGTTCTTTGAATGCTATGATTAAGGAAAGGCTACTCGCCCTGTACGAGGAAATTGAAAGCTTCGGCTTGGAACTAGTTGCACCTGGATTCCTAGCCAGCCTCGAAGCAAAGCCTACCTTCATGGATGATATTAAGGAAGCTCAGAAGGGACACGAAAGCATTTAAGGCATCAAGAGGAAGATCAAGGCAGGCAAGGATCCAGGATTCTCAGTGGATGAACAAGGAGTCGTATGGTTCGGGAATCGCATCTGCATACCCAACAAAGAAGAGCTCAAGAACTTGATCTTGCAAGAAGCTCAGGACACTCCGTATTCCATCCATCCTGGAGGAACCAAGATGTACCAAGACCTCAAGGCAAGATTCTGGTGGCATGGCATGAAACGGGAGATAGGCACCATTGTTGCTAAGTGTGATGTATGCCAGAGAGTCAAAGCTGAGCATCAGCGACCCGCTGGACTGTTACAACCGCTCAAAGTGCCTGAATGGAAGTGGGACAAAGTCGGGATGGACTTCATCACCGGATTACCAAGGTCGAGCAAGGGACATGATTCTATCTGGGTCATTGTCGATCACTTGACCAAGGTAGCCCATTTCATTCCTGTCAAAACCACCTATGATGGTAACAAGCTAGCCAGCCTTTACATCGAGCGTATAGTGAGCCTCCATGGAGTTCCAAAGGAGATTGTGTCAGACCGAGGAACTCAGTTTACCTCAAGGTTCTGGAAGCACTTTCAAGAAGCGATGGGAACCAAGCTCTCCTTCAGCACTGCTTTTCACCCCCAGGCCGGTGGACAGATGGAATGAGTAAACCAGGTACTCGAAGATATGCTCCGTGCCTGTGTTTTGGCATATGGAGCCAAGTGGGAAGATTGCCTACCATTCGCCGAGTTCTCCTACAACAACAGCTATCAGTCAAGTCTTCAGATGGCACCATTTGAGGTGTTGTATGGACGCAAGTGCCGTACTCCCCTCAACTGGTCAGAAACCGGAGAAGGACTAGTCTTTGGGCCAGACATCCTCGCGAAGCAGAAGAGCAGGTTCAAATCGTCTGAGAGCGCCTCGAGACCGCCAAGTCAAGACAGAAGAGTTGCGCCGACTCTCACCGCCGAGAAGTGAACTTCTGTGCCGGTGACCATGTTTACCTCCGTGTTACGCCTCTCAAGGGGACCAAGTGTTTCCACGTCAAGGGGAAACTTGCACCAAGATACATCAGCCCCTTCAAGATCACCGCAAGACGAGGAGAAGTTGCCTATCAGCTAGAGCTACCTTCCGAGCTATCCGATGTGCACAACGTGTTCCACGTGTCACAGCTCCGGAAGTGTCTTCAAGTTCCCAACCGCCCCGACCTATACAAGGACATCGACCATCAAGCTATCGACCTTCAACCAGACCTCACTTATCGTGAGAGGCCAGTTCATATTTTGGGTGAAGCGGAGCATTGCACCCGAAGCCGCACCATCAAGTACTTCAAGGTCCAATGGAGCAACCACACTGAAGCAGAAGCAACCTGGGAGCGTGAAGACTATCTTAGATCCGAGTTCCCTTATCTTTTTAGCGCTTAGCCTAGGAATCTCGGGGATGAGATTCTTGTAAGGGGGGTAAGTCTATCACACCCTGTGTTTGTATCACTTTGCTATGATGGATTTAATTTGGAACCAATTAAAACTTTTTCAGTGCTTGTGCTTGTTTGAATTGTTGCTTGTTTGCTTGCTTGGATGATTGTGTATGGCACTCTTAGGTTCTACTCCTCTCCATATTCATCTTTCTTGATCCAAACTTCTTGCCCAATGATCATTCTGTGTGAATAGTACCCAAAACTATTTATTATTATTTTGGCCAAAAAGGATTTCTTCAAATTAGGTTTCCAAAACCCCCTGAATTGAGGTTGTACTACAAAACCTCAAATTGGGTGGATCCTTTCTCCCCAAATGCTTTATTTGAAACCTACTATATATATGACTTCCCAAAACCACCAAATATTATTTTTAAAGATTATTTTACTATTTTATTTAAAGGCTTTTTCTTAAGGCCAGAAATGGTCTTTTGTAGGGAAAATTATTTAAATGCTTTAAAAATATTTGAGAAAATTTAGGGAAATTCGGTGGACATATATTTTCCATATATATGAGTTTCAACACATGGTCATGTTCAAAAACATGGGCAAAACCCCTCAAAACTCTTTCTGTCCAAATCAAGCTTTTGAAATATTTCTATAAGAAATATTCTCAATAAATTCCAAGAAAATTCCAGCAAGGCAAACATGTCATATGTGATGCTCTTGCAAAGTTTAATCTCAATCCCAATTGATTTGCTTCATCAAAATATTCCAAACCCATTTCTGTCCAGAGCCAAATTTGAACAACTTTACATTGTGAAGTTTCTTCCCGTGACCTCAAACTTTGTGGGCATGTTCTAAACCACAAATAAGGATACCACACCAAGTGGTGGATTTGTGGGAAGTGAAATGCATGACTAGATCTACAGGAATCTGATTCTGTTGATTTCTAGGGTTTCACAAAGTTACATTGTGAACTTTCTTCAATCAAGCTCAAACTTGGTGGTCAACCCTATTTCCAACCACCATTTGACCCTGTTAAAACTCATGGCCAGAAAACTTCATTTGCTTAGCCAAACCATCATCAAACACTTTTTGCCCAGGTGGTAAAAACCCTGTTTGACCCCCTTTAGCTATTCTCCATCACTCCAAATTTTTACCACAGTCACTTGCATGCCCCTCCTATCCCCAGTAATTTTCTCTGGCCAAGACTCAATGTTTAAGTGGGGTAAATAACCCATTTTTACCCCCTCGACAGCACGAATCTGCCTGTTTCTCCCCTCCCCTCTTATTCTATCAACCCCCCAGGGCATCCAATGCAAGTGTCCCCTAGCCTAGATCCCCCTAGACCCCCTAGACACTATTGGCCGCGCACAAGACGCCGTTGGCATGCCATGGCATGCCAAATGGGCGCTCCAGAGCGCGCTACAGTGCACTCCCGCACTGTAGCCGCCGCCCAATGGCTGTTCCCGACAGCTTTGGGTCTCCCCCTCGTGTCCCCCGAGACGCCCTCGGCGTCCATGTCACGCCACCTTGTCGGGCCCCTCCTTCCTCTCTCTCCAGCGCCCCCCCCCCCCACACGCGCGCCCGACGCCGCCGGCTCGGCCAACCCCGAGCCTCGCACGCACACACTCTCCCGCCTTCCCTCTTGCTTCCCTAGGTCGTGGACGAACCCCAGATGGACCGAAGACACATCCTATCTCCCTCGCACGGCCCCTGGCCTCGGCACCGAGCTCGCCGGCGCACGGTAGCTCGGTGGACCACGGGGCCCCTATAAAAGGGCCTCCCCGCGTCCCGCTCTCCCCTCTGGATCCCTCCTCTCCCTTCCAATCGCACTCCAGAAGCCCCAGCTTGACCTCCCCGTGCTCGAGCGCTCGGGATCAAGCCGGGAGTCACCGCCTCTGGTCACCGGTGCCCGCACAGTTAGAGGCCACCTCCAGCCCCGTTTTCTCTCGATCTGGAGCCCCAGACCCCTCCTGATCGTTTTCCCCCTCCTCCCTAATCATTTTCATCTAAGGGACGACGCCGGCGACCCCTCCCGAAGCGGCCCCGCCGTACTTCCTCGTCGCCGGCGAGACAGTGCCTCTACGGCGTCCCCTCCACCTCCACCCGAACGGCGGGTCCATGCTGGTTCCATTTCCTCCATCGCCAGGCTCCGCCGTCGACCGCATGACCGCCGGTGAGCTCCTCTGCTCCCTGTCGCGAGGTAAGGGATGACAGGTGGAGCCCACCTGTCATACCCTCACTCCCCACCCTCTCGCTGCCAGGCAGGGCCCGCGGGCAGGTTAAAATAAAACCTGCCGCGCGCGCCGTTTCGTCCTGGGACGAATTCCCCCTGGGCCGGCTCAGCTGCGGCAGTTTTGGCCCGAGCGCTCTGTTGCTTTTTCTTTTTCTTTATTTCTGGCATCTTGCAAAAATTCCACTGGCCAAAATAAAATCCCAATGCCAAATGTTTCTCCACCAAAAATCTTGTAATATTCTGTAGAATTTTACAGTGCCATTTGTGAAAATTATTGAAAACCTTTTTTGTACTGTTTTATTTTAAATCCTCTTTTAGGCATATTTAGCCTCTGTTATAAATAGTTTTTAAAACCTTTTTAACTTCAAAACCCTAGACAAATATTTTTATAATAATTTGTAGTATTTATCAGAGTAGGGTAACATTTTTAAAGTGGCTTTTGTGCTCTGTTTTCTGTGATGCGTATTTTTGCCCATTTATTCCGCGACGATAGATTGCGTTGTTGACGAAGGGATTGGACCCGAAGACTTTGAAGACCCCGAAGAATTTGTTGAGCCAGGCAAGCAGCCCTTTGACCATGACTATCAACCCTTTTATTGCATGTCATATAGCACTTATTTCCGTGATGTTGATCATGTGGGTGAGGTGTTTCCCCTCCTTCGGTGGGATGCCTCAAATACTTTCTTGTTCATACTTGCATCGTGCATGACCCTACCTCCTTATGAGGGTTGTGCGGGTGGGAGTAGTTAGGTTGCTACTAGTTGCTACGCAAGTGGGATGGGAATATGCATGGTGATGGAAACAAAGTGTTTTCAAAGACATTTTGAAAACCCCGTCGGGTGCCACAAATGCCCGAGGGAGATGATGATGAGCTAGGTAACCACTTGATAAAGAAGCGGTGTACCGGAGCAAGTGAGTGTGTGTGTTTTCGAAAACGGATTAGATTTAAGATTTGTCGACCGTCCCAACCTTACATGCACAACCACGATACCCCTTATGGGATGGGGCTTTGTTGATTACCTTGGTGGGTACTAGCATAGAGCCTGCATTACTAGTGATGGGAGTGGCGTGGTCACTCTCGATAAGGGGTCGCGCCTGGAAGGGCGACCATGCGCTGTCTTTACAGGCACCGGGCACACCGTTGCGTGCCCTCATGGATGATACGTGTGATGTATATCATGAGGGATGGCACCAATGAGTGGACTCTTTGTTTAGTATCGTCAGGGGAAAGGCATTGTTCGGGTGCTTACCTCGGGTATGTAATATACCGCGAGTCGTGGATGACACGGAAGTTCCCTGAGTCTTGTGGGTAAAGTGTGCAACCTTTGCAGAGTGTAAAACTATTCGAATAGCCGTGTCCACGGTCAAGGACAGTTGGGTGGTGCTGCTTAAACTATGTCCTGGGTTTTCATAAACTCGGGGTGAGTGTGTGTGTGTGGTTAACAAAGATGGAATACTCGAGACAAGTCGGATGACTTGACATGATGATTGAACATGAGATGTTCAGACCTTGATTATATTGATGCCGGTAACCTGTTTGTGCGGATACTTGTATCCTCATGATGCATGCTATTACTAGTTATCTTGATCATGCCATTGCACTTAAAATTAGCTTTCCGCAAAACTTGCCTATTTAGTGCTATATCATGCATTGTTATTGCCTTGTTCCAAAACTTGGGTTGCTTGCAAGTACATTCAAAGTACTCATTGGCTTGCCACTGGTTATTTAATTGGCCATGCATGGAAGAGCAGGAATATGGCGAAGAGTTCGTTGGTGACGAACATGCGAGCTAGGACGCTTCCCAGTCAGAATGCCTGTAGGTTTAAGGCAGATGGCATGGGTTCACGCTTTCGATCAAGACTTCCGATTCTTGTTATGTTTAAGTGTTTGGCCCTTGCGGGCCTACCTATGTAAGACTAGACCTTCATGGTCTTTATTTGTGTAAGACGCTAAATGTGGATGTAAGACTGTTGTTATTCAGATTCTGTGTGTTCAGTGAGCATTGATCTCTGGGATCACTGTACACGTGCATTCGGTGATCACGACTTATGAGTCGGGGTCCCCACATCTTTGCCGTCCGCTAGCCGATGGCAAAGGGTAGGCTGATGGCAAACAGAACCTTTGTCGTCTGCCTTACCTTTGCCGTCTGTTTTAGGCCAGTTGACAGCAAAGACCTGGCGAACGGCAAATGATCTGATTCTAGTAGTGCCTCCAAAATCTTGGACAGGGGTTCATCAACCTCAATAGCTCATTTCACCCTCCCTTTCCAGGAGGCCAAATCATTGTTGAATATGCCCATGGCATGGTTGCTAATCTTTTTCATGGCAGGATCTTTCCACGGGTCTTCTATGTCCTCATCCTGGCCGGGGAACTGGAATCTCTTGTGCAGCATCGTTAGGAGCAACTGCACCATATTTGGCTTACTCCTTAAGTCATTGTCGTTTATGCTCGCGGTTTCCCGTAGGATGCATCCGACTTGGTTCCCGTAGCACTTGCGAACTTCAACCGGCTCTAATGCCTCAAAATTACCAATGTGCATCTTTGTGATCAGCAACCTTCCGATGCCGAGTTTGTTAGGTTTTCGTGTCCTCTTCTTCTACTTCTTCTTTTCGTTAGCGGATTCGGCATCGGTACCTTCCGCGCCAGTCTCGACGCCGCCATCGGTGCCAGTGCCATCGGTGTAGATGTCGGTGTCATTATCATCGTCATGGCCCTGCAAACCTTGACTGTGCTGACTAGACAAAAAGTCGAGGTAATCATGTTCACGGTCATATTGTATGCCGTCTGCAGCATGGTCAGAAGCCCCGGTTTCTTCTTTGTTCGACATGTTTCCTACGATTAAGTCTGCTTGTTTAATTCTTAAACTATAATAAAATGAGTAATGTCATAAAAACGGTCTATGGTTTGCCGGAATGCCGTTTCATTCCCTTCGCAGCAATTTCTGGGCACTCGATATGCCTACTTTCTAGCACAAGTCATGTCGAAATTCATGAGAAATTTCGGCATGACCTTTGCTAAAAAGTGGACATATCGAGCGCCTGAAATTTGCCGGAACGGAAATGAATCAACATTCTGGCAAAACATAGGCCACTCGCATAATTTTCCCTGCAAACAACCATCATTTTCCAAATATCACATGTCGAAATCACAGGTCCACATATCACATGTACTGTCCACTTCAAATTTGTATATAACAGGAACAAAAATATAGAACTTGAAGAAAAATGCCCTAGAGTACTAGCACATCATCATCCATCATCAACCTTGTCAAAATTCATGTAGGGTTCATATATACCCTAGAGCATTCTAGGATATTTTTTTTGAATTTGATCCTAGGGTTCATACACTCCAAATTTGAATTCTAGGACATTTTTTTGAGTTTGATGCCAAGGTGCACACTCCAAATTTTATTACTAGGAAGTTTTAATCCTAGGGTTCAGACTGTCCTAATTTGAACTGGCCTAATTAACTACCTAATTTGATGAGGAGGAGGAGGAGGTCGTCACCTCGGGCGCCGGCAGAGGTAGGTCAGAGCGGCCGAGGGCACGGCGTCGGGGTCGGGGGGGCTTGGGTGACGGTGAGGGAGGGGCGCGACGGCGAGGGAGGGGGCACCGCGTCAGGGTCGAGGGTCGTGGGTCGGCGACGGCGAGGGAGGGGGCGCGACGGCGAGGGAGGGGGCACGACGTCGGGGTCGGGGCTCGGGGGTCGGCGACGACAAGGGTGGCGGTGTCGAGACGATGGCGACAGCGGCGCTCGGGGAAGAGGGTGTGATGAGAGGGAGAGAGGGAGATGGTTGGGGTAGACTAAGTAAGAATAGCAGTAGCGCGTTTTACCGAAACGCGCTATAGATATATCAATTGCAGTAGCTGGTTTCTGTAAAATGCGCTATAGCTAAGACAATAGCCGTTGCGTGTTTCTGAAAAGCGCGCTATAGTTATGTCAGTAGCCGTAGCGCGTTTCTGGAAAACGCGCTACTGCTATTTTTTCCCTCTTTTCATTTTCTTTTTTCCTTTCTCCTTTTTCTATTCTTGCTACTTTGATTTTCTGCTATTGTTTTTTATTTGCATTTTCATTTTTCCTTTCTCCTTCTTCCTTTTCTTTTAATTTTCTTTTCTTTTCTTTTTCGATAGACGACGTGACAACCGAGCCGGAAGCATGCATGTGCATGGTGGGAAGAAGAGAAGGGGAAATATCTAAGGCGATATATATTACATTATTTGACCGATAATGGTTAAGTGCGTATACAAAATAGGAACATATATATTACATCATTTGACCGATAACAGTTTCTTAGCATCGACGTTTTCGTTTTTGAGTGAGCTTCTTTCCCTTCTTCTTCGTTCCTGAATAATTGAGCCCCTCATTGTGACTTTTCGTTTTCCATGGAGTATGATCCTTATTAAGTAATGTAGTATTGATTCTTCTTCTGATGTATGCTTCATCGTCATCGTCATCTTCCCTCATCGGGTTGACGTACTGGTCGTGGTCTTCCTCGTTGGCGACTCCATCCATTCCGATGATGCTCCTTTTGCCTCTCCTCACGACAACACGGCTGGGATTGCTTTCGTCGATTATGAAGAAGCATTGTGTCACGTGCTTAGCGTGTACCCATGGCTCATTTTTTGCGTTGGCATTCACGGTATCACTCTTGGCGTCGGGTATAGACATGGCAGTGAAATACCGGTTTTATCTTTGGACATTCTTAGCCCATCTGACACGGAACATCCTCGCATTGTGCAGTCTAGAGCAGTTAAGCTCCCAGATCTCCTCGACCCTTCCGTAGAATCTTTTAGGTGCGGCGTTGTCGCCGATCATGCATTCCATCGTCACCCCTGAGTTTTGAAAATCACTGTTTTTATCCTTGGCCCTCGTGTAGAATGTGTATCCGTTGATATCGTATGCCTGATGGGTCACGAGGTTGGGCGCGGGGCCATGTGCTAAGGGGTATATGAGGTTGGTCATGAGGTCGGGATTAGCAACAACATGTTGTTTGAACCAAGTCAAGAAAATGAGGTTGTGCTCTCTAATAACTTCGGCGTCCGTCTTGCGTAGCCCCAAGTCACGATACTTCTTTGAAATGGTTTCTTGGTGCAGTGTCACGAAATGATCTACCATGTTTAGGTGATGTAGCACTACTAAGTTTGCTATGTCAAAGTCGTTGCGTCGATCCGAGTAACCCACATGCATTTCCCTGCGACCGTTAGAGATACCTTCTCCTTCGAGTCTCCCAAGATGCTTCTTAATGGGCAAACCAACAACAGGGTCTCCGCCATATATAGAATTCTCGCAGAAAGAGATGCACTCATGGGTCAGATAGCCCTGGACGATGCTTCCATCCGGATGGGACATGTTACGAACAAATCCTTTGATGACCCCATTCATCCTCTCGAACGGCATCATGCTGTGCAAGAATGTCGGTCCCAGCTCTATTATGTCGTCCACAATGTGGACACACAGATGCACCATGACGTCAAAGAACGCGGGCGGGAAGTACATCTCAAGCTCATTTAGTATCACAACGATCTCTTCCTATAGCCTTCGGAGCTGCTTCACACGGATCGACTTTCGAGAGATAACGTCGAAAAAGTTGCAGAGACCAATAAGCGTGTCACGGATGTGCTTGTCCATTATCCCTCTTAGGGCACCGGGACTTCATCCCGCTGAACCTTTTCTTCTTCGTGTCTAGAAATCTGCTTATCTTCCCACAGTAACCGGAACTAACTTTGATTCCAGTAAGGCACTTGAAGAATTGATCGATCTCCTTCGGACTTAAGGTAAAGCAATGAGGGGGGCAATAATTCTCTTCCTTCTTGTTCACTTTTTTCCCTTGTACTCCCTCTCCGTCTCCATCTTCTCTGAATTTTTACAGGGCGGCATGTGGAGATCTGCCCTGATTTTCAAATCTTCCAAGTCTCTTCTTGCCTTCAGCCCGTCCTTGGTCTTATCCAGCATGTTTATCAGTGTCGCAAGCAAGCTCTCAAGGACATTGTTCGTGATATGCATTTGATCAAGGCAATGAGGCGTGTCGAGTTTGGGCCAGACCTTGTTTTCCGTACCTTCAGAAGCGGCTCCGGTGCCTTTTTCATCGTCTTTCCCAGTGCGGGGCACTATTCCCAGTTTTTCAACATCTCATCGATTTTGGCAACGCTCCGCTTACGTGGAGGTCCTCGATGCTCAGACTCACCATTGAATAGATCTCCACGGCTTCTCCACGGGTCATCCTGCGCGAGCCATCTTCGATGCCCCATGTACACGATTTTCCCAGACCCGCCATCTTTTGTTGATGTTAGCTGCTGAGACGTTGTATCATCCATGCACCGCGTGCATCCACAATATATGTGGCACACCTGTCCTGTGACATATCCGTAACCGAGATAGTCATGCACCGTCATCATCAGCATGGCTCTCATATAGAAGTACTCGCCTTTGCTAGCATCCCATGTCTTGGCTGGTGTTTTCCATAACGTGTGTAACTCCTCTTGAAGTAGCCCCAGATACAGATTAATATTATTTCCCGGTTGTTTCGGACCTTGAATCAGCATGCTCATGTGTATGTATTTTGACTTCATGCACAACTAGGGGGAGGCTGTACATCCATACAAACATGGGCCATGTGCTATGGTTGGTGTTCTGGTTGCCAAACGTATTCATGCCATCGGTACTCGCGCCAAGCACGATGTTCCTTGCATCAGCTGCAAAATTTCGATATTCGGTGTTGAACGCTCTCCACTGACTTGCATCCGCGAGGTGTCTCAGCTTCAGATCATCTCCATCATCGGGCTTTTTCCTCTCCGCGTGCCAACGCGTGAGCTTTGCTTCCTTAGGATCTACGAAGTAACGTTGCAGACGGGGAGTGATCGGTAAGTACCATACAACTTTCTGGGGAGATTTCTTTCCAGCCTTCTTGTATCAAGAAGCATTGCAAACCGGACAATTGGATTTTTCTGCATGCTCCTTCCGATAAATGAAGCAATCGTTGATGCATGCATGGTATCTAATGTGTGGCAAATCAAGAGGGCACACGATCTTCTTGGCCTCATCCACACTCGTAGGACATAGATTCCCCGTCGGAAGAACCTTCTTTAGGTACTTAAGAAGCTCATCGAGGCTAATGTTGGTCCATTTGTTTTTAGCCTTCGTCTTTAGAAGATCGAGCGTGAAACTCAAGCGAGTCACCTCGGGATCGCAACCATCATACAATTGAGTGTTCGAGTCTACCTCTAGTTGCTCTAGCTTAGCCTCCACTCTAGAAGCAGCTCTATCGGTACTCATCTCCTTGGAAAGCAGGTCTCGAACATGAGGGTCCCGAATGATTGAACTTAGTAGCGACGAAGGCTGTGGCATGTCCACGTCTTCTACGCCGACATGTCTGGCCTCTTCTCCGCCGTCATGTCCGGCCACTTCTCCGCTGCCATGTCTGGCCCCTTCTTCGCCGCCATTGTCGGTCATCTCTTCGTATGGACCCATGTCATCATTGGCTGCGCCGTCGGCATCCTTCTCCTCATCATCTTCAATTATCCATTGAGTATAGCCATCCATGAAACCAGTCATGAGCAGGTGCGCCTTCAAACGACCATGCTCATAGGGGTCGAGCCAAACTCCTCCTTTGCATCATCGACGCAGACATAAGATCTCTGTCCGGTTATTTTCATTCATGTCCTGCATGGCCGATCGCAGCCACCTTTCCACCATTGTTCCACTGACCATCATGATCTCCTGCACGGTAATAATAAGCAAATTCATTATAAAAATACATGCATCCATCAAAGTCATACAAAAATTCGGCATGACCTTCCCTCAAAATAGGACATATAGAGTTTCCCCGAAATTCGTCAAAACGGAAATAAATAGACATTTCTTCAAAACATAGGCAACCCAAGCACAATTCGGCGGTAACTGATGCCACACGCACGATTATAGGTCAATATATCGCACACACACAAATATGTCCATTCTTGCAAAGCACAATTTTTCATTCACCTATCTCAAGATAGAGATCGATCGAGCACGGTGATGAGGTCGATCCGTGTGTCTCCACACACCTACCTAGCTAGCTAGCTAGTGATCAAAAGTGGACAAAGATTACTTCTTGGCATGGCTAGATATAGTTAGGGAGGTAGATAGGTCACTTCATTAAATAGGTAGATCTATCTAGCTAGTTGGGGAAGGAGATGTCTCTAACTAATGGAGGGGGAGGAAAAGCGGGGAAAAGAGAAATGGGTTGCATTAACGGAGGTGGTTTAGTAGTTAGGGGCATTAAAGAGAGAGAAAGAGTGCTATAAGAAAGAGAGTAATGGGGGAGGAGAAGAAGTAGTTTGGAAGAAGCAAAGTGAGGGAGAGAGGAGGGGGGAGGGGAAAGTGAAGGGAGAGAGGAGAAGGGAGGGGGAAAGGGGGGCAGAAGTTCGCAGCCTAGGCCTTAGCAGTAGCGCGGGCGAGGAAAACGCTCTACTGATAAACTGTTAACAATAGCGTCGGTATACGGGAACCGCTGCTGCTAAGTGGGGCCCACAATGTGACACATCACAGCTTTAGTTGCGGCGACGGGTCTCCCACACGTGTTACTGCTAATGCTTTAGCAGTAGCGCGCTTCCACCGGGACGCGCTACTACTCTTATAAGCCTGGTAACCCCGGTGTGGTTCGAATAGCCGTAGCGCGTATTGTGAGGGACGCTCTACTGCTAATGATATAGCAGTAGCGCCCTTGCAACTAGCGCGCTACTGCAACTTAGATGTAGCGCCGTCAGTAAAAGCGCGCTACTGATAAGGTTCTGTGTATAAGCTTTCTCCTAGTAGTGGTGACTGGAGAACTCTGCCAGTGACCGTCTCAGGTGGAAGCTCAACTCCCAACTCATTCAAGCAGTTGTAGTACTCAGACATTCTGAGTATGTGCTCACTGACAGAACTATTCTCCTCCATCTTGCAAGCGAAGAACTTATCGGAGGTCTCATACCTCTCAATCTGGGCATTTGCTTGAAATACTAACTTCAACTCCTGGAACATCTCATACGCTCCATGGCGTTCAAAACGCTTTTTAAGTCCCGATTCTAAGACATACAACATGGCGCACTAAACTATTGAGTAGTCATCAGCACGTGCCTGCCAGACATTCACAACATCTGCAGACAACACTGGAGGGGGTGGCGCACCGAGCAGCGCATCAAGGACATAAGCCTTTTGCGAAGCCGTCAAGATAATCCTCACATTACGTACCCAATCCACATAGTTACTTCAATCATCTTTCAACTTAGCTTTCTCTAGGAACGCATTAAAATTCAGGGGAGCTACTGCGCGAGCCTTTGATCTACAACATAATTTGCAAAGACAACTTTAGACTATGTTCATGATAATGAGTTCAATTAATCATATTACTAAAGACCTCCCACTCAAATCAACATCCCTCAAGTTGTCTAAGTGTGACATGATCCAAATCCACCAACCCAAGTCTGATCATCACGTGAGAAGAGGTGGTTTCAATGGTGAACATCTCCATGTTGATCATATCTGCTATATGACTCATGTTCGAACTTTCGGTCTCTTGTGTTCCGAGGACATGTCTGTACATGCTAGGCTCGTCAAGTTTAAGCCAAGTATCATCGTGTCGTCATGTAGTTGTCGCGCCAACTATTGCTTCTATAACTATTGCTAACTCATAGCAATAAAGTAAAGAAAATGACACAAAAAAATTAAAGAAAACCCTATGGCTACCGGTTGTCGTACTCATCGACATGCAAGTCGTGATAACTATTAAAAAACATGATCATCTCATACATCACATATATCAAATCACGTCTTGGCCATATCACATCACCACATGCCCTGCAAAAACAAGTTAGACGTCCTCTACTTTGTTGTTGCAAATTTTACGTGGCTGCTATGGGCAACTAGCAAGAACCATTCTTATCTACGCAAAGCCATAACGGTGATATTCAAGTTGCCTTTTAACCTTCTACACGGACCACCTCTGTCGAATCCGATTCAACTAAAGTGGGAGAGACAGACACCCGCCAGCCACCTTTATGCAAACAAGTTGCATGTCATTTGGTGGAACTAGTCTCTTGTGCGAGGACAAGTAAGGTTGGTCCGAGCCACTTCATCCCACAATACCGCCGAATCAAAATAAGACTAAGGAGGTAAGCAATCTGAACATCAACGCCCACAAACACTTTGTGTTCTATTCGTGCATATCATCTACGAATTGACCTAGCTCATGATGCCAATGTTGGGGAACGTTGCAAGGGAATCAAAAGTTTTTTCCTACGCACACGCAAGATCTATCCATGGAGATGCATAGCTACGAGAGGGGGGTGTATCTACATACCGTTGAAGATCGCTAAGCAGAAGCATTTAGAAACGCAGTTGATGTAGTCGTACGTCTTCACGATCCAATCGCGATGCGTCCCGATCTAGCGCCGAACGAATGTCACCTCCGTGTTCAGCACATGTGCATCTCGAAGAAATCTCCACCTCCTCGATCCAGCGAGCAAGGGCGGAGTAGTAGATGAGTTCTCTGGCAGCACGACAGCATGGTGGCTGTGGTGGTGTTACTATCCCGGCAGGGCTTCGCGAAGCGCTGCTGTAGATGCAATCAGAGGAAGAAACGGAGTTGGGAGAGAGGGAGGGTTGCGCCTAGGGTTGAGGTGCGGCTGCCTTCCCTCTCCCCACGTATATATAGGGGCAAGGGGGAGGTGTTCGTCGTCCCTAGGGCTGCCTCCAAGGGAGGGACGGCGGCCTAGGGGGTGGCTTGGCCCCTAAGATAGGGTGGCGCCCCCCTTAGGGTTTGCCCTCCACCAGCCCTAGCCGCATGTGCCTAGGAGGGGAGGGGCACCCAGCCCACCATGGGCTGGTGCGCACCCTGCTTAGCCCATGTGGCTCCCCAGGGCGAGTGGACCCCTTCCAGTGGACCTCCGGAACCCTTCCGACACTCCCGATACACTACCGATGATGCCCGAATTCTTTCCGGTGATGAAAATGGGACTTCCCATATATATAACTCTTTACCTCCGGACCATTCCGGAGGTACTCGTCATGTCTGGGATCTCATCCGGGACTCCGAACAACATTCACTCACCAATACATATAACTCATTAATACCAAATTGTCATCGAACGTTAAGCGTGCGGACCTTATGGGTTCGAGAATCATGTACACATGACCGAGACACCTCTCTGGTCAATAACCAATAGCCGGACCTGGATGCCCATATTGGTTCCTACATATTCCACGAAGATCTTTACCGGTCGAACCACGATGTCAAGGATTCAATCAACCCCGTATGAAGTTCCCTTTGTCCATCGGTATGTTACTTACCCAGATTCGATAGTCGGTATCTCCATACCTAGTTCAATCTCGTTACCGGCAAGTCTCTTTACTCGTTCCATAATTCAAGATCCCGTGACTAACCACTTAGTCACAGTTCTTGCAATCTTCTTGTGATGTTGTATTACCGAGAGGGCACAGAGATACCTCTCCGTCATACGGAGTGACAAATCCCAGTCTCGATCCACACCAACCCAACAGACACCTTCGGAAATACTTGTAGAGTACCTTTATGATCACCCAGTTACGAAGTGACGTTTGGTACACACAAGGCATTCCTCCGGTGTTAGGGAGTTGCATGATCTCATGGTCTTAGGAATAGATACTTGACATGAAGAAAGCAGTAGCAATAAATTAAGTGATACGATCAAATGCTATGCTTACGCTCGGGTCTTGTCCATCGCATCATTCTCCTAATGATGTGATCCCGTTATCAAATGACAACTCATGTCTATGGTTAGGAAACCTTAACAATCTTTGATTAACGAGCTAGTCTAGTGAGGCTCACTAGGGACACGGTGTTGTTTATATACCCACACATGTATTTAAGTTTCCGGTCTGTACAATTCTAGCATGGATAATAAACGAGTTTCATGAACAAGGAAATATGATAATAACCAATTTATTATTGCCTCTAGGGCATATTTCCAACAACACAGTCTCTATACACCGAACCCTAAAGATTGTTGGAAATATGCCCTAGAGGCAATAATAAATTGGTTATTATAATATTTCCATGTTCATGATAATCGCTTATTATCCATGCTAAAATTGTACTGATCGGAAACATAAATACATGTGTGGGTATATAAAAAACACCATGTCCCTAGTGAGCCTCTACTAGACTAGCTCGTTGATCAAAGATGGTTAAGGTTTCCTAACGATAGACATGAGTTGTCATTTGATAACGGGATCACATCATTATAGGAGAATGATGTGATGGACAAGACCCAACCATAAGCATAACATTTGATCGTGTCACTTAGTTTATTGCTACTGCTTTCTTCATGTCAAGTATCTATTCCTAACACCATGAGATCATGCAACTCCCTGACATCGGAGGAATGCGTTGTGTGTATTAAACGTCACTTCATAACTGGGTGATCATAAAGGTACTCTACAGGTATCTCCGAGGGTGTCTGTTAGGTTGGCATGGATCGAGACTGAGATTTGTCACTCCGTATGACAGAGAGGTATCTCTGGGCCCTCTCGGTAATACAACATCACAAGAAGCTTGCAAGCAATGTGACTAAGGAGTTAGTCATGGGATCTTGTATTATAGAACGAGTAAAGAGACTTGCTGGTAATGACATTGAACTATACCGACGATCGAATCTCGGGCAAGTAACATACCGATGGACAAAGGGAACTGCATACGGGATTGATTGAATCCTTGACATCGTGGTTCGACCGATAAAGATCTTCGTGGAATATGTAGGAACCAATATGGGCATCCAGGTCCCACTATTGGTCAATGACCGGAGAGGTGTCTCGGTCATGTCTACATGATTCTCGAACCCATAGGGTCCGAACGTTTAACGTTCGGTGACATCAGAGTATTATTGGGTTATGTATGTGGGTGTCCGAATGTTGTTTGGAGTCCCAGATGAGATCTCGGACATGACGAGGAGCTCCGAAATGGTCCGAAGGTAAAGATTTATATATGGAAAATTGTTTTCAATGTTTCGGAAAAAATTTCTGTTTTTCGACATAGTACCGGGAAGCTTCCAAAAGGTTTCAGAAACTTCCGGAGGAGTCCAGAAGTCCACCAAGGGTTCCACCACGTCCCAAGGGTCAGCTTGGGCTGAGGGGAGGTACCCTAGCCTTATTGGGCCAGGCGCACAAGTCCCTCTAGGCCCATGCAGTTGGGAAAGTGGGAAAGTCCACCTTTGTATGGAAGGGAAGGAGGAGGACTAGGATTCCACTTCCTCCCCCTTGGCTGCGCCCCTAGGGATTGGAGGGCCTGTCCACCATGCCCCTCCACCTATATATAGAGGGGAGGGGGCGCCCCAAGAAGACACACCAAGCCCTTGGCGCCCCTCTCTCTCACGTTACTCTGTAGCTCCTTCGTCCTCGTTCTTGTAGCGCTTGGCGAAGCCCTGCTGAACTAGCTCCACCACCACCTCCACCACGCCATCGTGCTTGTTAATAACCCATCTACTACACCACCCTTGCTCATTGGATCAAGGAGGCGGAGACGTCATCGAGATGCACGTGTGCTAGATGCGGAGGTGTCGTCCGTTCAGCGCTGGATCGGGACGGATCGCGATTGGATCATGAGACATACGACTACATCAACCGCGTTTCTAACGCTTCTGCTTAGCGATCTACGAGGATATGTAGATACACTCTCCCTCTCGTAGCTATGCATCTCCTTGGATAGATGTTGGGTGTTCGTAGTAATTTTTTTGTTTCCCATGCAATGCTCCCCAACAAAGATGACCCGAACCCTGAAGATGATGTGCTTCAGTTATACCTGAATGATTACTTTCCTCTCCACAGATCCCTAGTCGAACCAGCGGTACAGATACGCGCGAGTGTGGATCCTAAGAGCTGTAGAGCATTTTCCCTGGAAGGATGTTGTTTATGCAATGCTCACTATTTAAAGAAACAAACAAGCCTACTGATCTACGCTTAACATCTCTAGTTCCCTACTTGCTGAAGTAGCCACACAAGTAATAGAGAAATCCATGAAGACTTCTTTTTCACATGTCTAAGATGTTTGTTTTTCTGGAAAAAGGAGGTTAAGACCTCCGGCCTCCACATCAGTCGATGCATACGGCCATGTTTGTTAATTATTCAACAAAGGTCTGACAAGAACATACATCAAGCCACCCGGAGCCACCACTCACATGTGCAAACTCGATAATGTGGAGTGCTCTCACTCTTCATATCTAAAACCGGTGTTGTTGCCGATCCATCCACATGTGTCAACATCTGGTGTGGTTATACAAGCCATGAATTCATATTGCTAAGCAGACAAACAAAACAAAAATTATAATGTTCTTGTCAGTCTTCTATTACATAAACCAACCTTCTGGCATAATATAGCAGCAACCTGCATGCAAGGGTAGAAAATCTCAGCAGCAGGTAGTCCTTGTGGTCCATATGTCCTATTCGACAATAACTTCTCGGCAAACAGTAAAAAAACCACCGTGGACTCGCGAGGAAAGCGAATGAGCGCTCCTGTGATTCCCCCACCCAACCCCACCACCCACGGCCACCACCACCATCATCTCTACAACGGCTTCACCACCGGCGGGGTCAACCTCCTCATCGACCTCCGCGCTCCTAAGCGTAATGCCTCTGCATTCACCTATTGGTTCCCTTGCACCCCATCCTTCACGGGGACTGGTCCAGTGGGGGAGGGAGGGGGATCGATGTCACTGGAAGAGATGACCATCGAGATCCACAGGAGACGCATGGCGAGGGCGATGAGGATCCTGGCGCCATGTCGTGACTCTGCGGTGAAGCTGGTGACACGGATCTGTGTGGAAGCCTCCAAGGAGGAAATGTTGGAGATGACTGGTGGGGAAATGGGATCTACGGAAGGGATCATTGCATGGGCGAGGACGGCGACCTCGTCGTCGTCGCTGAACCAATACGCCAAAATGGAAGGCATTTTGGTCCCTGCAGCCGGATCGGTGAATCAAGTGGCCTCGTCGATGGGCGCCACCAAAGGCGATTGGATGGCGGGAGGCTTCTCTTCACCATCTCGATCCAGCTCCTCGCCGGAGGCGCGGGGGACTAGCGAAGTAGCGAGCCTTATCGGCTCCATCAGATGCGAGGTTCGACCGCCATCGAGCAACCCATGGGTCAAGGGCGTGCCCAAGACACCGGTGGCCAGGAGGGCCCTATTTTCCCCTCTTATGGCGTCGCCTCTCCTTCACTGCGAGGAAATCCCTACCCCGAGGCCGTCGGATCTTCGTCGCCGAGGCAGAGGAGGGGAAAAATTTCAAATCCTGCATGATGTCAGAAGCGGGTTGGCAAAAACCGCTTTCGAAGTGGAACTTGAAGACGCCCCTGAAATTGATGCCTTCTTTGCTCAGCTTGTAGCCCCATCGCTTCGGCCTAGGGTTCCTTTCCACACCCAAGGCCACAAGGCGGCACCATCACTCCCATTCCCGCATACAGTTGCCATCCAATCCAGTGCCACGGTGATGGGGATCCTGTCTGAGAGTTTTGTTCCTGGCGATCAGATGGGAGAAGGATCGAGAGGCAGAGGTATAGGGAGGGGTGGAGATGGACGGGGACACAACGGGGAAGATCAAGGAAGTGGAGGAGGGCAGATACATGATTCGTCAAATTTTGCTATCTCAACTACGCCTCCGGCGATGAACTTTGGATACAATCGAGCAGGTTTTGGTTTTCAAGGTCCACCACCCCCATGGATGCAGTCCCACAATTCCTTGGAGCTTCTTTCCCCCCAGTTCCAACAAGGGTTGTGGCCTGTTCATCTTGTCCTTGCGATCCAACCCGGGGCCTGGCAACAGCAAGAGTTTGGGCATCCACAGATGCCACTGCAGTTTCAGCGGTTCCCTGGGAATGGAGCCAACCAGCAGCAAAACTTCCCAGGCACACAACAGGAGCAAAAACAATAGCAGAGGCAGTGGGGGGGTAAACAAAATGCACAGTCTTCGAAATAGAGAGGGAAAAATCAAGGTAATACCCTAGTTTCTTCTACTGTCCAACAAGCACCCCCGAAGATGACTGTCCAGAGGATAAATTTGATGATTATGCTGAGGTGAGTTGTTATAACTGTGGGGATCCTGGTCACCACAAGTCTAGTTGTCATGTGCCCAGAACATGTTTTATTTGCAAAAGCTCAGAACATGAGGTGGAAATTTGCCCAGCCAAAAAACAACCACATCATGGTGCCAAGTATATAGGTAGTTTTGCTATAGGGTTGGGATGCTATCATGTGGAGGTCAAACCCAAGTCTAACAACAGATTTAGCTCAATAAAGAATATTGGGCTAGTTTACTTGGAGGCTTGGGAATTGACCAAAGAAGAGCTTGCGATAGAATTCAAGATCATTTACAGGACCTCGTGGCCCTGGCTTATAAGGCAAATTGATACTTGGTCTTTCTTAGTAAAGTTTCCACCACATATCAAAGTAGAGGATGTTGCCAACTGTCCATGCTTTGGACTGATTAAAGAAGAGGTTCAGGTTAATGTCTCTATCTAGGATGGTGGACTAGAGGCTTTTGCTAAGCTTCATGAGGTTTGGCTCCAGCTGAGGCGGCTTCAACCTGACTGGTGTGAATGGGATACTCTTGACCAGATCACATCCCCTTTTGGGCTCCTGCTGGATGTTGATTGGGAAGGGATGTTTAAGAGTTTCTTTGAAGTCGTGAGAGTCAACATTAGGTGCAGAGATATCAGTAAAATCCCTGCAGAGATGTTGTTTGGAATATCAGCTAAACTCATCAGATCAAGATCCATGTGGAGATCCCTGAAGTTGCTATAGATGCTAAATCAACTGAGCTTGATGGGGGCGAAGATGAAGATGGTGGTGATAAAAATGATAATCCACATGCTCCAAATAATCAAAAGTAGCAGATGATGGGCACTCATAAGAACAAGAAGAAAAGTACCCCTCAAAGCACTAGCTCTCACAAAGGGTCCAGTACTAATACCACAAGGAGCAGAAACTTGGCCTCTTCATCCAATAACCTCACCAAAACCCTGCATGCTCAGTTGGACCAGTCTTTGGATGAAGTCAGGACTGACATCTTATGCTGGATTCAAGATGTTGAGGTAGATAAAGAGCGGTGCATGGATCACCTAGGCCAGATGAAACTCGTGGATGGTACAGATAAAAATTTGGGTGATGACTGTGAATTTTCTGAAACTCAAGCTGGCAACCTTCAGCAAGTTTCTGACCCATCTCCTAAAAGAACAAGTACTATTTTTGACCCAACATTCCATAAAAAGCAAAAACAACTGGGGTCCTATTCAAGCTGAGAGGCATAGTGCTAGAGTTCACATTGCTGGGAAGACCATGCTAGAGATTGAACAGGAGAAGAAGAAGGTCCAAAATCTGGAACAACCTGGAATGTATCACTCCAAACTCCAAGGTATATTGAACCTTTTAAAGATCCCTCCTACTACACCTGTGAATATGGCTAGTAGTATAGGAGTTTCTATTAGTAGCTTTCCTGTACTAGGCTCTCAGGCTGCTGTGGGCAAGTCAGATCTTCTGCTTAGTCCTACTAATTCCGTTTTTAGCAAGGATATAGTTAAGTCCCCTTCAGGCTCTTTAGGAGACCCTTTAGATAATATTTCCTCGGGTAATCTGTCCCCACATACTCCTGAACATCTGAGGGATGTTTTTGAAAGGTATGATGAGGAACTGTGGTATATAGAAAGTAAACATAGGCCAGGCAAGCACCCTAGGAAAAAGATCTTCCCATGAATAGTCCTTTTTGGAATGTGAGGGGTATTAACAAGATTAAGCCTTCTATCATCGGTCTCCAAGAAACCAAAAAAGAAGTAATTTCTGACTCTTTTCTTAAATCTCTAGTAGTGTCGTGGTTTTGTCATGGCAGATGTCCTCATGAGAGAACTTAGGTGTGAGGCCATCTCTACTAGGTGGCGGCCTGAAGGGGTTAGTCAGAATCGAGAGACGCGAGTTTTACCCAGGTTCGGCCCCTCCGATGGAGGTAAAAGCCAGCGTCCTACTTTGTGTGTATTGATGATGCGGATGATCTCGATTACAAGGGTGTTGTTTTGCTACCTCTAGTCTCGAGAGCCTCTAATCTCTCTATCTCTAATGACTTGAACTTGTCCCTCTTGGGGCGCCTTGCCCCTCCTTATATAAGTTGAAGGGGTAGGTTTACATGTGGAGTCCTACTAGGACTAGGACTAGGACTAGGACTAGTGTCTCTTGATCCTAATCCGGGTCCTGTTTCTCTTGTGAGGGAATTCTTCCTCTTCTTGGGACTTCTCTATGAGCCGGCCCTCCTGGCCTCTCTATGAGCCGCCTTCCGTCGGGGTGGATGCCGGGCCTTGGGCCTTGTCGTCTAGGTTGACTCGATAAAACACGGCTCCTGTATGTGCCGCCAAATGATGGGCCGGGTCATTCTCCTGGCCGGGTCAAACCGTGGGTAATATCCCCGACATTAGCCCCCAGGTTAGCTTGAATTTATTCATGGTAAGCTCCTGAAATAATAATAAATATGCTAAGAGACCAGCTTGCTCCACTGGCCGGCTCAATTTAATGAATTGGCTCCTTGAAAATCTGGGTTTCTTCTTCATATTAACGAGTGGTCTTCACAATCATCTTGCTGGTCCGTGTCCATTGCAAGAAAAATATTGGGAAATGAAACACCCATTTGTCGTTGAGTCGGCCTCCAATGCTTTGGCTTGATGGAAATATTGTAGATAATAAAACCGTATGAAGTTGAGCCGGCTTCCATGGTTTCGGCTTTGATGAAAATATTGGTAATAGAACTTCGTCCGCTGTTAAACCACTTCATGGGACGCGGGGATCTTGCCGGGTCATCAATCGTAGTGGATGCCAACTTAGGATAAAAACATTGTTGATTAATGGATGTAAAAGTTGCAACTTGTGAAGCCGGGTTGCTTATATAGACTCTGCTGGGTCATGATCTTTGGTAATGCCGGGTCATGATCGTTGGTGACGATGGGTCAAACAACTGGACTCCAGTTGAGTTGATAAAATTATTGGGAATAAAGAAAATCCATGTGATATTGGGTCGGCTTTCTGGGCATTTCTGTGAATAACTTGGAGAAGATGATCTTTGCAAACCTCCATCAAGAAATGAGACCAGTCTCGCTCACAATTGACAGCTTGAAAGTGTTCTTCAATTTTTTGATATATCCAGATTACCTGTAGACCCCAAGCTCCAAGTGTATCAGTTCGTGATGACTTGGTGATTTGCAATAATATCTTTGACTGTGTAGCCCCCAAGTGTCGGGTTGTCTTGCCTGCAACAGCCTGGGAGTTGCAATTGTCCTATACTTATAAAACTTCAGCCAATGTAGCCCCCAAGGGCCGGGTTGTTTTGCCTGCAACAACCTAGGACTTTGAACTTGGTTGTGAATGTTGTAGGTAGATAGCTTTGGAGAAATCCAGGTTGGCATCTAAGTCGCCAGTTATAAACTGAATGTCTTGCATTTCACATGTGTAGCCCCCAAGGGGCGGCTCATCAGTATGTGATGGGCCGGGTCTTCAATTTGGACCTTATAATATGTTTGAGTAACTAAATATTGTAGCCCCCAAGTGTCGGGTCGCATGCCTACAATGACTTGGGACAGAAAATTTGTAGATCTTGATCTGAGTAGTGTAGCCCCCAAGTGCCGGGTCGTTTGCCTGCAGCGACTCGGGACTTACATGTACTTCTTCTTTGAAATGAAAAGCATCATATGATGTAGACCCCAAGTGCCGGGTCGTATGCGTACAACGACTTGGGACTGTGTGAGAATAATATAACCCATCATAATTTGATATTTAATCTGATTTGAATGAATCCTTGACCGTGGTTGTAACCCGGTATTTTATCGAATATCCTGGAATAATGCCTTTGTGCTTGAAATGAAATCCCTGCCCGTGGTTGCGGTGCAACCCGACAAATATATGTTGGAGAAATCCATAAGTGTTGTAGTTTACTACAGAGCACAGGTTGAAAAAATCCAAGAGCAGGTCAATTATATGACCCGACATTATATGTGATAGGGCGGCTCTTCGTGAATAGTTATTTCTTCTGAGCTGGCTTGAAAAACCCCAATCATTTAATATTGGTTATGATAAACCATGATGAAGAGCCAGCCATTTTGGCTATCAAAGATCTATTTGTTCCTGCAGAGGTTACGATGTAACCCGGTTTGATGACCAGCTTGATATGTATGATGCATGATACAATGCAGGATGATGTATGTATATGATAACAAAATATAAGGTGCCAGTTTGCAAGGCATGACATAAAGACCAGCTTTCGAGGCTCGAGTCTTGCTACAATGAAGCGGGCGTGATAACCCATGGTTTATCCTAGCTCTCATTAAGCCGATGTTTTAACCTTGATAAGTTCAGGGTCCAGATGGATTGACTTGTGAAGAGTACATGGGGTCACCTGGTCGGAGTCGCATCAAGCATACAGGCAGGTTTAACCATTTTGTGGCGTTTTTGTCGGATCAATAGGGTGAGAAAGCTAAACTCTATGAGTTGGAAGCCCCTAAGTGACCTATGATCATGGAAAAGCTCAGCATAGGATATACATGAGACAATGCTACTACGGCAAAACATCTAGGGTCCAGATAAGCCGACTTTATTCCATTGATCATAATGTGATAATATGATGATCCAATAAAGCAGGATACCTATGTTTGAACAACGCATCATGGCAGCTGGTCCTCTTTGGCAACCTTTAATTTTTCACCCATAAGGCAGGGCACCCATGTTTGAACTGTGCATCGTGGAAGCTAGTCCTCTTGGGCGACTTTTAGTTTTTCGCCAATAAGGCAGGTCACCCATGTTTGAACAACGCATCATGGCGGCTCGTCCTCTTGGGCGACTTTTAATTTTTTCGCCAATAAGGCAGCAGCCCTCGGGACTGGGTTATCTTCCCTACAATGACCCAGGATTCTAGAATTTTTTGAGCCCAGTTGAATCTGCCGAGTCATGTCTGTGTAGCCCCCAAATCTTAAGTCGACTGGAGGAGGCGGCTTGAGAGTCTTCATAGTTGACCGTGGTATAAGCCGACATATAGTTCATGGCTGAACGATGGAATTTATTGAAACTGGATACGATGTGGCGAGTTGATGATCTTCGTGATGCTCATCGTATATCTTTGGCAAATGTTGTGACCAAATTGAGTTTATATGCTTCTTGACCCGTGCTTTGTTATTCTCGGGTAGTCCGGCTCTCCTGGCTCCTCCCAGGCCATTTTCTTTGCCACTGACCTTTGAATTGCTGGCTCGATAATGGCCGGCTCAAATTGTAGCTTCTCCAGGGATGTTTCCTTCATGGCAAGCTCTCCTACTGCGAGTGGAGGCTGTCGCATGTTTTGGCGATGTTGCGTAAGACATGATTTCGAATGTCATTTTTTTCCTTTGCTCAAAAGTTGTTGGAGGAGACCTGGCCGCGGGGCAACGGTTTGCGCGCATCCATTTGGCGGCTCATACGGGCGGGCGCGGCGCTGGCATGTTGACATAGACATGAGAGGTCGACCGCGGTATTGAAAACCAGTGCAGATATGAGTCGGCCACGGTGTTGTAAGCTGGCGTGGTCGCGGGAGTCGGTCACGGCATTGTAAGCCTGTGTGGAAACGTGAGGCGGCCGCGACGTTGTTGATGTAGACCAGACCGCGGGAACGGCACCTTGCATGCATCCGTTGGGCGTCTCATATTGGCGGGTGAGCGCGGCCCTGGCGTGTTGATGTAGACGTGGAAATCAGCCACAGCGTTTCGAAACCGGCTTGATAGCATAGATGCGAGAGTTGGCCGCGGCGTTTGTAAGCCGTCGTTGACCCTTGAGTCGGTTGCGGCATTGGAAACCTGCGCGAATGGCGAGTCAGCCGTGGCATTGTAAACCGGCGCGGACGGCGAGTCGCCCATGGCGCATGATCTAGATCAGATCACACGGACGGTGGCCTGCCCGCGTGTCCGTCGGACAATGCAACGTGGATAGAGGCTGGCACATAATGGTATTGAGCTCCGTATTTGCGGTGTATCGCCATGCAACCTTTTAATAAACAATTTGTTGATGCACTAGAACAGGGGTACCCAGTGCCCCTGACTTATGCATAAGCGGTAGTAGCAAAACCCATTGGGAAGGCTACCACATCACCAAGCAAGCATTCAAGAACCAGCACCACGGCCCAGGAGGGGCCCAAAGCACGCCAGCCACGTTCCCGGATCCTGCCGGGGACCAAGGCGCGCACATCTCCGGAAGACCCGGCAAGCCGTCCCCCGGCAAGCACAAGCTAACCAGCCATCGCTCCACCGCATTGCTACGCCAGTCACTTATCGATGCGCTGTCGAAGCCTCAAGCGGCCAAATAGCTCTCGCTAAGCACATGGCGGCGCACCGGAAGGCAAGTTACACCCAGTTGACACCCGCCCTGCAGCGTGTCAAGACCATAAGCAACGGCTAGCGAAGCGGTGGCAAGAGCTTGCCGGGGATGCACCCCCGAGCGCCACCTAGACTAGTAATCATGGTATTTTGTCCTAAATGCCAGAGTTAGGTATGATAGCTTTGCTAAGCTATCCAATCGATAGGTAATGACTATTTTGCCAATGTGGTTGCCCCTTGCTCTATAAAAGGAGGCCCAAGGCAACCTAGCTCAAGATTCGGACCTTTGGACACTTAGACTCGCGTAGTAGCTCGCCCCGACAGCAGCTCTTTCCGGGGTTAAGCACTGCGACATCTTCGTGTTCCTTTGATAAATCCACCAAAAGCAGGGGCAGGGTTTTACGCTTAGCAGCGGCCCGAACCTAGGTAAAATGCTAGCGTCCTAATCGCCGCGCCATCTCATGCTCTCCGCTCTTTGTGCAACGTGACCCCCCCTTGCCGAACCACAAAGGGGCCTCTGGTCCCATAGGTGATCGCGAGCATTCGTGCCCCGACATCTTTGGCGCGCCAGGTAGGGGGGCGTGCATCATTTGCGCAAACCCGAGTTCGTGAACGGCGAACCGATCCTCATCATCATCTTATTCATCCATGGCTCCCAAGAAGAAGCCCAGCACGACCATGCATCCCTCCACTTCGAAGGCTCCCTCGCATACAGCCGTAGGCGCATGGGGCGTCATGGCAGCTGCGAGTAGGGGAGGCATTGTGGGCGACGCGGCTGGCACAGGCGGCGCCACCGTCATGTCCCCCACGGCCGAGGTTGGAGCCGGGAACGCGAGAGAAGAGCAACAGCAACAACACCCTGGCGAACGCGCCCCTAGTGTCGCGAACGGAGAGGACGACCGATCACCGCCTCCCCGCTGTGCGGATGGCCGTGGTCGTCAAGGCGGCGCGCAATACGGAGCAAGCCGTGACCCCCCGTCCGCGCCCGTTACCAGCGCGGCAACTGGGCGCACGCCTCGTCCAGAACAAGACGGAGCGCCGAGCGGAACCGCGAACCCGCGGACTCGGCCTCCCCCACGTCAGACCGCCCCGGCGAGCGGCGCACGGCGTCAAGAACACGGTGACGCCCCTCTTGGTTCCACCAGGAGCCAGGCGACGTCGCGGTCCGCCTACTTCGCCATGCCGGTCACAGCGTCAGAAGCAATGCACAAGGCCAGCTTCTGCTTAACTTCCCTCCGGCGGCTGACAAGATGGATGAGTGGAGAGCTACCAACCAGAGTCTGATCTTTCGTCGAATCCAATAATTCTCGGCACCGCGGAGCAATCACAACACGCGCGTACGGCCACGGTGGGCCGGGCCGGCGATCGTGTCGAGGGGGGCACACCAACGCTGCAGTCCCCTCTGCGACAGCAAACCCAAGAGCATCCGCGACGAGCTTCACGTGCTGACGAGTTTGACGAAGCATCTATGGCTTCGTCCGGCCCATGTGATCGCCGGGACCAGCAGTGTGTCCTGGAGGATCAGCGGAAAGAAGATGCGCGCATCACCATCGAGCGGCGTCGAGAAGCACACCGTCAGTCTCGCAGGCGCAATGGCCCAGACGCTAGCGATCCCACGCCTAGTGCTGGCGGGTACCTGCCTTATGAGGTGGGATGCCCTGCCTTCACTCGCGAGCTGCGGCAGGTCCGCTGGCTGTCGGCCAGATCTTTCTGTCGGATTTCGGGCTCCGCGAAACCCGAAGAGATTCGAACCCAGGGGCGTGTGCGAAGATCCCACTACCTTCGGCCTCAAGCTCACAGCTCCACAGCCTCGTCAAATCAAACTCACTCACTCTCAAGGAAGATGACTAACACGCAGATTTACCTAGGTTCGGGCCGCTGCGAAGCGTAAAACCCTACTCCTGCTTTGGGTGGATTGCCTCACGAGGAGGTTGGCGGATGAACTGGTACAGTGGTCAGCAATCTCGCGAGGGCGCTCGGGTGGTTTTCGATCTTTCCTCCTTTATGGTGATGGCTAGTCTCTATTTATAATGGCCCGGGTCCTCTTCCCTTATCACATTGGCGGGAAGGGATCCCACAACGCCAATTTCAGAGGGGGACAAGGAGTACACCTTATCCTGACGAAAGGTGGTCTTCGCCTGCAAAGTAGCTGGTGGTGATCCAGAGGTGGGATCGGTGGTGACGTCCGTCCTGCTGGGCTCGCGGTCCTGGTCTTGTTACACCGGAATGGCAACCTTTAGGGGGCTGTCTTGGGAACCCACGTTCGTCCTTACCTTCTTTACATCAAAGGGGAAACTATCTTCTCTGGGCGCGCCTGTGCCCGCCTGGCCCGGCCTGCGTCACCTCCGACCTCATGAGGCTGGGCGCAACACAGAGATCTCCGCCCCTCGGGAGGCAACCTAGGGAGGCCTCCTCCCTCCGGGGGTCTTGGCATCGTCCTCCTCGAGAGGGTGGGGTTGCCGCGAGGGCTTTGTCTTGAGTGATGCTGCACCGGGCTGTACCAGGCTGTTGAAGTGGGCCACGCACCGGCCCGCAGGCAGGCAGGCGCCGACAGTAGCCCCCGGGCCCAAGGCGCGCTTGGGTTGGCTTTGGGGCAAAGCCAAAGGAGGCGGGCCCGAGCACCGCGGGCCCTATTTGCCTGCGGGCCAGGCTTGACATGCGGCGCCCTCCGAGGCGCTGACGCCTCCACTTCTCCGCGCTGCCTCGGCAACTGCCCCGGCTGACAAATAGCCTAGCGCACGCCACCGAGCCATCATTCTTGCTCTTCGAATCTGCTGTCCGCTCCCCCTTTTTCCATGACTCGCGTCTCCTCAGCCAACTCTTGCGCCCGCCCCGGTCCGGCCGTCCGCCATGGCCCCCAAGAAGATGGGGGGTGAGGCTCCGAAGGCTTCGGGGTCTTCGTCGGAGCCGGAGCCCACGTTAGGCCGATCCTAGGTGCTCAATCTTGAAGGGTTGGAGAAGGTCCTCTTGGCAGTCGCCGTCGACTCCAACGAGTGGGGGCGACCAAGATCTGGCTGGGCTCGCAGCCTCAGACCGACCTGGAAGCCTCCAGCATTCCCCTCCATCTCCACGCCCTCTTCTCAGGCTTGTTACCGCCATTCTCAGACTTGTTTTCTACCATGCTCGCGCATTATCAGTTCCATGCGCTGCATCTTGACCCTGGCTCCATTGTCCTCCTTTCGGCTTTCGCGTTCCTGTGCGAGGCCTTTGTTGGCGTATCTCCCTTTGTGGCTCTGCTTCGTCACTTCTTCTCCCTCCAGATGAACCCCGGGGGACATTGTTCGGGATGCATGTCTTTGCGGGTAGTCGACGCAACAGCCGGCGGGGCTATCGACGACGGCTTTCCCCGAACACAGAGGGCTTCCGGAGGCAGTGGGTGTTCGTCAATGTTGCTGACCCCAGCCCCCTACTCCAAATCCCGTCGGTCCCTACAGATCCAAGCCCCCGGTGGGGGCACGAGGAGCTTGACGACCCGCGGCTCGCGCTGGTTTCGGTCAGGCTGGCCGAACTGAAGAAGGCGGGGGTGACGATAGCGATGGTGGTGTGGGAGTTCACCCGCTGACGAATTGCTCCTCTTCAGCGCCATTCCCGCCCGATGTGGACCTTCACAGGCCCTCGCGACGCCATGAGGCTCCAGGTCCCCCCTCTTCCTACCAGCGCACTGCACAAAATGCTCCGTCGCCTGACCGGCGGGTAACCGGGTGAGCTTCCCCGGGATGGGCTCCCCCTGTATAACCACACGGACGGGGAAGCCTTCGCCCGACAGATGCCGCGCTTCGACGAGTGGGGATTACTTCCTCCGGAGGGAGCGGGTCCCGAGGCCGATACTTTCATGAGGACCTCGGGCCCTGAGGGTCCTGAGGCCACCCCACCCCCCCCCCCCCCGCCTGGCCGCGGAGGGGCGCCCAGCGTCGCCCGTCCCCCGGGCTCCTGCCACGGCCCTGCCTGGGAGCGAGGGCGACACCCGGTTGGTGAAGACAGCCGCCGCCTCCGCTACAGAGCGCCTGGGGCCAAACGCCGACGAATCGTCCTCAGGCCCCCGCACTCACCGGAAGAGGAGGGGACCCGGGGGCAGTTGCAGCTCAGCACCGTGGGTGCCGATGAAGAGGAAATGGATCGCCGTGGATGAGTAAGTGTCCGAGCCCCCTCAGTCTTTCTCTGATGTGCACCTTCTGAGTCTCTGTTCCACAGGTCTCCTCCTGACGAAGAGAGAGATGCACCACCACCGTCACCTCCCGAAGTCGCCGGGCCCGTGGTGGCCTTGCATCCCGCGGGTCTCGGGACCCCGCGCGGAGTGGCACCTGTGCCCGAGCTCGAGAGGCCCCCGGGAGGTCTTTAGCGCGAGTTTTCTGTGTTCTTCTCCGTGCGCGGCCTTCAGCTTGCAGGGGCGGGGCCGTGTCCTCTGCTGATGATCTTTTCTGAGAACCAGGCGCCCCGTGCGTTGGGGCCATCCTCGAGCAAAGACGCGGGTTCCCACGAGGCGCGGCTTCCATCCGAAGAGGAGTGGGAGGAGCCCCCAGCCCCCGGGCTCGTGCCGGGGGCGTGTGATCCTTTGCATGCCTTCCCTGCTGGCCCAGGGGAAGGCAAAAGCCCTGGCCGGGTGCTCGAGCTCGCGTGTGGCCGCAGCGCCGCGCGGCATGGACTCCTTCAAATCGCGGCGAACGCGCTGGGGCACCTGGGAGTTGAGCTGGTCGACACCGACACGCGCCTCGAGGCGGATTGTCAGCGCCTCGCGCAAGAATGGCACCGGCTTGGGGTCACCGTCAACCTCGGCCGTCTGCAGTGTGAGCGCGCTCGCGCTGATGCTGAGGGGTCCCTTGCCGCAGCGAGGGAGGCCCACGATCGCGCCCTCGCGGAGGGCCAAGCCGCTGATAGCCGGCGCAAGGCCTCGGAGGAACGCTTGGAGGAGCTTCAGGCCTCCAATGCCGCCCTTGACAGGCAAATCCAAGCGCGCAGGGCCGCACTTGACGGCCTGGCAGTCTAGCCGCCCACAGGTGGTGCGGGGCCCCGCATACCTGAAGACATGCTGACGATAGAAGCGCTGGAGCAGAGCCTGGAGCGCGAGAGGCTGGAGGTGAGGGAGCACCAGGTGTCCCTCGCCGAGGACTCCCTCGCCATCCATGAGGCGCAGGTCCAGGGGGAGATTAGCGACAAGGTGGCGGTCGTTCGGCGTGCCCTCACCCAGGATTATCGCGTGAAGTTGAAGCTCCAGGAGTCCCGTTTCTGCAAGCGACGCGACGACCTGAAAAGCGAGGCCGACGACCTCAGGAAAAGGTTAGTCCTGGCGGAACGACGCCGGAAGGCTGCGATGGACACCCAGGCTGCTGCCGAGGCCGAGCTGTCTTTCCTCTATAAGCAGGTAAAGGGCGTCACTTCCCTCATGGAGAAGGTGTCGGATGAGGCGGACCGTGCTCACGGGCTGCAGCACACGCGCTCCAAGATGTTCCAGTCCCTCGAGAAGAGGGCCCACCGGGCCTTGAGCAGCATCTGCGGCGAGAGCGTCACGATCCCACTCATTCCTGATGATGCCGAGTACCTGGGCTTCTTCTCCAGGGTCGTGGAGCGTCTTGAGGGGTGTGCGGAGAAGATCCGCGAACTTGTGGAGGAGAAACGCCGCGACCTCCTCGCGCGGGCGGCTTCACGCGTCTTCAGCCATCTCCTTCGTCTTGACCCACACTTCGACTTCGAGGCTGTGCTCGCCCCCGTGCCCGAAGTGATCCAAGGCGCCCTTGCTGAGTGGGTGGAGGACCATGTGGAGGACTTCATCGCGGGGTTTTCTTCTGCTGATTGGGAGGGCCAGCTTGAGGTCGAGGACCGCGAGTCCGGCGATGGTGGTGACGATGAGGGCGACGACGGCGGCATGTCTCCATAGGTAGTCTTCGTGTTTACCTGTCAAGGTTATGAATGCGGCCCTGCGGCGATGTGAATGTATTTTGGAGAGACTCTTTCGTGATGCTTCCGCATGACGTGATAGGTAGCATTGTACTCCTTTGTGCCAAGAGTCCCTACCGATTCGGTCGATCATGTCGCGCGAGGGTTTGAATGCCAAGGCCTTGGCGAGGTGTGCGCTGGAACGCGTCCACCGTGTCGAGCCCCCGCTCGCGGGACGTGCATGGGAGAAAAAGAACCGGCTGCTGCTGAACTTCTCAAAGAAAGCAAGACGCAAAACAGAAATCGTTACCAGAAAAGAATGTCCCTCCCCCTTTCCTGAAGAAAACCGCAAGAACTCCAAATTTCATTCCAAAAGGTGGCAAATTCGAATACAAAAAGGGGGTAAAGAGCTGTCGCGTCCGGCACCTAGGCTAGTCTTCGTCTTCCCCCCAGCGCGGAGCATAGGGCTTCCACTAGGCGTGGGCATAGTCATTGGAGGAGCGTGTTGTCCGCCAGCGCTAAGCATGGGGCTTCCACTTGGACGTGGGTGGGAACCCCTCCGCGTCCTCGGGGTGCTCCGGGCATATACAGCCCACTCATTATTACGTGAGAGTGTCACGGGTCGAGCCCGGGGGCGCGCAGGGAGCTCCATGTCTCCTGGACACGGAGCCCACTTCCTGCCCCAAGCACGATGCGACGAAGCGAGGTCGGCTCCGAATGGGCCCTCGAGCGCGGGGGGAGCCCCCAACACTCTCCGTAGGGAGGACCCGGCTCGGAACGGGGCCTCGGGCCCCCCAAAGCCCGGGGGAGAATGTCGTCGCTGTAGTGGCGCCGTAGCTCCCTGCGCCGCGGACGAGGCTCGGCACGAGATCCTTCCATCAAGCGCGAGGCTGGCGCCAGAAGCGGTGCCCCAGTGCGCCTCACTGGGGTGCCCGGGAGCCTCGCACGGGTGCTCGACCCCCTACCCCCAGGCAGACCGGGTCGGACCTTGTGACATGGGCGAGTACTTGGTCTTCTGCCGCCAGACGGGTGAGGCCCGGCCCAGAGAGATGGGCGCGTGTTCCACCCTCCGTCTCTGGGCAGGCGACGCCCGTCCCGGAGACATGGGCGTATGTTCCACCCTCCGTGTCCGGGCGGGGAGCACCTGGCCTGGGGACATGGGCCTGTGTTCCACCCTCCGTCTCCAGGCAGGGAGCGCCTGGCCTGGGGACATGGGCGTGTGTTCCACCCTCTGTCTCCAGGCAGGTGACGCCTGGTCCGGGGACACAGGCGCCTGCTCTGGTTAGCTCCCCACCAGCGGGCGTGCCTCGCGAAGCTGCCAATGCCAGGCAGCTTCGCAAGACCGACCCCGCCGGCGGCCCTCGTGAGGCCGCCCATGCCAGCCCTGACAAAGCCGCCCGCGAGGTCGCGTATGCTCCTCCTATCGTTGTAGTGGTCGACGCCGCATCCTTCGCGGCCTGGGCGCCCGTCAGCATGGTCGTCGTGGAGGCGCTCAGGCCTACGGGTGCGGGCATAGACGAGTCGCCGGCTGCCCACTTCGGAAGCAGCGAGCGCGCTTGGAGGTGCGGGGCGGTGCCCACCCCGCACGGGCAGCGCCTCCCACAGATCTTCGTCCGCGCCAGGGGCGAACTCCTGCGTGCCTGACGCCCTGGGCTGCACCTCTTGCTGGCGCGGGCGCGTGTCGTAACGCGCTTCCCAGGGGTATCCGCGTGTCCCCAGCGTCGCGCCGATTGGCTGAGGGACTCCACAGAAATGAGCCCCCATGCCCGTCCCGTAGGGGAGCACCAGGGCCGCGTTGGTCGTGCCGGCGCGCCTAGCCGTGCGACACAGCCATTCGTCGTAGCGGTCGCGAGCGGTGCGGTAGCGCTACAGTTCGCGGGCCACGAGGAGCGTGACTCGCCTGCTCGTCAGGTCGCGGCGAGCTCGGGAGGAAGACGCCGCGACGTGAATGTGAAAGTGAGTCGGGGCGACGATGCCGCGCCGCGCGATGGATGAGGGCGGCAGGCCCCGGCGTCCGTCGAAGGCCGGGTTGGCGATGGCGTCTACCGATGGGGGGGCAAGGTGGCGCGGGGCGTAGTGGCCCGTAGGCGTCGACCGAGCGACGCGAGCGGCCCGGCGCTTGGCGCGGGCCCAGTGCCCTTTAGCCATGGAAACGGTGAGCGGAGGCAAGGTGAAGCTTGCGGAAGGATTCTGACACGCCCCTACCCGGCACACCAAATGTCGGATTTCGGGCTCCGCAGAACCCAAAGTGGTTTGAACCCAGGGGCATGTGCGAAGATCCCACTACCTTCGGCCTCAAGCTCATAGCTCCACAGCCTCGTCGAATCAAACTCACTCACTCTCAGGGAAGAAGACTAACACGCAGATTTACCCAGGTTCGGGCCGTTGCGAAGCGTAAAACCCTACTCCTACTTTGGGTGGATTGCCTCACGAGGAGGTTGGCGGATGAACTGGTACAGTGGTCAGCAACGTCGCGAGGGCGCTCGGGTGGTTTTCGATCTGTCCGCCTCTATGGTGATGGCTAGTCTCTATATATAATGACCCGGGTCCTCTTCCCTTATCGCATTGGCGGGAAGGGATCCCACAATGCCAACTTCAAAGGGGGACAAGGAGTACACCTTATCCTGACGAAAGGTGGTCTTCGCCTGCAAAGTAGCTAGTGGTGATGCAGAGGTGGGCTTGATGGTGACGTCCGTCCTGCTGGGCTCGTGGTCCTGGTCTTGTTACACCGGAATGGGAACCTTTGGGTGGTTGTCTTGGGAACCCGCGTTCGTCCTTACCTTCTTTACATCAAAGGGGAAACTGTCTTCTCTTGGTGCGCCTGTGCCCGCCTGACCCGGCCTGTGTCACTTCCGACCTCGTGAGGCCGGGTGCAGCACAGAGATCTCCGCACCTTGGGAGGCAACCTGGGGAGGCCTCCTCCCTCCGAGGGTCTTGGCGTCTTCCTCCTCGCGAGGGTGGGGCTCCCGTGAGGGCCTTTTCGTGAGTGATGCTGCACCGGGCCATACCAGGCTATTGAAGTGGACCACGCCCCGGCCCGCGGGCAGGCAGGTCTGGGTACCCCCGTTCCCAGAGCACCGACACTTTCAAACCAGACCTGATGGAGAAATATGATGGAAAGTTGAACCCGGCGGAGTTCCTGGGCATCTATACGATAGCCGTTCAGGCTGCCGGAGGAAGAGATGAGAAAGTGCTCGCCAACTACTTCCCTTTGGCACATAAGCCGAATGTGAGGTCGTGGCTGATGCACCTACCGGGAAACTCCATCTCATCCTTGGCTGATCTGTGCAACGAGTTCGTCGGTGACTTCACAGGCGGCCATCAAGAGCCAGGACAGCCGAGCAATTTGCATGTCCTGCCGCAAAAGGAAGGAGAAACCTTGCGGAAGTACATTCAGAGATTCAGTCGAGTGCACCGCAACATCCCAGAAATACACCCCGCAGCCGTGATTGCCGCGTTCCATTCGAACATGCGCAACAGGAGGATGCGGGCCAAGATGAATGTGAAACTCCCCAGGACTGTCAATGAGCTGTACACAATGGCGGACAAATGTGCCCGTGCTGAGGAAGGAAGGCGACTTCCTGGAGAGGAGGCTGGTGTCGAAGTTGATTCATACGACGATGACAACACCCCCGGCTCGAAGGGGAGGAACCAAAAGCGCAACAATAAGCGCAAGGGAAAGGCAGTATTGGCTGTGGAGGGCTCTGATAATCTCGCTGCCGGCAAGAAGGCCAAGACCGAGACCCCCGGCAAAGAAGCTGCCACGTGTGCTGATTACCGGGATGCCGTAGCAGCAGAGAAAACTGGGAAGTCCGACCGACTATACTGCAAGATCCACCGCACCAAGGGTGTCGGCGTTCTAGGAACGGGAGTACCCAGACCTGCCTGCATGCGGCCCAGCGCGTCGCCCACCATGAAGGCCCGGTACGGCCCTGCAACGAGCCCCCCAAGTCAAGGCCCTCGCGAGAGCCCCCGCCACGCGAGGAGGACATCGTCAAGACCTCCGGAGGAGTGGCACCCCTCCAGGCCGCCTCCTGAGGAGCGGAGATTCCTATGCAAGCCCCCAGCCTCATGAGGCCGGGGTGATGTGGGTTCTGACGACTAGGCCAGGCGGGCGCCAGCGGGCGCAGTGGGAGGACAGTTTCCTCTTTGGTGCAAAGGACACAAGGACGTACGCGGGTTCTCAAGGAACCCCCCAAAGGTTTCCTTCCTGGTGCTAGAGGACCAAGACCACGAGCTCGGCAGGACGGATGTCATCGCCGAGCCCACCGCTGCGTCACACCCAGAAGCTTTGCAGGCGAAGACCACCTTTCGTCTGGATAGGACGTACCTCTTGTCCCCTTTCGAATTTGGCCATTGTGGGATCCCTTCCCTCCCGTTCGACAGGGGAAGAGGACCGTGGCCCTATAAATAGGGACGAGCTCCCATCGTAGAAGGTGGGGGGTCGGATCAGGTGGAACCAGGTCGAGTTCATCACCACCAAGAGCCCTCGTGAGGCCACCCAACCATTGTACTAGTTCATCCACAAGCTCACGCCCCCTCGATACGAAGGCACCAACCGGCGCAGGGGTCAGGCAGCTCGCGCCGCCGCACGTGGAGGAGGCCACGGCGGGGGCGCGGGGAACGGCCACGGTGGCCATTCTCGCCCTGACGGGCACAACCAACCTCGTGGCGGCATAGGAGGCCGCCAACTTTGGGCGGAAGCACTGTGCAGGCGTGCCCGTGGGATGCGCGCCCAAGACAGTGTCACGCAGTTGCTCGGGGGGATCAGCCTCGAGGCATCCAGTGGGGCGCCAGGAGGGAAACCAGGCTCTCACGATGCGGCCCCTGCTCCATGAGGCGCACCGACCAGCGTCAGTGCCGTGGGTCTCGCACCCACCGCTAGCACCAGCACCCCCCGGGCGTAGGGGGGCACACCCGGCACCCCACGTCAGCCCAGGCCCGGGGGCTTCCACCGTGGGAGCACCTGGTCCAGTCAGCATGGCGAAGGGGGCGTCCGGGGTCGCGTGGGGGCGCTCCGCAATAGGCGCCCACGCGAGCAGGGAACCCGGCACCGGGCGACGAGGCTGCAGGGGCCCGTCACCCAGAAGATCGGCAAGGCTCGAACAATGCGGGCCACCCGCGGCCGGCACCACGAGGATGCTACACTGGCAGGGCCACGCTCCACGGGGACTCGCACACTCCGCGGCTCAGGGGCGCCGGCGCTGTGCCTAGGGGGCTGCCGAGGCCTGGCGAGCATGGGGGCTCGGGAGACCTCTGGGGCGCAGCCCAGCTGGCGCCGCGGCGCCCCCCGAGGCAACTGCATTGACACAATACTCCTACGGTCGCGCGGGGTGTGTTGCGCTCATGTTTGGGCCGTGAAAGCGCAATTCCGCGGTCACGCGGGGAGCAATGCACCCATGTTTGGGCCGTAGGAGCGCGCAACCGCACCGAAATGCGCGGGGAGTCTCAAGAACCCGGTCGGGAACTCCAGGGCATTGCACCTGGGGTCCCTGCCCAACTATCTCCAACCAGGGCATTGCACGTAAGAATGAGTCGGTTGTACACGCCCGGAGCCCCCCGAGGAGCGCTGTACGAGGCCGCGGAGGGGTTCCCACCCACGCCCAAGTGGAAGCCCCATGCTCCGCGCTGGCGGACGACACTGTCCTCCAATGACTATGCCCATGCCTAGTGGAAGCCCTATGCTCCGTGCTGGGGGGGAAGACGAAGACTAGCTATTAGGTGTCGAACGCGGCTGTTCCTTGCTCTTTTCTGTAATCGAATTTGCCACTTTCTTGAATGAAGTTGAAGCTTTTCGCATCTTATTTGAAAAAAGGGGGGACTTTTTCCCGTGTTGCGCTTGCGTCTTGAGTTTCGTTTTTTAAGCATCTGGCATATGCCAGCTCTCTCCCTCTCACGCGCCCCGCGAGCGGGGGCTGGACATCGTATGCACACTCGAGCCGGCCCAGCGGCATCAAGGGCGGCACTAAAGGCCCCCCAACCTGAGGGCCCAGAACGCGATGGCCACGGACCTCACGTCCACACTCGGTCAAGGTTTTGGCGTCAGATCCTCAGTACCTACTGCGGGCGAGCCACCGAGCGCGTGTGGCCCGGGGGCTTCGTCGAACGTCCGGGCCCCGGCTTAGTCTGACGACCACGGTCCGGCGTGTCAGTAATGACCCGCACCCCCCCCCTCAGGGCCTGCGGGCACACAATAAGCAAGGGAACGCGACGCAAGGAAGTGCAATATTGCTTAACATATCATAGGGGAGTTCTCCCAAAATACACTCACATCCCCGCGGGGTCATGTTCAAAATCTTTACACGAGGACAGGGAAGGACAGTCTAAGAAGATGCGCCATCCGCCGCTATCGCTGTCGCAGCCGTCCGACTCACGCTCCCCGGTAGTGGGGTGCTCCTCGCCTATGGCAGGAGCGAATTCCGCGATCAAGCCGTCCACATGATCCTGCACCCAATCCTCCAGGCCACACCGGATCACCTCGGGCACGGGGGCTGTCACGGACTCGAAGTCAAAGTTAGGATCAAGGCGAAGAAGGTGGCTGAAGACGCCCGCGCGGGGAGTTCGTGGCTCTTCTCCTCTGCGAGCTGGAGGACCTTCTCCGCACCGCCCTCAAGACGTTCCACGATCCCGGTGAAGAAACAAAGGTAGCCGGCGTCGTCGGCGACGAGCGGGCTTGAGACACTCTCGCCGCTGATGCTGCTCAGGGCCCGATTGGCCCTCCCCTCAAGGGCCTGGAACATCTTGGAGCCCGTATGTTCCAGCCCCTGGGCTCGATTCTCCTCTTCCGAGGCCCTCTCCCCGCGGGAAGCAACGTCTTCCACCTGCTTATAGAGGAAAGACAGCTTGGCCTTGGTGGCGACTTGGGCGTCCACCGCGGCCTTCTCGCATCATTCCGCCGCAGCTAACCTTTTACTAAGGCCATCACCTCAGCTTTCAGCTCATCACGCCGCTTGAAGAAGCGGGACTCCTGAAGCTTGAGCCTCTCGTGGTACTCCTGGGTGAGAGTTCTGTGGGTCCGCGCCACCTCCTCGACGGCCTCCTCACGGACCCTCGCCTCGCGAGCGGCGAGGGAATCTTCGGCGGCAGCCACCTGGCGCTCCATCACCTCCAGGTGCTCGCGCTCCAGGCCCAGCTCCATCGCCTCCGGCGTCAGCGTATCTTCAAGGATGCGGAGCCCAGCTTCGCCCATGGACGGCCGCCCGCTGAGGCGGCTAGCGCAGCCTTGCGGGCCTGAACTTGCTGCTCAAGGGAGGCGTTGGAAGCCAGAAGCTCTTCCTCACGCCTCACTGCAGCCTTACGCCGCCCGTCCGCGGCCTGGGCCTCTTCAAGGGCACGATCGCGGGCATCTCACGCCGCGGCAAGGGATTCCTCGACTTCCATGCGAGCACGCTCACACTGCAGACGACCAAAGTTGATGGCGACCTTAAGCCGACGCCATTCACGCGCCAGGCGCCGACGCTCCGCCTCGAGGTACTAGTCGACGTCATCAAGCTTTGTCCCGAGGCGGCCCAGCGCGCTCACCGCGTCCTGAAGGAGACCACGCCGAGCACCGCTGCGACTACAAGCGAGATCCAGCGCTTGGCCCGGGACCTGGGTGGCAGGAGGGGGCGCGAAGGCCTTTCCGCCTCCGGCGAGGACTCAGGGCTGGGTCCCCGTGGTCTGGCACCGCAGCCCAGGGCCGGGCCTCACGAGAAGTCGTCCTACCGCTCGAAGAAGGCGCCGATGCACCGAGCGCCCTGGCGCTGGAGAAGACCACCAAAGGAGGCCTCAGTCCTGCCATTGCCGGCTGGGGGCCTCGCCTGAAAGAAGATGCCGGAAGCCCGGGCCAGAGGTCCCCCAGGGACAGCTTGGGCCCGGGTATGGCAATCTCCTCGCACACCATCACGCGCCTCGCGAAGCAGTGGGCCGCCCTCGGCCCAGTCACCCCGGGAGGCGATGGCTGGGGTGCACCCACCACTTCGACAGGAAGGGGCCTGAAGGGCAAGGATTCAGAGACGCACGTCATGTGGGAAACAAGGAAAGGCAGGCACTTACTCATCCATGGCGACCCACTTCCTCTTCCTCCAGGGCGACGGAGCCAGGCCACTACGGCCCCCGGGTTCTCTCCTCCATCGGCGCATCTGAGGATCCGGGGCCGACCCGCCGGCGCATGGCAGACGACACCCTGCGATGGGGGCTCTGGCAGCGACCCCTGGTGAGGTGACCCCGTCGCCGCCTAGAAGGACGGAGGTGGGCGCCCGAGGAGCGTGCGGCTCTGGACGATCTTCCGCGACCGCTTGAAGGGCATCGGCCTGAGGATCTCCGGAGCACGGGGCCACCGAGAGGGCACCATTGCGAGGTACGACGGGACCCTCCGGAAGCAGCCCCCACTCGTCGAAGCGCGGCATCCTCAGGGCAAAGGCCCTCTCGTTCTGATAACGGTACAATGGGAGCCCATCCTCAGGAAGCTCGGGAGGCTCCCCCCCCCGGTCAGGAGGCGGAGCGCCTCCCGCAGCGCGCCGTAGAGAAGAGAAGACACCTGGAGCCTCATGACGTCGTCAAGGCCGGTGAAAGTCCACATAGGACGAGAATGGCGCTAAAGGGGGGCGATTCGCTGGCGGACGAACTCCCTCACCACCATCGCCATCGTCACGCCCGCTCTCTTCAGACTGCTCAACCTGGCGGTGACCTGTGCGAGCCGTGGGTCGACAATCTTCAAGTGCCCCCAGCTCGCACTCGGCTCCGCTGGGGCCGTAGTGGCCTGGAGCAGGGGATTGTGCATAGTGGCGTCGACAAACACCCACTGCCTCCGGAAGCTCGCCGCATCCGGGCTGAGCTCGACGTCAAGGATTGTGTCCGCCGCCGTGTCCACCACCCGGAGCGACACGCACCCCAAGCATTTTCCGCTGGCGACCGGCCGGAGGGAGAAGAAATGGAGGAGCAGGGCTACGGATGGGGTGATGCCCATGAAAGCCTCGCACAGGAACGCGAAGGCAGAGAGGAGGACGACAGACTCAGGGTCGAGATGCAAGGCGTGGATCTGGTAGTGCGCGAGCACGGCATTGAAGAAATTTGAAAACAGCGGCACCAAGCCAGAGAAGAGGGCATGGAGATGAAGGGGGATGTCGGTGGCACTCAGATCAACCGCAGGCCGAGAGGCAAGCCAGACCATCGTCGCCCCCCACTCGTTGGTGCCGGCGGCAATTACTCGCCGGACCTTATCCAGCCCCTCAAGATTGAGCACGGTAGACCGGCCCAGCGCGGGCTCGGGCACCGGCAGGGGCCCTAAGGTCATCGAAGCCCTGTCCCTTTTCCTCTTGGGAGCCATGGCAGAGGGGCAGATGGAAGCAGACGCGAAGCCCAGCGGAGATGGTGCAAGCCACGGATGAAGGAGCAGCAGGAGGCAGGCGCGCGGAGAGGCAATGATGGTTCCGCCGCGCGCGCCAGGCTTTTTTTCAGCAAGGGCGGTTACCGAGGCGACGTGGGGAAGTGGGGCCGTTCGCGTCCCGTCGTGCGCCACGCGTCGAGCCTGGCCCACAGGCGATTGGGGGCCCGCGGCGCTTCGCTCCTTGCCTTCGCATCGAAGCTAAGGTTGGCACGCCTTGGGCCCGGGGGCTACTGTCGGCGTTCTGGTAACGGGGGTACCCAGACCTGCCTGCCTTCGACCCAGCGCGTGGCCCACCACGAAGGCCCGGTATGGCCCTGTAACGAGCCCCCCAAGTCAAGGCCCTCGCGAGAGCCCCCGCCTCGCGAGGATGACAGCGTCAAGACCTCCGGAGGAGTGGCGCCCCTCCAGGCCGTCTCCTAAGGAGCGGGGATTCCTATGCAAGCCCCCAGCCTCATGAGGCCGGGGTGACGTTGGTTCTGATGACTAGGCCAGGCGGGCGCCAGCGGGCGCAGGGGAGGACATTTTCCTCTTTGGTGCAAAGGAGACAAGGACGTACGCGTGTTCTCAAGGAACACCCCAAAGGTTTCCTTCCTGGTGCAAGAGGACCAAGACCACGAGCTCGGCAGGACGGATGTCATTGCCGAGCCTACCGCTGCGTGACACCCAGAAGCTTTGCAAGCGAAGACCACCTTTCGTCAGGACAGGATGTACCTCTTGTCCCCTTTCGAATTTGGCCGTTGTGGGATCCCTTCCCGCCCGTTCGACGGGGGAAGAGCACCATGGCCCCTATAAATAGGGACGAGCTCCCATCGTAGAAGGGGGGGTTGGATCAGGTGGAACCAGGTCGAGCTCATCACCACCAAGAGCCCTCATGAGGCCACCCAACCACTATACTAGTTCATCCACAGCCTCCTCGAGAGGCCAATCCACCACAAAGCAGGAGTAGGGTTTTACACCGCAAGGTGGCCCGAACCTGGGTAAGTACCGCCGTAGAATCATTGAGAAGCTACGAGGTTGAGCGGGATTGGAGGGCGAGCGCACCCCGTGTTCGAACCTCAGTGGGTTTTGCGGAGCCCCGATTCCGAAAAAGGGCCATGATCTCCAAGAGTGCCTCCAGGTTAGCTGCTTGTTGAGAAGCAGAAAGCGGAGTACGAGAAGCGTGACAAAGAGAAAGGCCAAGACGCTGCTGCCGGGAAGGGCCGTGGCATTAGAGGAGGCCGCTGCGGCAAGACCCCGCAGCAGAAGGAAATACCAGCCAGAGGCTGTGAGAAGAAAGAAACAGAGGATATGAGTGAGGATGAAGATAACAAGGAGGATTCAAGTGACCGAGAATTCCAGAGAGCAACAGAAGCCATGTGTGTTGACGGGGGCGCATCTTTGCACTCCTCTCACCGGCAGCTCAAGCAGTGGGCGCGTGAGGTCAACACTGTGGAACCTGCCGCAGAGTCCAAAAAGTCACTCAGATGGTCCCGCACGCCTATCATCTTTGATGAAGAGGATCACCTTGATCGCACCATCGCGGTCGGGTGTTTGCCATTGTTGGTTTCTCCAACGATCCGCAACCTCAAAGTTACCAAGATGTTAGTTGACGGCGGGGCAGGATTGAATTTGATCTCCCCAAAGGTGTGATCTAGAGGCTGCAAATCCCTGACGAGGAGCTCAAGGCTATGGGTACTTTCCAAGGAGTCAACCCCGGAAGGAGCCGACCCAAGGGGAAGATCACTTTGCCTGTGACGTTTGGTGGGGAATTAAACTACCGAACCGAGAAGGTGGTGTTCGATGTGGTTGAGCTTCCCCTGCCTTACAACGGAATTCTTGGTCGCCCAGCCCTGGCAAAATTCATGGCAGCATCCCACTATGCTTATAACACTTTGAAGATGCCAGGACCCATTGGAATCTTCTCTGTCCCTTCCGACAAGAAGGATGCAGTCATATGCGTTGATAAGATGTACCGAGACGTGGTAGCAGCTGAAGTCGCGGAAGTGCCGGCTCCCGCCAAGGAATCAAGGAAAGAAAGGAAAACTAGCAGGGACACCGACACGGACTCCGGGAAGCGCGCCTCTTCGGAGTGCGCTGCGCCTGTCCAGGATCTGTCGGAGAGTTCCGCTAGCAAGAAAGCCAAGGTCACCTATCCTGAGATGAAGAAAATCCCGGCAGGGCAGGATGGCGCTGGTGGCACGTTCACCATCAGCGCCAATCTTACTAACAAATAGGAAAGCGCGCTCATTGCCTTCTTGCGGGCGAATGTCGATGTGTTTGCCTGGCAACCATCTAACATCCCCGGTGTTTCCAGGGAGGTAATCGAGCACCACCTTGCTGTCTGCCCCCATGCCAGGCCCGTCAAACAAAAGGTTAGGAAGCAGTCCTTGGAGCAGCAGCAGTTCATCACCGAAGAGATCAGGAAACTTGAAGCAGCTGGAGTAGTCAGAGGAGTGTTGCATCCAACTTGGTTAGCCAACCCGGTGGTGGTGCGTAAGGCGAATGGGAAATGGAGGCTTTGCATAGACTTCACTGACCTGAAGAAAGCATGCCCGAAGGACCCTTTCCCCTTGCCGCGCATCGACCAGATTGTTGATTCCACCTCCGGGTGTGACCTGCTTTCCTTCTTGGATGCTTACTCCGGATATCAGCAGATTTTCATGGCTAAGGAAGATGAGGAAAAGACTGCGTTCATAACTCCATGCGGCACGTACTGCTTGTACGGATGCCCTTCGGGTTAAAAAGCGCTGGTTCTACCTTTGCCAGAGCCGTGCAGACCGGATTTGGGCCACAGTTGCACAGGAATGTAGAAGCCTACATGGAGGATATAGTTGTCCAATCCAAGTATGAAGCAACTCTCATACAAGACTTGGAAGAGACTTTTGCAAACCTGCGCAAGATCAACCTGAAGCTCAACCCTGAAAAATGAGTATTTGGCGTCCCGTCCGGCAAGCTACTTGGGTTCTTTGTATCTCGGCGGGGCATAGAAGAAAATCCCAACAAGATCAAGGCAATTGAACATATACATGCACCCAAGACCATCAAGGATATCAGACGTTTGACCGGGTGCGTTGCCGCACTAAGTAGGTTCATCTCCAAGTCCGCCGAACGCGCACTGCCGTTCTTCAAGATCCTGAAGAAGGCAGGTCCGGTAAGGTGGACCCCGGAAGCAGAAGCAGCGCTGCAAGATTTGAAAACTTACCTTTCTTCTGCTCCCACCTTGGTCGCTCCTAGACCACAAGAGCCGTTGCTGCTATACTTGGCGGCAATGAATCAAGTGGTTAGTGCAGCGCTGGTGGCATAGCGAGAAGTAGATGAGGATGCGGCCGCTGTGGCCGATGCTGTCGGGGACAAAACCGAAGCTCGTGTGGCAGGACCCAATGCACAACCAGAGGGATCTCAACAAGCTGACGAAGGTAGTTCCAAGGAAGTGGCAAAAAGGAAGGTGGTGCAGTGGCCGGTGTACTTTGTCAGCTCCCTATTGTAGGGGGCTAGATCAAGGTACTCTGAAGTGCAAAAGCTGATCTTCGGCCTCATCATGGCCTCGAGGAAACTGCGCCACTACTTCCAAGCCCATGAGATCACCGTCGTCACTCGCTTCCCGCTGCAGCGCATATTGAGGAACCCCGAAGCCACGGCAGGATAGTTGAGTGGGCCCTTGAGCTGTCAAGTTTTGGCTTAAAATATGAGAGCACTTCCACAGTTCAGAGCAGGGCATTGGCGGAGTTCATTGCAGAATGGACACCCACGCCAGATGAAGAAATCCCGGAGACAGTCCTCCCCGACAAAGAAGCACCCAAAGATTGGGTCATGTACTTTGACGGTGCTTTCTCACTCCAGGGTGCCGGAGCAGGCATGCTCCTCGTCGCCCGTACCGGAGAACACCTCAAGTATGTGGTTCAAATGCACTTTCCCCGGGAGGAAGCTACCAACAACACCGCTGAATATGAGGGGCTCCTTGCCGGACTCAGAATTGCGGTGGAGTTGGGAATCAAGAGACTGATCATCCGAGGGGATTCACAGCTCGTGGTGAAACAAGTCAACAAAGACTATCAGAGCCCGTTGATGGAGCCATACGTGGAAGAAGTGAGGAAACTGGAGGAGCGCTTTGATCGATTGCAAGTAGAGGATGTGCCCCATGCGGAAAATATCATCGCTGATCATCTATCAAAGTGCGCTGCGCAAAAGCTCCCTGTGGAACCAGGAACCTTTATCCTTCACCTCACTCAACCTTCGGTATCCCCCTCAACGATGGCCAGGAAAAGAAGAAAATTGTACTCCGGCAAGCATTTCCCGGCAGAGCTTCCCGAAGTCGCTGGTAGAGATGCTGCCGGAGGCATTCTCGCTTCGCATGGTGAGCAGCTATTTCCTACGGAACCCCAGGTTCTCGTGGTCGAGACAAGCGCTCCCACGGATGAGGAGATGCCTTTAGTCCTAGTTGTCGAGCCCCAGGCTCCAACTTGGGCATAGCACATAGTCCGTTTCCTTCAAATAGGAGAACTCCCCGAAGAGTAAGAAGAGGCCAAAAAAGTAGCCGTCGGTCAAGTATGTACCAGTTTGTCGATGACACTCTGTACAGAAAAAGGACCAATGGTGTGACATTGAAGTGCATTTGCTGGGAGGACGGACTAGGGCTGTTGGCGGAGATTCACGGAGGTGTATGCGGCTCGCACATTGGATCTAGAGCTCTTGCCGGGAAAGCTTTCCGGCAGGGTTTCTATTGGCCCAATGCCCTCCAAGATGCAACTGAATTGGTCACCAAGTGCGAAGCCTGTCAGTTCCACTCCAAGAACATCCATCAACCAGCGCAAGCTCTCCAGACGATCCCTTTATCCTGGCCCTTCTCGGTCTGGGGGCTCGATATTTTGGGCCCCTTCCCCCATGCTGTCGGGGGCTTTGAGTTCTTGTTCGTGGCAACCGACAAGTCCAGAAAGTGGCCTGAGGTGGAGCCAGTGAGGAAGGAGACCGCCCAGTCAGCTATCAAGTTCATGAAAGGGCTGGTGTGTTGTTTTGGAATACCCAACAGAGTGATCACCGACAACGGCACCCAGTTCAAGAGCCGCGCCTTCATGCAATACATCCAAAGCCTTGGGAGCAAGGTCTCCTTCGCTTCTGATGCCCATCCAAGGAGCAACGAGCAAGTCAAGAGGATGAATGCTGAAGTGCTGTGAGGGCTCAAGACAAGAACTTTCGATAGGTTGTGGAGGAGCGGCAAGCGCTGGATAGATGAGCTACCGGTGGTTCTTTGGTCCCTCGGAACGACACCAAATCGAGCTACCCGCCAGACTCCCTTCTCCCTAGTATACGGGGCGGAAGCAGTGCTCCCCCCGGAACTCATATACGGGTCACCTCGAGTACTTGCCTATGACGAAGTAGAGCAAGAGCAGCGGCGGCATGACGATGCCACACTCCTCGAGGAAGATCGTCTCCGAGCTGTTGTGCGTGTTGCATGCTACCAGCAAGCCTTGCGTCGCTATCATAGCCGTAGGGTACATGCCCGGAGCCTTGAGGAAGGCGACCTTGTCCTTAGGCGCGTTCAGTCCGCCAAGGGTACTAACAAGTTGACGCCGAAGTGGGAAGGCCCTTACTGGGTAGCACGAGTCACCAGACCTGGGGCAGTCCGTCTGGAGACCGAAAATGGCACCAAGGTGCTTAACTCATAGAATATTGAGCATCTTCGTAAGTTCTACCCGTAAGGCGCGGCTGCCGGGCGCAGTCCCCGGCAGCCACCTGTTGTACAAGCCTTGCCGAAGTTGCATATAACCCTTTGTACAAAGCCAGGCGCAGACCTTGAGCAACAATAATAAAGCTAGGCATTGCATCATATCATTGCATCGCACAATCATTCTGCATCCTTTATGATCGCAATATCATTGCCTATTTACTAGAGATTTGCTAGAGTACTTGTTGAGTCTATAATCCTTGTTGCTGCACTCTCCCCTCAAGGGATAGAGACCTCTTGCCCTGTGTGTTTTGGCACCAGATAAATATGGAAGGAGGACGAAGGAACGAGGATGGCGGCCCAGCGTACTCCGGAAGGGGATACTGCCCAAAACGAGATAAGTCTAATCAAGTATCCCAAGTTTTATGCTCCCTAAAAAGAAATCCTCACCCTCTTTTCGAACGTGTTCGGTGGAGTTCCCCACACGTGGTAGAAACCTTTGTCGGGATGAGCTGCTCCTCAGCTTCTGATACTTATCAGCTCTGAGGGACCGCGCCGATACCGACAAGGACCCCTGCGGGAGAACAACACCAGCCTGGTGCCGGGGGCTCGCTCCCCTTTCTGGCGCTCGCGGTTAAAAGTGACCCGGCAGGCGATCCCGTGTGGAGAGGGCGAACACATTGACACAATAGAAGCAAAGAGAGAAAAGGATAGTACTCAGGGAAGTAAAATAACATTCATTCATTCGTTTGTTAATACAAATCGGATAGGAATTACTTTACGATTAGCTAAAACTTGGCGAACGCCTACATCTTTTGACTTATAAAAAGATAAGTGCCCCATAATGCCTTTCTTGTCCCTCTCCTCCTAGGAGATAGGTGGAGAAGAAGTAGAGGGCAAAAGGAGCGCCTGGCTGGGATTCGGTGCCTCCCCGCCAGGACCAGAGGGAAGCGTCCGAAGAACAGAAGGGCCCCATCCCCAGGAAGGGCGAACGAAGCCGACAGAGCGGACAAGACCAACAAGGGGAAAGAAGGCGGAGGACAAGTGCAGATGGTGGCACTGCCGGAGCCCAGCTGGTGATGACGGTGCTGTCGGGGAACGCGACGCGTCGGAGGCCTCATCCGCGCTCCTGATGCATCGTGGGTCCCCAACCGCCATCGTCTTCCCCATTGCCACCGCTCGAGGGAACGCCTCCGCCATCGCCCAAGCTCCCGACGCGGTAGCCCGGGGACCCCACAGAGAGCATGGTCGTCCCCGGTGGCCAAAGGCGGTGAATTTCCCCCGCCTTTAAGAAGAACGCGCAGATGAAGAACTCCCACCCGAATGCACCATCCAGAACGCTGCGGGTGGAGAGCTTCACCGCGATAAATGGCAAACCATGACTGCGACCACACACACGCCAGCGGCGGCCGTGCAGACTGTTTTTCTCCATCACCTTGAAGAAGGAATGCGGGAACCACGGTCCACCGCGATGCTGCATCTCCGTTATAGACTCCGGCGCGATGTCGACCGCGCGACGCTCCATCAAGGCTAAAGAAGAGGGCGATGCCGCGGCAGGCGTACCACCGCAGCTGTCCCCAACGCGGCCACCACGCCGCCCGCTCCCCCATCCGAGACTCCTCTGGCCAGCCTTTAACTCAGAGTCGTCGATCCAGAGCGGGGACCGGGCGTGGACGCAAGGGGAAGGCCCTGCAAACACACTCGTCAGGCCCTTCCCCCCTAAGCATCAGGGAGGAAAGGGCGACCCAAGGACGACCCAAGACTGAAGAACCCGTAGTGAGGACTTGGGTGAAGGGAGGAGATGGAGCTGGATGAGCTTCGCCACCGTGACCCCCTAATTTATATGGGAGAGCACGGGGTCAGGCTCTCCCCCGCTCCAGAGCGGCCGCCCATCTCCACCAATCACACTACCCGCGACTCACGGGCGAACAGGTAACCGCCCCCATTGCTCCAATCCATGGCGCTACGGTTTCTGCCACGATCAGGTCTTTAAGTCTCGAACGCCCACCTCTAGCTCCTCGCTATGCATGCGACGCGCATGGCGGAAACAGCCCAAGGTGGTGGGGCAGTGCTGACTAGTAAATTGGCAGTTACCCCCTCACATTGCGCGCCTGTGCATAAATTTTGGGCCTGACCCAACGACACTAAGCAAGCGCATGTGGGCCAGACCCGGGGGGTCCTGTCGGTGCACTAGAACAGGGGTACCCAGTGCCCCTGACTTATGCATAGGTGGTAGTAGCAAAACCCGTTGGGAAGGCTACCACATCACCAAGCAAGCATTCAAGAACCAGCACCATGGCCCAGGAGGGGCCCAAAGCGCGCCAGCCACGTTCCGGGAGCCTGTCGGCGATGCAGGCGCGCACATCTCTGGAAGACCCGGAAGCCGTCCCCCGGCAAGCACGAGCTAAGCAGCCACCGCTCCACCGCATCGCTACGCCAGTCACTTATCGATGCGGTATCGAAGCCTCAAGCGGCCAAACAGCTCTCGCGAAGCACGTGGCGGTGCACCGGAAGGCAAGTTACACCCAGTTGACACCCGCCATGCAGCGTGTCAAGACCATAAGCAACGGCTAGCCAAGCGGTGCCAAGAGCTTGCCGGGGATGCACCCCCGAGCGCCACCTAGACTAGTAATCATGGTATTTTGTCCTAAATGCCAGAGTTAGGTATGATAGCTCTGCTAAGCTATACAATCGATAGGTAATGACTATTTTGCCATTGTGGTTGCCCCTTGCTCTATAAAAGGAGGCCCAAGGCAACCTAGCTCAAGATTCGGACCTTTGGACACTTGTACTCTTGTAGTAGCTCGCCCCGACATCAGCTCTTGCCGGGGTTAAGCGCTGCGACATCTTCATGTTCCTTTGATCAATCCACCAAAAACAGGAGTAGGGTTTTATGCTTAGCAGCGGCCCGAACCTGGGTAAAATGCTAGCGTCCTGATCGTCGCGCCATCTCATGCTCTCCGCTCTTTGTGCAACCTGACCCCCCCTTGTCGAACCACAAAGGGGCCTCTGGTCCCATAGGTGATCGCGAACATCCGTGCCCCGACACAATTGACCTGTGCAAAAATACAACATGTCAAAGTATTTGTTTTTGAAGAAATTAATATGTGCTAATAAAATAGATGGAACAGATAGCCTTCACCACTTTAATTAGCCCCACGAGCCGGCCCGCTTCTCTTTCTCTGTCCCTTTTCTTTTCAGGTGCGGATAGTCCCCATGGTTAGTGGGGCGAGGCGGAGCCAGAGCTGACCCGGCGTAGGTGCAGGGCGGCCGGAGGCGAGGCGTGTGGTGGGGGCCGGGGCAGAGCGGGCGGCCAGGGGCGAGGCGCGGGAACGGGGGCCGGTACGGCTCGAATGCCCGTGCGGCGGAGGCAGTGTCGTGGCGGAGGCGGAGCGGGTGGCCTGACACGCGGCGGTGGTAGAGCTTGGCGCAACTTAGATGTGCAGAAGCGCGGTGAAGGCGAGGCGGCCGCGGGAGGGGTGGCGCCGCGAGGCGGCCGGTGTGGCGAGGCAGGTACAGGCCGGCTCGGATTCAGCGAGGCGACCCGAGGCCTTGGCCGAGTCAGAAGGCGGCGCATACGGAGCGAAAGGACGCGGCGATGGTGGGAGTGCGGTGACAGGGCCACGCGCGCGGGAGCGACCCTGCCGATGCTGCGAGGGAGTGGCCCGGACGAGCAGACGCGCGGGGGCGACCCGGCCGGCACGGCGTCGGCGAGTCGAGGCTCTGCGGAGGCAGAGGCGGAATCGGGACGACTCGGACGCGTGCCGGCGAGTCTGTGTCTAAAAGTTCTTCCGTGTCGTGGACTCCCCCTTTTCTTTTTTCTTCTTTGTTTTTCTTGACCCCTTTGATTTCCGTGTCCATACTACTAGTACTTTAGCTTTAATGACATAACAGATCGCCTCTGGTTTGTGAGTAGTAGCAGCAGCGATCTATCTAATCTCCTGGTGACTTGCTGCCTTCACGTGGAGACATACTGGTAGATCGATTCTTTCCTTCAATCCACACGCCCGATTTGACCGAGGAACGCAGAACCTTCAAGGATGATTGCACAAACGGACCTTGTGTTCTGCTCAGGCATACGTTGCGCATACTTCGATTGGATCCGACACAGTCGCCTGCTCGGGGATGTGGCCTGCTTACAGCTAGGTGATTCGCACGCGTCCGAACATAACTCATGTCGGTCTCGATCAGTATGACGAACGATGAATTTGCCGACGCAGCCCGAGGTTGTCCCATGTAGGGTCTTATTCATCTGATCCATTTGCGAGCTTCTTGATCCCTGAAGAGCTCCCTTTCGGCGTTCTAGGAACGGGGATACCCAGACCTGCCTGCCGGCGGCCCAGGGCATGTCCCACTTCATAAGCAAAACACCACCATGCACAGCCCCACTCGAGACAAGGCCCTCGTGAGGCCCCTCGGCTCACGAGGAGGAGCAGCGTCAAGACCGGCAGGGGATGGGCCTCCCCAGGCCCCCTCCGGAGCGGCGGAGATCTCTATGCAGGGTCCGGCCTCAGGAGTCAAAGATGACGCAAGGAAGGACAGGCGGGCGCCATCGCGCCAGGCGGTGCAATTTCCCCTTTGGTGCAAAGGGAGCAAGGATGTACGTGGTTTCCCAAAGCACCCCCGAAGGTTTCCATTTCGGTGCAACAAGACCACGACCACAAGCCCCGCAGGACGGATGTCATCACCGAGCCCACCTCTGCGTCGTCAACAGCTACTTTGCAGGCAAAGACCGCCTTTGGACAGGGCGGAGATGTACTCATGTCCCCCTTCAAATTTGGCCGTTGTGGGATCCCTTCCCGCCATTGCGATAAGGGAAGAGGACCCGGGCCACCGCTATATATAGAGGTTAGGCAGCACCATAGAGAGGGATCCGGAACCAGACGATTCACCCATCCACCACAAAACCCACAGAGGGCCAAGAACACCTCAGGAGCGCCCTCACGAGGCTCCTCACCATTGTACTAGTTCATCCACCAAACCTCCACGAGAGGCAATCCACCAAAGCAGGAGTAGGGTATTACGCTTCGCAGCGGCCTGAACCTGGGTAAACTACCGTGTTCCTCTTCTTCCACGTCATCGTGCGAGTTCATCGTCTCAGCCATCGTGTAGCGAGCTAGGTTGGGCGAAGCTGCAGGGGATCTTCGCACCCACCCCTGTGTTCGAATCTTAAGGGTTTAGCGGAGCCCGAAATCCGACATTTGGCGCGCCAGGTAGGGGGCGTGTCGGGGTCTTCTCCAGGCTTCGCTCCTCCCACGCTTCACCGCTCCGATGGCCGGCGCCCAACAAGAATCCCCCGGCCGCAGCGGGTCAGCTCCCATCGACTCCACCGCTGCCACCGGAGGCCCACGCCCCGGCAGTATTGTACTGGGCGGTCATTATCAAGCCACCAGCATCGTCTCCACCGTCACCGTCTCTCGCACCGTCCAAGCACACGGCGGGCGGGCGGCGACCTCGGCACCGACGACGCGCCGCACCTACGTGGGGGACCTCGGCGCACACGACGCGCTACTGCTGGCAAGCGAGATGCTCCACCACCGCCCAACGCACGGGGGCTTCGACGCATAGGCCGACCACATCGCGGATCTGGTCACCGTCGCGCAAAGGGCCGTGGCTCCTCACTCTTCTTCAAGACCGCAAGCATCAGGCGCTGGGGGCTCGTTTGCCGCGCCCGTCCCCCAGCCTGCCGGCGGTGTGACCCTTCCGGCACCGGATGGGCCCGAGCGGGGACCGCCACACGCTGTGCTCCTTCTCCTCCGAATCCCAGTGACCGGTTTCGGGGCGCAGCCCGGCCACGACGACCAAGCGCACGGAGGAAACAACGGGGCGCCCCGCGCGCACACCAACACACGCCTCCATGACCCGGTGGACCTTCAACAGCCTGGGTTGACCAGGCGGGAGCGCGCCATCCGGCGCAGTGAGCAAGCGGCACAGGCGTCCGGACAAACAAGCAACAACGGCGAATGTGCATCAGGTCGCCGAGGAAGCAATCCACACCAGGAGACGCGCGGCCCACCCAACGGCGGTGGCAGAGGTAAGCAACTCCGCTCTGAGGCCCGTCGCAGGAGGGTCTGCGAGCGACGCGCGCGGGGCGGCTTCCCGCCGCCGCCAGGAGGGGCCGTCCCCGGCGCCTCGCCAGACGGCTCAGGAGGAGGACCGGGCCCTTATGTGGAGCCCTATGTACCATGCTACATCGTACCGCCTGGCGGTGGGGTGGATCAGGCGCCCGCCGTAGGCGCCAGCACCCCCTAAGAGTAAGGAGCACCCTAGGCGTCCTCCCCGAACCGGGCCTGGGGGCTTCCGTCGACGGAGCACCGGGCCTGGACGGCGCGAGCGGGAGGGCGCCCCCAGGCCCACGGGGCATGGCGCAAGCCGGCGCCCCCGCGGGCAAGCGACGCCAGACCAAGCCCCGAGGCCTCAGGAGTAATGGCCTGGGGGGAACAACAAGACACAAATAGCGCGGGCCACCCGCGGCAACTGAAGCGCCGGCGCGGCCTCGGGAGGCTGGGCCTCACGAGGCCCTCAGGACATTGTCCGGCAGGCGCACGGACGCTTCACGAGGCGGCTTCATCGACAAAACACCCTTATAGCTGCGCCGGATGCATCGTGCTCATGTTTGGGCTGCGGGGAACGATGCATTCGGGTTTGGGTCATAAGGGCGCGCAACCGGGCAGAAATGCACGGGATGGTTCTTGACGGAGTTGGGAACCACCAGGCAGTACGCCTGGGGGCTTGCCCAGCTATCTACGGCCGTGACACTCTCCCGTAATAATGAGTGGGTTGTATACGCCCGGAGCCCCCCGAGGACGCGGAGGGGTTCCTCCCACGCAATGTGGAAGCCACAGCTCCGCGCTGGCGGATAAGACAACACTGCCCTCCAATGGCTATGCCCATGCAACGTGGATGCCCTACTCTCAGCGCTGGGGGAAGACCAAGACAAAGACTACCCTAAAAAGCCGGACACGGCCGTTTTCTCGCTCTTTTTTGTATTCCAAGTTGCAACCTTCAAGAGTCCTTTTTGTGCTCGAACCTGCTGGAAGTTCGAGGCTTTCGCAACTCTATGTTTTAAAGAAAAAAAAGGGGGGGACTTTTCCTCTCTTTGCTCTCTCATTTTACCAATCTTGAGTTTCTCTCTTTCTGGATTGGTGTTTCGCAAGGGGTCATATGCTCCGGCCCTCCCCGAGGCACCGCGGGGCTGGATAGCAGGGCCCTGTCGCCTCAGGGGCTTGCATCTTTTAGCCATCGACCCCCGCTCGGGGGCTCTGACCGCCGCGCGATACAACAGCGTGGAGTCTCGGGAGGCCCCAGGGCCTGCTGAGGCAATGTCCAGCAGGACGGAATGGGGATCGCTCGAGCGTCAAAGGGGGCTCCTGAGCATCGCGCCTCAGGAGCCTTACCTGTCATATAGCCACTCGCCCCCCTTGATGTCGTCCTTGGTGATCCGGTCGGCATCAAGGGAGTCGAGGCCCCACCTCGGGAAGTGCGTCCAGGTGATCCAGTCGTACCTAACGGTGGTAGGGAAATGTGCGGGACTGGGACCTGCCGACGTAGAGTCGCTTGAGCGTCAAAGGGGACTCCTGAGCAACACGCCTCAGGAGCCTTACCGGTCATATAGCCACTCGCCCCCCTTGATGTCGTCCTTGGTGATCCGGTCGGCATCAAGGGTGTCGGGGCCTCGCCTCGTAATTGCGTCCTTGGTGATCCGGTCGTACATTACGGTGGTAGGGAAATGTGCGGGACTGGGGCCTGCAGACGCAGAGTATCGAAAGGGGCCCCAAACCGTCCAACAAAGAAGGAGGAAGCGTCCCAGGAGGAATCGCGGACTATCGGGGTAACCCAACCGCACCTCGCGACGCACGAGATCGCCACCGCCTTACAAGCTAAGTACACTGCCGAACCAAGCAAGAGCCTCCTGGCCTAGTAACGACCCGAGGACGGGATAAGGATTATGCGCCCTAATGTAAGGATGCAGGTACTACGGGCCTCCACGCGCGGCTACCGAGACCCCTGAGGACCGGGGCGACGAAGAAAACGGCACGAAGGGAGAGACCCCACCACGACAAACTGCAAGGCCCAGAACCTGGGGGGTGGCGGCCACGAGTCATCCCTCGGAAGAGAGAACCTCGCGAGGGCCCTACCGTTTGCCGTCGCCAAGCCGCATCGGAGGCGGCGCCGGGCCCCGCGCAAAGAAGATAAGTCACGTCACGGCAAGCGAGCGGTCGGCAATTCAAGGAAGAAAAACAAGAAGGCGAAGGTAACATACAAAAGATTAACGCCCTCCTGGGCAGAGTTCTTCGTGAAACATTACAGGAACCAGGAAAGGGAAATAGGGGATGCCTAGGAAGAGAAGCCACCGTCGCCGCCTCGGCGTCGGAGTCGTCCTCCCCGCTAGAGGCGGGCACCTGGATGAACCGCTCCACCAGGGCCTCCACGTGCGGGCGCACCTCATCCCGAAGGGGGCGCTGGAGCTCGTCGGGCACCCGCTCGCTGACGCACTGGAGGTCGAGCTGCGGGGCGAGGCAGCGCAGGTTGGAGAAGACGAGCGTCAAGGGAAGGTCCAGGAGGTCGCACGCGTCGGACTCATTGTCCGCGTTCGTGCGGGAGACACAGGTCTCCAGCGCCTCCACTACATTCTGGAAGAAGTCGAGGTAGCCACTATTGCCGCGCGCGCTCGGCAATGCGGGGGCGTCCCCGACAAACCGGTTCACCGCGCCGGCCGCACGGCTGGCGATGCCAAGGTACTTCTTGGCGCGCTGGGACTCCATCATCCTAGCATGCGCCGCCTCGTCCTGGGCGGCCTGCACGGCGTCGGCTGCCTCCTTCACCTAGGCCTGGAGGGACACCAGCTCCGCCCTGGCCTCCGCCTCGCCCCTGAGGGCGGCCTGGAAGGCGGCCTCGACGGTCGCCAGCTAGGCCCGCAGCGCGGCCACCTCCTCCTGGAGCTCGCCGAGCTTGCGCTTCTTGGCCGCGGGCGCCCTGGAGGAAGGAGAGGATCAGGTCCGGAGCATGGGGCAAGGCAACTACAAAGGAGAGAGGCAGCGGAGTACTCACTCATCGATCATGGCCCAGCGCCGGCGAACTTGCGCTGACCCTGAGGGCTCCCCGCCGCTGCCTCCGGAGGAGGACGAAGGAGCCGGCGGTGCCGCGCGTTTCCCCGCGCCGCCTCCGCTTCCTCCAGACGCCATGGAAGGGGGGAAGCTGAGAAGAGAGAGGGCTTTCTCTGCGGGGCGATGGAAGCAGGAAGATACCTCGAGACTGCAATGCCCCCCTGCCAGGGGCGGGGCGGATTTATAGGCGTCACTGCAGCCGTGAGGCGTCGTGGGAGAGCAGGCGTCGTGTGCCTCTCGGGCGACGCGAGGAGGTTCGATCGGTGCAGTGCCGTCCGCGTCGCCTCTCCTGCCGACTGAAGGGTCACATCCACGTGGCCCGAGGAGTAGAGGCCCGAAGCAGCAGCATTCAAGGAAGGGCAATGATGGCCGGCGCTGCACACGGGCGTCGTGTCAATTTGACTTGGAGTGGTTCCTGACGCCCTCGGGGAGCGGGGGCGTCGCTGCCCGGTCGTTCGACGCGTGTAAAGCCTGGCCCGTAGGCGTTTGGGGCCCGCGGCGCTTCGGGCCGTCCTCAAGGCTTCGCCCGGAAGCCAGCTCGAGCACGCCTTGGGCCCGGGGGCTACTGTCGGCGTTCTGGGAACGGGGGTACCCAGAGCTGCCTGCCTGCGGCCCAGGGCATGGCCCGCTTCATCAGCCAAACACCACCATGCACAGCCCCACTCGAGACAAGGCCCTCGTGAGGCCCCTCGACTCGCGAGGAGGAGCAGCGTCAAGACCGGCAAGGGATGAGCCTCCCCAGGCCCCCTCCGGAGCGGCGGAGATCTCTATGCAGGGCCCGGCCTAAGGAGTCAAAGATGACGAAAGGAAGGACAGGTGGGCGCCAGCACGCCAGGCGGTGCAGTTTCCCCTTGGGTGCAAAGGGAGCAAGGACGTACGTGGTTTCCCAAAGCACCCCCCAAAGGTTTCCATTTCGGTGCAACAAGACCACGACCACAAGCCCCGTAGGACGGATGTCATCACCGATCCCACCTCTGCGTCGTCAACAGCTACTTTGCAGGAGAAGACCGCCTTTGGACAGGGCGGAGATGTACTCCTGTCCCCCTTCAAATTTGGCCGTTGTGGGATCCCTTCCCTCCATTGCGATAAAGGAAGAGGACCCGGGCCACCGCTATATATAGAGGTTAGGCAGCACCGTACAGAGGGATCTGGAACCAGACGATTCACCCATCCACCACAAAACCCACAGAGGGCCAAGAACACCTCAGGAGCGCCCTCACGAGGCTCCTCACCATTGTACTAGTTCATCAACCAAACCTCCACGAGAGGCAATCCACCAAAGCAGGAGTAGGGTATTACGCTTCGCAGCTGCCCGAACCTGGGTAAACTACCGTGTTCATCTTCTTCCTCGTCATCGTGCGAGTTCATCGTCTTAGCCATCGTGTAGGGAGCTAGGTTGGGCGAAGCTGCAGGGGATCTTCGCACACGCCCCTGTGTTCGTATCTTAAGGGTTTAGCGGAGCCCGAAATCTGACACTCCCTCCAAGAACACAATACCACTGTGCGCTGTCCCCATGGTGGGCGCGAACGGTCGTGGTTTTGTCACGGCAGATGTCCTTGTGAGAGAACTTAGGTATGAGGCCATCGCAACTAGGTGGCAGCCTGAAGGGGTTAGTCGGAATCGAGAGACGCGAGTTTTACCCAGGTTGGGCCCATCCTATGGAGGTAAAAGACTACGTCCTGCTTTGTGTGTATTGATGATGAGGATGATCTCGATTACAAGGGTGTTGTTTTGCTACCTCTAGTCTCGAGAGCCTCTAATCTTTCTATCTCTAATGACTTGAACTTGAACCTCTTGGGGCGCCTTTCCCCTCCTTATATAGGTTGAAGGGGTAGTGTTACATGTGGAGTCCTACTAGGACTAGGACTAGTCTCTCTTGATCCTAATCCGGGTCTTATTTCTCTTGTGAAAGAATTCTTCCTCTTCTTGGGCCTTCTCTGTGAGCCGGCCCTCCTGGCCTCTCTATGAGCCGCTTTCCGCCGGGGTGCATGCCGGGCCTTGGGCCTTGCCGTCCAGGTTGACCCGATAAAACACGACGCCCGTATGAGCCGCCAAATGATGGGCCAGGTCATACTCCTGGCCGAGTCAAACCATGGACAATATCCCCAACAAGTAGGCAATAGGATATTTGCTTGGAATTCCCTCCCTGCCAAAGGCTCTGCTGGAGGCATCCTAATGGGTGTGGATGTGGACATTTTTTATATTCTTAGTTGGTAGAAAGGTGGTTTTTCTGTTGCCTGCCATGTCAAAATGAAAAATATTGGGATGAATTTTAGAATTGTCACTGTTTATGGATCCTCTTATGAAGGGGATAAAGATAACTTCCTCTCTGAGCTCCATGATCTGTTTGTAGATTGTGATACCCCCACTGTAGGGGGATTTCAATCTTGTGAGGTACAATCTAGATAAAAATAATGGCACAGTTGCTCACAAGTGGTGTGACAAATTTAATGCGTGGATAGAGATTTGTAGTTTCTTAGAGATCAAATTAGGGAATAGGTATTTCACTTGGGCTAACAACCAGTTGGATTTGATCATGTCCAGCATTGACACGGTCTTCTGCACCACTGACCTAGACATGATTTTTCCTTTAGCCAACATCCGAGCTCTACCCAGTCTTGGAAATTATCACGCACCCATCTTATGGGACTCTGGTGTGGGTACAATTCCTAAGAGAGGTAGATATAAGTTTGACAAGTGGTGGCTACTGAAGGAAGATTTTAGAAGGGTGGTGGAGAAAGCTTGGACTACTCCTGTTAGAGGTATAATGCCATTGATAAATGGCAAGCTAAACTTAGGAACCTTAGAAGGTTGTCTAAGGGATGGAGTCATAATGTTGAATCTGAGCTCAGACACCTCAAAAAAGACCTTATGAGTGAATATGATGCTCTGGATGTCAAGGCTGAGACTGAAGAGCGCACTCAAGAGGAGCATGACAGGCTCGAAGTAATTAGAGAAGGGATTAGTAATATCTGGCTTAAGGAAGAAACTAAAGCCAAATAGAGGTCAAGAGATAGAGTTATTATAGAGGGAGATAGGAACACAGCTTATTTTCAAGCCTTGACTAATCAGAAGAGGAGGAAAACTCTAGTTCACACCTTGCAAGGCCCAAATAGACCTACCTTTGATAGTAAGGAAATGCTTGACACTGCATCTTCCTTTTATAAGAACATTTTTAGTCAAGAGGAATCCTCTGTGTTTTCAATCTCTAAGTATTTTTATTCTACCTCGGAAAAAGTTACCCCTCATGAAAACTTGATGCTGGTAGCCCCTTTTTCTAAGGAGAAGTAAAGGCTGTGAGTGATCATTCCTACTCTGATGGAGCTCTAGGACCATATGGCTTGCCCTTCTTTTTTATCAAAAATTTTGGGGCCTGATTAAGGAGGACCTGATGGCTATGTTCCATGATTTTCATGATGGAAAACTTGACATCTACCGTCTAAATTTTGCCATGCTTTCTTTGATTCCAAAGGAACCTGATACTTCAGTAATGAAGAAGTTCACCACAATTAGTCTTCTTAACTCAGTTTTCAAAATCTTTACTGAGGTGTTGACTAAAAGACTAGGACTTCTGATGAATAGGCTTATCTCTAGTAATCAATATGCCTTTATCAAAGGCAGATACATCCTTGAAAGTATGGTTATTGCCCATGAACTGATCCACACTGTAGCAAAATCTAACAACAGAGGCCTTGTCCTTAAGCTTGATTATGAGAAGGCATTTGATAGAGTAGACCTAGACTTCCTATCCAACTTACTTAAGCTTAGAGGCTTTGATGGTAAATGGATTAAATGAATCTGGGATATCACTCACCAGGGGTCTGTGGGTATTAAGCTCAATGACCTAGAGAGCAGCTTTTTTCTTACTGGCAAAGGCCTTAGGTAGGATGACCATTTGCCCCCTTGATTTTCAATCTTATAGTTGATGCCTTAACCAAGATGCTTTCCAAAGCCTATGATAATGGTTTAATCAAAGGGCTGGGTCAAGATCTTTAGCCTGGTGCTGTCATCAGTCTTCAATATGCTGATGACACCATCATGTTCATAGATGGGGACCCTGAGCTTGCTATCAACCTTAAATGAACTCTAACTTGCTTTGAGCAAGTCTCAGGGATGAAAATTAATTATGATAAAAGTGGCATGATCCCTCTCAGCCTCAGTTTGTAGGAAATTGAGGGTTTCTCTAATATTTTTAGTGGTCTTATGGGTTCCTTCCCTATTAAATTGCTAGGGATTCCCCTTTCATTTTGACAAGCTCTCCAGAGAAGATATCCAACCTTTGGTAATTAAAATCTTTAAAAGGATTGCAGGATGGAGGGGGAAACTCCTTTCTTATGCTGCTAGAGTGACTCTTATTAAAGCCTGCCTAGCTAGCATTCCTATCTATCTCCTATCTTTCTTTAAGTTCCCAAAGTGGGCAGTAGACTTGATCAACACCCAAACGGCCAATTGTTTGAGGAATGACTTTGAGGGTCACAGGAAAATCAACATGGCCAACTAGCCATTAGTTACTATGAGGAAGGAGTTCGGAGGTCTTGGAATTCCCAACCTGCATAACCTCAACATCTGCCTGTTGGGATCTTGGGTCAAGACATCTATGCTTGGGGAGGGAAAATTTTGGAAGAGTATAATTGATGCCAAATATAAACCTTCTCCAAATATCTTTTGTGCTCACGATGCTGGTGCTTCCACCTTCTGGAAAGGTGTTGTGTGGGCTTCCAAAGATGTCAAGTTAGTATATAGCTGGTCCTTAGAAAATGGTAAAATGATTAGTTTTTGGGAAGATACATGGTTTGGGGGCACCCCCTTATCAATCCTTTTCTGGGATCTTTATTCCATTTGTAGGGAACAGGGCATGACGGTTTGCCAGATCTGGGATGGAGGGGATATTAAACTTACCTTTAGAAGGTCCTTCTCCCCTAGGCTGATGTAATAGTGGTATGAGCTTGAGGCTATTGTTACCAATATTTTCCTTAGCAATGACACTGAGTCCCTAATTTTGCAATACAATACCTCTATTACCTACACCACCAGCTCCCTGTATGCAGTTATTAACTATAGAGGAGTAACTCTAGTCTTTATACCATCTATTTGGAAGCTGGTAGTGCCCCTCAGAATACACATTTTTCTTTGGCTCGGTGCCTATAACAAAATTATGACCAGGGATAACTTGGAGTAGAGGAAAATGAACAAGCCATTGCACTTTGTTTTCTGTACTGAGCATGAGAGTGTTCAACACATGTTATTTGCTTGCACTATACCCAAGCTAGTTTGGAATGAAATTAGCTCATTCTTTGGATTACAGATTGGCACCTCAATACTTTCTGTTATGTCTCATTGGGTAGCAGGGAAGAGACCTGATGTGCTTAATTTTGTCTCAGCGGCTGTTCTTTGGGCTTTGTGGAAGCACAGGAACAACATTGTGTTTAACGGTGTGTGTTGGTTGTCTTTGAAGCTGACCTGGTCGCTGCTTTTAGGCACAATTAGGAAATGGAGCGTGTTGTTCAAAGATCACATGCTGGAGAAGAAGGATGCCTTGTGCGTCCACGTCCGAAAGCTGTTGACGGAACCTCATCGGAACGAATGGTGAAGATAGCCAAGAGCTATTCCTCCCCGTTGGCGACTAATTAGTTGATGCGCTGGAGCCTCAGTCCTACTTTGACTCTGGATGGCCCGGGCTCCTCTGAAGTCCTGCTCCTCCAACCTAGACCTCTTATTAGCTGATCAGAGAGTTATTCTTTCCCTTTGCGTTGGGCATCTCTAGCTCTCTAGTTCCAGTTCATGAAAACTTTCCTTGTAGTTTTGAACTTGTTTTTGTTTCATTTGTATTTGGCCTAGATGGCAAACTGTAAAACTGGCTGGTATGTTTTGGGACCTGCTTGCTTAGGCATCTTTCTAGTAATGGAGCCGGGGAGGTTCTCCCTATTTATCTAAAGACAGTAAAAAAAACTTGATTCTTATAAGAACAACAAATGATTTGCAATTGAGCAAGTTAAAATAAGAGATACCTTGCCATTTTTTCCATGCTGTCTTTTCTGGAGACGTCAACCGCAAGTGGCCAGTAATTAACCGCGTGGTGATTCAATTCATCTGACAACCATACAAACTCTACTCTGTCACGGTTCATACCAGTTGCTTTCCACATCTCAATATTGTAGTTGCAAATGTTCTGTATTTTATTGAAGTTAGTGCCGATCTTGAAATGTCGCCGCAGAAACCAATCTGCCATCAATATTTTAACTATGCATCCAGCTTGGACTATCGTGTTCACATAGATTGTTTTCATAATCCCCTGCAAGATGAGAAATCATCCATCCAACTAACACATTTGTGACAATGTAACAAGTTAAAACAAACTGGATCTGAGCAATAACTAATATGTTAAAGCATCCTAAAAACGATATCTTCAGCGGTGCAAAAGATGATAGGTGCATCTTCAAATTACATATATTGGCCAAATTGTAGCTATCGCCAGTGTCTGGAGAACCAATTAAGTGTTCAATGATAACCCACAAGTATAGGGGATCAGTTGTAGCCTTTCTCGATAAGTAAGAGTGTCGAACCCAACGAGGAGCTAAAGGTAGAACAAATATTCCCTCAAGTTCTACCGACCACCGATACAACTCTACGCACGCTTAACGTTTCCTTTACCTAGAACAAGTATGAAACTAGACGTACTTTGTAGGTGTAACGGGATAGGTTTGCAAGATAATAAAGAACACGTAAATAAAATCTAGGGGCTGTTTAGATAAAGAAACAACTAAGTTAGTTTTAGTAGAGAGCTTTTTGTCACAAGAAAGTTATTTGTCCCTAGGCAATCGATAACTAGAGCGGTAATCATTATTGCAATTTTATATGAGGGAGAGGCATAAGCTAACATACTTTCTCTACTTGGATCATATGCACTTATGATTGGAACTCTAGCAAGCATCCGCAACTACTAAAGATCATTAAGGTAAAACCCAACCATAGCATTAAGTATCAAGTCCTCTTTACTCCCATACGCAAACAACCTACTTACTCGGGTCTGTGCTTCCGTCACTCACGCCACCCACAATAAGCGAATCATAAACATATTGCAAACCCTACAGCGGGGATTCCTCACGCTTGCGCGACACGGAGAGCACCATAGGACAGCACCAATAATAAAACATGCAACTCAAACCAATCATGATCATCAATCAACCCATAGGACAAAACGGATCTACTCAAACATCATAGGATAGCCATACATCATTGGGAAATAATATATAGCGTTGAGCACCATGTTTAAGTAGAGATTACAGCTGGGAGAAGAGGTGTTGAACCGCTGCATAGAGGGTGAGAGAGTTGGTGATGACGGCGGCGAAGTTGTTGGTGTAGATCGCCGTCACGATGATGGCCCCGGCGGTGTTCCGGTGCCACCGGGAGAGAGGGGGAGAGAGCCCCCTCCTTCTTCTTATTCCTTGGCCTCCCCCCTAGATGGGAGGAGGGTTTCCCCTCTGGTCCTTGGCTTCCATGGCGGCGGAGGGGCGAGAGCCCCTCCGAGATTGGATACCTCTCTCTGTTTCCTTCTGTTTTCTGCGTTCCAGATTCTGGAATTTCACCATTTCTTATATTCCTGGAGATCCGTAACTCCGATTGGGCTGAAATTTTAACACGATTTTTTTCCGGATATTAGTTTTCTAGCGGCGAAAGAAGGGCCCCAACCGCCTTACGGGGTGACCACAAGCCACCATAGCGCGCCCTACCCCCCAGGGCGCGCCCCTATGGCTTGTGGGCCCCTTGGGCACCTCCTTCTGTTGATTCCACTTCCCAAAATTCACATATATTCCAAAAAAAATCTCCGTAAGTTTTTATCGCATTTGGACTTCGTTTGGTATGGATATTCTGCGAAACAAAAAACATGCAACAAACAGGAACTGGCACTGGGCACTGGATCAATATGTTAGTCCCAAAAATAGTATAAAAAGTTGCCAAAAGTATATGAAAGTTGTAGAATATTGGCATGAAACAATCAAAAATTATAGATACGACGGAGACATATCAGCATCCCCAAGCTTAATTCCTGCTCGTCCTCGAGCAGGTAAATGATAAAAAAGATAATTTTTGATGTGGAATGCTATCTAGCATAATCTTGATCATATAATCTAATCATGGCATGAATATTAAGACACGAGTGATTCAAAGCAATAGTCTATCATTTGACATTAAGAAAATAATACTTCAAGCATACTAATAAAGCAATCATGTCTTCTCAAAATATCATGGCTAAAAGAAAGTTATCCCTACAAAATCATATAGTCTGGCTATGCTCCATCTTCATCACACAAAGTATTAAATCATGCACAACCCCGGTTTTAGCCAAGCAATTGTTTCATACTCTAGTATTCTCAACTTTTTCAACTTTCACGCAATACATGAGCGTGAGCCATGGATATAGCACTATAGGTGGAATAGAGTATGGTGGTTGTGGAGAAGACAAAAAGAAGGAGATAGTCTCACATCAACTAGGCGTATCAACGGGCTATGGAGATGCCCATCAATAGATATCAATGTGAGTGAGTAGGGATTGCCATGCAACGGATGCACTAGAGCTATAAGTGTATGAAAGCTCAAAAGAAACTAAGTGGGTGTGCATCCAACTTGCTTGCTCATGAAGACCTAGGGCAATTTGAGGAAGCCCATCATTGGAATATCCAAGCCAAGTTCTATAATGAAAAATTCCCACTAGTATATGAAAGTGACAACATAGGAGACTCTCTATATGAAAAACATGGTGCTACTCTGAAGCACAAGTCACTACTGGAATCAGCAAATTTGCCGTCTACCAGTTCTTTGCCGTCAGCTGGCGGATGGCAAAGCAGCTCTTTGCCATCCATTTCCAGAAAACAGACGGCAAAGAACTAGCTGACGGCAAAGAAGCTCTTTGCCATCAGCCACCTCTTTGCCGTCTGCTAGCGGACGGCAAAGAAACTTTGCCATCCGTCAGCAGACGGCAAAGAGGGAGGTGGGCCCACTAACGAGCTGCTTACAAAAAACCCTAAAGGCCCCCCTCTTTGCCGTCTGCTAGCAGACGGCAAAGAGTGAAAAGGCAGACGGCAAAGGCGGGGCAGACGGCAAAGAATTGAGTTAACTAACGGCAGCGGCCACCCCGCCCCTCTCTCTCTGTTTCTCTCCCTCTCCTCCCTGACGACCACCGCACGCGCGCCGCCCCCACCACCCGCCGCCGCCCCACCACCCCGCCCCTCTCTCTCTCCCCGGCGCCCCCGACGCCCCACCGCCACCGCCCCCGCCGCGCCACCCGCCGCCCCCGACGCCCCACCGCCCCGTCCCCCATCCCCTCTCTCTCCACTACTCTCTTGCGCTCGCCGCCGTCCCCATCTCGCGCCGCCACCCCGCCCCGTGCCGCCATCCCCGTCCGCCGGCGCCACCCCGTCCCCGCGCGTCGCCCTCCTCCAACGCCGCCACCCCTGCCTCCTCCAGCCCACCGCCACCGGCCTCCTCCACCTACACCGCCGGCGTCGGCCTCCTCCACCTCCACCAACGCCGGCTTCCACCTCCCCCACTCCGGTGAGCCCCCTCCCCCTCTCTATTTTTTCATTTTTATCTGTTTTAGTAATTTTTGTGTTCTGTTTTAGTATTAGTTAAATCTAGTTTAGTTGTAGTTAGGTTAATTAGTTGTAGTTAGTTGTAGAAGATGTAAAAAATGTAGTTTAGTTGTAGTTAGTAAGATTTTAGGAATTAGGGTTACTTAGCTTATTTAGTTAGGTCTAGCATTAGTTAAAGGAGAGGAGGAGAAGAAGAAGAGGAGGAGGAGAAGAGGAGAGGAGGAGAAGAAGAAGAGGAGGAGGAGAAGAAAAAAAGAAGAAGAAGAAGAAGAAGAAAAAAAAGAGGAGAGGAGGAGGAGAAGAAGAAGAAGAAGAAGAAGAAGAAGAAGAAGAAGAAGAAGAAGAAGAAGAAGAAAAGGAAGAAAAGGAAGAAGAGGAAGAAGAAGAAAAGGAAAAAGAGGAAAAATAGAAGAAGAGGGGAAGAAGAAGAAAACGACACCCCGAAACCCCGACCCGACCCCGACACGGCACCCCGACCCCGACACGGCACCCCGACCCCGACACGGCACCCCGACACCCCAACAGCCCGACCCCGACACGGCACCCCGACGCCGACCCCGACACCCCGACCCCGACACGGCACCCCGACCCCGACACGGCACCCCGACACCCCGACAGCCCGACACCCCGACACCCCGAAACCCCGACACCTCGACACCCCTACACCACGACACCCAGACACGACACCCCCGACACGACACCCCGACCCCGACACGACACCCCCGACACGACACCCCGACCCCGACACGACACCCCGACACCCCGACACCCAGACACGACACCCCCGACACCTCTTCGGCCTCCTGTTGATGAAACTTGCCGGTCTTCGTGCCGATGAAACTTGCTAGTTATGAGGTATTCAATTTTTTTATGTTGTACTAATTTCGTTTACTCTTTGTCATTGCAGGTATTGACAGATGGTGGGCGCGGGTCGAGAGCGCTCCGAGCCTCCTTCCTCGACGCGTGCTGGGAGGGGTGCTATTATTCCGCCCGAGCACCTCTGGAGAGCACTGGTACACAGTATGCAGACACCGGGGGGCGCTCCTTCTTCGGCCAGGAGAGGTCGGGGGAAGACGAAGAGGGGTGCTAGAGGTGGACGTGGCGGCGGGAGAGGTAGGAAGGCTGCTGTGCCTTCCTCGCCGCCACCCCCAGCTGATTCTCCCGACCACAGGAGTGCTCCGTCTCAGGTGGACCCGTCTGACTTGGACCTGTCTCGGACTCCGGTCCACGAGCCTCGGGCCGACGAGCCTCGGGTCGCCGAGCCTTCGTCCCAGGAGACTCCGGTCCCAGAGTCTTCATCCCAGGAGACTCCGGTCCCAGAGTCTTCGTCCCAGGAGACTCCGGTCTTAGAGTCATGGAGAGGGACATGGAGGAGAGGACGGCTAGGCTGGTGGAGGAGGAGAGGAACCGGAACGACGCGTCTCACCGGGCCCTATACGAGCTCCTCGTGGTAAGTTTCTCCTGCATATTAGCCAAATCATGCACGTAATGTTCGTTTCATAACTAACTAATATGACTGACTCGTGAAAACAAAATGTGCAGATCGTGTGCCAGAACAACGGTCAGACCCCTCCGCCGATGCCCCAGATTGGTATAGCGCCCACGGTGAGTTTCATTTGAATGGTCATTAGTTACTAGTATTCACATTTGAGTTGCATCATGCTAACGAGACATTGCAAATGATATTTGGTGTAGCATGCCTCCCGACAAGCATCGACCGATCCTTCTCCGTCTGGCACAACCCCGACCGGTCCTTCTCCGTCTCACACTGGCGCAAGCCCGACCGGTCCTTCACCTCTGTGATGATGGTAAGTTTTCCCAAGTGTTTTGCTTAACAAATGCATACTTAGCTTAAGAAATGACCTATTTAGCTCCAAAATGACCTATACTTAGCTTATTTTCCTCGAAAATGACATAATAACCTTACTTAGCTCCAAAATGACATATTTTACCTAGGATAGCTATCAAATGACCTATACTTAGCATTTTTCCCTCCAAAATGACTTAATATGCTTAGTTAGCTAAAAAATGGCATAACTACCTAGGATAGCTCAATAATGATCTATACTTAGCTTAGCTAGTTCATTTATGACATAATTAGCTTACTTAGGTAAAAAATGGCATAATAACCTTGGTTTAGCTCCAAACTGTCATATCATTAGTTTATTTTCCTCCAAAATGACAAAATAACCTTACCTAGCTCCAAAATGACCGATTTTAACTAGGATAGCTCAAAAATGACCTACACTTACCATTTTGTCCTCCAAAATGAATAAATATGCTTAGTTAGCTCAAAAATGGCATAACTACCTAGGTTAGCTCAAAAATGACCTATACTTAGTTTCTTTAGTTCATTTATGACATACTTAGCATACTTAGGTCAAAAATGGCATAATAATCTTGGTTACCTCCAAAATGACATTGACTTAGCTTATTTTCCTCGAAAATGACATAATAACCTTACTAACCTCCAAAATGACCTATTTACCTAGCTTAGCTCTAAAATGACCTACACTTAGCATTTTTACCTAGCTTAGCTAAAAAATGGCATAATTACCTAAGTTACATTCGTTAGAAGAAGAAGAAGATAAAGAAGAGGAGAAAAAGAAAGAGAAGAAAAATTCTTCTTCTTCTACTTCTACTTCTTCTTGTTCTTCTTCTTGTTCTTCTTCTAACTTTCTTCTTTCCCAATTTGCAGATTTGCTTTAGATCACGGAAGCTTGCGTTGATGGAGTCTACTCTTCTCCTTGTCCTTCCTTTTTGTTTTGATTTTGTAGGATGGACAATGTGAAACTTGCTACCTATATATGTATGTATGGATGAAACCATTGTATGCTTGTTGTTGGATATATGTTGGCTATATATATATATGTTGCATATGGACTTTTGAGTTGGTATGTATATGTGTTGGATGATCATATCCATATGGCAGGGATATGTAAGCTTGTTGAAAGTATTTTCAAATGTATGTATATATATATATATATCTGTGAAATTGAATGAATTTAAGAAAAAACAGAAAAAACAGGGGCTATACAGGCTCTTTGCCGTCTGCTGGCAGACGGCAAAGAGCTTTGCCATGAGCCAGCAGACGGCAAAGCTGCCACGTGGCAGCTACCTGTGCAACCTGCGGGGCACTGGGCTGGCCTATGTGGTTGCTTTGCCGTCTGCTGGCAGACGGCAAAGAACTTTGCATCTTTGCCGTCAGCCAGCAGACGGCAAAGCACGCCGTTAACCCCTTAACGGACCTAAGCTGCCACGTGTGCCGTCCATATCCTTTGCCGTCTGCTGGCAGACGGCAAAGACCTTTGCCGTCTGCTGGCAGACGGCAAAGACCTTTGCCTCTTTGCCGTCGGCCAGCAGACGGCAAAGTGGCCTTTACCGGACCTTGTTCAGCCGGATGTGGTGCCGTCTGCTGGCTGACGGCAAAGACCTTAGCCGTCCGCAATTCATGCCTTTGCCGTCAGCCATGGCAGACGGCAAAGTTGTTGATTCCAGTAGTGAGTGTGGTAAAGGATAGTAGCATTGCCCCTTCTCTCTTTTCTCTCATTTTTTATTTTTATTATATTTTTTTCCTTTTTTTTGGTGGGCTTCTTTGGCCTCTTTTTTTTTGTAAAGTCCGGAGACTCATCCCAACTTGTGAGGGAATCATAGCTTCCATCATCCTTTCCTCACATGGGACAATGCTCTAATAATGATGATCATCACACTTTTATTTACTTACAACTCAAGAATTACAACTCGATACTAGAACAAAATATGACTCTATATGAATGCCTCCGGCAGTGTACCGGGATGTGCAATGATCTAGCGTAGCAATGACATCAAAAAATGGACAAGCCATGAAAACATCATGCTAGCTATCTTACGATCATGCAAAGCAATATGACAATGATGGTGCGTGTCATAATAAACGGAACGGTGGAAGTTGCATGGCAATATATCTCGGAATGGCTATGGAAATGCCATAATAGGTAGGTATGGTGGCTGTTTTGGGGAAGAGAATATGGTGGGTTTAATGCACCGGCGAAAGTTGTGCGGTACTAGAGAGGCTAGCAAAGGTGGAAGGGTGAGAGTGCGTATAATCCATGGACTCAACATTAGTCATAAAGAACTCACATACTTATTGCAAAAAATTATTAGTCATCAAAACAAAGTACTACACGCATGCTCCTAGGGGAAGGGTTGGTAGGAGTTAACCATCACGCGATCTCGACCTCCGCACAAAGGATGACAATCAATAAATAAAGCATGCTCCGACTTCTTCACATAACGGTTCACCATACGTGCATGCTACGGGAATCACAAACTTTAACACAAATATTTCTACCAATCCACAATTACTCACTAGCATGACTCTAGTATCACCATCTTTATATCGCAAAACTATTGCAAGGAATCAAACATATCATATTCAGTGATCTACAAGTTTTATGTAGGATTTTATGACTAACCATGTGAATGACCAACTCCTGATAACTCTCTAAATAGATATAAGTGAAGCATGATAGTTTAATTCTTTCTACAAAAGATATGCCCATGCTCTAACAAATATAAGTGAAGCAAAAGAGCATTCTACAAATGGCGGTTTTCTATGTGTAGAGAAACAGGCAATCCAAACTTCAAATGATATAAGTGAAGCACATGAAGCATTCTACAAAGCCATACTCAAAAGATATAAGTGAGGTGCAAATAGCCTTCTATAAATCAACCAAGGTCTTTCTCATACCAGCATGGTGCATTATTAAAATAAAAATAAAAAGCACACGACGCTCCAAGATTTACGCATATCATGTGAGGAATAAAAAGATACCTCCAAGTAAAATTACCGATGGTTGTTAGAAGAACGAGGGGATGCCTTCCCCAAGCTTAGTTTCTTGGGAGTCCTTGAATATTACCTTGGGGTGCCTCGGGCATCCCCAAGCTTAGTCTCTTTCCACTCCTTATTCCTTCATCCATCGTGATCTCACCCAAAACTTGAAAACTTCAATCACACAAAACTTAACAAAACCCTCGTGAGATCCGTTAGTAATAATAAAGCAAATTACAACTTTAAGTACTGTTGCCAACCATTTCATATTTTGTTTTTGCATTTTAGATACTGTAATATAACTTTTCCATGGCTTATACCACCAATACAATCGATAGTTTCATCAAAACGAGCAAAACAATGCATCAAAAACAGAATCTGTCAAAAACAGGACAGTCTGTAGTAATCTGAACATTCACCATACTTCTGTAACTCTAAAAATTCTGAAAAATTAGGACGTGGTCAAGAATTTGTATAACAGTATTGTGTAAAAATTTCAGAATTTTTTCATGCTCCAGTAAAATATAGAAATTCAAACACTGCAGCGAAAGTTTCTGTTTTTACACCGCACATATCAAACAAGCAATTTAAACATCCTAAAGGTAATTCTTGGCACATTATTTTTATAATACAATGGATTTGTACAAGGGGATAATTATTTTTGTTGAAAAGTTTCTATAATCAAGATTCACAAAGTTTCCATGGGCATGAACAAAGTTCAAGGCTAGCCCCCACTTCAACGTTGCTCGTCTTTCTCAGTTTCACTTTTCTTTTTGAAAAAGTTTTAAGTTCCCCACTTTATTTTTTTGTTTTTAAACTATATAAAAGCACACAACAGAATAAAATGACTCTCTAAAACTTCCGGGTTGTCTCCCTGGCAGCGCTTTCTTTAAAGCCATTAAGCTAGGCATAAAGTGCTCAAGTAACGGATCCACCCGGATCCCAAGGTATATCAAAGCCAATTTTAATTAACAATGATTTGTAATTTAGTAGTGAGCACAAAGTAACATATATCATGCAACAATGAAGTCTAACTCTCTTCCTATGCATTGGCATATCATAAAAGAACAATTCATGCACATCAAGTAAAGGCCAATACATACCATAAGCAGTTTCTTGCAATTTTATCATATTGGAAACATAGAGAGGTGGAGATGTAGTTCCTCTCTCATAATAATTGCAAGTAGGAGCAGCAAGCACATGCATATTATATCTATCAAAATCATCATGTGTAATAGTAAAAGGCAACCCATCTATATAATCCTTAATAAGTGCAAACTTCTCCGATATAGGGTAGTTGGAAGAATTCAAAAAGATAATAGGACTATCATGTGTGGGTGCAATTGCAAAAATTTCACGTTTAACATAAGGAACTATAGCAAGTTCATCTCCATAAGCATCATTCATATTGGCATCATGGCCACAAGCATAGCAAGCATCAAGTTCATCAAAAAGGGATATTTCAAACGAATCCAAGGGATCATAGCTATTATCATAGCATTCATCCTTCGGTAAGAACGAAGGGAAATTAAACAATGTATGAGTTGAAGAGTTACTCTCATTAGAAGGTGGGCACGTGTAGCTAGTCCACTCTTCCTCCTTTTGTTCTTCGCTCTCCTCGTCATCTTTTTCATCTAATGAGCTTACAATTTCAGCAACTTCCTCTTCCATAGATTCCTGCAAAATATTAGTCTCTTCCAAGGCAGCGGTCATTCTTTCAGTAAACTCTTTAACATAACCATTAGAAGCATAGTTTTCATAGCAATATTTAAGTATGGCAAAATTTTCAGATTTGTAAAGAGTAGCATCATACTTTTCAATGAAAGAAGCAATTTCATAGGCACCCTTAAAAGCAACAAATTCTTCAATTTGTTAAACATCATTATAGCAATAGGCCTCCTTGGCATAAGAGGGTAATATTTCATTATCATTAAACACACATTGGTAGGGAAGGTGTTTTTTAGCTTCTTTAGAACAACAAGTAAAATCATGCAATTCACACAAGTTCCAAGCATAACAACACAAAGTATTAATTTGATGCCACAAGAGTTTCCCTTTTTGAGATATGCGGTGTCGCACATAATGAGCATGCTAATTTAATGACTTTCCCTCAACTAAGCTAGTTGGGTTTTCAGCACGAGCACAAGTGGATCGAAGATAACCCAAGTAATATTCTTCGGTGGTACGGAACACTAGTGGTTCATCAACTTTTGGAGCAGCAAGTACAACTAATTTTTTTGGTATTTTACGTTTCCTACCCATATCTAAAGATAGAAAACAACTTAGAACAGAAAATAAAAATTACTTAGTGATAAAGCGAACAAGCACACACGAGAATATTCACCCCACGCTATTGCTCCCCGGCAACGGCGCCAGAAAAAGGTCTTGATAACCCACAAGTATAGGGGATCAGTTGTAGCCTTTCTCGATAAGTAAGAGTGTCGAACCCAACGAGGAGCTAAAGGTAAAAGAAATATTCTCTCAAGTTCTATCAACCACCGATACAACTCTACGCACGCTTAACGTTCGCTTTACCAAGAACAAGTATGAAACTAGAAGTACTTTGTAGGTGTAACGGGATAGGTTTACAAGATAATAAAGAACACGTAAATAAAATCTAGGGTCTGTTTAGATAAAGAAACAACTAAGTTAGTTTTAGTAGAGAGCTTTTTGTCACAAGAAAGTTATTTGTCCCTAGGCAATCGATAACTAGAGCGGTAATCATTATTGCAATTTTATATGAGGGAGAGGCATAAGCTAACATACTTTCTCTACTTGGATCATATGCACGTATGATTGGAACTCTAGCAAGCATCCGCAACTACTAGAGATCATTAAGGTAAAACCCAACCATAGCATTAAGTATCAAGTCCTCTTTACTCCCATACGCAAACAACCTACTTACTCGGGTCTGTGCTTCCGTCACTCACGCCACCCACCATAAGCGAATCATAAACATATTGCAAACCCTACAGCGGGGATCCCTCATGCTTGCGCGACACGGAGAGCACCATAGGACAGCTCCAATAATAAAACATGCAACTCAAACCAATCATGATCATCAATCAACACATAGGACAAAACGGATCTACTCAAAAATCATAGGATAGCCTTACATCATTGGGAAATAATATATAGCGTTGAGCACCATGTTTAAGTAGAGATTACAGCGGGAAGAAGAGGTGTTGAACCGCTGCATAGAGGGGCAGAGAGTTGGTGATGACGGCGGCGAAGTTGTTGGTGTAGATCGCCGTCACGATGATGGCCCCGGCGGCGTTCCGGTGCCACCGTGAGAGAGGGGGAGAGAGCCCCCCTCTTCTTCTTGTTCCTTGGCCTCCCCCCTAGATGGGAGGAGGGTTTCCCCTCTGGTCCTTGGCTTCCATGGCGGCGGAGGGGCGAGAGCCCCTCCGAGATTGGATCCCTCTCTCTGTTTCCTTCTGTTTTCTGCGTTCCAGATTCTGGCCTTTCACCGTTTCTCATACTCCCCGAGATCCGTAACTCCGATTGGGCTGAAATTTTAACACGATTTTTACCCGGATATTAGCTTTCTTGCAGAGAAAGAAGGGCCCCAACCGCCTTACGGGGTGACCACAAACCACCCTGGCGCGCCCAACCCCCCAGGGCGCGCCCCTATGGCTTGTGGGCCCCTCGGGCACCGCCTTCTGTTGATTCCACTTCCCAAAATTCACATATATTCCAAAAAAACTCTCTGTAAGTTTTTATCGCGTTTGGACTTCGTTTGGTATGGATATTCTGCGAAACAAAAAACATGCAACAAACAGGAACTGGCACTGGGCACTGGATCAATATGTTAGTCCCAAAAATAGTATAAAAAGTTGCCAAAAGTATATGAAAGTTGTACAATATTGGCATGAAACAACCAAAAATTATAGATAGGACGGAGACGTATCATTCAGCGGTTTAAAAGTTCCCAAAAATTCTGAAAAGATACTTAAACATCGCTAAAATAATATAATAAGATCCAATGGAGCGACTGCAGAAAATTAATTTGCGTGCCCTATTCGAAAAAATGAATATTTCAGCTCACCCAGACTGCGAAGCACCGATAAGTGCATGTCTAGTTTGGCCGCGTATAATTAGCCTACGATACACACGATACGCAAGCGATATATGTATCGCTGGACTGTCATGTTTTCTGATTAAAATAAGTAAAAAATGCAGATACGCGAGTGGGGACATTGTTGTCACTGCAGGGACATAGGAAACATATATCCATTACATAAGCAAGCTAAAAGCCAGCTGCTTTACTGTTTTTTAAAATTTTATGCTTATTATGTGTTACGTCCATATCAAATTATAATACTACTATATGATGTAGTAATTTTCAAGTACCACGAGGATTGAGGAAATTGATGATCATCGAGTTATTGAGGATTTCAAGAGGCAACAAATGGAGCAGTATTTTTATCTCATTCCTAGCATTCAATTATTTATTTTCTTTATTACATGGCACCCTATATCCTATATAATTAAGAAGTTCACCCCCAGTACAAGATTTATCTCAACATGCAGCATAGACACGTCACACCTCATGCAGTCCCACACAGCCCATCTCCTCAGGTCTCACCACATGCAGACCATCCACCTCACTAAATTTTCCACCGCAGAAAAATATTTAGTTTTCTCTTATAATAATCACTGATTAATTACTTACTCATTGCTCCACGCTGCCAACCATAATTTAGTCCCAGCGTTTCTGTGCCCATGTCTCTCCCTAATTTACTCTCCCTGTAATTGATTTGCCATGGCTCTCTTTATTTCCAGCTGTAGGTCATCTCCATCATCTCCCCAATTAACTCCCCTAGAGATGCAAGCCTTGAGGCCCTGCGCCATGGAGAGGATGGTCGACATGGTTACTTGACGACATGGCCCTCCACAAGCTCAAACCTGAAGAACCTGCAGAGGATGGTAGCTCCATCTTCTTTTCTAGGTACGTAGAGCCCTTGCCTAGGCTCAACCGCTGCCCCCCTGGAACGCTGTGAACTTAAACGGTGACATGTTGTGGAACATGCAGGCTAGTATCTAGTTGTCTCGGGGGCCCAGTTGTATTCCATCCGCCCCATGGAGTTGGGCAGTAATTCATCATACACCGAGACATATCTTGGTCTCGTCCGGCAAGACCTTTCCTTCGATGGCGCCATTGACCACGCCCATGAGTCAGTAACTAATCTCTTACCTTAATCCTCAATCAAATCTCTCAAATTTACCTCGCGGGGCTGTATGTATGTTTCCTCTCGTACAAGTTATAGTATTGGGCGAAATTTAGAGTTCCTTATGTGCCTCCCACCATCACGCGATCTGATTCATGTCAGGTTGTTTCTGGTTGCTCCATGACACCATTCATAATCCTTCTCTACTATACTAAGTATGAAGTTATCCTACATGGTTTGCTTATTGTTTTGTGGACAGGCACATAAATGAATGATTGTTTGTATTATTTTATATCCCAACGAGGCATGGTAATTGGTTGTTCTTCTTGATTGCTATCAAGTTGTGCTATCTAATTTAGTACTCATGTTTTTTTTGAAAGCAAAACTGTAAGGGAAGCCCCCCACAGCGAGTTTTTGTTTTGAATAATCAGAACCCAAATTCGCGCCCGTGAGGACTTGAACCTGGGTGGCTGGGTTGTACATCAACTCCACTAGCCAGGTGAGCTAGGCTCACTTCTTAGTGACTTTTTAAATTTCTGAAGGTGGCCCTACTGATTTTATTAATGCTTCATGCTCAAGTAGCAAATGATTGATCTGTTGCACTCACTTAGATCATCGTATCTTGCAGGCACCTTCTTCTTTCTTCTTTGACTTTCAATATAAGTTGGATCTCTCAATTGTGAAATGCCATATTTTCTAGTTATCCTCTACAAGCACAATTGTACTGTTTGTCACCAATCTCAGTATGTGAAAGCAAAACTTCTCCCTAGGTGGTTTTGGTAATTAATAACAACATATATTTCATTGGACTAATGTTTCCACCAAGTGTATCTCAGGAAAAAGTTCAATGATGGGTTGGCTAAAGGATAGTGTGGAGAACCTCACCAAGGAAAGGAAGGAATAGGATTGGCCATGCTTCAAGCAACAAGACTCTACATTTTATATTTTGTGAGAAATCACTTTGAGTCCATAGGAAAGCCAATACTATTAAAAGGGGATGAGGTAAATATGATGATCTGGTTGCTCAAGTCCTTAGAGATTAGCCACCAAAAATACTCACCCACTATCCCACACATATCTTCTGTCCAAAGCCATAAGTCAAAATTCGGTGACACCAACATTCCCATTCGGATCCACCGAGTTTTCCCTAGACAGAAGCCAAACCAAACCCTAGCATCTCGGTACTACTAACATTCCATTCGGTGCAACCGAAACTAGTGACCAACTCTCTGTTAGCCATTTTTAAGAATCGGTCACACCGAGTCTTGAGAATCGGTCTCACCGAGTGTTGGACTAACTCTCCGTTAACCAGTTTCTTGAAATCGGTCCCACCGAGTTTGAGGAATCGGTCTCACCGAGTTTTGGTAACTGCCTAGGTCACCCATATCCGTACCATCGAGATTCATATATTGGTCTCACTGAAAATGCCAAAGTTGCCACATTTTGCACTAGTCGGTGCAACCAAGTTTTCACTTCGGTTTCACCGAGTTGGGCAATAATGTTGTAACGGTTGGATTTTTGGAGATGCCTATATATACCCCTACACCACCACTCACTCGCAAAAAAAGCACTCAGAACATACACTCACTTGCCATATCGAATTTTATGAGAGAGAACCACCTACCCTTGTGTTGACGTCAAGATTATCCACTCCAACCATATGGATCTTGATTTCTAGTCTCCCCAAGTTGCTTTCCATCCAATCAATCTCTCCTACCCATGCAAATCTGTGAGAGAGTGATTGAGTGTTGAGGAGACTATCTTTTGAAGCACAAGCGGAAGGGGTTCATCATACTACCACATATATTACCTTTTGTAGGGTGGTGCCTCCTAGATTGGTTAGGTGTCGCTTGGGAGCCTCCTTCTTCGTGATTCTGGAGTTGAACCAAGAGAGTTTGTAAGGGCAAGGAGATTGCCTACTTCGTGAAGATCTACCCATAGTGAGGCTAGTCCTTCGTGGAAAGAAGCCGTTATGGAATAGACGAGGTTGCTACTTCGTGGACCCTTTGTTGGAATCGGGGCTCCGCAAAACCCAACAAGGCTCGAACACTGGGGCGTGTGCGAAGATGTCAACCGGCTCGGAGTCCCAACTTGTCACCCTACGGCCTAGCTGCGTCGAGTAAGTTTTGGAGAGGAAAAAGATGGACACAGAGATTTACCCAGGTTCGGGCCACCTTGCGATGTAAAACCCTACTCCTGCTTTGTGGTGGATTGGCCTCACGAGGAGGCTGTGGATGAACTAGTACAGTGGTTGGGTCACCTCGCGAGGGCTCTTGGGGTGATGAACTTGGCCCGATTCAACCTCACCTCTACGGTGGGAGCTTGTCCCTATTTATAGCATCCACGGTCCTCTTCCCCCATCGAACAGGCGGGAAGGGATCCCACAATGGCCAAATTTGAAAGGGGACAAGAGGTACATCCTATCCTGACTAAAGGTGGTATTCGCCTGCAAAGCTTCTCGGCGTGACACAGTGGTGGGCTCGGCGATGACATCCGTCCTGCCGAGCTCGTGGTTTCGGTCCTCTGGCACCGGAAAGGAAACCTTTGGGGGGTTCCTCGAGAACCCGCGTATGTCCCTGCTTCCTTAGCACCAAAGAGGAAATTGTCCTCCCTCTGCGCCCCCCTGGCGCCCTCCTGGCTAAGCCATCAGAACCCACGTCATCCCGGCCTCACAAGGCCGGGTGCTTGCATAGGTATCTCCGCTCCTCGGGAGGCGGCCTGAAGGGGTGGCACTCCTCCGGAGGTCTTGGTATTGTCTTCCTCGTGAGGCGGGGGCTCTCGCGAGGGCCTTGACTTGGGTGGCCCGTTGTAGGGCCGTACTGGGCCTTCGTGGTGGGCCATGCGCTGGGCTACAGGCAGGCAGGTCTGGGTACCGCCAATTCCAGAACGCCGACAGTAGCCCCCGGGTCCAAGGCGTGCCACCCTGGCTTCGAGATGAAGGCAAGGGGCGCAGGGTGAAGCGCCGCGGGCCCCAAATCGCCTGTGGGCCAGGCTCTATGCGTGGAGCGCAACGGGGAACAGACACCTCTGCCCCTAATCGCCTCGGCAACTGTCCAGGCTGACGAAAGTCTGGCGCCCTCTCCGGAGCCCTCATTGCTCTCCTTCCCTGCGCCTTGCTCTCCTTCTCAGATCCCCTTTCCTCTGTGAGAAACTCCTCTAGGTCTTGGCATAGCGTCGCTCTTCCTCTTGCTCTTCTGCCTCCAGGATTCTTCGGATGGCGCCTGCTGGGAAGACGAAGCCCGAGGCTGCAGCCTCGACCCCCTCTTCTCCCTCTGCAGCGCTCACGACATCCTCCATTGCCAAAGAGGAGGATCTCGCATCCGCGTTTCCGTTGACTGTGGGGGACTCCAACGAATGGGGGAGGACCTTGATCTGGTGTGGCTCAGCAGAGCGGCGCACCCTGGCAAAGACGGTCTATCCCTTCTTCCTCCACAGCGTCTTCTGTGGGCTCGTCCCGCCCTTCTCAGGGTTCTTCTCTGCCATCCTCGCGCACTACGGGATCCAAGATCTCCACCTTCAGCCCAACTCCATCTTGCTCTTGTTGATCTTTGCCTTCTACTGCGAGGCCTTCGTAGGCGTGAAGCCTTCGGTGGCCCTCTTCCGCCACTACTTCAGCATGCGGCTCCATGACAGCACGCAGCGGTCGGGGTGTGCTTGCTTCGTCGCGGTCCAGAGCGGCAATGTGCTCCTGAAGGCCGGGAACAAGGTGGAAGGCTACCAGCACTGCTGGGTCTTCTTGGATGTCCAGGGGGTCGAAGCGCATCTAGAGCTCCCGACGAGGCTGCCCGAGAAGACTCTCGAGTGGGCCTCTGCGAAGCTCACCGACCCCCGGGCGACACCCTACTTGAAGCGGATCTCCTCGTACATGGCCGCCGGGAAACTGACCGGGGCGATGATGGTGAAGGAGTTCGTGACACAGCGCCTGGCGCCGCTCCATCAGCACTCGAAGCCCATATGGGAGTACGAGGGCATCAGAGATGCCATCAGGCTCCGATCCGCCAGCCTGACAGGCGAGGAGCGGGACAAGGCCCTGAACACTTTGCTCTTCAACAATCCCGGGGACCTTCCCGAGGCCTATGCCCCACTATACCGCCATGACGACGACAGGGCGCTGGCCACCGCCATGCTCGATTTCGACAACCTGGGGCTCACGCCATCCGGGCTCCCCCATCCCATGGTGCTGGTGTCCTCTGGCGACACCAGTGGCAGAGAGGATTCAGAGGAGACCGTGGATGACAGGGGTGAGGCGTCCCCTCCGTCGCAGAGCGTGCCCTTCTGCAGCCTTGATGATGATGATGACGGTACCAACCAGCCCCCAGCCGCTGGCTCCCAGCGCATCGCCCGGGTACACCGGGGTCCGGGGCCTTCCCTTCTAACCGCTCGGACGTCCGGCCGGACGAACCCGAAGAAACGCACGGCCGCGGTTCCTCAGGGCGCCCTCCGCACCCCTCCGGGCGACAGCACCACGCCGGGGGTCGGCGAGGAGCACCCCGCTCGCCCTCTGGACGCGGCCAAGTCCGCGCCGAAAGGAAGCGGGGGTGTTCCGACCAGCGCCGAGGTGGAGAAGAAGAGGAAGTTGGTCGCGTGCGAGGAGTAAGTAACCTTGTTCGCCTCTGTTTGATCTTGAACAGCGCATGTGCTCACGGCCCTCCTCCTCTCATTGGCCAGGGTCGAGGTCGTGCCGAAGAGGAAGAAGGCGAGCGCTGAGCCAAAGGAGCCCCCTGCCCTAGGGGCGCCGTCGGCTTTGTGCCGCGATGGAAGCAAGGCGCGCCAGCCCAGCGCGCCGCTTGGAGGACCGACCGCCGGGAGTGAGGGGGCTCTCGTGGCGGCGTTTCCTGCCGCAGCCATAGTGGCCCCAACGCTGATGGAGGGGGCGGCTCCTAGCCCCCTCCTGGTGGAGTCTGCTCCCGTGGTCGCAGAGATGCAGCCTCGGGAGGAGCCAGCCCCCACGGGCCAGCTGGGCGTGGGGTCGCCCGCGCTTGCTGTGATGGAGGAGAAACTGGCGCCCCCGGCTCCCCAAGTTAGCCATGCCGCCGGTGCGCCGGTGCCGCCTCCTGGTCCGGTTCTAGCACTTGTGCGATGTGGTCCTCTGATCAGGTCCGGTGCCTTGGATGAGGCCTACACCATGCTCGGCAGGCTCCGGGCCGACCTCCAAGATGCTGAAAGGTGCCTCGCGAAGGAGCGCCTTGGGCTCGTTTCGGGGTGGTCCCAGGCCGAGACGGCCACACGGACGGCCTGGAGCCGAGCCAAGGCTGCCATCGCGAAGAGCGAGAAGGAGGCCGCTGAGGCCAAGGCGGCCCGAGACGCAGTACTGGACGAGGCGGAGTCTGCCAGGGCGCGCTGCGGCGAGGCGGAGGCCCACCTGAAGGTCTTTCACGATGAGCAAGCTGCACTCGCGCAACAACTTCATGAGTAGGGGGAGGTCCTCAAGGTCCACGAGGCGGAGCTCGCAGATCGCAACTCCGTGCTGTCCCGTGTGGCTGACGGCCAGGCCAAGGAAAGCGAGCGCCTGGCCAAGCTGAAGGAGGAGGTGGAAGAGGCTCAGGCGTCCCACGGCCGGCGCGTCTCCGAGACAACGATCTAGCTGGAGGCCAGGGAGAAGACCCTCGCCGTTGCCGAGGAGAAGGCGGCCGCATAGCACGACGCCTTCCCTTCCATCGAACTCGAACTCCGCAAGTCGCTGCGCTCCATCTGCAGGGGACGACTCTGGGAGCCTTTGGTGACAACCGAAGCCGGCTACGCAGGGCTCTCCCTCAAGCTTGCTGGGGTGCTCGAAGGCGCTTCCGCCAGGGAGGACACCATTTTGGAGGACGATTGCCGCGATCTTCTCGCCACGGCCGTGACGCGGGTCTTCAGCCAGCTCTACCTCCGCGAGCCCGGCTTCAACTTTGATGTGGTGCTCGTCCCGGTTGCTCCTGCGTCCTGCGCCGCTGCGGCCGTGAAGGGCCCGGTGGACGCGTTGGTGGATAAGTTCACCTGCATCGCCACCGCCAAGCCCCCGGCGGCGGAAGCAAGCGTTGGTGACGACGGTGGCAGCAGCGTTGACGATGAGGTTGTCGTGGCAGAGGTAGCTGGCGGCGTCGGCCATGGCGGTGGCGGCCCTTCCCCCTAGATCTTACCCTGCAACATTCGCGGTGCCTCGCGGAGGCGTGAGACTCTGAATTCACAAGACATTCGGCGCCTGTAATAATTGCTTGAATTTTCCTTGAATTTCGTGATTTCCTTAGGTGCCTTGTTTCCTTCCCGTTTTCTTTTGTGCTCTACGTCGGCGGAGCCTAGTCCTGCGCATACCTCAACCGCCGTTGGGGCGTCCGGATCGCCAGGAAAAGACCAAGGGGCGAGGGGTTACGTGACCTGTGAGGCCCCTGAGTCGCGATGCTCAGGGGTCCCCCTTGATGTGCAAGCAGCACCCACGAAGGAAACATGGCGACACCAGGGTAAATTTGGGGGTGCCTTACTGCTCTGCATCGGCAGGGCCCAATCCCGCGCATACCTCGGCCGCCGTTGGGGCGTCCGGATCGCCAGGACGAGACCAAGGGGCGAGACGCTACGTGACCAGTGAGACCCCTGAGTCGTGATGCTCAGGGGTCCCCCTTGACGTGCGAGTAGTGCCCGTAAGGTGAATTCGTACCTGTTTCACCAGCTTTTACCTGGGAGGGACGCGAGAAGACCAGGTACCAGAACATGGTGAGGTGGCTCACGCCAGGTCTGCCCTGAGCGTAGCGCCCGGCCAGCCCCCTCGCGTGTGCATCCCAGGGGAACGCTACGTGACGGGGCTGTGCGAAGAGCCGGGAGGCCATCCTGAGGTTGGTGCAACTGCTAGGGCGCCCTCAGTTGTTTATCCCCCAGCGCGGAGCATGGGGCTTCCACTGGGCATGGGCATAGCCACTAAGCGACAGTGTCGTCCACCAGCGCGGAGCATGGGGCTTCCACTTGGGCGTGGGAAGGGAGCTCTGTGTTAGAGTCTCTGGGCGTGTACAGCCCATTAAGTTCACACTTGTGGCTTGCACGGCTGAACTAGGAGGTGTATCTGGGCACCCGTGAGCCAGCGTGGGACTCACGAGGCCCTACCTCAAAGGCGGGTTGAGCCTGAATTTTTATAGCGCGAGGAGTGCTTGCAGGACCTGTGGGGTGTGGGTAACCTGCGCCGAATGAACCTCCGAAGGCCATCGCATGAGAAGGCCAAGCACCGACGACCCCAGGAGGTGACGTGTCTGGGGCCAGGCCGCCAGACAGAGCTCAGTCATTGGGTTTATCGACGCTGCAGGGACGGACCCGAGCACAGACGTCGTGCCAAGACTTCTCATGCGACAAACCTGAGGAAAGACACCCGGCGCGCGGCTACCGTGACGGTGAAGCGCCGAACAGCGGTTATTAGAAACGAGCCGTGCACCCTGACTCACCCACACTCGATTAGCTCACGCGAGGACAAGCACCAAGGGCCTCGGCAAGGTGACGTGCACAAGGCTGGCCCGCGAGACAGAGCTCAGCCGCTTGGATTTATCGACGCTGCAGGGACAGACCCGAGCAAAGACGCTGTGCGAGCCCTTAATCATGAGGCAGTCAAAAGCGGGGTTGTAAGGGCGCGGCGGCATTCATGGTGGAGAAGCACCGGGCATGCAGTTGAAATACTTAGGAAATTCATTAATGCAGAGGAAATTCATTAAATGCAGAATCGGTCTGGTGCATGCGCAAAACGGCATAGCTGCGGGGACGTGCCCTAGCAGCTTGAGGATGGTGCAGCCCGAGGGGCGCCCTCAATTGAACAAACCAAAAGTCACCTGGCATCGGCGCTGCTGAAGCGCTGGGGTAGTCATTGAAGCTGGGTCGTCACGAGCTTGAATGCTTCGGAGGCTCGGGGGGCTCGCGAGTGTCTGGGATCTCCGGGAGATCCTCGCGGCATCAGGCCTCATAAGACGCGAGGGCGGCCTGCATGAGGCGCTGGTGAGTAGCACCCGCATTCATGAGGCCGAAGGGCATGCAGACGTAGCTGCAGGGGAAGCCCCCGCTTCGTCCGACACGCAATGGCCAGAAGAGCTCCTGCGACGAAGCCCTGTTGAGGTCCGGGATGTTGACGCAGATGCGTAGCTGCCGTCAGGGACGGCTGCCGCGCTGGGTGGCGCTGCGCGGTGCTCGCCGCGCAGGGCCTGTGCCTCCTAAAGCTCCCTGATCGCGTTGGTGATGAATTCTCTTGCGCCTGGCGCCTCGCGCCTTGCTTCTTGCTTGCGGGGGCGTGCATCGAAGCACGCCTCCGAGTGGTGCCCGAGCACTCCCCTCGTCGCATCGGTCAGGTCGGTAGACTTCCAGGTGGAAGCCCCCGAGCCTGTCTTGAGAGAGGCGCCGGGTGCGCCTTCCTATGCGAGAGGTAGAGGCGCCCCAGCGGCGGGTGTCGGGGTTGTAGCGCCAGCGGTTGAGGTTCCAGCCCCCTGGTGGCTTTTGGGGAGGAGCTGCTTCTGTTTCTTGCGGGTGTCCTTGGGGGGCGCGACGTCGCCCTCGTCGTCAGAGTTCTCGGCCGCCGCGGCCTGGTAGGAGCCCTCGAGGGAGCAGACTACATCCTTCTCGTCACAGGCGACCGTGATGATGCCGCTGCACTCTGGCATCTTGAGGACGTTGTAGCCATGCTGGACTGCCGTCATGAACTTGGCAAGGGCGGGGTACCCAAGGATGGCGTTGTACGGGAGGCCGATGTGAGCAATGTAGAAGTCGATGAGCTCGGTGTGGTAGTTGTCGCGTCTTCCAAAGGTGACTGGGAGGCGCACCTGCCCCAGCGGCATGGTAGTGCCGTCAGTCACTCCTGAGAAGGGCTTCATTGGCATGAGCTGGTCGTAGGGCACCTGGAGCATCTCGAAGGTCTCGACAGAGAGAACATTGAGACCAACGCCATCGTCGATGAGGGTCTTGGTGACGAGGACATTACTGATGACGGGTGAGCAGAGCAGAGGGAGCGCGCCCGCAGTGGCTGAGCACTTGAGTTGGTCCTTGGAATCGAAGGTGATAGCCCACTTTGACCACTTGAGGGGACGCGTGGCCTTGAGCTTCGGGAGGGCGGAGTTCACCTCGCGAGAGAACTGCTTGAAGATGTGGTGTGAGGCTGGGGCTTGAGCCCCGCCCAGGATGCAGGCGACTGCATGGGGCTCCTAGAAGCCCCCAGCCCCATCGTCACGCCGGTCGTCTTCGTTCCACCTTGGTGGCGGCGGCAGTGGAGGGAGGCCGTCCCTGTCCCGAGGACGGGCCTCCCGAGGCTCGTCGCGCTAGGGCCTATCACGAGGTTCACCACGCCAGCAGTCATTGCGAGGTTAGTCACGCCAGTCCTATCGTGAGTCGCGGTTGTCCCGACGGCCTCCGCCACGGCCTCCTCCACGACCATAGCCACAGCGACCGAGTCGCTCGTCGCGGAGCTCCCTGAGCTCTTGGCAGTCGCTGGTGCTGTGAGTGTTGGTGAAGTGGAAGACGCAGAACGGGCGGTTGCTCTTGAGGGGTTCTTCCTGGTCTCGACAGCGCTTTGCCTCGGGCTCGGCTGCCAGAACGGCGGGGTTCTTGCGTTTTGCCTCCTTGGCCTTGGTCTTCTTGTCCTCAAGATCTGCCTCCGAAAGCTCACGGAGGGAAAGTCGGCCCGCCTCAGCCTTCGCGCACTTGTTCGCCAGGTTGAACATCTCCAGAGCAGAGCATAGGTCATCATGGATGGCAAGCTCCTGTCTCATCTTGGGGTCCCTAACGCCATCGGTGAACGCCGAGATGATGACTTCATCCGACGCCTTCGGGATCTTGAGGCGGACGCTCGTGAAGCGTTGTATGTACTTTTGCAGGGTCTCTCCCTCCTGCTGCTTCACGCGCCGCAGGTCACTCACCGCCTGAGGGCGGTCCCGGGTGCCCTGGAACTTGGCGGTGAAGCGCTCACGGAGTTCCTCCCAGGAGGAGATCGATTCCTTCGGGAGGTTGAGAAGCCAGGAGCGTGTGCCATCCTTCAGAGCCATGAGGAACCAATTCGCAATGACCTTGTCGCCGTCGCCTGCCGCCTTGATGCTCAGCGAGTAGAGATGGAGGAACTCTGCTGGGTTGGCGGTGCCATCGTAACGTGGAGGGAGATCCGGCTTGAACTTGCTGGGCCAGACGACACGGCGCAGTTCTGAGGTGAAGGCCCGGCAGGCCGCTTCGCTCTCAGGCACGGCGCGGACAGGAGGAGCCTGGTCTTGACGTTCGTCCGCCGCAACCTCCGGCGGCACACGGTCTTGATGCTGGCGCTGCTGCGGGCAGAGCGAACGCACGTCACCTTGCGGCCGCGGCACCACCTGGCAGCTCACCTCGTCTCGGTCGCGCACTGGTGCCGCGCATGGCTGGTCGCGGGGACGCGCTTTGCTCCTGGGCTCGAGGTCGGCGCTTTGCAGTGACGGAGGAGTAGGAGGCGCGCCGTGGGCCATGTCGCCCGCCTGGAAGGGCTGTGGACGAAGCAAGTGGGAGGGCGCCGGGGCCTCGCCGGCAGCGTCGACGAGCTCGGCGATGCGGCCAAGTCAATCTTCGTAGCGGTCGTTGGTGGGGCGGTAACGCAGCAGCTCGCGCACCATGAGCAGCGCAGTCAGTGCTTTCGCCGGTCCGCGGCGGGAATGGGAAGACGATGCCGTGACCGGAACGGGGGACGGAGTGGCAGTGTAGCTGTCGCGCTGCATGGAGGGTGGCAGCGACGAGTCCTGCTGCTCTTGAGCAGCCGGGCCGATGGCAACATTGGCTGCAGGAGAGATGGAGCGGCGCGGGGCGCCGCGACCCTCGGGCGCCGTCTGGGCGATGCGAGCGGCCCGGCGCTCAGCACGTACTCGGCGGGCGTCAACCATGGGAGCGACGGAGTTGAGACGGGGTGAAACCGGAGGAAGATTTCGAAACATTGATATCTTTTGGTTTGTTTGCTTGTGTTAAACTTTGTTGGTGTTTGATCATACACTTGATGTGTATTGCTACTATTTGCTATTGTTGTGATGCTTATGAGATGATCATTCACCTTTGCTTGATTGCGTTGTGCTATGATATTCATTCATATTATTCTCGCACACCACCAAGTTGTATGTGACATGAAAGAGTGCCCCATGTACCTAATCGATTGTGCATTTGCATTCAAACGCAAATTCAAAATAATGCACAAATTTAGGGGGAGCTCTTGCTTATCACATACTTCTCAAAGCGGCGATTATATTCATTGATTATATCATATGTCGACGCTTTGATCTATATGTTGTCATCAATTACCAAAAAGGGGGTGATTGAAAGCACATTTGCTCCCTTGGTGGTTTTGGTAATTAATAACAACATATATGCCATTGAACTAATGTTTCCACTAAGTATATTTCAGGAAAAGTTCAATGATGGGTTAGCAAAAGGATTGTGGAGAGACCCCTAGATGCAAGGAATTGGATTGGCAATGCTTCAAGCAAAAGGACTCTACATTTTACTTTGTGAGAAATCACCTTGAGTCCATAGGAAAGCCAATACTATTAAATGGGGGTAAGGTACTGTTGGTGAACAATATGCTCCACGTGCACAAGTGTTAGTCACCAAAAACACCCACAAACTCCTCCACAAAAGTCTGTCCAAGCCTATCATGAAAATCGGTGAAGCTAATATTTCCCACTCGGTCCCACCGATTTCCACCTCAGACAGACCCATGCCAAACCCTAGATCTTCGGTGCAACCGATTCTGCTTCGGTGCCACCGAGTTCAGCTTGCCAACTTTCTGTTACCTCGATTCTTAAAATCGGAATTTCCGAGATTTCCGATCGGCGTCACCGAGTTTTGGAAACTGACCGTTGGTCACCTAATCAGTACTGCCGAGATCTTTGTATCGGTCTCACTAAGATTCAAAAGTTGCTACCTTTGGAGCAACTCGGTACCACCGAGTTTTATACTTCAGTGTCACTGAGTTGGTCACTTTAGGTGTAACGGTTGGATTTTTGTGGATACCTATATATACCCCTTCACCACCACCCACTCAAAAGAGAAGCACTCAGAACTATTCCATACTTGCCCCATCCAATTTTCTGAGAGAGAGCCACCTACTCATGTGTTGAGATCAAGCATTTCCACTCCATCCATATGAATCTTGATCTCTAGCCTCCCCAACTTGCTTTCCACCAAATCAATCTCTTCCACCAAAGCCAAATCTATGAGAGAGTGATTGTGTGTTGAGGAGTCTGTCATCTTGAAGCACAAGAGCAAGGAGTTCATCAACATTATCGAGCCTATTACCTTTTGGAGGGTGGTGCCTCCTAGATTGGTTAGGTGTCGCTTGGGAGCCTCCTACTTCGTGTTTTGGAGTTGAACCGAGAAGTTTGTACGGGCAAGGAGATCGCCTACTTCGTGAAGATCTACCCATAGTGAGGCTAGTCCTTCGTGGACGGAAGCCGTTATGGAATAGTCAAGGTTGCTACTTCGTGGACCCTTATGGGTGGAGCCCTCCGTGGACTCTCGCGACCGTTACCCTCCGTGGGTTGAAGACTCCATAAACATGGATGTACGATAGCACCACCTATTGGAACCACGGTAAAAATCTTCGTGTCTTCAAATTGCGTTTGATCTTCCTCCCTACCCTCTACTTCATATGCTTGTCTTTACTTTCCGCTGCTATACTCTTAGACATGCATGTGTAGGGTGTACTTCAATTGCTATCATTGCTAAAATCTGCCAACACTTAAAATTGGGAAAAGGTAGAATTTTTATTTGCTCAAGTAGTCTAATCACCCCCCTCTAGACATACTTTCGATCCTACAAATGGTATCAGAGCTTTGGTATCCATTGCATTGGTTTCACAACCTAGGAGAGTATGGCGTCTAGTGAGGGAAATTATCAGCGTAGAGGTCCTCCACCGCGCGCGAGGCCGACGCCCAAGGTGGTACCACGGCGCGCCTCGCTGGGGTGCCCGGAAGCCCCGCACGGGTACTCCACCATACGTCCCCGGGTGGACCTAGTCGGGCCTAGAGACATGGGCGAGTAAGTGATCTCCTGCCGCTGGTTGAGCGAGGCCTGGTCCGGAAACATGGGCGTGTGTTCCACCCTCCGTCTCCGGGTAGGCGAGGCCACCCTGGAGACATGGGCGTATGTTCCACCCTCCGTCTCTAGGTTGGGAGCATCTGGCCTGAGGACATGGGCGTGTGTTCCACCCTCCGTCCCCAGGTTGGGAGCATCTGGCCTGAGGACATGGGCGTGTGTTCCACCCTCCGTCTCTAGGCTGGGGCCGCCCCACCTGGGGACATGGGCGTGTGTTCCACCCTCCGTGTCCAGGTAGGCAACCCCCGGTCCGAGGAACCAGGTGCTCGCCAAGGGTAGCTCCCCACCAGCAGGCATGCCTCACGAGGCTGCCAATGCCAGGCATCCTCATGAGGCCGGCCCCGCCAACCGCCCTCACGGGGCTGTTCGCACCAGCCCCGGCGAAAGCCGCCCGCGAGGCCGCTCATGCTCCTTCTGTTGTCGTTGTGATCGGTGCCGCCTCCATCATGGCTCGGGCGCTCGCCAACACGGTTGTTGTAGAGTTGCATGAGCCCCCGGGTGCCAGTGTAGTCGAGTCGCCTGGCGTCCTCTCCAGACGCGCCGGGGGCGCCGGGTGGCACGCCGCGGCACCTCTGCTGCGCGGCCGGCAGCCCCCACAGGCCCCCGCCTGCGTCAGGAGCTAACTCCTGCATGCGCAACGAGCCTGGTCTCGCCTTCAACGGGTGCGGGTCGCGACACGTTTCTCCTGGGCATCTGCTCATCCTCGGCATCTCAGCGGTTGGTCGAGTGGTCCTACGGACGCGAGCACCCTGGTCCGTCCCATAAGGAAGGGCTTGGACCTCGCCTGTCGTGGTGGTGTGTCCAGCTGCGTGGCATATCTCGCCGTCGTGGCGCTCGCGGGCAATGTGGAAACGCTGCAGTCCACGGGCCACGAGGAGCGCGATTCGCCCGCGCGCCGGGTCGCGGCGGGCGCGGGGTAGGATCTGGGTGGCGAGCGTGTGCCGCCTGGTCGACGAGGGCAACGGCCCCCGGTGCCTATCCATGGTCATGTTGGAGACGGTATCCCCCGACGAGGGGGCAAGGCGACGCGGGGTGCCGAAGCCCGTCGGCGTCGCCCGGGCAACACGAGCAGCTCGTCGTTTGGCATGGACTCGGCGTCCCTTGGTCATGGAAATGGCGAGCGGAGGCGAGATGAAGCTCGAATGAGGGTCCCGACACGCCCCCTACCTGGCGCGCCAAATGTCGGATTTCGAGCTCCGCAAAACCCTAAGGAATTCGAACCCAGGGGCGTGTGCGAAGATCCCCAACTACTTCGCCCCCTCCAAGCTCACAACATGATAACCCCGCACAAAGGCGAGGAAGAAGAAGGCACACGAGAGTTTACCCAGGTTCGGGCCGCTGCGAAGAGTAAAACCCTACTCCTGCTTTTAGTGGATTGCCTCACGAGGAGGTTTGTGGATGAACTAGTACAGTGGTGAGTTGCATCGCAAGTGTGTTCGTCCTCCTTCCACTGAGCAGCCTAGCCTCTACTTATAGCGGCCCGGGTCCTCTTCCCTTATCGCCCAGGTGGGACGGAATCCCACCACGGCCAAATTTGAAGGGGCACAAGAGGTACGTCCTATCCTGATGAAAGGCAGTCTCCGCCTGCAAAGCAGCCGGTGGTGATGCAGAGGTGGGCTCGGCGATGACGTCTGTTCTGCAGGGCTCGGGGTCTTGGTCTTGTTGCACCAGAAGGGAAACCTTTGGGGGCGCTTTGGGAACCTGCGCTCGTCCTTGTCTCCTTTGCACCAAAGAGGAAACAGTCCCCTCTGGCGCGCTGGCGCCCGCCTGGCCCTACTGTCGTCACCCTTGACCTCCTGAGGCCTAGCGTTGCATAGAGATCTCCGCCGCTCGGGAGGAGGCCTGGGGAGGCCTAACCCCCTGCGGGTCCTGACGCTGTTTCCGTCGCGAGCTCGGGGTCTCGCGAGGGCCTTGTGTGGAGCGAGGCCGCGCTGGGCCATACTCGGTCGTCGAGGTTGGCCACGCACTGGGCCGCAGGCAGGCAAGTCTGGGTACCCCGGTATCCAGAACGCCGACAGTAGAATTTTTATTTGCTCAAGTAGTCTAATCACCCCCCTCTAGACATACTTTCGATCCTACAAGTGGTATCAGAGATTTGGTCTCCATTGCATTGGTCTCACAACCTAGGAGAGTATGGCGTCTAGTGAGGGAAATTATCATCGTAGAGGTCCGTACTTTGATGGCACGAATTTTGCTAGTTGGAAGCACAAAATGAAAATGCATATTCTTGGTCATAACCCCGCCGTTTGGGCTGTTGTTCGTGTTGGCTTGCAAGGTGAATTCTTTGGTGATGGAAAGGAACCGGATCGTGAAGCGACCGCGGATGAATTGAAGATGTTACAATACAACGCTCAAGCATGTGACATTCTCTTCAACTGCCTATGCCCCGAAGAATTCAACAAAATCAGCCGTCTTGAGAATGCCAAGGAAATTTGGGATACTTTGGTTGATATGTATGAAGGTACCGAATCCGTGAGAGAATCCAAGTTGGACGTTCTTCAAAGTTAGCTTGATAAGTTCAAGATGAAGGATGGTGAAGGAGTCGCAGAGATGTACTCTAGGCTAGCTCTCATCACAAATGAGATTGTCGGCTTAGGAAGCGAAGAAATGACCGACAAATTCATCATCAAGACGATACTTCGAGCTTTGGATGGGAGATATGACACTGTGTGCACATTGATCCAAACGATGCCCAACTACAAAGATCTTAAGCCTACGGAAGTCATTGGAAGGATTGTTGCTCATGAGATGACACTCAAAGACAAAGAAGAGCTTCACAACAAGTCTAGCGGTGCTTACAAAGCTACAAGTGATGCTCCCGCAACTTCAAGCGACAACCTGGTCACCAATGAAGAGATAAGCCTCATGGTCAAGAAATTCAACAAGTTCTACAAGAATAGAGGCAAAGAACGAAGTTCCAACTCAAGATATGAAGAGAAGCGTTCGTCAAGTCATGACCGAAACTGCTACAATTGTGGGAAGCCCGGACACTACTCAAATGAGTACACGGCTCCCTACAAACAAAGAGAAGAGTCACCTAGAAGACGAAGCTCAAGAAATGAATCACCTCAAAGAGAGAGAAGGAGTAGAGATGATCGTTATGAATGAATACCCTCAAGGAGAAGTAGAGACTCGGAGAAGAAGGACAAGTACACCAAGAGCTACTCAAGAAGAATACATCAAGCTCATGATGGTGAATGGGTTTCTGGCTCCGAATCCGACAACCACTCCGAGAGAAGCTATCACTCCAACTCCGACTATAGTCAAGACGAAGGTGTTGCCGGACTTGCACTAGTGACTACCAACTCCTATGATGTATTTGATTCACCAAATGAAGGGAGTGGAAGTTGCTTCATGTCTAAAGGCCCCAAGGTATCACACCCCGAGTATCTTGATTTCAATAGTGATGAAGATGATTTACTTGGTGATGATGACTTGCTCTTTGATAAAACTAGTGATGTTAGTCAAAATGAACTTGATAATTTTCATGCTAGTCAAAATAAGTCGGTTGATGATGATAGGTGAAAATAGAACAACTAACTAAAGAATTAAACACTCTTAAGTTAGCCCTTGAATCTACTCTAGAAGATCATAGAGAGCTTGTAAGGACTCATGAGAAGCTACGCTTCGAGAAGCTCACCTTGGAGCAAGAACATGAGTTTCTTAAAGCTATCAATAACGATCTCTGAAAGAAGACTTCGTCTTATCTAGCCAAACGATTACTCTTGTCTACATTCATGCCACAAGTTAAACCTAGACAAACTAGTAACAAAGGCAAGAAAGGTTCTTCATCTAGTAGCAACAATAAAAATGCTAAATCTAATGATGTTGCTTCTAGTAGTTCTATTGATTCCACTAATGATGATTCTCTTAGCCAAGTTACAGTTGAGCAAGAAAATGATTTATTGAAAGGAATTATAGAGAAAGGTATCTACAAGAGTCTTGCTGGGTGTAAGCAATTTGAGGAAATTGTACGCAAGCACGGAGGACAGCGGAAGAACCATGGCATTGGTTACTTCAACGCAAATGGAATTGAATGGGAAGAAGGTCAATACCCCAAGCCCAAGTTTGTTCCTCAAAGGGAGAAGTATGAACATACTCTTCCCAAGGGAATGAAAGGTCAAGATGACCTTCCACCACAAGACCACAAGCTCAAGGGCAAGGACAAGCTTCAAGAGGACATTGAATCATACCAAGATGAATCATAAGCTTTGGTGGAGTGGGTTCCCAAGGCTACTTCAAGCTCAACTTCTACAAGTGCCACTTCAACACCAAGGATCCCCATCAAGTTGATGTGGGTCCCCAAGAAGAAGAACTAAAGAAGTTCTTGAGGGGTGACTCCGGCAATGAAATTCACTCACATTCATTATTGGCAAGAACTAGTTGCAATCAACGTCAACATCATGCAATAGTTCAAGGAGTCACACATTCCCTCAAAGGTAAGCAAGGGACAAGGTAATCTACAAATCCATGGACAGCATCATGTATGCTTTGCACTCCATGTCCATAGATATCCTTGTATTTGTCTCTTGTGTGTTGGGACTAACCCATGTAGGTGAGAAGAGTAAAGAAACAACAAGGATGCTCCCAACTCAAGAGGATCTTCATCAACCTTGACCATCCACCACTACATCACCCACATGAAGTTTTCTACGACAAACCCAAGGTTAGTTTATCCCTCCTATGGGGGGATGTCACATCAAGGGGGAGCTTCACTCTAAGTCTTGAGTTAAAGCATCTCTGAGAATGTGACAACATTAAATGCTTTATGTAAAAGTGGTAACCCCACTTGTGCTTAAACGATGAGTATGACCTATAATCAAGTATTCTTACTTGGCTCCTAAGTCAATATACTCATATATAGATTACTTCGTCATCGCCAAAATGCTTGATAGATGCTAGTATGTATGTGTATGTTTGCCATGATTTCATTTGACATCTTGTTGTGTGAGCATGTTGGTCTGCATTTATTTATCCATTCGAGGACACCCAATTGTTGCTATTTGGATTTTGATTTTCTTTTGCCAATTGGATGGACAAGAATGCCTAGGACCCCTCTCTAGCTATCTATGCTTTCTTGTCTCATATTCCATTCTTGCTGCATCACAAAAATTGAACAAGGACTTTTTGATCTCTCTGTATGAGGAGCACTCGGAGTTCCGTATCGACAAGGACTGACCATTGAAATCTCCCAAGTGCATCTCGGTGGAACCAATACCAAAATATCGGTCTCACCGATGCCTAGGGTTGATCTGGTTTTCAATCTCGGTAACACCGATTCCTTATTCTCGGTTACACCGAGTTTCCCTGTCAACTGACAGTTGAGAAACTCGGTGGCACCGATAATTTCAAACCGGTTTCATCGATAGCAAAGGGTATATTACCTGGCGGACCCGACTTTTGAAATTCAATCGCAAAAGTCTGTTTCCTCCAACCCTAAGCTGCCTCTCCAGACCCCTTGGTCGTCGCCCTTGCCTCCCCGTGCGCCTCCGACGTTGGGAATCATCGCCGCCGACAAAATCTTCACCGCCGTTGTCGCCTTAGCGGATCCTTCACCGAGTTAGGGTATGGATCCGGCCCTCTTTGCGCTCCCCTTCTGATTCACGCGCATTAGAGTAACTCTTATCAATAATCCACTGATTGCAATCATCTCAATCCTCTAGAAACCTCAATAGCTTAGCGAATGAAAGATTTTTAGATCTAGCCGTTCGCAAAAACGAATCTCGATGACACCAAGTCAGAAAAATTGGCTCTACCGAATTTTGATTTTGGACTACTGAGCACAGTCTCGGTGAAACCAAGCGGCAATTTTCGGTGCAACCGAAATTGCTGCCAAGTTTCTGTAAAGAGGTCTGTGTGTCTCGGTGGTACCGAAACTTTGGACTCAGTGACAACGAAATCCCTTTTTGCTGAAATCTATATCTAGGAATTTCTTTGTTCAACCTTTGAAAAATCTCTGTTTTTTGTGATGAACCCTTCTGCTCTTCTATATTCTTTTCACAGGGTCAGAGATGTCAGGTTCTGATGATAGCCAGAATGACTTCAGAGTGAAGAATGTTGACATGAGCTTAGGCACTAGTCCTGAAGGGAGCTATGATGATGTACCTAGCTCACCAGATCTGCCCAAAGCTACAACCAGGGCAAGAAGAAAGATCAACTCAAATGAGGAGGATGAAGACTTTGTACCTGAGGAGATACCCAAGAAAGATACAACTACCAAGAGCACTGTTGCTGCTACTACATCCAAGAAGAAGGCAATAAGGAAAGAATATGCCAGCTAAGGGACAGTGAGATCACTAGAAAGTGCTAGGGCAACAATGACTCTTCACCTTGAGTCACCCCCAAGGAAGTCTATGCCTAAGAAGGCAGGAGAAAAGAAGAAGTCCAGGAAGAGGATTATACATGTTATGGGCAGACCTACATCCATGTATGAGGATCCTGATGCTGCTGCTGAAGAGCAAGAGGAAGAGCCAGCTACCAAGGCTCCTCCTAAGAAGAAGAAGCTGCTTGCTGATGCTATGACAAGCCAGGCTCCATCCAAGAGCAAGCCAGCTGCTTCCAAGAAATCCACTGCTCCAAAACCCAAGAGGTTTTCCAGAGACATCCCAGCTGCTACCAAGAACAAGACTTCTACCTTCAGAGAAGTTGAGGATGATACACATTCTATTTTGATGAAGCTAAGACCACACCTTCTAGAGCATAATGCCAGCCATCCAGTTGCTGAAGACATGAAGAAGAGGAAGGACTCAGGACTGAGAGAGTTGAGAACTATTGATCCTTACTCTCAGAGGAGAAGGACAGCTGTAGACTACATGTTCTACACAAAAGAACAACAAGATTTCTATGAAATAGTTCTGCTTGACAAGAGCCCTGCAGTGAGTGACATGAGGTATGTGGACTGGAAGCACATCAAGGACAACGAAGATTACTTTCCAAGTGTGCAAGATAACTTCCGCTGCATTGGTCTTGATGAGTTTGTTGGTAAGGAGTTCACTGCTTGGAACGACGAGATGATCATGCAATTCTACTCCACTGCACATTTCTATGGAGATGGTAGGATTGTATGGATGACAGAAGGCACCAGGTATGAATCCACAGTTGAGGAGTGGGCTGCCATCTTAGGAGCTCCACAGGTGGAAGACGGTGACCTAGATGTGTACTCTGAGTCTAAGGCAAATCACAATGCCATGAAGAACATGTACAATGAGATCCCTGCTGCAAACTTGCAATCTCACAAGCTTGGATCCACTTACTTCCTCCAGGTTGGTCTACGCACGATCAACACCATCTTGAGGCATACCTTGATGCCTAAGTCTGGAGATGAGAAGATGATAAGAGGATATTCTATCAACATGCTGGTCCATCTTGATCAACACACCAAATTCAGAGTGATGGACTTGATAGTTGAAACAGTGAAGAAAACTGTAGCAGATCAGAAGAGATCATGTGGATACGCTCCATATATTCAGATGCTTATCAACTCCAAGCTAGAGAAGCACACGTATGCACTTGATCGACCACATTTGCCACTCTTGCCAGAGCTAGAAGACAATGTTGTGGTGATGGACCCAGATCATCCCACCTCAGCTATATCACAAGCACAGGCACAGGCAGTTAGATACTCTAGTGCTCAGGTGCCAAAGACTAGGAGTGAGCAGATGGATCTTCTCCTTAGCTCTGTGCATAGTATGCAGAAGGACATTGGGAACATCTTGAAGAACCAAGAGAGCCTCTCGAGGATTGTTGATACCAAGTTTCATATTCTCAACAACAAGGTGGATGAGCTCATACTGACTGTGAATGAGCTCAAGAAGGAAGTTGATGGCGTGCCCAGTCCCCACACTACAGATGATGGTGAGGATAGTCCACCTCTCAGGATAGCCACTCAGTTCAGGACTCAAGCCAGATCTACCGCAGTGCGAGTTCCAGAGTCTAGACCTTCTTCATCAGCACCTGCCACAGCTCCCTCAGCTCCTTCAGCTCCTCTAGCACCTCCAGTTGCTACACCGACTCCGTCCATGACGTCTGCTGAAGTCTTCGCTGATGCCGTTCTCTCGACTCCTTCATCAGCTACCGGAGGAGATCAGCCCCAGAGAGACGCTTAGCTCAATACCTTTGAACTTTTTGGTAACTTGTTGCCAAAGGGGGAGAAGTTGTATAGATCATTAGGGCTTTGAGAGAGAGAGAGAGCGTTGCTTTTTATCGCTTTTCGAAACATTGATATCTTTTGGTTTGTTTGCTTGTGTTAAACTTTGTTGGTGTTTGATCATACACTTGATGTGTATTGCTACTATTTGTTATCCTTGTGATGCTTATGAGATGATCATTCACCTTTGCTTGATTGCGTTGTGCTATGATATTCATTCATATTATTCTCGCACACCACCAAGTTGTATGTGACATGAAAGAGTGCCCCATGTACCTAATCGATTATGCATTTGCATTCAAACGCAAATTCAAAATAATGCACAAATTTAGGGGGAGCTCTTGCTTATCACATACTTCTCAAAGCGACGATTATATTCATTGATTATATCATATGTCGAAGCTTTGATCTATATGTTGTCATCAATTACCAAAAAGGGGGAGATTGAAAGCACATTTGCTCCCTTGGTGGTTTTGCTAATTAATAACAACATATATGTCATTGAACTAATGTTTCCACTAAGTATATTTCAGGAAAAGTTCAATGATGTGTTAGCAAAAGGATTGTGGAGAGACCCCTAGATGCAAGGAATTGGATTGGCAAAGCTTCAAGCAAAAGGACTCTACATTTTACTTTGTGAGAAATCACCTTGAGTCCATAGGAAAGCCAATACTATTAAAAGGGGGTAAGGTACTGTTGGTGAACAATATGCTCCACGTGCACAAGTGATAGTCACCAAAAACACCCACAAACTCCACCACAAAAGTCTGCCCAAGCCTATCATGAAAATCGGTGAAGCCAATATTTCCCACTCGGTCCCACCGATTTCCACCTCACACAGACCCATGCCAAACCCTAGATCTTCGGTGCAACCGATTCTGCTTCGGTGCCACCGAGTTCAGCTTGCCAACTTTCTGTTACCTCGATTCTTAAAATCGGAATTTCTGAGATTTCCGATCGGCGTCACCGAGTTTTGGAAACTGACCATTGGTCACCTAATCGGTACTGCCGAGATCTTTGTATCGGTCTCACCGAGATTCAAAAGTTGCTACCTTTGGAGTACCACGGTACCACCGAGTTTTATACTTCGGTGTCACCGAGTTGGTCACTTTAGGTGTAACGGTTGGATTTTTGGGGATACCTATATATACCCCTTCACCACCACCCACTCGAAAGAGAAGCACTCAGAACTATTCCATACTTGCCCCATCCAATTTTCTGAGAGAGAGCCACCTACTCATGTGTTGAGATCAAGCATTTCCACTCCATCCATATGAATCTTGATCTCTAGCCTCCCCAACTTGCTTTCCACCAAATCAATCTCTTCCACCAAAGCCAAATCTGTGAGAGAGGGATTGTGTGTTGAGGAGTCTATCATCTTGAAGCACAAGAGCAAGGAGTTCATCGACATTATCGTGCCTATTACCTTTTGGAGGGTGGTGCCTCCTAGATTGGTTAGGTGTCGCTTGGGAGCCTCCTACTTCGTGTTTTGGAGTTGAACTAAGAAGTTTGTACGGGCAAGGAGATCGCCTACTTCGTGAAGATCTACCCATAGTGAGGCTACTCCTTCGTGGACGGAAGCCGTTATGGAATAGTCAAGGTTGCTACTTCGTGGACCCTTATGGGTGGAGCCCTCCGTGGACTCTCGCGACCGTTACCCTCCGTGGGTTGAAGACTCCATAAACGTGGACGTACGATAGCACCACCTATCGGAACCACGGTAAAAATCTTCGTGTCTTCAAATTGCGTTCGATCTTCCTCCCTACCCTCTACTTCATATGCTTGTCTTTACTTTCCGCTGCTATACTCTCAGACATGCATGTGTAGGGTGTACTTGAATTGCTATCATTGCTAAAATCTGCCAACACTTAAAATTGGGAAAAGGTAGAATTTTTATTTGCTCAAGTAGTCTAATCACCCCCCCCCTCTAGACATACTTTCGATCCTACAGGTACATCCTATCCTGACTAAAGGTGGTCTTCGCCTGCAAAGCTTCTAGGCATGACGCAGTGTTGGGCTCAGGAGATGACATCCGTCCTGCTGAGCTCGTGGTTTCGGTCCTCTTGCACCAGAAAGGAAACCTTTGGGGGGTTCCTCGGGAACCCGCGTACGTCACAGCTTCCTTAGCACCAAAGAGGAAAATGTCCTCCCTCTGCGCCCGCTGGCGCCCACCTGGCTAAGCCGTTGATGTCTACTACGCAACCTTCTTCTTGTAGACTCGTGTTGGGCCTCCAAGCGTAGAGTTTTGTAGGACAGTAGCAAATTTCCCTCAAGTGGATGACCTAAGGTTTATCAATCCGTGGGAGGCATAGGATGAAGATGGTCTCTCTCAAACAACCCTGCAATCAAATACAAGAAATCTCTTGTGTCCCCAACACACCCAATACAATGGCAAATTGTATAGGTGCACTAGTTCGGCGAAGAGATGGTGATACAAGTGCAATATGGATGGTAGATATAGGTTTTTGTAATCTGAAAATACAAAAACAGCAAGGTAACTAATGATAAAAGTGAGCACAAACGGTATTGCAATGCTTAGAAACAAGGCCTAGGGTTCATACTTTCACTAGTGCAAGTTCTCTCAACAATACTAACATAGTTGAATCACATGTAAATCCCTCACGTGCGACAAAGAGTTCACTCCAAAGTAACTCATAGCGGAGAACAAACGAAGAAATTATTGTAGGGTACGAAACCAGCTCAAAGTTATCTTTTCCGATCAATCATATGAGCCATCCCCATAAGTGTCACGAACAGCCCTAGAGTTCGTACTAAAATAACAACTTAAGATACACATCAACCAAAACCCTAATGTCACCTAGATACTCCAAAGTCACCACGAGTACCCATGGGCTTGATTATACGATATGCATCACACAATTTCAGATTCATCATGTTCAATCCAACACAAAGAATTTCAAAGAGTGCCCCAAAGTTTCTACCGAAGAGTCAAGACGAAAACGTGTGCCAACCCCTATGCATAGATTCCCAAGGTCACGGAACCCGCAAGTTGATCACCAAAACATACATCAAGTGAATCAATAGAACATCCCATTGTCACCACGGATATCCCATCGCAAGACATACATCAAGTGTTCTCAAATCCTTTAAAGACTCAATCCGATAAGGAAACTTCAAAGGGAAAACTCAATTCATCACAAGAAGATAGAGAGGGGAAAACTCCATATGATTCATCTATATTAACAAAGCTCGCGGTACATCAAGATCGAGTCATATCAAGAACACGAGAGAGAGAGAGAGAGAGAGAGAGAGATCAAACACATAGCTACTGGTACATACCCTCAGCCCCGAGGGTGAACTACTCCCTCCTCGTCATGGAGACCGCCGGGATGATGAAGATGGCCTCCGGTGATGGTTTCCCCCTCTGGCAGGGTGCCGGAACGGGCTCCCGATTGGTTTTTCGTGGCTACAAAGGCTTACGGCGGCGGAACTCCCGATCTAGGTTTCTTTCTGGAGGTTTCTCGATTTATAGGAGTACTTGGCGTTGGAATCAAGTCAGGGGGGTGCTCGAGGGACCCACAAGCCAGGGGCACGCCCCCTAGGCTTGTGACCGTCTCGAGACTCCTCTCCGGTATCTTTTTCCTCCAGTATTTTTTATATTTTCCAAAAATATTCTCCGTAAATTTTCAGCCCATTCCGAGAACTTTTATTTCTGCACAAAAACAACACCACGGTAGCTCTGCTGAAAACAACATCAATCCGGGTTAGTTCTAATCAAGTCATACCAAAATCATATAGAATTATTGTAAACATGGCATGAATACTTCATAAATTATAGATACGTTGGAGATGTATCAGCATCCCCAAGCTTAATTCCTGCTCGTCCTCGAGGTAGGTAAATGATAAAAGAAATAATTTATGAAGTGTGAATGCTAGCAAGTGCACAAGTTTGATCAATGATAATTCCAATCACTTTTTCTAGCATCAATATAAACCGTAAATAGTAGCTCATCTCATAAAACTTCTCATGATCAAGTAACAAGCTATTCACATGTTAAATTATAGATCATAAAGATTCTTGAAAACTAACAAACCATATTCCTAGTCATCGAACAATTGCAATTCATCTTATTTTCAGGAAGGGTCTTTGTAAGAGCTTTGATTTAGCAAATTACACATACTCAATTATCATATAGTCTTCCATGATTATTGACACTCAAAGCATATTTTTAGAACAAATAGCATCCATCGAACACAGAGAAAGATAGGGGCTTAAAGTTTCGCCTCCCAACATATTTATCATATAGATAATTGCCAACAATAATAATTCATGATCAAATATATTTGTTTGGATATATATGTCTAGATCATTCCCCAACACATGACGCTTGCCAAGAGAAAAAGGCGGAATATAGGAAGTGGTGAAGATCACCATGACTCTTGCATAAAGGTAAGTACTAGAAAGTAAAAGATAGGCCCTTCGCAGAGGGAAGCATTGATTTGCAAAGGTGCCAGAGCTCGAGCTTTTAAAACAGAGATGAATAATAATTTTGAGCGGTATGCTTTCATTGTCAACATAACAACCGAGAGATCTCGGTATCATCCATGCTAGATACATTATAGGCGGTTCCCAAACAGAATGGTAAAGTTTTTACTCCCCCTCCACCAATCAATCACACTCCACGGCGAGCCGAATCCACGGGTACCGTCCATACAAACAACAATCTTGGGGGAGTTTTGTTTCATTATATTCTGATTTGATTTTTGAGCATGGAAATGGGCATCCCGAATACCAGCCACTTTCTCGTGAATGATAGTGAATCAACACATATCGTGAGAATAACCCACCTAGCATGGAAGATACTGACAGCCCCTTGTCACTATATGAGCGATTCGGGCATACAAAACAGAATATTATTTGAAGGTTTAGAGTTTGGCACATGCAAATTTACTTGGAACGGCAGGTAAATACCGCATATAGGTAGGTATGGTGGACTCATATGGAACAACTTTGGGTTTAAGGGTGTTTGGATGCACAAGTAGTATTTCTACTTGGTGCGGAAGTTTTGGCTAGTATGAGGTGGAAGCAAGCACCACATGTTGGAGGATCCAAAACAATATAACTTCTATACAAATATACCCAAACATAACTCATTACGTTGTCTTCCTTGTCCAAATTCAACTAATTTGCACAAGTTTGAAAATAATTAATGGGGCTCACAATCATAGAAGATGTCCAAGATAGTATATTTATATGTGGAATCTCTCTTCCTTCAATATTCTTTCATGAATTGTTCAAGTGACCAATGCGGTGTTTGCTAACTTTCAATAAATTTTACCACCTATACTTATTATGTGTGAAGTCATTACTCCCCATGGGATAAGTATATGAAGCATATTTAATTTCAGATTTATGATATTCAATTCATTCAAGCATTTACTCATAGGATATAAGTGAAGCACGAGAGTGAATGACAAACTACTCCAAAAAGATATAAGTGAAGATCAATGCATAGCCAACAATTAAATAACTATGTGAGGATTATCTCATCTAAGAATTTCAGATCTTAAGTATTTTATTAAACAGCAAGCAAAAGAAAAATAGCACTCTAAGATTAGCACGCATCATGTGAACGAATAAAAATTTAGGCTCAACATAGGCTAACCGATAATTGTTGATGAAGAGAGGTGGGATGCGTAGCATCCCCAAGCTTAGATGCTTGAGACTTCTTGAAATATTTACTTGGGGTGCCTTGGGCATCCCCAAGCTTGAGCTTTTGTATCTCGTTCAATCCTCTCATATCATGGTTTCACCTATTCTCAAAAACTTCATCCACACAAAACTCAAAAAGAACTCGTGAGATAGGTTAGTACACATAAGAAGAAATCAACACTTCATGTACCGCCAAGACAAGTTGCACAATAATTATCAAACATCATCCACTGTTTACTATCATTTCCACAATTTATATCTACCAATATAGGCTATGGAAACTATAGGATAAGCAGATAACAAAACTATGACAGCAATCTGTCCAAACAGAACAGTCTGTAGCAATTTATGAAAACAGTGTACTTCTGTAACTCAAAAAATTATGAAAATTTGGGACATGCTAAATAATTTATATGAAAATACTGTGTAAAAATTTCAGAAATTTTCCACGTTCCAGTAAAATATGAAAATTCAAACACTACAGCAAAAGTTTCTGTTTTTACACAGCACACATCAAACATGCAATGCAAGCATCCTAAGGTAATTCATGGAACTTTTTATTGAAAAACAAGATTATAAATGACACCTAACAGAGAACAAGAAAATAAAATGACGCTCCAAGCAAAACTCATATTATGTGACGAATAAAAATATAGCTCCAAGTAAGATATACCGATAGTGTTGAAGATGAAAGAGGGGATGCCTTCCGGGGCATCCCCAAGCTTAGACGCTTGAGTCTTCCTTGAATATTACCTTGGGGGTGCCTTGGGCTTCCCCAAGCTTAGTTTCTTGCCACTCCTTATTCTCCTCATATCGGTGTCTCACCCAAAACTTGAAAACTTCAATCACACAAAACTTAACGGAACTTCGTGAGAAGGGTTAGTGTAATAAAGATAAATCATTCACTTAGGTACTGTCAAGACAAGATTCATAATTGTTACCACATGATACCTACTGTATTCTATCATTCCCATAATTTATACCGCTAAATATAAGCTATGGAAACACTAAAACAAGCAAACTATGCATGCAAAACAGAATCTGTCAAAAACAGAACAGTCTGTGAAGATATGTAGTGTAACCATACTTCCCTGTCTCTACAAATTCTGAAAAATTAGGACAACCTGAAGGATTTGTATATCAAGACTTTGTAAAAATTTCAGATCATTATCACGCTCCAGTAAAAAATGAAAAATCCTGTACTTGAGTCAAAAGTTTCTGTTTTGGTTCAGCATCATTCTACTCATCTTGTGAGTCATCCCAAAGGCTTTACTTGGCACTTTATTGAAACAAAAGCTATAAAACATGATTAATACATTAGATTAATCATGTGAACACTCAAAAACAGAAAGTAAAATTGTTGGGTTGTCTCCCAGCAAGCGCTTTTCTTTAATGCCTTTTTAGCTAGGCATGATGATTTCAATGATGCTCACATAGGAATAATAATTATAACATGCAAAAGAGCATCATAAATCTCATGTCAAGCACATTTAAGTCTAACCCACTTCCTATGAATAGGGATTTTGTGAGCAAACAATTTATGGGAACAAGAATCAACTAGCATAGGAAGGCAAAACAAGCATGACTTCAAAACTTTCAACACATAGAGAGGAAACTTGATATTATTGCAATTCCTACAAGCATATGTTCCTCCCCCATAATAATTTTCAGTAGCATCATGAAGGAATTTCACAATATAACTATCACATAAAGCATTATCTTCATGATCCACAAGCATAGAAAATTTGTCACTCTCCACATAAGCAATTTTCTTCTCATTCATAATAGTGGGAGCAAACTCAACAAAATAACTATCATGAGATACTTGATTGACATAACAACTTTGAATATTAAAATCATGATGACAAGTTTCATAGTTACTATCACTCTTTATAGCATACATGTCATCATCATAATCATCATAGATAGTAGGCATGTCATTATCATAACAAATTTGCTCATCAAAACTTGGGGGACTAAAAATATAATCTTCATCAAACATAGCATCCCCAGGCTTGTGGGTTTGCATATCATTAGCATCATGAATATTCAAGGAATTCATACTAACAACATTGCAATCATGCTCATCATACAAAGATTTAGTGCCAAACATTTTAATAACTTCTTCTTCTAACACTCTTGCACAATTTTCCTTTCCATCATTTTCACGAAAGACATTAAAAAGATGAAGCATATGAGGCAACCTCAATTCCATATATTTTTTGTAGTTTTCTTTTATAGACTAAACTAGTGATAAAACAAGAAACTAAAGGATTCAATTGCAAAATCTAAAGATATATGTTCAAGCACTTACCTCCCCGGCAATAGCGCCAGAAAAGAGCTTGATGTCTACTACGCAACCTTCTTCTTGTAGACTCGTGTTGGGCCTCCAAGCGCAGAGTTTTGTAGGATAGTAGCAAATTTCCCTCAAGTGGATGACCTAAGGTTTATCAATCCGTGGGAGGCATAGGATGAAGATGGTCCCGCTCAAACAACCCTGCAATCAAATACAAGAAATCTCTTGTGTCCCCAACACACCCAATACAATGGCAAATTGTATAGGTGCACTAGTTCGGCGAAGAGATGGTGATACAAGTGCAATATGGATGGTAGATATAGGTTTTTGTAATCTGAAAATATAAAAACAGCAAGGTAACTAATGATAAAAGTGAGCACAAACGGTATTGCAATGCTTAGAAACAAGGCCTAGGGTTCATACTTTCACTAGTGCAAGTTCTCTCAACAATACTAACATAGTTGAATCACATGTAAATCCCTCACGTGCGACAAAGAGTTCACTCCAAAGTAACTCATAGCGGAGAACAAACGAAGAAATTATTGTAGGGTACAAAATCACCTCAAAGTTATCTTTTCCGATCAATCATATGAGCCATCCCCATAAGTGTCATGAACAGCCCTAGAGTTCGTACTAAAATAACACCTTAAAATACACATCAACCAAAACCCTAATGTCACCTAGATACTCCAATGTCACCACGAGTACCCATGGGCTTGATTATACGATATGCATCACACAATTTCAGATTCATCATGTTCAATCCAACACAAAGAACTTCAAAGAGTGCCCCAAAGTTTCTACCGGAGAGTCAAGACGAAAACGTGTGCCAACCCCTATGCATAGATTCCCAAGGTCACGGAACCCGCAAGTTGATCACCAAAACATACATCAAATGAATCAATAGAACATCCCATTGTCACCACGGATATCCCATCGCAAGACATACATCAAGTGTTCTCAAATCCTTTAAAGACTCAATCCGATAAGAAAACTTCAAAGGGAAAACTCAATTCATCACAAGAAGATAGAGAGGGGAAAACTCCATATGATTCATCTATATTAACAAAGCTCAGGGTACATCAAGATCGAGTCATCTCAAGAACACGAGAGAGAGAGATCAAACACATAGCTACTGGTACATACCATTAGCCCCGAGGGTGAACTACTCCCTCCTCGTCATGGAGACCGCCGGGATGATGAAGATGGCCTCCGGTGATGGTTTCCCCCTCCGACAGGGTGCCGGAACGGGCTCCCGATTGGTTTTTCGTGGCTACAGAGGCTTACGGCGGCGGAACTCCCGATCTAGGTTTCTTTTTGGAGGTTTCTCGATTTATAGGAGTACTTGGCGTTGGAATCAAGTCAGGGGGGTGCTCGAGGGACCCACAAGCCAGGGGCGCGCCCCCTAGGCTTGTGACCGCCTCGGGACTCCTCTTCGGTATCTTTTTGCTCCAGTATTTTTTATATTTTCCAAAAATATTCTCCATAAATTTTCAGCACATTCCGAGAACTTTTATTTCTGCACAAAAACAACACCACGGTAGCTCTGCGGAAAACATCCTCAGTCCGGGTTAGTTCTAATCAAATCATACCAAAATCATATAGAATTATTGTAAACATGGCATGAATACTCCATAAATTATAGATACGTTAGAGACGTATCAGCCGTGAGAACCCACGTCATCCCGGCCTCACGAGGCCGGGTACTTGCATAGGAATCTCCGCTCCTCGGGAGGTGGCCTGAAGGGGTGCCACTCCTCCGGAGGTCTTGGCATTGTCTTCCTCGCGAGGCGGGGCTCTCACGAGGGCCTTGACTTGGGTGGCCCGTTGCAGGGCCGTACTGGGCCTTCGTGGTGGGCCACGTGCTAGGCCGCAGGCAGGCAGGTCTGGGTACCCCCAATCCCAGAACGCCGACACCCTTCATGGGTGGAGCCCTCCGTGGACTCTCGCGACCGTTACCCTCTGTGGGTTGAAGTCTCCATAAACGTGGACGTACGATAGCACCACCTTGATACGTCCATTTTGCATCATGATTTCCTACTATTATTTATAATGTTTTTATGCATAATAATGCTTTATGGAGTAATTCTAATGCCTTTTCTCTCATAATATGCAAGGTTTACACAAAGAGGGAGAATGCTGGCAGCTGGAATTCTGGACCTAAAAATCATATCAAAGACACCTAATCTGCACATCTCCAAATCAGCTAAAACTTCACGAAGAATTATTTTCGGATATATAAAAATAATGGAGCAAATAACTACTGGAGGGGGCCACCTGGTGACCACAAGACACCAGGGTGCGCCAGGCCCCACAGGCGCGCCCTGGTTGGTTGTGGCCAGCCCGACCGACCTCCAATGCCCAACATCTGGTACTTAAGGTCTTTTGACCTAGAAAAAATAAGGAGGGGATTTTCGGGACGGAACACCGCCGTCTTGAGGCAGAACTTGGGTAGGAGAACTTTTGCCCTCTGGCGGACCGATTCCGCCGGGGGAACTTCCCTCCCGAAGGGGGAAATTGAAGCCATCGTCATCACCAACAACCCTCTCATCTTTGGGAGGCCAATCTTCATCAACATCTTCAATAGCACACACTCCTGTCAAACCCTAGTTCATCTCTTGTGTTCAATCTTTGTACCGGAACCTCAGATTGGTACTGTGGGTGACTAGTAGTGTTGATTACATCTTGTAGTTGATTAATATATGGTTTATTTGGTGGAAGATTATATGTTCAGATCCATTATGCTATTTAACACCTCTCTGATCTTGAGCATGAATATCATTTGTGAGTAGTTACCTTTGTTCTTGAGGTCACGGGAGAAGTCATGTTGCACGTAATCATGTGATGTTCATATGTGTTCGATATTTTGATGATATGAATGTCGTGATTCTCTTAGTGGTGTCATGTGAACGTCGACTACTTGGCACTTCACCATATTTGGGCCTAAGGGAATGCATTGTGGAGTAGTTATTAGATGATGGGTTGCTAGAGTGACAGAAGCTTAAACCCTAGTTTATGCGATATTTCGTAAGGGGCTGATTTGGATCCAAATGTTTAATGCTATGGTTAGATTTTATCTTAATACTTTTCTCATAGTTGCGGATGCTTGCGAGGGGGTTAATAATAAGTGGGAGGTTTGTTCAAGTAAGAACAGCACCCAAGCACCGGTCCACCCACATATCAAATTATCAAAGTAGCGAACGCAAATCAAACCAACACGATGAAAGTGACTAGATGAAATTCCCATCTACCCTCAAGAACGCTTGCTTATTATAAGAGACCGTTTTGGCCTGTCCTTTGCCACAAAAGGATTGGGCTATCTTGCTGCACTTTATTTACCTTTACCGTTACTTGCTCGTTACCAATTATCTTGCTATCAAACTACATGTTACCTACAATTTCAGTGCTTGGAGAAATTACCTTGCTGAAAACCGCTTGTCATTTCCTTCTGCTCCTCATTTGGTTCGACACTCTTACTTATCGAAAGGACTACGATTGACCCCCTATACTTATGGGTCATCAAGGCTATTTTCTGGCACCGTTGCCGGGTAGTGAAGCGCTCTTGGTAAGTGGAAATCGGTAAGGAAAAATTTATACTACGTGCTGAAATTTATGTCACTTGCTACTATGGAAAACAATCCTTTGAGGGGTTTGTTCGGGGTATCTTCACCTCGACCGGAACCACAATTAGTTGCCCCTAAACCTACTCCACCTACTGAAAATATTGGTTATGAAATTCCTTTGGGTATGGTAGAACAACTGCTAGCTAATCCATATGCAGGAGACGGACCTGAACATCCTGAAATGAATCTCATACATGAGGATGAAATTTGTGGATTATTTAAGCTTGCAGGTTTACCTGGAGATGCAATTAAGAAGAAGGTTTTCCCTTTATCTTTGAAGGGAAAAGAATTGACATTGTATAGGCTATGTGATGATATTGGATCATGGAACTGGAATCGATTGAAATTAGAATTCCACCAAAAGTTTTATCCTATGCATCTAGTTCATCGTGATCGGAATTATATATATAATTTTTGGCCTCGTGAAGGAAAAAGCATCGCTCTAGCTTGGGGGAGGCTTAATCCAATATTATATTCATCCCCCAATCATGATCCCTCGAGAGAAATTATTATTCAGAATTTTTATGCTCGGCTTTCTCATAATGATCGATCCATGCTCGATACTTCTTGTACTGGTTCTTTTATGAAGAAGACTATTGAATTCAAGTGGGATCTCTTAGAAAGAATTAAACGCAACTCTGAAGATTGGGAACTCGACGAAGGTAATGAGTCAATTATTAGCTTAAGTTTTATTGTGTTAAATCTTTTATGAATACCGATGCTTTTCACAAGTTTAGCACTAAATATGGACTTGACTCTGAGATAGTAGCCTCTTTATGTGAATCATTTGCTACTCATGTTGACCTCCCTAAGGAGAAGTGGTTTAAATATCACCCCCCTATTAAAGAAGAAATTAAAGAACCGGTAAAAGCTAAAAATGAAACCGTCATTTACAATGTTGATCCAGTTGTGCCTACTGCTTATATTGAAAAACCACCTTTCCCTGTTAGGATAAAGGAAGATGCTAAGGTATCAACTGTGGTTCGCAAAAGTAATATTAAAGCACCTAAGCCCTCTGAACAAATTAAAGTAGAACCTAGTGTTGCTATGGTTAAAGATCTCTTGGTAGAAAATATTGATGGGCATGTTATTTACTTCTCTGATGAAGCTGCTAGAATTGCCAAACCCGATGAAAAAGATAAACATAGACCAGTAGTTGGCATGCCTGTTGTCTCAGTTAAAATAGGAGATCATTGCTATCATGGTTTATGTTATATGCGTGCTAGTGTGAGTGCTATTGCTTTTACCTTATACCATTAAATTATGAATGATATAGCACCCACTGAAATAGAAGACATTGATGTTACTATTAAACTTGCTAATAGAGACACCATCACACCACTTGGGATTGTAAGACATGTTGAAGTCTTGTGTGGGAAAATAAAATATCCTACTGATTTTCTAGTTCTTGGTTCCCCACAAGATGACTTTTGTCCCATTATCTTTGGTAAACCTTTCTTGAACACTGTTAATGCTAAGATAGATTGTGAAAAACAAACTGTCTATGCTAGTTTTGGTGATGTGTCTCATGAGTTTAGCTTTTCCAAGTTTAGTAGACAACCCCGTAATAAAAAATTATCTAGTAAGGATGAAATAATTGGTCTTGCTTCTATTGCCGTTCCACCTACTGATCCACCAGAACAATATTTGCTAGACCATGAAAATGATATGCACTTGCATGAAAGAAATGAAATAGATAAAAATTTCTTTGAACAACAACCTGTCCTAAAACACAATTTAACTATTCAAACTCTAGAAGGTCCTCCTCCACCTAAAGGTGATCATGTGTTTGAATTAAAACAATTGCCTGACACTTTGAAGTATGCTTATCTTGATGAGAAAAAGATATATCCTGTTATTATTAGTGCTAACCTTTCGGAACATGAAGAAGAAAGATTATTAAAAATTCTGAGGAAGCACCGGGCTGCTATTGGATATACTCTTGATGATATTAAGGGCAGTAGTCCCACTCTATGTCAGCACAAGATTAATATGGAACCTGATGCTAAACCCATTGTTGATCACCAACGACGATTGAATCCTAAGATGAAAGAAGTGGTAAGAACTGAAATATTAAAGCTTCTGGAAGCAGGTATAATTTATCCCATAGCTGATAGTAGATGGGTAAGTCCCGTTCATTGTGTCCCTAAGAAGGGAGGTATTACTATTGTTTCTAATGATAAAAATGAACTTATCCCACACAGAATCGTCATTGGCTATAGAATGGTAATTGATTTTAGATAATTAAATAAAGCTACTAGAAAAGATCATTACCCTCTGCCTTTCATTGATCAAATTCTAGAAAGATTATCTAAGCACACACACTTTTGTTTTCTGGTTGGATATTCTGGTTTCTCTCAAATACCTGTATCAAGAGAAAACCACCTTTACTTGTCCTTTTGGAACCTATTCTTATAGACGTATGCCTTTTGGTTTATGCAATGCACCTGCTACCTTTCAAAGATGTATGACTGTTATATTCTCTGATTTTTTTGAAAAGATTGTGGAGGTTTTCATGGATGATTTTTCCGTTTACGAAACTTGTTTTGATGATTTCTTAAGCAACCTTGATCGAGGTTTGCAGAGATGTGTACAAACTAATCTCGTCTTGAACTGGGAGAAGTGTCACTTTATGGTTAATGAAGGTATTTTCTTGGGGAATAAAATATCTGAACGAGGTATTGAGGTGGATAAGGCTAAAGTTGATGCAATTGAGAGAATGCCATGTCCTAAAGATATTAAAGGTATTCGGAGTTTCCTTGGTCATGCTGGTTTCTATAGGAGGTTTATTAAAGACTTCTCTAAAATTTCTAGGCCTCTTACTAATCTTTTACAAAAGGATATTCCATTTGTTTTTTATGATGATTGTGTAGAAGCCTTTGAAACACTTAAGAAAGCATTAACTTCTGCACCTATTGTTCACCCACCTGATTGGAACTTGCCTTTTGAAAGTATGTGTGATGCTAGTGATTATGCTGTTGGTGCTGTTCTAGGACAAAGAGTTGATAAGAAATTAAATGTTATCCATTATGCTAGCAAAACTCCAGACAGTGCCCAAAGAAATTATGCTACTACTGAAAAAGATTTTTAGCAGTTGTGTTTGCTTGTGATAAATTTAGATCTTACATTGTTGATTCCAAAGTTATTGTTCACACTGATCATGCTGCTATAAAATACCTTATGGAAAAGAAAGATGCTAAACCTAGACTCATTAGGTGGGTTCTCTTGCTTCAAGAATTTGATTTACATATCACTGATAGGAAAGGAGCTGAGAACCCCGTAGCTGATAACTTTTCTAGGTTAGAAAATATTCTTGATGACCCACTACCTATTGATGATAGTTTTCCTGATGAACAGTTAGCTGCAATAAATGTTTCTCAAAACACTCCTTGAATGTTTCTCAAAACATTCCTTGGTATAAAGAAGGGGTAGATGGTATTATTAGATGTTAACTACATTGATGCTAAATATATACCACCTAGTTTCACATACCAACAAAAGAGAAAATTCTTCTATGATTTAAGACATTACTTTTGGGATGACCCACATCTTTATAAAGAAGGGGTGGATGGTATTATTAGATGTTGTGTACCTGAGCATGAACAGGAACAAATCCTACGGAAATGTCATTCCGAAGCCTATGGAGGACATCATGCGGGAGATAGAACTGCTCACAAGGTATTGCAATCTGGTTTTTATTGGCCTACTCTCTTCAAGGATGCCCGTAAGTTTGTATTATCTTGTGATGAATGTCAAAGAATTGGTAATATCGGTAAGCGTCAGCAAATGCCTATGAATTATTCACTTGTTGTTGAACCATTTGATGTTTGGGGTTTTGACTATATGGGACCTTTTCCTTCCTCTAATGGGTATACTCATATTTTGGTTGTTGCTGATTATGTTACTAAGTGGGTAGAAGCTATTCCAACTAGTAGTGCTGATCATAACACCTCCATTAAAATGCTTAAAGAATTTATTTTCCCGAGGTTTGGAGTCCCTAGATATTTAATGACTGATGGTGGTTCACACTTTATTCATGGTGCTTTCCGTAAAATGCTTGCTAAATATGATGTTAACCATGGAATTGCATCACCCTATCATCCTCAGTCTAGTGCTCAAGTTGAACTTAGCAATAGAGAAATAAAATTAATATTACAAAAACTGTCAATAGGCCCCGAAAGAATTGGTCTAAGAAACTAGATGATGAATTTGGGCCTATAGAACAGCTTACAAAAATCCTGTGGGTATGTATCCATACAAAATGGTATATGCAAAAGCTGGTCATTTGCCTCTAGAGTTAGAACATAAAGCATTTTGGGCAATTAAAGAACTCAATTATGATTTCAAACTTGCCAGTGAAAAGAGGTTATTTGATATTAGCTCACTAGATGAATGGAGAACCCAAGCTTATGAAAATGCCAAACTGTTCAAAGAAAATGTTAAAAGATGGCATGACAAAAGAATTCAAAAGCAGGAATTCAAAGTTGGAGAATATGTTCTTTTGTACAACTCCCGTTTTAGATTTTTTGCAGGAAAGCTTGTTTCCAAATGGGAAGAACCATATATTATCGAAGAGGTTTATCGTTCTGGAGCTATCAAGATTGATAATGCCGATGGTACTAACCCAAAGGTGGTCAATGGACAAAGAATTAAACACTATATCTCACATATGCCTATTAATGTTGAAAGCAATATTATCCAAACCATGAAACTGGAGGAACACATAAAAGAAACCTTCCGGAACACTCTAGATTCCTGAAAAACAGGAGGTACGTGATACGGTAAGTAAACGGACTCCTAAAAATCCGCAAAAATATTATCTTTTACTTTTGGAATTTTACAAAAATGAGGAAAATAAGAAATAAACAGGAAAGCAACCGAGGTGAGCACGATACACCAGGGCGCGCCTGCCCTGCCTGGCGCGCCCTGGTGGGTTGTGCCCCCCCTTGGGCACCTTCCCGACTCCATTTTCCTTCCATATTCTTGATTGCCAAGATAAACAAATCTTTATATATACCCCCGATTGTTTTGACCACCACATCGCAGGAAAATCCCCTGTTCTTGTTTCGTGTTGTTTTCCTGACAGGTCTGAAAATATGTCGTCTCAAGATTCAGAGGGGGAGAGCTATGTTGCTGACTATATTGCAAACCCTAAGGTCTATGGAGAGGTGGATCATTATGGATGGACCACGGACGAGGAGGAAGACGCCAACATAAAGGTAACAAAGGATGATAGCTCTGAGGAAGAGGATGACCCACTACCTCAGCCTGCAGACATGCATGTGGAACTCAAGAAGTCAAACCTAAGGTTCAATTTATTCCATCTCGTTTTCTGCAGGAGAGCAAGGCGGCATTATGCAAAAACATATTAAAGCTCGAGTTAGAGAATGAGGATCTAAGGGAGGAAACTTTTATGCTCAAATATAAGCTGAAGAAGAAGGCTACTTCATCACCACCTTCATCATCTTCACCACCAAAGGAGACTTGAGTACACGGGTATGGGCACTCCCCTTGGCTTGTGCCAAACTTGGGGGAGATGCCCCGGTATCATATGACCATCACTTTTATCTACCTTTACCTTTTTTTAGTTCAATCCTTAGCTCTTTCGTGATCTAGTTGAATAAAAGTTTAGTATAATCTATTTTTGAGTGCTAGTTTCATGATCTATCTATCTATGTAATCGAGTGAGAGTTATATAATAAAGTTTAGTTTGAGCTTTTGCTTATTTACTTTCCTGTTGCAATCAAAATAAAAAGGAAATAAATGAATATGATCATATGCTAATCTTATGGCAAGTAATGACATCACATAAGGAAAAGTATAAGTGGTAAAATTTATTGGAGATTGACAAACATAGCATTGCTCAATGATGCAATTCATGAAAGAATTAAAAAGGGGAGAGAAGATTCACATGCAAATACACTATCTTGGACATCTTTTATGATTATGAGCCCCCATTAAATATTATATGCCAAAATTGTTGACGTTGGACAAGGAAGACAACGTAATGATTTATGATATTTACATAGAAGTTATATTGTCATAGATCCTTCAACATGTGGTGCTTGCTCAATATCTTTGCTAGCCAAAAATTCCGCACTAAGTAGAGATACTACTTGTGCATCCAAAAACCCTAAACCCAAACTCATGTTTTGAGAGTCCACCATACCTACCTATGAATTGAGTAAGATCCTTCAAGTAAGTTTTCATCGGTGCATTAAGGCAATAAAAATTGCTTCTAAATGTGTTTGATCAATTAGTGTAAGAGAAAATTGAGCGTTGTACGAACTTGTGATGGCAAAGTAATAAAAGCGACGGACTGCATAATAAAGGTTCCTATCATAAGGGGCAATATAACATGACGTTCTTTTGCATTAAGGGATTTGGCATACAAACTAAAAATCGCATGACAACCTCTGCTTCCCTCTGCAAAGGGCCTATCTTTTACATTTGTGTATTTACTTTTATGCAAGAGTCAAAGTATTCTTCCCTATTCCTTTTTACTTTTTGTTTTTGCAAGCATCATGTGGTGAGGAAAGATCTAGGCACATATATCCAGTTGAATATGAGTGAGCATGAGCTATTATTGTTGACATCACCCATGAGGTGAATACATTGGGAGGCGAAACTATAAGCCCCTATCTTTCTATGTGTCCGGTTGAAACTTTTTGCTCATGGGTATGCTGTGAGTGTTAGCAATCATAGAAGATTAAATGTTGGTTGAGTATGTGGACTTTCCAAAAGGCTCCGACACGAGACCCTTCCTAAAAATATGATGAATTGTAGTTGCAAAGTTGACTGAGAACATAGTTTGTTGGTTTTCAATAAGGTTTATGCATTATACTTCTGTGTTGTGACGAATTGTTACTTGTTCATGAGAAGTTATATGATGAATTTATAGAATAAAAGTTATATGAATAAATTCTATCATAAATTTTGTTGCTGCTATGATAATAAGCATGATCCTACTATGTCCGTATTTTGTTTTTATCGACACCTCTCTCTCAAACCATGTGGACTTGTTTTTCGATATCGGCTTTCGCTTGAGGACAAGCGAGGTCTAAGCTTGGGGGAGTTGATACGTCCATTTTGCATCATGATTTCCTACTGTTATTTATAATGTTTTTATGCATAATAATGCTTTATGGAGTAATTTGAATGCCTTTTCTCTCATAATATGCAAGATTTACACAAAAAGGGAAATGCCGGCAGTTGGAATTATGGACTTGAAAAAGCATATTAGAGACACCTAATCTGCACATCTTCAAATAAGCTGAACTTCACGGAGAATTATTTTGGAATAAAAAATATATTGGAGCAAATAACTACCGGAGGGGGGCACCTGGTGGCCACAAGACACCAGGGCGCGCCAGGTCCCCCAGGCGCGCCCTGGTGGGTTGTGGCCACCCCGGCCCACCTCTGGTGCCCATCTTCTGGTACTTAAGGTCTTTTGACCTAGAAAAAATAAGGAGAGGATTTTCGGGACGGAATTCCGCCGTCTCGAGGCAGAACTTGGGCAGGAGCTCTTTTGCCCTCCGGCAGAGCGATTCCGCCGGGGGAACTTCCCTCTCGGAGGGGGAAATCGAAGCCATCGTCGTCACCAACAACCCTCTCATCTTTGGGAGGCCAATCTTCATCAACATCTTCAACAGCACCATCTCCTCTCAAACCCTAGTTCATCTCTTGTGTTCAATCTTTGTACCGGAACCTTAGATTGGTACCTGTGGGTGACTAGTAGTGTTGATTACATCTTGTAGTTGATTACTATATGGTTTATTTGGTGGAAGATTATATGTTCAGATCCATTATGCTAATTAACACCCCTCTGATCTTGTGCATGAATATCATTTGTGAGTAGTTACCTTTGTTCTTGAGGTCACTGGAGAAGTCATGTTGCAAGTAAACATGTGAAGTTGATATGTGTTCGATATTTTGATGATATGAATGTTGTGATTCCCTTAGTGGTGTCATGTGAACGTCGACTACATGGCACTTCACCATCTTTGGACCTAAGGGAATGCATTGTGGAGTAGTTATTAGATGATGGGTTGCTAGAGTGATAGAAGCTTAAACCCTAGTTTATGCGATATTTCGTAAGGGCTGATTTGGATCCAAATGTTTAATGCTATGGTTAGATTTTATCTTAATACTTTTCTCGTAGTTGTGGATGCTTGCAAGGGGGTTAATCATAAGTGGGAGCTTTGTTCAAGTAAGAACATCACCCAAGCACCGGTCCACCCACATATCAAATTATCAAAGTAGCGAACGCAAATCAAACCAACATGATGAAAGTGAATAGATGAAATTCCCGTGTACCCTCAAGAATGCTTGCTTATTATAAGAGACCGTTTTGGCATGTCCTTTGCCACAAAAGGATTGGGCTATTTTGCTGCACTTTTTTTGTCGTTACCGTTACTTGCTCGTTACCAATTATCTTGCTATCAAACTACCTATTACCTACAATTTTAGTGCTTGCGGAAATTACCTTGCTAAAAACCGCTTTTCATTTCCTTCTATTCCTCGTTGGGTTCGACACTCTTACTTATCGAAAGGACTACGACTGACCCCCTATACTTGTGGGTCATCACACCTATCGAAACCACGGGAAAAATCTTCGTGTCTCCAAATTGCGTTTGATCTTCTTATCCCTCTCTTTACTTTCATGTGCATGTCTTTACTTTCCGCTGCTATACTCTTAGACATGCATGTGTAGGGTGACCTTGACTTGCTACAATTGCTAAAATCTGCCAACCACTAAAATTGGGAAAAGGTTAGATTTTTATTTGGTCAAGTAGTCTAATCACCCCCCCTCTAGACATACTTTCGATCCTACAAGTGGTATCAGAGCTTTGGTCTCCATTGCATTGGTCTCACAACCTAGGAGAGTATGCCGTCTAGTGAGGGAAATTATCACCGTAGAGGTCCATATTTTGATGGTACAAATTTGCTAGTTGGAAGCATAATATGAAAATGTATATTCTTGGTCATAACCCTGCCGTATGGGCTATTGTTCGTGTTGGCTTGCAAGGTGAATTCTTTGGTGATGGAAAGGAATCGGATCGTAAAGCGACCGCAGAAGAATTGAAGATGTTGCAATACAATGCTCAAGCATGTGACATTCTATTCAACTGCCTATGCCCCAAAGAATTCAACAAGATTAGCAGTCTTGAGAATGTAATGAAAAGTTGGGATACTTTGGTTGATATGCACGAAGGTACTGAATCTGTCAGGGAATTTAAGTTGGATGTGCTACAAAGTCAACTTCATAAGTTCAAGATGAAGGATGGTGAAGGAGTCGCCGAAATGTACTCTAGGCTTGCTCTCATCACAAATGTGATTGCCGGCTTAGGAAGCGAAGAAATGACCGACAAATTCATCATCAAGAAGATACTTAGAGCCTTGGATGGAAAGTACGACACCTTGTGCACATTGATCCAAATGATGCCAAACTACAAAGATCTCAAGCCGACGGAAGTCGCTGGAAGGATTGTTGCTCATGGGATATCACTCAAGGACAAAGAAGAACTTCACACCAAGTCAAGCGATGCATACAAAGCTACAAGTGACACTCCCGCTACATCAAGTGACAACCTTGTAACCAATGAGATAAGGCTCATGGTCAAGAAATTCAACACTTCTACAAGAGTAGAGGCAAAGAAAGAAGCTCCAATTCAAGATACGAAGAGAAGCGTTCATATAGTCGTGACCGGAATAGTTACAATTGTGGAAGGCCTGGACACTACTCCAATGAGTGCACGGCCCCCCACAAAAGAAGAGAAGAGTCACCTAGAAGAAAGAGCTCAAGAGATGAGTCACCTCGAAGAGAGAGAAGGAGTAAAAATGATCGTTATGAACGAAGACCCTCAAGGAGAAGTATGGACTCATAGAAGAAGGACAAGTACACCAAGAGCTACACAATAAAAAAAATCAAGCTCAGGTTGGTGAATGGGTTTCCGTCTCCGAATCTCACAATCACTCTAAGAGAAGCTATCACTCCGACTCTGACTATAGTCAAGATGAAGGTGTTGCCGGACTTGCACTCGTTTCCTCTAACTCCTATGACATATTTGATTCACCAAATGAAGGGAGTCGAAGTTGCTTCATGGCTAAAGGCCCCAAGGTATCACACCCCGAATACATTGACTTCAATAGTGATGAGGATGACTTACTTGGAGATGATGACTTGCTATTTGACAAAACTAGTGATATTAGTCAAAATGATCTAGATAATGATCGTGCTAGTCAAGATAAGTTGTGTGATGATGATAAGAAAGAAATAGAGTGACTAACTAAAGAATTAAACACTCTTAAATTAGCCCATGAATCTACTCTAGAAGATCATAGAGAGCTTGTAAGGACTCATGAGAAGCTACGCTTCGAGAAGCTCAATTTGGAGCAAGAACATGAGTTTCTTAAAGCTATCAATGACGATCTCCGAAAGAAGACTTCTTCTTTTCTAGCCAAATGACTATTCTTGTCTACATTCATTCCACAAGTTAAGACTAAGAAAACTAGTAACAAAGGCAAGTAAGGTTCTTCAACTAGTAGCAATAAAAATGATAAATCCAATGATATTGCTTCTAGTAGTTCTATTGATTCCACTAATGATTCTCTTAGCCAAGTTACACTTTAGCAAAAAAATGATTTATTGAAAGGGATTATAGAAAAATGTATCTACAAAAGTCTTGCCGGATTTAAGCAATTCAAGGAGATTGTACGCAAGCATGGAGGATACCGTAAGAATCAAGGCATTGGCTACTTCAACGCCAATGGAGTTGAATGGGAAGAAGGTTAATACCCCAAGCCGAAGTTTGTTCCCTAAAAGGAGAAGTATGAACATACTCTTCCCGAGGGAACAAAAGCTCAAGATGACCTTCCACCACAAGACCACAAACTCAAGGGCAAGGACAAGCTTCAAGAGGAGATTGACTCATATGAAGAAGAGTCCCAGGCCATTGTCAAGTGGGTTCCCGAGGCTACTCCAAGTTCTACTTCAACTAGTGCTACTTCAACCCCAAGGATTCCCATCAACTTGATGTGGGTCCCCAAGAAGAAGAACTAGAGAAGTTCTTGAGGGGTGACTCCGCCAATGAAATTCACTCACATTCTTTGTTGGCAAGGACTATTTGCAATCAACTCAAACTTTATGCAGTAGTTCAAGGAGTCACACATTCTCTTAGGTAAGCAAGAAAAGGTGATTAATGAATCCATGGACATCATTATGTATGCATTGCACTCCATGTCCATAGATATCCATGTAGGTGAGAAGAGTAAGGAAAAAACGAGGATTGATCCCAACTCAAGATGATCTTCATCAACAATGAGCATCCACCACTACCTCACCCACATGAAGTTTTCTACGACAAACCCAAGGTTAGTTTATCCCTCTTAGGGGGGATGTCACATCAAGGGGGAGCTTTACTCTAAGACTTGAGTTAAAGCATCTCTTAAAGATGTGAACACATCAAATTCTTTATGTAAAATTGGCAACCCCACTTGTGCTTAAACAATGAGTATGACCTATGATCAAGTATTCTTGCTTGGCTCCTAAGTCAATATACTCATATATAGATGACTCCGTCATCGCCAAAGTGCTTGGTAGATACTAGAGTGGTTTTGCATGTTTGACATATTTCATTTGACAATTTATTGTGTGAGCATGTTGGCATGCATATCTTCTCTCATTCGAGGATATCCAATTGTTGTTATTTCGTTTTCATTTTTATTTGGCCAATTGGATATACAAGAATGCCTAAGTACCTTCCTCTAGCTATCTATGATTTCTCGTCTCAAATTCTATTCATGCTTCATCACAAAATTTGAGCAAGCACTTCTCGAACCGTTTGTGTGAGGAGCACTCGGAGTTCCGTTTCAATAAGAGCTGACTTCCAAAACATCCTAGTGCAATCTCGGTGTAACCAACCTCAAAATCTCGGTTCCACCGAAGCCTAGGGTTGATCTGATTTTGTGAATCTAGGTAGCACCGATTCCATAATCTCAGCTTCCTCGGGTTTCCTTGTCAACTGACAGTAAAGGAACTCGGTGGCACCGATATTTCAAAACCGGTATCACCGACAGCTATGGGATACATATACTTTGCGGAACCGGTTTTTGAAATCACTTCTTCAATCCCGTGGTCCCCGCAAAAACACTAGCTGCCGCTCAACGTCTTCGGACTTTTCCCTCGCTCCCGTGCGTCTGCACCACAGGAGGTCCTCGCCGTCGACGGAAATCACCACCGCCGTCGCCGCCGTAGGAGGTTGTCGCCAAATTAGGGTAACGCCTCAAATTCTTTGCACTCCCCGTCTGATTCCTGTGCAAAAGATTTAGTTCCATCTTCTTCCCACCGCATGAACAAGTTCCATCGACAAGAAATTCCATTAGATTAGAGAACGATGAATTTTTAGGTTTAGCCGTCTACAAATCGAATCTCAGTGTCACCGAGTCAGAAAAATCGGCTCTACCGATTTTGGTTTTAGGGTTACTGAGAACAACATCGGTGAGACCGAGTGGCTATTTTCGGTGAAACCGAAGAAGCTGCCAAGTCTCTGTTAAGGAAGTTGTGTGTCTCAGTGGTCCGAAATTTTAGACTCGGTGGAACCGAAATTCTTTTTGCAGAAGACTAAATTTAAGATTCTGAGTTCAAATTTGAGAAAACTTTCTGTGTTTTGTGATGCTCAACCCCTCTGCTCTTCTTTAATCTTTTCACAGGGTCAGCATGTCAGGTTATGATGATAGCCAGAATGACTACAGGGAGAGGGAAGTTGACATGAGTTCAGGCACAAGCCTTGATGCTAGTTCTTCTTCTTCAGAAGATCCAGGCACCACAAGTTCTCATCGGCTGCCCAAGGCTGCCACCAGGGCAAGAAGAAAGTTGAATTTTGATGAGGAGGGTTTAGACTTTGTGCTGGAGGAGGTTCTTGCCAAGAAGCAGTGGGACAAGAAAGAGAAGTCTGCCAAGAAATTTGCTTCAGAGGCCACGTCAACTAAGAGGACAATCAGGAAAGAGTATGCTAGCTCATAGACTATGAGGGCACCAGAGAGTGTCAGTGCAAACACTTCATTATCTGTGGAGCCTCCAAAGAAATCTTTGCCTAACAGGGCTGAAGAGAAGAAGAGAGCTCGGAAGAGGATTGTACGTGTTATTGGGAGGCCTACTTCCATGTATGAAGACCCATCTGAGGCTGAGGAAGAGGAAGAGGAGGAAGAGCCAACTGCCAAAGCTCCTCCATCCAAGAGGAAGAAATTGCTTGCAGATGCTATGCCCAAGCAAGCTCCATCCAAGAGCAAGCAGTCTACACCCAAGAAGCCAGCAGCTCCAAAACCTAAAATGACAACCAGAGACATTCCAGCAGCTGCTAAGAACAAGAGATCTTCCACTATGGAAGAAGAGGATGACCTTTCAGTTTTGAGGAAGCTAAGACCACACTTGCCAGTACACAATGATGCTCACCCCGTAGGTGAAGATATGAAGAAGAGAAAGGATGCATGACTGAGGATGTGGAGCACTAATGATCCCTATGCCTCCTGGAGAAAGACTATTGTGGATGATAGATTCTACACCAAGGAACAACAGGATTTCTATGAGACTGTCCTATTGGACAAGAGCCCAGCAGTCAGTGACATGAGATATGTTGACTGGGCCTATATCAAGGAGAATGAGGACTACTTTCCCAGTGTGCAAGATAACTTCAAGTGCATTGACATTGAGATATTTGTTGGGAGAGAGTTCACTACCTGGAACGATGAGATGATCATGCAGTTCTACTCAACTGCTCACTTGTACCCAGATGGCCATATCAGATGGATGACTGAGGGAGTCAGGTACCAATCCACTTTTGATGAGTGGGCTACCATCTTAGGAGCCCCAAAGGTATAAGAAGGAGACTTGTATGTCTATGTTGAGGCCAAGATGAGTCACAACTCAATGGCCAATATGTACAAGGAGATTCCAACCACTCATGTGCATTCACATAAATTTGGCTCTGTCTATCATTTGCAAGAAGGACTACCCACCACCAACACTATCTTGAGGTATACTTTGATGCCCAAGTCTGGAGATGATAAGATGATCAGGGGGTACTCCATTAACATGTTGCACCACATAGACACCCAGTTCAGGATTAGGGTGATGGATTTGATTGTTGAGACAATCAAGAGGACAACTGCCGATCAAAAACGATCTTGTGGATATGCACCTTACATTCAGATGCTTATCAACTCCAAGCTGGAGAAGAATGTATATGCAATTGATCGTCCTCATATGCCACTTGAGCCAGACTTTGAGGACAATGTTGTGGTGATGGATCCCAATCATCCCACATCATCTACTGCACAGGCAGAGGTAGAGGCAGCTAGAGCCACTAGTTCTCAAGTTCCAAGGAGCAAGAGTGTCAGATTTCGAGCTCCGCAAAACCCAAGAGGTTCGAACCCAGGGGCGTGTGCGGAGATCCCCACGGCTTCGACCTCATGCTCGCCGCTCGGCAATCTAGCCCAACGAACTCACTCAAACGAGGGGAAGAAGACTAGCACACGAGGATTTACCCAGGTTCAGGCCGCTGCGAAGCATAAAACCCTACTCCTGCTTTTGGTGGATTGCCTCATGAGGAGGTTTGTGGAGGAACTAGTACAGTGCTCAGTTGCCTCGCGAGGGCACTCGGGTGGTGTGTTTTTATCCCCCCCCCCCACTGCGGAGCAGTCTAGCCTCTATTTATAGTGGCCCGGGTCCTCTTCCCTTATCGCAATGGCGGGAAGGGATCCCACAGCGGCCAAATTCGAAGGGGGACAAGGAGTACACCTTATCCTGACGAAAGGTGGTCTTCGCCTGCAAAGTAGCCGGGGTGATGCAGAGGTGGGCTCGGCGATGACGTCCGTCCTGCGGGGCTCGTGGTCTTGGTCTCATTGCGCCAGAATGGAAACCTTTGGGGGGTGCTTTGGGAACCTGCATACGTCCTTGCCTCCTTTGCACCAAAGAGGAAACTGTCTCCTCTATGCGCGATGGTGCCCACCTGGCCCGGCTTGCGTTATGCTTGACCTCCTAAGGCCGAGCATTGAGTAGAGATCTCCGCCGCTCAGGAGGGCCCCTGGGAAGGCCTCTTCCCTCTGAGTGTCTTGGCGCCGTCTCCCTTGCGAGCGCGGGGCTCTCGCGAGGGCCTTGTCTTGAGTGAGGCCGCGTTGGGCCGTACTAGGCCTCCGTAGTGGGCCACGCCCTGGGTCGCAGGCAGGCAGTTCTGGGTACCCCCATTCCCAGGACGCCGACAGTAGCCCCGGGCCCAAGGCGTGCTCGGGCTGGCTTCGGGGCGAAGCCGGAGAAGATAGCCCGAAGCGCCGCGGGCCCCAAATGCTTGCGAGCCCAGTGTGTCGCATGGAAAATAACGAGGCGCGGACGCCTCCACATCCCCATGGCGCCTCGACAACCGCTCCGTCTGACCAGCAACCGACGCACGTCGCAGGGCCATCATTGCCCAGGATGGGGGGAGGTGCCGGTTGGCCTCCACCCGGCTATAAATGGACGGAGGGAACGGAGCCCCCAACCCATTCCTACTTCTCGCTCCCCCGCCTTCGTCCTCCGCCTCCTTGATCATGATGCCGGCGAGGAGGTTTTCTGCTTTCGAGAAGGGGAAATCCTGCCTGGAAGGGGGGGACCAACAGCCTTCCAAGAGGAGCCGGGGTCGTCCTTGCAAGTATGCCGAGGCGTCGACAGCGGCGCCCCGTGGGCGCGGCCGCGCGTCCGCGAGGGCTGGTGCCTCTACTGGCGCAGCCGGAGGCGGCGGCCGTGGCCGAGGAGGGAGACCCGCAGTTGGTGCTCGGCCACCGCGCCCGCGGGCCCGCACAGCCGATACGGGCCAGGAGTTCCTGGTGTTGGTGGAGAGGCCGGCGATCACCTGGTTGCAGCTCCCGCGCTTCTTCGCGGAGACGCTGCGGGTTAATGAGCCCACAGGTCTGTGGCTGTAGGCCGATGGTTGTTGCAGCGGCATGTTGTGGGTGGAGGTCGAGGTTACCCCCGCAGGCAACACCTTCTTGAGCCGTGAGTGGAAGACCTTCGCCCGCGCCCACGGCCTGGAGGGGAGGCTTACGCTCCACTTCAAGCACGACTGCGCCACGGCGCTTTTCGTCAAGATCTTCGGGGAGGACGGTAGGCGCTTGGGGTGCTGCCCGGAGGGCGGCGGCGGCGACCTTGGAGGTGAGCTTGCCCTTGGCGACGGCCGCCATGCTTCCAGCAGCAGCGACACATCCTCCGAGGAGAGTCCGAGCGACGACAGCTAGGACGCACTGCCACGTCGGCATGCTCGGACTTCGGGGGGTAGCCAGCCGCGACGGCGCCGCTCCCCCGCCCGGGAAGCGGCTACGCCGGCGTGCCACCACAGCCCCGTCAAGGAGGAGGAGGACTCCGACTGAGCGCTGGCGCGCCGGAGCCGGGGCCTCAGGAGTGGTAGCCCCCAGGGGGGGCTCCTTCGCCTTCTTATTCCTTTCCTTTCCCTGTAACCAAAAAAAATCATGGGGGGCCCTTCTGGACGTGTAATGAACTTTGGCGCTTGCGCCCTTATATTAGCACTCTCATCATGTATTTCGGTCCCTGTGTTACTATTAATCGAGACTTCCTGTTGGTCGTGGTTAGGGTACTTAGCTCGATGCGTCCGCGGTGGGTTTCTGCGTCGTGAGGTCTGGCAGTGGCACCTGGGGAGCTTGGGGGGTTCGTCCTTCCTGTGAGTGAGGCGGTTTGGGGGCCCTTTCAGCACTCTATGTTTGTGGGGCCCAATCCCGCGCATGCCCCGACCACCGTTGGGGCATCCGAATCACCTGGACGAGACCAAGGGGCGAGGCCTCGACCGCCGTTGGGGCGTCCGGATCACCAGCACGACACCAAGGGGCGTGGAGCTACGCGATCAGTGAGGCGCCTGAGGCGCGTTGCTCAGGAGCCCCCCTTGACGCTCAAGCGGCGCTCTACGTCGGCGGGGCCCAATCCTGCGCATGCCTCGACCGCCGTTGGGGCGAACGGATCACCAGGACGAGACCAAGGGGCGAGGCCTCAACCGCCGTTGGGGCGTCCGGATCACCAGGACGAGACCAAGGGGTGAGAAGCTATGTGATCAGTGAGGCTCCTGAGGCGCGTTGCTCAGGAGCCCCCCTTGACGCTCAAGCTGCCACCATACCTTTTCGGCAGTTCCTGCCCAGGAGGCGTGAGCCTCCAGAGGCTCTAAGATAGCGCGCCGGGCCGTGGCGGAGCCCCCGAGCGAGGGTGAGGCGGCACACGCCTACTAGCTCACTCGAGAGCACCACGCAAGGACCAGGACGCCAAGGCCACGCGGGGACCAGGACGCCAAGGCCTTGGTGAGGTGTGCGCACCGTGCCAGTAGCCCCCGCTCGCGGGGCGCGAGAGGGAGAGGCTGGCAGGTGTTAACCCGGAGAAAGAAACTTCAAGATAGAAAACTGCAAGGAGAAAATCCCCGCCCCTTTTTCTTTAAATATAGTTGAAAAGCCTCGAGTTTCATTCCAGAAAAATGGCAAATTCGAATACAAGAAAAGCAAAGAACAGCCGCATCCGGCACCTAGGCTAGTCTTCGTCTTCCCCCAGCGTGGAGCATAGGGCATCCACGTTGCGTGGGCATAGTCATTGGAGGACAGTGTTGTCCGCCAGCGCGGAGCATGGGGCTTCCACTTGGGCATGGGTGGGAACCCCTTCGCGTCCTCGGGGGGCTCCGGGCATATACAGCCCACTCATTATTATGTGAGAGTGTCACGGGTAGAACTTGCAGAGGTGCTGGATGTTCCAGGCATTCTGGATGGGCACCCCGTCCTGAGTCTCCAGGCGCACGGCGCTAGGCCTGGAGACGCGGGCGACCCTGAACAGGCCCTCCCACATGGGCAAGAGCTTGTGCAAGCCCTCCCTAGAAAGGACCCGCCTCAGGACGATGTCTCCGACTTCGAGGGTCCTAGAGCGGACGTTACGGCAATGGTAACGCCGCAGCACCTGCTGGTACCTCGCAGCTTGGAGTGAGGCTTGGCGACGGGCCTCCTCCCCAAGCACGAGGTATGTCCCCCGCGAGGCATCCTGACGCTCCTCGTCGAATGCCAAGACCCGCGGGGATCGATGCTTGACCTCGTGTGGGAGGATGGCTTCAGCTCCGTAGACTAGGAAGAATGGGGTCTCGCCGGTGGGCTTAGTCGCAGTGGTGCGGATGAACCACAACATGGACTGAAGCTCATCGAGCCAACCCCTGCCACAGGCCTCGAGCTTCTTCTTGAAGCTCCTTGCCTTGAGGCCCCATAGGACCTCCGCGTTGGCGCGCTCTGCCTGACCGTTGCTTCGTGGGTGCGCCACTGAAGCGTAGCATATCTGCGTTCCAAGGTTAGTACAATAGGTCCTGAAAAGGTTGCTTGTGAACTGCGAACCGTTGTCGGTGATGATGCGGTTGGGGAGGCCAAAGCGGCTCACGAGGCCCTTGATAAACTTGACGGCCGACCCGGCGGGGATGGTGCGGACGGGCTCCACCTCCGCCCACTTGGTGAACTTGTCAATGGCGACGTAGAGGTAGCGGTATCCGCCGGCCGCTCGCGGAAAGGGCCCCAGTATATCCAACCCCAGACCGCAAAGGTCCAGGAGAGTGGGATGGTCTGGAGGCCCTGCGCGGGATGATGAATCTGCTTGGCATGGAACTGGCAAGCCTCGCAGGACCGGACCAGCTCGATGGCGTCGTTGAGCATCGTAGGCCAGTAGAAGCCAGTGCGGAGCGCCTTCCCTACAAGGGTGCATGACGAGGAGTGGTGTCCGCAGTCTCCTCCGTGGATGTCGGCCAGCAGCTTACGCCCCTGTTCTCCAGACACGCATCGCAACGCGACGTCGTTCGGGCGCCTGCGGTATAGCTCGCCGTCCCGCAAACAATAAGCTGTGGCCTGTTGTACCACACGCTCTGCGTCTTCCTCCTTTTCTGGTAGTGTGTCGTGGAGCAGGTACGTCTTGAACTCCTGTGTCCAGTCGTCGGCCTGGGGCTCCAGCGCCAGGAGCAGTCAGGCTCCTGAGGCCGGGCCACAAGTTGGAGCCCCCGAGGGCGGTGCTAGGGGTAGCTCTTCACTCTGCGGCGCCTGGTCCACGGTTGGGGGTGCCGCGGATGGCTTGAATAGCCGTTCCTCGAAGACGCCCGGCTCCTGAGGCTCGCGACACGACGCCCTCTTGGCGATGTCATCGGCCTCCTTGCTCGCGCCGCGCGGGATGTGCTGCAATTCCAAGCCCTGGAAACGCTTTTCAATCTTACGTACCTCTTCCAAGTATGCCTCCATGTGCTCGTCCTTAGGCGCATACTCCTTGTTGGAGAAGTTGACGACGAGTTGGGAGTCGCCCTTGATGGTGAGGCGATGAATCCCCAACGCGGCCGCGGCCTTGAGGCCAGCAATCAAGCCCTCATACTCCGCGATGTTGTTGGAGACCTTCTCGCCATGCTGGAAGCAAAGCTGTATGGCGTAGTAGAGCTTGTCCCCGGTTGGGGAGATGAGTACAACTCCGGCCCGCGCTCCCCTGCGCGCGAAGGCCCCATCGAAGTGCATGATCCAACCATCAGGCTCTTCGTCGCCGGGGGTGAGGGACTGGCCCTCGCCCAGCCCTCGGTCGGGAGCGTCCGTCCACTCAGCCACAAAGTCCGCCAGGGCTGCCCCCTTGATGACCCTGGTTGTGCTGAACTCTAACTCGAAGGCCTGAAGCTCGATGTTCCATTCTGCGACCCTCCCTACGGCATTGGGGTTGCGCAGCACTTTCTCCAATGGATACGCAGAGACGACCATGATGGGGTGGCCCTGAAAGTAATGGCGCAGTTTCCTTGAAGCGACGAGAAGCGCGAGTAGGAGCTTCTGCTGCATAGGGTAGCGCAAGCGCGCGTCCCGTAGTACGGTACTGACGTAGTACACCGGGTGCTCGATGAGGGAGAAGCCTTCCGCGCCGCCCCGCTCCGCAGCGGGCTCATGAGATCCTGGTGCCTCGGGGGTCGCCGGGGCGGCCGAGGCCTCAGGAGCGTCGTCTTGAAGAGGTGAGGGCTTCGGGGCATCCTGTGGGTCACCTTGCTTCGTGTCGGGGGACCCGCCTGAGCCTGAGGGTGTTGCGCACACGCCGGCACGCTTCTCCCTGACCGCCACGAGCGCAGCACTGGCGGAGTGCGGGGTGGCAGCCAGGTATAGCAATAGGGGCTCCCGAAGGCGGGGCGCCACCATCACTAGCGGGCTCGTGAGGTACCGCTTGAGGTCCTCGAATGCCGCGTCTGCCTCCGGGGTCCATTCGAAGGGGCCCTTCCTCTTCATGAGCTTGAAGAACGGCAGGGCACGCTCGCCAAACTTGGAGATGAAGCGTCCCAAGGAGGTCACACAGCCCGCCAGCTTCTGCCTTTCCTTGAAGGTCTGAGGCGGACTCATCTTGCTTATAGCCTTGATCTTCTCTGGGTTTGCCTCGATCCCCCGGTGCGACACTAGGAAACCGAGCAGTTTGCCCGACGGGACCCCGAAGACACACTTCTCGGGGTTCAGCCTCAGGCTCACTCGCCGCAGGCTGGCGAACGTCTCCTCCAGATCCTCGATCAGGGTCTTGGCTTCTCGCGACTTGACCACGATGTCGTCGACGTAGGCCTCCGCGTTCCTCCCGAGCTGCTGCCCCAGGGCGATGTGCATCAGCTGCTAGAAGGTTGCGCTGGCGTTCCGTAGCCCGAAGGGCATTCACGTGTAGCAGAACACACCGCACGTGGTGAGGAAGGCCGTCTTCTCGACGTCCTCCACCGCCATCTTGATCTGATGGTAGCTAGAGAAGGCGTCCAGGAAGCATAGGAGGTCGCACTCGGCGGTGGAGTCCACTATCTGGTCGATGTGCGGCAGCGGGAACGGGTCTTGGGGGCAAGCCTTGTTAAGGTTCGTGAAGTCGACGCACATGCGCTCCTTCCCGCACTTCTTCGGGACGACCACTGGGTTGGCCAGCCACTCCAGGTATTGCACCTCTCAGATAACTCCGGCCTCCTTCCGCTTGCCGACCTCCTGGGCGATGAACGCCTGCTTCTCATGAGCCTGCCTTCTCGCCTTTTGCTTTACCGGACGTGCGTTAGGGCACACCATCAGGTGGTGCTCGATCACATCCCTCGGGACACCCACCAGGTCGGATGCGTTCCACGCAAACGCATCCTTGTTTGCACGGAGGAAGGCCACCAACGCCTCCTCCTGCTCCGGAGGGAGGCCGGCGTCGATGGTGAAGGTGAGGCCAGGGTTCTTGTCGTCTACAAGCACCTGCTTCGTCTCAGCCCGGTTTTGAGAGAACAGCTGCTTCTTCACTGGCACGGCGTCGACGGCGCCCCCAGCGTCCTCCGAGGCCTGCGCGGCATCCCCAGCGTTGGGGCGCGCCGCCGCCGCCGCCTTGTAGGCGAGCTTGAGTGCGCTGACCGCGTCCTTTGCGTCTCCGGCGACGGAGAGGATGCCGTTGCTCCAAGGCATCTTGATGATGTTGTAGCCCGGGTGCGTTGCCGCCATGAACCTGGCGAGGGCGGGGTAGCCAAGTATTGTGTTGTAAGGGAGGTGGATGTGGGCGACGTCGAAGTCGATCTGTTCGGTGCGGTAGTTGTAGCGGGTGCCAAAGGTGACGGGGAGGCGCACCCGCCCCAAGGGGGCGACGGAGCCCTTGGCCACCCCAGAGAAGGGCCTTGAGGGTGCGAGCTAGTCGTAGGGCACCTGTAGCGCGTTGAAGGTCTCCACGGACAGGACGTTGAGGCCGGCCCCGCCGTCTATGGGGGTCCTGGTGACGGCCACGCTGCTTATGGTCGGTGTGCACAGCATGGGGAGCGTACCGGCGGCAGCCGTTGTTCTGGGATGGTCATCGGGGCCGAAGGTGATGTCAACCTCCGACCACGTTCGAGGCTACGGGGCCTCGAGCCGTGGCCGAACCGCGCTCGCCTGGCGGAGGAACTGCTTGACCTGGCGGTTGGTGGCGGGTGCCTGCGATCCGTCGAGGATGCATGCGACCGCAGGGTCGGCCAGGCAAGCCGTGGCGCCGCCGCACGCCAAGGGCTCCCTGGCCTCGGAGGTTATGCCGGCCATGGAGCTGATGAATTGAGGCCTGACTGTAGCCGCGGATGGAGTGGCTTCGACACGCCCCCTACTTGGTGCGCCAAATGTTGGATTTCGTGCTCCGCAAAACCCAAAAGGTTCGAACCCAGGGGCGTGTGCGAAGATCCCCACGACTTCGGCCTCAAGCTCGCCGCTCGGCAACCTAGCCCAACGAACTCACACAAACGCAAGGAAGAAGACTAGCACACGAGGATTTACCCAGGTTCGGGCCACTGCGAAGCGTAAAACCCTACTCCTGCTTTTGGTGGATTGCCTCGCGAGGAGGTTTGTGTAGGAACTAGTACAGTGGTCAGTTGCCTCGCGAGGGCGCTCGGGTGGTGTTTTTTTATCCCCCCCTCCGCGGAGCAGTCTAGCCTCTATTTATAGTGGCCCGGGTCCTCTTCCCTTATCGCAATGGTGGGAAGGGATCCCACAGCGGCCAAATTCGAAGGGGGACAAGGAGTACACTTTATCCTGACGAAAGGTGGTCTTCGCCTGCAAAGTAGCCGAGGGTGATGCAGAGGTGGGATCGACGATGATGTCCATCCTGCGGGGCTCATGGTCTTGATCTCGTTACGCCGGAATGGAAACCTTTGGGGTGCTTTGGGAACCTGCATACGTCCTTGCCTCCTTTGCACCAAAGAGGAAACTGTCTCCTCTGTGCACGCTGGTGCCCGCCTGGCTCGGCTTGCGTCATCCTTGACCTCCCGAGGCCGAGCATTGCGTAGAGATCTTCGCCGCTCAGGAGGGGCCCTGGGGAGGCCTCTTCCCTCTGAGGGTCTTGGCGCCGTCTCCCTCGCGAGCGCGGGGCTCTCACGAGGGCCTTGTCTTGACTGAGGCCGCGTTGGGCCTTACCAGGCCTCCGTAGTGGGCTACGCCCTGGGTCGCAGGCAGGCAGTTCTGGGTACCCCCATTCCCAGGACGCCGACAAAGAGTGAGCAAATGGAACTTCTCATTAACACCATCCAAGGTATGCAGAAGGACATCAAGAACATCTTGCTAAATCAAGAGAGCCTTGAGAGGATAGTGGAAGATAAGTTCACTACGATGAACAGCAAGGTGGATGGGTTGACGAAGACTGTGGATGAACTCAAGAAGTAGATCCAGTGCCTAGCCCTCCTTCCTCTAATGATGATGATAGTCCACCTCTCAGGACCAACACTCAGTTCAAGACCCATTCCAGAACTAAGACTTCATCAGCACCTGCCACAGCTCCATCAGTTCCTCTTGCACCTACAGTGTCTACTCCACCACCACAGAGGACTTCAATCGAAGCATTTGCTGATGCACTTCTCTCGACTCCATCGATAGCCACAAGAGCAGCTTCATTATCACATGGAGGAGACCATGCCCAGAGCGATGATTAGCTCTACAGCTTTGAACTTTTTGGTAACTTGTTGCCAAAGGGGGAGATGTTATAGATCATAGGGTTTCGAGAGAGAGAGAGAGAGAGAGAGAGAGAGAGAGTGTTTTGCATTTTGATTCCTCTCTACTGTTTAAAAACATTTGCTTTATTGTTCGTTTGAAAACTTTGTTGGTGTTTGATCATATACTTTTGTGTGATGCTACTACTTTGCTATCTTTGAGATGTCTATATGATGATCATTCACTTAATGTTTGGTGTGATGTGCTTATGCAATTCATTCATATTATTTTGTGCGCACCACCAAGTTGTATGTGACATGGAAGAGTGACCCATGATCCTAATCGATTGTGCATTTGCATTCAAATGCAAATTTAAAATAATACACAAATTTAGGGGGAGCTTTTGCTTATCACATACTTCTCAAAGCGACGATGCTATTCATTAATTATATCTTTTATCGGAGCTTTGATATATATGTTGTCATCAATTACCAAAATGGGGGAGATTGAAAGCACAACTTCTCCCTATGTGGTTTTGGTAATTAATAACAACATATATTTCATTGGACTAATATTTCAACCAAGTGTACCTCAGGAAAAGGTTTAATGATGGGTTGGATAAAGGATTGTGTGGAGAAACTCACCAAGGAAAGGAAGGAATAGGATTGGCCATGCTTCAAGCAACAAGACTCTACATTTTATATTTTGTGAGAAATCACTTTGAGTCCATAGGAAAGCCAATACTATTAAAAGGGGATGAGGTAAATATGATGATCTAGTTGCTCAAGTGCTTAGAGATTAGCCACCAAAAATACTCACCCACTTTCCCACACATATCTTCTGTCCAAAGTCATAAGTCAAAATTCAATGACACCAACATTCCAATTCGGATCCACCGAGTTTTCCCTATGCAGAAGCCAAACCAAACCCTAGCATCTCGGTACTACGAACATTCCATTCGGTGCAACCGAAACCAGTGACCAACTCTCTGTTAGCCATTGTCAAGAATCGGTCCCACCAAGTCTTGAGAATTGGTCTCACCGAGTGTTTGACCAACTCTCTGTTAACCAGTTTCTTGAAATCGGTCCCACCGAGTTTGAGGAATCGGTCTCACCGACTTTTGGTAACTGCCTAGGTCACCCATATCGGTACCACCGAGATTCATATATCGGTCTCACCGAAAACGCCAAAGTTGCCACATTTTGCACTAGTCGGTGCAACCGAGTTTTCGCTTCAGTTTCACCGAGTTGGGCAATAATGTTGTAACGGTTGGATTTTTAGAGATACCTATATATACACCTCCACCACCACTGGCTCACAAAAAAAGCACTCAGAACATACACCCACTTGCCATATCCAATTTTCTGAGAGAGAACCACCTACCCTTGTGTTGAGGTCTTGATTATCCACTCCAACCATATGGATCTTGATTTCTAGCCTCCCCAAGTTGCTTTCCATCCAATCAATCTCTCCTACCCATGCCAAATCTATGAGAGAGTGATTGAGTGTTGAGGAGACTATCTTTTGAAGCAGAGGAGCAAGGAGTTCATCATACTACCACATCTCTTACCTTTTGGAGGGTGGTGCCTCCTAGATTGGTTAGGTGTCGCTTGGGAGCCTCCTTCTTCGTGATTGTGAAGTTGAACCAAGAGTGTTTCTAAGGGCAAGGATATCGCCTACTTCATGAAGATCTACCCATATTGAGGCTAGTCCTTCGTGGATGGAAGCCTTTATGGAATAGACGAGGTTGCTACTTCGTGGACACTTCGTGGGTGGAGCCCTCCGTGGACTCTCGCGACTGTTACCCTCCGTGGGTTGAAGTCTCCATAAACATGGACGTACGATAGCACCACCTTTCGAAACCACCAGAAAAATCTTCGTGTCTCCGAATTGCGTTTGATCTTCTTATCCCTTCCTTTACTTTCATGTGCATGTCTTTACTTTCCGCTGCTATACTCTTAGACATGCATGTATAGGGTGATCTTGACTTGCTACAATTGCTAAAATCTGCCAACCACTAAAATTGGGAAAAGGTTAGATTTTTATTTGGTCAAGTAGTCTAATCACCCCCCCTCTAGACATACTTTCGATCCTACAGTATGCCATCTATTTGAATTTTGTATAGCTTGCATAGTCCCAAATTCATTAGCTCATTCCAAAGTTTTTTATAGCTTACATATTATCATTTGCACGACTAAGTATGAGGACACTATCATCCCTTCCTTCCAAGTATTGGCCGCTACTATTTGCATTAGCTTTGCCCTAGAACATATCCTTTATTTCAGTTTGACACAACAAGTATGGAGTTCTCACTAATGATCAGCTATAAGCTATTGTAGATGTCCTTTGATTTACAAAGACAACGACCTACTACTATTGATGTTTCCCGAGCTTTGTTTCTACCATTTGTTATCCCATATTATGTGGATGAGCATATACAATTATCTGTTGTAAGTGTAACACCTATTTCTAAACTTGCTGGTATGAACTTATGTAAGAACTACCTGACTATACTTCGTAGAACTTATGTACTAAAATGCAGAAGATTGATTTACAACAAGAGTCACAAACAATACACAATAAATATCTCAAAATAAAAATCTGTAGATAACCTTTCATGTCATCTCCATTTTGGAATTCGTTTATTGATGTCTCCATAAACTGATGTGTCACGTTCCCCCGTACACGTATCACAGAATTCGGGTCGCCGTATGGGTGCTTTGTAGCACACAGGGTAGATATAGACTATGTTTGTGCAATCTATCCATTACATAATTTTCCATTATGGTCATAATGTTCCCGTATTTCTTTTCATGATTTTCGAGAAATTCAACGCCGTTAAAACCTTTAACAGGTTCCCCGTACACCATGGATAGTATATATGTAATACCGCTCATCTCAATCCAAGATCCAACTATGACATCTGTGCACATAAGTTTTTCCCTCTAAAAACAGGGTAATGATTCAAATTTCCACAAACAAGCATATTAGTTTTTTTATATTTCTATGTGACTCCAGTTTTAAGTTCAAAAAAATTGTTGCGCAACTTATTCATGAATAAACTATATAGTTCTTTTGAAATATCTATTGTCCATCTGAATATGCATGTAGACTCAATTGTATATGTTCCAGTTTATCATCATGTTAAACTGCACTAAAAATGATCCTATGGGCACACATCGCACACAGGAGTACAAAATGTGTGAAAGTCTCGTGCTAGGCATATTAAGATGCCATAAAGATAGATTCAATAGAAAACCAAGTCTAATATTATCCTTCCTTGATGCTTTACGCCTTCAAGTTCCAGTAACAACTAACAATAATGCTGCAACAAAAAAGTTGTTAATATACCTGCTCTATGTCCATCATGTGAGATGGTTCAAACCAAAGGTAACAAATAGGTGCGAACTTCTTCAGAAGGAAGCGCAACTTATCCTTGCGGATATACTCCCCCCCCAATACTACTCAAAGCTGCAAACCTATCATCGGAACTTATCTCCATGGAATCCCTAAGAGTAACGTCAAATTTGCATGTCATCACTACAACTGTTCGGATCACATTACAAATTCCATGCGAGCAATATGTGTACCTGTGGATTCCGACATTTGCTACAGGTGGGCTGTCCATGGTGGAAATTTTGGAGTGATCTGCGCGGTTTATTGAAAAATAGAAGCTTCTCTGCAGCAATAGTAGAAGATGACAATCAGACATAGGTGAATTTGAAATTTGGAACAGAATAGTTGAGCGCGGCAATAAAAATTTCAATTTCAATGGCAATTCCAAATTGGAACAGAGTATTTGAGCGGTGAGTAGACAAGGCCAGTGATGCAAGTCCTATTTTGGGCTATGTGACCCTGGTTCTCCAGTCAATATTATTCCTTATAGTCTCTATGCTAAAATTTATGATGAGATTTCACCCAGTGCTCTTTGAGTCCATTCATGTTATCATTAAGCTTGCATATAGAACCGATAGGAAACCTTGTGGAGTCCTTAAAGATGTCAACATTATAATAGGCTCTCTCATTTATCACATTGATATTTATGTACTAATGATCTCTGAGGATAAGGATTGTCCAATTGTTTTTGGAACTTCTTTTTTGAATGTTGTAGGAGCCTACATAAAAAAAATCTATCTCCATGAAGTAGGGAGATCAAATGATTAAATTCCAATTTTCTTCCATGTTAAGCAAGACATATGAGGAGGAAGATCCAGATACTGAAGAGGAGAAACTGAATGAATTAGCTGAAATAAATATCAAAACACTAGAAGATGAAGTTGAACGGGTATTTGTGAGTCCTGAATCCTTTTTGAAACACGAAGAAAAAGAGGAGATTGAAATTATAATGGAAACTACACCAATAGTTTTCCCACGCCTGAATAAAGTCCATGAGGCACTAGAAAAAAAAGGAGATGAGGAACTACCTCCTCTCGCTTTGAAACCTTTTCCCAAAGGGCTAAGGTATGAGTTTATGGATAATAAAGAAAGATTTCCTGTCATCGTTAATGCTGACCTTTCAGGGAAAGAAAAGGAGAAACTCTTGGTGGTGCTTAGTAAGCATCAGAAGGCTTTAGGCTACTCGATGAAGGATGTAAAAGGGATACATCCATCTATTTACTCTCATGCTATACCTATAGAAGAAGGGGCTAAACTAGTGATTGAAAGTCAAAGAAGGCTGCATCCGGCTTCGAAAAATATGGTGACAAAAGAAATAATATGTCTCCTTGATGCAGGGGTACTTTACCCTATATATCTGATAGTAAATGGGTAAGTCCGGTTCATTGCATTCCTAAGAAAGGAGGAGTTTCCTTGGTAACTAATGAAAATAATGAGCTAGTCCCTACTAGGGCTATTGTTGGATATGGAATGTGTGTTGATGTCAGGAAACTAAATAAATATACTAAGAAGGACCACTACCCGTTGCCGTCAATAAATAAGATATTGGAGAGATTGGCCAACAATTCTTATTTTTGCTATCTTGATGGATATTATGGGTTCTCGCAAATAAATATCCGGCATGAGGATCAAGAAAAGACTACCTTCACCTGCCCGTACGGTACATCTGCATACCGAAGGATGCCATTTGGTCTATGTAATGGACCACCCTCATTTCAAAAATGGTTATCTAAAATTTTCCCTAACTTTGTTGAAAAGATTGTTGAGGTGTTCATGGACATTGTTTCTGTCCAGGGTATGTATTTCAATAATTGTCTCTATAATCTTACGAAAGTTTGGCAGAGATGTGAAGAAACAGGTTTCATGATGAATTTGGAAAAGAGTCATTTTATGGTCATAGAAGGGGTAGTGTTGGGGCACAGAGTCTCAGGAAAGAGCATCGAGATAGACCAAGATAGAATTGAGGTAATAGAAAATTTACCTTATCCTCAAGATGTAATAGGTATGCAAACTTCTATGGGACATGCTAGTTTCTATAAATGATTTATCCAATATTCCTCCAAAATATCAAAGCCTTTGACTGACGTTTTGCACAAGGATGCGCCCTATTCTTCTGACAAAATTTGTGTGCAGGCCTATGAGAAGTTAAGAGATGCTTTAATCACACCCCTATTATCCAACCTCCAAAGTGGGATGATCCCTTTGAGATTATGTGTGACGCTACCAATTATGTTGTTGGGGTTGTCTTAGGATAGCGGGCAGATAAAAAAACTCAATGTGGTCTTTTATGCTAGCAGGAGCTTAGATGAGGATCAAATACATCTAGCAACCACTAAAAAAGAATTGCTAGCTATTGTTTTTTGCTTGTGACAAATTTCGTCCTTATATCATTTATTCAAAAGTGATAGTCCATACAGATCAACGTGCCTTACGCGACCTTCTTGCAAAGAAGGATGCTAAGCCCGGTCGATTTGACGGATATTACCACTTCAAGAATTTGAATTGCAAATAGTAGACCGCAAAGGAGAAGAAAATCCAGTAGAAGATCACTTGTCGCGCATGGAAAGAATACCTTATGATCCAGTACCTATAAATGAATCCTTTGGAGATGAGAGTTTGGCTTTGATAAAAAAAGATAGAACCTTGGTTTGCAGATTATGCTAACTTTCTTGTAGGAAAATACATGCCGCCTAACATGAATTATCATCAAATGAAAAAGTTCTTTTGTGACCGGAAGTACTATTTCTAGGATGATCCCTTTCTTTATCGGCATGGGTCAGATGACATGGTAAGGTTTGTGTTCTAGAGCATGACATGAATGCTAAACTCATAGGTTGTCATACCAGCCCTTATGCAGGACATCATGCTGGAGACAAAACCGCCGCCAAGGTGCTTTAATCAGAATTCTATTGGCCCACTTTTTTTAAAGATGCTCACAGGTTTGTTAAAAATTGTGATGCGTTTCAACGCACATGTAACATAGGACGGAGGCAAGAAATGCCCATAAACTATAGTCTAGTCTCTGAACCCTTCGATGTTTGCGGATTGGACTATTTGGGACCTTTTCCCGTTTTAGATGGGTCCACTCATATTCTTGTGGCTGTAGATTATGCTACCAAGTGGGCGGAAGATTTACCAACCAAACATGCAGATGCTGCTACTTCATTGAGAATGGCAAAGGACGTCATATTACCCAGGTTAGGAGTTCCTAAAATTCTTATCACTGATGATGGATCTCGTTTTATACAGGGAATTTTCGGTAGGGTGCTTCGTAACTACGGGGTGACTCAACGAATAGCTTCTCCATACATCCACAAACTAGTGGTCAAGTGCAACTCTCGAACCAGGAGATAAAGACAATATTGCAGAAGACGGTGTAGAAGTCTCGAAAGGACTGGGCAGGAAAACTAAACGAAACACTATGGGCCTACCATACCTCCAAGAAGAATCCCATGGTAGTGTCACCATAGAAAAATGGTATATGGTAAGGCTTGTCATTTACCTTTAGAACTAGAACATAAAGCTTTTGGGGAAATCAAGAATATTAATCTTAATCTTAAGGAAGCTGAAAAAAAAGGTTGCTATATATACATGCTCTAGGAGAACTCCAGAACAGTGCTTACGAGAGTGCCAGGTTATTTAAAGACAAGGTTAACATGTGGCATGATCGTAAGATATTGAAACGAACCTTCACTGCGGGGCACAAAGTCCTCCTATTTAACTCTCGTCTCAAGTTGTTCCCAGGAAAATTTAGGTCTCGTTGGGAAGGGCCATATGAGACAGAAGAGGTATACAACTCCGGAGCCATTCGGCTCAAAGGTGGGAAATGGATCTTGGATCATGGATGGGCAATGTTCGAAGCTATACCTTGCATATGAACAAAAGGAAGAACAGGAAATAGAAGAGGTAAGTTTTCTCACGATTGAGTAAGCAAAAGTTGTAACAGCCCGAGACCGACAATCCAGATTCGTTCCATGTATCGCATTCATCATCGCATCATTTGCATTACATCGGCACTCTGTTGCCGTCATTTTTCAAAACTTGCATCCGTTCGTAGTTGCCGGTTCTCCCCATTCTTGTCATTGACCGTTCAGAGACCTAACACACTTGCACGCGCCTGCGCCATCAATAAAATATTGTTTCATAAGTGGGAAAAATGTTCTCGGAATGGGTTGAAAGTTGGCGTGCGGTCTTAATATATTGTAGGTAGACCGCCTGCCAAAGTTCGTCGCATTTGGAGCTTGTTTGATACCCGAACCGTTAACATATAGCAGCACTTTCGCCGGTTAAAATTGTCGGATGTTTCGGTTTATAAAAATTAGTTGCATGGGCTACACAGCCCACTAGACCCACCTAGCCAACCCAACCATTTTGGACTGTCCGATCGAGAGAAAACGGTCCAAAAACGGGCAAAATCCCTCAACCCTAGCCTTCCCTGCCTATTTAAGATATCCTAGCCATCCAAATCGGGCAACCCTGATCCATGCCCCTCCACTCCAGCCGCCACCTGCTCCTCCAGCCTCCTCCCACCTCGCGCGGCCTCTCGGCCCACATCGGGGCCACCCGAGCCCATCTGGGCCCGGATGAGCCCGCCGCCGCCCGCGGCTGCAGCAGCCACGGCGCTGCATGGACCCGAGCTCCTCCGGCTCCTCCTCGTCACTCGCAGGAGCCCGCGCGCCTCCCGCCCCATGGCGTCACCCAAGCACTTCTCTCCGCCCCGCCTCCTCGTTGCGTTGCCCAGCGTCGTCCCACCTCCCTCTGCCGATGTGATACCCTTGGAAGCATGCTACAGTTATCAAAGTAATTAAGCTACAGTTACCGTGAGGGTTAAGCTAATCCATTTTTGCTAAACCATGCTTGATCACATTGGAGTCAAATCTCATTTGAATTCCCTAATGATTTTCAAAATTCTTTTATAAAGTGGATTAAATATTTTTGCAAACCAGAAAACTAAAATCATTGTTGGGTTATAACTATTCCTTGAATATTTATAAAATGGAAACCAACATTTTATAAGGTAATTTAGTGCCTCTAAAGCAATTTAAGAGAGGCCAATTCTGTTAATTAAATGCGTTTACAAATTATAAAAATTCCAACCTTTTTTCATTTGATCCTCAAACTTTTTGAGGTAGTGTATAAAAATGCATTAGGATTAATGGACCTAATGCCTTATTTTTCTAAAGTCATATGGTTTGTGGTTTTAAAACAAATAGAAACTGTTCTAAAAAGAAAACAAGAAGAGTTTTTAAAACTAAAGGAAAAGACAGCCCCCCTGTTAACCTCGGCCTTGACCCCCTGCACAGGCCCAGCCCAACTCTCCCTCCCTCCTTCAACCTCTGTACCCCAAGGCGCGCTGGACGTCGGGCGCCCGTCCACGACGCTGATGGCCACGGGGCGGCCATCCAGCAGCACCCCAGCGACCTCAAGACGCGTACAAGCCCCCCTGCCCCCCCCCCCCCCCCCCCGTAAACCGTAGACCCCCTCGGACCCCCCTCTCCTTCTCCCCCCCTTGCCCGCGTCGATTTCTTGGACGCCCGAGCGCATCCGTCACCGCCGCCCGCCATTTACCATGGGCATCGGCCACCCCGTGGCGCTCGAGGGGGTCCGGGAGGGTCCTCGCCTTCGACCACATCATCGGCGCCCCTGGATCGAGGCGGTAAAGCCACCAAGAGCCGCAATCGAAGCGCTCCTCACTGCCACGGCCGCGTCGCGATTGCCGCCGAACCTCCCATCACCCCCCCCCCACAGCTCCCCTGAGCTCCCATCGACCTCGCTGTGAGCTCCCAGTGCTCGTGTGCCCTTCTTCCCCACTCCCTCTTGCTCACTAGCCGCCACACCGCGAGGCCCGCGACTGCCGCCGCGTGCCATCATCGCCGGCGAGGTCTACGGGGACATTTTGGTCCTGAGCGCAGCCGTTACCTTTGTTACGTCCCCACGAAGATGTTGCCACGCCCCTTTTGCTCGAAATCGAGCCGAGGCCGTCGCGTTCGTCGGAACCGAGGAGCAGCCGCCGTCCGGCTCGTCGTGGCCACCGTTTCTGTCCACCCCCGGTTACCTAGCGACCACCGTTCGACGCAGGCGTAAACCAGCTATCCGTCGGTGCCCTCAGCGCATCGAACCGATGCCCGTAGCGCAAACCCGGCGAGTCCCCGCGTTGCTGCCGTCGCCGGCGCACTGTAGCTCCTCGCTGGCATTAACCACGATGACGTGGACGTCATTAACCACCCCGCCATCATTAGATCCTAAGCCAGACGCTAAAGGCCACTGACAGCTGGGCCCAGCACTGTAGCATTTACATTAGGCAGTAATTAAACTACTAACTGACACTGACTCGTGGCCCCACACCCTAGTTAACCTAATCCAAATAGACTATTAAGTTAACAGTCACTTACACGTGGGGCCCACTTGCATTATTCCCGGTTTGACAAGTGGGACCCCTTGGGCCCCTTTGACTCCGTTGACCAGTCAACTCGTCAACACTTGACGGGGCTGACTCAGCCCCACTGACCCCACCAGTCATCCACTGTGGCTGGCCCACAGTGGGTATAAAAGGTATTTACTGTTTTATTTTCGAATTAAATAAGTAAATAATAATTTCAGAATATTAATAAAACTTTGAAAATTAATATTAAATAATCTATAACTCCGATGAAAATAATTTATATATGAAAGTTGCTCAGAAAAATCCCACGAATCCGAATACGCTATCCGTTCATCTGCCACATGCTCCTAGCATGATGAACATGGAACTTTTCCATCATTTCATCTGTGTGGTAGTAGCCAGAGGCCCGGGAAATATCGTCAGGTATTCTCCCGCTTCGTCTGTGACGTCTAGTACTGCATTAGCTCATGCCTAGCACTGCATATTGCCATGTCATGCATTGTAATGCATCTGTCTGCTTTATATTATTTTTTCTCCCTCCTCTTCTTACTGGTAGACACCGAGACTGACGCTACTGTCGGGTACGACTACGCCACTGATGATCAGCCTTTTGCAGCACAGCAGCAAGGCAAGCAAACCTCCCTTGAGCATTCCAATATCGCCCATTCTTTCTCTCTCATGCTTGCATTAGATTTTTCTACTATTGTATATAGCTCCTATTATGATGCATAGCCTACTTTTGTTCAACTGCTACTGTACCTGTTAGTTATATCAACTACTTAGCATAGGTTGATTAGTGATTTCCCCTGTGACCCCTTAGTCCTAGTTGCCCCTGCTTCATCATCGACGACTTGAAGACTCGATCAACTGATCGACAAGCCATGACCCATCACATTCACCGCACTCCCCCCTTAGTTGTACGACTCTGTAGGGCTACTATCGAGTACCGAGGGTGACACCTCGTAAAGTACTCATGATGCTCACTCTGTAGTGTAGCTAGTCGGTCGTGGTTATCGAGGGTGATTCCTCCTTCACCACTCCCGACGACGACTCTGTCGTGCAACCCCTCAAGCGTACACCATCAAGGGTGAATCCTCTCTGGTCACCTTGGCGGTTACATCGGGTGGGATCCTCCGAGGTTGATTCCTCGGGTTTCCCCTTCATGTTTGGACACATGGTTACTTTAACTTTACTACTGTTACATGTTGAGGTCTGAATGACCTAGATGGTGTTGGTGTAATGACGACGGGTGTGGCCGGCCCTTGCCACAAGACCTCGAGACGGGGCGATGGGACCACATATCGTGTATCGTGCTCGTCATCGCAGTTAACAAAATTTTAATGGGTTGGGTATTTGATCTGAGTTGGTTGTTTAACCTTTTTCGCACTAACCTTCACGTGGGAGAAGTTATGGGTACTCGGCGTCGTTGTATTAGCCGAAGCTCTTCGGATGTCAGCAATGGAACGACGCACGATCGAGTGGTCCGCGATGGCATTTATCTTGTATTAGAGGTGCTAGGACTGACCTCGGTCGCCCTCACATCGTGCAGGAGTGCAAAGGGTGAGTGGGCCCATGACCCCTGCACGCTTAGGATTTAGACCAGCGGGCTGGCCTCTCTGTTGAGCCTGGGTAGGGCGACGACGTGTTGATGTCTCGAGGCCGGGCATGACCCAGGAAAGTGTGTCCGGCCAAAGGTTATCAAGCGTGTTGAAAAATGTGGTGCACCCCTGCAGGGATGAATTCAACTATTCGAATAGCCGTGTCCATGGTAACAGGACGACTTGGAGTTGTACCTCGATCTACTGCAACTAAAATTGTGACTCAAAATTGGAATGTTTGGCTCCGAGATTGCTTTCTCGCAGGGAGTCGAGGAAGAATCTCTGGGTGTGGTTACTTAATAAATTTTCTACAATATTATTGCTACATATGAGTTACCAATCTACACTCTTCTAATACTGAAAGATGCTGAAGATGCTAGTCTTCGATAGGACTAGGCCTTCCCCCTATTCTTGCTTTTCTGCAGTCAGTCCAAAGATATAACCCCATTCATTTGATACTGATGCATATTTTAGTATAGTTCTGATGTAAGTCTTGCGAGTACTTTGGATGAGTACTCATCGCTGCTTTACCTCCTCTTTCCCCCTCGATATGATTGCCGCGTTTAGATGACGGAGACGAGGGGATAGAGTACCCTGCAGACGACTACTACACCACCGCTGGAGCTTACTACTACGTGGAGAGTGCCGACGCTCAGGAGTAGTTAGGTTGGCTCCCAGGCAGGAGGCCTTGCCTCTTCCGATTCGCTGCTTATGTTTGTGCTAGCCTTCTTAAGGCAAAACTTGTTTAACTTATGTCTATACTCAGATATTATTTGCTTCCGCTGACTCTTTGAATTTGAGATTATGTATTCGAGTCCTCGAGGCCCCTGGCTTGTAATATGAAGCTTGTATGACTTTAATTTGTGTCTAGAGTTGTGTTGTGATATCTTCCAGTGAGTCCCTAATCTTGGTCATACGCATTTGCGTGTATGATTAGCGTACGATCAAAATGTGGGCGTCACAAGTTGGTATCAGAGCCGACTACCTGTAGGTAGCCGCCTTTCCAACTCCTTGGCCAAAGTTGAGTCTAGTGCTTAAAAAACTTTTACTATAATTGTTGTGTGGCTTACGGGCCCACATCTCAATCGGGTGGTATTAGGATCTTTTATTCCTCGTCTATACTCTGGGTTCTGATTTGTCTTCTATTCGGGTTAAATGATTTTGCTAACTCTAACTCTAGGTTCTTATAACTACTTCCTCCCGGAGAGCCCCTCATTTCAAATGATGGCTTGATTCATCAGAAGACTTCGAAGGTACTCTCCGATGTTCTCCCGAGAACTTGTGCTCATCGCCTTTGCGATTCCCGTCCTCCGTCAAGCCCTATGGATGATTACACACAATTGTCGCTCATACTTTGATATCCAGTTGTTCTTGTTATTACAAGGTTCATCGAATTATCTTATCGGGGATTTGTTCGTCCTCAGTTGTCATGGGTTTCACAAAATCCTTCGAATTGCTATTTGATCTTCCAAAATCCTTAGTAGCCTATTTCTCCTGACCTACCTCACCTGCTTGTATTATGGTTAATTCCATATCTCTAGAAATATTCATTGCAATCCTTTGTGATTATCATTTGATCTTATTCATTCATCATGTGTGTGAATGCGTGCATTCATCAGTTGTTTCTCATGAATTATCTTTTCGGCTCAGACGTCTTTCCAAGCTTGAGTTGGTACTCGACAAATCAACTTTGATTGAGTATCCATCTAAATCCATTCAACTTACTTGTATTTGATCGGAGCATCTGATTCTGATACACCAACCTGGAAATCATAATTCCTTTGGTATTTAAGTATCGATATTATCCAGATGATCTCTAATACGATGTCCTGCATTCCTTCTTTCTCTGATTGGGTACCGATACTCACATCAGGTCCTTTCTGGACCGCAGACCCATTGTTGGGTTGTTATCCGATAGCATCCTTCACATTCAAAATTCTTGTGAGTCCTTCCTCTGATGCATGATGTCGTTGGTAAGTTGTTTCTTCTCCCTCTGATAGGTTGTATCCTATGCTTTTGTCAGCCATGCTCTAATGTCAAGCATGTGTTAATTACTCTTGAAGTTTGTGGTATATGTTCCTAAGATGCCCCGATGGGTTGAACCAATGCCTTCCCTAATTTGTGTGAGCCCAGAAACTTCTATGGGTCATACTCTACTGGTGCTTGCTAGTTAAAATTTCAGTACTACAACTTCATCGAAAACAAGGAGTGAATGAAAGGTTATGCCTTGAAGAAGTGGCAGTCGACCTTGAACTTTGTGTTCATGCCCATGGACCCGGTGTATGACTTATCATGGAAGCTTCTCGTAACAATAAAAAAATTTGGTATAATTTGATCTGGTATCTGTGATCTTGTCCTTGGCAATCGTGGTTCCGACCATGTTGTTCTACTTCGATTTCATTCTCAGATAAGTTAAAGTGTTTGTCTTCCATAGATCAGTACACTAGTCTAACCTATTTTCTGATCTACCTCTGAGTTTTATCCCTGGTATCTTGAGAATATCACGGAGCTATATAACTTCTTATGAGCTCCTCATCAACTATGATATTTCACTGATTCCAGTTTCCTCATGTTCTCGGTTGTGGGACACCCAGGGACACCGATATCTGAATCGATTCCGCACTGCAATTCAATAACTGTTGGCCCGCCTCGTTTCAACGAGCAGGAAAATGGGTCTATTCGTCCCCCGCCCTTGGTACCGACGTTGCTGCCAACATAACTGACAAGCTCTCCTCTGACATGTCTTGCTACCATGACCGTGCAAGATGTCACTGCTCTTCCTACTTTTAACAGCTGGGTGGGCCCATAACCCACAGTTCCAAAGGATCGAAACCTGACTCTCCTGTACATCCTTGATTCTAAAGTATCCTTTGCACTTGGCTTCGTATGTAATTCCCGAGCCACCGTCCAAGGGATGATCTATTCTAGCAGCACACGCAATAATTATTTCGTTGCTCTGGACCCCTTTTCTCCTTCTGTTTAGGCATCGAATGATTGCCTACCCGTTTGAAACTTTGGACCATCGCATATTTCTCTCAATGATTTCCCTGAGTTACAACTCGAGGAATGATTCTTGTCTTCTTCCCCGAGTTCACCGTCAAGTGCCCAACCTCGTGTAGCTACGTTCTTCCAGAGTTTTCCCTCATATCGCATTCGTAGGACGATGAAGTTCCCGAAGAAAGAATGACGATTTTCTTTGCCTAAGAGTTTGTACTCGATCATGTCTTTCCAAGTTGTTAGGCTACATCACCATCGTCATGCTAGAGCTTGACCATGCTATCTGTGTCCTTCATCCCCGGAACACAATTCCAATAGTGCACTAAGCTTACATCGAGTTTTCAACGTCATGTTGGTTGTCTTGAAAGGCAATTTCGATTCTGAGCTAGCACTCTAATCCGTGGTTCCGGCAAGCTTTCGCTTCACCATTTCTTTGCTCGGTGTCGTCGCTGATCGATTACATCTTCATGAGACTTCTCGACAATTGTGTCGTGATCATCATCAACATGCTGAACTCTTCCAGGGTATCATTTAAATTAATGATGAGAAGTAGCATCCTTGCCCCTTGGTAATTTGTATTGTCGTTGACGGCATCCTTGCCTTCCTTCCAAACGCAGACTTGATCTTGTTTTGGTTGAACCTTAAGTTCCTTGTTAGTCATCTTGTGTTATGTTATATCTTGGAGTATTACCATCTTTTATCGAGAATGTCGTGAGAAATGCACACATCTTAAGAATTCTTGATATAGTGATACTGCTTGCCATCACCTTTCCTTTCTTGGTCCCCGTGTTGCTTCTAACCGGAATAACCGACAAAGGGACTGTGATGTGTAAGTTTAACATTTAGGGCATAGCAACTCTATTACCTTGGAGTTAGTGAACAATAAGTCCATTCTTAGTGTGTTGGCTGTTAAAACAACATTCTAACATTGGTTGTGCTACTCAGTCCGGATTTTGGGTGCACCTTTCGATTAATGTTTAATTGTGGGTGTTTTCCTGGGACATACCTCATTATATCATCTGGTTTGACCAATGCTATCCCCTTGTTCACTCAATCGTGGAAATCCATCTTTGTGGGAATCTCGACAAATTGTTGCTGAGCCCATCAGCCACATCCTCATCTTCTTCGTGGTTCATGATGAACATTTAAGCTAGTGTTGGAAACCTTGAAAGCATTATCTTTGTGCCTAGCTCATGAAGAATATGTTTGATAAAAGGAGTGTTTTGCTCTAAGTTCACGTGCATTTTAGTCGCCGTGATTAGGAGAAAGTTTTGTTTTGTTTCCTATGGAATCGTCCCAAAACATTTGCGCATATGCGAAGTGTTATATTATTTGAAGATTTGCTACCTTCACTCCATATAAATTTCCTAGCACCCCAAGCCACTGAATGATTTGATCTAGGAAAAGAAGTTCATCGTAAGAACTAATCCAGACTTACACATGGAACTTTGATATCATCTATGATGGATCCCAACCGGAACTTGATTGCTTTCCATTCTGTAAACTTCAATGTGGGCACGAATACCTTGACATTGTGTTCATGTGTCTTGCAATCCAACTCATGATTCAAGGCTTGCTTCCGTCGTTCGTTTCGAGACTCTTGCAACCTCATCTCGTAGATCTGTGTTGCATCCTTTTCTTCTCAGTCCTGCTAAGTCTAAAGAATCCTGACACCAACCAGATCTGAATCTCAATCAGATATGATGGTTGGAACTTTTTCAAAAGTATAACTTTGGTCTCTACGTGACTCAGTAAGGTGATGTTATGGCTACCACACTTGGCCATAGGACCTATTGTTATAGTATCTTGTTCAGCAAGGTTCGCCATTCTTTCATGAGGAAATTGTAAGATTTATCCTATAAGTTGTTCTTGATGGATCCCCTGCATATCTAAAGTCTGACCTTTACCTGATGACCATGTCAATTCTATCCCTAAGCATGTCTGTGGTATTTCGATCATCAACAAGAACATTGGGAGTGCAATGAAAAATTTTCTTGATCAATTATCCAAACATTGTTGTATGGGTAAACATCATGATTCTCCTTGCCCCTTTTATCCAAAGGGTTACGCATTTGCTGCCCTGTCATGTATTTCGTGCTCTGCTTTTCCATGGGAAGGATATACTCATAATACTTGTGTATTAATACATTTTCCTTTCCATTGGTATATTTAACGTTTCTTGAGATTATATGATCTAAATAGTAATAATTCCCTGCTTAGGTAAACACCTCGGTGAACAACTCTGTCAGTAAGACCCTGTTACTATTGTTGATAACAATCGGGTAACCGCCGGTGGACGAGAACTTTGCCTATTGGCCCGCCTCGTTTCAACGAGCAGGAAAATGGGTCTATTCGTCCCCCGCCCTTGGTACCGACGTTGCTGCCAACATAACTGACAAGCTATCCTCTGACATGTCTTGCTACCATGACCGTGCAAGATGTCACTGCTCTTCCTACTTTTAACAGCATGGTGGGCCCATAACCCACAGTTCCGAAGGATCGAAACCTGACTCTCCTGTACATCCTTGATTCTAAAGTATCCTTTGCACTTGGCTTCGTATGTAATTCCCGAGCCACCGTCCAAGCGATGATCTATTCTAGCAGCACACGCAATAATTATTTTGTTGCTCTGGACCCCTTTTCTCCTTCTATTTAGGCATCGAATGATTGCCTACCCGTTTGAAACTTTGGACCATCGCATATTGCTCTCAATGGTTTCCCTGAGTTATAACCCGAGGATTGATTCTTGTCTTCTTCCCCGAGTTCACCGTCAAGTGCCCAACCTCGTGTAGCTACGTTCTTCCAGGGTTTTCCCTCATATCGTATTCGTAGGACGATGAAGTTCCCGAAGAAAGAATGATGATTTTCTTTGCCTAAGAGTTTGTACTCGATCATGTCTTTCCAAGCTGTTAGGCTACATCACCATCGTCATGCTAGAGCTTGACCATGCTATATGTGTCCTTCATCCCCGGAACACAATTCCAATAGTGCACTAAGCTTACATCGAGTTTTCAACGTCATGTTGGTTGTCTTGAAAGGCAATTTCGATTCTGAGCTAGCACTCTAATCCGTAGTTCCGGCAAGCTTTCGCTTTACCATTTCTTTGCTCGGTGTCGTCGCTGATCGATTACATCTTCATGAGACTTCTCGACAACTATGTCGTGATCATCATCAACATGCTGAACTCTTCCAGGGTATCATTTAAATTCATGATGAGAAGTAGCATCCTTGCCCCTTGGTAATTTGTATTGTCGTTGACGGCATCCTTGCCTTCCTTCCAAACGCAGACTTGATCTTGTTTTGGTTGAACCTTAAGTTCCTTGTTAGTCATCTTGTGTTATGTTATATCTTGGAGTATTACCATCTTTTATCGAGAATGTCGTGAGAAATGCACACATCTTAAGAATTCTTGATATAGTGATACTGCTTGCCATCACCTTTCCTTTCTTGGTCCCCGTGTTGCTTCTAACCGGAATAACCGACAAAGGGACTGTGATGTGTAAGTTTAACATTTAGGGCATAGCAACTCTATTACCTTGGAGTTAGTGAATAATAAGTCCATTCTTAGTGTGTTGTCTGTTAAAATAATATTCTAACATTGGTTGTGCTACTCAGTCCGGATTTTGGGTGCACCTTTCGATTAATGTTTAATTGTGGGTGTTTTCCTCGGACATACCTCATTATATCATCTGGTTTGACCAATGCTATCCCGTTGTTCACTCAATCGTGGAAATCCATCTTTGTGGGAATCTCGACAAATTGTTGCTGAGCCCATCAGCCACATCCTCATCTTCTTCGTGGTTCATGATGAACATTTAAGCTAGTGTTGGAAACCTTGAAAGCATTATCTTTGTGCCTAGCTCATGAAGAATATGTTTGATAAAAGGAGTGTTTTTCTCTAAGTTCACGTGCATTTTTGTCGCCGTGATTATGAGAAAGTTTTGTTTCGTTTCCTATGGAATCGTCCCAAAACATTCGCGCATATGCGAAGTGTTATATGTTTTGAAGATTCGCTACCTTCACTCCATATAAATTTCCTAGCACCCCAAGCCACTGATTGATTTGATCTAGGAAAACAAGTTCATTGTAAGAACTAATCCAGACTTACACATGGAGCTTTGATATCATCTATCATGGATCCCAACCAGAACTTGATTGCTTTCCATTCTGAAAACTTCAATGTGGGCACGAATACCTTGACATTGTGTTCATGTGTCTTGCAATCCAACTCATGATTCAAGGCTTGCTTCCGTCGTTCGTTTCGAGACTCTTGCAACCTCATCTCGTAGATCTGTGTTGCATCCTTTTCTTCTCAGTCCTGCTAAGTGTAAAGAATCCTGACACCAACCAGATCTGAATCTCAATCAGATATGATGGTTGGAACTTTTTCAAAAGTATAACTTTGGTCTCTAGGTGACTCAGTAAGGTGATGTTATGGCTACCACACTTGGCCATAGGACCTATTGTTATAGTATCTTGTTCAGCAAGGTTCGCCATTGTTTCATGAGGAAATTGAAAGATTTATCCTATAAGTTGTTCTTGATGGATCCCCTGCATATCTAAAGTCTGACCTTTACCTGATGACCATGTCAATGCTATCCCTAAGCATGTCTGTGGTATTTCGATCATCAACAAGAACATTGGGAGTGCAATGAAAAATTTTCTTGATCAATTATCCAAACATTGTTGTATGGGTAAACATCATGATTCTCCTTGCCCCTTTTATCCAAAGGGTTACGCATTTGCTGCCCTGTCATGTATTTCGTGCTCTGCTTTTCCATGGGAAGGATATACTCATGATACTTGTGTATTAATACATTTTCCTTTCCATTGGTATATTTAACCTTTCTTGAGATTATATGATCTAAATAGTAATAATTCCCTGCTTAGGTAAACACCTCGGTGAACAACTCTGTCAGTAAGACCCTGTTACTATTGTTGATAACAATCAGGTAACCGCCGGTGGACGTGAACTTTTCCTATTGGCCCGCCTCTTTTCAACGAGCATGAAAATGGGTCTATTCGTCCCCCGCCCTTGGTACCGACGTTGCTGCCAACATAACTGACAAGCTCTCCTCTGACATGTCTTGCTACCATGACCGTGCAAGATGTCACTGCTCTTCCTACTTTTAACAGCTGGGTGGGCCCATAACCCACAGTTCCAAAGGATTGAAACCTGACTCTCCTGTACATCCTTGATTCTAAAGTATCCTTTGCACTTGGCTTCGTATGTAATTCCCGAGCCACCGTCCAAGGGATGATCTATTCTAGCAGCACACACAATAATTATTTCGTTGCTCTGGACCCCTTTTCTCCTTCTGTTTAGGCATCGAATGATTGCCTACCCGTTTGATACTTTGGACCATCGCATATTGCTCTCAATGATTTCCCTGAGTTACAACTCGAGGAATGATTCTTGTCTTCTTCCCCGAGTTCATTGTCAAGTGCCCAACCTCGTGTAGCTACGTTCTTCCAGAGTTTTCCCTCATATCGCATTCGTAGGACGATGAAGTTCCCGAAGAAAGAATGACGATTTTCTTTTCCTAAGAGTTTGTACTCGATCATGTCTTTCCAAGCTGTTAGGCTACATCACCATCGTCATGCTAGAGCTTGACCATGCTATCTGTGTCCTTCATCCCCGGAACACAATTCCAATAGTGCACTAAGCTTACATCGAGTTTTCAACGTCATGTTCGTAGTTTTGAAAGGCAATTTCGATTCTGAGCTAGTACTCTAATCCGTGGTTCCGGCAAGCTTTCGCTTCACCATTTCTTTGCGCGGTGTCGTCGCTGATCGATTACATCTTCATGAGACTTCTCGACAATTGTGTCGTGATCATCATCAACATGCTGAACTCTTCCAGGGTATCATTTAAATTCATGATGAGAAGTAGCATCTTGCCCCTTGGTAATTTGTATTGTCGTTGACGGCATCCTTGCCTTCCTTCCAAACGCAGACTTGGTCTTGTTTTGGTTGAACCTTAAGTTCCTTGTTAGTCATCTTGTGTTATGTTATATCTTGGAGTGTTACCATCTTTTATCGAGAATGTCGTGAGAAATGCACACATCTTAAGAATTCTTGATATAGTGATACTGCTTGCCATCGCCTTTCCTTTCTTGGTCCTCGTGTTGCTTCTAACCGGAATAACTGACAGAGGGACTGTGATGTGTAAGTTTACCATTTAGGGCATAGCAACTCTATTACCTTGGAGTTAGTGAACAATAAGTCCATTCTTAGTGTGTTGGCTGTTGAATCAACATTCTAACATTGGTTGTGCTACTCAATCCGGATTTTGGGTGCACCTTTCGATTAATGTTTAATTGTGGGTGTTTTCCTCGGACATACCTCATTATATCATCTGGTTTTACCAATGCTATCCCCTTGTTCACTCAATCGTGGAAATCCATCTTTGTTGGAATCTCGACGAATTGTTGCTGAGCCCATCAGCCACATCCTCATCTTCTTTGTGGTTCATGATGAACATTTAAGCTCGTGTTGGAAACCTTGAAAGCATTATCTTTGTGCCTAGCTCATGAAGAATATGTTTGATAAAAGGAGTGTTTTTCTCTAAGTTCACGTGCATTTTTGTCGCCGTGATTATGAGAAAGTTTTGTTTCGTTTCCTATGGAATCGTCCCAAAACATTCGCGCATATGCGAAGTGTTATATGTTTTGAAGATTTGCTACCTTCACTCCATATAAATTTCCTAGCACCCCAAGCCACTGATTGATTTGATCTAGGAAAAGAAGTTCATCGTAAGAACTAATCCAGACTTACACATGGAACTTTGATATCATCTATGATGGATCCCAACCAGAACTAGATTGCTTTCCATTCTGAAAACTACAATGTGGGCACGAATACCTTGACATTGTGTTCATGTGTCTTGCAATCCAACTCGTGATTCAAGGCTTGCTTCCGTCGTTCATTTCGAGACTCTTGCAACCTCATCTCGTAGATCTGTGTTGCATCCTTTTCTTCTCGGTCCTGCTAAGTCTAAAGAATCCTGACACCAACCAGATCTGAATCTCAATCAGATATGATGGTTGGAACTTTTTCAAAAGTATAACTTTGGTCTCTACGTGACTCAGTAAGGTGATGTTATGGCTACCACACTTGGCCATAGGACCTATTGTTATAGTATCTTGTTCAGCAAGGTTCGCCATTCTTTCATGAGGAAATTGTAAGATTTATCCTATAAGTTGTTCTTGATGGATCCCCTGCATATCTAAAGTCTGACCTTTACCTGATGACCATGTCAATGCTATCCCTAAGCATGTCTGTGGTATTTCGATCATCAACAAGAACATTGGGAGCGCAATGAAAAAAAAATTGATCAATTATCCAAACATTCTTGTATGGATAAACATCATGATTCTCCTAGCCCCTTTTATCCAAAGGGTTACGCATTTGCTGCCCTGTCATGTATTTCGTGCTCTGCTTTTCCATGGGAAGGATATACTCATCATACTTGTGTATAAATACATTTTCCTTACCATTGGTATATTTAACCTTTCTTGAGATTATATGATCTAAACAGTAATAATTCCCTGCTTAGGTAAACACCTCGGTGAACAACTCTGTCAGTAAGACCCTGTTACTATTGTTGATAACATTCCGGTAACCGCCGGTGGACGCGAAATTTGCCTATTGGCCAGCCTCGTTTCAACGAGCAGGAAAATTGGTCTATTCGTCCCCCGCCCTTGGTACCGACGTTGCTGCCAACATAACTGACAAGCTATCCTCTGACATGTCTTGCTACCATGACCGTGCAAGATGTCACTGCTCTTCCTACTTTTAACAGCATGGTGGGCCCAAAACCCACAGTTCCAAAGGATCGAAACCTGACTCTCCTGTACATCCTTGATTCTAAAGTATCCTTTGCACTTGGCTTCGTATGTAATTCCCGAGCCACCGTCCAAGGGATGATCTATTCTAGCAGCACACGCAATAATTATTTCGTTTCTCTGGACCCCTTTTCTCCTTCTGTTCAGGCATCGAATGATTGCCTACCCGTTTGAAACTTTGGACCATCGCATATTGCTCTCAATGATTTCCCTGAGTTACAACTCGAGGAATGATTCTTGTCTTCTTCCCCGAGTTCACCGTCAAGTGCCCAACCTCGTGTAGCTACGTTCTTCTAGAGTTTTCCCTCATATCGCATTCGTAGGACGATGAAGTTCCCGAAGAAAGAATGACGATTTCATCAGGATGACCTAAATCATAGAATCGAAGACATCAACGTAAAGGACCAACCTCTTCGATGTGAGCAGCCTAGAACGAGAAGATTCGTTAGAATTTCGTAACCAAACTTCCCCCTTACTTCTACCTCTTAATTCTCAGGACGAGAATTTCTTTTAGTAGGGGAGAGTTGTGACACCCTTGGAATCATGCTACAGTGATCAGAGTAATTAAGCTACAGTAACCATGAGGAATCAGCTAATCCATTTTTGCTAAACCATGCTTGATCACATTGGAGTCAAATCTCATTTGAATTCCCTAATGATTTTCAAAATTCTTTTAAAAAGTGGATAAAATATATTTGCAAACCAGAAAACTAAAATCATGGTTGGGTTATAACTATTCCCTAAATATTTATAGAATGGAAACCAACATTTCATAATGTAATTTAGTGCCTCTAAAGCAATTTAAGATAGGCCAGTTCTATTAATTAAATGCCTTTACAAATTATAAAAATTCCAACCTTTTTTCATTTGATCCTCAAACTTTTTGAGGCAGTGTATAAAAATGCATTAGGATTAATGGACCTAATGCCTTATTTTTCTAAAGTCATATGGTTTGTGATTTTAAAACAAAGAGAAACTGTTTTAAAATGAAAACCAGAAAAGCTTTTAAAACTAAAGGAAAAGAAAGCCCCCCTGTTAACCTGGATCTTGGCCCCTTGCACAGGCCCAGCCCAACTCTCCCTCCCTCCTTCAGCCTTTGTACCCCGAGGCGCGCTGGACGTCCAGCGCCCGTCCATGACGCCGATAGCCACGGGGCGGCCATGCAGCGGCACCCCGGCGACATCAAGACGCGTACAAGCCCCCCTGCCCCCGCCCCCCGCAAACCCTAGACCCCCTCGGAACCCCCCCTCTCCTTCCCCCTCCCCTTGGCCCCGTCGATTTCTTGGACGCCCGGACGCATCCGTCGCCGCCGCCCGCCATTTACTGCGGCCATCGGCCACCCCGAGGCGCTCGAGCGGGTCCTGGAGGGCCCTCGCCTTCGACCACGTTGCCGGTGCCCCTGGATCGAGGCGGTGAAGCCACCAAGGGCCGCAATCGAAGCGCTCCTCACCACCACGGCCGCGTCGCCATTGCCGCCGATCCTCCCATCACCGGCCCCCCCACAGCTCCCCTGAGCTCCCCTCGACCTCGCTGTTAGCTCTCGGTGCTCGTGTGCCCTTCTTCCCCTCTCCCTCTTCCTCACTAGCCGCCGCACCGCGAGGCCCGCCACTGCCGCCATGCGCCATTATCGCCGGTGAGGTCTCCGGGGAACTTTTGGTCCTGAGAACCGCCGTTACCTTTGTTAGATCCCCACGAAGTCGTTGCCACGCCCCTTTTGCTCGAAATCGAGTCGTGGCCATCGTGTTCGTCGGGATCGAGGAGCAGCCGCCGCCCGGCTCGTCGTGGCCATCGTTTCCGTCCACACCCGGTCACCCAACGACCACCGTTCGACGCGGGCGACAACCAACTATCCGTCGATGCCCTCAGCGCATCAAACTGACGCCCGTAGCGCAAACCCGGCGAGTCCCCGCGTTGCTGCCGTCGCCGGCGCACTGTAGCTCCTCGCCGGCGTTAACCACGATGACGTGGTCGTCATTAACCCCCCCCCCCCATCATTAGCTCCTAATCTAGATGCTAACGGCCACTGACATCTAGGCCCAGCACTGTAGCATTTGCATTAGTCACTAATTAAACTACTAACTGACACTGACTAGTGGCCCCACACCCTAGTTAACCTAATCTAAATAGACTATTAAGTTAACAGTCACTTACACCTGGGGCCCACTTGCATTATTCCCTGTTTGACCAAGTCAATTGCTGACTGGGCTATTCCCAGTCAGTGACAAGTGGAACCCCTTGGACCCCTTTGACTCTGTTGACCAGTCAACTGGTCAACAGTTGACTAGGCTGAATCAGCCCCACTGACCCCACCTATCATCCACTGTGGCTAGCCCAGAGTGGGTATAAAAGGTATTTACTGTTTTTATTTTCGAATTAAATAAATAAATAATAATTTCAGAATATTAATAAAACTTTGAAAATTAATATAAAATAGTCTATAACTACGATGAAAATAATTTATATATGAACAATGCTTAGAAAAATCCCATGAATCTGAATACGTTGTCCATTCATCTGCCACATGCTCCTAGCATGATGAACATGGAACTTTTCCATCCGTTTCATCTGTCCGGTAGTAGCCTGAGATCCGGAAAATATCGTCAGGTATTCTCCCGCTTCGTCTGTGACGTGTAGTATTGTGTTAGCTCATGCCTAGCACTGCATATTGACATGTCATGCATTGTCATGCATCTATCTACTTTATATTTATTGTTTCTCCCCCTCTTCTTACCGGTAGACACCGAGAGTGCTGCTGCTGCCGGGTACGACCACGCCACTGACGATCAGCCTTTTGCAGCAGAGCAACAAGGCAAGCAAACCCCCTTGAGCATTCCGATATCGCCCATTCTTTCTCTCTCATGCTTGCATTAGATTTTGCTACTGTTGTGTATAGCTTCTATTCTGATGCATAGCCTGCTTTTGTTCAACTGCTACTGTACCTGTTGTTATATCAACTGCTTAGCATAGGTTGATTAGTGATTTCCCCTGTGACCCCTTAGTCCCAGTTGCCCCTGCTTCATCATCGACGACTTGAAGACTCGATCAAATGACCGACAAGCCATGACCCGTCACATTCACCGCACTCCCCCTTAGTTGTACGACTCTGTAGAGCTACTATCGAGTACCGAGGGTGACACCTCGTAAAGTACTCATGATGCTAACTCTGTAGTGTAGCTAGTCGGTCGTGGTTATCGAGGGTGATTCCTCCTTCACCACTCCCGACGACGACTCTGTCGTGCAACCCATCAAGCGTACACCATCGAGGGTGAATCCTCTCTGGTTACCTTGGCTATTACATTGGGTGGGATCCTCCGAGGTTGATTCCTCGAGTTTCCCCTTGATGTTTGGACACACGGTTACTTTGACTTTACTACTGTTACATGTTGAGGTCTGGATGACCTGGATGGTGTTGGTGTAATGACGACGGGGCCTGGCCGTCCCTTCTTGGCCCTTGCCACAAGACCTCGAGACGCGGCGACGGGACCACATATCGTGTATCGCGCTCGTCACCGCAGTTAACAAAATTCTAATGGGTTGGGTATTTGATCTGAGTTGGTCGTTTGACCATTTTTGCACTAATCTTCATGTGGGAGAAGTTATGGGTACTCGGTGTCGTTGTATCAGCCGAAGCTCTTCGGACGTCAGCAATGGAGCTGCGCGCGCCCGAGTGGTCCACGAAGGCATTGATCTTGTATTAGAGGTGCTAGGACTGACCTCGGCCGCCCTTGCTTCGTGCAGGAGTGCAAAGGGTGAATGGGCCCATGACCCCTGCGCGCTTAGGATTTAGACCAGCGGGCTGGCCTCTCTGTTGAGCCTATGTAGGGCGACGACGTGTTGATGTCTCGAGGCCGGGCATGACCCAGGAAAGTGTGTCCGGTCAAAGGTTATCAAGCGTGTTGGAAAATGTGGTGCACCCCTGCAGGGATGAATTCAATTATTCGCATAGCCGTGTCCACGGTAACAGGACGACTTGGAGTTGTACCTCGATCTACTACAACTAAAATTGTGACTTAAAATTGGAATGTTTGGCTCCGAGATTGCTTTCTCGCAGGGAGTCGAGGAAGAATCTCTGGGCGTGGTTACTTAATAAATTTGCTACAATATTATTGCTACATATGAGTTACCAATCTACACTCTTCTAATGCTGCAAGATGTTGAAGAAGCTAGTCTTCGATAGGACTAGGCCTTCCCCCTAGTCTTGCTTTTCTGCAGTCAGTCCAAAGATATAACCCCATTCCTTTGATACTGATGCATATTTTTGTATAGTTCTGATGTAAGCTTTACCACCTCTTTCCCCTCGATACGATTGCCGCGTTCAGATGACGGAGCCCACGGGATGGAGTACCCCGCAGATGACTATTACACTACCGCTGGAGCGTACTACTACGTGGAGAGTGCCGACGCTCAGGAGTAGTTAGGTTGGCTCCCAGGCAGGAGGCCTTGCCTCTTCCGATCCGCTGCTTATGTTTGTGCTAGCATTCTTAAGTTAAAACTTGTTTAACTTATGTCCGTACTCAGATATTATTTGCTTCCGCTGACTCTTTGAATTTGAGCTTATGTATTCGAGCCCTCAAGGCCCCTGGCTTGTAATATGAAGCTTGTATGACTTTAATTTGTGTCTAGAGTTGTGTTGTGATATCTTACAGTGAGTCCCTAATCTTGATCGTACGCATTTGCGTGTATTATTTGCGTACGATCAAAATGTGGGCATCACAGCCGCTCGAGCATCCGCCGCCGAAGCCCCGCCACGAGCTCGCTGGAGCTCCACCGAAATGGCCACCGCCGCATGGTTTCCTCCTGTCGCGCCTCGATCCGGTCTCCTCCGCCTCTTGTCGACCTCACATCGCCCGGCCGGAGTTCCCTTGAGCCACCCCACCAACATAGGCGCCGGCGACGTGCGTCCCTGCACGATCCGCCGCCGCTCGCCTCGTGGTTGACCGCAACCGCCCGCCCGCGTGGGCCACATGGCGCCCGGCCTAGCCGCTTCGCCGCCCCAGCCCGTCACCGAATGGGATTGGCCCATGGGTGAGCCCCAACTCCCCTGCTCTGACTATTTGATGGAATATCCTATTTGACGCCCGTTGCGTCAAAGTGTCGAGCGTTCGCACATGCGACCCCCCCCCCCCGAGCGTGAGAATTGGGCCGGCCCACTCCTCCCCCATAGCGACACAACCAGTTTTAGGAACCTTTCCGTGAACCGGTTTGCACAGGCCGCCCTAGTTTTGCGATGACAGAGCCGGTTTTGGGAACCTTCTAGAAGGTTCCATGAATCGGTTTTTTGTTTCTTTTACCAGTTTTTTATGTTTTTTATGTTTTTTTTTGTTTCTTTTTCTTCTTTCTTTTTCCTTTTCTTTATTCCCTTTTCTGTTTCTTTCTTCTTCTTTTTTTCAGTTTTCTATTTCAAAGTTATTATCTTTTTAAAACTAAATTCATGTTCAAAAATTGTTCTGAAATTTGGAAAAAATTTCTTGCTTTAAAAAATGTTCTAAATTTCAAAAAATGGTCGTTTTTCAAAAATTATTCATAACTTCAAAAAATGTTCGGGATTTTCAAAAATTGTTCTTGTTTTTCAAAAAATGTTCCTAATTTTTAGAAAATGTTCTTCTTTTCGTTTTCATTTTTTTCCTTTCCTTTTTTAATTGTTCGTTTACCTATTTATTTTGTTTGACATTTTTAATTTTTGTTCTGAATTTCAGAAAAGGTCCTCATGTTCAAAATTTTGTTCACAATTTTTATTTCAATGTTTGTGCTTCAAAAAATAATCAAGAATTGCAAAAAATGTTCTAGCTTTCAAAATGTGTTCATATTTTCAAAAATGTTCATGTTTCAAAAATTGTTCTCGTATTAAAAATACTTCACGATTTTTCAAATATGTCCGTGTTTTGAAAAAAAATCAGGTATTTAAGAAAATGTTCTTCTTTTCAACAAAAGTCTCATGACTTCATAAAAATATTTGTGTTTAAAAAATTGTTCTCCTTCTCAAAATTTGTTCACGATTTCCATAAAATGTTCGTGCTTAAAAAAATAATCACATTCACAAAATTTGTTCACGATTTTCATAAAAATGGTTTTGTATCAAAAATTGTCGAGGAATTTCAGAAATAAAATCTTTTCTAAACTTTGTTAACAATTTATGAGAAATGTTCGTGTTTCAAAATATGTTCGCATTTTCAAGATTTTGTACGAAATTTCAAAAAAGTATGAATACTTTCTGAAAGGCGAACATTTTTTCTAAATATGCAAACATTTTTTGAATTTGTGACTAAAAAGTATTAATAGCAACATTTTTTGAGCTTGTGAACATTTTTTGAAATTTTGAAAAAAAATTGAAAATTTGAAGATCGGACAAGAAAGAGAAGAAAAGGAAATAAAAATAAATAGAAAATGAAATAATTAAGATAAAAACGGAAAAAGAAAAAGGAAAAAGAATCAGAAACAACGAAAAAGGAAAAAAACTGAAAAAATGAAAAAAAAGAGAGAATGAAAAAGAAAAAAGAAACAGAAAAAACCAATAAATAATAGTTTAAGATCCTTCTAGAAGGTTGCCAAAACCGGTGAGGAACCTTCTAGAAGGGTCCCAAACCCGGGCACTTTAACGTGTACCATCCCTACTAATTGGGCTGCCCCATCTCGGTCGCTAGATTGCTCTCCTGTGTGCAAATCGACGACAACTTGACGGAACGAGCGTCCGTTAGGAACTCCCCTATTTGATGCCCAGCGTGCATCACAATTATCTTGCACCCGTTGGTGATGTTGGGCCAGTCAGATTTTGTCCAATTGTGTTTTTAGTGTCTGTGAATTTGTCTAATTATCCACCAAATTACATAATTACAGAACTGCCACTGTTTTAAAATGTTAATAACTAAATAACCATGCCTCGGAATAAACATGCCTTATATGTAACTTGGGTAGAATTTCATATAGTTTCACAATATCTAGCTTTCATGCATGCTAAAAATGTTTAAAATTGTTGTTTATTAATTTTGCACAAATGACATTCTAAAACGCTTTATTTCATAACTAAATAATCGTAGCTCCGAACTAAATGAATTATGTATGTAACTTGACTAGAAAAATGCATAGAATAACATGGTGCGCTTTATTTTTTTAGTTTAACAACATTAAAACTGTGTTTTAGGCAGAACAATACCAAATCCGTAATTTGCATCTGGGGAATTTCCGGAATTGCTATGTGTTCTTTACGACCTCGTTTAAATTGCCTAGATAGCTAGTTTAATTATGATTGACCTCTTTCCGTGATAAAACCATTTAATATTGTTGAGTACCTAAACATGAGTGAACTAAATAATTTAAGCGTGGAGTTTCGTCAATATGCAACTCGTTGCATATTGAACTTCACTTAATGTGTAGTATTTGTTTGTTGTGCTTTGCCATGCCTTGCATATTTGAATGGACATGCATCATTTTTGTTTGTGCATCATGCTATGATATGTTGTAGTGTTTACCGTGTCATTTGTTTGTTTCCGGATTGCTTCTTCTCGCTAGAGTTCCGAAAACGTTCGAGTGTGAGGATTCGTTCGACTACGCCCGTTTGTCTACCTCACAGATTCGTTCTTCTTCCAAGCGAGATTCCAGGCAAGATGATCATTACCCTGGATACCATTGCTATCATTGCTATGCTAGTTGTCTCGATGTTATCGCTATGTATCATTACCTACCACCTGTTTGTCAAGCCTCCCAACATGCCATGATAAGCTTCTAACCCTCCACATCCTAGCAAACCGTTGTTTGACTAAGTTACCACTTGCTCAACCCCTGTTATAGTGTTGCTAATTGCAGGTGCAGGTTGTTCCATGTGGAAACAAGGATATCTTGGGATATCACATTATGCTTGCTATTTAATTAATGTATCTATATAATTGGTAAAGGGTGGAAGGCTCGGCCTTTTGCCTGGTGTTTTGTTCCAATCTTGCCGCCCTGGTTTCCGATTATCGTTGTTATGTTTCATATTGAGCGCTCTAACATTCTCGAGGATGGTATGGGGACCCTTTGATAATTCGTTTTAGGGGAAAACTCTTCCAGGAAGGCCCAACATTGGTACTATATTTGCCCAACATAATAATATTGAACACCTTTATTAATGCATAGGTAGTTAGCGCTACCAGTGGATTTAATTCAACATAATATAGGGAAGGCCAGTGTTGATGGTGTTGGTCCGAAACAGAGTCGTGTGCGGGGCCACCCCGAGGCAACTTGGGTGTTTAATTTGCCCATTGTACGATGCGCTCATCTGGTAGTGCCGTAAAAACGAGATATATACGACTCTTATCAGGATCTGGCCTATCGGGCGGTCTTGCTGGATTTGTTTTACCTTTAACGAATGGCTTGTGCACCAGGATTCCGAGGAGACTTCGGGCTATCCCGCAATTGAGGTTTTCCACCACAGCTTGTGGCTAGTTTGTGAGGGATGAGTTGGAGCACCCCTGCAAGGTTAAATCTTTCTGAAAGTCATGCCCACGGTTATGTGGCAACTTGGAAATTTTGTAATACCCGGTTATAGAAAACTGGAAGTAAACCCAATCAAAACACACCAACTCGGTGCGTAACCATGATCATCTCTTTTCATGGGAGTTCGGGAAGAGAACATGGTGGGGTTATGTTTGACTCGTAAGTAGGTGTTTAGGATAACTTCTTGATCATAACTAGTTCACGTTCTTTTATGCGTAGATCACTCTTCTTATTCTTGTACTCGTAAGTTAGCATGATAGAAATGCTTAGTGCTGCTGCAACTTCACCACTTAACCATATCTCACCCATTAAGTGTTGCTAGTCTTGATACCCTTGGTAATGAGATTGCTGAGTCACCGTGGCTCACAGATTCCTACAACAATAGATGCAGGTACACATAATGCGAAGATACGTCCATTTTGCATCATGATTTCTTATTGATATTTATGTTATTCTTATCCATTCCTTATTATCATACAATTCTGATGCCTTTTCTCTCTGAATATGCAAGGTAGATCACAAAGAGGGAAAACTCTGGAAACTGTAAATCTGGATCGGGAAACCAAGAAAAAGGCAGAAAAATCACCAGACTCCAAATGACCTGAAACTGCATGGAGAATTTTTATGTGATATTTAAGAATTATTGGGCCCAAAATATACCAGAGGGGGCCACCTGATGGCTTGTGGGGCCCCAGCAGGCCTCTCGACCCTCCTCTTCTCCTATATGGTGTGTTTTACCCTAGAAAAAAATCATAAGCAATCTTTCTGGACGAAGCACCACTGTCTCGAGGCGGAAACCTGGGAAGAGGCCTTTTTGCACTCTGGTAGGCTGATTCTGTTGGGGAAACTTCTCTCCGAAAGGGGGAGATCGAAGTCATCGTCATCACCAACGCTTCCTACTTCGTGGGAGGACCAATCTTCATCAACATCTTCACCAGCACCATCTCATCTCAACCCTAGTTCATCTTCGGTATTCAATCTTTGTCTCAAAACCTTAGATTGGCACCTGTGGGTTACTAGTAGTGTTGATTACATCTTGTTGTTGATGCTTGTTGGTTTAATTGGTGAAAGATATTATGTTCAGATCCTTGATCTCCATTATTACACCTCTGATCTTGAACATGATGATGATGTGTGAGTAGTTACTATTGTTCCTGAGGACATGGGAAAAGTCTTGTTATAAGTAATCATGTGAAGTTGGTATTCGTTCTAAATTTTGATGATATGTATGTTGTTACTTCTCTTAGTGGTGTCATGTGAACGTCGACTACATGACACATCACCATGCTATGGGCCTAAGGGAAGTCATTGTGGAGTAACAAGTAGATGATGGGTTGCTAGAGTGGCAGAAGCTTAAACCCTAGTTTATGCGTTGCTTCGTAAAGGGCTGATTTGGATCCACACATTTCATGCTATGGTTAGATTTATCTTAATTCTTCTTTCGTAGTTGCGGATGCTTGCGAGAGGGGGTAATCATAAGTGGGTTGCTTGTTCAAGTAAGAACAACACCTTAGCACCGATTCACCCACATATCAAATTATCATAGTAGCGAACGCGAATCAACTCAACATGATGAACATGACTAGACAAAAATTCCCATGTGTCCTCGGGAGCGCTTGCTTAATATAAGAATACTTGCTGGCTACCTTGCTGCACATTGGTTACTATTGTTACTTGTCACTCGTTACAAATTATCTTACTCCAAAACTATCTACTACTGTTACTAATAGCACATGCAGGGAATACCTTGCAAAAAACTGCTTATCATTTCCTTCTGCTCCTCATTGGGTTTGACACTTTTACTTATCGAAAGGACTACGATTGATCCCCTATACTTGTGGGTCATCATGCGATGATTTGATGTGAGCGTGATGATTGTTTTATTTGGAGTCCTTCTTCTTTTTCATCGATCATAGGATGGGATCCAGATCGGCAGCCTGGTATTACGAAGAGTGGACGTCATCTTCTTTTTTGTTTGATTTCATCCGTAGTAGGATCCCACTCTTCGGTATGATGATTGTGATGTGTTGATGTATTGAGATCTTTATGATGTAGCATGTGGCGAGTGTAAGCCAACTCCATATACTCATCTCTTCTTTACATGTATTGTGACGATTTCCATTCTTGCAAAGCGACCCGAAATGCGCTTTGATACGTCTCCAATGTATCTATTACATTTTATTGTTCCATGCTACTATATTATCATTCTTGGATACTTTCTATGCATTTATATGTTGTTTTATATCATTTACGTGAACTAATCAATTAACCTAGTGCCCAGTGCCAGTTTTTGTTTTCTGCTTCTCTTTGGCCTTTCAGGAATACTGTACCAAACGATTCCAAATGCCCCGAAACTAATTGATGGTTTTTTCTAGACAAAAATAAGACCTGGTAGCTTCGGAGGGAGACCGGAGGCCACACGGGGTGGCGCCAAGCCAACATGGCGCGCCGAGGGGGTGGCCACGCCCTCATGGCTTGGGACCACCTCCCGCAGCCTCCTGACCTAATTCCTCCTCTATATATTTTCTAAAATGTGGAAAACACCCGAGATCCAGCCAAAATACTTTTTCTGCCGCCGCAAGTCTCTGTTCCGATGGGAGGCCATCTGGAGCCCTGTTTCGGTGCCCTGCCGGAAGGGGGTCCATGATGGAGGGCCTTTACATCAACCTTGCTGCCTCCATGATGATGTGTGAGTACTTTACCACAGACCTACGGGTCCATAGCTAGTACCTAGATGGCTCTTTCTTTATGATCTCTAATAAAAAGTTCATCATGATTCTCGCGGTGATCTATCCGATGTAATCTTCATTTGCCGTGTGTTTGTTGAGATCCGATGAATTGTGGGTTTATTTTCAGATAATTCATGAAAATATATTGATTCATTACTGAACTCTTATATGCATGATTGTTATAGCTTTGTATTGCTCTCCGATCTATCGGTTTGGGTTGGCCAAGTAGATTGATTTATCTTCAGCGGGAGTGGTGCGTTGTGATGGGTTTAATCTTGCATTGCTCTATCCTCGTGACAGAAGGAGTCAAGACACGTATTGTATTACTTCCATTCAGGGGAAAACGATGGGATTTATTCATATTGATTGAGCTTTGTCTACATCATGTCATCTTGCTCCAAGCATTACTCTGTTTTTACTTAATACTCTAGATGCATGCTAGATAGCGGTCGATGGGTGGAGTAATAGTAGTAGATGTAGACATGAGTCGGTCTACTTGTTTATGGACGTGATGCCTATATACATGATCATTGACGTGAATAAATATTGCATAACTATGCGCTTCTTTATCAGTTGCCCAACCGTAAGAATAAGGAGAGGAAAGTGTTCAAGCTTGGGGTTCCCAAGGCACCCCAAGTAAATATTCAAGGAGACTAAAGCGTTTAAGCTTGGGGATGCCCCGAAAGGCATCCCATCTTTCTTCTTCAACAATTATCGGTATGTCTCTTTTTTGTTTTGTTCACATGATATGCGTAAATTCTTGGAGCATCGTGTGCCTTTTATTTTTATTTAGAAATGCACCATGCTGGTATGGGATAGCCCTTGGTTGATATACAGAATGCTTCATGCGCTTCACTTATATCTTTTGAGTATGGCTTTATAGAATGCTTCTTGTGCTTCACTTATATTATTTGAAGTTTGGATGCGTGTTTCTCTACATATAGAAAATCATTATTGTAGAATGCTCTTTTGCTTCACTTATATTTATTAGAGCATGGTGTTTTGTATAAAGAAATTAAACTCTCATGCTTCACTTATACCTATTTAGGGAGTTAACAGGAATTGGTCATTCACATGGTTAGTCATAAAATCCTACGTAAAATTTGTAGATCACTGAATATGATATGTTTGATTCCTTGCAATAGTTTTGCGACATTAAGATAGTAATATTTGGGGGCACTAGTGGATTATTGTGGATTAGTAGGAATACGGGTGTTAAGGTTTGCGATGCCCGAAGCATGCACGTATAGTCTCTAGTTATGCGATGAAGTTGGAGCATAATATATTCTTGATTAAAATCCTTTGTGCTGTTATAATCGGCGGCGTGCGATGGTTAACTCCTAGCAACCTCCTCCCTAGGGGCATACAAATAGTACTTTGCTTCGAGAGTGCTAATAAAGATTTGCAATAAGTATATGAGCTCTTTATGACTAATGTGAATCCATGGGTGTACGCACACTCACCTTTACACATATTTGCTAGCCTCTTCGGTACCGTGCATTGCCCATTATCACCTCGAGGATTGGTGCAGCCTTCGCCGGTGCATCCAAACCCCATGATATGACAAGCTCTATCACACATAAGCCACCTTATATCTTCCTCAAAACATCCACCCAACCTACCTACCTATCATGGCATTTCCATAGCCATTACAAGATATATTGCCATGCAACTTCCATCATCATCATATACATGACTTGAGCATTCATTGTCATATAGCTTTGCATGATCGTAAGATAACTAGCATGATATTTCCATGGCTTATTCGTTTTTTGATATCTTTGCTACGCTAGATCATTGCACATCCTGGTACACTACTAGAGGCATTCATATAGAGTCATTTCCTTTTCATAATTAAATTGTTATATAGAGTTGTAAGTAAATAAAAGTGTGATGATTATCATTATTACAGCATTGTCCTAGTAAGGAAAGGATCATGGAGTAATGTTTCCCCCACAAGTCAGGATGAGCTTTTGACAAAATAAAATAAAATGGGGGAGGCCAAATTTGCCCACCAAGAAAAAAGAAAAAAGGAAAATAAAAGAAAAGAAAAGAAAAAGAAAGAAAGAAAAACAAAAAAGGAAAACATAAAAGAAAGAAAAGAAAGAAATAAATGAGAGAGAAAGAGAGAAGGGACTTTGCTACTATCCTTTACCACACTTGTGCCTCAAAGTGGCACCATGTTCTTCATATAGAGAGTCTCCTGGGTTGTCATTTTCATTTGATAGTGGGAATTTTTCAAACATGGATTGTATATTCCGATGACGGGCTTCCTCAAATGCCCGAGGTCTTAATGAGCAATCAAGTTGGATGCACACCCACTTAGCTTTCGTTGAGCTTTCATACACTTATAGCTCTAGTGCATCCATTGCATGGCAATCCCTACTCCTCGCATTAATATCTATTGATGGGCATCTCCATAGCCCGTTGATACGCCTTGCGAGACTTTCCTTCCACTTTGACTCCTTTTGATATCTATCACCATATTCTATTCCACCTATATGCTATATCCATGATTCACGCTCATGTATTATTTTTCTTATGCTGAAGCGTCTCAGAAGTACGATCCAATTGCCTGACTTGACACCGTGGTGCTCATGATTTGTAATTGTGTGGTGCAGACGGATTCATGCCATGCTAATATGATAAAATGAGTGGGGAGTAACGTTCTTTAAGGATCGTATATTTTGAAAGTTAATGATTATTTTTCTTATGTTTATGGATATTACTATGTTGATGTTTATTAGTTCATCGTTTCTCAAAGATCATACCTAAAAGAGATTACATGTTGGGTAGCATGTCGCATCAAAAATTCTGTTTTTATCATTTACCTACTCGAGGATAAACGAATTAAGCTTGGGGATACTAATACGTCTCCAACGTATCTATAACTTTTTATTGTTCCATGCTACTATATTATCATTCTTGGATACTTTATATGCATTTATATGCTGTTTTATATCATTTTTATGAACTAACCTGTTAACCTAGTGCACAGTGCCAGTTGTTGTTTTCTGCTTGTTTTTGGCCTTTTAGGAATATTGTACCAAACGATGTCCAAATGCCCCGAAACTTGGTGATGATTTTTTATGGACAAAAATAAGACCTGGAAGCTTCGGAGGGAGACCGGAGGCCACAAGGGGTGGCGCCAAGCCAACAGGGCACACCCAGGGGGGGTGGTCGCGCCCTGATGGCTTGCGACCACCTCCTACAGCCTCTTGACCTAATTCCGCTCTATATATTCTCTAAAATCAGGAAAACACCCGAGAGCCAGCCAAAATACTTTTTCTGCCGCCGCAAGTCTCTGTTCCAATGGGAGACCATTTGAAGCCCGGTTCTGGTGCCCTACCGGAAGGGAAATCGATCATGGAGGGCCTCTACATCAACCTTGTTGCCTTCATGATGATGTGTGAGTAGTTTACCACAGACCTACGGGTCCATAGCTAGTGCCTAGATGTCTCTCTCCCTCTCTCTCTCTGTGTGTGTGTGTGTGTGTGTGGTGTGTGTGTGTGTGTGTGTGTGTGTGTGTGTGTGATCTTCAATACAAAGTTCACGGCGATTCCTTTGCGGTGTGTTTGTTGGGATCCGATGAGTTGTGGGTTTATGCTCAAATTATTCATGAAAATATATTGAGTCATTACTGAATTCTTATGATTGTTATAGCTTCGTATTGCTCTTCGATCTATCGGTTTGGTTTGGCCAACTAGATTGATTTATCTTCAGCGGGAGTGGTGCATTGTGATGGGTTTAATCTTGCGGTGCTCTTTCCTCGTGACAGAAGGGGTCAAGACATGTATTGTATTACTGTCATTAAGGGGAAAACGATTGGGTTTATTCATATTGATTGAATTTACTTTGTCTACATCATGTCATCTTGCTCCAAGTATTACTCTGTTTTTACTTAATACTCTAGATGCATGCTGGATAGCGGTCGATGGGTGGAGTAATAGTAGTAGATGCAGGCAAGAGTCGGTCTACTTGTTTATGGACATTATGCCTATATACATGATCATTGCCATGAATAAATATTGCATAACTATGCGATTTTCTATCAATTGTCCAACAGTAATTTGATTACCCACCGTATGCGCGTTGGGTGCAAGTGTGTGCTCTTTTGTGTGTAGGTACTGAAGACGGCAATTTGCGTGGCCCTCCTATTGGTTTGATAACCTTGGTTCCCGCTGAGGGAAATACTTATCTCTACTGTGTTGCATCTCCTCTCCTGTTCGGGGAAAATCCCAACGCAGTTTACAAGTAGCACGCTTCTATCCTTATCGACGCCCTCGAGCCATCCCGAGGATAGTACTGCATTTTGGGCGTGACAAGTTGGTATGAGAGCAGTACCGACCTAGGAGCCCCCTTGATTGATCGAACTTGCTCGTTGTGGAGTCTAGTGAAAAAACTATATTTTGAGTCTAGTTATATATCGAAGAGTAGGAATTCTTTTTACTACTCTTCCCTTCATACCTCTGGTGAGGAATCATGACGTAGGAATTTTAATTCTATCTCTCTTCTTACTCAAAATTTTTGAGGATCCCGCGGGTATTTTGGAAACTATACGATGCGGTGTGACCAGAATTTTGTTATTGATGCCTCCTGTCTATGGATGGTGTCCGAAGGAGTTGAGCTTCAAGGGATTCTTGTCACACACATGCTATCTTTTAGTTTGCTTAGTATCTCAGGACGAAGATGTTCAAAATCGCTTCAATACTGTTTGTGGCGAGAGGAGCTTGGCATCACCCAGTACTAGGGAGAGCGTCTAGATGTACTGCCATGTTTAGTATTGTTGTGATTACGAGGGTCTGAGGTAGATGAGAGACGTGGCTTGAGACTACGTCGGTATTTCCCCAAAGAGGAAGGGATGATGCAGCACAACGATGGTAAGTATTTCCCTCAGTTATGAAACCAAGGTTATCGAACCAGTAGGAGGATCACCACAACCCAATAAGCAGCACCTGCACACAAACAACAAATACTTGCAACCCGACGCGAAAGAGAGGTTGTCAATATCTCTACGGTAAAAAGATAGATTAGGTAGTGATAGATAGGAGAGATAGATCTCTCAAGAACACAAAATAAAAAGAGCAAATAAAATATGCAACAATATGTTTTTGGGTTTTTGGTTTTGTAGATCTGAAAACAAAGAGGCAAAAAGATAGATCGGAAAGCAATATGTTGGAAAAGTAGACCCGGGGGCCGTAGGGTTCACTAGTGGCTTCTCTCATGAGTATAGCGCACGGTGGGTGAACAAATTACTGTTCGGCAATTGATAGAAGATCAAATAATCATGACGATATCCAAGGCGATGATCATTATATAGGCATCACGTCCAATATAGGTAGACCGACTCCTGCCTGCATCTACCTCTATTACTCCACACATCGACCGCTATCCAACATGCATCTAGTGTATTAAGTTCATGGAAAAATGAAGTAATGCAATAAGAACGATGACATGATCTAGACAAGATCTATTCATGTAGGAATAGACCCCATCTTGTTATCCTTAATGGCAACGATACATGCGTGTCTTGCTGCCCCTTCTGTCACTGGGAAAGAACACCGCAAGATCGAACCCATCACAAAGCACCTCTTCCCATGGCAAGAAAAATGGATCTAGTCGGCCTAACTAAACCAAAGATTCGAAGAAAAAATACGAGGCTATAAGTAATCATGCATATAAGAGATCAAAGAAGACTCAAATAATATTCATGGATAGAAACTGATCATGAACTCAAAATTCATCGGATCCCAACAAACACACCGCAAAAGTTTACATCAAATTGATCTCCAAGAGACCATTGTATTGAGAATCGTAAGAGAGAGAGAGGAAGTACTGCCTACGGACCCGTAGGTCTATGGTGGACTACTCACGCATCATCGAAGAGGCACCTATGAAGAAGATGAACCCCTCCGTGATGGTGTTTAGATTGGATCTCGAGGTTTTGGAACATGCGGCGGCTGGAATTGTGTTTCGTCGACTCCCCTAGGGTTTTTGGAATATTTGTGAATTTATAGGCATCAGAGGCGGTGGAGAGGGGCCCCGAGGAGGGCACAACCCATCAGGGCGCGCTGGGGCCCCCCTAGCGTGCCCTGGTGGGTTGTGGTTTCCACGGCCCACCTCTCCGGCACATCTTTGGCCCACTGGGTGTCTTCTGGTCCAGAAAAAATCTCCAAAAAGTTTCGTCGCGATTGGACTCCGTTTGGTATTGATATTCTGCGAAGTAAAAAACAAGCAAAAACAGCAACTGACACTTTGGCACTATGTCAATAGGTTAGTCCCAAAAAATGATATAAAGTTGTTATAAATAATTGTAAAACATCCAAGAATGATAATATAACAGCATGGAACAAGCAAAAATTATAGATACATTGTTGGAGACGTATGAGCATCCACAAGCTTAATTCCTACTCGTCCTCGAGTAGATAAATGATTAAAAAACAGAATTTTTGATGTGGAATGCTGCCTAACATGTTCATCTCATATTCTTTTCTTTTGTATAGCATGGACATTTGGACTTGTAAATGATTCAAAGCAATAGTCTAGTTTTAACATAATGACTTCAATACTCAAGCATGTCAACAAGCAACCATGTCTTTCAAAATATCAACACTAAAGAAAGTTATCCCTAGCCCATCATGCTCAATCATTGATCCATTCATGAAACACACTCAAATATTAGCTATGCCCAATGCTCAAGTACGATCATAGTGCCCCCTAGTTGGTGCTTTATAAGAGAAGATGGAGACTCAAAGTAAAAATAAAAATTTCATAAAGTAAATAGATAGGCCCTTCGCAGAGGGAAGTAGGGATTTGTAGAGGTGCCAGAGCTCAAGGTTTAAATTGAGAGAGAGAAATTTTTTGGGTGGCATGCCTTTCGTGTCAACGAAAATGACAAAGTAGCTCACAATACTTTCCATGCTAGATATATCATAGGCGGTTCCCAAACAGAAAATAAAGTTTATTCCTTTTTCCACCAAACTTTCACGTTCCATGGCAGGCCGTATCCACAGTTGCCTTCCATACCAACACTTTCCAAGGAATTTATTATTTGACAACATAAAGTAAATATTTGTTTTTTCTTTTCATTTTGGGAATGGGCATCCCTATTACCGCCGCACTCTCGTGCAATGACAAGTGAATAAACACTCATCTTTAGAATAACACATCTAGCATGGAAAAATATTGGATACTCCCCACCGTTTCATGAGCGGTACGAGCACACAAAAGAGAAAATTTATTTTGAAAATTTAGGGATGGCACATACAAATTTGCTTGGAACGACATGGAAATACTGCATATAGGTAGGTATGGTGGACTCATAAGGCAAAACTTGGTTTAAGGATTTTGGATGCACAAGTAGTATTTCTACTTAGTACAAATGGAGGCTAGCAAATAGATTGAGAAGCAACCAAACCAAGAAACGAAAATTCACATAAGCGAGCATTGAGTATAACTAACACCGAATAATGCACCATAAGTAGGATGTAACTTCATTGCATAACTATTGACTTTCGTGAATGCATAGGGAATCACAAACCTTAACACCAATATTCCTACTAAGCATAATTACTCACTAGCATAACTCACATATTACTATCATCATGTTTCAAAACTATTACAAAGAATCAAGTTTAATTTGCCCAATCATATTCATGAAAGTTTTTATTATATCCTCCTTGGATATCTATCACTTTGGGACTAGTTTCATATATTGCCATTGCTTTTTGGCAAGCTCAAACAAATTTAAGTGAAGCACATGAGCATAAAGATTTCATCTCTCAAAATGGTATAAGTGAAGCATGAGAGGATTTCTTCAAAATTTACTAACTCTCAAATTAATCTAAGTGAAGCATGAGAGTATTTCTACAAAAATCTCTAAGCACACCGTGCTCAAAAAGATATAAGTGAAGCACTAGAGCAATTCTATAGCTCAAAAAGTTTAAGTGCAGCGCATAGAGCAATTCTAACAAATCATAGCATATTTTTGACTCTCTCAAATAGGTATGTCCAGCAAGGATACAAATGACAAACTAACAAACAAAGCAAGCAAAGATACAAGACGCTCCAAGCAAAACTCATGATATGTTACGAATAAAAATATAGCTCCAAGTAAAATACCGATGGTCGTTAGAAGAAAGAGGGGATGACACTCTGGGGCATCCCCAAGCTTGGTTGCTTGTTTATATTTGGATATATCTTGGGGGAGCGGTAGCATCCCCAAGCTTAGGCTCTTTTCACTCCTTATTCCTTCATCCATCGTGATATCACCCAAAACTTGAAAACTTCAATCACACAAAACTCAACAAAATCTTCGTGAGATCCGTTAGTATAATAAAGCAAATCACTACTTGAGGTGCTATTGCAAACCTATTTATATTTTATTATTGAAATATACCTACTGTATTTTAACTTTACCCTGGCTCATACCCTTCAATATAACCCATAGATTCATCAAAACAAGCACACAATGCAACGAAAACAGAATCTGTCTTAAACAGAATAGTCTGTAGTAATTTGTACTCTAACCATACTTCTGTAATTCTAAAAATTCTGAAAAATTAGGAAAACGTAAGGAATTTGTATAGAAACACTGTGTTGAAATTTCAGCTCAAGATCACGTTCTAGAAAAAAATGAAAATTCATATACTGGACGCAAAGTTTCTGTTTCAGATTCAGCATCACTTCTACTCATCCTATGAATCATCCTAAAGGCTTTACTTGGCACAAACACTAAATAAACCATAAAAACACAATCATAACAGAGGAATAATTGTGTCAACACTCAAAAACAGAAAGGAAAAAAGCAAAAATAAATTTTTCATTGGGTTGCCTCCCAACAAGCGCTATCGTTTTACGCCCCTAGCTAGGCATAACGCATAGATTCAAGTATTGTCATCTTTGGTTTTGGATGAGGTTCTTTTGGCAAGAGGTTTTGCAAATAGAACTTGAAACACATCATCCATAGCAACTTTAGCACTATCAAGTTGTCCCTCTACGTACCCCCTTTGATTTCCGGCCACAATCCAAGAATATTGTTGGTTCACGTCATTGAAAACTTGTTGGGTCATATCTAAAATAGGGACTTCCTTTTTAAGATTCTCAACAAAAAATTGATTATTTCCAAGAAAATATTTAATCATGTAATCACTATTGTAAAGGATTTCTCATATTACCATTTTTTCACGGCTCATACCATAAAAGTCAAAGATCTCCCTAGCTTCCCGTACTATGTTATCAAATTCATTCATAAGAACAAGGGTAGCTAACTTCTTAGCTTTGGGATTGTTTAAGACGGGTAGCTCATAAAACAATCTTTGCAAGGTAGGATGGGTACGAATAAATCTATTTTCAAGTTTTAGAACTAGCACCGAGATAGCTTCCGCATAAGATTTAGTTCTTTTCAGTATAGGAGTATCATCGAGAGTCAAATTCCCAACGCAATTGAAAAACTATTGGATAGTTTCTTTTCCTATAACGTTCCCTTGCCCCGGAACAAAAGTTTTAGAATCCAGATTACCAAACCATCCAATTTTAGGAGTCCTGCCATCATCCATTTCTGCCATACCAAAATCCCTCATGGTGACAAGCAAACAAGATTGCAAGCAAGGAAGAGATCCGGCGAGAAAAAGGCAAACGAAAAAGAGGGCGAATAAACGGCAAATTGGTGAAGTGGGGGAGAGGAAAACGAGAGGCAAATGGCAAATAATGTAATTGCAAGGAGATGATATTTCTGATTAGGAACCTGGTAGATGATGATGGAGTCCCCTCGGCGCCTACGATAGGCACGTAGAAGAGACCGCTTCCTCCCCGGCAACGGCGCCAGAAATTCCTTTGACGTGGCTTGAGACTGCGTCGGTATTTCCCCAAAGAGGAAGGGATGATGCAGCACATCGACGGTAAGTATTTCCCTTAGTTATGAAACCAAGGTTATCGAACCAGTAGGAGGATCACCACCACCCAATAAGCAGCACCTGCACACAAACAACAAATACTTGCAACCCGACACGAAAGAGAGGTTGTCAATGTCTCTACGGTAAAAAGATAGATTAGGTAGTGATAGATAGGAGAGATAGATCTCTCAAGAACACAAAATAAAAAGAGCAAATAAAATATGCAGCAATATGTTTTTGGGTTTTTGGTTTTGTAGATCTGAAAACAAAGAGGCAACAAGATAGATCGGAAAGCAATATATTGGAAAAGTAGACCCGGGGGCCGTAGGGTTCACTAGTGGCTTCTCTCATGAGTATAGCGCACGGTGGGTGAACAAATTACTGTTTGGCAATTGATAGAAGATCAAATAATCATGACGATATCCAAGGCGATGATCATTATATAGGCATCACGTCCAAGAAAGGTAGACCGACTCATGCCTGCATCTACCTCTATTACTCCACACATCGACCGCTATCCAGCATGCATCTAGTGTATTAAGTTCATGGAAAAACGGAGTAATGCAATAAAAACGATGACATGATATAGACAAGATCTATTCATGTAGGAATAGACCACATCTTGTTATCCTTAATGGCAACAATACATGCGTGTCTTGCTGCCTCTTCTGTCACTGGGAAAGAACACCGCAAGATCAAACCCATCACAAAGCACCTCTTCCCATGGCAAGAAAAAACAATCTAGTCGGCCTAACTAAACCAAAGATTCGAAGAAGAAATACGAGGCTATAAGTAATCATGCATATAAGAGATCAAAGAAGACTCAAATAATATTCATGGATAGAAACTGATCATGAACTCAAAATTCATCGGAAACCAACAAACACACTGATACGTCTCCAACGTATCTATAATTTTTTATTGTTCCATGCTATTATATTATCTGTTTTGGATGTTTTATATGCATCTATATGCTATTTTATATTATTTTTGGGACTAACCTAGAGACCAGTTCCAGTTTCTGTTTTTTCCTTGTTTTTGAGCTTCGCAGAAAAGGAATATCAAACGGAGTACAAACGGAATAAAAATTTACGGAGAATATTTTTGGAAAATATAAAAAATACTAGAGCAAAAACATATCGGAGAGGAGTCCCGAGGCTGCCACAAGCCAAGGGGGCGCCCCCCGCCCCTAGGGAGCGCCCCCTGGCTTGTGGGCCCCTTGGGCACCCCCTTGACGTGAGACCGACGCCAAAAATTCTTATAAATACCCAAACCTCCGAAAAGAAACCTAGATCGGGAGTTCCGCCGCCGCAAGCCTCTGTAGCCACGAAAAACCAATTGGGAGCCCGTTCCGGCACCCTGCCGGAGGGGGAAACCATCACCGGAGGCCATCTTCATCATCCCGGCGGTCTCCATGACGAGGAGGGAGTAGTTCACCCTCGGGGCTGGGGGTATGTACCAGTAGCTATGTGTTTGATCTCTCTCTCTCGTGTTCTTGGGATGGCACGATCTTGATGTATCGCGAGCTTTATTGATATAGATTAATCATATGGAGTTTTCCCCTCTCTATCTTCTTGTGATGAATTGAGTTTTCCCTTTGAAGTTTTCTTATCGGATTGAGTCTTTAAAGGATTTGAGAACACTTGATGTATGTCTTGCGATGGGATATCCGTGGTGACAATGGGATGTTCTATTGATCCACTTGATGTATGTTTTGGTGATCAACTTGCGGGTTCCGTGACCTTGGGAATCTATGCATAGGGGTTGGTACACGTTTTCGTCTTGACTCTCCGGTAGAAACTTTGGGGCACTCTTTGAAGTTCTTTGTGTTGGATTGAACATGATGAATCTGAAATTGTGTGATGCATATCATATAATCAAGCCCATGGGTACTCGTGGTGACATTGGAGTATCTAGGTGACATTAGGGTTTTGGTTGATGTGTATCTTAAGGTGTTATTTTAGTACGAACTCTAGGGCTGTTCGTGACACTTATAGGGATAGCTCATACGATTGATCGGAAAAGATAACTTTGAGGTGGTTTCGTACCCTACAATAATTCCTTTGTTTATTCTCCGCTATTTATGACTTTGGAGTGAACTCTTTGTCGCACGTGAGGGATTTACATATGATTCAACTATGTCAGTATTGTTGAGAGAACTTGCACTAGTGAAAGTATGAACCATAGGCCTTGTTTTCAAGCATTGTAATACCGTTTTTGCTCACTTTTGTTACTTGCTACCTTGCTGTTTTTATATTTTCAGATTACAAAAATCTATATCTACTATCCATATTACACTTGTATCACCATCTCTTCGCCGAACTAGTGCACCTATACAATTTACCATTGTATTGGGTGTGTTGGGGACACAAGAGACTCTTTCTATGCCTCCCACGGATTGATAAACCTTAGGTCATCCACTTGAGGAAAATTTGCTACTGTCCTACAAAACTCTGCGCTTGGAGGCCCAACGCGAGTCTACAAGAAGAAGGTTGTGTAGTAGACATCAAGCTCTTTTCTGGCGCCGTTGCCGGGGAGGTGAGTGCTTGAAGGTAACGAGGAGGAGCTTTTTGTTCAACCAACCTCTTCAAAAAGAAGCTTGGAGGAATTAAATAAACCCACACATAATGTGGTGAAGAAGAAGAAAAGAAGGAAAAGTAAAGGTAAAGAGGTATCTCTCCCAAATAATGTTGCTCCCATTATTGATAGGCCTCATGAGACTATGTCGGTGTACTAAAGTTAGGGTCTTTTAGTACCCCATACTTGTGCACGGGCGGTTGTAGCCACACCAGCGGCAAGGCCCGCCGGGGGACAGCTGGATGCAAGCACAAAGCTATCGAGGAGGCATTCAAGCCAATAATCAGAAGACGGGAGACCGAAGGCTGGAGCCCCGACAAGATCTTGTCGGGATGGCTCACAGCCCCGGCAAGACTCGCGCTCGGCAAGACCTCACCACCCTGTCACCGCTCCAGCGCAGCGACCAGCTTGTCTTTTAGCTGTTGTCCTCCTGGGCGCGTGTCAGGCGCTAGCGGCGTATGGGCTTAAGCGGTGCTGATGGGACGGCCCCTTTTTCCGTCCCCAAGAAGCTAAGGGACACCTCAACAGAGCATTAAATGCGTTTGTCCCAAGCTGTCAGTATTAGGTATGATAACACTGTAGCAACTTTACACCTCTTGTACTTCGCCACTGTTGGTGACCCCTTCGAATGTATAAAAGGAGGCCCAAGGCATAGCTACAGGGAGGAGGACCTTCTGTCCCATTCTGCATGCGTAGCAGCTGTGTACTGTTCATCACATAGCGCTCCTGAAACTTGGGCATAAACACATCCAATACAACCAAAGAAGGAGTAGGGTTTTACGCTTCTCAGCGGCCCGAACCTGGGTAAAAATCCTTTGTGTTGATCGTTGGATCTGCTCTTTGTACAAGCCTTTCTCCCTGCCGAACCATAAAGGGATCCTCGCGATCCCATAGGTGTCGTACGCCGACATCTTTGGCGCGCCAGGTAGGGGGAACGGTTGTGTGAACCTAATCTAGCGATCAGCGTGCCAGTTTCTTCATCATATCCATCGCCATGGCTCCCAAGAAGAAGGGTTTTACGGCGGTTGGTCCATCCACGTCCGTTGTCCCTGTGGCCACACAGACGGGCGACGGTGTAGATGCGGGCGGAGGAGGCGGAGGTTCTGAGCTTCCGCGACGTTCTGGTGACCATAGCCAGGCGAGCGGCGTCGTCCGCGCCGCTAGATCTAACGACGGAGCTGTGCTGCCCACGGGCGGCGTAGCAACCTCCAGAGATGGAAGGGCGCCTTCTAAGACACCCACGCCGGCGCATGCGCCGCGGCCTTCTCAGGTCGCGCGCGATGAATAGCGCCGCGACGTTGGTGGTACTAGGCGTCCCCACGGAAGGACTCCTGAGCATCACTCTCAAGATGCGCGGGACCAGCATGCACGCCAACATGTTGGTGGAAGCGGCGTGCGGTCGCGGGACCGTGATGGAGCTCCTTCTAACATGGTTAGGAGTCAGAGCACCTCACGTTCCTCGCACCTTTCGCCACCGCCTACACCGGCAGAAGCACTGGCGCGAGCACAGCTGCTCCGGAATTTTCCTCCTACCGCGGACAAGCTCGAGGAATGGAGAGCTACTATTCAGAGCCTCGTCGGCCTCGCTAATGATGATAGGCCGCAGCAGGCGGAGCCTTCGCAGCGGCAAACCATCGAGCTGACGCGCGCTGATGGCGGAAAGACTGGAGGTGGTACGACCACGGTGCACTCTCATCCACGGCGGCCACAGCAGTCGCTGACTCGACGGATCGGCGCCTGTGATGACGATTCAATAGCGTCGTCTGATCCGCGAACCCGCCATGATCAACGTCAAGTTCTTCGGGAACGAAGCAAAGAAGACGCTCGGACTACCATCAAGCGGCGGGGGGAAGCGCGCCATCAATCTGATAAGCGCGCAGGACCCACTGTAGACAAGCCTGCGCCAGGATATCCTGGTGACCTACCTTATGAGGTGGGTTGTCCAGCTTTTACTCGTGAGCTGCAGCGAGTCCAGTGGCCCAATTCCCGCACGTTCAAACCAGAGGTCCCGGAGAAATACGACGGCAAGACTCACCCGTCGGAGTTCTTGAGCATCTACACCATTGCGGTGCAGGCTGCCGGGGCTCGCGACGACAAGATACTCGCCAACTACTTCCCGTTGGTGCTTAAGCCCAACGTTAGGTCGTGGTTGATGCATCTGCCGGAAGGTTCCATTTCTTCCTAGGCAGATCTGTGTCATGAGTTTGTTGGCGCCTTTACCGGAGGCCACCAAGCTCCTGGCCCGGAAAGTGATTTGCATCTCATCCCCCAGAAGGAGGGCAAAACTTTGCGCAAATACATTCAGAGATTCAGCCGTGTACATCACAACATCCGAGATGTTCATCCTGCCACTGTTGTCAGCGCGTTCCATCAGAACGTGCGCAACCGCAGGATGCGCGAAGAGCTGGCGATGAACAAGGTCAGGGATGTTGTCGAGCTCTATGCTCTGGCTGATAAGTGTGCTCGAGCTAAAAAAGGGAGGAGATTCCCCGGCGAGGATGCTGGCACAGGGATCGACTCTGAAGACGAAGACGCCGCCACCCCGGCAAAGAAAGGCCGGCGGCGTAATAGGAAGCGCAAGGGCAAGGTCATGCTTGCCGTTGAGGGATCCGGCAATCCCGACACCGCCAAGAAGGCCAAGGTTGACGGCCCCGGCAAGGATGTTGCCGGGTGAGCCTCCTATCAGGCCTTGGCGGTTGCCGACAAGCCGGAGGGCTCCGACAAGCAATATTGCAAGATCCATCGCACCAAGGGCCACGATCTCCAAAACTGCCGGCAAGTTGAGCAGCTTGTCGAGAAGCAGAAAGCTGAATATGAAAGGCGAGATAAGGAGAAGGCTCAGGATGGCACGGAGGGGTCCGGCAAGAAACGCGGTGGCCGAGGAGGTCACCGTGGCAAGGCCAAGCAACAGAAGGAGCGGCCCGCTCGAGGCCGCGACAAGTAAGAGGGGGGTGACGATGACAACGATGAGGACGACGAGTCCAGCGAGCAAGAATTTCAGAAATCTATAGACATGATGTGCATTGACGGGGGCGCCTCGTTGCATTCTTCCCGCCGCCAACTTAAACAGTGGGCGCGCGAGGTTAATGCGACTGAGCCATCTGTCGATGCCCGGAAGCCATTGAAATGGTCCAACACGCCTATCATTTTTGATGATGTGGATCACCCTGATCGCATAACTGCGGTCAGGTGTTTGCCGTTGTTGGTTTCACCAATGATCCGCAACCTCAAGGTGACGAAAATGTTAGTTGATGGTGGGGCCGGTTTGAACCTGATCTCACCAGATGTGATCAAAAGGTTGCAAATTCCTGATGGAGATCTCGAGGAAACGGGCACGTTTCAAGGGGTCAATCCAGGAAGGAGCCAGCCGAAGGGTAAGATTACACTGCCGGTGACATTTGTCAGTGACCTGAACTTCAGGACAGAGAAGATTGTCTTCGACGTCGCCAAGATTCCGTTGCCATATAATAATATCCTTGGCCGCCCAGCACTGGCCAAGTTCATGGCGGCATCACACTATGCTTATAATGTATTGAAGATGCCCGGGCCGATGAGCGTCATCACTGTCAACTCCAACAAGAAGGACGCACTTATCTGCACCGAGCAGCTTTACCGGGAGGCAGTTGCAGCATCTGCCGCCAAAGCACTTGCTCCTGCCGTTGAAGCTCCCGGGGGGGAAGAAGACCGGAAAGACCTCTCGCACACACTCTGGCAAACGCACCTGCTCGGAGTGCTGCGCTCCTGTTGAGGATGTGCCAGAGAGCTCCACCGACAAGAGCAAGAAATCCAAGGCAGCTCCACCAGAAACCAAGAAGGTGCCCGCCAAGGAGGATGGTACGGCAGGAACTTTCACCATAAGTTCCACCCTCGATGACAAATAGGAAAGCGCGCTCATTGCCTTCCTGCGGGCGAATGTCGATGTGTTTGCGTGGCAACCATCTGATATCCTTGGTGTTCCCAGGGAGGTGATTGAGCACCGCCTTGCTGTGTGTCCTCATGCGCGGCCCGTCAAGCAGATGGTTAGGAAGCAGGCTTTGGAGCGGCAACAGTTTATTGCCGAGGAAATCAAGAAGTTGGAAGCGGCAAGTTTGGTTAGAGGAGTGCTCCATCCAATGTGGCTAGCCAATCCAGTTGTAGTGCGCAAGGCGAATGGAAAATGGAGGCTGTGTATTGATTATACGGATATCAATAAAGCCTGTCCAAAAGATCCTTTTCCCTTGCCGCGCATCGACCAGATTGTGGACTCCACTGCCGGCTGCGATTTGCTTTCGTTTCTTGACGCCTATTCAGGATATCATCAGATCTTCATGGCAAAGGAAGACGAAGAGAAAACCGCATTTATCACCCCATGTGGTACGTATTGCTTCTTGCGTATGCCTTTCGGGTTGAAAAGTGCTGGTTCAACATTTGCAAGAGCGGTCCAGATCGGTTTTGAGCCCCAGCTACATAGAAATATGGAAGCTTATATGGATGACATAGTGGTCAAGACCAAGGACAAAGCAACGCTCATACAAGATTTAGAAGAGACATTTGCAAATCTGCGCAAGATCAACTTGAAGCTCAATCCTGAGAAGTGTGTGTTTGGCGTTCCGTCCGGCAAGCTTCTCGGGTTCTTTGTATCTCAACGTGGAATCGAAGCGAATCCCGACAAGATCAAGGCAATTGAGCAAATTGAAGCACCAAGACGCGTCAAGGATGTGCATCGTCTTGCCGGCTGCGTTGCTGCTCTGAGTAGGTTCATCTCCAAATCTGCTGAGCGCGCCCTGCCAATTTTCAAAATTTTGAAAAAGGCAGGTCCAATGAAGTGGACTCCGGAGGCGGAGGCAGCACTGCAGGATTTGAAGAGGTACCTCTCCTCTCCGCCAGTACAAGTCGCGCCAAAACCACAAGAGCTGTTGCTGCTATATCTAGCGGCAACAAATCAAGTGGTGAGTGTTGCGTTAGTGGCCGAGAGAGAAGTCGATGAAGAAGCAGCGGCGGCGGCAAGACCGTCAAGTGATGAGCTGGGATCTTCCCCAGCAGAATCCGGTGCTGATGAAGCAGGATCTGCGCACTCAAATGAAGCAACACAGAAGAAGAAGATGGTGCAGCGCCCAGTTTATTTTGTCAGCTCCCTTTTGCAGGGGGCTAGGTCAAGATATTCTGGTGTGCAGAAGTTGCTCTTCAGCCTCCTTATGGCCTCGAGGAAGCTGCGCCATTACTTTCAAGCACATGAGATCACCGTTGTCACTCGCTTTCCGTTGCAGCGGATTTTGCGAAACCCAGATGCAACCGGCAGGATTGTGGACTGGGCTTTGGAACTGTCAAGTTTTGGTCTCAAGTTTGAAAGCACTTCAACCATTCAGAGCAGAGCTTTGGCGGAGTTCATTGCAGAATGGACCCCAACGCCAGATGAAGAGATTCTGGAGTCAACTCTCCCCGGCAAGGAAACGAATCAAGAATGGATTATGTATTTTGATGGGGCTTTCTCGCTGCAAGGTGCCGGTGCTGGCGTGCTGCTTGTCGCACCCACCGGAGTGCACCTCAAATATGTGATTCAGATGCATTTTCCCCGGGAGAGATCGACAAATAACACTGCAGAGTATGAAGGGCTACTTGCCGGTCTCAGGATCGCGGCGGACCTTGGAATCAAGAAACTCATCGTCAGAGGTGATTCTTAACTTGTCGTCAAGCAAGTCAACAAAGATTATCAGAGTCCATTAATGGAAGTTTATGTCGATGAGGTAAGAAAATTGGAAGAGCGTTTTGACGGTCTGCAAATGGAGCACGTTCCTCGTGCGGAAAACAGCATTGCTGATGACCTGTCAAAGCGCGCTGTCCATAAGTTACCTATGGAACCAGGAACTTTTGTGCTCCGATTGACTCAACCATCCATAACACCATCGATGGGACAAGAGAAAAGGAGGAAGTTGAGTTCCAGCAAGTATTTTCCGGCAGATCTCCCAGAGGCCACCGGCAAAGAGGTTGCCGGGAACGACGCCAAGCTTGCCGGTGAGCGACAGGCTCCGACAGGGCCTCAAGCTCTTGCCGTAGAGACAAGCGCTCCCGCCGAGCTTGCCGGGGAGCAACAGGCTCCGGCAAGGCCTCGGGCCTTTGCTGTGGAGACAAACGCTCCCGCGGCAGAAGACGTGCCATTAGTCCTTGTTGTCGAGCCCCAGGCTCTAGCATGGGCACAACACATCGTCCTTTTCCTTCAGACAGGAGAACTCCCCGAAGAACAGGAAGAAGCGGAAAAAGTAGCCCGTCGGTCTAAAATGTACCAGTTTGTGGACAATGTCCTATACAGAAAAAGACCGAACGGTGTGAAATTGAAGTGCATTCCTCAGGAGGATGGACTAGAGCTGTTGGCAGAGATTCATGGAGGCATATGTGGATCCCACATAGGATCAAGAGCTCTTGTTGGTAAGGCATTCCGGCAAGGTTTCTTTTGGCCCACTGCTCTCCAGGATGCAACTGCACTAGTAACCAAGTGTGAAGCATGCCAGTTGCATTCAAAGAAATTGCATCAGCCAGCTCAAGCTCTTCATACAATCCCTCTTTCCTGGCCATTTTCGGTCTGGGGGCTCGACATATTGGGCCCTTTTCCCCGTGCTACCGGGGGCTTTGAGTACTTGTACGTCGCAATCGACAAATTCACAAAGTGGCCGGAAGTGGAATCAGTGAGAAAGGTGATAGCACAGTCAGCCGTCAAGTTCTTCAAAGGACTAGTTTGCCCTTTTGGTGTTCCTAACAGGATCATCACTGACAACGGCACACAGTTCACGAGCCACACCTTCATGCAGTATGTCCAAGACCTTGGCGGCAAGATCTGTTTTGCTTCTATTGCTCTTCCAAGGAGCAACGGCCAGGCGGAAAGGGCAAATGCTGAAGTGTTGCGAGGTCTCAGGACAAGAACTTTCGATAAGCTGCGCAAGTGCGGAAGACACTGGATTGATGAGTTGCCGGTGTTTCTTTGGTCAATCAGAACGACACCAAATCGAGCCACCGGCCAGACACCCTTCTCCCTAGTATACGGGGCGGAAGCAGTTCTCCCCACGGAACTCATATACGGGTCACCTCGAGTGCTCGCTTATGATGAGCTCGAGCAAGAGCAGCTGCGGCAAGAAGACGTTGTGCTCCTTGAGGAAGATCGTCTTCAGGCTGCTGTGCGAGCTGCACGCTACTAGCAAGCCTTGCGCCGCTATCATAGCCGCAAGGTTCATGCCCGAAGTCTTGAGGAAGGCGACCTTGTTCTTCGGCGCGTTCAGTCGGCCAAGAATTCCAACAAGTTGACGCCGAAGTGGGAAGGCCCTTATCGGGTGGTTCGAGTCACCAGGCCTGGCGCAGTCCGCCTGGAGAGCGAAGATGGCGTTCCGGTGAGCAACTCCTGGAATATCGAACACCTTCGTAAGTTCTATCCATAAGCCGCGGTTGCCAGGTCCCCGGCAACCACCTTTTGTACAAGTCTTGCCGCTAACGCATGTAATCCTTTGTACAAAGCCAGGCGCATACCCTGTGCATAGTTGAATAAGATTAAGTGTTTTACAATTCTTGTCGATTTTCATGTTTATTTATGTGCATGCTTATCTGAGACATTGTATTACACTTGCTTCCGGTAAGCATTAACGAACCGCCGAGGTTCCGTATCTCTATTTTTTCTTCTTTCTTTTTCTCAAAGGACAGAAGGTTCCCCCGCATGCAAGTTTGCCGGGGGGGGGGGGGGATGATGGTATGGATACCGACAGGCGACGTTCAAGGTTGACATCTTGCCGGAAGGAGTTCAGCAACGAAAAGCTAAGTTGCAGAAACTTTGAACAAATTTTTGTTTGTAAGGTTATTTTCCTTGAACGATTTCAGCTTTTGTATGGAAAACCTGGACGCGAAGGAACCTTGTCATGATCGGTTGCGCCCTTACTCTGTTTCGAGCCCGCTCAACAGTTTAAGTGGCTGCACTGAAAACGTCAAGGTTTCTTGCTGGTAGCGGCACCTCCAGCAGGCTGCTAAAGTCCCGCACCTAGCGCTTGCGGCAAGGGTGCGCGCGCCGGCAAGTTCCCAATAAAGCGTAGGGTGTATACCATACAGAAAGAAATCAGACAAGGGAAATAGGATGCATTCATCCAGAGCATAACAAGTTATATTACATCAGTAGTTGCCATGATTCTAACTTAAGATAAAATTGTCTTTGGCATGGAATCATGGCGACGACAAGAAGTGAAGCGGCAAGTCCCTGCACTGGCCTTCGACTCTCTTGACTTGGTTCACCTTGTCGACGATGGGCGCGACAAGCTCTTCAAGTGCCTTGAGGTCCGCATCCTTCGACAAGCGATCGAGAACGTTGGCGAAGTTGATGCTGGGGTTCCTGTACGCCACCTTGGTCTAGCACCTTGAGGAGGACGGCCCGGCAGAGTTTGCGGGATTCATTGGCCAGACTGGTTGCTCGGTTAGACTGAAGCTGCTTCAGGGCGTCAATCAAGCCGTCGAAGAACATGGTCAGCTTGGCGCTCGTAGACACCCTATCATCAGAAGTGTAGTTGAAGCCTTGCAGGCCCATGGTGAACAGTTGTGCAGCAAGCCTCTCTGCGACGCTGATAAGGCGCTCAGTCCAGATCTGCACACCGGCCACATAGTCATTGTGGGTGACGGCGGCGCTCTTGAGCAGATCCTTCTCATTCTGGAGATCTCTGATCAAGGCCTTCTCACGAGCCCTGCTGCCCTCCAGAGTCTCATTCAGCGTGGCCAGCTTCAGCTTCAGATCGGCGATGGATTCATTGGCTGAGGAAAGCTGCTTGATCTTGTCGGACATGTCAACTTGTATCTCCGCCAAGCTGTAGAGAGCCTTATCTCTTTCAGCTTCGAGCGTCGAGATCTTCTTGCCATGATCCTCAAGGTCCGCTTCCAGCTTCTTCACCTTATCGGCGAGCTCGTTCTTGGCGGCCTCTGCAGCTTCGGCAGCATTGACGGCTTCCTTCAGCTTGCCGGCGTGGTCTGTGACCAGAGCCCTGAGGGCTTCCTTGTGCCTCTGCTCCAGTTCCTGGGTCCGCTGCGCGACAAGCTTTTCAATCTCTTCATCCTTGCCGCGAAGTTTCTCGGCAAGCGCCTTTTCGCGAGCGGCAAGGTCCTCTTCATAAGCGTCGAGCCCGACGCGGCGCTCCCTTAAGCGAGCTTCATCTGCAGCGGCCTGTTGTTTAGCCTCCTCTTGTGCCTTCTAGATATTAGATTGCTTCATGAGGAGCTCGTTCTAGCTCTGGATCAGCTGCTCTTGGCTCGCCTTCAGCTCCTGAAAAGCTTCGGCATACCAGGCTTGCGTTTCCTCGACGCGCTTCTGGAGGTCTGCCTCCGCTGCTTCGACAACCGCTGCCCTAGAGTCCAGTTTCTCTTTCTGGGTGCGGTGAAGTGCTTGGAGCTTCTAGAAGTTGCTGCTCATGGCCTGGAGGAGCTCTTCTTCTTCAGATTTGTTGCTACTGGCGCGTGGCTCATCGACAATCTTGAGCCCAGCAGCGGCGATGATTTCCTCGTCAAAGATTTCCCCTTCGGCTGGCACTCCAGTGATTGCCGTTCCTGGTATGCTAACGAACAGGTTATCACCAACCTTGAGGTACTTGCTTGAAGAGGGGGCTTCGGATGTTGACGGCTGATCTTCAACAGCCGCTTCACCGGCAACTGGTGGCTCCGTGGCCGGCGTAGCGCCTGGCGCTCCTGCGGCAGGAATGCCGTCAGTATGGTCACCAGTCTCCTTGCCGGCCCTCTCAGCAGACTCCTTGGTGGCCTTTTCCTGGCGGCCTCGGCGGCAGCATTCTTGGCGGCCTCGTCAGCGGCATCCCTGGCGGTTTCCTCGATGACGGCATCGACATCCATGTGCTCCGTCGAGGGAAGATCTGGAGGCCAAGAAAGCAAGCAAGATACGACTGAGGAGGAAGTTCAAGGAGACAAAAAGAAAGACAAAGCGACAAGTATTCTGAGGCAAACGGTTTACCTGTGTCGAGTTGTTGAGAGGTGGCTTCTCCTTTCCCGGCAACACCAGTTGCCGAAGTAGGACCAGCAGAGCCCGCGCTTGCCGACGCCTCTTCATCGCGAAAGAGCTCGCTAGAGGAAGCCCTTGCCGGAGATCCGTCTCTGGGCGGCGTGGTTGACGGAGGCGGCACGTTAGAGGTGGCTCCTGATGGTGCTCCTGGTTGCCGATCTTCTCCTACAAGCCTGGTGATGTTAGCACTAAAGATACACACCCTGACACTTGCCAGCGGAAAGTGAGTAGTGAACTCACGCTGGGGGCTGCGTCGTGGGCTGGGCTCCAGACTGATGTTAATTAGCCCTGGCACACCTGAGGTGCTTGCCGGCGGCTCATCGCCCATCGAGACCTTCACCCTCTTCGACATCCTCTGCGCCAATGTTTCCGTATCTCTGCGGAGACGGGCCAAAGCAAGACAAATTAGTAAGCAAAACCGGAAATTCAGAAGATAATAGATGTGATAGGACCCTTACTCTTCTTCTTCCGAGCTGAAGGCATAGAGGTCGAAGTCGACTTCCGCCACGGTGCTCGTGCGAGGAGGTGAGGGAGTGGTCCTGGGTCGCTTGGCTGCGGCAGAAGAAGAAGGTTGCTGGGTTGAGGCACCAGAGGCGGCTTTCCGAAGAATTCGCTTCGTCTTCTTCTCGGGAGCTGGGGGCTCCTCGTGCAGCTCCTCTTCAGCTGTACCTCCGGCAGAAGGACCCCCGGCAGATGTGCCACTCTGCTCTCCGGCAACCTCGCTCTGCCCGACAAGCTTTTCCTCTGACAACACTTCTTCTTCATTGGCTTCTTCTCCCGTGAAGCCAGCGCTGCCGGCCTCCGCGGCAAGATCCGCCTCTTCTGCCCTGCTGGCGATGTACGCCACCTCTTCCTCAAGGTTAGGCGGATGAGGATTGCTTCTTCCCGGATGGCCTTCTCCGATAGATTATCAAAGAATTCCTGTGCCTGCTCTGTGGATGGCTCTTCCCAAGTCCCGTCAAGGCTGTGAGCGTTACACGCCGGCATGATGGCGATAATTGAGGCCGGAGCAGAGTTGTTGCACAAAGGGATCAGGCTAGCTGGCAACTTGAATCTAGCGTCGGTCCTGAACAGCTTGTGGCAGAGGGCTATGTGCTGCATGACCGTCAAGTTGTAGTTCAGCCCAGGGCACAGCCTCATGATATCTGCCGCGTTTCGGAACTCCCAGGCTGGTCTCCCTTTGTTCATCAGAGGGGCGATGCACCGGCGAAGGAAATCAGCACCAACCATCTCTATTGTGAGCCCGGCAGCTTTGAGGCAGTGGATCCTGGTGATTGCGATTGTGAGCTTCTCATCTTGAGGATCGAGGTCGCTCCAATCCTTACCGCGCGCCATCTTCGTTTGCCAAGGCACACAGAAGGGCTGAGGGTCATCCTCCTGAATCCAGCACCACTTGGCCCGCCATTCTTCCCACTTCTCGCGGTAGACCCCGTCTGGATATACCTCCTGGTTCCATGTCCTTGGAATCCAAGTGATGGAACCAGAAACGGCCTCTCCCGCTTGGATACGAGGGACAAAGAAGTGGCGGAAGAGGGCTGTGTTGGGGATTACTCCGGCAAATTTTTCGCAAAGATGCGCAAAAACCGACATGCATGTCACGGCATTCGGCGTAAAATCAAAGAGTTGGAAGCCGTATGTATACATGATGTCGTTGAAGAAATTAGAGAAAGGGGGACAGAGCCCATAGTAAAAGTAGTCAACAAAGAAGGGAAATTTATTTGGACCACCCTTGAAGGAACCTGGACTCACGCGAGTAGCAGGATGAGCCTTCGTCTCCCTCGCCCACATGCAGAGGTATCGATCCTTCAGGGCGTTCGCATCAAGCGCCGAAGCAAAGACGGCGTGCTTCTTCCGCATGTTTGCCAGTTCGCTCTCCGAGACGGCGGCTTTCACTCCCATGTCCTTGCTCGCCTTGGGCGGCATGGCGACTGTGGAAGCAGAGGCTGAGGACGGTGAGGGCGTCGCTACGATGGATGAGTGGGAGGGGCTCTGTTTCGGGCTCGAGGAAGGAGACGACGGCGTTTCCCAGATTGGAAAAGACAGGAGGTTAATGAGCAGCGCCTCTGCGGTTTCCTTTTTATGGGGAAGGTGCGAGGCAGCCTCTTTACTAATCAATGTAAAAATGCCTTTGCGAGCGCGCGGCTGTAACGGCCGCTCCGCGCACGTACCCCACGTCACACATTCATCGCGTGTCGTGGGGGGGCGCAGTAAGCGGAATGATTACAGCGTTTAACTCCTGCCACACGTGCCCGTGCACTGTTTAGGCCTAGCCCAACAACGCCTCGCACTCGTGTATGGCCTAGGCCTGGGGGCTCCTATCGGTGTACTAAAGTTTGGGTCTTTTATTACCCCATACTTGTGCACGGGCGGTTGTAGCCCACCAGCGGCAAGGCCCGCCGGGGGACAGCTGGATGCAAGCACAAAGCTATCGAGGAGGCATTCAGGCCAATAATTAGAAGACGGGAGACCGAAGGCTGGAGCCCCGGCAAGATCTTGCCGGGATGGCTCGTAGCCCCGGCAAGACTCGCGCCCGGCAAGACCTCGCCACCCTGTCACCGCTCCAGCGCAGCGACCAGCTTGTCTTTTAGCTATTGTCCTCCTGGGCGCGTGTCAGGCGCTAGCGGCGGATGGGCTTAAGCGGTGCGAATGGGACGGCCCCTTTTTCCGTCCCCAAGAAGCTAAGGGACACCTCAACAGAGCATTAAATGCGTTTGTCCCAAGTCGTCAGTATTAGGTATGATAACATTGTAGCAACTTTACACCTCTTGTACTTCGCCACTGTTGGTGACCCCTTCGAACGTATAAAAGGAGGCCCAAGGCGTAGCTACAGGGAGGAGGACCTTCTGGCCCATTCTGCATGCGTAGCAGCTGTGTACTGTTCATCACATAGCGCTCCTGAAACTTGGGCATAAACACATCCAATACAACCAAAGCAGGAGTAGGGTTTTACGCTTCTCAGCGGCCCGAACCTGGGTTAAAATCCTTTGTGTTGATCGTTGGATCTGCTCTTTGTGCAAGCCTTTCTCCCTGCCGAACCGTAAAGGGATCCTCGCGATCCCATAGGTGTCGTACGCCGACAGAATGAATCAAAAATAGTTGTGGAAGATGATACACTTGAGGATAATTTTGTTATGCCTATTGCTTGTTGTGATAATTATGATTGGGAAGATAATGATACTTCTTATAATCTTGAAAATATTTATGGCACCAACTTGGAGGATGATGATAATAATTGCTATACTATTGGTGCTATTCATACTATTAATGATGAGAGTGATTATGTTTATGATATACAAAGCCACAAGCTTGGGGATGCTATGTTTTATGAAAATGACATGTTTGAGAATTTATTTGCTGCAATTAATGTTTGTCCCAAGCTTGGGGATGCTATGCTTAATGAAGATGATCTTTTTATTCCTCCTACTTTGAATGATCAAATTTGTTATAATGATTGCATGCCTCCTACTTATGATGACTATTGTGATGATACTTATGTGATGAAAAAGAGTGATGATTACTATTATGATACTTGTCATACTTATGAATATCCTTTTACTGAATATTACTCTTTTAATGTGGAACCAATTTGTAGTATTCAATTCTTTTATGATACTCCCACTATTAGTCATGAGAAGAAATTTTCTTGTGTGGAGAGTAGTAAAATTTCTATGCTTGTAGATCATGAAAAGAATGCTTTATGTGCTGATTATATTGTTGAATTCGTTCATGATGCTACTGAAAATTATTATGAGGGAGGAATATATGCTTGTAGGAATTGCAAAAATATCAAGTTTCCTCTCTATGTCTTGAAAGTTTTGAAGTTATGCTTCTTTTGCCTTCCTATGCTAGTTGATTCTTGCTCCCATAAATTGTTTGTTCACAAAATCCCTATGCATAGGAAGTGGGTTAGGCTTAAATGTGCTAGTCAAATGCTTCATGATGCTCTCTTTGTGTTTCAATTCTTATCTTTTATGTGAGCATCATTGAAATCATCTTGCCTAGCTAAAAGGCGTTAAAGAAAAGCGCTTGTTGGGAGACAACCCAATATTTATACCTACTGTTTTTGTGTGTTCACATGATTAAGATACTGTATTAATCATGTTTTATAGCTTTTGTTTTAATAAAGTGCCAAGTAAAGCCTTTGGGATGACTCACAAGATGAGTAGAACTGATGCTGAACCAAAACAGAAACTTTTGACTCCAGTACAGGAATTTTCATTCTTTACTGGAGCATGATAATGATCTGAATTTTTTACACAGTCTTCATATACAAATTATTAAGGTTTTCCTAATTTTTCAGAATTTTTAGAGACAGGAAAGTATGGTTATACTATAGATCTTCACAGACTGTTCTATTTTTGACGGATTCTGTTTTGCATGCATAGTTTGCTTGTTTTAGTGTTCTCATAGCTTATATTTAGTGGTATAAATTATGGTAATGATAGAATACAGTAGTTATCATGTGGGAACAATTATGAATCTTGTCTTGACAGTACCTAAGTGAATGATTTATCTTTATTACACTAACCCTTCTCACGAAGTTCCGTTAAGTTTTGTGTGATTGAAGTTTTCAAGTTTTGGGTGAGACACCGATATGAGGAGAATAATGAGTGACAAGAACCTAAGCTTGGGGATGCCAAAGGCACCCCCAAGGTAATATTCAAGGAAGACTCAAGCGTCTAAGCTTGGGGATGCCCCGGAAGGCATCCCCTCTTTCGTCTTCAACATTATCGGTATATCTTACTTAGAGCTATATTTTTATTCGTCACATAATATGTGCTTTGCTTGGATCGTCATTATATTTTCTTATTTTCTGTTAGGTGTTATTCATAATCTTGTTTTTCAATAAAAAGTTTCAAGAATTGCATTAGGATGCTTGCATTGCATGTGTTGATATGTGCTGTGTAAAAACAGAAACTTTTGCTGTAGTGTTTGAATTTTCATATTTTACTGGAGCGTGGAAAGTTTCTGAAATTTTTATAAAGTGTTTTAATATAAATTATTTAGTATGTCCTAAATTTTCATAATTTTTTGAGTTACTGAAGTACACTGTTTTCATAAATTGCTACAGACTATTCTGTTTGGACAGATTGCTGTCATAGTTTTGTTATCTACTTATCCTCTAGTTTCCATAGCCTATATTCGTAGATATAAATTGTGCAAACGATAGTAAACAGTAGATGATGTTTGAAAATTATTGTGCAACTTGTCTTGGCAGTACATGAAGTGTTGATTTATTCTTATGTCTACTAACCTATCTCACGAGTTCTTTTCGAGTTTTGTGTGGATGAAGTTTTTGAGAATAGGTGAAACCATGATATGAGAGGATTGAAATAGATACAAAAGCTCAAGCTTGGGGATGCCCAAGGCACCCCAAGTAAATATTTCAAGAAGTCTCAAGCATCTAAGCTTGGGGATGCTACGCATCCCACCTCTCTTCATCAACAATTATCGGTTAGCCTATGTTGAGCCCAAATTTTTATTCGTTCACATAATGCGTGCTATTCTTGGAGTGATATTTTTCTTTTGCTTACTGTTTAATAAAATACTTTAGATCTGAAATTCTTAGATGAGAGAGTCTTCACATAGTTATTTAAATTTTTGACTACTCATTGATCTTCACTTATATTCTTTTTGGAGTAGTTTGTCAATTTGCTCTAGTACTTCACTTATATCTTTTTAGAGCACGGCGGTGGTTTTATTTTATAGAAATTGTTGAACTCTCATGCTTCACTTATATTATTTTGAGAGTCTCTAAACAGCATGGTAATTTGCTTAGGTTATGAATTTTGTCCTAATATGATGGGCATCCAAGAGAGATATAATAAAAACTTTCATATGAAGTGCATTGAATACTATGAGAAGTTTGATTCCTTATGATTGTTTTGAGATATAAAGATTGTGATATTAGAGACATGCTAGTGAGTAATTGTGGATTGGTAGAAATACTTGTGTTAAAGTTTGTGATTCCCATAGCATGCACGTATGGTGAACCGTTATGTGACGAAGTCGGAGCATGGTTTATTTATTGAATGTCTTCCTTTGTGTGGAGGTCGGGATCGCGCGATGGTTAACTCCTACCAACCCTTCCCCTAGGAGCATACGTGTAGTACTATGTTTCGATGACTAATAGACTTTTGCAATAAGTATGTGAGTTCTTTATGACTAATGTTGAGTCCATGGATTATACGCACTCTCACCCTTCCACCATTGCTAGCCTCTCTAGTACCGTGCAACTTTCGCCGGTGCATTAAACCCACCATATACCTTCCTCAAAACAGCCACCATACCTACCTATTATGGCATTTCCATAGCCATTCCGAGATATATTGACATGCAACTTCCAGCGTTCCGTTTATGACACGCATCATCATTGTCATATTGCTTTGCATGATCATGAAGTTGACATCGTATTTGTGGCAAAGCCACCGTTCATATTTTTTATACATGTCAGTCTTGAGTCATTGCACATCCCGGTACACAGCCGAAGGCATTCATATAGAGTCATATTTTGTTCTAAGTATCGAGTTGTAATTCTTGAGTTGTAAGTAAATAAAAGTGTGATGATCATCATTATTAGAGCATTGTCCCATGTGAGGAAAGGATGATGGAAGCCATGATTCCCTCACAAGTTGGGATGAGTCTCCGGACTTTATGAAAAATAAAAGAGGCCAAAGATGCCCACCAAAAAAAGAGAAAATAAAAAAAATGAGAGAAAAGAGAGAAGGGGCAATCCTACTATCCTTTTTCCACACTTGTGCTTCAAAGTAGCACCATGATCTTCATGATAGAGAGTCTCCTATATTGATACTTTCATATACTAGTGGGAATTTTTCATTATAGAACTTGGCTTGTATATTCCAATGATGGGCTTCCTCAAAATTGCCCTAGGTCTTCGTGAGCAAGCAAGTTGGATGCACACCCACTTAGTTTCTTTTTGGGCTTTCATACACTTATAGCTCTAGTGCATCCGTTGCATGGCAATCCCTACTCACTCACATTGATATATATTGATGGGCATCTCCATAGCCCGTTGATATGCCTAGTTGGTGTGAGACTATCTCCTTCTTTTTGTCTTCTCCACAACCACCATATTATATTCCACCTATAGTGCTATGTCCATGGCTCACGCTCATGTATTGCGTGAAAGTTGAAAAAGTTTGAGAATACTAAAGTATGAAACAATTTATTGGCTAAAACTGGGGTTGTGCATGATTTAATACTTTGTGTGATGAAGATGGAGCATAGCCAGACTATATGATTTTGTAGGGATAACTTTCTTTCGCCATGTAATTTTGAGAAGATATGATTGCTTTATTAGTATGCTTGAAGTATTATTGTTTTTATGTCAATATTAAACTTTTGTTTTGAATCTTATGGATCTGAATATTCATGCCACAATAAAAAAAATTACATGGATAAATATGTTAGGTAGCATTCCACATCAAAAATTCTGTTTTTATCATTTACCTACTCGAGGACGAGCAGGAATTAAGCTTGGAGATGCCGATACGTCTCCAACGTATCTATAATTTTTTATTGTTCCATGCTATTATATTATCTGTTTTGGATGTTTTATATGCATGTATATGCTATTTTATATTATTTTTGGGACTAACCTATTAACCTAGAGCCCAGTGCCAGCTTCTGTTTTTTCCTTGTTTTTGAGCTTCGCAGAAAAGGAATATCAAACGGAGTCCAAACGGAATAAAAATTTACGGAGAATATTTTTGCAAAATATAAAAAATACTGGAGGAAAAAGATACCGGAGAGGAGTCCCGAGGCAGCCACAAGCCTAGGGGGCGCCCCCCCCCCTAGGGCACACCCCCTGGCTTGTGGGCCCCTCGGGCACCCCCTTGATGTGAGACCGACGCCAAAAATTCTTATAAATAGCCAAACCTCCGAAAAGGAACCTAGATCGGGAGTTCCGCCGCCGCAAGCCTCTGTAACCATGAAAAACCAATCGGGAGCCCGTTCCGGCACCCAGTCGAAGGGGGAAACCATCACCGGAGGCCATCTTCATCATCCCGGCGGTCTCCATGATGAGGAGGGAGTAGTTCACCCTCGGGGCTGAGGGTATGTGATAACCCACAAGTATAGGCGATCGCAATAGTTTTCGAGGGTAGAGTATTCAACCCAAATTTATTGATTCGACACAAGGGGAGCCAAAGAATATTCTCGAGTATTAGCAGCTGAGTTGTCAATTCAACCACACCTGAAAGACTTAATATCTGTAGCAAAGTATTTAGTAGCAAAGTAGTGTGGAAGTAACGGTAACGGTGGCAAAAGTAACAGTAGCGGTTTTGTAGTGATTGTAATAGTGACAACGGAAAAGTAACTTAGCAAAGATCAATATGTGAAAAGCTCGTAGGCAACGGATCAGTGATGGATAATTATGTCGGATGGCATTCATCATGCAACGGTTATAACATAGGGTGACACAGAACTAGCTCCAATTCAACAATATAATGTAGGCATGTATTCCATATATAGTCATACGTGCTTATGGAAAAGAACTTGCATGACATCTTTTGTCCTACCCTCTCATGGCAGCGGGGTCCTAATGGAAACTAAGGGATATTAAGGCCTCCTTTTAATAGAGAACTGGACCAAAGCATTAGCACTTAGTGAATACATGAACTCCTCAAACTACGGTAATCACCGGAAAGAATCCCAATTATTGTGACCTTGGGGTATGCGGATCATAACTCGTAATAGGTGTCTACAACTTGCAAGATAGGATCAAGAACACATATATATTCAAGAAAACATAATAGGTTCAGATCTGAAATCATGGCACTCGGGCCCTAGTGACAAGCATTAAGCATAGCAAAGTCATAGCAACATCAATCTCAGAACATAGTGGATACTAGGGATCAAACCCTAACAAAACTAACTCGATTACATGGTAAATCTCATCCAACCCATCACCGTCCAGCAAGCCTACGATGGAATTACTCACGAACGGCGGAGAGCATCATGAAATTGGTGATGAAGGATGGTTGGTGATGACGACGGCGTCGATTTCCCCTCTACGGAGCCCAAAACGGACCCCAGATCTGCCCTCCGAGGAAGAACAGGAGGTGGCGGCGGCTCCGTATCGTGAAACGCGATGAACTCTTCTCTCTGATTTTTTTCTCCCCGAATAGGGTTATATGGAGTTGGAGTTGAGGTCGGAGGAGCTGCAGGGGGCCCTCAAGCCACCTGGGCGCGCCCTAGAGGGGGCGCCCCCCTGGCTTGTGGCCAATGGGTGGACCCCCTCCGGTTGATTCTTTTGCCAGTATTTTTTATTAATTCGAAAAATATTGTCCGTAAATTTTTAGGTCAATCTGAGAACTTTTATTTCTGCACAAAAATAACACCAAGGCAATTCTGCTGAAAACAGCGTCAGGCCGGGTTAGTTCCATTCAAATCATGCAAATTAGAGTCCAATACAAGGGCAAAAGAGTTTGGAAAAGTAGATACGATGGAGACGTATCAAATCCCCCAAGCTTAACCCATTGCTTGTCCTCAAGCAATTCAGTTGACAAACTGAAAGTGACAAAGAAAAACTTTTACAAACTCTGTTTGATCTTGTTGTTGTAAATATGTCTAACTGATGTTTAGGTTTTCAGCAAAGATTATAGACTAACCATATTCACAATAACATTTAGGTCTCACATTTACTCATATCATCGGCATAATCAACTAGCGAGCAATAATAATAAATCTCGGATGACAACAATTTTATCAAAACAATCATGATACAATATGATATAATGGTATCTCGCTAGCCCTTTCTGAGACTGCAAAACATAAATGCAGAGCACCTTTGAAGAACAAGGACTGACTAGACATTGTAATTCATGGTAAAAGAGATCCAGTCACAATCGTACTCAATATCAATTAATAACAAAACATACAAATGACGGTGGTGCTCTCTAACTAGTGCTTTTTTATAAGAGGAGGATGACTCAACAGTAAAGTAAAATAGATAGGCCCTTCACAGAGGGAAGCATTGATTTACAGAGGTGCCAGGGCTCGAGCTTTTGAAACAGGGATGAATAATAATTTTGAGCGGTATGCTTTCATTCTCAACATAACAACCGAGAGATCTCGTTATCTTCCATGCTAGATACATTATAGGCGGTTCCCAAACAGAATGGTAAAGTTTTTACTCCCCCTCCACCAATCAATCACACTCCACGACGAGCCGAATCCACGGGTACCATCCATACAAACAACAATCCTGGGGTTGTTTTGTTTCATTATATTTTTATTTTGAATTTTGAGCATGGAACTGGGAATCCCGAATACCAGCCACTTTCTCGTGAATGATAGTGAATAAACACATATCATGAGAATAACCCACCTAGCATGGAAGATACTGACAGCCCCTAGTTACTATATGAGCGATTCGGGCATACAAAACAGAATATTATTTGAAGGTTTAGAGTTTGGCACGTGCAAATTTACTTGGAACGGCAGGTAAATACCGCATATAGGTAGGTATGGTGGACTCATATGGAACAACTTTGGGTTTATGGAAATGGATGCACAAGCAGTATTCCCGCTTAGTACAGGTGAAGGCTAGCAAGAGACTGGGAAGCGACCAACTAGAGAGCGACAACAGTCATAAACATGCATTGAGATTAACCAACATTGAATGCAAGCATGAGTAGGATATAAATCACCATGATATAAACATCGTGGAGGCTATGTTGATTTTGTTTCAACTACGTGCGTGAGCATGTGCCAAGTCAAGCCACTTGAATCGTTCAGAGGTGGATACCATTATATCATACTACATCACAACCGTTTTAAAATGCATGTTGGCACTCAAGACAAACCATTATACACTCTTAGCTAATTAAGCATGGCATGAGTAACTATAATCTCTAATTGTCATTACAAACATGTTTCATCCATAATGAGCTTAATTCAGAACGATGAGCTAATCATATTTACAAAAACAAAATAGGTCGAGTTCATACCAGCTTTTCTCCATCTCAATCACTTCATCATATATCGTCATTATTGCCTTTCACTTGCACAACCGAACGGTGTGAATAATAATAAGAGTGCACGTGCATTGCACTAAGCTGGAATCTGCAAACAATAACTCAAAGGAGAAGGCAAGGTAATATGGGCTCTCTGTAAGATAAACAATAATGCGTATGAGAGCCACTCAACATTTTCATCGTGATCTTCTCCTCTCGACCCAAAGAAAAGAAATTTCAAAACAAGAACAAGAAAAACTATTTACACGGGAAAGCTCCCAACAAGCAAAAGAAGAACGAGAAATCTTTTTGGGTTTTCTTTTAATGCTACAACTAAACAAACTAGGAGATAAAGCTACAACTAATTTTTTTTGGATTTTTCTCAAGGTTAATTAAGCACACAAGAAGAAAGCGGAAAGAAGAAATAAAATACCAGGGATGATTCAATGAAAAAGTATAAGCACCGACTATTAAGATGACTGTGTGATCATGAATGTAATGTCGGTGAGAAATACGTACTCCCCTAAGCTTAGGCTTTTGGCCTAAGTTGGTCCAGGGCCATGGCTGGCCTGGATAATATCCAAAGTCATAGTTGGGGTCGTACTGGGATGCGGCAGCTACTGCCTGAATGGCTGCAGCGCGGAGGCGAGCGGCTTCCGCCTCTCTCTCGTACTCGCTTGCCTCTTCTTTGGTTATAAAGTGTCTCCGTTTTTCCTGAAAGTTAAAGAAGGCAGGAGCAGGAAGGGTAATATGGACAGCACGCTGTCTATCAAAAATTAGTCGGTACTGGAAGGACTGTTCGTTCCTCTCAAGAAACTGGTAGCGCACCATAGCCTCATAATCAAGAAAAGCAGGTGGTAACTCAATATCATTCTCCCTTATGGGTACCCCAAGATAATTAGCTACACGGGTGGCATAAATCGCACCAAAGAAATCTCCATCCTTAGCATTTTTATGTAGCCTCCTAGCAATAATAGCCCCCAAGTTATATCGTCTATCACCCATGACCGCACTCTTAAGAATACTAAGATCAGGTACATAAAGGTGGCTATGATCATGTTTACCGTTAATACATCTACCTATGAAGAGAGCAAAATAATGTATAGCAGGAAAGTGAATGCTCCCCAAGGTAGCCTGTGTAATGTTTCTAGTTTCTCCCATAGTGATGCTAGCAAGAAAATCATTATATTCAGTTTTGTGAGGATCACTATGGCTGCCCCATTGTGGAATTTTGCATGCATAGTTAAAATCTTCTAGGTCCATAGTATAAGATTCATCATAAAGATTAAATAGAACCGAATGCGTATTACGCCTGGATGAAAATTCAAACCTCCGCACGAAGGAGTCAGTGAGTTGATAATATTGCTTGCATTGGTCTGAAACGAAATCTTCAAGGCCAGCATTTCGTATGTACGCGTAAAATTCTTCCTTGAAACCGGCATGAACCGTGAATTCATCCGACGGCCATTCACAAGGCCGTACTTGAGCTTCCCTCGGTGGTTCAAAGTCGGGCTCACGTATCGCGAGTCTCGGGGTCTTCTTGCTCGAGGAACCACCTTAGTATATTCTCCTCAACATCTTTCTTTCTCTAAAAAATAAAAAAATCTCTGAAATTTTTAATGACTCAAAATAAAGGTGAACAAAACTCAACAAAACTTATAGCAACTACTCCCACGAGTGCCTAGAAGCTATATCATGCATCAAAACTACTTGGGACCATACAAATTTGACATGCAAGCTCAAGAACAAGGTCACCACAGCAGCAAAAATTTGCAATATATAAAGCACTAGAACAAAAACTAATTGGACCATTGGAGGAGTCACATACCGAAGAACAATCCCCCAAAACAGTTTTGCAAATGGAGCTTTGCACAAGGAGATCGAAAATGGCAGCAAAATGAGCTAGAACACGGGCTTGAGCAATGATGGGATTTTTTCTGGAGGAAGACGAAGTGGATGGGTGCTGGAATAAGTGAGGGGGGCCTACGTGGGACCCACAAGCCAGGGGGGCGCGCCCAGGGGGGCTGGGCGCGCCCTGTAGGCTTGTGGCCCACTGGTGCAGCCCCCTGACGTGTTCTCAGTGCCAGAAATTCTTAAATATTCTAGAAAAAATCATACTACATTTTCAGGTCATTTGGAGAACTTTTATTTTCAGGTCATTTTTTATTGCACGGATAATTCAGAAAACAGAAGTATAACAGTATTTTTGCTTTATTTAATCTAAATAACAGAAGGTAAAAGTTGGGTACAGAAGGTTGTGCTTTCTAAATTCATCCATCTCATGCCCGTCAAAAAGAATCCATCAATAAGGTTGATCAAGTCTTATTGACAAACTTTTTTCGAATGACACATAACCGGAGAATTTTCGAATAGCACTAGGTTACCTCAATGGGGATATGCATGTCCCCAACAATAAGTATATCATATTTCTTTTTGGCAGTAGGGAGAGCGAATTCAAAATCTCCAATAATAATCGTTGAAATTTTCCCAATGGAATTGATACTATGAACTTGAGGTTGTTTCTTCGGAAAGTGTACTGTATGCTCATTACCATTAATATGAAAAATGGCATTGCCCTTGTTGCAATCAATAACAGCCCCTGCAGTATTCAAAAAAGGTCTACCAAGGATGATCGACTTACTGTCGTCCTCGGGAATATCAAGAATAACAAAGTCCGTTAGGATAGTAACATTTGCAACTACGACAGGCACATCCTCACAAATACCGATGGGTAAAGCAGTTGATTTATTAGCCATTTGCAAAGAGATTTCAGTGGGTGTCAACTTATTCAAATCAAGTCTACGATACAAAGAGAAAGGCATAACACTAACACCAGCTCCAAGGTCACATAAAGCAGTTTTAACATAGTTTCTTTTAATGGAGCATGGTATAGTAGGTACTCCGGGATCTCCTAATTTCTTTGGTACTCCACCCTTAAAAGTATAATTAGCGAGCATGGTGGAAATTTCAGCTTCCGGTATCTTTCTTTTATTTTTCACAATATCTTTCATATACTTAGCATAAGGAGACATTTTCGGAATATCAGTCAAACGCATACGCAAAAAGGCAGGTCTAAGCATTTCAACAAAGCGCTCAAAATCCTCATCATCCTTTTTCTTGGATGGCTTAGGAGGAAAGGGCATGGGTTTCTGAACCCAAGGTTCTCTTTCTTTACCATGCTTCCTAGCAACGAACTCTCTTTTATCATATCTTTTATTCCTAGGTTGTGGGTTATCAAGATCAACAGCAGGTTCAATCTCCACATCATTATCATTACTAGGTTGAGCATCATCATTAATATTATCACTAGGCTCATGTTCATTACCAGATTGTGTCTCAGCATCAGAAATAGAAATATCATTTGGGTTTTCATGTATATCTATAACAGGTTCACTAGCAACATGCAAAGTCCTATCATCATTCTTTTTCCTTTTATTACTGGGACGATTAGGTGCATCAGTATTAATTCTCTGAGAATCTTGCTCAATTCTCTTAGGATGGCCCTCAGGATACAAAGGTTCCTGAGTCATTTTACCACCTCTAGTCACAACTCTAACAGAATGATCATTGTTCTTACCATTCATCTCATTAAACAAATCATTTTGTGCCTTAAGTACTTGTTCTACTTGAGTACTTACCATGGAATCATGTTTACTAATAAGCTTAAGATCATTGATAGTTCTACTCATATAATCACCTAAGCGATCAAGCATGTAAGCATTATGTTTCAATTGTCTACTAACATAAGCATTGAAATTTTCTTGCTTAACAATAAATTTATCAAACTCATCCAAGCATTGGCTAGCAGACTTATTATAAGGAATATCACCTTCATCAAATCTACGGAGAGAATTTACCTCTACTACCTGTGTCGGGTTATCAAGACCATGTATTTCTTCAATAAGTGGTAGATTCTTAACATCTTCAGCTTTAATACCTTTTTCTTTCATAGATTTCTTTCCCTCTTGCATATCTTCAGGACTGAGAAATGGAATACCTCTTTTCTTCGGAGTTGGCTTTGGAGGTGGTTCGGGAATAGTCCAATCATTATCATTGCTCAATATATTATTCAATAGTAGTTCAGCTTGTTCAACAGTTCGTTCCCTGAAAACACAACCAGCACAACTATCTAGGTGGTCCCTAGAAGCATCGGTTAGTCCATTATATAAGATATCAAGTATTTCGTTTTTCTTTAGAGGATGATCAGGCAAAGCATTAAGTAATTGGAGAAGCCTCCCCCAAGCTTGTGGGAGACTCTCTTCTTCAATTTGCACAAAGTTAAATATTTCCTGCAAAGCAGCTTGTTTCTTATGGGCAGGAAAATATTTTTCAGAGAAGTAATATATCATATCCTGGGGACTACGCACACAACCAGGAGCAAGAGAATTAAACCATATCTTAGCATCACCCTTTAATGAGAAAGGAAACAACTTAAGAATATAGTAATAACGAATTTTTTCCTCATGAGTAAATAGGGTGGCTATATCATTCAATTTAGTAAGATGTGCCACAACAGTTTCAGATTCATAACCATGGAAAGGATCAGATTCAACCAAAGTAATTAACTCAGGATTGACAGAGAATTCATAATCCTTATCAGTAACAAAGATAGGTGAAGTAGCAAACTTAGGATCATATTGCATTCTAGCATTCAAAGATTTTTCCTTCCACTTGCATAGTAATTTCTGAAGATCATCTCTATCCTTACAAGCAAGAAAGTCCCTAGCTACCTCTCCTTCCATAACATAACCCTTAGGTATATTAGGCAATTCATATCTAGGAGAGCTAGGTCTAGCAGGTGTCTCACAGTGTTCAGTTTCAATAATTTCATCAGTTTCAGAAATATCATCAGTTTCATCATTGACTCTAGCAATTTGTTCATCAAGAAATTCACCCAGTGGCACAGTATTATCAAGCAAAGTATCATCATAAGCATCATGCATAGCAGAAGTGGCATCATCAATTACTTGCGACTTACCAGAATCAATAGCAGGTGGTGGTGTCACAAATTTACTCATAACAGAAGGTGAATCTAGTGCAAAGCTAGATGGAAGTTCCTTACCTCCCCTCGTAGTAGAGGGATAGATCTTGGTTTTTGGGTCTTTCAGATTCTTCATAGTGATCAACATATATAAATCCCAAGTGACTCAGAGAATAGAGCTATGCTCCCCGGCAACGGCGCCAGAAAAAGGTCTTGATAACCCACAAGTATAGGGGATCGCAACAGTTTTCGAGGGTAGAGTATTCAACCCAAATTTATTGATTCGACACAAAGGGAGCCAAAGAATATTCTCAGGTATTAGCAGCTGAGTTGTCAATTCAACCACACCTGAAAGACTTAATATCTGCAGCAAAGTATTTAGTAGAAACGTAGTGTGGAAGTAACGGTAACGGTGGCAAAAGTAACAGTAGCGGTTTTGTAGTGATTGTAACAGTGGCAACCGAAAAGTAACTTAGCAAAGATCAATATGTGAAAAGCTCGTAGGCAACGGATCAGTGATGGATAATTATGTCGGATGGCATTCATCATGCAACGGTTATAACATAGGGTGACACAGAACTAGCTCCAATTCATCAATATAATGTAGGCATGTATTCCATATATAGTCATACGTGCTTATGGAAAAGAACTTGCCTGACATCTTTTGTCCTACCCTCCCGTGGCAGCGGGGTCCTAATGGAAACTAAGGGATATTAAGGCCTCCTTTTAATAGAGAACCGGACCAAAGCATTAGCACTTAGTGAATACATGAACTCCTCAAACTACGGTAATCACCGGAAAGAATCCCAATTATTGTGACCTTGGGGTATGCGGATCATAACTCGTAATAGGTGTCTACAACTTGCAAGATAGGATCAAGAACACATATATATTCATGAAAACATAATAGGTTCAGATCTGAAATCATGGCACTCGGGCCCTAGTGACAAGCATTAAGCATAGCAAAGTCATAGCAACATCAATCTCAGAACATAGTGGATACTAGGGATCAAACCCTCACAAAACTAACTCGATTACATGGTAAATCTCATCCAACCCATCACCGTCCAGCAAGCCTACGATGTAATTACTCACGAACGGCAGAGAGCATCATGAAATTGGTGATGAAGGATGGTTGGTGATGACGACGGCGTCGATTTCCCCTCTCCGGAGCCCAAAACGGACCCCAGATCTGCCCTCCCGAGGAAGAACAGGAGGTGGCTCCGTATCGTGAAACGCGATGAACTCTTCTCTCTAATTTTTCTCCCCAAATAGGGTAATATGGAGTTGGAGTTGAGGTCGGAGGAGCTGCAGGGGGCCCACAAGCCACCTGGGCGCGCCCTAGGGGGGCGCCCCCCTGGCTTGTGGCCAATGGGTGGACCCCCTCTGGTTGATTCTTTCGCCAGTATTTTTTATTAATTCCAAAAATATTCTCCGTAAATTTTCAGGTCAATACGAGAACTTTTATTTCTGCACAAAAATAACACCAAAGCAATTCTGCTGAAAACAACATCAGTCCGGGTTAGTTCCATTCAAATCATGCAAATTAGAGTCCAAAACAAGGGCAAAAGAGTTTGGAAAAGTAGATACGATGGAGACGTATCAGTATGTACCAGTAGCTATGTGTTTGATCTCTCTCTCTCTCTCGTGTTCTTGAGATGGCACGATCTTGATGTATCGCGAGCTTTATTGATATAGATTAATCATATGGAGTTTTCCCCTCTCTATCTTCTTGTGATGAATTGAGTTTTCCCTTTGAAGTTTTCTTATCGGATTGAGTCTTTAAAGGATTTGAGAACACTTGATCTATGTCTTGCGATGGGATATCCGTGGTGACAATGGGATGTTCTATTGATCCACTTGATGTATGTTTTGGTGATCAACTTGCGGGTTCCGTGACCTTGGGAATCTATGCATAGGGGTTGGTACACGTTTTCGTCTTGACTCTCCTGTAGAAACTTTGGGGCACTCTTTGAAGTTCTTTGTGTTGGATTGAACATGATGAATCAGAAATTGTGTGATGCATATCATATAATCAAGCCCATGGGTACTCGTGGTGACATTGGAGTATCTAGGTGACATTAGGGTTTTGGTTGATGTGTATCTTAAGGTGTTATTTTAGTACGAACTCTAGGGCTGTTCGTGACACTTATAGGGATAGCTCATACGATTGATCGGAAAAGATAACTTTGAGGTGGTTTCGTACCCTACAATAATTTCTTCGTTTATTCTCCGCTATTTGTGGCTTTGGAGTGAACTCTTTGTCGCACGTGAGGGATTTACATATGATTCAACTATGTTAGTATTGTTGAGAGAACTTGCACTAGTGAAAGTATGAACCCTAGGCCTTGTTTTCAAGCATTGCAATGCCGTTTTTGCTCACTTTTGTTACTTGCTACCTTGCTGTTTTTATATTTTCAGATTACAAAAATCTATATCTACTATCCATATTACACTTGTATCACCATCTCTTCGCCGAACTAGTGCACCTATACAATTTACCATTGTATTGGGTGTGTTGGGGACACAAGAGACTCTTTGTTATTTGGTTGCAGGGATGTTTGAGAGAGACCATCTTCATCCTACTCTCCCACAGATTGATAAACCATAGGTCATCCACTTGAGGGAAATTTGCTACTGTCCTACAAAACTTTGCGCTTGGAGGCCCAACACGAGTCTACAAGAAGAAGGTTGCGTAGTAGACATCACACACCGCAAAAGTTTACATCAAATAGATCTCCAAGAGACCATTGTATTGAGAATCATAAGAGAGAGAGAGAGGAAGCCATCTAGCTACTGCCTACGGACCCGTAGGTCTATGGTGGACTACTCACGCATCATCGGAGAGGCACCTATGAAGAAGATGAACCCCTCCGTGATGGTGTTTAGATTGGATCTCGAGGTTCTGGAACTTGCGGTGGCTGGAATTGTGTTTCGTCGACTCCCCTAGGGTTTTTGGAATATTTGGGAATTTATAGGCATCAGAGGCGGTGGAGAGGGGCCCCGAGGAGGGCACAACCCATCAGGGCGCGCCGGGGCCCCCCTGGCGCTCCCTGGTGGGTTGTGGTCTCCACGGCCCACCTCTCTGGCACTTCTTTGGCCCACTGGGTGTCTTCTGGTCCAGAAAAAAATCCCCAAAAAGTTTTGTCGCGATTGGACTCCGTTTGGTATTGATATTCTGCGAAGTAAAAAAACAAGCAAAAAGAGCAACTAGCACTATGGCACTATGTCAATAGGTTAGTCCCAAAAAATGATATGAAGTTGTTATAAAATGATTGTAAAACATCCAAGAATGATAATATAACAGCATGGAACAAGCAAAAATTATAGATACGTTGGAGACGTATCAATGAGTTTCCGAGACCTCTTGTTATGTGTTGACGGATGTGATACCTTGGAGAGTAGTATCATGGTAGGAGTTGAGTGATGGATTTTACTCCGTGTATCCGTGGACCCGATTGCATAACCAAAGGATTTCGAGAGTTCTTAGGTGGGAATTCAAGTAGTTACCTAGGCTTATCTTCCAACATATACATGATGTGAGGTTGGGATTCGACATCTAGTGGTTCGCTTGTGTTGATGGTCTTTCTTACAGCGGTTCTCGTTGTGTCTTAAAGAATCCTTGTAGCTTGCTACGATTCGGGGACGCTTCATATGTCGTGTGCACTACCTTGTACATGATGGCTACCGTAAGATCGAGCCCGTGCGAGCTTTACCATGAAAATATCGAGCGGAATCTCTGTCATATACTTATTTCTGGCTTAATTCGCAAGCCTCATCCTTTGTTTCGTTGGAGTATGGTAATTCGAGGTTCTTCGATGTCAAGTGTTGATTCCATATCTTTTCTAAATGATGTTCTTATATTTCTATGGAAGTGCTAATCCTTTTGATCAATCAGAATTTTCATCTCAAGTCTTTTCCCAACTGGTGTGCTTCTCTTCAAGTTAATTCAATCTTATTTCAATATTCACGAGATCTATCCTCTTATTTCATTCCGGGGTGCTTTTCATCCATCCTAAGTTATCTTCTTCTTTTGCCCACCTTCCCGCCCTTTTTCTTCAACGATTAAATTCTCAATCAAGTGCCTTTTCTATTCCTGTGATGCTTCCACAATCTTTCCTTCCATATTGTATCCGATGATTCATTGTGAAGATGCTCATGTGCTAAGTCCATCATTTTTTGTTCTCGTTTTCTTCTCCGGTGAATTCAATGCAAGTTTTTGGTGTCATCATATCCTTTTCATTCCATATTATATCCGATGATTCACTGTGAATTTAAATCCTTTTCATGTCGGAAGTTCTTATCCAGGCCTCTCTTGTTTATTGAACTCTATATATTCTTTCCGGAGTGGCAAGATATCTCAGAAGATTCGAGTTTTCGTTCAAATCCTTTCAAAATTTTGAGGCTCTCAACCTCATCAAGTTTTCATTTGTACCGGTGCAATCTCTCTTTCTAAGCAATCATTTCAACGTTGTTCTCTTTGAGTGGCCACATAACCCACAGGTCTTTTCCCAGGATCTTACCTCGCTTTTCTAATCATTCCCGGAGATTTCCTCAAGTTCTTTTCAAATGTGACGTAAGAATGAATTTCATCGGCCATTTTCATCCTCCAAGGTCGTTTTGAATTATTTTCATCGTTGCCCCAATGATGCTTGTGATCTGCGTTGGGTTTTCCGTGAAGAGGAACGGGTGATGCAGCACAATGTGGGTAATTATTTCCCTCAGTTAAGAACCATGGTTTATCGAACCAATAGGAATATCGGTCATCAACCGTCTTCAGCGGCTGCACACAAAAGATCACACACTTGCACCCAACACGGCAAGAGGGTTGTCAATCCCCTTGATCTCGTTATTTGCAAGCAAGTGAGATGTGTAGATGATAGTAGATAATTGTAAATTGGAAAATAAAATAAAACAAAGTAAATGTCATCAAGGTATTGAATGCGTTTGTAAACTTATACAAGGATAGACCCGGGGCCGTAGTGTTCTCTAGTGGCATCTCTCATGTAGTAGGCATACGGTGGGTAATTTTTTTACTGTTGGGCAATTCATAGAAAAGCGGATAGTTATGCAATCTTTATTCACGGAAATGATCATGTATATATAGGCATCACGTCCATAAGCAAATAGGCCGACTCCTGCCTGCACCTATTACTATTACTCCACCCATCGACCGCTATCCAGCATGCATCTAGAGTATTAAGAAAATAGAGTAATGCTTGGAGAACGATGACATGATGTAGACAAAGAGAATTCAATTAATATGAACTAACCCCCATCATTTTATCCTTAGTGGTAGCCATACAAAGGCGTGTCTTGTCCCTTTCTTTCACTGGGATATAGAGCACCGCCAGATTGAACCCACTACAATGCACCCCTCTCACTGAAGAAAAATCAATCTAGTTGGCCAAACTATTTCAATAGATCGGAGAGATTTATGAAGCTATAATGATCATGAAAATAAGAATCATAATAATTAGAGGCGACTCAAATACTTTTAGTGAATAATCTGAACATAAACCCACAATTCATCGGATCCCAACAAACACACCGCACAAAAGGATTACATCGGATAGATCAAAGAGAAGATGCGATGATCATTGTATTGAAGATCAAGAGAGAGAGATAGACATCTAGATACTAACTACGGACCCGTAGGTCTGTGGTAACTACTCACAACTCATCATGGAGGCAGCAAGGGTGATGTAGAGCCCCTCCGTGATCGATTCCCCCTCCGGCAAATCGTCGGAAAAGGTCACCAGATGGGTACGCGGTGGAACAGAGACTTGCGGCGGCGGAAAAAGTGTTTCGGGAGCTCTCCTAGGGTTTTTGGAATATTTGAGGATTTATAGGCCAGAGAGAGGCACGAGAGGGCGGCCGAGGGAGCCACGACCCATCAGGGCGCGCCTGGCCCCCCGACGCACCCTGTTGGGTCGTGGTGCCCTCGTGCAGCCTCTCGCCTCCTCCCAAAGCTTCGAGGTCTTCTTTTGGTCCAGAAAAAATCATATTAAAGTTTTGTGGGATTTGGACTTCGTTTGGAATGGTAAACATGAAAAGCAAAAAACATGCAGAAAACAGCAACTGGCACGTGGCACTAGGTCAATAGGTTAGTGCTCAAAAATAATATTAATTGGTAAATAAACACCCAAAAAGTATCCTAGAATGATAATATAATAGCAAGGAACAATCAAAAATTATACATACGTTGGAGACATATCAGCATCAACAAGCTTAATTCCTGCTCGTCCTTGAGTAGGTAAATTATAAAAACAAGAATTTTTGATGTGACATTCTACCCAACATGTAATCTATTGCAGGTTTGTTCATTGAGAAACGATGATTTAATAAACTTCAACATAGTAATATTATAAACATAAGAAACATAATCATCAAGTTTCAAAGTATACGATCCAAAAAGAATGTTCACCCCATATTCATTTTATGATATAAGAATAGCATGGCTCCGTCTTCACCACATAAATACAAATGTCAAGCACCATGGTGTCAAGTCAGGCAATTGGATCATACTTCTTAACGCGCTTCAGCTCTTTATTACTTGCGCAATATATGAGCGTGAACCATGGATATAGCACAAAGGTGGAATAGAATATGGTGGTAGGTTTCAATGGGGTGAAAGTGGAGAAGAAAGTCTCACATCAAGTAGGCGTATCAACGGGCTATGGAGATGCCAATCAATAGATATCAATGCGAGGAGTAGGGATGGCCATGCAAGAGATGCACTAGCACTATGAGTGTATGAAAGCTCAATGGAAGATAAGTGGGTGTGCATCCAACTTGCTTGCTCATGAAGACCTCGGGCATTTGAGGAAGCCCATCATTGGAATATACAAGCCAAGTTCTATAATGGAAATTTCCCACTAGCATATGGAAGTGATAAACATGAGACTCTCTATATGAAGAACAAGGTGCCACTTTGAGGCACAAGTGTGGAATAAGAGGTAGTAGCACTGTCCCTTCTCTCTTTTCTGCCATTTTTTTTTTCTCTTTTTTTTCTTTTTTTTCTTTTTTCTTTTTTCTTTCTCTTTTTTTCCTTTTCTTTTTTTCGTCCGGAGTCTCATCCCGACTTGTGGGGGAATCATTGTCTCCATCATCCTTTCCTCACTAAGGCTGTGCCCTAATAATGATGATCATCACACTTTTACTTACTTGCAACTCAACATGAGAAACTGTATGACTCTATATGGTGCATCTGGCAGTGTACCAGAATGTGGAATGATCAAGCGTAGCATGTATGATATTAATGATGAATGGTGGCTTTGCCACAAATACTTTGTCATCTTATATGATCATGCAAAGCAATATGGCAATGGAAGTACAAGTCATATGATGACGGTGGAAGTTGCATGGCAATATATCTCGGAATAGCTATGAAAATGCCATAATAGGTAGGTATGGTGGCTGTTTTGAGGAAGATATAATGAGGCTTATGTGCAACAGAGCGTATCATGTCACGGGGTTTGGATGCACCTGCGAAAGCTGCACCGATCCTCAAGGCGAGAATGGGCAATGCACGGTACCGAAGAGGCTAGCAAATATGTGGAGGTGAGTGTCCGTATATCCAAGGATTCACATTAATCTTGAAGAACTCACATACTTATTGCAAGATTTTATTAGCTCTCTCGAAGCAAAGCACTACTCGCATGCCCCTAGGGAGGAGATTGGTAGGAAATAACCATCGCGCGCCCCCGACCTAAACATCACTAGGATTTCAACGAGGAATAAGTATGCTCACAAATCATCACCATGCTATAAAAATATTTGGATGAACAGCGATTTAACAACCTCTAATTCACGATACCTTTATTAACCAATGATCATGCACTCATGCTTTTTCACATTACCACATTAATATCATTAACCATGATTTCTCTTTTATGTGCTACATGTGGTTTTGATTATGTACTCATTGAATACCTATTATTTTTGGACTAGTCTTATGACCCATGCAAATTACCATCGCTGTTTATTAATTCTCAAACAAATATTATTGAAGAACGAGAGTGCAATTATTTCTATAAAATCTATATGCCACCGTGCTCTAAAAGATATAAGTGAAGTACTAGAGCAACTGCCAAGCTCAAAAGATATAAGTGAAGCACATAGAGTATTCTAATAAATTATGATGATATTGTGTCTCTCTCAAGTCAGTGTGTGCAGCAAAAAATGATTGTGGGAAACTGAAACAAAAATCAAACTAAAGCAAATGACGCTCCAAGCAAAACTCATATCATGTGATGAATAAAAATATAGCTACAAGTGATATGCCGATGGATTGAGACGAAAGAGGGGATGCCTTCCGGGGCATACCCAAGCTTAGATGCTTGAGTCTTCCTAGAATATTGCCTTGGGGTGCCTTGGGCATCCCCAAGCTTAGACTCTTGCCGCTCCTTATTCCTTCGTCCATCGTGATAACACCCAAAACTTGAAAACTTCAGCACACAAAACTCAACAGAAAACTCGTGAGATCCGTTAGTATAATAAACATATCAAAAACTTTAGGTACTGTTGTAAATTGTTTCATATTTTATTATTTCATAAGGTACTGTATTCTAACTTTTCCATGATTTATATTTCCCAATATAATCCATGGCATCATCAAAACAAGCAAAACATGCAAGCAAAAAAAAGAATCTGTCTAAAACAGAACAGTCTGAAAATATCTGTTGAGAAACTATATTTATGTATCTCTAAAAATTCTGAAAAATTAGGACAACCTCGATAATTTGTATGGAAATACCTTGTAAAAATTTAAGGAATTTACCAGGCTCCAGAAGATAACTAAAAATTCTTCACTGGAGGCAAAAGTTTCTGGTTTTGAACAGCATCAATTATATTCATCATGCAAATCATCCCAAAGGCTTTACTTGGCACAAACACTAATTAAAACATAAAACACAATCATTACAGAGGCAAAAATCATGTTATGACACACAAACAGAAAGTAGAACAATAAAAATAAGATAACTATTGGGTTGCCTCCCAACTGGCGCTATTGTTTTATGCCCCTAGCTAGGCATAACGCATATGATCAAGTGTTGTCATCTTTGACACTCCACTCATAAGTGGTCCTCATGATAGATTCATAATGTGGTTTGATTCTCTTTCTAGGAAAGTGTTTCATCCATTTCTTTAATGGTAATTGGAATCATATGTTTCCCTCTTTCATATCAATTATTGCACCTATAGTTCCTAGAAAGGGTCTTCCAAGTATTATTGGACAAGTAGGATTGCATTCAATATCAAGAACAATGAAATATATAGGCAGATAATTCCTATTAGCAAGGATGTGAAAATCATTTATTCTACCTAAAGGTTTCTTGATGGTAGAATCCGCAAGATGCAAGTTTAGGGAACAATCTTGAATATTCGTGAGACCAAGCACATCACAAAGAGATTTAGGTATAGTTGAAACACTAGCACCAAGGTCACACAAAGCATTGCATTCATATTCTTTAAGATTTATTTTAATAGTAGGTTCCCATTCATCATGCAATTTTCTAGGAATAGAAACTTCTAACTAAAGTTTCTCATCATAAGCTTTTATCATAGCTTCTACTATATGTTTAGCAAAAGCTTTATTTTGTTCATAAGAATTGGGTGAGCTAATAATGGATTTCACCAAGGAAATACATTCCACTAAAGAGAAGCTCTCATAATTAAAATCCTTGTAATCCAAGACATTGGGCACATCACTAGTTAAAGTTTTAACCTCTCCAAACCCACTTTTTTCAGTTTTAGCATTAGAATCATCATCCTCCAAGCAAACGGAACTCTCTTTAGCTAGAGTTGAATCAACTCCAGTCCCTTTATCTTTTAATTTCAGAGAAGTAAACAAAGATTCAATAGGATAAGTACCACGCATTTTAGGATCTTCATTATGATTCCGGTAAAAAACGGGTGGAAGAGCTTTTTCTAAGAATTCCCGCTTAGCTTTTAACTTAGCGGTCCTTTCATTACTTTCATTAATAGATATTTGGATAGATTTAATTGTTTCATTAAAATCATGATTGGGTGGCAAAGCTTTACTTTAAAGAGTTTCTACATCAAGAGCAATTATATCCATGTTTTTAGCCAAAGCATCAATTGTATGCAACTTTTCTTCTACCATAGTATTAAAAATCTTTTGAGAACTAATGAATTATTTAACTGTGTTCTCAATATCAGAGGGTATCCTATTAGCATGTGTAGAAGAATTTCCATAAGAGTTTCCATAATTATTAAAGGAATTACCGGGATACGGCCTAGCATTTAAATTTCCTCTATAAGCATTGTTGTTGAAATTGTTTTGCGAGATAAGGTTCACATCAATAGCATCATCGTTTTGCTCAATCAAGGTAGAAAAGGGCATATCATTTGGATAACCATGAGTATTTTTGCGAGAAACCATATTCATAAGAGCATCCACTTTTTCACTCAAAGTAGCGATTTCCTCAACAGAATTTACCTTCTTACCAGTTGGAGCTCTTTCGGTATGCCATTGAGAATAGTTTGTCATGATGTTGTCCAGAAGTTTGGTGGCCTCTCCTAAGGTCACATCCATAAAGGTACCACCTGCAGCAGAATCTAGAAGATTTCTGGACAAAAAGTTTAGTCCAGCATTGAAATTTTGGATAATCATCCATAAGTTTAAACCATGAGTAGGGAAATTTCTAATCATCAATATCATCCTCTCCCAAGCTTGTGCAACATGTTCTTTCTTATGTTGTTTAAAATTCATTATTTGATTTCCAAGGGAGATGATCTTAGGAGGAGCAAAATACTTCGCAATAAAAGCATCTTTACACTTATCCCATGTTCCAATACTATTACGTGGTAAAGATGAAAACCAAGTCTTAGCTTTATCTCTTAGTGAAAAAGGAAATAATTTTAATTTCACAACATCATTATCCATGTCCTTTTTCTTTTGCATAGCACAAAGTTCAACAAAGGTATTAAGATGAGCAGAGGAATCCTCATTAGGACTTCCCAAAAATTGATCTTTCATCACAAGATTCAGCAATGCAGCATTAATATCAAAAGGCTCCGCACTAGTGGCGGGTGGTATAGGAGTACTAATAAAATCATTGTATTAGTATTTGAGCAGCCACACAACTTAGTAGTATCTTGAGACATGGTGACCAAGCAAGCAAAGTATCAAGCAGGACAAGTAAACTAGCAAGCAACGAAGTAAACTAGTGACAAGCAAAGATAAATATTTTTGTATTTTTCGATTTTTATAAAGCAAAATAAATATAACAGGAAATAAAAAGAAGAACAAGTGAATGATAACTTGTGTGATGTTACTTGATAGTTGATGATGATACTTGCTACTTCTTGAGCATGCGTTGGTTTTCCCTTGAAGAGGAAAGGGTGATGCAGCAAAGTAGTTAAGTATTTCCCTCAGTTGTTGAGAACCAAGGTATCAATCCAGTAGGAGATACAAGCAAGTCCCCAATAGATGTACCCACACAAATAATCAAACACTTGCACCCAACGCTATAAAGGGGTTGTCAATCCCTTCACGGTTATTTGCAAGGATGAGATCTGATAGAGACAGATATAAAAGATTGCTAGAACGGAAAGTAAAACAAAAGTAAAAATAATGCAGCAAGATATTTTTGGTATTTTTGGTTTATAGATCTGAAAATATAATATGGAAAATAGACCCGGGGGCCATATGTTTCACTAGAGGCTTCTCTCATGAAGGAAAATAATACAGTGGGTGAACAAATTACTGTCGAGCAATTGATAGAAAAGTGCATAGTTATGACGATATCCAAGGCAATGATTATGCATATAGGCATCACGTCCGTGTCAAGTAGACCGAAACGATTCTGCATCTACTACTAGTACTCCACACATCGACCGACTCCTGCCTGCATCTAGAGTATTAAGTTCATGAAGAACAGAGTAACGCATTAGGTAAGATGACATGATGTAGAGGGATAAACTCAAGTAATATGATGAAAACCCCATCTTTTTATCCTCGATGGAACAACACAAATACGTGCCTCTCTACCCCTACTTTGTCACTAGGTGAGGACACCGCAAGATTGAACCCAAAACTAAGCACTTCTCCCATTGCAAGAATTACCAATCTAGTTGGCCAAACCAAACCAATAACTCGAAGAAACTTGCAAAGATATGAAATCATGCTTATAAGAATTCAGAGAAGATTCAAATAATATTCATAGATAAGCTGATCATAAACCCACAATTCATTGGATCTCGACAAACACACTGCAAAAGAGTATTACATCGGATAGATCTCCATGAAGATCATGAAGAACATGGTATTGAAGAACAAAGAGACAGAAGAAGCCATCTAGCTACTAGCTATGGACCCGAAGGTCTGTGGTAAACTACTCACGCATCATCGGAGGGGCAATGGAGTTGATGTAGATGCCCTCCGTGATCGAATGGTCCTTTTCTCTCACGGGACAAATGCTTCCGGCGGCGGCAAAGTATTTTCGTGGCTCTTTTTGGTATCCAGGGAATATTTGGGAATTTATAGGCCGAAGAATAGGGTTAGGAGGGCTGCCGTGGGGCCACAAGCAAGGGGGGCGCCCCCCCTAGGGCGCGCCCAGGTGGCTTGTGACTCCACGGCAGGTCTCCTGCCTTCGTCTCCCAGTCGGCTGGGTTTCTTCTGGTCCAAGAAAAATCTTTCCGAAGATTTTAATCCATTTGGACTCTGTTTAATATTCCTTATCTGCAATACTCAAAAACAAGGAAAAAACAGAAACTGGCACTAGGCTCTAAATTAATAGGTTAGTCCCAAAAATAATATAAAATAACATATTAATGCATATAAAACATCCAAAATAGATAATATAATAGCATGGAACAATCAAAAATTATAGATACGTTGGAGACGTATCAATACTCCCCGGCAACGGCGCCAGAAATCCTTCCTGATGCTTGTGATCTGCATTGGGTTTTCCGTGTAGAGGAACGGGTGATGCAGCATAATGCGGGTAAGTATTTCCCTCAGTTAAGTACCAAGGTTTATTAAACCAATAGGAATATCGGTCATCAACCGTCTTCAGCGTGTGCACACAAAAGAGCACACACTTGCACCCAACCCGGCAAGAGGGTTCTCAATCGCCTTGATCTCGTTATTTGCAAGGAAGTGAGATGTGTAGATGATAGTAGATAATTGTAAATTGGAAAATAAAATAAAACAAAGTAAATGGCAGCAAGGTATTGAATGCATTTGTAAATTTACAAGAGGATATACCCGGGGGGTGTAGTGTTCTCTAGTGGCATCTCTCTTGTAGCAGGTATACGGTGGGTAAACAAATTATTGTTGGGCAATTGATTAAAAGCGGATAGTTATGCAATCTTTATTCACGGCAATGATGATGTATATATAGGCATCACGTCCATAAGCAAATAGGCCGACTCCTGCCTGCACCTATTACTATTACTCCACCCATCGACCGCTGTCCAGCATGCATCTAGAGTATTAAGTAAAACAGAGTAATGATTGGAGAACGATGACATGATGTAGACAAAGATAATTCAATTAATATGAACTAACCCCACCATTTTATCCTTAGTGGAAGCAATACAAAGGCGTGTCTTGTCCCTTTCTGTCACTAGGATATAGAGCACCGCCAGATTGAACCCACTACAACGCACCCCTCTCACTGAAGAAATATCAATCTAGTTGGCCAAAATATTTCAATAGATCGGAGAGATTTACAAAGCTATGGTCATGCAAATAAGAATCATAATAATCAGAGGTGACTGAAATACTTTTTATGAATAATCTGAACATAAACCCACAATTCATCGGATCCCAACAAACACAACGCGCAAAAGGATTACATCGGATAGATCAAAGCAAAGATGCGATGCTCATTGTATTGAAGATCAAGAGAGAGAGATAGCCATCTAGATACTAACTACGGACCCGTAGGTCTATGGTGAACTACTCACAACTCATCATGGAGGCAGCAAGGGTGGTGTAGAGCCCCTCCGTGATAGATTCCCCCTCCGGCAGATCGCCGGAAAAGGTCGCCAGATGGGTACGCGGCGGAACAGAGACTTGTGACAGCAGAAAAAGTGTTTTGGGAGCTCTCCTAGTGTTTTTGAAATATTTGAGGATTTATAGGACAGAGAGGGGCACGAGAGGGCGGCCGAGGGAGCCACAACCCATCAGGGGGCGACATGGCCCCCCGGCGCGCCCTGTTGGGTCATGGTGCCCTCGTGCAGCCTCTCGTCTCCTCCCGAAGCTTCCTGGTATTCTTTTAGTCGATAAAAAATCATATTAACATTTTGTGGAATTTGGACTTCGTTTGGTATGGTAAACCTGAAAAGCAAAAAACATGCAGAAAACAACAACTGGCACTGGACACTAGGTCAATAGGTTAGTGCTCAAAAATAATATTAATTGGTAAATAAACACCCAAAAAGTATCCTAGAATGATAATATAATAGCATGGAACAATCAAAAATTATAGATATGTTGGAGACGTATCACCCAAAAATTCTTTTCTTATTACTCTCGAGTATCTCAGTAATTCTTGGTGGTGTTCCTGGTCGTCATTTTCAGCTTAGAAGACCGAAGGAGAGTTTATCTTCAATCTTAGTCCATTCTCATGAATATTTGTGGTTCAAGCTTGTTGCTATCCTCTAAAAAAAAATCGTTCATGGGAGTACTTTTCATTTTTGATTATTCGGAGATCCATCATTTCAGAAAATTTCTTCCTTCTCAGCTTTCAGCCTTCATTCTCAAAATCTTCTCAATGTTTATTTCGTCATTCCTCTTCAAATCCTTACTGCTGGCTTGTTTAAGTTTCCCCTAGGCGGATCATGCTATCTTCATTCTCATGTATCCCAACTCATTCATAGCACCCTCATCCATTTGCAAATTCTTTCTGGTGTTTCGTTGAAGATTTATCCAAGTTCCTCTTATCTCCCTTCAATCATTTTTCAAGAAGGATAAGTAGTATGCCACATTCATTCCTTGTCATCAATTTACATTGATGAAGGATATGCATAACATAATTCTTATTCTTACTTCATCAAGGTGATTTCAATCCTTTTCTGGAGTTTTTCATGATATCATATTCTCGGTTCTATGTTGTTCATCTTCTCTTTTCCGGAGTTCCAAGAATTATCAATTATATCGTCTTCAAGCTCTATCTAAATATTTTCAATGCTTCTATTATGTTCATTTCAACCAAAATTCTTTTGATCATTATTTTTGTCCGGAGTTCTTCCAAGTCCTTCTTCATGGTGGTTCGTTAAGGATATAATTCATTCTCGAAGTGTTCTTCAAAATTCTTGTTGGAGGATCTCAAGTATTCCTTGTCTTGCATTTTCAAAGTGCAATTTATTCTCCTTATCTCTTGAGATGGTTTTATAACATTCTTGCGTCAAAAGGAGTCTCGAAGAAATGTGTCAAGAATGAGATATTTAAACCCATCATTTCTTTCTCGGAGCTATTTTGGATTTGATTTCACCTAAAGCCTTTCCTGAGGAATGTTGCTATTTGTGGTGGTTATCAATGATCCAAGTGTTCCTTTATACTTGATGACCCACAAGTATAGGGGATCAATCGTAGTCCTTTCGATAAGTAAGAGTGTCGAACCCAACGAGGAGCAGAAGGAAATGACAAGCAGTTTTCAGCAAGGTATTCTCTACAAGTGTTGTAAGTAACAGTGATAGATAGTTTTGTAGCAAGATAATTCATAACAAGTGACAAGTAACAAAACTAGCAAGTGTACAACAACATAGCCCAATCCTTTTTATAGCAAAGGACATGCCTGAAAGATCTCTTATATAAAGCAAAGTGCTCTCGAGGACACATACGAATTTCCATCTAGTCATGTTCATCATGTTGAGTTGATTCGCGTTCGTTACTTTTATAATCTTATATGTGGGTGGACTGGTGCTTAGGTGATGTTCTTACTTGAACAAGCAACCTACTTATGATTACCCCCTCTCACAAGCTTACGCAGCTATGAAAGAAGAATTAAGATAAATCTCAACATAGCATTAAACATATGGGTCCAAATTAGCCTCTTACGGAATAATGAACAAACTAGGGTTTAAGCTTCTGTCACTCTAGCAACCCATCATCTACTTATTACTCCACAATGCCTTCCCTTAGGCCCAAAGTATGGTGAAGTGTCATCTAGTTGACATTCACATGACACCACTAAAGGAAGCAACAACATACATATCATCAAAATATCGAACGAATATCAACTTCGCATGATTACTTATAACTAGACTTCTCCCATGTCCTCGAGAACAAAAGTAACTACTCACAAATCATCACCATGTTCAAGATCGGAGGTTTAATGAATATGATAAAGGATTTGAACATATTATGTTCCACCAAATAAACCAACAAGCATCAACTACAAGATGTAATCAACACTACTAGTAACCCACAGGTTGCAATCTAAATTTTTTAGACAAAGATTGAATACAAGAGATGAACTAGGGTTTGAGATGAGATGGTGTTGGTGAAGATGTTGGTGAAGATTGAGCCTCCCATGAAGGAGGAAGCGTTGGTGATGACGATGGCTTTGATCTCCCCCTCCTCGAGGGAAGTTTCCCCGACAGAATCGCTCTGCCGGAGAGCAAAAGGGCTCCTGCCCAGGTTTCCGCCTCGAGACGGCGGCGCTTCATCTCGAAAGTATCCTTCTTATTTTTCTAGGTCAAAACCCTTAATATAGTAGAAGAGGGGCACCAGAGCTTGCCTGTGGGCGTCCCAAGGAAAGAGGGCGCGTCGTGGGGGGTGGGCGCGCCATGTTGCGTTGGGGGCAACAAGTGGCCCCCTCTAGTGGTTCTTGGATCCAATAATTCTTATATATTCCATCAAAATTCTCCGTGAAGTTTTAGGTCATTTGGAGTCCATAAATTTTCCAGCTTTTTCCATGGCCTTCAGGTCAAAAATTCCAGTTTCCGTAATTTCCCTCTTAGTGTAAACCTTCCAAATTAAGAGGGAAAAGGCATTACAATTGTATCATAAAGTGGAATAATGACCAAAAACAATATAAATATCAATAGGAATTCATGATGCAAAATGGACGTATCAACCCCCCTAAGCTTAGACCTCGCTTGTCAAGCGAAAGTCGAACTCGATAATAATGACCACATGTTTTAGAGAGAGAGGTGTCGATAAAAAAAAATACGAACATGAAAGCATCAGGATTATTAAAATAGCAACCATTTTTATCATCATATGACTTCTCATAAACAAGTAACAATCCATCCACAATTGTTAAAATATGAAGCATAACTTTGTTGACAACCAACAAACTATGTTCTTAGTCATTGAGGCAATCACAATTCATCATATGTCAGAGAAGAGTCTATGTAAGAGATTTTATTTAGCAAGTTCACATACTCAACTATCATTTAGTCTTCTATGATTTCTGATACTCAATGCATATTTTTGGAGCAAACGTTTCCATTAGACACATAGGAAGATAGGGATTTTATTTTTTCGCCTCCCAACTTGTTTACCTCTAGGATAAGGTCAACAATAATGATTCATGATCACCTACATCCCACTGGATATATTTGCCTGGATCTTTACCCAACACATAATGCTTGCCATCTAGAGAGTTAATAAGATGGAGTAGGGATGATCATTATTGACTCTTGCATAAATGCAAATACAAAGAAGTAAAAGATAGGCCCTTCGCAGAGCGAAGCAGAAGTTGTCATGCGCTTTTCAATTTGGGATGTGCAAACTCTTATTATAAAGGAACACCACTTTATATTGCCCCTTATGATAGCAACCTTTATTATGCAGTCTGTCGTTTTTATTTCTTTGCCATCACAAGATCGTAAAAAGCTTATTTTCCCACACAATAAAAAGGCATACATCTTTAGGAACAATTTGATTGCATTATGCACCGATGACAACTTACTTGAAGGATCTTATTCAATCCGTAGGTAGGTATGGTGGACTCTCATGAAAATAAACTGGATTTAGGGGTTATGGATACACAAGTAGTATCTCTACTTAGTGCAAATTTTTTGCTAGCAAAAGATCCTAAACAAGCACCACATGTTAGAGGATCCACGACAATATAACTTCTATGTGAATGTAAACAAACATAACTCATTACGTTGTCTTCCTTGTCCAACATCAACTACTCGATCATATAAAAAATATTTGATGGGGGCTCACAATCATAAAATATGTCCAAGATAGTATATTTGCATGTGAATCTCCTCCCCCCCCTTTCATAGTTTTGCATGAATTGTATCAATGACTAACACTGTGTTTGCTAATTACCAACAACTTTTACCAAGCACACTCCTTCTATGTGAAGTCATTACTCCCCATGGGATTAGCATATGATCTTTCTATTTATTTGTTTTATTTCTATGATTGATGCATGAGAGTAAAGCAAGCAATCTCAAACTAATATTTACTATATAACTCTCACACTCGATTACATGGATATATAGATCATAAAGCAAATACTCTAAGCAAAACGATACTAGACTTTTATTCTTCTAAATCACGATATAACTAAGGATCGAACTAAGATAGATGATAATGGTAAAAGTGATGGTGATATGATACCGAGGCATCTCCCCCAAGCTTGGAACAAGCTAAGGGTGGTGCCCATACCCGTGCACTCAAGTGCTCTTCTTAGGTGATGGCAATGATGAAGTGGTGGGCTTGTCCTCCATCTTCCATGGCATAGGCTCCCCCATCGAGGAAGGAAGACTGAGTCTTTGGAATTCTGAAATCTGAAGCAAGGCTCATCCTCTTGAAACAAGATTCATGCTCGTAGTTTTGGTTTTTTAGATCATAAATTTGGGCCTGGAGATCTTGAAGCTGGGTGTGGAGCTTGAAGATTGCCTCCCCAATATCCTTGTTGTCCATCTTGTGTTCATAGATGAAATCCGTAATTATGGAGTGGTTTGCGCCGAGTCCACGCTCCACCATCCCTTGACACTTGAAAATCTCCTGTTCCACTTCTACAAGCCTAGCCTTCTCACTTCCCTCCTTCTTTGGTCCTTGAACGTACAGGATGTGAAGCAACCCCACACTCATCTCAATGGCTTGAGGGTGTTTCATCACCTTCGAAAGGTAAGGGTTGATGACCTTCTCATAGAACTTGTCCTTGGAGGAGCTTGACGATGTCATGGCGATCTAGATCTGTCAGAAAAATAGCACGAAACAAGAACAGAGGATAAACTTGCGATGCGGTGGTCAAAACATATGGGAGTATATATTATGAATTTTACCAGGTCAGAATACGTGCCAGGAAGAAAACACAGTCGGGGAGGCACATGAGGTGCTCCCAAGGCAACCAGGCAAGCCCAGGGGGTAGGGCGCGCCCTGTTGCCTTGGGACTCCCTCGTGGGTCCCCTCGGCTGGTTCATATTTTCAATTTTTTCTAATATTCCAAAACGGACAGAAATTATTTATGGAATTTTTGGAGTCGGTTTACTTACCGTATCACATACCTACTGCTTTTCAGGGTTCTGGAGTGTTTCGGAAGGTCTATTCTATATATTCTTCCGGTGACATCACTTGAATAATATTAGTTTCAACAATTAATGGGCATACCTAAGATATAATGCTTAATTCTCTACCCATTAACCACTCTCGGATTTGTGCCTTCGGCATTGTTGATCTTAATAGCTCCGGAGCGATGAACTTCTTCGGCGATATATGGTCCTTCCCATTTGTAGAGAAGTTTTCATGCAAAAAATCTGAAACGAGAATTGTACAAAAGAACTTGATCGCCAATTTTAAATTCCCGTTTTTGGATTCTTTTGTCATGCCATTTTTTTTACTTTTTCTTGAAACAACTTAGCATTTTCATAAGCTTGTGTCCTCCATACATCTAGAGAGCTAATATCAAATAACCTCTTCTCGCCGAAAAGTTTGAAGTCATAGTTAAGTTCTTTAATTGCCCAATAAGCTTTGTGTTCCAGCTCCAGAGGTAAATGACATGCTTTTCCATAGACCATTTTATACAGGGACATTTCCATGGGATTTTTATAAGCAGTTCTATAAGCCCATAATGCATCATCTTGTTTCTTAGACCAATTCTTTCTAGATCTATTATCAGTCTCTTGCAAGATCAATTTATTTCTCTACTATTCAACTCAACGTGACCAGAACACTGAGATAAGGTGATGCAATTCTATGGTTGACATCATATTTAGCTAGAAGTTTACGAAAAGCACCATGAATAAAATGTGAACGACCATCAGTCATTAAATATCTAGGGACTCCAAACCTCAGTAAAATAACATCTTTAAGCATTTTAATAGAGGTGTTATGATCAGCTGTGACGCTCCCAATTTCGACCGTACGCTAATCAAACACGCAATGCGTACGACCAAGATTAGGGACTCACTGATTGATATCACAACACAACACTAGACACAAATTAAAGTCATACAGCTTCATATTACAAGCCAGGGGCCTCGAGGGCTCGAATACAAAGCTCGACAAGCACGAGTCAGCGGGAGCAAAAAATATCTGAGTACAGACATAAGTTAAACAAGTTTTGCCTTAAGAAGGCTAGCACAAACATAAGCAGCGGATCGAAAGAGGCGAGGCCTCCTGCCGGGGAGCCAACCTAACTATTCCTGAGCGTCGGCATTCCCCACGTAGTAATAGGCTCCAGCGGTGGTGTAGTAGTCGTCTCCGGCGTACTCCATCTCCTGGGCTCCATCGTCTAAACGCAGAATCGTATCGAGGGGGAAAGAGAAAGCAAAGCAGCGGTGAGTACTCATCCAAAGTACTCGCAAGACTGACATCAGAACTATGCTAAGTATGCATTCAGTATCAAGGAATGGGGTTATATCTGGACTGACTGCAGAAAGCAAGAATAGGGGGAATGCCTAGTCCTATCGAAGACTAGCATCTTCAGCATCTTGCAGCATTAGAAGAGAGTAGATTGGTATCTCATATATAGTCATATTATTGTAGGAATTTTATTAAGTAACCACGCCCAGAGATTCTTCCTTGACTCCCTGCGAGGAAGCAATCCCGGTGCCAACATTCATTTCAATTTAAAGTCACAATTATAGTTGTAGAAGGTCAAGGTACAACTCCAAGTCGTCCTGTTACCGTGGACACGGCTATTCTAATAGATGAATTCATCCCTGCAGGGGTGCACCGCATTTCCAACACGCTTGATCACCTCCGGCCGGACACACTTTCCTGGGTAATGCCCGGCCTCGGGATTTCAACACGTCGTCGCCCCACCTAGACTCAACAGAGAGGCCAGCCCGCCGGTCTAAATCCTAAGCGCGCAGGGGTCATGGGCCCAATCACCCTTTGCACTCCTGCACGATGCGAGGGCGGCCGAGGTCAGCGCTAGCACTCTCCAGTCCAAGAGCTGTACCGTCCAGGCCACTCGGGCGCGCGCCGCTCCATTGCTGACGTCCGAAGAGCTTCGGCTGATACAATGACGTTGAGTACCCATAACTTCTCCCACGTGAAGGTTTGGTGCGTAAAAAGGTCAACGACCAACTCAGATCAAATACCCAACCCATTAGCATTTTATTAATGCGGGGCAAGCGCGACCCATGAAGTGCGGTCCCGTCGCCCCGTCTCGAGGATGTGTGGCAAGGGCCTCTTCTGCCCGTCCACGCCTCATCATCATCAAACTGTGGGTACCCCTCAGGGCCGACCCATCACCAACAGGTTTCCGTAACCATGTCATAGTAACTGTGTGTATAAAACATCAAGACAGAACCTGAGGAATCACCCTCAAAGGGTCCCGCTCGATGAAACCGTCAAGGTGGACTTAGAGGAATCACCCTCGAGGGTCCCACACTTGAGGGGTTGCACGACAGAGTCATCGTCGGGAGTGGTGAAGGAGGAATCACCCTCGATAACCATGACCGACTAGCTGCACTACAGAGCTAGCATCATGAGTACTTCACGAGGTGTCACCCTCGGTACTCGATAGTAGCGCTGCAGAGTCGTACAACTAAAGGGGGGTGCGGTGAAGTGAGGGGCCTGGCTTGTCGGTCGGTTGACCGAGTCTTCGATTCATCGAGTCGTCGAGTCATCGATGAAGAAGCAGGGGCAACTGGGACTAAGGGGTCACTGCGGATTCATTGATCAACCTGTTCTAAGCAGTTGATATGATTGCAGGTATGGTAGTAGTTTATCAAAAACAGGCTATGCATCAGAAATAGGAGCTAGCTAGTACAGTAGCAAAATCTAATGCAAGAGTGAGAGGGAAAGGAATGGGCGATATTGGAATGCTCAAGGGGGTTGCTTGCCTTGCTGCTCTGCAGCAAAGGCCTGATCATCAACGGTGTAGTCGTACCCGGCAGCGCCGTTAGTCTCGGGGTCTACCGGAGAGAAGAGGGGGGAAGAAACAATAAATATAAAGCACAGATGCAACACGATGCATGACATGGCAATATGCAGAGCTAGGCATGCACTAACGCAGTACTACACGTTGCAGACGGATTGGAAGAATACCTGACGATATTTCTCGGGTCTCTCGCTATTACCGGACAGATGATCCTAATGCTAAATGTCCAAGTTCATCATGCTAGGAGCATGTGACAGATGAACGGACAGCGTATTCGGATTCGTGGGATTTTTCTGATCAACTTTCATGTATAAATTATTTTCATCTGACTTACGGTTTATTTTACATTAATTTTTAAAGTTTTATAAATATTCTGAAATAAACAGAGTTAAATTTAATTCAATAAATGCATTTATGACGTCAGCATGAGGTCATCATTGCATCAGCAGTCAACAATGCTAGTTGACTGGTCAAACTGACTGCTGGGCCCCACCTGTCATACTCTGTATAAATAACAGAGGGGTTTAATTAAACTAAATAAGGGGCCCCCACATGTCAGTGTCTCATTAGGTTAATTAATTAATTTTACTTAATTTAATTACTGGATTAGCCAGCTGACAGGGCTGGCCCACTTGTCATACTCACAGGGGGACTGGGACCCACCTATCATTGACTTGGACCGAGTCCAGTCAGCAGTTGACCAAGTCAACTGGTCAACTAGAGGCTCGGGGCCTGCGGGTTAGTGACCCTGCGGGTGGCCCCGGCCTGGCCACGTAGGCGGCGGCGGCGGCGCTGGGTCGCCAGAGGAGCTCCGGCGAGCACCAGGAACCACGGCGGGGCTCGGGTTTCGTCATCCGGGGGTCAAATCGTGCGCGGTTTGGTCCTACGCGTTCCTGGAGACGAGCCGCGTCGCTTGGTGGGAGCAGCTGGACCGGAGATGGTCGGAGTTGAGCACAGCTTCAACAATGGCGGCGGCGGCGTTCGGCCATCACGGGCGCGAGCAAACCAGCGACTAAACTGAGCATATTTTGCGCGGGATGGGCTCTACGCACGCACCGCAAGCGAACGGACTTGGCTACGACTCCAAATGACCACCGAATGGTCGTTGGCATTGAGCATCCGCGGTGGCGGGATCGGGCTCATGTGGAACTACTGCTACGGTGACCTACGTGGGCTTAGGGAGCAGGAGAGCATGAGGAGTTGCTCACCGGCGTTGAGGGGAAGGCCCGATGCAGAGCTCGAAGCAGCGGAGGTGATGAATCGACCGGCGGTGTGTTGCGGGTCCGAGGAGGAAGAAGGAGACTGGCGACGGCGTGGGGGCTCACTGGCCTCGATCCAATGCTCCAGGAGGTCGAGGACGATGAGGCGGAGCTCAGGGACTTGTCCGAGAGGGAAGAGGAGGACGATGGCCGCGTCTCTTACCATGGCGCGGCCATGGATCCGTTCGGCCGAGCTCGAACGCGAGCGAGGAGAGGGACAGAGAGGGGGCTAATGGGTCCTAGGGTTTGCGGGATGGAGAGAGGGCGCCGTGGGGGTGTTCTTATCCTCACGTTAGCCCCTGGATGGCCGACAGCGCAACGATCGCGTTCGGACGGCGCTGGCGCCATGGCCTCCCTTCCCCTGGCGCGAGGAGGAAGAAAAGGCCGGCGCTTGCTGGGCCGGGCCAGCCTGTAGCACTTGGGCTATAGTGCTCGGCAGTCTTTTTCTTTTATTTCTTTTTTTGTTTTCTGCTTTCTGTTTTTCTTTTCTGTTTCATTTTCTTTCTGCAATAATCTTCTTCAGCAAAAATGTGTGACCTACTCCAAATAATACTTTCCAATATTCTGCATGGCCACATATAGTTTGAGGGATTTTGGAAATTGTTTGCATTTTCCAATTGAATTTAATAGCACATTAAAATGCAATTTGGTGCGGTTATAGATGGTGGGGTCCACACCATATATTTTGTGATGTTGTTTTCCTTAACATCATTTATTTGGTGACTTTCCACAAGTGTGCAACAATTTGTTCTTGTTGTTTGAGTAATTATTTTATCACAATAAAATTCAATGCCCCTTTAAAAGTGGAATTTGAAATGAGATATGAATTTCAACTTCATCATATCCTCTTTAGCAAAATGATTAGGCAATGATCATGGTCATCACTGTGCTTAATTACAATGATCACTGTAGCCAAAATCCAGGGTGTCACAACTCTCCCCTACTAAAAAGAATTCTCGTCCCGAGAATTAAGAGGTAGAAGTAAGGGGGGGAAATCTGGTTACGAAATTCTAACCAGTCTTCTTTTCTTTGTTGTTCTTCTCAAAGAAGTTGACCCCTTTCGTTGATATATTCATGTTTCTGCTTCAGGTCATCATGATGAAGTCGTCATCCTTCCTTCGGGATCTTCATCGTCCTACGAATGAGATTAGAGGGAAAACTCTGGAAGAACGAATCTAAACAAAGCTGGGCATCTGACGGCGAACTCAGGGAGGAACACAAGATTTATTTCTCAAGTTAAGACTTGAGGAATCACTAAGAGCAAAATGCGACTCTGTAAAAGTTTCAAACGGGTAGGCAATCATTCGATGCCTGATCAGATGAAGAAAAGGGGGGAAGTTCAGAGCAACGAGAATAGATATCGCGTCTGATATTTAGAATAGATCATCCCTTGGACGGTGGCTCGGGAATTACAAACGAAGCCAAGTGCAAAGGATACTTTGGAATCAAAGATGTACAGGAGAGTCAGGTTTCGATCCTGTGGAACTGAGGGTTATGGGCCGACCATGTGGTTAAGAGCAGGAAGAGCGGTGACAACTTGCACGGTCATGAAAGAAGACGTGTCAGAGGATAGCTGGTCAGATATGTTGTCAACAACGTCGGTACCAAGGGCGGGGGACGAATAGAACCATTTTCCTGCTCGTTGAAATGAGGCGGACCAATAGGCAAAGTTCTCGTCCACCGGCGGTTACCGGAATGTTATCTACAATAGTAACATGGCCTTACTGACAGAATTGATCACCGAGGTGTTTACCTAAACAGAGAATTATTACTGCTTAGATCATATAATCTCAAGTAAGGTTAAATGGACCAATGGAAAGGAAAATGTGTTCATCACATTAAACAGACCAATGGAAAGGAAAATGTGTTTATCACATTAAACAGACCAATGGAAAGGAAAATGTGGTTATAGTCAAGTTTTAGGAGTATATCTTTCCCAAGGAAAAATCAGAGCATGATATACATGACATGATAGCAAGTAGATAACCATTTAGGTAGGGGGGGGGGAAGGAATTCATGACATTCCCATACAATGGCGTTTGGAAAATTGACCAAGAAACAATTAGCATTGAGCTTACATTATTCCTTTTGATGATCGATATACCACATCCATGCTTCGGGATAGCAATGATATGGTGTTTCGAGTAAAGGATGGAGTTTGGATACACAAAGGATCCAGTAAGAACAACTTATAAAATAAGTCTTACAATTCCCCCATGGAAGAATGGCAACCCTAGCTGAACAAAGCATTATAACAATAGGTCATCCGGCCAGGTGTGCTAGCTACAACATCACCTTACCGAGTAATAAAGACCAAAGTTATAATTCTTGATAATGTTCCAACCATCATATCTGTCCGAGATTCAGATCTGGTTGGTGTCAGGATACTTCAGACAAAGAAGGCCTGAGGAGAAAAGGATGCAACACAGACCTACGAGATGATGTTGCAAGAATCTCGGAATGAACGACAGAAGCAAGACTTGAATCATTAGCCAGACTGCAAGACATATGAACACAAGGTCAATACATTCGTGCCCACATGGAAGTTTCTAGAATGGAATGCAATCAAGTTCTGGTTGGGGACCATCATAGAGGATATCAAAGTTCCATGTGTAAGTCTGGATTAGCTCTTACGAGGAACTTCTTTTCCCCCACCAAAACAATCAGTGACTTGGCGTGCTAGGAAATACATATGGGAGGAAGGTAGCAAATCTATCAAACCATAGAATACTTCGCACATGCAAGAATGAATTGGAACGATTCCAGAGGAAGCGAGACAAATTTTCTCGTAATCATGGCGGTAAAAATGCACGTGAACTTAGAGGAAATACTTCCTTTATCAAACATATTCTTCATGAGCTAGACACAAAGATAATGCTTTCAAGGTTTCCAACACTAGCTTAAATGTCCATCATGAACCATGAAGAAGATGAGGATGTGGCTGATGGGCTCAGCAACAATTCGTCGAGATTCCCACAAAGATGGATCTCCACGATTGAGTGAACAAGGTGATAGCATTGGTCAAACCAGATGATACCACGAGGTATGACCGAGGGAAACACCCACAATTAAACATTAATCGAAAGGTGCAACCAAAATCCGGACTAACCAGTACGACCAACGTTATAATGTTGATTCAACAGCCAACACACTAAGGATGGACTTATTGTTCATTAACCCCAAGGTAATAGAGTTGCTATGCCATAAGTGTTGAATTTACACATCACAATCCATTTGTCAGTATCCCGGTTAGAAACAACACGGGAACAAAGAAATGAAAGGTGATGGCAAGGATGTCGCCAACGACAACACCAATTACCACGGACAAGGATGCTACCCTCATCATGAATTTAATTGATATCCTAGAAGAGCCCAAAATGCTGATGAGGATCACGACACATTTGCCGAGAAGTCTCTTGAATATGTAATCGATCAGCGACGACATCAAGCAAAGAAATGATGAAGCGAAGGGTGGTCGGAACCACAGTTTAGAGTGCTAGCTCAGAGTCGAAATTGCCTTCAAGACAACCAACATGACGTTGCAAACTCGATGTAAGCTTAGAGTACTGTTGGAATTATGTTCCGGGGATGAAGGATATAAATAGCATGATCAAGCCTTAGCATGACGATGATGATGTAGCCAAACAGCTTGGAAAGACATGATCGAGCACAAACTCATAAGCAAAGAAGATTACTAAGAGTTGTTGAATCGCAATGCGGACTCGATTCAATTATCGGTGTCCTTGAGTGTCCAATAACTCAGAACACGAGGAAACTGGAATCAGTGAAGGAAAACATAGCTGATGAGGAGCTTGTAAGAATCTATGCAGCTCCATGATTTTCTCGAGATACCAGGGGTAATACTCGGATGTAGATCAGAATTAAAGCTTGGACCGATGTATTGATCCGCAGAAGACATGTGCTTAAACTGGTCTGAAAATGGGATCAAGGAAGAGCAGTCATGGTCGGAACCACGGTTGTAAAGTATCAAATCAGGTTGTAGCTTTGAAAGATTATCCGGCAAAAACACCAGAAGAGTAGTACTCGTGAAAACTCTTGAGTTCACACGAATTAAGGAAGGCATAGGTTCAACCCATCGGGGCATCTTAGGAACATATACCACAAGCTTCAAGAGTAATTAACACATGCTTGACAAAAGAGCATGGCTGACAAAAGCATAGGATACAACTTACCAGAGGGAGAAGACATAATTTACCAATGGCATCATGCATCGGGGGAAGAACTCACAAGGATTTTGCAGGTGAAGGATGCTGTCGGATAATAACCCAACACTGGGTCTGGCGGTCCACAAAGGACCTGATGTGAGTATCGGTACCCAATCAGAGGGAGAAAGAATGCAAGGCATCAAATCATAGAACATCCAAATAATTTGATGCTTAAATAACCAAAGGAATTAAGATTTCCAAATTGATGTATCGGAAACAGATGTTCCGATCAAATACAAGTAAGATGAAAGGACTTAGATGGGCAATCAATCAAGGTTGATTTGTCGGGAACCAACTCATGTTTGGAAAGACGTCTGAGCCGGACGGATAATATATGATAACAATTGATGGCTGCGTGCATACACACACAGGTTGAATCAATAAAATCAAATGAAAACCACAAAGGATTTACTTAATATTGCTAGCCATATGGAATTAACCACAATGCAAGCTGAAGAGAAAGGTCAAGAGCAAAAGGCTACTGAGGATTACGGAAGATCGAATAGCGTTTCAAACAATTCTGAGAAACACATGATCAACCAAGGAAGAATGAATCTCCGGTAAGATAATTCGATGTACCTTGTAATAACAAGAGCAACTGGATATGAAAGTATGAGCGACAATTGCATGTAGTCATCCATAGGGGTTGATGGTGGAAGGGAATCACAAAAGCGATGAGCACAAGTTCTTGGGAGAACATTGGAGAGTATCTTCGAAGTCTTCTGATGAATCGAGCCATCGTCTGAAATGAGGGGCTCTCCGGGAGGAGTAGTTACGAGAACCTAGAGTTAGAGTAAGCAAAATCTTTAACCCGAAAGAGAAGAGAGATCAGAACCCAGAGTATAGACGAGGAATAAAAGATCCTAATACCACCCGATTGAGAAGTGGGCCCGTAAGCCACACAACAATGTTAGTAAAAGTTTTTCAATGACTAGACTCAACTTCGGCCAAGGAGTTGGAAAGGGGGCTACCTACAGGCAGTCGGCTCTGATACCAACTTGTGACGCCCCCAATTTCGACCGTACGCTAATCAAACACGCAATGCATACGACCAAGATTAGGGACTCACTGATTGATATCACAACACAACACTAGACACAAATTAAAGTCATACAGCTTCATATTACAAGCCAGGGGCCTCGAGGGCTCGAATACAAAGCTCAACAAGCACGAGTCAGCGGGAGCAAATAATATCTGAGTACAGACATAAGTTAAACAAGTTTTGCCTTAAGAAGGCTAGCACAAACATAAGCAGCGGATCGAAAGAGGCGAGGCCTCCTGCTTGGGAGCCAACCTAACTATTCCTGAGCGTCGGCATTCTCCACGTAGTAGTAGGCTCCAGCGGTGGTGTAGTAGTCGTCTCTGGTGTAATCCATCTCCTGCGCTCCATCGTCTGAACGCAGAATCGTATCGAGGGGGAAAGAGAAAGCAAAGCAGCGGTGAGTACTCATCCAAAGTACTCGCAAGACTGACATTAGAACTATGTTAAGTATGCATTCAGTATCAAGGAATGGGGTTATATCTGGACTGACTGCAGAAAGCAAGAATAGGGGGAAAGCCTAGTCCTATCGAAGAGTAGCATCTTCAGCATCTTGCAGCATTAGAAGAGAGTTGACTGGTATCTCATATATAGTCATATTATTGTAGCAATTTTATTAAGTAACCACGCCCAGAGATTCTTCCTCAACTCCCTGCGAGGAAGCAATCCCGGAGCCAACATTCATTTCAATTTAAAGTCACAATTATAGTTGTAGAAGGTCAAGGTACAACTCCAAGTCGTCCTGTTACCGTGGACACGGCTATTCGAATAGATGAATTCATCCCTGCAGGGGTGCACTGCATTTCCAACACGCTTGAACACCTCCGGCCGTACACACTTTCCTGGGTAATGCCCGGCCTCGGGATTTCAACACGTCGTCGCCTCACCTAGACTCAACAGAGAGGCCAGCCTGCCGGTCTAAATCCTAAGCGCGCAGGGGTCATGGGCCCAATCACCCTTTGCACTCCTACACGATGCGAGGGCGGCCGAGGTCAGCCCTAGCACACTCTAGTCCAAGAGCTGTACTGTCCAGGCCACTCGGGCGCGCGCCGCTCCATTGCTGACGTCTGAAGAGCTTCGGCTGATACAACAACGCTGAGTACACATAACTTCTCTCACGTGAAGGTTTGGTGCGTAAAAAGGTCAACGACCAACTCAGATCAAATACCCAACCCATTAGCATTTTATTAATGCGGGGCAAGCGCGACCCATGAAGTGCGGTCCCGTCGCCCCGTCTCGAGGATGTGTGGCAAGGGCCTCTCCTGCCCGTCCACGCCTCATCATCATCAAACCGTGGGTACCCCTCAGGGCCGACCCTTCACCAACAGGTTTCCTTAACCAGGTCATAGTAACTGTGTGTATAAAACATCAAGACGGAACCTGAGGAATCACCCTCAAAGGGTCCCGCTCGATGAAACCGTCAAGGTGGACTTAGAGGAATCACCCTCGAGGGTCCCACACTTGAGGGGTTGCACGACAGAGTCATCGTTGGGAGTGGTGAAGGAGGAATCACCCTCGATAACCATGACCGACTAGCTTCACTACAGAGCTAGCATCATGAGTACTTCACGAGGTGTCACCCTCGGTACTCGATAGTAGCGCTGCAGAGTCGTACAACTAAAGGGGGGTGCGGTGATGTGAGGGGCCTGGCTTGTCGGTCGGTTGACCGAGTCTTCGAGTCATCGAGTTGTCGATGAAGAAGCAGGGGCAACTGGGACTAAGGGGTCACTGGGGATTCATTGATTTTTGAAAGGTAGCAGGTGCATTACATAAACCAAAAGGCATATGTCTATAAGCATAAGTTCCAAAAGGACACATGAAAGTAGTTTTCTCTTGATCTTCTTTTGACATAGGTATTTGAGAAAACCAGAATATCCATCAAGGAACAAAAGTGTGTATGCGTAGATAATCTTTCTAAGATTTGATCAATAAAAGGCAACGGGCAATGATGTTTTCTAGTAGCTTTGTTTAGTTTCCTAAAATCGATTACCATCTTATAACCAGTTACAATCCTTCATGGGATAAGTTCTTTTTTATCATTAGGAACGACGGTGATGCGTCCTTTCTTAGGAACACAATGAATAGGACTTACACATCTACTATCAGCTATGGGATAGATTATACCTGCCTCCAGAAGCTTTAGTATCTCAGTTCTTACCACTTCCTTCATTTTAGGATTCAGACGACATTGATGATCAATGACAGGTTTAGCATCCGGTTCGATATTAATGTTATGCTGACAGAGACTAGGACTAAGAGCATCTCCAGCCGTTCGCCCCCCCCCAAGGGCACTAAATAGCGCCTCCTGGGGGCTAACGGCAAAATTTTCGTCGTGGGGGCGCTCGGGTTCCCAACCGCCAACCCAAGTTAGCCCCCAGATGCCGATTTTCAAATCCAAATCCGGCCCAAATTCGACGAAAATGACTCAATTTTGGACGAAATATAGGAGGTTTCATTCATATTTATACATATTTAAAGACATACATGAAAAACTAAAAAAAATACGCCGCCGCTGCCCCGAGCCTAGTTCATGCCGAGGAGTTGGTAGAAGGCGGTGTAGTCACCACCGTTGTCGTCGTCGTCGTTGCCGCCTTCGCCGTCATCCTACGCGCCACTGTCCTTGTTGCAGCCCTACCCTGGATCACCGCTGCGGACGGGGTCGGTCGGCGCGGGCTCCTCCTCGTCGTTGTCGGAGAGGATGATGACGCTGCCCTCTTCGCGGCCGCGGTGCCGCTTGGCGATATCTTCCAGAGCGCGGCGCTGGCACTCCATCTCCTCCCGCACATAGTCGTTGCGCGACAATTTGAGTCCGGTGTCAAGGGCGGCGGCCATCTCCACGTGTTCTTGGTTGATGACCACGGGCGTCCCCGGCTCCTTCCTCGACCTGACGAGGCAAAGGTGGCCGCGGGGAGGTGAAACGTGGTGGCGGCCCTCGTTTATGATGAGGTTGCCGCCGCGGCTGCACCGGCGCTCCGACGTCTCCTCGGGCTCGGGCTTGACAGCGACGAGCGGTGTCGTACCAGAGGAGCGGGAACCAGAGGATGAGGAGGATGACCCCGCCATGCACCTCGGCAGCCACGAGCTCCTGCTTCGGCGTGAGTACGATGGTGTCGGGTACTCCAACGGCGGCTCGTTGCCTCCCTCGATGTGCTCGAGGATGGCATGGAGTGTGCACCCGGGGAAGCCCCACCATTGACGGCGGCCGTCGGAGTTATGGCGCCCCCTTGGCATCAGAGCGCCATTGGTGGAAGCCAGCTGGTTGGCGTGGCGGCGCTGGAAATACGCTGTCCACAGGGGCAGGTTGTCGGAGGTGTACCTCTGTTGCTACCGCGCTTCCTCCGGCAAGGAAGCCGGGATCCGCGCGATCTCGCTGTGGCGTTCCACGTCGGAGGGCGGTGGGGGCATGGGGACGCCACCGGCGCTCAGCCTCCAACCACTCGGCACGCGCATGTCGGGCGGCGCCGGGTAGTTGGCCTCGTGGAGAATGCGTGCCTCCCACTCGTGCAGCGACCGGCGGCCGAAGCCGTTGGCAGCCGCTCCATCGTCGGGGAATGTTTTCGGTGGTGAAGGCGAGAGAGATGGGGAGATGGGGATGGAGGCGGGTGTGCGGTGAGCGGCGGTGAGACACGGCTTTTATAGCGTTGGAAGGGCGGGAGCGGTGTGTACGCATGACGGGAAAGGGCGGGACACGCGGCGGCTCGCCATCACTTCGCCGCCAGACCTTAGAAACCGGAGCATTGATCCGGCGCAGGAGCCAAGGCGATGAGGACGACGAAGGTTCTCGGCGATGCCCAGTCGCTGACTCGGCGGGTCCATGCGGGAGGAATTTGGCGCGGTTTGTTTTTGCGCCAAATTTCTTTCCCCGGTGCCCCAGGCGCCCTCCAGCGCGCTGGGTTCGGCCTGGGTCCGCCGGCCCCAATTCCGGCCCTGGCCGACGAAATTTGGGCTCCTGGGGCGCGACTGGGCCATTTTTTTTGATTCGGCGATAAAAAGGGGGCAGGGGCCTGTTGGGGGCTGCTGGAGATGCTCTAATGCCCTCAAGATCATCGAGAGTATATCCAATAGAAACTCGGTGCTTCTTCAGAGTTCTGAGTAATCTCTTTTCTTCATGCTCTGAAAGGTTAGCACTAATAATAACATGATATATCTTCTTATCATCAAGATAGGCATATTTTAATGTATTAGGTAATTTCTTTAATTCAAACATGGGATCTCCCTTAGGTGGGGGAGGATCTCCTAAGATGTCAATAGGCAAATGTGTTTAAGAATAGGTGCTTGCCTAAAGAATATCCCATCTATTTCATTCCTTTCATTCATATGCATATCATTTTCTGGTCTAGCAAATATTGTTCTAACTGATCAGTAGGAGGCACGACAATACAAGCAAGGCCAATATTTTCATATTTACTAGACAGTTCTTTCTCATGTGGTTGTCTACTAAACTTAGAGAAATTAAATTCATGAGACACATCACCGAAACTCAGTTTAACCTTTTCTGTAACACAATCAATTTCAGCATTAACAGTATTTAGGAAAGGTCTACCAAATATAACGGGACAAAATTTATCTTGTAGTGTACCAAGTAGTAAGAAATCAGAAGCGTATTTGATTTTTCCACACAAGACTTCAACATCTCGAACAATCCCATGTGGTGAAATAGCATCTCTATTTGCAAGTTTAATACTAACATCGATGTCTTCCATCTGAGAGGGTGCTATATCATTCGTAATTTCTTGATATACGGTAAAATGAATAGCACTCACACTAGCACCCATGTCACATAAACCATGATAACAATGATCTCCAATTTTAACAGAAACAATAGGCATGCTAATAATGGGTTTATTCTTATCCAGCACATCGTGTTCGTTTTTAGTAGGTTTTGCGATTCTAGCAGCCTCATCGCAGAAGTAAATGACCTGCCCATCGATATTATCAACCAAGAGATCTTTAATCATCGCAATATTAGTTTAGAAATTTATTTGTTCAAAAGGTTTGGATGATGTAACATTGCTTTTATTAACCACAGTTGTAGCCTTAGCATGTTCCTTAATCCTAACATGAAAAAGGTGGTTTCTCAATGAAAGTAGTGGGCACCAATGGATCAACATTGTAGATAATTGTTTCATCTTTAGCAATAATAGGTTCCTCTAGCATTTTTTCAATGGGTGGATGATATTTAAACAACTGCTCCTCGGGGAGATCAACATGAGCAGCAAAAGTTTCACAAGAGCAAGTTACTATCTCAGAGTCAAGTCCATATTTAGCGCTAAACTTATGAAAAGTATAGGTTTCCATAAAAGATTGAACATAATCAAAATCAAGTTTTATACCTGACTCTTTACCTTCGTTGAGCTCCCAATCTTCAGATTTCTGTTTAATTCTTTCCAAAATATCCCACACTGGTGCAGCGACGTGCTATACAAACAGTTTTTAACCCCTTTCCGTGACGTACTTTGAAACTGTCGCCTTGCATGTGTGGGCCATAGGGGGGTCCATCCCACACGACACAGAACAATCGTCGGCGATGGTGTCCAACGAACGCAAACGTTTGGCAAAACTAAGCATATGGGATGTCCGTATCTATCACAAATGAGAGTCACCGGTGAACCGTTTGAGATATGGTGGACTTCCCATATGTCCCATCCTTGCAACTTGTGTGAGATCACACTAATATCACAAACACTTATATTGAACGAACCGTTGGCGATATTTAACTAAGATGATAATTTAACCGTCATACAAGTACCGGATAGGTTTAAGAAATGTCTAAATATCATACTCGCGTCCGACAGGATAAGTATCGCACACGCTATTCTCTGGTCCAATGTTTGCGATGCATACTACATCATAAATAGTTTATCATTTTAAACTGTGTGCGACAGAGATTCTATCACCAACATTGAATTCGGTTGCACCATTCATTATATTATCTGAAATCACACACAGTTTGCAAACGACAACTGTGTGCATGGGCGCACACGTTTTCTATCGGTGAAACATGTCGGATCATGAGGTATATCACAAATGCTGAGACTTACAGACCGTGTTCGGCGTCATGACCCACAGAGCATTTTAATTTATTTTAATCGCTACAATCTTAAATTGTAGAGAATTTTAATTTGAAAGTAGGGAGTAGCTTTTTACATATACATAGATAGGTACATCAACCAATGCATTATTCCATTCACAGGTACATACGTTCAAGAATTACGTCAACGAAAGAATTACCTAAGCACCAAATAAAGAATGATGAACGATGGTTGAATACTTGTATTTAAGACGGCAAAGAAAGAGGCAAAAGATATTCTGATTCCTGTAAAAGGTGAAGCGGAATGCCTGTAGTGTGCCCTCCTCCATGTCGTATGCACACATGACTCTAGCCCAATCCCTTTTGATGCCCAACCGCCCATCCTTCATATCTTCATGACTTCTAGGTAGTCATTCTCGTCTGGTAGAAATACATGTACATTTGCATGTCCAACAATCATGTAGTTTGAGAGGTGATCTTGGGTAGACTGCGTTGGGAACCACTGCAAAGGAAAAAGATACAGAGATTGTCATCTAACAACTCATTATGTGCAGTAAAAAGGGTACATAGTTCTGAGTTAATATACTTCATATCATTGTTGTCTTGGACAAACTATAAATAAATAGGTTAATTGCCACATTTTGACCCATTGTACTAGCAATCTTTCTTAGTTACCTCACATGATGCTCTCTCCGTCCCACTATATAAGATCTAATTACATCCAATGCACGGACATATTTGATGTATTAGCGTCTTATATTATGGGGCGAAGGGAGTATAATATGGGAAAAAATATAGCCATCTGAACCAAAAACCATTAAAATAGGCATATGCTCACTACATCAGGCTTAACAACAACCAAATAAAGTCATTCATAATGGTATTGTTGAATTTGCATAGAACAAAACTTGTACTTAAACATCAAATTGTATAATTGAACATCACAGAGTGAAAAAAACAGGGGGTGTATTACCTACACCAGGCTTAACAGGAAATAAATATGGCCATTGAACTCGTATTAATCAAATTGTACTGGACATTGTGAATAACTAAATAAACAAGGCATATTGCAGCAACCAAATAGTCATTCATATCGGTATTGTTGAAATTGCATAGAACGTAACATGTGCTTTAACATCAAATTCTATGATTGAACATCACATTGTTAGAAAACCGAAATAAACAGGGGCATGTTAACTACACCTGCTTTAACAGGAACCAATTGTATGATTGAACAACCAAATCTAGCAATTGAAGCTGGACATATGTTCACTACAAACAACCAAAAACAAATAAACAAGGTATATGCTCACTACAGACAACCAAACATAGGCGTTCGTGAAATTGAACTGAACAGTTCATACTCCAGCGTATGGCGCACTTGTCGACGACAAGTTGTCATCGTCAATGAGGCCTGACTTGGCAGCTGATGATGCCAAAACATCGCCATAGAACGCGACTTGCATAAATGACAAAAGGGTCTCGTTGGCGATGAAGGAAAATTCCTGACAGCAAAGGAGAGTAGATCAGATGCATACTACAAACAACCAAATATAGGTATATGCTAACTACAGACAACCAAACATAGGCAGTGAAATTGAACTGAACAATTCATACTCCACCATATCAAATTGCACTTTTGAACATTACAATTCATACTCCAGCATAGCAAATTCCTGACAGCAAAGCAGAGTAGATCAGAGGCATACTACAAACAACCAAATATAGCAATTGAAACTGGACAAATCATAACCACAAACCACCAAAAAACCTTTAAAGGAAGCATATGCTCACTACAACAGACTTAAAACTAACCAAACAATCATTCATATCAGTATTGTTGAAATTGCATAGAAGATAGAATGCACCATGTGCTTAAACATCAAATTGTATGATTCAACATCACATTGTGAGAAAACTAAAATAAACAGGGGCGTGTTAAATACACCAGCTTTAACAGGAACCAATTGTATGATTGAACAACCTAATCTAGCAATGAAACTGGAAATATGTTCACTACAAACAACCACATATCACGCTAAACAAGGTATATGCTCACTACAGACAACCAAACGCTTCAGCAATGAAATTGAACTGAACAATTCATACTCCAGCATATCAAATTGTACTTATGAAAAATTCATACCCCTTGGAAGAGCCTGGGCTGGGGGTGCGCACCGTGCGCTCCCTGTGGTGGCAGCGTAGCTCCTTGCCTTTGTAAGAGCACGTCTGCAAGGTGACGTCCCTGATGTCATGGATGGGCTATTTCCCCTTGGAAGAGACGGATAGGGCGCCCTTGTCGTCGTCATCGTCAATGAGGTCTGACTTGGCAGGTGACGATGTCGAGCCACCGCCACCAGAACGCAACCTTCAGAAATGACTAAAGGGTCTCGATGGCGATGAAGGCAAAATCCTGACAGCGAAGCAGAGTAGATCAGCGGCCCAGGGGGCATGGAGGAGATCCAAGGAGGTTGAACCCGAAGGGGTGGGGGTGCGTCACTTAACCTATGTCATAGCCCGCGTCAATCCATCGCTGTCGACGAGCTCGATGTCGTAGCCGACTGCCGGGACATACAGACATGCGCGAGCCCGCTTATTAAAATCCTCGGGTCAGTCATTGTACTGAGCTTCCCCGGGGGGTCTCGGCGGCCACCTCGCCGTCGTCCAGTGGACAGGCCTCAAGATACCTCTTTTTGGCCATTCGCTCCTCCAGCTCCACGGGAATCATAGCCGGGCTGAGGCAGCAACGCTATGGAGTGTGGGTGAGGATGGGGACGGGGATCTACGGCAAAGAGAGTGCTTTGCAGGCCGAAACTACGGGGTGGACCAGAGTTGTGCCTGCATTAAACATCGAGGAGCACTACAGTCGATTGCACGGACGACTCTAGTCCAACCCCCTTGTGATGGATCATCATGACGACTTCGAGATAGTCAAGGGAAGGGCTGCAGAAGATGACGGTGGAGTCGGGGGCGGCGACGGCGGGGGCGACGGCGGCGGGCTAGCTAGGGTTTGAGCAAGGGAGAGTAGTGCGTGCGGGAGTGGAGGTTTTCCTTTTTTTACGTAATCTGAGCAGAGGTTTTGTGGTGGGGGCAGGTGGTGTTTGAGGAAATGCTGCACGGCTACTGGAAATTTTACTAGGCGGGAATGCCAGTATGCCGGGGCTACTGAAAATTTAGATTACGGGATTGAAGCGGCGCGGACAAGGCGAGACTAACAAACATCGCGCACAGCAGAAACATAATAAGTCTGTGCTATCAAATAGGAAAAACCCGCGGAACCGCCATTTTTCAAATGGCTCAAGGTGTTAGATATTTTTACGAAGGAAGTCTCGTCGAACCCAATCGTTTCCGGCGCCCGCCAGTGAAATGTGCTGATGTGCCAGCGGCGGAGGAAATGGTTTCTGTTGAGTGTACAATCGCAAGGGGTTATTACATTCGAATCGTTTGCTATTTACTCCTAGAATAATAATATATAGGAGCATTTCGTCAAAAAAAATTGCGGGAAAGGGGTCAGAACACAAACACGCCTGCATGTGGAACAAAAATATGTATGCAGAGGGTGGTTTCATCGTTCATAATACCCAATGCGCAACTTTGATGTGGCACATTTCTCATCTGTCGCCACTTCGTGTCGGTGGAGGGGGAATCCTAGCCAAGAATTCGTGCCCCCAAATAGGTCTTGCGTATCACTCATGCCGTAACACGGAAATGAAACACACATGAATCCAGCATGGTCAAACCACCCCATCTCTTTTCCGGTCAAAGGTGGACTATGGCCCATGCGCCTCGCAACGCGGACATCCCGACCAAAGAATCAACATTTTGGTCAAACCTCTCCTGTTGTCGGTCAAAAGGATGGACATCCACCGAGGCCCATGAATGGGCGCGACGCCAATAACCACGCGATGGAGTGTCGAAGACAGCCATCACCTGTTGGTGGTGCAAACATATGTACGGAAATGTTGTGTTTGCGTTTGAATTCGTTAATATGCACCTCATGTGCGACTTTGATGTGTCACATGCTTTGGAACAGGATAGATCCCCCCCCCCCCCGAGCGAGTGCTCATGACGCGTACAACTAGTATGGCGAGCGTCGATGGGAACGATTAATGTCTACTACGCAACTTTATTCTTGTAGACTCTTGTTGGGCCTCCAAGCGCAGAGTTTTGTAGGACAGTAGCAAATTTCCGTCAAGTGGATGACCTAAGGTTTATCAATCCGTGGGAGGTGTAGTATGAAGATCGTCTCTCTCAAACAACCCTGCAATCAAATACAAGAAATCTCTTGTGTCCCCAACACACCCAATACAATGGCAAATTGTATAGGTGCACTATTTCGGCGAAGAGATGGTGATACAAGTGCAATATGGATGGTATATATAGGTTTTTGTAATCTAAAAATATAAAAACCGCAAGGTAACAAATAGTAAACAGCGATCAAACGGTATATTAATGCTTGGAAACAAGGCCTAGGGTCCGTACTTTCGCTAGTGCAATCTCTCAACAATGCTAATATAATTGGATCACATAACCATCCCTCAACGTGCAACGAAGAATCACTCCAAAGTTCTTATCTAGCGGAGACCATAAGAAGAAATTGTTTGTAGGGTATGAAACCACCTTAAGGTTATCCTTTCCGATTGATCTATCCAAGAGTTCGTACTAAAATAACACCAAATTATCCTTTCCGATCAATCTATCTAGAGTTCGTACTAAAATAACACCATATGATACACATTAACCAACTCTAATGTCACCTAGATACTCCAATGTCACCAAAAGTATCCATGAGTTAATTATACGATATGCATCAAACAATTTCCGATTCATAATACTCAATCCAACACAACGAACCTCAAAGAGTGCACCAAGATTTCTATCAGAGAACATGGTATGAAAGCGTGCAATCAACCCCTATGCATAGATACCCTAGGTCACCGGAATCCGCAAGTAGATGCCTCAATATATATCAAGTGAATCAATAGAATATCCCAATGTCACTACAGGTATCCCACGCAAGACATACATCAAGTGTTCTCAACCAAAATATTCAATCCAACATAACGACATCTCATAGGGAAAGATTCAATTCATCACAACATGATAGCAAGGGAATAACACCATGTGATCCGACTATATTAACAAAGCCCGTGATACATCAAGATCGTGACATCTCAAGAACACGAGAGAGAGAGATTGAACACATAGCTACTGGTACATACCCTCAGCCCCGAGGGTGGACTACTCCCTCCTCGTCATGGCCTCCGGCGGGATGATGAAGATGGCCATCGGAGACGATCTACACACTTCGGCAGGGTACTAGAATGCCTCCAGATTGGTTTTTCGTCGATACAGAGAGTTGCGGCGGTGGAACTTCTCGTCTAGGGTTATTTCTGGGGCTTTCTGAATATATAGGATTTTTGGGCGTCGGTTTCACGCGAAGATGGGCCACGAGTGGACCACAAGACACCAGGGCATGCCAGAGGGGCCTGGCGCACCCTGGTGGGTTGTGCCCACCTCGTGGCTCTTCTGGCCCTCCAACGAAGCTTCTAGTGCCTCTTTTGTTCCAAAAAATTCGTCAAAAAGTTTCGTTGCATTTGGAGAACTTTGATTTCTGCACAAAAAACAACACCATGGTAGTTATGCTGAAAACAGCGTCAGTCCGGGTTAGTTCTAAATAAATCATGTAAAGTGCATCAAAACCATATAAAAGTATTGTAAACATAGGCAATCATGGCATGAATACTTCATAAATTATAGATACGTTGGAGATGTATTAGCATCCCTGAGGGAGTCCTGGTTTAAGGGGGTCCTCGGGAGGCCGACCTATCTATTATAGGCCGGACTGTATGGGCCGTTCGCCAGACATTGGACTGATGGAAGACCCAGACTCCAGAAAGGAAGCTTCTAGAATCGTGGCATACCCTCCACGTTTGAAGTAGTAAATAGGCATGTTTATCCCTTCGACGTGTAACCGACCATGTGTAAACCCTAGGGACCCCTGGCGTCTATATAAGCTGGAGGGTTTTAGGTTGTAGAACAACAGAACTCATCTAGGGTTTTAGCTACTTGATCTCGAGGTAGATCAACTCTTGAATCCCCATACTATCAATATAATCAAGCAGGACGTAGGGTATTACCTCCATAGGAGGGCCCGAACCTAGGTAAAACCTTGTCCCCTTCGTCTCCTGTTACCATCGTTCCTAGTCTCACAGTTCGGGACCCCCCACCCGAGATCCGCCGGTTTTGACACCGACATTGGTGCTTTCATTGAGAGTTCTGTTGTGATCGCCAGAAGGAATCGATGGCTCGCCTAGTCATCAGCGAAGGGGTCCGCAATACGGGCACTTTTGTCGCTGGACAGATCTTCGCTTTCGGCAGCATTGTGCTGCACGCCGACCCGACCGGCCATCTAGGCCGCGTCGGAAGTTTCGCCCTTGATCAAGAAGTCAGATTCGGGAACTTAGAGTTCTCCGTAGACTCTCGAGGCGATCTATCACTAACCGGGCTCGCAGTCTCGCCTGCCACGCCCGAAGACTCTGAGGCTTTAACCCCAGATCCATCTTTCGGCTCTGCCCACGGGATCTACCCCGGCGAGGGCCCGACTCTCAGCCCGGACCCGGTCATAATGCCCGGCGTCCGGACGTCTGTTATTGCCGAACACTTTCCCTGCGCGGACGCATCGGAGATTCACTCCGGAAGCTCTGGGCAGACCGGCCCGATCGAGCTCTCGATACTCAACGAGGCTCTAGATCGGCGTTGGGCCATAGCCGGATGAAGAGATCCTTCATGGCCGGCTCCGCCATCCGGTGTAGCTCCATCAGCTGTTTCAGCTGCTCGATAAGGAGAGGAGAGCGCTCGGGGGCTTCGAACTGTGCCCAGAATAGCCGAGCTTAATCTCCTTCTCCCCGCGAAGCATAGAACTTCTTCGCGTCCGCCATGCTCTTCTGGAAGTCCGAGCAGGTGCCTGGGGAATGCCATACTTGGGTAAGCAACTCGAACTTGCTATCCCCGAAGATACACTGCAATGAATACGGCTTACCATCCATGATAGCTTTGGCCTGGCTGACCTCCTCTTCAAAAGACCGCCTATCCACCCGCTCCTTTTGGAGATTAGTTTTAAGGGTGGATAGTTCGGCAGCCTGCTCCTTGCCCTTGCGCTCCAGGTCCTCGCACTTTTGCCCGGCGTCCTTGAGCTCCTGTTGGATTACCTCCACCCGAGCCTCGTGCTTGTCACTAGTGGCTCTTAGGGCAGAGAGCGCGGTAGCCGCTTCTTTGGCCGCCGCCTTCTCCACTGCAGCCTCCTGCTTCGCCTTCTCAGGTTCGACCTTGAGCTTCTCAATCTCCTTCGCCGAGGCTGCATAAGCATCGACTTACATCCAGAAACCGTGTTGATAGTACGGTAAAGAAGAGTTTTGATACTCTAATCTGGCTTACCTTGCGCCTCGTCGAATCTCTTGTTTAGAGCGTCAAGCTCGTCTTCGAAGCTCTTGAGCTTCCGATTTAGCTCATCTAGCTCGGCAGCGTTAGTTACCGCTGCCGTCGACGAAGCTTGTAACAAACAAAATCATATAACGTTACAGGGGTTTACAACCTCCGAACTGTCACTAAAATGATCCTGTGTCCGGTCCTTTTAAAGGCTGATAGAACGATCCGAACACATATTGTCCTATGCATAGTTCGGATAAGGATCTATGTTTGACCCCCAGGTAAGTTTTTCAAACTCACCTAGGGCTCGGGGGCTGCCATGTATATAATCATAACTCACAAAAAATAATAATTCATAAAGTAGAGCATTACATGGCTTACCTGGAAGCCTGTCAGGAGACCATTGAAGGCCTCCTTCAGTCCATGGTCTACGGACTGAATGCTCTGCAATACCACACCCATAAGGGTACGGTGCTCCCCGGAGATGGAGGCCCTTGACAGAGCCTCCCCCATTGCCGGCCACCCATTGGTCGGTGACGCCGGTAAGGATCGGTTGACCCGATCTCCAACCGGAGATTGAACCGGTGCCTCCGGAGGCATCGTGCGCTCCGGAAACCGCCTTGCAGGTGACTGAACGTCTTCCCGTATGGTCTCCTCAGTATCCGGGAGGGGCCTCTCCCCGGGTCTTCGGCGGCCGAGGTGTTAGCCTCGGCCATGACTTCGTCGCCTCCGCCTCCAGTGCCCGGCTCCAGAGGAGCCTGTTGGGACGACACCTCCGCGGCGTCCTTCGTGGCGCCCAGAGGAGAGTGGTGCGGCGTGGTCCCGCTCTCCGCTAGTTCGGCAGGCGGGGTCTCCCCGTCCGAAACTTGATCGGTGGGGAGTACTTGTGGTGAGCTGCAAGACCATAGGCATTCACATGTCAGTAACATTCAAAACTTAACATTAGTACCCCAGGAGGTCTTCGGATCTTTACCTTCGAGGTGGGGGCTTGACCCTGAGGTTCCTTCGAGGAACCCTCTCGAAATCCTTGGACTCAGTATCCGAGTCCGAGCTGTCACCGGACAGGGTTACCTGTGTCCGGCGCGCTTTCTTCTGGGCGGGAGGAAGTACATCCTCTGAGACGTCCGATGACGCCGCCCTTTTTCCTGTGAGGAGGGAGTCGCCTCCCCCCTCAGCCTCATGCTCCTCCTCCTGATTCGAGGAGGCATGTGTTTCTTCGGACACAGCCCCTGGCTGGTCCCTATTGCGCAGGCCTGCTCGGCCTGGCTTCTTCTTCTCCTTCTTCTCCGGCGCCTTATAAGGCGCCACAATGAGCATCTCCGACAGCAGCGGAGACCTAGGGTCTTCGGGCTGTGGAGCCGGACACTTGATGCCCGTGGCCTTGCTCAGCCATTCCTGCGGAGGTGATCGGAAAGCACTTAGTTTTTCTTCGGAGGATAAAAGCCGATCTAATAGAACGATATCATACCTCGGAAGGAAGCTTATCGGCGCGTAAGCCCTGGTCCTCCTTCTTGGCCGGCCAGTTCTCCTGCGCCTTGAACAGCGCTTTCCACAGCTTCTCACGTGTGGTACGGAAGAGTTGATGGATCGTAGGATCGTCGTCAGTCTGATAATTCCACATGGGAGAGCTCCGGCGCTGGCAGGGGAGGATGCGCCGCCGAAGCATAACTTGGACCACGTTGGTCAGCCCGACTCCCTCCTTGATCATGGAGGCGATGCCCCTCTGCAGGTCATCCACCTCTGTGTCCGACCCCCAGTCGAGGCCCTTTCGGACCCATGAGGTCAATCTGGCCGAGGGGCCGGACCTGAATTCGGCAGGAACAGTTCCGCCCTCCTCCTTTGGCTCGGTGATGTAAAACCACACTTTTTGCCAAGTCTTGATGGTGTCGATGAAGGTGCCGGACAGCCATACTGCACGCGGGAGCTTGCCGATGACCGCCCCGCCGCAGTCTGCATGTGCGCTGGCGACACAGTTCGGCTTGATGTTCAAGATCTTGAGCCACGGTCCGAAGTGTGGTTCGACTCGCAAGAAAGCCTCGCAGACGATGATGAAAGAGTTCGGCGGGAGGTCATGGAAGTCGAGGCCGTAGAAGAACATGAGGCCCCTCACGAAGGGGTGGAGCGGGAAGCTCAATCCTCGGATGAAGTGGGGAAGGAAGACCACCCTCTCACTAGGTTTGGGGGTGGGAATCACCTGGCCCTCCTCCGCAGCGCGGTGGAAGACATTGGGGGGGAGGTAACCGGCGTCCTTGAGATCCCGGATGTCTTGGTCTGTGACCGTGGATGCCTCCCACTTGTCGTTGGATCCGGAGCTGGCCATGGCTAAGCGCGGACTAGGAAGAATGGAAAACCTAGATCTAGGCTCTGGAAGCTCGGGAGATTGGGGAAGCAGGGATGCGAATGGGAAGTGCGGATAAGCCTTGGGGTTTTCTTTTCCTTTTATTGAGCTTACTGCCGGTTAGCCTCCCTTCACGGCACCGTGAATCTCTCCGCTTCTCAAGGCATGCGTGCCGTTATGCGCGCATGATTAAACATATCCCGTGTAAAATGGGGGACGATCGGTGCATTGATGGATCGTGCTGGTGGAAACGGCCTCGAACCGCGAATCGAGTCTTTACGACTAGTTTAGTGGTCGTGGCGGGCCGTGACCTTTCATTTGAAAGGTTGTCAGAAATCACTATTTACTCCCTGACGTTTGGCCTATAGGGCCGGTTACTCATGGTGTTCGGATGATCTATGATCGGAAAAACTACACGTCGTCGGAGGCCGAACTATCCCGGCCAATCATTATTTGGAAAGGAGGAACTCGCCTCGCAAGCCGAAGACTTTGATCACATGAAGCAGCCGAAGCTAGGACTCTTGGCATTGGAGGCTAGTTCGGGGGCTACTGAGGGAGTCCTTGATTAAGGGGTCCTCGGGAGGCCAACCTATCTATTATAGGCCAAACTTTATGGGCCGTTCGCCGGACATTGGACTGATGGAAGACCCGGACTCCAGAAAGGAAGCTTCTAGAATCGTGGCGTATCCTCCACGTTTGAAGTAGTAAATAGGCATGTTAATCCCTTCGACGTGTAACCGACCATGTGTAAACCCTAGGGACCCCTGGCATCTATATAAGCCGGAGGGTTTTAGGTTGTAGAACAACAGAACTCATCTAGGGTTTTAGCTACTTGATCTCAAGGTAGATCAACTCTGTAATCCCCATACTATCAATATAATCAAGCAGGACGTAGCGTATTACCTCCATAGGAGGGCCCGAACCTGGGTAAAACCTTGTCCCCTTCGTCTCCTGTTACCATCGTTCCTAGTCTTACAGTTCAGGACCCCCTACCCGAGATCCGCCGGTTTTGACACCGACAATCCCCAAGCTTAATTCCTACTCGTCCTCGAGTAGGTAAATGATAAAAGAACTAATTTATGAAGTGTGAATGCTAGCATAATATATAAGTTTGATCATTGATAATTTCAGTCAATTTTCTAGCATCATAACCAGCAACTTTTTCTCATAAAAATCATCATGTCATGGTTCAAACATTGCATTCTATTGAAACTTAACAATCTATGTTCTTGGTCACCAAACAATTGCAATTCAACTTATTCTCAGCAAAGTCTAAGTAAGAGCTCCACATACTCAATCATCATATAGTCTTCTATGATTGCTAGTACTCAAAGCATATTTTTAGAACAAATGGCATTCATCGAACATAGAGAAAGATAGGGGCTTAATGTTTCGCCTCCCCACTCATTTATCATAGAGATAATTGTCAACAATAATAAGTCATGATCAAATATATTTGACTGGCCATATGTGCCTAGATCTTTCCCCACCACATGATGCTTGCCAACTAGAGAATAATTGAGGTTGAAATGAGAATGCATACTATTGACTCTTGCATAAAAGTAAATACTGAAAGGTAAAAGAAATGCCCTTCGCAGAGGGAAGCAAGGATTTGCAGAGGTGCCAGAGCTCAAAGCTTAAATAAGAGATAAATATAATTTTGGGAGGTGCACCCTTCCTGACAACGTTACGACCAAGAGTTATCAATATCTTCCATGTTAAACACATTAGCGGCGGTTCCCAAGTGGTAAAAGTAAAGGTTTACTCCCCCTCCACCAACAAACACACTCCACGGCTAGCCGAATCCACTGGTACCGTCCATACTAACAACATTCCTCGGGAAGTTTTGTTTAATTATTTGCATTTTTTTTATTTCGGGACTGGGAATCCCTATTACCGCCCCTCTCGTGCAAGGACGAGTGAATAAACACTCATCATGAGAATAACCCGCTTAACATGGAAGATACTGACCGCCCCCCGTCGCTCCATGAGCGGTCCAGGCACACAAAACAGATGTTTATTTGAATGTTTAGAGGTGGCACATGCAAATTTACTTGGAATGGCAGTGAAATACCATATATAGGTAGGTATGGTGTACTCTTATGGAAGAAACTTGGTTCAAGGATTTGGATGCACAAGTAGTATCTCTACTTAGTACAAAGTGTTGGCTAGCAAAAGGTTCTAAACAAGCACCACATGTTGGAGGATCCATAACAATATAAATTCTATGCAAATATACACAACCATAACTCATTACGTTGTCTTCCTTGTCCAACTTCAGCTAATTTGCTCAAGTTTGAAAATAATTAATGGCTATTCACAATCATAGAAGATGTCCAAGATAATATATTTGTATGTGAAAGTTCTTTTCCTTATACTAATCTTTCACGAATTGCTTGTATGACCAATATTGTGATTCTCAAGCTTCAAAAGATTTCACTTTCTAAACCCAATGTGAAGCTACTACTAGGCATGATATGAACATATAATTTCAACTTCATGGTATTCAATTCATTCAACAATTTACTCATAGGATATAAGTGAAGCACAAGAGTAAATGACAAGCCACTCTCAAAAGATATAAGTGAAGATCGATGAGTAGTCAAACAATTAAGTAGCTATGTGAGGACTCTCTCTCTCTCAATAAATATTTTCAGATATGAGTATTTTATTCAAATAGAAAACTAAAAAAATAGAACTCCAAGAATAGCACGCATCATGTGAACGAATCAAAATTTAGGCTCAACATAGGCTAACCGATAGTTGACGAAGAGAGGTGGGATGCGTAGCATCCCCAAGCTTAGATGCTTGAGACTTCTTGAAATATTTACTTGGGGTGCCTTGCGCATCCCCAAGCTTGAGCTTTTGTATCTCGTTCAATCCTCTCGTATCATGGTTTCACCTATTCTGAAAAGAACTCGTGAGATAGGTTAGTACACATAAGAATAAATCAACACTTCATGTACCGCCAAGACAAGTTGCATAATAATTTCCAAACATCATCTACTGTTTACTATCGTTTCCACAAATTATATCTACCAATATAGGCTATGGAAACTATAGAATAAGTAGATAACAAAACTATGACGGCAATCTGTCCAAACAGAACAGTCTGTAGCAATCTATTAAAACAGTCTACATACGTAACTCAAAAAATTATGAAAATTTAGGACATGCTTAAGAATTTATATGAAAATACTGTGTAAAAATTTCAGAAACTTTCCATGTTCCAGTAAAATATGAAAATTCAAACACTACAGAGAAAGTTTCTTTTTTTACACAGCACACATCAAACATGCAATGCAGGCATCCTAAGGCAATTCTTGGAACCTTTTATTGAAAAACAAGATTATAAATAACACCTAACAGAAAATAACAAAATATAATGACGCTCCAAGCAAAGCACATATCATGTGACGAATAAAACTATAGCTCCAAGTAAGATATACCGATAGTATTGAAGACGAAAGAGGGGATGCCTTCCGAGGCATCCCGAAACTTAGGCGCTTGATTCTTCCTTGGATATTAACTTGGGGTTCCTTGGGCATCCCCAAGCTTAGGTTCTTTTCACTCCTTATTCTCCTCATATCGGTGTCTCACCCAAAACTTGAAAACTTCAATCACACAAAACTTAACGGAACTTCGTGAGATGGGTTAGTATAATAAATAAAGATCATTCACTTAGGTACTGTCAAGACAAGATTCATAATTTTTCTCACATAATACCTAAGTATTCTACCATTCCCATAATTTATATCATTGAATATAAGCTATGGGAACACTAAAACAATCAAACTATGCATGCAAAACAGAAACTGTCAAAAACAGAACAGTCTGTGAAGATCTGTAGTATAGCCATACTTTCCTGTCTCTAAAAATTCTGAAACATTAGGACAACCTGAAGAACTTGTATACGAATACTGTGGAAAAAATTCAGATCATTATCGTGCTCCAGTGAAAAACTAAAATACCTGTACTGGAGTCAAAAGTTTCTGTTTTGGTTTAGCATCAATTCTACTCATCTTGTGAGTCATCCCAAAGGCTTTACTTCGCACTTTATTGAAATAAAAGACACAAAACATGATTACTACAGTATCTTAATCATGTGAACACACAAAAACAGAAAGTAAAAGTGTTGGGTTGTCTCCCAACAAGCGCTTTTCTTTAAAGCCTTTTAGCTAGGCATGATGATTTCAATGATGCTCACATAGGAATAGTATTTGAAACATGCAAGAGAGCATCATGAATGTCATGACAAGCACATTTAATTCTAACCCACTTCCTATGCATAGGGATTTTGTGAGCAAATAATTTATGGTAACAAGATTCAACTAGCATAGGAAGGCAAAATAAGCATAACTTTCAATCTTTCAACACATAAAGAGGAAACTTGATATTATTGCAATTCCTACAAGCATATGTTCCTCCCTCATAACAATTTTCAGTAGCATCATGAAGGAATTTCACAATGTAACTATCACATAAAGCATTATTTTCGTGATGCACAAGCATAGAATTTTCATTACTCTCCACATAAGCAAATTCCTTCTCATTCATTGTAGTGGGAGCAAACTCAACAAAATAACTATCATGAGACACTTGATTCACATAACCACGTGAAGGTTTGGTGCGTAAAAAGGTCAACGACCAACTCAGATCAAATACCCAACCCATTAGCATTTTATTAATGCGGGGCAAGCGCGACCCATGAAGTGCGGTCCCGTCGCCCCGTCTCGAGGATGTGTCGCAAGGGCCTCTCCTGCCCGTCCACGCCTCATCATCATCAAACCGTAGGTACCCCTCAGGGCCGACCCATCACCAACAGGTTTCCGTAACCAGGTCATAGTAACTGTGTGTATAAAACATCAAGATGGAACCTGAGGAATCACCCTCAAAGGGTCCCGCTCGATGAAACCGTCAAGGTGGACTTAGAGGAATCACCCTCGAGGGTCCCACACTTGAGGGGTTGCACGACAGAGTCATCGTCGAGAGTGGTGAAGGAGGAATGACCCTCGATAACCATGACCGACTAGCTGCACTACAGAGCTAGCATCATGAGTACTTCACGAGGTGTCACCCTCGGTACTTGATAGTAGCGTTGCAGAGTCGTACAACTAAAGGGGGGTGCGGTGATGTGAGGGGCCTGGCTTGTCGGTCGGTTGATCGAGTCTTCGAGTTGTCGAGTCGTCAAGTCATCGATGAAGAAGCAGGGGCAACTGGGACTAAGGGGTCACTGCGGATTCATTGATCAACCTATTCTAAGCAGTTGATATGATTGTAGGTATGGTAGCAGTTTATCAAAAACAGGCTATGCATCAGAAATAGGAGATAGCTAGTACAGTAGCAAAATCTAATGCAAGAGTGAGAGGGAAAGGAATGGGCGATATTGGAATGCTCAAGGGGGTTGCTTGCCTTGCTGCTCTGCAGCAAAGGCCTGATCGTCAACGGTGTAGTCGTACCCGGCAGCTCCGTTAGTCTCAGGGTCTACCGGAGAGAAGAGGGGGGAAGAAACAATAAATATAAAGCACAGATGCAACACGATGCATGACATGGCAATATGCAGAGCTAGGCATGCACTAACGCAGTACTACACGTTGCAGACGGATCGGAAGAATACCTGACGATATTTCCCGGGTCTCTTGCTATTACCGGACATATGATCGTAATGCTAAATGTCCATGTTCATCATGCTAGGAGCATGTGACAGACGAACGGACAGCGTATTCGGATTCATGGGATTTTTCTGATCAACTTTCATGTATAAATTATTTTCATCTGACTTACGGTTTATTTTACATTAATTTTTAAAGTTTTATAAATATTCTGAAATAAACATAGTTAAATTTAATTCAATAAATGCATTTATGATGTCAGCATGAGGTCATCATTGCATCAGCAGTCAACAATGCTAGTTGACTGGTCAAACTGACTGCTGGGCCCCACCTGTCATACTCTGTATAAATAACAGAGGGGTTTAATGAAACTAAATAAGGGGGCCCCACATGTCAGTGTCTCATTAGGTTAATTAATTAATTTTACTTAATTTAATTACTGGATTAGCCAGCTGACAGGGTTGGCCCACTTGTCATACTCACAGGGGGACTGGGACCCACCTATCATTGACTTGGACCGAGTCCAGTCAGCAGTTGACCAAGTCAACTGGTCAACCAGAGGCTCAGGGCCCGCTGGTCAGTGACCCTGCGGGTGGCCCCGGCCTGGCCACGTAGGCGGCGGCGGCGCTGGGCCGCCAGAGGAGCTCCGGCGAGCACCAGGAACCACGGCGGGGCTCGGAATGGCGGCGGCGGCATTCGGCCATCACGGGCGCGAGCAAACCAGCGACTAAACTGAGCATATTTTGCGCGGGATGGGCTCTACGCACGCACCGCAAGCGAACGGACTTGGCTACGGCTCCAAACGACCACCGAATGGTCGCTGGCATTGAGCATCCGCGGCGGCGGGATCGGGCTCACGTGGAACTACTGCTACGGTGACCTACGCGGGCTCAGGGAGCAGGAGAGCATGAGGAGTTTCTCACCGGCGTTGAGGGGAAGGCCCGATGCAGAGCTCGAAGCAGCGGAGGTGATGAATCGACCGGCGGTGTGTTGCGGGTCCGAGGAGGAAGAAGGAGACTGGCGACGGCGTGGGGGCTCACTGGCCTCGATCCAATGCTCCAGGAGGTCGAGGACGATGAGGCGGAGCTCAGGGACTTGTCCGAGAGGGAAGAGGAGGACGATGGCCGCGTCTCTTACCATGGCGCGGCCATGGATCCGTTCGGCCGAGCTCGAACGCGAGCGAGGAGAGGGACAGAGAGGGGGCTAATGGGTCCTAGGGTTTGCGGGATGGAGAGAGGGCGCCGTGGGGGTGTTCTTATCCTCACGTTAGCCCCTGGATGGCCGACAGCGCAACGATCGCCGTTCGGACGGCGCTGGCGCCATGGCCTCCCTTCCCCTGGCGCGAGGAGGAAGAAAAGGCCGGCGCTTGCTGGGCCGGGCCAGCCTGTAGCACTTGGGCTACAGTGCTCGGCAGTCTTTTTCTTTTATTTCTTTTTTTGTTTTCTGCTTTCTGTTTTTCTTTTCTGTTTCATTTTCTTTCTGCAATAATCTTCTTCAGCAAAAATTGTGACCTACTCCAAATAATACTTTCCAATATTCTGCATGGCCACATATAGTTTGAGGGATTTTGGAAATTGTTTGCATTTTCCAATTGAATTTAATAGCACATTAAAATGCAATTTGGTGCGGTTATAGATGGTGGGGTCCACACCATATATTTTGTGATGTTGTTTTCCTTAACATCATTTATTTGGTGACTTTCCACAAGTGTGCAACAATTTGTTCTTGTTGTTTGAGTAATTATTTTATCACAATAAAATTCAATGCCCCTTTAAAAGTGGAATTTGAAATGAGATATGAACTTCAACTTGATCATATCCTCTTTAGCAAAATGATTAGGCAATGATCATGGTCATCACTGTGCTTAATTACAATGATCATTGTAGCCAAAATCCAGGGTGTCACAACACTCCCCTACTAAAAAGAATTCGCGTCCCGAGAATTAAGAGGTAGAAGTAAGGGGGGGAAATCTGGTTAAGAAATTCTAACCAGTCTTCTTGTCTTTGTTGTTCTTCTCGAAGAAGTTGATCCCTTTCGTTGATATATTCATGTTTCTGCTTCAGGTCATCATGATGAAGTCGTCATCCTTCCTTCGGGATCTTCATCATCCTACGAATGAGATTAGAGGGAAAACTCTGGAAGAACGAATCTAAACAAAGCTGGGCATCTGACGGCGAACTCAGGGAGGAACACAAGATTTATTTCTCAAGTTAAGACTCGAGGAATCACTAAGAGCAAAATGCGACTGTGTAAAAGTTTCAAACGGGTAGGCAATCATTCGATGCCTGATCAGATGAAGAAAAGGGGGGGGGAGTTCTGAGCAACGAGAATAGATATCGCGTCTGATATTTAAAATAGATCATCCCTTGGACGGTGGCTCGGGAATTACAAACGAAGCCAAGTGCAAAGGATACTTTGGAATCAAAGATGTACAGGAGAGTCAGGTTTCGATCCTGTGGAACTGAGGGTTATGGGCCGACCATGTGGGTAAGAGCAGGAAGAGCGGTGACAACTTGCACGGTCATGAAAGAAGACGTGTCAGAGGATAGCTGGTCAGATATGTTGTCAACAACGTCGGTACCAAGGGCGGGGGACGAATAGAACCATTTTCCTGCTCGTTGAAACGAGGCGGACCAATAGGCAAAGTTCTCGTCCACCGGCGGTTACCGGAATGTTATCAACAATAGTAACATGGCCTTACTGACAGAATTGATCACCGAGGTGTTTACCTAAACAGAGAATTATTACTGCTTAGATCATATAATCTCAAGTAAGGTTAAATAGACCAATGGAAAGGAAAATGTGTTCATCACATTGAACAGACCACTGGAAAGGAAAATGTGTTTATCACATTAAACAGACCAATGGAAAGGAAAATGTGGTTATAGTCAAGTTTTAGGAGTATATCTTTCCCAAGGAAAAATCAGAGCATGATATACATGACAGGATAGCAAGTAGATAACCATTTAGGTAGGGGGGGAAGGAATTCATGACATTCCCATACAATGGCGTTTGGAAAATTGATCAAGAAACAATTAGCATTGAGCTTACATTATTCCTTTTGATGATCGATATACCACATCCATGCTTCGGGATAGCAATGATATGGTGTTTCGAGTAAAGGATGGAGTTTGGATACACAAAGGATCCAGTAAGAACAACTTATAAAATAAGTCTTACAATTCCCCCATGGAAGAATGGCAACCCTAACTGAACAAAGCATTATAACAATAGGTCATCCGGCCAGGTGTGCTAGCTACAACATCACCTTACCGAGTAATAAAGACCAAAGTTATAATTCTTGATAATGTTCCAACCATCATATCTGTCCGAGATTCAGATCTGGTTGGTGTCAGGATACTTCAGACAAAGAAGGCCTGAGGAGAAAAGGATGCAACACAGACCTACGAGATGATGTTGCAAGAATCTCGGAATGAACGACAGAAGCAAGACTAGAATCATTAGCCAGACTGCAAGACATATGAACACAAGGTCAATACATTCGTGCCCACATGGAAGTTTCTAGAATGGAATGCAATCAAGTTCTGGTTGGGGACCATCATAGAGGATATCAAAGTTCCATGTGTAAGTCTGGATTAGCTCTTACGAGGAACCTCTTTTCCCCCACCAAAACAATCAGTGACTTGGCGTGCTAGGAAATACATATGGGAGGAAGGTAGCAAATCTATCAAACCATAGAATACTTCGCACATGCAAGAATGAATTGGAACGATTCCAGAGGAAGCGAGACAAATTTTCTCGTAATCACGGCGGTAAAAATGCACGTGAACTTAGAGGAAACACTTCCTTTATCAAACATATTCTTCATGAGCTAGACACAAAGATAATGCTTTCAAGGTTTCCAACACTAGCTTAAATGTCCATCATGAACCATGAAGAAGATGAGGATGTGGCTGATGGGCTCAGCAACAATTCGTCGAGATTCCCACAAAGATGGATCTCCACGATTGAGTGAACAAGGTGATAGCATTGGTCAAACCAGATGATACCACGAGGTATGCCCGAGGGAAACACCCACAATTAAACATTAATCGAAAGGTGCAACCAAAATCCGTACTAACTAATATGACCAATGTTAGAATGTTGATTCAACAGCCAACACACTAAGGATGGACTTATTGTTCATTAACCCCAAGGTCATAGAGTTGCTATGCCATAAGTGCTGAATTTACACATCACAGTCCATTTGTCAGTATCCCGGTTAGAAACAACACGGGAACAAAGAAATGAAAGGTGATGGCAAGGATGTCGCCAACGACAACACCAATTACCACGGACAAGGATGCCACCCTCATCATAAATTTAATTGATATCCTGGAAGAGCCCAAAATGCTGATGAGGATCACGACACATTTGTCGAGAAGTCTCTTGAAGATGTAATCGATCAGCGACGACATCAAGCAAAGAAATGATGAAGCGAAGGGTGGTCGGAACCACAGTTTAGAGTTCTAGATCAGAGTCGAAATTGCCTTCAAGACAACCAACATGACGTTGCAAACTCGATGTAAGCTTAGAGTACTGTTGGAATTGTGTTCCGGGAATGAAGGATATAAATAGCATGGTCAAGCCTTAGCATGACGACGATGATGTAGCCAAACAGCTTGGAAAGACATGATCGAGCACAAACTCATAAGCAAAGAAGATTACTAAGAGTTGTTGAATCGCAATGCGGACTCGATTCAATTATCGGTGTCCTTGAGTGTCCAACAACTCAGAACACGAGGAAACTGGAATCAGTGAAGGAAAACATAGCTGATGAGGAGCTTATAAGAAGCTATGCAGCTCCATGATTTTCTCGAGATACTAGGGGTAATACTCGGATGTAGATCAGAATTAAAGCTTGGACCGATGTATTGATCCGCAGAAGACAGGTGCTTAAACTGGTCTGAAAATGGGATCAAGGAAGAACAGTCATGGTCGGAACCACGGTTGTAAAGTATCAAATCAGGTTGTAGCTTTGAAAGATTATCCGGCAAAACACCAGAAGAGTAGGACTCGTGAAAACTCTTGAGTTCACACGAATTAAGGAAGGCATAGGTTCAACCCATCGGGGCATCTTAGGAACATATACCACAAGCTTCAAGAGTAATTAACACATGCTTGACAAAAGAGCATGGCTGACAAAAGCATAGGATACAACTTACCAAAGGGAGAAGACATAATTTACCAATGGCATCATGCATCGGGGGAAGAACTCACAAGGATTTTGCAGGTGAAGGATGCTGTCGGATAATAACCCAACACTGGGTCTGGCAGTCCACAAAGGACCTGATGTGAGTATCGGTACCCAATCAGAGGGAGAAAGAATGCAAGGCATCAGATCATAGAACATCCAAATAATTTGATGCTTAAATAACCAAAGGAATTAAGATTTCCAAATTGATGTATCGGAAACAGATGTTCCGATCAAATACAAGTAAGATGAAAGGACTTAGATGGGCAATCAATCAAGGTTGATTTGTCGGGAACCAACTCATGTTTGGAAAGACGTTTGAGCCGAACGGATAATATATGATAACAACTGATGGCTGCGTGCATAAACACACAGGTTGAATCAATAAAATCAAATGAAAACCACAAAGGATTTACTTAATATTGCTAGCCATATGGAAATAACCATAATGCAAGCAGAAGAGAAAGGTCAAGAGCAAAAGGCTACTGAGGATTACGGAAGATCGAATAGCGTTTCAAAGAATTCTGAGAAACACATGATCAACCAAGGAAGAACGAATCTCCGGTAAGATATCTTGATGTACCTTGTAATAACAAGAGCAATTGGATATGAAAGTATGAGCGACAATTGCATGTAGTAATCCATAGGGGTTGACGGTGGAAGGGAATCGCAAAAGAGATGAGCACAAGTTCTCGGGAGAACATCGGAGAGTATGTTCGAAGTCTTCTGATGAATCGAGCCATCGTCTGAAATGAGGGGCTCTCCGGGAGGAGTAGTTACGAGAACCTAGAGTTAGAGTTAGCAAAATCTTTAACCCGAAAGAGAAGAGAGATCAGAACCCAGAGTATAGACGAGGAATAAAAGATCCTAATACCACCCGATTGAGAAGTGGGCCCGTAAGCCACACAACAATGTTAGTAAAAGTTTTTCAATGACTAGACTCAACTTCGGCCAAGGAGTTGGAAAGGGGGCTACCTACAGGCAGTCGGCTCTGATACCAACTTGTGACGCCCCCAATTTCGACCGTACGCTAATCAAACACGCAATGCGTACGACCAAGATTAGGGACTCACTGATTGATATCACAACACAACACTAGACACAAATTAAAGTCATACAGCTTCATATTACAAGCCAGGGGCCTCGAGGGCTCGAATACAAAGCTCAACAAGCATGAGTCAGCGGGAGCGAATAATATCTGAGTACAGACATAAGTTAAACAAGTTTTGCCTTAAGAAGGCTAGCACAAACATAAGTAGCGGATCGAAAGAGGTGAGGCCTCCTGCCTGGGAGCCAACCTAACTATTCCTGAGCGTCGGCATTCTCCACGTAGTAGTAGGCTCCAGCGGTGGTGTAGTAGTCGTCTCTGGTGTAATCCATCTCCTGCGCTCCATCGTCTGAACGTAGAATCGTATCGAGGGGGAAAGAGAAAGCAAAGCAGCGGTGAGTACTCATCCAAAGTACTCGCAAGACTGACATCAGAACTATGCTTAGTATGCATTCAGTATCAAGGAATGGGTTTATATCTAGACTGACTGCGGAAAGCAAGAATAGGGGGAAAGCCTAGTCCTATCGAAGACTAGCATCTTCAGCATCTTGCAGCATTAGAAGAGAGTTGACTGGTATCTCATATATAGTCATATTATTGTAGCAATTTTATTAAGTAACCACGCCCAGAGATTCTTCCTCAACTCCCTGTGAGGAAGCAATCCCGGAGCCAACATTCATTTCAATTTAAAGTCACAATTATAGTTGTAGAAGGTCAAGGTACAACTCCAAGTCGTCCTGTTACCGTGGACACGGCTATTCGAATAGATGAATTCATCCCTGCAGGGGTGCACCGCATTTCCAACACGCTTGATCACCTCCGGCCGTACACACTTTCCTGGGTAATGCCCGGCCTCGGTATTTCAACACGTCGTCGCCCCACCTAGACTCAACAGAGAGGCTAGCCCGCCGGTCTAAATCCTAAGCGCGCAGGGGTCATGGGCCCAATCACCCTTTGCACTCCTACACGATGCGAGTGCGGCCGAGGTCAGCCCTAGCACACTCTTGTCCAAGAGCTGTACTGTCCAGGCCACTCGGGCGCGCGCCGCTCCATTGCTGACGTCTGAAGAGCTTCGGCTGATACAACGACGCTGAGTACCCATAACTTCTCCCACGTGAAGGTTTGGTGCGTAAAAAGGTCAACGACCAACTCAGATCAAATACCCAACCCATTAGCATTTTATTAATGCGGGGCAAGCGCGGCCCATGAAGTGCGGTCCCGTCGCCCCGTCTCGAGGATGTGTGGCAAGGGCCTCTCCTGCCCGTCCACGCCTCATCATCATCAAACCGTGGGTACCCCTCAGGGCCGACCCATCACCAACAGGTTTCCGTAACCAGGTCATAGTAACTGTGAGTATAAAACATCAAGACGGAACCTGAGGAATCACCCTCAAAGGGTCCCGCTCGATGAAACCGTCAAGGTGGACTTAGAGGAATCACCCTCGAGGGTCCCACACTTGAGGGGTTGCACGACAGAGTCATCGTCGGGAGTGGTGAAGGAGGAATCACCCTCGATAACCATGACCGACTAGCTTCACTACAGAGCTAGCATCATGAGTACTTCACGAGGTGTGACCCTCGGTACTCGATAGTAGCGCTGCAGAGTCGTACAACTAAAGGGGGGTGTGGTGATGTGAGGGGCCTGGCTTGTCGGTCGGTTGACCGAGTCTTCGAGTCGTCGAGTCGTCGATGAAGAAGCAGGGGCAACTGGGACTAAGGGGTCACTGGGGATTCATTGATTTTTGAAAGGTAGCAGGTGCATTACATAAACCAAAAGGCATATGTCTATAAGCATAAGTTCCAAAAGGACACGTGAAATTAGTTTTCTCTTGATCTTCTTTTGACAGAGGTATTTGAGAAAACCAGAATATCGATCAAGGAACAAAAGTGTGTATGCTTAGATAATCTTTCTAAGATTTGATCAATAAAAGGCAAGGGGTAATGATGTTTTCTAGTAGCTTTGTTTAGTTTCCTGAAATCGATTACCATCTTATAACTAGTTACAATCCTTCATGGGATAAGTTCTTTGTTATCATTAGGAACGACGGTGATGCATCCTTTCTTAGGAACACAATGAATAGGACTTACACATCTACTATCAGCTATGGGATAGATTATACCTGCCTCCAGAAGCTTTAGTATCTCAGTTCTTACCACTTCCTTCATTTTAGGATTCAGACGACATTGATGATCAATGACAGGTTTAGCATCCGGTTCGATATTAATCTTATGCTGACAGAGACTAGGACTAAGAGCATCTCCAGCCGTTCGCCGCCCCCCCCCCCAAGGGCACTAAATAGCGCCTCCTAGGGGCTAACGGCGAAATTTTCGTCGTGGGGGCGCTCGGGTTCCCAACCGCCAACCCAAGTTGGCCCCCAGATGCCGATTTTCAAATCCAAATCCGGCCCAAATTCGACAAAAATGACTCAATTTTGGACGAAATATAGGAGGTTTCATTCATATTTATACATATTTAAAGACATACATGAAAAACTAAAAAAAATACGCCGCCGCAGCCCCGAGCCTAGTTCATGCCGAGGAGTTGGTAGAAGGCGGTCTAGTCACCACCGTTGTCGTCGTCGTCGTTGCCGCCTTCGCCGTCATCCTACGCGCCACTATCCTTGTTGCAGCCCTGCCCTGGATCACCGCTGCGGACGGGGTCGGTCGACGCGGGCTCCTCCTCGTCGTTGTCGGAGAGGACGATGATGCTGCCCTCTTCGCGGCCGCGGTGCCGCTTGGCGATATCTTCCAGAGCGCGGCGCTGGCACTCCATCTCCTCCCGCACATAGTCGTTGCGCGACAATTTGAGTCCGGTGTCAAGGGCGGCGGCCATCTCCACGTGTTCTTGGTTGATGCCCACGGGCGTCCCCGGCTTCTTCCTCGACCTGACCAGGCAAAGGTGGCCGCGGGGAGGTGAAAGGTGGCGGCGGCCCTCGTTTATGATGAGGTTGCCGCCGCGGCTGCACCGGCGCTCCGGCGTCTCCTCGGGCTCGGACTTGACAGCGATGAGCGGTGTCGTACCAGAGGAGCGGGAACCAGAGGATGAGGAGGATGACCCCGCCATGCACCTCGGCAGCCATGAGCTCCCGCTTCGGCGTGAGTACGATGGTGCCGGGTACTCCAACGGCGGCTCGTTGCCTCCCTCGATGTGCTCGAGGATGGCATGGAGCGTGCACCTGGGGAAGCCCCACCATTGACGGCGGCCATCGAAGTTGTGGCGCCCCCTTGGCATCAGAGCGCCGTTGGTGGAAGCCAGCTGGTTGGCGTGGCGGCGCTGGAAATACGCCGTCCACAGGGGCAGGTTGTCGGAGGTGTACCTCTGTTGCTGCCGCGCTTCCTCCGGCAAAGACGCCGGGATCCGCACGATCTCGCTGTGGCGTTCCACGTCGGAGGGCGGTGGGGGCATGGGGACGCCACCGGCGCTCAGCCTCCAACCACTCGGCACGCGCATGTCGGGCAGCGCCGGCTAGTTGGCCTCATGGAGAATGCGTGCCCACCACTCGTGCAGCGACCGGCGGCCGAAGCCGTTGGCAGCCGCTCCATCATCGGGGAATGTTTTCGGTGGTGAAGGCGAGAGAGATGGGGAGATGGGGATGGAGGCGGGTGTGCGGTGAGCAGTGGTGAGACACGGCTTTTATAGCGGGGGAAGGGCGGGAGCGGTGTGTACGCATGACGGGAAAGGGCGGGACACGCGGCGGCTCGCCATCACTTCGCCGCTAGACCTTAGAAACCGGAGCATTGAACCGGCGCTGGAGCCAAGGCGATGAGGACGACGAAGGTTCTCGGCGACGCCCAGTCGCTGACTCGGCGGGTCCATGCGGGAGGAATTTGGCGCGGTTTGTTTTTGCGCCAAATTTCTTTCCCCGGTGCCCCAGGCGCCCTCCAGCGCGCTGGGTTCGGCCTGGGTCCGCCGGCCCCAATTCCGGCCCTGGCCGACGAAATTTGGGCTCCTGGGGCGCGACTGGGCCATTTTTTTGATTCGGCGATAAAAAGGGGGCAGGGGCCTGTTGGGGGCTGCTGGAGATGCTCTAATGCCCTCAAGATCATCGAGAGTATATCCAATAGAAACTCGGTGCTTCTTCAGAGTTCTGAGTAATCTCTTTTCTTCATGCTCTGAAAGGTTAGCACTAATAATAACATGATATATCTTCTTATCATCAAGATAGGCATATTTTAATGTATTAGGTAATTTCTTTAATTCAAACATGGGATCTCCCTTAGGTGGGGGAGGATCTCCTAAGATGTCAATAGGCAAATGTGTTTAAGAATAGGTGCTTGCCTAAAGAATATCCCATCTATTTCATTCCTTTCATTCATATGCATATCATTTTCTGGTCTAGCAAATATTGTTCTAACTGATCAGTAGGAGGCACGACAATACAAGCAAGGCCAATATTTTCATATTTACTAGACAGTTCTTTCTCATGTGGTTGTCTACTAAACTTAGAGAAATTAAATTCATGAGACACATCACCGAAACTCAGTTTAACCTTTTCTGTAACACAATCAATTTCAGCATTAACAGTATTTAGGAAAGGTCTACCAAATATAACGGGACAAAATTTATCTTGTAGTGTACCAAGTAGTAAGAAATCAGAAGCGTATTTGATTTTTCCACACAAGACTTCAACATCTCGAACAATCCCATGTGGTGAAATAGCATCTCTATTTGCAAGTTTAATACTAACATCGATGTCTTCCATCTGAGAGGGTGCTATATCATTCGTAATTTCTTGATATACGGTAAAATGAATAGCACTCACACTAGCACCCATGTCACATAAACCATGATAACAATGATCTCCAATTTAAACAGAAACAATAGGCATGCTAATAATGGGTTTATTCTTATCCAGCACATCGTGTTCGTTTTTAGTAGGTTTTGCGATTCTAGCAGCCTCATCGCAGAAGTAAATGACCTGCCCATCGATATTATCAACCAAGAGATCTTTAATCATCGCAATATTAGTTTAGAAATTTATTTGTTCAAAAGGTTTGGATGATGTAACATTGCTTTTATTAACCACAGTTGTAGCCTTAGCATGTTCCTTAATCCTAACATGAAAAAGGTGGTTTCTCAATGAAAGTAGTGGGCACCAATGGATCAACATTGTAGATAATTGTTTCATCTTTAGCAATAATAGGTTCCTCTAGCATTTTTTCAATGGGTGGATGATATTTAAACAACTGCTCCTCGGGGAGATCAACATGAGCAGCAAAAGTTTCACAAGAGCAAGTTACTATCTCAGAGTCAAGTCCATATTTAGCGCTAAACTTATGAAAACTATAGGTTTCCATAAAAGATTGAACATAATCAAAATCATGTTTTATACCTGACTCTTTACCTTCGCTGAGCTCCCAATCTTCAGATTTCTGTTTAATTCTTTCCAAAATATCCCACACTGGTGCAGCGACGTGCTATACAAACAGTTTTTAACCCCTTTCCGTGACGTACTTTGAAAATGTCGCCTTGCATGTGTGGGCCATAGGGGGGTCCATCCCACATGACACAGAACAATCGTCGGCGATGGTGTCCAACGAACGCAAACGTTTGGCAAAACTAAGCATATGGGATGTCCGTATCTATCACAAATGAGAGTCACCGGTGAACCGTTTGAGATATGGTGGACTTCCCATATGTCCCATCCTTGCAACTTGTGTGAGATCACACTAATATCACAAACACTTATATTGAACGAACCGTTGGCGATATTTAACTAAGATGATAATTTAACCGTCATACAAGTACCGGATAGGTTTAAGAAATGTCTAAATATCATACTCGCGTCCGACAGGATAAGTATCGCACACGCTATTCTCTGGTCCAATGTTTGCGATGCATACTACATCATAAATAGTTTATCATTTTAAACTGTGTGCGACAGAGATTCTATCACCAACATTGAATTCGGTTGCACCATTCATTATATTATCTGAAATCACACACAGTTTGCAAACGACAACTGTGTGCATGGGCGCACACGTTTTCTATCGGTGAAACATGTCGGATCATGAGGTATATCACAAATGCTGAGACTTACAGACCGTGTTCGGCGTCATGACCCACAGAGCATTTTAATTTATTTTAATCGCTACAATTTTAAATTGTAGAGAATTTTAATTTGAAAGTAGGGAGTAGCTTTTTACATATACATAGATAGGTACATCAACCAATGCATTATTCCATTCACAGGTACATACGTTCAAGAATTACGTCAACGAAAGAATTACATAAGCACCAAATAAAGAATGATGAACGATGGTTGAATACTTGTATTTAAGACGGCAAAGAAAGAGGCAAAAGATATTCTGATTCCTGTAAAAGGTGAAGCGGAATGCCTGTAGTGTGCCCTCCTCCATGTCGTATGCACACATGACTCTAGCCCAATCCCTTTTGATGCCCAACCGCCCATCCTTCATATCTTCATGACTTCTAGGTAGTCATTCTAGTCTGGTAGAAATACATGTACATTTGCATGTCCAACAATCATGTAGTTTGAGAGGTGATCTTGGGTAGACTGCGTTGGGAACCACTGCAAAGGAAAAAGATACAAAGATTGTCATCTAACAACTCATTATGTGCAGTAAAAAGGGTACATAGTTCTGAGTTAATATACTTCATATCATTGTTGTCTTGGACAAACTATAAATAAATAGGTTAATTGCCACATTTTGACCCATTGTACTAGCAATCTTTATTAGTTACCTCACATGATGCTCTCTCCGTCCCACTATATAAGATCTAATTACATCCAATGCACGGACATATTTGATGTATTAGCGTCTTATATTATGGGGCGAAGGGAGTATAATATGGGAAAAAATATAGCCATCTGAACCAAAAACCATTAAAATAGGCATATGCTCACTACATCAGGCTTAACAACAACCAAATAAAGTCATTCATAATGGTATTGTTGAATTTGCATAGAACAAAACTTGTACTTAAACATCAAATTGTATAATTGAACATCACAGAGTGAAAAAAACAGGGGGTGTATTACCTACACCAGGCTTAACAGGAAATAAATATGGCCATTGAACTCGTATTAATCAAATTGTACTGGACATTGTGAATAACTAAATAAACAAGGCATATTGCAGCAACCAAATAGTCATTCATATCGGTATTGTTGAAATTGCATAGAACGTAACATGTGCTTTAACATCAAATTCTATGATTGAACATCACATTGTTAGAAAACCGAAATAAACAGGGGCATGTTAACTACACCTGCTTTAACAGGAACCAATTGTATGATTGAACAACCAAATCTAGCAATTGAAGCTGGACATATGTTCACTACAAACAACCAAAAACAAATAAACAAGGTATATGCTCACTACAGACAACCAAACAGAGGCGTTCGTGAAATTGAACTGAACAGTTCATACTCCAGCGTATGGCGCACTTGTCGACGACAAGTTGTCATCGTCAATGAGGCCTGACTTGGCAGCTGATGATGCCAAAATATCGCCATAGAACGTGACTTGCATAAATGACAAAAGGGTCTCGTTGGCGATGAAGGAAAATTCCTGACAGCAAAGGAGAGTAGATCAGATGCATACTACAAACAACCAAATATAGGTATATGCTAACTACAGACAACCAAACATAGGCAGTGAAATTGAACTGAACAATTCATACTCCACCATATCAAATTGCACTTTTGAACATTACAATTCATACTCCAGCATAGCAAATTCCTGACAGCAAAGCAGAGTAGATCAGAGGCATACTACAAACAACCAAATATAGCAATTGAAACTGGACAAATCATAACCACAAACCAATAAAAAACCTTTAAAGGAAGCATATGCTCACTACAACAGACTTAAAACTAACCAAACAATCATTCATATCAGTATTGTTGAAATTGCATAGAAGATAGAACGCACCATGTGCTTAAACATCAAATTGTATGATTCAACATCACATTGTGAGAAAACTGAAATAAACAGGGGCGTGTTAAATACACCAGCTTTAACAGGAACCAATTGTATGATTGAACAACCTAATCTAGCAATGAAACTGGACATATGTTCACTACAAACAACCACATATCATGCTAAACAAGGTATATGCTCACTACAGACAACCAAACGCTTCAGCAATGAAATTGAACTGAACAATTCATACTCCAGCATATCAAATTGTACTTATGAAAAATTCATACCCCTTGGAAGAGCCTGGGCTGGGGGTGCACACCGTGCGCTCCCTGTGGTGGCAGCGTAGCTCCTTGCCTTTGTAAGAGCACGTCTGCAAGGTGACGTCCCTGATGTCATGGATGGGCTATTTCCCCTTGGAAGAGACGGATAGGGCGCCCTTGTCGTCGTCATCGTCAATGAGGTCTGACTTGGCAGCTGACGATGTCGAGCCACCGCCACCAGAACGCAACCTTCAGAAATGACTAAAGGGTCTCGATGGCAATGAAGGCAAAATCCTGACAGCGAAGCAGAGTAGATCAGCGGCCCGGGGGGCATGGAGGAGATCCAAGGAGGTTGAACCCGAAGGGGTGGGGGTGCGTCACTTAACCTATGTCATAGCCCGCGTCAATCCATCGCTGTCGACGAGCTCGATGTCGTAGCCGACTGCCGGGACATACAGACATGCGTGAGCCCGCTTATTAAAATCCTCGGGTCAGTCATTGTACTGAGCTTCCCCGGGGGGTCTCGGCGGCCACCTCGCCCTCGTCCAGTGGACAGGCCTCAAGATACCTCTTTTTGGCCATTCGCTCCTCCAGCTCCACGGGAAGCATAGCCGGGCTGAGGCAGCAACGCTATGGAGTGTGGGTGAGGATGGGGACGGGGATCTACGGCAAAGAGGGTGCTTTGCAGGCCGAAACTACGGGGTGGACCAGAGTTGTGCCTGCATTCGACATCGAGGAGCACTACAGTCGATTGCACGGACGACTCTAGTCCAACCCCCTTGTGATGGATCATCATGAGGACTTCGAGATAGTCACGGGAAGGGCTGCAGAAGATGACGGTGGAGTCGGGGGCGACGGCGGCGGGGGCGACGGCGGCGGGCTAGCTAGGGTTTGAGCGAGGGAGAGGAGTAGTGCGTGCGGGAGTGGAGGTTTTCCTTTTTTTACGTAATCTGAGCAGAGGTTTTGTGGTGGGGGGCAGGTGGTGTTTGAGGAAATGCTGCGCGGCTACTGGAAATTTTACTAGGCGGGAATGCCAGGATGCCGGGGCTACTGAAAATTTAGATTACGGGATTGAAGCGGCGCGGCCAGGGCGGGATTAACAAACATCGCACACAGCAGAAACATAATAAGTCTGTGCTATCAAATAGGAAAAACCCGCGGAACCGCCATTTTTCAAATGGCTCAAGGTGTTAGATATTTTTACGAGGGAAGTCTCGTCAAACCCAATCGTTTCCGGCGCCCGCCAGTGGAATGTGCTGATGTGCCAGCGGCGGAGGAAATGGTTTCTGTTGAGTGTACAATCGCAAGGGGTTATTACATTCGAATCGTTTGCTATTTACTCCTAGAATAATAATATATAGGAGCATTTCGTCAAAAAAAATTGCGGGAAAGGGGTCAGAACACAAACACGCCTGCATGTGGAACAAAAACATGTATGCAGAGGGTGGTTTGATCGTTCATAATACCCAATGCGCAACTTTGATGTGGCACATTTCTCCTCTGTCGCCACTTCGTGTCGGTGGAGGGGGAATCCTAGCCAAGAATACATGCCCCCAAACAGGTCTTGCGTATCACTCATGCCGTAACACGGAAATGAAACACACATGAATCCAGCATGGTCAAACCACCCCATCTCTTTTCCGGTCAAAGGTGGACTATGGCCCATGCGCCTCGCAACACGGACATCCCGACCAAAGAATCAACATTTTGGTCAAACCTCTCCTGTTGTCGGTCAAAAGGATGGACATCCACCGAGGCCCATGAATGGGCGTGACGCCAATAACCACGCGATGGAGTGTCGAAGACAGCCATCACCTGTTGGTGGTGCAAACATATGTACGGAAATGTTGTGTTTGCGTTTGAATTCATTAATATGCACCTCATGTGCGACTTTGATGTGTCACATGCTTTGGAACAGGATAGATCCCCCCCCCCCCGAGCGAGTGCTCATGACGCGTACAACTAGTATGGCGTGCGTCGATGGGAACGATTGATGTCTACTACGCAACTTTATTCTTGTAGATTCTTGTTGGGCCTCCAAGCGCAGAGTTTTGTAGGACAGTAGCAAATTTCCGTCAAGTGGATGACCTAAGGTTTATCAATCCGTGGGAGGTGTAGTATGAAGATCGTCTCTCTCAAACAACCCTGCAATCAAATACAAGAAATCTCTTGTGTCCCCAACACACCCAATACAATGGCAAATTGTATAGGTGCACTATTTCGGCGAAGAGATGGTGATACAAGTGCAATATGGATGGTATATATAGGTTTTTGTAATCTAAAAATATAAAAACCGCAAGGTAACAAATAGTAAACAGCGAGCAAATGGTATATTAATGCTTGGAAACAAGGCCTAGGGTCCGTACTTTCGCTAGTGCAATCTCTCAACAATGCTAATATAATTGGATCACATAACCATCCCTCAACGTGCAACGAAGAATCACTCCAAAGTTCTTATCTAGCGGAGAACATAAGAAGAAATTGTTTGTAGGGTATGAAACCACCTTAAAGTTATCCTTTCCGATTGATCTATCCAAGAGTTCGTACTAAAATAACACCAAATTATCCTTTCCGATCAATCTATCTAGAGTTCGTACTAAAATAACACCAAATGATACACATTAACTAACTCTAATGTCACCTAGATACTCCAATGTCACCAAAAGTATCCATGAGTTAATTATACGATATGCATCAAACAATTTCCGATTCATAATACTCAATCCAACACAACGAACCTCAAAGAGTGCACCAAGATTTCTATCAGAGAACATGGCATGAAAACGTGCAATCAACCCCTATGCATAGATACCCTAGGTCACCGGAATCCGCAAGTAGATGCCTCAACATATATCAAGTGAATCAATAGAATATCCCAATGTCACTACGGGTATCCCACGCAAGACATACATCAAGTGTTCTCAACCAAAATATTCAATCCAACATAACGACATCTCATAGGGAAAGATTCAATTCATCACAACATGATAGCAAGGGAATAACACCATGTGATCCGACTATATTAACAAAGCCCGTGATACATCAAGATCGTGACATCTCAAGAACACGAGAGAGAGAGATTGAACACATAGCTACTGGTACATACCCTCAGCCCCGAGGGTGGACTACTCCCTCCTCGTCATGGCCTCCGGCGGGATGATGAAGATGGCCATCGGAGACGATCTACACTCTTCGGCAGGGTACTGGAATGCCTCCAGATTGGTTTTTCGTCCATACAGAGAGTTGCGGCAGTGGAACTTCTCGTCTAGGGTTATTTCTGGGGCTTTCTGAATATATAGGATTTTTGGGCGTCGGTTTCACGCGAAGATGGGCCACGAGTGGACCACAAGACACCAGGGCATGCCAGAGGGGCCTGGCGCACCCTGGTGGGTTGTGCCCACCTCGTGGCTCTTCTGGCCCTCCAACGAAGCTTCTAGTGCCTCTTTTGTTCCAAAAAAATCATCAAAAAGTTTCGTTGCATTTGGAGAACTTTGATTTCTGCACAAAAAACAACACCATGGTAGTTATGCTGAAAACAGCGTCAGTCCGGGTTAGTTCTTAATAAATCATGTAAAGTGCATCAAAACCATATAAAAGTATTGTAAACATAGGCAATCATGGCATGAATACTTCATAAATTATAGATACGTTGGAGATGTATCAGCATCCCTGAGGGAGTCCTGGTTTAAGTGGGTCCTCGGGAGGCCGACCTATCTATTATAGGCCGGACTGTATGGGCCGTTCGCCGGACATTGGACTGATGTAAGACCCAGACTCCAGAAAGGAAGCTTCTAGAATCGTGGCGTTCCCTCCACGTTTGAAGTAGTAAATAGGCATGTTTATCCCTTCGACGTGTAACCGACCATGTGTAAACCCTAGGGACCCCTGGCGTCTATATAAGCTGGAGGGTTTTAGGTTGTAGAACAACAGAACTCATCTAGGGTTTTAGCTACTTGATCTCGAGGTAGATCAACTCTGTAATCCCCATACTATCAATATAATCAAGCAGGACGTAGGGTATTACCTCCATAGGAGGGCCCGAACCTGGGTAAAACCTTGTCCCCTTCGTCTCCTGTTACCATCGTTCCTAGTCTCACAGTTCGGGAACCCCTACCCGAGATCCGCCGGTTTTGACACCGACATTGGTGCTTTCATTGAGAGTTCTGCTGTGATCGCCAGAAGGAATCGATGGCTCGCCTAGTCATCAGCGAAGGGGTCCGCAATACGGGCACTTTTGTCCCTGGACAGATCTTCGCTTTCGGCAGCATTGTGTTGCACGCCGACCCGACCGGCCATCTAGGCCACGTCGGAAGTTTCGCCCCTGATCAAGAAGTCAGATTCGGGAACTTAGAGTTCTCCGTAGACTCTCGAGGCGATCTATCACTAGCCGGGCTCGCAGTCTCGCCTGCCACGCCCGAAGACTCTGAGGCTTTAACCCCAGATCCATCTTTCGGCTCTGCCCACGGGATCTACCCCGGCGAGGGCCCGACACTCAGCCCGGACCCGGTCATAATGCCCGGCGTCCGGACGTCTGTTATTGCCGAACACTTTCCCTGCGCGGACGCATCGGAGGTTCACTCCGGAAGCTCTGGGCAGACCGGCCCGATCGAGCTCTCGATACTCAACGAGGCTCTAGATCGGATCTCGTCGATGAAGATTACCGACGACCCAAACCCGATCTGCACCAGGCCGACCCGGGGCGAGGCGTCGCTCAGCTTCTGCACCAGGCCGAAGTAGCTGCCCGGCAGTGGCTCGTTGGGCCATAGCCGGATGCAGAGATCCTTCATGGCCGGCTCCGCCATCCGGTGTAGCTCCATCAGCTGTTTCAGCTGCTCGATAAGGAGAGGAGAGCGCTCGGGGGCTTCGAACTGTGCCCAGAATAGCCGAGCTTAATCTCCTTCTCCCCGCGAAGCATAGAACTGCTTTGCGTCCGCCATGCTCTTCTGGAAGTCCGAGCAGGTGCATGGGGAACGCTATACTTGGGGAAGCAACTCGAACTTGCTATCCCCGAAGATACACTGCAATGAATACGGCTTACCATCCATGATAGCTTTGGCCTGGCTGACCTCCTCTTCAAAAGACCGCCTATCCACCCGCTCCTTTTGGAGATTAGTTTTAAAGGTGGATAGTTCGGCAGCTTGCTCCTTGCCCTTGCGCTCCAGGTCCTCGCACTTTTGCCCGGCGTCCTTGAGCTCCTGTTGGATTTCCTCCACCCGAGCCTCGTGCTTGTCACTAGTGGCTCTTAGGGCAGAGAGCGCGGTAGCCGCTTCTTTGGCCGCCGCCTTCTCCACTGCAGCCTCCTGCTTCGCCTTCTCAAGTTCGACCTTGAGCTTCTCAATCTCCTTCGCCGAGGCTGCATAAGCATCGACTTACATCCAGAAACCGTGTTGATAGTACGGTAAAGAAGAGTTTTCATACTCTAATCTGGCTTACCTTGCGCCTCGTCGAATCTCTTGTTTAGAGCGTCAAGTTCGTCTTCGGAGCTCTTGAGCTTCCGATTTAGCTCATCTAGCTCGGCAGCGTTAGTTGCCGCTACCGTCGACGAAGCTTGTAACAAACAAAATCATATAACGTTACAGGGGTTTACAACTTCCGAACTGTCACTAAAATGATCCTGTGTCCGGTCCTTTTAAGGGCTGATAGAACGATCCGAACACATATTGTCCTATGCACAGTTCGGATAAGGATCTATGTTTGACCCCCACGTATGTTTTTCAAACTCACCTAGGGCTCGAGGGCTGCCATGTATATAATCATAACTCACAAAAAATAATACTTCATAAAGTAGAGCATTACATGGCTTACCTGGAAGCCTGTCAGGAGACCATTGAAGGCCTCCTTCAGTCCGTGGTCTACGGACTGAATGCTCTGCAATACCACACCCATAAGGGTACGGTGCTCACCGTGCGCTCCCTGTGGTGGCAGCGTAGCTCCTTGCCTTTGTAAGAGCACGTCTGCAAGGTGACGTCCCTGATGTCATGGATGGGCTATTTCCCCTTGGAAGAGACGGATAGGGCGCCCTTGTCGTCGTCATCGTCAATGAGGTCTGACTTGGCAGCTGACGATGTCGAGCCACCGCCACCAGAACGCAACCTTCAGAAATGACTAAAGGGTCTCGATGGCAATGAAGGCAAAATCCTGACAGCGAAGCAGAGTAGATCAGCGGCCCGGGGGGCATGGAGGAGATCCAAGGAGGTTGAACCCGAAGGGGTGGGGGTGCGTCACTTAACCTATGTCATAGCCCGCGTCAATCCATCGCTGTCGACGAGCTCGATGTCGTAGCCGACTGCCGGGACATACAGACATGCGTGAGCCCGCTTATTAAAATCCTCGGGTCAGTCATTGTACTGAGCTTCCCCGGGGGGTCTCGGCGGCCACCTCGCCCTCGTCCAGTGGACAGGCCTCAAGATACCTCTTTTTGGCCATTCGCTCCTCCAGCTCCACGGGAAGCATAGCCGGGCTGAGGCAGCAACGCTATGGAGTGTGGGTGAGGATGGGGACGGGGATCTACGGCAAAGAGGGTGCTTTGCAGGCCGAAACTACGGGGTGGACCAGAGTTGTGCCTGCATTCGACATCGAGGAGCACTACAGTCGATTGCACGGACGACTCTAGTCCAACCCCCTTGTGATGGATCATCATGAGGACTTCGAGATAGTCACGGGAAGGGCTGCAGAAGATGACGGTGGAGTCGGGGGCGACGGCGGCGGGGGCGACGGCGGCGGGCTAGCTAGGGTTTGAGCGAGGGAGAGGAGTAGTGCGTGCGGGAGTGGAGGTTTTCCTTTTTTTACGTAATCTGAGCAGAGGTTTTGTGGTGGGGGGCAGGTGGTGTTTGAGGAAATGCTGCGCGGCTACTGGAAATTTTACTAGGCGGGAATGCCAGGATGCCGGGGCTACTGAAAATTTAGATTACGGGATTGAAGCGGCGCGGCCAGGGCGGGATTAACAAACATCGCACACAGCAGAAACATAATAAGTCTGTGCTATCAAATAGGAAAAACCCGCGGAACCGCCATTTTTCAAATGGCTCAAGGTGTTAGATATTTTTACGAGGGAAGTCTCGTCAAACCCAATCGTTTCCGGCGCCCGCCAGTGGAATGTGCTGATGTGCCAGCGGCGGAGGAAATGGTTTCTGTTGAGTGTACAATCGCAAGGGGTTATTACATTCGAATCGTTTGCTATTTACTCCTAGAATAATAATATATAGGAGCATTTCGTCAAAAAAAATTGCGGGAAAGGGGTCAGAACACAAACACGCCTGCATGTGGAACAAAAACATGTATGCAGAGGGTGGTTTGATCGTTCATAATACCCAATGCGCAACTTTGATGTGGCACATTTCTCCTCTGTCGCCACTTCGTGTCGGTGGAGGGGGAATCCTAGCCAAGAATACATGCCCCCAAACAGGTCTTGCGTATCACTCATGCCGTAACACGGAAATGAAACACACATGAATCCAGCATGGTCAAACCACCCCATCTCTTTTCCGGTCAAAGGTGGACTATGGCCCATGCGCCTCGCAACACGGACATCCCGACCAAAGAATCAACATTTTGGTCAAACCTCTCCTGTTGTCGGTCAAAAGGATGGACATCCACCGAGGCCCATGAATGGGCGTGACGCCAATAACCACGCGATGGAGTGTCGAAGACAGCCATCACCTGTTGGTGGTGCAAACATATGTACGGAAATGTTGTGTTTGCGTTTGAATTCATTAATATGCACCTCATGTGCGACTTTGATGTGTCACATGCTTTGGAACAGGATAGATCCCCCCCCCCCCCCCGAGCGAGTGCTCATGACGCGTACAACTAGTATGGCGTGCGTCGATGGGAACGATTGATGTCTACTACGCAACTTTATTCTTGTAGATTCTTGTTGGGCCTCCAAGCGCAGAGTTTTGTAGGACAGTAGCAAATTTCCGTCAAGTGGATGACCTAAGGTTTATCAATCCGTGGGAGGTGTAGTATGAAGATCGTCTCTCTCAAACAACCCTGCAATCAAATACAAGAAATCTCTTGTGTCCCCAACACACCCAATACAATGGCAAATTGTATAGGTGCACTATTTCGGCGAAGAGATGGTGATACAAGTGCAATATGGATGGTATATATAGGTTTTTGTAATCTAAAAATATAAAAACCGCAAGGTAACAAATAGTAAACAGCGAGCAAATGGTATATTAATGCTTGGAAACAAGGCCTAGGGTCCGTACTTTCGCTAGTGCAATCTCTCAACAATGCTAATATAATTGGATCACATAACCATCCCTCAACGTGCAACGAAGAATCACTCCAAAGTTCTTATCTAGCGGAGAACATAAGAAGAAATTGTTTGTAGGGTATGAAACCACCTTAAAGTTATCCTTTCCGATTGATCTATCCAAGAGTTCGTACTAAAATAACACCAAATTATCCTTTCCGATCAATCTATCTAGAGTTCGTACTAAAATAACACCAAATGATACACATTAACTAACTCTAATGTCACCTAGATACTCCAATGTCACCAAAAGTATCCATGAGTTAATTATACGATATGCATCAAACAATTTCCGATTCATAATACTCAATCCAACACAACGAACCTCAAAGAGTGCACCAAGATTTCTATCAGAGAACATGGCATGAAAACGTGCAATCAACCCCTATGCATAGATACCCTAGGTCACCGGAATCCGCAAGTAGATGCCTCAACATATATCAAGTGAATCAATAGAATATCCCAATGTCACTACGGGTATCCCACGCAAGACATACATCAAGTGTTCTCAACCAAAATATTCAATCCAACATAACGACATCTCATAGGGAAAGATTCAATTCATCACAACATGATAGCAAGGGAATAACACCATGTGATCCGACTATATTAACAAAGCCCGTGATACATCAAGATCGTGACATCTCAAGAACACGAGAGAGAGAGATTGAACACATAGCTACTGGTACATACCCTCAGCCCCGAGGGTGGACTACTCCCTCCTCGTCATGGCCTCCGGCGGGATGATGAAGATGGCCATCGGAGACGATCTACACTCTTCGGCAGGGTACTGGAATGCCTCCAGATTGGTTTTTCGTCCATACAGAGAGTTGCGGCAGTGGAACTTCTCGTCTAGGGTTATTTCTGGGGCTTTCTGAATATATAGGATTTTTGGGCGTCGGTTTCACGCGAAGATGGGCCACGAGTGGACCACAAGACACCAGGGCATGCCAGAGGGGCCTGGCGCACCCTGGTGGGTTGTGCCCACCTCGTGGCTCTTCTGGCCCTCCAACGAAGCTTCTAGTGCCTCTTTTGTTCCAAAAAAATCATCAAAAAGTTTCGTTGCATTTGGAGAACTTTGATTTCTGCACAAAAAACAACACCATGGTAGTTATGCTGAAAACAGCGTCAGTCCGGGTTAGTTCTTAATAAATCATGTAAAGTGCATCAAAACCATATAAAAGTATTGTAAACATAGGCAATCATGGCATGAATACTTCATAAATTATAGATACGTTGGAGATGTATCAGCATCCCTGAGGGAGTCCTGGTTTAAGTGGGTCCTCGGGAGGCCGACCTATCTATTATAGGCCGGACTGTATGGGCCGTTCGCCGGACATTGGACTGATGTAAGACCCAGACTCCAGAAAGGAAGCTTCTAGAATCGTGGCGTTCCCTCCACGTTTGAAGTAGTAAATAGGCATGTTTATCCCTTCGACGTGTAACCGACCATGTGTAAACCCTAGGGACCCCTGGCGTCTATATAAGCTGGAGGGTTTTAGGTTGTAGAACAACAGAACTCATCTAGGGTTTTAGCTACTTGATCTCGAGGTAGATCAACTCTGTAATCCCCATACTATCAATATAATCAAGCAGGACGTAGGGTATTACCTCCATAGGAGGGCCCGAACCTGGGTAAAACCTTGTCCCCTTCGTCTCCTGTTACCATCGTTCCTAGTCTCACAGTTCGGGAACCCCTACCCGAGATCCGCCGGTTTTGACACCGACATTGGTGCTTTCATTGAGAGTTCTGCTGTGATCGCCAGAAGGAATCGATGGCTCGCCTAGTCATCAGCGAAGGGGTCCGCAATACGGGCACTTTTGTCCCTGGACAGATCTTCGCTTTCGGCAGCATTGTGTTGCACGCCGACCCGACCGGCCATCTAGGCCACGTCGGAAGTTTCGCCCCTGATCAAGAAGTCAGATTCGGGAACTTAGAGTTCTCCGTAGACTCTCGAGGCGATCTATCACTAGCCGGGCTCGCAGTCTCGCCTGCCACGCCCGAAGACTCTGAGGCTTTAACCCCAGATCCATCTTTCGGCTCTGCCCACGGGATCTACCCCGGCGAGGGCCCGACACTCAGCCCGGACCCGGTCATAATGCCCGGCGTCCGGACGTCTGTTATTGCCGAACACTTTCCCTGCGCGGACGCATCGGAGGTTCACTCCGGAAGCTCTGGGCAGACCGGCCCGATCGAGCTCTCGATACTCAACGAGGCTCTAGATCGGATCTCGTCGATGAAGATTACCGACGACCCAAACCCGATCTGCACCAGGCCGACCCGGGGCGAGGCGTCGCTCAGCTTCTGCACCAGGCCGAAGTAGCTGCCCGGCAGTGGCTCGTTGGGCCATAGCCGGATGCAGAGATCCTTCATGGCCGGCTCCGCCATCCGGTGTAGCTCCATCAACTGTTTCAGCTGCTCGATAAGGAGAGGAGAGCGCTCGGGGGCTTCGAACTGTGCCCAGAATAGCCGAGCTTAATCTCCTTCTCCCCGCGAAGCATAGAACTGCTTTGCGTCCGCCATGCTCTTCTGGAAGTCCGAGCAGGTGCATGGGGAACGCTATACTTGGGGAAGCAACTCGAACTTGCTATCCCCGAAGATACACTGCAATGAATACGGCTTACCATCCATGATAGCTTTGGCCTGGCTGACCTCCTCTTCAAAAGACCGCCTATCCACCCGCTCCTTTTGGAGATTAGTTTTAAAGGTGGATAGTTCGGCAGCTTGCTCCTTGCCCTTGCGCTCCAGGTCCTCGCACTTTTGCCCGGCGTCCTTGAGCTCCTGTTGGATTTCCTCCACCCGAGCCTCGTGCTTGTCACTAGTGGCTCTTAGGGCAGAGAGCGCGGTAGCCGCTTCTTTGGCCGCCGCCTTCTCCACTGCAGCCTCCTGCTTCGCCTTCTCAAGTTCGACCTTGAGCTTCTCAATCTCCTTCGCCGAGGCTGCATAAGCATCGACTTACATCCAGAAACCGTGTTGATAGTACGGTAAAGAAGAGTTTTCATACTCTAATCTGGCTTACCTTGCGCCTCGTCGAATCTCTTGTTTAGAGCGTCAAGTTCGTCTTCGGAGCTCTTGAGCTTCCGATTTAGCTCATCTAGCTCGGCAGCGTTAGTTGCCGCTACCGTCGACGAAGCTTGTAACAAACAAAATCATATAACGTTACAGGGGTTTACAACCTCCGAACTGTCACTAAAATGATCCTGTGTCCGGTCCTTTTAAGGGCTGATAGAACGATCCGAACACATATTGTCCTATGCACAGTTCGGATAAGGATCTATGTTTGACCCCCACGTATGTTTTTCAAACTCACCTAGGGCTCGAGGGCTGCCATGTATATAATCATAACTCACAAAAAATAATACTTCATAAAGTAGAGCATTACATGGCTTACCTGGAAGCCTGTCAGGAGACCATTGAAGGCCTCCTTCAGTCCGTGGTCTACGGACTGAATGCTCTGCAATACCACACCCATAAGGGTACGGTGCTCCCCGGAGATGGAGGCCCTTGACAGAGCCTCCCCCATTGCCGGCCACCCATTGGTCGGTGACGCCGGTAAGGATCGGTTGACCCAATCTCCAACCGTAGATTGAACCGGTGCCTCCGGAGGCATCGTGCGCTCCGGAAACTGCCTTGGAGGTGACTGAACGTCTTCCCGTATGGTCTCCTCAGTATCCGGGAGGGGCCTCTCCCCCGGGTCTTCGGCGGCCGAGGTGTTAGCCTCGGCCATGACTTCGTCGCCTCCGCCTCCAGTGCCCGGCTCCAGAGGAGCCTGTTGGGACGACACCTCCGCGGCGTCCTTCGTGGCGCCCAGAGGAGAGTGGTGTGGCGTGGTCCCGCTCTCCGCTAGTTCGGCAGGCGGGGTCTCCCCGTCCGAAACTTGATCGGTGGGGAGTACTTGTGGTGGGCTGCAAGACCATAGGCATTCACATGTGAGTAACATTCAAAACTTAACATTAGTCCCCAGGAGGTCTTCGGATCTTTACCTTCGAGGTGGGGGCTTGACCCTGAGGTTCCTTCGAGGAACCCTCTCAAAATCCTTGGACTCAGTATCCGAGTCCGAGCTGTCACCGGACAGGGTTACCTGTGTCCGGCGCGCTTTCTTCTGGGCGGGAGGAAGTACATCCTCTGAGACGTCCGATGATGCCGCCCTTTTTCCTGTGAGGAGGGAGTTGCCTCCCCCCTCAGCCTCATGCTCCTCCTCCTGATTCGAGGAGGCATGGGTTTCTTCGGACATAGTCCCTGTTGCGCAGGCCTGCTCGGCCTGGCTTCTTCTTCTCCTTCTTCTCCGGCGCCTTATAAGGCGCCACAATGAGCATCTCCGACAGTAGCGGAGACCTAGGGTCTTCGGGCTGTGGAGCCGGACACTTGATGCCCGTGGCCTTGCTCAGCCATTCCTGCGGAGGTGATCGGAAAGCACTTAGTTTTTCTTCGGAGGATAAAAGCCGATCTAATAGAACGATATCATACCTCGGAAGGAAGCTTATCGGCGCGTAAGCCCTGGTCCTCCTTCTTGGCCGGCCAGTTCTCCTGCGCCTTGAACAGCGCTTTCCACAGCTTCTCTCGTGTGGTACGGAAGAGTTGATGGATCGTAGGATCGTCGTCAGTCTGATAATTCCACATGGGAGAGCTCCGGCGCTGGCAGGGGAGGATGCGCCGCCGAAGCATAACTTGGACCACGTTGGTCAGCCCGACTCCCTCCTTGATCATGGAGGCGATGCCCCTCTGCAGGTCATCCACCTCTGTGTCCGACCCCCAGTCGAGGCCCTTTCGGACCCATGAGGTCAATCTGGCCGGGGGGCCGGACCTGAATTCGGCAGGAACAGTTCCGCCCTCCTCCTTTGGCTCGGTGATGTAAAACCACACTTTTTGCCAAGTCTTGATGGTGTCGATGAAGGTGCCGGACGGCCATACTGCACGCGGGAGCTTGCCGATGACCGCCCCGCCGCAGTCTGCATGTGCGCCGGCGACACACTTCGGCTTGATGTTGAAGATCTTGAGCCACGGTACGAAGTGTGGTTCGACTCGCAAGAAAGCCTCGCAGACGATGATGAAAGAGTTCGGCGGGAGGTCGTGGAAGTCGAGGCCGTAGAAGAACATGAGGCCCCTCACGAAGGGGTGGAGCGGGAAGATCAATCCTCGGATGAAGTGGGGAAGGAAGACAACCCTCTCACTAGGTTTGGGGGTGGGAATCACCTGGCCCTCCTCCACAGCGCGGTGGAAGACATTGGGGGGGAGGTAACCGGTGTCCTTGAGATCCCGGATGTCTTGGTCTGTGACCGTGGATGCCTCCCACTTGCCGTTGGATCCGGAGCTGGCCATGGCTAAGCGCGGAGGAGGAAGAATGGAAAACCTAGATCTGGGCTCTGGAAGCTCGGGAGATTGGGGAAGCAGGGATGCGAATGGGAAGTGCGGATAAGCCTTGGGGTTTTCTTTTCCTTTTATTGAGCTTACTGCCGGTTAGCCTCCCTTCACGGCACCGTGAATCTCTCCACTTCTCAAGGCGTGCGTGCCGTTATGCGCGCATGATTAAACATATCCCGTGTAAAATGGGGGACGATCGGTGCATTGATGGATCGTGCTGGTGGAAACGGCCTCGAACCGCGAATCGAGTCTTTACGACTGGTTTAGTGGTCGTGGCGAGCCGTGACCTTTCGTCTGAAAGGTTGTCAGAAATCACTATTTACTCCCTGACGTTTGGTCTATAGGGCCGGTTACTCATGGTGTTCGGACGATCTATGATCGGAAAAACTACACGTCGTCGGAGGCCGAACTATCCCGGCTGATCATTATTTGGAAAGGAGGAACTCGCCTCGCAAGACGAAGACTTTGATCACATGAAGCAGCCGAAGCTAGGACTCTTGGCATTGGAGGCTAGTTCGGGGGCTACTGAGGGAGTCCTGGTTTAAGGGGTCCTCGGGAGGCCGACCTATCTATTATAGGCCGGACTGTATGGGCCGTTCGCCGGACATTGGACTGATGAAAGACCCAGACTCCAGAAAGGAAGCTTCTAGAATCGTGGCGTATCCTCCACGTTTGAAGTAGTAAACACGCATGTTTATCCCTTCGACGTGTAACCGACCATGTGTAAACCCTAGGGACCCCTGGCATCTATATAAGCCGGAGGGTTTTAGGTTGTAGAACAACAGAACTCATCTAGGGTTTTAGCTACTTGATCTCGAGGTAGATCAACTCTGTAATCCCCATACTATCAATATAATCAAGCAGGACGTAGGGTATTACCTCCATAGGAAGGCCCGAACCTGGGTAAAACCTTGTCCCCTTCGTCTCCTGTTACCATCGTTCCTAGTCTCACAGTTCGGGACCCCCTACTCGAGATCCGCCGGTTTTGACACCGACAATCCCCAAGCTTAATTCTTACTCGTCCTCGAGTAGGTAAATGATGAAAGAACTAATTTATGAAGTGTGAATGCTAGCATAATATATAAGTTTGATCATTGATAATTTCAGTCAATTTTCTAGCATCATAACCAGCAACTTTTTCTCATAAAAATCATCATGATAGAGTAGCAATCAATTCACATGTCATGGTTCAAACAATGCATTCTACTGAAACTTAACAATCTATGTTCTTGGTCACCAAACAATTGCAATTAAACTTATTCTCAGCAAAGTCTAAGTAAGAGCTCCACATACTCAATCATCATATAGTCTTCTATGATTGCTAGTACTCAAAGCATATTTTTAGAACAAATGGCATTCATCGAACATAGAGAAAGATAGGGGCTTAATGTTTCGCCTCCCAACTCATTTATCATAGAGATAATTGTCAACAATAATAAGTCATGATCAAATATATTTGACTGGCCATATGTGCCTAGATCTTTCCCCACCACATGATGCTTGCCAACTAGAGAATAATTGAGGTTGAAATGAGAATGCATACTATTGACTCTTGCATAAAAGTAAATACTGAAAGGTAAAAGAAAGGCCCTTCGCAGAGGGAAGCAAGGATTTGCAGAGGTGCCAGAGCTCAAAGCTTAAATAAGAGATAAATATAATTTTGGGAGGTGCACCCTTCCTGACAACATTACGACCAAGAGTTATCAATATCTTCCATGTTAAACACATTAGCGGCGGTTCCCAAGTGGTAAAAGTAAAGGTTTACTCCCCCTCCACCAACAAACACACTCCACGGCTAGCCGAATCCACGGGTACCGTCCATACCAACAACATTCCTCGGGAAGTTTTGTTTAAATATTTGCATTTTTTTTATTTCGGGACTAGGAATCCCTATTACCGCCCCTCTCGTGCAAGGACGAGTGAATAAACACTCATCATGAGAATAACCCGCTTACCATGGAAGATACTGACCACCCCCCGTCGCTCCATGAGCGGTCCAGGCACACAAAACAGATGTTTATTTGAATGTTTAGAGGTGGCACATGCAAATTTACTTGGAATGGCAGTGAAATACCATATATAGGTAGGTATGGTGTACTCTTATGGAAGAAACTTGGTTCAAGGATTTGGATGCACAAGTAGTATCTCTACTTAGTACAAAGTGTTGGCTAGCAAAAGGTTCTAAACAAGCACCACATGTTGGAGGATCCATAACAATATAAATTCTATGCAAATATACACAACCATAACTCATTACGTTGTCTTCCTTGTCCAACTTCAGCTAATTTGCTCAAGTTTGAAAATAATTAATGGGTATTCACAATCATAGAAGATGTCCAAGATAATATATTTGTATGTGAAAGTTCTTTTCCTTATACTAATCTTTCACGAATTGCTTGTATGACCAATATTGTGATTCTCAAGCTTCAAAAGATTTCACTTTCTAAACCCAATGTGAAGCTACTACTAGGCATGATATGAACATATAATTTCAACTTCATGGTATTCAATTCATTCAACAATTTACTCATAGGATATAAGTGAAGCACAAGAGTAAATGACAAGCCACTCTCAAAAGATATAAGTGAAGATCGATGAGTAGTCAAACAATTAAGTAGCTATGTGAGGACTCTCTCTCTCTCAATAAAGATTTTCAGATATGAGTATTTTATTCAAACAGAAAACTAAAAAAATAGAACTCCAAGAATAGCACGCATCATGTGAACGAATAAAAATTTAGGCTCAACATAGGCTAACCGATAGTTGACGAAGAGAGGTGGGATGCGTAGCATCCCCAAGCTTAGATGCTTGAGACTTCTTGAAATATTTACTTGGGGTGCCTTGGGCATCCCCAAGATTGAGCTTTTGTATCTCGTTCAATCCTCTTGTATCATGGTTTCACCTATTCTGAAAAGAACTCGTGAGATAGGTTAGTACACATAAGAATAAATCAACACTTCATGTACCGCCAAGACAAGTTGCATAATAATTTCCAAACATCATCTACTGTTTACTATCGTTTCCACAAATTATAAATACCAATATAGGCTATGGAAACTATAGAATAAGTAGATAACAAAACTATGATGGCAATCTGTCCAAACAGAACAGTCTGTAGCAATCTATTAAAACAGTCTACATACGTAACTCAAAAAATTATGAAAATTTAGTACATGCTAAAGAATTTATATGAAAATACTGTGTAAAAATTTCAGAAACTTTCCATGTTCCAGTAAAATATGAAAATTCAAACACTACAGAGAAAGTTTCTTTTTTTACACAGCACACATCAAACATGCAATGCAGGCATCCTAAGGCAATTCTTGGAACCTTTTATTGAAAAACAAGATTATCAATAACACCTAAAAGAAAATAACAAAATATAATGACGCTCCAAGCAAAGCACATATCATGTGACGAATAAAACTATAGCTCCAAGTAAGATATACCGATAGTGTTGAAGACGAAAGAGGGGATGCCTTCCGGGGCATCCCCAAACTTAGGCGCTTGATTCTTCCTTGGATATTAACTTGGGGTTCCTTGGGCATCCCCAAGCTTAGGTTCTTTCCACTCCTTATTCTCCTCATATCGGTGTCTCACCCAAAACTTGAAAACTTCAATCACACAAAACTTAACGGAACTTCGTGAGATGGGTTAGTATAATAAATAAAGATCATTCACTTAGGTACTGTCAAGACAAGATTCATAATTTTTCTCACATAATACCTAAGTATTCTACCATTCCCATAATTTATATCATTGAATATAAGCTATGGGAACACTAAAACAATCAAACTATGCATGCAAAACAGAAACTGTCAAAAACAGAACAGTCTGTGAAGATCTGTAGTATAGCCATACTTTCCTGTCTCTAAAAATTCTGAAACATTAGGACAACCTGAAGAACTTGTATATGAATACTGTGGAAAAAATTCAGATCATTATCGTGCTCCAGTGAAAAACTAAAATTCCTGTACTAGAGTCAAAAGTTTCTGTTTTGGTTCAGCATCAATTCTACTCATCTTGTGAGTCATCCCAAAGGCTTTACTTCGCACTTTATTGAAATAAAAGACACAAAACATGATTACTACAGTATCTTAATCATGTGAACACACAAAAACAGAAAGTAAAAGTGTTGGGTTGTCTCCCAACAAGCGCTTTTCTTTAAAGCCTTTTAGCTAGGCATGATGATTTCAATGATGCTCACATAGGAATAGTATTTGAAACATGCAAGAGAGCATCATGAATGTCATGACAAGCACATTTAAGTCTAACCCACTTCCTATGCATAGGGATTTTGTGAGCAAATAATTTATGGTAACAAGATTCAACTAGCATAGGAAGGCAAAATAAGCATAACTTTCAATCTTTCAACACATAAAGAGGAAACTTGATATTATTGCAATTCCTACAAGCATATGTTCCTCCCTCATAACAATTTTCAGTAGCATCATGAAGGAATTTCACAATATAACTATCACATAAAGCATTCTTTTCATGATGCACAAGCATAGAATTTTCATTACTCTCCACATAAGCAAATTCCTTCTCATTCATTGTAGTGGGAGCAAACTCAACAAAATAACTATCATGAGACACTTGATTGACATAACCACATTCAATATTAAAATCATGATGACAAGTTTCATGGTTACTATCACTCTTTATAGCATACATGTCATCATCATAATCATCATAGATAGGAGGCATGCCATCATCATAATAAATTTGCTCATCAAAACATGGGGGACTAAAAATATCATCTTCATCAAACATAGCATCCCCAAGCTTGTGGCTTTGCATATCATTAGCATCATGGATATTCAGAGAATTCATACTAGCAACATTACAATCATGCTCATCATTCAAGGAATTCTCATTAAGTATTTTCATAATTCCTTCCTCTACCAATTGAGCACAATTTTCTGAATCCTTATTTTCACGAAAGACATTATAAAGACGATTCAAATGATGCAAACTAAATTCCATTTTTTGTGGTTTTCTTGTATAAAACCAAACTAGTGAAAACAAGAAACTAAAAGATTTAATTTCAAGATCTAAAGATATACCTTCAAGCACTCACCTCCCCGGCAACGGCGCCAGAAAAGAGCTTGATGTCTACTACGCAACTTTATTCTTGTAGACTCTTGTTGGGTCTCCAAGCGCAGAGTTTTGTAGGAAAGTAGCAATTTTCCATCAAGTGGATGACCTAAGGTTTATCAATCCATGGGAGGTGTAGGATGAAGATGGTCTCTCTCAAACAACCCTGCAATCAAATACAAGAAATCTCTTGTGTCCCCAACACACCCAATACAATGGCAAATTGTATAGGTGCACTAGTTCGGCGAAGAGATGGTGATACAAGTGCAATATGGATGGTAGATATAGGTTTTTGTAATCTGAAAATATAAAAACAAGGAGCAAACGGTATATTAATGCTTGGAAACAAGGCCTAGGGTCCGTACTTTCGCTAGTGCAATCTCTCAACAATGCTAATATAATTGGATCACATAACCATCCCTCAACATGCAACGAAGAATCACTCCAAAGTTCTTATCTAGCGGAGAGCATAAGAAGAAATTGTTTGTAGTGTACGAAACCACCTTAAAGTTATCCTTTCCGATCGATCTATCCAAGAGTTCGTACAAAAATAACACCAAGTTATCCTTTCTGATCAATCTATCTAGAGTTCGTACTAAAATAACACCATATGATACGCATTAACCAACTCTAATGTCACCTAGATACTCCAATGTCACCAAAAGTATCCATGAGTTAATTATGACGCATCAAACAATTTCAGATTCATAATACTCAATCCAACACAAAGAACCCCAAAGAGTGCCCCAAGATTTCTATCGGAGAACATGGTATGAAAATGTGCAATCAACTCCTATGCATAGATCCCCTAGGTCACCGGAATCAAGTTGATGCCTCAACATATATCAAGTGAATCAATAGAATACCCCAATGTCACTATGGGTATCCCACGCAAGACATACATCAAGTGTTCTCAGCCAAAATATTCAATCCAACATAATGACATCTCAAAGGGAAAGATTCAATTCATCACAACATGATAGCAAGGGAATAACATCATGTGATCCGACTATATTAACAAAGCCCGTGATACATCAAGACCGTGACATCTCAAGAACACGAGATAGAGAGAGCGATTGAACACATAGCTACTGGTACATACCCTCAGCCCCGAGGTAGGACTACTCCCTCCTCGTCATGGCCTCCGGCGGGATGATGAAGATGGCCACCGGAGATGATCTACCCTCTCTGGCAGAGTACTCGAATGCCTCCAGATAGGTTTTTCATCGATAAAGAGAGTTCCAGCGGCGGAACTTCTCGTCTAGGGTTATTTCTGTTTTTTTTTTAATATCTAGGATTTTTGGGTGTCGGTTTCACGCGAAGATGGGTCACGAGTGGACCACAAGACACCGGGGTTGTGTCCACCTCGTGGCTCTTCTGGCCCTCCAACGAAGCTTCTAGTGCCTCTTTTGTACCAAAAAAATCGTCAAAAGTTTCGTTGCATTTGGAGAACTTTGATTTCTGCACAAAAAACAACACCATGGTAGTTCTGCTGAAAACAGCGTCAGTCCGGGTTAGTTCTAAATAAATCATGTAAAGTGCATCAAAACCATATAAAAGTATTGGAAACATAGGCAATCATGGCATGGATACTTCATAAATTATAGATATGTTGGAGACATATCAACGATTCACGCATATGTACGCTTGTGCTCAGACTTGGGTAAGGAAACTCAAATGACCTATATAATATATACCATAACACAAAACAATTGAAGAATCCACCATGGTATACTCTCTCTCGTTGTCAGTCAATGTGATGGACATCCACGCGGGCCCAGGAATGGACTTTGCAACGACTACCACATGAAGGAGTATCCAAAGAAAATCACCGTCTAAACGTGGATCAAACATATGCATGGAAGTGTTGTGTGATGTTTACATACCCAGCACACAAACTTTAGCGTGGCACACCTTCCTCGGGAATCATAAAGTCCGCACGGAAAGCGTGGTTCACGACGCTTAGTATATATATACCCACCCCCATTTGAGCCGATGGGAGAGACATTCATGCGTACACTAAACGCACTCAAATTATACCATGTAATCTCACACCCATGGCCTACCGCAAACATCGACCAAAAAAGAATCCACAATAATTAACCTCTATCGTTGCGGTACAAAAGTACGCGAGGCCAAGGATGGGACACTAATAATTGTGCGTGGGGGTGGTGTCCGAGGACAACCACCGCCTCCATGCTGCCCTAACATATGTACGGAGTTGTTGTGTGATGTTTTGAGTACCCAATGCACACCTTTCATGTGGCACCTTCGCAAATCGGAAAAAACGGAGGTTCACAACTTGTACAATGAGCACGCGCATGCACACATGCGCCCAAACTTTTGTCTGTAATCTCACCATGATATTCGCCGAAACACGGACTAAGATGAATCCAACTTTGATCAAACCCCTCTCGCGCGCGCCATCCAAGGTGATCGACCACGCGGGGGCAACGAATGGGTGTGTCGGTGGTAAACGCATGAGTGAGTGTACGAGGACCACCACCGCATGCATGAGACACAAACGTATGCATGAAAAAGGTAATGATCAAGATGCTTTAAATATGTACCCAATGCACGACTTTGCACGTGGCACGTGTGCCTCACCTGAAGCTGTCATGGTTAAAACCGTTACCCGCATCCCCATGGGTGTTTACTCTATTAGGGCACGGAGAAGTGCTAGCTTGAATTCCCATGAGGAAGATGGTGGGTCAAATACCTTACCCAACATGCAGGACGGGGATGGGGATGGGACATACATAGCATTACACGCCTTAACCATGAAATAACTTACATGTGGGCTCTGAAATTAGTAGACCCCAAGTAATTTGCGCGCTCGGTCACCCAAATTTCCACAGATCCCACCCATCTAGCCCAAATATCCCTAAGAAATCCCAAACTTAGCCACAACATATTGTTTATTGCATTGAAATACTGTTTTTTTACCAAAATACTATTGAATGTTGTTCTTAAATGCATGTTGGGTTTCCCCACGGGGATAAAGAAGTGGCGAAGGGGATGGGAAACTTTTTATCCCCGTGCACGGGTATGGAGACGGTGACGAGAATGGGCGGGCGCTGATGGGGACGGGGATGGGAAACTTTTTATCCCCGTGCACGGGTACCGAGACGGTGACGGGAATGGGAGGGCGGTGATGGGGACATGGATGGGACTCCAATATACCCGCCTGAGTAATCCCCATTGTCAGCTTGATGCCTAACTAACCAGACAAACCAACGTGGTGGCGCGCATACGACGCGTATTGTGTGCCGGCCCCACACCCCCACTCGTCCCACCACACCACCGTCACTTCGAGGCATGCATGTCAAACTTTTTTATGTAGTGCACATGTGACAATAGGAGTGCAGTGTTAAAATTTGATTTTTAAAGAACATTAAGACATTTTATACATTAAATTGATTCCTTAGTATTTAATTTGTAAATTTCAAATTTGAACTATATGCACACGCGGTTGTGCGCCCGAATGGATTAGAAATTCATTTTTTTGTCTTGGGTGCATGTTTAGTCCCCATGGAAGAAAAAACAATAAATTTCGAACATCTCGGGGCCGCAAACATTGACTCTTGGCTTTCAAATTGCAGCAAACGCCCAGCTAAGCAAGAATTAATTCATGAAACATAGACATGATTTCATGATAGGGACCTTATAGGTCATGGTAAATAAATCGTCCAATTTGAGAGAAGTTTCCATCTAAGCTTCTTGCAAACAGGGGCTTATTAATAGATGCAACATAGAACCATCACGTTTACATCGCAAACGGTTTATTAATCCAAACTGTTTTTATTTAGTCTGCGTATTAGCATTGGTTAAAGTCAAGCTTTGTAAACTATGACCAAATTTAGAAAAAAAATGTTAACGTTTATAATTAAAAATTATTACCATTAGATTCTTTATTTAATGTACTTTCACATCATATATATTTGTCATGGTAATTATTTCTATTTCTTTCTTTAAAGTTGGTCAAACTGTATCAAGTTTGACTTCAGTCAACTCTAATATGCAAATTAAATAAAAACAGAGGGAGTAAGTGCCGTAGCTTCGTAGAAAAACAATACACACCCCGCGATCCGTGCATGCAGATATGATTTGACGTGATTAATGCTAGCAGGTCGCCTCGCAGGCTGACCGGGATGCGTGCGAGAAGGTGTGTGAATTGATGGGTGGCGTGTTCGCTGCGCAGTTTTGCAGGGAGACATGCCGTCAGGTGTGTGAATTGACGGTGTGCATGCCAGCAGTCCGGCACGTAGGCGGCTCACCAGGAGGCGAGTCGTCCCTTTAAACCGCCAATCGCCTCCCTGTCAAGTCCCAACTCCCCTTTATTAACCACGCCCGAGCTGCTGGTTTTAACATTCTCGCTACACACAATCCTCTCTCACACCCTGCATCCTCGCCTCCGTTCTCAATTGTCATCACCAGCCTCCATGCACCATGGGAGGGAGTAACCACATTGATGTCGGCGAAGCACCCGAGCACAGCGTGAAGGTGGGCACAGAGTTGCCATTGTCGGAGATGACGTATCGCGCGGACAGCAGCGCGGCCTTGACGTTGTCGCCGCCGCCGTGCTTCCCCAGCCGGACCCGCTGGTCCACAGCGACTTCGACGAACACTCCAGCGACGACAACGACTCGGACGGAGAACCGGTTGGTCATATATACCCATATTTGGTAAATACATATAAAAGCCTAATTGGTTTGTACCAACATCTGGCATTGCTGCCAATAATTGGCAAAATCAAAAGGTGTCAACATTTCGCAACCTTTTCTGAGATTGATAACGAGAATTGTTATGCAACCAATCTCTAGCCAACATTTGGCAGTTGCTAAAATATGGCATGCCAACTTTTGGCATCAAACCAATTAGCTTTGATTTAGGGTTCACGTTATCGCATGAAATATTATATTTCATAAACTCTGCCTTGCAAATTCGCATTATAAAATATACGGACGTCACATTTTTTACTATGTATAGGTGCTATCGGACGATGTGGACAGCGAGGATGAAGACGTCCAGGAGAGGTTCAAGAGGCAAACGCTGAGAGAGCTTATGGCTGGAAAGCATAACAGGCGTGTCAGGAAGAATGTGGGCTATGGATGCCCGTTCTGCAACCATAAGATTAACAACACGTACTCTAGTGTTCTGGCGCATGCAAGAGGACGAGCCGTTGGCTCCTTCAAGCAAAAGTATTCTCGCAGTATAGCGCACGCCACGTACGCCCAGTTCCTGGAGAATCTTAATGATCAAGCATGAAGATGAGATGTTGGATTGAATCTATCTAGTTTGTGTGTATTATATCTATGCTTGTGTATTATATTTTTTTCCCGAGATTGAAACTGTGTGACGACTTTCATTGTGTGGTATCTCAATCACACCGGAGTGCTAGTTTACTTGAGTTGAGAGTAATATTTATATAGGATTTATCACACACGGTTGGATCTAATAAGCCGTTTCCTCCGAAGCACATTATTCTAGGACAGAAAACCCTCAGCACCACTTCAAAAAAAAACCTCAGCACCCACACGTCACAAAACCCTCGCCCGCTCCCCTCCCCTCCCCCTCCCCAGAGTAGCACCTACACTAATTCTAGTACTCCGGGACTCTCTATGCATGTCACCGCCTATCCCCACGGCAACCACTTAGCTCGACGCCTGTCGCCGCCGCCGGCTGCCGCAAAACGCCACCGCATATCTCCACTGCTGATTGTTGTTGCCTATCGGCACTGACTTTCTCGACGCTGCTCGCTGTCGACCCAGCTCGCCCGATTGGGGAATCTTTGGTACTAGTTTTTTCCCCATGAAGAACCAGGTAACTACTCTACTGAAATATTTCCGCTCATCTCTTATCCCAGTCCGTCGGCCCCTTTTAATCACCCGTCTGAAATCGCCATGGATTCATGTTTCTTCTAGCTGATTCGAGGGTTTTCATTCATAGAGTGTACTGTGCAAGGACACATCAGGGCTATGCGGCCTCGGCCAAAAAACTGAGTTCCATCTCACCGTACCAGATGACTTCACGAAGCGCACGGTATGTTCAATCTCACACTACCTGTGTTGACATGCATGGCCTATACTTTTTCTGAACCTATACTATATATTGCTACATATGGGTAAAAGGCGCCACATGCAGCATTTGCACCAAATGTGATTTGTTCTCTTCTTCTTATTCTTCTCCTTCTATATTAGGCAAATTAATGTTGTATTGTTCTTTCGTTTACTCTCATATATATTTGCACGACATCATGGTTACATTATCTCTTTACTTGTAATTTCTTGTCCTTTCATATGAATTGTTGCACTGTTCTTTTAAGTACTACTCCCATACTATCATGTTACCCTATTCTTTAACAATCTTATCAATTCCTGCAGTACATCCCTTGCTTTGCAACGACAATTGTAACGCTAAATCTTGGCCTTTACATAAATGAAGACTCCAGGGATGTCATATTGAGCACAAACCATGGATTTACAATCGTTGTTTCTGTAAAACTTGATGAAGATTGTCACTGCTATTCTGAAGAAGGCCTTTGGGCAGAAATATCTAAGTTTTATGTACTGAAAGCTGGCACTAAAATTACGCTCCACCTAAAAGAGCCTTACCATACGATAAATGCTAACTTCCCCGACGACATTCTCCGTCCATGCTTTGTTGGAAGTAAGTGTTATTTCTAGTATCTGCATGTTGACTTGCGTAGCAACATCAATGTAACTGTGTAGTATTTCAAAAACCAATTGGGATTTCATTTTCTTAATCTGTTAAAACTGTTCCAGCCTAGTAACTTGTAATTCCCAATGCACTATTCTTCTGGACTGATCTAGCTACATAATCACTATCCTCCCACTTCTCTACTCTTGACAGAAAGATACGCCGGCGGCCATTCTCCGGACGTGGATGTCGAGGTTGCCAACAAGTGGAGGTAGGCTGAGCTAGAAACACAAGCGCCTCCGATAGGCCCAGACCTCATCAGCAGCCTCCCCAATGATATATTGAGAGTCATCATCTTCCTCCTACCTATTGAAGATGGCATGCGCACAACCGTTCTCTCCCGGCGGTGGCGCCCCTATGGCGCTACGCCCCTCTCGGCCTCATGAGCGCGCACATACTCTGCACTGGCTATCGCAAACGCTTGGATGCATTGTCCCAGATCCTCGGCACGCACTGTGGCCCAATCAAAGGCCTTACTATGGGCAAGTTCCGTTCCAATGGCAAGGACCGATCCAAGCTTGACGAGTGGTTCTTATCGACCGCCCTAGATCATCTCGAAGAACTCACTTTTAGTGATGGACATATGCGCCCACTGCCACCCTCCGCGCTGCGCCTCGCGCCAACGCTGCGCATCGCTAGGTTGATGAACTGCCATTTCCCCCAGATTAACGCCAATCTTGCTCTTTTGCTACCTCGACTGAAGCACCTTGAGCTCATCACCGTATGCATCCCCAACGACGACATGGAGCGCCTGTTCCGCGGCTGTACTGCGCTCTAGTACCTTCATCTTCAGGCGATCAATGGGTTGAGTAGCCTCCACATTACCTCCATAAGTCTCCGGACAATTTGTGTGTATTGCTGGTGCTGCAACAGGAGATCGCACAAGGTGAATCACCAAATGGTCATTGAGGACGTGCCATTACTTGAGAGATTACTTGTTGTTGATCAACAACGTCCAACAAGAATCAGGGCATTCAAGCGCCGAAATTGACAGTGTTTGGCTACTCGCCCGTCAACTTATTTGAACTTGTTTTAGGATCCATAATCATCCAGGTACAACAGTCGCCCTCTTCTCATTTTTTAATTAACTTTTTTCTCTATTCAAGATGTATGTTCGTCTGTCATCCAGAAAATTATATCGACAAGCTCGACCCCATATCTGCGCATAGTGAAGGTCTTGGCAGTAGAATCTATCGGCCCCGACCTGGACCAAGTTGTCAGATTGCTGATATGCTTTCCGTGCCTGGAGAAGCTATATATCCAGGTGATGCTCTTTCATGTTAAATTTTAACCACAAGGGAGTTCAATTTTTGAAACCCTGCAAATCATAAGAGGTCCCTTGTGTGTCCAAGCACTAATACATTCTCTCCTTTTGCAGATACGGTTAGGCCCGGTAGTGGATAATGTGAAACAATATAACAATCCCATCGAATGCCTTGATCTCCATCTCTCAGATATTACTTTGAACTCCTACCGAGGGACCTTACCGGAGATTATATTCACCAGGTTCTTTGTTGTGAGAGTAAGTGTGCTAATGATAATGAGATTTTCCCTACATTTATCGCGCAAGAAAGAATGGTTTGCTCATCAGCTCCGGCGACTAGGACAAAATGGAAAACGCTCTGTAGAAGCTCAATTTCATTTTGTAACTTCAGTTGATAGACTATTCGGAAGTCTTTATGTCAAGCCTATAAATGACATGTCAGTGGCGGATCCCTTTGCAGAAATATTCAAGTTGCCAAACTAGTAGTAATATCAGTATCAACCTATCATATATGTTCATGTTCAGCTGATCAGTGCGGGCGTCTACAACTGCATGGCAAAGTTTCTGCATAAGCTGAATTTCATTTCTATTATCAGTTTGAACCTTGTAATCTTTGAATTGAAGCCTTGTAATGCTGGAATTTGAACCTTTGTACTATTTCTGTCATTTGTGATACAACCATGCAAATGGTATCTTATGAAGGAGGCTCGTATGTTGGTAGTACCATCTTTTCCTTAGTTTCCAATGTACGATTAATATCTGGACATTAATATGCAATTGACGATTAATATCCGAACCTTAAGAAGCAGAACCACGGCCGAGGGTAACCTGCGCGGCTCCAATGGCGCTCCAAGCGGCTACCGATGACGAGCACCAGTTCACCATGCATGTCGTAGTGGACACGCACAAAGTGGTCTGGTCCGACCTCGTGTCCCACCGCGTGCCCTGCTCTCGCATCCCTCCGCGTGCTCTACTCTCGCGCCCCCCGCGCGCGCTCTGCCAGCGGTTGGGGCCGGTCCACGATCATGTCCGGGGCTCCATATGCATGAGGTTGCGCCACGTGCGTCGCCCCATGCAGTCACGTGCTTCCTCGACTGAATCACGCGCTGCAAAAACTGCCATCCGGAAGTGTCGGTTTTATTGGACATCCGGCCCCCATTTATACACACGGCCATTAACCATAGTCTCTTCATGCTTTCGATCGCGCCCGCAACACACTAAGCACACCCTCGACGACGCATACAGAGAGGATGTCCAGCGGCGCTCCAATGGAGTACGGCGAGCATCATGTGGAGACCCACATGAGGAAGACGGACCTCACGGTGGTGTACACCAACGACCTGGGCATGGTGGAGGACTCCGTTGGCACTATGAAGTGGTTGCTTGATGCGGATGACAAGTACAAAGTGGTCGGCTTCGAACTCGCTTACACCGGCGGTCGTGCCGGGCATGATCAGAAGGTTGCCGTCGCCCAGTTGTGCGGCGGCCATCACGTCCTCCTCTACCACTACTGCCTGGCCACAGTGCCTTGCGAGCATTTCACCAGGTTTGTCAACAGCCCCAACTACAGGTTCGCTACGGCGGACACCACCGACGATCCAAAGGTGCTCAAGACTCCGGGCTTGGCCTGCCAGAAGCTTGTCGACATCCGCGGCCACTACAAGGTCTGGGGAAGCAAGAAGAACATGGACTCCCATGTTGACCTGGACGAGGCCATCATCGACCCCTACTACAGAGACATGAAGGCTGAGTGCGACAAGAACAAGCCTGTCTGGCACATGGGCTGGATGAAGAAGCTGGATGAATATCACATCCAGACCGCGGCCAACCAAGCGTACACTTGCTATGAGATGTTCAGGCGGATCGTTGAGATGAGGAAGTGCCTCCTACCCGAAGACAACGCGGGATCGAGCCACAAGTAGAGCGGTGGCGACAAGCGTCACAGGAAGTAGATGATTTAATGATTGTTGCTCATACTCCCTCTACGCCGAAATATTTGTAGTTTTAGAGGGATAAGTTTATTATGCATGTAATAGTTTATTGAGGTGTGTGCGCCAATGTTATGTGTGTAGTCACTTATGTATTTGGATGCTTAATTAAGTTATGGCAATCATGTTGTTATGTGTGTAATTGTTTATTGAGGTGTGCCAATGTTATGTGTGTAGTCACTTATGTATTTGGATGTTTAATTTGGTGCTACAATCATGTTGTTCTAAATAGAAGCATAGATGTTTGTGGGCAGATTGAGCAAATCACATCGCATGCGGAATAAACAACCATATCCGTCGGTGATGATTTCATCAGTACCTGACAGTTCTTTGTCCAGAACCGTTTGCCCACAACACATCCGAATGGCCTGTGTATGCTGTACATTACACACATCTTGATCCGAGCAACCGTTTGTGTTACTTTTGCTTATCACACACAGTTCATCCCAGTGGCCTGTATGTTGTCTATCACACACATCTTGATCTATGTAACCGTTTATGTTATCTTATCTCATTTCAAACAGTTCATCCGAGTGACCTGTGTGCCATCTATCGCACACGTAATCATCTCGACAATCGTTTGTGTTCTGCTGGATCAGCGCAAACAGTTTGTCAGGGTGAACTGTATGCCGTACATCGCACACACTTGCATTTTTCTAACCGTTTGCGTTATATTGTACAATCGCAAACAATTTATCTGGGTCAACTGTTTGCCACATATCTCACATGCAACTTTTTTTGGATCGTATTTGATGGGCTCGTCATCGCACACAGTTCGTGTTATTAGCGACGGAGCTATAACTATACCGTTTGCGATTTGGTCATCGCACACAGTTTCGTCGAAGGGTCTCTCATTGTTGTGTCGTCCTTGGACCATCCTACAGTAGTGCCATTTGAATTCAATAGTTCTCTTCATGAAGGAACCGGTAAAAGAAGAATCGAGCATTAATTGATCATCATAAGAAAATCGAGCATTAATTGATCATCATAAGAAAATCGAGCATAAAAGTTTTGTAGAATTATTTTTCTTGAGAGCTCATGATTGGGGCAAGTGTGCATCATATATTTAAGCGTCCCCCAAGCTTAAGCGATTCTTTCTCCTTCACGAGGCCAAAAATTATATATATAATTCCGATCACGATGAACCGGATGCATAGGATAAAACTTCTGGTGAAATTCCAGCTTTAACCGATTCCAATCCCATGTTCTAGCATCATCCAATAGCCTGTACCAAATCAATGCCTTTCCCTCCAAAGATAATGGGAACACCCTCTTCTTAACTCTATCCTCGGTGAAACCTGCAAGCTTAAATAATCCAAAAATCTCATATATATATATATATATATATATATATATATATATTAAGTGTAAATCAGGATGAGTTGTTCCGTCTCCTGCATAAGGATTAGATAGCAGTTTCTCTAACATACCCAAAGGAATCTCATAATAAATATTTTCAGAAAGTTCAGTAGGTTGGGGAGCGGCCTTTCCCACGTCCATTCGAGGTGAAGATACCCCGAACAAACCTCTCAAAGGATTATCATCCATAGTAACAAGCAAAAGTAAATTTCAGCACATACCGAAAATATTTCCTTACCAAATTCCACTCACCAAAGGCGCTTCACTCCCTGGCTACGGTGCCATAAAATAGACTTGATGACCCACAAGTATAGGGGATCAATGATAGTCCTTTTGATAAGTAAGAGTGTCGAACCCAACGAGGAGCAAAACTAAATGACAAGAAGTTTTCACCAAGGTATTCTCTACAAGTGATGTAAGTAACAGTGATAGATAGTTTTGTAGCAAGATAATTCATAACAAGTGGCAAGTAATAAAAGTAGCAAGTGTGCAGCAAGGTAGTCCAATCCTTTTTATAGCAAAGGAAAGGCCTGAAAGTTCTCTTATATAAAGCAAAGTGCTCTCGAGGACACATAGGAATTTTCGTCAAGTCATGTTCCTCATGTTGAGTTGATTCGCGTTCGTTACTTTGATAATTTGATATGTGGGTGGACCGGTGCTTAGGTGTTGTTCTTACTTGAACGAGCAACCTACCTATGATTACCCCCTCTCACAAGCATCTGCAACAATGAAAGAAGAATTACGATAAATCAAACCATAGCATGAAACATATGGATCCAAATGAGCCACTTACAGAATAACGCATAAACTAGGGTTTAAGCTTCTGTCACTCTCGCAACCCATCATCTACTTATTACTCCAATGCCTTCCCTTAGGCCTAAATTATGGTGAAGTGTAATGTAGTCGACTCACATGACACCACTAAAGGAAGCAACAACATACATATCATCAAAATATCGAACGAATACCAACTTCACATGATTACTTATAACTAGACTTCTCTCATGTCCTCGAGAACAAAAGTAACTACTCACAAATCATCACCATGTTCAAGATCAAAGGTGTAATGAATATGATAAAGGATCTAAACATATTATCTTCCACAAAATAAACCAACAAGCATCAACTACAAGATGTAATCAACACTACTAGTAACCCGCAGGTACAAATCTGAGGTTTTAAGACAAAGATTGAATACAAGAGATGAACTAGGGTTTGAGACAAAGATGTTGGTGAAGATTGCTCCTCCCATGAAGGAGGAAGCGTTGGTGATGATGATGGCTTCGATCTCCCCCTCCCGGAGGGAAGTTTTCCCGGTAGAATTGCTTTTGCCGGAGAGCAAAAGGGCTCGTGCCCATGTTTCCGCCTCGAGACGGTGGCGCTTCGTCCTGAAAGTATCCAGCTTATTTTTTCTAGGTCAAAAACCTTAATATAGTATAAGAGGGGCACCGGAACCTGCCTGTGGGCCTTCCAAGGCAAGAGGGCGCGTAGTGGGGGGTGGGTGCGCCCTGTTGCCTTGGGGGCAACAGATGGCCCCCCTCTGGTGGTTCTTGGATCCAATAATTCTTATATATTCCATAAAAAATCTCCGTGAAGTTTCAGGTCATTTGGAGTCTAGAAATTTTCCAGCTTTTTCCATGGCCTTCAGTTCCAAAATTCTAGTTTCCGGTAATTTCCGTATTTGTGTAAACCTTGCTAATTAAGAGAGAAAAGGCATTAGAATTTAATCATAAAGTGGAATAATGACCAAAAACGATATAAATATCAATAGGAATTCATGATGAAAAATGGACGTATCAATCCTCTCGGTGAAAGAAGTTTTCATCTCTTCGTTGATCTCAACCAATCAATTGTTTCCCTTAGAGAAGGTTGTCACCTCATAATTTTGAGATGTTTTCCACAAGTCCACAACAAGATTATTCTTTCGTTGTTGATTTTTCAACAACTCTGTTCAATACTTCTTTGTGAGGATGCTAGTCAAACTCAATATTGGTAGAAGTTGTCATTTTCTTCTCCATTCTTTCATATCCAGCGATGTAGCTTCTATTCTTTTATTCTGGAGGCATTGTGATATTGCTCTATTCGAATCATTATCTCAATATCATGTTCTTATCCTTCATTATCCATTTAACCGGAGTGTTGTGTTCTCTTTTCAAGTTCTTTTCATCATATCAAGTTTTTGCCTCTCTTTTGAACCGAAGTGCTGCCCAAATGTTTCTTCTCGTTCCTTGAAGGTTCTTTGGTTCACTCGTTTGTCAAAGAAGCAACTAAGTTTTAAATCTTACACGTTCTCTTCCTCTTCTCATTCTAAGATCTCGGGTCAAGATGTAGTGGTGGAGAGTTGTAACAGCCCGAGACCGACGATCCAGATTCCTTACATGTATTTCGTTATCTCCATGTGCTTTATTTGTTTGTCGCATTCATCATCTCATTATTCGCATTGCATCGGCACTTTGTTGCCGTCATTTTTTAAAACTTGCATCTATTTGTAGTAGCCGGTTCTCCCCGTTCTTGTCGTTGACCGTTCAGAGACCAAGCACACTTGCACACCCCCGCGACATCAATAAAATATTGTTTATATGTAGGAAAAAATGTTCTCGGGATGGATTGAAAGTTGGTGTGCGGCCTTAATATATTGTAGGTAGACCGCCTGCCAAATTTCATCGCATTCGGAGCTCGTTTGATACCCGAACTATTAAACATATAGCGGCACTTTCTCTCGTTAAAATTGTCGGAGGTTTCGGTTTATAAAACTCCATTGCCGGGCTGCCATCTTCCCTCTCATCTTAGCCAAACCCCTCTACACAGCCCATTAGACACACCTAGCCTACCCAAACATTTCAGACCGTCCGATCGAGATCAAATGGTCCGAAAACAAACAAAATCCCTCAACCCTAGCCATCCCTGCCTATTTAAGACGTCCTAGCCTTTCAAATCGGGCAATCCTAATCCATGCCTCGAAATCCGTGCCCCTCCACTCCAGTCGCCACCTTCTCCTCCAGCCTCCTCCCACCTCGTGCGGCCTTCGGGCCCACATTGGGGCCCGTCCAAGCCCATCTAGGCCCGGACGAGACCGCCGCCGCCCGCAGCCGCAGCGCCCACTGCGCTGCCCGTGACCAAGCCCCTCCGCGCCTCCCATGCGCCTCCATCTCATCCTCGTCGCTCGCCAGAGCCCGCGCGCCTCCCACGCCATGGTGTCACCCGAGCGCTTATCTCCGCACCGCTGCCTCGCTGTGTTGCCCAGCGTCGTCCCTCCTTCCTCCACCGCTTGAGCAGCTGCCGCCGAAGCCCCGCCACGAGCTCGTCGGAGCTCCACCGAAATGGCCACCGCCGCCTGATGGTTTTCGCCTGCCGTGCCTCGATCCGGTCAGGAATCAGACGAGGTCGGGCCCCAACGACGAGATCCGGCCTCCTCCGCCTCTTGCCGAGCTTGCGTCGCCCCGCTGGAGTTCCCTCGAGCCACCCCTCCACCATAGGCATCCACAACGTGCGCCCCTGCTCGATCCGCGCCGCTTGCCTCGCAGTTCATCACGATCGCCCACGCGCGTGGGCCACGTGGTGCCCCGGCCCAGCCGCTTCGCCGCCCCAGCCCATTACTGACTGGGCTTGGCCCATGGGTGAGCCCACCCCCCCCCCCCGCTCTGACTATTTGACGCCTAGCGTGCATCTCAACTATCTTGCACCCGTTGCTGATGTTGGGCTAGTCACATTCAGCCCAATGGTGTTTTTTGAAGTGTGTGTGAATTTGTCCAATTATCCACCGAATTGCATAATTACAGAAATGTCACTGTTTTAAAATGTTAATAACTAAAAAACCATGCCTCGGAATAAAACATGCCTTATATGTAACTTGGGTAGAATTTCATGTAGTTTCACAATATCCAACTTTCATGCATGCTAAAAATGTTTAAAATTGTTGTTTGACTAATTTTGCACAAATGCCATTCTAAAACAGTTTATTACATAACTAAATAACCATAGCTCCGAATTAAATGAACTATATATGTAACTTGACTAGAAAAACACGTAGAATAACATGGTGCGCTTTATTTTGCTGTTTAACAATATTAAAATTGTGTTTTAGGCAGAACAGTACCACATCCGTAATTTGCATATGGGGAATTTCCGAAATTGCTATGTGTTGTTTTCGACCTCATTTAAATTGCCTAGATAGTTAGTTTAATTATGCTCAACCTCTTGCCATGATAAACAATATTTAATATTGTTGAGTACCTAAACATGAGTGAACTAAATAATTCAAGTGTGGAATTTCGTCAATATGCAACTCGTTGCATATTGAACTTCACTTAATGTGTAGTGTTTGTTTGCTGTCTTTGCCATGCCTTGAATATTTAAATGGACATGCATCATTTCTTGTGTGCATCATTCTGTGATATGTTGTGGTGTTTACCGTGTCATTTGTTTGTTTCTGGATTGCTTCTTCTCGCTAGAGTTTCGAAAACGTTCAGAGTGTGAGGATTCATTCGACTACGCCCGTTCATCTACTTCATGGATTCATTCTTCTTCCAAGTGGGATTCCAAGCAAGATGATCATTACCCTAGATACCACTACTATCATTGCTATCCTAGTTGTCTCGATGCTATCACTATGTCTCGTTACCTACCACTTGTTTGTCAAGCCTCCCAACATGCCATGATAAGCCTCTAAACCTCCAAATCCTAGCAACCCGTTGTTTATTTAAGTTACCGCTTGCTCAGCCCCTCTTATAGCATTGCTAGTTGCAGGTGCGGGTTGTTCCATGCGGAAACATGGATATCTTGGGATATCACATTATTCTTGCTATTTAATTAATGCATCTATATACTTGGTAAGGGTGGGAGGTTTGGCCTTTTTCCTGGTGTTTTGCTCCACTCTTTTTGCCCTAGTTTCCGACTACCGGTGTTATGTTTCATATTGAGCACTCCTAACATGCTCGGGGTTGTTATGGGGACCCCTTGATTATTCGTTTTGGGATAAAACTCTTCCAGCAAGGCCCAACATTGGTACTACATTTGCCCAACATAATAATATTAAACACCTTTACTAATGCATAGGGAGTTAGCGCTACTAGTGGATTTAATTCAACATAATACAGGGTGGGCCAGTGCTGATGGTGCTGTCCAAAATAGAGTCAAGTGCGGGGCCACCCCGGGCAAACTTGGGTGTTTAATTTGGCCATTGTACGCTGCTCATATCTGGTAGTGCCCTGAGAATGAGATACGTGCGGCTCTTATCAGGATCTGGCCTGTTGGGCGGTCTTGCTGGATTTGTTTTACCTTTAACGAATGTCTTGTGCACCGGGATTTTGAGGAAACTTCAGTCTATCCCGCAGTTGAGGTTTTCCACCGCAACTTGTGGCTAGTTTGTGATGGATGAGTTGGGGCACCCCTGTAGGGTTAAATGTTTCTGAAAGCCATGCCTGCGATTATGTGGCAACTTAGAAATTTTATAATACCTGATTATAGAAACTTTAAGTGAACCCAATTAAAATACACCAACTGTATGCGTGATAACCCACAAGTGTAGGGGATCGCAACAGTCTTCGAGACAAGTATTTTACCCAAATTTGTTGATTCGACACAATGGATCCAAAGAATATTTAGCGATCTTAGCAGTTGAGTCATCAATTTAACCACACTAGGTTATCCTCTGTCACAAAGATTTACTAGCACGGCAATATAGTAATAGGAACAGTAATAGTAACAACAGCAATTTTGTAGTGATGGTAACATCAGTAGCAGAAATAATAACTTAGCAAGATTCAGTATGTAAAAGCATAGGCCATGGATCGGTGATGGATAATGATTTAGATGACATTCATCATGTAATGGTTACACATTAGAGCGACATAGAACTAGCTCCAATTCATCAATATAATGTAGGCATGTATTCCGTATATAGTCATACGTGCTTATAATAAGAACTTGCATGACATCTTTTTTCCTACCCTCCTGTGGCAGCGGGGACAAAAGGAAATCTAAGGGATATTAAGGCCTCAATTTAATAGAGAACCAGAACAAAGCATTAACACATGGTGAATACATGAACTCCTCATACTACGTCAATCACCGGAAAGAATCCCAAGTATTGTCACCTTGGGGTATGCATATCGTGACATCTAATAGGTGCATACAACTTGCAACATAGGATCTAAAACACTCTCATATTCATGGAAACATAATAGGTTCAAATCTGAAATCATGGCACTCACGCCCTAGTGACAAGCATTAAGCATAGCAAAGTCATAGCAACATCAATCTTGGAACATAGTTGATACTAGGGATCAAGCCCTACCAAAATAACTCGATTACATGATCAACCTCATCAAATCCCATCACCGTATAGCAAGCCTTGGAAGAAATTACTCACTCTCGGTGGTGAGTAGCATGGGGCTGCTGATGAAGAAGGGTTGGTGATGACAATGGCGATAAATCCCCCTCTCCGGAGCCCCAAACGGACTCCAGATCAGCCCTCCCGAGGAAGAACAGGAGGTGGCGGTGGCTCTGTCTCGTAAAACGCGATGAATACATCTCTCTTATTTTTTTTCTCCGGAAATAGGAATTTATAGGACTGGAATTAGGATCTGCGAAGCCACTAGGTGGTCCCAAGCCATCAGGGCGTGCCTAGGGGGTGGCTGCGCCATGTCGGCTTGGCACCAATAGGTCGCCCCCTCCGGTGGGTCTTTGCTCCATTATTTTTATATATTCCGTAAAAACTCTCCAAAAAGTTTCGTCCAATTCCGAGAACTTTTATTTCTGCACAAAAACAACACCATGGTAGTTCTGATGAAAATGGCGTCAGACCGGGTTAGTTTCATTCAAATCATGCAAATTAGAGTCCAAAACAAGAGCAAAAGTGTTTGTAAAAGTAGATACGTTGGAGATGTATCAACTTCCCCAAGCTTAAGTCATTGCTTGTCCTCAAGCAATTCAGTTGATAAACTTAAAGTGATAAAGAAAACTTTTACAAACTCTTTTGTTCTCGTTGTTGTATACATGCTTAGATAGTGTTCAGGTTTTCAGCAAAGATCATAAATAACCATATCGATGATAACACTTAGCTATTAAATTCACTCATGGCAATAACAAAACCAACAAGAGAGCAATAATAAAATATCTCACATGCCAACAATTTGTCAGAACAATCATGATATAATATGATGATATGGTATCTCGCTAGCCCTTTATGAGAACACAAAACATAAATGCAGAGCACCCCTGAGGTCCAAACAACGACTAAACATTGTAATTCGGAGTAGAGAAGATCCAGTCATGCTCACATCCAACATTAACTAGACTCAATGCATAGAAATGACAATAGTGCTATCAGGTCTGGTAATTTAGCGAGAAGTTGATGAATCAAGAATAAAAATAAAATAACATAAAATTAAATAGAAAGGCCCTTCGCACAAGGAAGCATTGATTTGAAGAGGCGGCAGAGCTCATGGTTTAAAAGAGAGATGAAATTGTAATTTTGAGTGATATATGTCGGCGTTCTGGGATCGGGGGTACCCAGACCGGCCTGCCTGCGGCCCAGCGCATGGCCCACCTCGACGGCCCGGTACCGCCTGGCAACAAACCCCCCAAGACAAGACCCTCATGAGGGCCCCGGCCTCGCAAGGAGAACGACGCCAAAACCTCCACGGGAGCGGCCTCCCCAGGTTGCCTCCCGAGGAGCGGAGATTCCTATGCAGGTACCCGGCCTCATGAGGCTAGGATGGCGTGAGCCATGATGACAAAGGCCACGCGCGCACCAGCGGGCGCAGAGGGGACAATTTCCTCTTTTGTGTTAAGGAGGCAAGGACGTACGCGGGTTCCCAAGGAATCCCCCAAAGGTTTCCCTTCCGGTGCAACAAGACCAAGACCACGGGCTCGGCAGGGTGGATGTCATCGCCGATCCCACCTCTGCGTCACGCCAGGAGCTTTGCAGGCGAAGACCACCTTTAGTCAGGATAAGTTGTACCTCCTGTCCCCCTTTAAATTTGGCCATTGTGGGATCCCTTCCCGCCGGTGCGATGAGGGAAGAGGACCAAGGCCACTATAAATAGGGACTAGTCTCCACCGTAGAAGGGGCCCGACGAACAGATCAATCCATCCTCACCCGAGAGCCCTCGCGAGGTCCCTCACCACTGTACCAGTTTATCCCCCAAACCTCCTCGTGAGGCCAATCCACCAAAAGAAGGAGTAGGTTTTTACACCGCAAGGTGGCCCGAACCTGGGTAAGTCTGTGTGTCCCTCCTCTTGTTCGCTCGCACGCATTCGGCAAGGCTCGGCTGTGGAGAGGGGAGCTTGAGGCTTGAGCTGGTTGGGATCTTCTCACACACCCCAGAGTTTGAACCTTCTTGGGTCTACGGAGCCCCGATTCAGACCCCCACCCACGCCCAAGTGGAAGCCCCATCCTCCGCACTGGCGGACGACACGGTCCTCCAATGACTATGCCCATGCCTAGTGGAAGCCCATGCTCCGAACAGGTGGGAAGACTAGCTTAGGTGCCGGACGTGGTTGTTCTTTGCTCTCTCTTTTATAACCAAATTTGCCATTTCTTGGAATGAAACTTGAAGTTTTCGTGTCTTTGTTCGAAAAAGGGGTGGGAATTTTTTTCTCCGTGCAGCGTTTCCCGTTTTGATGTCTCGTTTTGAAGAGGTTTGGCACCTGCCAGCTTTCTCTCTCGCGCGCCCCGCGAGCGGGGGCTGGACACGGTGTGCACCTCGCCAAAGCCTTGGCGTTCTAATCCTCGCGCGACGCTCTCGAGCGAGCCAGCTGGCGCATATTTCCTCAGGCCCCCGGTCGGCCTCAGGAGCGCTCATCTCCTGGCCTTGCCGGGCATCGCGACCCGGCATACCAGCGACGATCGACCCTCGCTCGGGGGCTCCAACCAAAAATGGTCGCTGGGAGGAGGACGACCAAGGAAAGGGAAATCACGATTTGGCTCGTTATCAAGGAACCCTAACCCTATGAAAAGTGCATTTCAGCACCGTCGCGGGATGCGGTGCCTTAAGGAGGCACCTCCGGAGGCCCTGACCCCTCGCAAACCTCCCAGGAACCTCGCGAGCAGCGGGCACTTCTCGAGGCCCCGAAGCCGTCCAGTCCACGTCTGGTCCACAAGGAAGAAGCTGCCCCGGCGCCCCAACAGCACCTCACGACGCAGGAACCCGCCACGAGTACACCAAGCTAAGTTATCCTAATCGCGACAAGACGAAACTTTCAATTGGTAGCAACATGAATACTAGAGTATGAAACAAAAACGCTAACATAAAGGCGCAAGCGCCATAGTTCATTACACGCCCCCGCGGGGCCCTCCATGATTCTTGATGCAGGAAACTAAAAAACAACAAAAGATGGCCTCCCGAGGACCGCCACTCCTGAGGCTGGGCTTCGGCACCGCCTGCGCTCAGTCGGAGTCCTCCTCCTCCTTGACGATGGCACGGCGGCATGGCAGCTCGACGGCCTCCGAGGCAGGGGCACGGTGCCGCGGTGGCTCGCCCCCCTCCTTGGTTCGGGCGCGCCGACGTGGCGGCTCGTCATAGTCGTCATTGCTCGAGCTTCCCCCGGAAGACGTGCCGCTGCTGCTGGAGGTGCTGCAGCCGTCTCCAAGGGCAAGTTCACCGCCGAGGCCGCCGTCGCCGCGATGGCTATCGTCGGCGGAGAGGTGGTCGCTTTCGCCGCCGTCACCCTCCGGGCAGCACCCCAAGCGCCTACCGTCTTCCCCGAAGATCTTGACGAAGAGCATCGCCACCCCGTCATGTTTGAAGTGAAGGGTATACCTCCCCTGCAGGCCGCGAGCGCGGGCGAACGTCTGCCACCCGCGGTTCAGGAACACGTAGCCCGCGGGTGTAACCTCGACCTCCACCCACAAGGCCTCGCTGCAGCAGCCATCGGCCTACAGGCATAAACCAGTAGGCCCTCCGGCTGGCAGCGCCCCTGCGAAGAAGCGCGGGAGCTGGAGCCAGGTGATTGCCGGCCTCTCCACCCACACCACTAACTCCTGGGCCGCGTCGACCATGTGGGATCGCGGGCGCGCCGGCCGGACACCCACCACGAGCTTCCCCCCTCGGTCGCGGGCTCCATGACTACCACTACCCGTTGCGCGGGAGGGAGCCTCCCTACGGCCACCGAAGCTAGCGCCGGCCCTCACGGGAGTGCGCCCGCGCCCTCGGGGGACCACGGCCGGCGTCGCGGTGTACTTGTGGGGACGGCCGCGGCCCCTCTTGGGTGGCGGCGAGTCTAGTCCCTCCAGGCGACCCTTCCCCATCTCGGTGTTAGAGAACCTCCTCACTGGTGCCATGGTCGTGGAAGCGGCAGATTGGAGTGAAGAGGCGAGAAGATGAAGACGGGCTAGGGGCTTTGTCTCCCTCGCCCATTTATAGTTGATCGGAGGCCAACCGACGCCTCTCCACATTCTGGGCAATGATGGCCCCATAGCACGCACCAGCCTTTGCCAGTCAGGGCGGTTGCCGAGGCGACGTGGGGAAGTGGAGGCGTTCGCGCTCCGTCGTGCGCCACGCGTCGAGCCTGGCCCGCAGGTGGTTGGGGCCCGCGGTGCTTCGGCCTCCCTTCCTTGGCTTCGCTCCGAAGCCAGCCCGAGCACGCCTCGGGCCCGGGGGCTACTGTCGGCGTTCTGGGATTGGGGGGGTACCCAGATCTGCCTGCCTGCGGCCCAACGTGTGGCCCACCTCGACGGCCCGGTACGGCCTGGCAACAAACCCCCCAAGACAAGACCCTCATGAGGGCCCCGGCCTCACGAGGAGAACGACGCCAAGACCTCCAGGGGATCAGCCTCCCCAGGTTACCTACCGAGGAGCGGAGATTCCTATGCAGGTACCCGGCCTCATGAGGCTAGGATGGCGTGAGCCATGACGACCAAGGCCAGGCGGGCGCCAGCGGGCGCAGAGGGGACAGTTTCCTCTTTTGTGCTAAGGAGGCAAGGACGTACGCGGGTTCCCAAGGAATCCCCCAAAGGTTTCCCTTCCGGTGCAGCAAGACCAAGACCATGGGCTCGGCAGGGCGGATGTCATCGCCGAGCCCACCTCTACGTCATGCCAGGAGTTTTGCAGGCGAAGACCACCTTTAGTCAGGATAAGTTGTACCTCCTGTCCCCCTTTAAATTTGGCTGTTGTGGGATCCCTTCCCGCCGGTGCGATGAGGGAAGAGGACCAAGGCCACTATAAATAGGGACTAGCCTCCACCATAGAAGGGGGCCGTGGAACAGATCAATCCATCCTCACCCGAGAGCCCTCACGAGGTCGCTCACCACTGTACCAATTCATCCCCCAAACCTCCTCGTGAGCCAATCCACCAAAAGCAGGAGTAGGGTTTTACACCGCAAGGTGCTCCGAACTTGGGTAAGTCTCTGTGTCCCTCCTCTTGTTCGCTCGCACGCATTTAGCAAGGCTCAGCTGTGGAGAGGCGAGCTTGAGGCTTGAGCTGGTTGGGATCTTCGCACACGCCCCAGAGTTCGAACCTTCTTGGGTCTGCGGAGCCCTGATTCCGACAGTATACTTTTCCTGTCAACGTCAAGACCGAGTTTTCAATATCTTCCATGCTAAACACATTATTGGTGGTTCCCAAGCGGTAATATAAAGTTTACTCCCATCCACCATACATACACAAGCCATGGTTGACCGAATTCACGGGTGCCCTCCAACATGTCAACTGTCCCGCTAGTTTTGTTTAATTTATTTTTGATTATGCAGGACTGGGCATCTTTTTTACCAGCCTCTCTTGTGCAATGACAGACGAATAAACGCTCATCTTGAGAATAACCTGCTTAGCATGGAAGATACTGACCGCCCCGTCGCTCCATGAGTGGTACGAGCACACAAGACAGATGTTTATTTGAATGTTTAGAGGTGGCACATGCAAATTTACTTGGAACGGTAGGGTAATATCATATATAGGTAGATATGATGGACTCATTAGGAATAACTTGGACTTAAGAGTTTTGGATGCACAAGCAGCATACCCGCTTAGTACAGGCGAAGGCTAGCAAATAATTTGAGAAGCAACCAGCTAGAGAGCGAAAACGGTCATAGCTATGCATTGTGAATAATTAACATTGAACGCTAGCACGAGTAGGATATAAACACTCTGAACATAAATATCATGAGCTACATTGGATTTGAATCAACCACATGTTTGCACATGTGCCAAGTCAAGCCGCTCGAACTACTCAGAGGAGGATACCATACTAACATACCACACACAACCATTTGAATGCATGTTGACACATAAGATAAATCATTATTCACTCCTAGCTATTTAAGCATGGCATGAGCAACTATAATCTCTAATTGTTATCATAAATATGTTTACTCATAATACGCTGAATCAAGATCGAACGAGCTAAACATATTTACAAAAATGGAAAACAAGAAGAGTTCATACCAGCTTCCTTTAGCACGATCACTTCATCAAATATCGTCATTCATGCCTTTCACTTGCATGACCGAATGATGTGAAAATAATAATAGTGCAAGTGTACCATGGATTAAGCTGGAATCTGCGAAACAGTTTATACAAAGGATAAGACAAGGTAATATTGGCTCTTCGTTAGATAAACAATAATGCATATGAGAGCCACTCAACATTCTCATCGTGGTCTTCCCTTTTAACGACTCAAAAAAAATTCAAAGAAACACACTGAAATATTTTTGGAGTTTTTGGTTTTCTCGAAGAAAGTAGATAAACAAGGGAAAAACAAAAACGAGAAAAAGCTATTTACACGGAAAATTTCCCAACAAGCAAAAGAAATATTTTTGGGTTTTCTTTTAGTACTGCAAACTAATTAAACAAGAAATATAAACCGAAAAGAAGCAATAAATATTTTTGGGTTTTCAAAGTTTTTCGAACACAAAAGAAGAAAGCGAAAATAAAACTAACATGGATATACAATGAAAGAGGATGAGCACCGACAGTCGATAAGTCGATATGAAATGTGTGAACATGAATGTAATATCAGTGAGAAATACATACTCCCCCGAGCTTAGGCTTTTGGCATAGCTTGGTGATCACCATCCGAAGTAGCCATCCGGTCTAGGAGGGAAGTAGTTAGGTTGAGGCACTTGGGCGTCCCAAGCCTGGGCCACGGCCTCCGCCTCAACCAATTCGTTCAGTAAGCGATTATATGTGATGGCATGACGACATATCCGTGCCTAGCACGATAGTTAAACAAAGAGGGTGCAGGCAACAAAATCACATCGCGAGCTCTCTCGCTATATACCATGTTATATCGCAAGTGGTGCGGGGCTCAGGTTCATCGATGAAGTGGTGGTCTGTCATAGACTAGTGATCAAGATAAACCTTAGGTAACAAGTGATCAGTGGGGCGTATATTGACATTAAAGTGTTTTGCTAAGCAAGTGGCATAAATACCACCATGGACCTTCCCCCTGATCCGGTTACCATGAAGGCGGCATGCAACAATAGCTCCTAAGCTGTACATGTTGTCATTAAATAATGCACAACGCAAAATAGCAAGGGTGGGGGCACTGAGACCGCCACCTTGTTCCATAGCAGTTAAACATTTTCCTATAAATAAGGCAAAGTAATGCCCAGTAGGAAAATGCAATCTGGTAGCTCTGGCGATCGACACGCTCCTATTTCTCCCATAGTTAAAGTAAGAAGCAAGTCCTCGAACTCCCCTGGCTTAGGATCACTTAATCCCCCGTCAGAGGGAATCAAGCATATCTGGCAGAACTAGGTGAATTGTATTTCATAATTTCAACGTATAAATCAAAGCGTACCATGGGAACATCGAGCCTACTCAGGAAATAGAAATTTTGCACAAAGGAGTTTGTAAGGAGATAGTGTTGATCACACTCATCTGCGAGGAAGTTGGTCAGCCCGACATTTGCAAAGAATTGCATGAACTCTTGGTAGAAACTCACTTCATTCATGAAGGCATTATGTGGCCATTCGCACGGACGAACCTCTGTATTATGAAAGATGTGAATATCTCGATCTTGACCACTCCCAAGAACTCCCTTGGGACTCCGGCTTGAAGAACTTCTCCTAAAGACGTTCATTTCCCTAAGAACAAAGTTCTGAAATTTTTGGACCACAAAATTATGTCAACAAAACTTTGTAAGATTGATAGCAACTACTCATATAGATGCCTAGAGGCCACATCAATCATTCAAACTACTTGGAACTCAAAGAATTCAACATGCCCGCTCATTTTCAGTAGCACCAAGTGCAGCAAAATATGCAAAATATAAACCACTAAAGCAAAAACAAATTAGAGCAATGGGAGAGTCACATACCAAGGAGAAATCCCTCAAAACAGTTTCGGAAACAGAGTACCGAGCAAAGAGATCGGAAATCTCAGGTTTCGAAGCAAGAACACGAGAGAGAGAGAGAGAGAGAGAGAGAGAGAGGAACCAGGAAGTTTTTCTAGAGGAAAGAGAAGGAGTGGGCTGAAGAAATAAGTGAGGCGGTCCCTGTGGGGTCCCCCAAACCATCAGGGCGTGCCCAAGGGGGTCGCTGTGCCCTATTGGCTTGGCACCAATAGGTGCACCCCCTGGGGTGTTTTTAGCTCCAGAAACTTTGAATTAGTCTAGAAAAAATCCTGTAGAAAATTCGTGACATTCTGAGAACTTTCATTTTTGGGTCATTTTTATTGTACGGATAATTCTGAAAACATGATAATCATGGAAATTTTATTTTATTAAACTAAAAATAACAGAGAGTAAACTATAAGTACACAAGGTTGTGCTTACTAAATTCATCGACCACATGCCTCTCAGAAAGGATCCATCAATAAGGTTGATCAAGTCTTATTAACAAACTGTTTCTGATTGACATGAAACCAAAGAATCTTTGAATAACACTAGGTTACCTCAATGGTGATTTGCATCTCCCCAATGATAAGAATATCATATTTATTCTTGGCCGTAGGAAGAGAAAATTTAAACTCCCCAAAAGCGATTGTGGCAACTTGCTCAATGGCATTAATATTATTCACCAAAGCTTGTTTCTGCGGGAAGTGCACTGTATGTTGTTTGCCATTGACATGAAAAGTAACCTTGCTTTTGTTACAATTAATAATGGCCCATGCAGTATTTATAAAAGGTCTACCAAGGATAATCAACATGTTGTCGTCCTCGGGCATCTCAAGAATAACAAAGTCTGTTAAGATAGTAGCATTTGCAATCACAACAGGAATATCCTCACAAATTCCAATAGGTATAGCAGTGGATTTATCAGTCATTTGCAAAGATATTTCAGTAGGTGTGAGTTTATTCAAATCAAGTCCTTTATATAAAGACAAAAGCATAACACTAACACCGGCTCCTAGATCAAGTCCTTTATATAAAGCAGTTTTTACAATAGTTCGTTTAATGGAGTAGGGGTGTTGTGGGTATACCCAGATCTCACAAGTTCTTAGGAACTCCATCGTCAAAGGAATAATTAGCAAGCATGGTGGAAATCACAATTTCAGGTATCTTTATTTTATTAGTGATAATATATTTCATGTATTTAGCATACGCATGCAATTTCAAGATATCAGTCAAACGAGTGCGCAAAATAACAGATCTAATCATTTTAGCAAAGCGCTCAAAATCCTACTTATCCTTACTCTTAGAAGGCTTACGAGGGAAAGGCATGGGTTTCTGGACCCATGGTTCTCTTTCTTTACCATGTTTTCTAGCAACAAAGTCTCTCTTATCATAATGTTTATTCTTAGGAGGTGGGTTATCAAAACCAAGAACATGTTCTATTTCTACATCATTATCATTTTCCTCATCATTATCTGGTGGAGCATCATCATGAACATTATCTTTATCGTTATCACTAGGTGCATGTTCATCACCAGATTGTATCTCAACATCAGACATAGAAACATCATTATGACTCTCAGTAGGTTTATCTATAACAGGTCCACTGGAAGCATGCAAAGTCCTATCATCTTTCTTTTTCTTTTTCTTTTTAGTTGGACTAGGTGTATCATCATTAATTCTTTGAGAATCTTGTTCAGTTATTTTAGGATGACCTTCAAGATAAAGAGGTTCCTGAGTCATTCTACCTCCTCTAGCCATTACTCTAACAGCATGGTCATTCATGCTATCATTAATTTCAGCAAGCAAATCATTTTGTGACTTAGAAACTTGGTATAGTTGAGTATGAACCATGGAAGCATGTTTACCTAGACCTTTAAATCATTAACAATTCTAAACATCAAGTCATCAAGGCGATCAATCATCATAGCATTCCGTTGTAATTGATCCTTGACATAATTATCAAAATGGTCTTGCTTAACAATGTAATTATCAAATTCATCCATGCATTGACTAGGAGTCTTAGTATAAGGTATGTCACTTTCATCAAATCTACGGAGAGAATTTACCTCTACTACATGTGTAGGGATATCGAGTCCATGTATTTGTTCAACAGGTGGTAGATTCTTGACATCTTCGGATTTAATACCCTTTTCTTTCATAAATATCTTGGCTTCTTCCATATCTTCTGGACTGCGGAATAGAACACCTCTTTCCTTTGGAATGGGTTCCGACGGTGGTTCAGGAAGTGTCCATTCATTAGCATTCTTCAAAATATTATCCAATAGTTCTTCAGCCTGTCCAATAGTCCATTCCCTGAAAACACAACCAGCACAACTATCTAGGTAGTCCCTATAAGCATCAGTTAGAACATTATAGAAGATAACAAGTATTTCATTTTTCTTAAGAGGATGATCAGGAAAAGCTTTAAGTAGCTGGAGAAGCCTCCCCCAAGCTTGAGGGAGATTCTCTTCTTCAATATGCACAAAGTTAAATATTTCCAGTAAAGCAGCTTGTTTCTTATGAGCAGGAAAATATTTTTCAGTAAAGTAATAGATCATATCATGGGGGCTATCCACACAACCAGGAGCAAGAGAAGGAACCAATTCTTAGCATCACCTTTTAGTTAAAAAGGAAAAAAGCTTAAGTATGTAAAAGCAGCGAATCTTTTCCTTATGAGCAAACAAGGTGGCAATATCAAGCAATTTAGTAAGATGTGCCACAAAAGTTTCAGTTTCATAACCATGGAAAGGATCATATTCTACTATAGTGATTAACTCAGGATCAACAGAGAATTCATAATCCTTATCATTAATACATATAGGAGAAGTAGCAAATTTAAGGTCATGTTTCATTTTCTCAGTCCTAGATATTTCTTTCAGTTTGCATAGTAGTTTCTTCAAATCAGCTCTATCATTACAAGCAGGAAAGTCTCTAGCTATCTCCCCATAACGTAACCATCAGGTACCTCAGGCATATCATATCTATTAGGAGAGCTAGGAATAATAGGTGAATCAAAGTGTTCATCAATTTCAGCATTCTCCAGTTCTCTAGCTTTAGCAATATGAGCATCAAGTAATTCATTCTGTGGCATGGTTTCAGTTTCATCAAGCATAGTAGTAGCATCATCATTAATATCATCAATAGTGGAAGCAGTAGCAGATTGAATAACACGTGGAGGTGTCATAAGCTGGTTCAAAACAGTAGGTGAATCAAATGCAGAGCTAGATGGCGTTCCTTACCTCCCCTCATCTTAGAGGGTATGATCTTAGTTCTGGTATCTTTTAGAATGTTCATAGTGAAAATTGAGTATCCCTGGTGAACACAATAAATAGAGCTATGCTCCCTGGCAACGGGAAAATTGAGTATCCCTGGTGAACACAATAAATAGAGCTATGCTCCCTGGCAACGGCGCCAGAAATTCTTCCCGCTACTTGTAAACTGCGTTGGGACTTTCCCCAAAAAGAAGAAGAGATGTGATAACCCACAAGTGTAGGGGATCGTTTGTAGCCTTGTTTGATAAGTAAGAGTGTCGAACCCAACAAGGATCTTGATGACCCACAAGTATAGGGGATCAATCGTAGTCCTTTCATAAGTAAGAGTGTCAAACCCAACAAGGAGCAGAAGGAAATGACAAGCGGTTTTCAGCAAGGTAATTTCTGCAAGCACTAAAACTGTAGGTAACAGATAGTTTGATAGCAAGATAATTGGTAACGAGCAAGTAACCGTAATGGTAAACAAGGTGCAGCTAGGTAGCCCAATCCTTTTGTGGCAACGGACAGGCCAATACAATCTCTAGTAATAGGCAAAGAGTTCTTGAGGGTACACGGGAATTTCATCTAGTCACTTTTATCATGTTGGTTTGATTTGTCTTCGCTACTTTGATAATTTTATATGTGGGTGGACCAGTGCTTGGGTGTTGTTCTTACTTGAACAACCTGCCACTTATGATTAACCCCCTCACAAGCATCCGCAACTACAAGAAAAGTATTAAGATAAAATCTAACCATAGCATTAAACGTTTGGATCCAAATCAGCCCCTTACGAAGTAGCGCTTAAATTAGGGTTTAAGCTTCTGTCACTCTAGCAACCCATCATCTAATAACTACTCCACAATGCATTCCCTTAGGCCCATGAATGGTGAAGTTTCATGTAGTCGACGTTCACATGACACCACTAAGGGAATCACAACATACATATCATCAAAATATCGAACACATATCAAATTCACATGATTACTTGCAACATGACTTCTCCCGTGATCTCAAGAACAAAAGTAACTACTCACAAATAATAATCATGCTCAAGATCAGAGGGGTATTGAATAGCATAATGGATCTGAACATATAATCTTCCACCAAATAAACCATATAGTAATCAACTACGCAAGGTAATCAACACTACTAGTCATCCACAGGTACCAATCTGAGGTTCCGGTACAAAGATTGAACACAAGAGATGAACTAGGGTTTGAGAGCAGATGGTGATGTTGAAGATGTTGGTGAAGATTGGCCTCTTAATGATGAGAGGGGTGTTGGTGATGACGATGGCTTCAATTTCCCCCTTTGGGAGGGAAGTTTCCCCGGCCAATCGCTCTTCCGGAGGGCAAAAGTGCTCCTGCCCAAGTTCCGCCTCGAGGCGGTTGTGCTTCATCCCGAAAGTCCTCCTCTGATTTTTTTCTAGGTCAAATGTGACTATATACCAGAAGATGGGCACCGGAGGTGGGCCGAGGAGGCCACAACCAATCAGGGCGCGTCCAGGGGGGCCTGGCGCGCCCTGGTGGGTTGTGCCCACCAGGTTTGCCCCCTCCGGTAGTTTTCTGCTCCAGTATTTTTTGTTTAGTCCAAAAATAATCTTCGTAAAATTTCAGCTTCATTGGAGTTGTGCAGAATAGGTATCTCTGATGTGCTTTTCTTGGGTCCAGAATTCCAGCTGCCGGTATTCTCCCTCTTTGTGTAAACCTTGGATATTATGAGAGAAAAGGCATTAGAATCACTCCCTAAAGCATTATTATTCAACAAAACATAATAAATAACAATAGGAAATCATGATGCAAAATGGACGTATTAGAGCTAAAGGTAGAATTAATATTCTCTCAAGTTCTATCGACCACTAATACAACTCTACGCACGATAATGCTTACTTTACCTAGAACAAGTATGAAACTAATTTGTAGGTGTAAATATAAGTTTGCAAGAATAAAACTAGGAGTACTTAGCTAGACTAAAACTACTGATATATTGCAAGATAATAGAAAACAAGTTGTTTAGTAGAAAGATTTTTGTAAAAAAATAGAAAGATTGTCCATAGGCAATTGAATATCACATAATAGATACGTATCATATGCAATGAGGGAGAGGCCTACGCTAACATACTTTCCGTACTTGGATCATATGCACTTATGATTGGAACTCCAGCAAGCATCTACAACTACTAAAGATCATTAAGGTAAAACCAAACCATAGCATTAACACATCAAGTCCTCTTTACTCCCATATGCAACAACCCCCTTACTCGGGTGTAAGCTTCTATCACTAAGCCACCCACTATAAGCGAATCATGAACGAATTGCAACACCCTCTAGCGGGATCCCTCACGTGTGCGCGACACGGCAGGCACCTTAGGACAGCACCATATTATCATACAACTCATATTTATCACACCATGCCACAATTAAGCCGTAGGACAAAAGAAATCTACTCAAACATCATAGGATAGCCACGCATCATTGGATAATAATATATAGCATTAAGCACCATGTTTAAGTAGAGATTACAGTAGGGAAAACAGGAGTTACACCGCTGCATAGAGGGGGAGAGAGTTGGTGGTGATGGAGGCGAAGTTGTTGGTGTAGATCACCATCACGAGGGCTGCCCCGGCGGCAATCTGACGCCACCGGGAGAGGGGGAGAGAGACCCCTCCTTCTTGTTCTGCCTTGGTCTCCCCCCTAGATGGCAGGAGAGTTTCCCCTTTGGTCCATGGATGCCATGGCTCCCGGAGGCAGCAGCCCCTCCGAGATTGGATCTCTCTCTCAGTTTCTCTCCTGTTTTTGCGACTGTTTTCTGACCCCTTCACCGTTTCTTAAATATACAAAGATTCATAACTCCGATTGGGCTGAAATTTTGAGGGGATTTTTACCGGGAAATTATCTTTCTTGCAACGAAAGTAGGGCCCCAAACGACTTACGGGGTGGTCCCACGCCATCAGGGCACGACCACCCCCCCTGGCCATGCCCAGTTGGCTTGGGAGCATCTCGGGCACCGTGTTGCGTAGATTCATCTTCCCAAAATTCACATATATTCCAAAAAAAATCTTTGTAAAGTTTTATCACGTTTGGACTGTATTCAATTTTCGGCAAAACATGCAAAAACAATAGGAACTGGCACTCGGCGCTGGTTCAGTAAGTTAGTCCCAAAAATATTATATAATGTTGCCAAAAGTATATGAAAGTTGTAGAGTATTTGCATGAAACAATCAAAAAATTATAGATACGACAGAGACGTATTAGCATCCCCAACCTTAATTCCTGCTCGTCCTTGAGTAGGTAAATGATAAAAATGATAATTTTTGATGTGGAATGCTACCTAACATAATCTTGAACAAATGTCTAATCATGGCATGAACATTAGGATACAAGTGATTCAAGGCAATAGTCTATCATTTGACATAAAGACATCCATGCTCTGGTTTACTAGCAAACAATCATGTCTTTTCAAAGTAACAATGCTAAAGAGCGCTATCCCTACAATATCATATAGTTTGTCATGCTTAGTCTTCCTAGCATAAAGTATAAATTATGAGCACCCCGTTGTCAAACCAAGCAATTGGATCGTACATTTTAACGTGCTTCAGCATTTTATACCTCACTCAATACATGAGCGTCAATAATGGACATAGCATATAGGTGGAATAGAATATGGTGGTAGGTTTCAAAGGGGTAAAAGTGGAGAATAAATTCTTCCATCGACTAGGTGGATCAATGGGCTATGGATATGCCCATCAATCGATATCAATGCGAGGAATAGGGATTGACATGCAACGGATGCACTAAGAGCTATAAGTGTATGAAAGATCAAATGAAACTAAGTGGGTGTGCATCCAACTTTCTTGCTCATGAAGACCTCGAGCATTTGAGGAAGCCCATCATCGGAATATACAAGCCAAGTTCTAAAATGAAAAATTCCTACTAGTATATGAAAATAACAAATCAGGAGACTCTCTATATGAAGAACATGGTGCTACTTTGAAGCACAAGTGTGGTAAAGGATAGTACCAAGTCCCTTCTCTCTTTTTCTCTCATTCATTTTTTTCTTTTTTTCTCTCTTTTTTTGTTTCTTTAATTTTCTTTCTCTTTTTTTCATGGTGGGCTCATTTGGCCTCCCCCATTTATTTCATTTTTTGTCCGGAGCCTCATCCCGACTTGTGGGGGAATCATAGTCTCCATCATCCTTTCCTCACTGGGACAATGCTCTAATAATGATGATCATCACACTTTTATTTACTTACATCTCGATATAATGATAAAGCTATACAAGATGACTCTATATGAATGCCTCTGGCAGTGTACCAGGATGTGCAATGATCTAGTGTAGCAAAGATATCAAAAAACGGATAAGCCATGGAAATATCATGCTAGTTATCTTACGATCATGCAAAGCAATATGAAAATGAATGCTCAAGTCATGTATATGATGATGATGGAAGTTGCATGGCAATATATCTCGTAATGGCTAAGGAAATGCATGATAGGTAGGTAGGTAGGGTGGCTGTTTTGAGGAAGATATAAAGTGGCTTATGTTTTATAGAGCGTATAATATCATGGGGTTTGGATGCACCGACGAAGGCTGCACCAATCCTCGAGGTGAGAATGGGCAATGCACGGTACCGAAGAGGCTAGCAAATATCTGCAAAGGTGAGTGTGCGTACATCCATGGATTCACATTAGTCATAAAGAACTCATATACTTATTGCAAATCTTTATTAGCTCTCTCAAAGAAAAGTACTATTCGTATGCCCCTGGGGAGGAGGTTGGTAGGAGTTAACCATCGCGCGCCGCCGATTATAACAACACAAATGATTTCAATCAAGAATAAATTATGCTCCAACTTCATCGCATTACTAGAGACTATACGTGCATGCCTCGGGAATCACAAACCTTAACACCGGTATTCCTACTAATCCATAATCATCCACTAGTTCACCCAAATATTACTATCTTAATGTCGCAAAACTATTGCTAGGAATCGAACATATCATATTCAGTGATCTACAAATTTTACGTAAGATTTTATGACTAACCATGTGAATGACCAATTCCTGTTAACTCTCAAAATAGATATAAGTGAAGCACGAGAGTTTAATTTCTTTATACAAAATACCATGTCTAATAAATATAAGTGAACAAAAGAGCATTCTACAAATAAAGGTTTTCTATATGTAGAGAAACACGCATCTAAACTTCAAAAGATATAAGTGAAGCACACGAAGCATTCTATAAAGCCATACTCAAAAGATATAAGTGAAGTGCATGAAGCATTATATCAACCACGGGCTATCCCATACCAGCATGGTGCATTTCAAAATAAAAATAAAAGGCACACGACGCTCGAAGAATTTACGCATATCATGTGAACAAAACAAAAAACGAGACATACCGATAAATGTTGAAGAAGAAAGATGGGATGCCTTCCGGGGCATGCCCAAGCTTAGATGCTTGAGTCTCCTTGAATATTTACTTGGCATGCCTTGGGAATCCCCAAGCTTTAACACTTTCCTCTCCTTATTCTTCTCATATCAATACCTCCTCGATCTTCGAACACTTCATCCACACAAAACTTAACGGAACTTTTATTAGAAAGGTTAGTACATATAACATCAAATCCCATCATGTCTTGCCATAACATTATTGTATAATTATAATCCAACATTACCTACTGTATTCTATCACAATTTTATGGCTCCCAAGTCAATGGGGCTCAACAAGATTTCAAACATAAGAAGATAAAGCAACTATAACAACAATCTGTGAAAAACAGAACATTCTGTAAAGATGTAGATGAAACCTATACTTATATAACTCAAAAAATTATGAAACAATAGTAAGTAATACAAAATTTGCATCATAGTACCGTGTAAAAATTTCAGAACGTTTGCACGCTCCAGTAAAATATGAAAAGTCAAACACTATAGCAAAAGTTTCTGTTTTTACACAGCACGTATCAAACAAGCAATTTAAACATCCTAAAGGTAAATCTTGGCACATTATTTTTATAATACAATAGACTTTCACAAGCGTATAATTATTTTTGTTGAGAAGTTTCTGTAATCAAGATTCACAAAGTTTCCATGGGCATGAACAAAGTTCAAGGCTAGCCCCCACTTCAACGGTGCTCGTCCTTCTAACTTTCACTTTTCTTTTTGAAAAAGTTTTAAGTTCCCCACTTTTTTTTGTTTTTAATTATTTTAAAATCACACAACAGAATAAAATGACTCTCTAAAACTTCCGAGTTGCCTCGCTTGCAGTGCTTTCTTTAAAGCCATTAAGCTAGGCATATAGTGCTCAAGTAATTGATCCATTCGGATCACAAGGTATATCAAAGCCAGTTTTAATTAAAATGATTTGTAATTGAGTAGTGAGTACAAAGTGATATATATCATGTGAAAACGAAGTCTAACTCTCTTCCTATGCATTGGCATGTCATAATAGAACAATTCGTTCACACAAAGTAAAGGCCAATACATAGCCTAAGTAGTTTCTTGCAACTTTATCGTATTGGAAACATAGAGAGGCGAAGATTTGGTTCCTCTCTCATAATAATTGCAAGAAGGAGCAGCAAGCACATACATATTATATTCATCAAAATCATCATGTGTAAAGGTAAAATGCAACCCATCAATATAATCCTTAATAAGTGAAAACTTCTCCGATATGGTGTAGTTGGGAGAATTCAAAAAGATAATAGGACTATCATGTGTGGGTGCAATAGCAATAATTCCATGCTTACCATAAGGAACTATAGCAAGTTCACCTCCATAAGCATAATTCATATTGGCATCATGTCCACAAGCATAGCAAGCATCAGGTTCATCAAAAAGGGATATTTCAAACGAATCCAAGGGATTGTAGCAATCATCATAGCATTCATCCTTCGGTAAGCACGAAGGAAATTAAACAATGTAGGAGTTGAAGAGTTACTCTCATTAGAAGGTGGGCACGAGTGATCAATCCACTCTTCCTCCTTTTGTTCTTCATTCTCCTCCTCGTTCTTTTCATGTAATGAGCTCACAGTTTCGTCCATTTCTTCTTCCATAGATTCCTGCAAAATATTAGTCTCTTCCAAGGCAGCAGACATTCTCTAAATAAATTCTTTAACATAAGCATTAGAAGCATAGTTTTCATAGCAATATTTAAGTATGGCAAAATTTGCAGATTTGTAAAGAATAGAATCATACTTTTCAATCAAAGAAGCAATTTCATATGCACCCTTAAAAGCAACAAACTCTTCATTTTGTTCAATATAATAATAACTATAGACATCCTTGTCATACGAACATAGTATTTCATTATCAGTAAACACACTTTGGTAGGGAAGGTCTTCTTGTGTCTTCGGAACAACAAGTAAAATTATGTATTTCGCATAAACTCCAAGCATAGCAATTCAAACAATTAATTTGATGCCCTAAGAGTTTCCCCTTTTGAGATAAGCGGTGTCGCACAAAATAAGCAAGCTCATATAATGAATTTCCCTCAAATAAGCTAGTTGGGTTTTCAGCACGAGCACGAAGGGATCGAAGATGATCCAAGTAGAAAGCTTCGGCAGTACGGAACACTATGGTTCCTCAACTTTTGGGATAGCAAGTACAACTAATTTTTTTTGGTATTTTGCATTTCCTACCCATAACTAAAGATAGAAAACAAGAACTGGAAATAAAACTACTTAGAGATAAATCAATCAAGCACACACGAGAATATCAACCCCACGCTATTGCTCCCCGGCAACGGCGCTAGAAAAAAAAGTCTTGATAACCCACAAGTGTAGGGGTCGTTTGTACTATTTTTTGATAAGTAAGAGTGTTGAACCGAACAAGGAGCTAAAGGTAGAATTAATATTCTCTCAAGTTCTATCGACCACCGATACAACTCTACGCACGCTAACGCTTACTTTACCTAGAACAAGTATGGAACTAATTTGTAGGTATAAAGACAAGTTTGCAAGAATAAAACTAGGAGTACTTAGCTAGAATAAAACTACGGATACTTTCCAACATAATAGAAATCTAGTTGTTTAGTAAAAAGCTTTTTGTAACAAAAGAGAAAGATTGTCCATAGGCAATTGAATATAACACGTAGATACTTATCATATGAAATGAGGGAGAGGCATACGCTAACATACTTTCCGTAGTTGGATCATATGCGGTTATGATTGGAACTCTAGCAAGCATCTACAACTACTAAAGATCATTAAGGTAAACCCCAACCATAGCATTAACACATCAAGCCCCCTTTACTCCCATACGCAACAACCCCAGCTTCTGTTACTCTAGCCACCCACTATAAGCGAATCATGAACGTATTTCAACACCCTCCATCAGGAATCCCTCACATGTGCGCATCACGGAAGGAACCTTAGGACAACACCATATTATCATACAACTCATATCAATCACACCATACCACAAATAACCCGTAGGACAAAAGAAATCTACTCAAACATCATAGGATAGCCACACATCATTGGATAATAATATATAGCATTAAGTGCCATGTTTAAGTAGAGATTACAGTGGGGAAAAGAGGAGTTACACCGCTGCATAAAGGCAAGAGAGTTGGTGGTGACGGCGGCGAAGTTGTTGGTGTAGATCGTCGTCACGAGGGTTTCCCCGGCGGCGTTCCGGCACCACCGGGAGAGAGGGGGAGAGAGCCCCCTCCTTCTTATTCTTCCTTGGTCTCCCCCCCTAGACGGGAGGAGAGTTACCCATCTGGTCCATGGCCGCCATGGCTCCCGAAGGGCAGCAGCCCCTCTGAGATTGGATCTCTCTCTCTCTGTTTCTCTCCTGTTTTCGCGACTGTTTTCTCACCCCTTCACCGTTTCTTAAATATCCGGAGATTCGTAACTCCGATTGGGCTGAAATTTTGAGGGGATTTTTATCGGAAAATTATGTTTCTTGTTGAGAAAGTAGAGACCCAAATGACTTACGCGGTGGTACCAAGCCATCAGGGCGCGGCCACACCTTCTGGTCGCGCCCTGTTGGCTTGGGAGCAACTCGGGCACCGTGTTGCGTTGATTCTTCTTCCCAAAATTCACATATATTAAAAACAAATATCCGTAAAGTTTGGACTCTGTTGAATTTTCTGCAAAACATGCAAAAACAATATGAACTAGCATCGGGCACTGGATCAGCAAGTTAGTCCCAAAAATATTATATAATGTTGCCAAAAGTATATAAAACTTGTAGAGTATTGGCATGAAACAATCAAAAATTATAGATACGACGGAGACGTATCAAGATGCTTCACAGTAGAGATAAGTATTTCCCTCAGTGAGAACCAAGGTTATCAAACCAATAGGAGAACCACGCAAACTCCCGTCGTCAACACTTACACACAAAAGAGCAAACACTTGCACCCAACGCGGGAAAGAGGGTTGTCAAGCCACTTGAACTCGTTACTTGCAAGTATTAAGTAGTGATATATAGATAATATAAATAAAAAGTAAAATAACATTAAAAAATGGCAGCAATATTTTTGGAGTTTTAGTAATAATATTTGTGAAGACCCGGGGGCCATAGTTTTCTCTAGAGGCTTCTCTCTCGAAGAAAGCATACGGTGGGTAGACAAATTACTTTTGGGAAATCGCTAGAAAAGCGCATAGTTATGAAATATTTATTCATGGCAATGATCATGTATATAGGCATCACGTCCATAAGCAACTAGACCGACTCCTTCCTGCATCTACTACTATTACTCCACCCATCGATAATTATCCAGCATGCATCTAGAGTATTAAGTAAAACAGAGTAATGCTTGGATCAAGATGACATGATGTAGCCAAAGTAAATCCAATGAATATGAATAAAACCTATCATTTCCCCTTAATGGCAGTAGTGCAATACGTGTCTTGACCCCTTCTGTCACGATGATGGGGCACCGCAAGATTAAACCCATCACAACGCACCACTCCCACTGAAGATAAATCAATCTAGTTGGCCAAACCAAACCGATAGATTGGAGGGAAATACGAAGCTATAACAATCATGCATATAAGAATTTAGCAAAGACTCAATATATTTTAATGAATAATCTGATAATAAATCCACAATTCATTGGATCCCAACAAACACACCGCAAAGAAGATTACATCGAATAGATCACCGCGGGAAGCACGGTGAACTTTGTATTGAGGATCAAAGAGAGAGAGATAGCGATCTAGGTACTAGCTATGGCCCCGTAGGTCTGTGGTGACCTACTCACACATCATCATGGGATCAGCAAGCTTGATGTAGAGGCCCTACGTGATTAATCCACCCCGGCAGGTCACCGGAATAGGGCTCCAGATGGGCACACGGCAAAACAGAGACTTGCGGCGGTGAAAAAAGTATTTTTGCTGGCTCTCGGGTGTTTTCCTGATTTATGAGAATTTATAGAGGTGGGTGTCGGCCCAGTGGGAACCAGGGTACCATGGCATGTCTGCCTCCGGCCTAGGAGGCGATAGTTGGGCCAGCCCGTAGCGGATGGCTTAGTCTCGCCCGCTCTGGAGGAAATTGCCTCCCAAGGGGGCTAGCCTCGTGAGGCCCCTCACCGCCAGGATAGGCCTAGCCTGGGCCATCGGGAACCAGATCGCCTTGCGAGGCTCCTCTTGCAAGGCCGCTCTGCGAGGCTCAACGTACGGCACCAACCGCAGGGCTCCGCGCCTATCATGTGGGTGACGCACCCGCGTGGAGGAGGACGACAGAGGCTGTGCCAGCAGACGTGGACAGGGCGGTTTTCCTATTTGGTGATTAAAGTGCAATGCCCGCTGCCTCCCCCAGAGCAGGTTCCCAAAGCTTGACATTCCGGTGAAAGAGGATCAGGACGGATCGATGCGCTAGGACGGAGGTCATCGCCGAGCCAACAAGCGCGTCATGAAGACAACTATATCAGATGAAGACTGCCTTTAGTTAGGATGAGCCTGGGCTCCTATCCCCCTTCGAATTGTCGCCCTGTGGCCACCCTTTCCCGCCTATATTTTGGGGAAGAGGACCAAGGCACTACAAGAGGGGCAGGGCCACTTCCATGTAAGGTGATCGAGCCATTCTCTCCCCCACACCTCGTGTACTCGAGCAACAAGCTCTCCATTACAGGGCAATTTAACACAGGCAGGAGTAGGGTATTACACCGCACAGTGGCCCTAATCTGGCTAACTCACGCATCCCCATTGTTTCCAGTGAAAGGGAGTGAGCTTGTCGTCAATCTTGCCGTGTTTCCCGTCATGTTGCTGGTTGCCAAGCCAAGCCCCTAGTGATCAAACCTTAGTTCTTGGAGGATTTCTTGGACGCATATCCCACACTCTGACATTTGGCACGCCAGGTAGGGGGACTTGCCGTCTTTGCGCCCTCGCCCTCGACATCAACTGCGGCATGGACAACACCGCCGCTAGCCGGGAGCGCGCTGCGTGCCGAGCTGCCACAAGCATCCACGCGGCGCCCGCCAACCGAGGTGCCCCGGGGCGGCGCCCTCGCGCCGCCACCGAGCCCGCTGGGGAGCAGGCAGCCCTCTCTGTCCACCCGTTGATGGACAAGCAGGCGCTTGGCTGCTCCGTCACAGCGTCCTCGCCCGCAAGTCGTAGCCCCCCCCAGTCTGCACGTCGCGCTACTCATGGCGCAGGGGCTGATGCGCTGTCGCACCGCCAGGGACGGCCGCGACGCCTGGCTCGAGCGTGTCACCAAGCTCGTCTCCGCCGCACGCGGCGACCAGGCGCCCCGTCATTCCTCGTCCGCTTCACCGCCGTACGCCGGGCGACCCGGGTGCGCCGCCATCCCCCGCAGCGTCGCCACGCTTGGGTGCGTTGGCCGCGCGGCTCCAGCCAGGGCGTTGCCACCAGTGGGGGCTCCCAGGATCCCCGCAGGGTGGCCTAAATCCTCTGTGGGGCCCAGGCCCCTCCATCCAGCCACCACCTCAAGCGCTTCTCACGCGAGGCAAATGCAGCGCTAGTGGCGCTCGAGTCCATCGGCCGCCTCAGGTGGTCCAAGACCCCCGTCGCCTTCGACGCCAGCGATTACCCCAAGTCTACTAGGGTTGTAGACGTTGTCCCTCTTCTGTGTACTCCCACCATCAACGGTGGGGTGGTCGCCAAGACACTCATCAACGATGGCGCATGGATCAACTTGCTCTTGGTGGAGACTTTCGAGATGCTCCAGGTGCCCTACGAGCGCCTGGCACCCACCAGGCCCTTCTTGGGCGTCACTCACGGCTCTACCCTGCCCCTGGGGCAGGTTTGTCTCCCCGTCACCTTTGGCGCCTGCAAGAACTACCACACGGAGTTCATCATCTTTGATGTGGCTCCCATCGGCCTGCCCTACAACGCCATCTTGGGCTACCCGGTGCTCTCCAAGTTAATGGCTGCGATCCACCATGCCTACGGCCTCATCAAGATGCCCGGGTGCAATGACACTCTCACCATCCGCTGCGACGATAAGGACGCGACGCGCGCCCTCGCGCGCGCCTACAAGGCGGTTGCCATCATATCCCCGGCCGGGGAGGATGCCCTTGAGCCTGCCGAGCCGGCGCCCGCGAAGAAGAAGCTCTTTGTCTCCCAGGAGTGGCCCGAGAGCAAGAAAGTGTCGTTTGATGGGAGCAATGCGGGTCCCTTCCTCACCATCGGCAGTGGCCTTTCTGTTGGGTTCTACCATAGGAGCATCGCATGCAAATTAAAATCTTCCTACGCGCAGAACATCGAAGAACATGCTACAGAGATGGATCACAGATCATTACCACTAGACGCGCAGTGCCGTGTAGCGGAAGTAGAGTTGGGGAAGCGCGTCCGCGAGGTCCGTCTCCTCCTCGTGTGATCTCCCTCGAATAGCCGGTCGCCAGATCCCACGTACAGGTTCGCCGGAGCGGCGCAAGTACACCGCCTCTAATGGTATCCGCGCGTGCAGGAGGAACACCGTGCAGCAGACTGCTAGGTCCGATCACACAGTTCGGCGGCGAGTGGAGGTGGTTACTTGCAACACATGCATAGCCCTAATGACGGCACCGAAGCAATCAACTGAATAAGTGTGCCACACCTCCACTATATATAGGCATCCGTCGCGGGCTCAACTCTTGGGCCTCGTACGGATCCTAAAGCCCACGTGTTCCTTCCCTTAAGCGCGCGACCCCTTAGGTTCTCGTTCACTTGGTCGCGAGTCACATCACATCCGGCTTGACTAGTCGGTAGCGGCCTCTAGCAAAGCGTGCCGATTCCAAGTGTCCGATGAAGCTAGTTAGGTGAACCTGTACTTCATACTTGTGTTCCCTTTGCCACACGATATATGTTGTCGGGCTCAAGGCGAGTCTTTCATCCTTGTGCTAGCCTGACCTCTTTCTCGTTCCGATGATGCCGACCACAAATCAAATTATCTCATAATCCTTGTCGCATGGCCATGCTTATCTTGGTCGGATCACACGAGGGACCCAGAGTATATCTCTCCTGGTCGGAGGGGCAAATCCCATCTTGCTCGACCATGTTTTGCAACATGGGTCTGGACAAGCCCGAAACCTACCTTTATAACCACCTAGTTACGGAGTAGTGTTTGGTCAGCCCAAAGCAGGTCTGTCACCATCCCGAGTACATGTGCCAGCTCAGGTCTTAGGACATAGAATGTATGTTGTACTAGAGACTCACAGATGACATATCGCTGCGTCTCATAGTTGGGTCTGTCCAACTCAGACCTTATCTCAACTCGGATCCGACTACGTCGAATCCGACCAGATCTTTCTGAGTCCATATTATGCGGCTAGCATCCAATGCTACATGGTCAGTGAGACCGGACCATCCACCGTGTCATATGCTAGTCTAACTGGTTGCGCATCCACACAACCCTTTCGACTAGGGACCATTTAGGACAGTCATCATACAATGTATAGTCTCGCAAACAAGGCACGTACTTGTTAATACACATCATTGATAATGTCCAAGGACTATCTTTATTCATAAACACATAGGAAATATCATCATACATGATTGCCTCTAGGGCATATCTCCATCACTTTCCCCCGAGCAGGAGAGCGCGCTCGTCGCTTTCCTCTAGGCTAACGCCGATATGTTCGCTTGGACGTCCTCGGACATGCCCGGTGTACCAAGGGAAGTCATCGAGCACCACTTGGCGGTGTGCCCCAACGCGCGCTCCGTCAAGCAGAAGGTATGGCGCCAGGCAACCAAGATGCAAGACTTTGTCATTCAGGAGGTCGAGAAACTCCAAGATGCCGGAGTCATCTGCGAGGTAATCCACCAAGAGTGGATGGCCAACCCCGTTTTTGTCGCCAAGCCGCATGGCAGCAAGCGTATGTGCATCGACTTCAGCAACCTCAATAGGGCCTGCCCCCAAGGACCACTTCCCACTGCCAAGGATCGACCAAATAGTAGACTCCATCGTGGGGTGCGACCTGCTTTGCTTCCTGGATGCCTTCCCGGGCTACCATCAAATCAAGGTGGCAAGGGAGGATGAGGAGAAAATCGCCTTCATCATCCCTTGCGGAGTGTTCTGCTATGTGTGCATGCCCTTTGGCCTAAAGAGTGCGGGAGCCACCTTCCAGAGGCTAATGTGCATCTGCCTGGGGTGCCACAAGGGGAGAAATGTGGAGGCAGACGTCAAGGACATCGTCATCAAAATGTGTGAGGCGCGCACCCTCATCAAGGACCTGGATGAAACTTTCACCAACCTGCGCAAGGTCAACCTTAAGCTCAACCCCACCAAGTGCATCTTCGGTGTCCTTCCGGCAAGCTCCTGGGCTTCTTGGTCTCCCATCGCGGCATCGCGGCTATCCCTGGGAAGATCAAGGCCATCGAGCAAATGCGACCGCCCCGCAACCTCATGGAGATGCAGCGCCTGGCGGGGTGCATGGCCTCGCTCGGTCACTTCATGTCCAAGTTCGGTGAGAGGGCTCTGCCATTGTTCAAGCTCATGAAGAGGTATGGCCCCTTCAAGTGGACACCCGAGGCCGACGCTGCCTTCGAGGACCTCAAGAGGTACCTCACGAGCCCTCCTGTCATGGTCGCCCCGCGCCCTCGCTAGCGCCTGCTGCTATACCTGGCAGCCACCCCCCAAACGGCCAGCACGGCCCTTGTGGTGGACCAAGAATAGAGAGCTTGCATCAAGAAGAAGCCCGCCGAGTCCGCACTTGCAGATGCCACCCCTGCGGAGGCATCGCTTGAGCCCCTCGAGGCCCTGCCGGCGCATGCCGAGGGGCCTCCTAAGGAGGCCCCGGCACTCCCTCAGGAGGCCTCTGGAGTCCCACCTCCAGAGGCCTCCGCGGCACCGCTGCCTCGGCTCCCTGGTGAGCACGACTTGGACACCGCGGTCGGGCGCCTCATCAAGCACCCCGTCTACTTCGTCAGCATGGTGCTGCGAGATGCACGCGAGCGGTACCCCATGCAGCAGAAGCTCCTCCTGGCGCTCCTCACAGACTCTAGGAAGCTGCGTCACTACTACCAAGGGCACCTAGTCAGAGTGATCTCCTCCTACCCACTGGAGCAGGTCCTGCCGAGCCCGAACGCCACCGGCCACATCGCTGAATGAAACATCGACTTGCAGCCCTTTGAGCTGGAGTCCTCACCACCAGGACTATCAAGGGTGCGGCCTTGGCAGACTTCGCAGCAGAGTGGACGGACCCGCACCAAGGCAAGCCGCATGAGGATTCGCCCTTGCCCGAGGAGGCCACCTCCAGAGGTTGGAGCATGCACTTCGATGGGGCCTTCGCGCGCCAGGGCGCAGGGGCTGGCGTGGTTCTCAGTACGCCCACAAGTGACAAGCTTTACTCTGCAGTACATCTATGTTTCAGGTGCACCGACAAGGTCTCCAACAACATCGTCGAGTACGAGGGACTCATTGCTGTGCTAAAGGCTGCCACTGCGCTTGGAGTCAGGTGCATCGTCATCAAGGGGGACTCGCAGCTCTTTGTCATCTTCTCCAACAAGAAGTACAAGCCAAAGGATGAGCACATGGCGGCCTACCTAGAGGAGGTGCGCAAGCTCGAGAAGCGCTTAATAGGCATGGAGCTTCAGCACATCCCTCGCGACGACAACAGCGAGGCGGATGAGATTGCCAAGCGTGTTTCTTGCCGCGAGCCCCAGAGCCCCGGCGTTTTCGAGGAGCGGCTCCTGAAGCCTTCGGCAGTGCCTCCGGCCGCCAGCCCCGCGGCGCCTCATGAGGAGCTCCCTCCCGCACCACCCATGAGCGCACCAAACTGCGGACCATCCTTAGGTGCCCGCTTGTTGCTGGCGCTCGAGTCGCAGCCTGAGAGCTGGACCACGGAGATCAAGGCTTACTTGGAGGGTGGCATCCTCCCGGAGATAGACGTGGAAGTAGAGCGTGTGGTCCGCCAAGCTGCGCTCTACCACTTGACAGAAGGCGGTCTGTACCGCCACCGCCCGAATGGAGTCGCGTTGCGGTGCATCTCCAAGGATCAACGGCGCGAGCTGCTTGCCGACATCCACGGAGGCGACTATGGCCACCACTCGTCCTCGCGCACTATTGCAGGCAAGGTGTTCCGCAGCGGCTTCTACTGGCGCATAGCGCTCAAGGATGCCATGGAGCTGGTCCAGGCATGCGAGGCTTGCCAATTCCACGCCAAGCAGATTCATCAGCCAGCGCAAGGGCTCCAAACCATCCCCCTCTCATGGCCCTTGGCGGTCTGGGGGCTAGACATCCTCGGTCCCTTCCCTCGAGCGGTTGGCGGCTATCGCTTCCTCTGCGTCGCCATCGACAAGTTCAAAAAGTGGGCAGAGGTGGAGCCTGTCCAGGCCACACCGGCAGGGTCCATGGTCAAGTTCATCAAGGGTTTGGTGCGACGTTTCGCCCCAACCGCATCATCACGGACAATGGCTCGCAGTTCACCAGCGGTCTCTTCAAGACCTATTGCGCCTCCATCGACATGCAGATCTGCTTCGCCTTTGTGGCACACCCTCAAAGCAATGGCCAGGCCGAGCGGGCCAACGCAGAGGTCCTCAAGGGCCTTAAGACCAGGAGCTTCAAGAAGCAGGTCATGGCCTACGGCAAGGGTTGGCTGGACGAGCTCTCGTCGGTGATATGGTCCATACGCACCACGGCGACCAAGCCCACTGTTGGGACGCCTTTCTTCCTCGCCTATGGGGCAGAAGCGGTCCTTCGAGCCGAGGTCAAGCACTGGTCACCGCAGGTGTTGGCCTTTGACGAATCTCGTCAGGGCGGCCTGCGGGAAGATGACCCTTTTCTTCGAACGGGCCCGTCGCCATGCTGCCCTCCGTGCGGAAAGGTACCAGTAGGTGTTGCATCCCTATAACAGTCGCAACATACACACCCGCAGCCTCGAGGCAGGCGACCTGGTACTGTGCCGAATCCTCTCCAGAGAGGGACTCCACAAACTCTCACCCATGTGGGAGGGCCCCTTCAGGGTCACGCACATCTCCAGGCCCGGCGCGGCATGACTCGAAATGGCGGAGGATGTTCCGGTACAAAACACATGAAACATCCAACATCTTCGCAAGTTCTATCCGTGACCCCACAGATACGAGCGAAATGGAGTTGTACACACTCCGGATCTCTCTCTACCAGCGTTGCCTTCGGCACGCGGGAGCTCCCTCACACTCTCGTGGAAGCCCCATGCTCCGTGATGGTGGACGGTCCTATCCACTCTTGTGGAAGCCCCATGCTCAGCACTGGCGGATGCCCCATGCTCCGCGCTAGCGGACGCTCCTTCCCACTCTCGTGGAAACCCAATGCTCAGTGCTGGCAGATGCCCCATACTCAGCGCTGGAGTCCTACTTACCTAAGGGGCCCTGGGCCATTAAATCCTCAAGCTAACCCGTTTCGAACACGGCAGCATGCCAGCATGTATCTTTCTGTTATGTGATGAACCTGCTTCATGCATCCGTAAAGCTTACTTCCTTCAGAATTTCTATGAGCTTGCAGCTGAGTATGCCTCAGGAAGAACGCCCGCTCGTGATCTCCCCCATGTCTGTCACGCGAGCGGGGGCTGGGCACGGTGTTTGTGCTCGGGTCAATCCCTGCGGCATTGCAAAATCCAAGCGACTGAGCACTGGCTCGCGGTCCTGCTCCTGTTTACGTCACCTCACCAGGTCCTTCGTGCTCTTGTCTCCTCACGTAACACCCACAGGCGACCTCGCGAACATGCCCTGCTGCATTACCTGTGAAAGGTTGGTAATTTTCTTGGTGCGGGATACTGAAGGCCTCATGAGCCTCCCCCCCCCCAATGGAGGCCAAGCGAGCAGCGCCACGCTGTCAGAAGGCTTTGCGAGGGACTGTGCCTCACGAGCTGCTCCCTGTGTAGGACTCGCTCCAAGCCACACACCTCGAAGGAGCTAAGTCTAAAGCACCCCTCGCGTTTTTTCCCTCTCGTTCCCCTCTCGAGGCGTCCCAATTTCCCTGGCGCGAGCCGCCATTGAGTCAAGGGGGGACCCTGAGCATCGTGCCTCAGGGACTCCTACTAGCCCCAAGAGGCCTACACCCTCTGGGCTTGCTGAGCGCACGCTACAGGCATACCAACGACGGTTGTAGTTCGCCTCAGGAACTGGATCCTAGTGATACGGGGCACAAAGGGAATGCAAAGGGGGAAGAAAGGCCTCAGGAGAGAAACGGAAACGTGTAAAAACATCAAGTACGTCAAATATAATGGTGCCATACAAGATGTTTTTTACGCCCCACCGGGCTACATCGATTGCGCAGGGGCAAAAGGAAGGAATCGTCCTCCATCAGGGGTCCGCCCCAGGTGCTACCCGTGCCTAATCGGAATCCTCATCTTCGCTCTTAACGCTCCGGGGGCTCCCATCACATTCGCTCAAATGCCCGACGTCTTCATGAACAAGCAAGTTGGATGCACACCCACTTGGCTTCATTTGAGCTTTCATATACTTATAGCTCTAGTGAATTTGTTGCATGGCAATCCCTACTCCTCGCATTGATATCTATTGATGGGCATCTCCATAGCCTGTTGATACGCCTAGTTGATGTGAGAACTTCTTCTCCACTTTTACCCCTTTGAAACCTACCATCATATTCTATTCCACCTTTATGCTATATCCATGGTTCACACTCATATATTGCATAAGTAATAAAAATCTGAAGCCCGTTAAGAAGTACGATCCAATTGCCTGACTTGACATCGTGGTGCTTGACATTTGTATTTATGTGGTGAAGATGGAACATGGTATTCTAATATGATAACATGAATAGGGGGTGAACGTTCTTTAAGGATCGTATATTTTGAAACTTGATGATTATGTTGCTTGTGTTTATAAGTATTACTATGTTGATGTTTATTAATTATCTCAATGATCATATCTGCAATAGATTACATGTTGGGTAGCATGTCACATCAAAAATTCTGTTTTTATCATTTACCTACTCGAGGACAAGCAGGAATTAAGCTTGGGGCTGCTGATACGTCTCCAACGTATCTATAATTTTTTATTGTTCCATGCTATAATATTACTATTCTAGGATGTTTTTTCTATGATTATTTACCAATTCATATTATTTTTTAGCACTAACCTATTAACCCAGTGCCCAGTGCCAGTTGTAGTTTTCTGCATGTTTTTGACTTTTCAGGTTTAGAGTACCAAACGAAGTCTAATTGCCCCAAAATGTTTTTGTGATTTTCTCAACCAAAAGAAGACACGGAATCTTCGGGAGGAGGCTGGAGGCTCCACGAAGGAGCCACCACACAATAGGGTGCGCCCAGGGGGGTGGTCGCGCCCTGTTATGTGGTGGCCCCCTCGGGCGTCTCCCGGTGCCCCTCTCTGGCCTATAAATTCCAATAAATCCCAAAAACCTTAGAGAGCCTCCCGACAAACTTTTTCCACTTCTACAAGTCTCTGTTCCACCGTGTGCCCATCTGGAGCCCTGTTCCGGTGCCCTGCTGGAGGGGGGTTGATCACGAAGGCCCTCTACATCAACCTTGCTGCTCCCATGGTGATGTGTGAGTAGTTCCCTACATACCTATGGCTTCGTAGTTAGTACCTAGATGACTATGTCTCTCTCTTGATCTTGAATACAAAGTTCACCGCATCCTCGCGGTGATCTATTCGATGTAATCACTTTGTGCGGTGCATTTGTTGGGATCCGATGAATTGTGGGTTTATGTTCAGATTATTCATGAAAAAGATTTGAGTCTTCTCTGACTTCTATTATGATTCTTATTTGCATGACTATTATCCTTTTGTAAATCTCTCCGATCTATTGAAATAGTTTGGCTAACTAGATTGATATTTCTTCAGTGAGAGGGGTGCATTGTAGTGGGTTCAATCTGGCGGTGCTCTATATCCGAGTGACAGAAGGGGACAAGACACGTCTTTGTATTGTTGCCACTAAGGATAAAATGATGGGTTAATTCATATTGATTGAGTTTTCTTTGTCAACATCATGTCATCGTTCTCCAAGCATTGCTCTGTTTGTCATGAACTTAATACTTAGAGAGGCAAGCATAGAAGCGCTCTCGACGTAGAGTAATAGTAATAGCTGCAGGCAGGAGTCGGCCTATTTTCTTATGGACGTGATGCCTATATACACATGATCATTGCCATGAATATATATTGCATAATTATGCGCTTTTCTATCAATTGCCCAACGGTAATTTGTTTACCCACCTTATGCCTACTATATGAAAGATGCCACTAGAGAACACTACGGCCCCAGGGTCTATTCACTTATATATTTACAAAAGCTTTCAATAACTTGCTGCCATTTATTTACTTTTATTTTATTTTGCAATTTACATTATTGAACTTCCATCTACATACTTCACTAGCTTGCAAATAACGAGTCCAAAGGGATTTACAACCTTCTTGCCCGCGTTCGGTGCAAGTGTTTGCTTCTTTGTGTGCAGTCGCTGAAGACGGGGGTTCCGTGCTACTTCTATTGGTTCGATAAACCTTGGTTTGATACTGAGGGAAATACTTATCTATAATGTGTTGCATCATCCGTTCCTCTTTACGGAAAACCCAACGCGGATCACAAGTACCAGGAAGGATTTCTGGCGCCGTTGCCGGGGAGTATCACCAACTTACTATCAAGTAACTTCACACAAGTTATCATTCACTTGTTCTACTTTTTATTTGCTGTTATATTTTGCTTGTTTCATAAAAATAAAAAATACAAAATATTTAACTTTGCTAGTTTGCCTATTTGCTTGTTTCGCTTGCTTGAAAGTTGCTATCATGTCTGAATTTGAGAAAGTTATTGTTGAAAGTGATAGAGAAGATAGTACTAGTGACTCTAAGGAGGAAAGACCAAAATTTATTGATGCTACTCATGATCCTCCTAAAAATCAAGTTCCTAAAAGTAATACTCACACGGTTCTAAAATCTAAAATTTATGATGTGGGTAGTGGGAACATTATTGGAAAAGATGTTATTCGAGAATTTTTTGAGTACTTGGGAGCTATTCCTTTTACTAAAGGAACCATACTTAATGAGAAAAATTGTTATGTGGATGTTATTATCATGCTAATATTGAATCTAGAAAGAAAGTTTGTGCATCTCCATCCTATGCTTCAAAAGATATTTTTGGGACTTCCGAGTATACGTAATCCTAAGATTAAGAAAATTGCTACCATTATCCTTATGCGTGAATTTGATTATATAGTGCAGGAAGTGAGAGACATATTTTCTTTCTATAGAATAAAATCTAAAGCTCCTTCTATAGAAGTGATCCTACATAATAAAGATGCTTTGCGTATGATGGAATCTCGTAATTCCAAGGTTTTAGTGAGAATATGAGGAGGAACGTACCTCCCAAAGAATTAACGCAAGCCTTGTTCCTCCACACTTGTAATAAATTTGAATGGATTGCTAATGGAATTAATGAAGGGTTTGTGAAGATTGGCATGAAAATACTATTAGATAACCTATCAATGATGAAATTCATGCCTTATATGAAGATCCCTTTGATGATGGTGATGTTAGTGATGATATTATAAACACTTTTGAACAATTGATCCCTTCAAATAGATTTGAGAAAGGAGATTTATTAAGTAAGTTTTTGGAAGAGATAGTCTTGAAGAACATGAAGGGGTCCAACACTTGAAACTATGCAATATGCCTAGCTAGGGGCGTAAAACAATACCGCTAGTTGGGAGGCAAACCAATAATTATCTTTAATTTTTCTTTTTACTTTCTATTTTTTTATAACATGATTATTTCCTATGTAATGATTGTGTTTTTATGTTTAAATTAGAGTTTGTGCCAAGTAAAGCCTTTGGGATGACTTGCGTGATAAGTAGAACTGATACGGTGCAAAAAACAGAACTTTAGCGTTCAGTGCAGACTTTATCTGATTTTACTTGAACATCTTGTTGATCTGAATTTCTTACAAAATATTTATGTACAAATTCTTCAGGTTATCCTATTTTTTCAGAATTGTTGGAGTTACAGAAGTATAGGTTCTCTACAGATCTTTACGGACAGTTCTGTTTTAGACAGATTCTGTTTTTGCTGCATAGTTTGGTTGTTTTGATGATGTTATGGATTGTATTGGGGGTTATAAGCCATGGAGAAGTTAGAATACAATAACTTATGCAATAATAAAATACGAATCAAGTTATAACATTACCTAAAGTATTTGATATGTGTACTATACTAACGGATCTCACGAAGGTTTTGTTGAGTTTTGTGTGCTGAAGTTTTCAAGTTTTGGGTGCTATCACGATGGATGAAGGAATAAGGAGTGGCAAGAGCCTAAGATTGGGGATGCCCAAGGCACTCCAAGGAAATATTCAAGTAATACTCAAGCATCTAAGCTTGGGGATGCCCCGGAAGGCATCCCCTCTTTCGTCTCAATCCATCGGTATGTCACTTGGAGCTATATTTTTATTCATCACATGATATGAGTTTTGCTTGGAGCGTCGTTTGCTTTAGTTTGATTTTTGTTTTAGTTTTCCACAATCATTTTTTGCTGGACACACCCACTTGAGAGAGACACAATATCACCATGATTTGCTAGAATACTCTTTGTGCTTCACTTACATCTTTTGAGCTTAGCAGTTGCTCTAGTACTTCACTTATATCTTTTAGAGCATGGTGGCATATAGATTTTATAGAAATAATTGCACTCTCGTTCTTCTCTTATATTTGTTTGAGAGTTAATAAATAGTGACAGTAATTTGCATGGGTTCTAAGACTAGTCCAAAAATAATAGGTATACAACGAGTGCGTAATGAAAACCACATGTAGCACATAAAAGAGAAATTGTGGGTTAATGATATTGATGTGGTAATATGAAAGGGCATGAGTGCATGATTGTTGATTAGTAAAAGTATCGTGAATTAGAGGGTGTTAACTGGTTGTTCATCTAAATATTTTTTATAGCATGATGATGATGTGTGAGCATACTTATTCCTCGTTGAAATCCTAGTGATGTTTAAGTCGGAAGCGCGCGATGGTTAACTTCTCCCAACCTCCTCCCTAGGGGCATGCGAGTAGTACTTTGCTTTGAGAGAGCTAATAAAAACTTGCAATAATCATGTGAGTTCTTTATGACTAACGTGAATACATGGAGGTATGCACTCTCACCACCTCATATTTGCTAGCCTCTTCGGTACAATGCATTGCTCATTCTCACCTCGAGGATCGGTGCAACCTTCGCCGGTCCATCCAAATCCTGTGACATGATACGCTCTGTTGCACATAAGCCGCATTCTATCTTCCTCAAAAAAGCCACCATACGTACATATTATGGCATTTCCATAGCCATTCCGAGATATATTGCCATGCAACTTCCATCGTTACATCATATGACATATTGCTTTCATTGTCATATTGCTTTGCATGATCATATGATCATTTTTTATACATGTTACGCTTGATCATTGCACATCCTGGTACACTGCTTGAGGCATTCATATAGAGTCATATTATAGTTTTCATGTTGAGTTGTAAGTAAAGAAAAGTGTGATGATCATCATTATTAGGGCATTGTCTCGGTGAGGAAAGGATGATGGAGATAATGATTCCCCCACAAGTCGGGATGAGACTCCGGACGAAAATTAAAAGAAAGAAAGAAAGAAAGAAAGAAAAAAGAAAATGAAAAAAAAGAAAGAAAGAAAAAGAAAAAAGGAGAAAAAGAAAAAAATAAGAGAAAAGAGATAAGGGACAACGCTACTACTTCTTTTCCCACACTTGTGCCTCAAAGTGGCACCATGTTCTCATATAGAGAGTCTCTTGTTTAATCATTTTCATATGCTAGTGGGAATTTTTCATTATATAACTTGGTTTGTATATTCCGATGACGGGCTTCCTCAAATGCCTGAGGTCTTCATGAGCAAGCAAGTTGGATGCACACCCACTTAGCTTCATTTGAGCTTTCATACACTTATAGGTCTAGTGCATCCGTTGCGTGGCAATCCCGACTCCTCGCATTGATATCTATTGATGGGCATCTCCATAGCCCATTGATACGCCTAGTTGATGCGAGGCCTTGTTCTCCACTTTTACCCCTTTGAAACCTACCACCATATTCTATTCCACGTTTATGCTATATCCATAGTTCACGCTCATATATTGCATAAGTAATAAAAAGATGAAGCGCGTTAAGAAGTACGATCCAATTTCCTGACTTTACATGGTGGTTCTTGACATTTGTATTTATGTGCTGAAGACGGAGTCATGCTATTCTAATATGATAAAATATATAGGGGTGAACGTTCTTTAAGGATCGTATATTTTGAAACTTGATGATTATGTTGCTTATGTTTATAAGTATTACTATGTTGATGTTTATTAATTCATCGTTTCTCAATTATCATACCTGCAATAGATTACATGTTGGGTAGCATGTCACATCAAAAATTCTGTTTTTATCATTTACCTACTCGAGAACGAGCAGGAATTAAGCTTGGGGATGCTAATACATCTCCAACTTATCTATAACTTTTGATTGTTCCATGCTATAATATTATCATTCTAGGATGCTTTTTGGGTGATTATTTACCAATTCATATTATCTTTTAGCACTAACCTATTAACCCAGTGCCTAGTGCTAGTTGCTGTTTTTTTGCATGTTTTTGACTTTTCAGGTTTACAGTACCAAACGAAGTCCAATTGCCCTGATTTTTTTTATGATTTTTTCTGGACCAAAAGAAGACCTGGAAGCTTCGAGGGGAGGCCAGATGCTCCACGAGGGAGCCACCACACAACAGGGCGCGCCCAGGGGGTGGTCATGCCCTGTTATGTGGTTGCCCCCTCGGGCGTCTCCTGGTGCCCCTCTCTAGCCTATAAATTCCAATAAATCCCAAAAACCCTAGAGAGCCTCTCGAAACACTTTTTCCGCCGCTGCAAGTCTCTGTTCCACCATGTGCCCATCTGGAGCCCTGTTCTGGTGCCCTGCCGGAGGTGGGATCGATCACGGAGGGCCTCTACATCAACCTTGTTGCTCCCATGGTGATGTGTGAGTAGTTCCCTACACACCTACGGGTTCGTAGTTAGTACCTAGATGGCTATCTCTCTCTCTTGATCATCAATACTAAGTTCACCACATCTTCGCGGTGATCTATTGGATGTAATCACTTTGTGCGGTGCGGTTGTTGGGATCCGATGAATTGTGGGTTTATGTTTAGATTATTCATGAAAAAGATTTGAGTCTTCTCTGATTTCTTTTATGATTCATATTTGCATGATTATTATAGCTTCATAAATCTCTCTGATCTATTGAAATAGTTTGGCCAACTATACTGATATTTCTTCAAGGAGAGGTGTGCGTTGTAGTGGATTCAATCTGGCGGTGCTCTATATCCCTGTGACAGAGGGGGACAAGACACGTCTATATTATTGCCACTGAGGATAAAATGATGGGGTTAATTCATATTGATTGAGTTTTCTTTGTCTAAATCATGTCATCGTTCTCCAAGCATTACTCTGTTTGTCATGAACTTAATACTTAGATAGGCAAGCATAGAAGCGCTCTCGACGTGGAGTAATAGTAATAGTTGCAGGCAGGAGTCATCCTATTTGCTTGACGTGATGCCTATATACACATGATCATTGCCGTGAATAAATATTGCATAACTATGCGCTTTTCTATCAATTACCCAACAATAATTTGTTTACCCACCGTATGCCTACTATATGAGAGATACCACTAGAGAACACTACGGCCCCGGGGTCTATTCACTTATATATTTACAAAAGCTTTCAATACCTTGCTGCCATTTATTTACTTTTATTTTATTTTGCAATTTACATTATTCAACTTCCGTCTACATACTTCAATAGCTTGCAAATAACGAGTCCAAGGGGATTGACAACCCTCTTGCCCGCGTTGGGTGCAAGTGTTTGCTTCATTGTGTGCAGTCGCTGAAGACGGGGGTTGCGTGCTACTCCTATTGGTTCGATAAACCTTGGGTCTCAACTGAGGGAAATACTTATCTATATTGTGCCGCATTACCCGTTCCTCTTCATGGAAAACCCAACACATATCACAAGTATCACACCCCGTGGTCGCAAGCGCCATGCCGTCCGCGGCCTCGAGCCGTGGGCGTTCCACGGTTGCTGGGGCCGACCTTCGCCGCGGTGGCCGTAGAGCGTGTCTGGCCCCCGGCGGGAATCCTTGTCACCGCGGCCTGAGCGCGGCCCCGGCCTCTGCTTCTCGCCGGCGCTCGCTTTGGCGGCTCCGCCTCCTCCGCCGCTCTCTTATCTTTCTCGGCTGCAGGGAGTTTCTTCTTGGGCGTCGTGGCTACGACGACGGCTGGCGGGGATTGGTAGGTTGGATATAGGGGGAGGCCGAGGAGTTGGTCGCGAAAAAGGAGGGCAATGGAGTGCCTGTGCCCGGTGCGGGCCAGCTTTATAGCCGAGGCGGCGGTTATCGAGGCATCGTGGGAAGTGGAGGCGCCGTGCCCGCACAAGCCACCACGCGTTGCCTCTCGGCCCAATAGTTCGATGGGCCCCACGCCGTTTCGTCCCTAATGGGCAGAACATGCACGCTGCGGGCCCGGGGGCTACTGTCGGCCCAGTGGGAACCAGGCTACCACGGCTCGTCTACCTCCGGCCCAGGAGGCGACAGTTGGACCGGTGATAACCCACAAGTATTGGGGATCGCAACAGTTTTCGAGGGTAGAGTATTCAACCCAAATTTATAGATTCGACACAAGGGGAGCCAAAGAATACTTGAGAGTATTAGCAGTTGAGTTGTCAATTCAACCACACCTGGAGATTAAATATCTATAGCAGAGTGATCAGTAGCACGGTAATATGATAGTTTTGATAGCAGTAGCAATAGTAACAGTAGCGGTAACAGTGGTAGCAATAGTTTTGTTGCAGTTGGAACAGCAGTAACAGCAGTAGTAACTTAGCAAGAACAATAAGTGGAAAGGTCGTAGGCACTGGATCGGTAACTCGTTGGATGATATTCATCATGTAACAGTCATAACCTAGGGCGATAAAGAACTAATTCTAGTTCATCAATGTAATGTAGGCATGTATTCCGTAAATAGTCATATGTGCTTGTGGAAAAGAACTTGCATGACATCTTTTGTCCTACCCTCCCGTGGCAGCGGGGTCCATAAGGAAACTGAGGGATATTAAGGCTTTCTTTTAATAGAGAACCGGAACAAAGCATTAACACATGGTGAATACATGAACTCCTCAAACAACGGTCATCACCGCGAAGTATCCCAAATATTGTCACTATCGGGTTGACGGATCATAACACGTAATAAGTGCATATGACTAGGCAAGATAGGATCAAGAACATGGATATAGACATGATAACATAAACGGTTCAGATCTGAAATCATGGCACTCGGGCCCTAGTGACAAGCATTAGGCATAGCAAAGTCATAGCAACATCAATCTCAGAACATAATGGATACTAGGGATCAAGCCCTAACAAAACTAACTCGATTACATGATGAATCTCATCCAACTCCTCACCGACGAGCAAGCCTACGAAGGAATTACTCACTCCCGCTGGGGAGCATCATGGAATTGGCTGATGACGAAGACCGAAGATTCCCCTCTCCGGAGCCCCAAACGGGCTCCAGATCTGGCCTCCCAATGAAGAACAGGAGGTGGCGGCGGTTCCGTATCGTGAAACGCGATAATTCTTTCTCTCTGATTTTTTTCTCCGAATTTAGGAATTTATAGTGGCGGGGATAGGGCAAGTGGGGCCACGAAGTAGGCACAACCCACCAGGGCGTGCCCAGGGGGCCTGGCGCGCCCTGGTGGGTGATGCTCACCCTGGCCCCCCTCTTCGGTGGATTTTGGCTCCAATAATTCTTATTTATTCCAAAATAATTCTCCAAAAAGTTTCGTTCCATTCCGAGAACTTTTATTTCTGCACAAAAACAACACCATGGTAGTTCTCCTGAAAACAGCGTCAGTCCGGGTTAGTTCCATTCAAATCATGCAAATTAGAGTCCAAAACAAGGGCAAAGGATGAGGAAAAGTAGATATGTTGGAGACGTATCAACTCCCCCAAGCTTAAACCTTTGCTTGTCCTCAAGCAATTCAGTTGATAAACTGAAAGTGATAAAGAAAAACTTTTATGAACTCTTTTGTTCTTGTTTACATATATATGCTTAAGTAGCACCCAGGTTTTCAGCAAAGATTATAACTAACCATGTCAACAATAACTCTTAGGAATTATATTTACTCATATCAATAACATAAATAACTAGCGAGCAATAATAAGATATCTCAAGCGCCAACACTTTGTCAAAACAATCATGATACAATATGACAATACTGGTATCTCGCTAGCCCTTTCTGAGACCGCAAAACATAAATGCAGAGCACCTCCAAAGTTCAAGCAGCGACTAAACATTGTAATTCATGGTAGAAAAGATCCAGTCATGCTGCACCCAACATCAACTATACACAATGCATGAGGATGACAATAGTGCTCTCAGGTCCGGTGCTTATTTGAGAAGGTGATGACTCAACTTAAAATTAAATAGATAGTCCCTTCGCAGAGGGAAGCATGGATTTGCAGCGGTGCCAGAGCTCAAAGTTTAAAACAGAGATAGATATAACTTTGGGAGGTACACCCTTCCTGTCAACGTCACGACCAAGAGTTATCAATATCTTCCATGCTAAACAAATTAGCGGCGGTTCCCAAGCGGTAAAAGTAAAGGTTTACTCCCCCTCCACCAACAATCACACTCCACGGCGAGCCGCATCCACGGGTGCCATCCAAACCAACAACATTCCTGGGGGAGTTTTGTTTAATTATTTTTTATTTTTGATTTCGGGACTGGGAATCCCTATTACCGCCCCTCTCGTGTAAGGACAAGTGAATAAACACTCATCATGAGAATAACCCGCTTAGCAAGGAAGATACTGACTGCCCCCTGTCGCTCCATGAGCAGTCCAGGCACACAAAACAGATGTTCATTTGAATTTTTAGAGGTAGCACATGCAAATTTACTTTGGAACGGCAGGGTAATACCGCATATAGGTAGATATAGTGGACTCATCTGGCATAACTTGGTTTAAGGGTTTTGATGCACAAGCAGTATTCCCGCTTAGTACAGGTGAAGGCTAGCAGTTAGATTGACAAGCGGCTAGCTAGAGAGCGAAGACGGTCATGAACATGCATTACATATAATCAACATTGAATACTAGCATGAGTAGGATATGGACACCATGAACATAAATATCATGAAGGCTATGTTGGTTTTGATTCAACTACATGCGTGAACACGTGCCAAGTCAAGCCACTTGAAACATTCAGAGGAGGATAACATATCATCATACCGCATCACAACCATTTTAATGCATGTTGACACCCAAGATAAATCATTATCCACTCCTAGCTACTTAAGCATGGCATGAACAACTATAATCTCTAATGGTCATTGCAAACATGTTTGATCATAATGAGCTGAATCAAGGGATACTAGGTTAAACATATTTACAAAAACAAAAACAAGTTGAGTTCATACCCGCTTTTCTCTGCCACAGTCAATTCATCAAATGTCGTCATTATTGCCTTTCACTTGCACGACCGAATGATAAGAAAATAGTAGTAGTGCAAGAATGTCGTGGACTAAACTGGAATCTGCAAACATTTTATTCAAGAGGAGAAGACAAGGTAATGTGGGTTCTTCATTAAATAAATGATAATGCAGATGAGAACCACTCAACAATTTCATCGTGGTCTTCTCCTAGGTACGACTCAAAATAAAAATAAAAGAATTTCAGAGAAACATACTGAAATGTTTTTGGGAGTTTTTGGTTTTTCTTGAAGAAAGCAAATTAAAGAAGAAAAACAAAAACGAGAAAAACTATTTACACGGGATAGCTCCCAACAAACAAGAGTAAAAGCGAGAAATCTTTTTGGGTTTTCTTTTGATGCAGCAATTAAACTAGGCTAGAAAGAAAAACTAAAAAGAAGTAGGAAATGTTTTTGGGTTTTCTCAAAGTTTTTCAAACACACAAGAAGAAAGCGAGAAAACGAATCTAGCATGGATATTACAATGGAAAAGTATGAACACCGACAACTGGAAATGAAATGTGCGAACATGAATGTAATGTCGGTGGAAATACGTACTCCCCCAAGCTTAGGCTTTTGGCCTAGCTTGGTAATCACCATCTGTAGTAGCCATCCGGTCCCAAGTCGTAGTGAGGCTGAGGCGGCACCTGAGCATCCCACCCCTGGGGCACCTCCTCAGCAGCTGCTAGGTTGTTCCGGTAAGCTACAATGTCATCTGGCATAATCCTGTATCCGTTCCTGGCAATAGGATCAAACAAAGCAGGTGCAGGCAACAGAATAACATCACGTGTCTCCTGACTAAATACTAAGTTATAATGAATATCACGGGGAGACTCAGTTACGTCAAGGAATTGGTGAGCCTGCAGTGTCTTATGATCAAGGTAAACTCGGGGTAAAAGAAAATCATGGGGGCGAAATGGGATTCTAAAGTGGTCCGCTAAACGAGTAGCATAAATACCACCATGTATCTTTCCCTTGGTTTTGTTAAGATGTAAGCGTCGAGCAATAATAGCTCCCATACTAAAGGTGTGATCATCATAAAGTGCACGACGTAAAATAGCAAGGTCAGGAGCACTGAGTGCACCGACCTTCTCCCTAGCGGTTAAACACTTAGTGATGACCAAAGCGAAATAATGCACTGAGGGAAACTGTAAACTAGTAGCAGTGGCGCTCGACACGCCTCTATCCTCACCCACGGTTAACGCGAGGAGAAAATCCTCAAAATCAGATGGCCTAGGTTCCCTCAAATCCCCATCAGAAGGAATCAAGCATATATTACAGAAGTCGGTTAGCGACATTCTGTGAGTTTCAACATAAAGATTAAATTCCACTTCAGGAGGATTGTTTCTCCCTAGATAATTAAAGCTTTGCACAAAGGAATTCATAAGGATGTGATATTGGTCAGACTTAGATGCGAGGAACTCGGTTAATCCGGCATTTGCGACAAACTGAGCGAACTCTTGATGGAACCCGGCATCCTCCATGAAGGCATCATGCGGCCATTCACACGGCCGCACCTCCACCTTTCTTGGAATATGAAGGTCACTGTCCGATGATTCCCCAATGACTCCCTTGGCATTTTTCTTGGAGGAAAACTTCCTAAAGATTTGCATTTTAGTCCTATAAAATTTCTGAAAAAATTTAGTCCACAAAAATTTGTCAACAAAACTTTGTATGATTGTTAGCAACTACTCCCAAGCATGCATAGAGGCCATATTGAGCATCCAAACTACTTAGAACTCTAAGAATTCAACATGCAAGCTCATCTACAGCAGCACCAAGAGTAGCTAATTACTCTAAAAATAACCCACTAAAACAAAAACTAATTGGAGCAATGGAGGAGTCACATACCAAGTAGCAATCCCTCCAAACAGTTTCAGAAACGGAGCTTCGAGCAAAGAGATCGAAATCTGCGGGTTTGGGAGCAAGAACACGAAAATGGTGGCTGTGGTGAATTTTTGCTGGAGGTAGGTGACAATGTGGTCTAAAGAGATAAGTGAGGGGGGCCACGTGGGGGCCACAACCCACCAGGGCGCGCCTGGGGGTGCTGGCGCACCCTGGTGTCTTGTGGGCACCAGGTGCACCCCCCCCCCCCCCCGGGTGTTATTTGCACCAGAAATTCATAAATATTCGGAAAAAAATCGTGTTAAATTTTCAGGGCATTCTGAGAATTTTTATTTTTGGGTCATTTTTTTATTGCACGGAGAAAACAGAAAACAGGATAAACATGGCATTTAATTTTATTTAACTAGCTAGAACAGAAAATAAAATGTGGGAATAGAGAGTTGTGCTTACAAGATTCATCGATGTCATACCTCTCAAAAATGATTCATTAATAAGGTTGATCAAGTCTTATTAACAACCACTTCCGATTAGCATGAAACCGAAGAACTTTCGTAAAAACACTATGTTACCTCAATGGGGATGTGCATATCCCCAACAATAAGTACATCATATTTCTTTTTGGCAGTAGGTAGAGGTAGTTGAAAACTTCCAATAGTGATGGTCGGAGATTCTTCAATAACATTTATACCATTCACTTGGAATTGTTTCTTCGGAAAGTGCACCGTGTGCTCATTACCATTAATATGAAAAGTGAATTTGCTTTTATTGCAATCAATAACAGCCCCTACAGTATTCAAAAAGGGTCTACCAAGGATAATTGACATGTTGTCGTCCTCGGGCATCTCAAAAATAACAAAGTCCGTTAAGATAGTAACATTTGCAACAACAACGGGCACATCCTCACAAATACCAATAGGTATGGCTGTTGATTTGTCAGCCATTTGCAATGATATCTCAGTAGGTGTGAATTTATTCAAATCATGCCTTTTATATAAGGAGAAAGGCATAACACTAACACCGGCTCCCAAATCACACAAAGCAGTTTTAACATAGTTTCTTTTGATGGAGCAAGGTATAGTTGGTATTCCAGGATCTCCAAGTTTTTTAGGTACTCCATCCTTAAAAGAATAATTAGCAAGCATGGTGGAGATTTCAGCTTCCGGTATCTTTCTTTTATTAGTGATGATGTCTTTCATATACTTTGCATAAGGAGCCATCTTCAAAATGTCAGTTAAACGGGTACGCAAAAAGACTGGCCTAATCATCTCAGCAAAGCGCTCAAATTTTTCATCATCCTTTTTCTTAGATGGCTTAGGTGGAAATGGCATGGGTTTCTGAACCCATGGCTCTCTTTCTTTACCATGTTTCCTAGCCACAAAGTCTTTTTTATCATAACGTTTATCTTTAGGTTGTGGGTTATCAAGATCAGGAGCAGGCTCTATTTCAACATCATTATCTGGTTCTTTATCATTATTAGGTTGAGTATCATCGTGAACATCATCATTATCATTTTCATTATCACTAGGTTGATGTTCACTACCAGATTGAGTTTCAGCATCGGAAATACAGACATCATTATTATCAGGAGGTTTTTGTGTCTCAGGTTCACTAGAGGTATGCAAAGTCCTATCATTTTTCTTTTTCTTTTTCCTCTTAGAAGGACTAGGTGCATCAGTATTAATTCTCTGGGAATCTTGTTCAATTCTCTTAGGGTGACCCTCAGGATAAAGTGGTTCTTGGGTCATTCTACCTCCTCTAGTTACTACTCTAGCAGCAAAATCATGCATATTACTATTCATTTCATCAAGCAATTCTTTTTGAGACTTAGCAACTTGTTCTAACTGAGTTTGAACCATAGAGGCATGCTTTCCTACACCTCTAACATCATTACTGATTCTAAATAGCAAGTCACTCAAGCAAGCAATCATATCAGAGTTATATTTCAATTGTTTCAAAACATGGGCATTGAAATGATCTTGCTTCATAATATAGTTGTCAAACTCATATAAGCATTGACTAGGATGTTTATTGTGAGGAATGTCGCCTTCATTAAACTTTAATAAAGAATTTACCTCTACCACCTGTGGAGGTGGTGGTGTGTCAAGGCCATGTATCTCTTCAATAGGTGGCAAATTCTTAACATCCTCAGCTTTAATACCTTTTTCCTTCATAGATTTCTTTGCCTCTTACATGTCTTCGGGACTGACAAATAAGATACCCCTCTTATTCGAAGTGGGTTTAGGCGGTGGTTCAGGAAGAGTCCAATCATCATAATTCTTCAATATGTTATTCAATAATTCCTCAGCTTGTTCAACAGTTCGTTCCCGGCAAACACAACCAGCACAACTATCTAGGAAGTCCCTAGAAGCATCGGTTAGTCCATTATAAAAGATATCAAGTATTTCATTTTTCTTAAGAGGATGATCTGGCAAAGCATTAAGAAACTGGAGAAGCCTCCCCCAAGCTTGTGGGAGACTCTCTTCTTCAATTTGCACAAAGTTAAATATTTCCTGTAAGGCAGCTTGTTTCTTATGAGCAGGAAAATATTTTTCAGAGAAGTAGTAAATCATGTCCTGGGGACTACGCACACAACCAGGAGCAAGGGTATTGTACCATGTCTTAGCATCACCCTTTAATGAGAACGGAAATAACTTAAGGATGTAATAGTAGCGAATCTTCTCATCATGAGCAAAGAGGGTGGCTATATCATTCAGCTTAGTAAGGTGTGCCACCACAGTTTCAGTTTCATAGCCATGGAAAGGATCAGATTCAACCAAAGTAATTAACTCTGGGTCGACAGAGAACTCATAATCCTTATGGGTAACATAGATAGGTGAAGTAGCAAACTTAGGATCACATTTCATTCTAGCATTCAAAGTCTTTTCCTTATACTTGCATAGCAATTTCTTAAGATCGTCTCTATCCTTGCAAGAAAGCATTTCTCTAGTTATCTCCTCGTCCATAACATAACCTTCAGGTATCTTAGGCATTTCAAACTTAGGAGAGCTAGGACAAATAGGAGTTTCATAATCATAATGAATTTCATAAGCTTCATCAATTTCAGTAATCTCATCAGTTTCAGTAGTTTCATTTTCTATAGCTCTAGCAATTTGTTCATCAAGAAATTCTCCTAGTGGCACATTATCATCAAGCATGGTACTAGCATCATCAATAGGATAATTCATAGCAGAGGTAGCATCATCAATAACTTGTGACATATCAGGATTACTAGCATGTGGTGGTGTTGCAAGCTTATTCATAACAGAAGGTGAATCAAGTGCAGAGTGTGATGGCAGTTCCTTACCTCCCCTCGTAGTAGAGGGAAAAATCTTAGTCTTTTGATCCTTCAGATTCTTCATAGTGATAAATTGATATAAATCCCAAGTGACTCAACAAATATTGCTATGTTCCCCGGCAACGGCGCCAGAAAAAGGTCTTGATAACCCACAAGTATAGGGGATCGCAACAGTTTTCGAGGATAGAGTATTCAACCCAAATTTATAGATTCGACACAAGGGGAGCCAAAGAATACTTGAGAGTATTAGCAGTTGAGTTGTCAATTCAACCACACCTGGAGATTAAATATCTGTAGCAGAGTGATCAGTAGCACGGTAATATGATAGTTTTGATAGCAGTAGCAATAGTAACAGTAGCGGTAACAGTAGTAGCAATAGTTTTGTAGCGGTTGGAACAGCAGTAACAGCAGTAGTAACTTAGCAAGAACAAGAAGTGGAAAGGTCGTAGGCACTGGATCGGTAACTCGTTGGATGATATTCATCATGTAACAGTCATAACCTAGGGCAATACAGAACTAGCTCCAGTTCATCAATGTAATGTGGGCATGTATTCCGTAAATAGTCATACGTGCTTGTGGAAAAGAACTTGCATGACATCTTTTGTCCTACCCTCCCGTGGCAACGGGGTCCATAAGGAAACTAAGGGATATTAAGGCCTCCTTTTAATAGAGAACCAGAACAAAGCATTAACACATGGTGAATACATGAACTCCTCAAACTACGGTCATCACCGCGAAGTATCCCAAACATTGTCACTATGGGGTTGACGGATCATAACACGTAATAGGTGCATATGACTAGGCAAGATCGGATCAAGAACATGGATATAGACATGATAACATAAACGGTTCAGATCTGAAATCATGGCACTCGGGCCCTAGTGACAAGCATTAGGCATAGCAAAGTCATAGCAACGTCAATCTCAGAACATAATGGATACTAGGGATCAAGCCCTAACAAAACTAACTCGATTACATGATGAATCTCATCCAACTCCTCACCGACCAGCAAGCCTACGAAGGAATTACTCGCTCCCGGTGGGGAGCATCATGGAATTGGTGATGGAGAAAGGTTGATGATGACGAAGACCGGAGATTCCCCTCTCCGGAGCCCCAAACGGGCTCCAGATCTGGCCTCCCGATGAAGAACAGGAGGTGGCGGCGGCTCCGTGTCGTGAAACGCGATAATTCTTTCTCTCTGATTTTTTTCTCCGAATTTAGGAATTTATAGTGGCGGAGATAGGGCAAGTGGGTCCACGAGGTTGGCACAACCCACCAGAGCGTGCCCAAGGGGGCCTGGCACGCCCTGGAGGGTGATGCTCACCCTGGCCCCCCTCTTCGGTGGATTTTGGCTCCAATAATTCTTATTTATTCCAAAATAATTCTCCCAAAAGTTTCGTTCCATTCTGAGAACTTTTATTTCTACACAAAAACAACACCATGGTAGTTCTACTGAAAACAGCGTCAGTCCGGGTTAGTTCCATTCAAATCATGCAAATTAGAGTCCAAAACAAGGGCAAAGGGTGAGGAAAAGTAGATACGTTGGAGACGTATCAACCGGCCCGCAGCGGATGGCTCAGCCTCGCCCGCTCCAGAGGAAACTACATCGCGAGGGGGCTAGTCTCGCGAGGGCCCACACCGCTAGGACACTAGATCGCCTCGCGAGGCTCCCCTTGCGATGCCGCTCCTCGAGGCTTGACGTACGGCACCAGCCACGGGGCTCCGCGCCTATCACATGGGTGACGCACCCGCGAGGAGGAGGACGACAGAGGTTGTGCCAGCAGATGTGGACAGGGAGGTTTTCCTCTCCGGTGATTAAAGTGCAGCGCCCACGGCCTCCCCCAGTGCAGTTCCCAAAGCTTGCCATTCCGGTGAAATAGGATTAGGACGGATCGGCACACCAGGATGGAGGTCATCACTGATCCCACAAGTGTGTCACGAAGACCACTTTATCAGGCGAAGACTGCCTTTAGTCAGGATGAGCCTCGGCTCCTGCCCTCCTTCAAATTGCCGCCTTGTGGCCACCCTTTCCCGCTCATATTTTCAGGGAAGAGGACCAAGGCACTACAAGAGGGGCAGGGCCACTTCCATGTAAGGGGATCGAGCAATTCTCTCCCCCCACACCTCGTGTACTCGAGGCACAAGCTCTCCATTACAACGCAATTCAACACAGGCAGGAGTAGGGTATTACATAGCACGGTGGACCGAACCTGGGTAGCTCGCACGTCCCCATTGTTTCCGGTGAGAGTAAGTGAGCATGTCGTCAATCTTGTTGTGTTTCCCGTCATCTTGCAGGTTGCCAAGCCAAGCCCCCTAGTGTCCGAACCTTAGTTCTTGGAGGAGTTCTTGGACACAGATCACACACTCCGATGGCGGGGTTAGGTCAAGAGGCATCGGGAGGTGGTCCCAAGCCATCAGGGCGCGTTCACCCCCCTTAAGACCTAGAAGCTTCAGAGGGAGACCGGAGGCCACACAGGGTGGTCCCAAGCCATCAAGGCGCAGTCACCCCCCTGGGCGCGCCCTGTTGGCTTGGCACCACCCCGTGTGGCCTCCGGTCTCCCTCCGAAGCTTCCAGGTCTTATATTTGTCCAGAAAAAATCATCAAAAAGTTTCGTGGCATTTGGACTTCGTTTGGTACAGTTTTCCTGAAAGGCCAAAAACAAGCAGAAAACAACAACTGACACTGGGCACTGGATTAATAGGTTAGTTCTCAAAAATGATATAAAACAACATAAAATTCATATAAAGTATCCAAAAATGATAATATAGTAGCATGGAACGATCAAAAATTATTGTTACGTTGGAGACGTATCAGAGCCACCCTTGATAGTACGGCAACCGATCCTATAACCCGGTCTCCCAACTAACACCATGAGACCGGTAAAATAGAAAACCTATCAATGACAACCTTTTCCTTGAGCGTAGTCCACTTGAGCTAGATAATGATGATCTTGTCCTCCCCAAGATGGACCACCTTTCTTGATTGTGCTGACTCCATGAAGACTAGTAGATTGCTCGTCAATACTCCACTGTGGGTGAGCCTCTCTTCGGCGCATCTTCACATGTCTATTATCACCATAATGGACCGCATGCTTCAAGCCTGTGATCTCTTCGTGATGCTCCACTTGAACTTGCACAACACAACCTTGATGACAGTCACCACTTGATTTCATCCTCCATGGGACATATGATATCTTCCTCTTGATGCAAGCCCATGGAAAATTACCTAACCCCTCATAGAACTACCGCACAAAAAGATCATGGGTTAGTACACACAGTGCAATGGACAATGCTTACCATACCGTGAGATCACTTGATCCCACACGGTACATCTTCTACGCTTTGTGTGTTATCAACTTGAATCCACTCTCTGTACTTATTTCTTGATCAACCTTGTCTCTTATATTCTCTTCATAAAGATGATGTGTTGAAGGTAAACATGAATGTTCAAACAATCTTCTTCTTCTTCAAGACATGCTTGTAATAAGCTCAACTTTCACATGACCAATCTTTGGATAAATCCTTGAATGCGGCCTTGGTCGTCACATAAACTCCTTGAAACCAACAAATGGACTTCAAGAAATTCCTATGGACAAATCCTTGAAGTAAAACTCAAAGCAACCATTAGTCCATAGGTATTGTCATCAATTATCAAAACCACGCATGGAGAAATATGCTCCAACAATCTCCTCCATTTTAGTAATTGATGACAATCACTTTCAAGAGAGTTTATATAAGGAAATAAGCACGAACGAGCACACCCATGCAAAGCAACAACCAATAATGCATGGGTATGAGATGCAAATGCTTAAGAGCAAATCTAGAGTATGCCACAAAACTCTCGAAACTTCTCCCCATAAAGTGTGTATCTATCAAAATATGAGTGCAATGAGATACACAAATCCAATGATAAATAGTTGGATAAAGACATACTATATTGAGGATCCAAAGTTGCAAAAATGATGATATGGCACAAAGACGTGCTAAAGAGTGAAACAAGCAATCAAAAGATACCAATTGAAACAATCAATCACATGATCCTACGAGCCACATGAATAAAATACATTATGATATGGGCAAAGGAGTGTTTTAAAGAAACTAGAGAATCTCCCCATTATTTGTGCATGATACGCCTCCAACATATCGATAATTTATGCCATATTTGCCTATGTTTACAATACTTTTAAATGGTTTTGATGCACTTTATATGATTTATTTATAACTAACCCAGAGTGACGTTGTTTTCAGTAGAATTACCGTGGTGTTGTTTTTTGTGCAGAAAATGAAAGTTCTCGGAATCGCCCGAAACTTTTTTATGATTTTTTCTGGAGGAAATAAGCAATATTGGAGCGAAGAACCACCGGAGGGGAGCCACCCATGGGGCACAAGCCATCAGGGCGCCCCCCCCTAGGTCGTGCCCTGATATGTGGTGGGGCCCACGTGGCTCCGTTGCGCGTGATTCCAACACTGAAAAATCCTATAAATCCCAGAAACCCCAAAAATAAACAGAGACTCTCCGTTCCGACGCCGCAACTCTCTGTATCAACGAAAAACCAATCTGGAGCCTTTCCAGTACCCTGCCGGAGAGGGGAAATCATCTTCGGTAGCCATCTTCATCATCCCGGCGGAGGCCATGACGAGGAGGGAGTAGTTCACCCTCGGGGCTGAGGGTATGTACCAGTAGCTATGTGTTCAATCTCTCTCTCATGTTCTTGAGATGTCACGATCTTGATGTATCACGGGCTTTGTTAATATAGTCGGATCATATGATGTTATTCCCTTGCTATCATGGTGTGATGAATTGAATCTTTCCCTTTGAGATATCGTTATGTTGGATTGAATATTGGATTTGAGAACACTTGATATATGTCTTGCATGTGGATACCCATGGTGACAATGGGGTGGTCTATTGATTCACTTGATGTATGTTTTGGTACTCAACTTGTGGATTCCCGAGGTGACATTGGAGTAATCTATGCATAGGGGTTGATACACGTTTTTGTCCTACGTTCTCCGATAGAAATCTTGGGGTGCTCCTTGAAGTTCTTTGTGTTGGATTGAATATGATAGATCTGAAATTGTTTGATGCATGTCGCATAATTTACCCACGGATACTTGAGGTGGCATTAGAGTATCTAGGTGACATTAGGGCTGATTGATATGTATCATTGGTGTTGTTCTAGTACGAACTCTAGGGCTGTTTGTGACACTTATAGGAATAACCCAAAATATTGATCGGAAGGAATAACTTTGAGGTGGTTCTACTACCTACACCAATTTCATCTTATGCTCTCCGCTAGATAGAAACTTTGGAGTGATTCTTTGTTGCACGTTGAGGGATGATCATATGATTCAACTATGTTAGCATTGTTGGCAGATTGCACTAGTGAAAGTATGAACCCTAGGCCTTGTTTCCAAGCATTATTATACCGCTTTGCTCGCTATTTACTATCTATTACCTTGCTGTTTTTATATTTTCAGATTACAAAAACCTATATCTACCATCCATATTGCACTTGTATCACCATCTCTTCGCCGAACTAGTGAACCTATACAATTTTCCATTGTATTGGGTGTGTTGGGGACACAAGAGATTTCTTGTATTTGATTGCAGTGTTGTTTGAGAGAGACCATCTTCATACTTCACCTCCCACGGATTGATAAACCTTAGGTCATCCACTTGAGGGAAAATTGCTACTGTCCTACAAAACTCTGCGCTTGGAGGCCCAACAAAGTCTACAAGAATGAAGTTGCGTAGCTGACATCAAGCCATTTTCTGGCGCCTTTGCCGGGGAGGTGAGTGCTTGAAGGTATATCTTTAGATCTTGCAATTAAATCTTTCAGTTTCTTGTTTTCCACTAGTTTGGTTTTATAAAAGAAAACTACAAAAAATGGAGTTTAGGTTACATCATTTGTATCGTCTTTATAATGTCTTTCGTGAAAATAAGGATTCAGAAAATTGTGCTCAATTGGTAGAGGAAGAAATTATGGAATTACGTACCGAGAATTCCTTGAATGATGAGCATGATAGCAATATTGTTATAATGAGTTCTCTGAATATCCATGATGCTAATGATATGCAAAGCCACAAGCTTGGGGATGCTATGTTTGATGAAGATGATATTTTTAGTTCCCCAAGTTTTGATGAGCAAATTTATTATGATGATGGCATGCCTCCTATCTATGATGATTATGATGATGACATGTATGCTATAAAGAGTGATGATAACCATGAAACTTTTCATCATGATTTAAATATTCAATTTGGTTATGTCAATCATGTATCTCATGATTGTTATTTTGTTGAGTTTGCGCCCACTACAATGAATGAGAAGAAAATTGGTTATGTGGAGAGTAATAAATTTTCTATGCTTGTAGATCATGAAAAGGATGCTTTATGTGATAGTTATATTGTTGAATTCCTTCATGATGCTACTGAAAATTATTATGAGGGAGGAACATATGCTTGTAGGAATTGCAATAATATCAAGTTTCCTCTCTATGTGTTCAAAGTTTTGAAGTTATGCTTGTTTTGCCTTCCTATGCTAGTTGATTCTTGTTCCCATAAATTGTTTGCTCACAAAATCCCTATCCATAGGAAGTGGGTTAGACTTAAATGTGCTTGTCATGAGATTCATGATGATCTCTTGCATGTTTCAATTACTATTCCTATGTAAGCATCATTGAAATCATCATGCCTAGCTAAAAGGCATTAAAGAAAAGCGCTTGTTGGGAGACAACCCAACACTTTTACTTTCTGTTTTTTGAGTGTTCACATGATTAAGCTACTGTGGTAATCATGTTTTGTGTCTTTTATTTCAATAAAGTGCCAAGTAAAGCCTTTGGGATAGTATGGATACTTGTTCATTTGATTCTGTGCAAAAACAGAAACTTTTGCCTTCAGTAAATAATTTCTCCAATTTTACTGGATCGTCAAAAATTTCTGAAATTTTTACACAGTTTTTACATGAAAATTCTTTACGTTGTCCTAATGTTTTAGAATTTTTAGATATAGGTAAGTATGGTTATACTACAGATCTTCACAGACTGTTCTGTTTTCGACAGATTCTGTTTTGCATGCATAGTTTGCTTGTTTTAGTGTTTCCATAGCTTATATTCAGTGATATGAATTATGTGAATGGTATAATACATTAGGTATTATGTGAGAACAATTATGAATCTTTTCTTGACAGTACCTAAGTGAATGATCTTTATTTATTATACTAACCCATCTCACAAAGTTCCGTTAAGTTTTGTGTGATTGAAGTTTTCAAGTTTTGGGTGAGACACCGATAGGAGGAGAATAAGGAGTGACAAGAACCTAAGCTTGGGGATTACCAAGGCACCCCAAAGGTAATATCCAAGGAAGACTCAAGCGCCTAAGCTTGGGGATGCCCCGGAAAGCATCCCCTCTTTCGTCTTTAACACTATCGGTATATCTTACTTGGAGCTATATTTTTGTTCGTCGCATAATATGAGTTTTGCTTGGAGCGTCATTTTATTTTGTTAAAATTTTCTTACTGTTATTTATAATCTTGTTTTTCAATAAAAAGTTCCAAGAATTGCCTTTAGGATGCTTGAATTGCATGTTTGATGTGTGCTGTGAAAAAACAGAAACTTTTGTTGTAGTGAATTTTCATATTTTACTGGAACGTGGAAATTTTCTGCAATTTTTACACAGTATTTTAATATGAATTCTTTAACATTTCCTAAAGTTTCATAGTTTTTAGAGATACATAAGTGCACTTTGTAAATTAATTGCTACAGACTGTTCGGTTTAGACAGATTGCTGTCATAGTTTTGTTATCTACTTCTCCGATGGTTTTCATGACTTATATTGGTAGATATAAATTGTGGAAATGATAGAATACAGTAGATAATGTTTGAAAATTATTGTGCAACTTGTCTTGGAAGTACATAAAGTGTTAATTTATTTTTATTTGCACTATCCTATCTCACGAGTTCTTTTCGAGTTTTGTGTGGATGAAGTTTTTGAGACCTAGGTGAAACCGGGATATGAGAGGATTGAACGAGATACAAAAGCTGAAGCTTGGGGGTGCCCAAGGCTTCCCAAGTAAATATTTCAAGAAATCTCAAGCATCTAAGCTTGGGGATGCTATGCATCCGACCTCTCTTCTTCAACTATCGGTTACCCTATGTTGAGCCTAAATTTTTATTCGTTCACATGATATGTGCTATTCTTGGAGTGTATTTTTGTTTTGTTTGCTGCTTGAATAAAATACTCAGATCAGAAAATATTTATTGAGAGAGAGAGTCCCCACATGGCTACTTTATTGTTTGACTACTCATTGATCTTCACTTATATCTTTTGAGAGTAGTTCGAAATTTACTTTTGTGCTTCACTTATATCCTGAGAGTAAAGGTTGAATGAATTGAATGTCATAAATGTGAAATTATATATGCTTCATATTCTTGTCCCATGGGGAGTAGTGACTTCACATACTAGGAGTATAAGCGGTAAAATTTATTGGAAGTTAGCAAACATAGCATTGGTCATTTAAACAATTCATGAAAGAATATTGAAGGAAGAGAGGTTTCACATATATACACTATCTTGGACATCTTCTATGATTGTGAACCCCCATTAATTATTTTCAAACTTGATTGAGTAGTTGATGTTGGACAAGGAAGACAATGTAATGGTTATGTTTGTTTATATTCACATAGAAGTTATATTGTCATGGATCCTCTAACATGTGATGCTTGTTTAGAACCTTTTGCTAGCCAAAACTTCGTACTAAGTAGAAATACTACTTGTGCATCAAAATCCTTGAGCCAACTTTCTTCCATGAGAGTCCACCATACCTACCTATATATGGTATTTCACTGCCATTTCCAGTAAATTTGCATGTGCCACCTCTAAACATTCAAATAAACATCAGTTTTGTGTGCTCGTACCGCTCATGGAGCGACGGGGCGGTCATTATCTTCCATGCTAAGCCAATTATTCTCAAGATAAGTGTTTATTCACTTGTCATTGCACGAGAGAGGCTGGTAAAAAGGATGGCCAGTCCTGCATAATACAAAAATAAATAAACAAGAACTCCCCCTAGAAAGTTGATTGTTTGGATGATACCCGTGGATTCGGCTAGCCATGGAATGTGTTTGAATGGTGGAGGGGGAGTAAAAATTTAAATACTGTTTGGGAACCGCCAATAATGTGATTAGCATGGAAGATATTGAAAACTCGGTTGTGACGTTGACAGGAAAAGTATACCACTCAAAATTACATATTCATCTCTGTTTTAAAACAATGAGCTCTGAAACCTCTGCAAATCCCTGCTTCCCTCTACGAAGGGCCTATCTTTTACTTTTATGCAAGAGTCAATAATGTTCATCCCTATTCCAATCTATTAATTCTTTAGTTGCAAGCATCATGTGGTGGGAAAGATCTAGACATATATAACCAGTTAATATAGGTGATCATGATTCATTATTTGTTGACATTATCCCCGAGATAAATAAGTTGGGAGGCGAAACATTAAGACCCTATGTTCCTATGTGTTCGACTGGAACTATTTGTTCTAAAAATATGCTTTGAGTGTCACCAATCATGGAAGACTAAATGATAGTTGAGTATGTGGAATTTGCTAAACCAAAGATCTTACATAGACCCTTCCTAAAAATAAGATGAATTGTAATTGTTTGATGACTGAAAACATAGTTTGCAAGTTTTCAAGAAAGTTTATGGTCTATACTTTAACATGTGAATAACTTGCTACGTGATTATGAGAAGTTTTATGAGAAATACTTGCTGGTTTTGATGCTAGAAAAGTGGCTGAAATTATCCTTGATAAATATTATACATTATGCTAGCATTCACACTTCATAAATTATTTCTTTTATCATTTACATACTCGAGGACGAGCGGGAATTAAGCTTGGGGATGCTGATACGTCTCCAACGTATCGATAATTTATGAAGTATTCATGCAATATTTGCCTATGTTTACAATACTTTTATATGGTTTTGATACACTTTATATGATTTATTTAGAACTAACCCGGACTAACGTTGTTTTGAGCAGAATTAGCGTGGTGTTGTTTTTTGTGTGGAAAATGAAAGTTCTCGGAATCGCCCGAAACTTTTTTATGATTTTTTCTGGAGGAAATAAGCAATATTGGAGCAAAGAACCACCGGAGGGGGGCCACCCATGGGGCACAAGCCATCAGGGCGCCCCCCCTAGGTCGCGCCCTGATATGTGGTGGGGGGCACGTGGCTCCGTTGCGCGTGATTCCAACGCTGAAAAATCCTATAAATCCCAGAAACTCCAGAAATAAATAGAGACTCTCCGTTCCACCGCCGCAACTCTCTATATCAATGAAAAACCAATCTGGAGCCTTTCCAGTACCCTGTCGGAGAGGGGAAATCATCTCCGGTGGCCATCTTCATCATCCCGGCGGAGGCCATGACGAGGAGGGAGTAGTTCACCCTCGTGGCTGAGGGTATGTACCAGCAGCTATGTGTTCCTCTCTCTCGTGTTCTTGAGATGTCACGATCTTGATGTATCACGGGCTTTGTTAATATAGTCGGATCATATGATGTTATTCCCTTGCTATCATGTTGTGATGAATTGAATCTTTCCCTTTGAGATATCGTTATGTTGGATTGAATATTGGATTTGGGAACACTTGATATATGTCTTGCATGTGGATACCCATGGTGACAATGGGGTGTTCTATTGATTCACTTGATGTGTGTTTTGGTACTCAACTTGCGGATTCCCGAGGTGACATTGGGGTAATCTATGCATAGGGGTTGGTACATGTTCTTGTCCTACGTTCTCCAATAGAAATCTTGGGGTGCGCCTTGAAGTTCTTTGTGTTGGATTGAATATGATAGATCTGAAATTGTTTGATGCATGTCGCCTAATTTACCCACAGATACTTGAGGTGGCATTGGAGTATCTAGGTGACATTAGGGTTGATTGATATGTATCATTGGTGTTGTTCTAGTACGAACTCTAGGGCCGTTTGTGACACTTATAGGAATAGCCCAAAAGATTGATCGGAAAGAATAACTTTGAGGTGGTTCTACTACCTACACCAATTTCATCTTATGTTCTCTGCTAGATAGGAACTTTGGAGTGATTCTTTGTTGCACGTTGAGGGATGATCATATGATTCAACTATGTTAGCATTGTTGGGAGATTGCACTAGTGAAAGTATGAACCCTAGGCCTTGTTTCCAAGTATTAATATACCGCTTTGCTCGCTGTTTACTATCTATTACCTTGCCGTTTTTATATTTTCAGATTACAAAAACCTATATCTACCAACCATATTGCTCTTGTATCACCATCCCTTCGCCGAACTAGTGCACCTATACAATTTGCCATTGTATTGGGTGTGTTGGGGACACAAGAGATTTCTTGTATTTGATTGCAGGGTTGTTTGAGAGAGACCATCTTCATCCTACACCTCCCACGGATTGATAAACCTTAGGTCATCCACTTGAGGGAAAATTGCTACTGTCCTACAAAACTCTGCGCTTGGAGGCCCAACAAAGTCTACAAGAATAAAGTTGCATAGTAGACATCAGTGCACTATTAACAAATTTTGTATTTGGATACGAAGTGTGCAAAATAGGATCATCGCAACCCCAAAATCAATATAAACACACAACAAGTGCAAGGAAGTAGATAAGAAAATAAGCATAGCACTTGCACCAAACATATGGTTGAACAACATGTAAGAGACAACTTAAGAATATGCTCAACCAAAATGATGTGTGTGAGTCATGTCAAAGCACTTGATAAGACTAATATAAGGATGAGCATTAAGCATCAACATAGTCTTGATGAAATGAAGCACAAAGTGCAAGACATATCTTTTCCGCACACACACACAGCTAGCAAATGTGTTCACAAGCTCACTAAAATGCAAATTAACAACAAAGCTTGTGACAACCCATGGTGAAGATAGAAAATGATAGCCTTGTCAAGAGGAGGGATACAAATCAAAATGGCAAAAGCCTCGTCAAGACAAGCATGAGGAAAACAATCTTCACCACGAAAGAGTGCATCAAGAAACAAAGATATAAGACCCGCACTCAAGGAAAATGCTTTCGAAAAGCCACCAAGGAACTAATAACATGATAATGAAAAGGTGGACGCGAAATAAAGAGGATATCAACTAGAGATGTAATTTCTCTCAAGTGTAAAAGATTCTAGGTAGATAAGAATCATGATGATATATATCCACAAAGAAGGATGTACACACGAAATAGTTATAAAAAGCAAGAACAAGGTATCCAAACGGAAGTCATCAATATACCAATAAGATCTTTGCTTGAAAGCTTAGCATATGGCTAAATATTTTCTTATTGTATATCAATGAAGTCCAAACACACAAACATCAAAGACATCACAACTATCAACAAGAGATCATTGTTGGGATGCTTTGAGAAAGTAAACAAGTATCGCAAGAAGGAATGAATTTCATGCAATGATGCAACCTACACAAGGTTGAGTGCAAGAAGTGTACACATGAAGTAGGTAATGATACTTGTTACCAAGATAGCATTGGAGTGATGTAGTAGATAATGGTTCATTGATCATCCTAGCTTGGCTCCGATAAGCACATGGTGACAACATCTTCCTCGTGAGTGAGCCGAGCATCCAATGCATCTCCAATTGTTCCTAGAACAACAACACAAACAAAATGGTACCCAAACTCATTGGGACCAAAGAGTTAGATAACCAACAATACATAGGACAAACTCCACACAAATATGTGCACATACTTATGAAATTGAATTTCATGCACATATTAGCCAAAGAGGATTTGATGGAGTTTCCCCTATATATTGGGTCAAAGAAAGAGAGCATGCCAATGTAAGTACATGTAGTAAATATGCATGCTCAAGACTTTCAAGAACCAAATCAACACATAGTTGATAGGATACCAAGTGAAAGGTACCAAGTGAAAATAAGATACCAAACAAAGAAATTATCACTTGGAGGATACCAATTAAAAGATACATCAAGGAATGAGATATCCATTGACACATGCCAAATAAAAGAAAACAAGATACTAATTGAAAGAAAACAAACAAGAGGTATAAAGTTTCCAAAAGAGAGCTAGGTTCCAAACAAACCAAACCCTCGGCCAATTTTCATGATGGCACAAAGCACCAAAAAGAAAAGGTCTGCCTTCCACCAACATGCACTTGATAGGGATCAAAATATTTTATGATAAACGCATAAAGAGAGTGTTCTAAAGAAGATAGGATAGCTCCCCCAAGAGATGTGTATTATATAGAATTTGTATTTGAATACAAAATGCACAAGATGGGATCATCACTTTTCCTATATCTATAGAAACACTAGACATCCTCAAAAAGATCCACAAGAGACAAGGAACAAAAACGGATAAACAAAACCCAATGTAAAGATGATTAGCAATTTCTAGCACATAAAAGAGTACCAATTGTCAAAGGACAACAAGTATTTGGAAATAATTTCCATTGGTAGATTGCAAAGATATCCAACATCATATTCACAACTAAATCATAAGCATATGATACTTGTAGAGCTAACATGCCACCTGCGAAGAAGATAATTTACAATATCAATTCTAAGTGGCAATACCTCAAATGTACACATTTTATAGGCTTGCAATATGCAGAAAGCATATCACTCCCCCATAATGTGATCCACCAAAATTATTAACAAGTTGCAAATGAAATCCAACAAGAGATAATTAATGGACCATTTAGAATTTGAATTCCTCATGAGCAAGACATACCACATAGAGACTAGATAATCTTGTAATATCAATACTAAGTGGTATTCCTCATGTATACACATTTGTAGGATTGTGAGGTGCAAAGCACATCACTCCCCAAAAATGGAATAATTATTTAATCTCTCAAAAGAGCCAACTATGATACGAACAAGATGCAAAAAGGCTCAACATAAGACTCACACGTACATGATGTGCAAACCAATCTTACACATACTTGATTAACCAAGATAAAAAATTGAAGCACAACATATACAAACGCATGCAAGGTACAAAACCAAAACATGCAAAGGGGCAAGTAACTTTCAATGTATTCAATTTAAGTCCAAGTTACCGCAAGGAGGAACATTGGATTTAAGATAGACACATGATAATCCAAATGTCTTGGCTTGAGAAAATATAAGTGATGAAGCTCCCTTAATTCTTCATGAGGTAGCTAAGTCTCCAATGTCCTCCAACAACACCTATTGATCAAGTTTGAGCGTGTTGGTCACCAACTAGGTTGGGTCCTAAGAGGATAGTCACAGTAGGCTTGTCTACCCAAATGGTTCTTTTCATGACACCAATTTGAGTACCAACAACTTTGGCAAACACATTGCCAACCTTATCCTTTCGAAGAGAATAGATATCATCAATAATAATTGGGTTGGATAAGTTACCATTAGTATATGAAGAAGCAAAGTGGCCCTTCTCACGACATAAGTAGCAACATCTACCCTTTATTTTCTTCTCAATTGATTTCTCAACTTGAGGAGCGTTGACTTGGGTATTCTTGGGAAGAGGCCTTTCTTCAACTTGAGGTTGAGCATCATATTGAACTTGTGGCCGCTTCCCTTGTTACTTGTCACTATGGGGCTTCTTCTTCAATGGGCAAGATCTAACATGGTGCCCTTCTATTTTGTACTTGAAGCAAATAATCTTGGCCGAATTCTTTACTTGTTATTGGCCCTTCTTCTTGTAGCTTTTGGACTTCTTCTTATTGGAGTTGAATCCAAGTCCACCCTTGTAATTTGAGGAATTTTGCCCACACAAGATATTGTCAAGTGTGGACTTCCCTTCATGACTCTTTTTCAAGTCTTTCTTCAAAGAAGTGACTTGGGCCTTGAGCTCTTTGATTTCCTCTACATGGTTAGTATCAACACAAGTACTAGAGGAAGTATAAGCGTCGTTGTTAGAGCAACAAGACAAGAAAAGTAATTCATCACAAGATGTGTCAATATTGTGAGTTGATGAATTACACGGACTAGAACATGGCAATGTAGCATTTTGACTACAAGTAGTGCTAATATCCACGTGAGGCTCACTTGATGTTACCTTGGTAGTAATAGCATCATGAGCTAACTTTAGCACATTATGGGATACGAGAAGATCACCATGAGAGCTAGAGAGCTTTTCATGACTTCCTTCCAATTCCCCATAATTGCTAGATAGCAACTCAAGTTGATCCCTTAGCTCAACATTCTCCTTTAATATGGATGCTTCACAAGAAATAGAGTTAGTAGCACAAGCATCATCATTAACAACAAGAGGATAAGGCAACTTGGCAAGCTCTTTTAAATATGAAGCTTCAAGTTGTGCATGAGACTCGGTGAGTTCGATGAGCAAACTCTTAATGACCCGTGAGCCATTTTCTAGGTGCTCAAAGTCCTCAAGGAGTTTAGCATGACCAACGTCAAGCTTATCATTTTTTAGTTCTAAAATCATTTACCACCACAAGATCTCTATCATGAGATTCCTTCACTCTAGATAATTCTAGAGCAAAAGTCTCCTCACGAGATCCCTTGGTGGTTTGTTCTTCCTAAAGAGCTTGAGAAAGATCCGATATATCATTTGCGTACTCACGCTCATGACCTTCCATTTTCTCAATGGTGACCTCATGCTCCTCTAGATGAGCTTCCAACTCCTCAATGTATTTCTTGCCCTCAATGGCAATAGACATGATTTCCATGAAGTTGGAACGAGCAATTTTATTCTTATGAAGAGATTTAAAGTTATTTCACCCTTAATTTTTAAGGAAGCAGTATTATCATCGTCTTCATAAATTAGCTCATCCTCATTATTATGAACACCATCATCATGAGAAATATTTGGGTTCAAAGTAGGAGATACCTTTGAAGCCTTAGCCATAAGACAAAAGTGAGAAACAATAGATGATGATGTAGGATCCCTTGAAGCATCATTCAAGATCACATCTTGTTCCATGAAGTGTTGGGTTTCCTCTACATTGTTAGCACAACTCGAGGAAATCGATGCATTTTTATCATGGCAACAAGACATAACAAGCATACCATCATTAGATTTAGTCAAACAATTTCTACATGATATGCATGGAGTATCAACACAAGCATGTGAAACATTTAGGGTACTCGAAGTGTTAAAGTCCAAAGATGAAGCATTGCAACAAGATAGTGATGACGGATCATCAACAATAAGCCCACTATCATCATTGCAATGAACAACACTACTCACCATATCATTAACTTGTGGCAATCCACATGTAGGTGAAGTAGATGAAGTTGAGAAGAGAACACGACCGGAGGTGGAGGGAGAACAATCATCCCTACAAATCTTGGACACACCATATTTATCTTGAAGCTTTGTCCACAACTCATGAGCATCCCGGAACGACATGAGTTGAAATATAACTACATTGCTCAAAGCATCGAACAACATATTAGAAGCTTGATCATTGAGATAAGAGTTTTTCCCATCCTCTAAAGATAGTTTTTGAGAATCCTTTGGAGGAGAAAAACTCATATCTACATTTTGCTCTAAATTTGAGTCCATGACCCTAAAGAGATTAAGCATGTGAATTCCCCAAACATCAAAATTTGTGCCACCGAAACTAAGACTGTCAGAGAATCCTAATCCTCTAGTCGACATCATTACTCTCTAGGTGGTAAATCCTAATAATGAGAGACCTAGCTCTTATACCAATTGAAAGGACGTGGATGTCGCGTAGAGGGGGGGTGAATAGGCGCTTTAAAAAATTACGGTTTAGGCTTGAACAAATGTGAAATAAAACTAGGGTTTAATTTGTCAAGCACAAAACCTAAAACAACTAGGCTCACCTATGTGCACCAACAAACTTATGCTAAGGAAGATAAACAACTAAGTGATAACAAGGTATATAACGTGAAACAATATGGCTATCACAAAGTAAAGTGCATATGTAAAGGGCTCGGGTAAGAGATAACCGAGGCACGCGGAGATGACGATGTATCCCGAAGTTCACACCCTTGCGGATGCTAATGTCCGTTTGGAGGGCTGTGGAGGCACAATGCTCCCGAAGAAGCCACTAGGGCCACCATAATCTCCTCATGCCCTCGCACAATGCAAGATGTCGTGATTCCACTGAGGGACCCTTGAGGACGGTCACCTAACCCGTACAAATGGCAACCCTTGGGGGCGGTCACCGAACCCGTACACTTTGGCAACCCTTGGGGGCGGTCACCGAACCCGTACACTTTGGCAACCCTTGGGGGCGGTCACCAGTACCCGTACATATTGCTCGGGGCAATCTCCACAACTTAATTGGAGACCCCGACGCTTTCCCGGAGCTTTGCACCATAATGATTGAGCTCCGAGACAAAAATCGTCTAGGGCACGAAAGCACCAAAGAGGAACAAGCTCTAGGGTGACCAAACACCCAAGAGTAATAAGCTTCTCAACTTTTCACTTCCACGTATCACCGCGGAGAACTCAAACTGACGCAACTAATGCAATGGCAAGAACACACGAAGTGGACAAGTCCCTCAGACTCAAATCCTACCACAAAAACAAAAGCTATGGAGGAATATGAGAGGAAGAACAAGGAGCTCACAAAGAACTCCAAGATCTGGATCCAAGGGGTTCCCCTCACTTAGAGGAGAAGATGATTGGTGGAAATATGGATCTAGATCTCCTCTCTGTTTTCCCTCAAAAAGGATCGAGAATGATTGGAGGGATTGAGAGTTAGCAAGCTCGAAGAAGGTCAACAATGGGGGAAGAACACGAGCTCAAAGGATGGATACCGTTGGGGAAGAAGGGCCCCTTAAATAGGCCCGCCGAATCCAACCGTTATGCCCACAAATTGTGCACAAGCGGTACTACCGCTTAGCATGGTCAAAAGAGCCCAACGTGATAGAAAAACATGAAGGTAGTTCTGCCAGAGCAGTACTACCGCTCTCTACTACTGCTCTACTACAGCTCAAGCAGATTGGGCAATAGAAGCATAAAGTAAGCAAAAGTGGTTGCGGTAGAAGGAAGCGGAAGTACCGCGCAAGTGGTACTACCGCTTGATGGAGCAGTACTACCGCTTAGAGCAGTACTACCGCTCTACCACCGCTTAAAACAGAAAACTTGTCCTGAAAATGAAACTACCATAACTTCTGCGTACGAGCTCCGAATTGAGAGAACTCAAGCTTGTTGGATAGAGGACGACAAGAGCTATCCGATAGCGCCTGGTAATATTAAGAACAAGCAATGGAGAATAAATGCCACCAGGATAAGGAAGATGACCTTCCCAAATATGATCCCGCAAAATCTCCAACACCGAAAACACAAAGATGATGCATACGAAATCCGTTTTGGATGAGCTTGAGCGTATCACGATAAAGACCATAAGCTCCAAAACTCACATAGAGAAAACCCAAATAAGAACCAAGAAAGATGATGATGCCAAGAATGCAATGGTTTGAGCTTTCAACGAACGATACGATCAAGCTACTCACTTGAGAGCCCCCCTTGACAGTACGGCAATCGGCCCTATAACCTGGTCTCCCAACTAACACCATGAGACCGATAAAATAGAAACCTATCAAGGACAAACATTTGCCTTGCGCATAGTCCACTTGAGCTAGATGATGATGATCTTGTCCTCCTCAAGATGGACCACATTTCTTGATTGCGCCGACTCGATGAAGACTAGTAGATTGCTCCCCCATACTCCAGTATGGGTGAGCCTCTCTTCGACGCACTTCACATGTCCATTATCACCATAATGGACGGCAAGCTTCAAGCATGTGATCTCTTCGTGATGCTCCACTTGAACTTGCACAACACAACCTTGATGACGATCACCACTTGATGTCATCCTCCATGGGACATATGAGATCTTCCTCTTGATGCAAGCCCATGGAAAATTACCTAACCCCTCATAGAACTACCGCACAAAAAGATCATGGATTAGTACACAAAGCACAATGGACAATGCTTACCATACCGTGAGATCACTTGATCCCACACTGTACATCTTCTACGCTTTGTGTGTTGATCAACTTGAATCCACTCTTTGTACTTATTTCTTGGTCAACCTTGTCGCTTATATTCTCTTCATAAAGATGATGTCTTGAAGTTAAACATGAATATTGACACAATCTTCTTCTTCAAGAAATGCTTGCAATAAGCTCAACTCTCACATGACCAATCTTTGGATAAAATCCTTGAATGTCGCCTTGGTCATAAAATAAACTCCTTAAAACCAACAAATGGACTTTAAGAAATGCCTATGGAAAAATCCTTGAAGTAAAACTCAAAGCAACCATTAGTCCATAGAGATTGTCATCAGTTACCAAAACCACACATGTAGAAATATGCTCTAACAATTGTGTCGAACACATCAAGCGCAAGGCGGAGCTAGAGAGTTGACGGACGTACCGCGGTGGCTTCCGGGCCGGCGACGACGCTCCCCGCGGCGAGGATGGGAGAGTTGCGGAGCGCATGCGGCGGCGGAGCTCCGAGACGGACGGACGACGCGGAGCGCGCGTGGCGGTGAAGCTGCGAGACGGACGACGCAGAGGAGGAAGAAGAGAGGAAGAAGCAAATGGATCCGACAGTTCTGTGGTGTGGATTAGGTGCAATTTGCGATGGGATCGGGCTGTCGGGTCTGACGTAGCGGGCGTGCCCGGACGCGGTCGAGCACACCATCTCCGCCCCATATTTGGACTGGATATAAGGGGTGTCGGTCAGCCGAGACGTTTGAGACCTGTTTAGGACGTCCGTCTGCATTGAACTTTCATGACCGGTCAGTAACCAAACGGCATGTCCGAACATTTGAGGGGTTTTTTGGGGCGCCCGGCTGTAGATGCTCTAAGAGGTAATAGCACCAGGGGTCCTAGAACTTGCACCGAATGTGATGGTTGAGTCCTAAAAGTTGAAAAATGACCCTACCCACTCCCAGAACTTGCAGGCAATGTGCAAACCCAGTCCAAACTCACCATCGGCCAATGGGAACGCGCCAACTGGACAGGGCGGGCCAGCTCGTGACACTTTGCACCTAGCCCCCTCCGTTTGGTCCGAATTTTTCAGCCACCGTCGGCAGGGGGGAACCACCTGAATTAATTATGTCACCCCCTCCCCCCCAACATGAGACACACCGCTTCCTTGCCCCTCTCTATCTTCCTCGCCCCTCTCTCTCTTTCTCTGCTCTCTGCTGCTCAGCTCATTTTCTTCCTCGCCGCCGGCCAGCATGGTCTCCTGGAGTGAAGGATCCAGCTCCGAATCGTCGGACGACGACGTCACCAGTCCGGTGAGCTCTTCCTCTGCACCTCCTCAATCATTTTGTTTTAGGCAAGATTTGGGGATTTCTGAGCAGAATTTTTTTAGGCTCCTCCCACCATTTTCTGCTCCGAGTGGAGAGGCCTAGCTGCAGATCTGGCTGTTAGATGTGAACACCGAGCCATCTGTGAGAAGTTAGTGGCCTTTCAGTCCGTGGACAGTGGAAGGAGATTCCTCAGTTGCGCACAAAAGGTTAGCTCATTTTCAGATCTGCACACTGCTAGTTTTTCAGTCACTGGAGCATTAGGGTTTTTCAGATTGGTGGCCATTTTCAGTGAACTGAATGTGTATTCAGTTAACTCAATGTACTCTAAATAGCTTGTAGCATTAATCTTTTATGCATACAATTAACTTACACTGTTAAAGTCTGAAAAGATAACTGAATCTTGTTTATGTAGCTCACTAATGGCTTATTGGTAGTTTTAAAGTTTCAATATAGGGCTACATTTGGTTAACTGAATGTTCTTTTCATGTGCAAAAGATATTAGTGAATTATATTGTTCAAAAGCTTACTGAATATTTTTTACTTAACTTAAGTGTGTAAAGACAACTGCTAGTTTCATTATACTGAAATTTGTTTTTTGTTATATGATTTCTAGGAAGGACCTAAATGCAGCTTTGTGCACTGGGTTGACCCAGAGTGTCCTGTTCAGTTGAAGATGAGCCTTGCTAAGCTCTGGGACATGTATGATGATGAGAACAAGCTTAGGCTTAGGCAAAATGTCCTTAATGCTGAAGAAAACCTGAGGGTCCTGAAAGAGAAGGAAAAGATGGAAAAGGATCTTAGGTTTTTCAAGGTTGATTTTGCTAAGATGGTTGCTGAAAAGGAGCAAGCTATGAGCCAGCTAGGCAATGCACAGATTGCTCTTAGTGACCTAAAGGAAGAGCTAGAGAAGAAAAACATTTCAGACAAATGTGCCACAAACATCCATCGGGTTGTTAGGGCTAAGGCAGAGAAAGATTTACAGACGATGAAGCAAGAGATGGATCTGATGAAGCAGGAGAGGGAGAAATCAATGAAAGAGAGGGATGAGGTAATGAAAGAGATGGACAAATTGATGGAAGAGAGGGAGGAGTTGAAGAAAGACAAAAAGAAGCTAGAGTACATGATTGGTGACCTATTCAAGCATAAGGAAGCCCTTAAGTGCAAGATCAAGAGGGTTAGGGACATACTAGATGAGTTTGACTGATCCATGGCATTTGTAAGTGGGCCTTAATCTCTATGGTTGTTAGGGGGCATTAATCTCTATGGTTCACCTGAACTTAATAGATTTGGTGAATTTGTGTGAACTTGTTAAGTTTGGTCACTTAATTTGTATCAGCAGTTTGGTCACTTAATTCTGTTATCTGAATTTAGTTGAGTTTGGTCACTTAATTCTGTTATCTGAATTTGTATTCATTTTAACTAAATTTTGTTATCTGAATTTGGATTCAGTTAACTGAATGTGTCAACAGTTAACTGAATGTGTATTCAGTTAACTGAATGTGTCAACAGTTAACTGAATGTGTATTCAGTTCTCTGCACTTTTTGCTACTTATAGTAAGTGGTCCACTGGTGCAATCTATACACATGCAGAACCAAACAAGGAAAGCAATGCAACAGTTCAGAGCAACATCTAGTTCCATAGCAGCACCATAAGCTTAGCAGAGAAAGTAGCACACATAATTAACAGTTCAGAGCAACATCTAGTTCCATAGCAGCACCAAAAGAGTTCTAACTTATATGCTGTCATATACCAGCATACCTAACTACAGATCAGTCCATATTTCTAACTTATATGCTGTCATATATACCAGCATACCTAACTGCAGATCACTTCCTGAGCATCTTGTTCTTCAGTCCTTCTTGAGCATCTTGAGCCGCTCGGACCGGAGCATCTTGAGCTGTTCAATGGAGAGGTTCAAATCTTCATCTTCAAGTAAATTGTCAGGCTCAACATCTTCCACCTCTGGCTCAGCCTCTTCATCAACATCATAGTCAATGTTGTCTTCATAAAGATCATCATCTCCATCATCTATGTCATAATCACTGTCACTAAAATCTGATTCTGGCAGCAACACACCATCATTCTGCAAATTTTGAGTAGCTACAGTAGTCAGCAAGTTTGGCTGGGAAACATCATTCAGCAAGTTTGGCTGGGAAGCATCATTCAGCAACTGTGGCTGGGAAGCATCATTCACCAAATTTGGCTGGGAAGCATCATTCTGCAACTGTGGCTGGGAAGCATCATTCAGCAAATTTGGCTGGGAAGCATCATTCAGCAAATTTGGTTCTGCACCATCAGCAAGCAGATTTGCCTCAGTAAGAAGATTTCCCTCATGACTAAGCAAATTATCTGCTACTGTGCTAACTTCTGAAATTGGATTATCAACATTGGCACAAATCATGGTGTCAACAGTATTTTCAGACACTCTAACAGGACTTGCAATTAATGGCTCCTTCAGTATCATATCTTACCTGAAATTACTAATGAAGTCTGAATGGTCAATCATTATTGCAAGTACTTTATTCTTAATACTAACTCTCATCAGTTGTTGCAGATCCTGATCACCTGTAATTCTCATCATGCCATCTGAAATGTTTTTGTAAGGTAAGCACCAATAGATGATGTGCTGACTCTTAGGATATCCCAACCAACTTAGGTGCTCTTCTAGTACTGCATATGAAAATGTGGCAGGATCAAGATAGTCCAGGACCTCCACAGAAGAGTTGTAATACTCCAGTTCACTCACTACTCCTAAGAAAAGTCCACCATGCCCAATTTCCAGTGTGAAATAAGGAGTGTCAACACTTTTTCCCATCAATGAATCACACACTGCATCAACGGAGTTAAGAATTCAGTTAAAACTTCAGTTAAAAATTCAGTTTTTTAATACTGCAAACAGCAGCAGCATATGTACTACTAATGCTCAGACTGAACTAAACATTCAGTTAATAATTCAGTTAAGACTTCAGTTAAAAATTCAGTTAAGATTTCAGTTAAGACTAAACTAACATGTGCTTCCACGTGATCTGAGCATCTATAGCAACTTCTTTTTCACACCAGATCTGAGCATCTATAGCTTTAACATGATCTCATGATCTATAGCAGCTTCATCTATAGCATCTATCAACAACCAAGAACTTTGGTGCAAAAAACAATAGCCGAAACCCCTTGATGAAAACCCTAACTTTACAACAAAACCCTAGCCGAAATCCATTACTGAACAAAACCCTAGCAGAAAACAATAGCTAGATAGTGAGAGTGAGGACGTGACGACGAGCAGAGCAGAGTGGAAGACCACATCCAGAGCAGAGACGGCGACCGGAGCAGAGAGGGGGAGCAGAGCAGAGAAGTGGGGAGGGAGGGGAATAGCACCGTAATCGGGGGGGGTACACAGAGTGCGGCCGCACTAGGTGCGTCGAGGGGGGTGGTTCACGGCCACCACCGAAGAACTCCTGCGACGACATTGGTCGGAGGAGACATACGACAGACCGGCTCCCGCAACTCCGACAGAGAGAGAGGAAGAGACAAAGAGAAGGAATAAAGAGTTAACTACATGAGTTATGAGCTGTGGAACAAATTTAATACAGACAAGAAATTCAGGTGCTTCCCCCCCTGCCGACGGTGGCTGAAAAATTCGGACCAAACGGAGGGGGCTAGGTGCAAAGTATCACGAGCTGGCCCGCCCTATCCAGTTGGCGCGTTCCCATTGGCCGGTGGTGAGTTTGGACTGGGTTTGCACATTGCCTGCAAGTTCTGGGAGTGGGTAGGGTCATTTTTCAACTTTTAGGACTCAACCATCACATTCGGTGCAAGTTCTAGGACCCAATGTGTATGTGGTTGTGTGTCAACCGGGACAGAAAATCTACCACCTCCTGTGCGTTATTAAATTTTCCGGTGACTCATGATTAAACAGTCCGTCATTATTGTCTTCTTTACCCTTGATAGTATTGATGAAAAAGTCATTCGTAGAAAACTTTAAATATATATGTAATAAATAATAGCAGATAAAAAAAAGGAAGAATTACCGTACATACGTGTGAAATAGATTAGCCTGAGAAGAGAAGATCCACCGTCCATCCTATCAAAGAAATTATAATATTCCTGTTGAGAAAGAGAATACCAGGAGGCAGGAGAGGACGTGAAGGAGGGTGGAGCTGGAAAGCAGGAGAGGCAGGGGTACCACTCCAAGGAAACCGGAAAACTGGCTTCCCAAAACAGTGGATTCGTCCATGGGTATGAACGTGCATGCTAACCAGGAATCTGATCGTCGACCCGGAAGTGGCCAGCTCTGACGAAACCCTCCACACCAAATATTCGATCGACCGATCCCAACGGGGTAGCTAATCAAGCCGTCGGGTACATGCAAATTGCATTACTTTAATCTGGACGTACAGGGCAGGGCTTTATCAATAGATGGAGTACAAAGCACACCTTCCTCGCACATTTCTGTAGCCAGAAACAATGTACGCGATCGGTCCTGTATTGAACCCGTGATGTAGAGCAATATACCACACCCATCCGGGAGCCCATCCCCTATACCTTTCGTTTCAGGGCCGTAGTAGCCTACGCCCAGTACGTACTATACCTGTATCGCTGTGAATACAATGACACGGCGGATGATTAAACAAGGACCGACTAACTGACCTGAGAGCAAGCAGATAAGCACGGCGACGGCGACAAGAGAGGATCGAGAGGACGAAACGTGGTACCACAGGGAGAAGCAGCGTGGGGGACGGGAGGGAGTAAAGAAAGCAGCGAGGGCCATGACCGCCCATGGTTTGGGCAAAGGCAAAACCGGGGGCTGGATTCCTGGAAAGCGGAGGATTTCCACAAAACCGGGAGCGGAGCCAACGAAAGTCCCCCTCTCCCACCCTCCTCTGGGCCCTGCCGCAGGGTTCGGCCGTTTGTTTCCAGCGACCTCTCGCCGCAGCCCGCACCTGATTCCATTCCTGCCTTTTACGTGGTCATCGCCGAGACGCTGCGCCACGCGCCGAATCTACTGCACCGCGTTATCATCATCAAACAACTGCGTGGGCGTGGCCCACTGTTACAATAAACTGGCGCCTTTTGCTTCTGCTCTTCCCACAGGATTTTGGGGGAGAAAAGAAACCAATCCACACAAGGCGCAGCCAATTTTAGCCGGCGATGGATAGCCGGCGAAGCCTTGAGGGAAGATTAGAGCATCTCCAGCCCCCCCCCCCCCCCCCCCCCCCCCAACAAGCCTCCCCAAGGCCATTTTTATCGCCGGCGGGCGAAAATCGGCCCAGTCACGCCCTAGGAGCCCGCGCCGGCGTACCCAGGCCGAACCCGGCGCGCTGGGGGGCGCCGAGCGAAACGTTTTTGGCGCGAAAACGGGTGGGTCCGCCGAGTCAGCGACCGCGCGGCGTCGTCGTCCTCATCGCCTCGGTTTTCCGCGGGGAATCAATGCAAGGCTGCCGCCGGTCAGCCTTCCATTGATGCGGCGCGTTCACGAGCCGGCGTTCACGGGCGGCGCAGTCAGTACGGGGCGACGCGCGTCCACACCTCGCCTCCCACGCGTCCGCACGGTGCCGCCCGCTCGCCTGCTATAAAAGCCGACCTCGCCGGTGTTCGCCACACCTTGCCGCCTGTCCCCAAGTCCCACCACCGATGCCCCTCTCTCTCCCACCCCCCGCGCGGCGATCTTCTCTCCCTCCCTCTCCCCCCCAATGGCCGAGCGCTACCCAGGCGACAGCGCGGCCCGCAACGGCTTCGGCCGCCGGCACCTCCACGAGGACGAGGCCCGCCTGTTATTCGAGGCGGAGTACCCGACGCCGCCTGACATGCGGGCGCCCGGCGCCTGGAGGCTCAGCGCCGGCGGCGTCCCCGTGCCACCGGTGCCCAGCGGAGCCGAGCGGCGCGCCAAGATCGCCCGGATCCGGTCCTCCCTGTCCGAGGAGGTGCGCCGGCAGCCGAGGTACGCCCCGGACAGCACCAACCTCTGGACGTCCTACTTCGAGCGCCGCCGCGAGGAGCAGCTCGCCTCCACCAACGGCGGCCCCGCGCGCGGCCGCAACAACAGCGAGGGCCGCCGTCTTTGGTGGGGCGTCCCCGGGCGCACGCTCGAGGCCGTCCTCGAGCACATCGAGGGCGGCAACGAGCCGTGCCTCGGGTACCCGGACGAGCCGACGTCCATCTCCCGCCGGAGGGGCTCGTCATGGCAGCCACGGCGCATGGAGACGCCGTCGTCGTCGTCCTCCCACTCCTCCCACTCCTCCCAATCCTCCGGCGCAGCGCGCACGCCGCTCGTCGCCATGAAGGCCGAGCCCGGTGTGTCGCCGCTCCGCCGCAGCGGGCGCAGCGGTGGTGGCGGCATCACCATCAACGAGGGCCGTCGCCGCGAGCCCTCGCCTCCCCGTGGCCACCTCCGCCTTGTCAGGCCGAAGACGGAGCCTGGCACGCCGGCGGTCAAACAGGAGCACCTCGCCATGGCCGCCGCCGACGACGAGGCCGCCCTGAAGTGGGCGCGGGACGACTACGTCCGGGAGGAGGTGGAGCGGCAGCGCCGGGCCCTCGAGGAGATCGAGGCTCGTCACCGTGCCCGCCGCGAGGAGGAGATCGCCGGCCTCATCATCCTCGACGACGACAGCGACGGTGAGGCGCCCGGGCCCTCCAACCCCGACCTGCACCGTTTCGGCGACGCAGGGCAGGGCTACAGCAGGGACGGCGGCCGCGGCGCGCAGGACGGCGACGGCAGCGACGGCGACGGGGACGACAGCGGCGACTACACCGACTTCTACAAGCTCCTCGGCATGTAGAATGCAGCGGCGCGGCGACGGGACGGCGGCGGCGGGACGACGTAGTCGACGTAGTTGTTTTTTTTTAGTTTTTGTATTATATTTTAATGAAAATCCGAAACTATGTTTAATGTTTTGGGCGGCGTTTGGGCCGATTCTACGCCGATAATGGGCTGAAAGCCGCGGTTGGGGGGCGACCCCGGGGCCGCGACTGGGAAGCCGAGCCCTCCCAGGACGATTTTAGCGCCGGCTGGCCCCCAGGTGGCGCTATTTCGGGCCCCTGGGGGGGGGGGGCAACGGCTGGAGATGCTCTTAGGCCCTGGCTGACAAGGGGATAGGGAAGGATGTGCTTTCTGATTTTAGTCCTTACGGATGGAACGCTCGGGTCTACGAATTTGATGGGTTTTTTTTTCAAATGAAGGCCTAAGAGCTTATCCCAAATAACTCCTATAAAAAAACTTACTGTGAAGGTCATTTTATGGGATGTGTGTGTAATGCAGGGAAAGTTGTCTGATGACTTTTTTTTCTTCAGTTTTCGTAAACTTCTTCGTCCAACGAACTTCCCCCTATTTCCCATTAAACAAGCATACAATTACCTTTTCAATTGTATGGAGGCGTGTCGGGGCGGCGGGGACGGTTCTTGGACGGCGTTGCCGTCCAGGGATGCGAAACAGTGTGATAGCGCGGGGCGTCCGAAAGGTGTGGCGACGAGGGCCGGTACGGTGAGGTGGGGTGACGCGGCGGTGGCACGGCATGGTTGTTGCCCGAGGCAGAAGGGGCTACATGTGGGTATCCTCTCGTGAAATTCCAGATGGTTTGTAAGCCAAAGAAGCGAGGAGGACTTGGAATTTTAGATATTGCTCTTCACAACAAAGCCCTTCTCATGAAAAACCTCTATAAATTCATGAACAAAGCCAACGTTCCATGGATCAACCTAATTTGGAAAAAATACTATCATGCAGCCACACCCATGGACAAACCAGAATGCTCTTTCCGGTGGAAGGCCCATATTTCCCTCCTTCAGGATTTCAAATCATTACCGAAAAAGGCTTTGGCCCCGCTTTATATATAAAGCAACCACCAAATCACAAGGTCCAACAAAGTTCGTATCGCAAACACACGCACACAACGCCGCACACAAAGGTAGCACAACACAAAAGTACACAAAGGTTCTGTTAAGGACACAGCTCAACAAGCCCATAAGAGTAAAAAACAGGTGGCGGCGCACAAGAGAGCATCTAATCCGGCTCTGGTGGTGGTGGAGGGGGCGACGGTGCCAAGCGGAGAGCCATCTCACGAAGGTCAGCAATGATGGAGGTGATGGTGTCTCGCTCCCGAAGGCGGCTAAGCGGCCGCCAAAGCTGCAAGTAACCACGCATTTTGAACACCGCGTCAGTAGCACATCGAAGGGGTGTACGTTGGATCACAAGCTTATTTCGAACCGTCCAAAGCGTCCAGACTAGGACCCCAATAGTCAGCACCCTAATGTGGCGGACATCGGGAGGCGAAGCTTGGACTTCGGCGAAGAGGTCGGGGAAATTGGTGTGGCACCAACTGTCGCCCACCACTTCGCGCACGCAACTTCAAGGAATTGCGTGGCCACACATGAGAAGAAGATGTGGTTGGAGTCTTCTTCGATCCCGCATAGCGGACATATCCCATCACCTGGGTCGTTCCGCTTGAGAACCTCAACCCCTGAGGGAACACGGCCTCGAATCCATTGCCACAGGAAGATCCGGATCTTAAGCGGAAGGCGCAACGCCCAGATCAACACGAGTGGAGCCGGTCCCGGTGTGGGGGCGATGGCCTGGTGTAGGGATTTGATGGAGAAGCTACCCGATGGCTCTACACGTCACGAGATGCGGCCGGCCACCTGGTCTACCACACGCTCGTGCAGCGCGACACAATCCAGAAGGTCCTGTCATGCAATAGTGCCCGGAAGTCCAAAAGGCCTCCGGAAAGCGAGGTGCCCTAAGTCAATAAGGGCCGCCTTGACAGAAATCCTAGGCTCCACGACAATGGAGAACAAGTCTCGGAAGCGTTCCGCGAAGGGACGGTCGTCGGCCCATCGGTCAAACCAGAACAGGGTGGAGGTACCGGTACCCACCAAAATGGAGGTCCCGATATGGAGGACTGGGAGCAATTGAATGATGGATTGCCAGAACTGGGAGCCGCCAGAGCACTGACAGAAGGCGAGCGGCTGGCCGTGAAGATACTTGTTCTGAGTGATGAGAAGCCAAGCCCCCCTCCCCATTCGCAATCCGCCAAAGCCAGCGGGTCAGCAAGGCATTGTTCATGCGCTTGGAGGACATGATCCCGAGCCTGCCCTGGTCCCGCGGTCTGCAAATGTCGCGCCAGCGAGTCATATGATACTTCTGCTTATCTCCCTCGCCTGCATAGAAAAATCTAGAAAGCAAATCATTAAGCAGTTGCACAGTAGGATCTGGTCAAACAATTATCTTCTGGAAAGACAAGTGGATAGATGAAACACTCCAACCAAGTTCCCTCAGCTCCACTCTTTTGCCCATGATGAAACTCTGTCTGTTCAAAATTTCTGTGAAACCCAAGACTTGATTGATCTCTTCCACCTTCCCATGTCTACTGAAGCATACCGCCAATTTCTTCAGTTAGATACTCTAGTTCCACAGCTGCTTCCAGACCAGACATATAGATGGGCTTGTAATGGAATGCCCAACAACTACTCCTCCATGCACATATATAATCAACTAATGGAAGAACAGGAAGAGCATTCTCTCTTCAAGTTAATTTGGGATAGCTCAAGCAGGTTGAAGCATAAAATATATATTTTGGCTGGTAGCACACTGCAGAATCAACACCAGATCTCTTCTCTTAAGGAAAGGAATGCATCTTGACAATCCCCACTGCCCCAATTGTAATCGGAGAGCAGAGGAAACCACTATGCATCTTTTGTGGGACTGCAACTTTGCTCAGGACTATTGGAACTCTCTGATTCCAAACAGGAAAAGAGGCACTTCTGCTTATGAAGATACCACTCTTGCCATGAATCAACTTTCCAAACAATTTGCTACAGAAATTGTCATCTTAGGCTACTGGAATATATGGATACAGAGAAATGGCAAAGTTTTTAGAGCACGGACACAGTCAGTTCAAGCATGGAGATATTTTCTCAAGCAAGATTTGAAGCTTCTAAGATTCAAGAGCAAAGAAAAAAATTCTCAGACATTCACACTCTGGATAGACAATAATTTGTAATCCCATGTTACTCATACCTAGAGCAGGAATTGGGTAATCCTGACTTTTTGTAGGTTCCTTTTGAACCATTCTTTGTATTTTTTTAATTATATATAAAAATATATCGTAGAACTATTGTTCTACGGTTTGGGGGTCAAAAAAATCAGATGATTTTGAACTAGCCAATTGATATAGAAAGGGTCATCTTCTCGTAAACATGAGATAAGATTAGAGAAATATAGGAGATTTCATAAAAAATATATCAGGTTTACAAGATTTGTTTGAAGGCAATTTTTGGCTCAATTGTCCTTAAACGGTAGTTTTCTCACACATAATGGGCTATTGAAGATGCTCTAATCTGGGAACACACACGCTCTGCAACTAGGATTGCCAAATGTGATCCCCCTATATGTCCATGGACGCATCCACGGTTGTGACCGGTCACCTCCATTTCTCCTCGCCCACAACCGTGCTCCTCAAACATCTGAGCTCCAACTCCATACAATCCATGCAACTGTGTAAAATAAACAACGCAACGTAGATCAGACCTACATATATATAGCACAATCGTACCCAAGAGACATGGTATATCGAACATAGTTCAAGGGACATAGTTCATCACCGGGCAGATTAAACTAGGTACAAAATAAACTCGATTAACGAAGCAGGCCGGCGGACATCACCATTTCATCACCGGACCCTTCCCCTTGTGGTCACCGTGCAAGCAGGCTTAAAAAGAAGCGGATAGCTGTTGGAAATATGCCCTAGAGGCAATAATAAATTGGTTATTATTATATTTCCTTGTTCATGATAATCGTTTATTATCCATGCTATAATTGTATTGATTGGAAACTCAAATACATGTGTGGGTACATAGACAACACTGTGTCCCTAGTAAGCCTCTAGTTAACTAGCTCGTTGATCAAAAGATGGTGAAGGTTTCCTAGCCATGGACATGAGATGTCATTTGATAACGGGATCACATCATTAGGAGAATGATGTGATGGACAAGACCCAAACTATAAACGTAGCATATGATCGTGTCAGTTTATTGCTATTGTTTTCTGCATGTCAAGTATCTGTTCCTATGACCATGAGATCATGCAATTCACTGACACCGTAGGAGTGCCTTGTGTGTATCAAACGTCACAACGTAACTGGGTGACTATAAAAGTGCTCTACAGGTATCTCCGAGGGTGTCTGTTGGGTTGGCATGGATCAAGACTGGGATTTGTTACTCCGTGTGACGGAGAGGTATCTCAGGGCCCACTCGGTAATACAACATCACAATGAGCCTTGCAAGCAAAGTGACTAAAGAGTTAGCCACAGGATCTTGTATTACGGAACGAGTAAAGAGACTTGCCGGTAACGAGATTGAACTAGGTATAGAGATACCGACGATCGAATCTCGGGCAAGTAACATACCGAAGAACAAAGGGAACAGTATACGGGATTAACTGAATCCTTGACATAGAGGTTCAACCGATGAAGATCTTTGTAGAATATGTAGGAACCAATATGGGCATCCAGGTCCCGCTATTGGTTATTGGCCGTAGAGGTGTCTCGGTCATGTCTACATAGTTCTCGAACCCGCAGGGTCTACACACTTAACGTTTGGTGACGATTAGTATAGTTGAGTTATTGTGTTGGTGACCGAAGGTTGTTCGGAGTCCCGGATAAGATCCCGGACATGACAAGGATCTCCGGAAGAGTCCGGAGGTAAAGATTGATATATGTGATAATAGTGTTTTGATCTCCGGAAGGGTTCCGGAATTCACCGGAAGAGGTTCCGGGTGTTTACCGAAGTGTTCGGGTGCAGCAACACTTTATATGGGCCAAAGGGGTAAAGCCCACGAGGTATTGGAAAGTGCAAAAGGAAGTTTTGCTGCTGCCTTAAGCGGTACTACCGCTGGTAAGGCAGTACTACCGCGTAAGCGGTACTACCGCTTGTGTGAAGCAGTACTACCGCTCAAGCGGTACTACCGCTCGTGAGCGGTACTACCGCTTGTACGCGGTACTGCTAGAATCCGAGTTGGACTCTTTCCGTGCGGGCCAAACCGACCTTGTGCGGGCAAAACCGACCTTGTGGAGGCTTTCTCTCCAAGTTTAGACCCCAGGGCTCAACATATAAATAGAGGGGCAGGGCTAGCACACGGGACAAATCAAGATTTCCCAAGCCGTGTGCCGGCAACCCTAACCCTCTAGTTCCTCCCGTCATAATCTCCGTAGTGCTTGGCGAAGCCCTGCAGAGATTGTTCCTCACCACCATCACCACGCCGTCGTGCTGCCGGAACTCATCCACTACTTCACCATCGCTCGCTGGATCGAGGAGGTGAAGGCGTCATCAAACTGTACGTGTGTTGAACGCGGAGGTGCCGTCCGTTCGGCGCTAGATCGTGATTGGATCGAGGGACGACTTTCGATTTGGATCACGAAGACGTTCGACTACATCAACCGCGTTTCTTAACGCTTCCGCTTAGCGATCTACAAGGGTATGTAGATTCACTCTCCCTCTCGTAGATGCTCATCACCATGGATAGATCTTGCGTGTGCGTAGGAAATTTTTTGTTTCCCATGCAACGTTCCCCAACAGTGGTATCAGAGCTAGGTCTATGCGTAGATGAGATCTCGAGTAGAACACAAAAGGGTTTTGTGGGCGTTGATATTCAGATTGCTTCCTCCCTTGGTCTTTTGTTGTTTCGGCGGTATTGTGGGATGAAGCGGCTCGGACCAACATTACTCGTACGCTTACGAGAGACCGGTTCCTTCAACTGACATGTAACTTCGTTGCATAAAGATGGCTAGCGGGTGTCTGAATCTCCCACTTTAGTCGGATCGGATTTGACAAAGGCGGTCCTTGAGAAGGTTGAAAAGCAATTTTTATATCACCGTTGTGGTTTTTTCATAGGTAAGAATCGTTCTTGCTAGATACCCGTAGCAGCCACGTAAAACTTGCAACAACAATTAGAGGACGTCTAACTTGTTTTTGCAGGGTATGTTGTGATGTGATATGGCCAATTACATGATGAGATATATGTGATATATGAGATGATCATGTGTTGTATAGAATATCACGACTTGCATGTCGATGAGTACGGCAACTGGCAGGAGCCATAGAGTTGTCTTTAATTATTTTCGCCGTTTTGCTTTACTTTATCGCTATGAGTTAGCAATAGTCGTGGAAGCAACAGTCGGCGCGACAACCTCATGGCCACACGTTGAAGGAGATCAAGATGATGGAGATCATGGTGTCATGCCGGTGACGATGGAGATCATGCCGGTGCTTTGGAGATGGAGATCAAAAGTACAAGTTCATGGCCATATCATGTCACTTATGATTTGCATGTGATGTTAATCCTTTTATGCATCTTGTTTTGCTTAGGACGACGGTAGCATTATAAGGTGATCCCTCACTTAAATTTCAAGATAAATTGTGTTCTCCCCGAGTGTGCATCGTTGCGAAAGTTCGTCGTTTCGAGACACCACGTGATGATCGGGTGTGATAGACTCTACGTTCACATACAACGGGTGCAAGCCAGTGTTGCACATGCGGAACACTCGGGTTAAACTTGACGAGCCTAGCATGTACAGACATGGCCTCGGAACACAAGAGACCGAAAGGTCGAACATGAGTCATATAGTAGATATGATCAACATGAAGATGTTCACCATTGAAACCACCTCAACTCACGTGATGATCAGACTTGAGTTGGTGGATTTGGATCATGTTACACTCGAATGACCAGAGGGATGTCAATCTGAGTGGGAGTTTTAAGTAATATGATTAACTAAACTCATTATCTTGAACAATAGTCTAAGTTGTCTTTGCTATATTTATGTTGTAGATCATGGCTCGCGCGTTAGCACCCCTGAATTTTAATGCGTTCCTAGAGAAAGCTAAGTTGAAAGATGATGGAAGTAACTTTGTGGACTGGGCCCGTAATCTAAGGATTATCCTTACGGCTTCCCAGAAGGCTTATGTCCTTGATGCACCGCTTGGTGATCCACCCGCTCCAGTTGAGTCTCTAGACGTTGTGAACGCCTAGCAGGCTCGTTCTGAAGATTACTCAATAGTTCAATGTGCAATATTGTATGGCTTAGAACCGGGACTTCAAAGACGTTTTGAACGTCATGGAGCATATGAGATGTTCCAGGAGTTGAAGTTTATCTTTCAGAAGAATGCCCGGATCGAGAGGTATGAGATCTCTGATAAGTTCTATGCTTGCAAGATGGAGGAGAACAGGTCTATCAGTGATCACATACTCAGAATGTCTGGGTACTCCACCCGTCTGGTTGAATTGGGGATGCCCCTTCCGCCAGAGGCTATCACTGACAGAGTTCTTCAATCATTGCCACCTAGCTACAAGAGCTTCGTGTTGAACTATAACATGCACGGGATGAACAAGTCAGTCGCCGAGCTGTTTGCGATGCTGAAAGCCGCTGAGTCTGAAATTCAGAAGGAGCATCAAGTGTTGATGGTCAATAAAACCACTAGTTTCAAGAAAAATGGCAAGGGTAAGAAGGGTAACTCCAAGAAGAGTGGCAAAGCAGTTGCTCCTCCTGTGAAGAAACCCAAGGCTGGACCCAAACCAGAAACTGTGTGCTTTCATTGCAAGGGAACTGGACACTGGAAGCGGAACTGCCCCAAGTATTTGGCTGACAAGAAGGCGGCCAACAACAAACAAGGTATATATGATATACATGTTATTGATGTGTACCTTACCAACTCTCGTTGTAGTACCTGGGTATTTGATACCGGTGCGGTTGCTCATATTTGCAACTCAAAACAGGAACTGCGGAATAGACGGAGGCTGGCAAAGGACGAAGTGACGATGCGCGTGGGAAACGGTTCCAAGGTTGATGTGATCGCCGTCGGCACGCTCGCTCTTCGATTACCATCGGGATTAGTGATGAACCTGAATAAATGTTATTTGGTGCCTGCGTTAAGCATGAACATTATATCTGGATCTTGTTTATTGCGAGACGGTTACTCATTTAAATCAGAGAATAATGGTTGTTCTATTTATATGAGTAATATCTTTTATGGTCATGCACCCGATGTGAGGGGTTATTCTTATTGAATCTCGATAGTAATGATACACATGTTCATAACATTGATGCCAAAAGATGTAGAATTGATAATGATAATACCACTTTCTTGTGGCACTGCCGTTTAGGTCATATTGGCGTAAAACGCATGAGGAAGCTCCATGCTGATGGACTTTTGGAGTCACTTGATTTTGTATCACTTGACACATGTGAGCCATGCCTCATGGGCAAGATGACTAAAACGCCGTTCTCTGGAACAATGGAACGGGCAAGTGACTTGTTGGAAATCATACATACTGATGTGTGCGGTCCGATGAGCATTGAGGCGCGCGGTGGTTATCGTTACTTTTTCACCTTCACTGATGACTTAAGTAGATATGGGTATATTTACTTAATGAAACACAAGTCTGAAACATTTGAAAAGTTCAAACAATTTCAGAGTGAAGTTGAGAATCATCGTAACAAGAAGATTAAATTCCTACGATCTGATCGAGGAGGAGAATATCTGAGTTATGAGTTTGGCAGTCACTTAAGACAATGTGGAATTGTTTCACAACTGACACCGCCTGGAACACCACAGCGTAATGGTGTGTCCGAACATCGTAATCGAACCTTATTGGATATGGTGCGATCTATGATGTCTCTTGCCGATTTGCCACTATCGTTTTGGGGTTATGCATTAGAGACAGCTGCATTCACTTTAAATAGGGCACCATCGAAATCCGTTGAGACGACGCCATATGAACTTTGGTTTGGCAAGAAGCCAAAGCTGTCGTTTCTTAAAGTTTGGGGATGTGATGCTTTTGTCAAAAAGCTTCAGCCTGAAAAGCTGGAACCCAAAGCGGAGAAATGCGTCTTCATAGGATACCCAAAAGAGACAGTTGGGTATACCTTCTACCTCAGATCCGAAGGCAAAGTGTTTGTCGCTAAAAACGGAACATTTCTTGAGAAAGAGTTTCTCTCGAAAGAATTGAGTGGGAGGAAGATAGAACTTGATGAGGTTGTTGAACCTTTACTTCAACCTGAGAGTAGCGCAGCGCAAAAAGATGTTTCTGTAGAGCCTACATCAGCTGAAGAGGAAGTTGATGATGATCATAAAGCTTCGGATCAAGTTGCTATCGAACCTCGTAGGTCGACAAGGACGCGTACTGCTCCTCAGTGGTACGGCAACCCTATCTTAGAGGTCATGTTGTTGGACAACGATGAACCTACGAGCTATGGAGAAGCGATGATGGGCCCGGATTCCGAGAAGTGGTTAGAGGCCATGAAATCCGAGATGGGATCCATGTATGAAAACAAAGTGTGGACTTTGGAAGTATTACCTGAAGGGCGTAAGGCCATTCAGAACAAATGGATCTTTAAGAGGAAGACGGACGCGGACGGTAATGTCACCGTCTATAAAGCTCGACTTGTGGCAAAGGGTTTTTCACAAGTTCAAGGAGTTGACTACGATGAGACCTTCTCACCCGTAGCGATGCTTAAGTCCGTCAGAATCATGTTAGCAATAGCTGCCTTTTTCGATTATGAAATTTGGCAGATGGATGTCAAAACAGCGTTCCTTAACGGTTTCCTTAAGGAAGAGTTGTATATGATGCAACCAGAAGGTTTTGTCGATCCAGAGAATGCTGACAAAGTTTGCAAACTCCAGCGATCCATTTATGGACTGGTGCAAGCATCTCGGAGTTGGAATCTTCGCTTTGATGAGGTGATCAAAGCGTTCGAGTTTATACAAGTTTACGGAGAAGCTTGTATTTACAAGAAAGTGAGTGGGAGCTCTATAGCGTTTCTAATATTATATGTGGATGACATATTACTGATTGGAAACAATATAGAAATGTTGGAAAGCGTGAAGGAATATTTGAACAAGAGTTTTTCAATGAAGGACCTAGGAGAAGCTGCTTTCATATTAGGCATCAAGATCTATAGAGATAGATCAAGACGTTTAATAGGACTTTCACAAAGCACATACCTTGATAAGATTTTGAAGAAGTTCAAAATGGATCAGTCCAAGAAGGGGTTCTTGCCTGTTTTGCAAGGTGTGAAGTTGAGTAAGACTCAATGCCCAGTGACTGCAGGAGATAGAGAAAAGATGAGTGTCATCCCCTATGCTTCAGCCATAGGCTCTATCATGTATGCAATGCTGTGCACAAGACCCGATGTCAGCCTTGCCATAAGTATGGTCGGAAGGTTTCAAAGTGATCCAGGAATGGAACACTGGACGGCGGTCAAGAATATCCTGAAGTACCTGAAAAGGACTAAGGACATGTTTCTCGTTTATGGAGGTGATCAAGAGCTCGTCGTAAAGGGTTACGTCGATGCAAGCTTTGACACTGATCCGGATGACTCTAAGTCACAAACCGGATACGTATTTATTCTTAATGGGGGTGCGGTTAGCTGGTGCAGTTCCAAGCAAAGCGTGGTAGCTGATTCTACATGCGAAGCGGAGTACATCGCTGCCTCGGAGGCGGCGAAGGAAGGTGTCTGGATGAAGGAGTTCATGACAGATCTTGGAGTAGTGCCTAGTGCGCTTAACCCAATGACTCTGTTTTGTGATAATACTGGTGCCATTGCTCTAGCCAAGGAACCAAGATTTCACAAGAGGACCAGACACATAAAGCGACGTTTCAATTCCATCCGCGATTACATCAAGGAGGACGACATAAATATTTGCAAAGTACACACGGATCTGAATGTTGCAGATCCGATGACTAAACCTCTTCCAAGGGCTAAACATGAACAACACCAGAACTGCATGGGTGTTCGATTCATTACAATGTAAATCACATAGTGATGTGAACTAGATTATTGACTCTAGTGCAAGTGGGAGACTGTTGGAAATATGCCCTAGAGGCAATAATAAATTGGTTATTATTATATTTCCTTGTTCATGATAATCGTTTATTATCCATGCTATAATTGTATTGATTGGAAACTCAAATACATGTATGGGTACATAGACAACACTGTGTCCCTAGTAAGCCTCTAGTTAACTAGCTCGTTGATCAAAAGATGGTGAAGGTTTCCTAGCCATGGACATGAGATGTCATTTGATAACGGGATCACATCATTAGGAGAATGATGTGATGGACAAGACCCAAACTATAAACGTAGCATATGATCGTGTCAGTTTATTGCTATTGTTTTTTGCATGTCAAGTATCTGTTCCTATGACCATGAGATCATGCAATTCACTGACACCATAGGAGTGCCTTGTGTATCAAACGTCACAACGTAACTGGGTGACTATAAAGGTGCTCTACAGGTATCTCCGAGGGTGTCTGTTGGGTTGGCATGGATCAAGACTGGGATTTGTTACTCCGTGTGACGGAGAGGTATCTCAGGGCCCACTCGGTAATACAACATCACAATGAGCCTTGCAAGCAAAGTGACTAAAGAGTTAGCCACAGGATCTTGTATTACGGAACGAGTAAAGAGACTTGCCGGTAACGAGATTGAACTAGGTATAGAGATACCGACGATCGAATCTCGGGCAAGTAACATACCGAAGAACAAAGGGAACAGTATACGGGATTAACTGAATCCTTGACATAGAGGTTCAACCGATGAAGATCTTCGTAGAATATGTAGGAACCAATATGGGCATCCAGGTCCCGCTATTGGTTATTGGCCGTAGAGGTGTCTCGGTCATGTCTACATAGTTCTCGAACCCGCAGGGTCTACACACTTAACGTTTGGTGACGATTAGTATAGTTGAGTTATTGTGTTGGTGACCGAAGGTTGTTCGGAGTCCCGGATAAGATCCCGGACATGACAAGGATCTCCGGAAGAGTCCGGAGGTAAAGATTGATATATGTGATAATAGTGTTTTGATCTCCGGAAGGGTTCCGGAATTCACCGGAAGAGGTTCCGGGTGTTTACCGAAGTGTTCGGGTGCAGCAACACTTTATATGGGCCAAAGGGGTAAAGCCCACGAGGTATTGGAAAGTGCAAAAGGAAGTTTTGCTGCTGCCTTAAGCGGTACTACCGCTGGTAAGGCAGTACTACCGCGTAAGCGGTACTACCGCTTGTGTGAAGCAGTACTACCGCTCAAGCGGTACTACCGCTCGTGAGCGGTACTACCGCTTGTACGCGGTACTGCTGGAATCCGAGTTGGACTCTTTCCGTGCGGGCCAAACCGACCTTGTGCGGGCAAAACCGACCTTGTGGAGGCTTTCTCTCCAAGTTTAGACCCCAGGGCTCAACATATAAATAGAGGGACAGGGCTAGCACACGGGACAGATCAAGATTTCCCAAGCCATGTGCCGGCAACCCTAACCCTCTAGTTCCTCCCGTCATAATCTCCGTAGTGCTTGGCGAAGCCCTGCAGAGATTGTTCCTCATCACCATCACCACGCCGTCGTGCTGCCGGAACTCATCCACTACTTCACCATCGCTCGCTGGATCGAGGAGGTGAAGGTGTCATCAAGCCGTACGCGTGTTGAACACGGAGGTGCCGTCCGTTCGGCGCTAGATCGTGATTGGATCGAGGGACGACTTGCGATTTGGATCGCGAAGACGTTCGACTACATCAACCGCGTTTCTTAACGCTTCCGCTTAGCGATCTACAAGGGTATGTAGATTCACTCTCCCTCTCGTAGATGCTGATCACCATGGATAGATCTTGCGTGTGCGTAGGAAATTTTTTGTTTCCCATGCAACGTTCCCCAACAATAGCTTGGTTCCCATAGGCCATGGTCAACAAGAACTTATAATCGGGGGACAGACAAACTAGAAAAATAACAAGTCATCGATATTATATTAAACAAAAAAGCAAACAAAATCAAGGGGCACAAATGATGAAAATGCCAAGTGGAGTTAGCCTTTCAACGGAGACACATTCCGTGCAACGAAGTCCTGTTAGTAAGTCCCATGCAATAATTGATTATAGAATAAGTGGTTGGGGTAGTCCTCCATGTAAGCATCTGCGGTGGGAGGCGTGTCATCGTTTTCCGTGTTCATCATGCCGCTACCCGATGACGATGAGATGATGTCGGCCAGACGTCGGACGGCAAGGGCTTGCTCCTTTGCGTGTCGTGCCATCTTGGCCTTGGTGGCCTCCTTATACATCGTGATATGATCTAACTCTTCGATGCCGAGCCGGAGTGCCTTCATGTTCTTGTGGCGGAGGCACCCCACATGTGTCTCCATCGTGGTCAATGACTACTTGCTCCCGCATGAGTTGTTGGGATTCCCTCAGGTGTAAGAGTGAAGTAGCCCAGTAGAAAGTATTTCCCTCAGTTGAAGAACCAAGGTTACCAATCCAGTAGGAGTCCCCCAGCTAACAAAGTGAACGAAATCTGCACACAAAAAACAAACACACGCTCGTCCCCAATACGGCAAGAGGGTTTGTCAAGCCCCTTGTCTTGCTAGTTACAAGATTAAACTACAAGTGATAGAGATAGTTGATAGGAAAGTAACACAGCAAAATAGAAGTAGCAATTTTGATATAATTTTTAGTATTGAAGAATAGACCCATAGGTCCATAGGTTCGCTAGTGGCAGCTCTCTAGAAACAAGCAAGTAGTGTGGTAAACATATTACAGTTGGGCAGCAATTAAATTGCAATATTTATTTTTATGCCAATGATCATTTATGGTATAATCGCATATAACTATTACGTCTGTGATAAGTAGGCCGTTAATCCAACTTCATCTACTACTAATATTCTACCCCAACACTGTTATCCAACATGCATCTCGAGGTATTAAGTTTGCAAGAAACAAATCATCGCAATAAGCAAGATGACGTAATGTAGACAGTAAAAAATCAATCAATATGGCCAGATACTATCGTCTTATTCCTAGTGACAACAATGCAATACATGTCTTGGTCCTTATTGTCAGTGGATTAGAGCACTGGAAGATTGAACTCACTACAAAGTACCACTCCTTCTGAAGATAAACCATCGAACTTGCCCAAAGAACACAGATAGATCGAAGAGCATGAAAAGCTATTTTATTATAAAACAAGAAACCCTCAAAAGGTTAAATTGACTTCAAAGAACAATCTGATCATAAAGTGAAAAATCAATCTTATCTCAACAAACACACCACCGATTACATCGAATTGATCCCAATCATGAAAGGCAGCTCACGGGAACATTGTATTGAAGCTCCAAAAGAGAGAGAACCATCTAGCTACTACTATGGACCCTAAGATACTAATGGAATTACTCACACATGATCATGGAGCCGGCAAGGTTAATGAAGAAGCCTCTGTGGCAATGGATTCCTCCTCCGGTAGAACTTCGGAACATGGCTCCATATTGGATCTTCATGAAAGAGCAACTTGTGGCAGCGAAAAAAATAGGATATAAATATCTCAGAGGGTTTAGGTATTTATAGGAATTTATGGCGGTGGAATGAACGAAAGGCGGTGTAGGTGGGATCCAGACGGCCTAGGTGCACGCCCTACCCCTGGGCGCGTCAGGTGGTCGTGTGGCGCCACCTTGCCTCCTTTTGCTCATCCAAAGCTTCCTGGGTCCTTCGTTGCCCGAAAAAACCGTATTAAATCGACAAGGTATTTTGACCTCTGTAGATACGGATTTTCTTTAATACCAAAACCATGTAGAAAACAACAATTTACACTAGGCACTAGATTAATAGGTTAGTCAAGAAAATAATATAAAATGATGTAACAAGTATTCAAAAGTGATAATATAATAGCATGAAACAATTGAGAATTAGAGATACGTTTGAGATGTATTAACGACCAGCGGAGGACATCACTGAGGAGCTGATACTCTAGGTCGACAAGCACGGATCATGCATGCATGCGGGAGGAGCCGACCTCCGTCGCCCTCTGCGCGGCCCACTACCTCTCTCGGCTGGAGGCTTTGGCCTCTAACTCCAGCATCCTCATCCGCTGGCTTGGCACGGGCTCGAGTACCCAACATTGCTCGGGAGGAGTTGCGAGCCGGAGGGGAAGGGGAGTGGCGCGCCTGATAGTGGATCTAGAGCGTGACAGGCCGCAATGCGTTGCCAGACCACTAGGGACGGCGTGAACGACACGAAGCTCGAGCTCCCGCCAGTGTCCACCCAGAACCGCTTGATGGCAATGCGATGCTCAAGCTCCTCGTTGTCCGAAGCATCGCTGCCGGAGCCGTCCTCTTTCAAGAGCCTGTCTGAGTCGATGAGATCAAACTTGTTGCCTAAGGGGCTGTGAGAGTGGCTGCCGGAGCCGCCCATCGGGAGGGGACGGGAATGGAGTAGACTAAGAGTGAACTGGAGCAGCCGAATGTTGACTTTGACTAGAGTTTTGTTCGGTGATGAGGAATTGAGATCATGGCGAGCCAAAGCATACATGACGAACGTGCCCGAGCCTCCCATATCTGCCCCACATATGGGTTGGACATGAGTGTGTCGGACAGCCCACACGTTTGGGTTGCCTTTGCCAGGTCCAATTGGGTGACAAATTTCTGACCGAACTGTAACCGGACAGGCCGCCCTGACATTTGGGACGGATATGAGGCGTCCAGTTGTAGATAGTCTAAAATAGTTAGGGACCATCTATATGTTGGATACATGAAAAAGTTTCAGTCATCAATCATTTTCCCAAAGAACCGTTAGATCTTAATCCAACGGCCTAAAATAGATCAACACTATTCATCTTCAACCTTCTTATCTTCTCTTCCTCATGCACCCTTGCAGCTACCTCGCCCCAACCGCTGGCCTCCGCCATCCGCGGCCGGCGAGCACTACGGCGCACCGCCTCGTTGCCCCACCCTCCCCTCTGCATCCTCCACCGCCCCGACCATCCCTTTAACCCCCCTTCCCCCTCCCATCTGGGGGAATCTGGCGACCCCTCACCCCGATGAAGTTTCTTCCAAACCTCCACCTAGGACACCACAACATCGTCCCCGGCTCCGGTGAAGTCCTTGCTCAGCCTCGGCGTGGCTGACTCCCCACCTTCGACCTCGTGCATAGCAGAAACAAATTGACGCGAGGACAAAATTTCAGGCAACTATGGTTTAGGCTGTGTTTGGTTCAACTTCAGCTTTCAACTTTTGGGTCCAAAAGCTATAAGCTGAACCAAATGGGTAAATTTACAAAGCAGCTTTTGAGAATCTACTGCTTCTCTGTAGTGTAAATTTTGAAGTTGGGATACCCCAACTTTTCAGCTTCTCAGCTTCTCAGCTTCTAAACCAACCATTTTTGGCTGTCCCCTAAAACCGAGTAGTATTTACCCATCAATGCCACTGGTAAGTCATACCTCTTCGTTGTGTTTCACAGCCGTTTCAGCCAAACAGCTTACAGCTTTTCCACAGCTAAAAGTTCACAGCAGCTTTTTCACAGCTCATAGCTCACAGCAGCTTTTACAGAATTTGCAGCTCAACCAAACACAGCCTTAGTAAAACTGAAATGGTTTTATGCAGTGATCCGTAGATGCATATAAATCAAAGGGCGCTTGAATAGTTGGTTAGTTGGATTATTCAAGAAAGTCCACCTGGAAAACCAGAAGCCGGGCAAACCCGGAGACGGAGAGAGCACCCACGGTAATGGGAGGGATGTTTCGCTGGGGGGGATGCACCCCCGCAACCAGTGGAAGTAAACAAAGACAGTCAAGTACACGTACCGGTCATCAAATTGCCTCCTCGGACTCGCGACGCGGCCAATAGCCTAATACCAGCACCGGCCCGTTCCCAGTTTTCGCAAAACCACTGGCGCCGTCCCCGCTCTCCCTCCTTTATATCAACACAATCAATCGCTCCTGGATTGCATAGCTCACATCACATCAATACATCACCACCACCCTCCTCCCTCCTGCTCTCCCTCCCTCCTCGTAGACAGACACCTTCTTCTTCTTCTAGGTTTCCTTGTGCAGATCGAGAGCACCAAGAGATACTCCAGGCTCCAGCACGTACACTCAAAGACCCACGACGACGATGCGGCTTAGCTGCAACGGCTGCCGCGTGCTGCGGAAGGGCTGCAGCGAGGACTGCAGCATCCGCCCCTGCCTGCAGTGGATCAAGAGCCCCGAGGCGCAGGCCAACGCCACCGTCTTCCTCGCCAAGTTCTACGGCCGCGCGGGGCTCATGAACCTCATCAACGCCGGGACGGACGACAGCCTCCGCCCCGGCATCTTCCGCTCGCTCCTCTACGAGGCCTGCGGCCGGATCGTCAACCCCATCTACGGCTCCGTCGGCCTGCTCTGGTCCAACAACTGGCAGATGTGCCAGGCCGCCGTCGAGGCCGTCCTCAGCGGCAAGCCCATCGTCCAGGTCTCCTCCGAGGATGCCGCCGCCGACCGCACCCCGCCGCTCAAGGCGTACGACATCCGCCACGTCTCCACCTCGCCAGCCGCCGACGGGAGGCTCCACAAGGTCGCCAAGGCCGGCCGCACCCGCTTCAAGCGCGCCTCCTCCGCCTCGTCCCACCACAACCCGTCCAGCGACTCCAACAACAAGCCCAAGCCGCAGCCGCGGGCGCCCACGGCGGAGGAGGAGCTGGATCGTCAGCACCGCAAGGAGATGGAGGAGGGCGCGTTCCAGCGTGCCCCGAGCCACGAATCCTCCGACAGCCGACACGAGGACCCCGTGGAGCCACACTCCCAGCAAGAGGCGTCCGCCGACACGGAGGCCGAGGCGGGGTCGCACGTCAGCCAGGCGGAGCAGGAGCAGAGCACAGAGCCGGCCGCGGAGCACGCGGAGGAGGTCGAAAAGGAGGATGAGGATGAAGAACTAGGGCTCGAGCTCACGCTTGGATTCGCTCCCGTCGCAGCACGGCCGGCCGGATGTCACCTGAGCGTCCGAACCGCCGCGGAGCCGGCTTTCGTGGGGCTCCGGTTCCTCTAAAATAGGGGGAATTTTAGGCACATTTTACTTTGTGAAAACACAGAGAGCTATTTGATGAACTCTTTTCCCTTTAATTAAAAAAATTAGGATCCGATTAGTTCGTTTTTGTTTCATGGCTGCAATGAGTGTACAGACAATAGCTCCACCGTGGCAAAAGATTTTCCCCATAAAATATGTGTTTTGCTGCTCTGTTCTACTGGTGCATTTTGTCAGTCCGGTATGGTTGGATCCTGAAACCTAAGCATTCTAGCTACGGTTCTACGGCTTCCTGCACCCTCTGCCCTTGTCAGCTCCAACCTCATTGGAGGCTTCTTGTTCTTTTACGTCATTGCAGGGCTCGTCACAGCGTTTAGCATCCTCGGAAACTACGGGTTATTTGGTTTGTGACTACGTCTGTTTGGTTCTAAAGCTAACAGTGTCATACTTTGCCATACAATCTTATCACACTTGCCTAAGGTTAGGGGATGTTTGGTTCCTAGCCACACTTTGTCACAACTCACCTTAGGCAACTTCGATAAAGTTTTTGGTTCTAGCCACACCTAAAACAAGCATTTTTTAATGAATAATAAACCCCACATGTCATAGACACAAAAAGTGTGACAAGATTCACTTAGGCAAGTTAAAGTGTGGCTAACAATTTGAGCAACTCAATAAGGCAAGTGTGGAAAGTGTGGCAAAAATAATGTGGCAATATATGACAAAGATAGTCACAATCCAAACAACCCCTTAGTTCTTTAAAATGAAAGCCACAAGTTTGGTTGAGCTGCAGATTCTTGAAAAGCTGTTGTGGAAAAGCTGAAACTTGTTTGGTTAAAACGACTGTGAAACAATAGATTTGACTATGAATTATCTGTAATGCCCCTAAGGCCTGAGTGAATATGTTTATATGTTTTAATCGACCATAAAGCAGTGTGTACATTTGAAGAAAAAACAGAAAATACGTGAACATTAATCAACAAATCACAAAAACAGGAAAAATAAACATTAACAAAGAAATAAAATTTTGAAAAAAAGAAGGATGGATGGGGATGAGGGACAGAGAGATTGAGGGAGGAGGGAGGAGGAAGGGGGCAAGTGCGCCGGCGCCGGCAGCGTCGTACAGCCGGACCTGCATCGTCGGGAAGAGGGGATGTAGGGGATAAAATAGGGGCTGGTGGGAGGAAGGAAGGGTTGGGAGGACGGAGGAAGGAGGAGAAGGGTTGGTGCGCCGGTGCCGGCGCCGGAGCCGCCGGACCGCCGGCCGGACCACCACCGCGGGAGGAGGAAGGCAGGAGGAAGGGAGGAGGAAGGGAGGAGGGAGGAAGTAGAAGGGCCGATATGCCGGGCATGGAGGGTCGCCGGAGGGAGCTGCGGTGGGAGGCGGCGGCGGCCGGCCGGCGGCCAAACCCTAGGCTCACGCAGGTCGAGTTGTTCCCGTTCGTTTTTTGTGCGTGAGGGAGAGAAAAAGGAACGAAGCGGTATGACTTGGGAGTGGCAGTGGTGGGTAAATAAGTTGCAGCTTCAAGGGACAGCTAAAAATGCCATTCTCAAGTTGGGGTTGCCCGGTTGTGGCAATTGCACTACGGAGAAGCTGCAACTTTTGCAATTTCAGCCTCTCACTTTACCCCTTTGGTTAGCTTATAGCTTTGAAAAGCCAGAAGTTGGTTCTAAAAGTCCAACCAAACACAGCCTAAGGGAATCTTGCCACACTATTTGAGTGTATGAGATGTGGGACCCTAGTATGGCTTGCCTAAGGTGTGTCTTGAACCAAACACCCATCTAAGTTGGTCAAACTTGCCTAACCTTAGGTTTATTTAAGAGAGTGGCTTTGCGACTAAGGGGCTGATTGGTTCGAGACTCAAATTGCCACACCTAAGGTTAGACACTAGCCACTCCTATGGCTTGCCACAATGTGTGGCAAAATTAGATTGTTTAGTTGGTAGCCATGCCTTAGGTTAGGTGTGGCAGATTTTGTGTGGTGTGTGTTTGGATTGCTGCCATAGATGTTTGGCAAAAATCTGTGGCTCATGTTTGGTTTCCTGCCGCATGTGGTTAGAATCACCTTAGTGCTAGAGTAATGAGATTATACCATTTGTGTTAAAAACTAATCAGAGTACAACATGCTCTAGTAAATGTAAGAAGATTTGGTCACGATACTGATAACCATAAAAAATAACATGGATCATTTTCTGTTAAATACCATCTGTGCAAAATAAGTTAGAACCACAATTCATTATCAAGATACAAAGTAAGATAGATGCATGCAAATTCCACGCATCATTCATAAAGTCATGAAGTAACAGTCGTGACCATAGCACAAGTTCCAGCCACCTCACGTTAAAAGTGTTTCACTACACATCAAAAGATCAATAGCTGTGGCACAAGTTCAACTCCCAAATGCAGCAAGCAGACACATCGCATATTATCACCTACTAAATACCAAAAGTTGCCATCTTCTAAACTTCACAAGTTGCCATCTTCTAAACATCACAAGTGAGCACCTAGAAAACCACACATGTTGCTACCTCCTAAACATCATCTTTGTCAAAGAACTTCCAAACCCAAGTTTCAAAAGTTTTGTCACTTGCACAACATAACCAACCACGCAAGCCTTTATTGTCCTTGCTAGACAAGTGCATACCAACAATAATTCTTTGATCCATGGTAATTGGGAGTACCTCCAACCTCTAGCATAAACTAGCATATGGGTCAATAACTTGTGGCATTTTAGGAGCAGGGGTAGCAAGGGATTGCTGGAGTGACTTCAATGTAGAGTTGATTTCTTCAGCGGACTCCGCGAAACGACTCTTTTTTTGTGTCTTCTTAGTAGGTGACCTGCTACCTCTTGGATGCTTCATACCAACTCGGCTAGTGCTAGATGAGGAATTATCAACACTTTCATGAACTGGAGGTCTTTAGGACCATATTGTTGGAGAAATGCCCTAGAGGCAATCATGTGATGATTTCGTTTCCTATGTATTCATGAGTATTTTGTATTGTCCTTGAACATCATCAGTGATATGTATCAATAAGTATGTGACTTATTTGTGAGACTATATATTGTATGATGATTGTTCTAATAGTCCCTAGTTGTTAAGGTTATGCGGACACATATCCTTTACTAGTATACGATTCAGTTGATGACTACGTTTCACAAGTCATGTGCATAGAGATGCTAAACTAATAGTATGGACTCGGAGATTGAGATCACCGAATCGGACATACCCACTTTGAGATACAGCGAGATAATGTCATCTGTTAGTCTCAAGTACAATGCATATGCCATGTCCTAGACCTAAGGTCCTCGCATGTTCTCGGGATGAGGATCGACTTACTTAGGGTCTATCAAACGCTACTCCGCAACTGGATAGTTATAAAGGTAGCTTTCGGGTGAGTCGCGAGACATGCCGCGAGACATGGTTGACCAAGATGGGATTTGCCCCTCCGTGAGGAGAGATATTCTCTGGGCCCTCTCGTGTGATCAGATTCAGAAAACATGGCCATGCGACATGGGTTAAGTGTTAACCCAGTTCGGGAATCTGCATCACGGTTTCGAGAAGAGATGTCGAGCTACCACAAGGGTGACAAGTACTCGCCTTGAGCTATACAACCTATATCATGAGGCAAAAGGAATGTTGTATATGACACATTGTCGAGGTTCGTCTAACGGCTTTGCACACACATGGGAGTTGGCACGTTCTGTTAGGAGCCGCTACCGACTATCAACTTGGGTCGTGTCCATGTGTACGTGAACCTATAGGGTCGCACACTTAAGGGATTGCAGCCCATTCGGATTGGATCCGAATGGAAAATGGGACTAGACTCGTCGTGGGCCTCAAGTGTTGAGCCCACCTCGGAGGTCTATATAAAGGGGAGCGGACGCAACTTTCAGGGTTGATCCTTTTCCCCCCCTCGACAGCCACCGCCACTCCCCACGCCACCATGCCGTGCGATCGGACCTAGCAGTCCGCCGCCCGCCGCTGCCCTCGTACGTGTGGATACCTTGGAGGCATCGCATCTGCGGTGCTTGGACGAACCGTTCAAGGGATCCGCGAGGAGCTGCTCGTGGGAGATCACTGTTCGTGGGAGATCGGCTACACAAGGAGGAGACAAATCGGCTGATCGACTACACGCATCACCAACTCTACTTCCGTTGCGGTGACTGCGCATCTATTGGTAAACTCGATCCCGTGATCTATTTCCAGTTGCAAGTTCTTGGGTGCGCGGTAGAAAATTTTATTTGGCGCTAGGCGCTAGCGTAGCGTACCGCGTGTTCCACCAGTGGTATCAATGCCTCCGCTATGTGGTGATAGATTCAGTGATTTGCATATGAGATATATAGATCGGTTCAGGTGCGGGTCGATGAGATCGGCCGTGCACGCCAGTGTTGAACGTTGGTTTCGTGATCGAAACTTCCGTGATCGTGATGCAGAGGTCGTGACAAGAATTACCCCTACCGGTCGGTTTCCACCATCGGGGTAGACAGTGGAACGTAAATCCAGATGCATCACGCTAAGATCAATGAGATTGATCGAACCGGAACAAAGATCGACACCGTGGAAATGTGATTTCTGCAGTGCTGAAATCTGTTGGAGTAGTCACAGTAAAACGGGCATAACTTTTGCATACGAACTCCGTTTTCGCTCCACGACCTGTCAAACCGAACATCACGAAAAGATGCATTTGACCTTCAACAACTTTGCCATTTTCGGCGAAATTTTTGAGGTCAAAATCCTCTTGGAAAATAGAGTTTTGCACAGTTTTATTTTCGGCGGTAGAACGTCTGACTTGTTTTTACAGGGAATGCTTGTGATTTGGTATAGCCCATGAATGTTGCTTGTAAATTATCAAATCATGACCTGCGTGTCGCGAGTGCGGCAACCGGCTGGAGCCATATGGTTGTCCCATTATTGTATTAATGACCTACATGTCAACATGAGATGCCTTGTAATGTAATTTACTATCATAGCCATTAGTTTGTAATAGCATAGTATCTTATGTAACACTTGGCGATTGACACCATGTGTGGAGATGGAGATCACCACAAGGGCAACCATGCATGGAGATGGAGCTCGCCATGGGCAAGCAACGCACGTGGAGATGGAGATCACCATGCGTTAATGAAAGGGGCTATACCATATCACACACACATATATATATTGCATGTGAAAGTTTATCCCTTTTATGCGCCCTTCTTTTGCATGATAGATGTTTTAAGTAGGGTGATCCCTCAAAGAATGTCAAGTAAAATTGCCTCCCCAATTGCTGCACCATCACATGTTAAGTATTTTTAGTGGTGGGCCTATAAAATTAGGGTGCTGCTAATTCTCCTTAACGTGGTGTGTTTGTGTTGGACACTTACGAGCGAAGCATTGGTTAACTTGTCATGGCTATCAAAACAGTTTTGGGCCCCGAGGCATAAGAGTTGGCGTGGCATGTGATGTCCCCAACAAACAAGAGTCATATAGAGATACGATTAGCAAGTGTTGCTTACCGAGTGATCTAGTCTTCTAGCGGTGATGCAAAAGCTCACTAGTTGACATGTGGATCTTGGATCTTGAATCACTAAGAATCAATGGAGGGATGTTGATTTTAGTGGGAGTAATGTTCTTATTAAAATGTTTAATTTGAATTACCCTTTATGAATACATGTCTTAGTGTTTTGCATATTTCTGTTGTAGATCAATGGCACCAGCTGCTCAACCTAGTTTTTCGTTGAAATCAATCCTAGAAAAGGATAAATGGAATGGAACAAACATTACCACCTGGTATAGAAATCTAAGAATTGTTCTCAGACATGATAAAAAGGAACATGTTCTAGAGGAACCCCTTCCAGAGGAACCTGCCGAGAATGCTAATGCCACGGCCAGAAATGCCCGCCAGAAACTCGTTGATGAGTCAAACGAGATCAACTGTTTCATGCTAGCTTCTATGGAGCCCGATCTGCAACAGCATTTCGAAAACATTGAGGCTTTCGATATGATCGAGAATCTCAAGAGCATGTTTCAGATGCAGGCAAGGACCGAAAGGTTCAACGTCTGGCGATCCTTGATGGATTGTAAGCTGAAAGAGGGTGATACACTGAGCCTGCATGTGATCAAGATGATCGGATACATGCAAGCTTTGGATCGGTTAGGCTTCCCACTTGGGGACGAATTGTCCATGAATACAATTCTGGCTTATCTTCCGACTAGCTATGGGGCGTTCATCTCGAACTTCCATATGCACGGCATGGAAATGAAGCTCACTGAATTGCATGGGATGCTAAAAGTGGCAGAGCAGGATATCAAGAAAGGCACGCATCAAGTGTTGATGGTGCAGAACATGGCAAAGTTCAAGAAGAGCTGGTCCAAGAAAAAGACTAAGGCAAAGGGCAAGGAGGCAAGTCCTACTATCGCTGCCGCGCCCAAGTTTGGACCAAACACGGGGACTGTTTGCTTTCACTTCAAGGAAACCGGTCACTGGAAGAGGAACTGCAGCAAGTGGCTTGCCTAGATAGGCAAGAAGACTGGAAGTGTGACTTCTTCTTCAGGTACACTTGTTGTATATCTTATAGACATTTTTCTTGCTGATATTTCTAGTAGCTCTTGGGTATATGATACCGGATCGGTTGTTCACATATGCAACTCGATGCAGGGGCTAAGAAGGACTAGGAATGTTGCAAGGGGAGAAATTGACATACGCGTCGGGAATAAAGCAAGAGTTGCTGCATTAGCCGTCGGCACCATGCAGCTTAATTTACCTTCAGGATTTGTAATGGAACTTGATAATTGTTATTATGTTTCTGCATTAAGTCGAAACATTATTTCGACCTCATGTTTGATGAGGCAAGGTTATGAATTCAGTATTAAGGACAATGGTTGTTCTATTTACTTGAATAAAATGTTTTATGGCTTTGCGCCTGTTGTGAACGGGTTATTTATATTAGAACTTGAAGGTGAATCGGTCTATAACATAAATGTCAAGAGGCATAAGCCTAACGAGATAAATCCGACTTACATCTGGCATTGTCGACTAGGACACATTAGTCGAAAGCGCATGAAGAAGCTACATGATGATGGAATTCTGACTTCATTTAATTTTGAATCATTTGAGACATGCGAGTCCAGCCTACTCGGCAAGATGACTAAGACTCCTTTTGAAAGAGTTGTGAGAGGGTGTCTGAGCTATTGGAACTTATACATAGTGATGTATGTGGACCAATGAGCACGACCGCTAGAGGTGGTTTCCAATACTTCGTGACTTTTACCGACGACTTTAGTAGATATGTATATGTCTACTTGATGAGGCACAAGTCAGAAACTTTTGAAAAGTTCAAGGAGTTTCAGAATGAAGTGGAAAATCAACTCGGCAAGACAATCATGCTTCTACGATCTGATCATGGCGGTGAGTATATGTCCCAGGCGTTTGATGGTCATCTGAAGAGCCGTGGAATAGTTCCACAACTCACTCCTCTAGGTACGCTGCAGAGAAATGGTGTGTCTGAACGGAGGAATCGGACTTTGTTAGACATGGTCCGATCGATGATGAGTCAGTCGGATTTACCCTTGTCATTTTGGGATACGCTCTAGAAACTGCAGCTTTCATACTAAACAGGGTACCATCAAAGTCCGTAGATAAGACACCATATGAGATATGGACAACGGAGAGTCATAGCTTGCCTTTTCTAAAGATTTGGGGTTGTGAAGCATATGTCAAGCGACTCCAGTCGGACAAGCTCACACCCAAGTCGGACAAGTGCATATTCGTGGGATATCCGAGGGAAACCTTGGGATATTACTTCTACAACCATGAAGAGGGCAAAGTGTTTGTCGCTCGACATGGAGTTTTCCTTGAGAAAGAGTTTCTCAATCGGAAGGCTAGTGGGAGGTCGGTCTGACTCGAAGAAATTCGAGAGCCACACGGGGACGTTCCGACAGGTGATTCAATCACACCGGAGTTAGTCAGGGAACCCGTAGTGGAATCGACGCCGGTTCCATGTAGGTCGGAAAGGTTGCGCAATATGCACGACTACAATGTGTTGTTCTTGGAGAACAACGAGCCGACCACGTATGCGGAAGTGATGGTGAGCCCTGATTCCGAGTTATGGCTTGAGGCCATGAGATCCGAATTAAAGTTCATGGATGACAATAAAGTTTGGAACTTGGTTGATCCGCCAGATGGCGTTCGAGCCATTGAGTGCAAATGGATCTTTAAGAAGAAAACTGATATGGATGAAAATGTTACAGTCCATAAGGCTCGACTTGTCACTAAAGGTTATCGAGAAGTTCAAGGAGTTTACTACGGTGAGACTTATTCACCGGTAGTGATGCCTAAATCAATTCAGATCATTCTTGTTATAGCTGCATATTTCGACTATGAGATATGGTAGATGGATGTCAAAACGGCTTTCCTTAATGGGAATTTAACTGAGGACGTGTATATGACACAGCCTGAGGGTTTTGTCTATCCAAAGAATGCTGGCATGGTATGCAAGCTTCACAGATCTATTTATGAATTGAGGCAAGCATCTCAGAATTGGAACATTCGTTTTAATGAAGCGGTCAAAGAGTTTGCCTTCATCAAGAACGACTATGATCATTGTGTATTCAAGAAGGTCAGTGGGAGCTCAGTTGCATTTCTGATCCTGTATGTGGATGACATATTGTTGATTAGAAATGATGTTCAAATGCTTGAATCTGTCAAGGACTCATTGAAAAATAGTTTTTCGATGAAAGACTTGGGAGAAGCAGCTTATATTTTGGGAATCAAGATCTATAGAGGTAGATCGAGAAGGCTTATTGGATTAAGCCAAAGTACATATATAGACAAGGTGGTGAAGCAGTTCAACATGCAAGATACCAATAAAGGGTTCTTGCCCATGTCACATGGCATTAGTCTTAGCAAGACTCAGAGTCCCTGGACTCCTGATGAGCGAAGACACATGGATGGGATTCCGTATGGTTCGGCTGTCGGGTCCATCAAGTATGCTATGGTATGTACTCGTCCCGATGTTAGCTTTGCTCTAAGCATAGTAGGCAGATACCAGCATGATCCAGGTGAGAGTCACTCGACATTGGTAAAGAATATCCTTAAATACTTGAGAAGGACAAAGGATATGTTCCTGGTTTATGGAGGTGAGGATGAGCTCGTTGTAAAGAGTTACACTGATGCTAGTTTCCAAACCGATAGGGATGATAGTCGATCGCAATCTGGGTTTGTATTCATTCTGAACGAAGGAGCAGTGAGCCGGAGGAGTGCGAAGCAAGATACGGTAGCTGATTCTACAACGGAGGCTGAGTACATTGCGGCTTCTGAAGCTAAAAAAGAAGGTGTTTGGGTGAAGAATTTTATTTATGATCTTGGAGTGGTTCAGGACTCGTCCAATCCAATGGACCTCTATTGTGATAATAGTGGTGCTATCACACAAGTCAAGGAACCACGGAGCCATCCTAAAACCCAACACACACTCAGGCATTTAAACCTCATTCGCGACATTGTCGAGAGAGGCGATGTAAACATATGCAAGATACACACGAATGCAAAAGTTGCTGATCCATTAACGAAGCCTCTCCCACAGTCGAAGCATGAGGTGCACATGAGGTCCATGGGCATACGATGCCTAGATGATTGACTCTAGTGCAAGCAGGAGACTGTTGGAGATATGCCCTAGAGGCAATCATGTGATGATTTCGTTTCCTATGTATTCATGAGTATTTTGTATTGTCCTTGAACATCATCAGTGATATGTATCAATAAGTATGTGACTTATTTGTGAGACTATATATTGTATGATGATTGTTCTAATAGTCCCTAGTTGTTAAGGTTATGCGGACACATATCCTTTACTAATATACGATTCAGTTGATGACTACGTTTCACAAGTCATGTACATAGAGATTCTAAACTGATAGTATGGACTCGGGGATTGAGATCACCGAGTCGGACAAACCCACTTTGAGATATAGCAAGATAATGTCATATGTTAGTCTCAAGTACAATGTATATTCCATGTCCTAGACCTGAGGTCCTCGCATGTTCTCGGGATGAGGATCGACTTACTTAGGGTCTATCAAACGCTACTCCGTAACTGGGTAGTTATAAAGGTAGCTTCCGGGTGAGTCGTGAGACATGCCACGAGACATGGTTGACCAAGATGGGATTTGCCCCTCCGTGTGGAGAGATATTCTCTGGGCCCTCTCGTGTGATTAGATTCAAAAAGCATGGCCATGCGACATGTTTAAGTGTTAACCCAGTTCGGGAATCTGCATCACGGTTTGGAGAAGAGATGTCGCGCTACCACAAGGGTGACAAGTACTCGCCTTGAGCTCTACAACCTATATCATGAGGCAAAAGGTATGTTGTATATGACACATTGTCGAGGTTCGTCTAACGACTTTGCGCACACATGGGAGTTGGCACGTTCTGCTAGGAGCCGCTACCGACTATCGACTCGGGTCGTGTCCATGTGTACGTGAACCTATAGGGTCGCACACTTAAGGGATTGCAGCACATTCGGATTGGATCCGAATGGAAAATGGGACTAGACTCGTCGTGGGCCTCAAGTGTTAAGCCTACCTCAAAGGTCTATATAAAGGGGAGTGGGCGCACCTTTCAGGGTTGATCGTTTTTCCACCCTCGACAGCCACCGCCACATCGCACGCCACCATGCCGTGCGATCGGACCTAGCAGTCCGCCGCCCGACGCTGCCTCCGTACGTGTGGATACCTTGGAGGCATCGCATCTGCGGTGCTTGGACGAACCGTTCGAGGGATCCGCGAGGAGTTGCTCGTCGAAGATCACTGTTCATGGAAGATCGGCTACACGAGGAGGAGACGAATCGGCTGATCGACTACACGCATCACCACCTCTACTTCCGTTGCGGTGACTACGCGTCTAGTGGTAAACCCGATCCCGTGATCTATTTCCAGCAGCATGTTCTTGGGTGCGCGGTTGAAAATTTTATTTGGCGCTAGCGTAGCGTACCGCGTGTTCCAACACATATGTTGTTGGCAGAGTGTCAGAATCCTCCTCAAGAGGGCCCTCATGTTGTGGATAGCAGTTAAGGTCATATAACCCTTCATCATTATTCGAGTCATCAGAATCAATTGTGCATGTATGCTGATCCATGGCCAAAGAACCATCAACACTAGTGCCGGTGAATAGCTCTTGCATCTCATAGTAGAACTTGATGGGCATAGAAAGCAAGTGCCTTGCTCTATCCTGCATTACAAGCATACAAAAATCAAGTTCCCAAATGCAATAGCCATAGTAAGTTTCAAAAAAGAAACTAAATTATATGTACATTGAGGCAAGACTTTTCAGACTCAGAAATGGTTATGACATGTCTAATATCATCGAAACGTTGCCACTCTTTCTGATTGCTGCGGCAATGTACTTCCAATTTTCTTTGTAGTGTCTGAAGTGTCGATCAACTTGAGAAATTGTCACCCCCATAGTAAATTTTCTATTTAAAGCATCAGCACACATCATGAGATGATGCTTCTTGAACCTAAATCCTGCATGTTGTTGCTTCTTGTATTCAATGCACCAATCATGTATTCTTGGTAAACGTCGCGACGGTCTTGTCTACTTCGTGGAAGGGCCGAGTACCAAGTAGCATCATCATAGACATACTCATCAGGACCATCCTCTAGAATCCAATTATGGAGCGCACAACAAGCAAACACAATTATTTACTTGTATTTTCAGAGGGAAGAATGGCTAGCTTGCAAATATTTTAAATCGATTCTTCAAGGTACCAAATGCTCTTTCGACGGTTGTTCTAAGTGAGGAATGACGATGGTTGAATAACTCCCTTGGGTTCTCAGCGTCTCTAGCTCCTCTATATTCCTTTAGGTGATATTGAACACCACGATATGGGGGTAGTATACCAGGTCTTGCAGCATATCCCGCATCCGCTAGATAAAACTTACCTACATCATGATGATGCTAACACATTAGATAAAAACTAAGGAAAGTTTCAGTTTGAAGCCATGGGTTAGAACCACACCTTCTAGTATTTTAAGGCCATTGGGACGTGATAGGGCATCTTGGAGCACATAAGAATCATGGGCTGATCCCTCCCATCCAGCAAGAACATATATAAACCTTAGGTCAAAATCAACGGCCGCTAGCACATTTTGTGTGGGAAAGGACTTTCTACCCCTAAACTTATCCTACATGTGGATAGGTACACATGCCGGTATATGAGTACCATCCAGAGTTCCTATGCATCCCTATGAAAAGGGAAAACTTGTTTCAAACAAACTGAATGGAACCTATGAATACATTGCAGATACTAGTGAATAAATTTGGGTGTACCTCAAAGTAAGGGTGAAATCTGGAGCTGTTTGTTATCTTCGAATGTGTTTCGATGGTTCTGATGCATATGATATCACGAGCAAGGAGATATAGCACATCTAAAACAACATTGAAGTACCTACTAACTGTCTCGCCTGATCGATAAAATCAAAACCAATTGATCTATTTTTCCAATTATGCCCCACAACATGGATGAACATGGCAACATGTTCCTCCACCGTGACATGGAATGTGTCCACCAGTAGACCACGACGTCTCAGGTTGGCGCACAACTTGTGAAAAACATATGTCCGCATGCGCAGCTCACTTATGCAATGAGCTTCAGTTCCATAATACATACGGTTTAGGCATGACACCCTTTCGACATCTCGTTCGAACATGGGAGCATAAGTTATATATTTTATCTTCCTTTTTAGGACATTAATCCTGTACCAGTACATGGCTAAACACACAATAATGGCTGCAAGCAATCTTCTCCTCCACATGTAGTAGTGATAATAATGCATGTAATATTGTAAGCATAATGCCCTTCGGTCCATCTATGAAACAAGAAAATCGTTAAAAATATCTATGATGGCATCAGTGAGTGGAGCAGTATAGTATAAATTTTTCATCCAACACAAATAAAAACAATTAAATGGATTACAGAGGAAATAATTTTTCTAACACATCTCTAAGAAAAGAACACAGAGAGATGCCCAATCTTACATTAACATCACATATTTTACAAGAAATTACTTATGTATGATCTCACTCGTACAAATATGCAACAGTTCCAAAAGGGGATTACGGTGTTACCTTTGCTCTAACAAATAATTGACCTTTGACTATAAGGAGGAAGATCGTAGATGCAAGAGGGACAGAACCAAGCAGCTACTATACTAGGAAATCCCGGAGATCACGGAAGAAGGCTGCTATTTTTCTCTTGAAAAATCAAGAACGCCCAGATCTGCATGTATGAGATGAATAGCAGGTGATGAGACACAGAGGATGGATGAGATGGAGGAGATGAATAGTGCGGCGGTGAGGATTTTTACCCGGGAAGAGAAGGTCGATGGCAGTGGTGAGCTCCTCCTCAGTTGGATCGGTCAAGGGAGAGAAGGGCTCCCAGCCATGGCGGTCAAGATTGTGAGGAGCAGAGTTTTGGTATAAGGAAACAGGGAATAGGCGTCTTTATTAATCAGGTCCACGGGGATTTCTGCGGCGGATTTGGCGCGACGCGTGGAGTATGGCGGACAAATCGAGTGCCACACATTTGGCAAAATTTTCTGCGGCAAAGGCCCTGTGGCGCTGTGGCGAGCCTAACTTTGGTGGAGAACCAAACGCTTCCCTAAGAAGTCATGGCACGGCTCACCTTACGCGTGGCAAGCTGAGGTTGGGAACCAAACAGCCCCTAAGTTTGCCAAAGGTTGTCACACCTAAGGTTAGGCAAGTTTAACCAACTTAGGATGATGTTTGGTTCAAGCCACACCTTTGGCAAGGCAAACTAGGCTCCCACATCACATACACTCAAAACATGTGGCAAGTTTCTGATACGTCTCCAACGTATCTATAATTTTTGCTTGTTCCATGCTATTATATTATCATTCTTGGATATTTTACAATCATTTTATTACAACTTTATATCATTTTTTGGAACTAACCTATTGACATAGTGCCAAAGTGCCAGTTGTTGTTTTTGCTTGTTTTTTACTTCGCAGGAAATCAGTACCATACAGAGATGAAACACTGCGGGGATTTTTGTGGATTTTTTACGGACCAGAAGAAACCAGATGGGCCAAAGAACACCAGAAGAGGGGGCCCAGGGTGGCCAGCACCCACATGGGCGCGCCAGAGGCCCCCTGGCACGCCCTGGTGGGTGCTGGGCACCTCCGGCACCCCCTCAACCGACTATCGTGCCTATGAATTCCTTGGAAATCCAAAAACCCTAGGAGAGTCGACGAAACACAATTCCAGCCGCCGCAAGTTCCAGAACCGCGAGATCCAATCTAAACACCATCACGGAGGGGTTCATCTTCCTCATAGGTGCCTCTACGATGATGCGTGAGTAGTCCACCATAGACCTACGGGTCCGTAGGCAGTAGCTAGATGGCTTCTTCTCTCTCTCTCTCTCTCTCTCTCTCTCTCTCTCTCTCTCTTATGATTCTCAATACAATGGTCTCTTGGAGATCTATTTGATGTAAACTTTTGCGGTGTGTTTGTTGGGATCCGATGAATTTTGAGTTCATGATCAGTTTCTATCCATGAATATTATTTGAGTCTTCTTTGATCTCTTATATGCATGATTGCTTATAGCATCGTATTTCTTCTTCGAATCTTTGGTTTAGTTAGGCCGACTAGATCGATTTTTCTTGCCATGGGAAGAGGTGCTTTGTGATGGGTTCGATATTGCGGTGTTCTTTCCCAGTGATAGAAGGGGCAGCAAGACACGCATGTATCGTTGCTATTAAGGATAACAAGATGGGGTCTATTCCTACATGAATAGATCTTGTCTATATCATGTCATCGTTCTTATTGCATTACTCTGTTTTTCCATGAACTTAATACACTAGATGCATGCTGGATAGCGGTCGATGTGTGGAGTAATAGAGGTAGATGCAGGCAGGAGTCGGTCTATCTATCTTGGACGTGATGCCTATATAATGATCATCGCCTTGGATATCGTCATGACTATTCGATTTTCTATCAATTGCCCAACAGTAATTCGTTCACCCACCGTGCGCTATACTCATGAGAGAAGCCACTAGTGAACCCTACGCCCCCCGGGTCTACTTTTCCTATCATATTGCTTTCCGATCTACGTTTTTTGCACTCTTTGTTTTCAGATCTACAAAACCAAAAACCCAAAAATATATTGCTGCATATTTACTCTTTCTATTTGTGTTCTTGAGAGATCTATCTCTCTTATCTATCACTACCTAATCTATCTTATTACCATAGAGAGATTGACAACCTCTCTTTCGCGTCGGGTTGCAAGTATTTGTTGTTTGTGTGCAGGTGCTGCTTATTGGGTGGTGGTGATCCTCCTACTGGTTCGATAACCTTGGTTTCATAACTGAGGGAAACACTTACCGTCGCTGTGCTGCATCATCCCTTGCTCTTTGGGGAAATACCGACGTAGTCCAAGCCACGTCAAAGGAATTTCTGGCGCCGTTGCCGGGGAGGAAGCGGTCTCTTCTACGTGCCTATCGTAGGCGCCGAGGGGACTCCACCATCATCTACCAGGCTCCTAATCACAAATCTCATCTCCTTGCAATTACATTATTTGCCATTTGCCTCTCGTTTTCCTCTCCCCCACTTCACCAATTTGCCGTTTTATTCGCCCTCTTTTCGTTTGCCCTCTTTCTTGCCGGATCTCTTCCTTGCTTGCAATCTTGTTTGCGTAGTCACGATGACTCAAGAGAACACCAAGTTGTGTGATTTTTCCAATACTAATAATAATGCTTTTATTAGTACACCTATTGCTCCTCCCGCCACTAGTGCGGAGTCTTGTGATATTAATGCCACTTTGTTGAATCTTGTCATGAAAGATCAATTTGCCGGTAATCCTAATGAGGATGCCGCGTCCCATCTAAACACTTTCGTTGAATTGTGTGATATGCAAAAGAAAAAAGATGTGGACAATGATATTGTCAAGTTGAAACTATTTCCTTTTTCCTTGCATGATCGTGCAAAAAATTGGTTTTCATCTTTGCCTCGCAATAGTATCGATTCTTGGAATAAGTGCAAAGATGCTTTTATCACTAAGTATTTTCCTCCCGCGAAAATTATTTCCCTTAGGATGAAAATCATGAATTTTAAGCAACTTGAGCATGAACATGTTGCCCAATCTTGGGAAAGAATGAAGTTGATGATAAGAAATTGTCCTACACATGGTTTGAATCTTTGGATGATCATACAAATTTTTTATGCGGGATTGAATTTTGTCTCTAGAAATCTTTTAGATTCCGCCGCGGGTGTTACTTTTATGGAGATTACTTTGGGTGAAGCTACTAAATTGCTAGATAATATCATGGCTAATTATTCTCAATGGCATACCGAAAGAGCACATACTAGTAAAAAAGTTAATTCGGTAGAGGAAATTAGTACTTTGAGTGATAAAGTTGATGCTTTGATGAAATTGGTTGCTAGTAAAAATGCTCCTATTGATCTTAATGATGTGCCTTTGTCTACTTTGATTGAGCAAAATAGTGAATCCGTAGATGTGAATTTTGTCTCGCGCAACAATTTCAATAACAATGCTTATAGAGGTAATTTTAATCCTAGGCCTTTTCCTGGAAATTCCTCTAATAATTATGGTAATTCCTATGGTAATTCTTCTTACAATAATAATAGGAACACCTCTGATCTTGAGAGTAATATTAAAGAATTTATCAATGCGCAAAAGGCTTTCAATACTACGATAGAAGAAAAGTTGAATAAGATTGATGATATGTCTAGAAGCATTGATAGAATTTCTCATGATGTTGAAAATCTCAAGTTGAAAGCTTTTGTGCCTAAGATTGATGAATCTATTAAAGCTTTATATGTCTCTATGGATGAAAGTAAGAAAAGAATCGCTATGCTTAGAGCTAAAAGAGAAATCTTGGAAAAAATCGTCTTCTAGTGATTGCCGCTATAAAAGTGATGAAGATCTTAAAGTGATTGATGTTTCTTCTATTGATTCCTTGTTTAGTAATGTTAAATTTTATAATGAAGGGACTGAAGTAGAGTCAACTTTAGCTAGAAGGCGTCCAATAATTTGGAGGGTGAAAATCTTGATGAAAATTTTGCTAAAAGTGGGTTTGAAGAGGTCAAAACTTTAACTAGTGATGTGCCCACTATCTTGGATTGCAAAGATTTTAATTATGATAGCTGCGTCTTGATTGAATGCTTTTCTTTGTTGCAATCTATGTTGAATTCACCACATGCTTATGAGCAAAATAAAGCTTTTACTAAACATATCGTTGATGCCATGATGAAATCTTTTGAAGAAAAGTTGGAGTTGGAGATTTCTATTCCTAGAAAATTACATGATGAGTGGGAACCCACCATTAAGGTCAAGATTAAAAATTATGAATGCTTTGATTTGTGTGATTTGGGTGCTAGTGTTTCCACGATTCCGAAATCTCTATGTGATGTGCTTGGTCTTACCAACATTGAAGAATGCTCTCTTAATTTGCACTTGGCGGATTCTACTATTAAAAAGGCTTTGGGAAGAATTAATGATGTTCTTATTCTTGCAAATAGGAATTATATGCCCATTGATTTTATTGTGCTTGATATTGATTGCAATCCGTCTTGCCCCATTATACTTGGTAGACCGTTTTTACGCACTATAGGTGCCGTGATTGATATGAAAGAAGGCAATATTCATTTTCAGTTTCCCTTGAGAAAGGGTATGTGCTACTTCTCGAGCATGCGTTGGTTTTCCCTTGAAGAGGAAAGGGTGCTGCAGCAAAGTAGATAAGTATTTCCCTCAGTTGTTGAGAACCAAGGTATCAATCCAGTAGGAGATACAAGCAAGTCCCCAATAGGTGTACCTACACAAATAATCAAACACTTGCACCCAACGCAATAAAGGGGTTGTCAATCCCTTCACGGTTACTTGCAAGGATGAGATCTGATAGAAATAGATAGATGTGATTGCTTGAAAGTAAAGTAAAACAAAAGTAAAAAGATTGCAGCAAGATATTTTTGCTATTTTTGGTTTTAGATCTGAAAATAATAGATGGAAAATAGACCCGGGGGCCATAGGTTTCACTAGAGGCATCTCTCATGAAGGAAAATAATACGGTGGGTGAACAAATTACTGTCGAGCAATTGATAGAAAAGCGAATAATTATGAAGATATCCAAGGCAATGATTATGCATATAGGCATCACGTCCGTGTCAAGTAGACCGAAACGATTCTGCATCGACTACTATTACTCCACACATCGACCGACTCCTGCCTGCATCTAGAGTATTAAGTTCATGAAGAACAGAGTAACGCATTAGGTAAGATGACATGATGTAGAGGGATAAACTCAAGCAATATGATGAAAACCCCATCTTTTTATCCTCGATGTCAACAATACAATATGTGCCTCGCTACCCCTACTTTGTCACTGGGTGAGGACACCGCAAGATTGAACCCAAAACTAAGCACTTCTCCCATTGCAAGAATTACCAATCTAGTTGGCCAAACCAAACCAATAACTCGAAGAGACTTGCAAAGATATGAAATCATGCATATAAGAATTCAGAGAAGATTCAAATAATATTCATAGATAATCTGAACATAAACCCACAATTCATCGGATCTCGACAAACACACCGCAAAAGAGTATTACATCGGATAGATCTCCATGAAGATCATGAAGAACATGGTATTGAAGAACAAACAGAGAGAAGAAGCCATCTAGCTACTAGCTATGGACCCAAAGGTCTGTGGTGAATTACTCACGCATCATCGGAGGGGCAATGGAGTTGATGTAGATGCCCTCCGTGATCGATTCCCCCTCCGGCAGATTACCGGAAAAGGCTCCAAGATTGGATCTCACGGGAACAGAGGCTTCCAGCGGCGGAAAAGTATTTTTGTGGCTCTTTTTGGTATCTAGGGAATATTTGTGAATTTATAGGCCGAAGAATAGGGTTAGGAGGGCTGCCGTGGGGCCACAAGCTAGGGGGGCGCCCCCCTAGGGCGCGCCCCTGTGGCTTGTCGCCACACGGCGCCTCTCCTGCCTTCATCTCCAAGTCTTCTGGGTTGCTTCTGGTCAAAGAAAAATTATTCCGAAGATTTTATTCCGTTTGGACTCCGTTTAATATTCCTTATCTGCAATACTCAAAAACAAGGAAAAACAGAAACTGGCACTAGGCTCTAGATTAATAGGTTAGTCCCAAAAATAATATAAAATAGCATATTAATGCATATAAAACATCCAAAACAGATAATATAATAGCATGGAACAATAAAAAATTATAGATACATTGGAGACGTATCAAACATCCCCAAGCTTAATTCCTGCTCGTCCTCGAGTAGGTAAATGATAAAAACAGAATTTTTGATGTGGAATGCTACCTAACATATTTATCCATGTAATATTCTTTATTGTGGCATGAATATTCAGATCCATAAGATTCAAAACAAAAGTCTAATATTGACATAAAAACTGCAATACTTCGAGCACACCAACGAGGCAATTGCGTCCTTTCAAAATAACATGGCCTTAGAAAGTTATCCCTACAAAATCATATGGTCTGGCTATGCTCCATCTTCCCCACACAAAGTATCTAAATCATGCACAACCCTGATGAACAAGCCAAGCAATTATTTCACACTTTTGATGTTCTCAAACCTTTTCAACTCTCACGCAATACATGAGCGTGAGCCATGGATATAGCACTATAGGTGGAATAGAATATGGTGGAGGTTGCAAGGGAAAAGGAGAAGATAGTCTCACATCAACTAGGCGTATCAACGGGCTATGGAGATGCCCATCAATAGATATCAATGTGAGTGAGTAGGGATTGCCATGCAACAAATGCACTAGAGCTATAAGTGTATGAAAGCTCAAAAAGAAAGACTAAGTGGTTGTGCATATGATGAAAAATTCCACTAGCTATATGAAAGTGACAAAATAGGAGACTCTCTATGATGAAGATCATGGTGCTACTTTGAAGCACAAGTGTGGAAAAAGATAGTAGCAATTGTCCCTTCTCTCTTTCTCTCATTTTTTCCCTTTTTTTTATTTTGGTGGGCATCTTTGGTCTCTTTTTTTTTATTTGGGCTTCGCTGGCCTCTTTTATTATTTGTAAAGTCCGGAGACTCATCCCAACTTGTGAGGGATTCATAGATTCCATCATCCTTTTCTCTTATGGGAAAATGCTCTAATAATGAAAATCATCACACTTTAATTTACTTACAACTCAAAAGGAAAATTACAACTCGATACCTATGACAAAATATGACTCTATATGCAATATAGAAGTGATGGTGGATGTCATGAAAAATGGAACGGTGGAAGTTGCATGGCAATATATCTCGGAATGGCTATGGAAATGCCATAATAGGTAGGTATGGTGGCTGTTTTGAGGAAAATATATGGTGGATGTTTTGAGGAAGGTAGGTTTGATGCACCGGCGAAAGTTGCGTGGTACTAGAGAGGCTAGCAATGGTGGAAGGGTGAGAGTGCGTATAATCCATGGACTGAACATTAGTCATAAAGAACTCACATACTTATTGCAAAAGTCTATTAGTTATCAAACAAAGCATTAGACGTATGCTCCTAGGGGAGAGGTTGGTAGGAGTTAACCATCGCGCGCTCCCGACCCTCACACAAAGGTTGACAATCATTAAACAAATCATGCTCCGACTTCGTTACATAACGGTTCACCATACGTGCATGCTACGGGAATCACAAACTTCAACACAAGTATTCTTCCAATTCACAACTACTCACTAGCATGACTCTCATATTACCATCTTCATTATCTCAAAACTATATGCAAGGAATCAAACTTCTCATAGTATCCAATGCACTTAATATGAAAGTTTTTATTATATCCCTCTTGGATGCCCATTATATTAGGACTAAATTCATAACCTAAACCAATTACCATGCTGTTTTAAGAAACTCTCAAAATAATATAAGTGAGGTACGAGAGTTCAATAATTTCTATAAAATAAAACACCACCGTGCTCTAAAAAGATATAAGTGAAGTACTAGAGCAACATTGCCTAGCTCAAAAGATATAAGTGAAGCACATAGAGTATTCTAATAAATTCACGATTCAGCGTGTCTCTCTCAAAAGATGTGTGTAGCAAGGATGATTGTGGCAAACTAAAAAGAAAAGACTCATATCATACAAGACGCTCCAAGCAAAACACATATCATGTGGTGAATAAAAATATAGCCTCAAGTAAATTTACCGATGGATTGAAGATGAAAGAGGGGATGCCTTCCGGGGCATCCCCAAGCTTAGGCTTTTTGGTATCCTTGAATATGGCTTGGGGTGCCTTGGGCATCCCCAAGCTTAGGCTCTTGCCACTCCTTATTCCATAGTCCATCAAATCTTTACCCAAAACTTGAAAACTTCACAACAGAAAACTCCACAGAAAACTCATGAGATCCGTTAGTATAAGAAAAATAAATCACCACTTTAGGTACTGTTGTGAACTCATTATTTATTTATATTGGTGTAATATCTACTGTATTCTAACTTCTCCATGGTTCATACCCCCCGATACAACCCATAGATACATCAAAATAAGCAAACAACACAAAGAAAACAGAATCTGTCTAAAACAGAACAGTCTGTAGCAATCTATAGACTTCGAATACTTCTGTAACTCCAAAAATTCTTAAAAATTAGGAAAATCAGGGAAATTTGTATATCAATGTTGTGTAAAAGTTTAAGATCAAAATCACGTTCCAGTGAATTTACAAAATTCCTGGACTGAGAGCAAAAGTTTCTGTTTTTCAGCAAAATCAAATTGCAAACACCGTAGACCATCCCAAAGGTCTTACTTGGCTCAAACACTAATTTAAACAATAAAACACAATTATTACAGAGGAAATAATGTGTGAAACACTCAAAAACAGAAGCAAAAACAAAAGCATAAAAATAAAATTGGGTTGCCTCCCAACAAGCGCTATTGTTTAACGCCCCTAGCTAGGCATAACGCAATAGATCTAGGTATTGTCATCTTTGGTATGCAATCCATAAGTAGCTCTCATAATAGATTCATAAGGTAATTTTATTTTCTTTCTAGGAAAGTGCTCCATGCCTTTCCTTAATGGAAATTGGAATCTAATATTTCCTTCCTTCATATCAATAATTGCACCAATCGTTCTAAGGAAAGGTCTACCAAGAATAATAGGACATGTAGGATTGCAATCTATATCAAGAACAATGAAATCTACGGGCACATAATTCCTATTTGCAACAATAAGAACATCATTAATTCTTCCCATAGGTTTCTTAATAGTGGAATCCGCAAGATGCAAATTTAAAGAGCAATCATCAAATTCACGGAAACCTAGCACATCACATAAAGTTTTTGGAATCGTGGAAACGCTAGCACCCAAATCACACAAAGCATGGCACTCATAATCTTTAATTTTAATCTTAATAGTAGGTTCCCACTCATCATAAAGCTTTCTAGGTATAGAAACTTCCAACTCAAGTTTTTCTTCAAAAGATTTCATCATAGCATCCACGATATGTTTAGTAAAAGCTTTATTTTGATTATAAGCATGCGGAGAATTCAACATGGATTGCAACAAGGAAACACAATCAATCAAAGAACAACTATCATAATTAAAGTCCTTGAAATCCAAAAGAGTGGGTTCATTGCTATCTAAAGTTTTGACCTCTTCAATCCCACTTTTATCAATCTTAGCATTAAGATCTATAAACTCTGAATCATTGGGACGCCTTTTAACTAAAGTTGACTCATCTCCAGTCCCATATTTTTCAAGATTTATGTTAGAAAACAAAGATTCAATAGGAGTCACATCAATCACTTTAAGATCTTCATCAATATTATCACGAGAACACACTTTTTCAAGCCATTCACGCTTAGCACGTATTCTAGCGGTTCTTTCCTTGCACTCATCAATAGAAATTCTCATAGCTTTTAAAGACTCATTAATATCATGCTTGGGTGGAATAGATCTAATTTTCAAAGAATCAATCTCAAGAGAAATCCTATCAACGTTCCTAGCCAAATCATCAATCTTGAGCAATTTTTCTTCAATCATAGCATTGAAATCCTTTTGCGAAGTAATAAATTCTTTAATATTATTCTCAAGATCAGAGGGCATCTTATTATAATTTCCATAAGAATTGTTGTAGGAATTACCATAATTATTAGATGAATTACTAGGAAACGGCCTAGAATTGAAATTACCTCTATACGTGTTATTACCAAAATTGTTCCTACCAACAAAATTCACATCCATAGATTCATTATTATTTCCAATCAAAGAAGACAAAGGCATATCATTAGGATAAATAGGATCACTCTTACTAGCAAACAATTTCATCAATTCATCCATCTTTTCACTCAAAGTATTAATCTCTTCAATAGCATACACTTTTTTACTAGTAGGAGATCTTTCGGTATGCCATTGAGAGTAGTTTGCCATAATATTATCTAGGAGTTTAGTAGCTTCTCCTAATGTGATTTCCATAAAAGTACCACCCGCGGCGGAATCTAAGAGATTCCTAGAAGCAAAATTCAATCCAGCATAGAAAATTTGTATAATCATCCATAAACTCAAACCATGCGTGGGGCAATTTCTAATCATTAATTTCATCCTCTCCCAAGATTGTGCAACATGCTCATGATGAAGTTGCTTAAAATTCATTATATCGTTCCTAAGGGAGATGATCTTAGCGGGCGGAAAGTACTTGGAAATAAAAGCATCTTTACACTTATTCCATGAATCAATACTATTTTTAGGCAAAGATGAAAACCAAGTTTTAGCACGATCTCGTAGTGAGAACGGAAATAGCTTCAATTTAACAATATCATTATCCACATCTTCTTTTGCATATCACACAACTCAACGAAAGTATTTAGATGGGATGCGGCATCTTCACTAGGAAGGCCGGAAAATTGTTCTTTCATAACAAGATTAAGCAAAGCAACATTAATTTCATAAGATTCCGCACTAGTGGCGGGAGCAATCGGAGTACTAATAAAATCATTATTATTAGTATTGGAAAAGTCACACAACTTGGTATTCTCTTGAGTCATCATGACAAAGAAAGCAATCTAGCACACAAGCAAATGAAAAGCAAACGAAAAGACGAACAGGAGAAGGGCGAATAAAAAGGCAAATCTTTTTGGAAAATCGTTTTAGAAGTGGGGGAGAGGAAAACGAGAGGCAAATGGCAACTAAAGTAAATGCAAGAGATGAGTTTGTGATGGGTACTTGGTAGGCTTGATGTAGATCTCCCCGGCAACGGCGCCAGAAATCCTTCTTGCTACTTCTCGAGCATGCGTTGGTTTTCCCTTGAAGAGGAAAGGGTGATGCAGCAAAGTAGATAACTATTTCCCTCAGTTGTTGAGAACAAAGGTATCAATCCAGTAGGAGATACAAGCAAGTCCCCAATAGGTGTACCTACACAAATAATCAAACACTTGCACCCAACGCAATAAAGGGGTTGTCAATCCCTTCACGGTTACTTGCAAGGATGAGATCTGATAGAAATAGATAGATGTGATTGCTTGAAAGTAAAGTAAAACAAAAGTAAAAAGATTGCAGCAAGATATTTTTGGTATTTTTGGTTTTAGATCTGAAAATAATAGATGGAAAATAGACCCGGGGGCCATAGGTTTCACTAGAGGCTTATCTCATGAAGGAAAATAATACGGTGGGTGAACAAATTACTGTCGAGCAATTGATAGAAAAGCGAATAATTATGAAGATATCCAAGGCAATGATTATGCATATAGGCATCACGTCCGTGTCCAGTAGACCGAAACGATTCTGCATCGACTACTATTACTCCACACATCGACCGACTCGTGCCTGCATCTAGAGTATTAAGTTCATGAAGAACAGAGTAACGCATTAGGTAAGATGACATGATGTAGAGGGATAAACTCAAGCAATATGATGAAAACCCCATCTTTTTATCCTCGATGGCAACAATACAATATGTGCCTCGCTACCCCTACTTTGTCACTGGGTGAGGACACCGCAAGATTGAACCCAAAACTAAGCACTTCTCCCATTGCAAGAATTACCAATCTAGTTGGCCAAACCAAACCAATAACTCGAAGAGACTTGCAAAGATATGAAACCATGCATATAAGAATTCAGAGAAGATTCAAATAATATTCATAGATAATCTGAACATAAACCCACAATTCATCGGATCTCGACAAAAACACCGCAAAAGAGTATTACATCAGATAGATCTCCATGAAGATCATGAAGAACATGGTATTGAAGAACAAAGAGAGAGAAGAAGCCATCTAGCTACTAGCTATGGACCCGAAGGTCTGTGGTGAACTACTCACGCATCATCGGAGGGGCAATGGAGTTGATGTAGATGCTCTCCGTGATTGATTCCCCCTCCGGCAGATTACCGGAAAAGGCTCCAAGATTGGATCTCACGGGAACAGAGGCTTCCGGCGGCGGAAAAGTATTTTCGTGGCTCTTTTTGGTATCCAGGGAATATTTGGGAATTTATAGGCCGAAGAATAGGGTTAGGAGGGCTGCCGTGGGGCCACAAGCCATGGGGGCGCGCCCCTGTGGCTTGTGGCCACACGGCGGCTCTCCTGCCTTCATCTCCAAGTCTTCTGGGTTGCTTCTGGTCCAAGAAAAATTATTCCGAAGATTTTATTCCGTTTGGACTCCGTTTAATATTCCTTATCTGCAATACTCAAAAACAAGGAAAAAACAGAAACTGGCACTAGGCTCTAGATTAATAGGTTAGTCCCAAAAATAATATAAAATAGCATATTAATGCATATAAAACATCCAAAACAGATAATATAATAGCATGGAACAATAAAAAATTATAGATACGTTGGAGACGTACCAGTATGGAACACTTCCCTAGAACAAGAATTAAGCCACCATATGAATCAATCATGAGGGCATCCTATGGATTTAAAACCAAGGATGACAATACTTGAATCTATTGAATATGCCTAGCTAGGGGCGTAAAACGATAGCGCTTGTTGGGAGGCAACCCAATGAATAAATAAATTTTTGCTTTTTCCTTTCCATTTTTGAGTGTTGACACAATTATGCCTCGGTTATGATTGTGTTTTTATGGTTTATTTAGTGTTTGTACCAAGTAGAACTGTTAGGATGATTCATAGGATGAGTAGAAGTGATGCTGAATCTGAAACATAAACTTTGCGTCCAGTATATGAATTTTTATTTTTTTTCTGGAATGTGATCTTGAGCTGAAATTTTAACACAGTGTTGCTATACAAATTCCTTACGTTGTCCTAATTTTTCAGAATTATTAGAGTTACCAAAGTATGCGTATGGTACAGATTACTACAGACTGTTCTGTTTGAGACAGATTCTGTTTTCGTTGCATTGTGTGCTTGTTTTGATGAATCTATGGTTTGTATTGGAGGGTATAAGCCATGGAAAAGTTAAAATACAGTAGGTATAATGCAATTTTAAAATTTGAATGGGTTTACAACAGTACCTAAAGTAGTGATTTGCTTTCTTATACTAACGGATCTCACGAAGATTTTGTTGAGTTTTGTGTGATTGAAGTTTTCAAGTTTTGGGTGAGATCACGATGGTTGAAGGAATAAGGAGTAGCAAAATCCTAAGCTTGGGGATGCTACCGCACCCCCAAGATATATCCAAAGAGTATCAAGCAACTAAGCTTGGGGATGCCCCGAGTGGCATCCCCACTTTCATCTAACAACCATCGGTATTTTACTTGGAGCTATATTTTTATTCGTCACATATCATGTGTTTTGCTTTGAGCGTCTTGTATCTTTGCTTGCTTTGTTTGTTAGTTTTCCCTTTGTATCCTTGCTGTACACACCTATTTGATAGAGCCACAATCATGCTATGATTTTTTAGAATTGCTCTATGTTGTTCACTTAAACTTTTTGAACTATAGGAATTGCTCTAGTGCTTCACTTATATCTTTTTGAGCACGGTGTGCTTGGAAACTTTTGTAGAAATACTCTCATGCTTCACTTAGATTAATTTGAGAGTTAGTAAAATTTTGAAGAAATCCTCTCATGCCTCACTTATACCTATTTGAGAGATGAAATCTTTATGCTCATGTGCTTCACTTAAATTTGTTTGAGCTTGCCAAAAAGCAATGGCAATATATGAAACTAGTCCCAAAGTGATAGATATCCAAGGAGGATATAATAAAAACTTTCATGAAGATCATTGGACAAATTAAACTTGATTCCTTGTAATAGTTTTGAAACATTATGATAGTAATATGTGAATTATGTTAGTGAGTAATTATGCTTAGTAGGAATATTGGTGTTAAGGTTTGTGATTCCCTATGCATTCACGAAAGTCAATAGTTATGCAATGAAGTTACATCCTACTTGTGGTGCATTATTCGGTGTTAGTTATGTTCAATGCTCACTTATGTGATTTTTCGTTTCTTGGTTTGGTTGCTTCCCAATCTATTTGCTAGCCTTCATTTGTACTAAGTAGAAATACTACTTGTGCATCCAAAATCCTTAAACCAAGTTTTGCCTTATGAGTCCACCATACCTACCTATATGCGGTATTTCCATGCCGTTCCAAGCAAATTTGTATGTGCCATCTCTAAATTTTCAAAATAAATTTTCTCTTTTGTGTGCCCATACCGCTCATGAAATGGTGGGGAGTGTCCAATATTTTTCCATGCTAGATGTGTTATTCTCAAGATGAGTGTTTATTCACTTGTCATTGCACGAGAGTGCGGCGGTAATAGGGATGCCCATTCCCAAAATGAAAAAGAAAAAAAATATTTACTTTATGTTGTCAAATAATAAATTCCTTGGAAAGTGTTGGTATGGAAGGCAACCGTGGATACGGCCCGCCATGGAAAGTGAAAGTTTGGTGGAAAAAGGAATAAACTTTATTTTCTGTTTGGGAACCGCCTATGATATATCTAGCATGGAAAGTATTGTGAGCTACTTTGTCGTTTTCGTTGACAGGAAAAGCATGCCACCCAAAATATTTTTTCTCTCTCAATTTTAAACCTTGAGCTCTGGCACCTCTACAAATCCCTACTTCCCTCTGCGAAGGGCCTATCTATTTACTTTATGCAATTTTTATTTTTTGCTTTGAGTCTCCATCTTCTCTTATAAGCACCAACTAGGGGCACTATGGTCGTACTTGAGCATTGGGCATAGCTAATATTTGGGTGTGTTTCATGAATGGATCAATGATTGAGCATGATGGGCTAGGGATAGCTTTCTTTAGTGTTGATATTTTGAAAGACATGGTTGCTTGTTGACATGCTTGAGTATTGAAGTCATTATGTTAAAACTAGACTATTGCTTTGAATCATTTTCAAGTCCAAATGTCCATGCTATACAAAAGAAAAGAATATGATGAACATGTTAGGCAGCATTCCACATCAAAAATTCTGTTTTTATCATTTACCTACTCGAGGACGAGTAGGAATTAAGTTTCGGGATGCTTGATACGTCTCCAACGTATCTATAATTTTTGCTTGTTTCATGCTGTTATATTATCATTCTCGGATGTTTTACAATCATTTTATTACAACTTTATATCATTTTTTGGGACTAACCTATTGACATAGTGCCAAAGTGCCAGTAGCTGTTTTTGCTTGTTTTTTTACTTCGCAGGAAATCAGTACCATACAGAGATGAAACGCCGCGGGGATTTTTGTGGTTTTTTTATGGACCAGAAGAAACTAGATGGGCCAAAGAACACCAGAAGAGGGGGCCCAGGGTGGCCAACACCCACATGGGTGCGCCAGAGGCCCCCTGGCGCGCCTTGGTGGGTGCTGGGCACCTCTGGCACTCCCTCAACCAACTATCGTGCTTATAAATTCCCTGGAAATCAGAAAACCCTAGGACAGTCGACGAAACACAATTCCAGCCACCGCAAGTTCCAGAACCGCGAGATCCAATCTAAACACCATCACGGAGGGGTTCATCTTCCTCATAGGAGCCTCTCCGATGATGCGTGAGTAGTCCACCATAGACCTACCGGTCCGTAGGCAGTAGCTAGATGGCATCTTCTCTCTCTCTTATGATTCTCAATACAGTGGTCTCTTGGAGATCTATTTGATGTAAACTTTTACGGTGTGTTTGTTGGGATCCGATGAATTTTGAGTTCATGATCAGTTTCTATCCATGAATATTATTTGAGTCTTCTTTGATGTCTTATATGCATGATTGCTTATAGCATCATATTTCTTCTTTGAATCTTTGGTTTAGTTAGGCCGACTAGATCGATTTTTCTTGCCATGGGAAGAGGTGCTTTGTGATGGGTTCGATCTTGAGGTGTTCTTTCCCAGTGACAGAAGGGGCAGCAAGACACGCATGTATCGTTGCTATTAAGGATAACAAGATGGGGTCTATTCCTACATGAATAGATCTTGTCTACATCATGTCATCGTTCTTATTGCATTACTCCCAGGTCTATTCATTTATATATATTTACAAACGCTATCATTACCTTGCTTCCATTATTTATGTTTTATTTTATTTTGCAATTTACAATTATCTACAGACTTCACTTACTTGCAAATAACGAGATCAAGGGGATTGACAACCCTCTTGCCGCGTTGGGTGCAAGTGTTTGCTCTTTTTGTGTGGAGGCGATGAATACGGTTGTGGATTGATATTCCTATTGGTTCGATAAACCTTGGTTCTTAACTGAGGGAAATGCTTATCTGTATTGTGCTGCAATTACCCGTTCCTCTTCACGGAAAACCCAATGCAGATCACAAGTATCACCAGTCCATTGTTCTCGTTCGCTGCGCAGGTACCATCCGCCCCTAAAGGAGTCACCATGTATGTATGTTTTAAGTTTTCGTGCCTTCTTTGAAGCAATGGATTCAGACTTGAAGTACATCCATGGGCACTACTGAGGATTATGCGGATAAAACGGCGATGATGCAGACGATCCTTGCAGACACGGAAGCGGAAGAGTATGTTCTCAATTGTAGTAGATGAGATCTATTACTAATATTTTTTGTGTGGGTAGTAGATGGAATATATTACCTGATGTTCTCGTTGCTTCCCTAGAATTTGCATATAAGTTACAATACTAAAGTGGGAAGCGATTGCGTTTTCTTCTTCTTTTGACTTTTTTTACTGTCGAGTGAAATTTACCGCTTAAGATGACGTAAATATCTCCAAATGGTCCAGTACACATCCCTGATCTTTTCTCCTTCCTTATCTTTTCTGAAAGACATAACGAGAGAGTGAGAGAAGAATGAGGAAAAAGGGGGAGCAGGTTGTTCGCCTCCACCAGTCCGTCCCTACCACGCCGCCCCCATCGTTCACCGTCGCAGTCCGCCACCGGCCGTCTCCGGCGCAACTCCCTGGCTGCGTTTCCACCCCCTCTCACCTAGCCATCTTTCCGTTCTAGACGGTGGTAGCACGTTGCCGCGCGACGAAGGCGGAGAATAGCCAGTGCGCGGGGCGGCTTCCATGGGGCAACCCTTAGCTGTGCCTACCTTCCTCTCAGCATGACCCGGTTGCTTGGTGTCGGCTCTTCACACCCGCGACCCGTCCCTCCCTTCTCTCATGCCCATGGCCGTCTGCGGCGTTTCTTGGCAAGCGGCGGCCGTGTCCGTCCTTGCCGTAGGAAGGTACGACAATGAGACGCACATACAACGGTCCTACATGGTGAGCGGGCCTCTTCATCGTTTATAGGAATTTTCAGAATCAATACTCCTTTTACCTCTATACTAATTTGCAACCATCTAGCTATGATCCATTTTTGGTCATTTCTCCTTTTTTTGGACTTTTTTTTACTGTCTAGTGAAATTTACCGCTTAAGATGACGTAAATATCTCCAATTGGGCCCAGTACTCACCCCTGATCTTTGCTTCTTCCTTATCTTTTCTAAAAGAGATAACTGATACGTCTCCAGCGTATCTATAATTTTTTATTGTTCCATGCTATAATATTATCATTCTATGATACTTTTTGGGCATTTATTTGCCGATTCATATTATTTTTGAGCACTAAACTATTAACCCAGTGCCAAGTGCTAGTTGTTGTTTTCTGCATGTTTTTAGCTTTTCAGGTTTACATTACCAAACAAAGTCCAATTGCCACGAAACTATTTTATGATTTTTTCTAGACCAGAAGAAGACCTGGAAGCTTTGGGAGAATACCGGAGGCTGCATGGGGCCCCACAAGCCAACAATGCGCGCCCAGGGGGGTGGCCGCGCCCTGTTAGCTTGTGGACGCTCCCGACTCTCCTGACCCCTATGGCCATGACAACTATTTGTATTGCTGCAACTAAGGATAAAACGATGGGGTTCATTCATATTAATTGAGTTTACTTTGTCTACATCATGTCATCGTTCTTCAAGCATTACTCTATTTGCATGAACTTAATACCTAGAGAGGCAAGCATAGAAGCGCTCTCGAAGTGGAGCAATAGTAGCAGATGCAGGCATGAGTCGGTCTACTAGTTTATGGACGTGATGCCTATATACACATGATCATTGCCGTGAATAAATATTGCATAACTATGCGCTTTTCTATCAATTTCCCAACAGTATTTTGTTTACACACCGTATGCTTTATTTAAGAGAGATGCCTCTAGCGAACACTATGGCCCCCGGGTCTATTCACGTATATATTTACAAACACTCTTATTATCTTGCTGCCATTTATTTATTTTCTTTTTATTTTGCAATTTACAATTATCAACTATCATTACACTACTCATTTGCTTGCAAGTAACGAGTTCAAGGGGATTGACAACCCTCTTGCCCGCGTTGGGTGCAAGTGTTTGCTCTTTTGTGTGCAAGCGCTGAAGACTGAAGTTGTGTGGTCCTCCTATTGGTTCGATAACCTTGGTTCTCATTGAGGGAATACTTATCTATACTTTGTTGCATCATCCCCTCCTCTTCGAGAAAAAACCCAACGCAGATCACAAGTATCCGGAAGGATTTTTGGCGCTCTTGCCGGGGAGTATCACCAACTTACTATCAAGTACCTTCGCACAAATTATCATTCACTTGTTCTACTTTTTATTGTTGGAAATATGCCCTAGAGGCAATAATAAAAGTAGTTATTATTATATTTCCTTGTTCATGATAATCGTTTATTATCCATGCTATAATTGTATTAATTGGAAACACTGATACATGTGTGGATACATAGAGAACAATGTGTCCCTAGTATGCCTCTAGTAGACTAGCTTGTTGATCAAAGATGGTCAAGGTTTCCTAGACATAGACATGATATGTCATTTGATAACAGGATCACATCATTAGGAGAATGATGTGATGGACAAGACCCAAACTATGGACGTAGCATATGATCGTGTCAGTTTATTGCTATTGTTTTCTGCATGTCAAGTATATGTTCCTATGACCATGAGATCATACAACTCACTGACACCGGAGGAATACCTTGTGTGTATCAAATGTCACAACGTAACTGGGTGACTATAAAGATGCTCTACAGGTATCTCCGAAGGTGTCTGTTGAGCTGGCATGGATCAAGACTGGGATTTGTTACTCCGTGTGACGGAGAGGTATCTCAGGGCCCACTCGGTAATACAACATCACAACAAGCATTGCAAGCAATGTGACTAAAGTGTTGGCCACGAGATCTTGTATTACGGAACGAGTAAAGAGACTTGCCGGTAACGAGATTGAACTAGGTATAGAGATGCCGACGATCGAATATTGGGCAAGTAACATACCGAAGAACAAAGGGAACAGCGTACGGGATTAGCTGAATCCTTGACATAGAGGTTCAACCGATAAAGATCTTCGTAGAATATGTAGGGACCAATATGGGCATCCAGGTCCCACTATTGGTTATTGACTGTAGAGGTGTCTCGGTCATGTCTACATAGTTCTCAAACCCGCAGGGTCTGCACACTTAAGGTTCGATGACGTTTCAGTATAGTTGAGTTATGTATGTTGGTGACCAAAGGTTGTTCGGAGTCCCGGATGAGATCCAGGACGTCACGAGGAGCTCCGGAATGGTCCGGAGGTAAATATTGATATATAGGAAGTCCCGTTTTGGTCACCGGAAAAGTTTTGGGTATTTCGGTAGTGTACCGGGAGTGCCGGGAGGGTACCGGGGACCATCGGGGGGGGGGGGGGGGGGGCTCTCAACCCAAAGGGCCTCATGGGCTGTGGGAGGAGTCAAGCCATCCCTTAGTGGGCTGGCCGAACCCCCCACTAAGGCCCATGCGGCTAGGGGTGGGAAAAACCCAAAGGTGGAAAGGGTTTCCAAGTGGGGAAGTGGAATCCTACTCCTAGTAGGATTGGAGTAGGACTCCTCCACCTCCCACTTCGGCCGCACCAAGGGGCAGCCCTTGGGCCGCCGGCCTCCCTCCCCTTCCTCCTATATATACTAGAGGGAGAGAGGGCAAAAGCACTTCAACCCTAAGCCACGGTGCAGCCCTCCCTCCCAATAGATCAAGTCCTCTAGTTTTCAGCGGTGCTTAGGCGAAGCCCTGCTGGAATAGTTCCACCACCACCGCCGCCGCGTCGTCGCACTACCGGAGAACTCATCTACCTCTCCGCCCCCTCTTGCTGGATCAAGAAGGTGGAGATCGTCATCGAGCTGTACGTGTGCTGAACGCGGAGGTGCCGTCCGTTCGGTACTAGATCGTGATTGGATCGCGGGACGCTCGGCGATTTGGATCGCGAAGACATTCGACTACATCAACCACGTTTCTTAACGCTTCCCGCTTAGCGATCTACAAGCATCACCATGGATAGATCTTGCGTGTGCGTAGGAAATTTTTTGTTTCCCATGCAATGTTCCCCGATATTTATTTGCTGTTATATTTTGCTTGCTATAAAAATAAAAAAATACAAAAATATTTATCTTTACTAGTTTGGTTGTTTGCTTGCAATAATCATGTCATCACACAAAAATAGAAAATAAAGACTTATGGATCCACATAAAGTTTTCTACTTGGATCATCTTCGATCCATTCGTGCTCGTGCTGAACCCCAACTAGCCTAGTTGAGGGAAAATCATTAGATGAGCATGCTTATTTTGTGCGTCACCGGTTGTCTCAAAAGGGGAAACTCTTATGGAATCAAATAAATTGTTTGCTATGCTATGCTTGGAATTTGTGTGAAATTTATGATTCTACTTGTTGCTCTAAGAACCCTAAAAAACACTTTCCCTACCTATGTGAGAAATTAATGATAATGAAATCTTATCATCTTATGCCAAGGATGTTTATAGTCACTATGACATCGAACAAATTTAAGAATTTGTTGCTTTTAAGGGTGCTTGATACGTCTCCGTCGTATCTACTTTTCCTAACGCTTTTGCTCTTGTTTTGGACTCTAATTTGCATGATTTGAATGAAACTAACCCGGACTGACGCAATTTTCAACAGAACTACCATGGTGCTGTTTTTGTGCAGAAATAAAAGTTCTCGGAATTGGATGAAACTTTTTGGAGATTTATTTCAGAATAAAATAAAAATACTGGAACCAAGAGCCACCGGAGGGGCTTCCCTGGCTGGGCATGATACACTAGGGCGTGCCACCCCCTCCAGGCGCGCCCTGGTGGGTTGTGGTCACCTCGTGGCCCCCCTGACCCTAATTCCAACTCCATAAATACCTATTTTCGGAGAGAAAAATAAGAGAGGAAGTTTTATCGCGTTTCACGAGACGGAGCCGCCGCCACCTCCTGTTCTTCATCGGGAGGCCAGATGTGGAGTCCGTTTGGGGCTCCGGAGAGGGGAATCTTCGGTCTTCGTCATCACCAACCCTCCTTCATCGCCAATTCCATGATGCTCCCCACCGGGAGTGAGTAATTCCTTCGTAGGCTCGCTGGTCGGTGAGGAGTTGGATGAGATTCATCATGTACTCGAGTTAGTTTTGTTAGGGCTTGATCCCTAGTATCCACTATGTTCTGAGATTGATGTTGCTATGACTTTTCCATGCTTAATGCTTGTCACTAGGGCCTGAGTGCCATGATTTCAGATCCGAACCGTTTATGTAATCACCATTATATCTATGTTCTTGATCCGATCTTGCTAGTCATATGCACCTGCTATGTGTTATGATCCGTAAACCCCGGGCTGACAATAATCGGGATACTTTCCGGTGATGACCGTAGTTTGAGGAGTTCATGTATTCACTATGTGTTAATGCGTTGCTCCGGTTCTCTATTAAAAGGAGGCCTTAATATCCCTTAGTTTCCTTATGGACCCCGTTGCCACGGGAGGGTAGGACAAAAGATGTCATGCAAGTTCTTTTCCATAAGCACGTATGACAATTTACAGAATACGTGCCTACATTATATTTATGAACTGGAGCTAGTTCTGTGTCGCCCTAGGTTATGACTGTTATATGATGAATATCATCCAACGAATTCACCGATCCAATGCCTACTAGTTTTCCACATATTGTTCTTGCTAAGTTACTATTGCTATTGCTACTATTCCAACTGCTACAAAATCATTGCTATCGTTGTTACTGTTACTATTATTACTGCTATCAAAACTATCATATTACTGTGCTACTGATCACTCTGCTACAGATATTTAATCTCCTGGTATGGTTAAATTGACAACTCAACTGCTAATACTTGCAAATATTCTTTGACTCCCCTTGTGTCGAATCTATAAATTTGGGTTGAATACTCTACCCTCGAAAACTGTTGCGATCCCCTATACTTGTGGGTTATCAAGACCTTTTTCTGGCGCCGTTGCCGGGGAGCATAGCTATATTTGTTGAGTCACTTGGGATTTATATCAATTTATCACCATGAAGAATCTGAAGGATACAAGAACCAAGATTTTTCCCTCTAAGACGAGGGGAGGTAAGGAATTGCCATCTAGCTCTGTACTTGATTCACCTTCGGTTATGTGTAAACTTGCAACACCACCACATGCTATTAATGCTGATATGTTGCAAGTTATTGATGATGCTACTTCTGCTATGAATGATGCTTATGATGATGCTAGTACCATGCCTGATGATAATAGGTGAATTTCTTGATAAACAAATTGCTAGAGCTAAAGAGAATGAAATTATTGAAACTGATGAGATTACTGAAACCGATGAAGTCCTTGAAACTAAGAACTATGAAACACCTATTGGACCTAGCTCTCCTATATTTGAATTGCCTAAGATACCTGAGGGTTATGTTCTGGATGAGGAGATAGCTAGAGACATCCTTGCTTGTAAGGATAGAGATGATCTTAAGAAATTATTATGCAAGTATAAAGAAAAGACTTTGAATGCTAGAATGAAATGTGATCCTAAGTTTTCTACTTCACCTATCTTTGTTACCGATAAGGATTATGAGTTCTTTGTCGACCCAGAGTTAATTACTTTGGTTGAATCTGATCCTTTTCATGGCTATGAAACTGAAACTGTAGTGGCACATCTTACTAAGTTGAATGATATAGCCACCCTTTTGCTCATGATGAGCAGATTCGTTACTACTATACTCTCAAATTATTTCCGTTCTCATTAAAGGGTGATGCTAAGATATGGTACAAGACTCTTGCTCCTGGTTGTGTGCGTAGTCCCCAGGATATGATTTACTACTTCTCTGAAAAATATTTTCCTGCTCATAAGAAACAAGCTGCCTTACAGGAAATATTTAACTTTGTGCAAATTGAAGAAGAGAATCTCCCACAAGCTTGGGGGAGGCTTCTCCAATTGCTTAATGCTTTGCCTGATCACCCTCTTAAGAAAAATGAAATACTTGATATCTTGTATAATGGACTAACTGATGCTTCTAGGGACTTCCTAGATAGTTGTGCTGGTTGCGTTTTCAGGGAACGAACTGTCGAACAAGCTGAGGAACTATTGAATAATATATTGAAGAATTATGATGATTGGACTCTCCCTGAACCACCACCTAAACCCACTCCGAAGACGAGGGGTATCTTATTTATCAGTCCTGAAGATATGCAGGAGGCAAAGAAATGTATGAAGGAAAAAGGTATTAAAGCTGAGGATGTTAAGAATTTACCACCTATTGAAGAAATACATGGCCTTGACACACCACCACCTCAACAGGTGGTAGAGGTAAATTCTTTATTAAAGTTTGATGAAGGTGATATCCCTTACAATAAACATCCTAGTCAATGCTTATATGAGTTTGACAACTACATTAGGAAACAAGATCACTTCAATGCAAATGTTCTAAAACAATTGAAATATAATTCTGATACGATTGCTCGCTTGAGTGACTTGTTATTTAGAATCAGTAATGATGTTAGAGGTGCAAGAAAACATGCCTCTATGGTTCAAACCCAGTTAGAACAAGTTCCTAAATCTCAAAGAGAATTGCTTAATGAAATGAATAATAATATGAATGATTTTGTTGTTAGAGTAGCAACTAGAGGAGGTAAAATGAATCAAGAACCACTTTATCCTGAAGGACACCCTAAAAGAATTGAACAAGACTCTCAGAGAATTAACACTGATGCACCTAGTCCTTCTAAAAAGAAAGAGAAAAAGAAAAATGATAGGATTTTGCATACCTCTAGTGAACCTGAGATAGAACAACCTCTTGAAGATAATGATGTCTCTATTTCTGATGCTGAAACTCAATCTGGTAATGAACATTCACCTAGTGATAATGAAAATGATAATGATGATGTTCATGAAGATACTCAACCGAACAATGATAAAGAACCAGATAATGATGTTGAAATAGAACCTGTTGTTGATCTTGATAACCCACAACCTAAAAATAAACGATATGATAAAAGAGACTTTGTGTCTAGAAAACATGGTAAAGAAAGAGAGCCATGGGTTCAGAAACTCATGCCTTTTCCACCTAAACCATCTAAGAAAAAGGATGATGAAGAATTTGAACGCTTTGCTGAAATGATTAGGCCAGTCTTTTTGCGTACTCGCTTGACTGATATCTTAAAGATAGCCCCTTATGCAAAATACATGAAAGACGTCATCACTAATAAAAGAAAGATACCTGAAGCTGAAATCTCCACCATGCTTGCTAATTATTCTTTTAAGGATGGAGTACCTAAAAAACTTGGAGATCCTGGAATACCAAATATACCTTGCTCCATTAAAAGAAATTATGTCAAAACTACTTTGTGCGATTTGGGAGCCGGCGTCAGTGTTATTCCTTTCTCTTTATATAAAAGACTTGATTTGAATAAAGTCACACCTACTGAAATATCTTTGCAAATGTCTGACAAATCAACTGCCATACCTATCGGTATTTGTGAGGATGTTCCCGTTGTTGTTGCAAATGTTACTATCTTAACAGACTTTGTTATTCTTGAGATGCCCGAGGATGACAACATGTCGATTATCCTTGGTATTCCCTTTTTGAATACTGTAGGGGCTGTTATTGATTGCAATAAAAGCAAAGTCACTTTTCGTATCAATGGTAATGACTATACGGCGCACTTTCCGAAGAAACAATTCCAAGTGAATGGTACAAATGTTATTGAAAAATCTCCGACACTCACTATTGGAAGTTTTCAACTACCTCTACCTACTGCCAAAAAGAAATATGACATACTTATTGTTGGGGATATGCATATCCCCGTTGAGGTAACTTAGTGATTTATGAAAATTCTTCGGTTTCTTGCTAATCGAAGGTGGTTGTTAATAAGACTTGATCAACCTTATTAATGGATCATTTTTGAGAGGTATGAAGTTGATGAATCTAGTAGGCACAACCTTCTGCTCCCACCTTTTGTTTTCTATTCTTCTTAGTCATATAAAATAAAATGCCATGTTTATCCTGCTTTCTGATTTCCCCATGCAATAAAAATGACCCAAAAATAAAAGTTCTCAGAATGTCCTGAAAATTTAACACGATTGTTTTTGAATATTTCTGAATTTCTGGTGCAAATAACATCAGAGGGGGGTGCACCTTGTGTCCACGAGACACCAGGGCGTGCCAGCAACCCCAGGCGTATCCTGGTGGGTTGTGGTCCCCACATGGGTCCCCTCACTTATCTCTTTAGCCCATTCCATCTCCTACCTCCAGAATAAAATCACCATAGCTCTCTCTCTCGTGTTCTTGCTCTCAAACCCGTGGATTTCGATCTCTTTGCTCGAAGCTCCGTTTTCGAAACTGTTTTGGGGGATTGCTACTTGGTATGTGACTCCTCCATTGCTCCAATTAGTTTTTGATTTAGTGGTTTATTTTTAGAATAATTAGCTACTCTTGGTGCTATTGTAGATGGTCTTGCATGTTGAATTCTTAGAGTTCTAAGTAGTTTGAATGCTTAATATGGCCTCTAGGCATCCTTAGGAGTAGTTGCTATCAATCTTACAAAGTTTTGTTGACAAAAAATTTGGGACCCAAATTTTTTCAGAAATTTGTACGCGAATAAAATGAATTTCTTTGGAAGGAGTTCTTCGAGGAGAAAGTCCTCAGAGTCATCATCGAGTAGTGGCTCAATACCACGGTCTTATGTTGAGCCAAGTGCAAGCTCGATGCGGGATGCCGCTACCAAATCATGCTTATGGCCATGTAACGAATTCATGGTATTTGCGGGTATCAAGGAGGAATTCGAGCAATTTATCCACAACGCAGAACTTGCACCCTTCTTTGCAGATGAGTGCATTCAACATCTCGACCTCACAAAAACATTCACAAAGAAATTTAAATATTTTCCTCGTGAGTCTAGAGTTTCATTTAACCTTTATGACCATCCCTTTACCATGCCTTTAGATGTGTTCTGTGAAGCGTGCAAAATTCCATATTGGGGTTTGCTAGACGAACCACCAAAATCTGAGTATGAGTCATTTTTGATTAATCTTTGCTACGGTGAAGATAGAGGAGTGACACAAGGTAGAATAAAAAGCATCCATTTTCCATCTATACACTACTTTGCACTCTTTAATGGCAAATGCATCGTAGGCAAGCAAGATTGCAGCACACTGTGTGCCCTTGATTTGAGTCTTATACACACTGCTATAATAGGAATTAAACGTTATAATCTTGGAGCAATCATTGCACGAAGATTGCAACACAACGCTACTAGTGGTCACTTTTATGGTGGGATCTATGCCTCCCGTGTAGCTAAGGAGCTACGTGTATCACCTTGGCCTAACGATCCCATTTTACCTACTCAGTACTTAGACTTTGAGGTCATGAAACGTCATAAGTTCCTTAAGGGCACAATCACTAATTATACTTACAATTTGAGGTTCAATAAAGATCCCATTGTACCTGTTGTCTTGCCTGCTCCTGCTCTCTTTGATTATCACAGTAAGAGAAGATACTACGTTCTTGAGAGCGAGGCCCACGCATACAATGCGGAGGTCGAAGCTGCCAGACGGGCTGAGGAGGTTGCACTAAGAGCCTCGGTGCGCTATCACTCAGACTATTATCCAGGCCGCGGATGGTGATTACCAAGCTAGGCCAAAAGCCTAAGCTTGGGGGAGTACGTATTTCCACCGACATTATATTCATGTTTACACATTTCATTCTAGTTGTCGGTGTCTACACTTTTTCATTGTATTATCCTTGCTAGATTTATTTTCTTGCTTTCTTCTTACGTGTTTGAAAAACTTTGAGAAAATCCAAAAATATTTCTTGCTTCTTTTCAGTTTTTCTTTCTAGTTTAAATTAATTGTAGTAGCAAAAGGAAACCCAAAAAGATTTCTCGTTTCTTCTTTTACTTGTTGGGACTTTTCCCGTAATAGTTTTTCTCGTCTTTGTTTTTCCTTCTTTGCTTTGCTTTCTTTAAGAAAAACCAAAAACTCAAAAAATATTTCAGTGTGTTTCTCTGAAATTCTTTTCCTTCTATTTGAGTCGTACCAAGGAGAAGACCACGATGAAAATGTTGAGTGGCTCTCATATGCATTTTTGTTAATCTAACAAAGAGCCCAAATTACTTTGTCTTCTCCATTTGAATAAAATGTTCGCAGATTCTAGCTTAGTCCACGGCACTCTTGCACTGTTATTATTTTTTATATCATTCGGTCGTGCAAGTGAAAGGCAATAATGACAATATTTGATGAAGTGACTGTGGCAGAGAGAAGCGGGTATGAACTCAACCTTTTTTGTTTTTGTAAATGTGTTTAACCTGGTATCCATGATTCAGCATATTATGATCAAACATGTTTGCAATGACAATTAGAGATTATAGTTGCTCATGCCATGCTTAAGTAGCTAGGAGTGGATAATGATTTATCTTGGATATCAACATGCATTAAAATGGTTGTGATGTAGTATGATGATATGGTATCCTCCTCTGCATGTTTCAAGTGGCTTGACTTGGCACATGTTCACGCATGTAGTTGAATCAAAACCAACATAGCCTCTATGATATTTATGTTAATGGTGTTCATATCCTACTCATGCTAGTATTCAATGTTGATTATGCATAACGCATGTTCATGACCGTTTTCGCTCTCTAGCTGGCCGCTTCTCAACCTATTTGCTAGCCTTCACCTGTACTAAGCGGGAATACTGCTTGTGCGTCAAAATCCTTAAACCAAAGTTATTCCAGATGAGTCCACTATATCTACCTATATGCGGCATTACCCTGCCGTTCCAAGTAAATTTTCATGTGCCACCTCTAAAATTTCAAATGAACATTTGTTTTGTGTGCCTGGACCGCTCATGGAGCGACAGGGGGCGGTCAGTATCTTCCATGTTAAGCGGGTTATTCTCATAATGAGTGTTTATTCACTTGTCCTTGCACGAGAGGGGCGGTAATAGGGATTCCCAGTCCCGAAATCCAAAATTGAAAATAATTAAACAAAACTCCCCCCAGGAATGTTGTTGGTATGGACGGTACCCGTGGATTCAGCTTGCCGTGGAGTGTGTTTGTTGGTGGAGGGGGAGTAAACCTTTACTTTTATTGCTTGGGAACCGCCGCTAATGTGTTTAGCATGGAAGATATTAATAACTCTTGGTCGTAACGTTGACAGGAAGGGTGCACCTCCCAAAATTATATTTATCTCTGATTTAAGCTTTGAGATCTGGCACCTCTGCAAATCCCTGCTTCCCTCTGCGAAGGGACTATCTATTTACTTTTATGTTGAGTCATCACCTTCTCAAATAAGCGCCAGATCTGAGAGCAGTATTGTCATCCTCATGCATTGTGTATAGTTAATGTTGGATGCATCATGACTGGATCTTTTCTACCATGAATTACAATGTTTAGTCGCTGCTTGAACTTTGGAGGTGCTCTGCATTTATGTTTTGCGGTCTCAGAAAGGGCTAGCGAGATACCACTGTTGTCATATTATATCATGACAGTTTTGACAAAGTGTTGGTACTTGAGATATTTTATTATTACTCTCTAGTTGATTATGCCATTGATATGAGTTAATATAATTTCTAAGACATGGTTAGTTATGATCTTTGCTGAAAACCTGGGTGCTACTTAAGGATACTTATGTAAACAAGAACAAAAGAGTTCGTAAAAGTTTTTTTTCACTTTCAGTTTGTCAACTGAATTGCTTGAGGACAAGCAATGGGTTAAGCTTGGGGGAGTTGATACGTCTCCATCGTATCTACTTTTCCTAACGCTTTTGCTCTTGTTTTGGACTCTAATTTGCATGATTTGAAGGAAACTAACCCGGACTGACGCTGTTTTCAGCAGAACTACCATGGTGTTGTTTTTCTGCAGAAATAGAAGTTCTTGGAATTGGACAAAACTTTTTTTATTTCAGAATCACTACTGGAATCTGAGGATTTGCCATCTGCCAGTTCTTTGCCATCTGCTGGCTGATGGCAAAGAAAGTCTTTGCCGTCAGCTTACAGAAAACGGACGGCAAAGTATGAGCTGATGGCAAAGGAACTTTTTGCCATCAGTGCATACTTTGCCGTCTGCCAGCGGACGGCAAAGCGCCCAAAAGCAGATGGCAAAGAGCACGAGGGGGCCCCACTGGACCGCGGGTCAACCGGACGGCGTGGATGCCGTCCGCGGCTCTTTGCCGTTCGCCTTTTGCCTCTTTGCCGTCCGCTAGCAGACGACAAAGAGGATGGCGACCTAACGCCTAACGGCCGTGCCCCGGCCCCCACCTCACCCCCTCTCTCTCCCCTTCTCCCCATCTCTCACTCTCTCTCCCCTTCCTCCCCATCTCTCACTCTCTCTACCGCAAACCACCGCGGCGGCGCCGGAGCTAGCCATCCCCACGGCGAGCCCTCCTTCCCCGCGGCCCTCCTCCACCATCGCCCCCCTCCCCGCGGCCTTCCTCCACTACCGCCCCCACCCCGCGGCCCTCCTCCACCACCGCGGCGAGCCCCCCTCCCCGCGGCCCTCCACCACCACCGCGGCGAGCCTCCACCACCACCGCGGCGAGCCTCCACCACCGCGTCCCTCCTCCACCACCCCATGGCCCTCCTCCACCACCGCGCCCCCCTCCCAGCGGCTAGCCCACCCTCACGGCGGCGAGCACCCCATCCCTGCGGCGAGCACCCCTCCCTGCGGCCAGGCTCCACCACCGCGGCGTCCTCCCCCCGCCGGCCCTCCTCCCCACGTCGGCCCTCCTCCACCGGCCCTCCCATGGTGAGTTCATCTTCTCTTTTTTTTTCTTTTTATTCATTTCATTGCATATGTTAATTAGTTTAGGTTACTGTTAGTTTAGATTACTGTTAGTGTTAATTAGGTTAGAGTGTTAATTAGGTTACTGTTAGTTTAGGTTAATTAGGTTAGTGCAAAAAAAAAGAAGAAAAGAAGAATAAGTAGAAGAAGAGGATAAAGGAAAAAAGGAAGAAGAGGAAGAAGAAGAAGAGGAGGAGGATGAGGAGGAGGAGGAGGAGGAGAAGAAGAAGAAGAAGAAGATGAAGAAGAAGAAGAAGAAGAAGAAGAAGAGAAGAAAGAAGAAGAAGAAGAAGAAGAAGTAGAAGAAGAAAAGGAAGAAAAAGGAAGAAGAAGAAAAGGAAGAAGAGGAAAAAAAGAAGAAGAGGAGGAAGAAGAAAACGACACCTATCGGTGTCAAAACCGGCAGATCTCGGGTAGGGGGTCCCGAACTGTGAGACTTGGATCGATGGTAACAAGAGACGAAGGGGACAAGGTTTTACCCAGGTTCGGGCCCTCCTACGGAGGTAATACCCTACGTCCTGCTTGATTATATTGATTGTATGGGGATTACAGAGTTGATCTACCTCAAGATCAAGTAGCTAAACCCTAGATGAGTTCTGTTGGCCTACAACCTAAAACCCTCTGGCTTATATAGACGCCAGGGGTCCCTAGGGTTTACACATGGTCGGTTACACGTCGAAGGGATAAACACGCCTATTTACTACTCCAAACGTGGAGGACAAGCCACGATTCTTGAAGCTTCCTCCTTGGAGACGAGGTCTTCAATCCTTCCAGTATTCGGCAAGCCTCCCGAGGACCCCTTAAACTAGAACTCCCTCAGTAGCCCCCGAACTAGCCTCCAACGCCAAGGGTCCAAGCTCCAGCTGCTTCAAATGATTAGAGTCTTCGGCTTGCGAGGCAAGTTCCTTTCTCCGAACAATGATCGACCGAGTTAGTTCGGCCTCCGTCGACGTGTAATTTCTTCGATCATAGACCGTCCGAACACCATGAGTAACCGGCCCTGAAGGCCAAACGTCAGGGAGTAAGTAGTGATTTCTGACAACCTTTCAGAAGAAAGGTCACGGCCCACCACGACCACTGAACCAGTCGTAAAGATTCGATTCGCGGTTCGAGGCTGTTTTCACCAGCACGATCCATGAATGCACAGATCGTGCCCCGTTTTACACGGGATATGTTTAATCATGCGCATATAACGGTATGCACGCCTTGGGAAGCGGAGAGATTCACGGCGCCGTGAAGGGAGGCTAACCGGCAGCAAGCTTCAATAAAAGGGGAAGAAAACCCCAAGGCTTATCCGCACCCCCATTCGCATCCCTGCTTCCCCAATCTTCCGAGCTTACCGAGCCCAGATCTAGGTCTTCCATTCTTCCCCCTCCGAGCTTAGCCATGGCCAGCTCTGGCTCCAACGGCAAGTGGGAGGCGTCCACGGTCACAGACCAGGACATCCGGGATCTCAAGGACGCCGGCTACCTCCCCGCCAATGTCTTCCACCGCGCCGCAGAGGAGGGCCAGGTGATCCCCACCCCCAAACCAGGCGAGAGGGTGGTCTTTGTCCCTCACTTCATCCGGGGACTGAGCTTCCCGCTCCACCCCTTCGTGAGGGGCCTCATGTTCTTCTACGGCCTTGACTTCCACGACCTCCCGCCGAGCTCTTTCATGCATATATCGGCTTTCATCATAATCTGTGAGGCTTTCTTGCGAGTCGAGCCACACTTCGGACTATGGCTCAAGATCTTCAACATCAAGCCGAAGTGTGTTGCCGGCGCACATGCGGACTGCGGCGGGGCAGTCATCGGCAAACTTCCGCATGCAGTGTGGCCATCCGGTACCTTCATCGACACCATCAAGACTTGGCAAAAGGAGTGGTTTTACATCACCGAGCCAAGGGAGGAGGGAGGAACTGTTCCTGCCGAATTCAGATCCGGCCCCCCGACCAGATTGACCTCACGGGTCCGAAAGGGCCTCGACTGGGGGTCGGACACAGAGGTGGAGGACCTGCAGAGGGGCATCGCCTCCTTGATCAGGGAGGGTGTCGGCCTGACCAACGTGGTCCAGGTTATGCTTCGGCGGCGCATCCTCCCCTGCCAGCGCCGGAGTTCCCATATGTGGAATTATCGGACTGACGACGATCCTACAGTTCGCCAACTCTTCCGCACCACTCGGGAGAAGCTATGGAAGGGCTGTTCAAGCCGCAGGAGAACTGGCCGGGCAAGAAGGAGGACAAGGGCTTGAGTGCCATCAAGCCCCCACCCGAGGTATAGTATAGTTTCGTTTCATCGGCTCTGCCTTCCTAAAGATAGTCTATGCATCGCCTTTCACATGAATGGTTGAGCAAAGCCACGGGCATCAAGTGTCCGGCTCCTCAGCCCGAAGACCCCAAGTCTCCGCTGCTGTTGGAGATGCTCGTCGTGGCGCCTTACAAGGCGCCAGAGAAGAAGGAGAAGAAGAAGCCAGGCCGAACAGGCCTGCGCAACAGGGACCAGCCAGGGGCTGTGTCCGAAGAGACCCATGCCTCCTCAAATCAAGAGGAGGAGCACGAGGCTGAGGGGCGAGGCGATTCCCCCCTCATAGGAAAGAGGGCGGCGTCATCGGACGCCTCGGAGGAGGTAGCTCCTCCCGCCCAGAAGAAACCGCGCCGGACACAGGTAGTCCCGTCCGACGACAGTTCGGACTCGAATACCGAGTCCGAGGACTTCGAGAGGGTTCCGCGGAGGAACCTCAGGGTCAAGCCCCCACCTCGAAGGTACAGATCCGAAGGCCTTTCCGGGCTATTAATGTTAAGCTTCGAATGTTACTTAACATGTGAGCGCTTTATTGACTCGCAGCCCGCCACAAGTCCTCCCCACCGATCAAGTTTCGGATGGGGAGACCCCGCCCGCCGAGCTAGCGGAGAGCGGGACCACGTCGCACCCCTCTCCTCCGGGCGCCGCGAAGGATGCCGCGGAGGCGTCCTCCCAACAGGCTTCTTTGGAGCCAGACTCTGGAGGTAGGGGCGACGAAGTCATGGCCGAGGCAAACACCTCGGCCGCCGAAGACCCGGGGGAGAGGCCCCTCCCGGACATTGAGGAGACCGGACAAGAAGACGTCCAGTCACCTCCAAGGCGGTCTCTAGAGCGCACCATGCCTCCGGAGGCACCGATTCAATCTCCGGTTGGAGATCGGGTCGACCGATCCCCACCGGTGCCACCGACGAATGGGTGGCAGGCCATGGGGGAGGCTCTATCAAGCGCCTCAATCTCCGGGGAACACCGCACCCTTATGGGTGCGGTATTGCAGAGCATCCAGTCCGTTGACCACGGACTGAAGGAGGCCTTCAATGGTCTCCTGACGGGCTTCCAGGTAAGCCATGTAATGCTCTATTTTGTGAAATATTATTTTCTATAAGTTATGATTATACACATGGCAGCCCCCGAGCCCCAGGTGAGTTTGAAAAAACTTACTTGGGGGTCAAACATAGATCCGCGTCCGAACTGTGCATGGAACAATATGTGTACGGATCGTTCTAACAGCCCTTAAGAGGACCGGATATAGTATCATTTTAGTGATAGTTCGGAGGTTTGTAAACTCCTGTAACGCTATATGATGTTGTTTGTTACAGGCTTCGTCGACGGCAGCGGCCAATAACGCTGCCGAGCTAGAAGAGCTAAATCGGAAGCTTAAGAGCTCCGAAGATGAGCTTGACGCTCTAAACAAGAGATTCGACGAGGCGCAAGGTAAGTCAAACTAGAGTAAAAAACTCTTCGTTACCGTACTGTCAATGCAGTGTTGTTTGATAAGCTTAATGCTTGCGCAGCCTCGGCCAAGGAGCTTGAGAAACTCAAGGCCGAGCTTGAGAAGGCCAAGCAGGAGGCTGCGGTGGAGAAGGCGGCTGCCAAAGAAGCAGCTACCGTGCTATCCGCCCTAAGAGCCACCAGCGACAAGCACGAGGCTCGGGTGGAGGAAATCTAGCAGGAGCTCAAAGATGCTGGGCAGAAGTGCGAGGACTTGGAGCGGAAGGGCAAGGAGCAGGCCGCCGAACTATCCACCCTGAAAACCAATCTCCAAAAGGAGCGGGTGGATAGGCGGTCATTTGAAGAGGAGCTCAGCCAAGCCAAAGCTATCATGGATGGTAAGCCGTATTCATTGCAGTGTATCTTCGGGGACAGCAAGTTCGAGTTGCTTACCCAAGTATGGCGTTCCTCAGGCGCCTGCTCGGACCTCCAGAAGAGCTTAGCGGACACGAAGCAGTTTTATGCTTCGCGGGGAGAAGGAGATGAAGCTCGGCTATTCTGGGCGCAATTCGAAGCCCCCGAGCGTTCTCCTCTCCTTGTGGAGCAGCTAAAGCAGTTAATGGAGCTACACCGGATGGCGGAGCCGGCCATGAAGGATCTCTGTATCCGGCTATGGCCCAACGAGCCACTAGCGGGCAGCTACTTGGGCCTGGTGCAGAAGCTGAGCGACACCACTCCTCGGATCGACGCATTGAGGCGGTCTTCCTACATCGAGGGAGCTAGGATGACCTTCACGAAGGCCAAGGTTCGCTGGCCGGGGCTGGATCCGATGAAGGTAGCCACAGCTCCTCCGCCTCCTGGAAAGGGGCATAGGCGCCCCGAGCTGTACTTCTCCGGAGTTATGGAGGGTGCTCGGGCCATAGAATCACAATGTTCGAGAGAGAACGAGTATGAATAGATTGATGTACTATGTCCGAAGACTTTTCAGCGTGTATATATTTAAAATGCATGGTTTCATCATGTCTTGTATGTTTTGCATCCTTTATAACTCCTTTGTGGCCATTAACCCTGAAAGCTGCGAGTCGTCAGCTTCAGCCCCCGTGTAGATACTACACAAGGTGTCTCTTCCAACCGCACTATAACCCTTAGCCGAATTATCGGTACCCGAAGGTGGTAGTGTGGAGCGGACAAGGCAATCGGACCATAATGCTTTATTGCTTTCACTTAGCCGTAGGGGCGCGAGAAAGGAGTGCGGGGGCTGATGACTAGCCCCCAGGTGTTTGTGATGTTCGGATAAACCGCGGCCAAAGCCTATATCACATGGTTTGTACTAACACCAAACCCGTCGTATTACACGGAGCAACCTCTGACGAGATTTAGCTAAGCTCGGATTCGCAGACCGGTTCTCGCATACCATGACAGTCAGTTTTCGGCTTTCTCCGCTGAGGCGCTTGACCAGACTAGCCGGAAGCACAATCGCAACGGTGCTCCCTTTGCCCTTTTAGCCGAACGAGCGGAACATAAAGGGGTAAGCACAGGAGCCGGGCAACCCAACTATTGACCCAAGACATAGTTCGGAACCAATGCATATAAAGCGGAAGTCCAAGACGCCGAACACTAAGTTAGTTGTGATTAGGGCAATTTTTAGGAGCGAGCCCCCGGTCTATTAGCCGGTTGCATCGTAAAGCATACTAAACAGGTTCGCGAGAAGAGGGAGAAAATAGAGAATGTTCCGAAAGAAATGGGAACAGTAAAGAAATAGAGTATGATAAAGCTGTATTTTACTCATCAACTCTTATTATTCGGGTTGCGGAGACAACTGTTTACAAGTATGAAATATAAGCTTTACAGGAGGGGCTTGTACCAAGGGTCTTCGATGGATGACCTGACGTCCTCGATGTGCCCTGTCGCTTGTCCGCTCCTGCGTCACCTAAGGAGGTGTATGCCTTTACGGGCTTTGCTATTCGGCGAACGGACCTTGAAGAAAAAGTCTTGAGAAGTCGCCGAAGTATGGTTGAGCTTGACGCCTTAGCAGGCACTTTATGGTACCTGTAGTATGTCCGAAGACGTGTTGATGGTAATAGTTCGGTCCAGCCGAACACCTACCCTTTAATAATTTTCCCCACCGCTGCCCAAGGAATTTTGAGCGCGAAGTTGTGCCTCCGTGGGACGTACCTTGCCGGTTCTAGGGCCGTGCGATGGGGGGCGAGTCCCTATTTACAGGGAGTGGAAGGTTCTGGTACTTCAGATTGAGACCGAGCTCTCTTCATAGCCTTGGGTGCCTTGACGGCAGATGTCGGCGATTGCCAATCATCGGTGTAATGGAATTCGGCCGCCAGGGCCAATGCATGTTCCTCAGTTTGGAGGGAGCGCTCTATATTGCCATTAACTGTAATGACCCCCCTAGGGCCGGGCATCTTGAGCTAGAGGTATGCGTAGTGAGGGACGGCGTTAAAGCGAGCGAACGCTGTACGGCCGAGCAGGGCGTGATAGCCGCTGCGGAAAGGTACGATGTCGAAGATCAAGTCCTCACTTCAAAAGTTATCGAGGCGAGCCAAACACAACCTCCAGGCTTACGGAGCCTGTGCACCGGGCTTCAACGCCTGGGATCACTCCTTTGAAAGTAGTGTTGCTGGGCTTGATCCTTGACGGATCTATGCCCATCTTTTTCACCGTATCTGAGTAAATCAGATTGAGGCTACTTCCACCGTCCATTAGGACTTTAGTGAGGTGGTACCCATCTATTATCGGGTCTAGGACGAGTGCGGCCGAACCCCCGTGACGGATACTGGTCGGGTGGTCACGTCAATCGAAAGTGATCGGATATGCCGACCATGGGTTATACTTCGGGGCTACAGGCTCTATGGCGTAGACATCTCGAAGGGCGCGCTTCCTCTCCTTTTTGGGTATATGAGTGGCGTAGGTCATGTTTACTGTCTTTACCTCTGGAGGGAATTCCTTTTGACCGCCACCGATCGGACCACGAGGCTCATCATCGTCCTCGCTGCGTGAGCTCTTGCCTTGGTCCTCGGATGCGAGCTTGCCGGCCTGTTTGAAGACCCAATAGTTACGGTTGGTGTGATTGGCGGGCTTCTCTTGAGTGCCGTGGATCTGGCAAGGCCTCTCTAGGATTTTATCCAGCGGGGTGGGTCCGTCGTGTTTGCCTTTAGGAGGCTTCTTTCGCTGCCCAGGACGGCAATTGCGAAAGCCGGCATTGACAGCTGTGTCATCGACATCACTATTATTGTGCCGGCGCTTGTTCTTGTTGCACTTTGGTTTCCCGTTTCCATCCCGAACTTCAGAGGCTCCGGGGTCTTCGGGGTTGTCGCTGTGTCTAGCTAGCCAATTATCCTCGCCCGCACAAAAGCAGATCATAAGTGATGTGAGGGCGGACATTGTCCTTGGTTTGTCCTGGCCGAGCTGTCGAGCCAGCCATTCATCCCGAATATTATGCCTGAAGGAGGCTATAGCTTCGGCGTCCGGGCAGTCTATGATCTAATACTTCTTAGTCAGGAAACGATTCCAGAATAGCCGCGCGGACTCTCCTGGCTTCTGAACGACGTTGCTTTGATCGGAGGAGTCCGGCGGTCGAACACAAGTGCCCTGGAAGTTAGATCGGAATGCCTCTTCTAAGTCTTCCCAGCACCCAATAGAGTTTTCGGGGAGGCTATTTAACCAGTGCCGAGCTGGCCCCTTGAGCTTCAGGGGTAAGTATTTGATGGAGTGGAGATCATCTCCTCGTGCCATGTGGATGTGGAGGAGGAAATCCTCGATCCATACGGTTGGGTCAGTTGTCCCATCGTATTGCTCTATGTTTACGGGCTTAAACCCTTCCGGGAACTGATGCCGCATCACCTCGTCCGTGAAGCACAGTGGGTGGGCGGCGCCTCTGACCCGAGCTATGACGCGCCAGTGATCGGTGTCTGTCCTAGCTCGGGCTCGTTCCCGATCTTCATTGCGGTCGAACCAAGGCCGGTACCCTTCCCGTTTATCGGGTGAGTATCCTCTGGATCCGTAGATGGATCGCGTACGGCCTGCTCTATAGTCCAGGTCGTGTCGCAGGTCGAACCTGTCATCAGGCTCTAGTGGCTCCTTTCCCCGTCTACGGGGTATCGTCGACCTATAGCCGGTATGATCAGCCGTCCTGTCGCGTCCTCGAGGGGGGCGGTCTGGCTTGTCATATGGGGTATGCTTAGGAGATGGCGTATCAGTGAGCTCGTCATCGAATTGCGGCAGCAGCCTTCTGCGTGGGTAGCTCTTAGGTTGGTCCGATAGACCGGTGCCGTATCCTTCCTCAGCTGAGAGGACTCTCGTCCATCGGTCGTTGAGGTCGTCTTGTTCGGCTCTGAGCTGCCGCTCTTTTGCTTTCAGGCTGCGAGCTGTGGATATGAGCTGTTGCCTGAACAATTCCTGATCTTCAGGATTGTCGGGAATGGCGAAGTCATCGGCAGCCGCATTATCCTCCCCCTCGATAGAGCGGAGGTAGTCGTTGTCCTCAGGATCATCTGGATCATCGGGGTTGCGACGTTCTTTGGGTCTCTCCTGACCCTCTAACGGGTGTTCAGGGATTTCGGGACCGCCGATGTCTTCCGGGGTGTCTCCGTCCCCGGTGCCATCGATAGACTTTCGCCCCTTTTTTCCTTTTGACCGTTTATGCGGCTTTTGGCGTCTTGACGGCGCTTCATCCGATTTATCACCGTTGTTTTTCGGAGTGTCCACCATGTAGACGTCGTATGTAGAGGTGGTAGTCCACTGCCCGGTCTTAGTGGGGGTGAGGGAGTGATCTTCCTCATCCATGTACTCTGCTTCCTCGGAAGCGTAGTCTAGCATGTCGGTTAAATCCTCGACAGTGGCTATCAAGTGGGTGGTGGGTGGGACGAAAAATCTGCCCTGACCTGTCTGAGGCCCGATCTGAGAATAGATCGGGGTTGGGTCGTCGTTGATTTTCATCGACGAGATCCGATCTAGAGCCTCGTTGAGTATCGAGAGCTCGATCGGACCGGTCTGCCCAGAGCTTCCGGAGTGAACTTCCGATGCGTCCGTGCAGGGAGAGTGTTCGGCAAGAACTGATGTCCGGACGTCGGGTACTATGACCTGATCCGGACTGAAGGTCGGGCCCTCGCCGGGGTAGATCCCATGGGCGGAGCCGAAAGATGGGTCTGGGGTTGAGGCCTGAGAGTCTTCGGGCATGGCAGGTGAGACTGCGAGCCCGGTTAGTGATAGATCGCCTCGAGAGTCTACGGAGAACTCTAAGTTCCCGAATCTGACCTCTTGATCGGGGGCGAAACTTCCGACGCGCCCTAGATGGCCGGTCGGGTCGGCGTGCAGTACTATGCTGCCGAAAGCGAAGATCTGTCCAGGGACAAAAGTGTCCATATTGCGGACCTCTTCGTTGATGACTAGGCGAGCCATCGATTCCTTCTGGCGATCACAGTGGAACTCTCAATGAAAGCACCAATGTCGGTGTCAAAACCGGCAGATCTCGGGTAGGGGGTCCCGAACTGTGAGACTTGGATCGATGGTAACAAGAGACGAAGGGGACAAGGTTTTACCCAGGTTCGGGCCCTCCTACGGAGGTAATACCCTACGTCCTGCTTGATTATGTTGATTGTATGGGGATTATAGAGTTGATCTACCTCGAGATCAAGTAGCTAAACCCTAGATGAGTTCTGTTGGCCTACAACCTAAAACCCTCCGGCTTATATAGACGCCAGGGGTCCCTAGGGTTTACACATGGTCGGTTACACGTCTAAGGGATAAACACGCCTATTTACTACTCCAAACGTGGAGGACAAGCCACGATTCTCGAAGCTTCCTCCTTGGAGACGAGGTCTTCAATCCTTCCAGTATTCGGCAAGTGGCCCATATAGTCCGGCCCATAAGCAATAGGCCGACCTCCTGAGGACCCCTTAAACCAGGACTCCCTCAACACCCCCGACACCCCAACACGACACCCCGACACGACGCCCCGACACGACACCCCGACATCCCGACACGTCACCCCGACACCCCGACACGACGCCCCGACACGACACTCCGACACCACGGCCCGACACCCCGACATGACACCTCGACACGACACCCCGGCGATGCCCCTCCGGTGAGCCTCCTGCACGACACCCCCGGCACGACACCCCGACATGACACCCCCGGCGACGCCCCTCCGGTGAGCCCCCTGCTTGACACGCCGGCACGACACCCCGGCGCCACTGACCCTGACCCCCGACACCTCTTCGGCCTCCTGTTGACCGAAAAGGTGCTCTTCGGCTTTCCAGAGGCCGACGGGGTCTTAGTTTTGTAAATTATGAGTTAGGTCATATATTTTCCAATTTTGTGATGAAAAACATCATATTTGTGTTGATCGGGTGGATTTCAATGTGCAGTTGTTTCGTCGCTGCGAGGGTCTGCTGTTCGACGACCTCCCCGTGCATTTGACGAGCTCCCCTGCGTTCGTGGGTGAGCACAAATGACATGTCCTCCCCCCTTAATTTGCTCTGTTCCGGTCTTTGTGCCGATGAAACTTGCTAGCTATATGTGTCTTCAATCATCAGTATGCGTGACTAGTATGCGTCTCTCGTTCGAAAGGGCAGCATCTATAAATATGCATGTCTTTGCATATTTATAACAGCCATCCTTTCGAATTGTCCAACGTTATCCATGGACAGCCCGAGTATGTGTAGATTGGGTTCGTTTTCCCATATGCTCTGCTCCGGATCCGATGCGGAATTTCGTCAGTGCCTCCCTGTTGTTCTCCGGGTACACATCCTCTCTGCTTATTGCCGAGACGTGTATCAGGAGAACAGCGGGGAGGTGCTGCCGAAATTCTGCGTCGGATCCGGAGCATAGCATGGGAAAACGAACCCAATCTACACATACTCGGGTGGGATTAGGACCTATCTTTACCTATTAGCGTGTAGGTTGCATGGACGTAATAAAACTGACAAACTTGATTAACTGATGAATATATATGCTGAATTATATATATATTTCTTGTGTGTCTAGTAGCTAGGCAAGATGAGTGATCGTGCGTGGATGTACACCGGTCACACTAGTCAGGAAGACAAGACCAAAGAATGGTTAACAAATACCAAGGGGTTTGTGAGAGCCGCATTTGCAAATGGCCAGGAAAAAACATGGTGCCCCTGTCCCCGGTGCAACAACTTTAAAAAGCAGACAGAGGGTGAAATGGGTAAACACCTGCAGAAGTGGGGTTTTACGCCTAATTATACGGTGTGGTCTTTTCATGGTGAGTCTGCCCAACGTGCCAGAGCTGAGGTGGTTCGTCGTCGCATCGACGAGCATGGTACCGGGATCGAAGACATGGTGCAAGACTTTGATGATGCTCGGGATTCGGACGATGAGATGGAGGAATCTGCAAAGGCATTCTATGAAATGTTGGAGTCTTCAAAACGTCCTCTCCACGAGCACACTGAGCTTTGTCAGCTGGATGCCATCGCGCAAGTAATGGCTCTGAAGGCTCAATTCAACCTGGGAAGAGAATGCTACGACGCGATGATGACAATATTTGGACGCTTTCTACCCAAAGGCCATGTACTGCCTGCAAACCTGTACCAGTCAGACAAAATCCTCCGTGTACTTAAGATGCCCTATGAGAAGATAGATGCCTGTGAGAATGGATGTGCCTTATTTAGGCTTGAGTATGCAGACTTGAACTATTGTCCCATTTGCAAGTCTTCCAGGTATGTTGTGGTAGACAACGGTTTGGGTGAGAAGATTCAGACCAAAATCCCCGTTAATGTTCTTCGCTATATGCCAATCATACCAGACTTCAACATCTTTTCATAGTCGAAGAGACGGCCAGATAGATGACATGGCACAAATTGGGCAAAAGAACCGAACTAGATGCAGATGGGAATCAGATATTGGTACACACTTCAGACGCTTTTGCCTAGAAGCATTTCGATGCATTACATAAGGATAAAGCGGCAGATCCAAGGCATCCTCAAGTCGCCATCAGCACTGATGGGTTCAATGTATTTGGTATGACGGCAACCCAATACAGTTGTTGGCCTATATTTGTCATTCCACTCAGTCTCCCCCCCGGAGAGATTATGAAAAGAAAGAACATTTTCCTAACGTTGATAATTCCAGGGCCCAACTATCCGGGGAAGAATATGAATGTGTACATGCAACCACTTAAGTATGAATTGCAAGAAGCTTGGGATAATGGGATCAAGACATACGACGCCGCTACAAAACAAAACTTCATGATGCATGTGTGGTACATGTACTCGATGCATGACTTGCCGGCGTATGCGCTATTCGTTGGCTGGAGTGTGCATGGAAGGTTCCCCTGCCCCACATGCAAGGCAGCTCTTCAGTTTCGTTGGCTACAGGCTAGTCGCAAGTTTTCTTGCTTCGACTTGCATAGACAGTTCCTGGATCCTCGCCATAAGTTCAGAAAAGACAAGAAGAATTTCATCAAAGGTAGAGTTGTCAAAAACTCCGCACCACCTGCATTGACAGGCCAACAGACCCTGGATCAGTTAAACGCTCTCGAGCTTGATCCAAAGCGTCCAGGGTATTTCAAAGGGTATAATTCGCACCACGCCTGGACTCACAAGACATGCTTATGGGATCTGCCTTACTTCAAAGACCTCCTTTGTCCACACAACATCGACGTCATGCACACTGAAAAGAATATCGCCGAGGCCCTTTTTGGTACATTGTTCGGCATAGAGGGGAAGTCAAAGGATAATCCTAAGGCTAGAGTCGATCAGGAGGCTCTATGTGATAGACCGTTACAAAACATGCGACAACCGAAAGGAAAGCAGAACTGGACAAAGCCAAAGGCATGGTTCAATCTTGGAAGGCCAGCTATGAGGGAAATGATCTTGTGGGTGAAAATGCAGTTGATGTTCCCCGATGGGTATGCAGCGAATCTAAAGAGGGGAGCGAGTCTTGACAAACTGAAAATATTTGGTCTCAAGAGTCATGATTGGCACATATGGCTTGAGCGAGTAATGCCGGTGATGTTGCGTGGCTTTATCCCTGAGGATGAATGGCTAGTACTGGCAGAGCTAAGCTATTTATTCCGTTCTGTTTGTGCAAAAGAACTATCGCCTGGCGTGCTAGATGAAATGGAAGAGTTGGCGCCGGAGTTGATATGCAAGTGAGAGAAGATCTTTCCACCGGGCTTCTTTAATCCAATGCAGCATTTGATTTTGCATCTCTTGACTGAGGCAAGATTGGGGGGGGGGGGGGCGTGCAAAATCGTTGGTGCTACGCAACTGAGAGGATGCAGAAGACGCTTCGAGCAAAATGTAAAAATAAACGTCGAATTGAAGCATCGATGGCCAAGGCATTTATTACTGAGGTGGCGGCAAACTTCGTGACAGCACACTACGAAGCCAAAAATCATCATTTGCATAATCCTAAGCCTTGGTACAATGATGGCGACCCTAAAAAAGGTCTATCCAACCTCAGCCTATTCAAAGGGAAGCTTGCACCAGCCGGTGCTTCGAAAGGAATAGCGTTGGATGTCGAAGAATGGCTGACCATTTCGTTATATATCTTCAACAACCTAACAGAAGTACGGCCGTACATCGAGTAAGTTCTCGGTACATTGTTTCGCAACTTCTAATTCCTTTGAACTGCTCTTATTCGCGGATATTTGATACAGTCGATGCGTCGCCAAATTCTCGGATGGAGCGGTGATCCAAAAGGATTCCATCGAAGAGTATGAGCTTCTGGCAAAGCATGGAGGCGGCTATCCCGGTTTCATCTCTTGGTCCAAACAAACAGTAATTTCCATTAGACCATTTCATTTCTTCATCTAATTTGCGGCTAATGCAACAATCCCTTCGTATTAAACTTGTAGGCTAATTCAGAGTCTATGGACGCCGAATTGTGACAAGTCACTAATGGTTTTGACTATAAGGTCCGTTCATTTGACAAATACGACATCAACAGGTATCACTTTCATACCTTTGGCAAAGAGCTATCTATGACCGACCGAAAGTCTAAAAATTGTTGTGTCTCTGCTATCGGAGAAGGAGGTACCAAGTATTATGGAAGAGTTGAAGCAATTTATGAACTTCTATTCTATGGTGAAAACCCACCGAACGTCGTAGTCTTCAAATGCTATTGGTTCCAGCCGAAGGAGACTAGAAGGACTCATGAACATATAGGGCTAGTCGAAATCAAACAAAGCACCCATTTATATGTTCCCGATGTCTATATTACGGCTCAACAGGCGACCCAAGTTTTCTATCTACCGTGGGCTTGCCAAACTGATCCAAATCTGAATGGTTGGAATGTCGTTTATGAAGTACCGCCACATTTTAGACCACCTCCCCTCAATGAAGAGGATTATGAACCTCACATTAACCCAGACACATATGAAGGAGAATTCTTCCAAGAAACACGTCTTTCCAAAAAACGTTTCAAGAACCGCTCTACTTCACCCCAGAACATTGAAGTAGACAGCGACTGTGAATCCGACTTCACCCCTGAGCCGGAACAAGAAGAGCTGGAACAAGAAGAGGTTACTGCTGTGGATGACCTGTCAATGCTTGACCGATTACATAAAGGAGGCCTTCCACATGTTGTTCCCGATAGTGATGATGATGATGTATTTATTGATGATAGTGATGATGATGATCCCGGAGCATATATAGATGATCAAGATTATTATTAGTTCAGGTCAGGTATTCAATTTTTATTATATACATGATGATGATACACTTAAATTATATACATGTCGGTATTCAATTTTTATTATTCATGTCGGTATTCAATTTTTTTATGTTGTACTAATTTCGTTTACTCTTTGTCATAGCAGGTGTTGAAAGATGGTGGGCGCGGGTCCAGAGCGTTCCGCGGCTCAGTCTTCGTCGGCGCGTGGTGGGAGGGGTACTTCCATTCCACCCCAGCATCTCCGGAGAGCGTTGCTCGACTGTATGCAGACACAGGCGGGAGCTTCTTTGTCGGCGTCGTTGCCCACCGGGAGAGGAGGTCGGGGGAAGAAGAAAGGTACTAGAGGTACACGTGCCCATGGTGGGAGAGGTAGGCAGGCTGCTACGCCTTCCTCGCCGCCACCCCTAGCTGATTCACCCGAGCACATGACTGCTAGGGTGGACCCGTCTGAGGAGGAGGCTACGCGTACTCCGGTCCTCGAGCCTAGGGTCGACGAGCCTTCGTCCCACGAGACTCTGGGGCAGAGCAGGGATCAGGGTACGTCCCAGCAGACCCAATGGGATAGCTGGCCGGAGCCGAGTGGCCATGCTGATTGTGGTGGGGATGGGTTTTCTGATAGCGAGGACGAGGTGGTTGAGGGGGGGGGGGAAGGTCTACCAGCGTGGTGGTACACGGCTCCCGCCCGTGCCGGCGACCCGCGAGCAGAGGTGGTTGATTAGGCTTAATGGGGAGAAGTAAGTGCATTTACTCTTTTTTAACCTTTTGCCTTCACGTTTCTTCAAATATCTAATGCGTTGGCTTTGTCATACTACAGGGGTTGGACTCATGCCAAGGGTGGCCGCAGGCCCAACTCCGTCCTTGGTGTGATTTGCCAGCACAACTTTCCGGGGTTTGTCACGTTGCCCGGTGAGGGCCAGGTTCGAGAGCTAGGATTGACCTGGGAGCACTACTTGGCTGCCCCGGCCCCACCGGAGACGAGGATCGACGATGTCTTGTGCCACACGAGGGCCGACATGGTGATCAGACAGTTTTGGGTAATTTCTCCTTTACACAATTAAAAATCAACAATAGCTATTTATTGTACTAATCAGTGTTGTCTCGTTTGATTGCAGACCTTCTACAGGTGTGAGGAGGGGTACGAGGAGGCCACAACAAAGGTTATCGATGTCGAGTGCAGGCGCCTACTACAGAACTTACGACACGAGGCTCGACCGCAGGCTATTCGAGACTAGTACGCCTCGCGGAAAGTAAAGAAGGAAAAGACGATGTGTCGCGGAAAGTTTCTGGAGAAGGAGCAGTACATGAAGGTAATTACCTTTTCTTAAGGCCTTGTACTTAGTTTCCTAGATTTGATTCGTAGGCGTAGCGCTCAAATCATTCTTTACTCACTTAGGTGCCCCCGAGATGGTGTGCGGAAATGATGGATTGTTGGGAGGCATTGGTGGATGAGTGGTGCTCAGAGCAATGGCTAGCCATCCACAACAACGCCAAGGACCGGCATGCCAAAATGGCTGGTGTGCCACACCATCAAGGCAGCACCAACCTATATCAGTTCGGGGAGAACTGGGTATGTGGTTTGCTTCATGATTCATGCAATTCATTCTTGATGCTTGCTTGAGCCCTTTACTAATACTTTGTTCCTCTCTCTCTCTTTTAGGCGCATCACAATAACACGGAGGTGCCAGAGATGTACGACCTCTATGCCATGGCCCATACTGCCTCGTACAAGAAGGCGAAGGCATTCTCCGAGTCTGACCTCGATCATCCCGAGAACTTCACCAACATCTCCTCCCACCACAAGCTCGTGAGGTACAGAGATGTGGGGAAGGCGGTGAATGGGGAGGACTTCAACCCGAGCCAGCATCCTATTGATCCAGAGCTGGTGATGATAGCTGGCGGCGGGAGGCCCCATGGCTCGATAGGCATTGGAGATGGACTTATACGGTCTTCTCGCACTCTCCGGGAGATCAAGGCGCGCCAAACGAGCTCCTGTCCTGAGATAAGGCCTCGTCCACGGCCAGTCGAGCTCGCCATCGAGGTTAGTCATATGGACTCAGATAGCTTTCCTCCATTACATTGTGTGTGCGAACAAAGATGATTACAATGCTAACGAGGAGTTGTGTTGCAGGCTGCTCTTCAGAAAGAGAGAGAGGCAACCCAGGCGCTTCTGGAGGAACGGGCCCGGCAGGCGGCGGAGAAGGAGAGGGATTTGGAGGAGAGGACAGCTAGGTTGTTGGAGGAGGAGAGGGCACGGAATGATGCGTCTAACCGGGCCATGTACGAGCTCATCGTGGTAAGTTTCTTCTTCATATTAGCCAAATCATGCACTACAGGTTCGTTTCATTAATAACCAATATGATTGACTTGTCAAAACCAAATGTGCAATCTTTGTGCGAGAAGAACGGCCAGACCCCTCCGCCGATGCCAGTCATTACCACGGCGGGAACGGTGATTTTCATTTGAATGATCATTAGTTACTAGTCTTAACATTTCAGTGTCATCATGCTAACGAGACTTTGCAAATGATCTTTGGTGCAGCATAACTCCCGAGCCGCATCGCACGACCCTTCTCCAGGGCATCCTTCTCTAGGTGACACCGGCCCGAGCAACCCCGGTGCTTCACCTCCGTGATGACGAGGACGGTAAGCCCTAATATGCCACTTACTTGGCTCATTTTCTCAAAGAAAGACAAACTTAGCACTTAGACAAAATTACGTACTTTCGGTCTGTCGGAGCTCCTTGTGAGAGTTTCATGTCTCTTCTTGATGGAGGAATCCCAACTGTTGTCGCGGGGGTCATTTCTTCTTCTCCTTCTCTCGGTATATACCTTGGTATATTGCGGGAGAGGAGAAGGGGAAACGACCATCACCGACGGTCGAAATATTAGTGTTAGGTAGTGTCCACCAACATACACCACCATATAAGTGTGAGTGAGTGCGCACCATACACACCATGAGGCATGAGAGTTTTTCTAAGGAAAACCTCGAAAGACCGAAAGTCAAGCTCAACAAATGGCATAATAACCTTGGTTAGCTCATATACTTAGCTTATTTAGTTCATTTATGTCATAATTAGCTTACTTAGGTCAAAAATGGCATAATAACCTTGGTTAGCTCATAAATGTCATATTTTACCTAAGTTAGCTTTGTTTCCTCCAAAATGACATAGTAAGCTTACTTACCTCCAAAATGACATATTTTACCTAAGTTAGCTCTAAAATGACCTATACTTAGCATTGTTTTCTCCAAAATGACATAGTAAGCTTACTTAGCTGATTAGCTCCGAAATGACCTATTTTACCTAAGTTAGCTCTCAAATGACCTATACTTAGCTTTGCTTCCTACAAAATGAGATAATAAGCTCACTTAGTTCCAGAATGACCTATTTTACCTAGGTTAGCTCTAAAACGGCCTATACTTAGCATTGTTTTCTCCAAAGTGACATAATAAGGTTACTTAGCTCCGAAATGACCTATTTTACCTAAGTTAGCTCTAAAATGACCTATACTTAGGTTTGCTTCCTACAAAATGAGATAATAAGCTCACTTAGCTCCAGAATGACCTATACTTAGCTTTGTTTCCTCCACAATGACATAATAAGCTTAGTTAACTCAAAAATGGCATAATAGACTTGGTAACCTCATAAATGCCATAGACTTAGCTTATTTTCTTGCAAAATGAGACAATAAGCTTAGTTAGGTCAAAAATGGGATAATTACCTAGGTTAGCTCTAAAATGACACAAATAATCAATAAGAAGAAGAAAAACAAGAGGAGAAAGAGAGAGAGAGAAGAAAAACGCTTCTTCATCATCTTCTTCTTCTAGATCTTCTTCTACTTCTTCTAGTATTCTTATTCTAACTTTCTTATTTCCAATTTTGCAGATTTGATTCACTTCACGGCAGCTAGCTTTGATGTAGTGCTAGTGCTTACTTTCTGTTTTCATTTTGTATCGATGAACTTATGTGAAACTTTCTACCTATATGGATGAGACTATGTATGTATGGATGAAACTATTGTAATATGGTGAACAATGTGACATTTGATACTTTCAATTTGGTATAATTGTTGGTTGATCATATCCATATGGCAGGGATATTGTTTCTGTGAAATATATATATACATATCATATATTTGCCTGTGAAAATTCTTGAATATAACAAAAATAGGAAAAAAGAGGCAATAGTGGCTCTTTGCCGTCTGCCACCGTCGGCAAAGGCCTCTTTGCCGTCCGTCACCGACGGCAAAGGTGGCTTGTGGCAGCCGCCTGTACAACCTGGGAACTCCAGGCCTGGGACCATTTGGCCTCTTTGCCGTCCGGGGGCAGACGTCAAAGACCTTTAAACTGTGGTCGTCCGGGGGCAGACGACAAAGACCTTGTGATGTTGCCGTCCGGGGGCTGACGACAAAGAATGCCGTTACCACCTAACAGGGCTAACGTCAGTACTACACCGTCCACCCTCTTTGCCGTCCGCCGGCTGACGGCAAAAAAACTTTGCCGTCCGCTGAGCATAGGCAGACGGCAAAGAACCCCTTTACCGGAGTTTACAGTGCCGAAACTATGGCCATCTGCTGGCGGACGGCAAAGGAGTTTGCCGTCAGCTCGCCTATCCTTTGCCGTCCGCTATGGCAGACGGCAAAGTGCCTGATTCCAGTAGTGAATAAAAGAAAAATACTGGAACCAAGAGCCACCGAAGGGGGTGCCCTGGCTGGGCACGATACATCAGGGTGCGCCACCCCCTCCAGGCGCGCCCTAGTGGGTTGTGGTCACCTCGTGGCCCCTAGACCCTAATTCCAACTCCATAAATACCTATTTGCAGAGTAAAAAATTAGAGAGGAAGTTTTATCGTGTTTCACGAGACGGAGCCGCCGCCACCTCCTGTTCTTCATTGGGAGGCCAGATCTGGAGTCCGTTCGGGGCTCCGGAGAGGGGAATCTTCGGTCTTCGTCATCACCAACCCTCCTTCATCGCTAATTCCATGATGCTCCCCACCGGGAGTGAGCAATTCCTTCGTAGGCTTGCTGGTCGATGAGGAGTTGGATGAGATTCATCATGTAATCGAGTTAGTTTTGTTTGGGCTTGATCCCTAGTATCAACTATGTTCTGAGATTGATGTTGCTATGACTTTGCCATGCTTAATGCTTGTCACTAGGGCCTGAGTGCCATGATTTCAGATCTGAACCGTTTTTGTTATCACCATTATATCTATGTTCTTGATCCAATATTGCTAGTCATATGCACCTGCTATGTGTTATGATCCGTAAACCCCGGGGTGACAATAATCGAGATACTTTCCGGTGATGACCGTAGTTTGAGGAGTTCATGTATTCACTATGCGTTAATGCTTTGTTCCGGTTCTCTATTAAAAGGAGGCCTTAGTATCCCTTTGTTTCCTTATGGACCCCGCTGCCACGGGAGGGTAGGACAAAAGATGTCATGCAAGTTCTTTTCCATAAGCACGTATGACTATTTACGGAATACATGCCTATATTATATTTATGAACTGGAGCTAGCTCTGTGTTGCCATAGGTTATGACTGTTATATGATGAATATCATCCAACGAATTCACCGATACAATGCCTACGAGTTTTCCACATATTGTTCTTGCTAAGTTACTATTGCTATTGCTACTGTTCCAACTGCTACAAAATCATTGCTATCGCTGTTACTGTTACTTTTACTACTGCTATCAAAACTATCATATTACTGTGCTACTGATCACTCTGCTACAGATATTTAATCTCCAGGTGTGGTTGAATTGACAACTCAACTGCTAATACTTGCAAATATTCTTTGGCTCTCCTTGTGTCGAATCTATAAATTTGGGTTGAATACTCTACCCTCAAAAACTGTTGCGATCCCCTATACTTGTGGGTTATCAGTGCTTATGAAATTGCTTATTTGATTGAAAAGTATGATGCTACTCTCTGCAATTCTGAAATTTTTGCCATACTTAAATATTGCTATAAAAACTATGCTCCTAATGCCTATGTTAAAGAATTTATTGATACAATGTCTACTGCTTTGGAAGAAAATTATGATTCCCTTGATTCGATTGAAATATCCCCTCTTGATGAACGTGATGCTTTCTATTCTTATGGCCATGTTGCCAATATTAATGATACTTATGGAGATAAACTTGCTATAGTTCCTTATGTTGAAAATGAATTATTGCTATTGCACCCAAAAAGCATGATTGCAATGATGTTACTATAAATTCTATTAATGACAATTCTGCTAATGATGTAAAGCTACAAGCTTGGGGATGATAATTTTGTTATGTCCACTACTTATTGCAATGATCATGATTGAGGTGCTGATGTTTCTTTTGATCTTGAAAATTTATTTAAGCCTCATGATGAGTATGTTATTGATAATAATGTTTGCAATAATATTGAAAGTGGGTTTGGAAGAGTGTCAAAAAATAACCCCACATATTCGGAGAACGTTAAATCTTATGACATTTTTTGATAAAAGTGGGGTTGGAGAGGTCATGACTTTAGTTGATGTTAATCCCATTATCTTGGAAGATTATAAAACTTTTATGCATGTAGATCATGAAGATAATATTTTATAAGAGAGCTATATTTTGAATTTGATTATGATCCTACATGTAATTATTATGAGAGAGGCAAATATGGTTATAGGAATTTGCATATTACTCAATTACCTCTCTTTGTGTTGAAATTATTAATGCTTCACTCTTCCTATTTACATATGCTAGATACCATTTGTCTTAATAACTTGTTTTCCAATAAAATGCCTATGCATAGGAAGTATGTTAGACTTAGATGTTGATTTCACATGCTTTATGATGATCTATTTGTGCTTGTTGTCTTTTATGTGAGCATATCATTATCCCAAGCCTATCTTCATGGCTACAAAGAAAGAGCTTGTTGGGAGACAACCCAATACTTTCTATTATTTTGAGTTTAAATGATTATTGCCTCTGTAATGATTGTGTTTTTGTGTTTAAATTAGTATTTGTGCCAAGTAAAGCCTTTGGGATGACTTGCATGATGAGTAGAATTGATACTGTGCAAAAACAGAAACTTTAGCGTCCAGTGCAGAATTTCTCTGATTTTACTGGAACGTCTTTTTGATCTGAATTTTTTACACATCATTGGTATAAAAATTCCACAAGCTGTCCTAATGTTTCAGAATGTTTGGAGTTACATAAGTATAGTTTCTCTACAGATCATTACAGACTGTTCTGTTTTAGACAGATTCTGTTTTTGCTTGCATAGTTTGCTTTTATTGATGATGCTATGGATTGTATTGGGGGTATAAGATAAGGAGAAGTTAGAATAAAGTAACTATTAAGAAATAATAAAATATGCATCAATGTATAATGGTACCTAAAGTATTTGATATGTTTATTATACTAACGGATCTCACGAAGTTTTGTTGAGTTTTGTGTGCTGAAGTTTTCAAGTTTCGGGTCTGATCACGATCGATGAAGTAATAAGGAGCGGCAAGAGCCTAAGCTTGGGGATGCCCAAGACATACTGATAGGTCTCCAACGTATCTATAATTTTTGCTTGTTCCATACTGTTATATTATCATTCTTGGATGTTTTACAATCACTTTATAGCAATTTTATATCATTTTTTGGGACTAACCTATTGACATAGTGCCAAAGTGCCAGTTGTTCTTTTTGCTTGTTTTTTACTTCGCAAAATATCAATACCAAATGGAGTCCAATCGCGAGGAAACTTTTTGGAGATTTTTTTTGGACCAGAAGACACCTAGTGGGCCAAAGAAGTGCTAGAGAGGTGGGCTGTGGAGGCCACAACCCACCAGGGCGCGCCAGGGGCCCCCCGGCGCGCCCTGATGGGTTGTGCCCTCCACGGGGCCCCCTCCACCGCCTCTGATGCCTATAAATACCCAAATATTCAGAAAACCCTAGGGGAGTCGACGAAAAACACATCCAGCCGCCGCAAGTTCCAGAGCCTCAAGATCCAATCTAACACCATCACGGAGGGGTTCATCTTCTTCATAGGTGCCTCTCCGATGACGCGTGAGTAGTCCACCATAGATGTATGGGTCCGTAGGCAGTACCTAGATGGCTTCCTCTCTCTCTTTTGATTCTCAATACAATGGTCTCTTGGAGATCTATTTGATGTAAACTTTTGCGGTGTGTTTGTTGGGATCCGATGAATTTTGAGTTCATGATTAGTTTCTATCCATGAATATTATTTGAGTCTTCTTTGATTTCTTATTTGCATGATTACTAATAGCCTCGTATTCCTTCTTCGAATCTTTGGTTTAGTTAGGCCGACTAGATCGATTTTTCTTGCCATGGGAAGAGGTGTTTTGTGATGGGTTCGATCTTGCAGTGTCCTTTCCCAGTGACAGAAGGGCCAACAAGGCATGCATGTATCGTTGCTATTAAGGCTAACAAGATGGGGTCTATTCCTAGATGAATAGATCTTGTCTACATCATGTCATCGTTCTTATTGCATTAATCCGTTTTTCCATGAACTTAATACACTAGATGCATGTTGGATAGCGGTCGATGTGTTGAGTAATAGTGGTAGATGCAGGTAGGAGTCGGTCTAATTAACTTGGACGTGATGCCTATATAATGATCATCGCCTTGGATATCGTCATGACTATTCGATTTTCTATCAATTGCCCAACAGTAATTTGTTCACCCACCGTGCGCTATACTCATGAGAGAAGCCACTAGTGAAACCTACGGCCCCCGGGTCTACTTTTCCAAGATATTGCTTTCCGATCTATCTTTTTGCCTTCTTTGTTTTCAGATCTACTATACCAAAAACCCAAAAATATATTGCTGCACTTTTTATTTGCCCTTTTTATTTTGTGTTCTTGAGAGATCTATCTCTCCTATCTATCATTACCTAATCTATCTTTTTACCGAAGAGTGATTGACAACCTCTCTTACGCGTCGGGTTGCAAGTATTTGTTATTTGTGTGCAGGTGCTGCTTATTAGGTGGTGGTGATCCTCCTACTGGTTCGATACCTTGGTTTCATAACTGAGGGAAATACTTACCATCGCTGTGCTGCATCATCGCTTCCTCTTTGGGGAAATACCGACGCAGTCTCAAGCCACGTCAATGGAATTTCTGGCGCCGTTGCCGGGGAGGAACCGGTCTCTTCTACGTGCCAATCTTTGGCGCCGAGTTGACACCATCATCATCTAACAGGTTCCTAATCACAAATCTCATCTCCTTGCAATTACATTATTTACCATTTGCCTCTCTTTTTCCTCTCCCCCACTTCACCAATTTGCCGATTTATTCGCCCTCTTTTTCGTTTGCCTTTTTCTCGGATCTCTTGCTTGCTTGCAATCTTGTTTTGGTAGTCACGATGACTCAATAAAACACCAAGTTGTGTGATTTTTCCAATACTAATAACAATGATTTTATTAGTACCCCTATTGCTCCTCCCTCCACTAGTGCGGAGTCTTGTGATATTAACCGCTTTGTTGAATCTTGTCATGAAAGATCAATTTGTCGGTAATCCTAAGGAGGATGCCGCGTCCCATCTAAACACATTCGTAGAATTGTGTGATATGCAAAAGAAAAACGATATGGACAATGATACAGTGAAGTTCAAGTTATTTCCTTTTTCCTTGCGGGATCGTGCAAAAATTTGGTTTTCCTCTTTGGCGCGCAATAATATCGATTCTTGGAATAAGTGGAAAGATGCTTTTATCACTAAGTATATTCCGCCCATGGAAATTATTTCCCTTAGGACACAAATCATGAATTTTAAGCAACTTGAGCATGAACATGTTGCACAATCTTGGGAAAGAATGAAATTGATGCTAAGAAACTGTCCTACTCATGGTTTAAATCTTTGGATGATCATACAAAATTTTTATGCGGGATTGAATTTTGTCTCCAGAAATCTTTTAGATTCCGCCACGGGTGGTACTTTTATGGAAATTACTTTGGGTGAAGCTACTAAATTGCTAGACAATATTATGTCAAATTATTCTCAATAGCATACCGAAAGAGCTCCTACTAGTAAAAAAGTTAATTCGGTTGAAGAAATTAATACTTTGAGTGATAAGGTTGATGCTTTGATGAAATTGCTTGCTAGTAAAAATGCTCTTATTGATCTTAATGATGTGACTTTGTCTACCTTGATTGAGCAAAATAGTGATTCCGTAGATGTGAACTTTGTCTCGCGAAACAATTTCAATAACAATGCTTATAGAGGTAATTTTAATCCTAGGTCTTTTCCTGGAAATTCCTCTAACAGTTATGGTAATTCCTATGGTAAATCCTCTTATAATAATAAGGAACACCTCTGATCTTAAGGGAGTAATATTAAAGAATTTATCAATGCGCAAAAGGCTTTCAATACTACGATAGAAGAAAAGTTGAATAAGATTGATGATATGTCTAGAAGCATTGATAGAATTTCTCATGATGTTGAGAATCTCAAGTTGAAAGCTTTTGTGCCTAAGATTGATGAATCAATTAAATCTTTATATGTCTCTATGGATGAAAGTAAGAAAAGAACCTCTATGCTTAGAGCTAAAAGAGAAATCTTAGAAAAATCGTTTTCTAGTGATTGCCTTCATAAAAATGATGAAGATCTTAAAGTGATTGGTGTTTCTTCTATTGATTCCTTATTTAGTAATATTAAAATTGATGATAAAGGGACTAAAGTAGAGTCAAATTTATCTAGAGGGCGTCCCAATAATTTGGAGGGTGAAAATCTTGATGAAAAATTTGATGAAAGTGGGTTTGAAGAGGTCAAAACTTTAACTAGTGATGTGCCCACTATTTTGGATCGCAAAGACTTTAATTATGATAGTTGTTCCTTGATTGAATGTATTTCTTTGCTGCAATCCATGTTGAATTCATCCCATGCTTATGAGCAAAATAAAGCTTTTACTAAACATATCGTTGATGCCATGATGAAATCTTTTGAAGAAAAGTTGGAGTTGGAGATTTCTATCCCTAGAAAATTACATAATGAGTGGGAACCTACTATTAAAGTCAAGATCAAAAATTATGAGTGCTTTGCTTTATGTGATTTGGGTGCTAGTGTTTCCACGATTCCGAAATCTTTATGTGATGTGCCTGGTCTCACCAATATTGAGGAATGTTCTCTTAATTTGCACTTAGCGGATTCTACTATTAAAAAACCTTTGGGAAGAATTAATGATGTTATTATTCTTGAAAATAGGAACTATGTGCCCATAGATTTTATTGTGCTTGATATTGATTGCAATCCGTCTTGTCCCATCATACTTGGTAAACCGTTTTTACGCACTATAGGTGCCGTGATTGATATGAAAGAAGGCAATATTCGTTTTCAATTTCCACTAAGAAAGGGTATGGAACACTTCCCTAGAACAAGAATTAAGCCACCATATGAATCAATCATGAGAGCATCCTATGGATCTAAAACCAAAGATGACAATACTTGAAACTATGCGTTATGCCTAGCTAGGGGCGTAAAACGATAGCGCTTGTTGGGAGGCAACCCAATGAATAAATTTATTTTTTCTTTTTTCCTTTCTGTTTTTGAGTGTTGACACAATTATGCCTCTGTTATGATTGTGTTTTTATGGTTTATTTAGTGTTTGTGCCAAGTAGAGCCTTTAGGATGATTCATAAGATGAGTAGAAACAATGCTAAATCTGAAACAGAAAATTTACATCCAGTGTTAGAATTTTCATTTTTTACTGGAACGTGATCTGGAGCTGAAATTTTAACAAAGTGTTGCTATACAAATTCTTTACGTTGTCCTAAGTTTTCAGAATTTTTAGAGTTCAATAAGTATGGTTAGAGTACAGATTACTACAGACTGTTCTGTTTAAGACAGATTCTGTTTTCGTTGCGTTGTGTGCTTGTTTTGATGGATCTATGGGTTATATTAAAGGGTATGAGCCATGGTTAAGTTAAAATACAGTAGGTATAATTCAATAAAAAAATATGAATGGGTTCGCAACAGCACCTAAAGTAGTGATTTGCTTTATTATACTAACGGATCTCACGAAGATTTTGTTGAGTTTTGTGTTATTGAAGTTTTCAAGTTTTGGGTGAGATCACGATGGATGAAGGAATAAGGAGTGAAAAGAGCCTAAGCTTGGGGATGCTACAGCACCCGCAATATATATCCAAAGAGAAACAAGCAACTAAGCTTGGGGATGCCCCCGAGTGGCATCCCCTCTTTCTTCTAACGACCATCAGTATTTTACTTGGAACTATATTTTTATTCGTCACCTATCATGAGTTTTGCTTGGAGCGTCTTGTATCATTTGAGTCTTCGCTTGATTTACTTGTTAGTTTTTCACTTGTATCCTTGCTGGACACACCTATTTTGGAGAGCCAAAATTATGCTATGATTTGTTAGAATTGCTCTTTATGCTTCACTTAAACTTTTTGAGCTATAGAATTGCTCTAGTGCTTCACTTATATCTTTTTGAGCATGGTGTGCTTGGAATTTTTTGTAGAAATACTCTCATGCTTCACTTAGATTAATTTGAGAGTTAGTAAATTTTGTAGAAATCCTCTCATGCTTCACTTATACCTTTATGAGAGATGAAAACTCTATGCTCATGTGCTTCACTTAAATTTGTTTGAGCTTGTCAAAAGCAATGGCAATATATGAAACTAGTCCCAAAGTGATAGATATCCAAGGAGGATATAATAAAAACTTTCATGAAGATCATTGGACAAATTAAATTTGATTCCTTGTAATGGTTTTGAAACATGATGATAGTAATATGTGAGTCATGTTAGTGAGTAATTATGCTTTAGTAGGAATATTGGTGTTAAGGTTTGTGATTCCCTATGCAAGTACAAAAGTCAATAGTTATGCAATGAAATTACATCCTACTTATGGTGCATTATTCGGTGTTAGTTATGCTCAATGCTCGCTTATGTGAATTTTTGTTTCTTGGTTGGTTGCTTCTCAATCTATTTGCTAGCCTTCATTTGTACTAAGTAGAAATACTACTTGTGCATCCAAAATCCTTAAACCAAGTTTTTCCTTATGAGTCCACCATACCTACCTATATGCGGTATTTCCACGCCGTTCCAAGCAAATTTGTATGTGCCATCTCTAAATTTTCAAGATAAACTTCTCTTTTGTGTGCTCGTACCGCTCATGAAACGGTGGGGAGTGTCCAATATTTTTCCAGGCTACATGTGTTATTCTCAAGATGAGTGTTTATTCACTTGTCATTGCACGAGAGTGCGGCGGTAATAGGGATGCCCATTCCCGAAATGAAAAAGAAAAAAAATATTTACTTTATGTTGTGAAATAATAAATTCCTTGGAAAGTGTTGGTATGGAAGGCAACCGTGGATACGGCCCGCCATGGAACGTGAAAGAATGGTGGAAAAAGGAATAAACTTTAATTTTTGTTTGGGAACCGCCTATGATATATCTAGCATGGAAAGGATTGTGAGCTACTTTGTCGTTTTCTTTGATAGGAAAGGCATGCCACCCAATTTTTTCTCTCTCTCAATTTAAAACTTTGAGCTCTGGCACCTCTACAAATCCCTACTTCCCTCTGCGAAGGGCCTATCTATTTACTTTATGCAATATTTATTTTTACTTTGAGTCTCCATCTTCTCTTATAAAGCACAAACTAGGGGGCACTATGATCGTACTTGAGCATTGGGTGTAGCTACTATTTGAGTGTGTTGCATGAATGGATCAATGATTGAGCATGATGGGCTAGGGATAACTTTCTTTAGTGTTGATATTTTGAAAGACATGGTTGCTTGTTGGCATGCTTGAGTATTGAAGTCATTATGTTAAAACTAGACTACTGCTTTGAATCATCTAAAAGTCCAAATGTCCATGCTACAAAGAAAAGAATATGAGATGAACATGTTAGGCAGCATTCCACATCAAAAAATTTGTTTTCATCATTTACCTACTCGAGGACGAGTAGGAATTAAGCTTGGGGGTGCTGATACGTCTCCAACGTATCTATAATTTTTGCTTGTTCCATGCTGTTATATTATCATTCTTGGATGTTTTACAATCACTTTATAGCAATTTTATATCATTTTTTGGGACTAACCTATTGACATAGTTTAGCTTGTTTTTTAATCGCAAAATATCAGTACCAAACGGACTCCAATCGCGACGAAACTTTTTGGAGATTTTTTTGGACCAGAAGACACCCAGTGGGCCAAAGAAGTGCCAGAGATGTGGGCTGTGGAGGCCACAACCCACCAGGGCGCGTCAGGGGGCCCCCGGCGCACCCTGATGGGTTGTACCCTCCACCGCCTCTGATGCCTATATATACCCAAATATTCAGAAAACCCTAGGGGAGTCGACGAAAAACACATCCAGCCGCCACAAGTTCCAGAGCCTCAAGATCCAATCTAACACCATCACGGAGGGGTTCATCTTCTTCATAGGTGCCTCTCCGATGATGCGTGGGTAGTCCACCATAGACCTACGGGTCCGTAGGAAGTAGCTAGATGGCTTCCTCTCTATCTTTTGATTCTCAATACAATGGTCTCTTGGAGATCTATTTGATGTAAACTTTTGCGATGTGTTTGTTGGGATCCGATGAATTTTGAGTTCATGATCAGTTTCTATCCATGGATATTATTTGAGTCTTCTTTGATCTCTTATATGCATGATTACTTATAGCCTTGTATTTCTTCTTCGAATCTTTGGTTTAGTTAGGCCGACTAGATCGATTTTTCTTGCCATGGGAAGAGGTGCTTTGTGATGGGTTCGATCTTGCGGTGTCCTTTCCCGGTGGCAGAAGGGGCAGCAAGGCATGTATGTATCGTTGCTATTAAGGATAACAAGATGGGGTCTATTCCTACATGAATAGATCTTGTCTACATCATGTCATCGTTCTTATTGCATTAATCCGTTTTTTCATGAACTTAATACACTAGATGCATGCTGGATAGCGATCGATGTGTGGAGTAATAGTGGTAGATGCACGCAGGAGTCGGTCTACTTATCTTAGACGTGATGCCTATATAATGATCATCGCCTTGGATATCGTCATGATTATTCGATCTTCTATCAATTGCCCAACAGTAATTTGTTCACCCACTGTGTGCTATACTCATGAGAGAAGCCACTAGTGAAACCTACGGCCCCCGGGTCTACTTTTCCAACATATTGATTTCCGATCTATCTTTTTGCCTTCTTTGTTTTCAGATCTACTATACCAAAAACCCAAAAATATATTGCTGCACTTTTTATTTGCCCTTTTTATTTTGTGTTCTTGAGATATCTATCTCTCCTATCTATCATTACCTAATCTATCTTTTTACCGAAGAGAGATTGACAACCTCTCTTACACGTTGGGTTGCAAGTATTTGTTATTTGTGTGCAGGTGCTGCTTATTAGGTGGTGGTGATCCTCCTACTGGTTCGATACCTTGGTTTCATAACTGAGGGAAATACTTACCGTCGCTGTGCTGCATCATCCCTTCCTCTTTGGGGAAATACCGACGCAGTCTCAAGCCACGTCACACACCAAGTCAAATTCCAGGAAGGCTCAAGCGTCTAAGCTCAAGTATCAATAATGAGAGAGCGAGAGAAGAACAAGAAAAAAAGGGGAGCAGGTTGTTCGCATCCAACCGTCCGTCCTTACCACATCGTCCCCATCATTCGCCGCCTTAGTCTGCCACCGGCCGTCGCCGGCGCAACTCCCCGGCTGCGCTTCCACCCTCACCCACCTTGCCATCTTTCTGTTCTAGAAGGCGGCAGTAGGTCGCCATGCGGTGGAGGCGCAGAACAACCAGTGCATGGGGCGGCTTCCACGAGGTAGTCCTTAGCTGTGCCTACTGATGTCTACTACGCAACTTTATTCTTGTAGACATTGTTGGGCCTCCAAGTGCAGAGTTTTGTAGGACAACAACAAATTTCCCTCAAGTGGATGACCTAAGGTTTATCAATCCATGGGAGGTGTAGGATGAAGATGGTCTCTCTCAAGCAAACCTGCAATCAAATACAAGAAATCTCTTGTGTCCCCAACACACCCAATACAATGGCAAATTTTATAGGTGCACTAGTTCGGCAAAGAGATAGTGATACAAATGCAATATGGATGATAGAAATAGGTTTTTGTAATCTAAAAATATAAAAAACAGCAAGGTAACAAGTAGTAAACAGCGAGCAAAACGGGATATTAATGCTTGGAAACAAGGCCTAGGGTTCATACTTTCACTAGTGCAATCTCCCAACAATGCTAACATAGTTGAATCACATGATCATCCCTCAACGTGCAACAAAGAATCACTCCAAAGTTCATAAGTAGCAGAGAACATAAGATGAAATTGGTGTAGGTAGTAGAACCACCTCAAAGTTATTCTTTCCGATCAATCTTTTGATCTATTCCTATAAGTGTCACAAACAACCCTAGAGTTTGTAGTAAAATAACACCAATGATACATATCAATCAACCCTAATGTCACCTAGATACTCCAATCTCACCTCAAGTATCGGTGGGTAAATTATGCGACATGCATCAAACAATTTAAGATCTATCATATTCAATCCAACACAATGAACTTCACGGAGCACCCCAAGATTTCTATCGGAGAAAGTAGTATGAAAACGTGCAATCAACCCCTATGCATAGACCCCCAAGGTCACTGGAATCCGCAAGTTGATGCCATAACACATATCAAGTGAATCAATAGAATACCCCATTGTCACCACAGGTATCCGCATGCAAGACATACATCAAGTGTTATCAAACCAAAATATTCAATCCAACATAACGAGATCTCAAAGGGAAAGATTCAATTCATCACAACAAGATAGAGAGGGAAGAACACCATATGATCCAACTATATTAACAAAGCCCGTGATACATCATGATCGTGCCATCTCAAGAACACGAGAGAGTAAACACATAGGTACTGGTACATACCCTCTGCCCTGAGGGTGAACTACTCCCTCCTCGTCATGGCCTCCGCCGGGATGATGAAGCTGGCCACCGGAGATGATTTCCCCTCTCCGGCATGGTACTGAAAAGCTCCAGATGGGGTTTTCGCCGATACAGAGAGTTGCGGCGGCGGAGCGGTAGTTCTTTGTTAACTTTCGAGGGTTTTCATTTTTATAGGATTTTTCAGCGTAGGAATCCTGTCAATCGGAGCCACGTGGGCCCTAGTACCTATCAGGGCGCGGCCAGGGGGGTGGCCGTGGCCTGATGGGCACTGGCCCACAGGTGGATCCCCACCAGTGGTTCTTTGCTCCAATATTTCTTATTTCCTCGAGAAAAAATTATAAAAAAGTTTCGGGCGATTCCGAGGACTTTCATTTTCTGAACAAAAACAACACCAAAGTAATTCTGCTGAAAACGGCATCAGTCAGGGCTAGTTCTAAATAAATCATATAAAGTGCATCAAAACCAAATAAAAGTATTGTAAACATATGTAAATATGGCATGAATACTTCATGAATTATCGATACGTTGGAGACGTATCAGCATCCCCAAGCTTAATTCCTACTCGTCCTCGAGTAGGTAAATGATAAAAGAAATAATTTATGAAGTGTGAATGCTAGCATAGTATAAGTTTGATCAATGAAAATTCCAATCACTTTTTCGAGCATCATAATCAGCAATTTTTTCTCATAAAAATCATCATGGTAGAGTAGCAATCAATTCACTTGTCTTGGTTCAAACAATGCATTTTCTTGAAACTTAACAACACATGTTTTAGTCACCAAACAATTCCAATGCATCATCAAGTCTAAGTAAGAGCTCCACATACTCAATTATCATATAGTCTTTTACGATTGCTAATACTCAAGGCATATTTTTAGAACAAACAACATCCATCGAACACAGAGAAAGATAAGGGATTAATGTTTCGCCTCCCAACATACTTATCATGAAGATAATTGTCAACAATAATTAATCATGATCAAATATATTTGACTGGATATATATGTTTGGATCTTTCCCCACCACATGATGCTTGCCAACTAATAGATTGAGGTTGGAATAAGAAGTTAACTCAACTAGAATAGTAAATAAATGAAAGTAAATAGATTGTCCCTTCACAGAGGGAAGCAGGGATTTGCAGAGGTGCCAAAGCTCAATGATTTTGAGTGGTACTTTTCCTGTCAACGTCACAACAGAGTTTTCAATATCTTCCATGCTAAACACATTATTGGTGCTTCCCAAACAGAATTGAAATTTACTCCCCCTCCACCATTCAAATACATTCCATGGCTGGCCGAATCCACGGTTGCCCTCCAAACAATCAACTTTCCAGGGGGAGTTTTTGTTTACTTATTTTTGTATTATGCAGGACCGGGCATCCTTTTTACCAGCCTCTCCCGTGCAATGACAAGTGAATAAAACTCATCTTGAGAATAACCCGCTTAGCATGGAAGATAATGACTACCCCGTCGCTCCATGAGCGTACGAGCACACAAAACGGATGTTTATTTGAAGGTTTTAGAGGTGGCACATGCAAATTTACTTGGAATGGTAGTGAAATACCATATATAGGTAGGTATTGTGGACACTCATGGAAGAAACTTGGCTCAATGAATTGGATGTACAAGTAGTATCTCTACTTAGTATGAAGTTTTGGCTAGCAAAAGGTTCTAAACAAGCACCACATGTTGGAGGATCCATAACAATATAACTTCTATGCAAATATACCCAAACATAACCGTTACGTTGTCTTCCTTGTCCAACTTCAACTATTGATCAAGTTTCAAAATAATTAATGGGTATTCACAATCATAAAAGATGTCCAAGATAATGTATTTGTATGTGAAAGTTCTCTTGTACTAATCATTCATGAATTGCTTGTATGACCAATATTGTGATCGTCAAAGTTCAATAGATTTTACTTTATAAAAGAAATGTGAACCTGCTACTAAGAGTATAGCACATTGATAATTTCAGATTTATGATATTTCATTCATTCACGATTTACTCTTAGGATATAAGTGAAGAACATGAGTAAACCTCAAACTACTCTCAAAAGATATAAATGAAGATCAATGAGTAGTCAGACAATCAAGTAGCTATGTGAGGACTCTCTCTCTCAATAAATATTTTTAGATCTGATTATTTTATTCAAACAACAAACAAAAGAAAAATAGCACTCCAAGAATAGCACATATCATGTGAAATAATAAAAATTTAGGCTCAACATAGGCTAACCGATAGTTGTGAACGAAGAGAGGCGGGATGCATAGAATCCCCAAGCTTAGATGCTTGAGATTCTTTTAATATTTACTTGGGTTTCCTTGGGCATCCCCAAGCTTGAGCTTTTGTATCTCGTTCAATCCTCTCATATCCCGGTTTCACCTAGGTTTCAAAAACTTCATCCACACAAAACTTGGAAAGAACTCGTGAGATAAGTTAGTACACATAAGAATAAATCAACACTTCAGGTACTGCCAAGACAAGTTGTATAATAATTTCCAAACATTAGGTACTGTATACTATCATTTCCACAATTTTTATCTACCAATATAAGCCCTGAGAACTCTAGGATAAGTAGATAACAAAACTATGACATCAATCTGTCCAAACAGAACAGTCTGTAGAAATCTATCAAAACAGTGTACTTCTGTAACTCTAAAAATTCTGAAAATTTAGGAAATGATAAACAATTTATATGGAAACACTGTATAAAAATTTCACAAACTTTCCATGTTCCAGTAAAATATGAGAATTCAAACACTACAACAAAAGTTTCTGTTTTTTACACAGCACACATCAAACATGCAATTCAAGCATCCTAAAAGGCAATTCTTGGAACTTTTTATTAAAAAAAACAAGATTATAAATAACATCTAATATATAACAACAAAATAAAGTGACACTCCAAGAAAAACACATATTATGTGACGAATAAAAATATAGCTCCATGTAAGATATACCGATAGTGATGAAGAAGAAAGAGGGGATGCCTACCGGGGCATCCCCAAGCTTAGACGCTTGAGTCTACCTTGGATATTGCTTTGGGGGTGCCTTGGGCATCCCCAAGCTTAGGGACTTGCCACTCCTTATTCTCCTCATATCGGTGTCTCACCGAAAACTTGAAAACTTCAATCACACAAAACTTAACGAAACTTTGTGAGATGGGTTAGTATAGTAAATATAGATCATTCACTTAGGTACCGTCAAGACAAGATTCATAATTGTTCTCACATAATACCTACTATATACTATCATTACCATAATTGATATCACCAAATATAAGCTATGGAAACACTAAAACAAGCAAACTAAGCATGCAAAACAGAATCTGTCAAAAACAGAACAGTTTGTGAAGATCTGAATGAACACCATACTTACCTGACTCTGAAAATTCTGAAAATTATGAAAATCTAGAGAATTTGAATATAAATACTGTGTAAAAATTTCAGAATTTTTTGACGCTCCAGTAAAATAAGAGAAATTCTTTAACAGAGGCAAAAGTTTCTGTTTTTGGACAGAATCAAATCAACAAGTATCCATACTATCCCAGAGGCTTTACTTGGCACATTATTGAAATAAAAGACACAAAACATGATTAATAAAGTAGCTTAATCATGTGAACACTCAAAAACATAAAGTAAAAGTGTTTGGTTGTCTCCCAACAAGTGCTTTTCTTTAAAGCCTTTTAGCTAGGCATGATGATTTCAATGATGCTCACATAGGAATTGTATTTGAAACATGCAAAAGAGCATCATGGATCACATGGCAAGCACATTTAAGTCTAACCCACTTATGCATAGGGATTTTGTGAGCAAACAATTTATGGGAGCAAGAATCAACTAGCATAGGAAGGCAAAACAAACATAACTTCAAAACTGTGAACACATAGAGAGGAAACTTGATATTATTGCAATTCCTACAAGCATATGTTCCTCCCTCATAATAATTTTCAGTAGCATCATGAAGGAATTTCACAATATAACTATCACATAAAGCATCCTTTTCATGATCTACAAGCATAGAAAATTTATTACTCTCCACATAACCAATTCCTAGATACTCCAATGTCACCTCAAGTATCCGCCGGTAAATTATGCGACATGCATCAAACAATTTCAGATCTATCATATTCAATCCAACACAAAGAACTTCAAGGAGCACCCCAAGATTTCTATCGGAGAAAGTAGTATGAAAACGTGCAATCAACCCCTATGCATAGATCCCCAAGCTCACCGGAATCCGCAAGTTGATGGCATAACATATATCAAGTGAATCAATAGAATACCCCATTGTCACCACGGGTATCCACATGCAAGACATACATCAAGTGTTCTCAAACCAAAATATCCAATCCAACATAATGAGATCTCAAAGGGAAAGATTCAATTTATAACAACAAGATAGAGAGGGAAGAACACCATATGATCTAACTATATTAACAAAGCCCGTGATACATCAAGATCGTGCCATCTCAAGAACACGAGAGAGAGAAGAAAGAGAGAGATAGATTAAACACATAGCTACTGGTTCATACCCTCAGCCCCGAGGGTGAACTACTCCCTCCTCGTCATGGCCTCAGCCGGGATGATGAAGATGGCCACCGGAGATGATTTCCCCTCTCCAGCAGGGTACTAGAAAGGCTCCAGATGGGTTTTTCTCCGATATAGAAAGTTGCGGCGGCGGAGCAGAAGTTCTCTGTTAAGTTTCGAGGATTTTTATATTTATAGGATTTTTCAGCACAGGAATCATGTCAAACGGAGCCACGTGGGCCCGAGTACCCATCAGGGCGTGGCCAGGGGGTGGCCGTTGCCTGATGGGTAAGGGCCCACAGGTGGCTCCCCTCCGGTGGTTCTTTGCTCTAGTATTTCTTATTTCCTCTAGAAAAAAACTATAAAAAAGTTTCGGGCGATTCCGAGGACTTTCATTTTCTGCACAAAAACAACACCACGATAATTCTGCTGAAAACAACGTCAGTCCGGGTTAGTTCTAAATAAATCATATAAAGTGCATCAAAACCAAATAAAAGTATTGTAAACATAGGTAAATATGGCATGAATACTTCATGAATTATCGATACGTTGGAGACGTATGACCTACCTCCGTCCGAGCATGACCCGGTTGCTTAGTGTTAGCTCTTCACGGCCGCGACCCGTCCCTCCCTCCTCTCACGCCCACGGCCGTCCGTGGCGTTTCTTGGCAAGCGGCAGCCGCGGCCATCCTTGTCGTAGGAAGGTACGACCATGAGGCGCACATACAACTGTCCTACATGGTGAGCGGGCCTCTTCATCATTTATAGGAATTTTCAGAATCAACACTCCTTCTACCTCTATACTAATTTGCAACCATCTTGCTATGATCCAGTTTTGTCCAATACAAATTCACATGTTTGCTAAAGTACTTAGTCCCTGTGTAAACATGTCTAGCTTGATTTTAAATTATGCTTTGGACACAAAGTTAGTTAACACTTCATTGCCCGTATATGTTATTTCTGCTTGGTCCAGGGTCTCATGAAGAAGCAAGAAAGGGAACACCAAATATAGCTCCAGTTTTTTATCTATCCATGCTTTCCTGACATAATTGGAAGTAGTCAATCATACCTAAAAGTGTGTTTGTGAGGTTTTCTTTTATCATTTTGTTATATGCCAGAAGAAGCCACTGAAATACATTGAAAGCAACTTGAGTGAACTCATGCCAACGCACTGACCTCTGCTGCCACTAAGGTCTGTTCGAAATAAATTAGTGAAAATATATTCTGGCAACCATTTTGCTTCTCCACATTGCTGATCAAATTGATTTTATCGAACAAATGGATAAATTACGTCTAACTAAATTATGCTTCCTTCGATTTTGTTATAAGCATGCCTCAGGTGCCATTTCAGTTAGAAATAACCTCTAGAACAAAGTGCCGCGAGGGAGGGGCAACTAATGCAGAGCTTCCTATGGTTGTGAGGCTGTGAACATGACAATGTTCAGTATTGTTGCTGCATTGTTCGGATTTCCAAAAATAATTTAGGTACAGAGCACCATGCCTTATTTTGACCGCTAGTTATTGCTCCTATCAGAAGTTCATGTTTGATATGCACTTCCATGTTTGTGAGACTAATCATGGCGAAGGTTTACCATATCAGTTTTGTTGAAAATGAAGGAAAAGGAGTATGCAAGGAATGTGCCAACATGTACATTGTGATGCCAATAAGTTATGTGAAAAATTTCTGACTCACAACATTTTACATTGACAGTGTTGTTTCTTGTGTTGATAAACTAATATGAAACTTGTGAATCTCGACGCTTTGAGTTGAACACACATTCCATATATTTCTAAGCTAACACTTACATCATACAAAATGGAGGTGGATTGATCATTATTTCTTTGCTTCTCTTTAATTCTTAATGTCTGCAGTTCTATATATACACGATAGTTTTTCACCTAAATCAGGAACAGATAGATTGTTCTCTATTGAACAACTATAGGCTGTAGGGCATGATAGGATATATTTTCCAGTACATGTTATCCACGATTGAATTTCAAGTCTGCTTACCTATTAACCAAGTGATAAGTGATTGTATGTTTTTAGATTATTTACATCATGTGTTGTTTATGTTGTATTTCAAGGCCATTTTTTTCCTGCATTGCAGGTAAGAGTCTGAGAAAGATATACATTAAATATTCACTCTGGCTTTACTTGCTACTTTTTCATCACGTTCATGTCGGATCTCATTACAAGTACTTTCCTTTGGCAATATGTTTGTTATCGATTTAGCTTACAATTCTCTATTGCATGTATGGAGTTACCGTATCATAATGGCAAGCTGCAATCAAGATTCATTGATGGTAAAGCCTATTATTTATATTGGAGGAGTACTGTAAATACATGGTAGATACTCATTTTCATCTTTTATTTTAGTTATCACTGAATGTATCTTTGGTGTAACATTCTTAACAAGGACAATTAATGATTAGAATATTTTTTTCTACAATATTTTCTTGGATGTGATATTTCCTTCCCAGTTCTGATGCGTGTGAAGAACCTCGGACAATATATGACCTTTACATTTGCTTATTGTTTCAATGCACTTGTATTTTAACACCAAGATTGGTTAATGTATTTTCCAAGTTTCAGATATACCAATAGTGAACCCAAAATACATATGCTCCCAGCCATGGAGCGAGGGAGCTTACATGCACACAAAACAATATCAGTCTAAGATAACTTGCCATTTTTTTTGTCATTGGCCTTTGATTACTTCCTGTTAAAGTGCATATTGAAAAAAGATATATCTTTATAGTACTAGAAACTAAGAATCCTTCAGAAAAATTATCTCTGGAATATCTTCTATCGTAAACTGAAAATGTAAATACTTCAACATGTTCTCTTACTCATACTTCCGTTGCTCCCCTAATTATACGTTCATTCTTTCATTGGGTAGTAACCATCGAAATAGCAGTGAGTTGAAATAGACAACATTATTTTGTGAAAGTAATCACATGTATGTATCTGTTCTGCCAATGGCTTTACAATACTTTCTCTGATGCATTTTCACTAACATGTCATGTATTTCCACACCATTATCCTGCATGAAATGAATATGAAACAGTTACAACGAGTGTGTGTTTGTAAAACTATGGGAAAAAAATGATCGAATGATGAGTCTGCTGTAGTCATGTTCTTGGGCATGCTGGTGGACTAACTTTCAGGTGTCATTATGTTCCTAGGCATGCTGGTGGGCCAACTTTCAGGTGTCATTAATGCATAAATAGTAATCATCCATTACTCGGTATTAAGATACAATGTGGTGCAAATTATCATGCTTAATTGTTTCTTTTCATTTCTTTGTACTCTCATTTCTCTAAGAAACTATGTTTTCAACTTGGCAAGATAGAAGTTGAACTGAAGATTGACTATTTTGATAGTAACGCTGCCTCTGTCAACTTAGTGTCTATTTACATTCATTTATTTTGTTCTGGAGAAACATGGTTGTTTCTTCATTCTACATCTGTGTATTTTTGTTTTGTCCTAATAAATATAGAGAAGGCACTTCTACTGTATGAGTTCACCGAATACTAGAGTCTCAGTTCTCAAACCAGTGACATTCTTCCATTTCTCCTCTTGCCGATGTTTCATTGTTCATATTTTGGAATTCAATTATATAGATCACTTATTGTTTTCTTTGAGACACAAATATCAGCTGCATGCTACAGTGTCAGTGTCGGAATCGGGGCTCCGCAAAACCCAACAAGGTTCGAACACTGGGGCGTGTGCGAAGATCTCAACCAGCTCAAGGTCTCAACTTGTCACCCTACGACCTAGCTGCGTCGAATAAGTGTGATCGAGGAAGGAGATGGACTCGGAGATTTACCCAGGTTCGGGCCACCTTGCGGTGTAAAACCCTACTCCTGCTTTGTGGTGGATTGGCCTCTCGAGGAGGCTGTGGATGAACTAGTACAGTGGTTGGGTGGCCTCACGAGGGCTCTTGCTGGTGATGAACTCGACCCGATTCGTCCTGCTTTTGCGGTGGGAGCTCGTCCCTATTTATAGGGGCCACGGTCCTCTTCCCCCGCCGAACAGGCAGGAAGGGATCCCACAACGGCCAAATTTGAAAGGGGACAAGTAGTACACCCTATCCTGACTAAAGGTGGTCTTCGCCTGCAAAGCTTCCGGGTGTGACGCAGTGGTGGACTCGACGATGACATCCGTCCTGCCGAGCTCGTGGTCTCGGTCCTCTTGCACCGGGAAGGAAACCTTTGGGGGGTTCCTTGGGAACCTGCGTACGTCCCTGTCTCCTTTGCACCAAAGAGGAAACCGTCCTCCCTCTGCGCCCGCTGGCGCTCGCCTGGCTTGGTCGTCAGAACCCACGTCACCTCGGGCTCACGAGGCCGGGTACTTGCATAGGAATCTCCGCTCCTCATGAGGCGGCCTGAAGGGGTGCCGCTCCTCCGGAGGTCTTGGCGCTGTCCTCCTCGCGAGGCGAGGGCTCTCGTAAGGGCCTTGACTTGAGTGGCTCGTCGCAGGGCCGTACCGGGCCGTCGTGGTGGGCCACGCACTGGGCCGCAGGCAGGCAGGTCTGGGTACCCCCGTTCCCAGAATGCCGACAGTAGCCCCCGGGCCCAAGGCGGGCCAACCTTGGCTTTGAGACGAAGGCAAGGAGCGAAGGGCGAAGTGCCGCGGGCCCCCAATCGCCTGTGGGCCACGCTCGACGCGTGGCGCGCGACGGGGAACGGTCACCTCTACCCCCAATTGCCTCGGCAACTGTCTTGGCTGACAAAAGTCTGGCGCCGTCTGTGGGGAGCCATCATTGCTCTTCTTCCCCGTGCCTTGCTCCCTTGCTCAGATCCCCTTTCCTTCGTAAGAAACTCCTCCAGGTCTTGGCGTAGCGTCGCTCTTCCTCTTGCTTTTCTGCCTCCAGGATTATTCGGATGGCGCCTGCCGGGAAGACAAAGCCCGAGGCTGCAGCCTTGGCCCCTTCTTCTCCTTCTCCAGCGCTCACGACATCCTCCATCACCAAGGAGGGGGATCTCGCCGCCGCACTTCCGTTGACTGCGGGGGACTCCAATGAGTGGGGAAGGACCTTGATCTGGTGCGGCTCAGCCGAGCGACGCACCCTGGTGAAGATGGTCTACCCCTTCTTCCTCCACAACGACTTCTGTGGGCTCATCCCGCCCTTCTCGGGGTTCTTCTGCGCCATCCTTGCGCACTACGGGATCCAAGCTCTCCACCTTCAGCCCAACTCCGTCTTGCTCCTGTCGATCTTCGCCTTCTACTGTGAGGCCTTCGTAGGCGTGAAGCCTTCTGTGGCCCTCTTCCGCCACTACTTCAGCATGCGGCTCCATGATAGCGCACAGTGGTCGGGGTGTGCTTCCTTCGCCGCGGTCCAGAGCGGCAATGTGCTCCTGAAGGCCGGGAAGAAGGTGAAAGGCTACCGGCACCGCTGGGTCTTCTTCGATTCGCATCTGGAGCTCCCGACGAGGCTGCCCGAGAAGACCCTCGGGTGGGCCTCCGCGAAGCTCACCGACCCCCGGGCGACGCCCGTCTTGAAGCGGATCTCCTCGGACATGGCCGCCGGGAAATTGACCGGGGCGATGATGCTGAAGGAGTTCCTGATGCAGCGCCTGGCGCCGCTCCAGCAGCACTCGAAGCCCATGTGGGAGTACGAGGGCATCGGAGATGCCATCAGGCTCGGATCCGCCAGCCTGACAGGCGAGGAGCGGGACAAGGCCCTGAACACCTTGCTCTTCAACGATCCCGGAGATCTTCCCGAAGCCTACGCCCCGCTGCACCGCCGTGAAGACGACAGGGTGCTGGCCGCCGCCATGCCCGATTTCGATGACCTGGGACTCACGCCATCCGGGCTCCACAATCCCACGGTGCTGGTGTCCTCCGGCGATACCAGTGGCGGAGAGGATTCGGAGGAGACCGTGGATGTCAGGGAGGGGGCGTCCCCTCCGTCGCAGAGCGTGCTCCTCCGCAGCCTTGATGATGACGACGATGCCAACGAGTCCCCGGCCGCTGGCTCCCTGTATTTCGCCTTGGTGCACAGGGGGCCGGGGCCTTCCCCTCGATCCGCTCGGGCATCCGGCCGAACGACCCAGGAGAAACACGCGGCCATAGTTCCTCAGGGCACCCTCCGCAACCCTCCAGGTGACAGCACCACACTGGGGGTTGGCGAGGAGCACTCCGCTCACCCCCTGGACGTGGCCAAGTCCGCACCGAAAGGAAGCGGGGGTGTTCCGACCAGTGCCGAGGTGGAGAAGAAGAGGAAGTGGGTCGGGCGCGAGGAGTAAGTAACCTTCTTCGCCTCTGTTTGATCTTGAACTGCGCAGGTGCTCACGACCCTCCTCCTCTCATTGGCCAGGGTCGCGGTCGTGCCGAAGAGGAAGAAGGCGAGCATTGAGCCGAAGGAGCCCCCTGCCCTGGGGCACCATCGGTTTCGTGCCGCGATGGAAGCGAGCCGCGCCATCCCAGCGCGCCGCTTGGGGGACCGGCCGCCGGGGGCGTGGGGGCTCTCGTAGAGGCGTCTCCCGCCGTAGCCGTGGTGGCCCCGACGCTGACGGAGGGGGCGGCTCCTCACCCCCTCCTGGTGGAGTCCGCTCTCATGGTCGCAGAGATGCAACCTTGGGAGGAGCCAGCCCCCACGGGCCAGCTGGTCGTGGGGTCGCCCACGCTCGCCGTGATGAAGGAGAAACTGAAGCCCCCCGGCTCCCCAAGTTAGCCATGCTGCCGGGCCCTTGGTCACGGCGCCTGCCGATGCGCCGATGCCGCCTCCTGGTCCGGCTCTTGCGCTTGCGCGCTGCGGTCCTCTGATCAGGCCCGGTGCCTTGGATGAGGCTTACGCCATGCTTGGCAGGCTCCGGGCCGATGTCAAAGATGCTGAAAGGTGTCTCGCGAGGGAGCGCCTGGGGCTTGTTTCTGGGTGGTCCCAGGCCAAGGCGGCCACCCGGACGACCTGGGGCCGAGCCGAGGCCGCCATCGTGAAGAGCGAGGAGGAGGCCGTCGAGGCCAAGGCAGCCCGAGACGCAGCACTGGACGAGGCGAAGTCTGCCAGGGCGTGCTGCGGCGAGGCAGAGGCCCACCTGAAGGTCTTTCAGGATGAGCAAGCCGCACTCACGCAACAACTCCGCGACCAGGGGGAGGTCCTCAAGTCCCGCGAGGTAGAGCTCGTAGACCGCAACTCCGCGCTATCCCGAGTGGCTGCTGACCAAGCCAAGGAAAGCGAGCGCCTGGCCAGGTAGAAGGAGGAAGTGGAAGAAGCCCAGACGTCTCACGCTCAGCGCGTCTCCGAGACGATGACCCAGCTGGAGGCCAGGGAGAAGACCCTCGCCATTGCCGAGGAGAAGGCGGCCGCGGAGCGCGACGCCTTCCCTTCCCTCGAACTCGAACTCCGCAAGTCGCCGCGCTCCATCTGCAGGGGAGGATTCTGGGAGCCTTTGGTGACCCTCGAAGCCAGCTACGCGGGGCTCTCCTTCAAGCTTGCTGAGGTGCTCGAAGGCGCTTCCACCAGGGTGGACACCATTTTGGAGGACGAGTGTCGCGATCTCCTCGCCACAGTCGTGACGCGGGTCTTCAGCCAGCTTTACCTCCGCGAGCCCGGCTTCGACTTCGATGCGGTGCTCGTCCCGGTTGCTCCTACGTCCCGCACTGCTGCGGAAGCGGCCGTGAAAGGCCCGGTGGACGTGCTGGTGGAGAAGTTCACCTGCATCACCACCGCCAAGCCCCTGTCGGCGGAAACAAGCGTTGGTGGCGACGGCGGCAGCGACATTGACGATGAGGTTGCCGCGGCCCGGACAGTTGGCGACGTCGGCCATGGCGGTGGTGGCCCTTCCTCCTAGATTTTACCCTGCAAAATTCGCGGTGCCTCATGGAGGCGTGAGACCTTGAAGACATTCAGTGCCCGTAATAATTGCTTGAATTTTCTTTGAATTTCGTGATTTCCTTCGGTGCCTTGTTTCCTTCCCATTTGCTTTTGGGCTCTACGTCGACGGGGCCCAATCCCGCGCATACCTCGACCGCCGTTGGAGCGTCCGGATCACCAGGACGAGACCAAGGGGCGAGGGGCTACGTAACCAGTGAGGCCCTTGAGTCGCGATGCTCAGGGGTCCCCCTTGATGCGCAAGCAGCACTCACGTAGGAAACATGGCGATGCCAGGGTAGGTTTGGGGCGCCTTAGTGCTCTGCGTCGACAGGGTCCAATCCCGCGCATACCTCTACCGCCGTTGGGATGTCCGGATCGCCAGGACGAAACCAAGGGGCAAGGGGCTACGTGATCAGTGAGGCCCTGAGTCGCGATGCTCAGGGGTCCCCCTTGATGCGCAAGCAGCGCCCGTGAGGTGAATTCGTACCTTTTCTCACCAGCTTTAACCAGGGAGGGACGCGAGAAGACCAGGTGCCAGAACCTGGTGAGGTGGCTCACGAGAGGTCTGTCCTGAGCGTAGCCCCCGGCCAGCCCCCTCGCGCGTGCATCCCAGGGGAATGTTGCATGACGGGGTTGTGCGAAGAGCCGGGAGGCCATCCTGAGGTTGGTGCAACCGCTAGGGCGCCCTTAGTTGTTTATCCCCCAGCGCGGAGCATGGGGCTTCCACTGGGAGTGGGCATAGCCGCTGAGCGACAGTGTCGTCCGCCAGCGCGGAGCATGGGGCTTCCACTTGGGCGTGGGAATGGAGCTCTGTGATAGAGTCTCCGGGCGTGTACAACCCATTAAGTTCGCACTCATGGCTTGCACGGCTGAACTGGGAGGTGCATCTGGGCACCCGTGAGCTAGCGTGGGACTCACGAGGTCCTACCTCAAAGGCGGGTTGCGCCTGAATTTTTATAGCGCGAGGCGCGCTTGCAGAACCTGTGGGGTGTGGGTGACCTGCGCCGAATGAATCTCCGGAGGCCATCACATGAGAAGGCCAAACACCAACGGCTCCAGGAGGTGACGTGTGCGGGGCCAGGCCGCCAGACAGAGCTCGACCGTTGGGTTTATCGACGCTGCAGGGATGGACTCGAGCACAGATGCCGTGCCCAGTCTTCTCATGCGACAAACCCAAGGAAAGACACCCAGCGCGCGGCTCCCGTGATGGCGAAGCGCCGAACATTGGTTATTGGAACCGGGCCATGCGCCCTGACTCACCCACACTCGATTAGCTCACGCGAGGACAAGCACCAAGGGCCTCGGCGAGGTGACGTACACGGGGCTGGCCCGCGAGACAGAGCTCAGCCACTTGGATTTATCAACGCTGCAGGGACGGACCCGAGCACAAACGTCGTGCGAGCCCTTAATCATGAGGCGGTCGAAGGCGGGGTTGTAAGGCGCGGCGACATTCGTGGTGACGAAGCACCGGGTAGGCAGTTAGAGTACTTAGGAAATTCATTAAATGCAGAATCAGTCTGGTGCATGCGCAAAACGGTACAGCTGCGGGGACGGGCCCTAGCAGCTCGAGGATGGTGCAGCCCGAGCGGCGCCCTTAATTGAACAAACCAAAAGTCACCTGGCATCGGCGCCGTGAAGCATCGGGGTAGTCGTCGAAGCTGGGTCTTCACGGGCTTGAGTGCTCCGGAGGCTCGGGGGGCCTGCGAGGGTCTGGAATCTCCAAGAGGTCCTCGCGGCGTCGGGCCTCATGAGACGCGAGGGCGGTCTGCATGAGGCGCTGGTAAGTAGCACCCGCGTTCATGAGGCCGAAGGGCATGCGGACGTAGCTGCAGGGGAAGCCCCCACTTCGTCTGACACGCGATGGCCAGAAGAGCTCCTACGACGAAGCCCTGTTGAGGTCCGGGAAGTTGACGCAGATGTGTAGCTTGCCGTCTGGGACGGCTGCCGCGCTGGGTGGCGCTGCGCGGTGCTCGCCGCGCAGGGCTTGTACCTCGTGAAGCTCCGTGACCGCGTTGGTGATGAACTCTCTTGCGCCTGGCGCCTCGTGCCTTGCTTCTTGCTTGTGGGGGCGCACGTCGAAGCACGCCTCCGAGTGGTGCCCGAGCACCTCCCCCGTCGCGCCGGTCAGGTCTGTAACTTTCTAGATGGAAGCCCCCGAGCCTGTCCTGAGGGAGGCGCCAGGCGCGCCTTCCTATGCGAGAGGGAGATGCGCCCTAGCGGCGGACGCCGAACCTGTGGCGCCAGCGGTGGAGGTCCCAGCCCCCTGGCGGCTTTTTGGGAGGAGCTGCTTCTACTTCTTGCGGGTGTCCTTAGGAGGCAGGACGCCGCCCTCGTCGCTAGAGTCTTCTGCCGCCGCGGCCTGCTAGGCGTGCTCGAGGGAGCAGACTGCATCCTTCTTGTCGCAGGCGACCGTGATGACGCCGCTGCACCCTGGCATCTTGAGGACGTTGTAGCCATTGTGTACTGCAGCCATGAACTTGGTGAGGGTGGGCTACCCAAGGATGGCATTGTATGGGAGGCCGATGTGAGCAACGTTGAAGTCGATGAGCTCAGTGCGGTAGTTGTCGCGCCTTCCGAAGGTGACCGGGAGGCGCACCTGCCCCAGCGGCATGGTAGTGCCGTCAGTCACTCCTGAGAAGGGCTTCGTCGGAATGAGCCGGTCGTAGGGCACCTGGAGTGTCTCGAAGGTCTCGACAGAGAGAACATTGAGCCCTGCGCCACCGTCGATGAGGGTCTTGGTGACGAGGACGTTGCTGATGATGGGTGAGCATAGCAGAGGGAGCGCGCCCGAGGTGGCTGAGCACTTGAGTTGGTCCTTGGAATCGAAGGTGATAGCCCACTTTGACCACTTGAGGGGACGCGTGGCCTCAAGCTTCGGGAGGGCGGCGTTCACCTCACGAGAGAACTGCTTGAAGATGCGGTGTGAGGCTGGTGCTTGAACCCCGCCCAGGATGCAGGCGACCACGCGGGGCTCCTAGAAGCCCCCAGCCCCATCGTCCCGCCGGTCGTCTTTGTTCCTCCTTGGTGGCGGCGGCAGTGGAGGGAGGCCAGCCCTATCCCGAGGACGGGCCTCCCGAGGCTCGTCGTGCCAGGGTCCATCACGAGGTTCACCACGCCAGTGGTCATTGCGAGGCTGGTCGCGCCAGTCCTGTCGTGAGTCGTGGTTGTCCCGACGGCCTCCACTGCGGCCTCCTCCACGGCCGTAGCCACGGCCACCGCGCTCAGGGCAGCGACCGAGGCGCTCGTCGCGGAGCTTCCTGAGCTCTTGGCAGTCGCTGGTGCTGTGGGTGTTGGTGTAGTGGAAGACGCAAAACGGGCGGTTGCTCTTGAGGGGTTCTTCCTGGTCTCGACCGCGCTTTGCCTTGGGCTCGGCGGCTAGAACGGTGGGGTTCTTGCTTTTCACCTCCTTGGACTTGGCCTTCTTGTCCTCGTGGTCTGCCTCCGGAAGCTCGCGGAGGGAGAGTCGACCCGCCTTGGCCTTCGCGCACTTGTTCGCCAGGTTGAACATCTCCAGAGCAGAGCATAGGTCGTCGTGGATGGCGAGCTCCTCTCTCATCCTGAGGTCCCTGACGCCCTCGGTGAACGCCGAGATGATGGCCTCGTCTGATGCCTTCGGAATCTTGAGGCGGACGCTCGTGAAGCGTCGTATGTACTTGTGCAGAGTCTCCCCCTCCTGCTGATTCACGCGCCGTAGGTCGCTCACCGCCGGCGGGCGGTCCCGGCTGCCCTGGAAGTTGGCGGTGAAACGCTCACGAAGTTCGTCCCAGGAGGATATCGATTCCTTCAAGAGATTGAGGAGCCAGGAACGTGCGCCATCCTTCAGAGCCATAAGGAACCAATTCACCATGACCTTATCTCCGCCGCCTGCCACCTCGATGCTCAGCGCGTAGAGCTAGAGGAACTCTGCTGGGTCGGCGGTGCCGTCGTAGCGCGGAGGGAGGTCCGGCTTGAACTTGCTGGGCCAAACGACGCGGTGAAGCTCCGAGGTGAAGGCATGGCAGGCCGCTTCGCTTTCAGGCACAGCGTGGACGGGAGGAGCCTGGCCTTGACGTTCGCCTGCTGCAACCTCCAGCGACACTCGGTCTTGATGCTGGCGCTGTCGCGGACGGAGCGCACGCGCGTCACCTTGCGGCCGCGGCACCACCTGGCAGCTCACCTCGTCTCGAGCGCACAGCGCATGGCTGGTCGCAGGGGCGTGCTTCGCGCCTGGGCTCGAGGTCGGCGCTTTGCAAGGACGGAGGAGGAGGAGGCGCGCCGTGGTCCACGTCGCCCGCCTGGAAGGGCTGGGGATGAAGCGAGTGGGAGGGTGCCGGGGCTTCGTCGGCGGCGTCGATGAGCTCGGCGATGCGGCCAAGCCACTCTTCGTTGCGGTCGTTGGTGGGGTGGTAGCGCTGCAGTTCGCGCACCATGAGCAGCGCAGTCGATGCGTTCGCCGGTCCGTGGCGGGAATGGGAGGACGACGCCGTGACCGGAACGGGGGACGGAGTGGCGGTGTACCCGTCGCGCTGCACGGAGGGTGGCAGCAATGAGTCCTGCTGCTCTTGAGCAGCTGGGCTGGTGGCAGCATTGGCTGCCGGAGAGATGGAACGGCGCAGGGCGCCGCGGCCCACGGGCGCCGTCTGGGCAACGCGAGCGGCCCGGCGCTCAGCACGAACTCGGTGGGCGTCAACCATGGGAGCGACAGAGTCGACACGAGGTGAAACCGGAGGAAGATTTCGACACCCCCCTACCTGCCGTGCCAAATGTTGGAATCGGGGCTCCGCAAAACCCAACAAGGTTCGAACACTGGGGCGTGTGCAAAGATCTCAACCAGCTCAAGGTCTCAACTTGTCACCCTACGGCCTAGCTACGTCGAATAAGTGTGAGCGAGGAAGGAGATGGACTCAGAGATTTACCTAGGTTCGGGCCACCTTGCGGTGTAAAACCCTACTCCTGCTTTGTGGTGGATTGGCCTCTCGAGGAGGCTGTGGATGAACTAGTACAGTGGTTGGGTGGCCTCATGAGGGCTCTTGCTGGTGATGAACTCGACCCGATTCGTCCTGCTTCTATGGTGGGAGCTCGTCCCTATTTATAGGGGCCACGGTCCTCTTCCCCCGCCGAACAGGCGGGAAGGGATCCCACAACAGCCAAATTTGAAAGGGGACAAGTAGTACACCCTATCCTGACTAAAGGTGGTCTTCGCCTGCAAAGCTTCCATGTGTGACGCAGCGGTGGGCTCGGCGATGACATCCGTCCTGCCGAGCTCGTGGTCTCGGTCCTCTTGCATCGGGAAGGAAACCTTTGGGGGGTTGCTTGGGAACCCGCGTACGTCCTTGTCTCCTTTGCACCAAAGAGGAAACTGTCCTCCCTCTGCGCCCGCTGGCGCCCGCCTTGCTTGGTCGTCAGAACCCACGTCACCCCGGCCTCACGAGGCGGGGTACTTGCGTAGGAATCTCCGCTCCTCAGGAGGCGACCTGAAGGGGTACCGCTCCTCCGGAGGTCTTGGCGCTGTCCTCCTCGCAAGGCGGGGGCTCTCGCGAGGGCCTTGACTTGAGTGGCTCTTCGTAGGGCCGTACCGGGCCATTGTGGTGGGCCACGCGCTGGGCCGCAGGCAGGCAGGTCTGGGTACCCCCGTTCCCAGAACGCCGACAGTCAGCGTTGCTAGCATCCAACATTGCCAGAAATAACATTTTGGATTCCCTTGAGCTCTATGTTTGAGAAACAAATGACTAACGGTGGCATAAGTGCAGCTAGAAACCGAAGATCACAAGGGATTGCAGCCAACTTTTTTATGTTTTCTCGCTGTTTTTATTTTTGGTTTCTTTTGTTTTCTGCTGCAAAATATGACATCCCTTCCACCATGCACGGGTGCAAATATAAAGACATCTTCGGTATCAGCCGTGCCGCGCCTCTTTGGCGCTATTTTACGATCTAGACGGGATGGTGGAATTTTGATACACACTTCTGGAAGTCCACGATCCTTCTATGCTGCTCCTGAGTATGCTTGTTGACAGATAAATGAAGTGATTTAGTTCTTTGGGTTCCACCATAGTTAAGAAAGATGAAATTTAGTGGACAAAAGGGCATGAGGGGTGATATGTCTCCAACGTCTCTATAATATTTGATTGTTACATGCAATTATGTTATCTCTTTTATACGTTTTATATGTTATTTTATATTATTTTTATGGACTAACCTATTAATTTAGTGGCCAGTGGCAGTTCCAAGTTTTTGCATGTTTTTTGTTTCGTAGAAAAACCATGCCTACAGAAGTCTAAACACGATGAAACTTTTTGACTATTTTTTAACAATAAGAGCATCTACAACCAGACCCCTCAAACCCGTCTCAAACGCCCGAGGAGGCCGCCCGGTCATAGACCGATCACGAAAATGCGACCCACAAGGGCCTCTCAAACCGGCCTCAAATGCCCGTGCTGACTGGCACCCCCCATATCCAGCCCAAATATGAGGCGGATATGGGGGAGCCTGGGCATGCCTGGGCAAGCCCGCCACGTCGGCCTGGCAGCGTGGCCCCACGCGGACTCACCCGAAAACTCGTCGGTCCGACGGACGTCTCGAACGTCGCCACGGTGTGAACGCCACGTGGCGTCGCTCCGGCTCGCCGCCCGAGGCCATAGCCGGCTATTTAAGCCGGACGATGTCCCCCAGCCCTAGCACATCCACACCCTACCTCCCTCCGCTGCCAACCGAGCCCATCCTCCTCCTCTCCCCCGCTCTCCGATGTCAGTATGGTCCGGCGTAAGATCACCACCTACGCTCAGCTCACGCCGAAGCGCCGGATGCAGATCGAGGCGAAGATCCAGGCTCGGCGCGCCGCCTGCATCGCTGCGGGTCTTCCTCCGGACTCGCCGGAAACGGAGGAGGATGAGGAGCAGCAGCAGCCGGAGGTGAGGGAGGAGGACGAGCCGGAGATCCATGCTCCAGGCTTGAACATGGCGGAGGTGGAGGCGGAGGCGGAGTTCGCCGTCGCCTAAGCCGATGAGATGGCAGAGCAGCCGGCCATCCTGGATTCCATCCGGGAAGAGGCCGAGGTGGAGGCCAACCGCCAGCTCATCGGGCAGATGCATGCGCAGGCGGACGCCCTCTTCGACGAGCTCTAGGCAGAGATAGCGACGGAGGAAGCCGCAACGGAGCAGCCAGAGGGGGCTGCAGCGGAGGCGCCGGAGGGGGCGGAGTTGCGGCTGCCGCTCATTTATCCGTCGGAGGGCACGGAGATCGTCGAAATCTCCGACGAGGAGTAGATAGCTTGTACGTAATACGTAGTTTTATATATTTGCATGCTTTGTATGGATTTGAGGTCTCTAATATGAGATGTCCGGATGAAGATCTGTTATTTTGAGGCGTGCCCGGTCACTCCCCGCGGACGTGGCCGGACGTGTCCGCGGGCTTTTGAGGGGTCATTTTTGCAAGTCGGGCATGTCCGCGGGCATTTGAGGGGTCATTTTTGCAAGTCGGGCACGTCCGCGGGCGTTTGAGGGGTTATTTTTGCAAGTTCCGGCTATAGATGCTCTAAGAGACCCCAAAAGTTTCAGGGGGACAAGAAGACCCACGAGGGCTCCACAAGCCAGGGGCGCGGCGAGGGGGTGCCTACGCCGACCTGACTTGTGGGTTCCTTGTAGCTCCGTTTACCCTAATTTCTGGCCTATAAATTCTAACATATTCAGAAACCCTCGAGAGAAGACCGGAAACAATTTTATCGCCACCGAAAGCCTCTATTTTGCCTTGATCCCATCTAAAGCCTTTTTCCGATACTCCGCGGGAGGGGAAAACAACGACCAATAGTTTTAGCACATCGTAACAACATGCCGTAATTCTAGCGATGAACAGGATGTGGGACGTGGGTGGAACTTTTCGTCCTCTCAAGGCGTGGTTCACCGGTGTAATTGCAAAAGGTCTTTTGGCCATGGGTTAGACTAATCCAAACAGTTATATGTTTTAAGTGGTCCTGATTGTGTGTGTGTGTGGGGGGGGGGGGGTTAGGGCTCTGTGTACGTGAAGTTGGATGTACCTAAAAAAGAAAATGTTTGCTCTTTGTTTCTTTGAGAAACGTGCTTGCTCTTTTTTCTTGAGTAACATGTTTACTCTTTTGCCACTAGTAGAGATGTAGAGATGAGTGCGAGTTCTTTTTTTGAGACAACCTTGCCAAGCTTTATTCAGAAACAAGAATGTTTACAGGTACAAAATGCAACTCCCCCAGTGGCCCAACCACACGTGGCGTTCAAAGCCGAGTGTCAAAACGTGCTTAGTAAGATTGAGCCTCGTAATTCAAGCTCCTAAACTCATGAACTATGTTACAAGAATTAAAGTAACGAGAACGGTCTATTATTTCATGTATTATAGCTCCATTCTCCGTCGCCGATTTCTTCTCTATGTCACCCACCACTGTCTTGCAATCTGATGCAATATGTATCTGGTTGACATACACGTCCTCTGCCAAAGCTTGTCCTTCTCGTATTGCAAGAGCCTCAAGCGTTGCAGCCTTAGAGACATGCCTGAACTTGATCACCAAAGCCCCCAGATAATTACTGAACTAGTCACGACATATAGCAGCGGATACACCAAAGGTTCCATCACCTGAGACTGCCGCATCCACGTTTAGTTTTGCATGGCCCTCTAGCGGAGGCTGCCATGCTGCCGGCCGAATCACCGCGCTCCTGCGGTTCACTGCATGCGTTTCTTCAGCCAACTGGAGGTCTCTAAGATATGTGATGACAAAAGCATTAATTGAGAAAGGACTTTCATAAATTTCTTCATGTATAAACCGTCTTCTCGCTCGCCATACCGCCCATAATGTCACCACCACACGGGTAAATTCAGCATGAGATAGTGTATCATGCAATGTAGAGAGCCAGACCCATGCATTCATGGACAAAATCTCAACCATAGTCTCTATTGTTTCTTCCGAGCAAAGGGACCAGCCGCTGCTTGCTATCACGCAGTCTATGAGGGCATGTTTCCAGCTATCTTGTGATGCGCATAATGCACAAATCTTCATAGTGGACATGTTGCGGTGGTGGAGTAGATCAACTGTTGGTGTTGTTTCACGGCACAGTCTCCACAGGAACACTTTTATCTTCGAAGGAAATTTCATCTTCCAAAGTGATGTCCACACCCCTTCATCCCTGGAGTCATTCCTTTGACCCCCAACTAGCTGCAGTAAACCTTCGTTCCTTATCTTCGTCCCGAGCAAAAGTTTATAGGTTGATCTCACTAAAAAATGCCCCTTTCATCCTCTCCCCAGGCCCAAAAGTCAGCAACTCTCCTCGTGCATAACGAGATCTTGAGAATGCTGTCAGCATCCAGAGGTATAAACACTGCTCGAACCCTTTCCTCTCGCCAAGAGGTAGACAAGCTATCAATCAGCTCTGAAACCCAAGTCGGCTTATCCGACACAAGAGATGCTATTGGCCTCATCATCCCCGACCTTGGTATCCAATTATGATCCCAAATTTTTGTTTCTTCTCCTGTCCCAATTCACCTAATAAGTCCTTGTGATAGGGCTTCTCTTCCATCAATGACCGCTCTCCATATTTGCAATGGATTGTCTCCTAATTGAGCCTCCAGGAAAGAAGAGGTTGGATAGTACTTCGCTCGCAATATCCTGGAGCTCAATGCCATTGGGTCTTGTAATATTCTCTAGGCTTGTCTAGACAGGAGTGACAAGTTAAAAATCTCAATGTCTCTAAAGCCAAGTGCTCCCAAGTTTTTAGGCTTAGTGCACACATCCCATGACATCCAGCAAGGTTTTCTATTCCCCCTTTTGCTGCCCCACCAAAACTGTCGTATCATTTAAGTTATACTTTCACAAATACCTCTTGGTAATCTGAAACAAGACATAGAATATACCGGAATGACTTGAGCAACTGACTTAATTAGCACCTCTTTACCTCCATATGATACCAACTTCTCCATCCATCCCTTTGATTTTTTCCCGTACTCTATCCTTCAAATATTCGAATATCCCATTCCTAGAGTGACCTACATCCGTAGGCATGCCTAGGTATCTGTCGCTCAACTGCTCATCATGTACTTGAAGGGCTCCCTTAATGCTATCCCGAATCACTTGAGGACACCCCATATTGAAAATATGGATGATTTATCATTATTCACTCTTTGCCCCGATGCATTGCAATAGGTCTCTAGCAGGTTTGAAACAACCCCTGCCCCCTCATTACTAGCCTTGAATAGCAGCAGGCAATCATCAACAAAGAGAAAATGGTTGACAACTGGTGCTGTCGGCGCCACCTGAACTCCCACAAAAGCTGACGATTGAGGAACGGATTTTAAAAGGCACGAAAGGCCCTCCGCTACTATCAAGAAGAGATAAGGGGAGATCGGATCTCCCTGTCGTATACCCCTCGTGGGTCTGAATTGCTGCAATTGTTCTCCATTAAACAAAACTGAGAATGACACCGAAGTGTTCATGTTCATGACCACCCTGATCCATTGCTGATCAAAGCCCAACTTGGCCATTATTGCTCCGAGATAGTCCCATTCAAGTCTGTCATAAGCCTTCATCATATCAAGTTTCAAAGCACAATGACTATTGCTCTTTGCCTTGCTCCTCTTCATAAAATGTAGACACTCATAAGCTGTAATGATATTATCTGTGATTATTCTGTCAGGAACAAATGCTGACTTTTCTTCTGAAATTATATCTTGCAAAATTTGCTTTAATCTGTTCGCAATCACCTTTGAAGCAATCTTGTACAACACATTACACAAGCTGATTGGTCTGAATTGAGAAAGCAAGGATGGGTTCATTACCTTAGGAATTAAAACCAAAAACATATCATTGATACACTCCAGACTATCTTCTCCTCTGACGATTCGAAGGACAACTTTGTTCCCTCTTGTCCACATACCTCCCAATGCCGCTGATAAAAGTGTGTTGGAAAACCGTCTGGGCCTGGAGATTTAGTGGGAAACATCTGAAACAACGCTGTTTTGACCTCCTCCTCAGTGTATTCAACACATAAAGCATCATTCATCCCAACAGAAATGTTTTAGGAACATGATCCAACATGGCATTTAAATTGGTCACCCCCTCCGAAGTATATAGGTTTTTATAAAAATTAGTGACCATCTCCTTGAGTTCGGCCGGATCATCCACCTTAATCCCCACAGAATTCATCAAGGCTTTTATCATATTCTTCTTGCGTCTCATGCTTGCTCTCATGTGAAAAAACTTCTTATTTTTGTCTCCATCCGTCAACCTTTCTATGCGTGATCTTTGTCTCCACAAGAGTTCCTCTCTATGATAGAGTTCGACCAGCCTCTCATTCATTTTCCTCTCTGAGTGGTTAGGTCTCGTACGGGTTGGATCACTACATATCTCCTCTAGTTTCTTTTTCAGGGTCTTCATCTCCCTTCTCACCGACCCAAAAGTTCTCCTATCCCAGCGCTGCAAACTATTAGATAGGTCCATCGTCCTCTCACCTGCCTCAGTCGTAGACCACGATGACAAGATTGTATCTTTCAATTTTTCATGTGTTTCCTAGGCCACTTCATAACGGAAAATTCTGCCACCACCTTGCCTCAAGTCACCCCCTGTGTGCAACTCCAGATGGATCGGTCCATGATCCGAGGTGGCCGCGTTAAAATGAGTTAGACTTGCGAAAGGGAACAGAGAGCACCAATCCGTAGATACAAGAGCTCGATCAAGCCTTACCCTAGTAAAAGTGCCCCCTGCTACCTTCTTCTCGAATGTCCAGAAACGACCCTTGAAGCCAGTGTCCACCAGCATGCAGGTGTCAATAGTATCACGAAAGCCTTGAATTTGGGCATTGCTACGTTGGCCAATACCCTCCTGTTCATTTGGACGTAAAACCTCATTGAAGTCCCCTATACAAAGCCAAGGGAAAGAACTTGAATCTACTATGTTTTTTATTGTGTTCCAAGTATGATGTGTAAGGTGAGTTTGGGCTTCCACGTACACCACTTGAAGTCTCCAAGGATCAAAGCCCGTTTCCATAACACCACAGTCCAAATGATAATCAAAGTAGCCCAAAATCTCAATATCCAAATAATTATTCCAAAATTAACCAATACCTCCACTTCTACCGACACTGCTTACAGCATAACATTTATCATAACCAAGAGTACTAGCCAAATTCTCTACTCTTACTTTGTCAATTTGTGTCTCAACTATACAAAGCAAAGTAGGGGAAAATTTCTTCGCGATCTCGCGAAGCTCGCGAATTGTCGAGGCATTGCTCACACCCCGACAATTTCAACTGATAATACTCATTGCTCCCGACGGTACTCCTCGGAGGAGCCCGCCGATATAACTTTTTTTGCCTTATCTCCCTTGCCTGCTTCCTCATCTTCCAACTGATCCAATCCCTTCTTTGACCTTTTGTTAGATTTCATGGGTGAAAAATAGACCGGACGCATCGGAGGAATGCCCAAAGGTGTATTCTCAGCTAGGGCTAAGATGCCCCCATCACCTTTTGCAGGAAAACCCTGGGTGCTAGTAGCTAGTACCAGCGTGTTGTCCATAGAGTTCCTTTTGTTGTTGGCTCTGTTCGCCGCCGCAGCAGACCCATCTCCAGATTCCACATTCCCCTCCCGAATATCATCTCCATCGGGCACTTCTCCATCCGAGTCAGGGCCTATATTTCTTGCTGGTTCCCCTCTTCCTTGGGCTGTGTCACGCCCTCTACCTCTTGCTCCGCCTCTCCCATGGCCTCCTTGGAAGAAAGACCTCCCGTCATTGGGCTGTGAGTAAGAAGCCTCTCTGCGCTTAGCAATCATCCAGCTCCCCCACTTCTTGTCAGTCTTCTTCCATATCCCATTGCCGCACTCCTCGAACCCATGTCCCATGAGACCAATAGCATTCGTCTCCCCTCCCCCTCCACTGTAAGAGGAGCAAATCTTGTCAAAGGTTTTGCTGTGAGAACACAAACCCTAACCCTGACATAATCACCTTCATAGTACAGAGTAGGTCGGAGCTGAACCTCCCTAACCTTGCGAATTTTGCATGCTAACTCATCCACCACCTCTGGCTGGTGGTATAGATTGAGAACTTTGTGAATCTGCGCTCATACATACAGGCCATCAAGCGCGTATTCCTCCGGATCCGTTGTCCCGTCGTAGTCCTCGATGACCACCGCATAGTTACGGAAGAGCCAAGGGCCACCATGAACTACTTTCTTCCAATATCCCAAACAAAACATCTGGAATATGAACCTATTCGCTCCCGCCTCTCTAAACTTGGGCGTTTGCGCTAGTCCTCAGAAAAACTTCATGGTATCAAAGAAAGACGACAAACTGAAAGGCCGATCCGTGTTGACCCTCGCGATCGCCAGCCATCGGGCTTCCTCTTTGAATTACTGGGCCCGTTCCTTCCCGACGACCACATCGTCCAGTTCTTCATCCAAAAGCTCCATGTTCTTGAGCATACCCTCAAGATCCTCCTCCTACTTACGCCCCGATCGTGACGACGAGCCCATCGCTGCCGCCATTAGGAACTACCGATAGATCACCAGGGTATCCCTTGTCGTGCTAGTAAGCAGCGGCTTGGTTACGCCCCCAGAATTGCAAATCTTCCCGCTGACAGATAAGATTGCCAGTGGAGGTAGGGAAACCCTAAACGAGAGGGTAGTTTTTTTTCCAAAACCTATGAGTGCGAGGGGGTAAGGCCACCGTGTCCGTTTCAGACAAAGCCCGATCAATGCAATGGCAACCAGAGGCACATATGGCCAACAACTTGGCTCAGGACGCATGTGATAGTGCAGCAGGAGCGTACAAACAGGCTTGCCATTGCGGATGCAGCAACCGAGAAGTTGAGGACTTGAGCACATACAAATGGCCATTGCCAAGAAAGGAATTAGTAAAATATATCCAGATGATATTGCATCCTTGGTCGTGGTTTGGGTCAAAACCCACGTAGCCAACAGGAGACTAGCGAGACACGCATTACACACATGCATGCTTGGACGAATGATATCGCAGGAGAGATGTGCATCGAGAGTCTGGCCCAGTTCATCACGCTTTGAGAGATTCTCATCGAGGTGTAGGTAGACCCGGAGTCTGAGGACATGCCGATCTGGGCTTGGAACGCGGAAGGAGTTTACACGGCATCCTCAACTTATAAGATGCTCTGTGAAGGCGGCATCAGATTCCATCCATACACAACATTTGGAAGAGTTGGGCCCCTCTGGCGTGTAGGATATTCATGTGGCTGGCAGTACAATACCGTCTGTGGACATCGGATAGGAGGACTAGATATGGGCTATAAGAGCATACCTCACCTTGCTACTTGTGCGATCAAGAAGAGGACACGATTGGCCATATCTTGCTACAATGTGTATTTGCGAGGCAAGTGTGGTTCCTTTGATTCTTTAGGATGGATCTGGACGTGCAGCTGTGCCCAACACCACAGGTAAGACTGGTGGAGTGGTGGTCGGTGACTAGGAAGCGAATCTCCAAGTGCACCCGCAAATGCTTTGACACACTAGTTATGCTAATTTGCTGGAGCTTGTGGAAGCAAAGGAATGGCATAGTTTTTGACAGGAGTGTTGTTCTGAACGAATGGGGTACGGTGGACCTCATCTTCGAGGACCTCAGGAACTGGAAAATGGCTGGAGCATCCGGAGTGATACATATGATTGAGTAGTAGCGTTGTGTGAGTGGGAGTGGAGGCTAGGTTAGGATCGACTTGTGATGCCTAACTAGCAAATCTGTAACTTTTTGTACATATCTTATGCCTTTTATAAAGCTATGGTACTTCATTGGCGTACCCTTGAAAAAAAGATATCCAGATGATATTTATCCTTCTGATTTGAGCTGATTGTATAATCAAACTATTGATTATGAAAACATTTAGTAAAACAGATTCAGATGAATTTATCCTTTTGATTTGACCTCATTGTAAAATCAAACATTTGACTCTTTGATATACTGCATTACCATCTATCCTCACAGCTACTTTACCATGTCGTATACATGCAAGCGATTGAGGTCTGCAGTAATACTTCGTTCTCATGTTGCCTCCACAGAGTTTTGGGATTTTTCTCACCCGCGTGTGAGGAATGAGAGGTTGATTGTTTTTATCTTCATATATTAAGTTATTTAAAAAATGAAATATCTTGTAAATTGGTCGTCCAAATTAAAAATAATTTTCACTGTTGCATTCTTTACTTCGAGATATTTAATATCAGATCCCATATTGATAAGTTTCGCAACCTGTTTTCAAACGAGTTATGTGCTCCAAAGTTAACTAATCAGTGCTCTCAAACTATACTAGCTTATGCTCCTGAATGAACTAACATGTGCTACCGCAAGGTTGAAGTATAATTGTACCAACCCGTCCTCCCAAGTGTAGTAACATGTATTTCCAAAATGTACTAACTTTGTGCTCCCTAAGTAGCTAACATGTGCTCCCGCGGGTGAAGCACACATGTGCTCCACGGGAAAGCACACACGTGCTCCTGCGCGTAGAAACGCCAACCCCCCTCCCCCACCAGCACCACCAAAACCCAAAAGATTGAGAAATCGAAAAAAAGAAACCCCGAAAACTGGTAAAAAAAACTCAGAATCAGTTAAAACCACACCCGCGCAATCTAGCTTGCTTTGCTCTCACGTTTTCTACGTGTCACTACCCCACTCACCCTCCTATGGCCCATGTGTCCCCACCCCAGCTACTTGTGTGTAACCAGACTGAGGGTGCCTCCACCTAGTTGCTCCCCCTATTCAAATAGACGAGATGAAGCACATGAGTCGCTTCATGGGCCCACATCCCAGCGATTATGGACATCACGTGTCATGGGTTACCGGCTCCAAGTGATTTTCTTTATGTTTGGGTTGCTCTTGTTTTCTTTTACTTTTTTTTTCTCCTAATGCAAGAGTATTTCTAATGCGAATAATGTTTAAATTACATAATATTTTTAAATTTTAGTTACCGTGTTATAATTAAACAAACACTTCTAAAAAACCGTGTGTGAGCGCTTTTCAAAAATCATAAACATTGGATGAACCTTTTTTTCTTTCTAAATTGCGTTATTTCCTGTAAATGTTTATCATGTATTTTAAAAAGTTCAGCATGAATTTGAAAAATGTTCATTGGTTTTGAAACATGTGGGCAACGTATATGGAAAATGTTAAACAAACAAAACTCGTATTAAAATGTATGTTCACCGTGTATTTATCAGATTTTTTTATTAACATACGTATTCTTTGAAATAGCTTTGCATTTTAGGAAAAATATTCATCGTGTATTAAAAATGTATTCATCGATATTGAAATTTTTTACCATGTTTAAAAGTGTTAAGCATGTATTTTATAAAATGTAACCACATGTCGAAAAATGCTCACAGATTAAAAAAAGTGTGTGCACTTTAAAAAGGTTCATAGAAACCTTGTCTAAATTGAAAAACGTTTGTGCAAATGTTCAAGAATTTAAGATCATCAAATGAAAAAACTAATCATTCAAAAATGATCACAATTTTACAATTATTCTTGAAATAGAAATGGTTAAAGAAAGAGAAAAGAAAAAAACTAGAAAATGGGGGAGTGGGAGTAACGAACAAGTATAAAAAACGGCAGAATAAAATAAACGAAATCACAAGGAACGTGATGAGAAAAGAAGAGTGAGTTCCACTCATTGGTTTTTGCTGAGGGGTCCAGTGCATCTCGCAGGTTGAAGGATAAAAATAGATAAAAATATTTTGGAGGAAAACTATTCAACGAAAGCGGCGGTATAAGACAGAGCTAAATCGGCCAAGCCCAACGAGCGACAAGTATGTATTACTGCGACTATTTGTCGCATCGGCGTCTATAGGCATCATCCTACTCTGGTACACCGTTTTTTTCTGTTCATAACCGTCCTCACCCCCATTTCCTATTTGGCGCCTTCAGTGCCTATTCAACAAACCAGCGCACGCCTTCCCGGCAACCTGCGCTTGACCCATTTAACCTTTTTTTCCTTTTTCAAACTTCAAAAAATATGCGTATATGGGATTCAATCTCTTGACCTCACGCTTCAAAACTAACAACGATAACCACCTGGGACACATTACCTCGGTGGCTACCTACTGTTTTTTCCTTCTTTGTTGTATGCAAACTTGTAACACGAAAAAGAGGACTCTAGTTTTTTCTTTTCTTTAAGTTTTCTCTGGCCGGTTTTCCACCTGTTTTTTATTTTAATTTATTTTTTATTTTTACTTTTTTTAATGCGTGAACTTTTTCAATTTCGTAAACTTTTATAAAAAAATGATGAACTTTAAAAAAATCGATGCACTGTTTTCAAATCGATCAACTTATTTAAAACATCGATCATTTTTTTTTCAAAACCAATGAACTTTTTCCAAAACCGATTTATTTCATAACCGACGAATTATTTTTGCAAATTTGTGAACTTTTTTCAAAATCAATGAACTTTACAAATGCATGAACCTTTTTTTCAAATTCGCCAACTTACTTCAAATTTTGTGTCCTTTTTCTAATTCTTATTTTTTTTTGCTAATTCATTAACTTTTCTCAAATTAGCGAACATTTGACATTTTTGTGAACTTTTCTCAATTTCTGTAAACCTATTTTTCAAATTAGTGAACTTTTTTTTCAGATTTGTTGTTGTTTTCACTAGTTTGAAGATTCTGTTTTCATATAAATTATGGTGGGTATATAAAAATTTATGTTAACTAAAGAAAGTGTCAAATAGTATAATTTCCCAATAGTGGACAACAAAATGAGCACGACCTAGTGGTTATTGGCTTCGACCATCCATGTTGTCACCCGTGGTGCGATTCCCGCTTCTCCCAAATTAAGGAGAGGAATAACATGTTCTTTTTTTCGCGTTTGTTGTGTTTCAGAGCAGGTTACTGGGCCCGCCTGCTACAAGTAGCGTGTGAGCGTCAGCAGCGCTAAGACCGGCGAAGAGGAGCTCTCTCCCCCACCCAAACACCCACTCACCCCGAGCCTATTACTCCTACAAATGATGGTAGAGTACACGCCCTCGTGGGCTCTCAGGGGTGACACACGCCATCCTATCTGCCCGGATTACGCGGCCGGACGGTCCATGATGGGTGGACCACGGCTGCGTGCCCGGGTCTACCATCATTGGGCGGCGTCAGGCGTGCTCGCGGGTGGGCACGTGCACTTGCTTCTGTGCGAAGACGTGCTCGTACCCGCCAAGCGGTGTCCGTGCCTTCCGTCGGGCTAGCCGAGTCGGCGGTCGCGACAGCCGGACGGATCGGCTCATGGTCGCACCACCGGCTGACACGTGGGTCCACTCGCGCCCGTGTGATCGCACCGTGCACACCCGTATGGTGCGACCAGTTTGGGTGTGGGTCGCACCAGGTGGGCGCACACTACGTTTGCGTGGCATCTTGGTCGCTTCACCGACATGCACAAGCCGGGTAGGTACCGCTGTGTACGTGTTGGGCGTGTGATTGCGACTGACCCAGCAGGTGATGGTGTCCTGAATTAGAGGGCACTCACCACGTCGTCTCCTGGCGAGGAGGGCTGGCCGAGGACCTCCGTGGCGATTAATTACTAGGCCTATTCAGGCAACTCATCACGTATACGAGGAAGAATCCACAAGATTGGCGCACAATATGAGGACTCTTGTAACACTTGTGCAGAAAAGGCTAGCTATGACGTGGAAAAAATGGTCTTGCTAGCGTGGACACCCGACGCCATCAATATAGCGCCACTATTAAAAAATACTGCTGGCTTTTCATCCGACACCAACAGTATACTACATATTGATGGCGTGCCATGTGGCCAACGCCAGCTATACATTTATCCTATCTTTGTCGTGCGTTGTTGTCCAGCGCCAGCCATTTTTTTATAATATAAAAATGCTACTTCGGAAACTAAATAATTCATCTAACAAGATACTCATAAACTTAAGAGTTTAAACTTCACAAACGGTACTGATCAACTAAACATACTCATAAACTTAAGAGTTTAAACTTCACAAAAGGTACTGATCAACTAAACATACTCATAAACTTACGAGTTTAAACTTCACAAAAGGCACAAGATACTCAAATAACTACTCTTCATCAAGGATTAGGTTTAGTTGGCGAATCTTCTTCCAATTGCTCTCTCCATCCTTTTTGAAATGAGCGACTTCGATCTTTAGCTCATTTCTCTCTACCGTGAGGAACTTTTTTCTCCTCCTTCAACTCTCCTCCATGAAGTTATCCCTCCCCTCCCTCAGTTTATTTGACTTACTGACTACATCAGCACTCTTGATGATTAGCTTATTCCTTTCATTCTTCACATCGGCATTCTATTCTTCAAGTTTTTGGATGAGCCACCGTGAATGCTCTAAGCGCTCCTTATTCCACTTGATCACATCGCACACCGATTCCTTGTTGCTTGTAGAACTGTTCCATATGTGCCGATTCAAATTATATACACAAGCAAATTAAAACTTGTAGTAGCAATTATAAATCAACAACTACCTAAACATAGCAAGATTGAGAGATATAAAACTTATGTATAAAAAATTGCAAGTTTGAAATAGCATAATTGTTTTGTCAACTACCTTTATTATAAAATTATCTTGCACTCACCTTTATCTTGTGTACATGTGTATCAACTACCTTTATCTTGTTTTGTATAATACCTTTATTCTAAAATTGTTTTGGCTGCAATGATCCACATGTGTATCAACTAAAAATGCCAACATGTGGCACTGACTTGGCACTGACTAAAATTATCTTGCACTAACCTTTATTCTAAAATTATCTTGCACCCACCTTTATTCTAAATGCACCCACACTCCCTCCATTTTGAGCAGCTCGAGCTCGATCGAAGCTGCCGCCGCCTGCACGAACTCCGACGAGTCCTCGACGATGCCACAATCGTCCCTAAGTCCAGCCATACCCTCCATCGGCATCCCCGCGCCACCCCGTGCCCGTCCGTGTCCTCAGCATAGCCCTGGTCCCATGGGAACGACCAAACCCTCGACTCCCGAGCCGCGCGTCGTCATCCCTGATGATTCCGGCGAGCCTCCGGCGAAATCATGGTAAGCATAGTGAACCATATCCCCTAGATCTCAGATTCTACACGTAGGATTAGATCAATTAATTCAATGAACCGTTTTTCCCTAACTCCCGAACATCTGTCGTTTAGAGCCTGCATCTGACACCTCTCAGCTAATCACAGCGTGCCATGTAGCCAACCTTATCCACAACGGGAAAATTAATTTAAATCAGAAATTGAATTAAATGGTAATTTTGCAGAAAAGCCCCTAGAACTAAAACACTCACAACTTTCTGCTGGGTAGTCCGAATTGAGTGAAACTTTTTGCAAACTAATCCTTATGAAATATGCTGTCACATAGAGCAATAAATTTAGAAATTGAATAATTTAAATTTCAAATTGAAACATAATTAATTTGAATTTGAATATTTCATAACTTGCAAAATATAATTTCATTTTTTTATTATTTTTTTGCAAATTGAAGCTAATTAAATGTACTTCCATATTAGCTACTGTAATCTAAATTTGAATAATTTAAAAAGTCATTGTTCCACCTAGGGATGTAAACGGATCGGATCAGATCGGATAATGCTTTTACCATATCCTTTATCATATTTTTTTGTCAGATTCGGAGCGGAGCGGATAATAACCGGATGCAGATTTGAATGCAGATTATATCGGACTACGGATTCTGACCGGATGAGGAGCGGATTCGGACCGGAAACGGACAAAAAATATCGGATGATACGTGCAAAGAGACATGATTTATTACTACTATGCAACAATATGAAAATATGTTTCCATCCAAGTGCATAACACTAGAAAGTGGTGTTATAAAGTAATAACTCACACAATATAGTAACAATATGTAGTACCGATAAATCCATACTGTTTTGTAGTCTATTAAGATGAAGCCTGCTCTACTCGACTACTTCAAATTAACTTGGTGTTCATACTTATACGTGACTGCATGCATGGAAGAAGGAACCACTACCAGTGTTCATACTTGTTTATACTCAGAATTCCTACGTGTATATGTAAGCAGACCACCGTCCAAACGCATCGCCGGTGTACATGTACGCAATCGCAGACTTTCGTCCGATGCGGCACCACCGGTGTACATGTACGCAATCGCAGACCTCCGTCCGATGCGGCACCGCCGGTGTACATGTACGCAATCACAGACCTCCGTCCGATGCGTCGCCGGCGTATATGTACGTACAATTACTATTTATATGTGGTGATTTTTATTAGTGGTCCACGTGGGCATTTGTGCTTCGCAATTGGGCTAAATTCATCGGATAATCCCATTTCACAACCTCGGATAATCTACAAAAATACCGGATAATCCATATCTGCCGGTTATTATCAATACCATATCCTCTACCATATCCGCAGGATATCCGGTTGATCAAAATCCGTATCCGCACCCATATCCGCCGGATTTGTGTAAGTGCATACCATATCCTTAAAAACGGATGCGGAAGCGGATTCGGAACGGAAATGATCCGTACCATTTACATCCCTAGTTCCACCATACAACCACATGATTGGACTAGTAGTTGCTTCACTACTATAAGGTGGATTGGGAAACACCAGTTATTGTTCCACCATACAACCACATGGTTGGACTAGTTAACTACTACTTAATTAATGAATCGATCTGGGTGGACTGGCTTTGATTGGGTCATCAGAGTGTAGTATTTTGTGAGGAATGCCACCCAGGTACCAGAGATTGTATGAGTTCAAAAGTTGAGTGGCTTCCATGTGTGAACTACTTCACAAGTAGTTCACAAGTGAAGTTCACATGGTCTGTCTTTCCGGAGAGGGTGACTACTTCCCAAAACTCTTGTCTTTATCTATCTAACTACTTCACAAGTGAAGTTTAGTAGCAGGAAGGTGTGATCGGGAATCATGGGTAAACAACACAAACCTCTGTAGAGTATATAAAAACTGAGCATGATTAGCCGTGTTCCCGGTTACGGACAACTTTGAGCAACTCAACTGAGAATTGTCAGCTTGATCTCCTTCAACTCTTCTTTTAAAATCAATGGGTTGAACCGACGGGGAGTTATGGCGCTGATCTCAGAGGACTGGGGTTTACGAGGGTCTCTAGAGAAAGGCTTGGGATGACCGGGGTTTACCGGGAGTCCACATGCTCAAACTGCTTGGAGTTAGGACCAGGGTTTACCGGGAGTTCCTCTAGATTATGACTGGGGTTTAACGGAAGTGTCACATGGCTATTAGAGTAGGCCACTGTTATAAAGATATGAAAAACCTATTTTGCGCAAAAGGAAAACCAGCCACACTACTTTGCATGCTTATGATCCAACAAGCTAATCCTGGTGAAGCTTGCCAATAAATCTAATGTATTGACCCTTGTGGCCGCAACATATCATGTTGCAGGTTACCATGTCCAAGGAAGGTTACAAAGTAGGGTTACGACACTCTACTCAACTCTTGCCTGTGAGTTGATGGACACCATAAGACTAGAATATTATTCCGCTGCATGATTGTATCATGAGCTAGCCATGAGCTAAGCAGGCGTGTATCGTAAAAGCAGCGGATCTTCGTTGTAAATACTATGATATGTGATGTATTTCTTGGTATTTCATCGTCGGCTGTGCATGACAGTATTGATCCAGAGACTGGCACAGTAAGCGCAGAGATTCGATGCCCTCTCACAGGACTGGGTCATGTCAGATGGTATCAAACCACATGATTGTCTATAGGATGTGACCCTAGGAATGGGAAAGCTCGTAGGACAAAACCTATTTTAAGGATTCCTTATATGTTCTCCTTTTATTCTTTTCTAATGCTCATATTTTCTAAACATAGATGACCACTTTCATGGAGCAGAAGAGCAGAGGCCAATGTTGATTATGTCCCTGAAGGGAGATGTGGATGTTCCAAGAGCACTAAAAGACATCATGCTAAGAATGGGAATGTATGGGGAAGCAGTGTACAAAGGATTTCCAGTTTGGCATGAAGGAAGGAACCGTTGGCTAGTGCAACTGCACATGTATGCCCAACCAGAGGATAGCCATGAGGCTAGAGGACTTCATGTGATCACCAACCCATCACTCTAAGCTACATTCTTCGACGCTGCAAGAGATGTTGCATGGGAAGCGATCAGGAAGGTAGGACTGAGACTCCAAGTTAGACTATACTGCACTCAAGAGCATGTCTATAAGATGGAGGATGATCTGAAAGCAGTCAAACCAGAACTTGCTAAGGAGAAGAACAAGAGTAAGTGCTACTTTGTGTAGATGTGTTGGGTTTTTCTCCGAAGAGGAAGGGATGGATGTAGTAACGTAGCAACAAGTATTCCCCTCAGTGAGAACCAAGGTTTATTGAACCAATAGGAGGATCATGCAAACTCCCGTCAATAGTACCTACACACACAGAACAAAATACTTGCACCCAACGTGGCCAAGAGGGTTGTCAATCCCCTTGTACTCGTTAATTGCACAGATCAAATCTGATAGTGGTAGATAGATAAATATATAACTAAAATAATATAAAAGGTAGATAATTATAACAAGGTAACAGGTTTTTAGTAAATATAACAGATAGACCCGGGGGCCATAGTTTTCACTAAAGTCATCTCTCTGAAGAACATAGCATATGGTGGGTAGACAAATTACTATTTGGCGATTGATAGAAAAGCACATAGTTATGACGTTATTCATGGCATGATCATGTATATAGGCATTACGTCCGTGACAACCAGACCTACTCCAGCCTGCATCTACTACTATTACTCCACCAATCGACCGCTATCCAGCATGCAACTATGGTATTAAGTTCATGACAAACAGATTAACGCTTTAAGCAAGATGACATAATTTAGACAATGTAAGCCAAGCAATATGTTCTGACCACGTCCTTTTATCCTTAATGGCAACAATACAAATACGTGGTTCGCTACCCCTTCTGTCACGAGGTGAGGACACCGCAAGATTGAACCCACTACTATGCACCACTCCCTCTGATGATCTACTCATCTACTTGGCTAAAGCAAACTCATAACAATCACACATAATAAAGTTCAGATTTTACTCAATTACTTTAAATGAATAATCTGACCATAAACCAACAATTCATCGGATCGCAATAAACACTCTGCAAAATAGGATTAGATCGGATAGTTGTCCGAAGATAACATTGTATTGAAGATCAAAGAGAGAGAGAGAGAGAGAGAGAGAGAGCCATCTAGCTAATCACTATGGACCCGTCACTACTGCAGGATGCTGCTAACGCGACACATCAATCAGGGACCCTTCGACGAAACTGGGTGCGATCCACCAATCGCAAACGGTATTGTTCAACCTCCGTCGCCAATGGCACGAACCGTGTGCGATGGCGTATCAATCAAATACGATTCAGAAAGTAGTTGCGTGTGCGATCCACGGCAGACAGTTTATTCTTATGAACTGTTTGGGATTAGCTAAGATAACAGAAACAGTTAACAAAACTATGTACGTGTGCGAAGTATGGCACACAGTTCACTCGGATAAACTGTTTGCGCTGATCCAGCAGAACACAAATGGGTTAGCGTAAGAAGGTGTGTGTGATCCGCAACAATCGGTTCATTCAGCAGAATTGTGTGGGAAGACCAATAATAACCGAAATGATTCATTCGGACAAATTGTGTGTGTTGTGGGCAGACGGTTGCTGCCAAACAATTGTCAGCAATTGATGAAATCATTACCGACGGTACATACGGAAGTGCCGTTTGCCCGTATTAATATTGCAGACGTTTTATTATTATTACCCGTCTGATTGCGCATCACCTCTTCTTCCTCTCTCACGTCTTGTCTCCGCGTGTTCGCCCAAGGATTCCAGTGCACGCTTCAGCACCACACCGGCATTTCTTTTGGCCACGTTCCCGCGCGAAAACGCGCATGTTCCCGCGCAAGCTTCCCCATCGGTTTCCCGCCAGAAGCTAATGAGCATAAGAGCCTGTGCGCGCGTTCACACGCAGATGCACACGTAGTGGAGCCTAGCCCATCTACGAAGCATGCCAACCCGACCAAGCTCCGCCTCTGCCATCAACCTTCTCGACGACAGAAACGATCCGGTGCAGGCGCAACGGCCTGTCGAGGCTGATGGCGTGTCCGGCGACGCGCCGGACAACGCTGTGCTGCGCGTCATCGCAAGGGTTGAGCAGACCCTTGGAGCCGGGCGCGGCGCCGCCGAGCAACATAGCCGCCTCACCGCCTAGAGGCTGCGGCGCGCCACACAAGAAGATCATCGGTGGTGCTCCGTAGAGCAAAACATGCGCGTCCGCGCCGAGAGGGCAAGGCGCGCTGCACAGCAAGACCGATGGAGGGCCGCAGAGTGAAAGGCGCGGCGCGCGGCAGAGCAAGAGCGGTTCCATCCCCGCTTGCATGCTATCCCACCCGTCATGACGTTGCAGCTGTGTCCAAGGCACGTGAGTAGCCCTATTTCTCGCCAGGAATGGGCAGCGGCGGTCTGCGCCGTATTTGCACCAGAGCCTGGCCGCACCGTGCTTGCCCCGGACGCTGGCCGCGCCGTTCGCATGGGTCGTGCCGTTCGCCTTGTCCGCGGCCCCCTCGATGCTGACGGGCTCGTCGGTAGGCTCGAGCGCCTCCTTGGCCCAGGTGTCCAGCGGGGAGCGGTAGAAGAAAATGGCCGTCGCATCATCGAGATGGTAATCTCCGACGAAATAGCCAGCTTGGAGCTCGTGATCGCGCTCCAGCTGTACCGCGAGCGTGTAAACCGCATGTACGAACGCCTGACCAAGTTCAGGCACAGCCAAGAGCTTCCGTAGGATAGGGTGTAGTCAACTAGTCATGGACGCGTTTTATTTTGTTGAACTGATTACATGTCGATCCCTATGTCTGGACAACAATCACAATATTGATATGTTTTGATGTGTGAATGATTTATGTTCTATTGTTATGTTTCAATATGTGTAAAAGGCTAACAGTTAGAGCCAGAAAATCAGTATGAAAACAGATATATAGAAATGTGAACCTAATAATATATATTAATTATTGAATAGCTCATTGAAGACATGATACATATAAAGTATATATCATCACATATACGTCATGATAGTACTTAACTAATACGTACAATGAATAAAAAGTAAACTAATAATAACCCCTCCTTGAGCGGGGAGCAGTAAAATGGCAGCCTCTCGCCATCAGCTCCCTGGTGCGCGGTGGCTTCCCAACGTGGAGGGAGTTCGCCGCCTCCTCCGCCTCGCAGCGTTCGATGTGCCAATCAGCCTCTTGCTGGCGGAGGCGCGCGACCATGCATGACAATTCACTGGGCGCCCACTGGAGCTCTTTGGCGGTGGCACGCTCGAGCTTATCGGCCCACGCCCACGCAGCGGTGAGGCGCCTAGCGCCTCTGGTTTTCATTGCGTGGTACCGGCCGTCTTCGTACACCTCGACCGCTCGTCGACTTGCCCGCCGCCAAAGCTCCAGCTCCTCCTTTTCCCTTGCGGCACTAAGGGCATTCCAGGCCGCGAGGTTCCTTGCGCGCTCCTCAGCACACTCCTTCTTGAACGCCACCTGCCTGGCTCTCTCAGCCGGCGGCAGCGCCTTCCACAAAGCCAGATTGTACTGGCCCCAAAACCAATCTTCAGTTGGGGGGTCTGTTGCGACCTCGTCTGGGGGCGCGAAGGGGTCCTCCTCGTCGCTGCATTTCGCCATGTCCTCGCGGGGTGGCGCCTCCTCCTCTGCTTCTGCATAGACCGGCTGCGCCATGGCAAAGTTTTGTGCGAGGGGTGGGATAGAGAGACGAGAGAATGCAGGCAGGATGACGCCAGGAGTGATTGCACACGATTTCCTACTCAACAACCTTGTGTGAATTAACATCACCGACGGTTCCCAATGCATGACCACGTGTGATTAATAGCCTGCGAAAATTGGCTTTCGAAAGTCGAAACGCGAAATAGGGCGCCAATCATGTGGGAGCCGTTTGTTTTGCCAAATATTTACATTTTCTATCAAAATGTAATGCATGCCTGCCATTTGTGTTACGGAAGCAAGTCCGAGAGCAGTAACCACGACATCTTGGCCCCATGGCGGGAAATCATGCATATTTTCATGTACTTCAGAAATCAGAGAATTTATTATTATTATTATTATTGAATTTAGAACCTACATTCTTAATGCATTTGTGTCCAAACCGTCACACAAGATGTTTGGAACTGTTGGAAATATGCCCTAGAGGAAATAATAAAGTGGTTATTATTATATTTCCTTGTTCATGATAATCGTTTATTGTCCATGCTATAATTGTATTGATTGGAAACTCAATTGCATGTGTGGATACATAGACAACACTGTGTCCCTAGTGTGCCTCTAGTAGACTAGCTTGTTGATCAAAGATGGTCAAGGTTTCCTAGCCATAGACATGAGATGTCATTTGATAATAGGATCACATCATTGGGAGAATGATGTGATGGACAAGACCCAAACTATGAACGTAGCATATGATCGTGTCAGTTTATTGCTATTGTTTTCAGCATGTCAAGTATCTGTTCCTATGACCATGAGATCATGCAACTCACTGACACCGGAGGAATACCTTGTGTGTATCAAACGTCACAACGTAATTGGGTGACTATAAAGATGCTCTACAGGTATCTCCGAAGGTGTCTGTTGAGCTGACATGGATCAAGACTGGGATTTGTTACTCCGTATGACGGAGAGGTATCTCAGGGCCCACTCGGTAATACAACATCACAATAAGCCTTGCAAGCAATGTGACTAAAGTGTTAGCCACGGGATCTTGTATTACGGAACGAGTAAAGAGACTTTCCGGTAACGAGATTGAACAAGGTATAGAGGTACCGACGATCGAATCTCGGGCAAGTAACATACCGAAGAACAAAGGGAACAGCATACGGGATTAACTGAATCTTTGACATAGAGGTTCAACCGATGAAGATCTTCATAGAATATGTAGGAACCAATATGGGCATCCAGGTCCCACTATTGGTTATTGACCATAGAGGTGTCTCGGTCATGTCTACATAGTTCTCGAACCCGCAGGGTCTGCACACTTAACGTTTGGTGACGTTTCGGTAGTATTGAGTTACGTATGGTGGTGACCGAAGGTTGTTAGGAGTCCCGGATGAGATCCAGGACGTCACGAGTAGCTCCGGAATGGTCCGGAGGTAAAGATTGATATATAGGAAGTCCCGTTTTGGTCACCGGAAAAGTTTCGGGTACTTCAGTAGTGTACCGGGAGTGCCGGGAGGGTACCAGGGGACCATCGGGAGGGGCCTCTTGCCCCAAAGGGCCTCATGGGCTGTGGGAGGAGGTAAACCAGCCCCTAGTGGGCTGTCCAACCCCCCCCCCCCCAACAAGGCCCATGCGGCTAGGGGTGGGAAAGTCCAAGCGGAGGAAAGGAAAACCAAGTGGGGGAGGAATCCTATTCCTAGTAGGATTGGAGTTGGACTCCTCCACCTCCCCACATCGGCCGACCCTAGGGGAGGATCCCTAGGGCGCCGGCCTCCCTCCCCTTCCTTCTATATATACTAGAGGGGAGAGAGGGCAACCACACCAGAAAACCCTAAGCCACGATGCAACCCTCTCTCCCCGATAGATCGTGTCCTCTAGTTTTCAGCAGCGCTTAGGCGAAGCCCTGCTGGAATAGTTCCACCACCACCGCCGCGCCGTCGCGCTACCGGAGAACTCATCTACCTCTCTGCTCCCTCTTGCTGGATCAAGAAGGCGGAGATCGTCATCGAGCTGTACGTGTGCTGAACGCGGAGGTGCCGTCCGTTCGGCGCTAGATCGGGACGGATCGTGGGACGGCTGTGATTTGGATCGCGAAGACGTTCGACTACATCAACCGCATTTCTTAACGCTTCCCGCTTAGCGATCTACAAGGGTATGTAGATCCACTCTCCCTCTCGTAGATGCTCATCACCATGGATAGATCTTGCGTGTGCGTAGGAATTTTTTTTGTTTCCCATGCAACGTTCCCCAACAGGAACTCCTTCAAATTTATTGCACGTTGCATATATATGTAGGCAAGTAGTACATAAATATGATTTTTGAGCGGTTTTTGCTTCATCTAGCTTGTTCATGTGTTTCAGTTTTGAAATATGGCCATTAAATTTCTATAAACTAACTTAATGTATAAAATTGCCAATAGAATGCCATTGAAAAAAATAGGATGCCGGTCGTTTTCGTGCATTGTATTGATGAAAAAAACTAGGTCGAGTGAGACAACGATTGGCGGTTTGTCATCACACATGCCCCACGTTCCCCCTCGGAACCACGCGCCTTCGTGCGATGCTCTGTTTTGTGAGAGGCTTGTGTCTAAAGCTGGGGATTTCTTAGGCGAGTATTGGAGTCCCATCTCCGTCCCCATCACCGCCCTCCCATCCCCGTCCCTGTCTACATACCCGTGCACGGGGATAAAAAGTTTCCCATCCTTGTCCCCACAGAGTTCTTTATCACCGTCGGGAAACTCACACATTCATTTAAGAACAACCTTCGCGTATTTCAGTACAAAAATAGTATTTCAACGCAATAAACAATATGTTGTGGCTAGGTTTGTGATTTCTTAGGGAATTTTGGGCCAAAGGGGTGGGATGTGTGTAAATTTGGGTGACCGAGGGCCCCAAATTACATGGGGTCTACTAATTTTAGAGCCCACACATGTAAGTACTCTCCCTCCGTCTCGGTGTATAAGTCATCTTAGGTTGTGCACCGTGACCAAGATGGAGAAGAAAACTAGAGAATTTAATGTTAATTTGCTAATTAATATCATTGCATGCAATGAATTAACCACTGCATGTCATGCTAGTTAGTCTCAAGTCATTTAAAAAATACATGCCCCACGTCTCTTATTGGTTGATTCCTTTATTCATGTCAAAAAACAAGAAAGGAGGTGAAAGTTAATGCACCGCGCCTATGTGTTTTGGTATTATTTGGTTTTCGTAAGATGACTTATACACCGAGACGGAGGGAGTACTTCAATTCATGGGTAAGGCGGGTAATGCTATCCCATCCTCATCCCCGTCCTGCATGCTCGGTACATAAGGTATTTGACCCACCAACTTCCAGATGGGCATTCAAGCTCGTACCCATGCCCTAATAGAATAATTACCCATGGGAACGCATGTAACAGTTAACCATGCATTGCTAGCTTTGACATGTGTCAAAGCTTATCTCGAACAAGCCGTTACTTTGATCACGACATCTTGGCCCCATGTCGGCAAATCATGCATACTTTCATGTACTTCGGAGCATTTTTCAACCTTTTGACTTTAAAAACCTAGATTCCCAATGCTTTTGTGTCAAAACCATCACTCAAGATGTTTGGAACACTCCTTCAAATTTATTGCATGTGGCATATATACGGAAGCAAGTAGTACATAAATATTATTTTCCAGCAGTGCTTTATCTTGCTTGTTAAACTGTTTCAGTTTTGAACTATGGCCATTAAATTTTTGGAAACTAACTTCATGTATAAAAATGCCAATTGAATGTTGTAATTTTTTTCAGATTTCAGGATGACGGTCATATTCGTACATTGCATTGATGAAAAAAAAAAGTAGGCCGAATGAGGCAGCGATCCGTTTCGTCATCACACAACACCCCCACGTCCCCTCTCGGAACTATATGAGCATGCTCGTGGTGCTCCGGTTTGTGAGAGGCATGTGTCAAAGCTTATCTCGAACAAGCCGTCACTTTGACCACGACATCTTGGCCCCAGGTCGGGAAATCATGCTGATTTTCATGTACTTCAAAGCATTTTTATTTATTTTTTGTATTTAAAAACCTAGAATATTCTCAATGCTTATGTCCAAACCGTTACTCAAGATGTCTGGAACTCCTTCAAATTTATTGCACGCGGCATATAGACGGAAGCACTAGTACATATATAAAAATGATTTCTCCTGCAGTTTTTGCTTCATCTTGAACATGTCCATGTGTTTTAGTTTTGAATTATGGCCACTAGATATCTAGAAACTAACTTCATGTACAAAAATGCTCATTGAACCCCGAAAATGTCCTAATTTCAGGTTGCCGGACGTATTCGTGCATTGTAATGAATTCAAAAAAAGGTAGGCCAAATGAGACAACGACTAGCGGCTCGTCATCAAACAAGGCTTATGTCCCCTCTCGGAACCACGACCCTTCGTGTGATGCTACGTTTTGTGAGAGGCATGTCCCCAATTCGTGCATTTTCATTTTTAGAATTTTAAAACCTAGATCCCCAATGAGTGCACGTGTGTCCAAACCGTTACCCAAGACGTTTGGAACTCCTTCAAATTTATTGCAAGCGGCATATATAGGGAAGCACGTAGTACATAAATATGATTTTTCCAGCAGTTTTTGCTTCATCTTGCATGCTCGTGTGTTACAAATTTGAATTATGGCCGTAAAATCTGTACATAAATATTGAACCGTGCGTTACTAATGTATAAAAATGCCAATTGTACCCCGAATATTTCCTAATTTTAGGATGCCGTCAGTGGATTTTGACGGTAGGGATCTTTTTCTTACAAATAAAACAATATCCGTTACAGCTGTACCCAAAAATAGTTTTACAATTCAATACAAAAAGTGAACTGCGTACACCCGGTTTCATACGTAAACCGTTTGCGATGAAAATTCACGGATCTATTTATGTCTTACGAGGGAAGCTTCGTCGGCTTCGTCTAGCTCGGATTCCATTCACCCTCGACCCCCATTCCCCAACAAACCCTCTGTGCAAAGAATGACGCCGTGGGAACGCTTCGTAAGGGTGCGTACGACCGCCCCCTCGGCCCCGAGCGCTCCCGCCTCTGCCGAGAACGCGGCCGCCTCGGCCGAGAGCGCAGCCGCATCCATCTTAAGCGCTGCCGCATCCGCCGAAAGGGCCTCTGCGGCGGCCGACAGGGCTTCTGCGGCGGCCGAAAGGGGGTCTGTAGCCGTGGAGACGGCAACTGCAGCTGCTAAGATGGCGGCTGCAAACGCCAAGAGCGCTCGAGCAGCGTGCCGTGCCGCGGAGGCCGCCCTGGCCCGGGTCGAGGCCATCCAGGCCTATATCATCGAGAACGCCAATGCCAAGATACTCCAAGCTTCGCCGGAATCCAACATGCACCACACTACTGCGGATGCCGAGATGAATGCCGACGATGTGGCGGCGGAGGCCATGGAGCCCCTTCCGCACGAGATCTCCGAGCGAGAGCTGGAGATGCGGGAGCCGTCCGAGAGCGCCGAGTGCTAGGAGGAGTTGCGCGTGGCTCAGGAGGAGGTCGAGAAGCGCCTGTCCATCGAGGAATCGGCGGTGGAGTACCAACGCGAGCTATGGCGGCGCCACTACTACGAGTACTACGAATATGAGGGCGACGCCGATGAAGAGGACAACGCCGAGGATGAGCACATCGCCGCGGTCGAAGTCAGCCTGGGGGACGCGGAGTCCAGCACCGGCGGAATGTCGCCCGCACAAGTCGTCGACATCTCATCGAACAGCGGCGAGGCATAGGGCGGCTGCTCGTCAGCGTCTTTGTTAAAATTATGCGTATTACTAATAGCCTTTGTTCAGAGAGCCGGTCTTTTGTAAGAGCTATGTCTAGTTCAAGCAGCTTGATTATTTAATGAACTTGCTCGGTTTAGTAACTGTGAGCTATGTGTGTCCGCTATTTTCTATACCCAAGTTAGCAGTTGATGTTACATTATGCAATGACGTGGATGTGCACTATAACCAGGGAATACGTGGGGAGGGGCGAATTTTTGTTTGTTCTGTATCATCACACACGATAAAAGATGAAAGACCGTGTCTGATGAATCTTTGCGCGCCAAGATTCCCTGCAACGAGCAAAAAAAAATTGCCGACCGCCGAAATATCTACCTCCCCCTCCCCCCCGCCAAAGGTCCACATTTCCCCTACAACTCCTCCACCCCCCCGCCGCCGCCCACACCTCTCCCTCTAGCATCCGACGCCGTGGACATGCCATGGTCTCCTCGAGTGACCACTCAAGCGATATCTCCAACAACAATGAATCTCTCACTAGCCAGGTATTCGTCTCTCTTCTCTCTGGCTCAAATAGGCTTAGGGTTTTGTTTTGGAATTGGGGATTTTAAAGCGGCAGGTCCATTTGCGCCATTTCTTTCTCTTCTAGCTCCCTAGGACAATCACTTCCAACGAATGGAGAGGGGTAGCTGAAGACCTGCCTGTTCATGGTCAACATCAATTTCAATCCGTGAAGTTACGAGCTTTTGAATCTGGGTACAGCGGGAGGAAGTTTCTGCGACGTGCAAAGAAGGTAAGCCTAACTCCCGTTGTTAGAAATCATTTGTTATATTAGTTGTGATTCAGAATTCCCGTGTGCTATTTGATTCTGTATGTGATTAAGACACTGTCATAGTTTTAACCTGAAGGCATATTGACAGCAAGAAAACTATATGCGACATGACTTATCATTGCATTAAAAATTACTGAAAGGTAGTACACATGAAGCACTTCATTTCATTCAGCACGAGCAAGGTCTAATTATGCACAGAAACATGGCTAGCATCAACACAACATGGCAATCTGAAATAAACAGATTCTCAGACTTTGTGAAAAAAACATGGTGCAAGACAGTAGTTTTTAACAGATTGGAATGTTTGACAGCAGAATGTACATAGCTGTCACTATTAATTTGTTTTCATTCAAACACTGCCGATGTGCATCCTGTACTACAAAGACTGTTGCATTTATGTTTAGCTTCCTGGTAAAATTGGCAATTTGTTATTACCCATGATCTCAACAAAGGAGGGACGAGTACCAAAGCATCCTACTACGAAGACTCTTCGAGCAGAACCATGGCATTGCCGATGAAGACCCATGTAATCCCGGTTATGATGAAGACCCATTTGAAGCACGCAAGTACAAGCATGGCCAGCCATTTCTTGTTGGCGAATACTTTGATGAGTGCAGTTCGAGTTGTCGCAAGTTACATAAATATTGCATGGACATAATGTCAAAAGGAGAAGATCATAACATTGTGGAATTGCAGTACGACCGTCATCATTTCTGTCACGTTCCAGGTACCATCAGTGTGGAATTCGAGGACTTTCATCTCTTCTTTAACTTCGATGAGCTTGCTGCCACTCTTGTCAAATGCTTGATGTTGTATGTACTTCACAAACTCTGATCAACTTCTCCATACAAGGCTGTAAATCACAAAAAAGCTAACTGTATTGTATTCCTCTAACGGGATTGACGACGCAGAGAAAACCAAGGACGCATGCATATTTCATAGATCCTGATTTAGCAAATGGCGTTTTGTTAAAAAATAATTGCTCACTCAAGGCTTCCATTGATTGTGTCGCCAAGATCTTGTTCGACTTACAGATAGGAGAATTCTTCATGTGGCCATATTATGAAGAGTAAGTTAAATATACAATCACGCATACATTGATCGTCTTTCAGTTTTAGACATAGTTCGTACGTTCATGGTTTTCTTAAACTGTAGAGGTCACTGGATCTTGGTGGTCATTGTTCCAAAACGCAACACAGCTTACTACATGGATTCACTCAGAGAGTCAAATGTGCCTCAAGATCTGAGTCATCTTCAGGATTTCATGGATAGGTATTGAATTCTTTGATGTTAATGCGTTGTGTTCATATCTGGTTCCAGAATTGAGTGTGTGAAAATTCATCTTCATTTGCAGTGTATTGTCAAAGAACATAACTTTAGGGGGGAATAGGTTCGACCGCCAACTACCTTTGCAGCACGTGATCGTTTCTCCGGTAAGATAACGAAATCCGTTATTTTCAGAAAATGCTAGTCAGATGTTCAAGTTTCTAAGTAAACCTCTTTCTATTTCTCTCCATTAAAAAAAACAACTTACACCGGTTAGGTTGTTCCTAGCAGGGCAAATACATGACTAATACTGTACAAAAAATTTCAGTGTCCTCAGCAACAACAAGGTACCATCCTATGTGGATACTACGTTTGTGCACACATGATCAACCTATGCAGACATGCTGAATGTGGTGTCGATGCTGACAAGATAAAACCAGTAAGTCTTCTTCTTAATTACTATCTTATACTCCACAGGTATGTCACATTCTGATCTAAAAGTCATGCAACTAATCTTCGTACCGATGACTTCTGAACCGCTCGCCGCCGATGAATTGTTGTCTGTTAGGAAATTTATCAGCACCTTCTTTGTGAAACACTACATCAAGCCCTCTAAAGACGACGAAGATTTCCGGAATCAAATCTCCTAAAAATAAGTACGCATTCATATAGTGTTATCAGCTAAACATATACACATGGATGCATTATTTTCCATGTGATCATGTCTTCGTATTTCGTACAATATGATTATGTACTGGATATGTCGGTTTAACCGTTGTGGAATTTAGCTAGCATTTTCTCAACTGCATATTGTCATGAATTATGATGAATCCTCTGCTTGTGGACACTATTCGTTCAATTGCATATTGTGGCGAATTATGATGAACGTTCTTCATGTGGACACTATTTGTCGATTGCATATTGTGGCGAATTTGCTATTTGCACGATGAATTAAATGCGATATTTTACAATAACCTGGCAATTTCATCGCACACGGTTCAAGCAACTAAGCGTGTGCGGTCCAGAACGGAAAGCACACGCAACTCGTAGTGCAACCGCCTGTGATACATAGGAAAAGGACACGAGATATAATCTAAAACGTTGCTGATACATAAGAAATCGCGAACGGTTTGCAATACTTCTACGTGTGCGTAGGAGATACTCAAACATTTGCGATAGCACCATATCTCACACGTCAACCAACAGGAACCCGTACCCGATGCAAAGACCATCCTACGCGTACATTTTTCGGGAAACGTGTCCGATGATGTTATACATGTACATTTTTCGGGTAACGTTTCGCAAACGGTCAAAGGTCAAACTCCGTTTGTTTTCCATCAGCAATTAGATGCGTTTCACTCGTCTTGGACGTGTGTGATTGATCCCAAATCCCACACGTACGCCCAAAAGATTATGTGTGCGATCTGTTCCTGCACCGCACACGATTATATTTGCAGATCGTTTGCGTTCGTTGGCCACCATCGCCGACGGGTTTGCGTTGTCGTGTGGGATGGACCCCCCTATCGCCCACACATGCAAGGCGACGGTTTGGAACTACGTCACGGAAAGGGGTTAAAAACCGTTTGTATAGCACGTCGCTGCACCAGTGCGTAGGTGTGTGATGAACTACTCATGCATCACCATGGAGGCAACAAGGTTGATGAAGATAGCCTTCATGATCGATTCCCCCTCAGATAGAGTACCGACGGAGGCCTTCAGATGGGATCGCAGAAGAACAAAGACTTGGGCAGCGGGAAAATTGTTTCGGGTCTCCTTTTGTTGTTTTTGGAATTTTTAGTAATTTATAGAAGTCGAATTAGGTCAGGGGGGGCTAGAGGGTCCCACAAGCTCACACGACATGCCCCCTAGGGGCACGCTGTCTGGGCTTGTGGCCCTCTCATGTGGTTTCATGTCTCCCTCTGATGCTCTAGGGGCCTCTTCTGGTTCAGAAAAAATGACCGTAAAGTTTCGCTTCAATTGGACTTTGCTTGTTCATGCGGAACAAAAAATAGGCAAAAAACAGGAACTGACATTTGGCACTAGATTAATAGTTAGTTCCCAAAAATGATATAAAATGGCCTCTAAAGCATATAAAATTGATAATATAATTGCACGAACGATTAAAATTTACAGATACGTTGGAGGCATATCCGTAACCCCAGAGGAAGACAAGTTGAAGGAGAAGGATTAACGGCATGGATCAAGGATCTAGATGGTGGAAGTTGTTTTGAAGCTTAGACTTGACCACCACTATTATGTCAATCCGAAGTAGAATGTTTCACGTTAACCGCAATTATGTCAATTTGGCATGGTGATGTACCGTAGTTGCTCAAGATCTTACTGAATGCAGTATAACCTTACTTAGGTTTGCTTATGTGAACTGATTGTCATGTTTGATGAGTGAAACCTTTCGTTTGAATTGTGTGAAGGAACTACTAGCACGTAATTAGAAGACCCACCCATTAAGATGGAAGTCAGGAGAACGCCACTGAAGGAATTAAGGTGAGAACAGTGGAAACGTAGGAAACTTCATTAGAAGTGAGAACATAGGACTAGATCATATGAACAGACCTTAGGTGTGAACGTTCTTTTGTGTGTTGTACTAAAAACCATACGAGGCTACAACCCTATATATAATGCTAGTGGGATTAGCTTAAGGGTCTCTCTCTCTCTCTCTCTCTCTCTCTCTCTCTCTCTCTCTCTCTCTCTCTCGTCTATTCTCTCGACCATAACCCAGACCACCCAAACCCCAGAACCATGGACCATGAGCGACAGATTTTGTCCGGACCAGCAATGAGAGCAGAAATCACCAACTGGATCATATGATTTGAGAAGGAAATGATAAAGGACAAAATTATAGATAGGAGTAAGATTCTTTATGCCTAGTCGTATCTAGCAGGAAATGCACTCAATTGGTACAGAGAGCGTGAAGCAACAATCAGGACAGGAGTACTGTTTACATGGCCAAATCTGAAGAAGGAAATCATAAGAGCAATTGGACTTGTGAAGTTGGAAGAGAAGCCGAAACCTGAAGGAGAAACATTCAGAAAGTCAAACCGTAAGGACGACAAAGGTTATTTTGAGAGCCTTACATTTAATGGAAACGTCACCTAGACCGAAGCGGAATATTGGATCCAGAAGATGGAAGAACACATGACTACCAGTGCCATTGAAGGGAAGGGTGTGGTGTGCTACACAGTGATGCACCTAACGGAAGAAGCCTCAACTTGGTGGAAGATGCACCAGATGATTGATGATACTTAGTAGAACCTTACCTAGAAGGAATTTGGCACAGTTTTGCTGAGCTCCTGTCTAGTCACCCCGACACAGCGGATACCTGAAGAAGAAGAAAGGAAGTTTGACGTTTGTGTTATTTGTGGAGAATTTGGACATACCCAGAAGGAACACCAGAACGGATGCCCATGTTGCGAAGAGGACCATCCAGAAGGAGAATGCCCGATGACGAAAGTCACATGCCTCTTATGTAGAGGAACGGATCATTATCCGCCCAACTATGAAATCTTCAAGAGGAAACCGCCGATTGCACAACCTCCGGAGAATGAAAGGAGTCTGAATGGAAGGACATCTCCGCGAGACCTGTCAACCTTGTATGACACCTAAGTCTTCAAGAAGAGACAAATGCAATCACCGAAGAGTACCTCCGTTATGAATGGGGGCAAGTTGGACACCCCGCAAGACACTGCCCTGTAGTGGAGAATATCAGGAACAACCTTGACATGACAACACTGTCTAAGAAGGATCCAAGTCACATCATCTGTTTGGATTGTGATGGAACCCATGCACTGAAAAGGCACATGTCAACACCAACAGGAGAAAGAAGCCCAGAAAAAGGGAAGACTGCTAAGAAGGATAGGAGCCACATACAGTGCTACCAATGCAAGAACATGGGACACTTTATGAATGATTGCCCGATCTTGGGAAATGAGATAATCATGACGGAGAAGAACCCATGGACACCGCTAGGAGAGAAACCCAAGGGATGGAGTAGAATTGTATTAACGACAGAAGAGGGAACTGATATAGTATGGGTGCAAGGAACTGTGATTAAGAAGAAGAGATCCGAAAGATTACGCTACGTTACCAGACCGCTTTGCTCTCAATGTAATGACCCAGGACACCTTGTTATAGATTGCCCAGATATAGCTAGTGAAGATGAAGAAGTCTGAATCAGGAGGCACGGAGCCAGAATCAGAGACAGAATCAGAGATAGTCAGAACTCCAGAGGAGGAAGAACCTAAAGTATCAGCAACACCTAGTACCAGCGAAGAATTTTATTAGGAGGAAGTGTAGTAGTAGGTACATCCATAGTATGATAGATATTAGTAGTACTAGTCATGATGTAATTGGAAGATCGACCAGTTATGTATCGGCACAATTATCAAGGAATGAAGTTATTTTGACCCCATATTCTCATTGCCATACACCTAAAACCCAAAAAGAGAGATAGATTGAATTGGATATACCTTGGTTAACAGGAAAGGAAAAAGACAGACTAAATTGGATATACCTCGGTTAACTGGAAAGGAAAAAGATAGACTGAATTGGATATGCCGGTTAAGAAGAAAGAATAAAAGACCGAGTTGAACACCACAGTTAACAGAAAAGCAAAACAAACTGTCTAGGAAGTTGTAGGAAGTGACGAATGGATCAAAGACAATGCAAGCACCCAACGGTGAAGTAAACCGAAGGGAAAGTAGATTGGAATTGGACAAATAAGGAATCATTGTTCCAATATGGAAGGCACCATGCCAAAAGGAACAACTAGTGGAACAATTTGAGAACCCCGCTATGGATGTTAAGGATTGCGTAAGCGGTAGTTGATTTAGAATTTGGCCCTAAAGCTTGGAAAGCCAGGTAGAACAGGATTTAGGACACCTAGATACCTAGCGAGTAAGATTGGACGGAATAAGTAGGAAAAGATGGTATCTCAGTACAACAACCTCCAGAAATCACATGGATACACCAGATGAGACAACAATAGTAACTTAGCAAGATTCAGTATATGTAAAGCATAGGCATGTGGATCGGTGATGGATAATGATTTAGATGACATCAATCATGTAACAGTTACACACTAGGGCAACACAGAACTAGCTCCAATTCATCAATGTAATATAGGCATGTATTCCGTATATAGTCATACGTGCTTGCCATAAGAACTTGTATGCCATCTTTTGTCCCACCCTCCCGTGGCAGCGGGGTCCTAATGGAAACTAAGGGATATTAAGGCCTCCTTTTAATAGAGAACCGGAACAAAGCATTAACACATGGTGAATACATGAACTCCTCAAACTACGGCAATCACCGGAAAGAATCCCAATTATAGTCATCTTGGGGTATGCGGATCATGACACGTAATAGGTGCATACAACTTGCCAGATCGGATGCAAATCACTCTTATATTCATGAAAACATAATAGGTTCAGATCTAAAATCATGGCACTCGGGCCCTAGTGACAAGCATTAAGCATAGTAAAGTCATAGCAACATCAATATCAGAACATAGTGGATACTAGGGATCAAGACCTATCAACTTAACTCGATTACATGATCAATCTCATCCAATCCCATCACCGTCCAGCAAGCCTGCAAAGGAATTACTCACTCCTGGTGATGAACATCATGGCGGTGTTGATGAAGAAGGGTTGGTGATGACGATGGCGACGAATCCCCCTCTCCAGAGCCCCAAACGGACTCTAGATCAGCTCTCCCGATGAAAAACAGGAAATGGCGACGGCTCCGTCTTGTAAAACACGATGAAATCTTCAATCCTATTTTTTTCTTCAAAGATGTGAATTTATAGGAAGGGAATTAGGGTCGGGGGAGCCACGTGGGCCCCACAAGCTAACAGGGGCGCCCAGGGGGGTGGCCACGCCCTGTTGCCTTTGGCTCACTGGCAGCCCCCTCCGGTGGATCTTTGCTCCATAATTCATTATTTATTCCAAAAATAATTCACAAAAAGTTTCGTCCAATTCCAGGAACTTTTTTTCTACGCAAAAATAACACCAAGGCAGTTTTGCTGAAAACATGGTCAGTCCGGGTTAGTTCCATTCAAATCATGCAAATTAGAGTCCAAAACCAGAACAAAAGTGTTTGGAAAAGTAGATACATTTGAGATGTATCAACTCCCCCAAGCTTAACTCATTGCTTGTCCTCAAGTAATCCAGTTGATAAACTGAAAGTGATAAAGAAAAGTTTTACAAACTCTTTTGTTCTCGTTGTTATACACATGCTTAGCTAGTGTTCAGGTTTTCAGCATAAATCATAAATAACCATATCCATAATAACAATTAAACATCATATTCACTCATGGCAATACATAACCAACTAGCGAGTAATAATAATAAGATATCTCACGTGCCAACAATTTGTCAAAACAATCATGATGTAATATGATGACATGGTATTTTGCTAGCCCATTCTAAGACCGCAAAACATATATGCAGAGCACCTCCGAGGTTCAAGTAGCGACTCAACATTATAATTCAGGGTAGAAAATATCCAGTCGTGCTCACATCCAACATTAACTGGACTCAATGCATAAGAATGACAATAGTGCTCTCCGGTCTGGTGTTTTTAGTAAGGGGGTGATGACTCAACTTAAAAGTAAATAGACAGGCCCTTCGCAGAGGGGAGCATTGATTTGCAGAGGTGCCAGAGCTCAAGATTCAAAACATGATTGAAATTATAATTTTGGATGGTGCGCTTTTCCTGTCAACGTCACGACAAAGGATTTCAGTATCTTCCATGCTAAACACATTATTGGCGGTTCCCAAGTGGAATTGTAAAGTTTACTCCCATCCACCATACAGACACTAGCCATGGATGACCGAATCCACGGATTCCCTCCAACATTTCAACTGTCATGGGAGTTTTGTTTAATTATTTTTTATTTTGCAGGATTGGGCATCCATTTTACTAGTCTCTCTCGTGCAATGATAGGCGAATAAACGCCTATCTTGAGAATAAGCCACTTAGCATGGAAGACACTGAACGCCCCATCGCTCCATGAGCAGTACGAGCGCACGAAACGGATGTTTATTTGAATATTAAAGGTGGCACATGCAAATTTAGTCGGAACGGCAGGTGTCGGGGATATAACTCCACGGTGTAACCCGCCCTACTGGCTGGGTTAACATATTGACAGCTTTATGACCAAGTTGAAGATGGGTCGTGTCATGAAGACGAGGCAAGCGAAGCGATGGCTGACTAGAGTCGCCAGGCGGCCCAACACTTGAAGATGGCAGCTCAAGGCCCACGAAGCTGAAGACGCCGGCCGGATTTCCCTAAGACGCAAGGCAAGTTAGAGACATTGTAGGTTACGGGACACGATATGACCCGGACTCTATTGTAAACCCTAGGGCTTGACCTGTATATAAAGGCAGGCCCCTAGGACTGGAAGACTTAAGTTAAAATCTCTCGATGGCTAGGTTAGCGATTCCGCACCCTTGTAATCAAGATCTATCCATCAAATACACACAAAGCAGGACGTAGGCTATTGCCTCCATCGGAGGGGCCGAACCTGGGTCAACCCGACTCTCTCTCTCGTTCAACCCCTTCGAGTCGCCACCTAGCGGCGATTTCCTCACACCTAAGTCCTTGTGACGCCCCCATTCTCGACCATACGCTAATCAATCATGCAATGCGTACGACCAAGATTAGGGACTCACTGATTGATATCACAACACAACACTAGACACAAATTAAAGTCATACAGCTTCATATTACAAGCCAGGGGCCTCGAGGGCTCGAATACAAAGTTCGACAAAGCACGAGTCAGCGGAAGAAAATATATCTGAGTACAGACATAAGTTAGACAAGTTTTGCCTTAAGAAGGCTAGCACAAACATAAGCAGCGGATCGAAAGAGGCGAGGCCACCTGCCTGGGAACCTCCTAACTACTCCTGAGCATCGGCGTTCTCCACGTAGTAGTAGGCTCCAGCGGTGGTGTAGTAGTCGTCTCCGGCGCACTCCATCTCCTGGGCTCCATCGTCTGAACGCGGAATCATATCGAGGGGGAAAGAGAATGCAAAGCAGCGGTGAGTACTCATCCAAAGTACTCGCAAGGCTGACATCAGAACTATGCTAAATATGCATCATTATCAAGGGGAGGGGTTATATCTGGACTGACTGCAGAAAGCAAGAATAGGGGGGAAGGCCTAGTCCTATCGAAGACTAGCATCTTCAACATCTTGCAGCATTAGAAGAGAGTAGACTGGCATAACAATATGTAGTAATATTATTGTAGCAATTTTATTAAGTAACCACGCCCAGAGATCCCTCCCCGACTCCCTGCGAGGAAGCAATCTCGGAGCCACAATTCGTTTCAAATTTAAATCTCAGTTATAGTTGTATAAGGTCAAGGTACAACTCCAAGTCGTCCTGTTACCGTGGACACGGCTATTCGAATAGATTATTCATCCCTGCAGGGGTGCACCGCATCTCCAACACGCCTGATCACCTCCGGCCGGACACACTTTCCTGGGTCATGCCCGGCCTCGGGATAGCAGCACGTCGTCGCCCCACCTAGGCTCAACGAAGAGGCCAGCCCGCCGGTCTAAATCCTATGCGCGCAGGGGTCATGGGCCCAATCACCCTTTGCACACCTGCACGATGCGAGGGCGGCCGAGGTCAGTCCTAGCACCCCTTAGTAACAAGCGCGATGCCGTCGCGGACCACTCGGGCGCGCGCCGCTCCATTGCTGACGTCCGAAGAGCTTCGGCTGATACAACGACGCTGAGTGCCCATAACTTTCCCACGTGATGGTTTGGTGCGCAATAAAGCCAACGACCCAACTCAGATCAAATACCCAACCCATTAGCATTTTATTAGTCCGGGGAAAGCGCGACCCATGAAGTGCGGTCCGTCGCCCCGCCTCGAGGATGTGTGGCAAAGGCCTCTCTCGCCAGTCCACGCCTCATCATCATGAAACCGTGGGTACCCCTCAGGGCCGACCCATCACCAACATGTTTCAGTAACCCGGTCATCGTAACTGTGTGTATAAATCATCGAGGCGGGAACTGAGGAATCACCCTACATGGTCCCCGCTCAATGAAACCGTCAAGGTGGACTTAGAGGAATCACCCTCGAGGGTCCCACACTTGAGGGGTTGCACGACAGAGTCATCGTCGGGAGTGGTGACGGAGGAATCACCCTCGATAACCACGACCGACTAGCTGCACTACAGAGCTAGCATCATGAGTACTTCACGAGGTGTCACCCCCGGTACTCGATAGTAGCGTTGTAGATTCGTACACTAAGGGGTGTGCGGTGATGTGAGGGGCCTGGCTTGTCGGTCGGATGACCGAGTCTTCGAGTCTTCGAGTCGTCGAGTCGTCGATGAAGAAGCAGGGGCAACTGGGACTAAGGGGCCACTGGGGATTCATTGATCAACCTATACTAAGCAGTTGATATAATTGCAGGTATGATTGCAGTTTATCAAAAACAGACTATGCATCTGAATAGGAGCTAACTAATACAGTAGCAAAAATCTAATGCAAGAATAAGAGGGAAAGGAATAGGCGATATCGGAATGCTCAAGGGGGGGTTGCTTGCCTTGCTGCTCTGCGACAAAAGGCTGAACGTCAACGGCGTAGTCGTACCCGGCAGCAGCGTCGGTCTCGGGGTCTACCGGAGAGAAGAGGGGGAAGAAACAATAAATACAAGCAAACAGATGCAACACGATGCATGACATGGCATTATGCAGGGCTAGGCATGCACTAACGCAGTACTACGCGTTGCAGACGAAGCGGGAGAATATCTGACGATATTTCCCGGGTCTTTGGAATTATCGGACAGACGATCCGGAGGGGAAAGTTCCATGCTCATCATGATAGGAGCATGTGACAAATGAATGGATGGCATATTTGGATTCGTGGGATTTTTTTGATCAACTTTCATATATAAAGTTTTTTGATCTGAGCTACAGATTATTTTCTATGATTTTTCAAGATTTAATCATTTTCTGGAATCAACAGAATTAAATTAATTCGAAAAATCCTATTATGACATCATGCTGACATCAGCATTGCATCAGCAGTCAACAGCACAGTGGCCAGGTCAAACCTGACCTGTGGGACCCACCTGTCATTGACACAGCTCTATTTCAGGTTTTTACTTAACTAAACAGAGTTAATTTGTGAGTGGGGCCCATCTGTCAGTGAGGGATTAGTGCTAATTAATTATTTTCAATTAACCTAATTACTAATTAGTTAGCTGACAGGGGTGGCCCACCTTTCATAGACACAGGGGCTTGGGGCCCCACATGTCAGTGACTGGACCAGGTCCAGTCAGCACGTTGACCTGGTCAACAGGTCAACGGGGTCGGGCTGGCCAACTGGCCAGTGACCCTGCGGGTGGCCCCGACCGGGCCACGTCGGCGGCGGCGCCGTCCGGCCGCCGGAGGAGCTCTGGCGAGCTCCCGAAACGGTGGCGAGGCTCGGGTTTCGTCCACAGGGCACCAAATCGAGCGCGGCCGGTGGCGTTCGATAGCTAAGGTTGCCGCCATTCCATTTCGGTAATCGGTACGAGCTACGGTGGCCTGTGGAGGGAGCAACGTCGACGGCGGCGGAAGGCAGCTTCGGGCGAGCACGGGCGCGTGCATACAGAGAGCAAAACGAGCGGGACTAGCGCGGGAATGGTACTACGCGACGTGGCGAGCACGTCGGCTGCACGCCCGGGACCATTTGGTCACCGGAGGCTCGTCGGCGACGAGCTCAGGCGGAGGAGTGTTCGGGCGCGCGTCGGGGACGGCGCTAGGAGGCACGAGCGGGCGCGTGCGTGTGCGCGTTGTGCTCCTGGGAGCACCAGGAGCACGGTGCTGTGCTCAGGCGAGCACGACGGTGACGGTGGCGACGACCACGAGCTCAAAGGCGGCGACCGGAGCTCGGGTGCGGTGGAAGCTAGCTACGGCGGCCTAGGGGAGCAACTAGAGGAAGAGGAGGACGCCGGGGAGCTCACTTGCGGTGATGGGAAGGCCCGATGCAGTGGTGGTGCAGTGCAGACGGCGGATCGACGGTGGCGAGCTCCCGGATCCGAGGAAGAAGACGATGGCATGGGGACGATGCAGGGGCTCCGGGGCTTGGTCCAGTGCTCGGGGAGGATGGGGTGGTCGCGGCGGTCCTTCTGGACAGGCTACGGAGGCGGGGGAGGGGCTGTGGCCACGAGCTCAGCTAGGCGCGGCCATGGCTGCGCTCGGGAGGGAGTGAGGAGAGCGAGGGAGAGCTGGAGAGAGGGGGAGGAGAGGCGAATGGCGAAAACGACCAGGGGGGACGGCTCGGGGCGAGGCTTATCCCCTCGCCCACCTGCTCCCGTCGGCGTGGCGAACGGCGACGGCGCGGCGCTGTCCACGGCGGGGGCGACACGGAAGGGAGAAGGACGATGGGCAGGTGGGAGTGGGCTGGGCCAACGCGGCCCAGTAGCCAGGTAAGTGGCCTCTGGCCTTTTTCTGTTTTAGTTCTTTTCTATTTTGTTCATTTTGTTTCCTTTTTGTAATTCTTTAGGTAGCAATTGTATCTTATAATATGTGGAGTTGTCTCCATAATTTGTAATGCCATTTTATGTGTTGCTACAAAAAGTTTGGGGTTATTTGAGTCAATTTGGATTTTTCATAAATGCAAAGGCATTTTAAAATGCTGGGATTGCACTGGATTAATTGCTACTGCTCATTTTAGCAACATAGTGATGTTGTTTTCCTTAACAACATTAGTTTTGTGATTTATCACAAGTGTGCAACATTTTATTTTTGCTGTTTGCAATTTTATTTTATCACATTAAAATTCAATTTGCTTTTGAAGTGGAATTTGAATCGAGATATGAATTTTCAACTTGATCATATCTTGTTTAGCAAAGAGATTTGTTGCTGATCATGGTCATCACTGTAGCCTAGTTACATGGATCACTGTAGCACTGATCCAGGGGTGTTACAACTCTCCTCATCTAACAAGAATTCTCGTCCCGAGAATTTAGAGGTAGAGTAAGAGGGAGAAAGTTTGGTCACGAAATTCTAACGGGTCTTCTTGTCCTTGTTACCCTCATCGAAGAGGTCGATCCCCTTATGTTGAAGTCTTCAATTAGCTGTTCCAGGTCATCCTGATGAAGTCGTCATCCTTTCTTCGGAATCTTCATCGTCCTAGCAATGCGATTAGAGGGAGAAACTCTGGTAGAACGAATCTAAACAAAGTTGGGCATCTGACGGTGAACCCAGGAAGATTACAAGAATTATTCCGCGAGTTTTAACTCAAGGAAATCCATTGAGAGCAAAAGGCGATAGTACAAAGTTTCAAACGGGTAGGCAATCATTCGATTCCTAAACAGAAGGTGAGAAAGGGGGTCCAGAGCAACGAAATAATTATTGCGTTTGATGCTAGGACAGAACATCCATTGGACGGTGGCTCGGGAATTACAAACGAAGCCAAGTGCAAAGGATACTTTGGAATCAAAGATGTACAGGAGAGTCAGGTTTCGATCCTGTGGAACTATGGGTTAAGGGCCCATCATGTGGGTTAAAATATGGAGAGCGGTGACATCTTGCACGGTCATGGTAGCAAGACATGTCGGAGGAAAATCTGTCAATTATGTCGGCAACAACTCCGGTACCAAGGGCGGGGGACGAAGAGAACCATCTTCCTGCTCGTTGAAATGAGGCGGACCAATAGGCAAAGTTCTCGTCCACCGACGATTACCGAAATGTTAACAACAATAGTAACAGGGTCTTACTGACAGAGTTGTACACCGAGGTGTTTACCTAAGCAGGGAATTATCACTGCTCAGATCAAATAAATCTCAAGAAAGGTTAAACAGACCAATGGAAAGGAAAATGTGATTATCACTTTAAACAGACCAATGGAAAGGAAAATGTGTACACACGAGCATTAGGTGTATATCCTTTCCAAGAGCAAGCAGAGCGAGATAATCATGACAAGGCTCCGTGTAGGTAACCATTAAGACATAGGGCAATGAATTTATGAAGTTTACCCATACAACGGTGTTAGGAAAATTGATCAAGAAACATTTTAGCACTATGCCCCCAATGTCCTTGATGAAATCCGGAATACCATAGTCATGCTTCGAGGTAGCATCGACATGGTCATCAGGTAAGGGCCGGAGTTTGGGAACAAAATGATCTATTAGGAACAACTTATAAAATTAAGTCATACAATTTTTCTCATGGAAGAATGGCTAATCTTGCTGAACAAGATACTATAACCATAGGTCCTCCTGCAAGGCATGCTAGCCATGACATCACCTTACCGAGTATATAGGGACCAAAATTATAATCCTTGGAAAAAGTCCCAACCATCATATCTGACTGAGATTCAGATCTGGCTGAGTAAACATGTACTTCAGATGCTTGGTACTACAACAATGGGGATGCAAGATCCAAGGAAGTGTGGATGTGGGCGCGGTTACTTTTTATTGCGGGGAGGTGGGGGTGGAGATAATTGATCCATATCTGCGTGAGGACGAGACGGTAAACTCCACCCATCCACTGACCCCCGAGCTAGGTAAAGAGTTTCACTATGCGCGCCATTGTTGCATGCATGGCACGGATGATCCATGCGTGGCTGGCTTCTCTCGTGGAGGAACACGTGTGACACGTACCGTACCGGCGCATGCATGGACAGACTGACCAGGCTGTGTTTAACAGTGGTGCCTCTCCACTTTGGATAAGAACAGCTGAGAGGTCACCATGGACGATAGACCTGGGACTGACCACCGATCGACCAGGACATATGGCACGTGGCCATGGATAGAGGTCTCTGCAAGACGGGACACTGCTATGCGCGTAAGGGGTCAAGATCTCAGCGTCGGCTGCAGTATCAATTCCAGCAGGAACATACGGGATGTATCTGTATGCCGTCTCAAGTATAAGACGAAGATGTTCAGCATGCTCTTCTTTATTCATGGAGTAAACCAGGATATCATCCAGATAAACCACGACGAATTTATCGAGGTAATCCATGAATATATAGTTCATCAGGCGAGAGAAGGTTGCTGGAGCATTGGTTAAGCCAAAGGACGTGACGGGGTACTCGTATGAACCATAGCGGGTAACGAATGTAGTCTTGGGAATATCCTCCTCACGAACCCGGATCTGATGGTAACCCAACCTCAAGTCGAGTGTTGAATACACCGATGAACCGGCAAGTTTATCATACAGATCATTGATCCAAGGAGGCGGATATTTGTTTTGAATCGTTGCTTGGTTGATGGGACGGTAATCTTGGACCAATCGCTTCGTACCATCTTTCTTCTTGACAAAGAGAGAAGGTGCTCCTCAAGCAGAGGAACTTGGACGAATGAAACCCAGACGAAGCGAATTGTCAATTTCTTGCTTAAGTTCAAGGGGTTCATGTGGTGGCATCTTATACGGACGCTTGGCTATAGGAGTGGTACCAGGTACCAAGTCGATGACAAACTCGACAGATCTAGCAGGGCGAACCCCTGGAAGTTCTTCTAGAAAGACATCTTGAAAATCACGGACCACTGGAATGTTTTCAATCCCCTCAAGAGGCGACTCAATTAATGCATTCAAGGCATATAGTCGGGTTTCAGCATCTAACAGCTTGGAATGACAAGATCGAGTACAACTCATAATCAAAGAAGATTACTAAGAGTTGTCGAATCGCAATGCATACTCGATTCAGATATCAATATCCTTGATTTTCCAACAACTCAGGACACGAGGGCTGGAATCGGTGAAATATCATAGTTGATGAGGAGCTCATAAGAAGTTATATAGCTCCCTGATAATTATCAAGATACCGGGGATAATACTCGGAGGTAGATCAGCATAGAGGTTAGACTAGCGTATTGATCTGTGGAAGACAAGCACTCTAACTTGTCTGAGAATAAAATCAAAGTAGAACAACATGGTCGGAACCATAATTGCAAAGGACAAGATCAAAGATACAATATCAAATCATACAATGAATGATTATATGAAAGGAGAAGCTTGTATGATAAGATCAACATCGTTTCCATGGGCATGAACACAAGGTTCAAGGTCGACTCCCACTTCATCAATGCATCACCTTCCATTTACACCTCGCCTTTGATGAAGTTGTAGTTTTGAAAGTTTAACTGGCAAAACACCAGGAGAGTATGACTCGTGAAAACTGTCGGGTTCACACGAATTAAGGAAGGCATAGGTTCAACCCATCGGGGCATCTTAGGAACATATACCACAAGCTTCAAAAGTAATTAACACATGCTTGCAAACAGAGCATGGCTGACGAAATCATAGGATACAACTTATCAGAGGGAGAAGACACAGTTTACCAATGGCATCATGTATCAGGGGAATAACATCACAAGAATTTTGAATGTGAAGGATGCTACCGGATAATAACCCAACAATGGGTCTGGCGGTCCACAAAGGACCTGATGTGAGTATCGGTACCCAATCAGAGGGAGAAAGAATGCAAGGCATCAGATCATAGAACATCCAAATAATTTGATGCTTAAATAACCAAAGGAATTAAGATTTCCAAATTGGTGTATCGGAAACAGATGTTCCGATCAAATACAAGTAAGATGAAAGGACTTAGATGGGCAATCAATCAAGGTTGATTTGTCGGGAACCAACTCATGTTTGGAAAGACGTTTGAGCCGGACGGATAATTTATGATAAACAACTGATGACTGCGTGCATTCACACACAGGTTGAATCAATAAAATCATATGAAAACCACAAAGGATTTACTTAATATTGCTAGACATATGGAATTAACCATAATGCAAGCAGGTGAGAAAGATCAAGAGCAAAATGCTACTGAGGATTACGGAAGATCAAATAGCGTTTCAAAGAATTCTGTGAAACACATGATCCACCGAGGAAGAACGAATCTCTGGTAAAATAATTCGATGTACCTTGCAATAACAAGAGCAACTGGATATGAAAGTATGAGCGACAATTGCATGTAGTCATCCATAGGGGTTGACGGCGGAAGGGAATCGCAAAAGCGATGAGCACAAGTTCTCAGGAGAACATCGGAGAGTATCTTCGAAGTCTTCTGATGAATCAAGCCATCGTTTGATGTGAGGGGCTCTCCGGGAAGAGTAATTACGAGAACCTAGAGTTAGAGTTAATAAAATCTTTAACCCGAAAGAGAAGAGGGATCAGAACCCAGAGTATAGATGAGGAATAAAAGATCCTAATACCACCCGATTGAGATGTGGGCCCGTAAGCCACACAACTATGTTAGTAAAAGTTTTTCAAGTACTAGACTCAACTTCGGCCAAGGAGTTGGAAAGGGGGCTACCTACAGGCAGTCGGCTCTGATACCAACTTGTGACGCCCCCATTCTCGACCGTACGCTAATCAATCATGCAATGCATACGACCAAGATTAGGGACTCACTGATTGATATCACAACACAACACTAGACACAAATTAAAGTCATACAGCTTCATATTACAAGCCAGGGGCCTCGAGGGCTCGAATACAAAGCTCGACAAAGCACGAGTCAGCGGAAGCAAATATATCTGAGTACAGACATAAGTTAGACAAGTTTAGAAGGCTAGCACAAACATAAGCAGCGGATCGAAAGAGGCGAGGCCTCCTGCCTGGGAACCTCCTAACTACTCCTGAGCGTCGGCGTTCTCCACGTAGTAGTAGGCTCCAGCGGTGGTGTAGTAGTCGTCTCCGGCACACTCCATCTCCTGGGCTCCGTCGTCTGAACGCGGAATCGTATCGAGGGGGGAAAGAGAATGCAAAGCAGCGGTGAGTACTCATCCAAAGTACTCGCAAGGCTGACATCAGAACTATGCTAAATATGCATCATTATCAAGGGGAGGGGTTATATCTGGACTGACTACAGAAAGCAAGAATAGGGGGGGAAGGCCTAGTCCTATCGAAGACTAGCATCTTCAACATCTTGCAGCATTAGAAGAGAGTAGACTGGCATAACAATATGTAGTAATATTATTGTAGCAATTTTATTAAGTAACCACACCCAGAGATCCTTCCCCGACTCCCTGCGAGGAAGCATTCTCGGAGCCACAATTCATTTCAAATTTAAATCTCAGTTATAGTTGTATAAGGTCAAGGTACAACTCCAAGTCGTCCTGTTACCGTGGACACGGCTATTCGAATAGATTATTCATCCCTGCAGGGGTGCCCCGCATCTCCAACACGCCTGATCACCTCCGGCCGGACACACTTTCCTGGGTCATGCCCGGCCTCGGGATAGCAGCACGTCGTCGCCCCACCTAGGCTCAACGAAGAGGCCAGCCCGCCGGTCTAAATCCTATGCGCGCAGGGGTCATGGGCCCAATCACCCTTTGCACACCTGCACGATGCGAGGGCGGCCGAGGTCAGTCCTAGCACCCCTTAGTAACAAGCGCGATGCCGTCGCGGACCACTCGGGCGCGCGCCGCTCCATTGCTGACGTCCGAAGAGCTTCGGCTGATACAACGACGCTGAGTGCCCATAACTTTCCCACGTGATGGTTTGGTGCGCAATAAGGCCAACGACCCAACTCAGATCAAATACCCAACCCATTAGCATTTTATTAGTCCGGGGAAAGCGCGACCCATGAAGTGCGGCCCGTCGCCCCGCCTCGAGGATGTGTGGCAAAGGCCTCTCTCGCCAGTCCACGCCTCATCATCATGAAACCGTGGGTACCCCTCAGGGCCGACCCATCACCAACATGTTTCAGTAACCCGGTCATCGTAACTGTGTGTATAAATCATCGAGGCGGGAACTGAGGAATCACCCTCCATGGTCCCCGCTCGATGAAACCGTCAAGGTGGACTTAGAGGAATCACCCTCGAGGGTCCCACACTTGAGGGGTTGCACGACAGAGTCATTGTCGGGAGTGGTGAAGGAGGAATCACCCTCGATAACCATGACCGACTAGCTGCACAACAGAGCTAGCATCATGAGTACTTCACGAGGTGTCACCCCCGGTACTCGATAGTAGCGCTGCAGAGTCGTACACTAAGGGGTGTGCGGTGATGTGAGGAGCTTGGCTTGTCGGTCAGATGACCGAGTCTTCGGGTCGTCGAGTCGAAGATGAAGAAGCAGGGGCAACTGGGACTAAGGGGCCACTGGGGATTCATTGATCAACCTATACTAAGCAGTTGATATGATTGCAGGTATGATTGCAGTTTATCAAAAACAGGCTATGCATCAGAATAGGAGCTAACTAATACAGTAGCAAAAATCAAATGCAAGAATAAGAGGGAAAGGAATAGGCGATATCGGAATGCTCAAGGGGGGGTTGCTTGCCTTGCTGCTCTGCGGCAAAAGGCTGAACGTCAACGGCGTAGTCGTACCCGGCAGCAGCGTCGGTCTCGGGGTCTACCGGAGAAAAGAGGGGGAAGAAACAATAAATACAAGCAAACAGATGCAACACGATGCATGACATGGCATTATGCAGGGCTAGGCATGCACTAACGCAGTACTACGCGTTGCAGACGAAGCGGGAGAATATCTGACGATATTTCCCGGGTCTTTGGATTTATCGGACAGACGATCCGGAGGGGAAAGTTCCATGCTCATCATGATAGGAGCATGTGACAGATGAATGGATGGCATATTTGGATTCGTGGGATTTTTTTGATCAACTTTCATATATAAAGTTTTTTGATCTGAGCTACAGATTATTTTCTATGATTTTTCAAGATTTAATCATTTTCTGGAATCAACAGAATTAAATTAATTCGAAAAATCCTATTATGACATCATGCTGACATCAGCATTGCATCATCAGTCAACAGCACAGTGGCCAGGTCAAACCTGACCTGTGGGACCCACCTGTCATTGACACAGCTCTATTTCAGGTTTTTAATTAACTAAACAGAGTTAATTTGTGAGTGGGGCCCATCTGTCAGTGAGGGATTAGTGCTAATTAATTATTTTCAATTAACCTAATTACTAATTAGTTAGCTGACAGGGTTGGCCCACCTGTCATAGACACAGGGGCTTGGGGCCCCACATGTCAGTGAGTGGACCAGGTCCAGTCAGCACGTTGACCTGGTCAACAGGTCAACGGGGTCGGGCTGGCCCACTGGCCAGTGACCCTGCGGGTGGCCCCGACCGGGCCACGGCGGCGGCGGCGCCGTCCGGCCGCCGGAGGAGCTCCGGCGATCTCCCGAAACGGTGGCGAGGTCGGGTTTCGTCCACAGGGCACCAAATCGAGTGCGGCCGGTGGCGTTCGAAAGGTAATGCTGCCGCCGTTCCATTCCGGCAATCGGTACGAGCTACGGTGGCCTGTGGAGGGAGCAATGTCGACGGCGGCGGAAGGCAGCTTCGGGCGAGCACAGGCGCGTGCATACAGAGAGCAAAACGAGCGGGGCTAGCGCGGGTTCGGTACTACGCGACGTGGCGAGCGCGTCGGCTGCACGCCCGGGACCATTTGGTCACCGGAGGCTCGTCGGCGACGAGCTCAGGCGGACGAGTGTTCGGGCGCGCGTCGGGGACGACGCTAGGAGGCACGAGCTCAGGCGAGCACGACGGCGACGGTGGCGACGACCACGAGCTCAAAGGCGGCGACCGGAGCTCGGGTGCGGTGGAAGCTAGCTACGGCGGCCTAGGGGAGCAACTAGAGGAAGAGGAGGACGCCGGGGAGCTCACTTGCGGTGATGGGAAGGCCCGATGCAGTGGTGGTGCGGTGCAGACGGCGGATTGACGGCGGCGAGCTCCCGGATCCGAGGAAGAAGACGATGGCGTGGGGACGATGCAGGGGCTCCGGGGCTTGGTCCAGTGCTCGGGGAGGACGGGGTGGTCGCGGCGGTCCTTCTGGACAGGCTACGGAGGCGGGGGAGGGGCTGTGGCCACGAGCTCAGCCGGGCGCGGCCATGGCTGCGCTCTGGAGGGAGTGAGGAGAGCGAGGGAGAGCTGGAGAGAGGGGGAGGAGAGGCGAATGGCGAAGACGACCAGGGGGGACGGCTCGGGGCGAGGCTTATCCCCTCGCCCACCTGCTCCCGTCAGCGTGGCGAACGGCGACGGCACGGCGCGGCGCTGTCCACGGCGGGGGCGACACGGAGGGGAGAAGGACGATGGGCAGGTGGGAGTGGGCTGGGCCAGCGCGGCCCAGTAGCCAGGTAAGTGGCCTCTGGCCTTTTTCTGTTTTAGTTCTTTTCTATTTTGTTCATTTTGTTTCCTTTTTGTAATTCTTTAGGTAGCAATTGTATCTTATAATATGTGGAGTTGTCTCCATAATTTGTAATGCCATTTTATGTGTCGCTACAAAAAGTTTGGGGGTTATTTGAGTCCATTTGGATTTTTCATAAATGCAAAGGCATTTTAAAATGCTGGGATTGCACTGGATTAATTGCTACTGCTCATTTTAGCAACATAGTGATGTTGTTTTCCTTAACAACATTAGTTTTGTGATTTATCACAAGTGTGCAACATTTTATTTTTGCTGTTTGCAATTTTATTTTATCACATTAAAATTCAATTTGCTTTTGAAGTGGAATTTGAATCGAGATATGAATTTTCAACTTGATCATATCTTGTTTAGCAAAGAGATTTGTTGCTGATCATGGTCATCATTGTAGCCTAGTTACATGGATCACTGTAGCACTGATCCAGGGGTGTTACAGTCCTTTTACGAGGACATCTGTCGGGTTAACAAATCCACGACAGTTGGCGCCCACCGTGGGGCCCTAGCTCGGTGGAGTTGAGTTCTCGAAGGGATCCCTTCCAGGGTTCGAGAGTTACCCGGTCGGTCGTATGACCAAGAGCTGCCGCGGCAAGATCTACATCGACGACTCTGGCTGGGCCCCGATGCCGACTCGATTGAGTACGGTTACCGGGTCCCCTTTGGCAAGATCCAAGTCTTCCTCAGCAAGATCGGCGCGACAGTGCCCGAGCCGGACATCTGCACCAACATCGTCGAGCCGGCTCGGCGTACTCAATCCAGCCGGCGTCAAGCCGGCCTAAGTCACGACGTGGTCAGGCCCTCTCGGCGGGCCGTTTCTTTGGACAAGCCGGCCATAGAAGGAGCGATCGTCATCAATTCGGATGCTAAGCTTGGGGGCTCGTTCAGAGCGGAGGCCCGCGAGGAACGTCCTGATCTCCCCCTGCAGGCCTCAACTCATGCTATGGTAGGCACGGCGGCGCAAGCATCGCTCGCGTCTGGAGCATCTGGCGGCTCTGAGAAGGCGCACGGCGACTCAGGAACGGAACTCCAGCAGCATGATAGTCAAGGTACTTTTCAGGAAAATCCAAAGCAGCTAAATTGTGGTCAATACCACGTGTTCACCACCAACACCTGCAAGCGGGACAACAAGTTCAAGAGTAGGGCCGTCAACATGGCTGGGCCGGCGATCCCCAGGTACCTTAACTGGTCCGAACACGCGATCACCTGGAGCAGGGAGGATCATCCCCCCAGGTTGACAATCCGAGTGGCTTAGCTTTGGTGGTGGCACCTCAAGTTGGTGGATATACTCTGTCCAAGATTCTCATGGATGGAGGCAGCAGCATAAACATATTGTATTATGAGACATTTCGCCGAATGAATCTGTCGGAGAGCACGTTGCTTCCTTCAACGACAGTTTTTCATGGGATCGTCCCTGGAAAGTCTGCTTATCCGATCGGGCGGATTAAGTTCGATGTGGCCTTCGGAGCTGAGTTCAACTACAGATGCGAGCCTTTGATGTTCGAAGTTATTAAAATAAAGAGCCCTTATCATGCTCTCTTTGGGCGGCCGGCTTACGCTCGTTTCATGGCCCGCCCATGCTACGTCTACCTCAAGCTCAAGATGCCAGGACTCAAAGGCACCATAACCGTGGACGGGAATCGGAAGATAGCTCAGGAATGCGAGGAAGGAGATGTGGCTTATGTCGAGTCAGCCTGTGCGGTAGAGGAATTGAAGTTCTACACGGCCAATGTTGACCCGGCTGACATGAGCCCGCACAAGAAACCCAATATTGAGTCAGAACCTATGCTTAAATTTAAGCCGGCCGGGGATAGGAAGCAGATCGACTTCACGCCGGGCGATTCGTCCAAACAGTTCACTATTGGGACCGGCTTGGATCCCAAATAGGAAAGTGCGCTCATCAAGTTCATCCATGAGAACCGGGACATCTTTGCATGGTAGCCATCTGACATACCTGGAGTCCCGAGAGAACTTGCTGAGCACCACCTTAACGTAGATCCCAAGATGAAGCCAGTGCGCCAGTACCTCCGTACTTTTAATGAGGAGAGACGTAAGGCCATTGGAGAAGAAGTGGCCTGGCTCCTAGCTGCCGGGTTCATCGTAGAAGTTTTTCATCCTGAGTGGTTGGCTAACCCGGTGCTTTTTTTGAAAAAGAATGGCACTTGGAGCATGTGTGTCGACTACACAGATCTCAACAAAGCCTGTCCCAAGGATCCTTTCGCCCTTCCACGTATTGATGAGATCATCGATTCTACGGCGGGTTGAAAGCGTTTATGCTTCTTGGATGCGTACTCTGGGTATCATCAGATCAAGATGGCTATTGAAGACCAAGAGAAGACGGCTTTCATCACTCCCTTCGGACCTTTCTGCTATGTGTCGATGCCTTTTGGGCTCAAGAGCGCCGGGGCGACTTATCAGCGCTGCATCCAGAACTACCTTAGTCCACAGATTGGGCGCAACGTTCATGCCTACGTTGATGACATCGTGGTAAAATCTCAGAAGAAAGAGACGCTCTTAGATGACATCAAGGAAACCTTCGACAACCTTCGAGTATACTAGATGAAACTTAACCCGGCGAAGTGTGTCTTTGGCGTTCCTGCAGGCAAGCTACTAGGGTTCCTGGTCTCTGAGCGGGGCATCGAGACCAACCCAGACAAGATCAAGGCGGTGACGTCGTTGTCCGAACTGGCAAACGTGAATCAAGTTCAGCGGCTCGCCGGACGCATCGCGAACTTAAGCCGTTTTATAAGCCGCCTGGGAGAAAAGGCAATCCCCTTCTACCAGTTGTTGAAGAAATCAGGCGACTTTAAGTGGACGGACGAAGCTGGCAAAGCCTTTGAAGCACTCAAGCAACAGCTCGTTAACCTGCCCGTCTTGGCCGCTCCCGTGGAGAAAGAACCTATGCTCCTGTACATCGCTGCCAACTCCAAGGTGGTAAGCCTTGTAGTTGTGGTTGAGCGGAAAGAGGAAGGAAAGGAATATCCGGTCCAACATCCGGTTTATTTCGTCAGCGAAGTCTTAACCCTGTCCAAGCAGCGGTACCCGCATTGGCAGAAGCTGGTCTTCGAGATCTTCATGGCAAGCCGGAAATTGAAGCATTATTTCCAGGAACACCCAATCACCGTGGTCAGCTCGGCGCCTCTCGGTGACATCATACAAAATCGGGAGGCCACAGGTAGGGTTGCTAAGTGGGCTATTGAGCTTGGCGACCACCACTTGAAGTACATGCCCCGAACCGCTATCAAGTCCCACGCGTTGTTAGATTTCATCAACGTTTGGACGGAGATACAGATTCCGGAAGATAGGCCAGATAACACGTACTGTACTATACACTTTGACGGGTCTAGACAGCTAGGGGGCTCGGGGGCTGGAGTCGTACTATCTTCTCCAAAAGGTGACAATTTTTTTTATGTCTTACGGCTCATGTTCCCATGTACTAACAATGCAACTGAGTACGAAGCCCTCCTACATGGGCTCAGAATAGCCAAAGAGATGAACCTTAGCCGGGTCAGATGTCTGGGCGACATAGATCTAGTGGCTCGGCAAGTTTCAGGGACTTAGGATTCTAAGGACCCTCTCATGGCGGCTTACCGACGAGCGTTCTCTGATGTGGCGGGTCATTTCCAAGGTTACCATGTCGATCATATAGATCACCGGCTCAATGAGGCGGCTGATGCCTTGTATAGACTTGGCTCTCGGAGAAAGCCGGTGCCGCCTAACGTTTTTCTGGATGTCCTTCACAATCCATCAGTCAGATTACCATCTGAAGAGGACATAGCTATCCCTGACCCGGAGGCACAGTTGGTGGCGGCTCTACATATCACCCCTGATTGGACTGTGCCATATTTGGCTTACCTGACCCGAGGGGAACTCCCAGAAGAGGAAGTCAACGCTCGTCAAATCATCCGGCGGTCAAAGTCAATGACAATCATCAATGGCGAGTTACATCGTCGAAGCAGCACTGGCGTGTTTCAACAGTGTGTTTCGCCTGAGGAAGGCCAGGAGATACTTAATGAAATTCATTCTGGCGATTGCGGACATGATGCCGACTCACGATCACTGGTGGCCAAAGATTTCCGGCATGGATTTTATTGGCTAACGGCTCATGCCGACGTGGAGGAGATTGTGCGCAAGTGTGACGGGTGCCAAAAGTTAGGTCGACAGGCTCATGTACCGGCTCAGGAGTTGCGTATGATCCCAATTACCTGGCCATTTGCGGTCTGGGGGCTAGATATGGTTGGTCCATTTAAACCAATCTGTCCAAGGGAGCCATGGAACAATTCTGCAAACGAAAGCACATCCGACTCGATTTAGCAGCAGTGGCGCGTCCACGGTCCAATGGGCAAGCTGAAAGAGCCAACCAGGAGATCTTGCGAGGAATCAAACCCCGGCTCATGGTGCCTCTTGAGCGCACGCCGGGTTGTTTGGTTGAAGAACTCCCTTGAGTACTTTGGAGTATTCGGACAACGCCAAATAGATCCACAGGATACACTCCCTTCTTCTTGGTTTACGGAGCTGAGGCGGTTCTCCCAAGTGACATCCGTCATGACTCACCTCGGGTGACTGCCTATGTCGTGGCAGATAATGTGCAAGCACGCCAAGATTCCCTGGACGCCCTGGAAGAGGAGCGTGACTTAGCAGCAGCCAGATCTGCAATATACCAGCAAGACCTGCATCGTTATCACAGCCGTAGAGTCCGAAGCCGCACTTTTCAAGAAGGCGACTTAACTCTCCGTCTGATTCAAGACCAAACGGGAATACACAAACTCTCCTCGCCTTGGGAGGGTCCTTTAGTCATCAGTCGAAACCTCAATAATGGTTCATATTAGCTGGTCGACTTACGAGAAGGTTCATACAGTTCTGAGGAGGAAACAACCTGGCCCTGGAATATCGCACACCTACGGCCTTATTACACTTAGGAGCCACCGGCTCACCCTTTTGTAATTTTTTTCTCCCCCTCTGCAAAATTCTATATATACTTCTTTATGTTCAAATATAATAAAGCCGGCACCCCCGAAAATCGGGGTCTCTGTCGTTTCAGCCTATGAATTGAGCATGAGACTTTATTGTTTGTAACATAGGTCACTTGGGGGCTTCCAACTCATCGAGTTTAGCTTTCTCACCCTCTTGAACCGCCAAAAAAAACGCCATCAAAATATGGTTAAACCTGCCTGTATGCTTGATGCGACTCCGATCAGATGACCCCATGTACTCTTGAAAAGTCAATCCTTTTGGAACCTAAACTTTTAAGGTTAAAACATTGGCATGAGTCATGTGAGAGCCGGCATACAGAAAGCTAGGATAAACCATGGGTTATTATACCCCACTTCATTGAAGCAAGACTTGCGCCTCGAAAGCCAGTCTCCTTGTTCCGAGTCTCACTGAGCCGGCTTATTTAAAGAGAAAAAATATATATACACACACACACACACACACACACACACACACACACACACACACACACACAAACCGTCTATTCTGACAACGGGTGCAGAATAACTATTCTTACAACACTTTCGAACTGCACGGTTAACGCGAGTGCACTGCATCCCTATCAAACGAGCACCGCAATGTCAACAGAAAAAACTGCACGCGTTTTTTTGACACCGTTTTCGCTCCAGTTTTTAAACCGTTTGTCGGAACAAGGCTTATAATATACCGTTGGATACCTACAGAAAATTCGCAACTTCGTCATGTTGAACACTTTTCGAGGTTCCTCGTGGTTTAAGAGCAGTTTCAAAAATGGTGGACGCCCGACGAGTGGCAGTGAGTGTATTTTCGCGTTTTTTTCTAAATCGATCGTCGGAATGAAGCAAATGATGCGGCGTTGGAAAGATATCGCCGAGAGGCAACTTTTTAATGTAGATCAATCTCTCTAATTCCTTACGGTTTGAGAGTAATTTCAAATTTACTAAAAAACGGAATTCTGTTTTTCAAATTTTACGAATTTTTTGGTACGATTTTCGTTGTAGTTTTTCAACCGTTTGATGGAACGAGGTGTGTGATACGCCGTTGGAAAGCTGTATAATAGGCGCAACTTTGTTGAGATTCCTCACGGTTTTACATGAATTTTAAAAACGGTGCGGCTGCCTACGAGTGACATCGAGCGTATTTTCGTAATTTTTTCCACACCGCTCGCTGAAACGATGCGAATGATACGGCGTTGGAAAGATATCGACGATACACAACTTTTTCATGTAGATCACCCTCTCTAATTCCTTATGGTTTAAGAGGAATTTCGAAATTACCAAAATGCGGACACTCTGTTTTTCGCGACACCAAATTCGACGAGGAAACTGCATCAGACAGAAGAGTGCACTGCTTCAGACAAAAACTGAACTGCATAAGACGGGCAAGTGAACTTCATGATTTCATTTTGTCCTTTTATCTAACTTTTTAACGAAGGAGAGTGGACCGCAACGACAAGGGCAAGTGAGCTACAGGGCAGAAGCTAGCGAACTACATCTACAAAGGAGTGACATTTTTTGAGATATTTTTTTCTCATTTTTACCAAGTGGACCACATAGTTTTTTACACCGGACCACATGTGAGTATTGGTTTATAAGAAACTTTTATATAAATGCATTAGAACTCCATGTTGAGTTTAGTGAACTCCATTAATTTATGTTTTTTCTACTTTTTCTAATAAACACATCTGAACCGTTTGGTCGAACACAGTGTACTGCATTTATTTTTCTTTATCTCCATGGTGAGTTTAGTGAACTCCATTAATTCTGTTTTGTTTTTTAACTTCTAATAAACACATCTAGAGCGATTGGTTGTAGTGTACTGCATTTTTTTTCTTTATGCATGACGTCTGGGCAACACGAGTTAGGATTTGCATGGGGCAAGTGCTGAACTGCTTGGGGTTTTCCCTTTTTCTTTTTTCTTTATGGAGGGCACCATACAGTTTTGCTATAAACAAACTACATATGTGTTCACGGGGCTTACATCTCAACACATACATACATATAGCCTTTGTACGGTACGGCAAACCATCTGTGAACCACCAAGTTTTTCCGAACTACAACTACACATCGATGTTCTCTTCTTTTTCTTACTAAGTTCACTGCAAGTGATTTCCCAAAGAGAATATAAAATTGAGTGAGCTACAAAACAACACATCTGACTACAGCAGTCAGCGGTGAACTGCACGCCTTAGCAACAGCACTGCATCGTTGATGCGTTCTACACCACTTTATCTTTCCTGCAAAAATACGTAAAATGAACCTGAATAGCAAACCACATCGCACTGCATTTGCACTTTTGATTCTATCTTCATAAAACACTCAAATCAGTGAACTGTAGAAAGAACACAACAGCGAGGAGAGCACGGACTGCATCCCGTGTTGGGCGGCAAAGAGTTTTTGGGGCAGTACCTTTTGCTGGCCATGTACCACATGAAGGGGGAGAGAGCTGCAGGTGTCCCTGCAATGGACTGCAGTCACAGGTGAAATCCGGGCATGGCAGATGAGTAGGAGGGGCGTCGGAGGATCCTGAAGACGGGGTCGCCCGTTCCCTGTAGATTGACGGGGGTTGGAGGAGCTGCACAGAACGCCGACGGCGCCTTACACCTGCGGGTGGGGCATGCGATGCAGGAATGCGTGGTCCACGAGCTGCCTTGACGCCATAACCGTACTGCACGCGCACGCATGCCGGACTGCATGGTCGTGCTGTCCCAGCTTGGATGCATGACAGAGAGGAGCTCCGCATCTGGCCGCAAAGGGGATCCCGAGAGGTGCAGGGTCCGTGTTGGTCGCGCCACACCCTCGTTCCTGGTGCGGCAGAGCCCATCATCGCCTCGGACGGAGCGATAGGAGAAGACCAATGGGAGGGGGGTTCGCCGGATCTGGCGAACATAAGGAGTTGAGCCGATGGCCGACCCTCGTCGACCTCGTGGCGACCATGCCGCGAATCGATGACGGAGTGATTCCGACCGAGAATAAGCTAGAGGCGGTTCCGCTGGCCTGTTGTGGCGAGGTCGCACCAAAAGGAAGGATGGGAGGGGTGGGTTAGGGATCCAGCGGCCGACAGCTTGGTTTCGGGCTAGCTGGCGGTGCGCGCTCAAGGGAGGACAGGATCCGCCGTCGGCCTGGATGGGGCGGCCAGATCCGGCCAGATGTAGGTGGAGGGGTGGGCACGGCGGCCCGGAGGCGAAGAAGGTGGGGTAGGAGTGGGATTGGGCGGCGCGGGGTGGTGCGGGCGTTGGCCAGGGGCGGGGTGTGGCCGGGCGGCGGCTGGCGGCCGGGGGCAGGTGGTGGCTGGGGCGTGCGGCGCAAAGAAGAGGGAGAGAGGAAGGAGGTGGAAGGAGTGGGTGTGGGAGGGCACGAGGAGGGGGGCTGTATTTCGGTGTTGTCAGAATAAAAAGTTTGATGTCCGAATAAGGTCTTAAGGGTGGTGTCAAAATAGACCCACACTATATACTCGTATTTTTCAGGTATAATATTACCCTTACTACCGGCTTATATTGAAATGTCCGGGTGACACAACTGAGCTCATACCATGACCAGTTTCCGGATCATCAGTCTTCAATATCATTGAAGGAGAATTCGATCGACTTGAGTTTTGAAAACCAAGTTATCTTGCTAGCTTATTCCTGACTTGCTTTATACACAAAATTCATCAAGCACCAAGCAAGGAAAGTACAGGAACAGACAATAAAAGAGTGGCATAAGCATATTAACAAGAAGCTTGTCACAATGAAGTTCAGCACTGACAAAAGGCGCCAACGTGCACGATGGCACGAGAGAGCAAATTCAAAGTTATGGAGAATACTACGCCTATTACAGGCCACATAATTCTTCAAAAGTCTCTTACGCCAGGGGGCTCGCTCTATTGGGGCGATTCGTCTAGCTTCTGAGGTGTCTTCATGCTCTATCATCAGCCACCTCTGGATCTGACCCCGCCGGCTCGTCATCATCAACTTGCTGGCCTTTCTGTTGCCATCGAATTGCGATCAAGGATGCAAAAAAAATTTGTCCCGTCAACAAGAGCTGACACATCAATGTCAGGAGCAAAAGTTGTCTTACGGCGAGGAGGCGCCAAGTCAGACGGCTCGTCCTTGGGCGCGTCAACATGCTCATTGTCGATGTTGTACGCATGATGATACTTTGAAAGATCCACCTCCTCAGCTATCAAGGACGCCAATGGACGGGTCTCCGGGAGGCACTTTGCCTAATCTGCACGAGTGAATGCAGAGCCGTCGAGTTTAAATTCTGGGAAGCCGCCTTTTAGGAGCTCCACGTCCAATTCTGGCAGATACGCCTAATCTACAAGGTTATGATTTTTTCGCCCTGCAAGCAAAAGAAGGTACAATAAGCCGCCGCAAGGATCATAAGCCGGCATATTGACAAAAGTGGAACGGAACACATACCAAAGATTGCTGTCAACATTTCAATGATCTATTTCACAAGAGTGGCATACTTTTCCTTCACGGGGCTGAAGTTCTTCTCAGCCTTTTCCACACGTTTTGTCAACACAGCCTTTTCCGCCTCAAACAACTTTATGGCCCGTTCCAGGCGTTCATTTGCCTGACGTGCAGAATCTTCAAAATGAGCCACCATGGACTCGGCTTCATTTTTTAATCTTCTTCTTCCTTGAGCCGTTTCTGCAGTCTCACAGCAACAGACTCAGCATCTTCAACATATCCCTGATATACGAGCAAGAAGGATCAGTAACTATTTCTACAAGTCCCAAGAAGATTGCAAGCAATATCCTTGACACTTGGGGGCTAATGCATATCAGTTCTTTCGAAATTAAGATATGGAGAAGACCCGATTCATCGCCAAGAAGATGAGTCGACCCTTGGGGGCTACAAGTCAGATTTCTTCAATCTTTTAGAGCCGACTCATCTCAAGAAGATGAGTCGGCCCTTGGGGGCTACAGGTCAGATTTCTTCAATCTTTAAGACCCGACTCATCTCAAGAAGATGAGTTGGCCCTTGGGGGCTACAGGTCAGATTTCTTCAGTTTTCAAAACCCGATTCATCTCAAGAAGATGAGTCGGCCCTTGGGGGCTACACCGTTACTAACAGGCTTTAGCCATTTTATAAAACCAGCTTATCATAACAAGCTGGTCTGTGGAAGCTAATGACAGTATACATGATAATGGTAAAATCAGAAGATTACCTCATATTTCTCCTTCAGAATGTTTATCATGCTCTTTTCAATTTCCCGGCTCTCAGATAGCCAGGTCAAATACTGCTGATATAGATCTTCAAAACTAAGTACGGACAACTCCGGGAATTCCATCTTGGCTTTTTCCTTGTCCAAAGTCACTGGTTCATCCTTACTCGCGGTTTTTGCCAACGAGGTGGAAGCAGTTGGGGCTTGGAAACCTTCTTTAAAAAACACAACAACCGAAATGTTGCGGCAAAACGATGATTCAATCTCAGGAGGAGCATCCATAAAAACCGGCTCATCTGGTCCGGACATCTCAGTGGCAGCTGCCGGCTCTACCCTCGAATCAGGCTCCTTTCGAACAGAAGGGTCAGCCATTGAAGTTGTCTTCAGAAGAATTGGCGCCTCTTGGCCTGCTGTCCTAGAGGATGACCCGCCTGCTCGTTTTGACACAACGGCTTTGGCTCTGTGGATCGTCGGTACAACAAAAGTTATTATAAGTTTGGATAAAAACAAAGAAAGACATAATGCAATATTGCAAAAACAGAAGTTTACCCGCGATTAACGTTGAAAGGGGGAAGCTGTGATGCACTTGAGTCGCCTGATGACGAAGGAGAGTCCTGATAAATGGAATTTGAAGGACTGAGAGGTTGTTTAAAGAAACCGGCTCTAGGATAAGAATCAGTTGGGCTATGGGGAACCTCAAGGCATGGTTTACGAGCCAGCGGCGCATGAGATAAACTAGGGTCTTCGTCATCCCGGGTTTTGGGCTTTGATGAGTCGGCAAACTGTGTTTTCTTCAAAAGAAAATCAGGAGCCAAATGAGCTTCTGGGTGTGGTAATTTAATCTTCCGAACCGTTTGTCTTGGTTTCTGGGGAACAAACGTTTTTGAAGGAGTGGGGGAAATTGGAGTTACCTCAGTTTTGCCGGCTTTGTTAAATTCCAAGTCGCCCTGGTAAGAAGGTGCGTCAGCAAGCTCACTAAACAGACGGCCGAGAGAGTCAAGTTCTACCTCAGATTCCTCTTCTAAAGGATGGCACAAAGACTGGGGCATTCTTTTTACCCGTAGAAGGAACAAAGACTTGAGGTGCAACTTTCCAAGAGTTAGAATCTGCCTGCAAATACATGGATTATATGATAAATAAATGGTGAGTTAAAGATAACACCGACAAAAGACAATGAAAATGATCAATACCTGAGGCGGTGGATTGAGAAGGTAGAATGGGCCCAAGCCGGTGACGCTGCATAACTCTTTTGAGTCAGAGAAAAATCTCTTTGTCTCTTTGGTAAGAGCGTCGTCAGAAAGATTTTCTCAAGAAAACCGCTGAGGATCATTTGAGGCACCTGAATATTCACACATCAAGCCGTCCCTCAAACTGACGAGTTGGATCCGCCACTTTAACCCGGTCAGGCCATGTGCAGTCAGAGCTCTTAACTTTGCATGAAGAGGTGCTAAAGGAGCTCTCTCTTCGTCAGTTGGCCAACCCGGAAATTCCACCTTACCGCTAAGCCTTTCCAATCTGAAACCCGACAATGGATTTTCTCCTTCAGGTGCACTGTTTCTATAGTAGAACCATTTTTTGTTCCACCCCTTCGGGTGACTCGCCAGTTTTGATTCTGGGTAGGCGCTTTCTTTCTCTTCTGGATAGCGACACCACCAAGCTCACAAGCAGCACCATTCTTTTCCTCCGTTTGGCGGTTAAGGTAAAAGAACTCCCTAAATAGAGTCACGGACGGCTCAACCTGAAGGTACACTTCAAATAGTACTTGAAATTGACAAATATTGGTCATAGAATTTGTACCAATGTCTTGAGGCCTGAGCTTGAAAAAATGCAAGAGGTCCCTAAAGAATTTTGAGCCAGTGGGACGGAAGCCTCTGCGCAAATGATCAGTATAGACCACAACCTCCCCTAGCCATGGTTGTGGGAACGGCTCTTCTTCGGGAGCCCGCCATTTTACAATCTTTTGAGCTGGCAAGAAACCTTGGTCCATGAGGTTATCCAAGGTAAGCCTGGACTCTTTGGTCTTCGCCCAGTTACAACCTTTGGAGTTTTTCAGAGCCATGGCGGGTTATGCAACGACTACATGAGTAACAAGGAAAATAAGCTGGAGCAGATTATAAGTCGCCTATACTGAAGTATTGTTATGAGCCGGCGAAATTTGAGAAGGCCGAAGGGACATCCCCAACACTTAGCAAAAACGTTGGGTCACAAACAAGTTTCTATGAAAATTTCCCTATAGGCGGATCTAATTAAGCGAGGAAAAACAGTGAGATATATGTTCTAGCTGACGGAACAACCGAAACCACGGCGTTTCAAAGGATAACCCTAGATGGCTCATTTTAGATCTACTTATGAGGAAAATAGAGCGGAGATCGTTCTAAGAATGCGCAGCAATGAGCGAATAGTATGTGGATCTACAAACAAAGTTTCGAATGAACACGATGAAAACGGCAAGAACACCGGAAGCGTCAAACCCTAAATGGAGGGGATTCGTACCAGATGGTGTCGAAGCAGAGACGAAGATGATCGTGTTCGCTTTGACAGTCGCAAGAAGGCCCGATGGCGTCGGCGATGGAGTCAAAGACCTTGGAGTCACCTCAGGAGCTCTGACGCTGCTCGGCCAACGGAGAAGAAAGAGGAAGAAGACGATGGGAAAAGTTACTATGAAGCTCAGTGGGCTTATTTATAAGGAGAAGAAAGTGAAGCGGCGCCGAGAAAAACAAAATGACCACAGTAAATTTGTGGCTACGAGCGCGCCTCGATTTTCGCGTCTACCTAGATTTGGCGCAGTTTTCGAAGGGATGCGTTATGACGACTTTGAAGAACAACGGTCAGCAAGGATGATGTCATTTAAAGACAGGTATTAGAGAAATGACAAGTTTGGAAGCATTACAAGCCAGCGTTATGAAATTCGTGGAAAACACAAATCCAAAGATGAGCCACCAAAGGAAGAGAAGAGAAATTGGCATGAACGGATTCAAATCAAGCTGGGGCGTAATGTCGGGGATATAACTCCATGGTGTAACCCGCCCTACCGGGCCGGGTTAACATATTGACAGCTTTATGACCAAGTTCAAGATGGGCCGTGTCATGAAGACGAGGCAAGCGAGGCGACGGCTGACTAGAGTCGCCAGGCGGCCCAACACTTGAACATGGCGGCTCAAGGCCCACGAAGCTGAAGACGCCGGCCGGATTTCCCTAAGACGCAAGGCAAGTTAGAGACATTGTAGGTTACGGGACACGATATGACCCGGACTCTATTGTAAACCCTAGGGCTTGACCTGTATATAAAGGAAGGCCCCTAGGACCGGAAGACTTAAGTTACAATCTCTCGATAGCTAGGTTAGCGATTCCGCACCCTTGTAATCGAGATCTATCAATCAAATACACATAAAGCAGGACGTAGGCTATTACCTTCATCGGAGGCGCCGAACCTGGGTAAACCCGACTCTCTCTCTCGTTCAACCCCTTCGAGTCGCCACCTAGCAGCAATGGCCTCACACCTAAGTCCTTTTACGAGGACATCTGCCGGGTTAACAAAACCAGGACAGCAGGGTAATACCGCATATAGGTAGGTATGGTGGACTCATGTGGAACAACTTGGTTAAAGGATTTTGTATGCACAAGCAGTATTCCTGATTAGTACAGGTGAAGGCTAGCAATAGATTGAGAAGCGACCAGCTAGAGAGCTAAAATGGTCATAATCATGCATGTCGAATAATTAACATTGAACATAGCATGAGTAGGATATGAACACTCTGAATTTAAACATCATCAAGGCTGCATTGGTTTTGAATCAACTACATGTTTGCACATGGGCCAAGTAAAGTCGCTCGAATTACTCAGAGGGAAATGCCATACTCGTGATATACTGAATCAATATCGGATGAGCTAAACATATTTACAAAAAAGGAAAACAAGAGGAGTTCATACCAGCTTCCTTTACCACTATCACTTCATCAAATATCGACATTATTTCCTTTCACTTGCATGACCGAATGATGTGATAATAATAATAGTTCAAGAGTGTCGTGGACTAACTAGAATCTGCAAGGCATTTCTATACAAAGGAGAAGACGAGATAATACTGGCTCTCTGTTAGATCAACAATAATGCATATGGGAGCCACACAACATTTTCACCGTGGTCTTCTCCTTTCACCGACTCAATAAGAAGAAAAGAATATCAAAGAAACACACTGAAATATTTTTGGAGTTTTTGTTTTTCTAAAGTAAGCAAATAAACAAAAGGGAAAAAGAACGAGAAACATTATTTACACGGGAAAACTCCCAACATACAAAGGAAATCTTTTTGGGTTTCTTTTAATAATAAAACTAACTGAACGGGAAAGAAAAACCGAAAAGAAGCGAGAAATATTTTCAGATTTTCAAAGTTTTTCAAACACACAAGAAGAAGCCGAAAAAATAAAGCTAACGTGGATATACAATGAAAGAGGATGAACACCGACAATTTATATGAAGTGTGTGAAAATGAATGTAATGTCACTGAGAAATACGTATTACCCCAAGATTAGGCGTTTGCCTAGCTTGGTGATCACCACTACTGGTCTGGATAATAGTTGAAGTGGTGGCACATGGAGGCGTTCCTTACTGCCTCCTCCGCCAAGCAAGCGGCCTCTACTACAGCGTTGTACTCTTGCACCTCATCCTCGAGAACATAATATCTTTGTCGAGCCTGAAAATCAAAGAGATTCGACGCAGGCAACATAACAGAAACATGCTTATATTTATAAAACGTTAGGTTGTACTCATAAACCCTAGCACTGTCCATAGTAAAGTCATTACGATGAATGGCTTCAAAGTCTAAATATATCTCTGGAAACATAGGGTCATTAGCTTGAGGTGAGGCTCTTAGTTTTGCAGCTACACGGGAGGCATAAATTCCTCCATACAAATCACCACTACCTGCGTTAGAATGCAGCCTCCGGGCAACAATTGCACCTAGGTTATAATGTTTTTCACCAGTCACTGTAGTGTGAATAAGGCTCAAATCAGGAGCGCACAGTGCACTACAATCTTGTTTACCTACAACACATTTCCCATTAAACAGTGCAAAGTAACAAATAGATGGAAAATGAATACTTTTTATTCTTGCTTGTGTCACCCCTCTATCCTCTCCAACGCAAAGACTTTCAAGGAACATATTATAATCATATGTTTTTGGTTTTTCTAGAGAGCCCCAATATGGAAGTTTGCATGCATCCAAAAATTCTTCTAGAGTCATACTAAATGATCTATCATAAAGATTAAACAACACCCTAGAAGTATGGTGATGATATCAAAATCCATGCGTGAATGAACGGGTAAGATTATAGTGTTCGACACACTTATCTGCAAGGAAGTCGGTGAGGCCGGTATTGTAAATGCAATGATAAAATTCCTCCTTAATACATGCACCTCTCATGAACTCATCCCATGGACAACGAGATGATTTAGCGTCGGCCATGACTATCAAGCTTGTTCTGGGCTCAACATAAGCTTGCCGTACCGAGCCCTCGCTCGACGACTCACCCGAATTACGCCTTCTTGAGGAACTCCTCCTAAAGAAACTCATCTTCCTAAGCACAAATTTCTGAAAATTTTAGGCGACAAAATTATGTCAATAAAACTTTGCTCGATTGATAGCAACTACTCATATAGGTACATAGAGGCCATATCAAGCATTCATACTACTTAGAACTCAAAGAATTCAACAACCAGCTCATTCTCAGTAGCACCAAGTGCAGCAAAATATGAAAAATATAAAACACTAAGGCAAAAACTAGTTGGAGGAATGGGAGAGTCACATACCAAGGAGCAATTCCTCAAAACAGTTTAGGAAACGGAGTTCTGAGCAAAGAGTTCGAAAATTTCAGTTTCAGGAGCAAGAACACGAGAGAGAGAGAGAGTGATTGAATTTTTGCTGGAGGTAGGGGATGACATGGGATGAAGAGATAAGTCTGGGGACCCCTATGGGCCCACAAGCTATCAGGGTGCGCCCAGGGGGGTGGGTGCGCCCTGTTGGCTTGTGGCCCATAGGTGCTCCTCCCTGATGTGTTTTAAGCACCAAAAATTCTTAAATGTTCCAGAAAAATTCATGTAATTTTTTTTTGGCAATCCGAGAATATTTATTTTTGGGTCATTTTTATTGCACGGGAAACTCAGAAAACAGGATAATCATGTAATTTCATTTTATCTAACTAAAAATAATAGAGGGTAAACTTATGATAAAGAAGCTTGTGCTTACTAAATTCATTAACAACATGTCTTTCAAAAAGGATCCATTAATAAGGTTGATCAAGTCTTATTAATAACCGTTTCCGATTGACATGAAACCTAAGAATTTTCGTATAACACTAGGTGGGATTTGCATATCCCCAACAATGAGAATATCATATTTCTTCTTGGCAATAGGAAGAGGAAATTTTAAACCTCCAATGATGATCGTGGCACTTGGCTCAATGACATTAATATTATTAACCAAAGTTTCCTTCTTCGGAAAATGCATGGTATGTTGTTTTCCATTGACGTGAAAGGTAACCTCGCTTTTGTTGTCAATAACAGCCCCTATAGTGTTTAAAAAGGGTCTACCAAGGATGATCGACATGTTGTCATCCTCGGGCATCTCAAGAATAACAAAGTCTGTTAAGATAGTAACATTTGCAACCACAACAGGAACATCCTCGCAAATTCCAATAGGTATAGTAGTAGATTTATCAGCCATTTGCAAAGATATCTCAGTAGGTGTGAGTTTATTCAAATCAAGTCTTTTTTATATAGAGAAAGGCATAACACTAATAGCGGCTCCTAAATCACACAAAGCAGTTTTAACATAACTTTGTTTAATGGAGGAAGGTATTGTGGGTCTACTCGGATATCCCAACTTCTTAGGCAATCCACCATCAAAAGAATAATTAGCAAGCATAGTAGCAATTTCAGTTTCAGGTATTTTTCTCATGTTGGTAATAATATCCTTCATATACTTAGCATACAGAGGCATTTTCAATATATCAGTCAAGCGAGTGCGTAAAAGGACAGGTCAAATCATTTCAGCAAAGCGTTCAAAATCCTCCTCATCCTTACTCTTGGAAGTCTTACGAGGGAATGGCATGGGTTTTTGAACCCATGGCTCTCTCTCCCTACCATGTTTTCTGGCGACAAAGTCTTTCTTCTCATAACGTTTATTTTTGAGATGTGGGTTATCAAGATCTTCAACAGGTTCTATTTCCACATCATTATCATGTTCTTTATTATTATCTAGCTCAGCATCTACGTGAACATCATCTTTATTATTATCATTCTCATTATCACTAGGTGCATGTTCACTACCAGATTGTGTCTCAACATCAGAAATAGAAACATCATTATGTTTTTCAGCAAGTTTTTCTATAATAGGTTCACTAGAAGCATGCAAAGTCCTATCATTTTTATCTTTCTTTTTCTTCTTAGATGGTCTAGATGCATCATCATTAGTTCTCTGAGAATCATGTTCAATTCTTTTAGGATGACCTTCGGGATAAAGAGGTTCCTGAGTCATTCTACCTCCTCTAGTCATTACTCTAACAACATGATAATTCATATTCTCATTTAATTCAGCAAGCAAATCATTTTGTGACTTAGCAACTTGGTATAGTTGAGTATGAACCATAGAAGCATGTTTACATAGACCCTTAACATCATTAGCAATTCTAAACATCAAGTCACTCAAGCGATCTATAATCATGGCATTACGTCTTAATTGATCTTTAACATAGTTACTGAAATGTTCTTGCTTAACAATGTAATTATCAAATTCATGCATGCATTGACTAGGTGTCTTACTATAAGGTATATCACTTTCATTAAAGGCACAGAGAGATTTTACCTCTACTACCTGTGTCGGGGTGTCAAGTCCATGTATTTCTTTGATAGGTGGTAGCTTCTTGACATCTTCAGATTTAATACCTTTCTCCTTCATAGTTCTTTTGGCTTCTTGCATATCTTCAGGACTGAGGAATATAATACCTCTCTTCTTTTGAATAGGTTCTGGCTGTAGCTCAGTAAGTGTCCAATTATCAGCATTTTGCAATATGTTATTCAATAATTCTTCAGCTTGCCCAACAGTTCTTTCCCTGAAAACACAACTAGCACAACTATCTAGGTAGTCCCGAGAAGCATCGATTAGTCCATTATAAAAGATATCAAGTATTTCATTCTTCTTGAGAGGATGATTAGATAAATCTCTTAATAACTGGAGAAGCCTCCCCCAAGCTTGAGGGAGACTCTCTTCTTCACTTTGCACAAAGTTAAATATTTCTTGTAAAGCAGCTTGTTTCTTATGAGCAGGAAAATATTTTTCAGAGAAGTAATATAACATATCCTGGGGGCTACGCACACAACCAGGAGCAAGAGTGAGGAACCATTCCTCGTCCTCACTTTTTAGCGAGAAAGGAAAAAGCTTAAGAATGTAATAGTAGCGCATCTTTTCCTCATGAGTAAACAAAGCGGCAATATCATTCAGTTTAGTGAGATGTCCAACAATAGTTTTAGTTTCATAACCATGGAAAGGATCAGACTATACTATAGGGATCAACTCACGGTCTACAGAGAATTTATAGTCCTTATCAGTAACAAATATAGGAGAAGTAGAAAATTTAGGATCATGTTTCATTTTCTCCATCATAGATTTTTCTTTCAGTTTGTAGAGTAGTTTCTTCAAATCATCTCTACCATTATAAGCAAGAAAGTCCCTAGCTACCTCTCCATCCATAACATAACCCTCAGGTACATCAGACAATTCGTAACTATTAGGAGAGCGAGGTGTAACAAGTGACTCAAAATATTCATCAGTTTTAGCATTTTCAAGTTCTCTAGCTTTAGCAATATGAGCATCAAGTAATTCATTTAGTGGCACAATTTCAGTTTCATCAAGTATAGCAGTAGTATCATCATTAATTTTAGAAGTAGCATCATCAAGTTCATGCGATATATCAGAACGAGCAACAGGCGGTGGTGTTATAAGATGATTCAAAATAGTAGGTGAATCAAAAGAGAGCTAGATGGCAGTTCCTTACCTGCTCTCGTACAAGAGGGGACGATCTTGGTTCGAGTATATTTTAGATTCTTCATAGTAGCAATTGGATGTCCTCAATAACACAATAAATATAGCTATGCCCCTCAGCAACGGCGCTAGAAAAAGGTCTTGATAACCCACAAGTATAGGGGATCGCAACAGTCTTCACGGGTAGTATTTCACCCTGATTTGTTGATTTGACACAAGGGGAGCCAAAGAATATTTATCAGCCTTAGTAGTTGAGTTGTCAATTCAACCACACCTGGGATATCTCTCTGCAGCAAAGTTTTAGTAGCATGTCAAGTGATAGTAGTAACAGTAAGAGTAGTAGTGACAGCAGTAATTTTGTAGCAGTTGTGACAGTAGCAGCAGCAATAGTAACTTAGCAAGATTCAATATGTGTAAAGCATAGGCACGTGGATCGGTGATGGATAATGATTTAGATGACATCAATCATGTAACAGTTACACACTAGGGCGACACAGAACTAGCTCCAATTCACCAATGTAATGTAGTCATGTATTCCGTATATAGTCTTACGTGCTTGTGATAAGAACTTGTATGACATCTTTTGTCCTACCCTCCCGTGGCAGCGTGGTCCTAATGGAAACTAAGGGATATTAAGGCCTCCATTTAATAGAGATCCGGAACAAAGCATTAACACATGGTGAATACATGAACTCCTCAAACTACGGCAATCACCGGAAAGAATCCCAATTATTATCACCTTGGGGTATGCGGATCATGACACGTAATAGGTGCATACAACATGCAAGATTGGATCCAAATCACTCTTATATTCATGAAAACATAATAGGTTCAGATATGAAATCATGGCACTCGGGCCCTAGTGACAAGCATTAAGCATAGAAAAGTCATGGCAACATCAATCTCAGAACATAGTGGATACTAGGGATCAAGCCCTATCAACTTAACTCGATTACATGATCAATATCATCCAATCCCATCACCGTCCAGCAAGCCTACAAAGGAATTACTCACTCCCGGTGGTGAGAATCATGGCGGTGTTGATGAAGAAGGGTTGGTGATGACGATGGCGACGAACCCCCCTCTCTGGAGCCCCAAACGGACTCCAGATCATCCCTCCCGATGAAGAACAGGAGGTGGCGGCGGCTCTGTCTTGTAAAACACGATGAAATCTTCTCTCCTATTCTTTTATCCAAAGATGTGAATTTATAGGAGTGGAATTAGGGTTGGGGGAGCCACGTGGGCCCCACAAGCTAACTGGGTGTGCCCAGGGGGGATGGGAGGGCCCTGTTGCCTTGTCGCTCACAGGTAGCCGCCCTCCGGTGGATCTTCGCTCCATAATTCATTATTTATTCCAAAAATAATTCACAAAAAGTTTCGTCCAATTCCAGGAACTTTTATTTCTGCACAAAATAGCACCAATGTAGTTGTGTTGAAAACAACGCCAGTCCGGGTTAGTTCCATTCAAATCATGCAAATTAGATTCCAACACCAGAGAAAAAGTGTTTGGAAAAGTAGATATGTTTGAGACGTATCACGCCCTACCCCGAGGTGGCCGCCAACAGTCATCGTGTCCCCTTGGTCCTGTGCGCCTGGCCTATGCTTGCTCCTCTACATCAATGGCCGACCTTCCTCTATGTCGTTGCCCGACGTTCCACTGCCTCTCCCTGACATCCCCAACACCAGCAGGTAAGCATCCTCCTCCCTAGTTCATGCTCAGTGGAGGATCTAGTGGGAGTGCCCCCCCATTGTTGCTTAAATTTGCATTGTACAACAACAACAAAGCCTTTAGTCCCAAACAAGTTGGGGTAGGCTAGAGGTGAAACCCATAAGATCTCGCGACCAACTCATGGTTCTGGCACATGGATAGCAAGCTTCCACGCACCCCTGTCCATGGCTAGTTCTTTGGTGATGCTCCAATCCTTCAGGTCTCTCTTTACGGACTCTTCCCATGTCAAGTTCGGTCTACCCCGGCCTTTTTTGACATTATCAGCACGCTTTAGCCGTCCGCTATGTATTGGGGCTTCTGGAGGCCTGCGTTGAATATGTCCAAACCATCTCAGACGATGTTGGACAAGCTTCTCTTCAATTGGCGCTACCCCAACTATATCTCGTATATCATCATTCCGGATTCAGTCCTTCCTTGTGTGGCCACACATCCATCTCAACATGCGCATCTCCGCCACACCTAACTGTTGCACATGTCACCTTTTAGTCGGCCAACACTCAGCGCCATAGAACATTGCGGGTCGAACCGCCATCCTATAGAACTTGCCTTTTAGCTTTTGTGGCACCCTCTTGTCACAGAGAATGCTAGAAGCTTGGCGCCACTTCATCCATCCGGCTTTAATTCGATGGTTCACATCTTCATCGATATCCCCATCCTTCTGCAACATTGACCCCAAATATCGAAAGGTGTCCTTCTGCGGCACCACCTGCACATCAAGGCTAACATCCTCCTCCGCCTCGTGCCTAGTAGTACCAAAAGCGCACCTCATGTACTCGGTTTTAGTCCTACAAAGTCTAAAACCTTTCAATTCCAAAGTTTGCCTCCATAACTCCAACTTCCTGTTGACCCCCGTTCGACTCTCATCGACTAGCACCACATCGTCCGCAAAGAGCATACACCATGGGATATCAACTTGTATATCCCTTGTGACCTCATCCATCACCAAGGCAAAACGATAAGGGCTCAAAGCTGACCCTTGATGTAGTCCTATCTTAATCGGGAAGTCATCAGTGTCGCCATCACTTGTTCGAACACTTGTCACAACATTATCGTACATGTCCTTGATGAGGGTAATGTACTTTGCTGGGACTTTGTGTTTCTCCAAGGCCCACCACATAACATTCCGCGGTATCTTATCATAGGCCTTCTCCAAGTCAATGAACACCATATGCAGGTCCTTCTTTTGCTCCCTATATCTCTCCATAAGTTGTCGTACCAAGAAAATGGCTTCCATGGTCGACCTCCCAGGCATGAAACCAAACTGATTTTTGGTCATGCTTGTCATTCTTCTTAAGTGGTGCCTAATGACTCTCTCCCATAGCTTCATTGTATGGCTCATTAGTTTAATTCCATGGTAATTAGTACAACTCTGAACATCCCCCTTGTTCTTGAAGATTTGTACTAATATACTCCGTCTCCATTCTTCTGGCATCTTGTTTGCCCGAAAAATGAGGTTGAAAAGTTTGGTTAGCCATACTATCGCTATGTCCCCGAGGCCTCTCCACACCTCAATGGGGATACAATCAGGGCCCATCGCCTTGCCTCTTTTCATCCTCTTTAAAGCCTCCTTGACCTCCGACTCCTGGATTCGCCGCACAAAACGCCTGCTAGCATCATCAAAGGAGTCATCCAGATCAATGGTAGAGCTCTCACTCTCCCCATTGAACAGCTTGTCAAAGTACTGCCGCCATCTATGCTTAATCTCTTCGTTCTTCACCAGGAGTTGATCTGCTCCATCCTTGATGCACTTGATTTGGTCAACATCCCTCGACATCCCCAACACCGGCAGGTAAGCATCCTCCTCCCTAGTTCATGCTCAGTGGAGGATCTAGTGGGAGTGCCCCCCCATTGTTGCTTAAATTTTCATTGTTTTTGCTAAAATTAGGATGACAGGGATTGAGGTTGTAGGTCATGTAGAAATGTAGAGTATGTTGCTAAATTTAGACCTATAATTTTGGGAGTGAAATATGAAGGCAGTACTCTAGACTTTTGGAAACAAATATCAAGACTAAATTTAGACTTATCTAAGAAGATGTTTCTATACACACATCTTGTTAAAATGATGATGATATTAAGAATGAATTTTACATTTGCTCTACATGGTTGAGTTTCAAGGTCATTTAGAAATGTTGAACATGTTGCTAAAATTTAGACCTAACATTTTGGGGACGGGGGGGGGGGGGGGGGGTATGAATACAATAGTGTAGAAATATCGGGATTTTTTATGCCATATTGATGAACCTTGTTTATGCATCAACAGACTGAACCTTTGATATGTCTCAAACGTATCTATAAATTTTGAATGTTAAATGCTATTATGTTATCACTTTTATATAATTGTTACATCAATTCATATTTCTTTTATGGACTAACCTATTAATCTAGTGCCAAGTGCTAGTTCTTTTTTTTGGTTTTATAGAAAATGAATAGCTACAGAATTCCAAATACGATGCCAATTTTTGACGATTGTTTATAGACCAGAAGAAATAGTAGAAGCTTCAGGAGACATCAAAAGGAGTCACTAGGGCCTCACAAGCCCAGGTAGCACAGCCAGAGCGGTAGGCCATGCCACCTAGGCTTGTGGGCTCCTTGGGCCATGTTTTGACCTATATCCAGCTCCATAAATTCCTATAAATACCGAAACCATCCTTCGTTCCTCCAGAAGAGATATATCGCCACCACAAGCCTCTGTTCTGAAGATATCTCATCCCGAGCCCTGTTCCGGAGTTCTGCTGGAGTGGGAAGCCATTGGAGGAGCCTCTTCATCATCCTTGATGCCTCCATGGCCACGTGTGAGTAGTTCCTTCACGACCTACGGGTCCATAGTAGTAACTAGATATTTCTCTCTCTCTTTTTGGATCTTCAATACAATGTTCGCCTTCTTCCTTCTTTGATTGGGGTCAATCCGATGTAATTTTGCGGTGTGTTTGTTGGGGCATGATGAATTGTGGGTTTATCATTAGATAGTTCATTTAATATCTTGAAATTTATTTGCTATATAATTCAGTAACCGTGTATGCTTTCCGATCTATTTGTCTTCTCTGGAGAAGATTGATTGGTAGATCTTCAGAGGGAGTGGTGCGTAGTAGTGGGTTCAATCTTGCGGCGATTTTTATATCCCAGTTACATTATGGGGACAAGACACATATTGTAATGTTGCCACTAAGGATAAAAAGATGGCGTTTTGCCCTACTATCAGATTTCTTCTTGTCTACATTATGACATCTTGCTTAAAGCGTTAGTGTGATTTTATGAACTTAATACTTTGAGATGCATATTGGATAGTCTTCTTGCAGTGGATTAATAGTAGTAGATTCATTTGGATTAACAGTCTAGTTGTCACAGACGTAATGCCTATATGCTATTATGACATGAATGACCATAGTCATACTCGTTGCTTTGCTTGTCAATTGCCCAACTGTAATTCGTTACCATGTTGTTTGCCTTCTTTCCTAGAGATATACCTCTAGTGAACCTATGGCACCCGGAATCATTCTTCCATTAATACAATCTTCAACAAAATTGCTTTATAATTTTTTTCTACCATTACCTATTTTTTTGCTCTTAATCCTGTAACTAGAAAGACAAGGGGCTTGACAACCCCTTTGCCAAGTTGGGCGAAAGTATTATTTTTGTTTGTGTGTGGGCACTATTCACTTCGTTAGCTTAGTGATTCCTACTGGTTCGATTATACCTTGGTTCTCAACTGAGAGAAATATTTTGCTTCTGTGCTATATCACCCTTCCATTTCAATGAAAAAACTCAACAACTCATATGGGAGTAGCAAATGAATTTATGGCATTGTTACTAGGAAATAATCTTCTATCAAGTTAGGAACCTACGCACAAACTTTCTCTTTACTTTATTTATTTCTTGCCTAGTTAGCTTTGCTTGCCATTTTTTTCGAAAATACCTTCTTACTATTTTTGGTTGCTTTGTTATCATGTCTACTCCTGAATATACCAAGCTATGTGATTTCCCTAGTACTAATAATAATGATTTCATTAGTACTCCTATTGCTTCTCCTGCCACTAGTGCAGAGTCTAATGAGATTAAAGTTGCTTTATTATATCTTGTTATGAAGGAACAATTTCCTGGAAATTCTAATGAAAATGATGTTGCTCATCTTAGTACCTTAATTTAATTGTGTGATATGCAAAAAAAGTAAAGACGTGGATAATGATAATCTAAAATGAAGCTATTCCCATTTTATTTGAGAGATAAAGCCATAGAATGGTTAGCTTTTTTATCGAAACATAAGATTGATTCTTGGACTAAGTGTAAAGATGATGTTATTGGAAATTATTTTCCTCCTTCAAGAATTATATCTTGGAGGAATCAAATTATGAGTTTTAAGAAACTTGATCAAGAACATGTTGCACAAGCATGGGAAATAATGAAATTTATGCTCAAAAATTGCCCTACTCATGTGGTTAAGTCTTTGGATGGTAGTACAAAATTTCTATGTAGGACTAAACTTTGTTTCCAAAACCTTCTAGATTCTGCTGCAGGTCGTACGTTCATGGGGATAACATTTGGAGAGGATACTAAGAAACTTGACAACACGACTAGAAATTATTACCAATGGCATACCGCGCAAGCTCCAAGTGGTAACAAGGTAAAATTTGTCATGCAAATCTCCTCCCTAAGTGAAAAGGTACATGCTATTATGTCCATGCTTGTGACTAGAAGCGCTACTATTGATCCAATTGATGTTCCTTTGTCTACCTTGATTGAGAAACATAAAGATATTGAGGTGAATTTTATATCTAGTAGTGATTTCAATAATAATGCTTATAGGGGTATCTTTGGTAATAATCCTAGACCGTATCTCGATAATCCTTCGAATTCTTATGGCAATTCTTCTGGTAGTTCTTTCAACAATAATAATAGAATAGCTATTGATCTTGGGATTACCATTAAGTATTTTATGAATCTCAAAAGCCTTTCAATACTGCCATGAAGAAAAAATTAGTAACATTGATACCATGAGTAGTACAATTGATAGACTTGTTCATGAGGCACATATGCCTAAAATTAAATTTTGCCACGCAATAAGGATGAAAGTGATGAATATTTATAATAAATTCAAGTCTCTATTGATTATATTAGAAAAATGATTGATATGCTTAGAGCTAGAAGAAAAAAAGAGGATGAATTGTGTTATCTTACTTGTAATGATGAGGATGTTAAAACTATTGGTGTGATACCGATTGAAACCTTGTTTAGAAATATTAATCATCTTAAATATGATGATAAAGGGACCGGAGAAGAGTCAACTTTAGTTAGAAGGTGTCCCAATTATTCGGAGGGTGAAAATCTTGATGGTAAAAATGATAAAAGTGGGTTTGGGGAGGTCATTACTTTAGGTAGTGTTGCACCCGCTATTTTGGATTTCACGTAATTTAATTATTATAATTGTTTTCTTACTGAATCTATTTCCTTGATGCAATACATGTTAAATTCAAGCAATGCTTATGATGAAAATAAGGCTTTTACTAAACATATTGTAGAAGAACTTACTAAAGCTTACGTAGAAAAGCTTGAACTTCAAATTTCCGTCCCTAGAAAATTGGATGATGGATGAGAACCTACTATCAAAATCAAGATATATATTTATGAATGCAATAATTTATGTGATTTAGGAGAAATTGTGTCCACTATGCCTAATGCACTATACAATGTTCTTAGTTTTGATTCTATGAGTGAATGTTCTTTAAATTTGCATCTTGCGGATTCCACAATTAAAAAGCCGACGGGAAGAGTGAACGATGTGCTTGTAATTGCTAATAGAAATTATGTTCAAATGGAACCTATTGTTTTGGATACTGAATGTAATACCTCTTGTCCTATTATACTTGGAAGATCGTTTTTAAGGATTGTAGGTGCAATTGCTGATATGAAGGAAGGCAACATAAGTTTCCATTTTCCATTGAATAAAGGTATTGATCCCTAGAGAGATAATTAAGCCTCCTTTGAATCTATCACAAGAGCTGCATATGATCTACATATTGATGATAAAACTTGATGGATTTGCATTATGCCTATCTAAGGGCATTATAATAGCACTTGTTGGTAGACAATCCAAATATGTATCTTTCATTTTTTTGTCCATTATTTTGGTCTACATGATTATTCCTACTGTAGTAATTATGTTTATATCTTTCCATTTCTTTTTTTGCCAAGTTAAAGCATTTGGGATGTTGCAAATGCATGTTTGTTAGGTGTTGTGCAAAAACAAAAACTTTTGTGCCCAGTGATTGACTCTTTACTAGAACGTGATCAATTTCTTAATGTTTTATACAATATTGCATTACAAATTTTCTTCCATGTCCTAATTTTCTAGAATTTAGGAGTCACATAAGTACATGAAATAATTAGATCTTTACGTATTGTTTTCTTTTTTATAGATTTCTGTTATGTTTTATTTGACTACTTGTTTTAGAGTTTCCATGCAATATATTGGGGGATATACATTGTTGAAATGATAGGATAAAATAGCCTTTACCTAGAAATAAATAAGGATCTTGTTTTTCAGTAAATGATTGAGAGATTTATTCTTTACACACCAACCTATCTCACGAGTTTCGTTAAATTTTGTGTGGATAAAATTTTTAAGATCTAGGCGATACAATGATATGCGGTAAAAAAGGAGCGGCAAGAGCCTAAGATTGGGGATGCCCAATGCACCCAAGGTAATATTCAAGGAAACTCAAGCATCTAAGCTTGGGGGTGCAGGATGGCTTGAGAATTTATGATATTTTTTTAATGATTCTCATTTGGTTTTCATCGGATCTTTGTTACTTCTCGGTTATTCTAACGCTAATCCTTAAAAACAGAAGCAAATCCGTTTTTCCAATTGTATGGTAGAAATATCATATATGGAAGGAAACTAAGGGGAATTGCTGCAAATCAAGTCAAATTGAGAAACTTCCATGTGGAAAGCAGATAACCACCAAGTGTAGGGGATCGTTTGTGGCCTTTTTTGATAAGTAAGAGTATCGAACCCAACGATGATATAAAGGTAATTAATATTATCTGAAGTTCTATCGACCACCGATACAACTCTACGCGCAACACTGTTCACTATACCTAGTACAAGAAATAAACTTCCTTGCGGGAAGAAAACTAGAAGTACTTTGTAGTGTGATAAAATAGTTTTGCAAGATAATAAAGAATGAGTAAATAAAAGTTAGGGGCCATTTTAATAAAGATTAATTAAGTTAGTTGTTTAGTAGAAAGCTTTTTGTAACACAAGAGAAAGATTTGTCCATAGGCAGTCGATAACTAGACCGGTAATCGTTATTGCAGTTTTATATGAGGGAGAGGCATGAGCTGACATACTACTTGGATTATATGCACTTATGATTGGAACTCTAGCAAGCGTCCACAACTACTAAAGATCATTAAGGTAAAACCCAACCATAGCATTAAGTAACAAGTCCCCTGTGTTCCCATACGTAAACAACCCCCTTACTAGGGTGAAAGCTTCTGTCACTCTCGCCACCCACTATAAGCGAATCATGAACACATTGCAACACCCTACAGCGGTAATCCCACACCCCTGCACGGCACCGCGGGCACCATAGGACAATACCAAAATAAAACATACAACTCAAACCAATCACAATCACAATCATCAATCAACCAATAGGACAAAAGAAATCTACTACAACATCATAGGATAGCCACACGTAATTGGGTAATATATATAGCATTAAGCATCATGTTTAAGTAGATATTACAGCGGGGAAAATATGTGTTACACCGCTGCATAGAGGGGAAGAGAGTTGGTGGTGATGGAGGTGAAGTTTTTGGTGTAGATCACCGTCCCGATGGTTGCCCCGGTGGTGTTCCGGTGCCACCGAGAGAGAGGTGGAGAGAGCCCCCTCCTTCTTCTTCTTCTTCCTTGGTTTCCCCCTAGATGGGAGGAGAGTTTCCCCTCTAGTACATGGCCGCCATGGCTCCCAGAGGGCAGGAGCCCCTCTGAGATTGGATCTCTCTCTCTGTTCTCTTCTGTTTCATGCTCCTGTTTCTGGCCCTTCACCGTTTCTTATATTCCCGGAGATCCCTAACTCCGATTGGTATGGAATTTTGAGGGGATTTTTCTTTAGAAATTATCTTTCTTGCGGAAAAAGTAGAGCCCCAACTGACTTATGAGGGAGTCCCAAGCCATGAAGGCGCGACCACCCCTTGGTCGCGCCTTGTTGGCTTGGGACCACTTCGGGCACCATCTTGTGTTTATTCCGACTCCCCAAAATCACATATATTCCTAAATAAATCTCCATAATTTTTTATCACGTTTGGACTTCGTTTGATATAGATTTTCTACGAAACAAAAAATACACAAAACAATAAGAACTAGCGTCGGGCACTTGATCAATAGGTTAGTCCTAAAAATAATATAAAATGTTGCCAAATGTATATGAAAGTTGTAGAATATTTGCATGAAACAATTGTAAAATATAGATACAAAGGAGATGTTTCAGCACCCCTAAGCTTAATTCCTGCTCGTCCTCGAGTAGGTAAATGATAAAAAGATAATTTTTATGTGGAATGCTATCTAACATAATCTTGAACAAATGTCTAATCATGGCATGAATATTAAGATACAATTGATTCAAGGCAATAGTCTATGATTTGACAAAAAGACATCCATACTCAGGTTTACTAGCAAACAATCATGTCCTTTCAAAATAATAACGCTAAAGAACGCTATCCCTACAATATCATATAGCCTGTCATGCTTAGTCTTCCCAGCATAAAGTATAAATCATGAGCACCCCAATGTCAAAGCAAGCAATTGACTCGTACTTTTAACGCGCTTCATCATTCTCAACTCCCACGCAATATATGAGCATGAGCAATGGATATAGCATATAGGTGGAATAGAGTGTGGTGGTAGATATAAAAGGAGTCAAAAGGTGGGAAAGTCTCGCATCAACTAGGAGGACCAACGGGCTATGTAGATGCCCACTAGTGCAGCCGTGTGCTATACAAACGGTTTTTAACCCCTTTCCGTGACGTAGTCTTAAACCGTTGCCTTGCATGTGTTGGTGATAGGGGGGTATCCCACATGATAGGGAAAACCCGTCGGCGATGCCTACACCCGGTCACACACGATGGGCAAAAATATATCGTTTGCGATTGGAAGGGCCATCACAAACAGACATATTGGGGAAGACGTGTGAGATGAGCTTAGCATCCCACGTAGGGAATCCTAAGGGTACGTCTCCGTTCGTATTGTAGATCACACACAATTTTCTACATAACATCGTTTGTGATAGGGCTAGTCATTACACACGATTGTTATAATTCTGTCGTTTGCGTTATTCAAAACATCACTCACGGTGTCTAAAAGAAACTGTTTGGCATTGGGCTGCCCATCACACACACTTGCTATGTGAAAACGTTTGTGATTGGGTGTCCTAACGCACACAGTTGTCGACCAGAATTCATGTGTGATTGCTCACCGATCCAACACGCTAACTTTCTAGAAACGTACCGTGTGGGCTTGTTGAGGTCATCGCCCACGGTGTAGTCTTAGAAACCGTCTGCAATGGGAATCCCAATAATCAGCCTAATTGCTCTATTATTTATAATCCATTTAGTAATCAAATTAACATTTCATATCAAGCACATAATATATTTCTTATTCGTAGTACAACAACAAGGATTTCATAATTGAATTACATCAGGGTATAACATCATATAGGCATATACTGCCTAACTACCCAATTGCACAACAGGACAAAGATTCAAATGCAACATCTAAAACCTTTGGAAATTTAGTATCATCATAGACGGTAAAATAGACAGATGAGTCTCATCTGGAAAACTGTTAAAGCGGAAGGCGAATATTGAGCCTTCAATGATGTTGAATGTCCTCGCAACTTTAGGCCAGTGCCTGTGGATGATTGCCCTCCCATCCTTCGTCCTCTTGAGGAAGACTTCAAGATTATACCGTGGGTGCTATATGAATACCTTCCTCGCCTCTTGATCATACATGTGGTTTGAGACATAATCATCGATGAACTGCCTTGATAAGGATTGAAAACAAACATACGCATAAATATCTTTTCTAAAATTTGAAATGGCGCAAAGGGAAAAGGACAAGGTGAAAGAGATGGTACCATCCTATAGTTGACTAATGTCTTCTTCATTGTGCAGACAAACATCTTGTTGTTTTTGGTAGCTAGTTTCTTTATCTTAACAATCTTTCTGAGTTTCTTGATTTGACTGATATTCAAGGACACCTCATTTCCCCACATGCAAAAAGGGTCGAATAGTGGGTCTAAACCTCTTACAGCAGGACCTACATGTGCAAGAACAAATTATTAAAAACATTAATATTGCAATCGTTCCTGCAATTGCACAATAATGTGCTATTGGCCAAACGACCATGGATGTGCAAACCTCGATGGTAAACTTCAGTGTCCACCATTGTTTACCCCTGCAACATATTTAAGACAAATATTGATCAGGTTATAAGTGATATTTGGCATACTATCAGCGAAATATGTTAATGGAAAACAAACACATTGCGGATCCAACAGATTAATTCAAGCCACATGGAAAAGCCAGTTATCTAAACCAAGCATGCTAAGAACTAGAAAATATAGCAATTCTATATGTTTCACATGTATTTAGTACATCTAAATTCGATTTATTCATCACATGCATAACAGTACAAAATTGTACCAACAACAATCGAACATCACATTGCAGAATTGAACTAAATAGTTAAATGATCACCATAACAAATGAACGAAACAGTTAACTAAGCACCACATTGCACAATAGAACATACTCGAAGGTCAGGTTGCAGTTGCATTACATTGGACATTTCACTAGAATTTCTAAATGAAAGACAGTAGCGGCACGCAACTGGTAAACGAAACATGCTTAACTGGCGTAGCCAGGTGATCATAGGTCCTTAGTGATAAAGCTAAGAAAAACAAGCTATTTGTCGTGGTTTTGTCACGGCAGATGTCCTAGGGTGAGGACTTAGATGCGAGGCCATCGCAACTGGGTGATTATCTTGTCGGGGTTGCTCCGAATCGAGAGACACGGTTTACCCAGGTTTGGCCCCTCATGATCGAGGTAATAGCCTACTCCTGCTTTTCTGCTTATTGATGAGTGATCAATATAAGGGAGCGGATTCACTTGGCCTAGCTATTGATCGATAGTAACTTAAGTCTATTGGCCTCAGGGACTCGCCATTATATACAGGTCGAGACCCTGGGCTTTACAAGAGTCCGAGTCATGTTACAACTCGTGACCAAGTACGTCTCTAACACGCCTTGCCCCTTAAGCAAGGAAACTCATAGCAACCATTCACCTCTTGGGCATTAAGTCGCCATCTTCTAGTACTGGGCCACGAACTGGCTTACTTGGTAAGCCGCCTTGCCAGTCTTGCTTTTCAGCATCGTAGCCCACCTTGAGTCTTGTCTAAGAGCCACCATGAAGATGACCCGGCCCAATAGGGCGGGTCATATCATGGAGTTATATCCCCAACATTAGCCCTCAGATTGATTTGAATTCATTCCTGTCAATCTTTGCCACCTCAACTTTGGCGGCTTAAATTCTCATCATATCCGCATCTTCTCCGGGTCATGAAATGCCAGCTTACAATGCTTCCAGACTTGTATTTTCTGTGCCTTACCCATCGATGAAATCACTCACCGGAAATCTTGGAAATTAATGATGACATCACAATGAATCTTTGCATATATCCGTTTAGCCCGAAAATTAAGGTGCCTCTGGCTTCGAAATTTACTGTGCCCCCTCGATCTTCGCGCCTGCCTATTACCCTTCGGCTCTTCGTATTATAAATACTCATGGGGCTCCCTCATTCACTTTTTACCTTGCCCCCTCGCGTCTTCTTCTTCCTCGAGCTCGAGCCTCTGCTGCGCCGTCACCGCTGCTTGTTCCTCGCCGGCCGACCCTCTCCAGGACCACGGCGTCATCCTGACTTCACCAGAGCTCGGCTAAACATCTCCGCTGCCCTCTACAACCGTCAGGTGAGTCATTTTCCTTCTCCAGATCTATATCAGCTACCTGTAGTTCATCAGAAGTACCGGAGTTCATCGCTCCATCGACACCATTGCTAGTTCGTATGTAGCTTTAATGAACCTTCTCGTGGAAACAGAGCGGCGTGAGTGGCGGCACCATTTTATAGATAACCTTCTTAGATCTCCCTTAGGAACCCACAAACTAGATCACCACTTCTTCCCTGCTTCGTCGCTAGGTTTAGGAATTATTTTATTTTTTGACCTATTTGTAGATCCATAATTGTAGCTGCTTCAGTAGAAACTTGTTAGCTCCACACTTAGCAAAAAACTAGAGATCTCTGATTATCATAAGACGCCTTTATGTTGTCAGCTCATCACTATGACTCTAACCCGCCATATTTAAAAACTGCCTCATTTAGGTGCCGACTTATCATGAGGTGACTTACTTGTTGTAAATAATCTGGCCGTCTTTACTTTTGATCATAGTTGCCAAAACACTGTTGTCTAATCACATGACCTATTTGAACGAGTTGCCGGTTCTTAAATAACCCGTCATATATGCTTCTGCAGCTCTTTTACTTTATTAAGGCGACTCATGATGTCAAAATCCACCATATGCAACTGGGTGCCCTGCCAAGTTTCCAAGCTTATGCTCAAAGATTACGAGGACCAAGGCCTTCTGCCGTCTTAAAGGGAAATTGGCTGGCGGGTTGCCCTTGGAGATGAAATTCCGCAACCCGGCGAAGGACAAGTAGTGGTGTTCATAGATGACCTTCTCCGGGGCTTTTCTCCCCCCGGGTCAAAATTCTTCCGGGATGTTCTGCACTTTTTCAAGCTTCATCCTCAAGATCTGGGTCCCAAATCTATATCCAACCTATGTCAGTTCCAAGTACTTTGCGAGGTGTATCTGCAAATGGAGCCCACTGTCCCTCTTTTTAGGGAATTCTTCTATCTCAACCGCTAGACTGAATGTGCTGATGGCCCCAGCTTAGAACTTGGTAGGGTCTCAATTCAAAGGCGAAGATATCGTTCTTTTCCTGCAGCTACTCTGCCGAGTCACCCAAAAGGATGGAATAAGAATTGGTTCTATTGCCATAACACGGCCTTTGCTGATGAAAAACCTCTGTCGGGCTACAGACCGGATCGTCTTCCTATGAACTTTGATCTTCCTGGCTGGGCTCCTCAAGAAGAACGTGCTCTGCTTGCCCCCATATACCCAAAACTGAGGGCCTTGCTAGTCAATGGATTGACTAGGGTTGATCTAACCTGATGTTGGGTAGCTTGGAGGATGTTACCATGGAGTCGCCATGGCAACTTAATGTACAATTATTCTGGCGGCTTGAACCACGCACAACGATACAGCAATGAGGACTTGCAGGCTGATGATATAAACTGGATTGTGAAGAACCTGCTAGGAGAAACTCAAGAGTCTTGCAATAAACTTGGACTGAATCCTTTTTGCGCTCTTAACCCGGCTCCTCCAGTAAGAATCTTTGACAATTCTTATCCGACTTACCGAATTTTTAAACTTCAAAGCTTACTTGCTATTCTTGTTAATAACCTTGCAGGCAAACTTCGCATTCTGGAATAAGAAGAGGCAAACTCTGGCACATAGGCCTAAAACCGCCCCTAGTAAGAGGAAGAATAAGACGGCTGAGGAAGAGCCGTCAACTAGGGGCGAGTCACCAGCAGCCGACGAACAGTCAGAGGTACAACTTGACTCCCTTGGTCGTCTTTTTATCGAACTTGCTAACGCCTCGTGGTAGGGCCAGAAGAGCCACGAGGTGGACACAACCCACCAGGGCGTGCCAGCCCCCTCTAGCGCGCCCTGGTGTCTTGTGGGCCCCTCGTGGCCCATCTTCGCGTGAAACCGACGCCCAAAAATCCTATATATTCAGAAATCCCCAGAAATAACCCTATATCAGAAGTTCCGCCACCGCAAGCCTCTGTAGCCATGAAAAACCAATCTAGACCCCGTTTCGGCACCCTGTCGGAGGGGTAAATCATCATCGGAGGTCATCTTCATCATCCCTATGGTTTCCATGATGAGGAGGGAGTAGTCCACCCTCGGGGCTGAGGGTTTGTACCAGTAGCTATGTGTTTAATCTCTCTCTCTCTCGTGTTCTTGATTTGGCACGATCTTGATCTATCGCGGGCTTTGTTAATATAGTTGGATCATATGGTGTTGTCCCCTCTCTATCTTGTTGTGATGAATTGAGTTTTCCCTTTGAGATTTCGTTATTACCGGATTGAATACTTTTATGGAGTTGAGAGCACTTGATCTATGTCTTGGCACTCAACTCGCGGATTCCCGAGGTGACATTGGGGTAATCTATGCATAGGGGTTGATGCACGTTTTCGTCCTACTTTCTCCGGTAGGAATCTTGGGGCACTCTTTGAGGTTCTTTGTGTTGGATTGAGTATTATGAATCTGAAATTGTTTGATGTGTATCGTATAATTAACTCATGGATACTTGTGGTGACATTGGAGTATCTAAGTGACATTAGAGTTGGTTGATGCGTATCATATGGTGTTATTTTAGTACAAACTCTTAGATAGATCGATTGGAAAGGATAACTTGGTGTTATTTTAGTACGAACTCTTGGATAGATCGATCGGAAAGGATAACTTTAAGGTGGGTTAGTACCCTACAAACAATTTCTTCTTATGTTCTCCGCTAGACAAGAACTTTGGAGTGATTCTTCATTACACGCTGAGGAATGGTTATGTTTTCCAATTATATTAGCTTTGTTGAGAGATTCCACTAGCAAAAGTACGGACCCTAGGCCTTGTTTTCAAGCATTGCAATACCATTTGTGCTCACTTTTGTTAATTGCTACCTTGCTGTTTTTATTCTTACTATTACAAAAATCAATATCTACTATCATTACTACACTTGTATCACCATCTCTTCGCCGAACTAGTGCACCTATACAATTTACCATTGTATTTGGTGTGTTGGGGGCACAAGAGGCTTTTTATTATTTGGTTGCAAGGTTGTTTGAGAGAGACCATCTTTGTCCTACGACTCCCACGGATTGATAAACCTTAGGTCATCCACTTGAGGGAAATTTGCTACTGTACTACAAAACTCTGCGCTTGGAGGCCCAACACGAGTCTACAAGAACAAGTTGTGTAGTAGACATCAAGCTCTTTTCTGGCGCCGTTGCCGGGGAGGTGAGTGCTTGAAGGTATATCTTTAGATCTTGCAATTCAATCTTTTAGTTTCTTGTTTTATCACTAGTTTGGTTTATAAAAGAAAACTAAAAATGGAATTGAGGTGGCCTCATATTATTCATCTTCATCATGTCTTTCTTGAAAATGATGGAAGGAAAATTGTGCTCAATTGATAGAAGAAGAATTCAATAAAATGTTTGGTATAAATGATGAGCATGATTGCAATGTTGCTAGTATGAATTCTATGAATATCCAAAATACTAAGGATGATTGCAGTAGTCATGATAAAAATGTTTCTTATAAGCATGTCAATTTTTGTGGAGTGCATAAAGTTTGTGAAGACGTGCCTTATAGGGATGATAGATTTTGTAAGAAGCATAAACATGATAGAACCAACTTTTTGCTCAAAGTGATAGATGAATTTGCTACAAAATTATGTTATCTTTGTCCTATTACTTGTGAACTTTGCAATAAAGTTGGTCATCTTAATTTCCAATGCAAAATTTTCCATGATCAAATCATGACCAAATATTGTAATGACTTGATCACCCTTGAACTTTATAATGAGCTTTCTCTATTTTTGGGGAGTGAAGAATTGACACATAAAAATAGTTGGTTTGAAGTATTCATTTTCACGGACGACATTGAAACTAATCTAAAAAATATCTATATGTTTTGCATGGTAAATTGCAACGAAAATGCTTATATTGCCAACTATAGAAAGATGGGAAAACCAATAGAATATAAAAGGAATACTAATGAAAGGGTAAAGATTTCCACTTTCCCTCCTATTATCTCTCATGATGAAATAGGTGACAAGGAGGAGCTCCCTATTCAACCAATCTCATCAATAAGAAGCTCAAAAAAATTAATTAGACCCACACATGATGTGGTGAAGAAGAAAAGAAGAAAGAGTAGAGGTAAAAAGGTATCTCTCCCCAATGATGTTGCTCCTATTATTGCTGTGCCTCATGAGGATGAAGCAAAAATAATTGTGGACGATGATACACTTGATGATGATTTTGTTATGCCTATTCCTTGTTGTGATGACTATGATTGGGAACATAATGATACTTCATATAATCTTGAAAATCTTTTTGGCACCAACTTGGTAAATTATGAGGATAATAATTGTTATACTATTGGTGCTATTCATACTATTAATGATGAGAGTGATTATGCTTATGATATGCCAAGCCGCAAGTTTGGTGATGCGGAGCATCCCACCATCACCCCAAGGAAACCTACTCCATCAAACCAACCCCCAAGCGGTCCCATGACAAGAGCCCGTGTGCGCGCCATGGAATCCGAGGTGACATCTCTCCTTGCTCAATCACCATTTGATCCACTCGAGACATGGTCAGTACCTCAAGCGGAAATTCTTTGTATACTCAGGTGCTCAGGCGAAGAACATGAAAGCAAGCACGAAGGACGTCAAGCTTCGGAGGACAAAGGAGGAGGTGCTAACAAGTCCCAGCTCTCAGATGTCCGGCCGGCCTCGGACGTCCGACACTTGGAGTTCAACCCCGTCCAAACGCCAGCAGGGATCTAAAGCGCTCGGAAGACCGACACCCCTCGGACGTCCGAGACACTACAGCGCCCGGGCGACCGACGCCGCTTGGACGTCCGAGCCCCCCCCCCCCAGGCGCCCAGACGTCCGATCTCTCTCCGGAATTCCGTCGCCAGCTACCCAGAACCGAATCCTCGTAAGTCCGAAGACCTTCGGACTACCGGGCCTCGAATGTCCGACACGTCCCGGAAATCCGACAACCCCGCTCCAGAGCCGAATCCTCGGACGACCGGCCACCTCTGGACGTCAGGGCTGCCGTGAAGCCTCGGACGTCCGACAGCGTCCGGACGTCCGACACCTGTCGAGCGTAGCCGCTCGGGCCTTGGTCCATGTTTCCCCTCTCCCTCCCCTCTCTAGGGTTACCTTTGTTTTAGCAAATACCTTTTGTTGAGCATAGCTCCATTACTTACTTCTCCCACGGAGATTGCCCTCCATTGAGAGAAGATCCAAGTGATGCCAAGGCCCCTCTAAGGGAAGATCCTAAGGGATTCAAGACCTCCTCCTTTGGAGTGAGGAGACTACCGGTTACGTGTATCCTTATGTTGATTGTGGATCTTGTATCTCGTGTGTTCGTGTGTTTCTAGTGGATGTGTAATCAAAGACCGTCCTTGAGTTTGTGATTTTCCACTTGTGTTCTTCGTGTTCTTCGTGGAATCCCCCTCCAATTCGTGAAAGATCGACACACACGGGTGTGCCCCGTATCATATTGGTATCAAGAGCCACGTTTCTCACGAATTTGGAGTCCTCCCATTCGTTTTCTAGCCTTAATCTTGTGTGTTTTGACCTAATTTTGAAAATCCCCACAAAAATAGCCATACCAAATTTCTTGGATGCGTTTGATTTGAGGAGATTTTGTTGATTTTGATCCGTGGATTTCGTTGTGGACTAATGGATCTACCTTTTCCCCTTCTTTCCCAGCATTTTCCTCCGTGAAATCTTCGGAATTTTGCCCAAATACAGCCCGCAGGCCTCGGACGACCGGCCACCTCCAGACGACCGGACGCCGGACGACCGACATGGCCCGGACGTTCGAGCAATTCTGACAGAACTGAATTTTCAGCTGGAAATTTTGTTTTCTCCAACACTTCTTCCGCATTGTTCTACCGCCATTTCTTCCGCAAACCCTTTGCATTTGAGATTTTGAGTCGAGAGTATCGCCGCTTCCTAAGGTGTTTCGACTAATTAGGAGTGGATCTTCATCGACATCGCTGGTCATCATCGCCCCGGATCGTCGCCGACCAACTCTTCATTCAAACCACACCGTAAGCAAGGACGGTAACCGCGACGACTCTCTCATTACATACCCTTGCCATTGCATTGATACCCCGAGCCTATTTGCGTTACTTGCCTATCGAGACTAGCCATTGAGTATTGTCGGTCTACGCTACTTGTGCACTTTAGTGATACATACTCCGCGTAGCTAAAATTGCGTGGATATATCTTAGTATCATCTTTTGTGTTACGAATAGTACCTGCATATATAATTGAGCAAAAGAGCACTAGCATCGCAAGCTTCGCATAGCATATTTGATCATCTTGGATCACTTGAGCGAGTGACACGTGCCACATACACACATAGCAAGTTGGGCATAGGAAGACGACACGTCTGGTTCCTTTTAGGTTGTGCACAGGTGCGTATCATGCCCATTGGAGCAATCGTGCTAGCATCTCTCTAGTGTTGTGCAACGAGAGCATTTTCCGTGGATCCCACATTTTGTCTCATCCTTGGTTGCACGCCCCCGATTTTCTTCTGTGTGTGTGTTTTCGTGTATACTCATTGCTATTGATCTACATTGTCTCATTTGCGAATTTTACGAATCTCTTTCAACTTTATTGAATCTTATCTTTCGAATTGCTTGAAATTTGTGCTACTATCCTAACCAAGCTACTCCATAAGCATTATATGTGTAGGTGTGAGAAGGACGATCTTCGGTACCAATTCTACTATTTCCATACTTGCACATTGAGTGATCTTGATCCACTTTCAACTTTTGGAACGGTAATTGGTATTGTCTTCTCACTGTTCCCACTTATATCTACTTGAGTGTTGTTATGGATAGGTCAAGCATCCACAACCCGGCATTTGAGGAGAAATAATACGACAAAACCGACTTCGTCACCAAGATGCACTTCTTCGGCGCGCAAAAAGCAATGCGCCAATCGCATGACGCTTTGAACGACCACATCGAGCACCTTGCCACCAACATTCGCGAATCTGAAGTGCGAACAAGGGACTACCTCGACAACAAGCTCTCAAGCCAAATGGAGGAAATTCGCGCCTTGATGGTCCAACGTGCTTCCTCAACATCTACATCGTCAAGGAGGCGCAACTCAAGTCGTCACTCATCGGAGTACTCTTCCAGCGAGATCCAACCTCGAGCACGTGCTCCTCACCGTGACGACCACTCCGGTCCAAGTTCACACCAAGGCCGCCAACGTCAAGCTTCAGACAATCCCTTCCATGGCAATGGGCTACAAGATCGTCTTCGCGAGCGTGCTAGGCGTCACCATCAAGAACAAGAACGCCAACAACAACGCCGTGACGAAGAAATCCGCCACCGCGAAGAACAAGCACTCGAATTCCAACAAGCACTCTGTGATTCTACTCGTGCGTTGGATGAACGCAACCGTCAAGCACGTCTTGAGCAAGAAGCAATTCGCCAAGAACGACAAGACCAACTTCGTCGACAACGACAAGAAGAAGCCAATAGCCAAGAGGAGCACCAAGAAAGGCGCAACCGAGTGCGTCCACCTCGTCGCCGTCCTCAAGCTCATCGCGACGAACCCAACCATGAAGACGAGCAAGGACAAGATCAACGCCAACACGCTCAAGACAATGACAATGCGGATCCACATCCAAGACAAGGATTTCGGTGTCACCACCACATTGATGAACAACGCTTCGGCAAGCTCAAGTTCACAATGCCCAAGTTTTGCGGAAGCAATGATCCCAAAGACTACTTATCATGGGCCCTCAAGGTTGACAAGATCTTTAGCCTCCACAACTATGATGAAGAGAAGAAGATCGCCATGGCTTCACTCGAGTTCCAAGACTACATCCTTATTTGGTGGGAACAAGTGATTGAGTGGAGAAGAGAAAGAGGCGAGCCACCTATCAACACTTGGGCCCAAATGAAGGATCTCATGCGAGCGAGTTTTGTGCCTACACACTACAACCGGGATCTCTTCAAGAAGCTACAACAACTCAAGCAAGGCACCAAGTCGGTAGAAGAGTACTACCAAGAGATGGAAATCGCAATGATCCGAGCCAATGTCAAGGAACATGACGAGCAAACAATGGCGCGATTCTTGAATGGTCTCAACTACCAAGTCAAGAAAATCATCGACATCCGACCATACTCAAACCTACTTGAGCTCGTGCATCAAGCAACCAAGGCGGAACGACAAGTGCAAGATGACTACAAGTACTCCAAGTTCTCCTCCAAGACCTACGCCTCAAGTGCTCAAGCTACTACGACAATGACACCTTCGACTACGAAATCTATAACACCTACCGACGACAAGTCAAGCTACAAGGACAAGACGACTTCGTCAAGCCGACCAACCGCAAGCACCTACAAGCCGAGAGCTTCATCCTCTACTCCAACACCAGATGCTACCGCCAAGACAAGCTCCATCAAGTGTTTCACGTGCCAAGGCCGAGGCCACAAGACCTTCGAATGTCCAACCAAACGCAATATGGTTGTACTTGACGACGGCACCTATGACTCTATGAGTGACGACGAGAGGCAAGCTTTGGAGCAAGTGGCCATACATCACCAAGTGAATGAAGATGAAGATTCGCAAATCTTTTGCGACAACGATTCGAGCCCCGCTCTCGTTGTCTCCAAGGTTTTGACGCTACAACAACAAGAAGACGAGGACCAACGTTGCCACATCTTCCACACAAAGGCGGGCATCCAAGGAAAATCCGTGAAGGTCATCATCGACGGCGGGAGTTGCCACAATTTGGCAAGTGAGGACCTTTGTTCCAAGCTACAACTGGTCAAGAAAAAACACCCTCGCCCCTACAAGGTCCAATGTCTAAGTGATGCCGACACCCTCCAAGTTGAACATACTGTGGAAGTTTCCTTCAAGATAGGCGCTCATGAAGACACTTTGGAGTGTGATGTGGTTCCAATGTCCGTTTGCCACCTCCTACTTGGTAGACCTTGGCAATTCGACCGTGCCATTACACACAACGGTCGGACAAATCAATATAGCTTCAAAATTAAGGGCAAGCAATATGTACTTCGACCAATGACTCGAAGTCAAGTCATCGCCAACAAACAAGCTTCATCCCATCGTGGAGACAAAAGTGCGAGAGTGATCCACCTCAAAGAAAGTGAGTGGCACAAGCCAAAAATGAGCGACTCCACAATGAGGGACATGAGAGATATAGTTCTTTTAGCCACCAAAAGAGATTTGAGGGATGTGAGTGAGAGCCCATCGACCGTTCTTCACTATGTACTTGTGTGCAAAGATGACGTTGTTCTGACTAACCCTTCACAACATCTTCCTCTTGTGTTATCTAAGTTATTGCAGGAATTCCAAGATGTTTTCCCTGATGAGCTACCTCCGGGACTACCACCAAAACGAGGGATCGAACACCGCATCGACCTCATCCCCAGAGCATCGCTTCCTAACAAGGCTCCCTACCGCGGCAACCCCGAAGAAACAAAGTAAATACAAAGGCAAGTCCAAAAACTCCTAGATAAAGGGCATGTACGAGAGAGTTTGAGTCCTTGTGTGGTTCCGGTGATTCTAGTACCTAAGCAAGATGGTAGTATGCGCATGTGTTCCGATTGCCGTCCTATCAATGCTATCACTATTCGTTATCGTCACCCCATTCCTTGCCTAGATGACATGCTTGATGAACTTAGTGGTGCCACTATATTTTCCAAGATTGACTTAAAAAGTGGTTACTACCAAATACGCATACAAGAGGGCGATGAGTGGAAAACGGCTTTTAAAACAAAGTTTGGTCTTTACGAATGGCTAGTGATGCCCATGGGCTTATCCGAGGCACCGGGTACCTTTATGTGTGTCATGCATTATGTTTTGCGACCCCTTATTGGCTATTGTGTTGTGGTCTACTTTGATGACATTCTTGTCTTTAGCAAGTCTCTTGAAGAGCATGCTACCCATGTTCGTGATGTTTTGCAAATCCTTAGGAAAGAACAACTCTACGCAAACATGGAGAAATGCACCTTTGGTGTTGAGAAGGTAGTTTTCCTAGGCTTTGTAGTATCTTCTAAGGGCATTCATGTAGATGAAACTAAGATTGATGCTAATAAAACTTGGCCTACACCAACGAATTTGCAACAAGTGCGTAGTTTCCTAGGACTAGCCGGTTTCTATCGACGTTTTGTCAAGGACTTTAGCAATATTTCATCTCCTCTACATGCTTTGAGCAAGAAGAGTGCACCATTTATTTGGGGTTCTTCCCAAGACACCGCATTCCATGAACTTAAAAATTTGCTCACTCATGCACCTTTGCTAGCTTTGCCCAACTTTGATAAAACATTTGAAGTGCATTGTGACGCTAGTGGTAATGGAATAGGTGGTCTGCTTATGCAAGAGAAGCGCCCAATTGCCTACTTTAGCAAGAAACTTTCCGGTGCTCAACTTAACTACACCATATATGACAAAGAATTGTATGCTTTGGTGAGAGTTTTACATGTTTGGGAACATTATTTGTGACCTCATGTGTTTGTTATTCATACCGACCATGAAACACTCAAGTACTTAAAGGGTCAAACCAAGTTGAACAAACGGCATGCTAAATGGAGTGAATTTATTGAGTCTTTCCCTTATTCCATCAAACACATTAAGGGTAAGAAAAACGTTGTGGCGGATGCCCTTTCCCGCAAATGCATGCTAGTCACTCAACTTGAATTAAATGTTGTTGGTTTTGAGCATATCAAAGACTTGTATGAGCATGATGTTTCTTTTGCTACTCCATGTGCTAAATGTCAAGTGAAAACTTGTTGGGAGAACTACTATATGAAAGATGGCTATCTTATGCGTGCTAACAAACTTTGTATACCCGAGTCTTCTCTTCGTTTGTTGCTTTTGCAAGAGGCTCACGGTGGAGGACTTATGGGTATCTTTGGACGCGACAAGACGTATGCCACACTATCCAACAAGTACTTTTGGCCCAAGATGTTTCGTGATGTTGCACGCTTCACCAACCGATGCTCTACATGCCGCAAAGCTAAGTTAAAAGCTCAATCTCATGGTATTTACATGCCTCTCCCTATACCCTTCCAACTGTGGGAAGACATTAGTATAGATTTTGTGCTTGGTTTGCCACGAAATAAAAATGGCCCTGATTCCGTTTTTGTCGTTGTGGATCGCTTTTCCAAGATGGCTCATTTCATTCCATGTCACAAGATAGACAATGCTTCACATATCGCAAATCTCTTTTGTAGGGACATCTTGCGACTACATGACGTCCCCAAGACCATTGTCTCGGATTGCGATGTCAAGTTCCTAAGCTACTTTTGGAAGACCCTATGCGCCAAGCTCGGAATCAAGCTTCTATTCTCTTCGGCATATCACCCTGATACGTCCATTTTGCATCATGATTTCCTATTGTTATTTACTTTGTTCTGTTGAATAATAATGCTTTGGGGAGTGATTCTAATGCCTTTTCTCTCATAATATGCAAGGTTTACACAAAGAGGGAGAATACCGGCAGCTGGAATTCTGGACCTAAGAAAAGCAAATCAGAGATACCTATTCTGCACAACTCCAATGAAGCTGAAATTTTACGGAGATTATTTTTGCATTTAATAAAAAATACTGGAGCAGAAAACTACCGGAGAGGGCCTGCCAGGTGGGCACAACCCACCAGGGCACGCCCTGATGGGTTGTGGCCACCTCGGCCCACCTCCGGTGCCCATCTTTTGGTATATGGTCACATTTGACCTAGAAAAAAAATCATAGGAGGACTTTCGGGACGAAGCGCCGCCGCCTCGAGGCGGAACTTGGGCAGGAGCACTTTCGCCCTCCGGCGGAGCGATTCCGCCGGGGGAACTTCCCTCCTGGAGGGGGAAATCGAAGCTATCATCAACACCAACACCCCTCTCATCTTTGGGAGGGCAATCTTCATCAACATCTTCAACATCACCATCTCCTCTCAAACCCTAGTTCATCTCTTGTGTTCATTCTTTGTACCGGAACCTCAGATTGGTACCTGTGGGTGACTAGTAGTGTTGATTACCTTGCGTAGTTGATTACTATATGGTTTATTTGGTGGAAGATTATATGTTCAGATCCATTATGCTATTCAATACCCCTCTGATCTTGAGCATGATTATTATTTGTGAGTAGTTACCTTTGTTCTTGAGGTCACGGGAGAAGTCATGTTGCGAGTAATCATGTGAATTTGATATGTGTTTGATATTTTGATGATGTGTATGTTGTGATTCCCTTAGTGGTGTCATGTGAACGTCGACTACATGACACTTCACCATTCATGGGCCTAAGGGGATGCATTGTGGAGTAGTTATTAGATGATGGGTTGCTAGAGTGACAGAAGCTTACACCCTAGTTTATGCGCTACTTTGTAAGGGGCTGATTTGGATCCAAACGTTTAATGCTATGGTTAGATTTTATCTTAATACTTTTCTCGTAGTTGCGGATGCTTGCGAGGGGGTTAATCATAAGTGGCAGGTTGTTCAAGTAAGAACAGCACCCAAGCACCGGTCCACCTACATATCAAATTATCAAAGTAGCGAACACGAATCAAACCAACATGATAAAAGTGACTAGACGAAATTCCCGTGTACCCTCAAGAACACTTTGCCTATTACTACTGATTGTTCTGGCATGTCCTTTGCCTTAAAAGGATTGGGCTACCTTGCTGCACCTTGTTTACCGTTACCGTTACTTGCTTGTTACCAATTATCTTGCTATCAAACTATCTGTTACCTACAATTTCAGTGCTTGCAGAGATTACCTTGCTGCAAACCACCTGTCATTTCCTTCTGCTCCTTGTTGGGTTCGACACTCTTACTTATCGAAAGGACTACGATTGATCCCCTATACTTGTGGGTCATCACACCCTCAAACCGATGGACAAACGGAGGTGACAAACCGGACGCAATCTACTCTACTACGCGTGTCGATCAAGAAGAACATCAAGGAATGGGAAGAATGCCTCCCCATCTCTGAGTACGCCTAAAATCGCGCAAGTCACTCCACCACCGGCAAGTCTCCGTTCGAAGTGGTCTACGGCTTGAACCCTTTGTCACCATTGGACATCCTTCCTCTACCATTCCAAGAGCGCATCAACATGGACGCAAGTGCAAGGGCAAGCTACATCAAGAAAATGCATGAAGATACAAGGCGCACTATCGAATGTCAAGTGGGACGAGTCACCAACAAGCGCAACCTCAACAAGAGCCCCATGGTGTTCAAGACCGGTGATCTTGTGTGGCTACACCTTCGCAAGGACCGCTTCCCCAACGAACACAAGTCTAAGGTACTTCCTCGAGCCGACGGACCGTTCAAGGTGTTGGCACGTTACAACAACAATGCCTACAAGATCGACATCCCCCGCGACAAGTACAACATGAGTGACACCTTCAACGTCAAGGATCTATCCCCTTTTCGTGCTGATGAAGATCTTGTTCCGAGGACGGATCTTCCCCAAGGGAGGAGATGATGCGGAGCATCCCACCATCACCCCCATGAAACCTACTCCATCAAACCAACCCCCAAGCGGTCCCATGACAAGAGCCCGTGCACGCGCCATGGAATCCAAGGTGACTTCTCTCCTTCCTCAATCACCGTTTGATCCACTCGAGACATGGTCACTATCTCAAGCGGAAGTTCTTTGTATACTCACGTGCTCGGGCGAAGAACATGAAAGCAAGCACGAAGGACGCCAAGCTTCGGAGGACAAAGGAGGAGCTGCTGACAAGTCCCAACTCTCGGACGTCCGGCCGGCCTCGGACGTCCGACACCTGGAGTCTGACCCCGTCCAAACGCCAGCAGGGATCTAAAGTGCTCGGACGACCGACACCCCTTGGACGTCCGAGACACTCCAGCGCCCGGACGACCGACGCCGCTCGGACGTCTGAGACCTCCCAGCACCCAGACGTCTGATCTCTCTCCGGAATTCCATCGCCAGCTACCCAGAACTGAATCCTCGGAAATCCGAAGACCTCCGAAAGACCGGGCCTCGGACGTCTGACATGTCCCAGAAATCCGACAACCCCGCTCCAGAGCCGAATCCTCAGACGACCTACCACCTCCGGACGTCCGAGCCGCCGTGAAGCCTCGGACGTCCGATAGTGTCCACACGTCTGACACCCGTCGAGCGCAGCCGCTCGGGCCTTGTCCCATGTTTCCCCTCTTTTCGCCTAATACTATATAAACTCCTCTCCCTCCTCTCTCTAGGGTTAGCTTTGTTTTAGCAAATACCTTTTTTTAGCATAGCTCCATTACTTACTTCTCCCACGGAGATTGCCCTCCATTGAGAGAAGATCCAAGTGATGCCAAGGCCCCTCTAAGGGAAGATCCTAAGGGATTCAAGACCTCCTCCTTTGGAGTGAGGAGACTACCGGTTACGTGTATCCTTATGTTGATTGTGGGTCTTGTATCTCGTGTGCTCGTGTGTTTCTAGTGGATGTGTAATTAAAGACCGTCCTTGAGTTTGTGATTTTCCCCTCGTGTTCTTCGTGGAATCCCCCTCCAATTCGTGAAAGATCGACACACACGGGTGTGCCCCGTATCACTTGGGGATGCAATGTTTGATGAGAATGACATGTTTGAGAATTTATTTGCTGCAATTAATGTTTGTCCCATGCTTGGGGGTGCTATGCTTAATGAAGATGATCTTTTTAGTTCCCCTACTTTGAATGATGAAATTTGTTATGATGATTGCATGCCTCCTATTTATGATGATTGCGATATTTATGAAAGTGGGTTTGGAAGAGTGTCAACTTTAGATAATTATTATCCCACTATTTTGGAGGGTGTTGAATTTTATTATAATGATAAAAGTGGATTTGGAGAGGTCATGACTTTATTTAGTAATGATTCCACTATTTCGGAACAGGTTTCACTTGACTTTGATGAGAACAAAGTTGCTACTTATGATGATACTTATGTTATAAAAATTAGTGATAATTATTGTCATAATTTTGAATATCCTTTTACTGAACATTACTCTTTTAATGTGGAAACAATTTATAGTATTCGAGTTTCATTTGATGCTCCCACTACAGTGAATGAGAAGAAAATTGCTTATGTGGAGAGTAATAAATTTTCTATGCTTGTAGATAATTAAAAGAATGCTTTATGTGATGGTTATATTGTTGAATTCCTTCATGATGATACTGAAAATTATTATGAGGGAGGAACATATGCTTGTAGGAATTGCAATAATATCACGTTTCCTCTCTATATGTTCAAAGTTTTGAAGTTATGCTTATTTTGCCTTCCTATGCTAGTTGATTCTTGCTCCCAAAAATTATTTTCTCACAGAATCCCTATGCATAGGAAGTGGGTTTGAATTAAATGTGCTTGCCATGTGATCCATGATGCTCTTTTGCATGTTTCAAATAGTGTTCCTATGTGAGCATCATTAAAATCATCATGCCTAGCTAAAAGGCATTAAAGAAAAGCGCTTGTTGGGAGAGAACCCAACACTTTTTCTTTCTGTTTTTGTGTGTTCACATGATTAAGCTACTGTAGTAATTCTGTTTTGTGTCTTTTATTTCAATAATGTGCCAAGCAAAGCCTTTGGGATAGTATGGATACTTGTTGATTTGATTCTGTGCAAAAACAGAAACTTTTGCCTCCAGTAAAGAATTTCTCTAATTTTACTGGAGCGTCAAATAATTCTGAAATTCTTACACAGTATTTATATGAAAATTCTATAATTTTTCCTAATTTTTCAAAAAATTTAGAGTCAGGTAAGTATGGCTAAACTACAGATCTTCACAGACTGTTCGGTTTTTGACAGATTCTGTTTTGCATGCATAGTTTGCTTGTTTGAGTGTTCCCATAACTTATATTCAGTGGTATAAATTATGTGAATGGTAGAATACAGTAGGTATTATTTGAGAACAATTATGAATCTTGTCTTGACAGTACCTAAGTGAATGATCTTTATTTATTATACTAACCCATCTCACGAAGTTCCGTTAAGTTTTGTGTGATTGAAGTTTTCAAGTTTTTGGTGAGACACCGATATGAGGAGAATAAGGAGTGAAAAGAACCTAAGATTGGGGATGCCCAAGGAACCCCCAAGGTAATATACAAGGAATACTCAAGCGTCTAAGCTTGGGAATGCCCCGGAAGGCATCCCCTCTTTCATCTTCAACATTATCGGTATATCTTACTTAGAGCTATATTTTTATTCGTCACATAATATATCCTTTGCTTGGATCATCATTATATTTTGTTATTTTCTGTTAGGTGTTATTTATAATCTTGTTTTTCGATAAAAATTTCCAAGCATTGCCTTAGGATGCTTGCATTGCATGTTTGATGTGTGCTGTGTAAAAACAGAAACTTTCTCTGTAGTGTTTTGATTTTCATATTTGACTGGAACGTGGAAAGTTTCTGAAATTTTTACACAATGTTGTCATATAAATTCTTTATCATGTCCTAAATTTTCATAAGTTTGTGAGTTACAGAAGTACACTGTTTTCATAAATTGCTACAGACTGTTCTGTTTGGACAGATTGCTGTCATAGTTTTGTTATCTACTTATCCTATAGTTTCCATAGCCTATATTGGTAGATACAAATTGTGGAAACGATAGTAAACAGTAGATGGTGTTTGGAAATTATTTTTCAACTTGTCTTGTCAGTACAAGAAGTGTGGACTTATTATTATGTGTACTAACCTATCTCACGAGTTCTTTTTGAGTTTTTGTGGATGAAGTTTTTAAGATTTAGGGAAACCGTGATATAAAAGTAATTAAGGAGACACAAAAGCTCAAGCTTGGGGATGCCCAAGGCATCCCAAGATAATATTTCAAGAAGTCTCAAGCATCTAAGCTTGGGGATGCCCCGGTAGGTATCCCACCTTTCTTCATCAATTGTCGGTTAGTAGCGGTTGAGCCTAAGTTTTTGCTTCTTCACATGATGTGTGCTATTCTTGGAATGTCATTTTATTTTGTTTTTCTTGCTGTTTTAATGAAAGTTTTTAGATGAGAGAGAGTTCTCAAATGGCTACCCATTTACTTAACTACTCGCTTGATCTTCACTTATATCTTTTTGGAGTAGCTTGTCATTTACTCTTGTGCTTCACTTATATCCTATGAGTAAATTGTTGAATGAATTGAATACCATGAAGTTGAAATTATATGTTCATATCATGCCTATTAGTAGCTTCACATTGGCTTTAGAAAGTGAAATATTTTGAAGCTTGACAATCACAATATTGGTCATACAAGCAATTCGTGAATGATTAGTATAAGGAAGAGAACTTTCACATAGAAATATATTATCTTGGACATCTTCTATGATTGTGAATACCCATTAATTATTTTCAAACTTGAGCAAAGTAGTTGAAGTTGGACAAGGAAGACAACGTAATGAGTTATGGTTGTGTATATTTGCATAGAAGTTATATTGTTATGGATCCTCCAACATGTGGTGTTTGCTTAGGATCTTTTGCTAGCCAAAAATCCATACTAAGTAGAGATACTACTTGTGCATCCAAAAAACCTTAAAGCTAGTTTCTTTCCATGAGTGTCCACCATACCTACCTATGGATTGAATAAGATCCTTCAAGTAAGTTGTCATCGGTGCAAAAAGGTAATAAAAATTGCTTCTAAATGTGTTTGATCATTTAGTATAAGAGAAAATTGAGCGTTGTACGAACTTGTGATGGCAAAGTAATAAAAGCGACGGACTACATAATAAAGGTTGCTATCATAAGGGGCAATATAACGTGACGTTCTTTTGCATTAAGGGATTGTGCATACAAAACCAAAAAGCGCATGACAACCTCTGCTTCCCTCTGCGAAGGGCCTATCTTTTACCTTTCAGTATTTACTTTTATGCAAGAGTCAATAGTATGCATTCTCATTTCAACCTCAATTATTCTCTACTTGGCAAGCATCATGTGGTGGGGAAAGATCTAGGACCATATGGCCAGTCAAATATATTTTATCATGACTTATTATTGTTGACAATTATCTCTATGATAAATGAGTTGGGAGGCGAAACATTAAGCCCCTATCTTTCTCTGTGTTCGATGGATGCCATTTGTTCTAAAAATATGCTTTGAGTCCTAGAAATCATAGAAGACTATATGATGATTGAGTGTGTGGAGCTCTTACTTAGACTTTGTTGAGAATAAGTTTAATTGCAATTGTTTGGTGACTAAGAACATAGGTTGTTAAGTTTCAAGAGAATTCATTGTTTGAACCATAACATTTGAATTGTTTGCTACTTTATCATGATGATTTTTATGAGAAAGAGTTTCTGTTATGATGCTAGGAAAAGTGGTTGAAATTATCGTTGATCAAACTTATGCACTATCCTAGCATTCACACTCCATAAATTATATCTTTTTATCATTTACCTACTCGAGTACGAGTAGGAATTAAGCTTGGGGATGCTGATACGTCTCCAACGTATCTATAATTTATAAAGTATTCATGCCATATTTACAACAATTTTATAAGGATTTGGTATGATTTGCATGGAACTAACCCGGACTGACGCTGTTTTCAGCAGAACTACCGTGGTGTTGTTTTTTGCGCAGAAATAAAAGTTCTCCAAATGCAACCAAACTTTTTGACAATTTTTTTGGAACAAAAGAGGCACTAGAAGCTTCATGGGAGGGACAGAAGAGCCACCAGGTGGCCACAACCCACCATGGCGCGCCAGCCCCCTCTGGCGTGCCCTGGTGTCTTGTGGGCTCCTCGTGGCCCATCTTCGCATGAAACCGACGACCAAAAATCCTATATATTCAGAAACCCCCAGAAATAACCCTAGATCAGATGTTCCGCTGCCGCAAGCCTCTGTAGCCATGAAAAACCAATCTAGACCTCGTTCTGGCACCCTGCCGGAGGGGGAAATCATCACCGGAGGCCATCTTCATCATCCCTATGGTCTCCATGATGAGGAGGGAGTAGTCCAGCCTCGGGGCTGAGGGTTTGTACCAGTAGATATATGTGTTTAATCTCTATCTCTCTCTCTTGTGTTCTTGATTTGGCATGATCTGATGTATCGCATGCTTTGTTAATATAGTTGGATCATATGGTGTTTCGTTATTACCGGATTGAATACTTTTATGGATTTGAGAGCACTTTATCTATGTCTTGGCACTCAACTCGCGGATTCCCGAGGTGACATTGGGGTAATCTATGCATAGGGGTTGATGCACGTTTTCGTCCTACTCTCTCTCCTGTTGAAATATTGGGGCACTCTTTGAGGTTCTTTATGTTGGATTGAGTATTATGAATCTAAAATTGTTTGATGCGTATCATATAATTAACTCATGGATACTTGTGGTGACATTGGAGTATCTAGGTGACATTAGAGTTGGTTGATGCGCATCATATGGTGTTATTTTAGTACGAACTCTTAGATAGATCGATTGGAAAGGATAACTTGGTGTTATTTTAGTACGAACTCTTGGATAGATCGATCGGAAAGGATAACTCTAAGGTGGTTTAGTACCCTACAAACAATTTCTTCTTATGTTCTCTGCTAGACAAGAACTTTGGAGTGATTCTTCATTACACGTTGTGGGATGGTTATGTGATCCAATTATATTAGCCTTGTTGAGAGATTCCACTAGCGAAAGTACGGACCCTAGGCCTTGTTTTCAAGCATTGCAATACCATTTGTGCTCACTTTTGTTAATTGCTACCTTGCTGTTTTTTATTGTTACTATTACAAAAATCAATATCTACTATCATTACTACACTTGTATCACCATCTCTTCGTCTACAAGAAGTTGTGTAGTAAACATCACCATACTCGAAGCAGCTCCGGTGAACTTGTGGCCGGCTTACCTAACAAATCAGTCGCCCGCAAGTGACAACATGAGGTGCCCCATAGTCCAACTTCTTCTCTTCCAAAAGTTGGCCTTATCCGGAAACCTCTTAATCCTTCTAATTCAAATTACCAGGAGTCATCTCCTTCATCAGGCGACTCAAGCGCCAAGGCTGCCACCCCTTGTTATTAAGGGTAAACTTCTTCCTCATGCCACATATTGCTTATTCATATTTAGCCTTGCATATTTTTTACTCTGCTGCTTTGTTTGCAGGGCCAAAGCCAAGACTAAGAAGAGAAAGATTGGCGAGTCATCCACCAATCTTGAGGTCCCTGAGTCGGAAAATCCGACTTTGGTGACTCCTAAGGCTCATACTGAGAGCCCTAAATATCATCAAGACCAGCAAGACATACCACCCCAGCATGCTGAACTGGCAAGCACTGAGGCTAGAGATGTTGCAGCTAACCCGACAGTTGATCTTAACCCGCCCAATCCTCACAAGGGAACTGAAGATGCTCATCATGAGAGAAACAAGGATGTTACTATCACTGGGATGGGTTACACAGCTCCAGGGGTCTCCAATGTGCTGACCAAGCTTATTGCCAAGGATGAGATGCCTTTGCCTGAGAAGGGGAAAGCTAAGCTTGAACTTCCTAGCTATGAGGATTTTAGTGCTTAGGAATTGCATGCCGACTATCTGAGCCGCCTTTCTACAAGCCGAGACATGGAAGCCAGCCTGGTCGGTATGATGAAGAAAAAATATGAGGTATGCTCAATTTTGTCTTGTATTCTATATATCCTTGTGTAGCCCCCAAGGGCCGGCTCATCTCAATGAGATGAGTCGGGTCATGGAAACATAGAACTGAAGAATCAACCTATAGCCCCCATGGGCCGGCTCATCTTCATGAGATGAGTCGGGTCTTGTAAATATATAACCTTTGAAAAATCAACCTGTAGCCCCAAGGGCCTGCTTATCTTCATGAGATGAGCCGGGTCTTTTTAATAATATGTCTGAAGAATCGTCCTGTAGCCCCCAAGGGCCGGCTCATCTTCATGAGATGAGTCGGGTCTTTCCTGTATCATGTGTTGGAAGAAAACTGATACACATTAGCCCCCAAGTCTCAAGTATATTGCCTGCAATCTGCTTGGGACTTAGAACATACCTAAAGTGATAACTTGCACTGTGCAGGAAGCTGTCAATGTAGCCGAGTCAAATGTGATTGGCTTGAACAAAGATCTGGAAATAGAGCAAGCCGCATGTACCAAGGCTGAATCGAACCTAAAATCTTCATTGGAAGAATTGGAGAAAGCCAAGCCGGGCTTTGAAGTAGCAAAAAAAATCTTTTGATACTGAGAAAGCCGCCTTGATCAAGCGTGCGGAAGACGCTTAAGGGCAACTGGGACCCGTTGCTTAAGAGCTGGCTGAGTTAAAGTGGCACATTGCTCATATGACCCAAGTCGTCTTTCGTAAGGACTTTCATGAACTCATGATAACCTGCTCACATAATCATGTATGAATAAAAATTTGCCTGGCGGCTCACACACTTGAATTGTTTGCAGGTGACCGAACTTGCAATCTCCAGGACAACAGCGTGATGAAGCTAAAGGCTGTATATGCCTTGGCTGAACAACTATACGCTGGAAGCCTCCGCACTATCAAATCTATCATGGGTGATAAAGAGCCGGTGAAGTTCATCAAGGACGTACTGAGACGCCTCTCAACAATTCTGAAGCAGATTGAAGAGCTAAAAAGATCAGCCGCCCGAGCAGACGCTAAAAAGATCAGCTTTAACCAATGTCAAATGGGATGTGGACAACCTTCAGATCCAAGACACAGAAGGATCAACACAGGATGACCCGGAGGCACCGTCTGCGAGGGGTCAGTCCGGAGCTAACCCGGATGGCTCAGAAGCCGGGTTATAGGGGTAATATCTACTTAAAAAACTTTGATTCTGGGCTCGATTGTAGCCATGTAATATCTTAAGCAAACAGATGGGTATCTGTGTCGTGCCTTCGTGCACGTTTTAACTTTTGATCCAATCTCAATTTGCTGATTGGTATGTAAACAAGTCTGTTAACTTGTTTTTATCACTTCGTTTGGAATCGTACAGCCTTGTGCATGCGCGTATATTTGTTAAGTTGTCTGTGACGACATGTATATGCAGAAACTATACCTACAAAACAAAGTCCACCAAATAATATTTGAAATGGAACAAGCCGGCAAGTCATCGACCGGCGACTTATAGTCATTAAAAGAAACTGCAGATTAATAATCTGGTGACTCATGGTCGATGAAAAACTCAATGATGAGTATGAATAACCCGAAGTTCTTTTGACCCGGAGATTTTTAGATAGAAAAAATTCCAAAAAAACAGAAATAAACAGTATCCCCATATATTAATGGAGTGAATTATGAGTGGGCTTTTGAGGCTCGACAAAAAGACTGGCTTTCGAGGCTCAAGTCTTGTTTCAATGAAGTTGGCATGATAGCCTTGGTTTATCCTCGCTGTAAGCCGGCTCTCACGTGATCCAAGCCGGTGTTTTAACCTGGATAAGTTCAGGGGCCATATGGATTGACATATCGAGAGTACACGGGGTCACCTTTTCGGAGTAGCATCTTGCGAATAGGCAGGTTTAACCAATATATTGTGGCATTTCTTCCGGGTCAAGAGAGTGAGAAAGCTAAACTCGGTGAGTTGGAAGCCCCCAAGTGACCATGATCAGTAAATAAAAACTCATGCACAATATATGAGATGAAACAACAGAGGCCCAGAGTTTCGGGGATGCCGGCTTTATTATACTTGATCATAAGACGTATATACATGTTGTATGTACAATGATTGAAGCTAGTGGCTTAGGTGTAGTAAGGCCGGAGATGAGCAATGTTCGAAGGCCTCTTGGTCTCCTCCCTAGAGGTACGTGACTTATTTTGTTCACGTATACCAATAAGATAATATGACCCGTTGTTGAGGTTTTTGTTGACCACAAAGTGCCCTTCCTAAGGAGGTGAAAGCTTATGCATGCCTGTCTGATCTTGAATCAAACGGAGAACTAAGTCGCCCTCCGGGAAACTGCGACTGCGAATTCTTCGACTGTGATAACGACGAAGGTCTTGTTGATAAATTGCAGATCGAGCTGCCGCAAGATCATGTTCCTCTTCCATGGCGTCAACAGAATTTTGCCGAGCCGTCTCATTGTCCATCTCAACATAAGCCGCCATTCGGGGTGAGTCATGACGTATGTCACTTGGAAGAACCGCCTTTGCGTCGTAAACCATAACGAACGGCGTGTAACCTGTTGATCTGTTGGGGGTAGTCCTTATGCTCCAAAGAACTGCAGGAAGCTCTTCAACCCAACAACCCGGAGTACGCTCCAAAGGAACCATGAGCCGGGGTTTAATCCCTCACAATATTTCCTGGTTAGCTCGCTCTGCCTGGCCATTGGACTGTGGATGAGCCACAGACGAAACATCAAGCCAGATATGCTCCTTCTGACAGAACTTCTTCATAGCACCTTTAGATAGATTTGTCCCATTATCAGTGATGATACTATGAGGATAACCAAAACGAAAGATCAGCTTTTGCACAAACTGAACTGTAGTTGCCGCCTCACAATTGCTAATGGGCTCTGCTTCAACCCACTTGGTAAATTTATCAACTGCCACCATAAGGTGAGTCTTTTTATCCTTAGACCTCTTGAATGGCCCAACCATATTAAGCCCCTAGACCGCAAATGGCCAAGTTATTGGGATCATCCGCAATTCTTGAGCCAGCACATGAGCTTGTCATGCAAATTTCTGACAACCATCACACTTGCGAACAATGTCTTTCGCGTCAGCATGAGCAGATAGCCAGTAAAAACCATGTTTGGAAGCCTTGGCCACCAAAGATCTTCACCCAACATGATGACCACAATCTCCTGCATGAATTTGTTGCACAATCTCCCTGCCATCGTCAGGGGAAACACAACATTGAAATACGCCCGTGACGCTGCATCGATGCAACTCGCCATTGACAATAGTCATGGACTTAGACCGCCTGATGATTTGCCGGGCCAGAAGTTCTTCCTCTGGAAGCTCACCCCGGGTTAGATAAGCCAGATAAGGTACTGTCCAATCTGGAGTTGCTCGTAGAGCCGCCACCAACTGCCCTTCCGGGTCTGGGATAGCCAAATCTTCCTCTGAAGGCAACTTGACAGAAGGATTATGCAACACATCCAGGAACACTTTAGGGGGAACCGGCTTATGCTGAGAGCCTAGCCGAGATAAAGAATCAGCTGCCTCATTAAGCCGTCGGTCTATGTGATCCACTTGATATCCTTTAAAGTGACCAGCAATGTTAGTTACTGCCTGACGATAAGCTGCCATGAGCGGGTCTTTAGAATCCCACGTCCCTGAAACTTGCTGTGCAACGAGGTCTAGTCGGCCAAACACCTGACCCGACTTAAGTTCATTTCCTCAGCCATGCGGAGCCCATGTAGCAAAGCCTCATACCCAGCTGCATTGTTAGTACAGGGAAACATAAGCCGTAGGACATAACAAAACTTGTCACCTCGTGGGGAAGATAAAGTAACTCCAGCCCCCGAGCCTTCCAATTGCCTGGATCCGTCGAAGTGTAAAGTCCAGTATGTATTATTTGGTCTTTCCTCGGGTGTTTGTAACTCTGTCCAGTCGTTAATGAAATCTACCAAGGCTTGAGACTTGATAGCAGTCCTGGGTACATATTTCAAATGGTGTGGCCCAAGCTCAATTGCCCACTTAGCAACCCGGCCTGTAGCTTCTCTATTTTGGATGATATCTCCCAGAGGAGCCGAACTGACCATAGTGATTGGATGCCCAAGGAAATACTGTTTTAATTTGCGACTAGGCATGAACACTCCAAACACCATTTTTTGCCAATGCGGATATCTCTGCTTGGATTCTGACAGGACTTCACTGACATAATAAACCGGCCATTGTACTGGGTACTCCTTCCCTGCCTCCTTGCGTTCCACGACAACTGCCACACTGACGGCCTGATTATTAGCCGCCACGTACAGGAGCATAGACTCTTTGTCGATCGGAGCCGTCAAGACGGGCGGCTCAGCCAACTGCTTCTTTAGTGCTTCAAAGGCCTCATTAGCAGCATCACTCCAGACAAAATTATCAGTCTTTTTCATCTTCTGGTATAGAGGAATCGCTTTTTCTCCTAGGCGGCTTATGAACTGACTTAGGGCCGCAATGCGACCCGCTAGGCACTGCACACAATTTATACAAGCCGGCTTCGACAAGGACGTGATAGCCTTAATTTTCTCCGGGTTAGCTTAGATGCCCCTCTCCGAAACCAAAAAACCTAGCAGCTTTCCTGCAGGTACCCCAAAAACACACTTGGCCGGGTTAAGCATCATCCTGTACATCCAAAGATTGTCAAAGGTTTCCTTCAAATCCACAAGCAATGTTTCCTTCTTCCTTGATTTTACCACAATGTCGTCAACATAAGCTTGAACATTGCGTCCAATCTGTCCATGGAGGCAATTCTGAACATAATGCTGGTATGTCGCCTGAGCACTCTTAAGCCCAAAAGGCATAGACACATAACAGAAAGCTCCAAAGGGCGTGATAAAAGTTGTTTTCTCCTCGTCTGCAACTACCATCTTTATCTGATCATAACCAGAATAAGCATCTAGGAAACACAGACGCTCACAACCCGTCATTGCATCAATAATATGATCAATACGGGGGAGAGCAAAGGGATCAGCTGGGCAAGCCTTATTGAGATCTGTGTAACCCACACACATACGCCATGTGCCATTCTTCTTAAGCACAAGCACCGGGTTAGCCAACCACTGAGGGTGAAAAACTTCCACTATGAACCCGACAGCTAGGAGCCGAGCCACTTCTTCTACAACGGCCTTATGCCTCTCCTCGTTAAAATGGCAGAGGAATTGCTTGACTGGCTTCGTCTTAGGGTCCACATTAAGGTGGTGCTCAGCGAGTTCTCTCGGTACACCTGGCATGTCAAAAGGTTTCCTTGCAAACATGTCCCGATTCTCACAGATGAACTCGATAAGCGCGCTTTCCTATTTGGGATCCATTCCTGTCCCAATGGTAAACTACTGAGAAGAGTCGCCATGGACAAAATCAACTTGCTTTCTGTCTTTAGCCGATAGGAATTTGAGGGGAGGGTCCTTCTCAGTGGTGGACTTCTTGAGAGGGGTCATATCATCCGGGTCAACATTGTCTTTATAGAACTTGAGCCCCATAGCAGCGCAAGCCGACTCAGCATATGCTGCATCCCCTTCCTCGCACTCTTAGGCTATTTTTCTGCTGCCACTCACAGTTATGGTACCGTTTGGACCCGTCATCTTGAGCTTCAGGTAAATATAGCAGGGCAGGGCCATGAAACGAGCATAAGCCGGCTGCCCAAACAGGGCGTGGTAAGGGCTCTTGATCTTAACTACCTCAAACCATAGTGTCTCTGCCCTGTAGTTATATTCGTTGCCAAAAACCACCTCCAGAGCAATCTTTCCTACAGGATAGGCCGACTTGCCTGGCACGACTCCATGAAAGACAGTAGAGGACGGCTTAAGATCCTTCTCTGTCAGGTTCATTTGCTAAAAAGTGTCATAGTACAATATGTTGATGTTGCTGCCACCATCCATAAGTACCTTAGTAAACTTGTAACCGCCCACTTGAGGGGCCACCACTAAGGCCAGATGACCCGGCTTGTCCACACGGCGCGGGTGATCTGTCCAGCTCCAAGTAATTGTGTGCTCAGACCAATTCAAATACTATGGCCCCGCCGGCTCAACCATGTGAATTGCCCTTTTGTTGACCTTCTGGTCATGCTTGCAGGTGCTTGTAGTAAATACATGGTACTGGCCACCGTTCAACTGCTTAGGATGACTCTGATAACCTGATTGATTATGCTGACTACCATGATCAGATTACTGACTATGACCACCATGGTTCCCTTGGCCCTGATAGCCAGAATTTGAGCTGCCATTGCCAAACCCGGCTCCCTGGAATCCTCTAGAACTTGACCCGACTGGCAGCCCATTGCCGTTGCCATGATGCTGAAACGCCTGGTTCTTGAACTCTTGCATGATATGACAATACTTCCAAGCATGAGTAGATGGCTTGTTAGGATAACTATGCTTCAGACATGGCCCGTTAAGAGCCTCCTCATAATTTCTGGGCTTCCCTCCAGCGTATGGCTACTTACCGTTACGACGCTGACTTTTGAACCCTGCATTGGTGTTGGCCACAAAATCTGACCTGCCATCTGAAAACTTGCGCTTTCCACCATTGCCCTGATTATTATTATTATGTACTGGGGCATTCTGTCGCTGACTCTTACCGCCACCGTTCTTCTTGCCCTTACCAGACTTGTCCTCGTCTGAATTAGGATCCTTCGTGCCATCAGAGTTGGCATACCTGGTAAGTGCATCCATGAGATTGCCCATATCCTGGCACTTATGCTTAAGCCACCATAACTTTTGCTTAAGAGGTTGGAAGTGACAGTTCTTCTCTAGAATCAGAACAACTTGAGTCGCCGCGATATTATCTGAGGAATGGATAATGGTGGCGACCCGGCGGGCCCAATGATGGGCCGACTCAACCTCATGCTGCACACAATGTTCTAAATCCACAATCGTCATAAGCTGTTTACAAGTCCCATGAAAATTCTTGATGAAGCGCTCCTTCAATTCTGCCCAGGTGTTGATGGAATTGGGGGGCAGGTTCTTCAACCACGTACGAGCCGGTCCCTCCAACATCATGGTGAAGTACTTGGCACAGACTGCATCGCTGACGTCCAACATGTCCATAGCCAGTTCATAGCTTTCAATCCAAGACGCCGGTTCAAGATCTGCCGTGTAATTTGGCACCTTACGAGGTCCCTTAAAATCCTTAGGCATGCGCTCACCACGTAGAGCCGGCACTAAGCACGGAACTCCGATCGTTCTAGCACTTGACCCAACGGCCACCGAATGTGGAGGGACCATCGGGGGCGGCTGATAAGCCCCTTGGTTTGCTGCCTCCACTTCTCGACGGGTCCTCCGCTTCCCGGTCGTTCATGCGCTCATCCGTACGACGCCGCTCACTGCTGGAGACTGCTGGCGACTCTACGCATCGGCTATAGCTACGACTTGGCAAAGGAGTTGAATGCACACGCTGCCGGCTGTACGAGTAATTAGCTTGCTGGGCAATTGCTGTTTGTAACTGTTCAATGGCCTTCCGGGCTTCTACTGCCATTGGCGACTCACCATCAATTGGGAGTGCAGTAAGTCGGGTTGCCGCTGCCACCATGTTATCCACCAGGTTGAAGAAGTGCCCCGGCGGTGTCACAAAACGTTGCGGCGTTGCCTAGATGAGTGGCGGGTTTGGGATTGGCTCTTCCCTCCGAGCCGGCTCTGGCTGGTGAGGTTGAACCGCCACCCTGCCCCTAGGCATCTTAGAAGTCAATTGGGGTATAACTGGTGCTCCTGGAGTATGTGGGCTTGCTCCGAGTGAGTTGAACAAACACTTGGGATCGTAGACTAGGGGCAAACGGCTCCGGTGCCTCCTCTCAAGGACTGCATCGGACGCATTTTGATCCAGGCTGAGCCGCCACACTTTCGTTCTCAATCGCTCTGCTTCTGCATTAACCGAGCTTGCAGTGCAGCCGTCCGGGTATTCTCAGCGTCAATGTCTTCCTGGGCCTTGGCCAACTGCTCCTTTATCTTTGCAATCTCCGCATTGCGTTTTGCTTGATTTTCCACAGTGACCTCGGTCCCCAGTAAGGCCTGACCGAACCAGACCCCCAGGAGTTGATGACCCACAAGTATAGGGGATCAATCTTAGTCCTTTCGGTAAGTAAGAGTGTCGAATCCAACGAGGAGCAGAAGGAAATGATAAGCGGTTTTCTGCAAGGTATTCTCTGCAAGTGATGTAAGTAACGATAGTAGATAGTTTTGTAGCAAGAAAAATCGTAACAACTGACAAGTAGCAATAGTAGCAAAGGTGCAACAAGATAGCCCAATCCTTTTTATAGCAAAGGACATGCTTGAAAGTACTCTTATATTAAGCAAGCACTCCCGAGGACACATGGGAATTATGTCTAGTCATGTTCATCATGTTGGGTGGATTCACATTCGCTACTTTGATAATTTAATATGTGGTTGGACCGGTGCTAAGGTGATGTTCTTACTTGAACTAACAACCCACTTATGATTGCCCCCTCTTGCAAGCATCCGCAACTACGAATGAAGAATTAAGATAAATCTAACCATAGCATGAAACATGTGGATCCAAATCAGCCCCTTATGAAGCAACACATAAACTGGGGTTTAAGCTTCTGTCTCTCTAGCAACCCATCATCTATTTGTTACTCCACAATGAATTCCCTTAGGCCCATAGCATGGTGAAGTGTCATGTAGTCGACGTTCGCATGACACCACTAAGAGAAGTAACAACATACATATCATCAAAGTATCGAACGAATACCAACTTCACATGATAACTTATAACAAGACTTCTCCCATGTCCTCAGGAACAGTAGTAACTACTCACACCTCATCAACATGTTCAAGATTAGAGGTGCCATAATAATAATTAAGGATCTTGTAACATCCCAAATTTTGGAATATTATAATAAATAAATGAATGATTGATTGTTTGAATGATTGTTTGAAATTCAGTGAAATTTGAAACTTTTTGAAACTTTCGAATGAGAGGGAATAACATGACTTTCCCCTTTTCTTTTGAATTCAAATTCATTCAATCTAAACAAGTGAGAGAAGATAACATGACTTCTTCCAAATAAAGAATTTGAAAAGTGGATTTGAAAATCTCTGAAATATTCTATTGGAATCCATTTCATATTTGGTTCTATTTCAAAGTTTGAATGAATTCAAATACCCTTACCCAAATTCAAAATCTTGAGAGGACCAATATGACACTCCAAACGAGGGGCCATTTGAATTATATTTGAACTTATAAATCTCAGAAAACTATTTGGAAAATATTTGAATTTTCAAATTCAAAGTCATTCTTGAAGTGATTTTCAAAAAAAAAATCTCCAAAAATAAAATATATGGAAAATAGGGTAAAATGATTCCCTTCAATATAAAAATGGAGAAAAGTGAATTTGAAATCATTTTGGTATTTTAGAAAATATTTTATTGCATTTTATTGGTAACAGCAGCACTGTTTGAATTATTTAAATTTGGGAGGATTTTATTTGATAGTGAAAATATGTTCATGTTGTAGGAAATCTTTTTCTGCAAATTTTGACATATAATATGTCTATATAAAAGTATTGTAGTTTTTCTTTTATTTAGTTTTTCCTTTCTGTTTTGTTTTATAAAAGGAAAAAGTCCTTTAATAGGAAACCCAGAGCCGGCCCAGGATCTCCATGCCCGCGCCCGAATCCTCTCCCGATCGGCCACCGATGCCTTACCTTTTCTCTCTCTCTCTCTCTCTCTGCCCGTGGCCCCCACCCCGCCCGATGGAAAGATCCCACGCTCGCCTTCCTCCTCCCGCCTCCCTTCGTTACCTCGCAGGAGCCAAATCGCGGCCGATCCCGGGGTCGATCTATTGCCGTTTGGAAGACTCCGTGCCTCCCCCTATAAAGCCTATTGCCTCTCGCACCCTTTTCGCCCTGAACCCCCTCCTCCGACGCCTTCCTCTCGCCGCCATTGCTCGCCGGAGCACGCCACAACCGCCCCGCCATAGTCGCCCCTCTGTTTCACCCTGACCTCCCCGACGCCATGCGAGCCCACCATCCGCTCCACCACCCTCGTCATCGCCTCCCCGTCCACTTCCCCGAGCTCCAGAGCCACCGGAGCCCCGTCGCCAACCTCCACCCGCAACACCTCGCCGCGCTCGAGCTCTCTGCCGTCATATCCGTCGTCCCCGAGCCGCGCCAAGGCCACCAACGTCGTCGCCGCCCTCAAATGCATCGTCCGGTGCCGACGCCATCACCGGCGGACCATCGGAGCATCATCCCGCACCAGCTCGCCATCTCGGACATCGCCGGAGCCTCGCCGGAGACCTCCAGCACCGCGGTAAGTCACCGGCATCGCCCTCCTCTGTCCGATCCTAGATCAACGGAGTAGATTAGATCTACTTACCCCTACGGTTTAGATCTGGTTTAGTTTAAGTGGACCGCCCGGTTTTTCTTTTCTGTTTTAGACCGAACCGTTTTCTGTTAAATGATGGTCGTTCGCTCGTTTAGCACTCGCGCACACACCCCTCGGCCAATAAGAAACTGCCACGTAGCGCCCTTGTTCGTTAGTTTAGGTTTTATTTTCTGTTTTTGTTTTATTTAATAGAATAGAATCTATTTTTGTTTTAGCTATATCTTTTAGGTTTTTAAATGTTTTAATTTGATTCTTTTTGCATTGTGTCACAAATTTTATCTAGTTTCTGTAGATATAAAGTTTGACCATATTTGAATATTTTAAATTGAGATTCAAATAGATTTGAACTCAAACTTGTTTTGCTTATAACTTGAGTTTAGTTTTTGTGTTGCTTCTTGATTGATAGAATTGATTGCTAGAAATTTTTGCTTATGAATGCAATGTTTGATTATATAGATTTTCATCGGAGAGTGACGAATAGTTCTATCAAGTTATTTCTAAGAGTGATATTTATCTCCATCAACAGTACAGGCAAGTTCACTTTGATCATCTTACATTACCTATGTTTTATTTGCATTAGAACAAATCTCTCCATCATACATCCAGTAGGATATTGAGCTTGAACTTGTGGTAGTATCATGAGGTAGGAGAAACCGAACACCCTGTTACCATTGCCCGGGAAGGGACGTTACTTCACATTTGCTACGCTTTAGTAGACGGGGTTGGTTGTGAGATTCAGGAGTGTTGTGAGGTTAATTAATTATTTAAAGACCTACATGATGATCAAGACTTCAAGACTTCAAGGACTCAATATACTTCTGGGTGGATTGGACATGCATCTGGCAGCCTGATATCTATCATGGGTATGCCCGGGAATCCTGGTATCTACCTGTGATCATCCCGACGGAATGCCGCCCAGGCTCAAAGAGATGGATGGATACTTCAAGGCCAGAAAGCTTACGTGTGCAACCGCAAGTCAATATGGGCTCTGGCTTGGTTAACCTTAGTGGTGACTCCGGTAGGTCAGATTGCTATGAGATGTAGAAGAACGATAGGATTGGATGGGCACTGACTTTCTACCGGAGGATCGCTTTGGAGGACCATGTTTCAATCGTCTCGTTCTCAAACACCAGGCAGTGCGAGGACACAACGAGAGGGATCGAATCTTGCGGGTAAAGTGTACAAACCTCTGCAGAGTGTCAAACTAATCGATTAGCCGTGTCCCCGGTTACGGATAACATGAGCACCGGAGATGATACTATCAGCCAGTCTCAACACAATTAATAAATTTTTATGATGAGTGGGTCTATTAATAATTTTGGGACATGAGAATTGGTTGGTGGACTCATTAACAACCAACTTTTGTAGTGATATTTCCGTTTGACTCCTTTGTTTAAGGAAAATAAAACCAGCTTTTTTGCAAAAAAAACTCAGACACAGAGCCACAAAGCCTTTGTATATAGATTAGTCTTTATCATTTATTCTATGGTGATCTTGCCGGTACATTCAATGTACTGACCTACACGGCTGCAACGTCTTCTGTTGCACATACTTTTCTACGACGAGTAAGAGTACGATTCAGGGTTACAGTCTACACTCAACCTGCCATTGGTGTTTATTGGGACTCCTCTCCCGTTGACTGTTTCCGCTGAGATTTAAGAGGTATATATCAGTTTTACGTTATTTACATGTGATTGCACTTTGATATATACATTGATGTACTGTGTGTGCCAGCATACTGATCCAGGGATGGCACTGACACACAGAGGCTTGACTCGTTTTGACTCGGGACGCTACAGAAATGGTATCAGAGCACATGTTGACTGTAGGACGTGACCCTAGAAACTGGAAAGCCCTAGGAAAGGAATCTCTCTAAAACTTTATTTTCAAAAAGACCTTTTACCTCTCCTCTTTTCTAAGCTTTATCCAATATTCCCTCTCCCTCAAATACTTAGACAATACCCTTCCCTTTGACCACATGTAGAATCAACTGAGACCACTCCGAGAACGACAAGATATCGGACAATCATAACCAACTCAGAGTGAAAGGAGGATTACCCTATACAACCAGAATTGAAGCTACACGAGTTGAAGACTTTGATGACCCGAAGAATTCAAAGACCATGAAGCTATTCTATATGACCTTTAGAGGACCACCACCCCTGTTGTATACTCACGTTAGATACGATGATTTGTGAGCTATCATTTGTGTGTATTTTTTTGACAGCCACAAATAAAACCTATTTTCAAAACTATTGTTTGTATTGTGTGTATCTCCCTCCATCTCTCTCCCGTATCTCATCCCAAAACCCTTGGACCCAATAGATGGTGAATGAAGATGGACCTGCATTCTCCGGACCAATGACAAAACTGGAAGTAGCACAGTGGGTACAGAACATGGAAGATCGCATGAAGGATTACCGTATTGAAGGAGAGTATATGGTTCCATACGCCTTACGACGCATCACACACGGTGCTGCAACATGGCGGGAGATAAATCAAGCTATACAAGGACGGAATGGAGCAAATGCTTGGGAAGAACTCAAGATGATTCTACTAAGATCTCATCCCATACAGAAGCCCTGTGATCGTGAAGTGAAGAAGCCTTGTTCATGCAAAATATGTGGAGACATAGGACACACCCATGAAGAACACAAGGATGGATGCCTTCATTGTGAAGAAAATCACCCAGCTGAGGAATGCCCGACTAGTCAGGTGACATGTTTGCATTTTAGCTTGGAGAGGCCCCACTGTTTTTGCAAGAAGTATGAACCAAACATCAGGAAAGGAGCCCAACCCAAGAAGAAGAAAAAGACTCCGTGGTTTTCTACACGGAAGGATCTGAGCCACATCACTTGTCATCAGTGCAACAAGACCGGACACTACTCCTATACCTGCCCGGAGAAGAAGGCTAAACATGAGTAGTTGGAGTTCTGGATTTTGGAAGTAATAAATGTAATAGGAAGCACTCTTATTTTTCTTGAGGTTATGAAGTTGGATTATGTAACGGAAGTCTCAGATATTGTAATAACTTCATGCATCAATATAAATTATTGTGTCATGATTTTCTATGTTGAACGGTATGAGTTGTCACCCTGTAAGCAAAAAGATCTCTGACCATTTTCGAGGATATGAGAAAATATGGTCTGTCCATGCATATGAACATTTCATTTTAAGTGTGGTAGTAACCAGCAAAACCACATGATCCAAGAAAAAAGGATGTACACTTCATGCCAAGGAGTTTGGATAAATGAATGAAGAAGAAGGAAATGATGGACCATATCAAACTATGTGGATGACAGCATTTGTAATAAAGTACTTTTGAAATTGGAGTTTTGAGAATAAAATAAGGATGAAATGAAGGAATGATTATGACGAACCAATACCATATTGGTAAACAGACCAATGGAAAGGAAAATGAATTCCACAGAGTGGATCCTGGACAAGAATAAGTTTGTGAACTATTTGATTACCCAAGGGTATGATGGAATGAAGTAATATGGATTATGAAACGCTAGTAACCCCAAGGGTGAGTTAATCATTCATTTATTTATTACAACATTCCAAAATTTGGGATGTTACAAATCTACCACACTTAAAATGAATCTCATCCTCGAGATTCGAAGAGGCTAGAAAGAAAAGGTTAGGGTTTGGGGGTCTTCTAGCAAATCCATTGGCCTGAAAAGTGAGGGTGCTACCACACTTAAAATGAGAGTTACTGGTCCTTCAAGGTCATGACAATCCTCTGGGGTCTTTGGCAATATTTGCCTCTTCACATTCTCCGCAGTAACTCCTGTGTTGATGTTCTTCATAACGTTTCCTTCAAATTCCATTGTTCCTTGGTCAATACAAAGTTCTTCCGTTACTGGGTCTTCTTCACTGACAAGTCTCTTGATCGTTCTAAATAACTTATCGATGATTTCATGGCGGTCTACCATTAGTGGTTATCCTGCAGTGAAATGGGTCTTGGCTTCATTCCTCTCCTTAACATTTCCTATGTGTGACAACAGCTGCCATGTACAAGGTGTTTTCATCATACCAATCTAAGGCTTAAACAAAAGCTTCACAGAACGTCGTCTCTTTACTATGGCTAAGTCACTCAGATTTACCATTCCAAATAACAAGAACGAATGATAAGAGTAAGTCGTCATGGTGATCAATCCATTTCGCACCCAAATCACTACTCTGTATAAGGTTTAGCGAATCTCGTATTCTAACACTTGGGCTTCCTCACAAGCGTTGCAGAGTTTCTCTTGTCCACGAACGAGGTTCGGATAAATCCATTGATTCTGCAAGCTGAATAAAACCTCTATCGTTTCGTCACAACACTCAGGTTTACGTATTCTCCTAAGAAAACGTCTGTTGATCTATCATAGCTTCTTCCAAGTTCCTTCCTTCATAAAGGTAGGGCTTAATCCTTATCAATCCTGCGGTCTGTGGTTTGTGGGCTCACTTGATTACTTGTACATCTTTGAATGATTGTTTGAAATTGAGTGAAATTTAAAACTTTTTGAAACTTTCGAATGAGAGGGAATAACATGACTTTCCACTTTTCTTTTGAATTCAAATTCATTCAATCTAAACAAGTGAGAGAAGATAACATGACTTCTTCCAAATAAAGAATTTGAAAAGTGGATTTAAAAATCTCTGAAATATTCTATTGGAATCCATTTCATATTTGGTTCTATTTCAAAGTTTGAATGAATTCAAATTCCCTTACCCAAATTCAAAATCATGAGAGGAGCAATATGACACTCCAAACCAGGGGCCATTTGAATTATATTTGAACTTATAAAACTTAGAAAACTATTTGGAAAATATTTGAATTTTCAAATTCAAAGTCATTCTTGAAGTGGTTTTCAAATTTATTTTTTTCTCCAAAAATAAAATATATGTAAAATAGGGTAAAATTATTCCCTTCAATATAAAAATGGATAAAAGTGAATTCGAAATCATTTTGGTATTTTAGAAAATATTTTATTGCATTTTATTGGTAACAGTAGCACTGTTTGAATTATTTAAATTTGGGAGGATTTTATTTGAGAGTGAAAATATGTTCATGTTGTAGGAAATCTTTTTCTGCAAATTTTGACATATAATATGTCTATATAAAAGTATTATAGTTTTTCTTTTATTAAGTTTTTCCTTTCTGTTTTGTTTTATAAAAGGAAAAAGTCCTTTAATAGGAAACCCCGAGCCGGCCCAGCTACGGATCCAGCCCAGGATCTCCACGCCCGCGCTCGAATACTCTCCCGATCAGCCACCGATGCCTTTCCTTTTCTCTCTCTCTCTCTCTGCCCGTGGCCCCCACCCCGCCCGATGGAAAGATCCCACGCTCGCCTCCCTCCTCGTGCCTCCCTTCCTTACCTCGCCGGAGCCGAATCACTGCCGATCCCGGGGTCGATCTATTGCTGTTTGGATGACCCCGTGCCTCCCCCTATAAAGCCTCTTGCCTCCCGCACCCTTTCCGCCCTGAACCCCCTCCTCCGACGCCTTCCTCTCGCCGCCATTGCTCGCCGGAGCACGCCACAGTCGCCCCTCCATAGTCACCCCTCTGTTTCACCCTGACCTCCCCGACGCCGTGCGAGCCCACCATCCGCTCCACCACCCTCGCCCACGCCTCCCCGTCCACTTCCCCGAGCTCCAGAGCCACCGAAGCCCCGTCGCCAACCTCCACCCACAACACCTCGCCACGCTCGAGCTCGCTGCCGTCGTCTCCGTCGTCCCCGAGCCGCGCCAAGGCCACCAACATCGTCGCCGCCCTCGTATGCATCGTCTGGTGCCGACGCCATCGCCGGAGGACCATCGGAGCTTCACCCCGCATTAGCTCGCCGTCTTGGACATCACCGGAGCCTCGTCGGAGACCTCCACCACCGCGGTAAGTCACCGTCATTGACGTCCTTCGTCCGATCCTAGCTCAACGGAGTAGATTAGATCTACTTACCCCTTCGGTTTAGATCCGGTTTAGTTTAAGTGGACCTCCCGGTTTTTCTTATTTGTTTTAGACCAAACCGTTTTCTGTTAAATGATGGTCGTTCGCTAGTTTAGCACTCGCGCACACACCCCTCGGCCAATAAGAAACTGCCAGGTAGCGCCCCTGTTCGTTAGTTTAGGTTTTATTTTCTGTTTTTGTTTTATTTAACAGAATATAATCTGTTTTTGTTTTAGCTATATCTTTTAGGTTTTTAATTGTTTTAATTTGATTCTTTTTGCATTGTGTCACAAATTTTATCTAGTTTCTGTAGATATAAAGTTTGACCATATTTGAATATTTTAAATACAGATTCAAATAGATTTGAATTCAAACTTGTTTTGCTTATAACTTGAGTTTAAAAACATATTTTTGAGTGATTATTTTTGCTACTGTTTTGTATTAGTGTGTTTTATCACCCTGTTCAATTTGAGAATTTTTAGTATAATTTAAATTAGGGTTTTTAACAAAACAGATTTTGTTTAGTTTCTTTTAGGGTCATTTTCTTTTCTTTAGTTTCAACTTGTTTTTGATTTTGTTTTCCTATAACTTTCTGATATATTTCTTTTAGCTTCTGCTGGTTAGCATTAGGTGATTTATTTTCTGTAAATAATTTTTTATATGTTTTGTTCTTTATAGGAAAAACCTTGTTTTCATTATATGTAGTGTTGTATGATAGGTTTCATAGTAGTTCTTTTTGCACAAAGTTTTAGTGAAAAATACTTTCTGTTATTTACTTGTGTTATATTTTTTGTTTTCTGTTATTTTAGTATTTTTTTTATTTTTCTTGTTGATAAGTTTGTTAGACAACCCTTATGTTGTTAGTGTGTTGTTTTCATAGTTCTTAGTTGTTCTTCAAAAGTAATTCTTTTTGCTAGTAAAATATTTAATAAAATACTTTTGTTAGATTATACTTTGTTGCTGTCTTGTTGCTATTGAAAATAGGATTATTTGTAGGGAAAACTACTTTGGTTGTTTTGATGAAGTTTTGTTGTTTTAACTTTTGTCTTAAGTATTTCCTTCTTCACAACCCTATTGTGTTTAGTTTTTGTGTTGCTTCTTGATTGATAGAATTGATTGCTAGAAGTGTTTGCTTATGAATACAATGTTTGATTATATAGATTTTCATCGGAGAGTGACGAATAGTTCTATCAAGTTATTTTTGAGAGTGATATTTATCTCCATCAACAGTACAGGCAAGTTCACTTTGATCATCTTACATTACCTATGTTTTATTTGCATTAGAACAAATCTATCCATCATACATCCAGTAGGATATTGAGCTTGAACTTGTGGTAGTATCATGAGGTAGGAGAAACACAACACCCTGTTACCATTGCCCGGGAAGGGACGTTACTTCACATTTGCTACGCTTTAGTAGACGGGGTTGGTTGTGAGATTCAGGAGTGTTGTGAGGTTAATTAATTATTTCAAGACCTACATGATGATCAAGACTTCAAGACTTCAAGGACTCAATATACCTCTGGGTGGATTGGACATGCATCTGGCAGCCTGATATCTATCATGGTTATGCCCGGGAATCCTGGTATCTACCTGTGATCATCCCGACGGAATGCCGCCCAGGCTCAAAGAGATGGATGGATACTTCAAGGCCGGAAAGCTTACATGTACAACCGCAAGTCAATATGGGCTCTGGCTTGGTTAACCTTAGTGGTGACTCCGGTAGGTCAGATTGCTACGAGATGTAGAAGAACAATAGGATTGGATGGGCACTGACTTTCTACCGGAGGATCGCTTTGGAAGACCATGTTTCGATTGTCTCATTCTCAAACACCAGGCAGTGCGAGGACACAACGATAGGGATCGAATCTTGCGGGTAAAGTGTACAAACCTCTGCAGAGTGTCAAACTAATCGATTAGCCGTGTCCTCGGTTACGGACAACATGAGCACCGGAGATGATACTATCAGCCAGTCTCAACACAATTAATAAATTTTTATGATGAGTGGGTCTATTAATAATTTTGGGACATGAGAATTGGTTGGTGGAACCATCTCATTAACAACCAACTTTTGTAGTGATATTTCTGTTTGACTCCTTTGTTTAGGGAAAATAAAACCAGCTTTTATGCAAAAAAAAAAAACTCAGACACAGAGCCACAAAGCCTTTGCATATAGATTAGTCTTTATCATTTATTCTATGGTGATCTTGCCGGTACATTCAATGTACTGACCTACACGGCTGCAACGTCTTATGTTGCACATACTTTTCTACGACGAGTAAGAGTACGATTCAGGGTTACGGTCTACACTCAACCTGCCGTTGGTGTTTATTGGGACTCCACTCCCGTTGACTGTTTCTGCTGAGATTTAAGAGGTATATATCAGTTTTACCTTATTTACATGTGATTGCACTTTGATATATACATTGATGTACAGTGTGTGCCAGCATACTGATTCAGGGATGGCACTGACACACAGAGGCTTGACTCGTTTTGAGTCAGGACGCTACAGAAATGGTATCAGAGCACATGTTGACTGTAGGACGTGACCCTAGAAACTTGAAAGCCCTAGGAAAGGAATCTCTCTAAAACTTTATTTTCAAAAAGACCATTTACCTCTCCTCTTTTCTAATCTTTATCCAATATTCCCTCTCCCTAAAATACTTAGACAATACCCTTCCCTTTGACCACATGTAGAATCAACTGAGACCACTTTGAGAACGACAAGATATCGGACAATCGTAACCAACTCAGAGTGAAAGGAGGATTACCCTATACAACCAGAATTGAAGCTACACGAGTTGAAGACTTTGATGACCCGAAGAATTCAAAGACCATGAAGCATTTCTATATGACCTTTAGAGGACCACCACCCCTGTTGTATACTCACATTAGATATGATGATTTGTGAGCTATCATTTTTGTGTATTTTTTTTGACAGCCACAAATAAAACCTGTTTTCAAAACTATTGTTTGTATTGCGTGTATCTCCCTCCATCTCTCTCCCGTATCTCATCCCAAAACCCTTGGACCCAATAGATGGTGAATGAAGATGGACCTGCATTCTCCGGACCAATGACACAACTGGAAGTAGCACAGTGGGTACAGAACATGGAAAATCGCTTGAAGGAGTACCGTATTGAAGGAGAGTATATGGTTCCATACGCCTTACGACGCATCACACACGGTGCTGCAACATGGCGGGAGATAAATCAAGCTATACAAGGATGGAATGGAGCAAATGCTTGGGAAGAACTCAAGATGATTCTACTAAATCTCATCCCATACAGAAGCCCTGTGATCATGAGGTGAAGAAGCCTTGTGCATGCAAAATATGTGGAGACATAGGACACACCCATGAAGAACACAAGGATGGATGCCTTCATTGTGAAGAAAATCACCCAGCTGAGGAATGCCCGACTAGTCAGGTGACATGTTTCTTGTGTGAAGAAACCACTCATTTTCCGGCACAATGTCAAATCTACCCCAAGGTACAAGAAGTCATGAAGCAGCAGAAAGAAGCAATGAAAGAAGCCCTCGGGAAAAAGTTAGAAGAACCCATGATGATGGGAGATATACCAGACCCAATCATAGATACCAAGTCATGTTATTCATGTGGAGAAGAAGGACATATCTCCCAGGATTGTCCGAACGAGTATCTGGGAGACTTCCCGACAGCAGAAGTGCAATTGAATCCTAAAAAGATAGAAGTGATGATCAACCTGGACAAGAAGAAAGGCCAAGTAAGTGGAGGCATCAGATGTTTGCATTGTAGCTTGGAGAGGCCCCACTGTTTTTGCAAGAAGTATGAACCAAACATCAGGAAAGGAGCCCAACCCAAGAAGAAGAAAAAGACTCCGTGGTTTTCTACACGGAAGGATCTGAGCCACATCACTTGTCATCGGTGCAACAAGACCGGACACTACTCCTATACCTGACCGGAGAAGAAGGCTAAACATGAGTAGTTGGAGTTCTGGATTTTGGAAGTAATAAATGTAATAGGAAGCACACTTATTTTTCTTGATGTTATGAAGTTGGATTATGTAACAAAAGTCTCAGAGATTGTAATAACTTCATGAATAAATATAAATTATTGTGTCATGATTTTCTATATTGAACGGTATGAGTTGTTACCCTGTAAGCAAAAAGATCTCCGGCCATTTTCGAGGATATGAGAAAATATGGTCTGTCCATGCATATGAACATTTCATTTTAAGTGTGGTAGTAACCAGCAAAACCACATGATCCAAGAAAAAAGAATGTACACTTCATGCCAAGGAGTTTGGATAAATGAATGAAGAAGAAGGAAATGATGGACCATAGCAAACTATGTGGATGACAGCATTTGTAATAAAGTACTTTTGAAATTGGAGTTTTGAGAATAAAATAAGGATGAAATGAAGGAATGATTATGATGAACCAATACCATATTGGTAAACAGACCAATGGAAAGGAAAATGAATTCCACAGAGTGGATCCTGGACAAGAATAAGTTTGTGAACTATTTGATTACCCAAGGGTATGATGGAATGAAGTAATGTGGATTATGAAACGCTAGTAACCCCAAGGGTGAGTTAAAGATGTACAAGTAATCAAGTGAGCCCATAAACCACAGACCGTAGGATTGATAAGGATTAAGCCCTACCTTTATGAAGGAAGGAACTTGGAAGAAGCTATGATAGATCAACAGACGTTTTCTTAGGAGAATACGTAAACCTGAGTGTTGTGACGAAACGATAGATGTTTTATTCAGCTTGCAGAATCAATGGATTTATCCGAACCTCGTTCATGGACAAGAGAAACTCTGCAACGCTTGTGAGGAAGCCCAAGTGTTAGAATACGAGATTCGCTAAACCTTATACAGAGTAGTGATTTGGGTGCAGAATGGATTGATCACCATGATGACTTACTCTTATCATTCGCTCTTGTTATTTGGAATGGTAAATCTGAGTGACTTACCCATAGTAAAGAGACGACGTTCTTTGAAGCTTTTGTTTAAGCCTTAGATTGGTATGATGAAAACACGTTGTACATGGCAGTTGTTGTCACACGTAGAAAATTTTAAGGTGAGGAATGAAGCCAAGACCCATTTCACTGCAGGATAACCACTAATAGTAGACCACCATGAAATCATCGATAAGTTATTTAGAATGATCAAGAGACTTGTCAGTTAAGAAGACCCAGTAACGGAAGAACTTTGTATTGACCAAGGAACACTGGAATTTGAAGGAAACGTTATGAAGAACATCAACACAGGAGTTACTGCGGAGAATGTGAAGAGGCAAATATTGCCAAAGACCCCAGAGGATTGTCATGACCTTGAAGGACAAGTAACTCTCATTTTAAGTGTGGTAGCACCCTCACTTTTCAGGCCAATGGATTTGCAAGAAGACCCCCAAACCCTAACCTTTTCTTTCTAGCCTCTTCGAATCTCGAGGATGAGATCCATTTTAAGTGTGGTAGATTTGTAACATCCCAAATTTTGGAATGTTGTAATAAATAAATGAATGATTGATTGTTTGAATTGAGTGAAATTTGAAACTTTTTGAAACTTTCGAATGAGAGGGAATAACATGACTTTCCCCATTTCTTTTGAATTCAAATTCATTCAATCTAAACAAGTGAGAGAAGATAACATGACTTCTTCCAAATAAAGAATTTGAAAAGTGTATTTAAAAATCTCTGAAATATTCTATTGGAATCCATTTCATATTTGGTTCTATTTCAAAGTTTGAATGAATTCAAATTCCCTTACCCAAATTCAAAATCTTGAGAGGAGCAATATGACACTCCAAACCAGGGGCCATTTGAATTATATTTGAACTTATAAAACTCAGAAAACTATTTGGAAAATATTTGAATTTTCAAATTCAAAGTCATTCTTGAAGTGATTTTCAAATTTATTTTTGTCTCCAAAAATAAAATATATGGAAAATAGGGTAAAATGATTACCTTCAATATAAAAATGGAGAAAAGTGAATTTGAAATCATTTTGGTATTAAAAAATATTTTATTGCATTTTATTGGTAACAGTAGCACTGTTTGAATTATTTAAATTTGGGAGTATTTTATTTGATAGTGAAAATATGTTCATGTTGTAGGAAATCTTTTTCTGCAAATTTTGACATATAATATGTCTATATAAAAGTATTATAGTTTTTCTTTTATTTAGTTTTTCCTTTCTGTTTTGTTTTATAAAAGGAAAAAGCCCTTTAATAGGAAACCCCGAGCCGGCCCAGCTACGGATCCGGCCCACGATCTCCACGCCCGCGCCCGAATCCTCACCCGATCGGCCAGCGATGCCTTTCCTTTTCTCTCTCTCTCTCTGCCCGTGGCCCCCACCCCGCCCGATGGAAAGATCCCACGCTCGCCTTCCTCCTCCCGCCTCCCTTCCTTAGCTCACCGGAGCCGAATCGCGGCCGATCCCGTGGTCGATCTATTGCCGTTTGGAAGACTCCGTGTCTCCCCCTATAAAGCCTATTGCCTCCCGCACCCTTTTCGCCCTGAACCCCCTCCTCCGACGCCTTCCTCTCGCCGCCATTGCTCGTCGGAGCACGCCACATTCGCCCCGCCATAGTCGCCCCTCTATTTCACCCTGACCTCCCCGACGCCGTGCGAGCCCACCATCCGCTCCACCACCCTCGTCCTCGCCTCCCCGTCCACTTCCCCGAGCTCCAGAGCCACCGGAGCTCCGTCGCCAACCTCCCCCCGCAACACCTCGCCGCGCTCGAGCTCGCTGCCGTCATCTCCGTCGTCCCCGAGCCGCGCCAAGGCCACCAACGTCGTCGCCGCCCTCGTATGCATCGTCCGGTGCCGACGCCATCACCGGCGGACCATCGGAGCATCATCCCGCACCAGCTCGCCGTCTCGGACATCGTCGGAGCCTCGCCGGAGACCTCCAGCACCGCGGTAAGTCACCGGCATCGCCCTCCTCTGTCCGATCCTAGATCAACGAAGTAGATTAGATCTACTTACCCCTTCGGTTTAGATCTGGTTTAGTTTAAGTGGACCGCCCGGTTTTTCTTTTCTGTTTTAGACCGAACCGTTTTCTGTTAAATGATGGTCATTCGCTCGTTTAGCACTCGCGCTCACACCCCTCGGCCAATAAGAAACTGCCACGTAGCGCCCTTGTTCGTTAGTTTAGGTTTTATTTTCTGTTTTTGTTTTATTTAACAGAATAGAATCTGTTTTTGTTTTAGCTATATCTTTTAGGTTTTTAAATGTTTTAATTTGATTCTTTTTGCATTGTGACACAAATTTTATCTAGTTTCTGTAGATATAAAGTTCGACCATATTTGAATATTTAAGTTCAAATTCAAATATATTTGAACTCAAACTTGTTTTGCTTATAACTTGAGTTTAGTTTTTGTGTTGCTTCTTGATTGATAGAATTGATTGCTAGAAGTGTTTGCTTATGAATGCAATGTTTGATTATATAGATTTTCATCGGAGAGTGACGAATACTTCTATCAAGTTATTTCTGAGAGCGATATTTATCTCCATCAACAGTACAGGCAAGTTCACTTTGATCATCTTACATTACCTATGTTTTATTTGCATTAGAACAAATCTGTCCATCATACATCCAGTAGGATATTGAACTTGAACTTGTGGTAGTATCATGAGGTAGGAGAAACCCAACACCCTATTACCATTGCCCGGGAAGGGACGTTACTTCACATGTGCTACGCTTTAGTAGACGGGGTTGGTTGTGAGATTCAGGAGTGTTGTGAGGTTAATTAATTATTTAAAGACCTACATGATGATCAAGACTTCAAGACTTCAAGGACTCAATATACCTCTGGGTGGATTGGACATGCATCTGGCAGCCTGATATCTATCATGGTTATGCCCGGGAATCCTGGTATCTACCTGTGATCATCCCGACGGAATGCCGCCCAGGCTCAAAGAGATGGATGGATACTTCAAGGCCGGAAAGCTTACGTGTGCAACCGCAAGTCAATATGGGATCTGGCTTGGTTAACCTTAGTGGTGACTCCGGTAGGTCAGATTGCTACGAGATGTAGAAGAACGATAGGATTGGATGGGCACTGACTTTCTACCGGAGGATCGCTTTGGAAGACCATGTTTCGATCGTCTCATTCTCAAACACCAGGCAGTGCGAGGACACAACGAGAGGGATCGAATCTTGCGGGTAAAGTGTACAAACCTCTGCAGAGTGTCAAACTAATCGATTAGCCGTGTCCCCGGTTACGGACAACATGAGCACCGGAGATGATACTATCAGCCAGTCTCAACACAATTAATAAAATTTTATGATGAGTGGGTCTATTAATAATTTTGGGACGTGAGAATTGGTTGGTGGAACCATCTCATTAACAACCAAGTTTTGTAGTGATATTTCCGTTTGACTCCTTTGTTGTAGGGAAAATAAAACCAGCTTTTATGCAAAAAAAACTCAGACACAGAGCCACAAAGCCTTTGTATATAGATTAGTCTTTATCATTTATTCTATGGTGATCTTGCCGGTACATTCAATGTACTGACCTACATGGCTGCAACGTCTTATGTTGCAAATACTTTTCTACGACGAGTAAGAGTACGATTTAGGGTTACGGTCTACACTCAACCTGCAGTTGGTGTTTATTGGGACTCCACTCCCGTTGACTGCTTCCGCTGAGATTTAAGAGGTATATTTCAGTTTTATGTTATTTACATGTGATTGCACTTTGATATATACATTGATGTACTGTGTGTGCCAGCATACTGATCCAGGGATGGCACTGACACACAGAGGCTTGACTCGTTTTGAGTCGGGACGCTACAGATCTGAAAAATAATTTCTTCCACCAAGTAATCCAACAGGCATCAACTACAAGATGTAATCAACACAACTAGTAACCCACAGGTACCAATCTAAGATTTTGGGACAAAGATTGAATACAAGAGATGAACTAGGGTTGGATATGAGATGGTGTTGGTGAAGATGTTGATGAGGATTGGTCCTCCCACGAAGGAGGAAGCGTTGGTGATGACGATGGCTTCGATCTCCCCCTCCCGGAGAGGGATTTCCCCGAAAGAATCTGACTGCCGGATTGCAAAAGGGCCTCTGCCCAGGTTTTCGCCTCGAGACGGCGGCGCTTCGTCCCGAAAGGTTGCTTATGATTTTTTCTAGGGTAAAACACACCATATAGGAGAAAAGGGGCGTCGGGAGGCCAGCCAGGGCCCCACCACACATCAGGGCGCGACCTGGGGGGCACCCTGATGCCTTGTGCCTGGCTGGTGGCCCCCCTCTGGTATATTTTTGGCCCATAAATTCACAAATATTCAATAATAATTCCTCGTGAAGTTTCAGGTCATTTGGAGTCTGGTGATTTTTCTGCCTTTTTCTCGTTTTTTTGGCCCAGAATTCTAGTTTCCAGATAATTCCCCCTTTGTGATGTACCTTGCATATTCATAGAGGAAGGGCATAAGAATTGTATTATAATAGGGAATAATGGACAAGAATAACATAAATATGAATAAGAAATCATATGCAAAATGGACGTATCAGAACCGGCGCTGAAGGATTAACCGTTTGTTGCTCCGACCATCGTAGATTGGACAGCCGGCGCCGTCCCAGCCATGAATATGGCGGCTCGGCACGACGGCTCGTAGGGGTCTGGAATACTGTTGCTGTCAGAACAGCCCCCGAGCCCGCTGTCTTCAAGCTGATAAACTGACTCCGTCTCTCCGGTCGAGGACTCATCATTTGAGTAGATGACAGTTTCCTCAAGTTCTGCGCACTGCACAAAAGCAACAAAGACGTACTTCTGGCCTGCTTGACAGGCAGATTGCGCGCGCCAAGCTGACTCGACGAGGTCGGTGCAGATGTCCGGCTCGGGCCCTAACTCGCCGATCTTGCCGATGAAGACATGAATCTTGCCGAAGGGGACCCTGTACCCATACACGACTGAGTCGGCCTCGGGACCCCAGCCGGCGTCGTCAATGTAGAGTTTGCCGTGGTGTCTCTTTGTCATCCTGCCAACGACTTATCCCTCGATCCCTAGGAAAGAGCCCTTCAAGAACTTGAAACCACTATGCGCCGGCCCCACGGTGGGCGCCAACTGTCGTGGTTTTGTCACGGCAAATGTCCTAGTGTGAGGACTTAGATGTGAGGCCATTGCAACTGGGTGATTAGCTTGTCGGGTTTGATCGTAATCGAGAGACACGATTTACCAAGGTTCGGCCCCTCACGATCGAGGTAATAACCTACTCCAGCTTTTCTGCTTATTGCTGGGTGATCAATACAAGGGAGCGAATTCGCTTGACCTAGCTATTGATCAATTGTAACTAAGTCTATTGGCCTCAGGGACTCGCCTTTACATACAGGTCGAGACCCTGGGCTTTACAAGAGTCCGAGTTGTGTTACAACTCATGACCAAGTACCTATCTAACACGCCTTGCCCCTTAAGCAAGGAAACTCATGGCAACCTTTCACCTCTTGGGCGTTGAGTCACCATCTTCTAGTACTGGGCCGCGAACCGGCTTACTTGGTAAGCCGCCTTGCCAGTCTTGCACTTCAGCATCACAGCCCACCTTGAGTCTTGTCGAAGAGCCGCCATTAAGATGACCCGGCCCAATAGGGCGGGTCATATCGTGGGGTTATATCCCCAACACTATTCCTCATTGTCGAAGATATCGATGATGATGGGCTCCTTCAACTTGGAAGAGGGCAAGGCCTCTACACCGTGGTTGTACCCCTCGTAGTGGTGAGTGGCCTGATCCTGCCCCGGCACCAACATGCCGGCTCTGGAGTTGAGGTAAGCATGGGCACGTTGAGAAAACACATCGAAGTCTTCGTCGAACGCACCGGCGGTGCCCTCGAGAAAAGACCATGAGTTGTCGTTTATAGCAGCCAACTGCGTGGCGGTGTCAGCGCGCGAGGCATCAACGGTGGCCTCGACAGCGTGGTTCTCCTCCAAGATCTAAGGGTCGGCACGCATGGAACCCATCGCTGCCTCATCTGCGCGTGCAGCCACGATTTGCTTCTCCATTGCCAAATGCTCTTTGAGATCCTGGCTATGCGGCGTGCACCATGGCTTTCGGCGGCGATTATTTGGAGAATGGGCAGTGATTTAGGTGGAAGGAGTCGCGGCGGCGGTCGGGCCATGTGGGATGGAGGAGGAGGGGGTGAGGGGGTATTGGGGAGGTGTCGATTACCTGACTAGATGGACGAGGCAGAGTAGCAGGAAGGAGCGTCGTCAGCGAGGAGGCAGTGCTGCAAGCAAGCAGTGAAGGTTTTTACTAGGAAAGATAGAGGAAAAGGGGGAAATGTGGCTTTTGATTGGTACCGGGGGGCGAGGGAGGTAGATATTTCCGCGGCAGCCCAAAATTTTCATTCGGTGCAGCGAAAAATTGGCGCAGAAAGCACCATCGGACACAGTCCCTTATTCAGAACCATGTGCGATATCAAAACATCACAAACGAAGCCTGTGTTATACTTCGTGTGTGATGAACTTGAACATGCAAATTTTTCAGAATAGCTCTCGATATCAACACATCACAAACGATGCCTTTGCTATACCCCTTGTGTGATGAACTTGGACGTGCAAATATTTGTCTCCAAGCTTCCTACGTAAGATTGGGTACTACATTGCACACGGTTCATGCCAAAATATTGTGTGTGATGAACTCCAATTTCATTTTCAATTGGAAGATGGAATGGGGATATGATGGCAAATTTTTGGTCCGAATTTCCCTGGTTACAGTGGTCATCCACGTCGTCGCATAATTTAACATCAATTGCTAATTTGGGTACTACACAAAAGAGCCTACACCACAGCCCGCACTTACTTAATCTAGCAATTAAACAGAGCTAGTTGACCTAAACATTACTCTAACAAAAGACTAGCGCTCTAAACAAAGACTAATGTTCCGCCTGACGCTTGTCGATCTCCGTCGCATCCTCCATGACCAGCTCACGCTCGACGACGTCCAGGGGAAGGGGCTCTATGGCATCCATCGCCACATACTATGCAATCATCTCGCAGTCCGTGTCCGCCATCTCTTTGGAAAAGGCCGCCACGAGTCTGGTGTAGGCGGCCGCGGTCCGGGCATTGATGGCCTCCATCTCGGCAAGGGAGGCTGCCGACAAATGGACGGCTGCCCGAGTGCTCTCGGCAATTGCCAACTCTTCGGACGTAGGTTGTCGATCGTTGTCGGAGAAGGCCGCTGGTATTTGTGCGGTGACCAACACGAGCTGGGCATGGGCGGCCTCGGCATAGGCGTGCGCAGCCGCCATCAGGGGTACGACAACCGTCGAGGAACGGACAGCTATTGTGCCGTTCTCGCCATTTGCTATCCCGGTCGCGGATGTTGCTGGCACCATCTCAGATGCAGCAGCTGCCCTTTCGGCGACTGCAGCCACCCTGTCGGAGATTGCAGCTACGCTGAAGGATGTTGTGAGCGCGTTCATGGCTGATGCGGCCGCGCTCGGGCCGGAGTGGGTCGCCGAAGTTGCCCTCACGACGCGGATCCACGTCCCCATCTTTCACCGGTGACGCTTGAACAGTACAGTGGTCTTGGGGAACAAGTGTGACTGTGTGGTTAACGCGCCGGCAGTCGACTGAAGCTTTCGGCCTAAGCCATATATGAGGATTTGCCCAAGATATTTTTATACCACCTCACACACGTTTCATGATCAAGAACTGTATGCGATGTATTTGATTTTCATATTGCTTTGAAATGAAAAGTGAAGTTACATCGGCAATTGAAGGTGTTTGGATGGCAATAACATTATCTGCAGTGAACGTGCAACTATAGGAGTGTCTGTTTAATATGGAATTATTCATGTGCATAGTTTTTTAGACATTTCATGTGCATAGTTCAAATTTGAACTGCAGTTAAGCACATACTAGAGTGCTCTTGAATGGGTTGAAAATCATCTATGTGTCACTGGATACATGTTTTGGTCCCATGCCAGAAATGGAAATTAAATGAATTCCAAACCTCTTGGTATTTTAGCTCGGCCGTAGACTTTGAGAACCCGTGTTTTCAAATTCCAGTAAATCCAAATATTGTCAGAAATTCATGAAACTTTGCATGGTGTCATGTCATGGCTCATGTGTGTTGTGGTAAAAAAATGCCCAGTTCGGGACAAGTTTTGGCACAAACCTCTTACAAACCGACGATTCTCACAAGAAGTCATGTAGTTCCGATAGGGAAAGTTCACATTTTATGTGCGAAACAACATCCGATGTCTCTTCTCGCCTTGAATTTATTTCAGAGTCTCCATAGAGCAACATGAATGTGTCGTGCTAAACAATGGAATCTTACAGAGTTCGTTTGGCCTTTTTAGTACATTAATTTAGTTTTCTAGGCATTTAATGTGCACAATTCAAATTTGAACTACAATCACACGGTCCAATGCATGAAAATAGGTCAAAAAATCATATTTGTTTCCCTGGCTGCATGTTTAGGTCCCACGCAAGAAATGGGAATGAATTTCAAACATTTCATCGTCTTGGCTCGACCGCAAACATTGTAAAACTTAGTTTTTCAATTCATGTAAATGCAAACCTCGACAGAAATTCATGAAATTTGGGCATGGTGTCATCAATTGCCCTGTTGTGTGTGTTGTGGTAAAAAATGGGCCAATTTTGGACAAGTTTTGGCAGAAAGCCTCTTACAAACCGGAGATTCTCACAAGAAAGTCGTGTGTTCCGATAGGGAAAGTTCAGCTTTTATGTGTGAAACAACATCCGCTGTCTCTTCTCGCCTTGAATTTATTTCTAGAGTCACATAGAGCAACATGACATTCATGCTAAACTATGGATTTTTTTCCAGGGTTCGTGAGACCTATTTAATACATTAATTGAGTTTTCTATCTGTTTAATGTGCATAATTCAAACTTGAACCACAATCACAAGGTCCAGCGCATGAAAAATAGGTTGAAAAAATCATATGCCTTTCTGTGGATGCATGTTTAGGTCCCACGCAAGAAATGGGAATGGATTTCTAACATGTGATTGTCTGTTGGCTCGGCCGTAAACATTGAGATACTTGGTTTTCAAATTCCTGTAAATCCAAAACTCGTCAGAAACTCATGAAACTTGGCATGGTGTCATGACAAGGGCATACATATATCGTGGTAAACAATTGTCCAAATTGGACATGTTCTTGCACAATCCCCTTACAAATCGGAGCTCCACACAAGAAGCTTTGTGGTTTTGATAGGGAACATTATATGTGCATGTCACATATGCGGGCGAAAAGACATCCGATGCCTCTTCTCTCCTTGATTTTTTTATAGAAACAACACAGACATGTACGTGCGAAGTGCAAAAATATGAATAAATTAAGGGATCATCTGGCTTTAAACACATTAATTGAGTTTTTGGTGCATTATTTAATGTGCATAATTCAAATTTGATCTACAATCACAAGGTCCGGGGCAGCAAAATGGGTTGAAAAATAATATATGTGTCCCTAGATGCATGTGTTAGGTCACATGCAAGAAATTAGAACGAATTTCAAACATCTCAGCATGTTGACTTGACCACAAATATCGAGAAACTTGGTTTTTAAATTCTCATAAATCCAAAACTCCATTAGAAATTCATGAAACTTGAAATGGTGTCATGACAAGGCACACATATGCCATGGTAAAAAATAATACCAACTTGGACATGTTTTGTCACAAGCCTCTTACAAACCGGAGCTTCTCACACAATAAGCTACGTGGTTCCGATAGAGAACATATGCATGCCACATCTGCGGGTGCAACGACATCCGATGCCTCTTCTCTCCTTGATTTTTTTCTAGAAACAACATAAAGCAATAGGTGTGTACTGCAAAAATATGAAATTATAAGGGTTCGTATGGCCTTTTTATACACTAATTGAGTTTTATGTGCATTTAATGTATGTAATTTAAATATGAACTACAGTCACAAGGTCTATGTTGGGCAGGGCCTCGTCATATAAAGCACAAATATGATCTGGTATTTTTAGTGTCCACTTTGAGAGAAAGAGCAAGCATTATTAATAGCCAACAAAGGCATTTTGGAACAAAAATTTGTCACCTTACCATCGCAAACGGGCGTATTATTTATAATTCATGGACGTTCTACAGACCATTTATGTGTTGCCATGTGTCTCTCTCTGTATGGGCAAGGAGGTAGCATGCAGACAGGTGTTTGAGTAGACGGGTGGTGTGCGAGCAGTGTCCTCCGCATGCTCATCGGGGAGGCGTGTCCTTTGCCACTCATCAAAGACGTTTTAGACTGAATACCCGTATGCAGACCAAGGACAATGGTTCCTTCCCTACTAAGCCAGTCATCAAAGACGTTTCAGACTGAATACCTGTATACCCGTGCACGAAGGAATTTTTACATTGCGTCATTGCAAACGGTTGTGAATGATGACCCGTGTGCCCTTCCAATGCTACACCTTGTACTGGTGCTAACTTCTAAGGTTGCCATGTAGCAAAAAATAAATCTGATGTGGGAAGGTAATTAAGAGGAGAGATATGAGTTTGGTGACCACATGAAGAAACAATGCCAAGCGCGTGAACCTTGGCAAAACACTTAAATGAAGGAAACTCACCAATGCATGCAAGACTTTAGTTGCTAAATCATTAAATGAAGGGACCTTAGCAACAATGCATTATGGACTTGAGTTGCTAAGACATTTAATACACTAAGCACCCCATCTAAGCACCGATCTATGCATTGGCAGCAGTAGTCAGGTAAGATTCGAATCTGTCATATTGGGTAAATTTTCATTTGTCAAATTGGAAACACTGACATTTGTCAAATTTTGCAGGACCAAAATCACTATTATGGTGCAATTTTGCAACTGAAATTCACTAAACATAGATTTCATTCATAGATTAAGCATTGGTCTTTGTACAAAATAGTTCAACTCGACAGCTGAATCGAACAAACTTTTCCCCATTTGTTGCCAACCACGTACTAAAGTAGCTAGTTCAACTATATATACTAGCTAATTTAAAGTAGGTGGGATAGTTCAACCATATCTATAGTTAGGTGAACTGAAAACAAATAGCCCCAAAATACTACTCCGGAGGGGCTTTGTGCTACGGCCAGCAGCCTTCTCCTCTGCCGATCGCGTTTAGTAAGAGGCAGAGGAGGAGTAGCCTACCGACGAGCTGGAGGAGTCGAATTCGTCGGCTGTCGCTGCTGCCCTCCGCCTCTCCTGACGCGCCTCCTCGAAGCCGTGGGACTTGACGTAGATCTCCTCATTCCGCGCCACAGCTGTGGCGTCTCCTGCGGCCACGGCGGCGGTGAGACTCTTTGCGTGCTCGACCTGGCGCTCCTCCTCCTCATGTAGGAAGTTGATGCAGCATGCTAGGCCGCTGACGCAAAAGCCGAGCGGCTGGGCTTCAGCGGCAGCCTCCTCCTCCCGCTTTCGGGCCGTAGTGGCGGAGCCGGTGATGGCCCCGGCGGCTGACCGTGGGGTGGCTTCCAAGGCGGACTCTGGTGTGGTGGCGGCCAAGGAGGTCGCTGGTGGGGTGGCGAAAACGGCGGCCAGCGATGGGGTGGGGGCCACGACGGTCGCCGGCAGCAGCTGCCTTCGGGCAAAGATGGAGGAGCGTGTGGTGGATGTTGTGCGCACAACCAACAAGGATGCCACATGCACTAGACGCTTCCGGGTACTGCATCGCTGACGTGGTGCAGCCTCCCAGCTAGAGCTGCCCTCTGGCGGAGTGGCGGAGCGACGACGACGGATAGGTGCCATTGGTGATTGGGGGAGAAGCAAACTTGGGAAGCTATGGGCAGGGAGGGGATGAATGCGATGTGGAGACACCAGCCGTGAGGGTTTATAAAGCAGGTGACCAAAGCAAAGCCGGGCGAGAAGCTTGCGCGCGTTCCTGCGCGGTTGCGCAGGAACGGGAAGCCCAAAAGAAACGATGCGTGTTCCCGAAGCAATGGGTGTTTGGGGGATTTCGGCGAGCCGGGCGGGAAGCTTGCGTGGGAACCTGCGCGCTCCCGAAGCGTGCACTGGAATCCTCGGGCGGCAACGTGGTGACAAGACGAGACGGAGGTGGGAGAAATGACAAGTACACAAACTGTTAATAATAAAAAACCGTTTGCGTTTTATTACAAAGCAAACGGTCGTTCTGTACGCACCGTCGCGAATTAATCTACGCATGAGGCGGTTGATGCGGCCGCGGCGTGCTGTTGTTTCGTACGTGCGCGCCCGCTCTGTCGGCGTCCACGCGTGAACGATCACGTACGTTCGGGGTGCCATATGCATGCGGTTGCGCCGCTCCCAGCGCCACCATGCAGTTAAGCGCTGCAAAAACTGCCATGCGGACGTGCCGAAATTCCAGGCCGTCCGGCGCAATTTATTCCCGCGGCCATTTACCTTCGTCTCTTCCACCTTCCGATCGCGCCACACAACACAAGAAGCACACCCACGACGACAAATAATAGAGAGCGGATGCACATCTCTTCATCGCTTCAACCTTCCCGTGCGGATCCAATGGTGGCTACCGGCGCCGAGCGACAGTTCGCCACTATTGTCAAAGTGGACACCCACATCAGGAAGACGGACCTCTCGGTGGTGTACACCAACGACCCAGTCGTGGTGGTGAACTCCATCAACACGTTGGAGCATCTGCTTGCTAAGAATGACAAGTACAAAGTGGTCGGCTTTGACCTCGAGTACACCGACGGTCGTGTCGGGCATCATCAGAAGGTTGCCGAAGCCCAGTTGTGCGTGCGCCATCACGTGCTCGTCTACCACTACTGCCTAGACACAAGGCCTTGCGAGCGTTTCGTCAGGTTTGTCAACAGCCCTGACTATAGGTTCGCAACGGTGGACACCACCAACGATCTAAAGGTGCTCAAGACTTCGGTCTTGTCCTTCCAGAAGCTTGTCAACATCCAAGATCAGTACAGGGTTTGGGGCAGCGAGAAGAAGAAGCAGAAGGACTCCCTGGTTGACCTTGTCGCGGCCATCATTGACCCCTACTACAGAGACATGAAGGCTGAGTGCCACAAGGACAAGTCTGTCTAGCACAAGGCTTGGGTGAACGAACTGGATGAAGAACACATCAAGTACGCGGCCAAGGACGCATACAGAAGCTATGAGATGTACACGAGGATAATTGACATGAGGAAGTGCCTCCTTCTTGCAGACGGCGAGGGATAGCCACAAGCAGAGCAGTGTCGACAACCGTTGTCAGAAGAACATTATGATTTGGTGATCGTCTACTTCTTGTAAATTTATATTGAGGAATGTACGTGTGTTGTGTAGTCACTTATGTAACTAGATGTTCAAGATGGTTATGCAACAATAATGTTGGTGTTCAGTAGACAGAGCATATAGATGTTGTGCAAACAGAGCAAATCACATCTCATACAATTATTAGCAGCAACCGTCTGCACACAACACACACAGGTTGTCGGGATGAATCGTTTGGATTATTATTGGTCTTCCCACCCAACTCTGATGAATGAACTGTTTGCCGGGTACCCACAACACACACAGTTGTCAGGATGAATCGTTTGGGTTATTATTGGTCTTCCCACACAATACTGATGAATGAACTATTTGTCGGGTATCACACACACCTTCTTAGGCTAACTCGTTTGTGTTCTGCTGGATCAGCGCAAACAGTTTGTCCGAGTGAACTGTATGCCGCACTACGCACACGTATGTAGTTTGTTAACCGTTTCTGTTATCTTCCATAATCACAAACAGTTCATAAGAACAAACTGTATGCGACGCATCACACAAGCAACTATTCTTTGAATCGTATTTGATGGTTCCTCCATCGCACACGGTTTTCGTCATTGGCGGCGGAGCTTGAACTATACTGTTTGCGATTGATGGATCGCACACAGTTTGGTCGATGGGTCTCTGATTTATGTGTCATCTTTGGACCATCCTGCAGTAGTGGCCCATCAATTGGTATCAATGTGAGGAGTAGGGATTGCCATGCAACAGATGTACTAAGATCTATAAGTGTATGAAAGCTCAAATGAAACTAAGTGGGTGTGCATCCAACTTGATTGCTATGAAGACCTTGCGTATTTGAGGAAGCCCATCATCGAAATATACAAGGCAAGTTCTATAATGAAAAATTCCCACTAGTATATGAAAGTAACAAATCAAGAGACTCTCTATATGAAGAACATGGTGCTACTTTGAAGCACAAGTGTGGTAAAGGATAGTAGCAAAGTCCCTTCTCTCTTTTTCTCTAATTTTTTAGGTGGGCAATTTTTGCCTTCCCCTTTTTCTCTTTTTTAATTCATTTTTTATGGTGGGCTCATTTGGCCTCCCCCATTTTTCTCCTTTTTTCTTTTTTTCGTCCGGAGTCTCAATCCTGACTTGTGAGGGAATCATTGTCTCCATCATCCTTTCCTCACTTGGACAATGCTCTACTAATGATGATCACCACACTTTTATTTACTTGCAACTCGACATAATGATAAAGCTATACAAGATGACTCTATATGAATGCCTCTGGCAGTGTACCAGGATGTGCAATGATCTACCGTAACATGTAGGTAATGATGAATGGTGGCTTTGCCACAAATACAATCTCAGGTACATGATCATGCAAAGCAATATGATGATGAATATACAAGTCATGTGACGGAATGGTGGAAGTTGTCGTGCAATATATCTCAGAATGGCTATGGAAATGCCATGATAGTTAGGTATGGTGGCTGTTTTGAGGAAGATATAGTGGGGCTTATGTGTGATAGAGTGTATCATATCATAGGGTTTGGATGCACCGACGAAGTCTGCACCGACTCTCGAGGTGAAGAGGCTAGCAAATTGCGGAAAGGTGAGAGTGTGTATAATCCATGGACTCAAATTAGTCATAAAGAACTCTTATACTTATTGTGAAAGTTTTATTAGCTTTCTTAAAGTAAAGTACTAATCGCATACCCCTAGGGAGGAGGTTGGTAGGAGTTAACCATGCTTTGGGAATCAAAAAACTTAACACCAATATCCTTACTAATCCACAATCATCCACTCGTCCCACATATTACTATCTTAATGTCGCAAAACTATTGCAAGGAATCAAACATATCATATTCAATGATCTACAAGTTTTATGTAGGATTTTATGACTAACCATGTGAATGACCAATTCCTATTGATTCTCTACAAAATACCATGCTATAATAAATATAAGTGAAGAAAAATAGCATTCTACAAATAACGGTTTTCTATATGTAGAGAAACAGACATCCAAACTTCAAAACATATAAGTGAAGCACATGAAGCATTCTATAAAGCCAAACTCAAAAGATATAAGTGAAGTGCAAAGAAAATTCTATAAATAAAACATGGACTTTTCCATCCAATCACGGTGCATTGCTACAATAAAAATAAATGGCACACGACGCTCCAAGAATTTACGCATATCATGTGAACAAAACAAAATCCGTGACATACCGATAATTGTTGAAGAAGAGAGATGGGATGCCTTCCGGGGCATCCCCATGTCCCCATGCATAGACATTTGACTCTCCTTGAATATTTACTTGGGGTGCCTTGGGCATCCCCAATATTGAACTCTTTCCTCTCCTTATTTTTCTCATATCGATACCTCCTCGATCTTCGAACACTTCATCCACACAAAACTTAACGGAACTTTTTTTAGAAAGGTTAGTACATATAACATCAAATCCCATCATGTCTTGACATCACATTATTGTATAATTATAATAAAACATTTCCTACTATATGTATCACAATTATATGGCTCCCAAGTCAATGGGTCTCAACAAGATTTCAAACATAAGCAGATAAAGTAACTATAACAGCAATCTGTGAAAAACAAGACAATTTTTAAAGATGCAGATGAAACCTATACTTATGTAACTCAAAAATTCTGAAAAAATAGGACGTAATAAACAATTTGTATGATAGTACTGTGTAAAAATTTCAGAATTTGTCCACGCTCCAGTGAAATACCAAAATTCAAACACTACAGAAAAAGTTTCTGTTTTTTCACCGCACATATCAAACAAGCAATTTAAACATCCTAAAGATAAATCTTGGCACATTATTTTTACAATACAATGGATATGTACAAGGGGATAATTAGTTTTTGTTGAAAAGTTGTTGTAATCAAGATTCACAAAGTTTCCATGGGCATGAACAAAAGTTCAAGGATGTCCCCCACTTCAAAGGTGCTCATCTTTCTCACTTTCACCTTTCTTTTTAAAAATGTTTTAAGTTCCCCACTTTATTTTTTGTTTTTAATTATGTTAAAAGAACACGACAAAAATAAATGACTCTCTAAAACTTCCAGGTTGTCTCCTGGCAACGCTTTCTTTAAATCCATTAAGCTAGGCATATAGTGCTCAAGTAATTGATCCACCCGGATCCCAAGGTATATCAAAGCCAATTTTAATTAGCAATGATTTGTAATTAAGTAATGAGCACAAAGTATAATCATGTAGCTACTATGTGTAACTCTCTTCCTATTCATTGGGATGTCATAAAAGAACAATTCATTCACACAACATGAGGGCCAATACATACCATAAGTAGTTTCTTGCAAATTTATCGTATTGGAAACATAGAGAGTTGATGATTTGGTTCCTCTCTCATAATAATTGCAAGTAGGAGCAGCAAGCACATGCATATTATATTCATAAAAATCATCATGTGTGATGGTAAATCGCAACCCATCAATATAATCCTTAATAAGCGCAAACTTCTCTGATATAGTGTAGTTGGGAGAATTCACAAAGATAATAGGACTATCATGTGAGGGAGCAATAGCAACGATTTCATGATTAACATAAGGAACTATAGAAAGTTCATCTCCATAAGCATAATTCATATTGGGATCATGGCCTCAAGCATAGCAAGCATCAAGTTGATCAAAAAGGGATATTTTAAACGAATCCAAGGGGTCATAGCACGAAGGGAAATTAAAGAATGTATGGGATAAAGAGTTGCTCTTATCAGAAGGCAGGCACGGGTGATCAATCCGCTCTTCCTCCTTTTGTTCTTCGCTTTCTTCCTCATCTTTTCATCTAATGAGCTCACAGTTTCAGTAATTTGTTCTTCCATAGATTCCTGCAAAATATTAGTCTCTTCCAAGGTAGCAGACATTCTCTCAATAAATTCATCAATATAGGCATTGTATTCATAATTATCATAGCAATATTTAAGTATAGCATAATTTTGAGATCTATAAACAACATCATCACAGTTATCACACTTTTCAAACAAAAATTCAATTTCATAAGCGCCCTTAAAAGCAACAAATTCTTCTTTGTTCCGCATCATAGTAATCATATATACCATTAGCATAAGAAGCCAAGGTTTCAGTATCATTAAATTCACATTGAAAGGGAAGGTGTGGAGCCTTCGTCATAGAGCAATAAGTATAATCACATCTCAAGCATAAATTCCAAGCATACCAACACACCAATATTATTTGATCCCAAGTGTTTCCCTTTTTGAGTCAAGCGATAATCCATAAAGTACTCACGTTGATCCAACGTGACTCCCATTATAAAGTTGAATGGGGATTTCTCAGGATTCTCAAAGTAGTATTTAATGTTTTTCACATAAGCAGCATCGAGGGTTTTAGGAGGTTCCCCATCTCCATGAGAAGCAAGTACAACTAATTTTTTTCGTATTTCGTGTCCCATATCCATAAATAAAGAAATAAAACAACTTATAACATAAAATAAAAACTACTTAGTGTTAAAGCAAGCAAGCAAACACGAGAATATCAACCCCACGCTATTGCTCCCTGGCAACGGCGCCAGAACAAGGTCTTGATAACCCATAAGTGTAGGGGATCGTTTGTAGCTTTTTTCGATAAGTAAGAGTGTCAAAACCAACGAGGAGCTAAAGGTAGAATTAATATCCTCTCAAGTTTTATCGACCAGCGATACAACTCTAGGCGCAACAATGTTCACTATACCTAGTATAAGAAATAATCTGCCTTGCGGGAATAAAACTAGAAGTACTTTGTAGGTGTGATAAGATAGTTTTGCAAGATAGTAAAGAACGAGTAAATAAAAGTTAGGGGCTGTTTAAATAAAGATTAATTAAGTTAGTTGTTTAGTAGTAATATTTTTGTAACACGAGAAAAGATTTGTCCATATGCAATCGATAACTAGACCGATAATCATTATTGCAGTTTTATATGAGTTAGAGGCATGAGCTAACATACTTGCCGAACTTGGATTATATGCACTTAAGATTGGAACTCTATAAAGCGTCCGCGACTACTAAAGATCATTAAGGTAAAACCCAACCATAGCATTAAGTAACAAGTCCCCTTTACTCCCATACATAAACAACCCCCTTACTCGGGTGTAAGCTTCTGGAACTCTCGTGACCCACTATAAGAGAATCATGAACACATGGCAACACCCTACAGCGGTAATCCCACACGCTTGTGCGACACGGCGGGCACCATAGGACAAGACCACAATAATACATACAACTCAAACCAATCACGATCATCAATCAACCCATAGGACAAAAGAAATATACTCAAACATCATAGGATAGCCACACATCACTTGGTTATAATATATACCATTAAGCACCATGTTTAAGTAGATATTACAGCGGGGATAAGAGATGTTACACCGCTGCATAGAGGGGGTGAGAGTTTGTGGTGACGGCGACGAAGTTGTTGGTGTAGATTGTCGTCACGATGGTTGCCCCGGCGGCGTTCCGGCGCCACAAGGAGAGAGGGGGAGAGAGACCCCCTCCTTATTATTCCTTGGTCTCCCCACTAGATGGGAGGAGAGTTTCTCCTCTAGTCCATGTCCGCCATGGCTCCCGGAGGGCAGGAGCCCCTCCGAGATTGAATCTCTCTCTGTTCTCTTCTGTTTCGCGCTCCTGTTTTCTGGCCCTTCACTATTTCTAATATTCCCGAAGATGTGTAACTCTGATTGGGCTGAAATTTTGAGGGGGTATTTCTTCAGAAAATATCATTCTTGCGGGGAAAGTAGGTCTCCAACTAGGTTACGAGGGAGTCCCAAGCCATCGGAGCGCGACCACCCCCTGGTCGCGCCCTAATGTCTTGGGACCACCTCGGGCACCGTCTTGCGTTGATTCCGACTCCCAAAAATCACATATATTCCTAAATAAATCTTTGGAAATTTTTATCGCGTTTGGACTTCATTTGATACGGATTTTATGCGAAACAAAAAACACACAAAACAACAGGAACTAGAATGGGCACTGGATCAATAGGTTAGTCCCAAAACTAATATAAAATGTTGCCAAAAGTATATGGAAGTTGTAAAATATTGGCATGAAACGATGAAAAATTATAGATATGACGAAGACGTATCAAAAGCCAAGCCAGCAGACACATCAGATCAAAAGATGGCCTTTCATACGACCACAAGCACTCGTATGAGCGGTCGTATGAAGTGCCATCTATACAAGACACTTTTGTTAAGTGATTGATGGGATAAGAGAACCCTAGACATCGCCACCACAGCCAGATCAGAAGAATAGGAGATCCTAACCTTTGGAGATCTTGTTAGTTTTGGTCCTTTCATCTCCGTCATCATCTCATCCTTCACTATTGTAAGAGGAATTCTAAGTTGTGAGAACAATTGTACATCTATTCAATCTCATCTAGAGATCAAGACCATTTGTATTATCCATTTCATCTTATTGTGGATCTTCATGATATTATCGATATGGTTTTCATGGGATAAATCTCTGGTGTGGTTGGTTTCTCTCTTATGATGAGTGAGTAATTCCCCATAGGCGTGGGAGATGTAAGTGAGTGGTCAAATTCATCCGTGCCTAATCTATGTGTCATCATTTGTATTTGTAATAGTATGATCTATCTAGTATGTTGTTATAAATGGTGAACCCTATGTGTGTTATCCAACAAGGGACCATGCAATACGACCTCAAGACCTACACAGGTAACACATATTGTTTAGGGAATCTATGACCTCTGACGTGATAGGTGGAGATATCTGTGAGGACCAAAGACAATATGAGATAACGGTGAACTATAGAACTTAATGTTTAGTTCTGGTCCGAGGACCATAATTGTTGAGAAGACCACTATGTGGCAACGGCGAAACAGGACCATAGAATGAAATATAACCCCGTGAGGAGTTTCATAACTTTAGTGTGAACCGCCTACAGAACAGACATATCAAATACTATGAGTATGATACTACGTAACTAGTATTATCGTCGCAATGGCACACTTGATACATTCTTACCATGAACTGAATCCTCTCCGCGCCTAATATCTTCATTGCAGGACACAAAACTCTACTTCTCCTTTTATTTATGTTATTCACTTTTAATAGTTATTACCTTCGTTACTGTAAATCTTTTATCATTGTCACTCTGGTTTATTCGTCCACCAGGAGAATAACAATATTTGCAGAAGCTCACGCGGTTACTTCACATAACAACAGTGACACCTTGTGTGTGACAAAAGTGCCATTATAAATACTCTTGTCCGCTCTTCGTTGGTTCGATAAATAATTGGGATACTTCCATAAAAGTTCTATATAACCTTGTTTGGTTTGCAAAAGTAAATGCCCCGGAAGGCATCCCCTCTTCCGCCATCAATAAATATCAGTATGTCTCAGTTCGACCTAAGATTTTATTTGTTCACATGATATGTGCTTTGCCTGAAGCGTATTTTGATTTTCTTTTTGTTTGCTCGTTGTTTGTCACCATCATTTTGCTTTCATCACACTCTTTAGAGAGACATGTATTGCTCTGTCATTTATAGAATGCTCATTCATCTTCACTTATATCTTTTGAGTTGTGGAAATTGGTACGTCGATAATGTTTTCACTTTACCACACACTTTTGCTCTTGTTTTGGACTCAAATTTGCATGATGTCAATGAAACTAACCCGGACTGACGTTGTTTTCAACATAATTATTTTTGTGTTTATTTTGTGAGGAAATAAAATTTCTTGGAATTGGACAAAACTTTATGGGTTTATTTTGGAATTTATAATAAATACTAGTGCAAAGAACTACCACAGGGGGCACTAGGGAGCCACAAGCTCAGGGGCGCCCTCTGGGCCAAGCCATGTGAGCTTGTGGTACCCTCGAGGTTCCGTTAGCCCTAGATCCAAGTCTACACATACCGTCTTCCCAAGAAAAAAATCACAGAGAAAGTTTCAATGTGTTTTACGATACAGAGCCGCCGCCACCTCCGGTTTTTCGTCAGGAGGCCCAATCTGGAGACCGTTCGGGACTCCGGAGAGGGGGATTCATCGCCGTCATCATCAACAACCCTTCTTCATCAACAAAATCATGATGCTCATCACCGGGAGTGAGTAATTAAATTGTAGCACACTAGGGGTAGATGGAGAGGGATGAAACTCGTCATGTAATCGAGTCAATTTGTTAGGGATTGATCCCTAGTATCCACTATGTTCTGAGATTGATGTTGCTATGACTTTGCTATGCTTAATGCCCCGAGTCCCATGATTTTAGATCTGAACCTATTATGGTTTCATGAATATATTTGAGTTCTTGATCATGTATTGTAAGTAATATGCACCTATTATTGTTTCGAGCCATAGACCCCAAGGTGACAATAATTGGGATACTCTCCGGGGATGAATGTAATTTGAGGAGTTCATGTATTCAAGATTTGCTAATGCTTTGTTCTGGTTCTGTATTAAAAGGACCGCCTTAATTACCCTTAGTTTCCATTAGGACCCCGTTGCAGCGGGAGGGTAGGTGAGGGAGTCCTGGACTAAGGGGTCCTCGGGCTGCCGGCCTATTTCCATGGGCTAGACAGTGGGCCACTTTGTCATTATCAATAAAGGCCCGAAGACTGTGATGCCATAACCAAGATGGAAATCTCCCAAGACCGTGATGTGTACTCCAAGAACCTGATGACGAGTTCGGCATATTCTTCTCCTGGTGTAACCGACATTGTGTAAACCCTAGATACCCCCGGTCCCTATATAAACCGGAGGGCCTTAGTCCGTAGGACAAGTTAAGCTCATTACTCCTAGGGTTTTAGACCACATCATACGATCTTGAGGTAGATCAACTATGTACTCGATACTCCGTCATCAATACAAAACAAAGCAGGACATAGGGTTTTACCTCCATTAAGAGGGCCCGAACCTGGGTAAACATTGTCTCCCTTGTCTCCTGTTACCCATCGATCCAAGACCCACAGTTCGGGACCTCCTACCTAAGATCTGCCGGTTTTGACTCCGACAGTAGGACAAAAGATGTCATGCAAGTTCTTACCGCAAGCACGTATGACTATATATGGAATACATGCCTACATATGATTGATGAATTGGAGATATTGTGTATCGCTCTAGGTCGTGATTGTTACATACTGAATTTCATCCAGATATCCATGGCTACTCCAAGCCTTTGCTTTCATAATATTGTTTTTGCTCATGTTACTATAACTTCTACTATTACACTTGCTACAAAACTGCTACTGTTACTATTTCTACTATTGTTTCCATTGCTATCACATTACTGTGCTACTATTAAATCGTTGCAAGGAAATGATTTCTCAGGTGTGGTTGAATTGACAACTCAACTGCTAAGTCTTATAAATATTTCTTTGGCTCCCCTTGTGTCGAATCAATAAATTTGGGTGAAGTACTACCCTCAAAGACTGTTGCGAGCCCCTACACTTGTGGGTCATCAAGACTATTTTCTAGCAGCGTTGCCTCGGAGGATAGCTCTATTTATTAAGTTCACATGGGATTTAATTATATGCTGCAATTTATAATCATTATGGAGAATCTCAGAGCCTGTAAGACCAAGATCATGCCCTCTAAGACAAGGGGGGTAAGGAATTGGTACCTAGCTCTACACTTGATTAACCTACTGTTTTAAGTCGACTTGTGATACCACCACCTGCTATTCAATCTGATATGTTTATAGTAATAGACATGCTTCTGCTTTTGATGATACTCATGGTGATGCTTCTACTTTGCTTACTAAAACAGTGCCAGTTGGTGAATTGCTAGATGATCATATTGCTAAAGCTAAAGAAATTGAAACTGAACCTGATGAAAATTATGATTCCACTGTTACTCCTCGTACTCCTACTACAACTAAATTCTTTGATGTACCCGAAGGTCATACTATTGAGGAGGATATTGCTAAGGAACTACTTGCTTGTGAAAATAGGGCGAATCTTGCATATTTAATTTCTAAGCTTAATAAAAGGCCATGAACCAAATAAGGAAATATGATCCTAATTTTGCAATTTATCCTATTTTTGTTACCGATAAGGATTATGAATATTCTGTTGATCCCGAACTTATTAGTTTGGTAGAATTCGGTCCTTTTCATGGTTATGAATCTGAAACAGTTGTTGCACCTCTCACTAATCTAAATGATATTGCCACCCTATTTGCGCAAGAGGATAAAATTCGATACTATTACATTCTTAAGTTGTTTCCTTTGTCATTAAATGGTAATGCTAAAATATGGTTTAGTGATCTTGCTCCTGGTTGTGTGCATAGTCCCCAGGCTATGATTTATTACTTCAATGAAAAATATTTTCCTGCTCATAAGAAACAAGCTGCCTTATAGGAAATATATAGTTTTAAACAACTTCAGGAAGAGCATCTCCCTCAATCTTGGGGGAGGCTTCTCCAACAATTAAATGATTATCCTGATCATCCTCTTAATAAAAATGAAATACTTGATATCTTTTATAATGGACTAACAGATGCTTGTAGGGATTACCTAGATAGTTGTCCTAGTTTTGTTTTTAAGGAAATAACAGTTTCATAGGCTCTAGAATTATTGAATAGATTATTGAGAAATGCTGATGATTGGACACTTCTTGAACCACCTCTGAAGCCAACTCCGAAGAAAAGAGGTATTCTACTTTTCCATGTAGAAGATATGCAAGAAGCCAAGAAATACATGAAGGACAAAGGTATTAAATCTGAAGATGTCAAGAATCTACCACCCATTGAAGAAATACATGGACTCAACATTCTGACACTGGTAGTAAAGGTAAACTTTCTTTATAGGTTTTATGAGGGTGATATTCCTTATAATAAATTTGCAAGTCAGTGCTTAGATGAATTTGATAATGTTGTTCTTAAACAACAAAACTTCAATATGAAAATAAGTGATTAGTCCAAACATAATGCTATAATGATTGAACACTTGAGTGATGTGCTAGTCACAATTTGTAATGATGTTAAATGTTATGGAAGCATTCTTCTATGGTTCACACTCAGCTGGAACAAGTTGCTAGATCACAAAATGATTTGTTTAGGGAATTGCATAATAAACTTAATAAACACACTTATGGAGTAGATACTAGAGGTGGTAAATCTACTCAGTACCCTTTGTTTCCTGAGGGTCATCCTAAGAGAATTGTACAAGATTCTCAGATAATTAATGATAGTGCAACTAGTTCACCAAACAAGAAAAAGAAAAGGAAATGGAATAAACCTTTGCGTGCTTCTAGTGAACCTCTTATAGAAAAACCTATTGAGAATCCTAATAATGTTTCTATTTCTGATGCTGAGATACAATCTGATGATGAGCATATGCCTAGTGAACATTATAATGATGATACTAATAATGATCATGTTGATGCTCCACCTAATGATAATAATGCACCTGATAATGAAGTATGAATAGAAGTTGAAGTTCAGCTTGATGACCCACCACCTAAGAATAAAAGATTTGATAATTAAGAGAGATTATGTCGATAGGCCCTCCGGCGATCTCCCAACCTAGCCACTAAATCTCCTAGCCCCTCCGATCAATCTCTCTGGCGTTCTTCCCTCTCTTTGGTGATTCCCATCTTGAATGGCTTCGCCCTCTGGATCCACCCTTGGCTTAGATTTCTCCAAGGGTATGGTTTTTGCAGATGAGATCTATCAATCTTGTGGAGTCCCTGTCCACCCTTCGGATGACACTGGCCATTTTATAATGGTAGTGTCTTTTAGTCAACATGATTTTCGTCTCAATGATGACTCGGTGGCAACAGCTTTGGAGGCAGAAATTGGGGGCTCGGCCATTGATGTCATGGCTTCCCAGATCACAGACAAGGTATTCTCTTTCAATGTCTCATGCAAAAGGGCTGGCCTCTATATCCTAGATCTACGTTCTTTCGCTTCTTTGCAATTTAAGTGTTATTTCCATCTCTGGGGTCATGGCGGCCCTAATTGGAAGAGGGAATTTTTGATTTGGCGTAAGGAATGTGATGTTGAATGGATCTTGGTTAGTCCGACCAAGCGTAGGGCCTCGCTAGGCATGGTGGCCATGCATAAACCCCCTTCAAAGTCTTCCATTAAGTCTGGCAATTCTGTTAGGAAGAAGCTTTCGTTTGCTACGTTTCAAAATTATCTTGCCTACAAGGGATATAGATACCCGGCTCTACATGCTGAAAGCACAACTTCTCCCTAGGTGGTTTTGGTAATTAATAAGAACATATATTTCATTGGACTAATGATTCTACCAAGTATATTTCAGGAAAACTTCCATGAATGGATTGGCAAAGGATTGTGAGGAGATCCCCTAGATGCAAGCAACATCATTTGGCAACAAGCTTCAAGACTCTACATTTTGCATTTTGTGAGAAATCACTCTTGAGTCAATAGGAAAGCCAATACTATTAATAGGGGATGAGGTATCTATGATGATCAGGTTGCTCAAGTGCTTAGAGTTAGCCACCAATAATACACATGAATTTCTCCCACAAAATACTCTGTCTAAACCCTACCACTCAAATTCGGTGCCACCAAGTTTTCCAAATTGGTCCTACCGAGTTTCACCCTAGACAGATCCTAAGCCAAACCCTAAGGTCTCGGTGACACCAACTTCCATTTCGGTGCAACCGGATCAGTGACCAACTTTTGGGTAACCATTTCTATGAATCGAAATTTCCGAGTTTTGGAAACCGGTCTCACCGAGTTTTGGAAACTGCCTAGGTCAGCAAATTCGGTCCCACCGAGATTTATATATCGGTCTCACCAAAACGCCAAAAGTTACCACATTTTGCACTAGTCGGTGCAGCCGAGTTTTTTCTTCGGTTTCACCGAGTTGGGAAATAATGTTGTAATGGTTGGATATTTGGAGATGCCTATATATACCCCTCCACCTACCTCTCACTTGTCGAGGAAGCACTCAGAACAGACCAACTCCTGCCCCATCAGTTTTTCTAAAAGAGAACCACCTACTCATTTTTTGAGATCTAGATCTTCCACTCCAACCATATGAATCTTGATTTCTAGCCTCCCCAAGTTGCTTTCGACCCGATCAACCTCTTCTACCAAGCCAAATCTGTGAGAGAGTGATTGTGTGTTGAGGAGACTATCTTTTGAAGCACAAGAGCAAGGAGTTCATCATTGTTACCACATCTATTAGCTTTCGGAGAGAGATGTCTCCTAGATTGGTTAGGTGTCGCTTGGGAGCCTTCGTCTTCGTGTGTGGAGTTGAACCAAGAAGTTTGTACGGGCAAGGAGATCGCCTACTTCGTGAAGATCTACCCCGAGTGAGGCTAGTCCTTTGTGGACGTAAGCCGTGATGGAATAGACGAGGTTGCTACTTTGTTGACCCTTATGGGTGGAGCCCTCCATGGACTCTCGCGTCCGCTACCCTCCGTGGGTTGAAGTGTCCATCAACGTGGACGTACGATAGCACCACCTATCGGAACCACGTGAAAAATCTTCGTGTCTCCAATTGTGTTTTATCTCCTCTTCTCTACTCTTACTTTCATATGCTTGTCTTTACTTTCCTCTGCTATACTCGTTGACTTGCATGTGTTGGGTGCACTAGACTTGTTAGAATTGCTAAAATCTGCCAACTATTAAATTTGGGAAAAGGTTAGGTTTTTTAATTTGTCAAGTAGTCTATTCACCCCCCCCCCCTAGACGTCCCTTCTCGATCCCACAATTGGTATCAAAGCTTTGGTCTCCATAGTTTTTGTTTTATCACCATTCGAGGAAGATGGATGTGTCTAGTTTGGGGAGTCTTAGTTTTAGAGTGCCTATTCTCAATGGGGTACTATAGTCAATGGAAAGATGAGATGCTTGATCTATTCAATGAATTCCATTTGAGCAAGTATGTTAAGAGCCCTTATGTGCCTCCCATTGATCCTTTACATCCTTCACACGAAGAAGAAATTGACATGCTTCATAATCTTAGAACTGTTAATCTTATCATTAGAGGATTGCCAAGAATTGGGTTTGATCAAATGAGAAACTTTGAGTGTGCTTATACTTTGTAGAATGATTTATAGAAAAGATATCCAAATTACTCTTTGAAAAATCTTGATGTCATTCTCCATAAAACTAATGCATTTCACAAGATGAAACATAGTGATCCTAATTTGGATGACTATATATTCAAGCTTAGAGACCTCATGCTGCTAAAGGAGATGTCATAACTATCAACAACATCATTGTTGAAGCCAACCGCATTCATAATCTTGAACATTGTGATGGTCATAATTCTAACGAATCTCTTGATTTTTATGACGAGGATACTCCAATTGATGATGACAATGTGGAACATGGCTACTATGATGAAAATGAGTTGTTCGACATTGAGAATGGAAATAATATGAAGAATCTAAGTCTCATAGCAAACTTCAAAGATTACATGTCCGGAGGAAAAGAGTGGATTCTCGACAGTGGATGCACTAATCACATGACCGGAGATAGAGACATGTTTCAAGATATCACACCAAACCATGGACCACGGAGGTATGTGACTTTTGGAGACAACTCCAAGGGTAAGGTACTCGGTCTTGGTAAGGTGGCCATATATCATGATAGTTCCATTCAAAATGTCATGCTTGTTGAATCCCTTGGCTACAATCTTCTTTCTGTATCTAGACTAGCCGTCTTCGTTTTCAATGTGCTATTTACTAAAGTTGATTGCCAAGTGTTTCATCAAGATAATCATAGCATGATCTTTACCGGTTTCTGTAGCGGTGATCTATAAATTATTGATTTCACTAAGAGATCCAAACCGCACACTTGTCTTATTGCAGAATCTTCTAAAGGTTGGCTTTGGCATAGAAGGCTAGGACATGTTGGTATGCGTGATATAGACAAGCTCGTGAAAGGTGATCATATACTTGGTATTAAAGATGTTATCTTTGACAAAGATAGACTTTGTAGTGCTTGTTAAGCTGGAAAAAAAGTAGGTGGAAGTCATCCCGTAAAGAACATCATGACTACTAGGAGACCACTTGAGTTGCTTCACATGGATCTTTTTGGTCCCAATGCTTACAAGAGCCTCGATGGAAATTCCTTTGGTCTAGTTACAGTTGATGTTTTTTTCAGATTTACGTGGGTATTCTTTTTTATGACAAGTCGCAGGTGCAAAAGATCTTCAAGAACTTCGCTCTCAAGGCCCAAAATAAATTTGAAGTGAAGATCAAGAAAGTTCGAAGCGACAACGGATCGGAGTTCAAGAACACTAATGTGGATACCTTTCTTGACGAAGAAGGCATCTCACATGAGTTCTCAGCTATGTACACACCTCAACAAAATGGAGTTGTTGAGAGGAAGAGCCAGACTCTCATAGAGATGGCTAGAACGATGCTCGACGAATACAAGACGCCAAGACACTTTTGGGTGGAAGCCGTGGAAACATCTTGTCATGCTAGGAACCGACTCTACCTACACAAGCTTCTCGGTAAAACGGCACACAAGTTGCTCAGCGGTAACAAACCCCAAGTTGGATTCTTTCGGCTATTCGGGTCAAAGTGCTACATTCTCGATAAGCATCATCGTTCTAAATTTGCTCCTAAATTTCATGAATGGTTCCTACTCGGTTACGGATCAAACTCTCACACTTACCATGTCTACAACAACTTCACTTGAAAAGTTGAAGAGACGGTAGATGTGAAGTTTGATGAATCTAATGGTTTGCAAGTCGAATAATTGCCAAATGATGTAGGAGATAAGGAACCTTCGGAAGCCATTTAAGATTTTTCTATCGGCAAGATTCATCCCATGGAGGTGAAGGAAATCACTTCATCAACACAAGTGGAAGCTCCTACCTCGCGTCAAGGCGAACCACAAAATGACATGGAAACATCCACAAGCGGTACACGACAAGATGAAGAGGAGGAAGAAGTACATCATGATGATCCACCACAACCTCCTTCACCACCACCTCAAGGAAACGACACCTTCAACAACAACGAAGAATATGATGATCATAAGGAAGCTCCACCATCCAACAAGCAAAAGCTACCAAGAGTTCGAGCAAGAGTGAACAAGAATCATCCCTTAGAGCAAACATTCGGCGACATACAAACCGGGAGAATCACTCGCTCTAAAACTCGTTTAGCTAATTTTTGTGAGCATTACTCATTTATCTCTAGTATTGAGCCTATGAAGGTAGAAGAAGCACATGAACATCCGGATTGGGTGAATGCCATGCACGAAGAGCTACACAACTTCGACAGGAATGAAGTGTGGACACTAGTGAAGAAGCCCAAGGACGAGAAAAACATCATTGGAACAAAATGGGTGTTTTGGAACAGGCAAGATGATTATGGTCAAGTGGTATGCACTAAGGCACGTCTTGTAGCTCAAGGTTACACTCAAGTCGAAGGTATGGACTACGGTGAGACCTATGCCCCCATTGCTAGACTTGAAGCCATTCGTATACTTCTTGCTTATGCCAATCACCATGATATCACTCTTTACCAAATGGATATCAAAAGCGCTTTTCTAAATGGTGAAATTGAGGAGGAAGTTTATGTTAAACAACCTCCCATCTTTGTGAACCCTAATAAACCAAATCATGTTTATAAACTTCGTGAAGCTCTCTATGGTCTTAAGAAAGCCCCATGAGCTTGGTACAAATGCTTAACGAAGTTTCTTATTGAAAAGGGTTTTGAAATTGGTAAAATTGATGCAACCTTGTTCACTAAAAGAGTCAACAGTGAATTATTTGTGTACCAAATTTATGTGGATGATATTATCTTTGGATCTACTAACCCACGTTTTAGTGAGAAATTTGGAAGGTTGATGTCCGAGAAATATGAGATGTCTATGATATGTGAGCTGAAATTTTTTCCTTGGTTTGCAAATCAAGAAAATGAGAGAAGGAACTTTCATCTCTCAAACCAAGTACACCAAGGACTGGATCAAGAAGTTCAACATGCAAGAGTGTAAAGGTATGAAAACTCCTATGCCTACTAGTGGACGGGTTGACCTCACCAAGGAGGACAAACCGGTTGATCAAAAGGTTTATCGATCAATGATTGGTTTATTGCTATATCTATGTGCCTTCCGACCCGATATCATGCTTAGTGTGTGCATGTGCGCTCGATATCAGACCGCTCCTAAAGAGCGTCATCTTAAATCCGTGAAAATAATTGTGAGATACTTGATACATACACCAAACTTTGGCATTTGGTATCCCAAGGGATCTTCTTTTAACCTTGTTGGCTATTCTGACTCGGACTATGCCGGAGATAAGGTTGATAGAAAATCCACCTCGGGTACTTGTAAATTTCTTGGGAGATCGCTTGTGTCTTGGTCATCCAAGAAACAAAACTCGGTGTCTCTATGTACCGCTGAAGTGGAATACATTGCCGCCGGATCATGTTGTGTGCAATTACTATGGATGACTCAAACTCTTAAGGATTATGGAATCCATGTGAGACATGTTGAATTGTTGTGTGACAATGAGAGTACTATTAAGATTGCTCATAATCCCGTGCAACATTCTCAAACTAAACATATTCAAGTTCGTCATCATTTCATTCGTGATCATGTTGCTAAAGGGGACATTAATCTCAAACATGTTCGCACCGACAAGCAATTGGCCAATATATTTACTAATCCTCTTGATGAGAAAGTGTTTTGTCACTTGAGGAGTGAGTTGAACATCATTGATGCTTCAAACTTTAGCTAGACTCGCTCGTATGCATGCAAGGGCGTGAGCTTGCATGACTATTCCTTGTTACTAATGATTTGACCCAATCTTATATCTTGGAAATCTATGCCCCCTTGTATTGCATCTAACTTTTTGTAGGTGCTTGGATGAACTAGTTTTCACAAGATTGCCACCAACTATTATCAAAAGCAATCTTGTCTTGGGCAAGTACCAACAATCCTACGTTGTGATGGAGGAAGAAGACAACACAAACCATATCCTTGACATACATATGATGAAAATCTCAATATTGTCATTTGGATATATCTTGTTCTTCCTTGCATGACTAACCCTTTTAGGAGGACCTATCTACAAAGAAAAGAAGTATTGCTCCCAATTCAAGATGATCTTCATCAACTTTGAGCATCCACAACACGTCCACCTACACTCCATGTCATCTACATCACGCCAAGGTATGTGCACATATCCTTGAAGAAGCTTTACTCCAAGTCATGAGATAAAGCAATTCAAAGAGATATGAAAATATTAAAATGCTTAATCGAAAAATGGTAACCCCATTTTGAGCTTAACGATGAGTATGACCAATGATAAAGTATTCTTACTTGGCTCCTAAGTCAATATACGTGACCTAGTCACCGACAATCATCTAGATGAAGTATCTAGTTTGGTTCATCTTATAGTTGCATGCTTTCTTGGAGCCACTCAATCTCCATCTAGTTGAAAATTCCTTGCAAATCTTTTTGAAAACCCATTGCAAATCATTTTGAATCAATTGAGATTTCCGAAAAATCTTTTTCGTCAACAAAATGGTCAAGAATCACTTTGCCAAGTTTCTGTTTGCAATTTCGATCTTTCTGAGCTAGAAAAATTGGTTCCACCGATAATGCAGCTATACTACCAAGAACTTCTTCGGTACCACCGATAGGGAACTCTTCGGCTATACCAATTTTACCCAGAGCCCTAATATTTTCCTTATTGGTTCCACCGATACACTTTGCCTCGGAGTCACCGACTTTTTGCCATCAATTGTGTTTATTGTCATTTTCTTGACATCTTTAGTCAATGACCTCAATGACCCTTACTCTCTAGGATCCCTTACCCTCTGACCCTTTTTAGAAATTAATGCCAAAGGGGGAGAAGTATCAAAGCTTATGCTTACTGAAGGTATTAAAGGGGGAGAAGTATGAAGGTGGAGAAATATCAGGCCTATGCCTCTCAAGGAGGAGAAATATCTATTAAGGGGGAGAGAGAAGACAAAATTCATACTACCATTTAAGGAGAGAGAATATATGATCTTGTGTTAGACTTGTTTCAGCCTACCTACTCACAATATCTACATGCTAATATTCAGGGGGAGAGGAAGATTTACAAATCCATACCTAGGGGAGAAAGCTCTAAATGTTCTTGGAGACATATCAAGTTTAAGGAATATCATTTTCCATATGTCTTCCATATCTTGGTACATTTAAATTATTTTGCATTTGGATGATTAGAATACTCTTGTGTTTTCTAACATTGTTTTCTCAAGTGTGTTCCTACTTTTAAAATACTCAAGAACTTCAAGGCAATTATATGCATTAGTTCCTTGGTCAAGATGATCTCTTGCTTCTTGCACATATTGTTTGTAAGAGTGAAGTCTTGAACATGGAAACACCTCATTCACATATGTTTGATGCATATAGCTAAGGTTCACCTGACTTATCATGTCCTACCTACCATGTGTGTGTTCATGCATTCCAAAGCAACTATCCTCTAAAAAACATTGCACACATTTGGGGGGAGCCTGTCTTAGTCATGTGTTTCTCAAAGCTTTCATATATTCTTGCATATCTAAATTTGAAGCTTTGATTGTATGTTGTCATCAATTACCAAAAAGGGGGAGATTGGAAGCACAACTTCTCCCTAGGTGGTTTCCGTAATTAATAACAACATATATTTCATTGGAATAATGATTCTACCAAGTATATTTCAGTAAAAGTTAAATGAATGGATTGGCAAAGGATTGTGTGGAGATCCCCTAGATGCAAGGAACATCAATTGGCAACAAGCTTCAAGACTCTGCATTTTGCACTTTTTGAGAGATCACTCTTGAGTCCATAGGAAAGCCAATACTATTAAAAAGGGGATGAGGTATCTATGATGATCTGGTTGCTCAAGTGCTTAGAGTTATCCACCAAAAATACACATGAATTTCTCGCACAAAATACTTTGTCTAAACCCTACGACTCAAATTCGGTGCCACCAAGTTTTCCAAATCGGCCCTACCGAGTTTCACCCTAAACAGATCCTAAGCCAAACCCTAAGGTCTCGGTGACACGAACTTCCATTTTGGTGAACCGAAATCAGTGACCAACTTTCGGGTAACCCATTTCTAAGAATTAGAATTTCCGTGTTTTGGAAATCGGTCTCACCGAGTTTTGGAAACTGCCTAGGTCAGCCAATTCTGTCCCACCGAGATTTATATATCGGTCTCACTGAAACGCCAAAAGTTGTCACATTTTGCATTAGTCGGTGCAACCGAGTTTTTTCTTCGATTTCATCGAGTTGGGCAGTGATGTTGTAATGGTTGGATTTTTGGAGATGCCTATATATGCCCCTCCACCTACCTCTCACTCATAGAGGAAGCACTCAGAACAGACCAACTCTTGCCCCATCCATTTTTCTGAGAGAGAACAACCTACTCATGTGTTGAGATCAAGATCTTCCACTCCAACCATATGAATCTTGATTTCTAGCCTCCCCAAGTTGCTTTCCACCAAATCAATATCTTCTACCAAGCCAAATCTATGTGAGAGTGATTGTGTGTTGACGAGACTATCTTTTGAAGCACAAGAGCAAGGAGTTCATCATTGTTACCACATATATTAGCTTTTGGAGAGTGGTGTCTCCTAGATTGGTTAGGTGTCGCTTGGGAGCCTCTGTCTTCGTGTGTGGAGTTGAACCAAGAAGTTTGTATGGGCAAGGAGATCACCTACTTTGTGAAGATCTACCCCGAGTGAGGCTAGTCCTTCATGGACGTAAGCTGTGATGGAATAGACGAGGTTGCTACTTTGTGGACCCTTATGGCTGGAGCCCTCTGTGGACTCTCGCGACCGCTACCCTCCGTGTGTTGAAGTCTCCATCAAGGTGGACGTACGATAGCACCACCTATCGGAACCACGGGAAAAATCTTCGTGTCTCCAATTGTGTTTGATCTCCTCTTCTCTACTCTTACTTTCATATGCTTGTCTTTACTTTATGCTGCTATACTCGTTGACTTGCATGTGTAGGGTGCACTAGACTTGTTAGAATTGCTAAAATCCGCCAACTTATAAATTTGGGAAAAGGTTAGGTTTTTTAATTTGTCAAGTAGTCTATTCAGCCCCCCCCCCTCTAGACGTCCCTTCTCGATCCAACAAATGCTCATATAGATGCTACCACGATTGTTGGTTATGATATTCATACCCGTGAACGGGTGGTCATTCGCCCACCGCCGACGACTAAACTTCTTTGGACGGTGGCAAAGCCACCAATCTATTTTGGCATGATCCCGTCGCCAGCACCTTCTTTGGTATCTCCTGGGCTATCTGCGCCATCTTCGGCGGCTAATTCGGGCGGTTCTTCGGAAAATTCAAATTGCCAGGCCTCCCAATCATTGGAATCCAACCCGATATCTTCCCCGGACCATGGGCCAGCACATGAAGACAAGTCTGTTCCTCCTAGTCCAACCACTCCGGCAAATCAACTACTTGTTGATGATCTTGTTATTCCACCCATTCAGGAAGATAATTTGGTTCATAATGGGATTTCTCGTTCAGTTGACGATTTGGAAGGATTACGTTCGGTTGTTGAGGATATTGCGTTTCGGTTTTGGAAATGCCAGAATTGCTTCTCTATGGCCGACATTACATCTTCTTGCACCAATCAAACTAAACGTAGTCACTGTTTTTGGAAGGGCCACTGGGCAAAATCTTGCACTGGATCAGCACCTGCCAAGGGTTTTGCGTGGGTACCTTGGGTCAACACGCCTCCTCAAGCCAGTCCCATCCGGATTTTATCACCCGACACCTCAGTTTCCCTCAAATCCCATGCTGTTACCTGTCTGTGTCATCCCATCGGTCCATCAACTCCAGAAACCCTCCCTCCATTGCCGTCTGACCCGCGACAAGCAACACCAGCACCACCGGCGGAATCGTCGCTGCCTGAGGGCAAGTTGTTCAACTTTGAGCTTGACCCTCTAGACTATGCACCGCCGGGCTTCGACAGATCATCGACGGCGTTCCTCTGCGGCTTCCCCGCAGCTTCTTGAATCCTACCGTAGCTCCTGACCAACAGCATGAGGAGTACATATGGGATTGAGAATGGACATCTAGAGGGGGGGTGAATAGACCAATTGGCAAAATAAAAACCTAGCCTTTTCCCAATTTTAATGGTTGTCAAGCTTTAGAAATTCTATCAAGTCTAGCACACCCTACACATGCAAGTCAACGATTATAGCAATGCAAAGTAAAGACAAGCACATGTAAGTAAGAGTAGAGAAAGGAAGATCAAACGCAACAGGGACTCAAAGATTTTTCCCGTGGTTCCGATAGGTGGTGTTATCGTACGTCCACGTTGATGGAGACTTCAACCCACGGAGGTTAGCGGTCGCGAGAGTCCATGGAGGGCTCCACCCATAACGGTTCAAAAAGTAGAACCTCATCTATTCCATTACTATCGGGGGGGTGATTCACGACGATCTATGGGACCAGCGGGTTCCCTTTACGGTTCGGCGGGGGCGTCGAGTGCACGAAGAGCATCAGTCAACCATGACTACGTGCAGGGTTAATACAGGTTCGGGTCGCTCGGGAGCGTAAAACCCTACGTCATGTCTGTGTGTTTGTATATCTGGGTCCAAATACAGGGGCGCAACCACCCGGCAAGGATGCTCGAGAGGTGCTTCTACACGTGCAAATGGGCAGGGTGTCGACCTTTGTCAAGGTAGCCACGGGCCTCCTTTTATTGTTCAAGGGGTTTCCACAAGGGCTATAATGGTCATTTACTAGGTGTAGAGTGCGCTCTTACAGCTACAGGGGCCGTCGTCAGAGTGGTAGTGGGAAATACCTAACTCTGACGGACTAGGAGAGGCGCATTGAATGCGCCGTGAGGTGGCGCGCTGGCGATGTCTCCCGGCAAGGATTGCCTCTCCTTCTATGTCGTTCGCCCAGCTACCTCTTATTCTTCTGCCACGCCGCAGGGCGGGTGGCGTTAAAGATGCAACAGGCCCCCAATGTTGCCATGTGCTCCGGCCAGCTTCACCTGCACGCTCGACACCTCGGCTGACATAGACAATCAGCCCCCTGGTGAGGTGGAGCGGTGGCTTTCGGGTGTTGGTGACAACATGAGATTTTTGCAGAGTCATCTTAAATTCTTCCCAAGTGATTGATGCTTGCCTTCTATGGATAGCTTCATGCACCTTCCACCAAGTTGCAGCACCTTCTGCAAAGTACTGCAGAGCATATTGGACCATCTCTTTCCTTGCAACAAAGTTATTCCTCAGGTGATCCTCCATGTTCTGAATCCATTGCTCCGTCTCCATGCGAGTCATTGATCCAGAAAACAAGAGTCTATCTTCATTCACCATCTATTGGGTCCAAGGTTTTGGGGGTGAGATACGAGAGAGGGATAGAGGGAGATACACACAATACAAACAATAGTTTTGAAAATAGGTTTTATTTGCGGCTGTCGGAAAAACATCACACAATGACAGCTCACAAATCATCGCATCTAACGTGAGTATACAACAGGGGTTTGGTCTTCTAAAGTTCATAATAATTCTGGGATTCTTCAGGGTCTTCAATCTCTTCGATTCTTCGGAGTCTTCAACCGTTGTAGCTTCAATTATTCTAATGCATGGTGAAATCTTCATTACTCCGAAGTGGCCATCAGTTGTCCGATATCTGGTCCTTCTTGGAGTGGCTTTGGTTGATCCTCCGTGTGGTCAAATGGGAAGGGATATATTCTAACTAATCGAGGTAAGAGGGACCATTTGATAAAATCAGAAAAGATGAGAAGTAAGCGTCTTTGTGAAAATAAAGTTTTAGAGATATCCTGTCCTAGGGGCTTTCCGATTTCTAGGGTCACGTCCTACAGTCAACATGTGCTCTGATACCATCTCTGTAGCGTCCCGACTCAAAACGAGTCAAGCCTCTGTGTGACCGTGCCATCCCTGGATCAGTATGCTGGCACACACAGTACATCAATGTATATATCAAAGTGCAATCACATGTAATTAACGTAAACTGATATATACCTTAAAATCTCAGCGGAAACAGTCAACGGGAGTGGAGTCCCAATAAACACCAACGGCAGGTTGAGTGTAGACCGTAACCCTGAATCGTACTCTTACTCGTCGTAGAAACTTATCTGCAACATAAGACGTTGCAGCCGTGTAGGTCAGTACATTGAATGTACCGGCAAGATCACCATAGAAGAACAGAAGATAAAGACTATTCTATATGCAATAAGGCTTTGTGGCTCTGTGTCTGAGTTTTTGCACAAAAGCTGATTTTATTTTCTTTTCCTACAACAAAGGAATATCAGGAGTTTTCACTATGGAAATATCTATTATGACATGGTTCCGCCAACCGATGTCTCAATGCCCACAAGTATCATAAGTTGCCCACAATTAATTATCAGTGTGGTGTTGAGAGTTCAGAGATAGATCCAAGTCCAGAGGCTCAAATTGTCCGTAACCGGGGACACGGCTAATCGATTAGGTTTAACTCTGCAGAGTGTTGTGTACTTTACCCACAAGATTCGTTCCCTCCTTGTATGTCCTCACACTTCCGGTTGTTTGAGAACAGGACGAACGAAACATGGCCTTTCAGAGTGTTTCCCTGACTACTGTCAGTGCCCATCCAATCCTAACGTCGACTACATCTCGTAGCACTGCCCAGCCAGAGTCACAACAAAGATCAACCAAGCCAGAGCCCATAATGACTTGTGGCTACACAGGTAAGCTTCCGGGCATGAAGTATTCATCCGTCTCTTTGAGTCTGGGTGAGGCTTTCCGCAAGATGTCATGGCGCTTCTCCATGCATCCCGGCCATCCACTGGTTACTCCAGGGTGCCCATCAAATCCATCCCTCACCTAGTAGTGTGTATTGAAAACTTGTTTCTCGAGTCTCGAAGTCTTGAGGTCTTGAAGATGCAGGACTTGAAGATGCCTTCATGAAGTTGTCGTCTTTGACGTAGAGTCCTTCACCTCACACCACTCTCGAACACTCATACCAACCCCGTCTACTTTAGCGTAGCATAGCAGTAAGACAAATAACGTCCCGGGGCTTCAGTAACAAGGAGTGGGTTCCTACCTCATGCATTCTACCCAACTACAAGAATTCAATAATACTACTGGAGGGATTTGTTGAATGATGTCACTACATGCAATAAATCATAGGTATGAAATTGATGATCAAAGTGAACTTGCCTGGTAGGGTTGATGAAGATAAATATCGCTCTCAGAAAATAACTTGATAGAACTATTCGTCACTCTTCGATGAAAATCTATATAATAAAGCATTGCACTCATAAGCAATCATACTAGCAATCAATACTAACAATCAAAAGGGAACACAAAAACAAGAACACCAAAAAGGGTTGTGATGAAGGAAAAACTTAAGACAAAAGTTAAAATAACAAAACTTATCAAATCAACCAAGAAAAGGTTTTCCTATAATTAACCTATTATCAACAGCAACAAAACAACAACAAAGTAAAATCTAACAAAAGTATTTAGCAAATATTTTTTACTAGCAAAAAGAATTACTTTTGAAGAACAACTAAGAACTATGAAAAACAACATACTAAACACCATAAGTTTTCTAGTTAATAAACTTAACAACAAGTAAAACAAATAAAATAATAAAATAAGAGAAAACAAAACATAAAACAACTAAGTTAACAGAAAGTAAAACTTATAAAACAATTAAAAATATATTTTCAAATAGGAAATCAAACTGGCATTGAAATCAATTTGCAAGTTATTATGAAACTAGAATTGATTTCATGCTATCAAAAATAATAAATAACATAAAAATAAACTTGGTTGAAATAATACTGCTATCTAACAGAAAACAAAGTAAAACATGTCAACTAATATAAAAGAAAATAATTTAAAACAATTTAAAATAAAAGAAAAAGAAATAAACCTAAAAAGAACTAAAACAGAATCTGTTTTGCTTGAAACCCTAATTTAAATATTCTAAAAATTCTCAAGTTTGTTCCTACTGATAAACAAAGTCATTAGTGACCAGTAGCAAAAAGATTCACTCAAAAATATATTTTTAAACTCAAGTTATAAGCAAAACAAGTTTGAATACAAATCTGTTTGAAACTGAATTTAAAATATTCAAATATGGTCAAACTTTATATCTTCAGAAACTAGATAAAATTTGTGACACGATGCAAAAAGAATCACTCAAAAATATTAAAAACTCTAAAAGTTATAGCTAAAACAAAATCAGAAACTATTCTGTTAACTAAAACAAAAACAGAAAACTAAAACCTAAACTAACGAACAGGTGCGCTACGTGGCTGGATCCTATTGGCCACGGGGTGTGCATGTTAGAGCTAAACGAGCGAATGGCCGCAAATTAAAAGGAAAACGATTCGGCTAAACTAACTAAACAGAAAACCGGACGGTTCTTTTAACTAAACCGAAGGGGTACGTGGGTTCTAATCTACACCGTAGATTACAGATCGGACGGTGGAGGGCGGCGGCGGCTTACAGAGGAGGTGGAGATGAACTCCGGCGAGGCTCCGGCGGGGCAGAGGCGGCGAAGTCGACGGGGAGACGTCTCCGGTGGTCCTCGGGCGTTGGCGTCAGCACCAGACGATGAAGACGAGCGCGGCGACGACGTTGTTGGCCTTGGCGTGGCTCGGGGACGACGGTGGCGAGCAGCACGAGCTCGGGGGCGGCGAGGTGTTCGGGTGGTCGACGGGGTGATCGCTACGGCGGCTCTGGAGCTCAGGCGAGTGCACGGGGAGGTGCGGGAGAGGGTGGCGGAGAGGATGGTGGGCTCATGCGGTCGAGGGGGTGGCTAGGGCGAGCAGGGGGGTCGGCAATGGCGCGTCGGCCGTGGCGGAGCTCCGATGAGGGATTGCGAGGACGAGAGGGGCTCGGGGTTGGGTTTTAGGGGTGGAACGGGTGCGGGTGTGCACGGGCTTTATAGGCGGCGGCTCGGAGTGCTCAGAAAGAAAGAGATCGACAGGATCCGGAGGGGATTTGGTCGCCGACGTCGGGAAGGAAGGGGAGGGAGGAAAGGAAAGAGGCGACCGCGACGGGATACGGACGGGCGGTGGGTCCCGCATGTCGGCGAGGGAGAGAGAGGGTGAAAGCGTTCGGGCGACCGATACGATGAGGATTCGGATCCGGCGAGTGGATCTTGGGCCTGATTTGCTAACGGGCCGAAACGGTGGTTTCCTAAATAGCTCACAGTTTTTCCTATTTAAAACCTTTTTCCTTTTTTTTTATTAAAGCAGGAAAGAAAAACAAAGAAAGGAAAACAAAGATACACTCAAATATATAGGTATTATATACCAAAATTCTCAGAAAATTAAATTCAATAAGATGGACATTTTTCCACGGCCAAAAATAAATACTTTAAAAAAAATTTAGAAAATGCCTAAATTGTTTTTATTTCTTTTGCAAATAATTTTCAAATAACCCCCTCGGTTTTATGGTTCAAAATTTCACAAAAATACCCCTGGTTTTGGAGGGTCATGTTCCTCCTCTCAAATTTTGAAATTTGGGGCAAGTGAATCTGAATTCTTTCAAATTTCAAAATAGGGCCAAAAATGAAATAGATTCCAAATTGAATATTTTCAGAAATTTTCAAATCCACTTTTCGAATACTTTATTTGAAGAAGTCATGTCATCTTCTCTCCATGATTTGAATTGGATGAAATTGAAATCAAACACAAAGGGAAAGTCATTTTATTCCCTCTCATTCAAAAGTTTCAAAAAAGTTTTAAATTTCACTCAATTTTCAATCACTCAATCAAACAATAAAGCATTCTATTTATAACATTCCAAAATTTTGGGATGTTACAAACCTACCACACTTAAAATGAATCTCGTCCTCGAGATTCGAAGAGGCTAGAAAGAAAAGGTTAGGGTTTGGGGGGTCTTCTAGCAAATCCATTGTCTTGCAAAGTGTGGGTGCTACCACACTTAAAATGAGAGTTACTGGTCCCTCAAGATCATGACAATCCTCTGGGATCCTTGGCATCTGTCTCTTCACATTCTTCGCAGTAACTCCTTTGGTGATGCTCTTCATAACACTTCCTTCAAATTCCAATGTTTCCTTGGTCAAAACAAAGTTCTTTCGTTACTAGGTCTTCTTATCTGACAAGTCTCGTGATCATTCTAATTAACCTTTCGATGATCTCCTGGTGGTCTACCATTAGTGGTTATCCTGCAGTGGAATGGGTCTGGCTTCATCCTCACCGTAAAATTCCTACGTTTGGCAACAACTGCCATGTACAAGGGATCCTCATCCTACCATTCTAAGGCTTAAAACAAAATCTTCAAAAGGGCGTCGTCTCTTTACTATGGGTAAGTCACTCAGATTTACCATTCCGAATAGCAAGAGAAATGATAAGAGTAAGTCGTCATGGTGGCCAAGCCATGTCGCACTGAAATCATTACCTTGTATAAGGTTTAGTGAATCTCGTATTCTAACACTTGGGTTTCCTCACAAGCATTGCAGAATTGCTCTTGTCCACGAACGAAGTTTGGATAAATCCATTGATTCTGCAAGCTGAACAAACATCTATCGTTTCTTCACAACTCTCAGGTTTACGTATTCTCCTAAGAAAACGTCTGCTTGATCTGTCAAAGCTTCTTCCAAGTTCCTTCCTTCATAAGGGTAGGGCTTGATCCTTATCAATCCTGAGGTCTGTGAGTTGTGGGCTCACTTGAATACTTGAACAGCTTTAACTCAGCCTTGGGGTTACTAGCGTGTCATATTCCAACATTACCTTCAATTCATTCCATCATACCCTTGAGGTAATAAATCACAGATTTATTCTTGTCTAGATTCCACTCTGTGGAATTCATTTTCCTTTCCATTGGTCTGTTTACCAATAATGTATTGGTTCATCACAATCATTCCTTCATTTCATCCTTATTCTATTATCAAAATTCCAACTTCAAAAGTACTTGTTGCAAATGTTGTCATCCACATAGTTGATATGGTCCGGCATTACCTTCAACTGTATCCATTGGATCCAGACTCCTTGGCAGGAACGGTACATTCTTATTCATTGGATCCTGTGGTTTTACCGGTTACTACCACACTAAAATTGAAATGTACACATGCTTGCATAGACCATATTTTCTCATATCCTCGAAAATGGTCGGAGATCTTTGCTTACAGAGTAACAACTCATACAATTCAACATATGAAATCAGGACACAATAAATTCTATTGATTCATGAAGTTATTACAATCTCTGAGACTTCCGTTACAGAATCCAACTTCATAACTTCAAGAAAAATAAGAGAGCTTCCTATTACATTTGTTACTTCCAAAATCCAAAACTCAACTACTCATGTTTAGCCTTCTTTCCCGGACAGGTATAGGAGTAGTGGCCTGTCTTATTGCACCGATGACAAGTGATGTGGCTCAGATCCTTCCGTGTAGAAAACCACGGAGTCTTCCTCTTCTTCTTGGGTTGGGCTCCTTGCTTGATGCTTGGCTCATACTTCTTGCAATAACAATGAGGTCTCTCCAAGCTGCAATGCAAACATCTGATGCTTCCACTTACTTGGCCTTTCTTCTTGTCAAGATTAATCATTCTTTCTATCTCCTGAGGGTCATATTGCACTTCTGTTGTCGGGAAATCTCCCAGATACTCGTTCGGACAATTCAGGGAAATATGTCCTTCTTCTCCACATGAATAACACGACTTGGTATCTACGATTGGGTCTGGTATATCTCCCATTTTCATGGGTTCTTCTAACTTTTTCCCGAGGACTTCTTTCATTGCTTCCTTCTGCTGCTTCATCACTTCTTGGACCTTGGGGTATATTTGACATTGTGCCGGAAAATGAGTGGTTCCTTCACACAAGAAACATGTCACCTGACTAGTCGGGCATTCCACAGTTGGGTGATTTTCTTCACAATGAGGGCATCCATCCTTGTGTTCTTCCTGGGTGTGTCCTATCTCTCCACATATCTTGCATGCACAAATCTTCTTCACATCTTTGCAACGGGGCTTTCGGGTGTTGGTGACAACATGAGATTTTTGCAGAGTCATCTTAAATTCTTCCCAAGTGATTGATGCTTGCCTTCTATGGATAGCTTCATGCACCTTCCACCAAGTTGCAGCACCTTCTGCAAAGTACTGCAGAGCATATTGGACCATCTCTTTCCTTGCAACAAAGTTATTCCTCAGGTGATCCTCCATGTTCTGAATCCATTGCTCCGTCTCCATGCGAGTCATTGATCCAGAAAACAAGAGTCTATCTTCATTCACCATCTATTGGGTCCAAGGTTTTGGGGGTGAGATACGAGAGAGGGATAGAGGGAGATACACACAATACAAACAATAGTTTTGAAAATAGGTTTTATTTGCGGCTGTCGGAAAAACATCACACAATGACAGCTCACAAATCATCGCATCTAACGTGAGTATACAACAGGGGTTTGGTCTTCTAAAGTTCATAATAATTCTGGGATTCTTCAGGGTCTTCAATCTCTTCGATTCTTCGGAGTCTTCAACCGTTGTAGCTTCAATTATTCTAATGCATGGTGAAATCTTCATTACTCCGAAGTGGCCATCAGTTGTCCGATATCTGGTCCTTCTTGGAGTGGCTTTGGTTGATCCTCCGTGTGGTCAAATGGGAAGGGATATATTCTAACTAATCGAGGTAAGAGGGACCATTTGATAAAATCAGAAAAGATGAGAAGTAAGCGTCTTTGTGAAAATAAAGTTTTAGAGATATCCTGTCCTAGGGGCTTTCCGATTTCTAGGGTCACGTCCTACAGTCAACATGTGCTCTGATACCATCTCTGTAGCGTCCCGACTCAAAACGAGTCAAGCCTCTGTGTGACCGTGCCATCCCTGGATCAGTATGCTGGCACACACAGTACATCAATGTATATATCAAAGTGCAATCACATGTAATTAACGTAAACTGATATATACCTTAAAATCTCAGCGGAAACAGTCAACGGGAGTGGAGTCCCAATAAACACCAACGGCAGGTTGAGTGTAGACCGTAACCCTGAATCGTACTCTTACTCGTCGTAGAAACTTATCTGCAACATAAGACGTTGCAGCCGTGTAGGTCAGTACATTGAATGTACCGGCAAGATCACCATAGAAGAACAGAAGATAAAGACTATTCTATATGCAATAAGGCTTTGTGGCTCTGTGTCTGAGTTTTTGCACAAAAGCTCATTTTATTTTCTTTTCCTACAACAAAGGAATATCAGGAGTTTTCACTATGGAAATATCTATTATGACATGGTTCCGCCAACCGATGTCTCAATGCCCACAAGTATCATAAGTTGCCCACAATTAATTATCAGTGTGGTGTTGAGAGTTCAGAGATAGATCCAAGTCCAGAGGCTCAAATTGTCCGTAACCGGGGACACGGCTAATCGATTAGGTTTAACTCTGCAGAGTGTTGTGTACTTTACCCACAAGATTCGTTCCCTCCTTGTATGTCCTCACACTTCCGGTTGTTTGAGAACAGGACGAACGAAACATGGCCTTTCAGAGTGTTTCCCTGACTACTGTCAGTGCCCATCCAATCCTAACGTCGACTACATCTCGTAGCACTGCCCAGCCAGAGTCACAACAAAGATCAACCAAGCCAGAGCCCATAATGACTTGTGGCTACACAGGTAAGCTTCCGGGCATGAAGTATTCATCCGTCTCTTTGAGTCTGGGTGAGGCTTTCCGCAAGATGTCATGGCGCTTCTCCATGCATCCCGGCCATCCACTGGTTACTCCAGGGTGCCCATCAAATCCATCCCTCACCCAGTAGTGTGTATTGAAAACTTGTTTCTCGAGTCTCGAAGTCTTGAGGTCTTGAAGATGCAGGACTTGAAGATGCCTTCATGAAGTTGTCGTCTTTGACGTAGAGTCCTTCACCTCACACCACTCTCGAACACTCATACCAACCCCGTCTACTTTAGCGTAGCATAGCAGTAAGACAAATAACGTCCCGGGGCTTCAGTAACAAGGAGTGGGTTCCTACCTCATGCATTCTACCCAACTACAAGAATTCAATAATACTACTGGAGGGATTTGTTGAATGATGTCACTACATGCAATAAATCATAGGTATGAAATTGATGATCAAAGTGAACTTGCCTGGTAGGGTTGATGAAGATAAATATCGCTCTCAGAAAATAACTTGATAGAACTATTCGTCACTCTCCGATGAAAATCTATATAATAAAGCATTGCACTCATAAGCAATCATACTAGCAATCAATACTAACAATCAAAAGGGAACACAAAAACAAGAACACCAAAAAGGGTTGTGATGAAGGAAAAACTTAAGACAAAAGTTAAAATAACAAAACTTATCAAATCAACCAAGAAAAGGTTTTCCTATAATTAACCTATTATCAACAGCAACAAAACAACAACAAAGTAAAATCTAACAAAAGTATTTAGCAAATATTTTTTACTAGCAAAAAGAATTACTTTTGAAGAACAACTAAGAACTATGAAAAACAACATACTAAACACCATAAGTTTTCTAGTTAATAAACTTAACAACAAGTAAAACAAATAAAATAATAAAATAAGAGAAAACAAAACATAAAACAACTAAGTTAACAGAAAGTAAAACTTATAAAACAATTAAAAATATATTTTCAAATAGGAAATCAAACTGGCATTGAAATCAATTTGCAAGTTATTATGAAACTAGAATTGATTTCATGCTATCAAAAATAATAAATAACATAAAAATAAACTTGGTTGAAATAATACTGCTATCTAACAGAAAACAAAGTAAAACATGTCAACTAATATAAAAGAAAATAATTTAAAACAATTTAAAATAAAAGAAAAAGAAATAAACCTAAAAAGAACTAAAACAGAATCTGTTTTGCTTGAAACCCTAATTTAAATATTCTAAAAATTCTCAAGTTTGTTCCTACTGATAAACAAAGTCATTAGTGACCAGTAGCAAAAAGATTCACTCAAAAATATATTTTTAAACTCAAGTTATAAGCAAAACAAGTTTGAATACAAATCTGTTTGAAACTGAATTTAAAATATTCAAATATGGTCAAACTTTATATCTTCAGAAACTAGATAAAATTTGTGACACGATGCAAAAAGAATCACTCAAAAATATTAAAAACTCTAAAAGTTATAGCTAAAACAAAATCAGAAACTATTCTGTTAACTAAAACAAAAACAGAAAACTAAAACCTAAACTAACGAACAGGTGCGCTACGTGGCTGGATCCTATTGGCCACGGGGTGTGCATGTTAGAGCTAAACGAGCGAATGGCCGCAAATTAAAAGGAAAACGATTCGGCTAAACTAACTAAACAGAAAACCGGACGGTTCTTTTAACTAAACCGAAGGGGTACGTGGGTTCTAATCTACACCGTAGATTACAGATCGGACGGTGGAGGGCGGCGGCGGCTTACAGAGGAGGTGGAGATGAACTCCGGCGAGGCTCCGGCGGGGCAGAGGCGGCGAAGTCGACGGGGAGACGTCTCCGGTGGTCCTCGGGCGTTGGCGTCAGCACCAGACGATGAAGACGAGCGCGGCGACGACGTTGTTGGCCTTGGCGTGGCTCGGGGACGACGGTGGCGAGCAGCACGAGCTCGGGGGCGGCGAGGTGTTCGGGTGGTCGACGGGGTGATCGCTACGGCGGCTCTGGAGCTCAGGCGAGTGCACGGGGAGGTGCGGGAGAGGGTGGCGGAGAGGATGGTGGGCTCATGCGGTCGAGGGGGTGGCTAGGGCGAGCAGGGGGGTCGGCAATGGCGCGTCGGCCGTGGCGGAGCTCCGATGAGGGATTGCGAGGACGAGAGGGGCTCGGGGTTGGGTTTTAGGGGTGGAACGGGTGCGGGTGTGCACGGGCTTTATAGGCGGCGGCTCGGAGTGCTCAGAAAGAAAGAGATCGACAGGATCCGGAGGGGATTTGGTCGCCGACGTCGGGAAGGAAGGGGAGGGAGGAAAGGAAAGAGGCGACCGCGACGGGATACGGACGGGCGGTGGGTCCCGCATGTCGGCGAGGGAGAGAGAGGGTGAAAGCGTTCGGGCGACCGATACGATGAGGATTCGGATCCGGCGAGTGGATCTTGGGCCTGATTTGCTAACGGGCCGAAACGGTGGTTTCCTAAATAGCTCACAGTTTTTCCTATTTAAAACCTTTTTCCTTTTTTTTTATTAAAGCAGGAAAGAAAAACAAAGAAAGGAAAACAAAGATACACTCAAATATATAGGTATTATATACCAAAATTCTCAGAAAATTAAATTCAATAAGATGGACATTTTTCCACGGCCAAAAATAAATACTTTAAAAAAAAATTAGAAAATGCCTAAATTGTTTTTATTTCTTTTGCAAATAATTTTCAAATAACCCCCTCGGTTTTATGGTTCAAAATTTCACAAAAATACCCCTGGTTTTGGAGGGTCATGTTCCTCCTCTCAAATTTTGAAATTTGGGGCAAGTGAATCTGAATTCTTTCAAATTTCAAAATAGGGCCAAAAATGAAATAGATTCCAAATTGAATATTTTCAGAAATTTTCAAATCCACTTTTCGAATACTTTATTTGAAGAAGTCATGTCATCTTCTCTCCATGATTTGAATTGGATGAAATTGAAATCAAACACAAAGGGAAAGTCATTTTATTCCCTCTCATTCAAAAGTTTCAAAAAAGTTTTAAATTTCACTCAATTTTCAATCACTCAATCAAACAATAAAGCATTCTATTTATAACATTCCAAAATTTTGGGATGTTACAAACCTACCACACTTAAAATGAATCTCGTCCTCGAGATTCGAAGAGGCTAGAAAGAAAAGGTTAGGGTTTGGGGGGTCTTCTAGCAAATCCATTGTCTTGCAAAGTGTGGGTGCTACCACACTTAAAATGAGAGTTACTGGTCCCTCAAGATCATGACAATCCTCTGGGATCCTTGGCATCTGTCTCTTCACATTCTTCGCAGTAACTCCTTTGGTGATGCTCTTCATAACACTTCCTTCAAATTCCAATGTTTCCTTGGTCAAAACAAAGTTCTTTCGTTACTAGGTCTTCTTATCTGACAAGTCTCGTGATCATTCTAATTAACCTTTCGATGATCTCCTGGTGGTCTACCATTAGTGGTTATCCTGCAGTGGAATGGGTCTGGCTTCATCCTCACCGTAAAATTCCTACGTTTGGCAACAACTGCCATGTACAAGGGATCCTCATCCTACCATTCTAAGGCTTAAAACAAAATCTTCAAAAGGGCGTCGTCTCTTTACTATGGGTAAGTCACTCAGATTTACCATTCCGAATAGCAAGAGAAATGATAAGAGTAAGTCGTCATGGTGGCCAAGCCATGTCGCACTGAAATCATTACCTTGTATAAGGTTTAGTGAATCTCGTATTCTAACACTTGGGTTTCCTCACAAGCATTGCAGAATTGCTCTTGTCCACGAACGAAGTTTGGATAAATCCATTGATTCTGCAAGCTGAACAAACATCTATCGTTTCTTCACAACTCTCAGGTTTACGTATTCTCCTAAGAAAACGTCTGCTTGATCTGTCAAAGCTTCTTCCAAGTTCCTTCCTTCATAAGGGTAGGGCTTGATCCTTATCAATCCTGAGGTCTGTGAGTTGTGGGCTCACTTGAATACTTGAACAGCTTTAACTCAGCCTTGGGGTTACTAGCGTGTCATATTCCAACATTACCTTCAATTCATTCCATCATACCCTTGAGGTAATAAATCACAGATTTATTCTTGTCTAGATTCCACTCTGTGGAATTCATTTTCCTTTCCATTGGTCTGTTTACCAATAATGTATTGGTTCATCACAATCATTCCTTCATTTCATCCTTATTCTATTATCAAAATTCCAACTTCAAAAGTACTTGTTGCAAATGTTGTCATCCACATAGTTGATATGGTCCGGCATTACCTTCAACTGTATCCATTGGATCCAGACTCCTTGGCAGGAACGGTACATTCTTATTCATTGGATCCTGTGGTTTTACCGGTTACTACCACACTAAAATTGAAATGTACACATGCTTGCATAGACCATATTTTCTCATATCCTCGAAAATGGTCGGAGATCTTTGCTTACAGAGTAACAACTCATACAATTCAACATATGAAATCAGGACACAATAAATTCTATTGATTCATGAAGTTATTACAATCTCTGAGACTTCCGTTACAGAATCCAACTTCATAACTTCAAGAAAAATAAGAGAGCTTCCTATTACATTTGTTACTTCCAAAATCCAAAACTCAACTACTCATGTTTAGCCTTCTTTCCCGGACAGGTATAGGAGTAGTGGCCTGTCTTATTGCACCGATGACAAGTGATGTGGCTCAGATCCTTCCGTGTAGAAAACCACGGAGTCTTCCTCTTCTTCTTGGGTTGGGCTCCTTGCTTGATGCTTGGCTCATACTTCTTGCAATAACAATGAGGTCTCTCCAAGCTGCAATGCAAACATCTGATGCTTCCACTTACTTGGCCTTTCTTCTTGTCAAGATTAATCATTCTTTCTATCTCCTGAGGGTCATATTGCACTTCTGTTGTCGGGAAATCTCCCAGATACTCGTTCGGACAATTCAGGGAAATATGTCCTTCTTCTCCACATGAATAACACGACTTGGTATCTACGATTGGGTCTGGTATATCTCCCATTTTCATGGGTTCTTCTAACTTTTTCCCGAGGACTTCTTTCATTGCTTCCTTCTGCTGCTTCATCACTTCTTGGACCTTGGGGTATATTTGACATTGTGCCGGAAAATGAGTGGTTCCTTCACACAAGAAACATGTCACCTGACTAGTCGGGCATTCCACAGTTGGGTGATTTTCTTCACAATGAGGGCATCCATCCTTGTGTTCTTCCTGGGTGTGTCCTATCTCTCCACATATCTTGCATGCACAAATCTTCTTCACATCTTTGCAACGGGGCTTTCGGGTGTTGGTGACAACATGAGATTTTTGCAGAGTCATCTTAAATTCTTCCCAAGTGATTGATGCTTGCCTTCTATGGATAGCTTCATGCACCTTCCACCAAGTTGCAGCACCTTCTGCAAAGTACTGCAGAGCATATTGGACCATCTCTTTCCTTGCAACAAAGTTATTCCTCAGGTGATCCTCCATGTTCTGAATCCATTGCTCCGTCTCCATGCGAGTCATTGATCCAGAAAACAAGAGTCTATCTTCATTCACCATCTATTGGGTCCAAGGTTTTGGGGGTGAGATACGAGAGAGGGATAGAGGGAGATACACACAATACAAACAATAGTTTTGAAAATAGGTTTTATTTGCGGCTGTCGGAAAAACATCACACAATGACAGCTCACAAATCATCGCATCTAACGTGAGTATACAACAGGGGTTTGGTCTTCTAAAGTTCATAATAATTCTGGGATTCTTCAGGGTCTTCAATCTCTTCGATTCTTCGGAGTCTTCAACCGTTGTAGCTTCAATTATTCTAATGCATGGTGAAATCTTCATTACTCCGAAGTGGCCATCAGTTGTCCGATATCTGGTCCTTCTTGGAGTGGCTTTGGTTGATCCTCCGTGTGGTCAAATGGGAAGGGATATATTCTAACTAATCGAGGTAAGAGGGACCATTTGATAAAATCAGAAAAGATGAGAAGTAAGCGTCTTTGTGAAAATAAAGTTTTAGAGATATCCTGTCCTAGGGGCTTTCCGATTTCTAGGGTCACGTCCTACAGTCAACATGTGCTCTGATACCATCTCTGTAGCGTCCCGACTCAAAACGAGTCAAGCCTCTGTGTGACCGTGCCATCCCTGGATCAGTATGCTGGCACACACAGTACATCAATGTATATATCAAAGTGCAATCACATGTAATTAACGTAAACTGATATATACCTTAAAATCTCAGCGGAAACAGTCAACGGGAGTGGAGTCCCAATAAACACCAACGGCAGGTTGAGTGTAGACCGTAACCCTGAATCGTACTCTTACTCGTCGTAGAAACTTATCTGCAACATAAGACGTTGCAGCCGTGTAGGTCAGTACATTGAATGTACCGGCAAGATCACCATAGAAGAACAGAAGATAAAGACTATTCTATATGCAATAAGGCTTTGTGGCTCTGTGTCTGAGTTTTTGCACAAAAGCTGATTTTATTTTCTTTTCCTACAACAAAGGAATATCAGGAGTTTTCACTATGGAAATATCTATTATGACATGGTTCCGCCAACCGATGTCTCAATGCCCACAAGTATCATAAGTTGCCCACAATTAATTATCAGTGTGGTGTTGAGAGTTCAGAGATAGATCCAAGTCCAGAGGCTCAAATTGTCCGTAACCGGGGACACGGCTAATCGATTAGGTTTAACTCTGCAGAGTGTTGTGTACTTTACCCACAAGATTTGTTCCCTCCTTGTATGTCCTCACACTTCCGGTTGTTTGAGAACAGGACGAACGAAACATGGCCTTTCAGAGTGTTTCCCTGACTACTGTCAGTGCCCATCCAATCCTAACGTCGACTACATCTCGTAGCACTGCCCAGCCAGAGTCACAACAAAGATCAACCAAGCCAGAGCCCATAATGACTTGTGGCTACACAGGTAAGCTTCCGGGCATGAAGTATTCATCCGTCTCTTTGAGTCTGGGTGAGGCTTTCCGCAAGATGTCATGGCGCTTCTCCATGCATCCCGGCCATCCACTGGTTACTCCAGGGTGCCCATCAAATCCATCCCTCACCTAGTAGTGTGTATTGAAAACTTGTTTCTCGAGTCTCGAAGTCTTGAGGTCTTGAAGATGCAGGACTTGAAGATGCCTTCATGAAGTTGTCGTCTTTGACGTAGAGTCCTTCACCTCACACCACTCTCGAACACTCATACCAACCCCGTCTACTTTAGCGTAGCATAGCAGTAAGACAAATAACGTCCCGGGGCTTCAGTAACAAGGAGTGGGTTCCTACCTCATGCATTCTACCCAACTACAAGAATTCAATAATACTACTGGAGGGATTTGTTGAATGATGTCACTACATGCAATAAATCATAGGTATGAAATTGATGATCAAAGTGAACTTGCCTGGTAGGGTTGATGAAGATAAATATCGCTCTCAGAAAATAACTTGATAGAACTATTCGTCACTCTCCGATGAAAATCTATATAATAAAGCATTGCACTCATAAGCAATCATACTAGCAATCAATACTAACAATCAAAAGGGAACACAAAAACAAGAACACCAAAAAGGGTTGTGATGAAGGAAAAACTTAAGACAAAAGTTAAAATAACAAAACTTATCAAATCAACCAAGAAAAGGTTTTCCTATAATTAACCTATTATCAACAGCAACAAAACAACAACAAAGTAAAATCTAACAAAAGTATTTAGCAAATATTTTTTACTAGCAAAAAGAATTACTTTTGAAGAACAACTAAGAACTATGAAAAACAACATACTAAACACCATAAGTTTTCTAGTTAATAAACTTAACAACAAGTAAAACAAATAAAATAATAAAATAAGAGAAAACAAAACATAAAACAACTAAGTTAACAGAAAGTAAAACTTATAAAACAATTAAAAATATATTTTCAAATAGGAAATCAAACTGGCATTGAAATCAATTTGCAAGTTATTATGAAACTAGAATTGATTTCATGCTATCAAAAATAATAAATAACATAAAAATAAACTTGGTTGAAATAATACTGCTATCTAACAGAAAACAAAGTAAAACATGTCAACTAATATAAAAGAAAATAATTTAAAACAATTTAAAATAAAAGAAAAAGAAATAAACCTAAAAAGAACTAAAACAGAATCTGTTTTGCTTGAAACCCTAATTTAAATATTCTAAAAATTCTCAAGTTTGTTCCTACTGATAAACAAAGTCATTAGTGACCAGTAGCAAAAAGATTCACTCAAAAATATATTTTTAAACTCAAGTTATAAGCAAAACAAGTTTGAATACAAATCTGTTTGAAACTGAATTTAAAATATTCAAATATGGTCAAACTTTATATCTTCAGAAACTAGATAAAATTTGTGACACGATGCAAAAAGAATCACTCAAAAATATTAAAAACTCTAAAAGTTATAGCTAAAACAAAATCAGAAACTATTCTGTTAACTAAAACAAAAACAGAAAACTAAAACCTAAACTAACGAACAGGTGCGCTACGTGGCTGGATCCTATTGGCCACGGGGTGTGCATGTTAGAGCTAAACGAGCGAATGGCCGCAAATTAAAAGGAAAACGATTCGGCTAAACTAACTAAACAGAAAACCGGACGGTTCTTTTAACTAAACCGAAGGGGTACGTGGGTTCTAATCTACACCGTAGATTACAGATCGGACGGTGGAGGGCGGCGGCGGCTTACAGAGGAGGTGGAGATGAACTCCGGCGAGGCTCCGGCGGGGCAGAGGCGGCGAAGTCGACGGGGAGACGTCTCCGGTGGTCCTCGGGCGTTGGCGTCAGCACCAGACGATGAAGACGAGCGCGGCGACGACGTTGTTGGCCTTGGCGTGGCTCGGGGACGACGGTGGCGAGCAGCACGAGCTCGGGGGCGGCGAGGTGTTCGGGTGGTCGACGGGGTGATCGCTACGGCGGCTCTGGAGCTCAGGCGAGTGCACGGGGAGGTGCGGGAGAGGGTGGCGGAGAGGATGGTGGGCTCATGCGGTCGAGGGGGTGGCTAGGGCGAGCAGGGGGGTCGGCAATGGCGCGTCGGCCGTGGCGGAGCTCCGATGAGGGATTGCGAGGACGAGAGGGGCTCGGGGTTGGGTTTTAGGGGTGGAACGGGTGCGGGTGTGCACGGGCTTTATAGGCGGCGGCTCGGAGTGCTCAGAAAGAAAGAGATCGACAGGATCCGGAGGGGATTTGGTCGCCGACGTCGGGAAGGAAGGGGAGGGAGGAAAGGAAAGAGGCGACCGCGACGGGATACGGACGGGCGGTGGGTCCCGCATGTCGGCGAGGGAGAGAGAGGGTGAAAGCGTTCGGGCGACCGATACGATGAGGATTCGGATCCGGCGAGTGGATCTTGGGCCTGATTTGCTAACGGGCCGAAACGGTGGTTTCCTAAATAGCTCACAGTTTTTCCTATTTAAAACCTTTTTCCTTTTTTTTTATTAAAGCAGGAAAGAAAAACAAAGAAAGGAAAACAAAGATACACTCAAATATATAGGTATTATATACCAAAATTCTCAGAAAATTAAATTCAATAAGATGGACATTTTTCCACGGCCAAAAATAAATACTTTAAAAAAAATTAGAAAATGCCTAAATTGTTTTTATTTCTTTTGCAAATAATTTTCAAATAACCCCCTCGGTTTTATGGTTCAAAATTTCACAAAAATACCCCTGGTTTTGGAGGGTCATGTTCCTCCTCTCAAATTTTGAAATTTGGGGCAAGTGAATCTGAATTCTTTCAAATTTCAAAATAGGGCCAAAAATGAAATAGATTCCAAATTGAATATTTTCAGAAATTTTCAAATCCACTTTTCGAATACTTTATTTGAAGAAGTCATGTCATCTTCTCTCCATGATTTGAATTGGATGAAATTGAAATCAAACACAAAGGGAAAGTCATTTTATTCCCTCTCATTCAAAAGTTTCAAAAAAGTTTTAAATTTCACTCAATTTTCAATCACTCAATCAAACAATAAAGCATTCTATTTATAACATTCCATTGCCGTCTGACCCGCGACAAGCAACACCAGCACCACCGGCGGAATCGTCGCTGCCTGAGGGCAAGTTGTTCAACTTTGAGCTTGACCCTCTAGACTATGCACCGCCGGGCTTCGACAGATCATCGACGGCGTTCCTCTGCGGCTTCCCCGCAGCTTCTTGAATCCTACCGTAGCTCCTGACCAACAGCATGAGGAGTACATATGGGATTGAGAATGGACATCTAGAGGGGGGGGTGAATAGACCAATTGGCAAAATAAAAACCTAGCCTTTTCCCAATTTTAATGGTTGTCAAGCTTTAGAAATTCTATCAAGTCTAGCACACCCTACACATGCAAGTCAACGATTATAGCAATGCAAAGTAAAGACAAGCACATGTAAGTAAGAGTAGAGAAAGGAAGATCAAACGCAACAGGGACTCAAAGATTTTTCCCGTGGTTCCGATAGGTGGTGTTATCGTACGTCCACGTTGATGGAGACTTCAACCCACGGAGGTTAGCGGTCGCGAGAGTCCATGGAGGGCTCCACCCATAACGGTTCAAAAAGTAGAACCTCATCTATTCCATTACTATCGGGGGGGTGATTCACGACGATCTATGGGACCAGCGGGTTCCCTTTACGGTTCGGCGGGGGCGTCGAGTGCACGAAGAGCATCAGTCAACCATGACTACGTGCAGGGTTAATACAGGTTCGGGTCGCTCGGGAGCGTAAAACCCTACGTCATGTCTGTGTGTTTGTATATCTGGGTCCAAATACAGGGGCGCAACCACCCGGCAAGGATGCTCGAGAGGTGCTTCTACACGTGCAAATGGGCAGGGTGTCGACCTTTGTCAAGGTAGCCACGGGCCTCCTTTTATTGTTCAAGGGGTTTCCACAAGGGCTATAATGGTCATTTACTAGGTGTAGAGTGCGCTCTTACAGCTACAGGGGCCGTCGTCAGAGTGGTAGTGGGAAATACCTAACTCTGACGGACTAGGAGAGGCGCATTGAATGCGCCGTGAGGTGGCGCGCTGGCGATGTCTCCCGGCAAGGATTGCCTCTCCTTCTATGTCGTTCGCCCAGCTACCTCTTATTCTTCTGCCACGCCGCAGGGCGGGTGGCGTTAAAGATGCAACAGGCCCCCAATGTTGCCATGTGCTCCGGCCAGCTTCACCTGCACGCTCAACACCTCGGCTGACATAGACAATCAGCCCCCTGGTGAGGTGGAGCGGTGGCTTGGTGGGCTGGGGACTTGCCGGGGACGTTCGTGGGCGGGCTATTCTGCCCCATGAGGGCCTTGGTCGCCTTGTCTCGGTCTTGGCTTCGGCTTGCTTCGAGGGCTGGTGCGAGCCCGACAGGAAGTTGCAGGTCCGAGGCGCCTGCCCGTGCATAAGTCTGGGTACTAGGGACCCCCAGTTCTTAGTACACCGACAGCAGCCCCCGGGCTTGGGCCATACACGCGCGCACGTCGTTGTTGGGCTAGGCCCAAAACAGTGCACGGGCATGCGTTGCCATGTTTTCCTGTGGTTATGATGACTTTTACTGACCTTTCCCATGACGTGCATTTACCGCCGGTTGTGGGAGTGGCGGAGCGGGGCGGTTACTTCGAGGGGTCGCATTTCAGAAGCCGCGCCGCGTGGGGCTGGGGGAGGCGACCCTTGCGCTTTTCCACTGTGTATAAACAGTGGTTTCTGCGAGGGCACCGCTCCCACAGTCGTGCTTCTCCAATTCCACTGCTTCTCCCCTTTCTTCAAGCCCTCGCAGCGCAGAGCTCCGAGTCCTCCCCTCCCTGCTCCCGCTTGCCTTGGGTCCGCCATGGCACCGAAGCGCACAACCACCTCTGCCGCGGCCAGTGCGGCGAAGAAGACCAAGAGGGCGGCCGACGCAGAGGCGAAGGATGCCCTGGCGGCGATGAGGAGGAAATCTGCCGTCTTCTCCCCTTGCTCTCTGCTGGCGCACGAGCTCGTCGCGAGGTACGCCCTAATGTGGCGAAGGGAGACGAAGGCGCATCCGGCTCCGGTAGTGCTCCCAGGGGATGCCCAGCCCGGCCCTGAGAAGTACCCGTTCTTCGCGGCGTACTTCTACTGCGGCTTGGTTCCCCCTTTCTCTGCTTTCTTTGTAGATCTGATGTTGACTTACGGCTTCCACCTGCTTGATTTCACACTGAACGTGGTGACCACCCTGTCCGTTTTCGCACATTTGTGTGAAAACTTCATAGGAATAGTCCCCAACGTCTCCCTTTTCCAACATTCCTTCTGCTCACGGCTGCCGGGCTATTTCCGGCAGCATCACGTGGATTCCTCGCGTCTCCCACAAGGAAGTGTATCCCCCTGGTCTTTTGCACAAGAAGTGGGAAGAGTGGCAGGGGGATTGGTGCTACATCTCTGCCAAGGAGGTGCCGCCTTTCTGCAAGGTCAGGACGTCCAAGCCCGTCCACAATGACGAATGGAGCGTTGTCGCTCGAGATGACGAGAAGCTGGAGGTAGCGTCGCCCGCCTGCTTCGGCTCAGGGCTGCCGGGCACACCATAGAGATGGTGGGCTCGGATTTCTTCGCTAGGCGGATCGCCCCTCTCCAAGACCGGCGGCGCTTTGCCTGGTTGTACACCGGTCCCGCCGATATCATGCGGATTCTGCCGGGTCTCGACGGCGACCTGACGTATCTGCAGCTCGTCCACTTTTGTCACCAGCTCTTTCGCCCGGAGAGCAAGTTCATACAGCCGGCGTCTAACGCCCCGCTCTGCAACAACTCTCGCAGGGATGTGATCGTTGCGATGATGCCGGCATGCAACGCGCACGGGGTGGACCCCACGTGGGTGGCGTCGGCTGATACGTCTCCAACGTATCTATAATTTTTCATTGTTCCATGCTGATATATTATCATTCTAGGATACTTTTTGGGTCATTATTTACCAATTTATAATATTTTTGAGCACTAACCTATTGACCAAGTGCCCAGTGCCAGTTGCTGTTTTATGCGTGTTTTTGCCTTTGCAGGTTTACTGTATCAAACGAAGTCCAATTGCCATGAAACTTTTTGATGATTTTTTCTAGACTATATGAACACGTAGAAGCTTCGGAAGGAAGCTAAGAGGCGCACGAGGGCCCCACCACACATCAGGACGCGCCCTGATATGTGGTGGCCCCCTCGGGCACCTCCTGACGTCCCTCTTTGGCCTATAAATTCTCTAATATTCTGAAAACCCTGGAGGCAGTCCCGAAACCCTTTTTCCACCGCCGCAAGTCTCTATTCCATCGCGACGCCATCTGGAGCTCCGTTCCGGCACCCTGCCGAAGGGGGGATCGATCACGGAGGGCCTCTTCATCAACCTTCCTGCCCTCATGATGATGTGTAAGTAGTCCACCACAGACCTACGGGTCCATAGCTAGTACCTAGATGGCAATCTCTCTCTCTCTCTTATGATCTTCAATACAATGGCCATCGCATCTTCGCTTTGATCTATCCGATGTAATCCTATTGTGCGGTGTGTTTGTTGGGATCCGATGAATTGTGTGTTTATGTTCAGATTATTCATGAAAAGTATTTGAGATGCTCTGAATTATATTATCTCTTATGTGCATGATCATTATAGCTTCGTAATGCTCTCGGATCTATTGATATGCTTTGGCCAAGTAGATTGATATTTTATCGGTGGGAGTGGTGCGTTGTGGTAGGTTCAACCTGGCGAATTTCTATACCCCAGTGACAAAGTAGGGGACAAGATGCATCTTTGTGTTGTTTCTACTAAGGGTAAAACGATGGGGTTCATTCATATTGTTGATTTTATTTTGTCTACATCATGTCATCGTTCTCCAAGCATTACTCTGTTTTATTTAATATTCTAGATGCATGCTGGATCGCGATCGATGAGTGGAGTGATAGTAATAGGTGCAGGCAGGAGTCGGCCTATTTGCTTATGGACGTGATGCCTATATATACATGATCATTGCTGTGAACATCGCATAACTATCCGCTTTTCTATCAATTGCCCAACTGTAATTTGTTTACCCACCGTATGCTGCCTACATTAGAGATGTCGCTAGGGAACACTATGGCCCCCGGGTCTATTCACTTATATATTCGAAAATGCTATATTGACCTTGCTGCCTTTATTTAATTTTTATTTATTTTACAATTTATATTTATCAACAATTATCTACACAACTCATTTTCTTGCAAATAACGAGATCAAGGGGATTGACAACCCTCTTGCCTGCGTTGGGTGCAAGTCGTTTGTTCATTTTTGTGCAGCCGCTGAAGACGGTTGAGGATTGATATCCCTATTGGTTTGAAAAACCTTGGTTTCATAACTGAGGGAAATACTTATCTGCTTTGTGTTGCAATTACCCTTTCCTCTTCACAGAAAACCCAACGCAGATCACAAGTATCAGGAAGGATTTCTGGCGCCGTTGCCGGGGAATATCATCATCAACTACCAAGTTACTTCACACAAATTTTAATTCACTTGTTCTTCTTTTTATTTTCTATTATATTTAGCTTGTCACATAAAAATCAAAAATACAAAAATATTTACCTTTGCTTGTTATTAGTTTACTTCTTCGCTTGTTAGTTTGCTTGTTTTGATTGTTACTTTGCTTGCTCGGTCACCATGTCTCAAGATACTACTAGGTTGTGTGAGTTCTCAAATACTAATAATAAAGATTTTATTAGTACACCTATACCACCCGCCACTAGTGTGGAGGCTTTTGATATTAATGCTGCATTGCTAAATCTTGTCATGAACGATCAATTTTCGGGAAGTCCTAATGAGGATCCCGCATCACATCTTAATACCTTTGTTGAATTATGTGACATGCAAAATAAAAAGGATATGGATAATGATATTTTGAAATTAAAATTATTTCCTTTTTCACTAAGAGATAAAGCTAAAGCTTGGTTTTCATCTTTCCCTCGTAATAGTATTGGAACATGGGATAAGTGTAAAGATGCTTTTATTGCCAAGTATTTTCCTCCTGCTAAGATCATCTCCCTTAGAAATCAAATAATGAATTTTAAATAGAAATATCAAGAGCATGTTGCACAATCTTGGGAGAGAATGAAATTAATGATAAGGAATTGTCCAACTCACGGTTTAAATATGTGGATGATTATCCAAAACTTCTATGCTGGACTAAACTTTGTGTCTAGAAATCTTCTAGATTCTGATGCAGGTGGTACCTTTATGGATGTGACCTTAGAAGAGGCCACAAAACTTCTGTACAACATCATGACAAATTATTCTCAGTGGCATACCGAAAGGGCTCCAACCGGTAAGAAGGTAAATTCTGTTGAAGAAATTGCTACTTTGAGTGAAAAAGTTGATGCTCTTATGAATATGGTTGCTAGTAAAAATGCTCATGTTGATCCCAATGATGTTCCCTTGTCTACTTTGATTCGGAAAAATAATGATGCTATTGATGTGAACTTCGTCTCTCGAAATAATTTCAATAACAATGCTTATAGAGGAACTTTCAATTCTAGGCCGTATCCCGGTAATTCCTCTAACAACTATGGAAACTCTTATGGTAATTCTTATGGAAATTCTTCTACAAATTCTAATAGGATGCCCTCTTATCTTGAGAACACAATTAAAGAATTTATTAATTCTCAAAAAGTTTTCAACACTATGGTAGAACAAAAATTGCATGTAGTTGACACTTTGGCTAAAAACATGGATAGAATTGCTCTTGATGTGGAAACTCTTAAAAATAAAGCTTTGACACCCAAGAATCATTTCAATGATTCCATTAAATCTATCCAAATATCTATTAATGAAAGTAAGGATAGGACCGCTAAGTTGAGAGCTAAGCGGGAATTCTTAGAAAAAGCTCTTCCATCCGGTTTTTACCGGAATCATGATGAAGATCTTAAAATGATTGGTGTTTATCCTATTGAATCTTTGTTTACCTCTCTGAATATAAATGATAAAGGGACTCGAGATGAGTCAACTTTAGTAGAGGAGCGTCCCGTTTGCTTGGAGGGTGATGATTTTGAAGCTAAAACTGAAAAATGTGGGTTTGGAGAGGTCAAAACTATAACTAGTGATGCACCCACTATCTTGGATTACAAGGACTTTAATTATGATAATTCCTCTTTAGTAGAATGTATTTACTTGTTGCAATCTGTTATTAGCTCACCCAATTCTTATGAAGAAAATAAAGCTTCTACCGAACATATAGTAGAAGCTATGATAAGAGCTTATGATGAGAAACTCGAGCTTGAAGTTTCTATTCCTAGAAAATTGCATGATGAGTGGGAACCTACTATCAAAATAAAGATCAATAAATATGAATGCAATGCTTTGTGTGACCTTGGTGCTAGTGTTTCAACTATTCCGAAAACTCTTTGCGATGTACTCGGTCTCACTAATATTGAAGATTGTTCCCTCAACTTGAATCTTGCGGATTCTACCATCAAGAAACATTTAGGTAGAATTAATTATGTGCTTATTATTGCAAATAAAAATTATGTGCCTGTAGATTTCATTGTGCTTGATATTGAATGCAATCCTTCTTTTCCCATAATACTTGGAAGACCATTCTTACGAACTATAGGTGCAATCATTGACATGAAAGAGGGAAACATAAGGTTCCAATTCCCATTAAATAAAGGGATGGAACGCTTCCCTAGAAAAATAATTAAACCACCTTATGAATCAATTATGAGAGCCACTTCTGGGTGGAGTGTCAAAGATGACAAAACTTTAAACTATGCATTATGCCTAGCTAGGGGCATAAAACAATAGCGCCTGTTGGGAGGCAACCCAGTAGTTATCTTTAAATTTTTGCTTAGAACTTTCTGTTTATTTTGATAACATGATTATTGCCTCTAATGATTATGTTTTTGTGTTTAAATTAGTGTTTGTGCCAAACAAAGGCTTTGGGATGACTCACAAGATCAATAGAATCGATGCTGAAACAAAACAGAAACATTTTCATTTTTTGTTGGAGCGCGATAATGATCTGAAATTTTTACACAGTGTTGCTATACAAATTTTTGAGGTTTTCCTAATTTTTCAGAATTTTTAGAGTTACATAAGTATAGGCTCTCTACATATTGCTACAGACTGTTCTGTTTTAGATAGATTCTATTTTTGCTTGCATAGTTGCTTATTTTGATTAAACTATGGATTGTATCGGGGGTATAAGCCATGGAGAAGTTAGAATACAGTACCTATTATGCATTTATGAAATTTTAATCGATTTACAACAGTACTTAAAGTATGCAATATGTTTCTTATTGTAATGGATCTCACGAGGTTTGGTTGAGTTTTGTGTGGTTGAAGTTTTCAAGTTTTGGGTGTTATCTTGATGGACAAAGGAATAAGGAGTAGCAAGAGCCTAAGCTTGGGGATGCCCAAGGCACCCCAAGGTAATATTTTAAAGGAGAGTCTAAGCTTGGGGATGCCCCGGAAGGCATCCCCTCTTTCGTCTCAAATCCATCGGTATATCACTTGAAGCTATATTTGTATTTGTCACATGATTTGAGTTTTGCTTGGAGCGTCGTTTGTTTTTGTTTGCTTTTACTTTTAGTTAGCCACAATAATTGTTTGATGGACACACCTATTTAAGAGAGACACACCTTCATCATAATTTGTTAGAATACTCTATGTGATTCACTTATATCTTTTGAGCATAGCAGTTGCTCTAGTACTTCACTTATATCTTTTAAAGCACGGTGGTATGTAGATTTAAAAAAATGATTTCACTCTCATTCTTCACTTATATTTGTTTGAGAGTTAATGAATACTAATGGTAATTTGCATGGGTCATATAGACTAGTCCAAAAATATTAGGTATTCAAAGAGTGATAATCAAAACCATCATGTAGCACATATAGAGAAATTTTGGGTTAACGATATTGATGTAGTAATGTTAAATAGGTGTGAGTTCATAATTGTTAAACCGTAGAAGTGTCAATATTAAGATGGGTTGAACTTTTTGTTCATCTAAAAATTAAAGAGGCATGGTGATGATGTGTGAGCATTTCTATTCCTCGTTCAAATCCTAGTGTTGTTTCCAGTCGGAAGCGCGCGATGGTTAACTCCTACCAACCTGTTCCCTCGGGGCATGCGATTAGTACTATGATTTATGATAAAATAATAAAACTTTGCAATAAGTATGTGAGTTCTTTATGACTAATGTGAAACCATGGACATACGCAATCTCACCTTTTCATAATTTGCTAGCCTCTTTGGTACCGTGCATAGCCCGTTCTCACCTCGAGGATCGGTGCAACTTTCGCCGGTGCATCCAAACCCCGTCACATGATACGCTCTGTTTCACATAAGCCTTATTATATCTTCCTCAAAACAACCACCATACCTACCTATCATGCCATATCCATAGCCATTTCGAGATATATTACCATGCAAATTCCATCGTCACTTCACATGACTAGTTCGTTCATCGTCATATTGCTTTGCATGATCATATAGAGTTGACATAGTATCTGTGGCAAAGCCACCTTCATAATGTTTTTGATACATGTCACGCTAGATCATTGCACATCCTGGTACACTGCCAGAGGCATTCATACAGAGTCATATCTTAGTATCAGTTCTCCATGTTGAGTTGTAAGAAAATAAACGTGTGATGATCATCATTGTTAGAGCATTGTCCCAGTGAGGAAAGAATGATGGAGACGATGATTCTCCCATAAGTCGAGATGAGACTCCGGACGAAAATAAAGATGGGGGAGGCCAAATGAGCCCACCATCCATTCAAAAAAAAGAGAAAATGAGAGAAGGGACTTTGCTACTATCCTTTACCACACTTGTGCCTCAAAGTGGCACCATGTTCCTCATGTAGAGAGTCTCATGATATATCACTTTCATATGCTAGTGGGAATTACCTATTCATTATTTCAAACTTGGCTTGTATATTCCTATGACGGGCTTCCTCAAATGCCCGAGGTCTTTGTGAGCAAGCAAGTTGGATGCACGCCCCACTTAGCTTCATTTGATCTTTCATACACTTATAGATCTAGTGCATCATTTGCATGGCAATCCCTACTCCTCGCATTGACATCTATCAATGGGCATCTCCATAGCCCGTTGGTACGCCTAGTTGATGTGAGACTATCTTCTCCACTTCCTACCCCTTCGATATCTACCACCATACTCTATTCCACCTAAATGCTATGTCAAATGGCTCACGCTCATGTATTGCGTGAAGAATAAAAAAGTTGATGCATATTGAAAAAGTATGAACCAATTGCCTGACTTGGACATCGTGGTGCTTAACATTTGTATTAATGTGGTGAAGATGGAGCCATGCCTTGCTAATACAATAAGATGAATGGGGGGTAAACATTTCTTGAGAATTGTATACTTTTAGGAATTAACAATTCTGTTTCTTACACTTTGAATATTGCTATGTTAATATTTGTTGATTCATCTTTTCTCAATGAGCATACCTGAATAAGATTACATAGTGGATAGCATGTCACATCAAAAATTCTGTTTTGATCATTTACCTACTCGAGGACGAGCAGGAATTAAGCTTGGGGATGCTTGATACGTCTCCAACGTATCTATAATTTTTATTGTTCCATGCTGATATATTATCATTCTAGGATACTTTTTGGGTCATTATTTACCAATTTATAATATTTTTCAGCAGTAACCTATTGACCCAATGGCCAGTGCCAGTTGCTGTTTTCTTCGTGTTTTGCCCTTTGCAGGTTTACTGTACCAAACGAAGTCCAATTGCCATGAAACTTTTTGATGATTTTTTCTGGACTATATGAAGACCTAGAAGCTTCGGAAGGAAGCCGGGAGGCACACGAGGGCCCCACCACACATCAGGGCATGCCCTGGGGGGCGCGCCCTGATATGTGGTGGCCCCCTCGGGCACCTCCCGACGTCCCTCTTCGGCCTATAAATTCTCTAATATTCTAAAAACCCTGGAGGCAGTCCCGAAACCCTTTTTCCGCCGCCGCAAGTCTTTGTTCCATCGCAAGGCCATCTGGAGCACCGTTCCAGCACCCTGTCGGAGGGGGGTCGATCACGGAGGTCCTCTTCATCAACCTTGCTGCCCTCATGATGATGTGTGAGTAGTTCACCACAGACCTACAGGTCCATAGCTAGTACCTAGATGGAAATCTCTCTCTCTCTCTCTCTCTCTCTCTCTCTCATGATCTTCAATACAATGGTCATCGCATCTTCGCTTTGATCTATCCGATGTAATCCTATTGTGCGGTGTGTTTGTTGGGATCCGATGAATTGTGGGTTTATGTTCAGATTATTCATGAAAAGTATTTGAGATGCCTCTGAATTATATTATCTCTTATGTGCATGATCATTATAGCTTCGTAATGCTTTGGCCAAGTAGATGGATATTTCATCGGTGGGAGTGGTGCATTGTGGTACGTTCAACCTGGCAAATTTCTATATCCCAGTGACAAAGTAGGGGACAAGATGTGTCTTTGTGTTGTTGCTACTAAGGATAAAACAATGGGGTTCATTCATATTGTTTGAGTTTACTTTGTCTACATCATGTCATTGTTCTCCAAGCATTACTCTGTTTTACTTAATACTCTAGATGCGTGCTTGATAGCGGTCGATGAGTGGAGTAATATTAATAAGTATAGGCAGGAGTCAGACTATTTGCTTATGGACGTGATGCCTATATATACATGATCATTGCCGTGAACATTGCATAGCTATCCGCTTTTCTATCAATTGCCCAACAGTAATTTCTTTACCCACCGTATGCTACCTACATGAGAGATGCCGCTAGGGAACACTATGGCCCCCGGGTCTATTCACTTATATATTCGCAAACGCTATATTTACCTTGCTGCCTTTATTTCCTTTTTATTTATTTTGCAATTTATATTTATCAACAATTATCTACACAACTCATTTGCTTGCAAATGACGAGACCAAGGGGATTGACAACCCTCTTGCCTGCGTTGGGTGCAAGTCGTTTGTTCATTTGTGTGCAGCCGCTGAAGACGGTTGATGATTGATATTTCTATTGGTTCGATAAACCTTGGTTTCATAACTGAGGGAAATACTTATCCACTTTGTGCTGCAATTACCCGTTCCTTTTCACGGAAAACCCAACGCAGATCACAAGTATCACCGGAAAAGGAGGTGGTCCAGGCGTGGTTTGATACGTTGTCGGAGGCGTGCATCCGGGACGAAGGGCCGATGGTATGCGCCACCCCGAGGCGGAGGTGCCGTTCATCGGGCGTCGCGCCATGGAGGCAGGCCTCATTGCGGGCGGCAGTGGCCTCGGCGCGGCTGCACTTGACGATGAGGAAGAGGAGGTCGGTCACGAGGAGGAGCGCGGCGAGGAACCGCCAGCGCAGGTCTTGCCAGAGGAGCACGTTGGCGCCGAGGTTGCCGGGGAGCCGGAGCTCCAGGAGCCCCCAGTTCGCGACATTCCAAGGAGGGCGCGAGTGCTCCGCAGGGCCGTCAGTGGAGAGCTGGTCCGCCACGGCAAGGACTCTCCAGTCATAGAGGACGATGGAGATGAGGAGGAGGGAGGCCCGGCTGCCGACGTCTCCAAGCCGCGAGGGAGGAGTCAGGTGGCGGTGGCGTGCGTGAAAGACGTTTTTGCCGAGGTGGCTGAGTCCGCACAGGTCCCCGCCGCCCGCCAGCAAGGGAGGTGGGATCTGTCCACCTTCAGCTCAGGGGAGGAGGACGAGGAGTAAGTGCCACCCCTCCAGTTTCGCCTTGATTTTCATTTCTCTTGTTCTTTCTTCCATTTTTTTGTGTCCCTGCTGAGTCTCGCTGTTTGTTGGTCTTGCAGGGATGGCGTAGCGTATGGCCAAGAGGACTGGTCCTGTAGCTGACGCCAGGGGTACGGCAAGCGCGCCGCCCAGGGAGCCTGCCTCACCGGAGCGGGGAGTCATTCATCTCGACTCTCTTCCCAGCCCTCGGCAAGAGGTTCTGCCTCAGTACCCACTGGCAAGCGCAGGCGATACTACCGACGCCATCACCTCCATCCCTCTGTCAACGAGGGTGGATCGCCCCGGGGGACGCGGGAGGGCTTGACCCTTGAGGGGAGCCCGCCGGCGAAGAGGCCCACGGCCGAGCCTGCCCGCGTCGTGGACATGCAAATGGGCGCGGCCGCCGGTAGCCAGGTAACACCAGGAGATACGGTTGGAGAGGGCGAGGTGCCCCCTCAACAGGAACCCATGGGCAAGCCCCCTTTGTTACCAGAGCGCCGGTTCTTTTTTTCCTTTTTGTCTTCTCAAATTTCCCTTGAGTTCCATTTTCCTTGTTTGAAGACCTGTCGCCGTTGGAGGCCCCCGACGTCAATGTTAACGTCAAGGGGATTGGCAAGGAAGCAGCCGATGAGGCCGGCCGCATCGCGGCGGAGGAGCACAATGCTCGCCGGGGTCCCAGGGACAACGGCAAACGAGTCCTTGAGGAGCCAGACTCGGAGATGGCGGCCGAAGCCGCCCCTGCCGCAGGAATGTTCGGGGTAGGCATGTCTTTCCCGGTGGGCGCCGCCAGTGGGAGTGTCGCTGGCCCATCATCATCGGCGGAGCCTCCTCCGAGCCGATATTTGCGGGTCAGCGACTCGTAGTTCGTCAATTGCCCCAGCAACACCATCCTCAGGGCCTTCTCCGAGGAGGCGGTCGTGGATGGGGAGGTCACCACCCCCGAAGGAGAGGTGCGGTCGATCCGTTCGGTGGGAGTGATGAGGCCCAGTAGCATGCCATCCTGGCGTCCTTGACGAAAAGCTTCCGGCAGCTGTGAGCGCACTGCGCCAGCCGTTCGGAGAGGCTGGACCGCCGGGAAGTCCTCCTCGCGGCCGCTGAGGAGAGGTTTCGGGCGCTCCACACCGACATACGAACATGGTTCGCCACAACCCGTAAGGAGATTGGCGACCAGCTAGTTGAGCTCAACAAGGCCGAGGCCTATTTCATCAACTGGCGAGCCGAGGCTGAGAAGATATGGCGGGAGGCTGATGAAGACATCGCCAGGCAGGATGCAGAGCAGCAAGCGCCCAAGATCTCCCTCGATTGCCACGAATAAGAGCTCGCGGCCCGCGAGAAAGACCTCGCTGACAATCTTGGGGCAGAGCTAGGCAAGCAGGTCCAGGTCCTCGATCTAGGGCACAAGGCTGCACTCGAGCAACAAGCTACTGAGTACACCGATAAGCTCCAGAAGGCCGTGACCGCTGCTGAGGCCTCCCAGTTCGCCAAGGTCGAGCTGGAGAGAAAGGTGCAACAGCTGGAGCTGGACCTCGCCGCTTCCCGACAGGAGATCTTGAGGCTGAAGGATGACGCCCAGAAGGACACCTAGGCCTTGGCGGAACTGCAGGTCGCACTCGGTGGCAAGGCCAAGGACCTGGAGGTCGCCGTGGCCGCCAACTCCGATCTGCGCCGAAGGGCAAGTGCCCATGAGGACAGCCTCAGGACCGCTCAGGCCAAGGAGCGCAGCCTGCTCGAGGAGCTCGAGAAAGAGAAGACTCTGCTTGCTTCCACCGCACGGTCTTCTAACGAATTCCAGGAGACTGTCCGTCTATGGACGGCGCAGCTTGCCGACCTTGCCGGGAAGCTCTCCGCCCAGCTGGCAAAGATGGGCTTGGAAGAGTGCGCCTTATCTAGCGAGGGCCCAGAAGCGGCGAGCGTGAGGCTGTCTATCTTCTTTGGGAGGCTCATCGGTGCCTCGGCGAAGTATGAGGCGGGGCGGGCAAACGACTTCCTTCAAGGCTGTCGGGAGCTGTGCCGCGGAGTCCTCCACAAGGTCTTGGTGAAGGTCGCCTACCACAACCCCGGCCTCGACCTGACCAAGGCTCTGTCCAAGTTGCTGAAGGGCCTCGACACTAGCGAGCTTGACGCGCTCGTTGCTCCCTTCTCCGACAAGGCCAGCTCTGTGACCCTGAACCGTTGAGCTTCTGCTCCTGTGACATTCGCGCCATGTTTTCTTGGGATTATGAACTTGCTTTTATTTGCAATGTATGTTATTCGCCTGCGTGGGCGCTTCCTTCCTCTTTAACGCGATCTCGTATTTGTATGCCTTTAAACCCTATGCTTTGTAGGAGATGCCTGCCAGTGCGCACATCTGGTCTGTGGTGCTTTTTTGGAACGGGTCCCTTAGCAGCCCTCCGGGGATGCCGCCGCAGGAAAGCCCCTCTTGCCGTCCCTGCCACGGCTACATGGGACGTTGAGCGGACTCGAAACATCCAAGCGTGCAGGCAGTTTCGACAAGGGTCCCTAGCATGCAGGTTTTCTCATACAAACTTCGACCTTGTCTCAGGGAAGGGTTTTTGAAAAATCTTTAAAAAAAATCACAACTTAGCTTTGCAAGGCGCTCGTTCTCGCAGGTGTCCGTACCACCGCTCCTCCCCTGGGAAGACTTGCACGCAGGGGGGGCTGTCTCCTTTTGAGAGAAAAAGGAGAAGAGAGATACGGAGGGTGATAGGAACTCCAGCATTTTTACGACTGCCTCGTGTAAGCGGAAAAACGACCACAACGTTTCATGCAGCGTATATAAGATCAAACGTGCAATTTTGTCGAAAGGTTGCAGAATACTTATCTTCACAGACAGAGCACGCACCCATCGCCCGCCTTTGTACTAAGGATTACACGCCTTGGAAGGAGAACTTGTACAGAAGGGGTCGGCGGGAGGCACGGCAACCGCACCTTGCGCGTGGTGCCTTACGAGGGTGCTCGCTGCTATGCGGGTTTAGCACCTGAGCGCCGTCCCCGGTCACCAGGCGGCTCGTGCCAGACCTAGCGACTCGCACCGCCCGGCGAGGACTTGGCGACTATGTTCTTCTTACTTCCGGTGGCTGAAGTCTCTGGTGAGTCATCGACGGGCGCCCCGCACTCTGCGGCGCGCTTTCCGGATTCCTCACGAGTCTTGTCGGAGATCTTGTCCTTGTTCTTCTCCCTAGGAGCTTTGCCGGCAGGAGCGAGTGTCTCACGAGCAAACGCCGCCACTGCCTCCCAGTAGAGCTTGTCAATGCAGAGGACCACATCTTTCTTGTCGACATGGATGGTGATGATGCTCATCGGCCATGGCATCTTGAGCGTGTTGTAGAAGTGGTGAGATGCCGCCATGAAGTTCGCCAGTGCCGGGCGGCCCAGGATCCCATTATATGACAACGACATCTTGGCGACGTCGAAGACGACCCTCCGTCCACGCCTACAATGCCGAATGACCAGGACGGTTATCTTTCCCTTTGGCTAAGATCTTCCTCCGTCCACTCCTTGGAAGGAGCCCGTCGGTTTGAGGTCCGAATCAGGGATCTGCAGCCGCTTGATCACATCGGGCAAAATTAGGTTCAGGCCGGCCCACTATCGACCAACATCTTCGTGCCTATGAGGTTGCGGATCGTTGGTGAGACCAACAATGGCACGCACCCGACCGCGGTGACGCGATCAGGGTGGTCCTTACCGTCGAAGATGATGGGAGTGTTGGACCATTTGAGGGGCTTCCTCGCCTCTCTCGCTGGCTCCACCCCGTTGACTTCGCGTACCCACTGCTAGAGCTGCCTATGGGAGGAGTGCAAAAATGCGCCTCCGTCAACACACATGGCATGCATTTCCTTCTGGAACTCTTGCTTGTCAGATCCCTCTTCGTTTTCATCATTGTCATCATCATCGTCGGACTTGTCGCCTCGGCCTCTAGCAGGTTTTTCTTTCTGCTGTTTGGCCTTGCCGCAGCGGTCGCCTCGACCATTGCGGTTCTTCTTGTCAGGTCCACCGGCACCATCTCACCCTTTTCCTTGTCGCGCCTTTCGTACTCTTGCTTCTGCTTCTAAGCAAGCGATTCTACTTGGCGGCATTCGTTGATGTCGTGGCCTTTGGTGAGGTGGATCTTGCAGTAGGGCTTGCCGGTCTTCTTGCCTGCCGCGGCCTCCCCGTCTCCGGAGCACGCGGCAACGTCCTTGCCGGGCTCCTCTGACTTGGCCTTCTTGCCGCCGTTAGCTTGCCGGAGCTCTCGACAGCCATTACTGCCTTGCCCTTGCGTTTCTTGTTGCGCTTGCGCCCCTTCCTCGAGGAGGCAGGTGCGTTCTCGTCGTTGTCGGAGTCGACCTCCGCGCCAGCATCTTCCCCCAGGAGCCTCCTTCCTTCCTCAGCCCGCGCACACCTGTCGGCCAGAGCGTAGAGATCGGCAACGTCCCGCACCTTGTTGATGCTCATCTCCTCGTGAATGCGGCAATTGCGCACGTTCGTGTGGAACATAGCGATCACCGTGGTGGGGTGGATGTCCGGGATGTTGTGCTACACGCGGCTGAATCTCTGGATGTACTTGCAAAGGGTTTCGCCGTCCCGCTGGGGGAGCACGTGCAGATCGCTGGGTTGCTCCGGGAGCTTGTGGCCCCCTTGGTAAGCCCCGATGAACTAATTGCACAGGTCCGCCCAGGAGGAGATGGACCCCTCCGGCAAGTTCATTAGCCAGCTCCTCATGTTGGGCTTGAGCACTAGCCGGAAGTAGTTGGCTAGAACCTTCTCGTCTCGTCACCCAACAGCCTGCACCGCGATGGTGTAGATGCCTAGGAACTTCGACGGGCTAACCGCGTCGTCGTATTTGTCTGACAACTCCGGTTTGAAGGCCCTACTGGAGGGCCAGCGGACTTGCCGTCGTTCGCGGGTGAACGCCGGACATCCGACCTCGTAAGGTAAGCTGCCCGGTGCCCACGGTGTGGGCTCGTCGACGGCTGGATCTGCGCGACCATCGGATTGACAGCGCGCTTCCCGCTGTCTTTCGATGGCGGTGCGCGCGTCCTCCTTGCGCCTGTCCATCAGGACTTGGCGTTGGTCTTGCTTCAGCCGCGGGTCCGTCGACACTTGACACACTTCGTCTTGCACGTCGGTGCAGCGGGAGGTCCGCTGCTCCATGGGGGCGACTGCACCATGTGTTCCCCGCCGGCGTCTGCTACTTCTCGAGCATGCGTTGGTTTTCCCTTGAAGAGGAAAGGGTGATGCAGCAAAGTAGATAAGTATTTCCCTCAGTTGTTGAGAACCAAGGTATCAATCCAGTAGGAGATACAAGCAAGTCCCCAATAGGTGTACCTACACAAATAATCAAACACTTGCACCCAATGCAATAAAGGGGTTGTCAATCCCTTCACGGTTACTTGCAAGGATGAGATCTGATAGAGATAGATATGATAGATTGCTTGAACGGAAAGTAAAACAAAAGTAAAAATAATGCAGCAAGGTATTTTTGGTTTTAGATCTGAAAGTATAAGATGGAAAATAGACCCGGGGGCCATAGGTTTCACTAGAGGCTTCTCTCATGAAGGAAAATAATACGGTGGGTCAACAAATTACTGTCGAGCAATTGATAGAAAAGCGAATAATTATGAAGATATCCAAGGCAATGATTATGCATATAGGCATCATGTCTGTGTCAAGTAGACCGAAACGATTCTGCATCTACTACTATTACTCCACACATCGACCGACTCCTACCTGCATCTAGAGTATTAAGTTCATGAAGAACAGAGTAACGCATTAGGTAAGATGACATGATGTAGAGGGATAAACTCAAGCAATATGATGAAAACCCCATCTTTTTATCCTCGATGGCAACAATACAATACGTGCCTCGCTACCCCTACTTTGTCACTGGGTGAGGACACCGCAAGATTGAACCCAAAACTAAGCACTTCTCCCATTGCAAGAATTACCAATCTAGTTGGCCAAACCAAACCAATAACTCGAAGAGACTTGCAAAGATATGAAATCATGCATATAAGAATTCAGAGAAGATTCAAACAATATTCAAAGATAATCTGACCATAAACCCACAATTCATCGGATCTCGACAAACACACCGCAAAAGAGTATTACATCGGATAGATCTCCATGAAGATCATGAAGAACATGGTATTGAAGAACAAAGAGAGAGAAGAAGCCATCTAGCTACTAGCTATGGACCCGAAGGTCTGTGGTGAACTACTCACGCGTCATCGGAGGGGCAATGGAGTTGATGTAGATGCCCTCCGTGATTGATTCCCCCTCCGGCAGATTACCGGAAAAGTCTCCAAGATTGGATCTCACGGGAACAGAGGCTTCCGGCGGCGGAAAAGTATTTTCGTGGCTCTTTTTGGTATCCAGGGAATATTTGGGAATTTATAGGCCGAAGAATAGGGTTAGGAGGGCTGCCGTGGGGCCACAAGCCAGGGGGCGCCCCCCCCCCTAGGGCGTGCCCCTGTGGCTTGTCACCACACGGCGGCTCTCCTGCCTTCATCTCCAAGTCTTCTGGGTTGCTTCTGGTCCAAGAAAAATTATTCCGAAGATTTTATTCCGTTTGGACTCCGTTTAATATTCCTTATCTTCAATACTCAAAAACAAGGAAAAAACAGAAACTGGCACTAGGCTCTAGATTAATAGGTTAGTCCCAAAAATAATATAAAATAGCATATTAATGCATATAAAACATCCAAAACAGATAATATAATAGCATGGAACAATCAAAAATTATAGATACGTTGGAGACGTATCAAGCATCCCCAAGCTTAATTCTTGCTCGTCCTCGAGTAGGTAAATGATAAAAACAGAATTTTTGATGTGGAATGCTACCTAACATATTTATCCATGTAATATTCTTTATTGTGGCATGAATATTCAGATCCATAAGATTCAAAACAAAAGTCTAATATTGACATAAAAATAGTAATACTTCGAGCACACCAACAAGGCAATCGTGTCCTTTCAAAATAACATGGCCTTAGAAAGTTATCCCTACAAAATCATATGGTCTGGCTATGCTCCATCTTCCCCACACAAAGTATCTAAATCATGCACAACCCCGATGACAAGTCAAGCAATTGTTTCACACTTTTAATGTTCTCAAACCTTTTCAACTCTCACGCAATACATGAGCGTGAGCCATGGATATAGCACTATAGGTGGAATAGAATATGGTGGAGGTTGCAAGGGAAAAGGAGAAGATAATCTCACATCAACTAGGCGTATCAACGGGCTATGGAGATGCCCATCAATAGATATCAATGTGAGTGAGTAGGTATTTCCATGCAACAAATGCACTAGAGCTATAAGTGTATGAAAGCTCAAGAAGAAAACTAAGTGGTTATGCATATGAAAAATTCCACTAGCTATATGAAAGTGACAAAATAGGAGACTCTCTATCATGAAGATCATGGTGCTACTTTGAAGCACAAGTGTGGAAAAAGATAGTAGCATTGTCCCTTCTCTCTTTCTCTCATTTTTTTTATTTTGGTGGGCATCTTTGGCCTCTTTTTTTTTATTTGGGCTTCGCTGGCCTCTTTTATTATTTGTAAAGTCCGGAGACTCATCCCAACTTGTGAGGGATTCATAGCTTCCATCATCCTTTTCTCTCACGGGAACAATGCTCTAATAATGAAAATCATCACACTTTTATTTACTTACAACTCAAAAGGAAAATTACAACTCGATACCTAGAACAAAATATGACTCTATATGCAATATGAAAGTGATGGTGCATGTCATGAAAAACGGAACGGTGGAAGTTGCATGGCAATATATCTCGGAATGGCTATGGAAATGCCATAATAGGTAGGTATGGTGGCTGTTTTGAGGAAACTATATGGTGGCTGTTTTGAGGAAGGTGGGTTTGATGCACCGGCGAAAGTTGCGCGGTACTAGAGAGGCTAGCAAAGGTGGAAGGGTGAGAGTGCGTATAATCCATGGACACAACATTAGTCATAAAGAACTCACATACTTATTGCGAAAGTCTATTAGTTATCAAACAAAGCATTAGACGCATGCTCCTAGGGGAGAGGTTGGTAGGAGTTAACCATCGCGCGCTCCCGACCCTCACACAAAGGTTGACAATCATTAAACAAATCATGCTCCGACTTCGTTACATGACGGTTCACCATACGTGCATGCTACGGGAATCACAAACTTCAACACAAGTATTTCTTCCAATTCACAATTACTCACTAGCATGACTCTAATACTACCATCTTCATATCTCAAAACTATATGCAAGGAATCAAACTTCTCATAGTATTCAATGCACTTAATATGAAAGTTTTTATTATATCCCTCTTGGATGCCCATTATATTAGGACTAAATTCATAACCTAAACAAATTACCATGCTGTTTTAAGAATCTCTCAAAATAATATAAGTGAGGTACGAGAGTTCAATAATTCCTATAAAATGAAACACCACCGTGTTCTAAAAAGATATAAGTGAAGTACTAGAGCAACATTGCCTAGCTCAAAAGATATAAGTGAAGCACATAGAGTATTCTAATAAATTCACGATTCAGCGTGTCTCTCTCAAAAAGATGTGTGCAGCAAGGATGATTGTGGCAAACTAAAAAGCAAAGACTCATATCATACAAGATGCTCCAAGCAAAACACATATCATGTGGTGAATAAAAATATAGTCTCAAGTAATTTACCGATGGATTATAGACGAAAGAGGGGATGCCTTCCGGGGCGTCCCCAAGCTTAGGCTTTTTGGTATCCTTGAATATGGCTTGGGGTGCCTTGGGCATCCCCAATCTTAGGCTCTTGCCACTCCTTATCCCATAGTCCATCAAATCTTTACCCAAAACTTGAAAACTTCACAACACAAAACTCAACAGAAAACTCATGAGATCCGTTAGTATAAGAAAAATAAATCACCACTTTAGGTACTGTTGTGAACTCATTCTTTATTTATATTGGTGTAATATCTACTGTATTCTAACTTCTCCATGGTTCATACCCTCCGATACAACCCATAGATACATCAAAATAAGCAAACAACACAAAGAAAACAGAATCTGTCTAAAACAGAACAGTCTCTAGCAATCTATAGACTTAGAATACTTCTGTAACTCCAAAAATTCTGAAAAATTAGGAAAATCAGGGAAATTTGTATATCAATATTGTGTAAAAATTTCAGATCAAAATCACGTTCCAGTGAATTTAGAAAATTCCTGGACTGAGAGCAAAAGTTTCTGTTTTTCAGCAAAATCAAATTGCAAACACCGTAGACCATCCCAGAGGTCTTACTTGGCTCAAACACTAATTTAAACAAGAAAACACAATTACTACAGAGGTAATAATGTGTGAAACACTCAAAAACAGAAGCAAAAACAAAAGCATAAAAATAAAATTGGGTTGCCTCCCAACAAGCGCTATTGTTTAACGCCCCTAGCTAGGCATAACGCAATAGATCTAGGTCTTTTCATAATAGTAAGGGAGATCATCCATGCTCATCTCATACTCCCTTCTTTCAGCAGCAAGCTTTCTTTGTGGCAAGTAAAAATAATCAAAAGGGCTAAATTTAATAGGATAAGGATCCTTGAGATCAAGTGCGGGAGGGATAGGTTCCTTCTTCGGCCCCCTAAAGTGTATAATCAATTCATCATTATAAGCTTTCCTTTGGTGGAAAGTCATAAGTCTATATCTTAATATGAACTCTAATCCGTTGTTTTGTATAGCAAAATTATCATTGAGTTCAGAAATCTTATCAATCAAAACCTCAACAGGGACCCTTTTTCTCAAATTTTCATTATAGGCAACATAATCCGGAGATTGCAATCTCATTATTTCCTCTTGATTAAAAAGGATCTCCTCTATAAGGGTACATCCACCATTAATTTTATAATGAGCAAAAATTTCACTAGCCTCTTTCATAATGAATCTAAACTCATGGGCTAGAAATATAGTGGTGGCACGCTTAACGGAAGCAAGCTGAATATTAGAGAACTCAAGAAAAATCCTTTGTATGCAAGGATGCATATGAACAAATTGCCTCTCAAGTTCAATTATTAGAAGTGTTATGGCATCCGCAAGACTATTAGTTTTATTGAGGATAGACCCTCCTAAGGTAGGTAGCGTACCAGCACAACTAAAGAAATCTTGAATAACACCTTTTCCAATAATATTACCACTACCTATGCGAAAAAATTTGTATGCTTGATAGTAGGTTCTTTATGAGAATCGTTATTCCCCTCAAGATCATTACTATCCTTTTCAATGAAAACCTCCCCAGATTCAGACATAGTGGCAACGAATAGATCTAGTGCACAAGCAAACGAAAAGCAAACGAAAAGGCGAACGGAAGAAGGGCGAATAAAATGGCAAATCTTTTTGGTATTTTCTGAAAATCGTTTTAGAAGTGGGGGAGAGGAAAACGAGAGGCAAATGGCAACTAAAGTAAATGCAAGAGATGAGTTTGTGATGGGTACTTGGTAGGCTTGATGTAGATCTCCCCGACAACGGTGCCAGAAATCCTTCTTGCTACTTCTCGAGCATGTGTTGGTTTTCCCTTGAAGAGGAAAGGGTGATGCAGCAAAGTAGATAAGTATTTCCCTCAGTTGTTGAGAACCAAGGTATCAATCCAGTAGGCGATACAAGCAAGTCCCCAATAGGTGTACCTACACAAATAATCAAACACTTGCACCCAACGCAATAAAGGGGTTGTCAATCCCTTCACAGTTACTTGCAAGGATGAGATCTGATAGAGATAGATATGATAGATTGCTTGAACGGAAAGTAAAACAAAAGTAAAAATAATGCAGCAAGGTATTTTTGGTATTTTTGGTTTTAGATCTGAAAGTATAAGATGGAAAATAGACCCGGGGGCCATAGGTTTCACTAGAGGCTTCTCTCATGAAGGAAAATAATACGGTGGGTGAACAAATTACTATCGAGCAATTGATAGAAAAAAGAATAATTATGAAGATATCCAAGGCAATGATTATGCATATAGGCATCATGTCTGTGTCAAGTAGACCGAAACGATTCTGCATCTACTACTATTACTCCACACATCGACCGACTCCTACCTGCATCTAGAGTATTAAGTTCATGAAGAACAGAGTAACGCATTAGGTAAGATGACATGATGTAGAGGAATAAACTCAAGCAATATGATGAAAACCCCATCTTTTTATCCTCGATGGCAACAATACAATACGTGCCTCGCTTCCCCTACTTTGTCACTGGGTGAGGACACCGCAAGATTGAACCCAAAACTAAGCACTTCTCGCATTGCAAGAATTACCAATCTAGTTGGCCAAACCAAACCAATAACTCGAAGAGACTTGCAAAGATATGAAATCATGCATATAAGAATTCAGAGAAGATTCAAATAATATTCATAGATAATCTGAACATAAACCCACAATTCATCGGATCTCGACAAACACACCGCAAAAGAGTATTACATCGGATAGATCTCCATGAAGATCATGAAGAACATGGTATTGAAGAACAAAGAGAGAGAAGAAGCCATCTAGCTACTAGCTATGAACCCGAAGGTCTGTGGTGAACTACTCATGCATCATCGGAGGGGCAATGGAGTTGATGTAGATGCCCTCCGTGATTGATTCCCCCTCCGGCAGATTATCGGAAAAGGCTCCAAGATTGGATCTCACGGGAACAGAGGCTTCCGGCAGCGGAAAAGTATTTTCGTGGCTCTTTTTGGTATCCAGGGAATATTTGGGAATTTATAGGCTGAAGAATAGGGTTAGGAGGGCTGCCGTGGGGCCACAAGCCAGGGGGGCGCCCCCCCCCCCCCTAGGGCGCGCCCCTGTGGCTTGTCGCCACACGGCGGCTCTCCTACCTTCATCTCCAAGTCTTCTGGGTTGCTTCTGGTCCAAGAAAAATTATTCCGAAGATTTTATTCCGTTTGGACTCCGTTTAATAATCCTTATCTGCAATACTCAAAAACAAGGAAAAAACAGAAACTGGCACTAGGCTCTAGATTAATAGGTTAGTCCCAAAAATAATATAAAATAGCATATTAATGCATTTAAAACATCCAAAACAGATAATATAATAGCATGGAACAATCAAAAATTATAGATACGTTGGAGACGTATCAGCGTCGCGTCCGGCGGTGGGTTCCGTGGGAGCCGCGCGCGAGGAACCCTCCGCATCCGGTTTGTCATTGTTGGCGAAGCTCGGCAGGCTCTGTATGATTGCCCTCCATTCCTCCATCCCTCCGGCGCGGGCGGGAAGTTCAGCAAGAGTTGGGCCTGCGCCAAAGCTTCTCCCGCGGTTTTGGGGACTAGACGGGGCAATGCCAGAAGGAACGCTTTCCCGTGCCGTCGCCCACCGTTTGCCCTCACCGAGAGGGGTCGTGGAGCTCGGCCCTGCGCCCCTGGGGAGCGGCGCACGAGGGGCCCTCCGCGCGAGGCTCCGGTTTGCCATCTCATGGGCGTGGGTCGTGGTCATCTTGCGAGGGGCGTGGCGGAGGTCCGGTCGCAGCCCTCGCAGCCGCTGCCGCCGCGGCTGCTACCCCGGCCGCCGCAGCGGCGTCGCCTTTGGTCGCCACCGGCACGTTTCACGCTACCACGATGACGGGGTCCAGGTCGTGGTTCGCGGAACTCCGCGCAGTGTTGTGGTTACGCTCACCGACGGGGTGAGCGCGGTGGTTGCCGCCATCAGTGGCTTGGGATGGCAACTTGGATGTGGTCGCGGCGGGTGTCGCCGTGCTCTTGGCCTTCTTGGGCGCCATGGGCATCGGCGAAGACACGCAGAAACGCCGGTGAAGATTCGCGCACAGGAGGCGCCCCCTACCTGGCGCGCCAAAGATGTCGGGGGTCTGATTCACGACGATCTATGGGACCAGCGGGGTCACTTTACGGTTCGGCTGGGGCGTCGAGTGCACGAAGAGCATCAATCGACCATTACTACGCGCATGGTTTATACAAGTTCGGGCCGCTCGGGAGCGTAAAACCCTACGTCCTGTCTGTGTGTTTGTATATCTGGGTCCAAATACAGGGGAGCGGCCACTCGGCAAGGATGCTCAAGAGGTGCTGCTACGCGTGCAAATGGACAGGGTGTTGACCTTTGTCAAGGTAGCCAAGGGCCTCCTTTTATAGTTCAAGAGGTTTCCACAAAGGCTACAATGGTCATTTACTAGGTGTACAGTGCGCTCTTACAGCTACAGGGGACGTCGTCAGAGTGGTAGTGGGAAATACCTAACTCTGACGGACTAGGACAGGCGCATTGAATGCTCCGTGAGGTGGCGCGCTGGCGACGTCTCCCAGCAAGGATTGCCTCTCCTTCTGTGTCGTCCGCCCAGCTACCTCTTATTCTTCTGCCACGTCGCGGGACGGGTGTCGTTAAAGCTGCAATCGGCCTGCCGCTCTTGCCACGTGCTCCGGCCAGCTTCGCCTGCCCGCTTGACACCTCGGCTGACGTAGACAATCAGCCCCTTGGTGAGGTGGAGCGGTCGCATGGCGGGATGGTGTCTTGCCGGGGACGTTCGCGGGCGGGCTATTCTGCCCCACGAGGGGCCTGGTCGCCTTGCTTCGGTCTTGGCTTCGGCTTGCTTCGGGGGCTGGTGCGAGCCCGGCAGGAAGTTTTCGGTCCGAGGCGGTTGCCCGTGCATAAGTCTGGGTACTAGGGACTCCCAGTTCTTAGTACACCAATAATCACGGCTTAAGTCCATGAAGGACTAGCCTCACTCGGGGTAGACCTTCACAAAGTAGGCGATCTCCTTGCCCTTACAAACTTATTGGTTCAACTCCACACCAAGACAGAGGCTCCCAAGCAACACATAACCAATCTAGGAGACACCACTCTCCAAAAGATAATAGATGTGGTATGAATGATGAACTCCTTGCTCTTGTGCTTCAAAATATAGTCTCCTCAACACACAATCGCTCTCTCATAGATTTGGCTTGGTAGAAGAGGTTGATTGGGTGGAAAGCAACTTGGGGAGCCTATAAATAAAGATTCATATGGTTGGAGTGGAATATCTTGATCTCAACACATGAGTAGGTGATTCTCTCAGAAAATGGATGGGGCAAGTGTTGATTTGTTCTGAGTGCTCTCTCTACGAATGAGAGGGAGGTGGAGGGATATATATAGGCTTCTCCAAAAATCCAACTGTTACATCATTATTGCCCAACTCGGTGAAACCGAAGCAAAAACTCGACTGCACCAACTAGTGCAAAATGTGGCAACTTTTGGCGTTTCGGTGAGACCAATATATAATTCTTGGTGAGTCCGATTTTGGCTGGCCTAGGCAGTTTCCAGTTTCGGTAGCACCAATTCCTAAAACTCAGAAATTCCGATTCTTGGAGACTGGTTACCCGAAAGTTGGTCACTGATTTCGGTTGCACCAAAATCAAACTTGGTGTCACCGAGAAGCTAGGGTTTGGCTCTGGATCTGTCTAGGGTGAAACTCGGTTGGTCCAATTTGGAAAAGTTGGTGGCACCGAATTTGAGGGTTAGTGTTTAGACATAATATTTGTGTGGGAGAATTCATGAGGGTTTTTGGTGGCTAACTCTAAGCACTTCAGCAACCAGATCATCATAGATACCTCATCCCCTTTTAATAGTATTAGCTTCTATGGACTCAAATGTGATTTCTCACAAAATGCAAGTTGTAGAGTCTTGAAACTTGATGCCTTGCCAATCCTATTCCTTCCCTTCTTCTTCTTTCCTTGGGGATTCTCCTCTCATTCCAACAAATTCTCTCTGTGGAGTTTATCTGAAATAAACTAGGTAAAACTATTAGTCAAAGAGACAATGTATGTTGTCCTGAATTATCAAAATCTCCAAGGGAGCATATGTGCTTTGAATCTCCCCCTTTTTGGTAATTGATGACAACATACAATCAAAGCTTCATATTTAGATACGCAAAGATATATGAAAGCTTTGAGAAACACATGACCAAGACAAGCTCCCCCTAAATTTGTGCAATCCCTTTTAGAGGACAGTTGGTTTGGAATGCATGAACACACACATAGTAGAAAGGACATGACAATTCATGTGTACCTTGGCTATATGCATCAAACATGTGTGAATAAGGTGTCTCCATATTCAAGACTCACTCTTGCAAATAATATGTGCAAGAAACAAGAGATCATCTAGACCAAGGATATGATGCATATACTTACCTTGTAGTTCTTGAGCATTTAAAAGTAGGAACATACTTGAGAAAACAATGTTAGATAACACAAGAGTATTCTTCTCATCCAAATGCAAATAAATTCAAATGTACCAAGATATGGAAGACATATAGGAAATAGTATTTCTTAAGATTGATATGTCTCCAAGAACATTTAGAACTTTCTCCCCTAGGTATGAATTTGTAAGTCTTCCTCTTCCCCTGAATCTTAGCATGTAGATATTGGGAGTAGGTAGGGTGAGACAAGTCTAACACTTATAGGCAATCAAATCTAAATCACATTTTCTCTCTCCTTTAATGGTAGTCTTGATGTGGTCTTCTCTCTCCCCCTTAATGTAGTGTTTCTCCCATTTAGGTGATCTTGATATTTCTCCCCCTTGATAGATATTTCCTCTTTGGACAAGCATAAGCTTTGATACTTTGATATTTCTCCCCCTTTGACAGTAATTTCCAAAAAGGTTCAGAGGGTAAGGGATCCTTGAGAGTAAGGGTCATTGAGAACATTGACTAAGGATGTCATGAAGATGGCAAAGAACACAAGTAATGGCAAAAGTTGGTGGCTCCGAGGCAAAGTGGGTCAGTGGAACCGATAAGAAGTTTTCAAAGCTCTGTGTAAAATCTGTACGGCCAAAGAGGTACGTATCGGTGGTACAGAATAAGGTCTTGGCAGTATATCTGCTTTATCGGTGAAACCAATTTTCCCATTCCGGAGGATCCGAATTGCAAACAGAAACTTGGCAAAGGCATTCTTGACCATTTTGTTGACAAAAATGACTTTTAGAAAGTCTCAATAGATTCTAAAATATTTGCAATGACATTTTTAAAAAGATTTGCAATAAATTTTCAAGAAGATTTGCAATGAATTTTCAACTAGATGAAGATTGAATGGTTGCAAGAAAGCATGCAACTAGAGGAGGATCCAAACAAGAAACTTCATCTAGATGATGGTCGGCGACTGGGTCACCTATATTAGAGTATATTGACTTAGGAGCCAAGTAAGAATACTTGATCCTAGGTCATACTCATCATTAAGCTCAAAATGGGGTTACCATTTTTCGTTTAAGCATTTTGATGTTTTCATATCACTTAGAATTGCTTTGACTCATGACTTGGAGTAAATCTTCTTCAAGGATATGAGTACATGCCTGTGAGTGATGTAGATGACATGGTGTGGAGGTGGACTTGTTGTGGATGCCCAAGAGTTGGAGTTTGGGGCAAATCTTATTTTCTTTCTAGATAGGTCCTCCTAAAAGGGTTAGTCATGCAAGGAAGAACAAGATATATCCAAATGAGAAGAGTAAGGTTTTCATCATATGCATGACAAGGATATAGTTTGTGTTGTCTTCTTCCTCCATCACAAAGTTGGATTGTTGATACTTGGCCAAGACAAGATTGCTTTTGATAGTACGTGTTGGCAATCTTGTGGAATGTAGTTCATCCAAGTACCTACAAAAGGTTAGATGCAATTCATGGGAGCATAGATTTCCAAGGAATAAGATAGTGTCATATCAAGAGTAACAAGGAATAGTCAAGTAAGCTCATGCCCTTGCATGCATCCGAGTGAGTCTAGCTCATGTTTGAAGCATCAATGATGTTCAACTCACTCCTCAAGTGACAAAACATTTTCTCATCAAGTGGCTTAGTAAAGATATAGGCCAATTGCTTGTTGGTGCGAACATGTTTGAGATTAATGTCCCCTTTGGCAACATGATCACGAATGAAATGATGACGAACTTGAATATGTTTAGTTCGAGAATGTTGCACGGGATTATGAGCAATCTTAATAGCACTCACATTGTCACACAACAAGAGAACATGTCTCACATGTATACCATAATCCTTAAGAGTTTGAGTCATCCATAGCAATTTCGCACAACATGATCCAGCTGCAATGTATTCCGCTTCGGCGGTAGATAGAGATACCAAGTTTTGTTTCTTGGATGACCAAGACACAAGAGATCTCCCAAGAAATTTACAAGTACCCGAGGTGGATTTTCTATCAATCTTATCTCCGGCATAGTCCGAGTCGGAATAGCCAACAAGGTGAAAGAAGATCCCTTGGGATACCAAATGCCAAAGTTGGTGTATGTATCAAGTATCTCACAATTCTTTTCACGCCTTAAGATGACACTCTTTAGGTGCAGCTTGATATCGAGCACACATGCACACACGAAGCATGATATCGGGACGGGAGGCACATAGATATAGCAATGAACCGATCATTGATCGATAAACCTTTTATTTACCAGTTTGTCCTCTTTGGTGAGGTCAACATGTCCACTAGTAGGCATAGGAGTTTTCATACCTTTACACTCTTGCATGTTGAACTTCTTGATCAAGTCCTTGGTATACTTGGTTTGAGAGATAAATGTTCCTTCTCTTGTTTTCTTGATTTGCAAACCAAGGAAAAATTTAACCTCACACATCATAGACATCTCATATTTCTTGGACATCAGCCTTCCAAATTTCTCATTAAAATGTGGGTTAGTAGATCCAAAGATAATATCATCCACATAAGTTTGGCACACAAATAATTCACCGTTAACTCTTTTTGTGATCAAGGTTGCATCAATTTAACAATTTCAAAACCATTTTCAATAAGAAACTTCGTTAAGCATTTGTACCAAGCTCATGGGCTTGTTTAAGACCATAAAGAGCTTTACGAAGTTTATAAACATGATTAGGTTTCTTAGGGTTCACAAATCCAGGAGGTTGTTTAACATAAACTTCCTCCTCAATTTCACCATTTAGAAAACCGCTTTTGATATCCATTTGGTAAAGAGTAATGTCATGGTGATTGGCATAAGCAAGAAGTATACGAATGGCTTCAAGTCTAGCAACGGGGGCATAGGTCTCACCGTAGTCCATACCTTTGACTTGAGTATAACCTTGAGCTACAAGACGTGCCTTGTTGCGTACCACTTGACCATCTTCATCTTGCTTGTTCCAAAACACCCATTTTGTTCCAATGATGTTTTGCTCATCCTTGGGCTTCTCAACTAGTGTCCACACTTCATTCCTCTCAAAGTTGTGTAGCTCTTCGTGCAAGACATTCACCCAATCCGGGTCTTCAAGTGCTTCTTCTACTGTCATAGGATCAATACTAGAGATAAATGAGTCATGCTCGCAAAAGTTAGCTAAACGGGTTTTAGAGCGAGTGATTCTCCCAGTTTGTATGGCGTCTAATATTTTCTCTAAGGGATGATTCTTCTTCACTCTTTCTCAAACTCATGGTATCTTTTGCTTGTTGGATGGTGGAGCTTCCTCATCATCATCTTCCTCTTTGTTGTTGTTGAAGGTGTCGGTTCCTTGAGGGGGTGGTGAAGGAGGTTGTGGTGGATCATCACGATGTACTTCTTCCTCCTCTTCATCTTGTCGTGTATCACTTGTGGATGCCTCCCTGTCATTTTGTGGTTCACCTTGACGCGAGGTAGAAGCTTCCACTTGTGTTGATGAAGTGCTTTCCTTCACCTCCATGGGACGTATCTTGCTAATGGACAAATCTTGAATGGCTTCCGAAGGTTCCTTATCTCCTACATCATTTGGCAATTGTTCGACTTGCGAACCATTAGTATCATCAAACTCACATCTACCGTCTCTTCAACCTTTCGAGTGAAGTTGTTGTAGACACAGTTAGTGTGAGAGTTTGATCCGTAACCGAGTAGGAACTATTCATGAGATTTAGGAGCAAATTTAGAATGATGATGCTTATCGAGAATGTAGCAATTTGAGCCGAATAGCCGAAAGAATCCAACTTGGTGTTTGTTACCCCTGAGAAACTTGTATGTCGTTTTACCGAGAAGCTTGTGTAGGTAGAGTCGGTTCGTAGCATGACAAGATGTTTCCACGGCTTCCTCCCAAAAGTTTCTTGGCGTCTTGTATTTGTCGATCATCATTCTAGCAATCTCTATGAGAGTCCGGCTCTTCCTCTCAACAACTCCATTTTGTTGAGGTGTATAAATAGCCGAGAACTCATGTGAGATGCCTTCTTTGTCAAGAAAGGTATCCACATTAGTGTTCTTGAACTCCGATCCATTGTTGCTTTGAAATTTCTTGATCTTCACTTCAAATTTATTTTGGGCCTTGCGAGCGAAGTTCTTGAAGATCATTTGCACCTGCGACTTGTCATCAAGAAAGAATACCCACGTAAATCTGGAAAAATCATCAACTATAACTAGACCAAAGGAATTTCCACCAAGTCTCTTGTAAGCATTGGGACCAAAAAGATCCATATGAAACAACTCGACTGGTCTCCTAGTAGTCATGATGTTCTTTACGGGATGACTTCCACCCACCTGTTTTCCTGCTTGACAAGCACTACAAAGTCTATCTTTGTCAAATATAACATCTTTAACACCAAGTATATGATCACCTTTCATGAGCTTGTATAGATTACACATACCAACATGTCCTAGCCTTCTATGCCATAGCCAACCTTTAGAAGATTTTGCAATAAGACAAGTACGAGGTTTGGATCTCTTAGTGAAATCAACAATGTGTAGATCACCTCTACGGAAACCGGTAAAGACCATGCTATGATTATCTTGAAGAAACACTTGGCAATCAACTTTAGTAAATAGCACATTGAAACTGAAATCGGCTAGTCTACATACGGAAAGAAGATTGTAGCCAAGAGATTCAACAAGCATGACATTTTGAATGGAACTATCATGAGATATGGCCACCTTACCAAGACCGAGTACCTTACCCTTGGAATTATCTCCAAAAGTCACATACCTCAGTGATACGTCTCTATCGTATCTATAATTTTTGATTGTTTCATGCCAATATTATACAACTTTCACATATTTTTGGCAACATTTTATATGATTTAATGGACTAACATATTGATCCAGTGCCCAGTGCCAGTTCCTGTTTGTTGCATTTTTTTTGTTTCGCAGAATGTCCATATCAAACGAAGTCCAAACGCGATGAAAATTTATGGAGATTTTTTTTGGAATATTTGTGAATTTTGAGAAGTGGAATCAACGCAAACGGATGCCAACAGCCCCCACGAGACACCAGGGCGCGCCCAGAAGGCCCAGGCGCGACGTGGTGGGTTGTGCCCACCTCGTACATTGGTTGGAGCTCTCCTTCGGGTGCAAGGAAGCTATTTTTTGGATAAAAATCCCCTCAAAATTTCAGCCCGATCAGAGTTACGGATCTTCGTGAATATAAGAAACGGTTTTCGGCCAGAAAACAGGAACGTGAAACAGAAGAGAACAGAGAGGGAGATCCAATCTAGGAGGGGCTCCTGCCCCTCCACCGCCATGGAGGCCATGGACCAGAGGGGGAACTCTCCTCCCATCTAGGGGGGAGTCCAAGGAAAAAGAAGAAGGAGGGGGGCTCTCTCCCCCTCTTTCCCGGTGGCGCCGGAACGCCGCTGGGGCAATCATCGTGACGACGATCTACACCAACAACTTCGCCGCCGTCAACACCAACTCTCTCCCCCTCTATGCAGCGGTGTAACACCTCTCTTCCCCGTTGTAATCTCTACTTAAACATGGTGCTCAACTCCATATATTATTTCCCAATGATATTTGGCTATCCTATGATGTTTGAGTAGATCTCTTTTGTCCTATGGGCTAATTGTGGTATGATGTTATGGATGTGAGTTGTATGTTGATATGGTGCTGTCCTATGGTGCCCTCTGTGTCACGCAAACCTGAGGGATCCCCGCTGTAGGGTGTTGCAATATGTTCATGATTTGCCTATGGTGAGTTGCTTGAGTGACAGAAGCATAAACCCGAGTAGGTGGGTTGTTGCGTATGGGAGTAAAGAGGACTTGATACTTAATGCTATGGTTGGGTTTTACCTTAATGAACTTTGGTAGTTGCGGATGCTTGCTAGAGTTCCAATCATAAGTGCATATGATCCAAGTATGGAAAGTGTGTTAGCGTATGCCTCTCCCTCATTGCATATAACAAGTATCTATCATATTATATTCAATTGCCTAGGGACAATCTTTCTCTTGCGTTGCAAAAAAAGTTTTCTACTAAGTTATTTACTTTTATTTTCATTTATTAAAACAGCACCTAACTTTTATTTCCACATTCTTTATTATCTTGCAAAGTACTTCTAGTTTTATTCCCGCAAAGTAGTTTCATACTTGTTCTAGGTAAAGCAAGCATTAGCGTGCGTAGAGTTGTATCGGTGGTCGATAGAACTTGAGGGAATATTTGTTCTACCTTTAGCTCCTCGTTGGGTTCGACACTCTTACTTATCGAAAAAGGCTACAAACGATCCCCTACACTTGTGGGTTATCACTCAGTGGTCCATGGTTTGGTGTGATATCTTGAAACATGTCTCTGTCTCCAGCAATGTGAGGAAATCGTTAACTGGTAGCTGCTCGCTCGGCTTGGGAGTAGCGATTAATCATTGAATCGGCCTATTAATTGGATTAATTGGTTGACCATTAATAGGTGTAATTTTACTCAATAGAAGCAAATTTTGTATGGAGAAAAAATCTACGTTGCGACTATGAAGAAAATAGAACCATTTTCTTTTCTCAATAGATGAAAAACATGTATACAATAACAATCATCGATGTGGGCATAAAAGTCATCATAAAAAATGTATATAACAACATTTTTCTGATTTTTGCCTGGGATGCAACCCCAGATAGATGGCGGCAACACGACGGTGACATACAGAGGAAAGGTGATGGTGGCCGCGTAGGATATCTTAACAGGTCGATTGCTGGAGGTGGCAGGTCACAGAGGAGGGGAAGAAGCGGCGCGCGGAGGGAGAAGAGAAAGCGGCAACACACAAGGGAGGAGGGAAAGTAGCGGTGTGCCAACGAGGACCTGGCCGGCCGCCATCTAGGTTGTGAGGGGATGAGAGGAGCGGGAGAGGGCGGGCGGGGGGCTAAACCCTAGATATTTAGGAGTGGGAGGGGCTGGGAGGGGTTATGGGCCAAATAATCGAGCTTTGTTTGCCCACGAGTTAGCGGGCCAACAACGATTAATCGGCCTAACAACCGATTAATCGGTCTAACATACCATTTAATTGGTGTGCCAAGTTAACGCGATGAATATGTGTCATTCGATTCGGCCACCCAATGAGTAGAGATTAACTTGCCAATTAACTGATTAATCGGATGAATTCTTGAACAATGATCTCCGGTCATGTGTTCGGTGTATCCACTGTCGAGAATCCACTCTTTTCCTCCAGACATGTAGTCTTTGAAGTTCGCCATGAGACTTAGATTCTTCATATTCTTCTTAAATTCGATGTTAAACTTCTCATGTTCATCATAGTATCCATGTTCCACATTGTCATCGTAAAGTGGAATATCCTCGTCACAAAAATCAAGAGATTCGTTAGAATTTTGACCATGACAATGTTCAAGATTATGAATACGAATGACTTCGACAATGATGTTGTTGATGGTTATGACATCTCCTTTAGCATGCATGAGGTCTCTAAGCTCGAAGAGATAATCATCAAATTTTGGACCCCTGGGCTTCATCTTGTGAAAGGCAATAGTTTTATGGAGAATGACATCAAGATTTTTCCAAAAGTAGTTTGGATATCTTTTCTCTACATCTTTCCACAAAGTGTAAGCACACTCAAAGTTTCTCACTTGATCAAACACAATTCTTGGCAATCCTCTAATGATAAGATTAACAGTTCTTAGATTATGAAGCTTGTCAATTTAGGGATCAATGGGAGGCACATAATGGTTCTTAACATACTTGCTCAAATAGAATTCGTCGAATAGATCAAGCATCCTGTCTTCCAATAGACTATAGTACTCCCCATCGAGAATAGACACTCTACAACTAAGACTCCCCAAACTAAGCACATCCATCTTCCTCCAATGGTGATAAAACCAAGCTATGGAGATCAAAGCTCTTATACCAATTGTGGGATCGAGAAGGGACGTCTAGAGGGGGGGGTGAATAGTCTACTTGGCAAAATAAAAACCTAGCCTTTTCCCAATTTTAATGGTTGGCAAGTTTTAGCAATTCTATCAAGTCTAGCACACCCACATGCAAGTCAACGAGTATAGCACCGGAAAGTAAAGACAAGCACATGTAAGTAAGAGTAGAGAAAGGAAGATCAAACGCAATAGGGACACGAAGATTTTTCCCGTGGTTCTGATAGGTGGTGCTATCGTACGTCCACGTTGATGGAGACTTCAACCCACGGAGGGTAGCGGTCGCGAGAGTCCACGGAGGGCTCCACCCATAAGGGTCCACAAAGTAGCAACCTCGTCTATTCCACCACGGCTTACGTCCACGAAGGAATAGCCTCACTCAGGGTAGATCTTCATGAAGTAGGCGATCTCCTTGCTCGTACAAACTTCTTGGTTCAACTCCACACGAATACGGAGGATCCTAAGCGGCACCTAGCCAATCTAGGAGACACCACTCTCTAAAAGGTAACAGATGTGGAATGAATGATGAACTCTTTGCTCTTGTGCTTCAAAAGATAGTCTCGTCAACACACAATCACTCTCTCACATATTTGGCTTCATAGAAGAGGTTGATTGGGTGGAAAGCAACTTGGGGAGGCTAGAAATCAAGATTCATATGGTTGGAGTGGAAGATCTTGATCTCAACACATGAGTAGGTTATTCTCTCTCAGAAAATGGATGAGGCAAGTGTTGGTTTGTTCTGAGTGCTCTCTCTACGAATGAGAGGGAGGTGGAGGGATATATATAGGCTTGTCCAAAAATCCAACCGTTACAACATTATTGCCCAACTCAGTGAAACCAAAGCAAAAAAACTCGGTTGTACCGACTAGTGCAAAATGTGGCAGCTTTTGGCGTTTCAGTTAGACCGATATGTAATTCTCAGTGAGTCCGATTTTGGCTGGCCTAGGCAGTTTCCAGTTTTGGTAGCACCGATTCCTAAAACTCAGAAATTTCGATTCTTAGAAATTCGTTCCCAAAAGTTGGCCACTGATTTCGGTTGTACCAAAATCAAATTTGGTGTCACCGAGAAGCTAGGGTTTGGGTCTGGATCTGTCTAGGGTAAAACTCGGTAGGGCCGATTTGGAAAAGTTGGTGGCACCGAATTTGAGTGTTAGGGTTTAGACATAATATTTGTGTGGGAGAATTCATGAAGGTTTTTGGTGGCTAACTCTAAGCACTTGAGCAACCAGATCATCATAAATACCTCATCCCCTTTTAATAGTATTGGCTTTCCTATGGACTCAAATGTGATTTCTCACAAAATGCAAAATGTAGAGTCTTGAAGTTGATACCTTGCCAATCCTATTATTTTCCTTCTTCTTTCCTTGGGGATTCTCCTCACATTCCGGCCAATTCTCTCTGTGGACTTTATCTGAAATAAAATGGGTAAAACTATTAGTCCAAAAGACAATGTATGCTGTCATGAATTATCAAAACCTCCAAGGGAGCATATGTGCTTTCAGTATGCCATTGGCATCATGGAGCTGAGCCGCTACCTGAGGAAATCCCCCACTTTCACAACATGGTTAGTGATTTTGTGGTCAACCATCTGGGGAGAGATGTTCTTGATGCCCAGCAATGGATTCACGGGGTAGGACTATTTCGTTTTCGTACAGCTGCATCTAGACAAGTCATGGTCGATCACCCTCCTTTCGATCTAGGCAATGTTCAATTTGTTCGCTTTATTCCGCATGATGAGGGGATTAATTACGAAGCTGCTCAGGGTTTTCGCCGCGGTTGGAATATGATTTTGGGTATTCCTTTGGATTATCGCCATATGCAGTACATTGCAGATGTCATTAGTACTTTTGGGAGTTTCCATGCTTGGCACAAGATAGATAAGAGGCTTGTTAGGACATTGGCTTATGTTTCATTCCCAGCTCCCTCTCTGGTTCCCCTTGATGTTGTATACCGGGAGTATGGTGATTTCGGTGATGTACGTGTCTCCTGGACTGCTCATGTCTAGTGCGCTCTGCTGATTTTGCGGATGTATTGCCCGCTGACGAGGACCCGACGCCTTTCAACGGCAATCCTCACCCCCTTCCTGGTCAGATGCAGTTTAACAATCACAATTGGGTTATGCCAGAATTTCCAAAGCTCGGATGGAATGATGTTCCTCCTCTGCCAGCAGTCGATCAACAGTCGCAAGATAACTCTGATGCACACGTTGTTCATGAAGAAGAAGTGGTTCAGTCTCAGGAATCCATGGTTCTTCAAGTGTCGCATGATTCAGTTAATGAGGAGGTTGCACATGATAATCAGCTAGCAGATGCAATTGTGCTTTATCTGCCCCCTATTATGCACCCAGTAGTTCAACCATTGATCCACATTGGGTAGGTCCTTACTGTCTTTGGACCTGTCTTGCCACCTTATATGTAGTGGAAGCGAAGTATTGACAGAATGATGTCGTTCATTGAGTCTGTCTCTATTCCCAGATCAGTTCATCTCTCTGCCTTATAGTTGATTGTTCTGGACAAGAATTCATGGGATATTTGTTACTCTGATGCAACCATAGATTTCCAGTTGAAGCCTTGCACTGAGACCGCTCACATCATCATACACTCCTCTATTAAGAGGCCAGTGGCTAGGTCTCTCTGCTTTGATCTGGACAGTGTGGAGGTTATTCCTACATCAGCTTCTTTTGTTTTCTCTGTTGCCAAGGAAATGCCTAAGAAAAGGTCACGTAAATATCCCGTAACAGCGGAGACACAAGTGTGACGTAGTGCTAGACTGTCAGCGATTAAAGATGGCTTCAGGAAGCCACTGCTCAACAGCCCTCTGAGGAAGGCCAGTACCTTGAAGAAGCTGAGTTCTGTGCTCAACGCCACGGATCACAACACAAGGAAGAAGCACAAATTGGATGGACCATCTCCTACCCAGCAACCGTCAGGAAACATGCCAGATCATTCTGCAGTTCCACCTCCAACTCCAATCCGTGAGATTCAAAGAGTTGGAGCGCGCCTGGGTATTGCATATGAGAAGTTAACATTGGAGAAGCTTACAGCTACTCCGAGGCTAGCCTCAACCAGTCAGAAGTCTCATGATAAGTGATTGAAGGCATATCCATGGACTATGGCGTGTCCTCTTGAACGCCATAATTATTTCTATTTGCTATGTACTTTGGTTTGTATCATGGACTACTGGCAGTGGTGCCATGTTTGATACTTTTCATTTTGTTTCCCTTTCACTACGTGAACGGACTATGCTAGTTCCTATTTTTGTTTCTTATGAATCAGAACAAGGTTAGAGGTTGGTTGGTGTTTAATTGGAATGTGCGTGGCCTTTGCTCTGATTCTAGACACCGCACAGTTCGTCAGAAAATCGAGGAGAATGGTAGTTTCATCATGTGTCTTCAGGAAACTAAATGCACTCATATTAATCAACGCCTAATTAGAAAATTTGCCCTCGGTGTTTTGATAACTTTGTGTACGCTCCGTCCTTAAGCGCATCAGGGGGCCTCCTGGTTATTTGAAATTCCTCTATTTTCCATGGTAGACTAATTGAGGCACATCAGTTTTGTTTGGTGGTGGAATTTACTTCAACACATAATGCGCAGAAGTGGACTTTAGTCTCTGTCTATGGGCCATGCCAGGGGTCGGAACATGATGATTTCGTTCAGTGGCTTTATGATTTCGGATTTCTATTTTCGTGCCCCTGGTTCCTTAGTTGTGCTCAGTTTTGCCCAAGCCAACTAACTTTGCTCACTTTTGCCCTCGCCCCTCTACCACCTGCTCACAAAAGGCCAAACAAAGTGCCACCATCTAGTCAAAGCCTTTGAACGTTACCTCCTGACTAGTGGGCCGGCCTGACATCCTGATATGTGGGGCAACAAACCTCCCGCGTGATGTTTTTAATCGCGTAATGGAGGGACAACGACACAGTTGTTAACATAAAAAGTTGTTGGGCGACACTTTAAGGCAGAAATAACCAAGGTCTGACCGGGCGATAAAATGGCCATCAATGGAATGAGCTTATGTTAAGGCAAGTGGGTCCAACTTAATTTAGTGGTGCATCAAGTTAGACGTGGCCCCGTGTCGGACTGAACCCTCCCTTCTCCCCTCTTCGTTCTCGGCGGCAGGCTGCGGGTGGTGGAGCTATCGTTCTCGGCTACGGCGCGGATGAGGTGAGTGAATTCGAAACCCTACTCTGTGTCGATTTAGATCTGACCGCTAGATTGTGTGGGGCCCAGGTGAGACGAACGAGATGGAGCCGACGCTGACAAACATGGGGGGATGGTGCTTCAAGGGTTGCTTCCGTTGATTGGAATTCGGTAGAATTAGATGACCCTATAGATTTGTTCAATTCACCAATGGTCGACACTGAGATGGCAAATTTTATTGGTATTCCAGTAGATGGTAAAGATAAGGAGATGGGGGATGAATCTAGTTTGTCTTTGCTGATGCTAACAGATATTCATCTGAAGATGTGGTCGGACAGTTGATGGAAGATGGTGTTGATGATGCACACGATCATGAGCTAGTGAATGTCTATGACAAAGAAAATCTTGTTATTGAAGTGGGGTCGTCGTGGCCAAACATGCATGAGTTTAGAATGTGTTTCAAGACTTATGCTGTTAGGCATGAGTTTGATGCCAAGACTAAGTGGACTGATAGAAAGAAGTTTTATGCGATGTGCAGAGGTTTTGATGATAATGCCAAGCCTTGCAAGTGGTACGTATCTACTAGACACCAACCTGATGGTAGTACCATCAGGGTTAATCAAATCCCACATCAACATACTTGTATTGCAAGTTCATAGAGAGTATTAACGATGACATCACACATTTGGGTTGCAGAAAAGATTACTCCTATTTTAGCCAAGATACCAAACACTACTGCAAAGAAACTTCTAGTAGACCTAGAAAATCAGTACCCCATTAAGCTGAAATATACCACAGTGTGCAAGGCAAAACAAAGGGCAACGAAACAATTATATGGTGATTGGGCAAATACCTTTAGGATGCTTTTTAACTTCAAAGCAGAGGTGGAGAAGAGGTCACCTACCAGTGTTGTTGAGATAGATACTGAGGTAACAGAGGATGGCAAAGTTGTTTTCTCTAAGTTCTTTATGGCTTTAACGCCTTGCATCGATGGCTTCAAAGTAGGGTGTCGTCTATATTTGAGCATATAGGCTCTTCTTATTTGACTGGGAAGTGGAATGGTCAATTGGCAACATGCAATGTTCTAGATGGCCACAATTGGATGTTCCCTGTTGCTATTGGATTGTTTCAGTTGGAGACAAAGGTTTCATGGACATGCTTCATGATGCAGCTGAAAAGATGCATAGGGCCAGTGTCACCTTTGGCATTCCACATAGATGCATGTAAAGAGCTAGAAATTGCATTCAAGAATGTTTTCCCCATGCTGAGCAGAGGGAGTGCTTCGGCCATATGTGGATGAATTTGATCAATAATTCAGTGGGGAGGAATTTGAGCACATGTGGCGAGCAGCAAGATCTTACACTAATCAAACACATTCATATCATCTTAGTAAAATAATGGCAGCATGTAGTGAGTTTGGTCCATGGATGAACACCTACCATTTATGGTACAGGTCAGGATTTAACACTGCCATCAAGTGTGATATATCAACAACAACTTGGCAGAGTGGTTTAACAACAAGGTGAAGCCGTTTGTAAACTTGCATGTGCATGACATGGTTTACCAAATAAGGATCATGATCATGCGTTTGTGGGAATTGAGAAGAAGGATAGGTGATTTTCTACAGGGGGATAAGCTACCTATAGTAGTACAACATGTGGTCAACAGGAGCAGAAATGTTACACATTTTTCTCTTGAAAAATCTACAATGTGTGGTGGTGAAGTTAGAGATACCAAGACTGGGAAGCGACATGTTGTTAACACTGAAATGCATGACCGCACTTGCCTCGAGTGGCAACACACTGGGAAACCATGTGAGCATGCCATGCTTCACTTGGCCTCCCACCCGAAAATAAACATGCATCAATATTTCCATGAATATTACTCCGTAGCAAGATTCAAGGTTGCGTATGCATCTCCGACTCCAGCACTTACAGATCAGCCTCAATGGCCTGAATTGGAAATCGAGTTTTCCATGTGTCCTCCCTTAACAAAAAGAAAGGCTGGCAGGCCTAAGGAGAATACATTCGAGGGGTCGTTTGAGAAAGTTGAGAATAGTAAGAAGGGGGAGAAAGATGCAAAGCCTAAGAGATCACAGAAGGGTAACAAAAATAGATGCAAGCTGTGCCAGGAACTAGGGCATAGAAAAGGATCTCCAAAATGTCATTACATTCCTAAAAGGCCAAAGTATGTTCATGTTTGTGTTGTTTTTTATTTGTATGCTATTTTTTATTGCTAAATAAATGAAATGCTTTGTTTGTCAGGAGGAAGCGTGTAGGCCAGCCCCTAGTTGCTCAAACATTGCACACTAAAGCTAACCCGGTGAAGAAAACCAAGACGATTAGTGAGCTTTGTGCTGTGAAATTATAAGCAAGTTGTCGTAAGAAGAAGTGAAAACCATTAGTCTATGAGTCTTATTTTGTGTGATGTAATGCTACTTGTATTTTGATGTGTGATGTACTTTGAGAAATATGTGACATGATCCAAATTTGAGCCTGATTTCAAATTTGAGCATAATTTCAAATTTGAGGCACATTTGAAATTTGCACTTGTATGGTATTGATGTTCCGGTGCATTCTTAAGTCATATGCACGTTAGGTGATCAATCTGAGCACTTTTGTGAAGTAAAACTCATATTAATGAAAAATGTGCTCTAAATGAGCTCCAAAGCGGGTAAACAGCCCTATTTCTAAGCACATTTTTTTGAACTTATCTAAATGAGCTAAAAAATTGTCTTCTAGTGTGGAAATATAGGGTCCATGCCCAATATTAGATCGTTTGGACAAACCATGCAATGGTTAACCCTAAACCCTAGCTCAATCCCCTTGAAAACCATGCAAACTTGTTCGTGATAGCTAAGTTATGTGAAGGGCATTTTATGAAAATATCTGTAATGGTGGTTTCTTATTTTTCTTAGCAACTTAGTAACATAAAACGAAGATGTGCGCAAGTTTTATATTTTTGATTCTTTAAAATTAGTTATGCTCATCCCTAGCCCACAAAACCCTCTCAAAACCCCTCAAAGCCCTCCCAAAAACCCTCAAACCCTTCTCGAAACCCTACACTATCATGATTGTTGGATCGATGCTCAGGAACAGATTAGATCAGGTGCTAGGGTTTGGCACCATCGATCCGCGAGATTCGACCTGATTGGCTACGGACTGGATGCGGGCGGGTGTTCAGTGGCTACGGACATGGGTGTACCACCTGGCAGCGGGGGAACAGGGACACTCGACAGCGGCCGTGGGCCGCGTGCTTGACGCCTTTTCTGAAATGCATTAAATCGGGGCGGGACGCTCGTCGGACCGATGGGCCGTCGTAGACAGGCCAATGTCTCAGCCTGCCATGCATGCGCCCAGCCACACGGCGCAGCCTGCCCATGCATGCGCAGCCACCCGACGTAGCCTGCCCATGCATCCGCGGCACGATGCAGTGTCGTCACATCAGGACAATTAGTGCACCATCAGGACGCAACTTTACCAATCATCATGCCTTGATTCAGTGTGGAGGCTCTGATGAACGCATTCAAACGGGTGCGTCGCACCACGGAACACATTCAAATGGGCATGTCGCATCGCATCTATTTAACACCTCCCGTTCATGTCTTCATCTCCACTCGATCTCATCCATCTCCACCAACTTACCATCCAAGACAAGATGCAGTTCTACAGCCCAACCTATCGTCTCCCGGACACCGTGCCGGAGATGCGGTACCCCGCCGGGGTCGTCGTGGAGAACACCCTTCGCGTGTGGGACATCTCAAGGTGGAGGGGCTCGAGAGAGCTGGCAAACTTTTTCCTCGCTGCCGGCTACCAGCACCTAACACGCGACTCTCCTGTGATGTTCCATGTGGAAGAGGTTCGTGCCATGGAAGGCGTTGTGATTGGCATCACTGCTCGCTTCACTAACTGCCTCGACGCACACTTCCTCCTTAGCAAAGTCTTCTGGTGTGGGTGCGAGTTCATCGCCTTCACCACCCACAACATCTTCACCAACTTTGACAACGTCTTCCCCACCGCCAACAACATGCACACTCTCCCCTACAACACCGTGGACAAGGAGTGAACTTGGTGCTGGAGGGGGGCGGCCGTGCTAAGTTATTTGTAAGGGCGCTACTATAAGCCCTAACATTAATTTCTAGTTATGTACTGTGCATTTTCCCTATATATCAAGGGATATCTATCTATCCATGTAATATATTAAATCCGTTTCCTAATCTTGATGTTGTAATATTTCGATGTGCTGCCAAACAGTGTCGGAGCTACAAAAAAATGTTGGGTGGGCCGGATAGTAAACACAGTGCTACCAAACAACTCTACCAAACTAGAACAGTGGGAAAAACTTCATGTAAAATCATACAAACTTAATGTAAACACATTAAAGTGCATGCAAATAACTCGAAATACAATCATACAATTTCATACATATTTTATTTAAAGTAGTACGACAAATTTGACGCGGCCCTACTCCCAAGTCCTAACTAAATCTTTCGGTTCAACCTGCGAGCGGTACGCGGCAAGCATGTCGTCGAAGCTAAGGCCATCCCAGAAGGCACGTTGCTCGGCAATGTTAAAGTGCGGCATCATGACAGGGCCGTCGAAGCACTGCATCCGCGCGGCGTGGTCCTGCTTAAGGATTTGCGGCCATGTCGAGCTATTAGGATCGAAGCCTGGATGCGCCCTCTCCTCCGGTGTCAGACCTGCAAAAGTGATGAACGGCACGCACAAAGGGCACCGTACCAACGGCGGGGACAGGCGCCATCGGAAAGCCCCTTGGCACTCAGAACCCATCCTGATGGCAGACGAGTGTCCGACGGCGCAGGGACATCACAAATGGCGAGAAGCTTGGCTTCACAGAGAGTGATACTGCACGGCCACGCCATGGATGCGGAAGGGGAGGAGGGAAAGGAGATGCTAGGGTCTGTGCCGCAGTGGCGCCGGTGGTGGATAGGGTTGTGGAGGTGAGCTAGGAAATGGGATGGGGGGCTGCATATATGGCATGGGAAGGGGTGGATTTGCGGCGTTAAGCCACCATCAGTGGGTGCAGTGGCGCAACTCCCCGTGTGTGAAAACACAAGGAGAAACAGCATGCAACACTGATTCAGTTCTACATGCTCGTGGCTCCCACACGTCAGCCATAGAGTGTGTAGGATCAACCGGTGACGTGAAATCAGTAATGCATGCGGCGAAATGTGGGACCCACGTGACTGTATGCACTGGGCAATGCGAATGCATGCATCCTTACATGGCGGTCCCACGCGTCAGCAACGGCGATGCAAATGCATGCGGCCTTACATGTTAGTCCCACGTGTGAGCAACGGTGATGCGAATGCATGCATCTTACATGGCGGTCCCACGCGTCAGCACCGGCGATGCGAATGTCGGCCTTACATGATGGTCCCACACCTCAGCAACGGTGATGCGAATGCATGCGGCTTACATGGCAGTCCCATGTGTCAGCACCGGCAATGCGAATGTCGTCCTTACATGGTGGTCCCACGTGTCAGCAACAACTAGCACTTTGACCCGACGGAAGGCCCCGTTTGGCCTCTTGTAAGGTGCGGGCGAGTGGAGGGCAAAACTGAGGAGAACTAAGGAACCAGGGGCACGAAAGTAGAAATCCCTTATAATTTAAGCATTCCCTTCTATGATAATTGGCTATTATTGGGTGATTTTAATTTTATGCGTTCTTTGGACAATCGAAACTTACCAGGTGGTCATATTAATGACATGTTTTTATTCAATGATATTATTGGTCATTTGGGACTAGTGGAGCTTCCAATCAAGGGTCGTCAGTACACATGGTCAAATATGCAGGAACAACCATTGCTTGAACAAATTGATTGTTTTTTCACATCAGTAAATTGGACTTCTTGTTTCCCTAATACCTTGGTTAAACCCCTTGCAAGCACAGCTTCTGATCATGTACCATGTGTGGTGACAATTGCTACATAAATTCCCAAAGCTCAGGTATTCCGTTTTGAGAATTATTGGGCTGATCTTCCCGGTTTTATGGAGTGTGTTGCTGAAGTCTAGAATAGACCCACTAGAAGATCATCATCAGCTGGTACGATTTATACTAAACTCAAGGCTATGAGATAGGCATTGAAGATTTGGGACACCAGATTACTACGGTGAAACGTACCATCGAGGAGTGTAACAGGGTGATTATTTTTCTTGATGAGCTTGAGGAAAGTCGAGTCCTCACCACTCCAGAAGCTAATTTTAGAAGAATTGTCAAATTTCACATGGAGGAAATTTGAATGTTACAATTCATCTATTGGAAGCAACGCTGTACAATTAGGTCTATAAAAGTTGGGGAAGAAAATACCAAATTTTTCCATGCAATGACTATAGAGTGCTTCCGAAAAAATACAATTTCTCCCCTCAAGGATACTGCAGGTGAGGTCATTTCTGATCATGTCCAGTTGGCGGGAATGTTATGGTCCGATTTTAAATGACGGATGGGCTATTCTGATGGTATTCGCATGGGCTTTGATTTACCTAGCCTACTAACCAAAGTGGATGGGCTTGAGGATCTGTCAAGGCCGTGTACTGAAGCGGAGGTGGACTGTGTCATCAAGCACATGCCACCCGATCGAGCCCCTGGGCCGGATAGGTTCACTCGGCTCTTTTTGAAACGATGCTGGGCCATTCTTAAGGATGATTTTATGAAGTTGGTTAAGGAGTTCTATGAAGGGAAGTGTGATTTGGAATGCATCAACTCCTCTCTCATTACACTCATTCCAAAGAAGCTTAGTCCAGAGGTGGACGGAGATTTCGGACCGATCTCTCTGACAAACACGTGCTTGAAATTTCTCACAAAGCTACTGGCTAACAGGCTCCAACTTGTCATACTCAAATGCATCCACAGCAACCAGTACGGTTTTCTTTGCTGCAGATCAATCCAAGATTGCTTGGCCTGGTGCTTTGAGTATATTCATCAGTGTAAGGCGTCTAAGAGGCCCATTGTTTTGCTGAAATTGGATTTCATCAAAGCATTTGACACAATTGAACATGATGCCATCTTGCGAATTCTTAAATGCATAGGTTTTGATGAACGTTGGCTGAAATGGGTGAACATGTTACTATCTTCAGGATCTTCTTCAGTTCTCCTTAATGGAGTACCTGGAAACCATTTTAAGTGTAAGCGGGGAGTACGTTAGGGTGATCCTTTCTCCCCCCTACTGTTTGCTTTTGCAGTGGACTTACTCCAAACCATAGTCAATGATATGCTAGACAGAGGAGCTCTCTCTTTGCCAATCCCCTTGCATAATCAGGATTTCCCAATAGTGCAGTATGCGGAGGACACAATAATTGTTCTACCAGCTATGGACAGTCAACTCATTGCCTTGAAAGACATGTTGGATAATTTTGCCTCTTCCACAGGTTTGAGGGTTAATTTCTCCAAGTCCTCCATGATTCCTCTCAACATGTCTAATGAGGAAGCTAACAGGATTGCTTCAATTCCTTGGTTGCCAGGTTGGTTCCTTACCATTCACATACTTGTGATTACCCATGGGAACTACAAGACCTACAATCAACTATCTAATGCCCCTGTTGGACAGAATTAAGCGGTGCCTATCTGCTACTTCCTGTTTCCTTAATCAGGGCAGTAGGTTACAACATTTACATTCGGTTTTGAGCTCAATGCCCATCTACTTCTTGTGCTCTCTGTCCATTCCACCGGGCATCATCAAGCAGATTGAAAAGATTGGGAGGCAGTGCCTCTGGAGAGGAAATTGTGATGTTCCAAGACAGTCCCTTGTTGCTCGGGATTTGGTCTGCAGGCCAAAGGCATCAGGGGGGCTTGGAGTCATAAATCTGCAATTACAAAATGAGGCTCTCCTAATGAAGCATCTATTCAAATTTTATAACAAGATGGATATTCCATGTGTTAGCCTCATCCGGAACACTAACTATGCCGATTCACCACCACAGGCCAGGGCTCGTTGTGGGTCTTTTTGGTGGAGAAATGTTTGTAAACTTTTTGACAACTTTTGTCAGTCGTCCATACCTGAAGTTCATAGAGGGGACACAGTGTTGTTTTGGCTTGATAACTGGATGATAACTGGTAGCCACACACCACTCAAGGAAAGGTTCCTTAGGCTTTTCTCCTTTCTTCTGGATAATAAGATCACTGTCATAGAAACCTTGGCCCTTCCCGGAGTTCAGCATAATTTTTAGCTTCCCCTGACCAGGCAGGCACATGAGGAACTGATACAGTTGGAGCTTCTTATATCACAAATCCAACTAGATGAGTATGCTAAAGACTTCTGGCGTTGGCCCTCCAAATCTAGAGATTTCAGGTCCAAAACATACTATGTGTTTGCCCATATACATATCCATGCTGACCCAATTTTCAAATGGATTTGGAAATGTTCCTACACACTCAAACTCAAGGTATTTGGATGGCTTCTCCCGATGAACATACTTAACACACGAGACATGTTATAGCGCATCCATTGGACAGTGGATGATGATACATGTGTGTTATGTCATGCTTCAGTGCATGAGGATCTACCACACTTGTTTTTCACATGTTTATTCAGCCAGAGAGTATGGAATTATCTTGGAATTACTTGGGAAGTCCAGCCACACTAGACAAATTATCAGTTGGCAGTGCAAACAAGAAGGCAATTTGGACACCCATTCTTCATAGAGTTGTTCTTTGTGGCATCTTGGAATATCTGGATCATCGGGAATCGGAAAATCTTCAGAAATGAACAGCCTTCTTTCAGGGCCTGGAGGCATAATCTCATCCATGACATCACCCTGCTTACCCATAGGATCAAATGTAAATATAAGGATAGCTTTCAGTGTTGGGTTGCATCCCTTCCATAGTTGTATAGACTTAGGTAAGTTTTGTACAACTTGTCACTTTACTTATTTGTACTTGTTTGGAGACTCTGGTTTAATTTTTAATAGAGTTGTGAGGCTGTTGCCTTGCAGTACATAGTCAAAAAAATTAAGAGAGATTTTGTTGCTAGGAAGCATGGCAGAGAAAGAGAACCATGGGTTCAAACACCTATGCCCTTACCTAGTAAAGCTTTAAAATACAAAGATGAGGATGCTTTCAGCTTTCTTAAATTGCTTAGACCTATATTCCTGCAAGTACCTTTGACCGATGCTATGAAAATGCCTCCTTATGAACAATATATGAAAGATATTGATAGTAATAGAAGAAAAATTCCTCAGTCTGAAATTTCTACTATGCTTGATGTCGTGGGACAATAGAAAGGGGTAGTGTAAAGGAGCATGATCTATCGAGATGCAAATGGGTGACACGGTGATTTTAGCGAGTTCGGGCCTCTCACGGTGGAGATAACAGCCCTAAGTCTCGTGCTCCGGAGAGGCTTTGCTTATCTGTCATGAACACGGAGTTACATGGTGTATTTGAGAGGGAGATGGGAGAACGGATCTCCATGCCTGAGCTAAGTCCTGAGACTAATGGCGAGAGAGCCAAGGGAGAAGAATGAGCCAGCCTTGAGCTATGTGGTGGGGGTGGCTTATATAGAGTGCGCCACCCCCTCACCTCTTATGTTACAATGTGGGGCATTAGTGCCATGATGCCAGCCCACTATGAAACCTCCACTATGAGGATGATGCTCCGACTGCCTTGTTGGTCTTCGCATACCCGAGTGAGACATATGGCCGAGTGGTTGACTGTCATCCGAGTGAATGGAACATACTTGTCCGAGTGGATAGTATATCTGTATTTGTCTGGACCCACCTCATGTGTGGACCCCATGCTTCTATGATATTTCGACCCTTCATGGGCCTACCTATTATGTGTATCCTCCACAGTAGCCCCTGAGACTCTGACTGATTGCTGGTAGTCGGTTGGAGTCTGTAGAGTTTGTTGAACTTGAATGTTGCTGCTCGACCTGACCGAGCAGAATGTTTCTTTTTGGTATTTCTCTTCCAGTGGGGGCACGCTGAGTGCACCCACTGGGTGTAGTCCCCGAGCCTCTGTCAGACTAGATGAGTCTGGTAGAGGGTTTAAATCTTCTAGTGTGGAACTGAACTGAACAGGTGAACTATCATGCGCTTGGCGTCGTAAATTTCTGCAATCTGGAGCTGAATCAGTCAGACTGATCTTTGTGCGCTGGGCACGATAAATAAATTTAGCCTGGAACTGGGTTAGTCAGGTAAATCCTCGTGTGCTCGGCATACTGAATGCCTTATATGATTTCTGGATCAAGGTTGAGTCCCCGGGTGTATTTTTTAACTTAGGTAGTTACTGGACCGCATCTAAGCCCATGAGTACAGACGATGTCTTCACTTTAACTCAGGCGATACGGGGTCCCAGCTAAGCACCCGAGTGTGGATGATGTCCTCACTCGGATTAGTTTTTAACTTAGGCGATACAGGGTCGCAGATAAGCCCTCGAGTGTGGATGATGTCCTCACTCGGGTTAGTTTTTAACTTAGGCGATACGGGGTCGCAGCTAAGCCTCCGAGTGTGGATGATGTCCTCACTCGGGTTAGTTTTTAAGTTAGGCGATACGGGGTCGCAGCTAAGCCCCCGAGTGTGGATGATGTCCTCACTCGGAGTAGTTTTTAACTTAGGCTATACGGGGTCGTAGCTAAGCCCCCCGAGTGTGGATGATGTCCTCACTCGGAGTAGTTTTTAACTTAGGCGATACAGGGGCGCAGCTAAGCCCCCGAGTGTGGATGATGTCCTCACTCGGAGTAGTTTTTAACTTAGGCGATACGGGGTCTCAGCTAAGTCCCCGAGTGTGGATGATGTCCTCACTCGGATTTGTTTATAACTTAGGCGATACGGGGTCGTAGCTAAGTCTCCGAGTGTGGAGTATGTCCGCACTTGGAGTGGTTTTTAACTTAGGCGATATGGGGTCGCAGCTAAGCCTCCGAGTGTGGAGGATGTCCGCACTCGGAGTAAGTTTTAACTTAGGCGAAGTCAGGTTCGTAGCTAAGTCGTTCACCCGCTGGGGGTTGTGGTGTAGATGTGTTCAGCTGAGCGATGGCGCGCGGGACGGCCGAGTGATGAAGACGTGCCACACGGAGTGGCGATGCGCGGGGCATCCGAGTGAGGTAGACGTGTCCGGCTGAGTGGCGACGTGTGGGGCGGCCAAGTGATGTAGATGTCCCACACGGAGTGGCGATGCGTGGGGCATCCGAGTGAGGTAGACGTGCATCACGGAGCGGCGACGCGCGGAGCGGCCGAGTGATGAAGGTGTGTCTCACCGAGTGGCGACGCGCGGGGCGGCCAGGTGATGAAGACGTGCCTTACGGAGCGGCGACGTGCGGAGCGGCCGAGTGATGAAGACGTGCATCACGGAGCGAAGACGCGGGGAGCGGCCAAGTGATGAAGACGTGCATCACGGAGCGGCGTCGCGCGGAGCGGCCGAGTGATGAAGGTGTGTCTCACCGAGTGGCGACGCGCGGGGCGGCCAGGTGATGAAGACGTGCCTTACGGAGCGACGACGCGCGGAGCGGTCGAGTGATGAAGACATGCATCACGGAGCGGCAACGCGCGGAGCGGCCGAGTGATGAAGGTGTGTCTCACCGAGTGGCGATGCGCGAGGCGGCCAGGTGATGAAGACGTGCCTTACGGAGCAGCGACGCGCGAAGCGGCCGAGTGATGAAGGTGTGTCCAACAGCGTTACGGCGCGCGGGGCAACCGAGTGACGACAAAGCGTCCAGTAGAGTGATGGCACGCGGGGCGGCCAACTGACGACGGAGCGTCCAGTAGAGTGATGGCACGCGGGGCGGCCGAGTGACGGCGGAGCGTCCAGCAGGGTGACAGCGCGCGAGGCGGCCGAGTGACTACAGAGCGTCCAGCAGGGTGACGGCGCGCGGGGCGACCGAGTGACGATGGAGCGTCCAGCAGCATGACGGCGCGTGGGGCGACCGAGTGACGACGGAACGTCCAACAGAGTGACGGCGCGCGGGGCGGCCGAGTGACGACGGAGCGTCCAGCAGCGTGACGGCGCGCGGGGCGGCCGAGTGACGACGGAGCGTCCAGCAGCGTGACGGCGCGCGGGGCGGCCGAGTGACGACGGAGCGTCCAGCAGCGTGACGGCGCGCGGGGCGGCCGAGTGACGACGGAGCGTCCAGCAGCGTAACGGCGCGCGGGGCAGCCTTGTGATGTAGTCGTGCCGCACGGAGTGGCGATGCGCGAGGCATCCGTGTGATGAAGACGTGCCTCACTGAGTGGCGACGCGCGGAGCGGCCGGGTGATGTAGACGCTTCCGGCTGAGTGGTGACGCACTGGGTGGCCAAGTCGAGCATGTTGTCGAGGAGTTGTCCGACCAAGTGACGGCGCGCAGGGCGGCCGAGTCGAGCGTGTTGTCGCGGAGACGTCCGAACAAGTGACGGCGCGCGAGGCGGCCGAGTCCAGCATGTCGTCGAGGAGGCGTCCGAATAAGTGACGGCGCGCGTGGCGGCCGAGTCGAGCATGTCGTCGAGAATGGCGCACAGAGGCGTCCAGTGATCGTGTAACCTGTGAATGAAAAATAGCACAAGCTAACATAAAAAATTCTCGAAGTAATTTGATGTTTGCTGAAATGATTTGTGTAAATTACACCCCTAGACACCCGCTGGGTGTGCCAGGTTCTTGCTGGTCCGGAACCAGCAAGAGTCTAAAAGAGTGAGATCCGACTGAACTCGTTTGAGTACTGGACCAAAATGAAGCGGAAGTGAAGTGTTCCAACATGAAGATAAACAACCGAGCGCAAAGGTACACTCGGTGGTGTGGCCTCCGAGTGAACGTCATGTGCGACTTACTTGACACTTGATAATGCGAAAATAACTATTTAATTGAATGCAGCGTGTGAAGAATGACTTAGCTATCCGACGGCGCACAAACGGCCAAGTGGCGAAGACGTGTTCAACCGATGGCGATACGCAGGGTGGCCGAGTGATGAAGACGCGCCTCACTGAGTGGCGATGCGCAGGGCGGCGGACTGATGAAGACTTGCATCACGGAGCGACGACGCGCGGAACGGCCGAGTGATGAAGACGTGCATCACGGAGCGGCGACGCGCGGAGCGGCCGAGTGATGAAGACGTGCATCACGGAGCGGCGACGCGCGGAGCGGCCGAGTGATGAAGACGTGCATCACGGAGCGGCGACGCGCGGAGCGGCCGAGTGATGAAGATGTGTCTCACCGAGTGGCGACGCGCGGGGCGGCCAGGTGATGAAGACGTGCATCACCGAGCGGCGACGCGCGGAACGGCCGAGTGATGAAGATGTGTCTCACCGAGTGGCGACGCGCGGGCGGCCAGGTGATGAAGACGCGCCTCACTGAGTGGCGACGCGCGGAGCGGCCGGGCGATGAAGACGTGCATCAGGGAGCAGCGACGCCCGGAGCGGCCGAGTGATGAAGGTGTGTCTCACCGAGTGGCGACGCGCGGGGCGGCCAGGTGATGAAGACGTGTCTCACCGAGTGGCGACGCGCGGGGCGGCCAGGTGATGAAGACGTGGACGTGCATCACGGAGCGGCGTCGCGCGGAGTGGCCGAGTGATGAAGGTGTGTCTCACCGAGTGGCGACGCGCGGGGCAGCCAGGTGACGAAGACGTGTCTCACGAAGTGCGACGCGCGGGGCGGCCAGGTGATGAAGACGTGGACATGCATCACGGAGCGGCGTCGCGCGGAGTGGCCGAGTGATGAAGGTGTGTCTCACCGAGTGGCGACGCGCGGGGCGGCCATGTGATGAAGACGTGTCTCGCCGAGTGGCGACGCGCGGGGCGGCCAGGTGATGAAGACACGGACGTGCATCACGGAGTGGCGTCGCGCGGAGTGGCCGAGTGATGAAGGTGTGTCTCACCGAGTGGCGACGCGCGGGGCGGCCAGGTGATGAAGACGTGTCTCACCGAGTGGCGACGCGCGGGGCGGCCAGGTGATGAAGACGTGGACGTGCATCACGGAGCGGCGTCGCGCGGAGTGGCCGAGTGATGAAGGTGTGTCCAGCAGCGTTACGACGCGCGGGGCAACCGAGTGACGACAGAGCGTCCATTAGAGTGACGGCGCGTGGGGCGGCCGGGCGATGAAGACGTGCATCACGGAGCAGCGATGCGCGGAGCGGCCGAGTGATGAAGGTATGTCTCACCGAGTGGCGACGCGCGGGGCGGCCAGGTGATGAAGACGTGTCTCACCGAGTGGCGACGCGCGGGGTGGCCAGGTGATGAAGACGTGGACGTGCATCACGGAGCGGCGTCGCGCGGAGTGGCCGAGTGATGAAGGTGTGTCTCACCGAGCGGCGACGCGCGGGGCGGCCAGGTGACGACGTGCATCATGGAGCAGCGACGCACGGAGCGGCTGAGTGATAAATGTGTGTCCAGCAACGTTACGGTGCGCGGGGCAACCGAGTGACGACAGAGCGTCCAGTAGAGTGACGGCGCGCGGGGCGGCCGGGCGATGAAGAGGTGCATCACGGAGCAGCGACGCGCGGAGCGGCCGAGTGATGAAGGTATGTCTCACCGAGTGGCGACGTGCGGGGCGGCCAGGTGATGAAGACGTGTCTCACAGAGTGGCGACGCGCAGGGCGGATAGGTGATGAAGACGTGGACGTGCATCACGGAGCGGCGTCGCGCGGAGTGGCCGAGTGATGAAGGTGTATCTCACCGAGTGGCGACGCGCGGGGCGGCCAGGTGATGAAGACGTGGACGTGCATCACGGAGCGGCGTCGCGCGGAGTGGCCGAGTGATGAAGGTGTGTCCAGCAGCGTTACGGCGCGCGGGGCAACCGAGTGACGACAACGCGTCCAGTAGAGTGACGGTGCGCGGGGCGGCCGAGTGACGACGGAGCGTCCAGCAGTGTGACGGCGCGCGGGGCGGCCGTGTGATGTAGTGGGACAGCAAGCATAGTTGTCTGACGGCGCAGGAGCGGCCGAGTGGCGAAGACGTGTTCAATTGATGGCGGTACGGAGGGTGGACCAGTGATGAAGACGCGCCTCACTAAGTGGCGATGCGCAGAGCGGCCAAGCGATGCGCGGGGCGGCCAGGCGATGTAGTCGTGCCACACGAAGTGGCGATGCGCGGGGCATCCGAGTGTCAAAAGAGCGTCCAGCGAAATGGCGACGCGTGGGGTGGCCAAATGATTAGGCCGAGCCTAACCGAGTGGCGATTTTCGATCGGCCCACTCGAACAGGTAGATGAAGTCGCGGACATCAGAGACACGCGAACGACCGAGTGACTGCGGACTGTCCGAGTGGATGATGTCGGAGGGAGGAGCTAGTGTGCGCCCGCGCCCGTACCAGGCAGACGATGCATGCATGAGAGACGAGTCGCCGAGCGCCTGCAGAGGCCACTCCAGTGCAGGAGACGCCGTCGTGCGCCAGCGTGGAGTCAGTTTCCGGTCATGAGGGATCACCAACGCCTGCTGCTACGGATGGCGTTACCAAGCATTCATGGAGTTGCCCACGTCCAAAATCTGAACGCACGACCTGCATGCAAGAGGTATTGATTAGCGGTAATTAAGAAGGAGATAAATGTGACGGAAGTTTCTGTCTTCCCTGGATTGTTTTGAGCATGCAATTTATTGCCCCGCTACATGCTTGTACAGGCGACGCAGGAAGGAAGCGCTCCCCTGTAGGGACCGTTCTCGAGCCGGCAGCGGTGGAGTGCGGGAGGTGCGCCCCCACCATGGAGCTCACTGCCGAAAGGACGATCAGGCCAAAGAGCTCCACGGCGCGGACGTCGCCGTTGAGCAGGCGATTAGCTGGGGAAGACCCGCGGCGTGGAGGTCGCCGTCGGGAAGGCGACCGGTCGGAGGAGCCCTGCACTGCCTGCCAGGCCAGCGCTTCCGTGGCGTGGAAGCCGTCGTCGGGCAAGCGATTGGGTGAAGGAGTCCTACGTCGTCGGCCAGGCCAGTGCCTAGGCGGCGTCGAATAGAGATGTATCTTTTCTCCTAAATTTTTTTTTATCCTTCAGTACTCGTTGCGAAGATGAACGGTATGAACCGTATGAACAGGAAATTAAACATAGATGATTGAAAAAACCATCTGCATCATGGCTCGATAGACGCCATGTCCCACGGTGGGCGCCAACTATCGTGGGACAATAGAAAGGGGTAGTGTAAAGGAGCATGATCTATCGAGATGCAAATGGGTGACACGGTGATTTTAGCGAGTTCGGGCCTCTCACGGTGGAGATAACAGCCCTACGTCTCGTGCTCCGGAGAGGCTTTGCTTATCTGTCATGAACACGGAGTTACATGGTGTATTTGAGAGGGAGATGGGAGAACGGATTTCCATGCCTGAGCTAAGTCCTGATACTAATGGTGAGAGAGCCAAGGGAGAAGAATGAGCCAGCCCTGAGCTATGTGGTGGGGGTGGCTTATATAGAGTGCGCCACCCCCTCACCTCTTATGTTACAATGTGGGGCATTAGTGCCATGATGCCAGCCCACTATGAAACCTCCACTATGAGGATGATGCTCCGACTGCCTTGTTGGTCTTCGCATACCCGAGTGAGACATATGGCCGAGTGGTTGACTGTCATCCGAGTGAATGGAACATACTTGTCCGAGTGGATAGTATATCTGTATTTGTCTGGACCCACCTCATGTGTGGACCCCATGCTTCTATGATATTTCGACCCTTCATGGGCCTACCTATTATGTGTATTCTCCACACTTGAAAATTATTCCTTCAAGGGAAAGATACCTGAAAAACTAGGAGATCCGGGGATACCTACTATACCATGTTCCATTAAGAATAATTACGTTAAAACTACTTTATGTGATTTACGGGATGGCTTTAGTGATATGCCCTTCTCTCTTTAGAAAAGTCTTGACTTGAGTAAGTTGACACCCACAGAGATTTCTTTGCAAATGACTAACAAATCTACTGCTATTCATGTTGGTGTTTGTGAGGATGTTGCGGTTGTGGTTGCTAATGCTAATGTCTTAACGGACTTTGTTATTCTTGATATGCCCGAGGACGACAACATGTCCTTTATCCTTGGAAAACCTTTTCTTAATACTACAGGTACTGTTATTGATTGTAATAAAAGCAAGGTCGATTTTCATGTCAATGGCAATGAGCATACGGTTTATTTTTCAAGGAGGCCGAATAAACACTAGTGCAGGAACTTCGTAAGACGACACATGTATCGGAGACCATTCGACCAAAATGTTCGCGATGACAAATCGCAAATGCTAATAAAATAAAATAACATGCCAGAAACAAAACGTGTGCGACGGCCCATCCATTGGGCAGGATGATGGTAAGCGAACCGTGTGTGATAGAGGGCACAAAGTTAGATGAAAAATTACGTGTGCAATATGTAGTCGTAACGCACATGGTTGCAATGTTCTAAACATGTGTGTTTTGGGAAACACTTTATAGAAACAAATTGTTTGCGATGGCTAGGAGCATCGCACATGATGTATGGTGCGAGTAATCGTGTGTGATGATTTGAAAGTTACACATACGTTTCCTTATGTAAATACGTGTGTGATAACATATAACACTACATACGATTGTGTGCTGGGAATTGTGTGCTCTAACGGGCAATGAATTAAAACAATCATGTGCGATACTAATAACGGGCGTGCACGGTTGATGGAAGAATACGTGTGCTAGTAGCTTGTACCTAGAAAGCGACCCCAGTCCAACCATTACTGGTGTGCACCAGCTCGTACCAACCCGTAGACGCCACATTGCAGAAATTAATGGCGTTATATGTGTGTCCTGCAATCCACGCCACCGCTTTGTGCCTCTTCCCCCATCGGTTTCCGTCCACCGGCGAGTGGCTAGCTATAAGCCCTAGGTGGCAACGCACCATCGAGACACTGTGTGCAGTTCTAGTCCATACCCATCAACCATATTCCAAGCATGTCAGGCTACCAAAGTGTTAGCCCCTTCCTCGATTACCTCTTCAACGAGGAGAACGAGCCGGCGAAGGTCAGAGAGCAAGAGCATCATCAACCGGTGCATGTGCCATGGCCCATTGGCAGCTTGTCGTGTCGTTCCTTCAGGGCACAATGAACATATTGCGGACGAACCTCAAAGAGCAGTTTTCCATCCAATACGCAAAAGATCCAAAGCTGCTAGGCGACATGTCGACGACCCACACCAAGAGTCGTCGTCACTGGTGCCCATCGGGAGCCTGATGTCCTGCCAGGAATGAGCAGAGGGCTTCTACACTTCAGCTTTACAATATCTTCTCGGTCGCCCAGTCACGGCCGCCGGCCGTGTCATCCTCAATGCCAATGGTCTGTTGGCCAGGCTTGAGCATCCCGTTGGTGGAGATGACGTCCCTGGCGATGTAGACCAGCACCACCGTCGAATCTTGGCACTACATCTTATGGATGGAATAAGCTACTAGCATAGAGACATGGTGATGGAGCAGTGCCGCGCGTGTCATGCACGTGCTTGCATGCTATCAAGTTCTACTGGACAAGTCTAAACAACCCCAATAGCCTCCCAGTAGCCCGGCAAGCGGAGACGGGCATCGTGGCCATGGGGCCGGATACTTGGAATGAACGGCCGCAAGGGTGCTGCTTATCATGGAGTTTGAGTAGACCCTCGCCGGAAGGTCGCCATCATAGACTTTTAGCCTATTTTATTATAATTGTATGGAAATGTCACTTAACGACATTTTAAGTCACTAAGCATATGTAAAAGAGACAAATTTTGCCCCTAATTTATAGGATGTACCAATGTTTGTTTGAGCATTTATGTCTTGTAAAGCCAATTCTGGTCAACCGTCACTACACAAAAAAGACACATCCGTGACAACATGGCCCGAATGGAAACATTTTCTATCATGGAAGCGAAACTTCCATGAAGATAATTATGACAAAAACATATATCATCATAGATGTGGTGGCCTCCAATTTCTATGAATAAAAATTGTGATAGAAAATGAGCTTTTCGTCCTGGGCGGGCCGGAAGTGGACCTGCATGACATTCTTTGGGCCGTCCATGACCTAAATAATCATGGTAGAAGTGAGGGCGAGAAAATTTTATGGCATTTCCCGGTATACGATGGGCAATCGGTGGGTGGTCAGGCTTGAGCGATCTAGTGTGGTTTGCGCGTTCTTTCGTACGTGTGCGTACGCGTGTGCGAGCCCTTCTCTAACTGAACTCGAGCGAGCCCTTCGCTTATTGAACCCGATCGATCCCTCGCACTACACTGAACGCGAGTGATCCCTCGCTTACTGAACCCGAGCGATAAATCTCTCGCGCTTGCTATGGACTCAACCCGAGTGAACCCTCACACTACTACTGAACCCAAGGGATACCGTAGCTGCTTACTAAAACCAATTGATGCGAGCGAGACTTGTGCACGTAAATAGTTTGTTGTCCTGATGGATCAATGCGTTGCATCGAGACCCCCGCGAGACGTGACAAATGACCTTGCTGGTTGGTTGCCTATTGATGAACAATCCCAATTGCTGCCGTGTGTGTGATTCGTAGATCGAGTCCAGACTAGCAGCGGTTGCATCGATCCAACTGCTTGTGCGAGATGTGTTCACCTAACCAGTTGGTTGTCTACGAATGAATAGTCCCCGTTGCTGCCACGCGCGCGTACGCCCCACCATAAACGGTTGTGGTAGGATGAACAAGACTCTGGCCTTGTAGTAGGCGGTTGGCGATGGAAGAACAGTACCCCGTGGTAGTAGGTGGTTGGAGCTGGATGAACATGACCCTGAGGACGTCGTGCCACGCTACGCCACACTGATACTCGTGATCTGCGTAGGGTTTTCCGTGAAGAGAAACGGGTAATCGCAGCACAAAGTGGGTAAGTATTTCCCTCAGTTATGAAAGCAAGGTTTATCGAACCAATAGGAATACCAATCCTCGATCGTCTTCAGCGACTGCACACAAAAGAACAAACAACTTGCACCCAACGCCGGCAAGAGGGTCGTCAATCCCCTTGATCTTGTTATTTGCAAGCAAGTGAGTTGTGTAGATAATTGTAGATGATAGTAAAGTGCAAAATAAAATAAAAGGTAATAAATAACAGCAAGGTAATGATAGCATTTGTGAATATATAAGTGAATAGACCCGGGAGCTGTAGAGTTCTCTAGTGGCATCTCTCATAAACAAAGCATACGGTGGGTAAACAAATTACTGTTGGGCAATCTTTATATATAAAAAGTAAATTATAGGATATTATGGGTTAACCAGAAAAAAGAGAATTAGGCTAAAAAAATCCATACAAATTAGAAATATCCGATCGTTTATTTAATAGACTAAATTTTTATAGCCATTAGATAAGTTTGAAGTGGAAAAATTACCCACCATTGCCATTAATGAAGAAAAAACGTTTCGTTCACTTTTGCCTCATTGAAAATAGGAAAGCAAAACTACTGTGAGGACTAGGTCCCGTAAAAAAATGTCCCATTGAAAAATCAAAGTCAAAACTCAAAAACATTTCACGTAACAAGATGTTTTATAAAGTAAATAGTCCAGGGCTAGGACGACGTGAAGGACATGTTGTTATTATATATTAAAAAACAAGGAGACGTGCCAGCCAAAAACTAACATAGACGTGCTTTTTATTATATCCTGCCTTCTATGAATAAATAGAAAGTACGTTGAACCTCAAAAAAAAGAAACAAGGGACATGCCACTCAAAAAGAACCCAGACGCTAGGCGACGCGCGCGCGCGATTCAGCGACCGCGAGCGGCCGCACGCCAGCCATCCATCACAAAAAGGGATCACGCCACGTGGTGGATAGTTCCGACGGGGGCGGTGGTCTTTTGTCGCTTCCGTTTCCAGTTCTGGGGAAACGCTTCCAGCGCCCACCCAGCTCGTCCTCTGCATTCCCCTCTTTCCCCCACCTCTCAGCATGAATAGAGGGATAGAAATCCCTAAAGCCGTCGGCGACCGCGGCCAGTGAGAGACCAAAGACGACGACGAAACAAGGGGCGGGAGAGCGCGTACAACTGACGAGCTCGACGACAGCGACCACCAGGCGGAGGCGAAACAACACCGGTTGGATCAAGAAGCGTTCGTGCGACGAGAGAAGGGGAGGGAGAAGGGACAGGCGGACGGCCGGTGACGCGACGAAGGGCGGCGGGCTGCTACGCCTTCTTGGGGGGAGAGAAGGTAAGTTACACGCCCCACCCTCTCTAATTCTCTCAAAGGGGGCAGGGGGTGTTTGCCGATGCGGCGGCGTCTTCTATGCCGACGAATGGGGGAGGGGAAGGACAGGATGGCGGGGGAGCCTGCGGAGGAAAATCCTCAGTCAGGAGGGGGTTCGCTGGGGAAAATTGGTGTGCGTGAAGTCCCGCGTGCAAAACCGCCACGTAATTTTGGTAGCGGACAACAGCAAGCAGAGAAATCCCCGTCGGGTGTATGTAGCGCACCATCAAGCAATCGATTAACCCATTCATCAAGCACCGATTGAACGATTTTCACAGCATGTTTTAGCATCCAGGGATGGGTTTTCTGCGTTTTTAGATGTAGATTTTTTCCTAGGGAGATGGACAATTTCTTAACCGACAGATTTGCACTTATACAACATTTTTTCTTCAGCAGTAGGCAAGTTTTACAACACTTGTTCCCAGGAGTAGGCAAGTTTTACAGCACTGGAGTAGGCAAGTCTTTTCTACACTTACATTGATTATAGGCTATTTTTTGCCACATAGTTTTTGGGTTCAGGCAAATACTGGCAACAGAAGATGATTTCCCCCCAGCCAATGGAGCAGTGCATCAGCAGGCAATCTCTGAATGTTGGATAGTATGTAGCCCATCCTATTTAGGGTGAGAGGGGGGGGTGGGGTGGTGCAATTTTCTAGTGTCCCTTCCTAGTATGTGTTTCTAACACAGTAGGCAAAAACGCTGCAGGCTGCATTTTTTTTGGAAAACGCTGCAGGCTGCATGATACATGAGACAAACATTTTTCTCTGTTCTCGAGAGGCTTCATGTTGCTGCATGTATGTGACCATAGTAGTCATGAAAATGGTAGTTTGTACTTTTTTCAGGGTTCAAACTCGTTTTTCTGAATTTGGTTGATGCTCTGGTTTTCTTTTTAGCACTGACAGTCACATGGGGCAAGCAAATTCTCGATTGTTTTTGGTGCTCGATCTTGAGCCAAAATTTTAAGAATCCACGAGAAGGGGCACGGCGAGGTGGTCGTCGTACACAGAGAGGCAAAGTAGCTACATGATCAAGAACGAGTGCGTCCCAAGCTGAGTTTCCTCCATCCTTTCAAGCAATAGATGCAGATTTTCCCCTAATATATTCAGCACGATTTTTCTCCGGGAGAGTTCATCAACATGGGGGCATGGTAGAGAGGGAGAAGAGGGGGGGGGGGGGGGGGGGGGAGATGTAGTTCGCTCTGCGCCCTGCTGCTGCATGTGCTGTCTGGCGGGCACATGCTGTCCTGTCGCTAGGTTATGTAAACATGCAGGTACTTGCACTGAACTAAGACATTCGGATTATGCGAACATGCATAGCTTGTACAGGTTAAATTCCGTACTAACCTACGCTCAGACTCAGCTCATGTAGACAGTAGAGTGGCACAGCTTGCACTTTTGTAAATGACTTTTGTTAGCATATTCTACAGTGATTATAGGCAAGGGTTAAGTTTCTTTTACTGAGAAGTAGGCAAGTTTGTTTTTAGTTTTTTACATACTTACAGTGATTGTAGGCAAGTTTGTGTGCTGGCCCCACGCAGCGATCAAGTCGCCTAAAAACACTACAAGCCCCCAAAATCGTTGTTTCTGTCCTAACCAACTCTCCCATCGCAGTGCGCTAGCTTGCCCCACCCGGCGATCAAGTCGCATAAGAACACTACATGCCCCCAAAATCGTCGGAGCAGCTCGAACCAACTCGCTCATCCCGGTGTGCTACCTCGCCTAAACCGTCCATTAAGTCGCGCTAAAACACTACATGCCCCCCAAAATTGCCGGTTCCGCCCATCCAACTCGTCCATCATAGTGTGCTAGTTTGTCTCACACAGCGAATCAAGCCGCCTAAGAACACTACATGCTCCCAAAATCGCCAGAGCAGCCCGAACCAACATGCCCCCAAAATCGCCAGAGCAGCCCGAACCAACTCGCCCATCCCGGTGTGCTATCTTGCCTCACATGCTGAATCAAGTCGCCTAAGAACACTACAAGCCCCCAAAATCGCTGGTTCCGTCCGAACCAACTCGCCCATCCCAGTGTGCTATCTCGCCTCACACGGCGAATCAAGTCGCCTAAGAACACTACAAGCCCCCAAAACAGCTATTCCCGCCCGAACCAACTCGCTCATCGCGATGTGCTAGCTCCGCCCCACCCAGCGATCAAGTTGCCTAAGAACACTACAAGCCTCCAAAATTATCGTTTCCATCTGAACCAACTCGCCCATTGCGGTGTGCTAGCTCGCCCCACCCGGCGATCAAGTCGCCTAAGAACACTACATGCCCCCAAAACTATCGTTTCCATCTGAACCAACTCGCCCATTGCGGTGTGCTGGCTCGCCCCACCCAGCGATCAAGTCGCCTAAGAACACTACATGCCCCCAAAACGCCGGAGCAGCCCGAACCAACTCGCCCATCCTGGTGTGCTAGCTCGCCTAAACCGTCTATCAAGTCGACCAAAAAACACTACATGCCCCCAAAAATCGCTGGTTCTACCCCATACAACTCGCCAATTGCGGTGTGCTAGGTCGCCTCACACAGCGAATCAAGTCGCCTAAGAACACTACATGCCCCCAACATCGCCGGAGCAGCCCGAACCAACTCGCCCATCCTGGTGTGCTACCTCGCCTCTCACTGCGAATCAAGTCGCCTAAGAACACTACAAGCCCCAAAAATCGCCGTTTCCACCCGAACCAACTCGCCCATCGCGATGTGCTAGCTCGCCTCACCCGGCGATCAAGTCGCCTAAGAACACTACATGACACCAAAATCGTCGGAGCAGCCTGAACCAACTTGCCCATCCCGGTGTGCTAGCTCGCCTAAACCGTCAAGCAAGTCGCCTAAAAACACTACATGCCCCCAAAATCACCAGTTCCGCCCATCCCAATCGCCCATCGCGGTGTGTCGCCTCACACGGCGAATCAAGTCGCCTAAGAACACTACATGCCCCCAAAATCGCCGGTTCCACCTATCCCGGTGTGTACCTACCCCCTCGATAGAAATAGGCATTTTTCATGTGGGATTTGTGTACAGTATAGCAGGCCTCCATCACTATCATCGAAGTCATCAGGGAGTTTATTAAGATCAAGCTCAGTCATCTGCACATTTAGAAAGATACAAAGGAAATTTTGCGTAAGCGACATAATGTAAATGCCAGATCATGTTAACACCCAAACATTTTTTGTGGATGTGCTTTGATCTACATACACCATACAGGGGCAACTCCAGATGCATCATTTTTATGGACTCAAACAGCAAACATGTTATCATCTTTTTTTTTGTTTTTCAGGCAAGTTTTAACCTACAACTTGCATTGTTTTCTGTGTTTTATAGGCAATAGTGAACACCCATGCAGGGGGCAATTTTTACAGTGTTTTAAAACCTACTGTATGTTTTTCCTCCAGTAAGTAGAACAAGGGTTTGTACAATACTTTGTGCTACAGCAGTAGGCAAGTTTGTTTTCATACCCCCCTCATTTTTCGTGTGTAATTTCTGAATAAAGTAGTTTTGTAAGCAACTAAGCTAGTTTATTGTATAGTTTAACATACTCAGATTATTTAACAGTTTTTCATAGAACCAAATAAGTATGCTTTGTTTTGTTTTGCAGAAGCCAAGTGCAAGACAGTAGGCAAGATACAATTCAAGAGCCAGCATCTTCTCTAGCATCCACATCTGCAGGGGAGGGGGAGGCAAGAACAGGAGGGCAGATTTTGTTGCAAGATTTTCAAGTCAAGTTTGCAACACATGGTACAGGAGGCATTTTCTTTTGCAGCTAGTACATCGTACAGGGAGGTACATATGGGGAGTTCCTTAGCTCTAGAAACTAAACAAAAACATGCACAGGGAGGTTCATAGGAAGGGCCTTTTACCCGTTGGTGTTTTCATGGGGAGAAATTTGCCCAGTTCTGTTCTTTTGCCGAAGTTTCTCCATTGCCTGAACCACAACAAATAGTTGCAGACATTTTATATGCGTCCTTGCCTGATTTTTCATTTCTTTTGGTGTATTATTTTACTGTGGAAGGAGCTCCCCTGCTAGGACATGGCGTGCGGCGGCGGCTGGGGTAGGAAGAAGACGCGCGTGGGGATCTGCGCCGGGTAGCGTAGGGTTTTCCGGTGTTTGATGTGGAAAGATCACGCGCGTGAGAGGGGGGTCTCCGTGTCTTTTTTGGTGGGACGGGGCAACGCAACGGGGTGGTGGGCCTTTCCGTTTTCAGCACATGATGGGGCGCACGTGGGCAGTTTCCTAAACCGGCCGGCCGCGAGATCCGCCCGCATCACGCGCGCCCGCTGTGTAGTAGCGTCAAAGGATCGTGTCATTCTAGAAAAAAAGAACGTGACGGTTAGAGGTAAAAAGAATGTGCCGGTTAGAGACTATAGTAGGCTAATTCTTTTATATGTGCATGTCTAGACATGCATGCATGCATGCATACCGCTTCTCTTAATATATACTCCTTCCGTTTTTAAATATAATTCTTATTTCACTATAGACTATGTACGGAGCAAAATAAGTGAACCTATACTTTAAGAAATGTCTATATACATTCGAATGTAGTCTTTGTAGTGGAATCACTAAAAGGACTTATATTTAGGAATAGAAAGAGTATACGTCTTTCTTTTACACAGTATAATTAAAGTCGTTCACATACACGAGCATAAAATGAATGCATGCACGCAGATCCTATCCCTATGAACATCTTCGAGAGAAGGTGCTGACAAATCATCTTGAGATAGATGAGGTCGTAATAGACGCCTTCGTAGTCGATGGGCACGTCTTCTTCCACTGAATGCACATCATTGAAATGCTTCGAATAAATCAAGTAAAATGCGAACATCAATGTAAAGTTTAGGACTTCAATCTCTGATGGACGGAAAATACAACTATACTTCTAACTATCCAACTACAGATTGATTCGCAATATAATATATAAACAGATTGATTCGCAATATAATATATAAACGCCTTGATCAGAAAACAAGCATGCATGCATTGGCCCCAAAGAAACACACACAATTAAGTTGGCTGACCACGGTTTGATGTATGTACAAGCACACAACTTTTTTTTTGCGAATAAGTACACAACTAGCAAGGCAGGATCAATCCACCAGGCTGCTAGCTTCTGCAACTAGCCAGTAGTGTACACGGCAGCAAGCTTGTACGTGCTATATATTTCGCGGCCAAAAGCATTAAACTAAGAATCGCGTCGTACAAAATACACCGGAAAGTACACTGCATAAGAGACTTTCGCCAAAAATCTCTGAATATTTCTGTTTTTTTTTTTTTTTTTGCATCTTGCGTATTGTGCACTGCGAGGAGACATAACAATATTCAAGAGGTGTGTACTACATAGAGCTGACAAGGACGATACTTATGGCTTGATTTTGCAACTATGGACAAAATTTTAAACAAGATATTTGCAGTTAAACCTGGAACTCGAACAGTCAAAATACATATTATACTTTCTAAGGAGTGTATTCAATTATCCTATTTCGGATTTTATAAGTATATTTTAACATATATGTTTAAAGTGATTCCCTAAAAAACAATGGTTCAAGTGATGTCTAAAGGACATCAACTGACTCTCAAAGTGACAAATTTATATGAACCAGAAGGATTCCAAATTGTTAGAGCAAAAGATCATTATAAGGTGTTAGTATTAATCAGAGAATCATTATAATATGGTGCACACAGCCTGGTGAGTAAAGGATCAAGTTAAATTACTATGTCTAAGTTTTGTAGATGCAATTTGGAGGGCATTTTTCGTACCCCGAGTGCAATGAAAATGACTACAAGGGCAAAAACACATAGTAAAATCATGCCACTTGAATAACAAATGCGTCCTAGAGAGTGCATACCATGTCTGCATTGAAGAGGTGGATGTACCGGTGAGAAATTTAAAGGAAATAGACAAAACAAAAATTACTCAATGCATTACCACATTAAAAATAGACAAAATCCCAAAAAAGTGTCATGAAACCTGTTTACTTTCACTAACTGTCAAGACCAAGTAATATGATTATATTTTTCATGAAAAATAAACACAAGTGAAGAAACTTAATTTGCTAGCATTCATATATAAAATAACTATCAAATTTATATTTCGGAGATTGTATACACTTCTAGACTGTCATGAGTAAATGAGACATGATGATCAGATATGAAAAATACTATTTTTTAATCTAGCCACACAGTCAGCATGGATGAATTGTTTTTTATACACTTCTTCAATCAATTTTTTATTATTATAGGATTGAAAGTATAATTAATTTGTTAGCATTCATATACAAAATAACCATTAAATTTATATTTTGGACATTGTACCTATTTCTAGAACGTCACATGTAAGTGTGAGAGGAAGAAGAACCAAATACGAAAACAAATATTTTTTTTATCTAGATAGACAATCAACACAGGTGAGTTGTTTAATTTTATAAATTTCAATAATGAATGCTTATTATTTTTTGATTCAAAATATAATATGATTATTTATATGCTATAATGGGCACGTATACATTATGTATTCTTCCAGCGTGACATCTTTAGCTCAAATAGGTTTTTTTTGTATTCATGACTTACCAGATTTATTATAAGTTATAGGCATACAAAAAATAATATCAAACTTGAATCGTCGAGATAGCCCATAGTAAAACTGAACATGAGGACATTAATCAGGTAGACCCCGAAAATGATAAATCATCGTGATTGTAAATAAACGTTGTACTACCATCTGCTTGATAGTGTTATTTCTTTTTCAGTGATGTTAATTGTATTTATTTTCAAGAGAAATTGGCTTTCATTAGGTTTATTTCTTTTCTTACGGTGAATTGCCGGTTCTACCCCAAGTCATCCTTTATCAAATGTCTTGGTTACCACACTGAAGAAAGATAAATACAGTTAAGGAATGGGGGGGGGGAGTATTAATGGATTAAACTCCATACATCTTCATGACTATAAACATTGTGCAAATTAATAATAGACATCAATGCATAATAATTTAGTTTTTTACATCTAATGTTGTTTAAAATATATATAATATAAATTGAGTTATAATTGCACTAACTGACATAGTATGTGTCACACATAAAATAGTGGATATCGCACTATTCCAAGTTCAATTCGTTGCACTAGAGTCGTATCGTGCACAAATGGCACATAAACCCATTAATTAATATGGTGTATTAACCAAAAAATTGTACAAAAATTATTTATGTTATAGATTTTGATATGTATTCCAAATATGGGATGGTTATAGAATGGTCACACCTATAACATGAATCCTACTTTTACCACACTAAAGACATTGACTCAAAGAGAATTATTACAACCATACCACGAATCCTACTTTGATCACACAAAAGTGATGCCCTCGCATTTGTGAGGGCCACTGTGCTAGTTGATAGAAAAGCGAATAATTATGAGATGTTCACGGCAATGATCATGTGTATATAGGCATCACGTCCATAAGCAAATAGGCCGACTCCTGTCTGCACCTACTACTATTACCCCACTTCAAGAGCGCTTCTATGCTTGCCTCTCTACGTATTAAGTTCATGACAAACGGAGTAATGCTTGGAGAACGATGACATGATGTAGACAAAGTATACTCAACTAATATGAATAAACCCCATCGTTTTATCCTTAGTAGCAACAACACAAAGACGCAACTTGTCCCCTTCTGTCACTGGGATATATATAAACTCGTCAGGTTGAACCTATTACAATGCACGACTCCCACTGAAGAAATATCAATCTAGTTGGCCAAATTATCTCAATAGACCGGAGAGCATTACGAAGCTATGATGATCATGCAAATAAGAATCATAGTAATCAGGTTTGACTCAAATACTTTTCATGAATAATCTGAACATAAACTCACAATTCATCGGATCCCAACAAACACACCATACAAAGAGATTACATCGGATAGATTAAGGAAAAGATGCGATGAACATTGTATTGAAGATCAAGAGATAGAGAGATTGCCATCTAGGTACTACCTACGGACCCGTAGGTCTATGGTGAACTACTCACACATCATGGTGAGGGCAGCAAGGTTGATGAAGACGCCCTCCGTGATCGATCTCCCCTCCGGCAGGGTGCCGGAACCGAGGTGTAGATGGCCTCCCATCGAAACAGAGACTTGCGGCGGCGGAAAAAATGTTTCGGGAGCGCTTCTGGTGTTTCTAGGGTATATGTGAATTTATAGGCCAGAGAACGACGTCGAGAGAGTCTCCAGGGGGCCACCACATATCTGGCTGCGCCCCCCCTAGGGGGCGTGGCTGGATATGTGGTGGGCCCCTGGTGCATCTCCTCCTCCGAAGCTTCTAGGTCTTGTATTTGTCCAGAAAAAATCACCAAAAAGTTTCGTGGCAATTGGACTCCGTTTAGTATTGTAACTCTGAAAAGGCAAAAACACGCAGAAAATAGGAACTGGCACTGGGCACTGGGTCAATAGGTTAGTGCTCAAAAATATTATAAATTGGTAAATAAATACCCAAAAAGTATCCTAGAGTGATAATATGTCAGCATGGAACAATAAAAAATTATAGATACGTTGGAGACGTATCAGCATCTCCAAGCTTAATTCCTGCTCGTCCTCGAGTAGGTAAATGATAAAAACAGAATTTTTGATGTGACATGCTACCCATTATGTAATCTTTGGTATGTATGTTCATTGAGAAATGATGAAGTAACAAACATCAACATAGTAATATTTATAAGTATAAGAAACAAAATCATTAATTTTTCAAAGTATACGATCCTAAAAGAATGTTTACCCCTATTCATCTTAGTATATTAGCAAGGCATGACTCCGTCTTCACCACATAGATACAAATGTTAAGCACCACGGTGTCCAAGTGAGGCAATTGGATCGTACTTTTTCAATATGCATCAACTTTTTATTCTTCACGCAATACATGAGTGTGAACCATTGGACATAGCATATAGGTGAAATAGAATATGGTGGTAGGTATCAAAGGGGTAAAAAGTGGAGAAGATAATCTCGCATCAACTAGGCGTACCAACGAGCTATGGAGATGCTCATCGATAGATATCAATGCGAGGAGTAGGGATTGCCATGCAAATGATGCACTAGATCTATAAGTGTATGAAAGCTCAACTGAAGCTAAGTGGGGTGTGCATCCAACTTGCTTGCTCACGAAGACCTCGGGTATTTGAGGAAGCCCGTCATAGGAATATACAAGCCAAGTTTATTATATGAAAAGGTAATTCCCACTAGCATATGGAAGTGTCGACATAGGAGACTCTCTATATGAAGAACATGGTGCCACTTTGAGGCACAAGTGTGGTAAAGGATAGTAGCAAAGTCCCTTCTCTCTTTTCTCTCATCTCTTTTTTTTTATTTTTTTATGGTGGGCTTTTCTCTTTTTCTTTTTTTCTTTTTGCCTCCCCCATTTTCTATTTTTTTATATGGTGGGCTCATTTGGCCTCCCACATTTTTATTTCATTTTTCGTCCGGAGTCTCATCCCGACTTGTGGGGGAATCATAGTCTCCATCATCCTTTCCTCACTGGGATAATGCTCTAATAATGATGATCATCACACTTTTATTTACTTGCAACTCAACATGAAGAACTGATAGGAAGATATGACTCTGTATGAATGCCTCTGGCAGTGTACCAGGATGTGCAATGATCTAGCGTGACACGTATAAAAAATATGAAGAACGGTGGCTTTGCCACAAATACTATGTCAACTCTATATGCAAAGCATTATGATGATGAACGAAGTAGTCATATGAAGTGACGATGGAATTTGCATGGCAATATATCTCGAAATGGCTATGGAAATGCCATAATAGGTAGGTATGGTGGCTATTTTGAGGAAGATATAATAAGGCTTATGTGCAACAGAGCGTATCATGTCACGGGGTTTGGATGCACCGACGAATATTTGCACCGATCCTCGAGGTGAGAATGGGCTATGCACGGTACTGAAGAGGCTAGCAAATATGAGAAGGTGAAGATGCGTATGTCCATGGTGTCACATTAATAAAAAAGAACTCACATGCTTATTGCAAAGTTTTATTAGTTTTATCATAAATCAATGTACTCCTCGCATGCCCCGAGGGAGGAGGTTGGTAGGAGTTAACCATCGCACGCCCCCGACTCAAAACAACACTAGGATTTCAACGAGGAATATAAATGCTCACACATCATCACCAAGCCTCTTTAATTTTTAGATGAATAACAAGTTAACACCTCTTAATCTTTACACTTCTACGAATTAAATTTTTTGGACTCACACTTTTTTTCATATTACTACATCAGTGTCATTAACCCACAACTTCTCTATATGTGCTACACAATGGTTTTGATTATCATTCATTGAATACCTAATATTGTTGGACTAGTCTTATGACCCATGCAAATTACCATCACTATTACTCAGCTCTCAAACAAATATAAGTGAAGAACGAGAGCATATTATTTCTATAAAATCTACACGCCACCGTGCTCAAAAAGATATAAGTGAAGTACTAGAGCAACTGCCTAGCTCAAAAGATATAAGTGAAGCACATAGAATATTCTAGCAAATTATCATGAAGGTGTGTCTCTCTCAAATAGGTGTGTCCAGCAAATGATGATTGTGACAAACTGAAATAAAAGCAAACAAAAGCAAACGACGCTCCAAGCAAAACACATATCATGTGATGAATAAAAATATATCTCCAAGTGACATATCGATGGATTGAGACGAAAGAGGGGACGCCTTCTGGGGCATCCCCAAGCTTAGACACTTGAGTCTCCTTAGAATTATACTTGGGGTGCCTTGGGCATCCCCAATCTTGGGCTCTTGCTACTCCTTATTCCGTATTCCATCGTGATCACACCCAAAACTTGAAAACTTCAATCACACAAAACTCAGCAAAACTTCATGAGATCCGTTAGTATAAGAAACATATTGCATACTTGAGGTAATGTGATAAATTTTTTCAAATTCATTTTTGCATAATAGGTACTGTATTCTAAATTCCGCATGACTTACACCCCCCGATATAATCCATGGCATAATCAAAACAAGCAAACTATGCAAGCAAAACAAAATCTGTTTAAAACAGAACAGTCTGTAGCAATCTGTAAATAGCCCATACTTATGGAACTCTAAAAATTCTGAAAAATTAGGAAAGTTTAAATAATTTGTACAGAAATACTGTGTTAAAATTTCAGATCATTATCACGCTTCAGTAAAAAATGAAAATTCCTGCACTGGAGTCAAAGTTTCTGTTTCAGATTCAGCATCGTTTCTACTCATCTTGTGAGTCATCCCAAAGGCTTTACTTGGCACAAACACTAATTAAAACATAAAAACACAATCATTACAGAGGCAACAATCATGTTATCACACAAAAACAGAAAGTAAAAACAAAAATAAAGATACATATTGGGTTGCCTCCCAACAAACGCTATTGTTTTATGCCCCTAGCTAGGCATAATGCATAGTTTCAAGTGTTTTCATATTTAAGGAAACAATCCGCCATGCTATAATCATATTCCCTTTTTTCAGCAGCAAGCTTTCTAATGGGTAAAAAATAATAATTGAAGGGACTAAACTTCACAACACAAGGATCCGAGAGATCCATTTCAGGAGGAATAGGAGGCTCTTCTTTAGGTATCTCATAGGTGATAACTATTTCCTCATTGTATAGGTTTCGATGAAGGTATTTTCTTAATTCTCTCTCAATCTCATAACCCATTCCAAGTTTTTATATGGCAAATTGATCATTATGTTCAGAGATTTTATCAACTAGGACATTAGGTGGAACCTTCTTTCTAAGGTTTTCATCATAAGCAACATAGTCTGTTGATCTTAGTTTTCTCACCCCTTCCATTTCATAGAGAATTCCTTATATTGGTGGGCATTCACAATTAATCCTATAATAAGCAAATATATCTCTAGCCTCTTGTATGATATTGCCAAATTCTTGAACAAGAAATATAGTAGCTAGACGCTTAGTAGGAGCTTGCTGAATATTAGAGAATTCTAGAAACAACCATTGTATAAAGGGGTGCACGTGGACAAATTGTCTTTCCAATTGTGCAATAAGCATAGATATGGCATCCACATAACTTCAAGTTCTAGTAACAATGGAACCTCCCATCAATGGTAATGATCCCGCACAAGTGAAAAAATCTTGAATCACACTCGTTCCAATAATATTCCCACTACCTATACGGAGTTTATTTGTTTGCATATTGGGTTCACTTTTAGAAGGATCGTCATCCACAAGATTATCAAGTTTTTCTTTAGCAACTTCATCAAAATTTCTTTTAGCATTATTAGTGCAAGGTGAAGTTGGGTGCTCAAGGGCTTCCGCACTAGCGGCGGAAACACCACTAATCTCACAATCAGACATGATAGCGAGACAAGAAAACTAGCAAGTAAAACAAACTAGAAGAAACTAGAAGCAAACTAGTAACTAGCAAAGGTAAATATTTTTGTATTTTTGATTTTTATGAGACAAACTAAATATAAAAGCAAATAAAAAGAAGAACAAGTGAATGAAATTTTGTGCGAAGTTACTTGATAGTTAGTGATGGTATTCCCTGGCAACGGCGCCAGAAATCCTTCCTAATACTCGTGATCTGTGTTGGGTTTTCCGTGAAGAGGAACGGTTAATCGCAGCACAAAGTGGGTAAGTATTTCTCTTAGTTATGAAACCAAGGTTTATCGAACCAATAGGAATACCAATCCTCAACCGTATTCAGCGGCTGCACACAAAAGAACAAACAACTTGCACCCAACGCCGGCAAGAGGGTCATCAATCCCCTTGATCTCGTTATTTGCAAGCAAATGAGTTGTGAAGATAATTGTAGATGATAGTAAACTACAAAATAAAATAAAAGGTAATAAATAACAGCAAGGTAATGATAGCATTTGTGAATATATAAGTGAATAGACCCGAGGGCCGTAGAGTTCTCTAGTGGCATCTCTCATAAGCAAAGCATACGGTGGGTAAATAAATTACTGTTGGCTAATTGATAGAAAAGCGAATAATTATGCGATGTTCACGGCAATGATCATGTGTATATAGGCATCATGTCCATAAGAAAATAGGCCGACTCCTGCCTGCACCTACTACTATTACTCCACTTCAGGAGCGCTTCTATGCTTGCCTCTCTACGTATTAAGTTCATGACAAACGGAGTAATGCTTGGAGAACGATGACATGATGTAGACAAAGTATACTCAACTAATATGAATAAAACCCATCGTTTTATCCTTAGTAGCAACAACACAAAGACGCAACTTGTCCCCTTCTGTCACTGGGATATAGAAACTCGTCAGGTTGAACCTACTACAACGCACCACACCCACTGAAGAAATATCAATCTAGTTGGTCAAATTATCTCAATAGATCGGAGAGCTTTACGAAGCTATGATGATCATGCAAATAAGAATCATAGTAATCAGGTTTGACTCAAATACTTTTCATGAATAATCTGAACATAAACTCACAATTCATCGGATCTCAACAAACACACCATACAAAGGGATTACATCGGATAGATCAAGGAAAAGATGCGATGAACATTGTATTGAAGATCAAGAGATAGAGAGATCGCCATCTAGGTACTACCTCCCGTCGGAACAGAGACTTGCGGCGGCGGAAAAAGTGTTTCGGGAGCGCTTCTGGTGTTTCTAGGGTATATGTGAATTTATAGGCCAGAGAACGACGTCGGGAGTGTCTCCAGGGGGCCACCACATATCTGCCCCCCCTAGGGGGCGCGACTGGATATGTGGTGGTCCCCTAGTGCATCTCCTGGCCCTCCTCTAAAGCTTCTAGGTCTTGTATTTGTCCAGAAAAAATCACCAAAAAAATTCGTGGCAATTGGACTCCGTTTAGTATTGTAACTCTGAAAAGGCAAAAACACGCAGAAAACAGGAACTGACACTGGGCACTGGGTCAACAGGTTAGTGCTCAAAAATATTATAAATTGGTAAATAAATACCCAAAAAGTATCCTAGAATGATAATATGTCAGCATGAAACAATAAAACATTATAGATACGTTGGAGACGTATCACACACCCGAGCCGGTTTGGTGTGGATGAACAATACCCCCGTGGATGCCGTAGGCAGTTGACAGTGCATGAAAAGTAGCCCATGGAGGCCATTCTACGGGACACCACACCCCTCCGGATGAACACGACCCAGTTTCGACTGTAGGCGGTTGAACAGAACCCCGTTTCAGCTTTTTTGCGGTATGACACAACACATATGGTGGGGGTCGACGAACAGGACCCCATTTCGGTTGTTCCGTCCCAGTCGGTTCACTCCCGATGAATAGGACCTTGTGACCTTCCAACCTCAGCTGCTTATTGGCGCTCGATGAATAGACCCTGTTCCCTGTTGTTGCGTACCCATACCATCTTGTGCAACCCTCCGTATATACATGAGTCTGGGTCCATATGGATAACACTATACGTACAGTTCAACCTAGTGGGTACAAGGTGTTAGGGGGAGGAATCATTTTTTACACGTAATAAGATGGCACTTGCTTGCATGCGACCAGGGACCTAGTGGGTCCTTACTGTCAGCCTCTCCACATAAAGTCCTCTTCCGATGGTTGTCTTTCATTGACCACTTTGACTAAGCGCGGCGAACGAACCAAGGTGATGGACGATGATGAGGCCCCAGATGGGAATGACCCGTAGACAGGGAAGATACAGCAGTGCAATCCCAGGCAGAGGGGAGTACAATGTTTGACTGGTTAGGTTGCGGGGTCAGGCTGTCATCGCCGGAGAACAGAAGGTGTGGGTGAGTAGAGGGATGACCTGGCTAGCAGTGGGAGTAGGGTGGGGCGGTGACTCCTTCGCCGCAACACAGCCATCAATGGGATGCGGGAGCAGGTGGTCCCTTCGGTGCTGATTTGGATGCCTGGAGCAAGAAGATCAGAGATTGAAGTGCTTCTACAATTGTTTGTTGACAATAAGTTGACAAAGCCTTGTGTTCGTGTCAACTGAGTAGGCCCACAAGTCAGCATCCAAATCTATGACAGACATCATACAACCCATTAGCTATTATTTTCAATAATTTACAGGCCATTTGTTAATTTTTATTGAATGCCCAGTTTATTTTTCTTAGCATTACAACCCGTTTACTTGCCAGGACCAGGGTAAAAAATTTCAATGAAATTTTGCATATTTTGCATGGTCCGAACTATTCTTATCCCGAAATTTTGATTCACATTCAAACTAATTTCAAAATAAATTTATATTAGGCTAAAATCCAAGAACATTTTGCGGGAAAAAGAAATCCAGTGAATTTAAAATCACAAAATCCAAAAAAACGAAATTTGTAAATAATAGCCAGTTTGCTTTGTTTTTGTGTGTTTACAACCCATTTATGTAACGCCCAAGATGCGATCCTATCCTCATTTTGGCTCGAGGGCCTCGACATGGATAGAAGCGCATCTCGTCGTTTTGCAAGAATTGATATCATTACAAGTACATGTAAAGAAGAGATGAGTATATGGAATTGGCTTACACTCGCCACGAGCAAATACAAGATCACATCAATACAACATCATATACAATCATCATACATAAGAGCAGAGTCCGACTACGGACGAAATCAAACGATAAAATGACATCCACCCTTGCTATCCCAGGCTGCCGGCCTGGAACCCATCCTATGATGGATGAAGAAGAAGAACTCCAAATCAAACAAGCATAGCGCTCATGTCAAAGCATCGCATTACATGTACCTGCAACTGTTGTTGTAGTAATCTGTGAGCCACAGGGACTCAGCAATCTCATTTCCAAGGGTATCAAGACTAGCAAAGCTTAGTGGGTGAGGTATGGTTAAGTGGTGAGGCTGCAGCAAGCACTAAGCATTTATTTGGGTGGCTAACTTACGAGTACAAGAATAAGGGGGGATGATCGTCGAATAAACGGACGTGAACAGGTAATGATCACTAAGTGATCCTGAACACCTAGTTACGTCAAACATAACCCCACCGTGTTCTCTTTCGGAGCAGGCCTCATGAGAAGAGACGGTCATGGTTACACACACGGTTGGTGTATTTTATTAGAGTTTACTTTAAGTTTTCTATGACCGGATGTTAAACAAATTTCCAAGTTGCCACATAACCGCGGGCACGGCTTCTCGAAAAGATTTAACCCTGTAGGGGTGCTCCAACTCATCCATCACAAACTAACCACAAGCTGCGTTGGAATTCCTCAACCGCAGGATAACCTGTAGTATTTGCGGAATCCCGATGGAAAATATCAACTTCGAGATAGCCCGAAGTGTCCCTGAAATCCCGCGCACAAGACGTTCGAGAAAGGTAAAACAAATCCAGCAAGGCCGCCCGACGTGCCGACAATCCCGATAGGAGCCGCGTATCTCGTTCTCAGGGCACAAACGGATGGGTCACGCTACGAGTCAAACCAAACCCCGAAATTCCCCGCGGTGGCCCCGCAGTCTGCCCGTTTGGGATCAGCACCATCAGCACTGCCCCCCCTGTATTATGTTGAATTAATCCACGGGTTCATGACGCCCTATGCATTACTAATGGTGTTCAATATTATTATGTTGAGCAAATGTAGTACCAATGTTGGGCCTTGCCAGATGAGTTTTATCCCAAAACGAAAATCAAGGGGGTCCCCATAACAACCCCGAGCATGTTAGGAGCGCTCAATATGGAACATAACACCGGTACACAAGTAACTAGGGCGGCAAAAGTGGAACAAAACACCGAGCAAAAGGCCAAGCCTTCCACCTTTTACCAAGTATATATGTGCATTAAATTAACTAGCAATAATATTGTGATATCTCAAAAGGTCCATGTTGGCACATGGAAACAACTTGCACCTGCAACTAGCAACGCTATAAGAAGGGCTGAGCAAGCGGTAACATAGCCAAACAATGTTTTGCTGGGATGTGGAGGGGTTAGAGGCTTATCATGGCATTTTGGGAGGCTTGACACACAAGTGGTAGGTAGCGAGACATATCGATAGAAACGAGACAACTAGCATGCCAATGATAGTAGTGGTATCCAGGGAAATGATCATCTTGCCTGAGATCCCGCTTGGAAGAAGAACGAATCCTTGAAGAAGATGATCCAACGTAGTCGAACGAATCCTCACACTCCGAACGGTTTCGGAACTCTATCGAGGAGAAGCAATCCGGAAACAAACAAATGACACGGTAAACACCACAACATATTCATGACATGATGTGCAAGCAATGATGATGCATGTCAAGTTTAAATATGCAAGGCATGGCATGGCAAGATGCAACAGTCAAACACTACACATTAAGTGAAGCTCAATATGCAACGAGTTGTATATTGACGAAACTCCACATTCAAATTATTTAGTTCACTCTTGTTTAGGTACTCATCAAAATTAAATGTTGTTTAACATGGCAAGAAGTGAAGCATACACAACTACACCATCTAGGCATTTTAAATGAGGCCGGAAGCAACATGTAGCATTTCCGAAACGACCTCATATGCATATTATGAATTTGGTCCAGATATGTCCTAAGCATATTTTATATGTGTTAAACAGCAAAATCAAGTGTGCCATGAGATTCTACACATTTTCTAGTCAAGTTACATGTGTGGATCATTTTAATCGAAGCTACGGTTATTTAGTTATGAGGCAAACCGTTTAGCATGACATAGACGCAAAGTAATGCAAACAGCAAGTTTAAATACCTTTAACATGTATGAAAGTTAGAAATTTTTAAACTACACAAAATTCTACACATTTTACATATCTAAATTTTAACATATAATGCACGGTTATTATAGATATTAATGCATGAACTAGAGAGACTTTTTATTAAACAACAAATCCCAAGATATTTGGACAAAATCGTAGAGCAAAAAGAAAACTACTCAGCCGGCCGAATTTGCAGCACACTACAGCGGCCCATGAGTGAGAATGACCAGCGTGGTGTCATGCCATAGCAACAATAAAAACATTGACAAAAATGAGGCTGCTGGGACTTGAACCCAGGACCTCGCGTAGATGAACGAGCAAGACGACCAGCTGGGCTGCAGTGCCTTTGAGCTAAACAACTAGTCTGATATATTGTGAAGTGGTTGCGCGACGGGTCTGAAACTACAGGAAACAAATGGCGAACAAATGAAAGGCAAAACAAAAAAGGGCGTGTCTGGGATTCGAACCCCAGACCCCTTGGAAGGGCATCTCCCTCGGTTGCCAGTCGGACTACGAGTGCGGTTCTGCTTATGATGGAACTTCTACTACACAAGGTATGACGGGGCCTGGCCTGGCTCCGGCGAGGAGGCGAGGAGGTCGCCGACGGCGAGGAGGTCCGGCAGGGGAGGCGCTGGAGGGAGTCCGTCGGACGTGGCGTCCGTGCAGCCAACGGCGGCTTGCTCGGGCGTTGGCTTCTACGGGCGCGCGGACGCGGGAAGTTGCGGAGGGACGGACGCGTCCAGAGGACAGAGGAGGTTGATTCGTGGTCGGCAGGATGGATGGATCTGGTTGGCTGGTTGACGAACCCGAGGTGGGAGGCGACCAGGTGTGGGTGGCGGCGGCGATTGGACAAGAGGGAGGATTTTTAGGGATTAGGTCTAGGTCTAGGTGGTCTATATATATATGTGAAACGGACTGGGTTTGGACCCTCCGATTTAGATCGGACGGTCGAGAAAAAATAGGTTAGGGTGTTCGATTGAAAAACCGATGATGGTTTGGGGTATTTCAGGGTTGATCCGGACCCAACAGTCATGACCGTATGTTTTGGGTTTGGGGAAGCTATCGGGCGCGCGCGAGGGGTCCGTGCACTGTGCAGAGGGGCTGGGCGGAGATGAGAGGGAAAAAGGGTAGCACGGCAACAAGTTGTGAAAAATGAAAACGCCTATGAATTATCCGGCTATAGTGCCACTATAAGTTTAACGGTTCGGGTATCAAACGGACTCCGGTTGCGACAAAATTTGGCACGCGGTCTACCTACACTATATCAAGACCGCACGCCAACTTTCGACCCATTCAGAGAATATTTTATACACACTTTTGAAAACAATATTTTGACGATGCCGCGGCGTGTGCGTGAGCTATTGGTCTCGAAACTGTTAACAGGGAGAACTGGCAACTACTAACGGATGCAAGTTTGAAAAATGACGGCAACGGATTGCTGATGCAATGCGGATGATGCGAATGATGCGATGATGAATGCGACAACCAAACGAATCACACGATGACAAGGGAATAAAACAGGAATCTTCTGGAGCGTCGGTCTCGGGCTGTTACAACTCTCCTCCACTTACAAGAGATCTCGACCCGAGATCTTAGAATGAAAGGGGAAGAGAAAGAGAAGAGGTAGAACTTAGTTGCTTCTTTGACAAACGAATGAAGCCAACAAAACTTTGAGGTTTCAATGAGATGATGAATGACATGAGGAACAAGCAAGAATTAACAAGAAATTTGGGCAGCACTTCGGTAGGATAGGGAGGCAAAACTTGATAAGATAGAAAGAAGTTGAAAAGAGGGCACAACACACCGGTTAAAGGACAAGCAAAGAAAGACTATGATCTTGACAAAACGAGATGATAGATTGAAGAGAGCAACATCACAACGCCTCCAGAACAAAAGAATGGAAGCTAGGTCGTTGAATAGAGACGAAAATGACAACTTATACCATAATTGAATTGAAAACCATCCTTAGAAAGATGGATTGAATGGAGTTGTTGTAAAACCAACAACGAAAAAGCTTGTTGTGGGCTTATGGAAAACATCTCAAAATTACGAGGTGACAACCGGCCACTAACGGAAACAATGATTGCTTGGGAGCAACAAGATATGCAAAACTTCTTACACCAAGAGGATATATTGAGAAGTTGGATTATTGACAAGCACCATGATAGCAACAGTCCTTAGGAAAAGCTTTAGGTGAAATCTAATCCAAGATAACTCCAAGGAAGACAAATGGGTTTACATAGCTCATTCTTGACAATTCCTTCAAGACTCCTCATGAACCAAGAATGATATAACACCATCTCAAAAGATAAGGGAGAAAGAATTGCACTTGAATTGCAAGACAAAGAATACTTGAGCTCCTCCAACAAGAATCTTGAAGAACACTTCGAGAAAGAATTACATCCTTAACAAACCACCATGAAGAACTATGGGGACGAACTCCGGAATGAAAAGGATGATAGAAAAGAATTGAAGGTTGCAAAAAGAACAAGATTGAGGCCTTGCAATGATTTAGATGGGACTTCGCGATGAGATACTTGCGAAAAACTTGGAACTCCGGATTGAAAAGATGAACAACTTAGAATCGGGAATTTGATATCATGAACAACTCCGGTAGAAGGATTGAAATCACATTGATGAAACAAGAATAAGAATTATGTCTGCTTATCCTTCATCAAGTTTAATTGATGACAAGCAACGGATTTGGCATACCAATTATTCTTCTTGAAGAGATTAAAGAGAGAGATAGAGCATAAACTTGAAGCAATCTTCAACGAAACACCGGTGAGAATTTGAAACGCATGAGGATACCATGAATGAATGAAGATACATGAGAATGAAGAGATCATGATCCGCCTAGCAGAAAACTTGAACGAAGCACCGGAATAATTGGGATACGAACGAAGAGACATCAATTGAGAAGAATTGAGAATGAAGGCTGAAAGATGAGAACGAAGATTTCTTCTGAAATGGTGGCCTTCGGAGGATCTAGAAATGAAAACAACACTGAAATGCTCCGGATAGACATGGAAGGAATTACTCATGATCAAAATAATTCAAGATGATAGCATCAACCTTGAACCATGAATCTTCGGAAGAACGGATAAAGATTTAAGAGAAACTCTTCTTGGGTCTTCAACACCGAGGATGATGATGAGAAACAACATCATGAATTACTAAGACACTCTGGAATAATGAACAAAGATAGGTTGAGCCAACGATGAAAATAATTCAAAGTGATCTTGGACAAGGAACATGACTGAAGAAAATCATTCTTACATCATATTGAAAAGAACTTGAGGACATCTCTATAAAAGATTAGAAGAGCCAGGTAAGATCCTGGGGAAAACCTGTGGGTTATGGGCCCACTCAAAGAAAACACCATTGAAACGATTGCTTTGAAAAGAGAGATTGCACCGGTACTAATGAATCTTTGATGAGGTGAGAACCTTGAAATAATTTACGAGGATATGAATGGAAATGAAAGTCTTCTGAGATATCTTGCTACTCCATATAGATTAGAGAGATGAATAAACAAGAGAGATTTAGATAAGAATTTCAAACACGGAAAAACATTTGACAGATTAAAGGATATGATGAGCACCGAGAGATTGGATTGAATCCACCGGAGAAGAACGAGAACAAAGAATGATGAACTTGAAACTCTTGAGAATCTTCACAAGGAATCGCCGGATACAATATGGAAGAAAAGATAGTGGAAGCATCACATGAATAGAAAGGCACTTGGATGAGAATTTAATCGAGGAAGAAAAAGGGTGGGAGGGTTGGCAAAAGAAGAAGACAACTTAGACGGATGAAAAGAACTCCGGGATGAAATAAGAGGATAGATCTTGCGAATATTGGAAAAGATTGAATTCACTTGGAGAGAAGCACTCCGGATGGAAAGGAATTGACATGACAGTTTGATTGAGCAAAAGGATTAGCATTCCCATAGAATTATGAGAACACTGCTTAGAAAAGATATGAAATCAACGTTTGACATCGAAGCAACTCGAATTACTATATTCCAACAAAACAAAGGATGAGGCTTCTGAAACAAGCCGGAAACAAACTCATGACAGAGATTTCGTCCGATATTTTCATGGTAAGGCTCGCACGAGCTCGATCGTACATCGAATTGTCATATTGAAATGACGCTCGAATATGCTCCCTAGGCGTAGCGAACTACAAGGCTTGACGAAGCATACCGAGACTGTCCTCTGTACAAAAAGACCGTGAACAAACGAACCACTAGATATCGAACCCCAACCTCACATCATGCATCTGCTGGAAGATAATCCTAGGTAACTACTTGAATTCCCACCTAAGAACTTCCAAAATCTTTGGTTATGCAATCAGGTCCATGGATACATGGAGTAAAATCCATCACTCAACCCCTAGCAGTAATACTACTCTCCAATGTATCACATCTGTCAACACACAACCAGAGGTCTCAGAAATTCATCTACCTCAGAACCTCGTAATCACAACAATACTAAACATGGCAGTACATGTGATCCCGCTTCCTAATACTGGGTGCCGCCACACTCTTCGCACCACGAATAGTATTGAAGCAATTTCGAACATCCGCCTCCTGAGATACTAAGGAAACTGAACGATAGCGATGTGTCAAGAACCCCTTGGAGCTCAACTCCCCGGGTCCAATCCATACGTATGAGAGGTACCAAGAACAGAGTTCCGGTCACATCGACATCATAGGGGTTCCAAAATTCCCGCGTGATCCTAAAAAAACTTTGAGTGAGAAGAGGGGTAGAATTAAAATTCCTACGTCAGGATTCCTCACCAGAGCATAGAAGAGGAGTAAAAAGAATCCTACTCTCTGATATATAACTAGACACAAAATAATTTTTTTACTAGACTCGACTCGGCCAAGTTCGATCAATCAAGGGGCTCCTAGGTCGGTATTGGTTCTGATACCAACTTGTAACGACCAAGATGCGATCATATCCTCATTTTGGCTCGAGGGCCTCGACAGGGATAGAAGTGCATCTCGTCGTTTCGTAAGAATGGATATCATTACAAGTACATGTAAAGAAGTGATGAGTATATGGAATTGGCTTACACTCGCCACAAGCTAATTCAAGATCACATCAATACAACATCATATACAATCATCATACATAAGAGCAGGGTCCGACTACGAACGAAATCAAACGATAAAATGACATCCACCCTTGCTATCCCAGGATGCCGGCCTGGAACCCATCCTATGATCGATGAAGAAGAAGAAGAACTCCAAATCAAACAAGCATCGCGCTCACGTCAAAGCATCGCATTACCTGTACCTGCAACTGTTGTTGTATTAATCTGTGAGCCACAAGGACTCAGCAATCTCATTTCCAAGGGTATCAAGACTAGCAAAGCTTAATGGGTGAGGTATGGTTAAGTGGTGAGGCTGCAGCAAGCACTAAGCATTTATTTGGGTGGCTAACTTATGAGTACAAGAATAAGGGGTGATGATCATCGAATAAACGGACATGAACTGGTAATGATCACTAAGTGATCCTGAACACCTACTTACGTCAAACATAACCCCATCGTGTTCTCTTTCGGAGTAGGCCTCACGAGAACAGATGGTCATGGTTACGCACACGGTTGGTGTATTTTATTAGAGTTTACTTTAAGTTTTCTATGATCGGATGTTAAACAAATTTCCAAGTTGCCACATAACCGCGGGCACGACTTCTTGAAAAGATTTAACCCTGCAGGGGTGCTCCAACTCATCCATCACAAACTAACCACAAGCTGCGTTGGAATTCCTCAACCGCGGGATAACCCATAGTATTTGCGGAATCCCGATGGAAAATCTCAACCTCGAGATAGCCCGAAGTGTCCTCGAAATCCCGCGCACAAGACGTTTGAGAAAGGTAAAACAAATCCAGCAAGGCCGCCCGACGTGCCGACAATCCCGATAGGAGCTGTGTATCTCGTTCTCAGAGCACAATCGGATGGGTCACACTACGAGTCAAACCAAACCCTGAGTTTCCCCGCAGTGGCCCCGCACTCTGCCCGTTTGGGACCAACACCATCAACACTTCCCCTCTGTATTATGTTGAATTAATCCACGGGTTCATGACGCCCTATGCATTACTAACGGTGTTCAATATTATTATGTTGAGCAAATGTAGTACCAATGTTGGGCCTTGCCAGATGAGTTTTATCCCAAAACGAAAATCAAGGGGGTCCTCATAACAACCCCGAGCATGATAGGAGCGCTCAATATGGAACATAACACCGGTACACAAGTAACTAGGGCGGCAAAAGGGGAACAAAACACCGAGCAAAAGGCCAAGCCTTCCACCTTTTACCAAGTATATATGTGCATTAAATTAAATAGCAATAATATTGTGATATCTCAAAAGGTCCATGTTGGCACATGGAAACAACTTGCACCTGCAACTAGCAACGCTATAAGAAGGGCTGAGCAAGCGGTAACATAGCCAAACAATGTTTTGCTGGGATGTGGAGGGGTTAGAAGCTTATCATGGCATTTTGGGAGGCTTGACACACAAGTGGTAGGTAGCGAGACATATCGATAGAAATGAGACAACTAGCATGCCAATGATAGTTGTGGTATCCAGGGAAATGATCATCTTGCCTGAGATCCCGCTTGGAAGAAGAACGAATCATTGAAGAAGACCATCCAACGTAGTCGAACGAATCCTCACACTCCGAACGGTTTCGGAACTCTATCGAGGAGAAGCAATCCGGAAAGAAACAAATGACACGGTAAACACCACAACATATTCATGATATGATGCGCAAGCAGTGATGATGCATGTCAAGTTTAAATATGCAAGGCATGGCATGGCAAGATGCAACAGCCAAACACTACACATTAAGTGAAGCTCAATATGCAACGAGTTGCATATTGACGAAACTCCACATTCAAATTATTTAGTTCACTCTCGTTTAGGTACTCATCAATATTAAATGTTGTTTAACATGGCAAGAAGTGAAGCATACACAACTACACCATCTAGGCATTTTAAATGAGACCGGAAGCAACATGTAGCATCTCCGAAACGACCTCATATGCATATTATGAATTTTGTCCAGATATGTCCTAAGCATATTTTATATTTTTTAAACAGCAAAATAAAGTGTGCCATGAGATTCTACACATTTTTTTAATCAAGTTACATGTGTGGATCATTTTAATCGGAGCTACGGTTATTTAGTTATGAGGCAAACCGTTTAGCATGACATAGACGCAAAGTAATGCGAACAGCAAGTTTAAATACCTTTAACATGTATGAAAGTTGGAAATTGTTAAACTACACAAAATTCTACACATTTTACATATCTAAATTTTAACATATAATGCACGGTTATTATAGATATTAATGCATGAACTAGAGAGACTTTTTATTAAACAACAAATCCCAAGATAATTGGACAAAATCGTAGAGCAAAAAGAAAACTACTCAGCGGGCCGAATTTGCAGCACACTACAGCGGCCCATGAGTGAGTATGACCAGCGTGGTGTCATGCCATAGCAACAATAAAAACATTGACAAAAATGAGGTTGCTGGGACTCGAACCCAGGACCTCGCGTAGATGAACGAGCAAGATGACCAGCTAGGTTGCAGTGCCTTTGAGCTAAACAACCAGTCTGATATGTTGTGAAGTGGTTGCGCGACGAGTCTGAAACTATAGGAAACAAATGGCGAACAAATGAAAGGCAAAACAAAAAAGGGCGTGTCTGGGATTCAAACCCCAGACCCCTTGGAAGGGCATCTCCCTCGGTTGCCAGTAGGACTACGGGCGCGGTTCTGCTTATAATGGAACTTCTACGACACAAGGAATTGATAGATGTGCTGGATCGCATGGGGTTAGGATTCTGGTAGTGGTATGTGGAGTGTTACCTTCTCCTGCACTCGAGGTGCTCCCGCCGGTGACCATGGTGGGATGGTGACGGCGGCGATGACAGAGAGATGGAGAGGTGGTGGTGGTGCTTCCCGTGAGCACCGCGCTAACCCTAGATCAGAAGGGAGTGTCAGTGGGGTTTGTGGCGGCGGCGAACTTCATTATCCGTGCCCCGGCCCCCTCCTCTATTATTATAGCGCGGGTCACAGGGGCCCACCAACCATAATGGGTTGGGCGCCCCCGATCAGGGCGCGTGGATCAGGGGTCCGGTGGGCCGTTGGGCCCACACGGGAGAGATCAACCTAACAGGAATGACAGGGCTACGGAGGCTCACCTCGGCCCATCAGGCCGGTGACGGGCTGGGCACAGGACGCGGCGAGGGTCAGCGGGGCCAGGAACGGACGAGGGAGGTCGCCCCTAGCCGGATCTGGGCGGCGGCACCAGGCCCGACATGAGCTTGGCGGCGGGCTCAATGTTGACCGCCATGGTGCTCCCTGTGAGGCAGAGAAGAAGAGAGATGGCAGCGTGAGAGAGATAGAGGAAGAGAGGAGGGAGAAGGGCACGGGGTCGGCCTACCTTGGAGAAGATCGAGGCATGGGAGGCTCCACCGATGATGCTGCTCGAGGACACGACGTCCATGGCCGCGGCAAGGAGAGAGAGGGACACGGGGCCTGGCCTGGCTCTGGCGGGGAGGCGAGGAGGTTGCCGACGGCGAGGAGGTCCGGCAGGGGAGGCGCTGGAGGGAGTCCGTCGGACGTGGCATCCGTGCAGCCAACGGCGGCTTGCTCGGGCGTTGGCTTCTACGGGCGCGCGGACGCAGGGAGTTGCGGAGGGACGGACGCGTCCAGAGGACAGAGGAGGTTGATTCCTGGTCGGCAGGATGGATGGATCTGGTTGGCTGGTTGACGAACCCGAGGTGGGAGGCGACCAGGTGTGGGTGGCGGCGGCGATTGGACAAGAGGGAGGATTTTTAGGGATTAGGTCTAGGTCTAGGTTGTCTATATAGGTTTCGACCCTCCGATTTAGATCGGACGGTCGAGAAAAAATAGGTTAGGGTGTCCAATTGAAAAAGCAATGATGGTTTGGGGTATTTCAGGGTTGATCCGGACCCAACAGTCATGACCGTATGTTTTGGGTTCGGGGAAGCTACCGGGCGCGCGCGAGGGGTCCGTGCACTGTGCAGAGGGGCTAGGCGGAGATGAGAGGGAAAAAGTGCAGCCCGGCAACAAGTTGTGAAAAACGAAAACGCCTATGAATTATCCGGCTATAGTGCCGCTATAAGTTTAACGGTTCAGGTATCAAACGGACTCTGGTTGCGACAAATTTGGCAGGCGGTCTACCTACACTATATCAAGACCGCACGCCAACTTTCGACCCATTCAGAGAATATTTTATACGCACTTTTGAAAACAATATTTTGACGATGCCGCGGCGCGTGTGTGTGGGGTTGGTCTCGAAACGGTCAACAGGGAGAACCGACAACTACTAATGGATGCAAGTTTGAAAAATGACGGCAATGGATTGCCGATGCAATGCGAATGATGCGATGATGAATGCAACAACCAAACGAATCACACGATGACAAGGGAATAAAACAAGAATCTTCTGGAGCGTCGGTCTTGGGCTGTTACAATTTATTATTACTCAAAGCCAATTTTCTCGGCAAGCCGAATGCATCCCTCCTTTTCTTGAAAGATTTGCAGCCCAACAAGATGGAGAAAAACAAGTTTGCCTAGGTTGGGCATTCTTCAAAAAAAATGTTGGGCTAGCCATTTTCACAATGAAAAAACAGGTGGGCATGTTATTTGGTATAAAATATTAGGCTGGGCTAGACGGTCCAAAGACCTCGCACAACCTAGTTCATGCCCTGCTACATTTCAACAACAAGAAAGCAATTGCACGAGCTGTTGGGTCCCTGCTGTCGGCCGCTCCTTGTGTAATTCTCTCATTTATTGATTACATTGACAATAGCATGGGGCCCTGATGTCACGAAACCGCTAGGAGGAAGCATTTTTTGCTGATAATAAGGAGGCACTTGCTGCAATTCACGTACAATACCCGACACTCCCGCACCAAGTGTAAGGCGTTTCAACGAAAACTGCCGCCTTAGACACAGACTCATTTTTTAAACGATTTCGATTTCAAACTTTTCATGAGTAATAGACATTATCAGAAGCCCCATGGAAAAGAAATTACCACTTTTTGAGTTGGTTCGCTGTTTTCGCGGCATGAATTGGTTTTCCGACAACTAAAAATGGCAAAACACTATGAGCATGCAAACGAGGTTAGAAAGGGATGAAAAATTGCATGGAGTCTTCATTGGACACATTTACGGTGTGGTAAAATTCTGAGATCGTTATGGCAAGAACTTGATGCATGTTGTGTACAAAACTGGACACTATCCCACAAAGTGTAAGGGGTTTCGAACAAAAATCGCTACGTTACATGCATAACTCATTTTAAATCATTTCGACTTCAAACTTTTTCCATGAGCAATAGACACTATTGGAAGCCCCGTGCTAAAATTTTACCACTTTTGTTCGCTATTTTCGCAGCATTAATTAATTTATTGGCAACTAAAAAGGGCAAAATACCTTGAGCGTGCAAACGGGGTCGGAAAGCGATGAAACTTTGCGTGGTGTCTTGGTGTAGTAAAAAATTGACATTTTTACCACAAGAACTTGATGCACCTAATGTACAAAGTGGATACCTTTTTGGAACTAACTTATTTGAGACGGGCGGTTGTGAGGCACGACAACTAACTTCTGGTTGTTTAGCTTTTTTTCCTCCAGGTTACAAAAATATATCTGTGGCAGGCATAATTCTCGCCCACCACTATTGACTGATAAACCAATGACGGGCAAGTTTTGACCGCCCGCCACTGGTAGTTTTCATCACGCGACCAATTTACCAGAGTTTACCTATGGCGGGCAGTTATTTCCGGTCGCCATTGCTTTACATATTCGACTGGTGGGAATGAGTTGTTACCGCCACTGCTATTTTGGAAAACTAGCTGTGGTGAGTACCTGGTAGTGCCCGCCACTCATTTGAGGCCACCTCTAAGCCTTTTCCCGGTAGTGGATTATTATTTTTATTACTATTGTTCGTCTTTAATTTTTATTCATTATACGTAGTAGTTAAGTATCATCACATATATGTCATGATATTATATATAAATATGCAATAAACTATTAAATAATTAAATATATATTATTAGTTTCACATTTCTATATATTTTCCTACTCATTTCTAGCTAGCTGTTATCATCCACATGTAAATAATGGAAAGCATACACACATTGAAACCGAACAATAGAATGAAACACATACACACATTGAAACAGAGCAATATTACGATGGTTGTGCAGACATATCGATCAACATCGAAACGATTCAATAAAATTAAACACGTCCATGAACACCACCCTTGCCTATGGAAGCTCTTGGCTTTGCCTGAACTCGTGAAGGCATTTGTCCAAGCGGTTGACACTCTCGTGGTACAGCTGGAGCACGATCTCGAGCTCCAAACTGGCTATTTCATCGGAGATGACCAATGCTACTTGTGAGTTGCGTTGGGTTTTTCCCCGAAGAGGATGGGTGAAACAATATACTAGCAATAAGTATTTCCCTCAGTGAGAACCAATGTTATCGAACCAATAGGAGAACCAAGCAAACTCTCATCGTGAGCACCTACACACACAAAAGCAAACACTTGCACTCAACGCGGGCAAGAGGGTTATCAATCCCCTTGAATTCTCTACATGCAAGGATTAATTCTGGTAGTGATAAATAAATAAAGTGGAAAAGTAAAAAAAGAAAGTAAATAATTGCATCAAGGTATTTAGATTTTTAACAATATGATTAAATAGACCTGGGGGCATCGTTTTCACTAGAGGCTTCTCTCTCGAACACATAACATACGGTGGGTAAACAAATTACTGTTAGGCAATTGGTAGAAAAGCACATAGTTATGATGTTATTCATCGCAATGATCACATATACAGGCATCACGTCCGTGACAAGTAGACCAAAACGATTCTGCATCTACTACTATTACTCCACCAATCGACCGGCTCGTGCATGCATCTATGGTATTAAGTTCATGACAAACAGAGTAACACTTTAAGAAAAATGACATGATGTAGACAAAGTAAGACAAGCAATATGTTCAAACCCGGTCATTTTATCCTTAATGGCAACAATACAAATACGTGTATTTTCCCCTTCTATCGCTGGGATATAGAGCATCGCAAGATTGAACTCATTACAAAGCACCTCTTCCACAGAAGATAAATCAATCTAGTTGGCCAAACCAAATTGATGGATCGGAGTGAAATACGAAGTTATAACAACCACGCATAATAAAGTTCAGAAAATAGTCAATTACTTTCAATGAATAATCTGATCATAAACTCATAATTCATCATATCCCAACAAACACACCGCAAAAGAAGATTACATCGGATAGAACTCTAAGAAGATCGAGGAGAACATTGTATTGAAGAACAAAGAGAGATAAGAAGGCATCTAGCAACTAGCTATGGACTCATGGGTATGTGGTGAACTACTCACACATCATCTTGGAGGTGGCAAGGTTCATGTAGATGGCCTTCGTGATCTATCCCCCCTCCGACAGAGTACCGGAAAAGATCTCCAGATGCGATCACGGAAGAACAGAGAGCTTGCGGCGGCGAAAAAAGTGTTTCAGATGTCTCTCTATTGGTTTGGGAGTATTTCTTAATTTATAGAAGTGGAATTAGGTCAAACGGAGTTGTTTGGGGCCCACGAGCTCAGGGGGTGCGCCCTACCCCCTAGGGCGCACCCTGTGAGCTGGTGGCTATCCCGTAGCTCTTCTAGCGTCCTCACGAAGCTTCTAGTATCTCTTTTGGTTCAGAAAAAATCACCGTAAAGTTTCATTGTGTTTGGACTTCGTTTGTATTGATTTTCTGAAAAGTCAAAAACACGAAAAAAAACAGGAACTAACACTGGGCACTGGGTTAATAGGTTAGTCCCAAAAAGGATATAAAATAGGATATAATTGCATATAAGGTGTCCAACATTGATATAGAATACCATGAAACAATCAAAATTATAGATACGTTGGAGACATATTAACCATCCCGAGGATATGGCGGTCATGTTCCTCTGTTGTGCCTCGGTAGACACCTGGGCCAAGGAGGCGCTCGAGCCTAGCGAACGGCGCATTGGCATCCAGGGGACCACGGCAAGGCGAACAACATGACCCATGCGAATGGCATGACCGGCATCCGGTGCAAGTATGGCGTGACCGACCTTTGGTGCAAGTATGGCACAGATGGCCGCTGCCCATTCCCGGAGAGGAATCGGGCTACTCACGGGACATGGACACAGTTGCAGCGTCCTGTCGTGTGGGACAACAGGCAAGCGGCGGTGGATCTTTTCTTGCTCTGCCGCGTGCCATGCCTCTTGCTCTATGTACCTCCATCGGTCTTGTTTTGCGGCGCGGACGCGTCTATTTTCCACTTTGGCACCCCATCAATCTTGTTGTGCGGCGGGCTGCAGCCTCTCGGTGCTGACACGCCTATCTTGTTCCACGGCGTTGTCTCGCTCTACGCCAAGGGTCTGCTCAAACCTGGCGCTCCATCGATCTTGTTGTGCGGCGGGCTACAACCTCTCGATGCTAACGCGCCTATCTTGCTTCGCAGCGTTGTCTCGCTCTACGCCAAGGATCTGCTCAAACCTGGCGATGACGCGCAGCTCGGCGTTGTCCGGCGCGTTGCGAGGGACACCCTCGACCTCGGTGGGCCATCGCGCCTGCACCAGATTATTTTCTTCGTTGAGTAGGTTGATGGGAGAGGCGACAATTCGGCGGGTTGGCATGCTTGGAAATGGTTCAGGGACTATAGGTTGCGCTAGTTGTCTATCCGCATGTGTCACATGCCACCTAGGCTTATGCCCAATCGCTGGTGGCGGGAAACCGATGGGGAAGTGACGGGAAATAGGAACGTGTTTGGATAACACCATCAATGAAAAACTTAGGAAAGAAGGAAGCACAATGCCTTTAATGAAGAACTTGGGAAAGAAGGAAGCACGAGCTAGCACGACGCGTGCACACACAGTGCGTACCCACAGATGTGATCGATATACTCATGTGCCCGATAGGGCACACAATTCACACTAAAGAATATTATGTGATATCAAGAGTTATCACACACGATTTGACTTTACGAACTATGTGTGTAACTTTCAAATCATTACACACGAGTATTCATGTCACGAATCGTGTGCGATGCTCCAAGCCATCGCAAACATTTCATGTTTGTACATCTTTTGCAACGAATGCACACGGGAACATATGCTGACACTACTGGAATCAGGACGTTTGCCGTCTGCCATTTCTTTGCCATCAGCTGGCTGACGACAAAGAAGGTCTTTGCCGTCAGCTTAGAAAAAGCAAACGACACAGGAGTGGCGGATGGAAAATACATAGTTTGCCATTAGCCAAGTCTTTGCCATCCGCCAGCCGACGGCAAAGGGCCTGAAGGCAGATGGCAAAGAGCCTAGATGGGCCCCACTGGACCGTGGAGCGGGCTAGGTCAGGTGGGCGGCCTGGATGCCGTCTGCTGCTACTTTGTCGTCTGCTCGTGCACTCTTTGCCGTCCTCTAGCGGACGACAAAGAGCTGGCTAACTAACGGCCGTCCCCAACGGCCCTAAGTGACCATTTCCCCCCTCTCTCTCCCCCTCGATCTCTCTCTCCCCCACCAACTCACCCACGCCCCACCCGCCGCCCCAGCCCCGCCGTCGATCCAGCACCGCCGCCGGCCCCTGTGCCCACGACGCCGCATAGCCGCTCCCTCCCCGCCGCCCGCTCCCCGCGACGCCGCACCGCCTTCCCAGCCCCGCCGGACGCCGCCGAGCCCCACCGCCGGCCCCTACGCCCAGCCCCGCCGCCGGCCCCTGCTACCGCCCCGCCCTCGGACCCTGTGCCCGCGCGCCGCACCGCACCCTCCCCGCCGCCCCCTCCCCGCGACGCCGCACCGCCTCCCTGATACGTCCATTTTGCATCATGCTTTTATATTGATATTTATTGCATTATGGGCTGTTATTACACATTTTGGTACAATACTTATGCCTTTTCTCTCTTATTTTACAAGGTTTACATGAAGAGGGAGAATGCCGGCAGCTGGAATTCTGGACTGGAAAAGGAGCAAATATGAGAGACCTATTCTGCACAACTCCAAAAGTCCTAAAAAGTTACGGATAATTATTTTGGAATATATACAAAATATTGGGCGAAAGAAATACCAGAGGGGACCCACCAGAAGGTCACAAGCCTGGGGGGCGCGCCCTACCCCCTAGGCGCGCCCCTGTGGCTTGTGGCCCCCCTGGCAGGCCTCCGGTGCCCATCTTCTGCTATATGGAGGGTTTTGACCTGGAAAAAAATCATAAGAGAGCTTTCGGGACGAAGCGCCGCCGTCTCGAGGCGGAACCATCTAGGGCTCCGGCGGAGCTGTTCTGCTGGGGAAACTTCCCTCCCGGAGGGGGAAATCGAACCATCGTCATCACCAACGATCCTCTCATCGAGAGGGGGTCAATCTCCATCAACATCTTCACCAGCACCATCTCCTCTCCAAACCCTAGTTCATCTCTTGTATCCGATCTTTGTCTCAAAACCTCAGATTGGTACTTGTGGGTTGCTAGTAGTGTTGAATACTCCTTGTAGTTGATGCTAGTTGGTTTACTTGGTGGAAGATCATATGTTCAGATCCTTAATGATAATTAATACTCCTCTGATTATGAACATGAATATGCTTTGTGAGTAGTTACGTTTGTTCCTGAGGATATGGAATAAGTCTTGTTATAAGTAATCATGTGAATTTGGTATTCGTTCGATATTTTGATGAGATGTATGTCGTCTCTCCTCTAGTGGTGTTATGTGAACGTCGACTACATGACACTTCACCATTATTTGGACCTAGAGGAAGGCATTGGGAAGTAATAAGTAGATGATGGGTTGCTAGAGTGACAGAAGCTTAAACCCTAGTTTATGCGTTGCTTCGTAAGGGGCTGATTTGGATCCACATGTTTCATGCTATGGTTAGATTTATCTTAATTCTTCTTTCGTAGTTGCGAATGCTTGCGAGAGGGGTTAATCATAAGTGCTTGCCATTTATGTTTGCAGAGAATACCTTACTGAAAACCGCTTGCCATTTCCTTCCGCTACTCGTTGGGTTCGACACTCTTACTTATCGAAAGGACTACGATAGATCCCCTATACTTGTGGGTCATCAAGACTCTTTTCTGGCACCGTTGCCGGGGAGTGAAGCGCCTTTGGTGAGTGGAATTTGGTAAGGAAAAATTTATATAGTGTGCTGAAATTTACTGTCACTTGTTACTATGGAAAATAATCCTTTGAGGGGTTTGTTCGGGGTATCTTTACCTCGACCGGAAGCGCAAAGAGTTGCTCCTCAACCTACTGAACCTACTGAAAATATTTATTATGAACTTCCTTCGGGTATGATAGAGAAACTGCTAGCTAATCCTTATGCAGGAGATGGAACACTACATCCTGATTTGCATCTGATCTATGTGGATGAAGTTTGTGGATTATTTAAGCTTGCAGGTTTGCCCGAGGATGATGTCAAGAAGAAGGTATTTCCTTTATCTTTGAAGGAGAAGGCATTGACATGGTATAGGCTATGTGATGATGTTGGATCATGGAACTACAACCGATTGAAATTGGAATTTCATCAGAAGTTTTATCGTATGCATCTGGTTCATCGTGATCGGAATTATATTTATAATTTTTGGCCTCGTGAAGGAGAAAGTATCGCTCAAGCTTGGGGGAGGCTTAAGTCAATGTAATATTCATGCCCCAATCATGAGCTCTCAAGAGAAATTATTATTCAGAATTTTTATGCTCGGCTTTCTCGTAATGATCAATCCATGCTCGATACTTCTTGTACTGGTACCTTTATGAAGAAAGATATTGAATTCAAATGGGACTTATTGGAAAGAATTAAACGCAACTCTGAAGATTGGGAACTCGACGAAGGTAAAGAGTCAGGTATAAACCTTAAGTTTGATTGTGTTAAATCCTTTATAGACACCGATGCTTTTTGTGATTTTAGCACTAAATATGGACTTGACTCTGAGATAGTAGCTTCTTTCTGCGAATCTTTTGCTGCTCATGTTGATCTCCCTAAGGAGAAGTGGTTTAAATATCATCCTCCCATTGAAGTGAAAGTAGTTGAACCTATTAAAGTTGAAGAAGAAACTATTATTTACAATGTTGATCCTGTTATTCCTGCTGCTTATATTGAGAAACCACCTTTCCCTGTTAGAATAAAGGAACATGCTAAAGCTTCAACTGTGGTTCGTAAGAGTTATACTAGAACACCTACATCCCCTGAACAAATCAAAGTTGAACCTCGTATTGCTATGGTTAAAGATCTCTTGGTTGATAATATTGATGGGCATGTTATTCATTTCTGTGATGAAGCTGCTAGAATTGCTAGACCTGATACTAAAGATAAACATAGACCTATTGTTGGCATGCCTGTTGTTTCTGTTAAGATAGGAGATCATTGTTATCATGGCTTATGTGATGTGGGTGCTAGTGTGAGTGCAATTCCCCTTACCTTATATCAAGAAATTATGAATGATATTGCACCAGCTGAATTAGAAGAAATTGATGTTACCATTAAGCATGCTAATAGAGATACTATAGCACCAGTTGGGATTGTTAGAGATGTTGAAGTCTTGTGTGGGAAAATAAAATATCCGACTGATTTTCTTGTTCTTGGTTCCCCACAAGATGATTTTTGTCCCATTATATTTGGTAGACCTTTCTTGAATACTGTTAATGCTAAGATAGATTGTGAAAAAGAAATTGTTACTGTAAGTTTTGGGGATGTGTCTCATGAGTTTAATTTCTCTAAATTTCGTAGACAACCCCATGATAAAGAATTGCCTAGTAAGGATGAAATTATTGGGCTTGCTTCTATTACCGTGCCTCCTACTGATCCCTTAGAACAATATTTGCTAGACCATGAAAACGATATGCATATGAATGAAAGGAATGAAATAGATAAGATTTTCTTTGATCAGCATCCTATTTTGAAACACAACTTGCCTGTTGAAATACTTGGGGATCCTCCTCCACCCAAGGGTGATCCCGTGTTTGAGCTTAAACAATTACCGGATACTCTGAAATACGCTTATCTTGATGAAAAGAAGATATATCCTGTTATTATTAGTGCTAACCTTTCAGAGCATGAAGAAAAGAGATTATTGAAAACTCTGAGGAAGCACCGTGTTGCTATTGGATATACCCTTGATGATCTTAAGGGCATTAGTCCCACTCTATGTCAGCATACAATTAATATGGAGCCTGATGCTAAACCAGTTGTTGATCACCAACGACGGTTAAATCCTAAAATGAAAGAAGTGGTAAGAAATGAAATATTAAAGCTTCTGGAGGCAGGTATAATTTATCCTATTCCTGATAGTAGATGGGTTAGTCCCGTTCATTGTGTCCCTAAGAAGGGAGGTATTACCGTTGTTCCTAATGATAAAAATGAATTGATCCCGCAAAGAATTGTTACAGGATATAGAATGGTAATTGATTTTAGGAAATTAAATAAAGCTACTAGGAAAGATCATTACCCTCTACCTTTTATTGATCAAATGCTAGAAAGACTATCCAAACACACACACTTTTGCTTTCTAGATGGTTATTCTGGTTTCTCTCAAATACCTGTGTCAAAAGAGGACCAAGAGAAGACCACTTTTACTTGTCCTTTCGGTACCTTTGCTTATAGACGTATGCCTTTTGGTTTCTGCAATGCACCTGCTACCTTTCAAAGATGTATAACTGCTATATTCTCTGACTTTTGTGAAAAGATTGTTGAGGTTTTCATGGATGATTTCTCCATTTACGAAACTTCTTTTGATGATTGCTTGAGCAACCTTGATCGAGTTTTGCAGAGATGTGAAGAAACTAATCTTGTCTTGAATTGGGAGAAGTGCCACTTTACGGTTAATGAGGGTATTTTCTTGGGACACAAAATCTCCGAAAGAGGTATTGAAGTTGATAAAGCTAAAGTTGATGCTATTGAAAAAATGCCGTGTCCCACGGATATCAAAGGTATAAGAAGTTTCCTTGGTCATGCTGGTTTTTATAGGAGATTTATTAAAGACTTCTCTAAAATTTCTAGGCCTCTCACTAATCTCTTGCAAAAAGATGTTCCTTTTGTTTTTGATGTTGATTGTGTAGAAGCATTTGAAATCCTTAAGAAAGCCTTGATTTCTGCACCTGTTGTTCAACCACCTGATTGGAACCTACCCTTTGAAATTATGTGTGATGCTAGTGATTATGCCGTTGGTGCTGTTCTAGGACAAAGAGTTGATAAGAAATTAAATGTTATCCATTATGCTAGTAAAACTCTAGACAGTGCTCAAAGAAACTATGGTACCACTGAAAAGGAATTTTTAGCAGTTGTGTTTGCTTGTGATAAGTTCAGACCTTATATTGTTGATTCCAAAGTAACTGTTCACACTGATCATGCTGCTATTAAATATCTTATGGAAAAGAAAGATGCTAAACCTAGACTTATTAGATGGGTCCTTCTGCTACAAGAATTTGATTTGCATATTATTGATAGAAAGGGTGCTGAGAACCCCGTAGCAGACAACCTGTCTAGGTTAGAAAATGTTCTTGATGACCCACTACCTATTGATGATAGCTTTCTTGATGAACAATTAGCTGTCATAAATGCTTCACGTAATGCTCCATGGTATGCTGATTATGCTAATTACATTGTTGCTAAATTTATACCACCTAGTTTCACTTACCAAAAAAAGAAAAAGTTCTTCTATGATTTAAGACATTACTTTTGGGATGATCCACACCTTTATAAAGAAGGAGTAGATGGTGTTATTAGACGTTGTGTACCTGAGCATGAACAGGAACAGATTCTACACAAGTGTCACTCCGAGGCCTATGGAGGACACCACGCTGGAGATAGAACTGCACACAAGGTATTACAATCTGGTTTTTATTGGCCTACTCTCTTCAAGGATGCTCGTAAGTTTGTCTTGTCTTGTGATGAATGTCAGAAAATTGGTAATATTAGTAGACGCCAGGAAATGCCTATGAATTACTCACTTGTTATTGAACCATTTGATGTTTGGGGTTTTGATTATATGGGAACTTTTCCAAAGTCCAACGGGTATACTCATATTCTAGTTACTGTTGATTATGTTACTAAGTGGGTAGAATCTATTCCAACCAGTAGTGCTGATCATAACACTTCTATTAAAATGCTTAAAGAAGTTATTTTCCCTAGATTTGGAGTCCCTAGATATTTAATGACCGATGGTGGTTCACATTTTATTCATGGTGCTTTCTGTAAATTGCTTGCTAAGTATGATGTTAATCATAGAATTGCATCTCCTTATCATCCTCAGTCTAGTGGTCAAGTAGAATTAAGCAATAGAGAAATTAAGTTGATCTTGCAAAAGACTGTTAATAGATCTAGAAAGAATTGGTCCAAGAAACTTGATGATGCATTATGGGCTTATAGAACTGCTTACAAAAATCCTATGGGTATGTCTCCGTATAAAATGGTTTATGGTAAAGCATGTCACTTACCTCTAGAACTAGAACATAAAGCTTATTGGGCAATCAAAGAGCTCAACTATGATTTCAAACTTACTGGTGAGAAGAGGTTGTTTGACATTAGCTCACTTGATGAATGGAGAACCCAGGCCTATGAGAATGCCAAGTTGTTTAAAGAAAAAGTTAAAAGATGGCATGATAAATGGATACAAAAGCGTGAATTCAATGTAGGTGACCATGTCTTGCTATACAATTCTCGTTTAAGTTTTTTTGCAGGAAAACTTCTCTCTAAATGGGAAGGGCCTTACATTATCGAGGAAGTATATCATTCTGGTGCCATCAAGATCAACAACGCCGAAGGCACAAATCCGAAGGTGGTAAACGGGCAAAGAATCAAACATTATATCTTAGGTACTCCCACAAATGTTGAAACCAATATTATCAATACCATAACTCCGGAGGAGTATATTAGGGAGACCTACCAGAATGTTTCAGGCTCCGAAAAGGAATAGGTATGTGGTACGGTAAGCAAACCGACTCCAAAACTTTTTCAATAGTAATTTTTCTCCGTTTTGGAATATTTAAAAAATTAGGAAAATTTAAAGTAGTCCGAGAAGTGCACGAGGAGGCGACAAGCCAGGGGGGCGCGCCCTACCCCCTTGGGCACGCCCCTGTGGCTTGTGGCCACCCCGTGTACCCTCCGGACTCCGTTTTCTTGTGGTACACTCCTTTAGGTCGGTAAAAATTCATTATATAATCTCCCGAAGGTTTGGACCTTCGTATCATGACAATATCTCCTGTTTTTGTTTTGAGTTGTTTTCCAGACAGATTTAGATCGCCATGACGTCCCCAAGTGCTTCGAAGGACAAGTTCTTCGAGAAGGTCATCAACCCCTACCTTGCGGAGGTGCTGCGACACCATCAAACCATTGAGATGCGTGAGGGGGTGCTGCACATCTGTGATGTTGAGGGGCCAAAGAAGACCGGAAGCGTGTAGACAAGGCTCGAAGCAATGGAGCAGCAAGTCTTCAAGTGCCAAGGGATGGTGGAACGCGGACTCAACGCCAATCACATGATGATCGCGGAGTTTACCCATAAGCACAAGCTGGACGCCAAGGACATCGGGGAGCACATCTTCAAGCTTTACGAGAAAATCGAGCATCTCTAAGCCCAGATCTATGACCTGCAAAACCAAAACTATGAGTATGAATACAGATTTAAGAGAATGAGTTTGGCTGCAGATTTGAGGATCGCGGAGACTCGTTCATCTTTTTACGATGGTGAGCCTATGCCTTGGAAGACGGAGGACAAGCTCCCAACCTCATCAACAACTCCAACATCACCACCTCCGAAGGAAGACAACTAAACACATGGGTATGGGCACTCCCCTTGTCTTGCGCCAAGCTTGGGGGAGGTGCCCCGGTATCGTATCACCATCACATCTTTTACTTTTATCGTTTTTCTTAGTTCGATCCTTTTTGGTTATATCTTGATCTAGTAGAATAAAGTTTTTAGTGTGATCTAGTTTTGAGTTTTCCCTTATATTTCCCCTATGTAAGCGAGTCCGAGAGTTATATAATAAAAAGTAGTTTTGAGTTGAGGGCTTTGCTTGCTTGCTATGATCTTGAGAAAAAGAAATAGAAAGAAGTATAGAATAAAAGCAAAGAGTATATATGATGATCTTATGGGGAGTGATGACTTCACATATAAGAAGTATGTCGATTGAAATTTGTTGTGAGTTGACAAACATAGCGATTGGTCATTGCTGCAATTAAAAGGAAGTAATAAAGAAAGAGAGGTTCACATATAAATATATTATCTTGGACATCTTTTATGATTGTGAGCACTCATTAAAATATTATATGCTAAGAAGTTGATGTTGGACAAGGAAGACAACATAATAAGTTATGTTTGCTTATTTCGGAATAGAAGTTATATTGTCATGGATCCTCTAACATGTGACGCTTGCTTCCACCTCATACTAGCCAAAACTTCCGCACCAAGTAGAGACACTACTTGTGCATCCAAACACCCTTAACCCAGTTTTGCCATGAGAGTCCACCATACCTACCTATGGATTGATTAAGATCCTTCAAGTAAGTTGTCATCGGCGCAAGCAATAAAAATTGCTCTCTAAATATGTATGATCTATTAGTGTGAGGAAAATAAACTTTATACGAACTTGTGATATGGAAGAAATAAAAGCGACAGACTGCATAATAAAGTTCTTTATCACAAGCGGCAATATAAAGTGACGTTCTTTTGCATTAAGGGATTGCCCATCCAACTATAAAAGCGCATGACAACCTGTGCTTCCCTCTGCGAAGGGCCTATCTGTTACTTTTACTTTCTAGTACTTACCTTTATGCAAGAGTCGTGGTGATCTTCACCACTTCCTTTATTTTGCCTTTCTCTCTTGGCAAGCGTCATGTGTTGGGGAATGATCTAGACACATATATCCACTCAGATGTGGGTGATCATGAGTTATTTCTGTTGACATTACCCTTGAGGTAAATATTTGGTAGGCAAAACTATAAGCCCCTATCTTTCTCTGTGTCCAATTGAAGCTTTGACCTCATAAGTACCGCGTGAGTGTTAGCAATTATGAAAGACTAAAAGATGATTGAGTATGTGGATTTGCTTTACAAGCTCTTATATTGACTCTTTTCGATGTTATGATAAATTGCAATTGCTTCAACGACACCCCCACACCCCGACATGACGCCACTGACCCCCGACCCCCGACGTCACTGATCCCCGACCCCCGACGCCACCGACCCCCGACTCCACCGACCCCCGACGCCACCGACCCCCGACGCCACTGACCCCCGACCCCCGACGCCACCGACCCCCGACGCCACTGACCCCCGACCCCCGACGCCACTGACCCTCGACGGCACTGACTCCCGACCCCCGACACCTCTTCTGCCTCCTGTTGACCGGGAAGGTGCTTTTCGGCCTTCCAGAGGCCGACGGGGTCATAGTTTTGTAAATTATGAGTTAGGTCACATATTTTCCGATTTTGTTATAAAAAACATCATATTTGTGTTGATCGGGTGGATTTCAATGTGCAGTTGTTCGACGACCTCCTCGTGCGTTGGACGAGCTCCGCCCCTGCGTTCGTGGGTGAGCACAAATGACTTCTCCTCCTCCCCCCTTAATTTGCTCTGTTCCGGTCTTCGTGCCGATGAAACGTGCTAGCTATAGGTGTCTTCAATCATCAGTATGCGTGACCAGTATGCGTCTCCTGTTCGAAAGGGCGACATCTATAAATAGGCATGTCTTTGCATATTTATAACTATCGTCCTTTCAAATTGTCCAACGTTATCCATGGACAGCCCGAGTATGTGTAGATTGGGTTCGTTTTCCCGTATGCTCTGCTTCGGATCCTATGCAGAATTACGTCAGTGCCTCCCTGTTGTTCTCCGGGTACACATCCTCTCTGCTTATTGCCGAGACGTGTATCAGGAGAACAGCGGGGAGGTGCTGTCGAAATTCTGCGTCGGATCCGGAGCATCGCATGGGAAAACGAACCCAATCTACACATACTCGGGTGGGATTAGGACCTATCTTAACCTATTAGCGTGTAGGTTGCATGGACGTAATAAAACTGACAAACTTGATTAACTGATGAATATATATGCTGAATTATATATATATATTTCTTGTGTGTCCAGTAGCTAGGCAAGATGACTGATCGTGCGTGGATGTACACCGGTCACACCAGTCAGGAAGACATGACCAAAGAATGGTTAACAAATACAAAGGGGTTTGTGAGAGCCGCATTTGCAAATGGCCAGGAAAAAACATGGTGTCCCTGTCCCCGGTGCGACAACTTTAAAAGGCAGACAGAGGGTGAAATGGTTAAACACCTGCAGAAGTGGGGTTTTAGGCCTAATTATATGGTGTGGACTTTTCATGGTGAGTCTGCCCAACGTGCCTGAGCTGAGGTGGTTCGTCGTCGCACCGACGAGCATGGTACCGGGATCGAAGACATGGTGCAAGACTTTGATGATGCTCGGGATTCGGACAATGAGATGGAGGAATCTGCAAAGGCATTCTATGAAATGTTGGAGTCTTCAAAACGTCCTCTCCACGAGCACACTGAGCTTTGTCAGCTGGATGCCATCGTGCAAGTAATGGCTCTGAAGGCTCAATTCAACCTGGGCAGAGAATGCTACGATGCGATGATGACAATATTTGGATGCTTTCTACCCAAAGGCCATGTACTGCCTGCAAACCTGTACCAGTCGGACAAAATCCTCCGTGTACTTAAGATGCCCTATGAGAAGATAGATGCCTGTGAGAGTGGATGTGCCTTATTTAGGCTTGAGTATGCGGACTTGAACTATTGTCCCATTTGCAAGTCTTCCAGGTATGTTGTCGTAGACAACGGTATGGGTGAGAAGATGCAGACAAAAATTCCTGTTAACGCTCCTCGCTATATGCCGCGGCAAGAAGATGGAGAAGGAGCATTACATGAAGGTAATTACGTATTCTTAAGGCCTTGTACTTAGTTTCCTTCATTTGATTCCTACGCGTAGCGCTTAAATATCTCTTTATTAACTTAGGTGCCCCCGAGATGGTGTGCGGATAAGATGGATTGTTGGGAGGCATTGGTGGATGGGTGGTGCTCAGAACAATGGCTAGCCGTCCACAACAATGCCAAGGACCGGCGTAACAAAATGGTTGGTGTGCCACACCATCAAGGGAGCACCAACTTAAATTAGTTTGGTCAGAACTGGGTATGTGGTTAGCTTCATGATTCATGCAATTCATTCTTGATTCTAGCTTGTGCCCTTTACTAATACTTTGTTCCTCTCTCTCTCTTTTAGGCGCATCACAATAAAACGGAGGTGCCACAGATGTACGACCTCTATGCGATGGCCCATACTGCCTCGTACAAGAAGGTCAAGGCATTCTCTGAGTCTGACCTCGATGATCCCTTGAAGTTCAGCAACATCTCCTCCCACAACAAGCTCGTGAGGTACAGAGATGAGGGGAAGGCGAGGAAAGGGGAGGACTTTAACCCGAGCCAGTAGCCTATTGATCCAGAGCTGGTGATGATAGCTGGCGGCGGAAGGCCCCATGGCTCGATTGCCATTGGATATGGCCTTATACGTTGTCCTAGCAACCTCCGGCAGATCAAGGCACGCCAAACGAGCTCCTGTCCTGAGATAAGGCCTCGTCCATGGCCAGTCGAGCTCGCCATCAAGGTTAGTTATACGGACTCAGATATCTTTCCTCATTACGTTGTGTGTGAAAACAAAGATGATTACAATGCTAACGAGGAGTTGTGTTGCGGGCTGCTATTCAGAAAGAAAGAGAGGCAACACATGCGCTTATGGCGGCGAAGGAGAAGGAGATGGAGGAGAGGACGGCTAGGTTGTTGGAGGAGGAGAGGGCACGGAACGATGCGTCTCACCGGGCCATCTACGAGCTCTTCGTGGTAAGTTTCTTCTTCATATTTGTCAAATCTTGCATTTAATGTTCGTTTCATTAATAACTAATATCATTGACTTGTGAAAACCAAATGTGCAGTCTATGTGCGAGAAGACCGGCCAGACCCCTCCGTCGATGCCAGTCATTACCACGGCTGGAACGGTGAGTTTCATTTGAATGCAATGATCTTTTCAGTTTCATCATGCTAACGAGACATTGCAAATCATCTTTGGTGCAGAATATCTCCCGAAACGCATCGCACGACCCTTCTCCAGGGCAGCCTTCTCCAGGTGAAACCGGCCCGAGCAACCCCGGTGCCTCACCTCTGTGATGACGAGGACGGTAAGCCCCAATATGCCACTTACTTGGCTCATTTTCTCAAAGAAAGACAAACTTAGCACTTAGACAAACTTAGCTCCTTGTGAGAGTTACATGTCACTTCTTGATGGAGGAATCCCGACTGTTGTCACGGGGGTCATTTTTTCTTCTCCTTCTCTCGATATATACCTTGGTATATTGCGGGAGAGGAGAAGGGAAAACGACCATCACCAACTGTCGAAATATTAGTGTTAGGTAGTGTCCACCAACATACACCACCATATAAGTGTGAGTGAGTGCGCACCATACACACCATGAGGCAAACCTCGAAAGACCTATCCTTCTTCCAATTTTTCCCGACTGACACAAATAAGCAATAAGAAGAAGAAAACAAGAGGAGAAAGAGAGAGAGAGAGAGAGAGAGAAGAAAGACGCTTCTGCATCTTCTTCTTCTTCTTCTTCTAGTCTTCTTCATCTAAATTTTCGTATTTCCCATTTTGCAGATTAGAGTCACTTCACGGAAGCTTGCATTGATGGAGTGCTTGTGGTTCATGGTGTGCTTATGATTTTGTATCGATGAATAATTTTAAACTTGCTACATATGTGAAACTTGCTACTTGTTGTTGGATGATATTTGTGCTTGTTGTTGGATGATAGGATGATATTTGTGCTTGTTGTTGGATGAATTGTGCTTGTTGTTGGATGATAGGATGATATTTGTGCTTGTTGTTGGATGATATTAATTTGTGCTTGTTGGATGATCATCAGCATGGCAAGAATATTGTTATTGTGAAATATATACATATATTGCATATTTTGCCTATGAAAATTGTTGGATATAAGAAAAAATAGAAAAAACAGTGGCATTATTGCCTCTTTGCCGTCTGCCCCCGACGGCAAAGGGGACACGTGTCACTCACCTGTGCAAACTAGGAGTGCCAGGCCTCGGGCCGTTTGGTCACTTTGCCGTCCGGGGGCAGACGACAAAGGGCCGGATGCATGGCCGTCCGGGGGCCGACGGCAAAGGGGCGCGGGGCATGGCCGTCCGGGGGCTGACGGCAAATTATTTACCGCTTTGCCGTTCGGTGGCAGACGGCAAAGGCTGCCATTAGCCACTAACAGGGCTTACTCCAGTTTAGGCCGTCCAGCCGCTTTGCCGTCTGCTGCCTGATGGCAAAAACACTTTGCCGTCCGCTGAGTAAGGGCAGACGGCAAAGCACTCCTTTACCGGAGTTCACAGTGTCGGAAATTTGGCCGCCTGCTGCCGGACGGCAAAGCCTTTGCCGTCAGTGGTCCTACCCTTTGCCGTCTGCCATGGCAGACGGCAAAGTACCTGATTCCTGTAGTGTGAAACAAATGCGTTAAGAACACATATTGCACACGCATAACAGTAGCTAGTTATATGCCCACTGTCACACATGGTCTTCATCCCCAAATCATGGATGATGGATTGGTCGTCGCACCCGTTTCGTTTTCTGGCACACGACTTTATTTTATAAGCGTTTGTGCTTTGTGCATCACACACTGTTTCCTCTAATGGTCGTCAATACATGTGTCGTCTTAGGACCTTCCCGCAGTAGTGTCCTATTGTCGCTAGTTATGTAAAAGCTATTGTTTTTCACAAGGATAGAGTCACTTTTGGAATTTTGACTATCAACATCTTTACATATATTTCTATAGTATAATTGAAATCATGTGTGATTCTTTTTTCCTCAAAAGGTGTTTTCACAATATACAACATTTTAAAGGTTTAACAACTAAATTTAAGTTATGAAATAGCATTCAACGTTATACTTTGAAGATTACGTTAGTTCGTAAAATGACAACTTTATAGGACTACATTGACTAGGTGTTAAAATCAGTTCAAGCACCATTAGGAAATCCTAGCTAGCTCAATGACATCATCCAAATGATATTTTATTTTGAAAAAGGAGGATTACCCCCGACCTATACATCATCGTGATGCACACAACCAAATAGTCTTAAATGCCACAATCCGGAACTGAAGCACAAAGCCAATTGATATTACTAGAAGAAACAAAACCATTCAACTATTTTGTTCAATAAAAAAGTACCATCGAAGATATTATAACCAACAAAAGGACAAAATAAAATGGGAATCACTTTGGCAATAGCCACATGGATGGGATTAGGCTAGTCATAATGGGGAGTAACTAAGACTAGTGTCATGCATATGAAGTTTTAACAATTCTAATGAGTCTAGCACACCCTACACATGCAAATCTACCAGTATACGGGCGAAAAGTAAAGACATGCAAGTGTAAGTAAAGGTAGAGATAGGAAGATCAAACGCAATGGGGACACGAAGATTTTTCCCGTGGTTCCGATAGGTGGTGCTATCGTACGTCCATGTTGATAGAGGCTTTAACCCACGGAGGGCAACGGTTGCGCGAGTCCATAGGGGGCTCCACCCACGAAGGGTCCACGAAGTAGCAACCTTGCCTCTTCCACCATGGCTTACGTCCATGAAGGACTAGCCTCACTCGGGGTAGATCTTCAGGAAGTAGGCGATCTCCTTGCCCTTACAAACTTCTTGGTTCAACTCCACATGATCCGGAGGCTCCCAAGTGACACCTAACCAATCTAGGAGACACCACTCTCCAAAAGGAAATAGATGGTGTATAGATGATGAACTCCTTGCTCTTGTGCTTCGAATGATAGTGTGCTCAACACTCAATCACTCTCTCACAATATTTGGCTTGGTGGAATAGGATGATTAGATGGAAATCAACTTGGGGAGGCTAGGAATCATGATTCACATGGTCGGAATGGAATATCTTAATCTCAACACACAAGTAGGTGGTTCTCTCTTAGAAAATGAATGGTGGAAGTGTTGGCTTGTTCTAAGTTCTCTGTCTTCAAATGAGAGGGGGTGGATGGGTATATATAGCCATCTCCAAAAATCCAACCGTTACAATAGTATTGCCCAACCCGGTCGAACCGAAGTAAAAACTCGGTTACACGGACTAGTGCAAAAGGCTGCAACTTTTAGCTTTTTGGTGAGACCAATAGGAAACAACTCGGTGAGACCGATTCGGTTGACCTAGGGCAGATCCAAATCTCGGTGGCACCAAAATTAAAAACTCGAGAATTCCAAAGTTAAGCATTTCGATCACAGAGAGTTGGAAACCACTTTTTGGCTGTACCGAAGCAAGTCTCGATTCTACCAAGGTGCTAGGGTTTTGTATTTAGGTTCTGTCTTGGTAAACTCGGTGGGGTCGATATGGAAAAGTTGGTGGCAACGATTTTGGTTGTTAGGGTTTTGGACATAATATTTTGTGGGAGTTCGGTTGACGCTTTTGGTAGCAAATCTCTAAGCACTTGAGCAACCGGATCATTATCAATACCTCAACTCCTTTTAATAGTATTCGCTTTTCCTATGGACTCAACTGTGATTTCTCACTTAAAAGAAAATGTAGAGTCTTGAAGATCTTGCCAACTTGTGTTCTTTGCATTTCGGGGATCCATCTCACAGTCCTAGCCAATCCATTCATTGAACTTTCCTGAAATATACTTGATAGGCTCATTAGTTCAATGAAGTATATGTTGTTTTTAATTACCAAAACCACCTAGGGAGAAGTTGTGCTTTCAATCTCCCCCATTTTTGGTAATTGATGACAACATATAGATCAAAGCTTCGACAAAATATATAATCAATGCATAGTATCGTTGCTTTGAGAAGTATGTGATAAGCAAGAGCCCCCCCCCCCCCTAAAATGGTGCATTATTTTAAATTTGCGTTTGAATGCAAATGCACAATCGATTAGGATCAAGGGTCACTCTTCCATGTCACATACATCTTGGTGGAGCACATAAAAGATAAGAATGAATTACAATATACATAACACCAAGCATAAGAGTGAATGATCATAAGATGAATATCACAAAGCATAGGAAATAGTAGCATCAACCACAAAGCATATGATCAAACCTGTCATAGTTTAAGTCATGAAACGAGCAAAAGATAGGCCAAATGTTTTGAAGAGGAAGAGAAGCAACTAAAAATGCAAATCTCTCTCTCTCTCTCTCTCTCTCTCTCTCTCGAAGCCCTATGATCTATACACATTCTCCCCCTTTGGCAACAAGTTACCAAAAAGTTTGAATTGTATAGAGATATACGTCGCTCTGGGCTGGATCTCCTCCATGTGGCGCTGAAGCTGCTCCGGTGTTCGTCGAAGGAGTCGAAAGAAGAGCGTTGCCAAATACTTTTGCAGAGGTCTTTTGAGCTGGAGGGGTAGATACTGAAGGTGCTGAAGGAGAAACTGAAGGTGTAGTAGTTGGTGCAGACACTGAGGGTCTCGTCTCTCGAGATGGAACTACAGAAGATCTCGCCTGAGTCCTGAACTGAGTGGTCACTAGAAGTATAGGCTCATCATCATCTGAGCTCGGTATCCCAACTCCGTCAACCTCCTGCTTAAGAGTCTCAACAGTTGTAGCAAGTTGAGTCACCTTTTTCTCTAAAGAATGAAACTTTGTTTCCACGATCTGCTCTAAGCTCTGCTGATTTTTGAGAATATCTGCAATATTCTTCTGCATCTTCTGAGTAGCAGCAATAAGATAGGCAATTTGGTCACCCTTTGTCCTAAGCACGGGAGCACTAGCAACTCTAGATGCCTCAACCTCAGCCTCTGCCTCTATAGTTGCATGAGCTATAGATGAAGTGGGATGATATGGGTCCATCACCACAACATTATCCTCAAAATCTGACTGGAGGGGCAGGTGAGGCAATCAAGTAGATATACATTCTTTCCAAGCTTGAAGTTGATAAGCATATGAATGTATGGTTCATATCCATATGACCTCTTCTGGTCAGCAGCAGTCCTCTTGATGGTCTCAACAATGAGATCCATCACTCTGATCCTAGTGTCTGTCAACATGATGCAGCATATTAATGGAGTAACCACGGATCATCTTATCATCTCCTGATTTGGGCATCAAGGTGTGCCTAAAAATGGTGTTGGAGGTAGTCAAGCCAGCAAGGAGAAAGTAAACAGAGCCAAATTTGTGGGGTCTTCACATACTCCTGGGGAATTGAGTTATACATGTTTGACATGGAGTTGTGATTCATCTTGGACTCTGAGTAGACATCAAGATCTCCATGTTGCTCCTTGGGGACTCCTAAGATGGCAGCCCACTCATCCACTGTCGATTGGTACCTTGTGTCTTCAGTCATCCATACTATCCTATGATCCGGATAGAAGTGTGATGTGGAGTAGAATTGCATAATGAGCTCATCATTCCATGCAGTCATCTCTCTCCCAATGAACTCACCAATGCCCATCATCCTGAAGCTCGCATGGACATGGGGGAAGTAGTCCTCATTGGCCTTGATGTACTTCCAGTCAACATACCTCATATCGCTCACTGTTGGCTTTTTGTCAAGCAACACAGTCTCATAGAAATCTTGTTGCTCCTTGGTATAAAAACAAGCATCAACGACAGTCTTTCTCCTGATGGAGTAGGGGTCAACTGATCTCCACTTCCTCAGCCCTTGGTCCTTCCTCTCTGTCATGTTCTCAGCAACATGATGATCATCATTGTGCTCTGAATGGTAGGGCCTGAGCTTTCTCGGCATGGCAAAATCCTCATCTTCCTCATCAAGATGTGGCACTTGGGCCTTGTTATTGTCAGCAGCAGGTATATCTCAATTGGTTTTCTTGGCCTTGTGGGAACTTTTGTAATGCCCAATATGCAGTCCTATCCTCATGGAAACTTGAAAGTTTCAATAGGGATAGAATCGCATATCGGAGACACTTTTGCAAGGTGGATATTGTCACTGGTACATGTACTGAATGAGAAGAGTATACAAGATTTGGCTTACACTCGCCACAAGCTACAACATGAATACATCAATACAACAATACATTCAATCGCCATTCAGAAGAGCAAGATCCGACTAGGGATGAAACACAAACAAAAAAGAGATGACGTCCACCCTTCTATCCCAGGCTACCGGCCTGGAACCCATCCTATGATCGATGAAGAAGAAGAAGAAACTCCAAATACAACAATCATCGCACTCACGTCAAAGTATCGCTTTACCTGTACCTGCACCTGTTGCTGTAGTAATCTGTGAGCCATGGGGACTCAACAATCTCATTTCCATGGGTATCAAGACTAGCAAAGCTTAATGGGTATGGAATAGTTAAGGGGTGAGGCTGCAACAAGAAGTAAGCATTTGATATCTAGCTAACATACGAGTACAAGAATAAGAAGAGTGATGTATGCAAAACGGACATGAACTAGTAATGATCAAGAAGTGATCCTGAACACCTACTTACGAGTCAATCATAACCCCGCCATGTTCCCTTCTTGGTTCAAACCTCACAAGGAGAGACGGTCACGATTACGCACACGGTTGGTGTATTTTATTTGAGTTTACTTCAAGTTTGCTATAACCGGGTGTTAATCAATTTCCAAGTTGCCACATAACCGTGGGCACGGCTTTCAGAAAGATTTAACCCTCCAGGGGTGCTCCAACTCATCCATCACAAACTACCCACAAGCTACAATGGAAAACCTCAACCTCGAGATAATCCAAAGTATCCTCGGAATCCTGGTGCACGAGACATTCGATAGGGGTAAAACAAATCCAGCAAGACCACCCGGTAGGCCAGATCCCAATAGGAGTCGTGTGTATCTCTTTCTCAGGGCACTACCAAATGGGCTAGACGTCGGGTTGGCTGAGACCCCGGGTGACCAAGGGGCGCGGGACATGGCCCAGATTGGATCAACACTCATGGGTAGCACTGGCCTGACATCTGTGCCCCTTGTTCCATACTTGTACTCATTCATCCCCACGCTCTTAACTTTTGCTCACTTTTCCCCACTCCCTTGTCCGAAACCCTCAGAAATGGTCACATCGGAGGATGCCTTCGGGTCAATGGTTTGACCGTTAACCCTGACGAGTGGGGCCGTGTCGGAACGGCTCCTCCTTTGACCATTCTGACGTGTGGGGCCGCATTGAGACACGTCGGATGGGCTTGTCTAAACCTCGAGTTTGAGCCCTACAGCACCGCGCCGCTCCGCCCCCTCTGTCGCCGTCGTGCCCTCCAACCTCTAACCCCATTCCGCCTCCGCCGCCGTCATGCCCTTCGCCAGACATACCCCCACATCCCCATCTGGATTAAGCAGCGATGTCGGGGGAGCAGTCTCTCAAGCCCGTCGACCGTGGAGAGGATTGGGTGGAATTGGCGGCGGATAATTCATGGATTACACCTGGGTAAGCGTTGTTTTCCCCTCTAACTGATTTGCCGATTAGTAAATTCAGCACTTTTTGACCGCTAGTCGCTTGAATCGTTCAAATTTTGCTAAATTGTTCCCGGCCTAACAACACCCCTTATTTGAATCGAATAGGATTGATCATGCGCTTGCTTTCCGGCTATCGGTTAGGATGGAAGTTAGTGTGCTGCGCTGTAGAAAACCGCATATGCTTACTGGAGTTTTCTATCCGAAGGTGGTAGAAACCAGTATGTCGTTCAAAGATTTGCTTGCGGCGCTCCGAAATTCTACATATGGATGGAGCCCTACCGATGCTGTTGAACTAAAAAAATTCAGCAGTACCGAGCAAAAATTTATACCACTAACTTGCGATGAGCATCTGGGATTGCTCTTTTCTTTGAATGTTGAAAGCCGCTTTGGTAAAATCCATATCGAGGTGCTTCAGCCACGCAATGAACGTGAGAAGGGGAAGGGTGTTTAGGAATCTTCTGCCTCTGCTAACGGAGAGCGCCCCGGCACTCCTTGTAGGTCGAAACCAAGCAGAGCTAGTGGTTCTGAAAGTCACAATATATCTGCTGCCGTTTCTTGTGCCGCTTCTCCTGTCGCTGCCGCAACCGATGTAGTACAGGATGGAGAGCCAACCAAAGAGGTGCCTCGACATGATGACGAGGATGAGAATATGTTCACTGATCTTGTAGATATTGCCAGTAAACAAGCAATGGAAGATGAATTTCAGGAGCAACCCATCAGCCGTGCTAGATTTGATGACACTGACGATGAAGAGAGGGAGGAGAACATCGATAGCTTAGTTTTAGATGAATATGATGGTGAGGACATGCCAACAATTGAGTGGAACAGGGAAGATCCTCAGCTTGGTGTCGGCACCATATTCCACTCGATGGTGGACTGTCGTAATGCAATGACTACATACTACATTCTCACACAAAATACATATGTGATTGAAAGGAGTGAGCCATCAAGGTTCACTGTTCGTTGCCCATATGATAGGTGTAGATGGAGGTTGCATGCATCACGTATGTTGAGGAGCAAGTTCATTCAGGTTTGTGTATTTCAATATATACTGATTATATTTTCAGATCATTGTGTAATGTTTTCAGATCATATTTCTTTCAGATAAAAAGGAACCCACACCAGCACACTTGTCCACCTGGAGGGGAGGGGGGAAGACTAAAACAAAGCTAGCAAAGAGTAGATGGGTGGTAGATGCAATTTTGGATTGGTTAAGAGAAAAACCAACACTTGGTCCAACAGAACTCCAAGGGAAGCTATTTGATAAGTACAAGATTGTTGAGAGAAAAACAAACACTTAGCCCGCCGGCGACAATTCGAAAAATTTACCTTTTTTTCTTCTTATTTTCAACGTCAACATGGCTCATTTTTCTGGCTTTAGTTTCCTTTTGGGTACCCTTTCCTTTTTGACACTTCAAATAGCCCATTAGCCGCGCGTGCCAAAACTTTGGAACGCATAAAATATAGGACCAAAACACAAATATCACCGAATGGGCTAAAAAATAACAAATAAAAGTAGCAAGCATAACATAGATATATAAATAGGGTAAGGTAAGTAGAAAGCATAACATAGTTCTTACATAAAATACTATATAACACGACATAGGTAAATAGTTCACGTTACACCCAACGATATAACATAGAAATATATAAAAAAAGCACTAGGGTCTAACACCCTAGGGCAAGACAAGCTTCTCCGCGCCTCCTCTTCACTGCTCCGCCTCCTTGCCGTTCTCGCCGAGGTGGTAGGGGAGGCTGTGGATGACGTTGCGGCTGGAGAACATCCTATCGACATCCATGAAGATGTTGTAGGTTGTGAATGCGATGAGCTCGCATCCACACCAAAACACCTTGCCGAGCAGGTGGAACGCATCAAACCTGTTGTGGAAGTTGACGATGAGCCCTGACGGTGGAGAGCTGGAGTTTGGACGCAGTTCCTCCAGTCGGAACATCACCGACGAGCCCGCCGGGAGGTGGGCGAAGCCCGCACGGAGGAATCATTCGGCCAAATCCCAGCCAGTCCTCCAGCGTGAGATCGTCCACACGCGGAGCGTTTTCTCCACTATGACTTCGGCGGGGTACCGCATCTCCGGCCTGACTGGTGGCATTTGGAAGGTGGGGCCGTAGTACTCCATCTTCGCCTGGCTTGGAGAGTGCTCTAGATTTGGGTGAAGAAGAGAAGGGGAGCGACGCAAATGGATGTGTGGAGAATAGTTGGAGGGGTGGGTGGTTTAAATAAGGGCATCAGCCGCATGTTGCTACGTTCAAACGCCTCACGTCGATCGGTATGCCCTAGACTTTAATTACCATGTTGAATTGATGTTGCGGATGTTAAAGGATGAAACGATGTGAACTAGTATGAATTGATCAAGGAGACGCGTGTGAGAAGAGACGAACCAGCGGCAACGACCGTCTCTGCGTCTGTGGCGGCTCACAGGAAGGCTGCAGTAGTGGGGCGTCGTGGCGGCGCGCATCGGCACATGCAGCCAGGCCAGCTAGATCATGTCGCGCATGCATAGCAAGCTTATCGTGGTGGCGTGCATCAGCGCATGCATGCAGGCGTTTCATGCAACAGCCGAATAGTCCAACGAAACCACGACCCAATGGTCCAACCAGCGCCACCGTTCAACACGGCCCCACTTGGTAGGTCCAACGCGCGACACAGTCCAGCGCGGCCCCACTCGTCCGCAGTTAACGGTCAAACCATTGACCCGACGACATCCTCCGTTGTGACCATTCGTGAGGGTTTCGGACTAGGGAGTGGGGAAAAGTGAGCAAAAGTTAAGGACGTGGGGTTGAATGAGTACAGCTAAGGAACCAGGGGCACAAGAATAGAAAGCCCAAAATAATCCACGGGTGCCGGCGGGTCCCTATGCAAGTTTTATTAGTTATTAGGAAAATGTAATACCAATGTTGGGCCTTGACGGAAGAGTTTTTATCCCAAAACGAATAATCAAGGGGGTCCCCATAACAACCAAAGCATGTTAGGAGCGCTCAATATGTAACATAACACCGGTAAACGGGAACTAGGGCGGCAAAGGTGGAACAAAACACCGAGCAAAAAGCCAAGACTTCCACCTTGTACCAAGTTTATAGGTGCATTAAATTAAATAGCAAGAATATTGTGATATCCCAAAGACATCCATGTTATCAGATGGAACAACCTGCACCTGCAACTAGCAACGCTATAAGAAGGGGCTGAGCAAGCAATAACTTAGCCAAACAACGGTTCACTGGGGAGGTGGAGGTTAGAGGCTTATCATGGCATTTTGGGAGGCTTGACAAACAAATGGTAGGTACCGAGACATAGCGATAGAAATGAGACAACTAGCATAGCAATGATAGTAGTGGTATCCATGGAAATGATCATCTTGCATGAGATCCCGCACGAAAGAAGAACGAATCCGTGAAGTAGATGAACGGGCGTAGTCAAACAAATCCTCACACTCCGAATTGGTTTCGGAACTCTATCGAGAAGAAGTAAACCGGAAACAAACAAATGACACGGTAAACACCGCAACATAAACATGGCATGATGCACAATCAAGTATGATGCATGTCCATTTAAATATGCAAGGCATGACAAAGTGCAACAATCAACTACTACACATTATGTGAAGTTCAATATGCAACGAGGATCATATCGCAGAAACTCCATGTTTGAATTATTTCGTTCACTCTCATTTATTTTCTCAACAAGTTTAAATGTTGTTAAACATGGCAAGAGGTGAAGCATAAAGAAACTACACTATCTAGGCATCTTAAATGAGGACGGAAACAACATATAGTATTTTCGAAACGACCTCATATGCATTTTTAAGTTTGGTACAGATCTGTCCTAAACACAACTTTATATTTATTAAACAGGAAAATAAAGCGCACTATGTGATTCTACACATTTTTCTAAGCAAGTTACATATGTGGATCATTTTAATCAGAGCCACGATTATTTAGATATGAATTAAACTGTTTTTAACATGACATTCTTGCAAATAGAAAAACAGAAAGTTTAAATATTTTTATGATGGGTGAAAGTTGGAAATTGTGAAACTACACAAAATTTTAGTCAAGTTTCATATATAAGTTGTTTCAATTCGAGGCACGGTTCATGAGTTTTTATATGCATGAAGTTTAGGTGTTTTTTTGCAAATCTGAAATTCCTTGGTTAGTAGGCAAATTTGACAGACAGAAGAAAAACATGTCATGGACCGGATCTGGACAGAGGCCTACTGGCAATTGGGAGTAACATAGCAAACAACACATGGGCACAATATAAGTAGAAGGCGCTCACCTAGGGCCACATGGGCCGGCTCAATGCAGTGGCCCGCACAGAGCAGCGTCGAGCAGGCTGGCATGGCGCGGAGGTGGGCCGAAGTGCTAGGCCGGAGGCTGGGCTGGCTACGGCTGGGCGAGGAGGCACATTGGGCCGGGGGAGGACGTGGCCCACCCGGGGGCGTTGCAGGGGCGAGCGGGTCATCTTCCTCCTTCTCGCGTGCACTGCAGGGGTTGCTGGCGACGGTGCCATGGGGCTCCGGCGCGGAGGAGGCAAGCCGCCAGCGGGAACGAGTGCAGCGAGGATGGATGGATCTGGTCATTGGGGGCCAGATCTGGGCTATGGCAGCGGCGAACGAAGCTACGGGCACCATGGGAGGCGGCGACCTAGAGATCTTCAGGGCCATGGTTGTGGTCATCTTCCTACGAACGAGAGGAGAGGGAGAGGTCAAGGAGAGAGGGAAAGAAGAGGGTGCGATGGGGGCGTGACCTGGCGGAGGTGGCGGCTGCTCTGGTGGCTGGCCGGGGCGACGCTCCGGCGAGGGTGGAGGCCGGCGAGGTCGGGGCAGTGGGGCGCGGTCGAGGGCGCGGGCAGGATCGGGACATCTTCTCCCAGAGCGGGCGCGGGGGCGCGGGCGACGGCGGCTTGGCCCAGATCGGGCCTAGGGTGGGCTGGTGTGGTGGAGAGGGAGACAGAAGAGATAGGTGGCGGCTGGCTATTGGGGCGCTCGGAAATCGAGGAGGGAGACTAGGGTTCCAAAACATACAGGTTAGGGTTGCTTAAATAGGCAAGGGAGGCTATGGTTAGGGGTTTCGGAGCCCTTCGATTGTGATCTGATGGCTCTGATCAGAGGGGAAAGTTAGGTGGGCTAGTGGGCTATGTTGGAAGGGTTCGGCTGAGAGAAGAGAAAGAAAGAGCAGCCCGGCATAGAGTTTTTAAAACCGAAACGTCTAACAAATAAACCTGCGATAGTGCCGCTATATGTTTTACGGTTGGGGTATAATACGGACTCCGAATGCGATGAAATTTGGCAGACGGTCTACCTACCATATATTAAGACCGCACGCCAACTTTCAACCCATTCCAACAATGTTTTACACGCACTCTTAAAAACAATATTTTTAATGATGCCGCGGGCGCATGCGTGTGTGGTTGGTCTCAAAACGGTCAACGACGAGAACGAGAAAAACCGGCAACTACGAACACATGCAAGTTTTGAAAAAAAATGATGGCGACAGAGTGCCAAAGCAATGTGAATGATGCGATGATGAGTGCGACAAACAAATAAATCACACGACGAAACTCGAAATAACTGGAAGGCATCTCGAGCGTCGGTCTCGGGTTGTTACAAGTTTGCTTAGCCTTGGTTGTTGTAGGCTTGGCCTTGGTGGCTGGCTTGCTTCACATAGCATCAGCCATAAGCTTCCTTTTCTTGGCAGGAGGAGGGTTTGCGGCTGGTTCCTCCTCCTCCTTTTCTTACTCATCATGTGGATACTCGGGAGTGGAGGGATGTACAATAACATGAACAAATCTTGTTCTCTCTCTCTCTTCTTTGTTGCTTTCTTCCCTGGCTTCTTGGTCATGGACTTGGTCCTTGTTGATCCACTAGGGTTGTATAATAAGAGAGACATCCTCCTCTTTGCAACAACTGACTCAGGGACCTTCCTTGCAACCACTCCCTCCTTCCTCTATGGCTATTTTCTTGAAGTGGCCTCATGAGGAATAAAGTCCTCATCCTCCTCATCAGAATTTCTCTGTTTTCTTGCCCTTGTGGCTGCCTTGAGCAAGCCATGTGTGCTAGGGGTGCCTGGGTCTTCTGAACTACCCTCAAGACTAGTGCCTGCATGCAAGTCTGCACTTGGCTCTCTGAATTGATTCTGACTGTCATCTGAACCTGGCATGTTGACCTCTGACCTTGTGAATTAGATATGGAGGAGTAGACTAGATGAGCATCACAAAATTGATTTTTTTTACAAAGCTATGAACTCAAAATGTTAGTTTTAGGTTTTCACAACATGCAATTTGGTTCCACCGAGTTTCAGATTTCGGAAATTCCGAGACAACAACAGAGAGTTGGTCACACCATTTCATCTTCACCGAGGTGTGACTGGGTCTATCTGAATCTTCTCACAGAAACCGTAAATCTCACTTCAGTGACACAGATCGGAACTTTTTGGTTTCACCGAGAAGCCCTTGTGTTGTGGCCGTAACCACATCGGTGGCACCACGTTATTTTGACTCGGCGGGTCCGAAAATGCTTATCGCAGAAACCTAACCCTATTTTTTTGCTCAACCTAATCCAATTGGATTTTAGAGAGGATGGAACATTTCATACTGTCGCAAGAAATAAGGCTAGACCTAATGTGCATGAATCGGAAAAATAGCGCATAAGGGATCGTGGTTGATGGTGAAGGACTCCTGCGGCGAGGGCGCGCTAGAGACGGCGGAGAATGTCCGTGGGTAGGGGTGGCAGCAACAGTGGGGTGCAGGAGATGGGTGGTTTGAAGAATTTTTCAAAGTCCATAGCGCGGATATATATAATATATATATCCATCTGTTGTCTGTAACAATGAGAAAGAAGAATCGGTGACATCAAGGTTCATAAATGTCAGTTGATAGAAGAACTCGGTGAAGCCGAGAATTCTCAATCGGTGGTACCGAGGTAGAAAACTTGATCAACCCTAATGCCTTCGGTGGAGCTATGTTTGTAGAGTTGGTCACACCGAAAAACACTTGGGGGTTTTGGAAGTCAGCCCTAGTCGAATCGGTGGCTCCGAGTGCTCCTCACCCAGAGGGTCCGAAAAGTGCTTGTTCAAATTTTGTGATGAAGCATGAATAGAATTTGAGACAAGATAGAATAGATAGCTAGAGGGGGTACTTAGGCATTCTTGCACATCCAATTGGCCAAAAAAATAAATCCCAAATGAACCACAATTGGATGTCCTTGAAATAGAAAATCATGCACAGCAACATGCTCACACAATAAGATGTCAAATGAAATATGCCAGACATGCAAACTTACTCTAGCATCTACCAAGCATTTGTCGATGAAAAATTCATCCTTATATAAGTATATTGACGTAGGAGCCAAGTGAGAACAGTTGATCATAGGTCATACTCATCGTTTAAGCACAAGTGGGGTTACCACTTTTACATAAAGCTTTAACGTTTTCATATCATTAGAGATTCTTTTGCTCAAGTCTTAGAGAAAAGCTCCCCCTAGATGTGAGATTCCCCCTAAGAGGGATGAACTACCTTTGGGTTTTGTCGTTGAAGACTTCATGTAGATGGTTTAGTAGTGGATGCTCATTGTTGATGAAGATCATCTAGAATTGGGAGCAAACCTTCTTGTTTTGATACTCTTCACACCTACATGGGTTAGTCCCACACAAGGAACATATACAAGGATATCTATGGACATGGAGTAAAGTGTTCATGATATGATGTTCATTGATGCATTGAATACCTTGTTCCTTGCTTACTAACAAGGGGTTTTGTGACTCCTTGAACTAGTGCATATGGTTGGAGTTAATTGCAAAACTCCTTGCCAAGATATGAATGTGAGTGAATTTTGTTGGCGGAGTCACCCCTCAAGAACTCTCTAGTTCTTCTTCTTTGGGATCCACATGAACTTTATGGGGATCCTTGGAGTTGAAGTAGCACTTGATGAAGTAGAGCTGGTAGTGGCCTTGGGAACCCACTTGACCATGGCTAGAGGTGGTTCTTCAAATGAGTCAATTTCCTATTGAAGCTTCTCCTTCCCTTTTTGCTTGTGGTATTTTGATGGAAGATCATCTTGAGCTTGTGTTCCCTTGAAGAGAGTAGGATCATACTTCTCTTGTTGAGGAACAAACTTCGTCTTGGGGAATTGATCTTCTTCCCATTGAACTTTCGTTCAAAACCAACACCTTGGTTTTTCCGATTCCTTCCTTGTTTGCGCACAATCTCCTCGAATTGCTTACTTCTGGCAAGACTTTTGTAGACACCTTTCTCAATACTTCCCTTCAATAAATTGTTTTATTGCTCAAGTGTAACTTGGCTAAGAGGATCATTAGTGGAGATAACAGAAGTACTAGGAACAACATCATTGGACTTAGCATTAGCGTTGTTGTTGCTAGACGAAGAACCTTTCTTACTTATGTTACTAATTTTCTTAGATTTAAGTCGAGGCATGATGACCCACAAGTATAAGGGATCAATCGTAGTCCTTTCGATAAGTAAGAGTGTCGAACCCAACGAGGAGCAGAAGGAAATGACAAGCGGTTTTCAGCAAGGTAATTTCTGCAAGCACTGAAATTGTAGGTAACAGATAGTTTGATAGCAAGATAATTGGTAACGAGCAAGTAATGGTAATGGTAAATAAAGTGCAGCAAGGTAGCCCAATCCTTTTGTGGCAAAGGACACGCCAGAACAGTTTCTAGTAAAAGGCAAAGTGTTCTTGAGGGTACACGGGAATTTTATCTAGTCACTTTTATCATGTTGGTTTGATTCGCGTTCGCTACTTTGATAAATTGATATGTGGGTGGACCGGTGCTTGGGTGTTGTTCTTACTTGAACAACCTCCCACTTATGATTAACCCCCTCGCAAGCATCCACAACTACGAGAAAAGTATTAAGATAAAATCTAACCATAGCATTAAACGTTTGGATCCAAATCAGCCCCTTACGAAGTAGCGCATAAACTAGGGTTTAAGCTTCTGTCACTTTAGCAACACATCATCTAATAACTAATCCACAATGTATTCCCTTAAGCCCAAGGATGGTGAAGTGTCATGTAGTCGACGTTCACATGACACCACTAAGGGAATCACAACATACATATCATCAAAATATCGAACACATATCAAATTCACATGATTACTTGCGGCATGACTTCTCCCGTGACCTGAAGAACAAAGGTAACTACTCACAAATAATAATCATGCTCAAGATCAGAGGGGTATTGAATAGCATAATGGATCTGAACATATAATCTTCCACCAAATAAACCATATAGTAATCAACTACAAGATGTAATCAACACTACTAGTCACCCACAGGTACCAATCAGAGGTTCCGGTACAAAGATTGAACACAAGAGATGAACTAGGGTTTGAGAGTAGATTGTGCTGTTGAAAATGTTGATGAAGATTGGCTTCCCAAAGATGAGAGGGGTGTTGGTGATGACGATGGCTTCGATTCCCCCCTCCGGGAGGGAAGTTCCCCCGACGGAATCGCTCCGCCGGAGGGCAAAAGTGCTCCTGTCCAAGTTCCGCCTCAAGACGGCGGCGTTCCGTCCCGAAAGTCCTCTCCTATTTTTTTCTAGGTCAAAGGACCTTATATACCAGAATATGGGCACCGGAGGTGGGCCGAGGTGGGCACAACCCACCAGGGCGCGCCTGGGGGGCCTGGCGCGCCCTGGTGTCTTGTGCCCACCAGGGTGGCCCCCTCCGGTAGTTCTTTGCTCCAGTATTTTTTATTAATTCCAAAAATAATCTCTGTAAATTTTCAGCTCCATTGGAGATGTGCAGAATAGGTATCTCTGATGTGCTTTTTTCAGGTCCAGAATTCCAGCTGCCGGTATTCTCCCTCTTTGTGTAAACCTTTCATATTATGAGAGAAAAGGCATTAGAATCACTCCCTAAAGCATTATTATTCAATAAAACATAATAAATAATAGTAGGAAATCATGATGCAAAATTGACGTATCAACTCCCCCAAGCTTAGACCTCGCTTGTCCTCAAGCGAAAAGCTAAAATTGAAAAGCATGTCCACATGGTTTGAGAGAGAGGTGTCGATAAAAACAAAATACGGACATAGTAGCATCATGCTTATTATCATAACAACAACAAACTCAATCATAAAACTTATTTGTATACATTCATCATATAGCTTCTCATGCATAAGTAACAATTCATCACAACATAGAAGTATAAAGTATAAACCTTATTGAAAACCAACAAACTATGTTCTCAGTCAACTTTGCAACCACAATTCATCATAGTTTGAGGAAGGGTCTCATGTCGGAGCCTTTTGGCAACTCCACATACTCAACCATCATTTAGTCTTCTATGATTGCTAACACTCACAGCATACCCATGAGCAAAAAGTTTCAACCGGACACATAGAAAGATAGGGGCTTATAGTTTCGCCTCCCAACGTATTCAGCTCAAGGGTGATGTCAACAATAATAACTCATGCCCACTCACATCCAACTGGATATATGTGCCTAGATCTTTCCTCACCACATGATGCTTGCAAAATAAAAAGTGAAAAAGGAATAAGGAAGAATACTTGACTCTTGCATAAAAGTAAAAGATAGGCCCTTCGCAGTGGGAACAAGAGGTTGTCATGCGCTTTTTGGTTTGTATGACCAATCCCTTAATGTAAAAGAACGTCACGCTATATTGCCCCCTATGATAGCAACCTTTATTATGCAGTCCATCGCTTTTATTACTTTGCCATCATAAGTTTGTATAGCGCTCAATTTTCTCTTGCACTAACTGATCAAAACATATTTAGAAGCAATTTTTATTGCCTTATTGCACCGATGACAACTTACTTGAAGGATCTTACTCGATCCATAGGTAGGTATGGTGGACTCTCAAAGAATGAATTTGGCTTTGGGTTTTTGGATGCACAAGTAGTATCTCTACTTAGTGCGGAATTTTTGGCTAGCAAAGGTATTGAGCAAGCACCACATGTTGAAGGATCTATGACAATATAACTTCTATGTGGATATGAACAAACATAAATCATTACGTTGTCTTCCTTGTCCAACGTCAACCATTTTGACATATAATATTTAATGGGGGCTCACAACCATAAAAGATGTCCAAGATAGTGTATTTGCATGTGAATCTTCTCTTCCCTTATTAATTCTTTCATGAATTGCATCATTGACCAATGCTATGTTTGTCAATCTCCAATAAATTTTACTACTTATACTTTTCCTTATGTGATGTCATTACTCACCATAAGATTAGCATATGATTCTTTCCATTTATTTCTTTTTCCTTTATTTTGATTGTAACAAGAAAGTAGAGAGGCAAAAACTCAAACTAAACTTTATTATATATAACTCTCACTCGATTACATAGATAGATAGACCACGAAACTAACACACGAAAATAGATCATGCTAAACTTTTATTCAACTAAATCAAAAGGGAACTAAAGATCAAACTAAAAAGGTAAAGGTGAATAAAAGTGATGGTGATACGATACCAGGGCACCTCCCCCAAGCTTGGCTCAAGCCAAGGGGAGCGCCCATACCCGTGTGCTCAAGTCTCCTTTGGTGGTGGTGATGAAGTAGGTGGTGGTGATGATGTGGTAGGCTTGTCCTCTAGCGTCCAGGGTAAGGGCTCACCGTCAAAAGTTGATGCAAGAATCCCTTGAGTCCTGCAACTGGCAGCTAAACTCATACCTTTAAATCTTGCTTCATATTCAAAAACTTGGTTTTGAAGATCATAAACTTGACTCTGCAGAAAATTGATTTGCTCGCTGAGGGTGGAGATGGTGTCCTTCATAGACCGGCCATCCACCATCTGATCACGGGTGAATTTCGTGATCATAGAGTGATTGGCACTAAGTCCACGCTCCACCATCCTTTGGCACTTGAAGAAGTTTTATTTCACCGCCTCGAGCCTAGCCTCCACGCTTCCGGTCCTCTTGGGTCCCTGAACATTGCGGATGTGGAGCACCCCCTCATGCATCTCAATGGCTTGAGGGTGCTTCATCACCTCCGACAAATATGGGTTGATGACCTTCTCGAAGAACTTGTCCTTGGAGGAGCTTGGTGGAGCCATGGAGATCGAGATCTGATGAGAAAACAACACGAAACAATAACAGAGGATTTTTCTGCGATGCAGTCGTCAAAACAGTCGGGGGTATATATAGAGAATTTTTATTCGTGGAAAGCAAGCATATGGAAGGAAAACGGAGTTGGAAAGGTGTCCGAGGTGGGCACAACCCACCAGCGCGCGCCTGGCAGGGCTGGCGCGCCCTGGTGTATGATGACCCACAAGTATAGGTGATCTATCGTAGTCCTTTCGATAAGTAAGAGTGTCGAACCCAACGAGGAGCAGAAGGAAATGACAAGCGGTTTTCAGTAAGGTATTCTCTGCAAGCACTGAAATTATCGGTAGCAGATAGTTTTGTGATAGGATAATTCGTAACGGATAGCAAGTAACAAATGTAACAAAGGTGCAGCAAGGTGGCCCAATCCTTTTTGTAGCAAAGGACAAGCCTGGACAAACTCTTATATAAAGCAAAGCGCTCCCGAGGACACATGGGAATTTCTGTCAAGCTAGTTTTCATCATGCTCATATGATTCGCGTTCATTACTTTGATAATTTGATATGTGGGTGGACCGGTGCTTGGGTGCTGCCCTTACTTGGACAAGCCTCCCACTTATGATTAACCCCTCTCGCAAGCATCCGCAACTACGAAAGAAGAATTAAGATAAATCTAACCATAGCATGAAACATGTGGATCCAAATCAGCCCCTTACGAAGCAACGCATAAACTAGGGTTTAAGCTTCTGTCACTCTAGCAACCCATCATCTACTTATTACTTCCCAATGCCTTCCTCTAGGCCCAGATAATGGTGAAGTGTCATGTAGTCGACGTTCACATAACACCACTAGAGGAGAGACAACATACATCTCATCAAAATATCGAACGAATACCAAATTCACATGATTACTTATAACAAGACTTATCCCATGTCCTCATGAACAAACGTAATAACTCACAATATTCATGTTCATAATCAGAGGAGTATTAATTATCATTAAGGATCTGAACATATGATCTTCAACCAAGTAAACCAACTAGCATCAACTACAAGGAGTAATCAACAATACTAGCAACCCACAGGTACCAATCTGAGGTTTTGAGACAAAGATCGGATACAAGAGACGAACTAGGGTTTGAGAGGAGATGGTGCTGGTGAAGATGTTGATGGAGATTGACCCCCTCTCGATGAGAGGATCGTTGGTAATGACGATGGCTTCGATTTCCCCCTCCGGGAGGGAAGTTACCCCGGTAGAACAGTGATACGTCCATTTTGCATCATGCTTTTATATCGTTATTTATAGCATTATGCGCTGTTATTACACATTATGGTACAATACTTATGCCGGCAACTGGAATTCTGGACTGGAAAAGGAGCAAATCTGAGATACCTATTCTGCACAACTCCAAAAGTCCTGAAAATCTACGGAGAATTATTTTGGAATATAAAAAAATATTGGGCGAAAGAAATACATCAGGGGACCCACCAGGCAGTCACAAGCCAGGGGGGCGCGCCCTACCCCCCTGGGCGCACCCCTGTGGCTTGTGGCCCACCTAGCAGGCCTCCGGTGCCCATCTTTTGCTATATGGAGGGTTTTGACCTGGAAAAAATCATAAGGGAGCTTTCGGGACGAAGCGCCGCCGTCTCGAGGCGGAACTTGGACAGAACCAATCTAGGGCTCCGGCGGAGCTGTTCTGCCAGGGAAACTTCCCTCCCGGAGGGGGAAATCGAAGCCATCGTCATCACCAACGATCCTCTCATCAAGAGGGGGTCAATCTACATCAACATCTTCACCAGAACCATCTCCTCTCAAACCCTAGTTCATCTCTTGTATCCGATCTTTGTCTCAAAACCTCAGATTGGTACCTGTGGGTTGCTAGTAGTGTTGATTACTCCTTGTAGTTGATGCTAGTTGGTTTACTTGGAGGAAGATCATATGTTCAGATCCTTAATGATAATTAATACTCCTCTGATTATGAACATGAATATGCTTTGTGAGTAATTACTTTTGTTCCTGAGGACATGGGATAAGTCTTGTTATAAGTAATCATGTGAATTTGGTATTCGTTCGATATTTTGATGAGATGTATATTGTCTCTCCTCTAGTGGTGTTATGTGAACGTCGACTACATGACACTTCACCATTATTTGGGCCTAGAGGAAGGCATTAGGAAGTAATAAGTAGATGATGGGTTTCTTGAGTGACAGAAGCTTAAACCCTAGTTTATGCGTTGCTTCGTAAGGGGCTGATTTGGATCCACATGTTTCATGCTATGGTTAGATTTATCTTAATTCTTCTTTCGTAGTTGCGAATGTTTGCGAGAGGGGTTAATCATAAGTGGGAGGCTTGTCCAAGTAAGGGCAGCACCCAAGCACCGGTCCACCCACATATCAAATTATCAAAGTAATGAACGCGAATCATATGAGCATGATGAAAACTAGCTTGACAGAAATTCCCATGTGTCCTCGGGAGCACTTTGCTTTATATAAGAGTTTGTCCAGGCTTGTCCTTAGCTAAAAAAAGGATTGGGCCACCTTGCTGCACCTTTGTTACATTTGTTACTTGCTATCCGTTACAAATTATCCTATCACAAAACTATCTGTTACCGATAATTTCAGTGCTTGCAGAGAATACCTTACTGAAAACCGCTTGTCATTTCCTTCTGCTCCTCGTTGGGTTCGACACTCTTACTTATCGAAAGGACTACGATAGATCCCCTATACTTGTGGGTCATCAAGACTCTTTTCTGGCGCCGTTGCCGGGGAGTGAAGCGCCTTTGGTGAGTGGAACTTCGTAAGGAAAAATTTATATACTGTGCTGAAATTTACTGTCACTTGTTACTATGGAAAATAATTCTTTGAGGGGTTTGTTCGGGGTATCTTCACCTCGACCGGAAGCACAAAGAGATGCTTCTCAACCTACTGCACCTACTGAAAATATTTATTATGAGATTCCTTCGGGTATGATAGAGAAACTGCTAGCTAATCCTTATGCAGTAGATGGAACACTACATCCTGATTTGCATCTAATCTATGTGGATGAAGTTTGTGGATTATTTAAGCTTGCAGGTTTGCCCGAGGATGATGTCAAGAATAAGGTCTTTCCTTTATCTTTGAAGGAGAAGGCATTGACATGGTATAGGCTATGTGATGATATTGGATCATGGAACTACAATCGATTGAAATTGGAATTTCATCAAAAGTTTTATCCTATGCATCTGATTCATCGTGATCGGAATTATATTTATAATTTTTGGCCTCGTGAAGGAGAAAGTACCGCTCAAGCTTGGGGGAGGCTTAAGTCAATGTTATATTCATGCCCCAATCATGAGCTCCCGAGAGAAATTATTATTCAGAATTTTTATGCTCGGCTTTCTAATAATGATCGGTCCATGCTCGATACTTCTTGTGTTGGTTCCTTTATGAAGAAAGATATTGAATTGAAATGGGACTTATTGGAAAGAATTAAACGCAACTCTGAAGATTGGGAACTCGACGAAGGTAAGGAGTCAGGTATAAATCTTAAGTTCGATTGTGTTAAATCCTTTATAGACACCGATTCTTTTCGTGATTTTAGCACTAAATATGGACTTGACTCTGAGATAGTAGCTTCTTTCTGTGAATCTTTTGCTACTTATGTTGATCTCCCCAAGGAGAAGTGGTTTAAATATCATCCTCCCATTGAAGTTGAAGTAGTTGAACCTATTAAGGTTGAAGAAGAAACTATTATTTATAATGCTGATCCTGTTATTCCTGCTGCTTATATTGAGAAACCGCCTTTCCCTGTTAGAATAAAGGAACATGCTAAAGCTTCAACTGTGGTTCGTAAGAGTTGTACTAGAACACCTACGCCTCCAGAACAAATTAAAGTTGAACCTAGTATTGCTATGGTTAAAGATCTCTTGGTTGATAATATTGATGGGCATGTTATTCATTTTTGTGATGAAGCTGCTAGAATTGCTAGACCTGATACTAAGGGTAAACATAGACCAATTGTTGGCGTGCCTGTTGTTTCTATTAAAATAGGAGATCATTGTTATCATGGCTTATGTGATGTGGGTGCTAGTGTGAGTGCAATTCCCTTTACCCTATACCAAGAAATCATGAATGATATTGCACCAGCTAAATTAGAAGAAATTGACGTTACTATTAAGCTTGCTAATTGGGATACTATTGCACCAATTGGGATTGTTAGAGATGTTGAAGTCTTGTGTGGGAAAATAAAGTGTCCTACTGATTTTCTTGTTCTTGGTTCCCCGCAAGATGATTTTTGTCCCATTATATTTGGTAGACCCTTCTTGAATACTGTTAATACTAGGATTGATTGTGAGAAAGAAACTGTTACTGTGAGTTTTGGGGATGTGTCTCATGAGTTCAATTTCTCTAAATTTCGTAGACAACCCCATGACAAAGAATTGCCTAGTAAGGATGAAATTATTGGTCTTGCTTCTATTGCTGTGCCTCCTACTGATCCCTTAGAACAATATTTGCTCGACCATGAAAATGATATGCATATGAATGAAAGGAATGAAATAGATAAGATTTTCTTTGATCAGCAGCCTATTTTGAAACACAACTTGCCTGTTGAAATACTAGGGGATCCTCCTCCACCCAAGGGTGATCCCGTGTTTGAGCTTAAACAATTACCTGATACTCTGAAATAAGCTTATCTTGATGAAAAGGAGATATATCCTGTTATTATTAGTGCTAACCTTTCAGAGAATGAAGAAAAGAGATTATTGAAAACTTTGAGGAAGCACCGTGCTACTATTGGATATACTCTTGATGATCTTAAGGGCATTAGTCCCACTCTATGTCAGCATAAAATTAATATGGAGCCTGATGCTAAACCAGTTGTTGATCACCAACGACGGTTGAATCCTAAGATGAAAGAAGTGGTAAGAAATGAAATACTAAAGCTTCTGGAGGCAGGTATAATTTATCCTGTTGCTGATAGTAAATGGGTTAGTCCCGTTCATTGTGTCCCTAAGAAGGGAGGTATTACCGTTGTTCCTAATGATAAAAATGAATTGATCCCGCAAAGAATTGTTACAGGATATAGAATGGTAATTTATTTTAGGAAATTAAATAAAGCTACTAGGAAAGATCATTGCCCTCTACCTTTTATTGATCAAATGCTAGAAAGACTATCCAAACATACACATTTTTGCTTTCTAGATGGTTATTCTGGTTTCTCTCAAATACCTGTGTCAAAAGAGGATCAAGAAAAGACCACTTTTACTTTCCCTTTCGGTACCTTTGCTTATAGACGTATGCCTTTTGGTTTATGCAATGCACCTGCTACCTTTCAAAGATGTATGATGGCTATATTCTCTGACTTTTGTGAAAAGATTCTTGAGGTTTTCATGGATGACTTTTCCGTTTACGGAACTTCTTTTGATGATTGCTTGAGCAACCTTGATCGAGTTTTGCAGAGATGCAAAGAAACTAATCTTGTCATGAATTGGGAAAAGTGCCACTTTATGGTTAATGAAGGTATTGTCTTGGGGCACAAAATCTCTGAAAGAGGTATTGAGGCGGATAAAGCTAAAGTTGATGCTATTGAAAAACTGCCGTTTCCCACGGATATCAGAGGTATAAGAAGTTTCCTTGGTCATGCTGGTTTTTATAGGAGGTTTATTAAAGACTTATCTAAGATTTCTAGGCCTCTTACTAATCTTTTGCAAAAAGATGTTCCATTCATTTTTGATGATGATTGTGTAGAAGCATTTGAAATTCTTAAGAAAGCCTTGATTTCTGCACCTGTCGTTCAACCACATGATTGGAACCTACCCTTTGAAATTATGTGTAATGCTAGTGATTATGCTGTTGGTGCTGTTCTAGGACAAAGAGTTGATAAGAAATTAAATGTTATCCATTATGCTAGTAAAACTCTAGACAATGCTCAAAGAAATTATGCTACTACTGAGAAGGAATTTTTAGCAGTTGTGTTTGCTTGTGATAAGTTCAGACCTTATATTGTTGATTCCAAAGTAACTGTTCACACAGATCATGCTGCTATTAAGTATCTTATGGAAAATAAAGATGCTAAACCTAGACTTATTAGATGGGTTCTCTTGCTACAAGAATTTGATTTGCATATTATTGATTGAAAGGGTGCTGATAACCCCGTAGCAGATAACTTGTCTAGGTTAGAAAATGTTCTTGATGACCCACTACCTATTGATCATAGCTTTCCTGATGAACAATTAGCTTTCATTAATGCTTCGCGTAATGCTCCATGGTATGCTGATTATGCTAATTACATTGTTGCTAAATTTATACCGCCTAGTTTCACATACCAACAAAAGAAAAAGTTCTTCTATGATTTAAGACATTACTTTTGGGATGATCCACACCTTTATAAAGAAGGAGTAGATGGTGTTATTAGACGTTGTGTAACTGAGCATGAACAGGAACAGATCCTACGCAAGTGTCACTCCGAGGCTTTTGGGGGACTGCACGCTGGAGATAGAACTGCACACAAGGTATTACAATCTGGTTTTTATTGGCCTACTCTCTTCAAGTATGCTCGTAAGTTTGTCTTGTCTGTGATGAATGTCAAAGAATTGGTAATATTAGTAGACGTCAGGAAATGCCTATGAATTACTCTCTTGTTATTGAACCATTTGATGTTTGGGGTTTTGATTATATGGGACCTTTTCCACAATCTAACGGGTATACTCATATTCTAGTTGCTGTTGATTATGTTACTAAGTGGGTAGAAGCTATTCCAACTAGTAGCGCTGATCATAACACTTCTATTAAAATGCTTAAAGAAGTTATTTTCCCTAGATTTGGAGTCCCTAGATATTTAATGACTGATGGTGGTTCACACTTTATTCATGGTGCTTTCCGTAAATTGCTTGCTAAGTATGATGTTAATCATAGAATTGCATCTCCTTATCATCCTTAGTCTAGTGTTCAAGTAGAATTGAGCAATAGAGAAATTAAATTGATCTTGCAGAAGACTGTAAATAGATCCAGAAAGAATTGGTCTAAGAAACTTGATGATGCATTATGGGCTTATAGAACTGCTTACAAAAACCCTATGGGTATGTCTCCGTATAAAATGGTTTATGGTAAAGCATGTCACTTACCTCTAGAGCTAGAGCATAAAGCTTATTGGGCAATTAAAGAGCTCAATTATGATTTCAAACTTGCTGGTGAGAAGAGGTTATTTGACATTAGCTCACTTGATGAATGGAGAACCCGGGCCTATGAGAATGCCATGTTGTTTAAAGAAAAGGTTAAGAGATGGCATGATAGAAGGATACAAAAGCGTGAATTCAATGTAGGTGATCATGTCTTGCAATACAATTCTCGTTTAAGATTTTTTGCAGGAAACTTCTCTCTAAATGGGAAGGGCCTTACATTATCGAGGAAGTATATCGTCCCGTTGCCATCAAGATCAATAACGCCGAAGGCACAAACCCGAAGGTGGTAAATGGTCAAAGAATCAAACATTATATCTCAGGTACTCCCATAAATGTTGAAACCAATATTATCAATACCATAACTCCGGAGGAGTACATTAGGGAGACCTACCAGAACGTTTCAAACTCCGAAAAGGAATAGGTATGTGGTACGGTAAGTAAACCGACTCCAAAACTTTTTCAATGGCAATTTCTATCCGTTTTGGAATATTTAAAAAATTAGGAAAATTTAAAGCAGTCCGAATAGTGCACGAGGAGGCGACAAGCCAGGGGGGTGCGTCCTACCCCCCTAGGCACGCCCCTGTGGCTTGTGGCCACCCCGTGTACCCACCGGACTCCGTTTTCTTGTGGTATACTCCTTCGGGTCGGTAAAAAATCATTATATAATCTCCCGAAGGTTTTGACCTTTGTATCACAACAATATCTCCTGTTTTCATTTTGAGCTGTTTCTGCAGCAGATTTAGAGCAAGATGTCTTCGCAAGAGTCGGTCGGGGACAACCGTGCCTCTCACCTAACACCGAGGCCTGGAATTTACAGCGAAGCCAACCACTTCGGGCAGGCCACGGAGGAAGAGATGGAGGCCGACTTGAAAAGGATAGATGCCATGGAGGAAGACCAAGAAGTTACCTCTCGTCTACAACCTGGAGCCATATTGGAAGAACTTCAAAGCTCAGCAATTCCGAATTCGGTTATCCCTCCCAATGCTAAATTTCTTACTTATGAAAATATGAAAAAGTGTGTTGCTTCTTCCCCCGCAGTAATGAAACATCCATGGGTTATGGGAGCTCTAACCGTCACTGGAAAACTTCGAAAGAAAATAATGGATCTCAGACAGCAAAATAATAAGCTTGAGGAGGAGAATCGCATTCTGAGGGGCATCATCGCCAAGAATATAACATCACCACCTCCGAAGAAAGACAACTAAACACATGGGTATGGGCACTCCCCTTGGCTTGCGCCAAGCTTGGGGGAGGTGCCCCGGTATCGTATCGCCATCACATCTTTTACTTTCTTCGTTTTTCTTCGTTCGATCCTTTTGGTTATATCTTGATCTAGTAGAATAAAGTCTATAGTGTGATCTAGTTTTGAGTTTTGCTTTATGTTCCCCCTATGTAAGCAAGTCCGTGAGTTATATAATAAAGAGTAGTTTTGAGTTGAGGGCTTTGCTTGTTTGCTATGATCTTGAGAAAAAGAAATAGAAAGAAGTATAGAATAAAAGCAAAGAGTATATATGATGATCTTATGGGGAGTGATGACTTCACATATAAAAAGTATGTCGATTGAAATTTGTTGTAAGTTGACAAACATAGCGATTGGTCATTGTGGCAATTAAAAGGAAGTAATAAGGAAAGAGAGGTTCACATATAAATATATTATCTTTGACATCTTTTATGATTGTGAGCACTCATTAAAATATTATATGTTAAGAAGTTGATGTTGGACAAGGAAGACAACATAATGAGTTATGTTTGCTTATTTCCGAATAGAAGTTATATTGTTTTAGATCCTTCAACATGTGTCGCTTGCTTCCACCCCATATCAGCCAAAACTTCCGCACCAAGTCGAGATACTACTTGTGCATCCAAACACCTTTAACCCAGTTTTGCAATGAGAGTCCACCATACCTACCTATGGATTGAGTAAGATCCTTCAAGTAAGTTGTCATCGGTGCAAGCAATAAAAATTGCTCTCTAAATATGTGTGATCTATTAGTGTGAGGAAAATAAACTTTATACGAACTTGTGATATGGAAGAAATAAAAGCGACAAACTTCATAATAAAGTTCTTTATCACAAGGGGCAATATAAAGTGACGTTCTTTTGCATTAAGGGATTGGTCATTGCCCCTTGTGAACCAATCTAGGGCTCCGGCGCAATCCCTTAATGCAAAAGAACGTCACTTTATATTGCCCCTTGTGATAAAGAACTTTATTATGAAGTCTGTCGCTTTTATTTCTTCCATATCACAAGTTCGTATAAAGTTTATTTTCCTCACACTAATAGATCACACATATTTAGAGAGCAATTTTTATTGCTTGCACCGATGACAACTTACTTGAAGGATCTTACTCAATCCATAGGTAGGTATGGTGGACTCTCATTGCAAAACTGGGTTAAAGGTGTTTGGATGCACAAGTAGTATCTCTACTTGGTGCGGAAGTTTTGGCTGATATGGGGTGGAAGCAAGCGACACATGTTGAAGGATCTAAAACAATATAACTTCTATTCGGAAATAAGCAAACACAACTCATTATGTTGCCTTCCTTGTCCAACATCAACTTCTTAACATATAATATTTTAATGAGTGCTCACAATCATAAAAGATGTCAAAGATAATATATTTATATGTGAACCTCTCTTTCCTTATTACTTCCTTTTAATTGCCACAATGACCAATCGCTATGTTTGTCAACTCACAACAAATTTCAATCGACATACTTTTTATATGTGAAGTCATCACTCCCCATAAGATCATCATATATACTCTTTGCTTTTATTCTATACTTCTTTCTATTTCTTTTTCTCAAGATCATAGCAAACAAGCAAAGCCCTCAACTCAAAACTACTCTTTGTTATATAACTCTCGGACTTGCTTACATAGGGGGAACATAAAGCAAAACTCAAAACTAGATCACACTAAAGACTTTATTCTACTAGATCAAGATATAACCAAAAGGATCGAACGAAGAAAAACGAAGAAAGGAAAAGATGTGATGGCGATATGATACCGGGGCACCTCCCCCAAGCTTGGCGCAAGCCAAGGGGAGTGCCCATACCCAAGTGTTTAGTTGTCTTGCTTCGGTGGTGGTGATGTTGGAGTTGATGATGAGATCGGAAGCTTGTCTAGTTTCCTCTTAAGCGTAAAATTCTGTTCCCTCAGATCGTCTACTTCCTGCTCGAGCTTCAATACCCTTTGACATAATTCTTCCTTGCTCTCCTGCAGAAAACGAGAAGGGATAAATAGAACCTTGGGTTTTCTTCTTGTATTTGGGAGGCTCGATTTCCCGAACTCCACATGCATATCTCCTGGTCGAGGCAGGGGTATCTCCTCTTCATCCGAGCTTTCTTCCTCATACTTGCCTTCTAGTTCCTCCTCCGAGAACAATCCATAAGGATCGAAGTCCCCATAGAGCTTGGGATTGGCAAGATAATGCGATACATAGCTCTCCCCATCGGAATCTTGGGACGACATCTTGCTCTAAATCTGCTGCAGAAACAACTCAAAACGAAAAGAGGAGATATTGTCATGATACAAAGGTAAAAACCTTCGGGAGATTATATAATGAATTTTTACCGACCCGAAGGAGTATACCACAAGAAAACGGAGTCCGGTGGGTACACGGGGTGGCCACAAGCCACAGGGGCGCGCCTAGGGGGGTAGGGCGCGCCCCCCTGGCTTGTCGCCTCCTCGTGCACTATTCGGACTGCTTTAAATTTTCCTAATTTTTTAAATATTCCAAAACGGATAGAAATTGCCATTGAAAAAGTTTTGGAGTCGGTTTACTTACCGTACCACATACCTATTCCTTTTCGGAGTCTGAAACGTTCTGGTAGGTCTCCCTAATGTACTCCTCCGGAGTTATGGTATTGATAATATTGGTATCAACATTTATGGGAGTACCTGAGATATAATGTTTGATTCTTTGACCATTTACCACCTTCGGGTTTGTGCTTTGGCGTTATTGATCTTGATGGCACCGGAACGATATACTTCCTCGATAATGTAAGGCCCTTCCCATTTAGAGAGAAGTTTTCCTGCAAAAAATCTTAAACGAGAATTGTATAGCAAGACATGATCACCTATATTGAATTCACGCTTTTGTATCCTTCTATCATGCCATCTCTTAACCTTTTCTTTAAACAACTTGGCATTCTCATAGGCCTGGGTTCTCCATTCATCAAGTGAGCTAATGTCAAATAACCTCTTCTCACCAGCAAGTTTGAAATCATAATTGAGCTCTTTAATTGCCCAATAAGCTTTATGCTCTAGCTCTAGAGGTAAGTGACATGCTTTACCATAAACCATTTTATACGGAGACATACCCATAGGGTTTTTGTAAGCAGTTCTATAAGCCCATAATGCATCATCAAGTTTCTTAGACCAATTCTTTCTGGATCTATTAACAGTCTTCTGCAAGATCAATTTAATTTCTCTATTGCTCAATTCTACTTGACCACTACACTGAGGATGATAAGGAGATGCAATTCTATGATTAACATCATACTTAGCAAGCAATTTACGGAAAGCACCATGAATAAAGTGTGAACCACCATCAGTCATTAAATATCTATGGACTCCAAATCTAGGGAAAATAACTTCTTTAAGCATTTTAATAGAAGTGTTATGATCAGCGCTACTAGTTGGAATAGCTTCTACCCACTTAGTAACATAATCAACAGCAACTAGAATATGAGTATACCCGTTAGATTGTGGAAAAGGTCCCATATAATCAAAACCCCAAACATCAAATGGTTCAATAACAAGAGAGTAATTCATAGGCATTTCCTGACGTCTACTAATATTACCAATTCTTTGACATTCATCACAAGACAAGACAAACTTCGAGCATCCTTGAAGAGAGTAGGCCAATAAAAACCAGATTGTAATACCTTGGGTGCAGTTCTATCTCCAGCGTGATGTCGCCCATAAGCCTCGGAGTGACACTTGCGTAGGATTTGTTCCTATTCATGCTCAGGTACACAACGTCTAATAACACCATCTACTCCTTCTTTATAAAGGTGTGGATCATCCCAAAAGTAATGTCTTAAATCATAGAAGAACTTTTTCTTTTGTTGGTATGTGAAACTAGGCGGTATAAATTTAGCAACAATGTAATTAGCATAATCAGCATACCATGGAGCATTACGCGAAGCATTTATGACAGCTAATTGTTCATCAGGAAAGCTATGATCAATAGGTAGTGGGTCATCAAGAACATTTTCTAACCTAGACAAGTTATCTGCTATGGGGTTATCAGCACCCTTTCTATCAATAATATGCAAATCAAATTCTTGTAGCAAGAGAACCCATCTAATAAGTCTAGGTTTAGCATCTTTATTTTACATAAGATACCTAATAGCATCATGATCAGTGTGAACAGTTACTTTGGAATCAACATTATAAGGTCTGAACTTATCACAAGCAAACACAACTGCTAAAAATTCCTTCTCAGTAGTAGCATAATTTCTTTGAGCACTGTCTAGAGTTTTACTAGCATAATGGATAACATTTAATTTCTTATCAACTCTTTGTCCTAGAACATCACCAACAACATAATCACTAGCATCACACATAATTTCAAAGGGTAGGTTCCAATCAGGTGGTTGAACGACAGGTGCAGAAATCAAGGCTTTCTTACGAATTTCAAATGCTTCTACACAATCATCATCAAAAACGAATGGAACATCTTTTTGCAAAAGATTAGTAAGAGGCCTAGAAATCTTAGAGAAGTCTTTAATAAACCTCCTATAAAAACCAGCATGACCAAGGAAACTTCTTATACCTCTGATATCCGTGGGACACGGCATTTTTTCAATAGCATCAACTTTAGCTTTATCCACCTCAATACCTCTTTCAGAGATTTTGTGCCCCGAGACAATACCTTCATTAACCATAAAGTGGCACTTTTCCCAATTCAAGACAAGATTAGTTTCTTCGCATCTCTGCAAAACTCGATCAAGGTTGCTCAAGCAATCATCAAAAGAAGTTCCGTAATCGGAAAAGTCATCCATGAAAACCTCAAGAATCTTTTCACAAAAGTCAGAGAATATAGCCATCATACATCTTTGAAAGGTAGCAGGTGCATTGCAAAAACCAAAAGGCATACATCTATAAGCAAAGGTACCGAAAGGGCAAGTAAAAGTGGTCTTTTCTTGATCCTCCTTTGACACAGGTATTTGAGAGAAACCAGAATAACCATCTAGAAAACAAAAATGTGTATGTTTGGATAGTCTTTCTAGCATTTGATCAATAAAAGGTAGAGGGTAATGATCTTTCCTAGTAGCTTTATTTAATTTACTAAAATCAATTACCATTTTATATCCTGTAACAATTCTTTGCGGGATCAATTCATTTTTATCATTAGGAACAACGGTAATACCTCCCTTCTTAGGGACACAATGAATGGGACTAACCCATCTACTATCAGCAGCATGACAAATTATACCTGCCTCCAGAAGCTTTAGTATTTCATTTCTTACCACTTCTTTCATCTTAGGATTCATCCGTCGTTGGTGATCAACAACTGGTTTAGCATCAGGCTCCATATTAATTTTATGCTGACATAGAGTGGGACTAATGCCCTTAAGATCATCAACAGTATATCCAATAGCAGCACGGTGCTTCCTCAAAGTTTTCAATAATCTCTTTTCTTCATTCTCTAAAAGGTTAGCACTAATAATAAGAGGATATATCTCCTTTTCATCAAGATAAGCATATTTCAGAGTATCAGGTAATTGTTTAAGCTCAAACACGGGATCACCCTTGGGTGGAGGAGGATCCCCTAGTATTTCAATAGGCAAGTTGTGTTTCAAAATAGGCTGCTGATCAAAGAAAATCTTATCTATTAGAAAGCCGAGCATAAAAATTCTGAATAATAATTTCTCTCGGGAGCTCATGATTGGGGCATGAATATAACATTGACTTAAGCCTCCCCCAAGCTTGAGAGATACTTTCTCCTTCACGAGGCCAAAAATTATAAATATAATTCCGATCACGATGAACCAGATGCATAGGATAAAACTTCTGATGAAATTCCAATTTCAATCGATTGTAGTTCCATGATCCAATATCATCACATAGCCTATACCATGTCAATGCCTTCTCCTTCAAAGATAAAGGAAAGACCTTCTTCTTGACATCATCCTCGGGCAAACCTGCAAGCTTAAATAATCCACAAACTTCATCCACATAGATTAGATGCAAATCAGGATGTAGTGTTCCATCTCCTGCATAAGGATTAGCTAGCAGTTTCTCTATCATACCCGAAGGAATCTCATAATAAATATTTTCAGTAGGTGCATTAGGTTGAGGAGCATCTCTTTGTGCTTCCGGTCGAGGTGAAGATACCCCGAACAAACGCCTCAAAGGATTATTTTCCATAGTAACAAGTGACAGTAAATTTCAGCACAGTATATAAATTTTTCCTTACCAAGTTCCACTCACCAAAGGCGCTTCACTCCCCGGCAACGGCGCCAGAAAAGAGTCTTGATGACCCACAAGTATAGGGGATCTATCGTAGTCCTTTCGATAAGTAAGAGTGTCGAACCCAACGAGGAGCAGAAGGAAATGACAAGCGGTTTTCAGTAAGGTATTCTCTGCAAGCACTGAAATTATCGGTAACAGATAGTTTTGTGATAGGATAATTCGTAACGGATAGCAAGTAACAAATGTAACATAGGTGCAGCAAGGTGGCCCAATCCTTTTTGTAGCAAAGGACAAGCCTGGACAAACTCTTATATAAAGCAAAGCGCTCCCAAGGACACATGGGAATTTCTGTCAAGCTAGTTTTCATCATGCTCATATGATTCGCGTTCATTACTTTGATAATTTGATATGTGGGTGGACCGGTGCTTGGGTGCTGCCCTTACTTGGACAAGCCTCCCACTTATGATTAACCCCTCTCGCAAGCATCCGCAACTACGAAAGAAGAATTAGATAAATCTAACCATAGCATGAAACATGTGGATCCAAATCAGCCCCTTACGAAGCAACGCATAAACTAGGGTTTAAGCTTCTGTCACTCTAGCAACCCATCATCTACTTATTACTTCCCAATGCCTTCCTCTAGGCCCAAATAATGGTGAAGTGTCATGTAGTCGACGTTCACATAACACCACTAGAGGAGAGACAACATACATCTCATCAAAATATCGAACGAATACCAAATTCACATGATTACTTATAACAAGACTTATCCCATGTCCTTAGGAACAAACGTAATTACTCACAAAGCATATTCATGTTCATAATCAGAGGGGTATTAATTATCATTAAGGATCTGAACATATGATCTTCCACCAAGTAAACCAACTAGCATCAACTACAAGGAGTAATCAACACTACTAGCAACCCACAGGTACCAATCTGAGGTAATGAGACAAAGATCGGATACAAGAGATGAACTAGGGTTTGAGAGGAGATGGTGCTGGTGAAGATGTTGATGTAGATTGACCCCCTCTTGATGAGAGGATCGTTGGTGATGACGATGGCTTCGATTTCCCCCTCCGGGAGGGAAGTTTCCCTGGCAGAACAGCTCCGCCGGAGCCCTAGATTGGTTCTGTCCAAGTTCCGCCTCGAGACGGCGGCGCTTCGTCCCGAAAGCTCCCTTATGATTTTTTCCAGGTCAAAACCCTCCATATAGCAAAAGATGGGCACCAGAGGCCTGCCAGGTGGGCCACAAGCCACAGGGGTGCGCCCAGGGGGGTAGGGCGCGCCCCCCTGGCTTGTGACTGCCTGGTGGGTCCCCTGATGTATTTCTTTCGCCCAATATTTTTTTTATATTCCAAAATAATTCTCCGTAGATTTTCAGGACTTTTGGAGTTGTGCAGAATAGGTATCTCAGATTTTCTCCTTTTCCAGTCCAGAATTCCAGCTGCCGGCATTCTCCCTCTTCATGTAAACCTTGTAAAATAAGAGAGAAAAGGCATAAGTATTGTACTATAATGTGTAATAACAGCCCATAATGCAATAAATAACGATATAAAAGCATGATGCAAAATGTACGTATCAGTGTATCGTGCTCACCTCAATCACCTTCCGGTTTATTTCTTAACTTCCAAAATTTTCTAATATTCCAAAACTGACAAAAAATATTTTTGCGGATTTTTCGGAGTCCGTTTACTTACCGTATCACGTACCTCCTATTTTTCAGAATTCTGGAGTGTTCCGGAAGGTTTCTTTTATGTGTTCCTCCGGTGTCATGGTTTGGATAACATTGCTTTCAACGTTAATAGGCGTACCTGAGATATAGTGCTTAATTCTTTGTCCATTGACCACCTTTGGGTTAGTACCTTCGACATTATTAATCTTGATAGCTCCAGAACGATAAACATCTTCGATAATATATGGTCCTTCCCATTTAGAGAGAAGCTTACCTGCAAAAAATCTTAAACAAGAGTTGAACAAAAGAACATAATCTCCTATTTTGAATTCCCGCTTTTGGATTCTTTTGTCATGCCATCTTTTTTACTTTTTCTTTGAATAGTTTGGCATTTTCGTAGGCTTGGGTTCTCCATTCATCTAGTGAGCTAATATCAAATAACCTCTTCTCACCGGCAAGTTTGAAATCATAATTGAGTTCTTTAATTGCCCAAAATGCTTTATGTTCTAACTCTAGAGGCAAATGACAAGCTTTACCATATACCATTTTGTATGGAGACATACCCATAGGATTTTTATAAGCTGTTCTATAGGCCCAAAGTGCATCATCTAGTTTCTTAGACCAATTCTTACGAGACCTATTGACAATTTTTTGTAATATTAGTTTTATTTCCCTATTGCTAAGTTCAACTTGACCACTAGATTGAGGATGATAGGGTGATGCAATTCTATGGTTAACATCATATTTAGCAAGCATCTTACGGAAAGCACCATGAATAAAGTGTGAACCACCATCAGTCATTAAGTATCTAGGGACTCCAAACCTCGGAAATATAACCTCTTTAAGCATTTTAATGGAGGTGTGGTGATCAGCACTACTAGTTGGAATAGCTTCTACCCACTTAGTGACATAATCTACATCAACCAAAATATGAGTGTACCCGTTAGAGGAAGGAAAAGGTCCCATATAATCAAAATCCCAAACATCAAATGGTTCGACAACAAGTGAATAATTCATAGGCATTTCCTGACGCCTACCGATAGTACCAATTCTTTGACATTCATCACAAGACAAGACAAACTTACGGGTATCCTTGAAGAGAGTAGGCCAATAAAAATCAGATTGCAATACCTTGTGAGCAGTTCTATCTCCCGCATGATGTCCTCCATAAGCTTTGGAATGACATTTCTGTAGGATTTGTTCCTGTTCATGCTCAGGTACACAACGTCTAATAATACCATCTACTCCTTTATAAAGATGTGGGTCATCCCAAAAGTAGTGTCTTAAATCATAGAAGAAATTTTTCTTTTGTTGGTATGTGAAGCTAGGTGGTATATATTTAGCAACAATGTAATTAGCATAATCAGCATACCAAGGGGTGTTTTGAGAAAGACTTATTGCAGCTAACTGTTCGTCAAGAAAACTATCATCAATAGGTTGTGGGTCATCAAGAATATTTTCTAACCTAGACAAGTTATCAGCTACGGGGTTCTCAGTTCCCTTCCTATCAACGATATGTAAGTCAAATTCTTGAAGCAAGAGAACCCACCTAATGAGTCTAGGTTTAGCATCTTTCTTTTCCATAAGATATTTTATAGCAGCATGATTGGTGTGAACGATAACCTTGGAATCAACAATGTAGGATCTAAATTTATCACAAGCAAACATAACTGCTAAAAGTTCTTTTTCAGTAGTAGCATAATTTCGTTGAGCACTGACTAGAGTTTTACTAGCATAACGAGTAACATTCAATTTCTTATCAACTCTTTGTCCTAGAACAGCACCAACAACATAATCACTAGCATCACACACAATTTCAAAAGGCAAGTTCCAATCAGGTGGTTGAACGATGGGTGTAGAGGTTAAGGCTTTCTTGAGTGTTTCAAAGGCTTCCACACAATCATCATAAAAAACAAAAGGGATGTCCTTTTGCAAAATATTAGTAAGAGGCCTAGAAATTTTAGAGAAGTCTTTAATGAACCTCCTATAGAAACCAGCATGACCAAGGAAACTTCGAATACCTTCAATATCTTTAGGACACGACATTTTCTCAATTGCACCAACTTTAGCTTTATCCACCTCAATACCTCGTTCAGATATTTTATGCCCCAAGACAATACCTTCATTAACCATAAAGTGGCACTTCTCCCAATTCAAGACAAGATTAGTTTGTTCACATCTCTGCAAAACTCGATCAAGGTTGCTTAAGCAATCATCAAAAGAAGTCCCGTAAATGGAAAAATCATCCATGAAAACCTCCACAATCTTTTCACAAAAATCAGAGAATATAGCAGTCATACATCTTTGAAAGGTAGCAGGTGCATTGCATAAACCAAAAGGCATACGTCTATAAGCATAGGTTCCAAAAGGGCAAGTAAAGGTGGTTTTCTCTTGATCAGATTGTGACACACGTATTTGAGAGAAAGCAGAATATCCATCCAGAAAACAAAAGTGTGTGTGCTTAGATAATCTTTCTAGCATTTGATCAATGAAAGGTAGAGGGTAATGAACCTTTCTAGTAGCTTTATATAATTTTCTAAAGTCAATTACCATTCTATAGCCAGTGACAATTCTTTGTGGAATGAGTTCATTTTTATCATTAGGAACAACGGTAATACCTCCCTTCTTAGGGACACAATGAACGAGACTCACCCATCTACTATCAGCTATGGGATAGATTATACCTGCTTCCAGAAGCTTTACTATTTTAGTTCTTACCACTTCTTTCATCTTAGGATTCAATCGTCGTTGGTGATCAACAACGGGTTTAGCATCAGGTTCCATATTAATCTTGTGCTGACATAGAGTGGGACTAATGCCATTAAGATCATCAAGAGTATATCCAATAGCAGCCGAGTGCTTCCTTAGAACTTTTAATAATCTTTCTTCTTCATGTCTGAAAGGTTAGCACTAATAATAACAGGATATATATTTTTCTCATCAAGATAAGCATACTTCAAAGTATCAGGCATTTGCTTTAATTCAAACACAGGATCACCTTTAGGTAGAGGAGGACCTCCAAGAGTTTCGATAGGCAAATTGTGTTTCAGGAGAGGTTGTTGTTCAAAGAAATTTTTATCTATTTCATTTCTTTCACGCAAGTGCATATCATTTTCATGGTCAAGCAAATATTGTTCTAATGGATCGGTAGGAGGCATGGCAATAGAAGCAAGACCAATTATTTCATCCTTACTAGATAATGCTCTATCACGGGGTTGTCTACTAAACTTGGAAAAGTTAAACTCATGAGACAAACCACCAAAACATACACCGACAGTTTGTTTTTCACAATCTATCTTAGCATTGACGATGCTCAAGAAAGGTCTACCAAAGATAATGGGACAAAAGTCATCTTGTGGGGAACCAAGAACTAGAAAATCAGTAGGGTATTTTACTTTCCCACACAAGACTTCAACATCTCTAACAATCCCAAGTGGTGTGATGGTGTCTCTATTAGCAAGCTTAATAGTAACATCAATGTCTTCTATTTCAGCAGGTGCTATTTCATTCATAATTTCTTGGTATAAAGTAAAAGGGATAGCACTCACACTAGCACCCAAGTCACATAAACCAGGATAGCAATGATCTCCTATTTCGAGTGAGGCAACAAGCATGCCCTCTATGGGTCTATGTTTATCATTTTCATCGGGTTTAGCAATTCTAGCAGATTCATCACAGAAGTAGATAACGTGCCCATCAATATTTTTAACCAAGAGATCTTTAACCATAGAAACACTAGGTTCTACTTTAATTTGCTCAGGAGGCTTAGGTGCTCTAATATTACTCTTACGAACTACAGTTGATACCTTAGCATGTTCCTTTATCCTAACAGGGAAAGGTGGTTTTTCAATGTAAGCGGTAGGCAGAACTGGATCAACGCTGTAAATGATGGTTTCATCTTTAGCTATGACCGGTTCTTTAATTTCTTCTTTAATAGGGGGATGATATTTAAACCACTTCTCTTTAGGGAGATCAACATGAGTAGAAAATGCTTCACAAAAAGAGGTTACTATCTCAGAGTCAAGTCCATATTTAGTGCTAAACTTGTGAAAAGCATCGGTATTCATAAAAGATTTAACACAATCAAACTCAAGCTTCATACCTGACTCATTACCTTCGTCGAGTTCCCAATCTTCAGAGTTGCGTTTAATTCTTTCCAATAAGTCCCATTTGAATTCAATATCTTTCTTCATAAAGGTACCAGTACAAGAAGTATCGAGCATGGATTGATCATTACGAGAAAGCCGAGCATAAAAATTCTGAATAATAATTTCTCTTGAGAGCTCATGATTGGGGCATGAATATAACATTGACTTAAGCCTCCCCCAAGCTAGAGTGATGCTTTCTCCTTCATGAGGCCAAAAATTTTATATATAATTCCGATCACGATGAACTAGATGCATGGGATAAAACTTTTGGTGGGATTCCAATTGCAATTGATTCCAGTTCCACGATCCAATATCAACACATAGCCCATACCATGTCAATGATTTTACCTTCAAAGATAAAGGGAAAACCTTCTTCTTAGCTTCATCTCCGGGTAGACCTGCAAGCATAAATAATCCACAAATTTCATTCACATATAAGAGGTGCATATCAGGATGTTCCGTTCCATCTCCTGCATAAGGTTTAGCAAGCAGTTGTTCTACCATACCGAAGGAATTTCATAACCAATTTTTTCAGTAGGTGCATTAGGTTGAGGGGAAACTAATTGCGGTTCCAGTCGAGGTGAAGATACGCCGAACAAACCCCTCAAAGGATTGTTTTCCATTGTAGCAAGTAACAATAAATTTCAGCACGTAGTATAAGTTTTTCCTTACCGATTTCCACTTACCAAGAGGGCTTCACTCCCCGGCAACGGCGCCAGAAAAGAGTCTTGATGACCCACAAGTATAGGGGATCAATCGTAGTCCTTTCGATAAGTAAGAGTGTCGAACCCAACGAGGAGCAGAAGGAAATGACAAGCGGTTTTCAGCAAGGTAATTTCTACAAGCACTGAAATTGTAGGTAACAGATAGTTTGATAGCAAGATAATTGGTAACGAGCAAGTAACGGTAACGGTAAATAAAGTGCAGCAAGGTAGCCCAATCCTTTTGTGGTAAAGGACAGGCCAGAACAGTTTCTAGTAATAGGCAAAATGTTCTTGAGGGTACACGGGAATTTCATCTAGTCACTTTTATCATGTTGGTTTGATTCGTGTTCGCTACTTTGATAATTTAATATGTGGGTGGACCGGTGCTTGGGTGCTGTTCTTACTTGAACAACCTCCCACTTGTGATTAACCCCCTCGCATGCATCCGCAACTACGAGAAAAGTATTAAGATAAAATCTAACCATAGCATTAAACGTTTGGATCCAAATCAGTCCCTTACGAAGTAGCGCATAAACTAGGGTTTAAGCTTCTGTCACTCTAGCAACCCATCATCTAATAACTACTCCACAATGCATTCCCTTAGGCCCAAGGATGGTGAAGTGTCATGTAGTCTACGTTCACATGACACCACTAAGGGAATCACAGCATACATATCATCAAAATATCGAACACATGTCAAATTCACATGATTACTTGTGACATGACTTCTCCCGTGACCTCAAGAACAAAGGTAACTACTCACAACTAATAATCATGCTCAAGATCAGAGGGGTATTGAATAGCATAATGGATCTGAACATATAATCTTCCACCAAATAAACCATACAGTAATTAACTACAAGATGTAATCAACACTAGTAGTCACCCACAGGTACCAATCTGAGGTTCCGGTACAAAGATTGAACACAAGAGATGAACTAGGGTTTGAGAGGAGATGGTGCTGTTGAAGATGTTGATGAAGATTGGCCTCCCAAAGATGAGAGGGGTGTTGGTGATGACGATGGCTTCGATTTCCCCCTCCGGGAGGGAAGTTCCCCCGGCGGAATCGCTCCGCCGGAGGACAAAAGTGCTCCTGCCCAAGTTCCGCCTCGAGACGGCAGTGTTCCGTCCCAAAAGTCCTCTCCTATTTTTTTCTAGGTCAAAAGACCTTATATACCAGAAGATGGGCACCGGAGGTGGGCCGAGGTGGGCACAACCCACCAGGGCGCGCCCGGGGGGCCTGGTGCGTCCTTGTGTCTTGTGCCCACCAGGGTGGCCCCCTCCGGTAGTTCTGTGCTCCAGTATTTTTTATTAATTCCAAAAATAATCTCCATAATGTTTCAGCTCCATTGGAGATGTGCAGAATAGGTATCTCTGATGTGCTTTTTTCAGGTCCAGAATTCCAGCTGCCAGTATTCTCCCTCTTTGTGTAAACCTTGCATATTATGATAGAAAAGGCATTAGAATCACTCCCTAAAGCACTATTATTCAACAAAACATAATAAATTACAGTAGGAAATCATGATGCAAAATGGAGGTATCAAGGCATAAAAGTGGACAAGAGTAGTTGTTTGTCAAGATAAGAAGAACTCTTCTTTCGAAGATCGTCATTGATAGCTTTAAGAAACTCGTGCTCTTGCTCTAAATTCAGCTTGTCGAAGCGTAGCTTCTAATGAGTTCTTAGAAGATGTCTATGATTATCTTGAGTAGATTCATGAGCTAACTTAAGAGTGTTTAGTTCTTTAGTTAAATGCTCAATCTCCTTATTAGCATCATCAAACGACTCATCTTGACTAGCATGGTTATTATCAATTTCATTTTTACTAACATCACTAGTTTTATCAAAGAGTAAATCATCCTCTCCTAGCAAGTCATCCTCATCACTATTGAAGTCAATGTATTCATGTTGTGATACCTTTGTGCCTTTAGCCATGAAGCAAATTCCCTTCATTTGGTGAATCAAATAAATCACGGGAGTTGGAGGATACGAGTGCTAGTCCGGCAACACCTTCATCTTGACTATAGTCGGAGTTGGAGTGGTAACTTCTCTCGGATTGATTGTCGGATTCGGTTCCTTCATGCATATCAACCAAAGTATCCAAAATTTCCTTCGCATTCTCAAGACGACTTATCTTGTTGAATGCTTCGGGAGATAGGCAGTTGAATAGAATGTCGCATGCTTGTGCGTTGTATTGCAACATCTTCAATTCTTTGGCTATCGCTTCACAATCCGGTTCCGTTCCGGCACTAAAGAATTCACCTTGAAATCCAACACGAAGAACAGCCCAAATGGTGGGGTTATGACCAAGAATATGTATTTTCATTTTATGTTTCCAACTAGCAAAGTTTGTACTATAAAAATATGGACCTCTATGGTGGTAATTGCCCTCACTAGACGCCATACTCTCCTAAGTTGTGTAACCAATGCAATGGAGACCAAATCTTTGATACCACTTTTAGGATCCAAAGTATGTCTATAGGAGGGTGATTAGGCTACTTGACCAATTTAAAGCTAACCTTTTCCCAATTTTGTAGGTTGGCAAGTTTTAACAATTATAAAGAGTCTAGCACTCCCTACATATGCAAATCTACGAGTATAGCAGCGGAAAGTAAAGACATGCAAGTGTAAGTTAAGGTAGATATAGGAAGATCAAACACAATGAGGACACGACAATTTTTCCCGTGGTTTCAATAGGTGATGCTATCGTACGTCCATGTTGATGGAGGCTTCAACCCACGGAGGGTAACATTTGCGCGAGTCCATGGAGGGATCCACCCACAAAGGGTCCACAAAGTATCAACCTTGTCTGCCATGGCTTACGTCCATGAAGGAGTAGCCTCACTCGGGGTAGATCTTCACGAACTAGGTGATGTACTTGCCCTTATAAACTTCTTGGTTCAACTCCACACGATACGGAGGCTCCCAAGCGACACCTAACCAATCTAGGAGACACCACTCTCCAAAAGGTAATAGATGGTGTATAGATGATGAACTCCTTGCTCTTGTGCTTAAAAAGATAGTCTCCTCAACACTCAATCACTCACTCACAAGATTTGGCTTGGTGGAAGAGGATGATTGGGTTGAAAGCAACTTGGGGAGGCTAGAAATCAAAATTCACATGGTGGGAATGGAATATATTAATCTCAACACATGAGTAGGTGATTCTCTCTCAGAAAATGAATGGTGGAAGTGTGCTTGTTCTGAGTGCTCTCTCTTCGAACGAGAGGGGGTGGATGGGTATATATAGCCATCTCTAAATATCTAACCGTTACAACATTATTGCCCAACCCAGTGGAACCGAAGTAAAAACTCGGTTACACCAACTAGTGCAAAAGGCTACAACTTTCGTCTTTTCGGTGAGACCGATAGGAAACAACTCGGTGAGACCGATTCGATTGACCACCGAAATGAAAAACTTGGGAATTCCAAAGTTAAGCCTTTCGATCACTTTTTGGGTTTACCAAAGCGAGTCTCGGTTGTACCGAGGTGCTAGGGTTTTGGCTTTAGATTAGGTCTTGGTAAACTCGATGGGCCTAATATGGAAAAGTTGGTGGCGCCAATTTTGGTAGTTAGGATTTTTGATATAATATTTTGTGAGAGTTTGATTGAGGCTTTCGGTGAAAAATCTCTAAGCACTTGAGCAACCAGATCATTATCAATACCTCATCCCATTTTAATAGTATTGGCTTTTCCTATGGACTCAATTGTGATTTCTCACATAAAAGAAAACATAGAGTCTTGAAGATCTTGCCAACTTGTGTTCTTTGCATATAGGGGATCCATCTCATAGTCCTAGCCAATCCATTCACTGAACTTTCGTGAAATATACTTGCTAGGCTCATTAGTTCAATGAACTATATGTTGTTGTTAATTACCAAAACCACCTAGGGAGAAGTTGTGCTTTCAAATGATTTTTTATCATAAACAATGTACTCCCTTAAAAAATATTCTCAAATGTTCCCAAACCTGGGCGGTGGATGCTACTGACATGCACAAACCCCTATCTCTTAGAAAGAAGAAGATATATAGGTCCACGAGTTGATACAGAAAAGTTCTAACTAATCAAGTAGGAGTTTACCCTCGAGAGTCAGAGGCTGCATCATCAAAGGGGTATAGAGATAATTCAGAAGCACTATGGCCTGAAGAGAAGGGCGGTAATGAACGGAATCAATGTGTTCCAATTTATCCGGAGTAAGGATAACAGTTGTGAAGAGAGTGAAAATAGCATAGAAAAAATGTAGGACTAGATCATGCCAAGACCTTCTTTGCTCTATTGATTAGGAATCTTGATCATAAACACTAGGCCATGTCTCCCGATAAAAGATGATCTCCACAATGGATGTCAGGCCTTCCCTTTATAAAATCCGATTGGATCCGCACTAGAGGATAAGAATATAGATAGGTTGACTAAGAAGATTTGAAATTGTCTTACCTAAAAAGATGAGTTATTCACAGGAATACCTGAAGAATATAATATAATATAAGAGAATAAACACATGGCACAGCTGGGTACTACTCCCTTTGTCCCATAATATAAGAGCATTTTTTATACTAGTGTAGGGCCAAAAACACTCTTATATTATGGGACAAAGGCAGTAGAATAGTAGTTGATAGAAGTTATAGTCACTTAAAAATAACCACTGTTTAGCTTAGTTAGATCGTAGAAGATAAGCAAGCGGGTTTCAGACAGTTAGTCCAAGTTGAAGGTAAGAAGTTCGGTTAGGAAAGGCTAGGTTTATATGGGGGCTATGCTTTTTGTAAACATATGGTCTTGCTCTTTTTTCATTAAGAAATGGAGATTGGGTTGTTGTTTGGAAGGGGGATTCAGTAAACTGACCTTGGCCAGCAAGCAGAAAAAGGACTGACGTCTTGGGGCGCGCTAACGTGCATACTCTTCTTCTGTGAGACTCCATCCAAATCCACCACTTACTTGTTGGTTGGTGTTCCATTATGTTATCTTACACTATGTTGCCTTCTTCAATTCCATTCTTCGTCTCCCTAGTCGAAGTCTTCTTGCTGGCCCAACCCAACATGCATTTTATAGTGTCGTGCCAGGGCGATAGGCGCTCCGCCAGTCACGCATGATCGCCAGAACCTTTCTTGTCTATGTAAATATAGGACCAGAATAAGTGCAAGATCCTCAACAAAATGGATTAAGGTGGGCATCGAGTTCTTATTTGATCTACCACATCAGAAAATGGTATTACTACTTCAACCAACCTGTTTATGATTTCATGGCGAATTAAAGTCATTTGCTCTAATCCGAAGCATAATCGAAAACATGGTCAATCTTTCGAAAAAGAACTCGGGACGAAGTGGAAAAAGGGCGAAGACTCTCGAACGTGGAAAATGATCCCTTCAAAAGAATTGACCAGGGGCCGTATGAGATCTATTCAGAGATTTATTTCTTTCTTCTTATTTTGGAAAATAAGTTTTTAAGGAACTGAGCAAGCCATACCACTCACCCCCCACCTCCTTGTGAACGAAGTTCGTTTACTTCCCTTTTCCGGTAAGCTCCCATAGTGACCATGTCAACAACAAAATTAAGGAATGTCATGGTATTGTTGCCCGTATAGCAAAACCAAGATTACCATAACATGTTTAGAAGCTGGAAACTAAAAAAATGTCATACATTACAAATTCGTGCGCCCCTCGCGTGGCCTCCCCGAGCGAGACGACCGGGGGCTCCCCTTCCCTCCTCCTCCTCCCAACGCTTCCCCCTCCTCCTAATCCCCTCCTGCCTCCGCCGGTGTAGGTCACCGGGCCTTTCTCGCATAGTGCCGGCGGCGGCGGCCCCGTTTTCCCCCCTTGTGATGCTGCAACTCGGGTGGTGGCGGCTGGCGGCGGTGCACCCAGGATGGCGACGGATTGGACGGCGGCATGGCTTCGCAGGCGTCGCAGCTCTGGGTGGAGAGGTGGCGGTGGCGCGGCTGCTTGGTTGCGGAGTGGCACGATGGCTGGTGGCGGCGCCCTTCCGGCCTAGATCTGGGACCCATCTGGGTCTGGGCGGGCCTGGCGTGGGCTTTCTGGCATTGTCTCCGATGGACGGAGGTGTGGATCGTGCTGCGGTGGTGGAGACGGCGGCACACGTTCTGCAGCCCGGCGACGGGAGCTTCACGAGCCCGTTTCAGGCTCGACTGAGGCAGGGTGCCTGGTTTGCTCCTGAGCTGCGTCCGATTGGTTATCGCCGAGGGTGGTGAAGGTTGTCCCCTCTTGCATGCATGCTTACCATGCCGCTCCCCATTCACGGTTGCTCCCTCCTGATCCCGCCGGTCTCACTTCGCTTGCCACAGTGAGGCAGTGATGGTGACTACAAGACCGTGGTGGCGCATATTGGTGGCAGCCAAGTATGGTGGAGCGCGATGGATCGTCTGTGGTCGTGGTTGGTTGGCGGTTGGGGGAAATCCTTGTCGGCTTTCCCAGCACCGATGCGGTGACTATAGGATCCAACGTATGTCTAGAGGGGGGTGATTAGACTACTTGACCAATTAAAAATCTAGCCTTTTCCCAATTTTAATGGTTGGAATGTTTTAGCAATTCTATCAAGTCAAGTACACACTACACATGCAAATCTAAGAGTATAGCAGCGGAAAGTAAAGACATGCAAGTGTAAGTAGAGGGTAGGGATATGAAGATCAAACGCAATGGGGACTCGAAGATTTTTCCCGTGGTTCCTATAGGTGGTGCTATCGTACGTCCACGTTGATGGAGATTTCAACCCACGGAGGGTAGCAGTTCCGCGAGTCCACGAAGGACTCTCATACGTCTCCAACGTATCTATAATTTTTGATTGTTCCATGCTATTATATTATCATTCTAGGATACTTTTTGAGTATTAATTTAGCAATTTATATTATTTTTGAGCACTAACCTATTGACCCAGTGCCCAGTGCCAGTTGCTGTTTTCTGCGTGTTTTTGTCTTTTCAGGTTTACAGTACCAAACGAAGTCCAATTGCCCCAAAACTTTTTTATGATTTTTTCTGGACCAAAAGAAGACCTGGAAGCTTCGGGAGAAGACTAGAGGCCGCACGAGGGAGGCACAAACCAACAGGGCGCGCCTAGGGGGGTCGGCGCGCCCTGATGGCTTGTCCCTCCCTGGTGGCCCTCCTACCCCCGTTCTCTAGCCAATAAATTCACATATATTCCAAAAACCCTAGGGCATCCCGAAACACTTTTTTTTGCCATCGCAAGTCTCTATTCCGCCGTGATCCCATCTGGAGCTCCGTTCCCGCACCCTGCCTGAGGGGGGATCAATCACGGAGGGCCTCTTCATCAACCTTGCTGCCCTCAGGATGATGTGTGAGTAGTTCACCACATACCTACGGGTCCGTATTTAGTACCTAGATGTCTATCTCTCTCTCTTTTGATCTTCAATACAGTGATCATCTGTAACGCCCGGATAATTAGGCTACAGTAATCCCACGCTAATGTTGCCAGGTCACCATGATTAACAGTGCTTAATCATCATAGGAATCATATCTCATTTAAATTCCAATCCAATTGAAAATTCCAACTTAAAGTGAAAATAAAAGTTGTTCAAGTTTGAAAACTAAAATGTTCTTAATATTGCAAATAATTCTGAGGCAATTATGAAAATAATCTCAACATTTATTGGATCAGTTAATTGACTCTAAGATCATCAACACAGTACCAAACAGCAATTTTTAACCCCATTTTATTTAATAAAATTGCAGATGAAAACATATGGACTCCAAACCAATTTCTAGCAGCGAGATAAATTGCACTATATTTATTCGGGCAAGATTCATATTTTACAAAATTGCATTAGAGCTAATAGAAAAGACAAAACAATAAAAGAAAAAAAAAGAAAAAGAAGAGGAAAGCACCCGCCCCCCCTTGCTGGGCCTCGGCCCTGCTGGCCTCCAGGCCGCCAGGCCGGCCCAACCAAACCCCTCATAGCCCCCCACTCAACCCGAAACCCTAGCCTCACCCCACTCGCCCCGTCGCCCACTCTCTCCTTCTGCCCCCGATCTGGATCGGGGCAGAGGCCGCGCCCGCCACCGCCGGTCCTCACCGCTGCCGCCCCGCTCCCCCACCGGCGGCCTTCCCCCTCCGCTCCACCGGCGCCGTCCGCCGTCGGACCCCGCCACCACCGCGCCTCCTCATCCTCCTCCCCATCGGCCTCCCTTGCCAGTGCCGACGCCGCCCCACCTCCGCATCGCCACTCGACGACCCGAAGACTCGAAAACTCGGTCAGCAGATCGACAAGCCAGGCCCCTCACATCACCGCACCCCCCTTAGTTGTACGACTCTGCAGTGCTACTATCGAGTACCGAGGGTGACACCTCGTGAAGTACTCATGATGCTAGTTCTGTAGTGTAGCTAGTCGGTCATGGTTATCGAGGGTGATTCCTCCTTCACCACTCCCGACGATGACTCTATCGTGCAACCCCTCAAGTGTGGGACCTCGAGGGTGATTCCTCTAAGATCACCTTGACGGTTTCATCGAGCGGGACCCTTTGAGCGTGATTCCTCAGGTTCCCGCCTTGATGATTTGATACACACAGTTACGATGACCTGGTTACGGGAACATGCTGGTGATGGGTCGACCCTGAGGGGTACCCACGGTTTGGTGATGATGAGGCGTGGACTGGCGAGAGAAGCCTTTGCCACACATCTTCGAGACGGGGCGACGGGACCGCACTTCATGAGTCGCGCTTGCCCCGCATTAATAAAATGCTAATGGGTTGGGTACTTGATCTGACTTAGGTCGTTGGCCTTAATACGGACTAACCTTCACGTGGGGAAGATATGGGCACTCAGCGTCCTTGTATCAGCCGAAGCTCTTCGGACGCCAGCAATGGAGCGGCGCACGCCCGAGTGGTCCGCAACGGCATCGCGCTAGTTACTAAGGGGTGCTAGGACTGACCTCGGCCGCGTTCGCATCGTGCAGGAGTGCAAGGGCAAGTGAGTCCACGAACCTGCGCGCTTAGGGTTTAGACCGGCGGGCTGGCCTCTTCGTTGAGCCTAGGTGGGGCGACGACGTGCTGATATCCCGAGGCCGGGCATGACCCAGGAAAGTGTGTCCGGCCGGAGGTGATTCAGGCGTGTTGGGGAATATGTAGTGCACCCCTGCAGGGAAGAAATTATCTATTCGAATAGTCGTGTCCACGGTAACAGGACGACTTGGAGTTGTACCTTGACCTTATACAACTAAAATTGTGACTTTAAATTGAAATGAATGTTGGCTCCGGGATTGCTTCCTCGCAGGGAGTCGAGGAAGAATCTCTGGGCGTGGTTACTTAATAAAATTGCTACAATAATATGACTATATATGAGATACCAGTCTACTCTCTTCTAATGCTGCAAGATGCTGAAGATGCTAGTCTTCGATAGGACTAGGCCTTCGCCCCTATTCTTGCTTTCTGCAGTCAGTCCAGATATAACCCTTCTCCTTGATACTGATGCATACTTAGCATAGTTCTGATGTCAGTCTTGCGAGTACTTTGGATGAGTACTCACCGCTGCTTTGATTCCTCTTTTCCCCTCGATACGATTCTGCGTTCAGACGACGGAGCCCAGGAGATGAATTATGCCGGAGACGACTACTACACCACCGCTGGAGCCTACTACTACGTGGAGAGTGCCGACGCTCAGGAATAGTTAGGAGGTTCCCAGGCAGGAGGCCTCGCCTCTTTCGATCCGCTGCTTATGTTTGTGCTAGCTTTCTTAAGGCAAAACTTGTTTAACTTATGTATGTACTCAGATATTTTTTGCTTCCGCTGACTCATGCTTGTCGAGCTTTGTATTCAAGCCCCCGAGGCCCCTGGCTTGTAATATGAAGTTGTATGACTTTAATTTGTGTCTAGTGTTGTGTTGTGATATCAATCAGTGAGTCCCTAATCTTGGTCGTACGCATTGTGTGTATGATTAACGTACGGTCGAAATCGGGGGCGTCACCAGTTGGTATCAGAGCCAACTGCCTGTAGGTAGCCCCCTTTCCAACTCCTTGGCCGAAGTTGAGTCTAGTACTTGAAAAACTTTACTAACATTGTTGTGTGGCTTACGTGCCCACATCTCAATCGGATTGTATTAGGATCTTTTATTCCTCATCTATACTCTGGGTTCTGATTTCTCTTCTCTTTCGTGTTAAAGATTTTGTTAACTCTAACTCTAGGTTCTCGTAACTACTCCTCCCGGAGAGCCCCTCATTTCAGACGATGGCTCGATTCATCAGAAGACTCCGAAGATACTCCCCGATGTTCTCTCAAGAACTTGTGCTCATCGCTTTTGCGATTCCTTTCCACCGTCAACCCCTATGGATGACTACATACAATTGTCGCTCATACTATCTTATCCAGTTGCTCTTGTTATTACAAGGTACATCGAATTATCTTACCGGAGATTCGTTCTTCCTCGGTTGATCATGTGTTTCACAGAATTCTTTGAAACGCTACTCGATCTTCCGTAATCCTCAGTAGCCTTTTGCTCTTGACCTTTCTCACCGGCTTGCATTGTGGTTAATTCCATATATCAAGCAATATCCATTAAAATCCTCTGTGATTTTCATTTGATTTTATTGATTCAACCTGTGTGTGGATGCACGCAGTCATCAGTTGTTTATCATAAATTTTTCGTCCGGCTCAGACGTCTTTCTAAACATGAGTTGGTTCCCGACAAATCAACCTTGATCGATTGTCCGTCTAAGTCTATTCAACTTATTTGTATTGATTGGAGCATCCGATTCTGATACACCAAACTGGAAATCAAAATTCCTTTGGTAATTAAGCATCGAATTATTGGATGTTCTATAATCTGATGCCTTGCATTCTTTCTCCCTCTGATTGAGTACCGATACTCACATCAGGTCCTTTGTGGACCGCCAGACCCATTGCTGGGTTATTATCTGATAGCATCCTTCACATTGAAAATTATTGTGATGGTTTTCTCCTGATACATGATGCTATCGGTAAATTTTGTCTTCTCCCTCTGGTAAGTTGTATCCTATGCTTTTGTCAGCCATCCTCTTTTGTCAAGCATGTGTTAATTACTCTTGAAACTTGTGGTATATGTTCCTAAGAGGCCCCGATGGGTTGGACCTATGCCTTCCTTAATTTGTGTGAACCCGACAGTTTTCACGAGTCATACTTTTCTGGTGTTTTGCCAGATAATCTTTCAAAACTACAACTTTATCAAAGGCGAGGGGTAAATGGAAGGTGATACATTGATGAAGTGGGAGTCAACCTTGAACTTTGTGCTCATGCCCATGGAAGCAATGTTGATCTTATCATAGAAGCTTCTCGTAACGATAAATTTCTCTTGGTATAATTTGATCTGGTATCTATGATCTTGTCCCTTACAATCGTGGCTCCGACCATGATGTTCTACATTATTTCGTTCTTAGACAAGTTAAAGTACTTGTCTTCTGTAGATCAATACATCGGTCCAAGCTTTAATTCTGATCTACATTAGAGTATTATCCCTGGTATCTCGAAAATATCACGGAGCTGTATAACTTCTTATGAGCTCCTCATCAACTATGATATTTCACTGATTCCAGTTTCCTCGTGTTCTAAATTGTTGGACACTCAAGGACACCGATAATTGAATCAATTCCGCATTGCGATTTAACAACTCTTAGTAATCTTCTTTGCTTATGAGTTTGTACTCGATCATGCCATTCCAAGCTGTTAGGCTACATCATCATCGACATGCTAAAGCTTGACCATGCTATCTATGTCCTTCGTCCCTGAAGCATCATTCCAACGGTGCATTAAGCTTACATCGAGCTTTCAACGTCATGTTGGTTGTCTTGAAAGGCTATTTCGATTTTTAGCTAGCACCCTTATCTGTGGTTCCGACAACTTTTCGCTTCACCATTCTTTGCTTGATGTCGTCGCTGATCGATTACATCTTCATGAGACTTCTCGACAAATGTGTCGTGATCCTCATCAGCATTCTGGGCTCTTCCAGGATATCAATTAAATTCATGATGAGGGTAGCATCCTTGTCCGTGGTAATTGGTGTTGTCGTTGGCGACATCCTTGCCATCACATTCATTTCTTTGTTCCCGTGTTGTTTCTAACCGGAATACTGACAAATGGAATGGGATGTGTAAATTCAATACTTTTGGCATACCAACTCTATCACCTTGGAGTTAATGAACAATAACTCCATTCTTAGTGTATTGACTGTTGAGTCAGCACTCTAACATTTGTCGTGCTACTTAGCCTGTATTTCGGGTGCACCTTTCGATTAATGTTTAATCGTGGATGTTTCCTTCGGGCATACCTCAATGTATCATCTGGTTTTGTTCACTCAATCGTGGAGATCCTTCTTTGTGGGAATCTCGACGAATTGTTGCTGAGCCCATCAGCCACATCCTCTTCTCCCTCGTGGTTCATGATGAACATCTAATATAGTGTTGGAAACCTTGAAAGCATTATCTTTGTGCCTAGTTCATAAAGAATATGTTTGATAAAAGAAGTGTTTTTCTATAAGTTCACGTGCATTTTTGCCACCGTGATTATGGGAAAATTTTGTCTCGCTTCCTTTGGAATCGTTCCAATTCATTCAGGCATGTGCGGAGTATTCTATGGTTTGATAGATTTTCTACCTTCCCTCCATATGTACTTCCTAGCACGCCAAGCCACTGATTGGTTTGAATTGACCTAGTCCAGACTTATACATGGAACTTTGATATCCTCTATGATGGTCCCCAACCAGAACTTGATTGCATTCCATTCTAGAAACTTCCATGTGGGCACAAATGTCTTGACCTTGTGTTCATATGTCTTGCAGTCTGGCTAATGATTCGAGGCTTGCTTCTGTCGTTCTTTCCGAGATTCTTGCAACATCATCTCGTAGATCTGTGCTGCATCCTTTTCTTCTCAGCCTTCAATGTCTGAAGTATTCTCACACCAACCAGATCTGAATCTCGGACAGATGTGATGGTTGGAACATTATCAAGAATTATAACTTTGGTCTTTATTACTCGGTAAGGTGATGTTGTAGCAAGCACACCTGGCTGGATGACCTATTGTTATAATGCTTTGTTCAGCTAGGGTTGCCATTCTTCCACGGGGGAATTGTAAGACTTATTTTATAAGTTGTTCCTACTGGATCCTTTGTGTATCCAAACTCCAACCTTTCCTCGAAACACCATGTCATTGCTATCCCGAAGCATGGATGTGGTATATCGATCATCAAAAGGAATAATGTAAGCTCAATGCTAATTGTTTCTTGATCAATTATTCAACCCCCATTATATGGGCATGTCATGGATTTTCCTCGCCCCTTTTACCTAAATGTTTATCTACTTGCTATTCTGTCATGTATATCATGCTCTGAATTTTCCTTGGGAAAGATATACTCCTAAAACTTGAGTATAACCACATTTTCCTTTCCATTGGTCTGTTTAATGTGATGAACACATTTTTCTTTCCATTGGTCTGTTTAATGTGATGAACACATTTTTCTTTCCATTGGTCTGTTTAATGTGATGATCACATTTTCCTTTCCATTGGTCTGTTTAATCTTTCTTGAGGTTATATGATCTGAGAAGTATTAATTCTCTGTTTAGGTAAACACCTCGGTGATCAATTCTGTCAGTAAGGCCATGTTACTATTGTTGATAACATTCCGGTAACCGCCGGTGGATGAGAACTTTGCCTATTGGTCCGCCTCGTTTCGATGAGCAGGAAGATGGTTCTCTTCGTTCCCCGCCCTTGGTACCGATGCTGTTGCCGACATAAATGACAGGTTATCCTCTGACATGTCTTGGTACCATGACCGTGCAAGATGTCACAGCTCTTCTTACTCTTAATCCACATGATGGTCCCATAACCCATAGTTCCACAGGATCGAAACCTGACTCTCCTGTACATCTTTGTTTCCAAAGTATCCTTTGCACTTGACTTCGTATGTAACTTCCCAGCCACCGTCCAGGGGATGATCTATTCTAATATCAGACGCAATAATTATTTTTGTTGCTCTGAACCCCTTTTCACCTTCTGTTTGGGCATCGAATGATTGCCTATCCGTTTGAAACTCTTACACCGTCGCATTTTGCTCTTAGTGATTCCTCGAGTCTTAACTTGAGAAATAAATCTTGTGTTCCTCCCTGAGTTCGCCGTCAGATGCCCAACCTTGTAGGGATACGTTCTTCCAGAAGTTTTCCCTCTAAATCGCATTCGTAGGACAATGAAGTTCTCGAAGAAAGGATGACCATTTCATCAGGAGGACCTGAAACAGAGAATTCAAGACATTGACGAAAGGGATCAACTTCTTCGAGGAGAGCAACCAAGAACAAGAAGATCCGTTAGAGTTTCGTAGCCTAAACTTTGCCCCCTTACCTCTACCTCTTAATTCTCGGGATGAGAATTCTTGTTAGACGAGGAGAATTGTAACGCCCGGATAATTAGGCTACAGTAATCCCACGCTAATGTTGCCAGGTCACCATGATTAACAGTGCTTAATCATCATAGGAATCATATCTCCTTTAAATTCCAATCCAATTGAAAATTCCAATTTAAAGTGAAAATAAAAGTTGTTCAAGTTTGAAAACTAAAATGTTCTTAATATTGCAAATAATTCTGAGGCAATTATGAAAATAATCTCAACATTTATTGGATTAGTTAATTGACTCTAAGATCATCAACACAGTACCAAACAACAATTTTTAACCCCATTTTATTTAATAAAATTGCAGATGAAAACATATGGACTCCAAACCAATTTCTAGCAGTGAGATAAATTGCACTATATTTATTCGAGCAAGATTCATATTTTACAAAATTGCATTAGAGCTAATAGAAAAGACAAAACAATAAAAGAAAAAAAAGAAAAAGAAGAGGAAAGCACCCCCCCCCTGCTCGGCCTCGGCCCTGCTGGCCTCCAGGCCGCCAGGCCGGCCCAACCAAACCCCTCATAGCCCCCCCACTCAACCCGAAACCCTAGCCTCACCCCACTCGCCCCCGTCGCCCACTCTCTCCCTCTGCCCCCGATCTGGATCGGGGCAGAGGCCGCGCCCGCCGCCGCCGGTCCTCACCGCCGCCGCCCCGCTCCCCCACCGGCGGCCTTCCCCCTCCGCTCCACCGGCGCCGTTCGCCGTCGGATCCTGCCACCACCGCGCCTCCTCATCCTCCTCCCCATCGGCCTCCCCCGCCGGTGCCGACGCCGCCCCACCTCCGCATCGCCGGCCGCCGCCCTCCCTCGCGCCCTCTGCCCCCCTCTACCGGCGCAAAGTGAGCCCCGGGCTCCTCCCTCCTCTTCCCCTCCTCCCTCATCGGCGCCGCCGCTCTCGACCATCGCGGCCCCGCTTGGCCCCGCGCGCGCACGCACGCTCACCGCCGTCCGCCCGCGTCGCACCGCCCGCATCGCCGCACTGCCCTCACCGGCTCCCTCACGCCGCTGCTGCCTTCTCTGGCCACGGCCTGCGTGCACGCCCTCGCACGCACCGGCCCCCGCTCGCCCCCTCTCGCGGCCACCACCTGTGTGTGCCCCGCAGCCTCCGGCTGCGCTGGCGACCACCTCGCCGCGCGTCGCCCACGCGCTCACCGCCCCCCCACGTCCGCCAGCGCGCGCTGCGTCCCGTCGCTCCTAACGGCGCTCGTGCCACCCGCCGTTGCGTTCTGCCGCCCCTGCCGACGACCTCGCATGCCCGTTACCGTGCCCGGCCGTCTAACCGACGCCGCCGCTGGCTCCCGCTACGGCCGGCCACTGCCGTAGTCGCCGACGCCTCCCGGTGTGTGCTCGTGCGGGAGCACAGCCACACGGGTTGGCTCCCTGCCATGTGGGGCCCGCCCCTGATTAGGCCAGGGGCTAATCCCCTGGTTCACTAAACCTCCCCCCTGACCGAATGAAAAGGGGGGCCCACCCCCCGAAACGTTTTATTAAAAATAAATATCGATAAATAAAAATGGAAATAAAAATAAATAAATAATAATTAGTTAAAAGTAATTAATTATTTAAATAATTAATTAGTCAATTAAATATTTAATTAGTTTAATTAAGATTAATTAAACTAATTAACCACTCTGTTAAATTAATTAACCTGTCTAATTAATCCTGTTAATTAATTAGATTAAACTGTGTATGACAGGTGGGTCCCACCACCTTTAATTAAATAGATTAATATTAATTAAACCTGAGAGGATGACATGTTGGGCCCACTGGTCAGTTTGACCAGTCTGGCCCCTGTTGACTGCTGATGTCAGCATGACATCATATTGATGTCATAATGGAATTAATTGATTTAATTTAATCTGTTTTTAATTTTTGAATATTATTAAATCTTTAAAAATTAATATAAAATAATCCGTAACTCGGATGAAAATAATTTATACATGAAAGTTGATCAGAAAAATCCCACGAATCCGACTACGCTGTGTGTTAATCTGTCGGGTGCTCCTAGCATAGCAAACGTGGAACTTTTCCATCGTTTTCGTCTGTTCGGTAAAAGCCAGGGACCCGGGAAATATCGTCAGATATTCTTCCGACCCGTCTGCGATGTGTAATACTGCGTTAGTGCATGCCTAGCCCTGCATATTGCCATGTCATGCATCGTGATGCATTTGTCTGCTTTGTATTTATTGTTTCTCCCCCCTCTTCTTACCGGTAGACCCTGAGACCGACGCTGCTGCCGGGTACGACTACACCGTTGACGATCAGGCCTTTGCCGCAGAGCAGCAAGGCAAGCAACCCCCCTTGAGCATTCCGATATCGCCCATTCTCCCCTCTTATTCTTGCATTAGATTTTTGCTACTGTATTAGTTAGCTCCTATTCTGATGCATAGCCTGTTTTTGATCAACTTCTACTATACCTGCAACCATATCAACTGCTTAGTATAGGTTGATCAATGAATCCCCAGTGACCCCTTAGTCCCAGTTGCCCCTGCTTCTTCATCGACGACTCGACGACCCGAAGACTCGAAAACTCGGTCAGCCGACCGACAAGCCAGGCCCCTCACATCACCGCACCCCCCTTAGTTGTACGACTCTGCAGCGCTACTATCAAGTACCGAGGGTGACACCTCGTGAAGTACTCATGATGCTAGTTTTGTAGTGTAGCTAGTCGGTCATGGTTATCGAGGGTGATTCCTCCTTCACCACTCCCGACGATAACTCTGTCATGCAACCCCTCAAGTGTGGGACCCTCGAGGTTGATTCCTCTAAGACCACCTTGACGGTTTCATCGAGCGGGACCCTTTGAGGGTGATTCCTCAGGTTCCCGCCTTGATGATTTTATACACACAGTTATGATGACCTGGTTACGGGAACATGCTGGTGATGGGTCGGCCCTGAGGGGTACCCACGGTTTGGTGATGATGAGGCGTGGACTGGCGAGAGAAGCCTTTGCCACACATCCTCGAGACGGGGCGACGGGACCGCACTTCATGGGTCGCGCTTGCCCCGCATTAATAAAATCCTAATGGGTTGGGTACTTGATCTGAGTTAGGTCGTTGGCCTTAATACGCACTAACCTTCACGTGGGGAAGATATGGGCACTCAGCGTCGTTGTATCAGCCGAAGGTCTTCGGATGTCAGCAATGGAGCGGCGCGCGCCCGAGTGGTCCGCAACGGCATCGCGCTTGTTACTAAGGGGTGCTAGGACTGACCTCGGCCGCGTTCGCATCGTGCAGGAGTGCAAGGGCAAGTGGGTCCATGAACCTGCGCGCTTAGGGTTTAGACCGGCGGGCTGGCCTCTTCGTTGAGCCTAGGCGGGGCGACGACGTGCTGATATCCCGAGGCCGGGCATGACCCAGAAAAGTGTGTCCGGCCGGAGGTGATGCAGGCGTGTTGGGGAATATGTGGTGCACCCCTGCAGGGAAGAAATTATCTATTCGAATAGCCGTGTCCACGGTAACAGGACGACTTGGAGTTGTACCTTGACCTTATACAACTAAAATTGGGACTTTAAATTGAAATGAATGTTGGCTCCGGGATTGCTTCCTCGCAGGGAGTCGAGGAAGAATCTCTGGGCGTGGTTACTTAATAAAATTGCTACAATAATATGACTATATATGAGATACCAGTCTACTCTCTTCTAATGCTGCAAGATGCTGAAGATGCTAGTCTTCGATAGGACTAGGCCTTCCCCCCTATTCTTGCTTTCTATAGTCAGTCCAGATATAACGCTTCTCCTTGATACTGATGCATACTTAGCATAGTTCTGATGTCAGTCTTGCGAGTACTTTGGATGAGTACTCACCGCTGCTTTGCTTCCTCTTTTCCCCTCGATACGATTCTGCGTTCAGACGACGGAGCCCAGGAGATGAATTACGCCGGAGACGACTACTACACCACCGCTGGAGCCTACTACTACGTGGAGAGTGCCGACGCTCAGGAATAGTTAGGAGGTTCCCAGGCTTATGTTTGTGCTAGCCTTCTTAAGGCAAAACTTGTTTAACTTATGTCTGTACTCAGATATTTTTTGCTTCCGCTGACTCGTGCTTGTCGAGCTTTGTATTCGAGCCCTCGAGGCCCCTGGCTTGTAATATGAAGTTGTATGACTTTAATTTGTGTCTAGTGTTGTGTTGTGATATCAATCAGTGAGTCCCTAATCTTGGTTGTACGCATTGTGTGTATGATTAGCGTACGGTCGAAATCGGGGGCGTCACATCATCACATCTTCTCTTTGATCTATCTGATGTAATTCTTTTGTATGGTGCGTTTGTTGGGATCCGATGAATTATGGGTTTATGTTCATTATTATTCATGAAAAGTATTTGAGTCACCTCTGAATATTATGATTCTTATTTGCATGATCATTATAGCTTCGTAAATCTCTCCGATCTATTGAAATAGTTTGGCCAACTACATCGACATTTCTTTAGTGAGAGGGGTGCGTTGTAGTGGGTTCAATCTGGCGGTGCTCTATATCCCAGTGACAGAAAGGGACAAGACACGTCTTTGTGTTGTTGCCACTAAGGATAAAATGATGGGGTTATTTGATATCAATTGAATTCTCTTTGTCTACATCATGTCAATGTTCTCGAAGCATTACTCTATTTTACTTAATACTCTAGATGCATGGTGGATAGCGGTCGATGGCTGGAGTAATAGTAATCGGGCAGGCATGAGTCGGCCTATTTGCTTATCGATGTCATGCATATATATACATGATCATTGCCGTGAATATCACATAACTATGCGTTTTTCTATCAATTGCCCAATAGTATTTGTTTACCCACCGTATGCTTCCTACATGAGAGATGCCGCTAGGGAAAACGATTGCCTCCAGGTCTATTCACTTATATATTTACAAACACTTTCATTACCTTGCTGCCATTTATTTGCTTTTATTTTATTTTGCATTTTACAATTATCAACTATCATCTACACACTTCATTTGCTTGCAAATAACGAGATCAAGGGGATTGACAACCCACTTGCCGTGTTGGATGCAAGTGTTTGCTCTTTTGTGTGGAGCCGCTGAAGATGGTTGATGATTGATATTCCTATTGGTTCGATAAACCTTGGTTCTTTACAGAGGGACATACTTATCCATATTGTGCTGCAATTACCCGTTCCTCTTCACGGAAAACCCAACACAGATCACAAGTATCAGGAAGGATTTCTGGCACCGTTGCCGGGAAATATCATCACCAACTATCAAGTAACTTCACACAAATTATCATTCACTTGTTCTTATTTTTATTTGATGTTATATTTAGTTTTCTTCATAAAAATCAAAAATACAAAAATATTTATCTTTGCTAGTTACTAGTTTACTTCTTTGCTTGTTTTGCTTGCTTGAAAGTTGGTACCATGGCTGATTTTATTATTGAAAACGATGATGGAAGTAAAATCCCTAAAGAGGAAACACCCCCATAGAGAGATGTAAAAGTTTTTGTTGCAGGGAAGGGGAATATCATAGGGAAAAGCATTATCCAAGAATTCTTTAATTGTACGGGTACTTTAGCTTGCAAGGATATGCCAATCCTTAAAAGAACTAAAAGTTACGCCGATGCTATTTCCGCTCTTGTACTTAAGCTTGAAAGAATATTTATGCGTACTCATCCCACTTTGCAAAGGCTTTTCTATGAATTACCGGTCATAAAAGACCCTAGAGCCAAGAAGATGGCCACTCTCATTCTCATGCATGAATTTGACTATATAGTACAAGAGGCTAGGTATATCTTTGAACACTATAATATGAGTTGTGAAACATCCTGTGATAGATGAAATATTATGTAATAAGGACTATATGCTGAGGTATGCGTTTCATAATAACCATACTTTTGATGAAAATACCTGTAAAGAAATTCCTCCTATTCATATTATCCAACAAGTCTTCAATGTTATCAATAAGCAATATTCTTGGATAGTAAGAGAAAATATGGAAGGCTTTAAGGAGAATAGTATTAAGAATGCCATGATAGTACTTGATGATTTGTTCCCAATTGTCTCTGAAAATCCTTCTCCGCAAGATGAGAATATTAAGGATGATGTCACTTGAAACTATGCATTATGCCTAGCTAGGGGCATAAAACAATAGCGCTTGTTGGGAGGCAACCCAATAGTTATCTTTATTTTTGCTTTTTAATTTCTGTTTGTGTGTGATAACATGATTATTGACTATTTAATTATTGTGTTTTTATGTTTTAATTAGTGTTTGTGCCAAGTAAAGCCTTTGGGATGACTCACAAAATGAGTAGAATTGATACGTTGCAAAAAACAGAAACTTTAGCGTCCAGTGCAGAATTTCTCAGATTTTACTGGAACATCTTTTTGATCTGAATTTTTTACATAGTATAAATATACAAATTCTTCAGGTTTTCCTAATTTTCAGAATTTTTAGAGTTACCGAAGTATAGGTTCTTTACAGATCTTTACAGATTGTTCTGTTTTTGACAGATTCTGTTTTTGCTTGCATAGTTTGCTTGTTTTGATGATTTTATGGATTATATCGGGGGGTATAAGCCATGGAGGAGTTAGAATACAGTAGCTATTATGCAATAATGAAATATGAATCTATTTATAATAGTACCTAAAGTATTTGATATGTTGCTTATACTAACGGATCTCACGAAGTTTTGTAAAGTTTTCTGTGATTGAAGTTTTCAAGTTTTGGGTGTTATCATGATGGACGACGGAATAAGGAGTGGCAAGAGCCTAAGCTTGGGGATGACCAAGGCACCCCAGGTAATATCTAGGAAGACTCAAGCGTCTAAGCTTGGGTATGCCCTGGAAGGCATCCACTCTTTCGCCTCAATCCATCGGTATGTCACTTGGAGATATATTTTTATTCGTCATATGATATGAGTTTTGCTTGGAGCGTAGTTTGCTTTTATTTTTAGTTGCCACAATCATCGTTTTTTGGACACACCTATTTGAGAGAGACACACCATCATCATAATTTATTAGAATACTCTATGGGCTTCACTTATATCTTTTGAGCTTAGCAGTTGCTCTAGTACTTCACTTATATCTTTTTGAGCACGGTGGCATATAGATTTTGTAGAAATAATTGCACTCTTGTTCTTCACTTATATTTGTTTGAGAGTTAATAAATAGTGACGGTAATTTGCTTGGGTCATAAGACTAGTCCAAAAATAATAGGTATTCAATGAGTGATAATCAAAACCATCATGTAGCACATTAAAGAGAAATTTTGGGTTAATGATATTGATGTGGTAATGTGAAAGGGTGTGAGTGCACGATTGTTGGTTCGTAGAAGTATCGGTAGTGAAAGGTGTTAATTTGCCGTTTGGCTAAATATTAAAAAGGCATGGTGGGGATGTGTGAGCATTTCTATTGCTCGTTAAAATCCTAGTGTTGTTTCAGGTCGGAGGCACGCGATGGTTAACTCCTCCCAACCTCCTCCCTCAGGGCATGCGAATAGTACTTTGATTTGTGATAAAACTAATAGAACTTTGCAATAAGTATATGAGTTCTTTATTACTAATGTGAACCTGTGGACATACATAATATCACCACCTCATATTTTGCTAGCCTCTTCGGTATCGTGTATTGCCCATTCTCACCTCGAGAATCGGTGCGAACTTCGCCGGTGCATCCAAACCCGTGACATGATACACTCTGTCACACATAAGCCTCCTTATATCTTCCTCAAAACAGCCACCATATCTACCTATTATGGCATTTCTATAGCTATTCCGAGATATATTGCCATGCAAATTCGACTGTTACATCATATGACTAGTTCATTCATCATCATATTGCTTTGCATGATCATATAGAACTGACATAGTATTTGTGGCAAAGCTGTGACGCCCTGGTTTTGTGCTACAGTAATCTCTGTAATTAAGCTACAGTAACCCTATGCTAATGATGCCAAGTCACCATTGTTACTGTTGTTAATCTCGCGATAATCCAAATCCTAATCAAATTCAACTTCAAATTTAAAATCAAAATTCAATTTTTGTCAGATATGAAAACAAAAATGTTCAAGGTGTGGCAAATATTCTCTGGATATTTGTCATGTTGAAACCACACTGTTACAAAGTATTTAAATTAACTAAATTAAAATAAAACCAAAGCAGAGAATTAAATAAAACAAAATCTAAAACAGAAATAAAAATAAAAATAAAAAGCCCACCCCCCTGCTGGGCCCCCAGCCCAGCTAACCGGCCCAGCCGCCCCCTTATCCCCCCACTCCCCGAACCCTAGCCCCGGCGCCCCACACACCCCCTGATCCCCCTCGTTCTCCCTCCCATCCCGTTTGGATCGGGGCAGCGACGGCGCCCGCGCCCGTCGCCCCGCTGTCGCCACCATCCTGTCGCCGACCGACGTCGCCAGCGCCACATGTCTCCGGCCTCGTCGCCGCCTCCACGCCCTCCTCCCCGCCAGCCCCCTCGACCCTCCCGTCGCTCGCCGCCGCCGCTCTCCTCCCATCGCCGTCGATTCGTCCCCGGTCCCCCTCCTCGTCGGACTCCATCGAGCCTCGACGACCTAGCCACCCTACCGCCGCTCGCCTCGCCTCTCCCCCCCTGTCCCGCTCGCCGCCCCCTCGCCCCGCCGCAGCCACGCCACCGCGCCTCCCACTCGCCCCGCGCCGTGCACGCCTGCGCCGTGCGCAACGCGCCCGGCCCCGCTCATCGTGCCCCGGCCTGCCGCTGGCCGCATCCCCCCCGCTCCGCCCTTGGTGCCCCGCTGCCGCCCCTCGAGCCATGGCCGCCGCCTGCCTGCGCGTGTGCGTGCCCGCGCCGTCGTGGCCTCGCTCGTGCCACCGCGCCGCCACCGCACCCTGCCGCTGCGCCCGCGCGGCCCCGCTCTGCCGCCCGGGCGCCCGCTGTCGCCCGTGCCCGCTGTGGCCTTTGGGCCACAGACAGCTGGGCCCCGCCCCCCCGTGCCGCTGACCTCAGGGGCCCACGCCCAGAACAAAAAAAAAGGGGGGAAAAGAAAATATAATAATAATAATAATTAATGAAAAAATTTAGTAATTAATTAACTTAATTAATCCTGTTAAATTAACTAATTAAGTTTAATTAACCTGCTAATTAAATTGTTTAATTGTTAATTCGTTAACAGTAACTGACAGCGGGACCCACACGCTAGTTTGACCCAGTCAACAGTCTTGTTGACTGATGACGTCATGCTGACGTCTTGATGACGCAATAAGTTAATTTTCGAATTAAATTAAATCTGTTAATTCCAGAAATTCTTTAAAACTTTGAAAAATCATATCTTTTAATCCGTAACTCGGATGAAAATAATTTATACATGAAAGTTGATCACAAAAATCCCACGAATCCGAATACGCTGTCCGTTAGTCTGTCACGTGCCCCTATCATAGCAAACATGGAACATTTCCCCTCCGGATCGTCTGTCGGATAAACCCAAAGACCCGGGAAATATCGTCAGATATTCTTCCGACCCGTCTGCAACGTGTAGTACTGCGTTAGTGCATGCCTAGCCCTGCATATTGCCATGTCATGCATCGTGTTGCATCTGTGCTTTATATTTATTGTTTCTTCCCCCCTCTTCTCTCCGGTAGACCCCGAGACTGACGGTGCTGCCGGGTACGACTACACCGTTGACGATCAGGCCTTTGCCGCAGAGCAGCAAGGCAAGCAACCCCCCTTGAGCATTCCGATATCGCCCATGCGTTTCCCTCTTATTCTTGCATTAGATTTTGCTACTGTATTAGTTAGCTCCTATTCTGATGCATAGCCTGCTTTTGATAAACTGTTACTATACGTGCAACAATATCAACTGTTTAGTATAGGTTGATCAATGAATCCCTAGTGACCCCTTAGTCCCAGTTGCCCCTGCTTCTTCATCGATGACTCGACAACCCGACGACTCGAAGACTCGGTCAACCGACCGACGAGCCAGGCCCCTCACATCACCGCACACCCCTTAGTTGTACGACTCTGCAGTGCTACTATCGAGTACCGAGGGTGACACCTCGCGAAGTACTCATGATGCCAGCTCTGTAGTGCACCTAGTCGGTCATGGTTATCGAGGGTGATTCCTCCTTCACCACTCCCGACGATGTCTCTGTCGTGCAACCCCTCAAGTGTGGGACCCCCGAGGGTGATTCCTCTAAGTCCACCTTGACGGTTTTATCGAGCGGGGCCCCTTGAGGGTGATTCCTCAGGTTCCGTCTTGATGTTTTATACACACAGTTACTATGACCTGGTTAAAGAAACATGATGGTGATGGGTCGGATCTGCGGGGTACCCACGGTTTGATGTTGATGAGGTGTGGACGGGCAGGAGAGGCCCTTGCCACACATCCTCGAGGCGGGGCGACGGACCGCACTTTATGGGCCGCGATTGCCCCGCATTAATAAAATGCTAATGGGTTGGGTATTTGATCTGAGTTGGGTCATTGGCCTTTTTACGCACCAAACCATGGCGTGGGAGAAGTTATGGGTACTCAACGTCGTTGTATCAGCCGAAGCTCTTCGGACGTCAGCAATGGAGCGGCGCGCGCCAGATTGGACTGGACGGTGCAGCTCTTGGACTGGAGTGTACTAGGTCTGCTTCCGGCCGCCCACGCATCGTGCAGGAGCGCAAGGGGAAGTGGGCCCACGAACCTGCACGCTTAGGATTTAGACCGGCGGGCTGGCCTCTTCGTTGAGCCTAGGTGGGGTGACGACGTGCTGCTATCCCGAGGCCGGGCATGACCCAGGAAAGTGTGTCCGGCCGGAGGTGATCAGGCGTGTTGGAAATGCGGTGCACCCCTGCAGGGATGAACAAACTATTCGAATAGCCGTGTCCATGGTAACAGGACGACTTGGAGTTGTGCCTTGACCTTATACAACTATAATTGTGATTTTAAATTTGAAATGAATGTTGGCTCCGGGATTGCTTCCTCGCATTAAGTCGAGGAAGAATCTCTGGGCGTGGTTACTTAATAAAATTGCTACAATAATATGACTATATATGAGATACCCGTCTACTCTCTTCTAATGCTGCAAGATGCTGAAGATGCTAGTCTTCGATAGGACTAGGCCTTCTCCCTATTCTTGCTTTCTGCAGTCAGCCTAGATATAACCCCATTCCTTGATACTGATGCATACTTAGCATAGTTCTGATGTCAGTCTTGCGAGTACTTTGGATGAGGAATCACCACTGCTTTGCTTCCTCTTTTCCCCTTGATACGATTCTGCGTTCAGACGATGGAGCCCAGGAGATGGAGTACGCCGGAGATGACTACTACACCACCGTTGGAGCCTACTACTACGTGGAGAGTGCCGACGCTCAGGAGTAGTTAGGAGGTTCCCAGGCAGGAGGCCTCGCCTCTTTCGATCCGCTGCTTATGTTTGTGCTAGCCTTCTTAAGGCAAAACTTGTTTAACTTATGTCTGTACTCAGATATTTTTTGCTTCCGCTGACTCGTGCTTTGTCGAGCTTTGTATTCGAGCCCTCGAGGCCCCTGGCTTGTAATATGAAGCTGTATGACTTTAATTTGTGTCTAGTGTTGTGTTGTGATATCAATCAGTGAGTCCCTAATCTTGGTCGTACGCATTGTGTGTATGATTAGCGTACGGTCGAGATCGGGGGCGTCACAAGTTGGTATCAGAGCCGACTGCCTGTAGGTAGCCCCCTTTCCAACTCCTTGGCCGAAGTTGAGTCTAGTCATTGAAAAACTTTTACTAACATAGTTGTGTGGCTTACGGGCCCACATCTCAATCGGGTGGTATTAGGATCTTTTATTCCTCGTCTATACTCTGGGTTCTAATCTCTCTCCTCTTTCGAGCTAAAGATTTTATTAACTCTAACTCTAGGTTCTCGTAACTACTCCTCCCGGAGAGCCCCTCATTTCAAACGATGGCTCGGTTCATCAGAAGACTTCGAAGATAAAATCCGATGTTCTACCGAGAACTTGTGCTCACCGCTTTTGCGATTCCCTTCCGCCGTCAACCCCTATGGATAACTACAACTATCATTCATACTCATTTCTAGTTGCTCTTGTTATTACAAGGTACATCTAATTTTCTTAACGGGGATTCGTTCGTCCTCAGTTGTCATGGGTTTCGCAAGTCCTTAAATTGCTATTCGATCTTTCGAAATCCTGAGTAGTGTTTTGCTCTTGACCGTTCTCACCTGCTTGCATTATGGTTAATTCCATATGTCTAGCAATATTAAGTAAATCCTTTGTGGTTTTCATTTGATTTTTTTGATTCAACCTGTGTGTGGATGCACGCAGTCATCAGTTGTTTATCATAAATTATCCGTCCGGCTCAGACGTCTTTCTAAACATGAGTTGGTTCTTCGCAAATCAACCTTGATTGATTGCCCATCTAAATCCTTTCATCTTACTTGTATTTGATCGGAACATCTGTTTCCGATACACCAATTTGGAAATCTTAATTCCTTTGGTTATTTAAGCATCAGATTATTTGGATGTTCTATGATCTGATGCCTTGCATTCTTTCTCTCTCTGATTGGGTACCGATACTCGAATCAGGTCCTTTGTGAACCGCCAGACCCAGTGTTGGGTTATTACCCGATAGCATCCTTCACATTCAAAATTCTTGTGATGTTCTTCCCCTGATACATGAGGTCATTGGTAAACTGTGTCTTCTCCCTCTGATAAGTTGTATCCTATGCTTTCGTCAGCCATGCTCTGTTTGCAAGCATGTGTTAATTACTCTTGAAGCTTGTGGTATATGTTCCTAAGATGCCCCGATGGGTTGAACCTATGCCTTCCTTAATCCGTGTGAACCCGACAATTTTCACGAGTCATACTCTCCTGGTGTTTTGCCAGTTAAATTTTCAAAACTACGACTTCATCAAAGGCGAGGTGTAAATGGAAGGTGATGCATTGATGAAGTGGGAGTCGACCTTGAACCTTGTGTTCATGCCCATGGAAACGATGTTGATCTTATCATAGAAGCTTCTTCTTTCATATAATCATTCATTGTATGATTTGATCTTGTATCTTTGATCTTGTCCTTTGCAATCGTGGTTCCGACCATGTTGTTCTACTTCGATTTCATTCTCAGACAAGTTAAAGTGCTTGTCCTCCACAGATCAATACGCTAGTCTAACCTCTATGCTGATCTATCTCCGAGTATTATCCCTGGTATCTTAATAAATATCATGGGGATTTATAACTTCTTATGGGCTCCTCATCAACTATGATATTTCACTGATTTCAGTTTCCTCGTGTTCTGAGTTGTTGGACAATCAAGGATGTTGATATCTGAATCGAGTACGCATTGCAAATCAACAACTCTTAGTAATGTTCTTTGGTTATGAGTTGTACTCGATCATGTCATTCCAAGCTGTTAGATGCTGAAGCCTGGCTATATGCCCTGAATGCATTAAACACGTCACCTCTTGAAGGGATTGAAAACATTCCAGTTGTCCGGGATTTCCAAGATGTTTTTCCGGAAGAACTTCCAGGGATCCCCCCTGCTAGAGCTGTCGAGTTTGTCATCGACTTGGTACCTGGCACCACCCCTATTGCCAAGCGTCCGTATAAGATGCCACCACATGAACTCCTTGAACTTAAGCAAGAAATTGACAATTTTCTTCGTCTGGGTTTCATTCGTCCAAGTTCCTCTGCTTGGGGAGCACCTTCTCTCTTTGTCAAGAAGAAAGATGGTACGAATCGGTTGGTCCAAGATTACCGTCCCATCAACCAAGCTACAATTCAGAACAAATATCCGCTTCCTCGGATCAATGATCTATATGATCAACTTGCTGGTTCATCAGTGTTTTCAAAACTCGACTTGAGGTTGGGTTACCATCAGATCCGGTTTCGTGAACATGATATTCCCAAGACTGCATTTGTTACTCGCTATGGTTCATACGAGTACACCGTCATGTCTTTTGGCTTAACCAATGCCCCAGCAACCTTCTCTCGCCTGATGAACTATATATTCATGGATTACCTCGATAAATTCGTCGTGGTTTATCTGGATGATATCCTGGTTTTCTCCAAGAATAAAGAAGAGCATGCTGAACATCTTCGTCTTATACTGGAGAGACTTAGAGAACATCACCTTTATGCAAAGTATTCAAAGTGTGAGTTCTGGATGGACGAAGTAACCTACCTTGGTCATGTGATCTCCAAGGATGGTATTGCGGTCAACCCTGAACGAGTTCAGGCTATTCTTGACTGGACTCCCCCGAAGAATGTCAAGCAAGTCATAAGTTTTCTCGGACTCGCCAGCTATTGCCGTCGATTCGTCGAGAACTTCTCCAAGATTGCAAAGCCCTTAACCAATCTGCTTCACAAAGGTGTTAAATATGAGTGGACAGAAAAATGTCAGGAGAGCTTTCAGGCACTTAAGGACAAACTGACGTCTGCTCCTGTACTTGCTCCTCCGGATACTCATAAGGACTTCGTCATTTATTGTGATGCTTCACGTCAAGGAATGGGATGTGTCCTAATGCAAGAGCGCAGAGTGGTTGCTTATGCTTCTCGTCAATTGCGTCCTCATGAAGAGAACTACCCAGTTCATGACCTTGAACTTGCCGCAGTAATTCATGCACTAAAAGAGTGGCGGCAATACCTTGTTGGTAATCGTTGCGAGATCTACACCGATCACCAAAGTCTGAAGTACCTGTTTACTCAGCCAGATCTGAATCTCCGTCAACAAAGATGGATGGAACGAATAGCAGATTACAACGTGGGAATTTCTTATACACCTGGCAAGGCTAATGTAATGGTTGATGCTTTGAGCCGCAAGTCTTACTTCAACCACCTTCAGGTTCACAAGGTTCACCCCCTTCTTCAAAAGGAATTTCGCAAGCTGAACCTCCATATTGTTCCTCAGGGTTATCTCGCTCCCCCTCCCGAAGGGTCCTACAAAATGAACCTCCACGTTGTTTCCCAGGGTTCTCTTAATACCCTGGTTGCTAAACCAGATCTTGTGGACGTCATCAAGTGGATCCAGAAGTGTGACAATGAAGTCGAGAGGATTAAATTCGATCTCGCAGAAGGAAAGCCCTCACCCTTCACTATTGCTGAGGATGGCGCTTTGTACTTCAAAGACCGCCTAGTGGTACCGAGTAAGGAGAAAAACCATGATATGACTCAGGAGGTCATGAACTAAGCACATGATACTCCGCTGTCTATTCATCCTGGTAGAACCAAGATGTACCAAGACGTTCGTCAAAGATTCTGGTGGTCTAACATGAAGCAAGACATTGCACGCTATGTTTCAGAATGTGACATTTGTCGTCGGATCAAAGCAGAACATCAAAAGCCTGCTGGAACTCTACAACCTATTACGGTTCCTGAATGGAAATGGGACCATGTTGAAATGGACTTCGTCACTGGTTTTCCCAAATCCCAGAAAGGTAGTGATGCTATTCTTGTCGTCATTGACCGACTTTCCAAAGTTGCGCATTTTCTAGCCGTCAAAGAAACGATCACTGCTAGTCAGCTGGCAACTCTCTACATGTCCAGAATTGTTTCACTTCACGGTATTCCACTGGTTATCAGTTCAGACCGTCGAAGTTTGTTCACTTGAAGATTCTGGGCAAGTTTCCAGGAAGCTATGGGAACTCATTTGTCCTTCAGCACCGCTTTTCACCCTCAATCCCAGGGGCAAGTTGAAAGAGTCAACCAGATTCTCGAAGACATGCTTCGAGCTTGTGTCATTTCCTTTGGCAAGAAATGGGAGGAATCTCTCCCGTATGCTGAGTTCTCCTACAACAATAGCTATCAAGCTATTCTGAAGATGGCTCCTTTTGAAGTATTATATGGACGTAAGTGTTGAACTCCTCTGAATTGGTCAGAAACTGGGGAACGTACACTTATCGGTCCGGATATTATTCAACATGCTGAAGATCAAGTCCGCATTATTCATGCAAATCTGAAAGCTGCAAAGTCTCGTCAGAAGAGTCAGTAAGACCGTCATCACAAAGGTATGGTCTATCAACCTGGCGAGAAGGCTTATCTTCGAGTCACGCCAATGCGAGGTACACACCGTTTTGGGATCAAGGGCAAGCTGGCTCCTCGATATATTGGTCCTTTCACTGTTCTCGAAAGGCGTGGTAAGGTGGCATATCACTTGGAATTACCGTCAAACCTTTCTCAGGTTCACGATGTGTTCCATGTGTCACGGCTTCGTCGCTGCTTCAAGGATCCTATCCGAGCAGTGGATCATGATATGCTTGAGCTGCAATAGGACCTTTCTTACAAAGAGCAACCGGTCCGCATTCTCGATGAAACTGAACGTCGGACTCGTCAGAAGGTTACCAAGTTCTTCAAAGTGCAGTGGGCAAATCATTCTGAAGATGAAGCCACTTGCGAACGCGAAGATCATCTTCGTGCAGAATACCCCGGGCTCGTTCCTTCTACTTCTTGATTCTCGAGACGAGAATTCTTTTTAGTAGGGGAGAATTGTGACGCCCTGGTTTTGTGCTACAGTAATCTCTGTAATTAAGCTACAGTAACCCTATGCTAATGATGCCAACTCACCATTGTTACTGTTGTTAATCTCGCGATAATCCAAATCCTAATCAAATTCAAATTCAAATTTAAAATCAAAATTCAATTTTTGTCAGATATGAAAACAAAAATGTTCAAGGTGTGGAAAATATTCTCTGGATATGAAAACAAAAATGTTCAAGCCCGTCGCCCCGCCGTCGCCACCGTCCCGTCGCCGACCGACGTCGCCAGTGCCGCACGTCTCCAGCCTCGTCGCCGCCTCCTCGCCCTCCTCCCCGCCGGCCCCCTCGACCCTCCCGTCGCTCGCCGCCGCCGCTCTCCTCCCGTCGCCGTTGATTCATCCCCGGCCCCCCTCCTCGTCGGACTCCATCGAGCCTCGACGACCCAGCCACCCTACCGCCGCCGGTGAGACCCCCGGCTGCCACTCGCCTCGCCTCTCCCCCCCTATCCCGCTCGCCGCCCCCTCGCCCACGGCCACCGCGCCCCGCCGCGGCCACGCCACCGCGCCTCCCGCTCGCCCCGCGCCGTGCACGCCTGCGCCGTGCGCCGCGTGCCCGGCCCCGCTCGCCGCGCCCCGGCCTGCCGCTGCCGCCGCTAGCCGCATCCCCCCGCTCCGCCCTTGGCGCCCCGCTGCCGCCCCTCGAGCCATGGCCGCTGCCCGCCTGCGCGTGTGCGTGCCCGCGCCGCCGTGGCCTCGCTCGTGCCACCGCGCCGCCACCGCACCCCGCCGCTGCGCCCGCACGGCCCCGCTCCGCCGCCCGGGCGCCAGCTGTCGCCCTTGCCCACTATGGCCTTTGGGCCATAGACAGCTGGGCCCCGCCGCCCGGGCGCCAGCTGTCGCCCTTGCCCACTATGGCCTTTGGGCCATAGACAGCTGGGCCCCGCCCCCCCCCCTCCGTGCCGCTGATCTCAGGGGCCCACGCCCAGAACAAAAAAAGGGGGGAAAAGAAAATATAATAATAATAATTAATTAATTTAGTAATTAATTAACTTAATTAATCCTGTTGAATTAACTAATTAAGTTTAATTAACCTGCTAATTAAACTATTTAATTGTTAATTAGTTAACAGTAACTGACAACGGGACCCACACGTCAGTTTGACCCAGTCAACAGTCCTGTTGACTACTGACGTCTTGATGACGCAATAAGTTAATTTTCGAATTAAATTAAATCTGTTAATTCCAGAAATTCTTTAAAACTTTGAAAAATCATATCTTTTAATCCGTAACTCGGATGAAAATAATTTATACATGAAAGTTGATCAGAAAAATCCCTTGAATCCGAATACGTTGTCCGTTATTCTGTCACGTGCTCCTATCATAGCAAACATGGAACTTTTCCCCTCCCGATCTCTGTCGGATAAACCCAAAGACCCGGGAAATATCGTCAGATATTCTTCCAAGTCGTCTGCAACGTGTAGCACTGCGTTAGTGCATGCCTAGCCATGCATATTGCCATGTCATGCATCGTGTTGCATCTGTGCTTTATATTTATTGTTTCTTCCACCCTCTTCTCTCCGGTAGACCACGAGACTGACGGTGCTGCCGGGTACGACTACACCGTTGACGATCAGACCTTTGCCGCAGAGCAGCAAGGCAAGCAACCCCCCTTGAGCATTCCGATATCGCCCATTCCTTTCCCTCTTATTCTTGCATTAGATTTTGCTACTGTATTAGTTAGCTCCTATTCTGATGCATAGCCTGCTTTTGATAAACTGTTACTATACCTGCAACAATATCAACTGTTTAGTATAGGTTGATCAATGAATCCCCAGTGACCCCTTAGTCCCAGTTGCCCCTGTTTCTTCATCAACGACTAAACAACCCGACGACTCGAAGACTCGAAGACTCGGTCAACCGACCGACGAGCCAGGCCCCTCACATCACCGCACACCCCTTAGTTGTACGACTCTGCAGTGCTATTATCGAGTACTGAGGGTGACACCTCGCGAAGTACTCATGATGCTAGCTCTGTAGTGCAGCTAGTCGGTCATGGTTATCGAGGGTGATTCCTCCTTCACCACTCCCGACGATGTCTCTGTCGTGCAACCCCTCAAGTGTGGGACCCCCGAGAGTGATTCCTCTAAGTCCACCTTGACGGTTTTATCGAGCGGGGCCCCTTGAGGGTGATTCCTCAGGTTCCGTCTTGATGTTTTATACACACAGTTACTATGACCTGGTTAAAGAAACATGTTGGTGATGGGTCGGCCCTGCGGGGTTCCCACGGTTTGATGTTGATGAGGCGTGGACGGGCAGGAGAGGCCCTTGCCACACATCCTCGAGGCGGGGCGACGGACCGCACTTTATGGGTCGCGATTGCCCCGCATTAATAAAATGCTAATGGGTTGGGTATTTGATCTGAGTTGGGTCGTTGGCCTTTTTACGCACCAAACCATCGCGTGGGAGAAGTTATGGGTACTCAGCGTCGTTGTATCAGCCGAAGCTCTTCGGACGTCAGCAATGGAGCGGCGCGCGCCAGATTGGTCTGGACGGTGTAGCTCTTGGACTGGAGTGTACTAGGTCTGCTTCCGGCCGCCCACGCATCGTGCAGGAGCGCAAGGGCAAGTGGGCCCACGAACCTGCGCGCTTAGGATTTAGACCGGCTGGCTGGCCTCTTCGTTGAGCCTAGGTGGGGCGACGACATGCTGCTATCCCGAGGCCGGGCATGACCCAGGAAAGTGTGTCCGGCCGGAGGTGATCAGGCGTGTTGGAAATGCGGTGCACCCCTGCAGGGATGAACAAACTATTCGAATAGCCGTGTCCACGGTAACAGGACGACTTGGAGTTGTGCCTTGACCTTATACAACTATAATTGTGATTTTAAATTTGAAATGAATGTTGGCTCCGGGATTGCTTCCTCGCAAGGAGTCGAGGAAGAATCTCTGGGTGTGGTTACTTAATAAAATTGCTACAATAATATGACTATATATGAGATACCCGTCTACTCTCTTCCAATGCTGCAAGATGCTGAAGATGCTAGTCTTCGATAGGACTAGGCCTTCTCCCTATTCTTGCTTTCTGCAGTCAGCCCAGATATAACCCCATTCCTTGATACTGATGCATACTTAGCATAGTTCTGATGTCAGTCTTGCGAGTACTTTGGATGAGTACTCACCGCTGCTTTGCTTCCTCTTTTCCCCTCGATATGATTCTGCGTTCAGACGATGGAGCCCAGGAGATGGAGTATGCCGGAGATGACTACTACACCACCGCTGGAGCCTACTACTACGTGGAGAGTGCGGACGCTCAGGAGTAGTTAGGAGGTTCCCAGGCAGGAGGCCTCGCCTCTTTCGATCCGCTGCTTATGTTTGTGCTAGCCTTCTTAAGGCAAAACTTGTTTAACTTATGTCTGTACTCAGATATTATTTGCTTCCGCTGACTCGTGCTTTGTCGAGCTTTGTATTCGAGCCCTCGAGGCCCCTGGCTTGTAATATGAAGCTGTATGACTTTAATTTGTGTCTAGTGTTGTGTTGTGATATCAATCATTGAGTCCCTAATCCTGGTCGTACGCATTGTGTGTATGATTAGCGTACGGTCGAGATCGGGGGCATCACAAAAGCCACCGTTCATTATATTTTTGATACATGTCACGCTAGATCATTGTACATCCTGGTACACTACCAGAGGCATTCATGTTGAGTCATATTGTTTCATCTTCATATCAATTTTTCATATTGAGTTGTAAATAAATAAAAGTGTGATGATCATCATTATTAGAGCATTGTCTCAGTGAGGAAATAAAAATGGGGGAGGACAAATGAGCCCACCATAAAAAATAAAAAAATGAGAAAAATGAAAATGGGAGAAAAAGAGAGAAGGGACTTTGCTACTATCATTTACCACACGTGTGCCTCAAAGTGGCACCTTGTTCTTCATATAGAGAGTCTCATGTTATGTCATTTTCATATGCTAGTGGGAATTATATTTCATTATAATAAACTTAGCTTGTATATTCCGATGAAGGGCTTCCACAAATGCCCAAGGTCTTCATGAGCAAGCAAGTTGGATGCACATCCCACTTAGCTTCAGTTGAGCTTTCATACACTTATAGGTCTAATGCATCATTTGCATGGCAAAACCTACTCCTTGCATTGACATCTATCAATGGGAATCTCCATAGCCCGTTGATATGCCTAGTTTATGCGAGACTTTCTTCTCCAGTTTTTACCCCTTTGATATCTACCACTATATTCTATTCCACCTTTATGCTATGTCCATGGTTGACGCTCATGTATTGCGTGAAGAATAAAAAGTTGTTGCACATTGAAAAAGTACTATCCAATTGCCTGACTTGGACACCGTGGTGCTTGACATTTGTATTAATGTGGTGAAGCCGGAGCCATGCCTTGCTAATATGATAAAATGAATGGGGGTAAACATTCTTCTATGATCGTATACTTTGAAAGTTTGATGATTATGTTGCTTGTGCTTATAAATATTACTATGTTGATGTTTGTTAATTCATCGTTTCTCAATGAGCATACATGCAAAAGATTACATATTGGGTAGCATGTCACATCAAAAAATCTGTTTTTATCATTTACCTATTCGAGGACGAGCAAGAATTAAGCTGGGGGATGCTGATACGTCTCCAACGTATCTATAATTTTTTATTGTTCCATGCTATTAAATTATCATTCTAGGATACTTTTTGAGTATTAATTTACCAATTTATATTATTTTTGAGGACTAACCTATTGACCAAGTGCCCAGTGCCAGTTGATGTTTTCTGCGTTTTTTTACTCTTTAGGTTTACACTACCAAACGAATTCCAATTGCCTCGAAACTTTTTTATGATTTTTCTAGACCAAAATAAGACCTGGAATCCTCGGGAGAAGCCGGAGGCCGCACGAGGGGGGCACAAGCCAACATGGCGCTTCAAGGGGGGTCGACGCGCCCTGATGGCTTGTCCCTCCCTGGTGGTCCTCCTACCCCCGTTCTCTGGCCTATAAATTCACATATATTCCAAAAACCCTAGGGGGCATCCCGAAACACTTTTTCCGCCACCGTAAGTCTCTGTTGCACCGCGATCCCATCTGGAGGTCCGTTTTGGCACCCTATCGGAGGGGGGATCGATCACGAAGGGCCTCTTCATCAACCTTGCTGTCGTCATGATGATGTGTGGGTAGTTCACCACAAACCTACGGGTTCGTAGTTAGTATCTAGATGGCTATCTCTCTCTCTGTTGATCTTCAATACAATGATCATCGCATCTTCGCTTTTATCTATCCGATGTAATTCTTTTGTACGATGCGTTTTTGGGATCCAATGAATTGTGGGTTTATGTTCCGATTATTCATGAAAAGTATTTAAGTTACCTATGAGTATTATGATTCTGATTTGCATGATCATTATAGCTTCTTAAATCTCTCCGATATATTGAAATAGTTTGGCCAACTAGATTGATATTTCTTCAGTGAGAGGGGTGCGTCATAGTGGGTTCAATCTTGCGGTGCTCTATATCCCAGTGACAGAAAGGGACAAGACACGTCTTTGTGTTGATGACACTAAGGATAAAATGATGGGGTTAGTTCATATTAATTGAATTCTCTTTGTCTACATCATGTCAATGTTCTCCAAGCATTACTTTGTTTTACTTAATACTCTAGATGCATGCTGGATAGCGGTTGATGGGTGAAGTAATAGTAATAGGTGCAGGCAGGAGTCGGCCTATTTGCTTATGGACGTGATGCCTATATATACATGATCATTGTCGTGAATAACACATAACTATGCGCTTTTCTATCAATTGCCCAACAGTAATTAGTTTACCCACCGTATGCTTCCAACATGAGAGATGCCGCTAGGGAAAACTATGCCCCCCGGGTCTATTCACTTATATATTTACAAACGCTTTCATTACCTTGTTGCCATTTATTTGCTTTATTTTATTTTGAAATTTACAATTATCTACTATCATCTACACACTTCATTTGCTTGCAAATAACGAGATCAAGGGGATTGAAAACTCTCTTGCCGCGTTGGGTGCAAGTGTTTGCTCTTTTGTCTGCAGCAGCTGAAGACGGTTGTTGATTGATATTCCTATTGGTTCAATAAAGCATGGTTCTTAACTGAGGGAAATACTTATACGTATTGTGCTGCAATTACCCGTTCCTGTTCACGGAAAACCCAACGCAGATCACAAGTATCAGGCTCCACCCACGAAGGGTCCACGAAGTAGCAACCTCGTCTATTCCATCACGGTTATGTCCACGACGGACTACCCTCACTCGGGGTAGGTATTCATGAAGTAGGCAATCTCCTTGCCCTTACAAACTTCTTGGTTCAACTCCACATGAATTGGAGGATCCCAGGCGACACCTAACCAATCTAGGAGACACCACTCTCCAAAAAGAAATAGATGTGGTATGGATGATGAACTCCTTGATTTGGTGCTTCAAAAGATAGTTTCCTCAACACTCAATCACTCTCTCATAGATTTGACTTGGTAGAAGAGATTGATTGGATGGAAAGCAACTTGGGAAGGCTAGAAATCAAGATTGATATGGTTGGAGTGGGAGATCTTGATCTGAACACATGAGTAGGTGGTTCTCTCTTAGAAAATGAATAGGGAAAGTGTTGGCTTGTTCTCAGTGCTCTCTCTACGAATGAGAGGGAGGTCGAGGGGTATATATAGCCATCTCAAAAAATCCAACCATTACAACATTATTGTACAACTCGGTGAAACCGAAGCAAAAACTCGGTTGCACCAACTAGTGCAAAATGTTGCAGCTTTTGGGTTCTCGGTGAAACCGATATATATAATCTCGGTGAGGCTAATTTGGTTGACCTAGGCAGTTCCTCACTTCGGTGACACCAATTTGTAAAACTCAGAAATTCCGATTTTTAGCAAATAGATACCAGAAGGTTGGTCCATGTTTTTCGGTTGTACCGAACCAAAACTTGGTTGCACCGAGTTTTTAGGGTTTGCCTCTGGAATCTGTCTAAGAAAAACTCGGTAGGGCTGAATTTGGAAAGTTGGTGGCACCGAATTTGACTTTTGGGAATTTGACAGAATATATTGTGGGAGAATACATGAGGGTTTTGGGTTGCTAATCTCTAAGCACTTGAGCAACCAGATCATCGTAGATACCTCATCGCCTTTTAATAGTATTGGCCTTCCTATGGACTCAAATATGATTTCTCACATAAATGCAAAATGTAGAGTCTTGAAGCTTTTGCCAATTGATATTCCAAGTATCTAGGGAATCTCCTCACAATCCTGGCCAATCCATTCATTGAACTTGTCCTGAAATATACTTGATAATTACCAAAACCACCTCGGGAGAAGTTGTGTCAATATCCCCCTTTTTACTAATTGATGACAACATATAGATCAAAGCTTTGACATAAAATATAATCGATTTATAGCATCGTCGCTTTGAGAAGTATGTGATAAGCAAGAGCTCCCCCTAAATTTGTGCATTATTTTAAATTAGTGTTTGAATGCAAATGCACAATCGATTAGGATCACGAGTCACTCTCACATGTCACATACATCTTGGTGGTGAGCAAAAATGATATGAATGGATTACAATGGACAAAACACCACACATGAGTGAATGATCATCATATGAATATCACAAGGAGAGGAAATACTAACATCAATCACAAAGCGTATGATCAAACACCAGTTTAAGGTGAACAAAAGATAGGCCAAATGTTTTCAAAAGCAGGGAGGAGCATCAAAAGCAACAATCTCTCTCTCTCGAAGCCCCATGATCTATAAGCCCTGTGATCTATAAAATTTCTCCTCCTTTGGCAACAAGTTATCAAAAAGTTTGAAAGTATAGAGCTAAGCGTCGCTATGGGAATGATCTCCTCCATGGGGCGATGAAGCTGCTCCGGTAGTCATGGAAGTAGTCGAGAGAACAGCGTCCGCGAATTCTTCTGCAGAAGTCCTGTCGGCTAGTGGAGTTGACACTGGAGGTGTTGTAGGAGGCATGGTAGAAGTAGCATCTCACATCTGGAGCAGACACATCAGCAGATCGAGCCTGTGTCCTGAACTGAGTCTGGACTGGCAGTATGGGCCTCTCATCATCATCATCATCTGAGTTGGGCAATGGAACTGCATCTACTTCTTGCTTCAGCTGGTTGACCGTGGTGGTCAGCTCAGTCACCTTGATGTCGAGGGCATGAAACTTAGTCTCCACGATCCTCTATAGGATCTTCTTATTCTTTCGAAGCTCAGAGATGTTCTTCTCCATTCCCTAGATGGTGTTAACAAGATAGGCCATCTAATGGTTCTTCGTCTTCAGAACTGGAGCACTAGTGGCTCTTGCTGCCTCTGCTTGGGCCTCAGCCTCAATATCTGCCTGTGCAGTCGATGAAGTGTGATGAGATGGATCCATCACCACAACATTATCCTCATAATCTGGCTGGAGGGGCAAGTGTGGTCGATCAAGTAGATATTGGCTTTTTCCATCTTTGGAGTTGATGAACATCTGAATGTACGGAGCATATCCACAAGATCTCTTCTGGTCAGCAGCTGTCCTCTTGATGGTCTCAGCAATCAGATCCATCACTCTAGACCTGGTGTGGTTGTCCACATGATGCAGCATGTTGATGGAGTGTCCTTGGATCATCTTGTCATCTCCAGATTTGGGCATCAAAGTGTGCCTCCATATAGTGTTGGAGGTAGTAAGACTAGCTTGCAGAAAGTAGACATGTCCAAGCTTTTGGGTCTTCAGGTATGCCTTTGGAATGGGATTGTACATATTGGCCATGGAGTTGTGATTCATCTTGGCTTCAGAGTACACATCTAGATCTCCTTCTTGCACCTGTGGGGCTCCTAAGATGGTAGCCCACTCATCAACGGTTGACTGGTATCTGGTGCCTTCAATCATCCACACAATCTTTCCATCTGGATAGAAATGTGCAGCGGAATAGAATTGCATGATCATCTCATCATTCCAGGCAGTCATCTCTCTCCCAACAAACTCATCAATGTCAATCATCTTGAAGTTATACTGGACATGAGGGAAGTAGTCTTCATTTGACTTGATGAACTTCCAATCAACAAATCTCATATCACTGACAGTTGGGCTCTTGTCACTTCCAAAGCCAACAATCTCATTCGTGATGAGACCAAGCCTAGAGTACATTTATGTGACTCCTGAGGGAGTCCTGGTTTAAGGGGTCCTTAGGAGGTCGACCTATTGCTTATGGGCCGGACTATATGGGCCACTTGCCGAATACAAGATGGATTGAAGACCCTGTCACCAGGAAGGAAGCTTCGAGAATCGTGGCTTGTCCTCCACGTTTGGAGTAGTGAATAGGCATGTTTATCCCTTCGACGTGTAACCGACCATGTGTAAACCCTAGGTACCCTCGGCGTCTATATAAGCCAGAGGGTTTTCGGTTGTAGGCCAACATAACTCATCTAGGGTTTTAGCTACTTGATCTCGAGGTAGATCAACTCTGTAATCCTCATACTATCAATATAATCAAGCAGGACGTAGGGTATTACCACCGTAGGAGGGCCCAAACCTGGGTAAAACCTTGTCCCCTTCGTCTCTTGTTACCATCGATCCTAGTCTCACAGCTCGGGACCCCCTACCCGAGATCCGCCGGTTTTGACACCGACATTGGTGCTTTCATTGAGAGTTCCGCTGTGATCGCCAGAAGGAATCGATGGCTCGCCTTGTCATCAACGAAGAGGTCCGTAACCTGGGCACTTTCGTCCCCGGACAGATCTTCGCTTTCGGCAGCATTGTGCTGCATGCCGACCCGACCGGCCATCTAGGCCGTGTCGGAAGTTTCGCCCCTGATCAAGAGGTCAGATTTGGGAACTTAGAGTTCTCCGTAGACTCTCGGGGCGATCTATCTCTAACCGGGCTCGCAGTCTCGCCTGCCACGCCCGAAGACTCTGAGGCCTTAACCTCAGATCCATCTTTCGGCCCCGCCCGTGGGATTCACCCCGGCGAGGGCCCGGCTCTCAGTCCGGACCCGGTCATAGTACCAGACGCCCGGACATCTGTTCTTGCCGAACGCTCTCCCCGCGCGGACGCATCGGAGGTTCGCTCCGGAAGCTCTGGGCAGGCCGATCCGATCAAGCTTTCGATACTCAACAAGGCTCTAGATCGGATCTTGTCGATGAAGATTACCGACGGCCCAACCCCGATCTGTTCTCAGATCGGGCCTCAGACAGGTCAGGACGAATTTTTCGTCCCACCCACCACCCACTTGGTAGCCACTATCGAGGATTTAACCGACATGCTGGACTATGCTTCTGAGGAAGCAGACTACATGGATGAGGAGGATCGCACACTCACCCCCGTTAACACCAGACGGTGGACTGCCACCTCCACATACGACGTCTACATGGTAGACACTCCGAAAAACGATGGCGACAAATCGGATGAAGCGCCGTCAAGACGCCAAAAGCCGCATAAACGGTCAAAAGGAAAAAAAGGGACGAAAATCTATCGATGGCACCGGGGACGGAGACACCCCGGAAGACATCGGCGATCCCGAAATCCCCGAACACCCGTTAGAGGGTCAGGAGAGGCCTGAAGACCGGCGCAACCCCGATGATCCAGATGATCCCGAGGACGACGACTACCTCCGCTCTATCGAGGGGGAGGACAATGCGGAAGCCGATGATTCGCCATCCCTGATAATCCTGAAGACCAGGAGCTGTTCAGGCAACTGCTTATAGCCACGGCCCGCAGCCTGAAAGCAAAAGAACTGCAGCTTAAAGCCGAGCAAGATGACCTCAACGATCGATGGACGAGAGTCCTCTCAGCTGAGGAAGGGTACGGTACCGGTTTATCGGACCAACCTAAGAGCTATCCGCGCAGAAGGCTGCTGCCACAATTCGATGACGAGCTCACTGATACGTCGTCCCCCAAGCATACCTCATACGACAAGCCAGACCGCCCTCCTCGAGGACGAGATAGGACGGCTGACAACATCGGCTACAGGCCGACAATACCCCGAAGACGGGGAAAAGAGCCACTAGAGCCCGATGACAGGTTCGACCTGCGACACGACCTGGACGATAGAGCAGGTCGTACGCGATCCATCTATGGATCCAGAGGATACTCACCCGATGGAAGGGAAGGGTACAGGCCTTGGTTCGACCGCAACAATGAAGGTCGGGAACGAAACCGAGCTAGCACAGACGCCGATCACCGGCGCGACATAGCTCGGGTTAGAGGCGCTGCTCACTCACTGTGTTTTACGGACGAGGTGATGCGGCATCAGTTCCCGGAAGGGTTTAAAACCGTAAACATAGAGCAATACGATGGGACAACTGATCCAACCGTATGGATAGAGGATTTTCTCCTCCACATCCACATGGCGCGAGGAGATGACCTCCACGCCATCAAGTATTTACCCTTGAAGCTCAAGGGACCAGCTCGGCACTGGTTAAATAGCCTCCCCGAAAACTCCATTGGGTGTTGGGAGGACCTGGAAGACGCATTCCGATATAACTTCCAGGGCACTTATGTTCGGCCGCCGGACTCCTCCGACTTGAGCAACGTCGTCCAGAAGCGAGGAGAATCTGCGCGGCTATTCTGGAATAGGGTTTTGACCAAGAAAAACTAGATAGTTGACTGCCCGGACGCTGAAGCAATAGCCTCCTTTAGGCACAATATTCGGGATGAGTGGCTGGCTCGTCAGCTCGGCCAGGATAAACCAAGGACAATGTCAGCTCTCACAGCACTCATGACTCGCTTTTGCGCGGGCGAAGATAACTAGCTCGCAAGACGTGGCCACAACCCCGAAGAACCCGGAACCTCCGAAGTTCAGGACGGAAACGGGAAACCGAAGCGCAACAAGAACAAGCGCCGGCACAATAACAGTGATGCCGATGACACGGCCGTTAACGCCGGCTTCCGCAATTCACGGCCTGGGCAGCGGAAGAAGCCTCCTAAAGGCAAACACGATGGACCCACCCCGTTGGACAAGATCCTGGAGAGGCCTTGCCAGATCCACGTCACTCACGAGAAGCCCGCCAACCACACCAACCGGAACTGTTGGGTCTTCAAACAGGCTGGCAAGCTCGCATCCAAGGACCAAGGCAAGAGCCCACGCAGTGAGGACGAGGATGAACCCCGCGGTCCGATCGGTGGTGGACAAAAGAAATTCCCCCCAGAGGTGAAAACAGTAAACATGATATACGCCACCCATATACCCAAGAAGGAGAGGAAGCGCGCCCTTCGGGATGTCTACGCCATAGAGCCTGTAGCCCCGAAATATAACCCATGGTCGGCATACCCGATCACCTTTGACCGGCGTGACCACCCGACTAGTATCCGTCATGGGGGTTCGGCCGCCTTAGTCCTAGACCCGATCATAGACGGGTATCACCTCACTAAAGTCCCGATGGACGGAGGAAGTAGCCTCAATCTGATTTACTCAGATATGGTGAAAAAGATGGGCATAGATCCGTCAAGGATCAAGCCCAGCAAAACTACCTTTAAAGGAGTGATCCCAGGTGTCGAAGCCCGGTGCACAGGCTCGGTAAGCCTGGAAGTAGTGTTCGGCTCGCCCGACAACTTTCAAAGCGAGGACTTGATCTTCGACATCGTACCTTTCCGCAGCGGCTATCACGCCCTGCTCGGCCGTACAACGTTCGCTTGCTTTAACGCCATCCCGCACTACGCATACCTCAAGCTCAAGATGCCCGGCCCTAGGGGGGTCATTACAGTCAATGGCAACACAGAGCGCTCCCTCCGAACTGAGGAACATGCGTTGGCCCTGGCAGCCGAATTCCATTAAACCGATGATTGGCAAGCACCGACATCTGCCGTAAAGGCACCCAAGGCTGGGAAGCGAGCTCGGTCTCAATCCGAAGTACCAGAACCTTCCTCTCCCCATAAATAGGGACTCGCCCCCATCGCACGGCCCTAGAACCGGCAAAGTACGTGCCAAGGAGGCACAACTTCGCGCTGAAAATTCCATGGGCAGCGGTGGGGAAAAACTATTAAAGGGTAGGTGTTCGGCTGAACCGAACTATTACCGTCAACACGTCTTCGGACAAACTACAGGTAACATAAAGTGCCTGCTAAGGCGTCAAGCTCATCCATACTCCGGCGACTTCTCAAAACTCTTTCGTCAGGGTCCGTTTGCCGAACAGCAAAGCCCATAGGGGCATACACCTCCTTAGGTGACGCAGGAGCGGATAAGCAACAGGGCATATCGAGTACGTCATGTCGCCTATCGAAGACCCTTGGTACAACCTCCCTCCTGTAAGGTTTATATTTCATTTTCAATACCTGTAAACAGTTGTATCGGCAATTTGAATAATAAGGGTTGTTGAGTAAAATACAGATGTATCATGCATGATCACTTCGCTGTTTTTGGCGCACTCTCTATTTCTCCCTCTCTTCTTGCGAACCTGTCTGGTATACTTTACGATGCAACTGGCTAAGTATAGACCGGGGGCTCGACCTTAAAAATCGCCCTAATCACAACTGATTTAGTGTTCGGCGTCTTGGAATTCTGCATTATATGCATTGGTTCCGAACTATGTATTGGGTCAATAGTTGGGTTGCCCGGCTCCTATGCTTGCCCCTTTATGTTCCGCTCGTTCGGCTAAAAGGGCAAAGGGAGCACTGCTGCGATTGTGCTTCCGGCTAGTCTGGTTAAGCGCCTTAGCGGAGAAAGCCGAAAACTGATTGTCATGGTATGCGAGAACCGGTCCGCGAATCCGAGCTTAACTAAATCTCGTCAGAGGTTATTCCGTGTCATACGATGGGTTTGGTATTAGTACAAACCAGGTGATATAGGCTTTGGCCACGGTTCATCCGAACATCACAAACACCTGGGGGCTAGTCATCAGCCCCCCGCACTCCTTTCTCGCGCCCCTACGGCTAAGTGAAAGCACTAAAGCATTATGGTCCGATTGCCTTGTCCGCCTCACACTACCGCCTTCGGGTACCTATAGCTCGGCTAAGGGTCTTAGTGCGATTGGCAGAGACACCCCGCGTTGTATCTACGTGGGGGCTGAAGCCGACGACTCGCAGCTTTTAGTTTCAACGGCCACACAGGAGTTATAAAGGATGCAAAACATGAAAAACATGAAAAACCATGCAGCTTTAATATAAACGCGTTAAAAGGTCTTCGGACATATTACATAAGCGTTTACTCATACACATTTTCTCTCGAACATTGCGCCTCTATTGCCCGAGCACCCTCCATTACTCCAGAGAAGTACAGCTCGGGGCGCCTATGCTCTTTCCCAGGCGGCGGAGGGGCGGTGGCTATCTTCATTGGATCCAGCCCCGGCCAGTGCACCTTGGCCTTCGCAAAGGTCATCCGAGCTCCCTCGATGCAAGAGGACCACCTTAGCGCGTCGATCCGGGGCGAGGCGTCGCTCAGCTTCTGCACCAGGCCGACGTAGCTGCCCGGTAGTGGCTCGTTGGCCCATAGCCGGATGCAGAGATCCTTCATGGTCGGCTCCGCCATCCGGTGTAGCTCCATCAGCTGCTTCAGCTGCTCAACAAGGAGAGGAGAGCGCTCGGGGGCTTCGAACTACGCCCAGAATAGACGAGCTTCATCTCCTTCTCCCCGCGAATCGTAGAACTGGTTCGCGTCCGCTGTGCTCTTCTGGAGGTCCGAGCAGGCACCTGAGGAACGCCATACTTGGGTAAGCAACTCAAACTTGCTATCTCCGTAGACACACTGCAATAAATATGGCTTACCATCCATGATAGCTTTGGCTTGGTTGACTTGCTCTTCAAAAGACCGCCTATTCACCCGCTCCTTTTGGAGATTGGTTTTCAGGGTGGATAGTTCGGCGGCCTGCTCCTTGCCTTTCCGCTCAAGGTCCTCGCACTTTGGGCTGGCATCCTTGAGCTCCTGTTGGATTTCCTCCACCCGAGCCTCATACTTGTCGCTGGTGGCTCTTAGGGCGGAGAGCGCGGTAGCCGCTTCTTTGGCCGCCGCCTTCTCCACCGCAGCCTCCTGCTTTGCCTTCTCAAGCTCGGCCTTGAGCTTCTCAATCTCCTTCGTCGAGGCTGCATAAGCATAGACTTATATCAAGAAACCGTGTTGATAGTACGGTAAATAAGAGTTTTGATACTCTCATCTGGCTTACCTTGCGCCTCGTCGAATCTCTTGTTTAGGGCGTCAAGCTCGTCTTCGGAGCTCTTGAGCTTCCGATTTAGCTCATCTAGCTCGGCAGCGTTAGTTGTCGCTGCCGTCGACGAAGCCTGTAACAAACAAAAACATATAACGTTACAGGGGTTTACAACCTCCGAACTGTCACTAAAATGATCCTGTGTCCGGTCCTCTTAAGGGCTGTTAGAACGATCCGAACACATATTGTCCTGTGCACAGTTCGGATAAGGATCTATGTTTGACCCCCAGGTAAGTTGTTTCAAACTCACCTGGGGCTCGGGGGCTGCCATGTATATATAATCATAACTCACAAAAAATAATATTTCACAAAATAGAGCATTACATGGCTTACATGGAAGCCCGTCAGGAGACCATTGAAGGCCTCCTTCAGTCCGTGGTCTACGGATTGAATGCTCTGCAATACCGCACCCAGGAGGGTGCGGTGCTCCCCGGAGATGGAGGCGCTTGACAGAGCCTCCCCCATAGCCGGCCACCCATTGGTTGGTGGCGCCATTGGGGGTCGGTTGACCCGATCTCCAACCGGAGATTGAACCGGTACCTCCGGAGGCATGGTGCGCTCCGGAGACCGCTTTGGAGGTGACTGGACGTCTTCTCATCCGGTCTCCTCAGTATCCGGGAGAGGCCTCTCCCCCGGGTCTTCGGCGGCCGAGGTGTTAGCCTCGGCCATGACTTCATCACCCCTACCTCCAGTGTCCGGCTCCAAAGGAGCCTGTTGAGAGGACACCTCTGCGGTATCCTTCGCGGCGCCCGGAGGAGAGGGATGCGATGTGGTCCCGCTCTCCGCTAGCTCGGCGAGCGGGATCTCCCCGTCCGAGACTTGATCGGTGGGGAGGACTTGTGGTGGACTGCAAGTCAATAAGCGTTCACATGTTAGTAACATTCGAAACTTAGCATTAGTAGCTCAGGAGGTCTTCGGATCTTTACCTTCGAGGTGGGGGCTTGACCCTGAGGCTCCTTCGTGGAACCCTCTCGAAGTCCTCGGACTCAGTATCCGAGTCCGAGCTGTCACCGGACAGGGCTACCTGTGTCCGGCGTGCTTTCTTCTGGGCAGGAGCAAGTACGTCCTCTGAGTCGTCCGATGACGCCGCCCTCTTTCCTGTGAGGGGAGAATCGCCTCCCCCCTCAGCCTCATGCTCCTCCTCTTGATTCGAGGAGGCATGGGTTTCTTCGGACACAGCCCCTGGCTGGTCCCTGTTGCGCAGGCCTGCTCGGCCTGGCTTCTTCTTTTCCTTCTTCTCTGGCGCCATGTAAGGCGCCACGACGAGCATCTCCGACAGCAGCTGGGACCTAGGGTCTTCGGGCTGTGGAGCCGGGCACTTGATGCCCGTGGCCTTGCTCAGCCATTCCTACGGAAGTGATCGGAAAGCACTTAGTTTTTCTTTGGGAAGATAAAAGTCGATCTAATAGAACTATATCATACCTCGGAAGGGAGCTTATCGGCGCGTAAGCCCTGGTCCTCCCTCTTGGCTGGCCAGTTCTCTTGCGCCTTGAACAGCGCCTTCCACAGCTTCTCCCGTGTGGTGCGGAAGAGTTGACGGATCGTAGGATCGTCGTCAGTCCGATAATTCCACGTGGGAGACCTCCGGCGCTGGCAGGGGAGGCTGCGCCGCCGAAGCATAACCTAGACCACGTTGGTCAGCCCGACTCCCTCCTTGATCATAGAGGCGATGCCCCTCTGCAGGTCATCTACCTCTGTTTCCAACCCCCAGTCGAGGCCCTTTCGGACCCATGAGGTCAATCTGGCCGGGGGGCCGGACCTGAATTCGGCAGGAACAGTTCCGCCCTCCTCCCTTGGCTCGGTGATGTAAAACCACTCTTTTTGCCAAGTCTTGATGGTGTCGATGAAGGTGCCGGATGGCCATACCACACGCGGGAGCTTGCCGATGACCGCCCCGCCGCAGTCCGCGTGTGCGCCGGCGACACACTTCGGCTTGATGTTGAAGATCTTGAGCCACAGTCCGAAGTGTGGTTCGACTCGCAAGAAAGCCTCGCAGACGATGATGAAGGCCGATATACGCATGAAAGAGTTCGACGGGAGGTCGTGGAAGTCGAGGCCGTAGAAGAACATGAGGCCCCTCACGAAGAGGTGGAGCGGGAAGCTCAGTCCTCGGATGAAATGAGGGATGAAGACCACCCTCTCGTCTGGTTTGGGGGTGGGGATCACCTGGCCCTCCTCTGCGGCGTGGTGGAATATGTTGGCGGGGAGGTACCCGGCCTCTTTGAGGTCCCGGATGTCCTGGTCTGTGACTGAGGAAGCCTCCCAGTTGCCGCTAGAACCTGAGCCGGCCATGGCTGATCTCGGAGGAGGAATGGGTGGAAAACCTAGATCTGGGCTCTGGAGGCTCAGTAGATTGGGGAAGCAGGGGTGCGAATGGGAAGTGCGGATAAGTCTTGGGGTTTCCTTCCCCTTTTATTGGGCTTGTTGCCGTTTAGCCTCCCTTCACTGCGCCGTGAATCCCTCCGCTTCCCGAGACGTGCGTGCCGTTATACGCGCATGATTAAACATATCCCGTGTAAAACGGGGCACGATCTGTGCATTGATGGATCGTGCTGATGAAAACGGCCTCAAACCGCGAATCGAGTCTTTACGACTCGACAGGTGGTCGTGGTGGGCCGTGGCCTTTCATCTGTAAGGTTGTCAGAGAGCGCTATTGACTCCCTGACGTTTGGCCTTCAAGGCTGAATTATTCCTGATGGTCGGACGATCTATGATCGGAAAAAACTACACGTCATCGGAGGCCGAGCTAAACTCGGCCGATCATTGTTCGGAGAAAGGAACTCGCCTCGCAAGCCAAAGACCCTGATCATTTGAAGCAGCTGGAGCTTGGACCCTTGGCGTTGGAGGCTAGTTCGGGGGCTACTGAGGGAGTCCTGGTTTAAGGGGTCCTCGGGAGGTCGACCTATTGCTTATGGGCCGGACTATATGGGCCACTTGCCGAATACTAGATGGATTGAAGACCCTGTCTCCAGGAAGGAAGCTTCGAGAATCGTGGCTTGTCCTCCACGTTTGGAGTAGTGAATAGGCATGTTTATCCCTTCGACGTGTAACCGACCATCTGTAAACCCTAGGTACCCTCGGCGTCTATATAAGCCAGAGGGTTTTAGGTTGTAGGCCAACAGAACTCATCTAGGGTTTTAGCTACTTGATCTCGAGGTAGATCAACTCTGTAATCCTCATACTATCAATATAATCAAGCATGACATAGGGTATTACCTCCGTAGGAGAGCCCGAAACTGGGTAAAACCTTGTCCCCTTTGTCTCTTGTTACCATCGATCCTAGTCTCACAGCTCGGGACCCCCTACCCGAGATCCGCCGGTTTTGACACCGACAACTCCTTCACCATCCTTCATCTTAAACTTGTCAAGTTGACTTTGTAGCACATCCAACTTAGATTCCCTGACGGATTCGGTTCCTTGGTGCATATCAACCAAAGTATCCCAAATTTCCTTTGCATTCTCAAGACGACTTATCTTGTCAAACTCTTCGGGGCATAGGCAATTGAATAGAATGTCGCATGCTTGAGCGTTGTATCGAAACATCTTCAATTCTTCCGCGGCCGCTTCACGATCCTGTTCCTTTCCATCACCAAAGAATTCACCTTGCAATCCAACACGAACAACAGCCCAAACGGCGGGGTTATCACCAAGAATATGCATTTTCATTTTATTCTTCCAACTAGCAAAGTTTGTACCATCAAAATATGGACCTCTACGGTGGTAATTTCCCTCACTAGACGCCATACTCTCCTAGGTTGTGAAACCAATGCAATTTAGACCAAAGCTCTGATACCACTTGTAGGATCCACAGTATGTCTAAAGGGGGTGATTAGACTACTTTACCAATTAAAAATCTAGCCTTTCCCAATTTTAATGGTTGACAAGTTTTAGCAATTCTATCAAGTCAAGTACACCCTACACATGCAAATCTAAGAGTATAGAAGCGGAAAGTAAAGACATGCAAGTGTAAGTAGAGGGTAGGGATAGGAAGATCAAATGCAATGGGGACTCAAAGATGTTTCCCATGGTTCCGATAGGTGCTGCTATTGTACGTACATGCTGATGGAGACTTCAACCCACGGAGGGTAGCGGTTGTGCGAGTCCACGGAGGGCTCCACCCACGAAGGGTCCACGAAGTAGCAACCTCGTCTATTCCATCACGTCTTACGTCCACAAAGGACTAGCCTCACTCGAGGTAGATCTTCGCGAAGTAGGTTATCTCCTTGCCCTTACAAACTTCTTGGTTCAACTCCGCATGAATTGGAGGCTCCCAAGCGACACCTAACCAATCTAGGAGAGACCACTCACCAAAAGGTAATAGATGTGGTATGGATGATGAACTCCTTGCTCTTGTGCTTCAAAAGATAGTCTCCTCAACATTCAATCACTCTCTCACATATTTTGCTTGGTAGAAGAGATTGATTAGATGGAAAGTGTGACACCCTGGATTTTGGCTACAGTGATCATTGTAATTAAGCAAAGTGATGACGATGAACAGTGCCCAATCATTTTGCTAAGTAGAATGTGATCAAGTTGAAATTCATATCTCATTTTAAATTTCACCTCAAAAGGGCATTGAATTTTAATGTGATAAAATAAAGTTGCAAACAGCATATGAAAAATGTTGCACGCTTGTTAAAAATTCCAAAACAAATGATATTAAGGAAAACAACATCACCAACCTACTGGTGTGGACCCCCACCATCCAAAACAGTACCCAAAACAGCCCCATTTATTTCATTTCCAATCATGAATAATTCAAATGAATTCAATTAAATCCCAAACCCACTGTGGCATAGCAGAATTTGCAGGGTATTTAATTTGGCAAGCTTCACATTTTTTCTAAACTCATTTGCTATTAAAAGAAAATGCAAAACAATAAAGAAAATAGAAAACAGAAAAAGAAAGAAAAGAAAAAAGTCCCCACCCTGCCCTGGGCCTTAGGCCACAGTGGCAGGCCCAGGCCAGCCCAGCCAGCCCCTTTGGTCGTCTCCCACCTCGCTACAGTGGGGCGACCGTAGCGCGCGCGCGCGACCGAGCTCGTCCCCGCCGGACCAGCTCGCCGGCGATGGACCGGCGGGTATAAGGCCGCCCCCGTGCCCCTGCCCGCCGCCTGTAGCCCTAGATCTCACCTGCCCCCCTCCCTCTTTCGCTCTCTGCTTTTCCCCCGCTCGAGCCCGCGCCGCCGCCACCATGGACGCCGGCTAGACGCAGCCACCGCCACTCCCGCGCCCTGCCGACACGTCCACGAGCTCCGCCGCGACCACCCCGTCCTCCTCGACCGCTAGAACGAGCCCCAGAGCCCCTGCAACGACGGCCACGAGTTCCTTCTTCCTCGGATCGCCGCCGCGCTCCGGCGACCGTTCCGGCTACTCCATGCCTCCCCCGAGCCCGCTAAGCACACCTGCAGGACCCCAGTGAGCTCCTGCTCCTTTCCCCTCTCCCACCTCGACGAATCCATAGCCGTAGCGCCCGTTGCCACCGAAGCCGAAGCTCGGTTCCGCCGGCGACCATACGGTGACCTTTTGGTCCAACCGACGCCGCCGTTCGACTCCACGCACTGCGTAGGCCCGCGTAGCACGTTTAGTTTGCTCGTTTTCATCCTCGTTTGCGCACTGCCATCGGCGCCCGAACTCACCGCCGCCAACCTCGACAACGGCGACGCCACCGTCCACCGTTGCTCCTCCCGATGGCTGGAATGGAACGGCGACGACGCCAGCTTTCGAACGCATCAAGAACGGCTCGATTTGGTGTGCCGTAGGCGAAACCCGACCCCCCTCGCCGTCTCTGGTGCTCGCCGGAGCTCATCCGGCGACGAACGCCGGCCGCCGTTGACGAGGCCAGGCTGGGGCCACTCGCAGGGTCACTGACCCGCGGGCCCCGAGCCTCCTGGTCGACCGTTGACTTGGTCAACCTGCTGACTGGGCGCTGACCAGTCAATGACAGGTGGGTCCCAGTCCCCCTGTGCAAATGACAGGTGGGCCACCCCTGTCAGTTGCTAAATAGAAAATTAGATTAGTAAAAATAATTAATTTAACACTAATGACTCACTGACAAATGGACCCCACATGCTAATTAATCTCTGTATAGTTTAAAATAACCCTGGTTAGCCACTGAGTCTATGACAATAGGGCCCCACATGTCAGTTTTGACTCTGGTCAGCCCCTGTTGACCTGCTGATGTCATGTTGATGTCATGATGACGTCATCATTTACTATTCTGGATAAATTCGAATTTAAATAAATAAATAATTCCAGAAATTGATTAAAACTTTAAAAATTAATAGAAAATAATCCTTAGCTCAGATGAAAAAGTTTTATACATGAAAGTTCATCAGAAAAATCCCACGAATCTGATAATGTCGTCCGTTCATCTGTCACATGCTCCTAGCATGATGAACATGGAACTTTTCCCCTCCGGATCGTCTGTCCGATAATTCCAAAGACCCGGGAAATATCGTCAGATATTCTCCCGCTACGTCTGCAACGTGTAGTACCGCGTTAGTACATACCTAGCTCTGCATATTGTCATGTCATGCATCGTGATGCATTTGTCCGCTTAATATTTATTGTTTCTTCCCACCCCCTCTTCTCTCCGGTAGACCCCGAGACTGACGGTGCTGCCGGGTACGACTACACCATTGACGATCAGCCTTTTGCCGCAGAGCAGCAAGGCAAGCAACCCCCCTTGAGCATTCCGATATCGCCTATTCCCTTCCCTCTTATTCTTGCATTAGATTTTTGCTACTATATTAGTTAGCTCCTATTCTGATGCATAGCCTATTTTTGATAAACTGCTACTATACCTGCAATCATATCAACTGCTTAGTATAGGTTGATCAATGAATCCCCAGTGGCCCCTTAGTCCCAGTTGCCCCTGCTTCTTCATCGACGACTCGACGACATGAAGAGTCGAAGACTCGGTCAACCGACCGACAAGCCAGGCCCCTCACATCACCGCACACCCCTTATTTGTACGACTCTGCGGAGTTACTATCGAGTACCGAGGGTGACACCTCCTGAAGTACTCATGATGCTAACTCTGTGGTGCAGCTAGTCGGTCGTGGTTATCGAGGGTGATTCCTCCTTCACCACTCCCGACGATGACTCTGTCGTGCAACCCCTCAAGTGTGGGACCCTCGAGGGTGATTCCTCTAAGTCCACCTTGACGGTTTCATCGAGCGGGGCCCTTTGAGGGTGATTCCTCAGGTTCCGTCTTGATGTTTTATACACACAATTACTATGACCTGGTTACAGCAACATGTTGGTGATGGGTCGGCCCTGAGGGGTACCCACGGTTTGATGTTGATGAGGCGTGGACGGGCAGGAGAGGCCCTTGCCACACATCCTCGAGACGGGGTGACGGGACCGCACTTTACGGGCCACGCTTGCCCCGCATTAATAAAATGCTAATGGGTTGGGTATTTGATCTGAGTTGGTCGTTGGCCTTACTGCGCACCAAACCATCACGTGGGAAAGTTATGGGCACTCAGCGTTGTTGTATCAGCCGAAGCTCTTCGGACGTCAGCAATGGAGCGGCGCGCGCCAGATTGGACTGGAGAGTACAGCTCTTGGACTGGAGTGTGCTAGGTCTGCTTCCGGCCGCGTTCGCATCGTGCAGGAATGCAAGGGCAAGTGGGCCCACGAACCTGCGCGCTTAGGATTTAGACCGGCGGGCTGGCCTCTTCGTTGAGCCTAGGTGGGGCGACGACGTGCTGCTATCCCGAGGCCGGGCATGACCCAGGAAAGTGTGTCCGGCCGGAGGTGATCAGGCGTGTTGGAGATGCGGTGCACCCCTGCAGGGATGATTAATCTATTCGAATAGCCGTGTCCACGGTAACAGGACGACTTGGAGTTATACTTTGACCCCCTACAACTATAATTGTGATTTAATTTGAAATGAATTGTGGTTCCGAGATTGCTTCCTCGCAGGGAGTCGAGGAAGAATCTCTGGGCGTGGTTACTTAATAAAATTGCTACAATAATATGAATATATATGAGATACCAGTCTACTCTCTTCTAATGCTGTAAGATGCTGAAGATGCTAGTCTTCGATAGGACTAGGCCTTCCCCCTATTCTTGCTTCCTGCAGTCAGTCCAGATATAACCCCTCCCCTTGATAATGATGCATACATAGCATAGTTCTGATGTCAGTCTTGCGAGTACTTTGGATGAGTACTCACCGCTGCTTTGCTTTCTCTTTCCCCCTCGATACGATTCTGCGTTCAGACGATGGAGCCCAGGAGATGGAGTACACCGGAGACGACTACTACACCACCGTAGGAGCCTACTACTACCTGGAGAACGCCGATTCTCAGGAGTAGTTAGGAGGTTCCCAGGCAGGAGGCCTCGCCTCTTTCGATTCGCTGCTTATGTTTGTGTTAGCCTTCTTAAGGCAAAACTTGTCTAACTTATGTCTGTACTCAGATATTATTTGCTTCCGCTGACTCATGCGTGTCGAGCTTTGTATTCGAGCCCTCGAGGCCCCTGGCTTGTAATATGAAGATGTATGACTTTAATTTGTGTCTAGTGTTGTGTTGTGATATCAATCAGTGAGTCCCTAATCTTGGTCGTACGCATTGCGTGTATGTTTAGCGTACGGTCGAAATCAGGGGCGTCACAAGTTGGTATCAGAGCCGACTGCCTGTAGGTAGCCCCCTTTCCAACTCCTTGGCCGAAGTTGAGTCCAGTACTTGAAAAACTTTACTAACATAGTTATGTGGCTTACGGGCCCACATCTCAATCGGGTGGTATTAGGATCTTTTATTCCTCATCCTCTCTCTGGGTTCTGATCTCTCTTCTCTTTCGGGTTAAAGATTTTCCTAACTCTGACCTTAGGTTTTCGTGATCACATCCACCGGAGAATTGTTTCGTCGAAAATTGTCTTCTTTGAAGTTATGATGCACGCACTGTCATTTGACATCTTGAATCTCCTTTTTACAGATGCGTCCCGCTAGGCAGATCGTTCGTCTGACCTTCGCGCACGATACGACTGGGTTCCCGGCCATTCTGGTCGACCTCTTGAAGAAGCTGGGATATCGCTGGTACCCTGAGTACACTGTTTACGAGGACTACCGCGAGTTCAACCAGGAACAGTATGAGGCTGAGATGGTTATCTGGGATCGACAGGACCTCTCCATCACTAAGCTGCACACCTTCCGTGGCATTGGAGTGACTGTTGAGATGGCAGTACAGGATGCTGCCTATGCTGCTATTGTTCGTCTCCGTGCAGCGAACCCTTGTTTGGCGGAGACGGCATACAGATACATCCCGTATATCCCTGCTGAAGTTGATACGGCAGCCGACGCTGAGGTCTTGACCCCTTTCACACAGCAACGTACCGACCGGTCCTATAGTGCTGTCTGCACCCCCTACGTGAGTCGTCGTTACGACCCACAGGTTCTGGTCCAGTAAACTGAGGCACTGGATCGCATTGTCAGGGCTCTTATAGTCGAGCTGTACGCCACCCGAGCTCGTCTTCATCAGGCTATGGTGCAGTTGTTGCCAGTAGTCAGTGCGAGGATACATCCGGAGTACATCCTTTGCCCACGCCGGACAGAGTTTCCTCCAGGTCTCGAATGGCCTGAGGTTGGGGGTCGTACCCCGGCATGTGGACCTGCGCTCCCGCTTGATATGCAGATTCTGCATCAGAGTGTGCACGGGATGCAGGACCCTGCCACCAGGTTTCACATACAGGGTCATCTGCAGTTCCATGGCTACTTTCGTTGTCCCCGACGTTGATGTAGCTTATCGCTGTGTCCCGTTGTTGTATCCCTCCACCGCGTGCCTGCGTGCCGCCTAGTTGTCTAGGTTATTTTTATGCCGGACCTATCGTCTATTTTGTAACAGACTTATTGTTTGTAATAGACCTATGTAAGGATCTGTATGTTGGAATTTGAACTACTATGTCGTATCTATTGCACTTCCTTCTTTGTGCAATTTACTTCATGAATGATTCTTTGTCTTTGCAATTACACAATGCTAAACTACCACTGTTAAAATTTGACAGAATGGTTAGGCCAGCTGGTCGTGGTCGTGGTGCACCTGAGCCACCACCGCCACCGGAATACATGGCTGGTATGATGCAGCAGTTTGAACTGAGCCGCCAGTTTATGCAAGGGCTTATGGACCAGTTCCCGAGGCCGAATATGAATCAGCAGCCAGCCCCAATGACTCTGCAAGACTTCATACATCTCAACCCTGCGATCTACCGCCGCTCAACTCAGCCGCTTGACGCAGATGACTGGCTCCGAGACATCACTTATGAGCTGGAGTCTTCAGGCGCCCCAGTGGCTAGCTATGTCACCTTTCCATCGTACTTTCTGAAGGGTCCCGCTGCTCAATGGTGGGACAGCCACAGGTGTTCACAGCCTGTTGGAACAATCATCACCTGGCCGGAGTTGCAAGCTGCGTTCCGTGCTCGCCACATTCCTCAGGGAATAATGGACAAGAAGAAGCGTGAGTTCCGCAACCTAGTCCAGGGCAACAAGACTGTGTATGCTTATCAGCGAGAATTTCTGGACTTATCTCGCTATGCCGAAGAAGACGTTGCCACTGATGCTCGTAGGCAGGAGAAGTTCCGTGAAGGCCTCCACCCGGATATCAAGCTGGCACTCCTTGTCCAAGACTTCAATAACTTTGCCACCTTGGTGAACAAGTCTATTATAGTGGAAACGGGTCTACAGTACTACAAGGACAGCAGCAAGCGCAACCGTGACATGGGCTCATCTTCGGGTCCATCTGCTCAGAAGCGCAAGATCTGGATCCCCCACAACATGTACCATGCACCGCCTCCTGCTCCGAGGCCGTCCTATGCTGCACCTCGTCTGCCTCCACCCCCACCTAGGCAGCCGAGGCTACCAGCTCCACCACCACGAGCTCCTGTTCCCCCTTCTTGTCCTGAGGATGGGCTGTGCTTCAAGCGTGGTCGTCCAGGATACTGTGCTAGAGAATGCAGGCAGAATCAACATCAACTTGCACTGCCTTCCAACCAGCCCCGCAACAACAATGCCAGGCCTGCTCAGGGTCGTGCTCAGGCTAACAATGTTGATCTGAATGAAGCTCAAGACCAGCCTGCTACTGTGATGGGGACACTCCTTGTTAACTCCATACCAGTTTCTGTATTGTTTGATACAGGAGCATCGTATTCTTTTATGTCTGAAGATTTTGCATACATGCATGGCATTAAGTACGAGGAGATGAGCATTCCAATAGTGGTAAACACCCCCGCTGGCCAGTGTCAAACCTCCATGGTTTGTCCAGATGTCCCCATCGAAATATAAGGACTGGAATTCCATGCTTCCCCCATTATATTGAAGTCTTCCAAGATCGACCTTATTCTGGGAATGGATTGGTTGAAGGCACATACTGCTTCCGTCGTTTGTGCCACCAAAACTATCCACCTTCTGCATCCTTCGGATGAGATAGTCAACTACCATGCTCATCTTGTTCGAGATGCCGAAGCCCGACTATATGCCCTGAATGCATTAAATGAGTCACCGCTTGAAGGGATCGAAAACATTCGAGTTGTCCGGGATTTCCAAGTTGTTTTTCCGGAAGAACTCCCAGGGATCCCCCCTGCTAGAGCTGTCGAGTTTGTCATCGACTTGGTACTTGGTACCACTCCTATCGCCAAGCATCCGTATAAGATGCCACCATATGAACTCCTAGAACTTAAGCAAGAAATTGACAATTCGCTTCGTCTGGGTTTCATTCGTCCAAGTTCCTCTGCTTGGGGAGCACCTTCTCTCTTTGTCAAGAAGAAAGATGGTACGAATCGATTTGTCCAAGATTATCGCCCCATCAACCAAGCAACGATTCAAAACAAATATCCGCTTCCACGGATCAACGATTTGTATGATCAACTAGCTGGCTTATCAGTATTTCCTAAACTCGACTTGAGGTTGGGTTACCATCAAATCCGAGTTCGTGAAGAAGATATTCCCAAGACTGCATTTGTTACTCGCTATGGTTCATACGAGTACACCGTCATGTCCTTCGGCTTAACCAATGCTCCAGCAACCTTCTCTCGCTTGATGAATTATATTTTTATGGACTACCTCGATAAATTCGTCGTGGTTTATCTGGATGATATTCTGGTATTCTCCAAGAATAAAGAAGAGCATGCTGAACATCTTTGTCTTATACTGGAGAGGCTTCGAGAACATCAACTTTATGCAAAGTATTCAAAGTGTGAGTTCTGGATGGACGAAGTAACCTACCTTGGTCATGTAATCTCCAAGGATGGTATTGCGGTCAACCCTGAACGAGTTCAGGCTATTCTTGACTGGACTCCCCCGAAGAATGTCAAGCAAGTCAGAAGTTTTCTCGGACTCGCCAGCTATTGCCGTCGGTTCGTCGAGAACTTCTCCAAGATTGCAAAGCCCTTAACCAATTTGCTTCACAAAGGTGTTAAATATGAGTGGACAGAAAAATGTCAGGAGAGCTTTCAGGCACTTAAGGACAAGCCGACCTCTGCTCCAGTGCTTGCTCCGCCGGATACTCGTAAGGACTTTGTCATTTATTGTGACGCTTCTCGTCAGGGAATGGGTTGTGTCCTAATGCAAGAGCGCAGAGTGGTTGCTTATGCATCCCGTCAATTGCGTACTCATTAAGAGAACTACCCAGTTCATGACCTTGAACTTGCTGCAGTAATTCATGCACTGAAAGAGTGGCGGCAATACCTTGTTGGTAATCGTTGCGAGATCTACACCGATCACCAAAGTCTGAAGTACCTGTTTAGTCAAGCAGATCTAAACCTCCGCCAACAGAGATGGATGGAGCGCATAGCAGACTACAATGTGGGTATTTCTTATACCCCAGGCAAGGCTAATGTAATGGCTGATGCCTTGAGCCGCAAGTCTTATTGCAATCACCTCCAGGTTCATAAGGTTCACCCCATTCTTCAAGAAGAATTTCGCAAGCTGAACCTCCATATTGTTCCTCAGGGTTATCTCACTCCCCCTCCTGAAGGGTCCTACAAAATGAACCTCCACGTTGTTCCCCAGGGTTCTCTTAATACCCTGGTTGCTAAACCAGATCTTGTGGACGTCAACAAGTGGATCCAGAAGTGTGACAATGAAGTCCGGAGGATTAAACTCGATCTTCCAGAAGGAAAGCCCTCACCCTTCACTATTGCTGAGGATGGCGCTTTGTACTTCAAAGACCGCCTAGTGGTACCGAGTAGGGAGAAAAACCATGATATGACTCAGGAGGTCATGAAGGAAGCACATGACACTCCGCTGTCTATTCATCCTGGTAGTACCAAGATATACCAAGACATTTGTCGAAGATTCTGGTGGTCTAACATGAAGCAAGACATTGCACGCTATGTTGCAGAATGTGACATTTGCCGTCGGATCAAAGCAGAACATCAAAGGCCTACTGGAACTCTACAACCTATTTCTATTCCTGAATAGAAATAGTATCATGTTGAAATGGACTTCATTACTGGTTTTCCCAGGTCGCAGAAAGGTAATGATGCTATTCTTGTCGTCATTGACCGACTGTCCAAAGTTGCACATTTTCTGGCTGTCAAGGAAACTATTACTACTAGTCAGCTGCCAGATCTATATATGTCCAGAGTTGTTTCACTCCATGGTATTCCATTGGTGATTAGTTCGGACCGTGGCAGCTTATTCACTTCAAGGTTCTGGGCAAGTTTCCAGGAAGCTATGGGAACTCATTTGTCCTTCAGCACCGCTTTTCACCCTCAATCCCAGGGACAAGTTGAAAGAGTTAACCAGATTCTCGAAGACATGCTTCGAGCTTGTGTCATTTATTTCGGCAAGAAATGGGAGGAATCTCTCCCGTATGCTGAGTTTTCCTACAACAATAGCTATCAAGCTAGTCTGAAGATGGCTCCTTTTGAAGTGTTGTATGGACGTAAGTGTCGAACTCCTCTGAATTGGTCAGAAACTAGGGAACGTACCCTTATCGGTCTGGATATTATTCAACATGCTGAAGATCAAGTCCGCATTATTCATATAAATCTGAAAGCTGCTCAGTCTCGTCAGAAGAGTCAGTATGACCGTCATCACAAAGATATGGTCTATCAACCTGGCAAAAAGGCTTATCTTCGGGTCACGCCAATGCGAGGTACGCATCGTTTCGGGATCAAGGGCAAGCTGGTTCCTCGATACATTGGTCCTTTCACTATTCTCGAAAGGCGTGGTAAAGTGGCATATCGACTGGAACTACCGCCAAAACTTTCTCAGGTTCACGATGTGTTCCATGTGTCACAGCTTCGTCGCTGCTTCAAGGATCCTATCCGAGCAGTGGATCATGATATGCTTGAGCTGCAACAAGACCTCTCTTACAAGGAGCAACCAGTCCGCATTCTCGATGAAACTGAACGTCGGACTCGTCAGAAGGTTACCAAGTTCTTCAAGGTGTAGTGGGCAAATCATTCTGAAGATGAATCCACTTGGGAACGCGAAGATCATCTTCGTGCAGAATACCTCGGGCTCTTTCCTTCAACTTCTTAATTCTCGGGACGAGAATTCTTTTTAGTAGGGGAGAGTTGTGACACCCTGGATTCTGGCTACAGTGATCATTGTAATTAAGCACAATGATGACCATGAACAGTGCCCAATCATTTTGCTAAGTAGAATGTGATCAAGTTGAAATTCATATCTCATTTTAAATTTCACCTCAAAAGGGCATTGAATTTTAATGTGATAAAATAAAGTTGCAAACAGCATATGAAAAATGTTGCACGCTTGTTAAAAATTCCAAAACAAATGATATTAAGGAAAACAACATCACCAACCTACTGGTGTGGACCCCACCATCCAAAATAATACCCAAAACAGCCCCATTTATTTCATTTCCAATCATGAATAATTCAAATGAATTCAATTAAATCCCAAACCCGTTGTGGCATAGCAGAATATTGCAGGGTATTTAATTTGGCAAGCTTCACATTTTTTCTAAACTCATTTGCTATTAAAAGAAAATGCAAAACAATAAAGAAAATAGAAAACAGAAAAAGAAAGAAAAGAAAAAAAAGTCCCCCCCTGCCCTGGGCCTTAGGCCACAGTGGCAGGCCCAGGCCGGTCCAGCCAGCCCCTTCGGTCGTCTCCCACCTCGCTACAGTGGGGCGACCGAGGCGCGCGCGCGCGACCGAGCTCGTCCCCGCCGGACCAGCTCGCCGGTGATGGACCGGCGGGTATAAGGCCGCCCCCGTGCCTCTGCTCGCCGCCTGTAGCCCTAGATCTCACCTGCCCCCTCCCTCTCTCGCTCTCTGCTTTTCCCCCGCTCGAGCCCGCGCCGCCGCCACCTTGGACGCCGGCTAGACGCAGCCACCGCCACCATGGACGCCGGCTAGACGCAGCCACCGCCACTCCCGCGCCCTGCCGACACGTCCACGAGCTCCGCCGCGACCACCCCGTCCTCCTCGACCGCTGGAACGAGCCCCAGAGCCCCTGCAAAGACGGCCATGAGCTCCTTCTTCCTCGGATCGCTGCCGCGCTCCGGCGACCGTTCCGGCTACTCCAGGCCTCCCCCGAGCCCGCTAAGCACACCTGCAGGACCCCAGTGAGCTCCTGCTCCTTTCCCCTCTCCCTCCTCGACGAATCCGTAGCTGTAGCGCCCGTTGCCACCGGAGCCGAAGCTCGGTTCTGCCGGAGCTCAACGGCGGCGACCATATGGTGACCTTTTGGTCCAACCGACGCCGCTGTTCGACTCCACGCACTGCGTAGGCCCGCGTAGCACGTTTAGTTCGCTCACTTTCGTCCCCGTTTGCGCACTGCCATCGGCGCCCGAAGCTCACCGCCGCCAACCTCGACGCCGGCGACGCCTCCGTCCACCGTTGCTCCTCCCGATGGCTGGAATGGAACGGTGATGACGCCAGCTTTCGAACGCATCAAGAACGACTCGATTTGGTGCGCCGTAGGCGAAACCCGACCCCCCTCGCCGTCTCTGGTGCTCGCCGGAGCTCCTCCGGCGACGAACGCCGGCCACCGTTGACGAGGCCAGGCCGGGGCCACTCGCAGGGTCACTGACCCGCGGGCCCCGAGCCCCCTGGTCGACCGTTGACCTGGTCAACCTGCTGACTGGGCGCTGACCAGTAAATGACAGGTGGGTCCCAGTCCTCCTGTCCAAATGACAGGTGGGCCACCCCTGTCAGTTGCTAAATAGAAAATTAGATTAGTAAAAATAATTAATTTAACACTAATGACTCACTGACAAATGGACCCCACCTGCTAATTAATCTCTGTTTAGTTTAAAATAACCCTGGTTAGCCACTGAGTTATGACAATAGGGCCCCACATGTCAGGTTTGACTCTGGTGAGCCCCTGTTGACCTGTTGATGTCATGTTGATGTCATGATGACGTCCTCAATTACTATTCTGGATAAATTCGAATTTAAATAAATAAATAATTCTAGAAATTGATTAAAACTTTAAAAATTATTAGAAAATAATCCTTAGCTCAGATGAAAAAGTTTTATACATGAAAGTTGATCAGAAAAATCCCACGAATCTAATTATGCCGTCCGTTCATCTGTCACATGCTCCTAGCATGATGAACATGGAACTTTTCCCCTCCGGATCGTCTGTCCGATAATTCCAAAGACCCGGGAAATATCGTCAGATATTCTCCCGCTACGTCTGCAACGTGTAGTACTGCGTTAGTACATACCTAGCTCTGCATATTGTCATGTCATGCATCGTGATGCATTTGTCTGCTTAATATTTATTGTTTCTTCCCCCCCTCTTCTCTCCGGTAGACCCCGAGACTAACGGTGCTGCCTGGTACGACTACACCGTTGACGATCAGCCTTTTGCCACAGAGCAGCAAGGCAAGCAACCCCCCTTGAGCATTCCGATATCGCCTATTCCCTTCCCTCTTATTCTTGCATTAGAATTTTGGTACTGTATTAGTTAGCTCCTATTCTGATGCATAGCCTGTTTTTGATAAACTGCTACTATACCTGCAATCATATCAACTGCTTAGTATAGGTTGATCAATGAATCTCCAGTGACCCCTTAGTCCCAGTTGCCCCTGCTTCTTCATCGATGACTCGACGACTTGAAGACTCGAAGACTCGGTCAACCGACCGACAAGCCAGGGCCCTCACATCACCGCACACCCCTTATTTGTATGACTCTGCAGAGTTACTATCGAGTACCGAGGGTGACACCTCATGAAGTACTCATGATGCTTACTCTGTGGTGCAGCTAGTCGGTCGTGGTTATCGAGGGTGATTCGTCCTTCATCACTCCCGACGATGACTCTGTCGTGCAACCCTTCAAGTGTGGGACCCTCGAGGGTGATTCCTCTAAGTCCACCTTGATGGTTTCATCGAGCGGGGCCCTTTGAGGGTGATTCCTCAGGTTCCGTCTTGATGTTTTATACACACAGTTACTATGAGCTGGTTACAGAAACATGTTGGTGATGGGTTGGCTCTGCGGGGTACCCACGGTTTGATGTTGATGAGGCGTGGACGGGCAGGAGAGGCCCTTGCCACACATCCTCGAGACGGGGTGACGGGACCGCACTTTACGGGTCACGCTTGCCCCGCATTAATAAAATGCTAATGGGTTGGGTATTTGATCTGAGTTGGTCGTTGGCCTTATTGCGCACCAAACCATCACGTGGGAAAGTTATGGGCACTCAGCGTCGTTGTATCAGCCGAAGCTCTTCGGATGTCAGCAATGGAGCGGCGCGCGCCGGATTGGACTCGACGGTACAGCTCTTGGACTGGAGTGTGCTAGGTCTGCTTCCGGCCTCGTTCGCATCGTGTAGGAGTGCAAGGGCAAGTGGGCCCACGAACCTGCGCGCTTAGGATTTAGACCGGCGGGCTGGCCTCTTCATTGAGCCTAGGTGGGGCGACGACGTGCTGCTATCCCGAGGCCGGGCATGACCCAGGAAAGTGTGTCCTGCCGGAGGTGATCAGGCGTGTTGGAGATGTGGTGCACCCCTGCAGGGATGATTAATCTATTCGAATAGCCATGTCCACGGTAACAGGATGACTTGGAGTTATACTTTGACCCCCTACAACTATAATTGTGATTTAATTTGAAATGAATTGTGGTTCCGAGATTGCTTCCCCGTAGGGAGTCGAGGAAGAATCTCTGGGCGTGGTTACTTAATAAAATTGCTACAATAATATGACTATATATGAGATACCAGTCTACTCTCTTCTAATGCTGCAAGATGCTGAAGATGCTAGTCTTCGATAGGACTAGGCCTTCCCCCTATTCTTGCTTTCTGCAGTCAGTCTAGATATAACCCCTCCCCTTGATAATGATGCATACTTAGCATAGTTCTGATGTCAGTCTTGCGAGTACTTTGGATGAGTACTCACCGCTGCTTTGCTTTCTCTTTCCCCCTCGATACGATTCTGCGTTCAGACGATGGAGCCCAGGAGATGGAGTACGCCGGAGACGACTACTACACCACCGCAGGAGCCTACTACTACGTGGAGAACGCCGACGCTCAGGACTAGTTAGGAGGTTCCCAGGCAGGAGGCCTCACCTCTTTCGATCCGCTGCTTATGTTTGTGTTAGCCTTCTTAAGGCAAAACTTGTCTAACTTAGGTCTGTACTCAGATATTATTTGCTTCCGCTGACTCGTGCTTGTCGAGCTTTGTATTCGAGCCCTCGAGGCCCCTGGCTTGTAATATGAAGATGTATGACTTTAATTTGTGTCTAGTGTTGTGTTGTGATATCAATCAGTGTGTCCCTAATCTTGGTCGTACGCATTGCGTGTATGTTTAGCATACGGTCGAAATCGGGGGCGTCACAGAAAGCAACTTGGGGAGGCTAGAAATCAAGATTCATATGGTTGGAGTAGAAGATCTTGATCTCAACACATGAGTAGGTGGTTCTCTCTTTGAAAATGAATGGGGGCAAGTGTTGGCTTGTTCTGAGTGATCTCTCTACGAATGAGAGGGAGGTGGAGGGGTATATATAGCCATCTCCAAAAATCCAACCGTTACAACATTATTGCCAACCTTGGTGAAACCGAAGCAAAAACTCAGTTGCACCGACTAGTGCAAAATGTTGCAGCGTTTGGGTTCTCAGTGAGACTGATATATAGAATCTCACTGAGGCCGAATCGGTTGACCTGGGCAGTTCCTCACTTTGGTGACACCGATTTGTAAAACTCGGAAATTCCAATTTTTAGCAAATAGATACCAGAAGGTTGGTCCATGCTTTTTGATTGTACCTGAACCAAAACTTGGTTGCACCGAGTTTCTAGGGTTTGGCTCTGGAACTTGTCTAAGGAAAACTCGGTAGGGCCGAATGTGGAAAGTTGGTGGCACTGAATTTGACTTTTGGGATTTTGACAGAATATATTGTGGGAGAATTCATGAGGGTTTTTGGTGGCTAATCTCTAAGCACTTGAGCAACCAGATCATCATGGATACCTCATCCCCTTTTAATAGTATTAGCTTTCCTATGGACTCAAATGTGATTTCTCACATAAATGCAAAATGTAGAGTCTTGAAGCTTTTGCCAATTGATGTTCCAAGCATCTAGGGAATCTCCTCACAATCCTAGCCAATCCATTCATTGAACTTTTCCTGAAATATACTTGATAAAATCATTAGTCCAATAAATATATGATGTTATTATTTACCAAGACCACCTAGGCAGAAGTTGTGCTTTCAGTGACACCCGTGGGCGCCGCCGTGCCTTCCTGAGGGGCATCGGATATACCCCTTCCCCCACGCCCCCTCGCGTACCGGGGGAAATCCTAGGACTTGTCCGAGTAGCTGCGTCGTAGTTGTCACGTCCCTTCTTGAATGTGTTGCTTGGTATGCGGCATTTCGGAGTGCTAGGAGCGTGGTGGAATTCTCCTGCGGGTCAGCGGTTGCGAGTCATCTTCGTTTTCGTTGATCCACCGTTGTTGGCATTTTCCTCTGTTGTTTCTCTTTTGTTTCTTTTGGGCGTGCTTGTGTTGAGGCCCCAACAATTGTATCGGGTGGTTGCTATATCAATATAGTGGGCTGAAAGCCTATTTTGATGAAACTAAGAAAATTAAGGGATGTCTTCATACGCTATTTTTATTTTTTCACATATGTGTCTTCATACGCTGTAGAAACAAATGTTTCCTATATATAGGGTGGGTCTATTTTGACATTACCCCTTAAGGCCTTATTCTGATATCAAAGAGGCTTATTCTGACAACACTAGACCGAACTGTAGAAAATATAAAACCCACCTCCCACCTTCTTCTCGCACTCCCCACCCCACGACCAGAAACAGACCCCCACCCACTCCTGATTCAAACCGGCGAAGCCTCCCACCCTAGCGCCGGCACACATGCCCAATCCGGCGAGCCCTGCGCGCCCCCGCTTCCCTCCAAACCTGCTGCCCCTGCCCTCCCCGCCCCTCCCCCAAACCACCTTCCTACCGCCTAGAACCGGGTCGCCTGCAGCAAGGGCGTCGCCGCGCTACCCCACCAAACCTCCCGCGCGCGGCTACCCAGTGCTAGATCCGGCCGTCACGGGCCACGAACGCGGCCATCAGCACCGGATCCGGCCGCCACAAGCCCCGGGCTAGGCTCCCTCCACCACCCTACCCTGGCATCCACCTCCCAACCCTGCCGCCAACCTCCCTCCCCCACGGCCGCTAGACCCCATCGTGCGCCACCCCGCCTCCCACCGGCGGCGCCCCTCTTGCCTTCTTCTGCGCCGCTAGCCAGCGCGACCACTTGCTCGCCAAGCCCCCCGCCTCCACCTACCTCCTTCCCCCGCCAGTGCGCCAGGATCCACCACACCCTTCTCCTCCAACATACCAATGACGTGGAAGGAGCGACTCTCGGGGACTCCCTTTCCAACTTCCCCGGTGAGATCCACGACGCGTCCATCCCAGGGCTCACATGTAGGGGTCGACGACGGCTCTGTTGGAAATATGCCCTAGAGGCAATAATAAAATGGTTATTATTATATTTCCTTATTCATGATAAATGTTTATTATCCATGCTATAATTTTTTTAATTGGAAACTCAAATACATGTGTGGGTACATAGACAACAATGTGTCCCTAGTAAGCCTCTAATGGACTAGCTCGTTAATCAAAGATGGCTGTGGTTTCCTGGCCATGGACAAGAGTTGTCATTTGGTGATGGGATCACATCATTAGGAGAATGATGTGATGGAAAAGACCCAAACTATGAACGTAGCATATGATCATGTCAGTTTATTGCTATTGTTTTCTGCATGTCAAGTATGTGTTCCTATGACCATGAGATCATGTAACTCACTGACACCGGAGGAGTGCCTTGTGTGTATCAAATGTCACAACGTAACTGGGTGAATATAAAGATGCTCTACAGGTATCTCCGAGGGTGTCTGTTGAGTTGACATGGATCAAGACTGGGATGTGTTGCTCCATGTGACGGAGAGGTATCTCAGGACCCACCCGGTAATACAACATCAAAATGAGCCTTGGAAGCAAAGTGACTAAAGTGTTAGCCACGGGATCTTGTATTACGGAACGAGTAAAGAGACTTGCCGGTAACGAGATTGAACTAGGTATGGATATACCAACGATCGAATCTCAGGCAAGTAACATACTGATAAAAAAAGGGAACAACGTACGGGATTAACTGAATCCTTGACATAGAGGTTCAACCGATAAAGATCTTCGTAGCATATGTAGGAACCAATATGGGCATCCAGGTCCCGCTATTGGTTATTGACCATAGAGGTGTCTCGGTCATGTCTACATAGTTCTCGAACTCTCAGGGTGTGCACACTTAACATTCGGTGACGTTTCGGTATTATTAGGTTATGTATGTTGGTGACCGAAGGTTGTTCGGAGTCCCGGATGAGATCCCGAACGTCACGAGGAGCTCCAGAATGGTCTGGAGGTAAAGATTGATATATAGGAAGTTGATGTTCGGGCACCGGAATGGTTTATGAGTTTGCCCGAGTTTCGACGGGAGTGCCGGAAGGGTTCCGGAGGTCCACAGGGTGGGTCCATCTGCCCTAGAGGGCCCCATGGGCTGTGAGAGGGGGCGCACAAGACCCTGGTGGGCTTGCCGCCCCTCCCACAAGGTCCCATGCGGCCGAAGGGCTGAGGGGAGCCCTAGGAGGGGTCGGCCGCCACTTGCCTTGGGGGCCAAGGCATCCCCCTTGGCCGGCGGCTCCCCATCTAGGACGCCGCCCCTAGGGGTGGGAACCCTAGGGCGCCGGCCCCCTCTCCCTCTCCCCCTATATATAGTGGGGGATTGGGAGGGCTTCCACACCTTAAGCCACGGCGCATCCCTCCCTCTCCCCTAGATCGTCTCTCCTCTAGTTTGATCGTGCTGCCGGAGAACCCATATACCTCTCCGCCCTTGCTTGCTGGATCAAGGAGGCGGAGATCGTCATCGAGCTGTACGTGTGCTGAACGCGGAGGTGCACTCCATTCGGCGCTAGATCGTGATTGGATCGCGGGACGGCTTGCGATTTGGATCGCGAAGACGTTCGACTACATCAACCGCGTTTCTTAACGCTCCCCGCTTAGCGATCTACAAGGGTATGTGGATCCGATCTCTCCTCTCGTAGATGTTCATCACCATGGATAGATCTTGTATGTGCGTAGGAAATTTTTTGTTTCCCATGCAGCGTTCCCCAACAGTGGCATCATGAGCAAGGTCTATGCGTAGATGAGATCACGAGTAGAACACAAAGGAGTTTGTGGGCGTTGATATTCAGATTGCTTCCCTCCTTAGTCTTTTCTTGATTCAGCGGTATTGTGGGATGAAGCGGCTCGGACCAACCTTACTCATCCACGTACGAGAGACCGGTTCCATCGACTGACATGTAACTTTGTTGCATACGATGGCTGACGGGTGTCTGTCTCTCCCACTTTAGTTGAATTGGATTCGACAACGGCAGTCCTTGTAGAAGGTGAAATAGCAACTTGTATATCACCTTTGTGGTTATGCATAGGTAAGAATTGTTCTTGCTAGATACCCATAGCAGCCACATAAAACATGCAACAACAAATTAGAGGACGTCTAACTTGTTTTTGTAGGGTATGATGTGATATGATATGGCCAGAAACATGATGAGATATATGTGATGTATGAGATGATCATGTTTTTTATAGTATATCACGACTTGCATGCCGTTCAGTACGGCAACCGGCAGGAGCCATAGGGTTGTCTTTAGTTAATTATGTGGCCTGCGAGTCACTCATTAAGCGCTATGTAATGCTTTACTTTATCGCTAAGCGGTAGCAATAGTAGTAGAAGCATGGTTGGCGCGACAACCCCGATGGCAACATGTTGATGGAGATCAAGATGATGGAGACCATGGTGTCATGCCGGTGACGATGGAGATCATGTCGGTGCTTTGGAGATGGAGATCAAAAGCACAAGTTCATGGCCATATCATGTCACTTATGATTTGCATGTGATGTTAATCCTTTTATGCCCCTTGTTTTGCTTAGGACGACGGTAGCATTATAAGGTGATCCCTCACTAAAATTTCAAGATAAAATTGTGTTCTCCCCGAGTGTGCATCGTTGCGAAAGTTCGTCGTTTCGAGACACCACGCACTACAGGAATCAGGCACTTTGCCATCTGCCATGGCAGATGGCAAAGGCATGGTCGGCGGATGGCAAAGGCTTTGCCATCTGCCAGCAGACGGCAAACAGTTTGTCTGAAACCCAGCCGGCAAAGGCTACTTTGCCATCTGCTGGCAGATGGCAAAGAGCCTGAAGCCTTTGCCATCAGCTGGCAGATGGCAAAGCCTCTGGACGGCAGAGGGACGGTGTTAGCTCCGTTAGGAGGCTAACGGCGTGCTTTGCCATCAGCCAGCAGATGGCAAAGGCTGCAGGCTCTTTGCCGTCTGCCAGCAGATGGCTCAATGGGCTGGCCTATTTGGTCTCTTTGCCATCTGCCAGCAGAGGGCAAAGAGCCTGCAGCCTTTGCCGTCTGCCAGCAGATGGCTAAGGTTGCAGGCTCTTTGCCATCTGCTGGCAGACGGCAAAGGCTGCAGGCTCTTTGCCATCTGCTGGCAGATGGCAAAGAGACCAAATAGGCCAGCCCATTGATTCCCAGGTTGCACAGGTAGCTGCCACGTGGCCTCTTTGCCATCTGCCAGCTGATGGCAAAGCTGTTTGCCATCTGCCAGCAGATGGCAAAGTGCCTATATTGCATCATTTAATTCTGTTTTTTCTTATATCAATTCATTTTCACAGAAAATCAAACACATATGTATATATATATATATGATCAATATAGCATATCCAACACATATTACCAATAGTCATGAACACATATATATCCAACACATATCCATGAACACATATCCAACACATGTTACCAATAGTAGCAAGTTTCATCCATACATATACATAGTTTCATCAATATTACACAGTTTCATCCATAGGTAGCAAGTTTCTATGCACTGAAGGATACATGCAGTGCACCTATAGACCCTCAATCAAACTAAGAGCCCACAGTTAAGTAGCACCACCACCACTTTATTAAGGAAAAAATATCACCCAGTCCCACTCTTCTAATTCTATTTGCGCACATCATCTTACCATGCACTCCAAACACACCGAAACAGACTCTGAATTGAACTAACGTAAGTGAGCGTGAAGACCGCCTCACAACGGAGGAGGACCGCCGACGCCGTCGGTGTGTTGCGCAGCTCCAGCGGGTGGGTGACACAGTACACATCCATCTTGGAGAATAGATCATGCATGCTTATATACTCTAAAGATTTACAGCGCGCACCATATGCATTTGAAATTGCAATTCCCAGATCAAACACTTCATGTGCAAGTTTCCCTAAATAGTAAATACCAACCAAAAAATGAATTAATCTCAAAAACCTGTATGGAACTAAAAAATATTACCTCATCAATTAGGTTAGTAGTTCGGTTTGTAGGGATGGGTCGGATCAATATCTGTCCAAACAACACAATTGTAACTCAATTATTAATAACAAAAAATATTCATTAAACTAAATGAGCCCTAGTAAATAAGCTGGTAGATTAAGAAACTTTGCAATATTGTAATTATAAATGTTTTAGTAATGTAGCAGCAGCAACAGGGGGTGAATGGCAAATTTACTATCTTCCCCGGTTACCTATCTTTGGGATCGCCTAGCAGATAAGATGACCTTATTTATTTGCATGGAATAGAAACATAAGGGAAGAGAAAGAGAACAAGAACAATATGATGCCTCAATACTGATATACTGATATGGTGCCCATCTAAAGACCAGTACACATGGTAGCCAGTTGCAACAGATCATTTTCTCTAATGCTATCGCCACCAGCAGTACTTTAAATGTCTTTGAGGGTCGTGAACCACACTGTTAGTACCAAACTCTGCTTTTCGAAAACAAAACTGAACACCTATCATGCGCACGCCAAGTCTAGTACGATTAAAGGTTCATTACTTCAGCCTCTGAAAACCACACTCACTCTGATCAGTTTAACCGAATTAATTGAACAAAAAGTTATGGACAAACATAAGAATTATGTCTGAGCTTCTACCATTTGTAGTACTATAAAGTAAATACAAGCTATAAATTAGTAATATATGAAATTCCACAGCCATGATCGGAGGCCCTATAGAACCAAAAAGAAAACACAGTACGAAGTACACATGCAGCTTCTTATCAAGTATATGTACGAATAGAAACCGAAACTTTAACTTGATGTAAATAGATATAAATAGATATGTTCCCAATAGATTGCAGAAGAGGCAATAGAGGCTCTGGATTTAGACAATCAAGCAAATGCTGAAATTTAGTTTTATGAATGTAAGTGAAAGTATTTTCCATAAGAAGGTACTATCTATTATAATCAATGTCAAGCTCGGACCTTTCACACAATTGTCTTTTTTACAATATCCTAGTATATATCAACCATTGTGCATCACCGTGAATCATCTTACACAGTACACCATTGCATTTGTTGTAGTTGAAAAGAGATCAGAAGCATCCTAATGAGTTACCTGGAGATAATCTCATTGCATGTGTTTTAAACGTCCATGTTGGGCCGTGCCTTGATCAGCAAGCACCAAGAGTCTAGGAGTAGCCGCTGCCACCACAACAAAATTCACCAAGGAAGTTGTAATATTCTGATCTAAAAAACTCATAAAAATAAAGAAAAAGAAGCTATAAACTCAAGAAGAAGAGCCATCCATTTATGTATGAAACAAATCTTCAGAACACAAGAAGTACGACAAATAGTCAGCAATGATTCACAGCGAAATTGCATAGTATCCTCACCTGCTACTGGTTCATCACCACCCAGGGCAACCGCCACCACCACCGCCACCGTGGCCGTCTTCTGGATCTCGTCGCCGATGGCACAACCGCTGAGCAGGATCCTGGATAACATATGCAGCGTCACCGCCGCCGGCGCATGCTTGACTGGGACAAGGTGTCCTCACAGGGGCTTCCACCCCAATCCTCACCCTGCACACACAGAATAAAAATGACAATACGAGCAGATCATGAATTAAGCAACTATAAATGTAACCTACACGGATATTAGTGTCCTAGTCTTTGACCACATATCCCAACTGAATCTGTAAGGTACCCAACATAACCAGGAAGACACGCATATACATGCCAATTTCTCTGGTTTATCTGTAACACGCTATAACTTTTTATACTCTGCTTCATGTGTCAATTGGCAGAATGTTCATTAAATCGCTGATTTTTAAAGATGCAAGTACATCTGAGCCATCTATTATATACTTAAAACGATAGAAAAGAAACGGTGTAGATTTGACGATATTAAGTTACGTTTTGTCAACGGTTGAGATTCTATCCCCCACAAAAAAACATGGCTGAGATTCTACATCAAACAAGTCATAAGGTAGGCACGGAAGGGAAGAGTCCCATCATACCAGGATGGATATCGTGAGTTTCAAAAAAAAAGATGGTGATATTGACGTTGAGGTAAATAGTCCCATTGTACCAGGATGGAAATCATGACGTACAGGGAAATAGTTTCCGAATCCAAATCAGTTTTTTCTTGCATGGTAAATCAGGTTTATTTACTAAGACGAAGAGGTACGTACTTTTTTTTACAAGACAAGATGTATTCCGTCAAGAAAACAAAAAAATTAAGATGCATATACGTGTATAGAAATTCTTTCATGGGTAGATGCATGATCGTACCATAAGTAGCATCAGAGATTAGGAATTTTGATCTCCAATGTTGATACGACTCCACCAATCGATCCCCACCTGGCCGCCCTCCCATCACTAATCTTTCTTTTTGTCTAATCAGCTCATTGCTGCTGCTCGATAGTTCCCATGGAACGACATCAGCAGAAGGCGTAAATGTGTTGATCTCCTGGAACTACACAAAGCTCTTGCAGTCACCACCGTGAAAGCACATGCTGCCCTGCGCGCCACTTTCATGCAAGGTACGGACTCAATTTGGCCCTGTGTTTCAAAAGCGATCAGGATTATGGAAGTTAATAACGACTCAAGTTGTCATTGTGCGACCATGCCCTGCGTGGCCATGAACTTAAGCAGCGTCAAGAGGAATTAGTTATCATGGTGGTATAGTCCATACGAATTACGAAAAAGGATTAAGAGCAACTAGCTAGAGTATTCTACGTCTTTGAAAAACCTACTGTGGGCTTCCAGCTAGCCTGTCGCAGACGGTACACAGGACGAAGTTGGAAAAGAATGAAGAAAAACTTTGAAGAACAGAACTACTAAATGAGACAAGTTATCGCCAAAAAGATAAATAAGCGCAAAATGGTGACAGAAGGTGAGTGTGTGCTCTAATTTTGTTTCCATTTTTTTAATACCACATCAATGTTTTTCTGTCAGCATGTAGTTTGTTAGATGTATTTACATGGATGATATGAAGAATATACAAATAGGCCCAGATAACTACAATTGAGACGTGGAAAGGCATGTATGAGTAGACTGTCTAGCAGAGTTCATGGTAAAGTTAAAATGAGTATGTTATAAACTTGTTCAAATTGACTAGGACTAGTCAGATATCACAATCAGTGGATCTCTAAATAGATGTAAACATGGGTTAGCTGATGCATTAAAACAGTGCATCCATCCGTAAAACTATAATTAGTGCCAATCTAAGAATGCTATAACTTGCATCATCATAACAAAATGATAGGGAAGTGAGAGGGATCCATACTCTTGGTCTGGGGAGTCCCACTGACCACCCATGTGTTTGCGGCGATGGACGCTTGCACTGCATCGACAGAACACAAACAAGTCAGTAATCCCCATCTCCACCTCCACCTGATAAGCAGAAGCAAGCAGCGAGTACTAATCCAAGAGCAGCACCGTGAATGGAGGAAAGAGGTCACCTTTGGGGTTGAGGAACTGGATGACGAGGTCGTCCTTGAAGATGTTGACCTCCTCGATGGCGGGGATGGTGTTGACGCCCACCCTCTTGAGCGTGCTCTGCAACCGCTTGTCGTCCGTGGTCGCCGTCTTGTGCACCGCCTTCTTCTTCCTGCACCAAACCCCAACCCAAGGAGGCAGATTAGCGCTTCAAACCCCAATCTTTTCCACAGATCGGTCGCGCCAGTTGAGGCAGAGGACCTACCGGCGCACGGTGCCCTTGCCGCCGGTGCGGACGGCGCCAGCCATCTTCATGAGCCTCTCCTTGTTCATCTGCGAAACCGACCACCGAACAGTCCGTGAGATCTCCGTCCCTGCGGCGGGGCGCCTGCTCTGAGCGCGCGATTCGCGGGGAGGGGCGGGGGAGGAGGGGGACTGACCTTGCCGGAGCGGGCGGGTCGCGGCGTCGGCGTCGGCGCCGGCGGGCGGCTGGGCTTGAGCGAGCGGCGGGGACGGGGGGGGGAGGAGCGGCTGGGGCGGCGGCGGGCTGCCTGGGTGCGGCGGCGGGGTGCTGGGTGCGGCGGCGGGGAGCTTGGGCGGCGGCGGGGTGGTGGGGCGGCGGCGGTGCTCGGCGGCGGGTGGTGCGGGCGCGGGTGAGGTGCGGGAGAGAGAAGTGAGAGAGAGGGGAGAGAGAGAGGAGGTGGGGGAAACAGTTTTTTTTTACCTGCAAAAAAATAGCCCCACCTCTTTGCCATCTGCTAGCGGATGGCAAAGATTCTTTGCCATCCGCTGGCAGATGGCAAAGAGATGGGGCTGGTGCGCCGTTACAGCACGACGTCCACAGGACCCACCAACCTCTTTGCCATCTGCCAGCGGATGGCAAATAATCTTTGCCATCTGCTGGCAGATGGCAAAGAGATGGGGCTGGTGCGTCGTTACAGCACGAACGTCCACAGGACCCACCAACCTCTTTGCCATCTGCCAGCAGACGGCAAAGAATTGGCTGATGGCAACCATGTTCTTTGCCGTCTGTTAGTTCTTTGCCGTCTGTTTTTTGTAAGCAGATGGCAAAGACATTCTTTGCCATCCGCTGGCAGACGGCAAAGAGCTGGCTGATGGGAAATTCCCTGTTTCCAGTAGTGACGTGATGATCGGGTGTAACACCCCAAAAATATTCCTCTGGATTTTAAAAATCTTTTCTTTAAAATAAATTCATTGGAAACCATTTTGATCCTATTTTCTTCCTTTTGTTTGGAAACCTTTTCAAATTTTAGTTGAGTTCAAAATTTTCTAAGAAAGGGTCTGAGTTGATTTATGGTTTTATTTGGTAAATGATTCTTAGAATTCAAACATTTTCTTCTAGAAAAGTTCTTGACATAACTAAAGCATTCTAAGAAGAAGTTTTTCTTTTCTCTGACACCTCCAAAATCCATCCAACAATCTTTTTACCACTCCTCAATTATTCCATATGTCATTCTCACCTTCTAGGACAGCAACCAACTACTTCCACCTTACAAAAATAATTCCACCATATTTACTAAATTCCAAAGTTGGAAACTATTTTATTCATGGTTTCTTTAGTTTACAAAGGAACCATACTTTCTACAAGTCTTCTGCTCCAACCAATTTTTTTTCTAGCAACTAGATAGTACCTATAACCCATTTCACCAAAAACTTTGGTTGCCATAGTTCAAAATTTTCAAACCCCCTTCGATTCAAATTTGGACCATATTCAATCTCTGTGACACAAACTCAATTTTTATAGCTCCAAAAATTTTGAAACTTTGGCAAACCTATTTTTGAGCATCAACACATCACCACAAAAATTCCTGCAAATTCCTAAAATGCCTAGACCCCTCTGGCATTTTATCAAACACCTCATGTGCACACTGTTCATAGCTGTCGAAAATTTCAGTTAACAGAAAGTTCAGAGAGAGGCAGGGATCGATGCCGTGCACACTTCACTTTCCTCTCTCCCGCACGGTGTCGCCACATTCGCTCATAAATGGGATGCTTGGGTCCCCTGCGTCAGCCTCTCACCGTCGACGGCACAGGAGCTGGCCGGTGCACCTGCTTCTGTCCTCAGCGGCGGCGAGCTGAGCGGATCAGCATCGCGCCCGCCCCCATCACTGCTGCTGTTGCTCTATCCATCTACCTATCACTCCACGCGTCGCTCCTCCCCGTCCCTCTGCACACAACTCTCGCCGCCAAACGCCCTGGACCCCTCATGGCAGTCGCCGGAGCCGGGCACGGCCGCCACTTCCGTGCGGACACCTCGCTGCGGAAGAGGCCAAGGAGCACGAGCTAGTCCACGCTGACCATTCCAGAATGCTCCACCGTCCACATTAACCCCTCGCCGCCTGCGGCCACCGCCCCTAACCACCTCGCCGGCCGGAATTTACTCCGGCATCATCCGCTCCGCCTCGGCAACCCTCGGATCCCCTATAAAAGGGCTTCCGAGCTCCGTTACCACCACCCATCAGCCACACGGCCACTCAATCGGGTCACCATCCACTTCCCCGACCTCGAGGGGGTCATCTTCCTCCTCTCCGGTCACCGAGCTGCCGCCATCTCCATTGATCAGTGCATCACCTACACGCCACCCCCACCGCTCAAAACCTGCCAGCAGTCTCATACCACTCCCACACGTCGGTCCCGCGCTCCAATTTCAGTTTGCGAGCTCTCTCCGGCGAACCCCAACATCGACCGAACCACCGTCCGCCGGCGTCGACCTCGCCGCCATTCTGTTGATCGCCGGAGACCACTACCACTCCTCACCGGTGCGGGAACCCTTTCCGAGCTCGACCACACCATCGCCACCGACTAATACATCGGCGATCGTCGCCGGCGATCGCCGCACCTCTTCTATACCGCGCACGAAGCGCGTTCGAATTTGAACCTGACGGGTGGACCCCACCCGTCAGCTTTCTCTCTTGTCCTGCGTTTAAACAGAAAGCGTATTCGGTTATTTGCGCTTCCTTCTCTAGAAAGCGTACTTTCACCCGAGACGTTTTCTTTTATGTGTTTAATAAAAACAGATTTTGACTGGAACTTTGACTGCTTATAACTTTTAAACCACAAATTCAAATGACATGATTCTTTTTCTGTTATTCTTGTTTTTCTCTCTAGTTTTTTTAGTATTTATTTAAAAATAATTTGAGACAAGTTTTTGCACTGTGATAAAAAAAATTGATTTGAATTTAAATTTTGATTTCCTTTTTCAGAAAAAGAAGAAAACTTTGCTGGAAAATTGGAGGGGTTTTCTCCTGACTACTTTGGACAAGGCAAGCATATATGAACTTTGGATATGGTGATTGCATTGCATGGTTGCATCAGTTTAAGTTTGCACTACACATGTAGTATTATCGTATGTGCATGCACGTATGGTCATTTCTTGCACTTGGCTTGCACTACACTCAAGCTCAAGAATATTTCTAACCTAGTTGAGGGTTGTGAGCCTCCAGAGGTAAAGCTCCTGCCTTGGACGTGCCGGTGGGCACGGGTCACGTTTGACACGGTGGTGTCACGATGACATATATGGAGTATACCAACTATAATAATAACAAACACCTCCTGAGTCGACCTAGATCGAGTCTTGTTCCGTTACACCTAGCTGTTACCGTGCTACCACGGGTCCTTCCGCAAGGACGGTACGGTTCAGTAAGTTGTTAACCCCTTTCCCGCACACACCGTACAGAGGGGCCATAGTGAAAGATACCATTGGCCCATGGTAGGCATGTCACTTGGTCAGGGGGCATGGGTGTTTCCGGCTAGATGTAGCCGAGGGGGTAGCACCCCTATTTGCGCGCCGATATAAATATAGTGATCCCATGCTAGTCGAGACGATGGTCTCCCCGTCTTAGAGTTTTTCTGGAAAGATGCTTTGGGTGATTCCTGGTATCCGGACGGTTAATCTGGTGTGTGCTGGTTAGGTTTGTTTTCAACCCAAAGACCGTAATGAGGATTACTCAGTGTCACGATACTGACTATAGAAACCTCATACATGTGGGTAAAGAGTACACCCTCTGCAGAGTTATATCTATTCGAATAGCCGTGTCCGCGGTCAAGGACGTTAGCTGGGTGGGTCAAGTGTCGGTCCCGGTGTTGGTCTTCGGAGGAAATAACTTAACAACAAGCATGAATATTTAGTAGGATAAATTTTTGTCGTTGCTAATATTATCAAGAATATATTTTGATGTTACGAATATTATTGTGGACTAACCTGTTTCTCTTATTATATTTTCTGAGTATCTCAGGGGCCGGCTAGACTACCCCGGGCATTCAGTTTTCTTTTCAAGACCTCTCGTGGTGTCGCCTGAGTCCTCGGATGGTTCTGTCTCGTCCAATTTCTCTTTTAGACACCCGATTGGCATTTCTCTTCAAGTCCTACCGTGGTGTCACTTGACACCCAACCGGCATTTCTTTTATATTTTCTTTGGATTCTCGGACGGTTCTGACTCATCCGATTTCTCTTTTAGACACCCGATTGGCATTTCTTTTCAAGACCTCTCGTGGTGTCGCTTGAGTCCTCGGATGGTTCTGTCTCGTCCGATTTCTCTTTTAGACACCCGATTGGCATTTCTTTTCAAGACCTCTCGTGGTGTCGCTTGAGTCCTCAGATGGTTCTGTCTCGTCCGATTTCTCTTTTAGACACCCGATTGGCATTTCTTTTCAAGACCTCTCGTGGTGTCGCTTGAGTCCTCGGATGGTTCTGTCTCGTCTGATTTCTCTTTTAGAAACCCGATTGGCATTTCTTTTCAAGACCTCTCGTGGTGTCGCTTGAGTCCTCGGATGGTTCTGTCTCGTCCGATTTCTCTTTCAGACACCCGTTTGGCATTTCTCTTAAAGACCTACCGAGGTGTCATTTTTAGACATCCGACCGGCATTCTTCTTTTATAATTTCTTACTACTAATGCCTCACTTCTGCACGTGTCACAAATTTTATCATGCCATGATTTAACCCTGCGAGCATGCATATATATATGTTATGAATAGCATGAGCATTTCACACCATGAGCATATGCATTCATTATATCTTTTGTTCAATTATGTTTGCGAGTACATTCCAACGTACTCACTGGCTTGTCCCTGGCTATTTACTTGGCCAGACTTGGAGGAGGACGAGCTTGTGAAAGAGGATTGCGCTAGCGAGCCCGACGCTTAGAGGAGTCCCAGTCAGACCACCTGTGATATAAGAGTCTAACACATGTATCATCCGCTGAGCTACACAAATAAAGTAGTCAAGTCTCACTCCGACACTTGGCTCTATTTTATTGTAACAGTATGAGAGTACCACCACACCACTGTCATATTCCACCACCGTAGTATATTGGCAAGTCTGTAATAAAATTTGTTGAGTCACCCTGACTCAACCCTGTGTAACATTATATTTGTACTGGTTATCTATATCAAGGGAGTCCACCAGTGGTCCTTGGGGCTGGTATGACTCAAGGGCTCTTCTGTGATTTATTCCTAGAAAAGGGGCCCGACAAACCTTGGTATCAGAGCCAGGCTGACTATAGGAAGCCCTAGGCACGATCGCTATCACTCGAGTTAGTACTAACATTTTTAGCATGCATAATTAAATCTGCTTGTGTGATATAATCTGTTACTCTTTGCATTTACAATTTTTGGGAGGGAATTATTTTCAGTCTCTTAAAAATCTATTTGCTTTCCCTGTTATTTCTTTTCTCATCGGTGTTACACAAATACCCCAGAAAGAAAATGCATCGCCCCTGGACCCGTTCCATGCCAACTCCGCCAGAGGACAACTTTGGACAAATGGGAAACAATTTTACTCAGGGACAGACAAGTCAACAAAGTGGCGACTCAGCATTCTCACAAGTATGCCATCTGTACGAGCAAAGCCAGCAACAGCACCAAAAGATGATGCAGCACTTAATCAATATGGGGAATCACCAGGAGCACCACCAACTCAAATCCAAATTATCTAAACTACAGAAGACAAAGCCAACGGTCTTTACTCACACAGACAAACCATTGGAGGCAGACGACTGGCTACGTGATATTGAGAGGAAATTGGATATCGCTCAGTGTACGGACCAGGAAAAAGTGCTATATGCCCCGCACTATTTTTCTGGAACAGCAGCATCATGGTGGGAGAACTTGTGTCACACGCACCCCGATGGAGCAAATATGACATGGGAACAATTCAAGGAAAATTTCCGGGGAGCACATATTCCCAGCAGCATTATGAAATTGAAGAAAAGGGAGTTTGAGGATCTCAAGCAGCGAGGCGCCACAGTGACGCAATATCTGGACCAGTTTACTCAGCTGGCCCGGTACGCCAACGACGAATACATGACAGAAAACAAGAAGATGGAAAAATTTCTTGATGGACTGATTCCATCTCTGAAGTGTCAACTAGTGGTCCATACCTTTCCAGATTTCAAGACACTGGTAGACAAGGCCATCATACTAGAAAACGAACACCGCAACATGAATGAAATTCGCAAACGCCGTATGAACCAGTCAACAAAGGTTCGCAACAACAGGCCCAGGAGTGAATTTCAGAGGCCTATGGCATCCCGACCAGCAGTTACAGCACCACAACAGAACCGCAATGCCATCAACAACAAGACCAAAGGTACAGTATTCCGTCCTGGTATCACCTGCTATGCCTGCGGAGAAGAAGGGCATTACTCCAAACAATGCCCAAAACAGGGGAACAACACCTTCAAGACCAACAACAATGGCCGCGGTACAAATACAGCTCCAAGACGCAATAATTTTAACCCCAATAACAACCAAAGGAAGGGGCATCTCAACCACGTGACCTTTGAGGAAGCGCAGAATGCACCAGATATTGTGTTTGGTACGTTCCCTGTCAACTCAATTAATGCTACAATCTTATTTGATTCTGGAGCTTCCCACTCATGCATTTCCAAAAGATTTGCCTCGGAGAATCAGTTTTCCTTTTTGCCTTTGCAAAATTCCATGGTTATTCAGTCCCTAGGATCAAAGCAAAGCACACAATGGTACTGCAAGGATGTGATCATTGAAATCAAAGGAATGAAATTTTTAACCAACCTCATTGTACTGGAAGCAGTCGATCTGGACATTATTTTGGGAATGGATTGGTTAACTACCAACAAAGGTTTCATAGACTGCTACAACCGCACAGTGACTCACAAATTACCAAGGGAAAACAATAAAGTTTGGCACAAGGGGGATTTCTGCATCACAAGGAAAATTAAATCAAGTGGATATGGCAGAATTAAGCAAGGTTCCAGTAGTCTGGGAGTATCCCAATGTGTTTCTCGAGGAGCTACCAAGAATGCCCCCGGACCGCGAAATTGAATTCATTATTGAATTGGCACCTGGAATAGCTCCCATATATAAGAAGCCGTACCGTATGGCTCCGACGGAACTAGTTGAGTTAAAGAAACAGATTAAGGAACTTATGGAGAAAGGTTATGTTTGACCCAGTTCATCACCATGGGGTTCGCCAGTTTTATTTGCTAAGAAAAAGGATGGTACCCTACGGCTATGTATTGATTACAGAGCACTTAATATGGTCACCATCAAAAATAAATATCCACTGCCCAGGATAAATGACTTGTTCGAACAACTAGCAGAAGCCAAGGTATTCTCAAAAATAGATTTGAGGTCAGGCTACCATCAATTAAAAATCCGATCGTCAGATATACCCAAGACCGCCTTTACCACCAGATATGGATTATATGAATTCACAGTGATGCCTTTTGGCTTAACCAACGCTCCTGCTTATTTTGTGCATCTCATGAACAAGGTCTTCATGAAATACTTGGACAAGTTCGTGGTTGTATTTATTGATGACATACTTATTTATTCCAAGACACCAGAGGAACATGAGCAGCATCTTCGGATAGTTTTGGAAGAATTAAGGAAAAATCAATTATATGCCAAATTCAGCAAGTGTGAATTCTGGCTACGGGAAGTTAGTTTTCTTGGGCACGTACTGACACAGGATGGAATAGCAGTGGACCCGAGTAAAGTGAAAGATGTCTTGGGATGGAAGCAACCCACAAATGTGACAGAGGTCAGAAGTTTTCTTGGTCTGGCCGGTTATTATCGGAGATTTATCGAAGGATTCTCCACCATAGCCAAACCCATGACCCAATTACTCAAGAAAGATAAGAAGTTTGAATGGACCGAAGCCTCTGAGAAAAGTTTTCAAGAATTGAAAAAGAGGTTAACAACAGCACCCGTTCTAGTAGTGCCTGATGTACACAAAAAATTTGAGATATATTGTGACGCATCCAGGAAAGGTCTTGGATGTGTGTTAATGCAAGAAGGAAAAGTTGTAGCATATGCTTTAAGACAGCTACGACGACATGAAGAGAATTATCCTACTCATGATTTGGAGCTACCAGCAGTAATACATGCACTCAAGGAATGGCGACATTATCTTCTGGGTAATCGATGTGAGATATACACGGACCATAAAATTCTTAAGTATATTTTCACCCAGCCAGAATTAAATTTGAGACAGCGTCAATGGCTTGAATTGATTAAGGATTATGATGTGGGTATTCATTACCATCCTGGTAAAGCAAATGTTGTAGCAGACGCTCTGAGCCGAAACCCATGCACCCACGATGGCAGTATGCAATTCACACAGCATGAGTTCAACCAGGAATTCGCCAAACTCAACATGGTACTAGTCACGGAAGGGACTATTACTCAGCTGGAAATAAAACCAACATTAGAAGACCAGATCAAAGAAGCCCAAAAAGGACATCCAAGTATTGACGGAATCAAGAGGAAAATAAAATTGGGCAAGGCGTCCGAATTCACCATAGACAGCCAGGGAATTTTATGGTTCAGGAAAAGATTATGCGTACCAAACGAAGAGGAGTTAAAGCAACAAATTTCGGCAGAGGCTCACACTACTCCGTACTCTATTCACCCAGGGGGAACCAAGATGTACAAGGATCTACAAGAAAAAATTTGGTGGCACGGGATGAAGAGAGATATAGCTGTGTACGTTGCACGCTGTGATTCCTGTCAGCGTGTAAAAGCAGAACATTAGAGGCCAGCAGGATTATTGCAACCACTCAGAGTGCCTGAATGGAAGTGGGATGTAATAGGAATGAATTTTATCGTTGGATTGCCAAGGTCACGGCACGGAAATGATGCTATCTGGGTTATAACAGATTTATTAACCAAGGTGGCACATTTCATTCCAGTAAAAACCACATACTCAACACAGAGGCTTGCCAGGCTATACCTCTCCCGGATTGTTTGCTTACATGGAGTACCCAAGACCATAGTCTCCGATAGAGGCACCCAGTTTGTCTCTAGATTTTGGGAGCACCTACAGCAAGCTTTAGGGACTCAACTAACATTCAGTACAGCCTATCACCCGCAGACCGGAGGACAAACTGAGCGGGTAAATCAAATATTGGAAGACATGCTGATAGCATGTGTGCTCACTTACGGAGTCAGCTGGGAAGACAGTTTACCTTACGCGGAGTTTTCGTATAACAACAGTTACCAAGCCAGTTTAAAGATGTCACCCTTTGAAGCCCTGTACGGATGACGATGCCGTACCCCACTAAATTGGTCTGAAACCGGGGATAGCCGAATCTTCGGCCCAGAAATTCTTAAATAAGCAGAAACAAAAGTGAAGCTTATTCAGGATAGATTAAGAGCGGCTCAAAGCCGTCAGAAGAGCTACTATGACCAGAAACACCGTCAGGTTAGCTTTGAACCAGAGGAATACGTGTATCTCAGAGTATCTCCAACAAGGGGGCTACAGAGATTTAAAGTCAAAGGAAAATTGGCACCGAGGTTTATCGGACCATTCAGAGTGATTGCAAGAAGGGGCAAGGTTTCCTATCAACTAGAGTTACCCGCTGAATTATCAGATGTTCATGACGTGTTTCACGTGTCACAACTAAGGAGATGTGTCAGTAACCCGGACAAGCAAATACAACATCAAAACCTAGACCTTCAACCAGACCTCGCATATAGAGAACGACCTATAAAAATTTTGGAGGAGTCTGAACGGAGGACCCGGCAGAATGTGATAAAATTTTACAAGGTTCAGTGGAGTAATCACACCGAGGAAGAAGCAACATGGGAAAGAGAGGATCACTTGAGGGCTGAATATCCGTACCTGTTTGAGGGACAGCTGAAATCTCGGGGACGATATTTTTCTTAAGGGGGGTAGGTGTTGTAACACCCCAAAAATATTCCTCTGGATTTTAAAAATCTTTTCTTTAAAATAAATTCATTGGAAACCATTTTGATCCTATTTTCTTGCTCTTGTTTGAAAACCTTTTCAAATTTTAGTTGAGTTCAAAATTTTCTAGGAAAGGGTCTGAGTTGATTTATGGTTTTATTTGGTAAATGATTCTTAGAATTCAAACATTTTCTTCTAGAAAAGTTCTTGACATAACTAAAGCATTTCTAAGAAGAAGTTTTTCTTTTCTTTGACACCTCCAAAATCCATCCAACAATCTTTTTACCACTCCTCAATTATTCCATATGTCATTCTCACCTTCTAGGACAGCAACCAACTACTTCCACCTTACAAAAATAATTCCACCATATTTACTAAATTCCAAAGTTGGAAACTATTTTATTCATGGTTTCTTTAGTTTACAAAGGAACCATACTTTCTACAAGTCTTCTGCTCCAACCAAAAAAAATTCTAGCAACTAGATAGTACCTATAACCCATTTCACCAAAAACTTTGGTTGCCACAGTTCAAAATTTTCAAATCCCCTTCGATTCAAATTTGGACCAGATTCAATCTCTCTGACACAAACTCAATTTTTATAGCTCCAAAAATTCTGAAACTTTGGCAAACCTATTTTTGAGCATCAACACATCACCACAAAAATTCCTACAAATTCCTAAAATTCCTAGACCCCTCTGGCATTTTATCAAACACCTCATGTGCACACTGTTCATAGCTGTCGAAAATTTCAGTTAACAGGAAGTTCAGAGAGAGGCAGGGATCGATGTCGTGCACACTTCACTTTCCTCTCTCCCGCACGGCATCGCCACATTCGCTCATAAATGGGATGCCTGGGTCCCCTGCGTCAGCCTCTCACCGTCGACGGCACAGGAGCTGGCCGATGCACCTGCTTCTGTCCTCGGCGGCGGCGAGCTGAGCGGATCAGCATCTCGCCCGCCCCCATCACTGCTGCTGCTGCTCTATCCATCTACCTATCACTCCACGCGTCGCTCCTCCCCGTCCCTACGCACACAACTCTCGCCGCCAAACCCCTGGACCCCTCATGGCAGTCGCCGGAGCCGGGCACGGCCGCCACTTCCGTGAGGACACCTCGCTGCAGAAGAGGCCAAGGAGCACGAGCTCGTCCGCGCTAACCATTCCAGAACGCTCCACCGTCCACATTAACCCCTCGCCGCCTACGGCCACCGCCCCTAACCACCTCGCCGGCCGGAATTTACTCCGGCGTCATCCGCTCCGCCTCGGCAACCCTCGGATCCCCTATAAAAGGGCCTTCCGAGCTCCGTTACCACCACCCATCACCCACACGGCCACTCAATCGGGTCACCATCCACTTCCCCGACCTCGAGGGGGTCATCTTCCTCCTCTCCGGTCACCGAGCCGCCGCCATCTCCATTGATCAGTACATCACCTACACGCCACCCCCACCGCTCAAAACCTGCCAGCAGTCTCATACCACTCCCACACGTCGGTCCCGCGCTCCAATTTCAGTTTCCGAGCTCTCTCCAGCGAACCCCAACATTGACCGAACCACCGTCTGCCGGCGTCGACCTCGCCGCCATTCTGTTGATCGCCGGAGACCACTACCACTCCTCACCGGTGCGGGAACCCTTTCTGAGCTCGACCACACCATCGCCACCCACTGATACATCGGCAATCGTCGTCGGCGATCGCCGCACCTCTTCTGTACCGCGCACGAAGCGCGTTCGAATTTGAACCTGACGGGTGGACCCCACCCGTCAGCTTTCTCTCTTTTCCTGCGTTTAAACAGAAAGCGTATTCGGTTATTTGCGCTTCCTTCTCTGGAAAGCGTACTTTCACCCGAGACGTTTTCTTTTATGTATTTAATAAAAACAGATTTTGACTGGAACTTTGACTGCTTATAACTTTTAAACCACAAATTCAAATGACTTGATTCTTTTTCTGTTATTCTTGTTTTTCTCTCTAGTTTTTTAGTATTTATTTAAAAATATTTTGAGACAAGTTTTTGCACTGTGATAAAAAAATTTGATTTGAATTTAAATTTGGATTTCCTTTTTTAGAAAAAGAAGAAAACTTTGCTGGAAAATTGGAGGGGTTTTCTCCTGACTACTTTGGACAAGGCAAGCATATATGAACTTTGGATATGGTGATTGCATTGCATGGTTGCATCAGTTTAAGTTTGCACTACACATGTAGTATTATCGTATGTGCATGCACGTATGGTCATTTCTTGCACTTGGCTTGCACTACACTCAAGCTCAAGAATATTTCTAACCTAGTTGAGGGCTGTGAGCCTCCAGAGGTAAAGCTCCTGCCTTGGACGTGCCGGTGGGCACGGGTCACGTTTGACACGGTGGTGTCACGGTGACATATGTGGAGTATACCAGCTATAATAATAACAAACACCTCCTGAGTCGACCTAGATCGGCTCTTGTTCCGTTACACCTAGCTGTTACCGTGCTACCACGTGTCCTTCCGCAAGGAAGGTACGGTTCAGTAAGTTGTTAACCCCTTTCCCGCACACACCGTACAGAGGGGCCATAGTGAAAGATACCATTGGCCCATGGTAGGCATGTCACTTGGTCAGGGGGCATGGGTGTTTCCGGCTAGATGTAGCCGAGGGGGTAGCACCCCTGTTTGCACGCCGATATAAATATAGTGATCCCATGCTAGTCGAGACGATGGTCTCCCCGTCTTAGAGTTTTTCTGGAAAGATGCTTTGGGTGATTCCTGGCATCCGGACGGTTAATCTGGTGTGTGCTGGTTAGGTTTGTTTTCAACCCAAAGACCGTAATGAGGATTAGTCAGTGTCACGATACTGACTATAGAAACCTCATACATGTGGGTAAAGAGTACACCCTCTGCAGAGTTATATCTATTCGAATAGCCGTGTCTGCGGTCAAGGACGTTAGCTGGGTGGGTCAAGTGTCGGTCTTCGGAGGAAATAATTTAACAACAAGCATGAATATTTTGCAGGATAAATTTTTGTCGTTGCTAATATTATCAAGAATATATTTTGATGATACGAATATTATTGTGGACTAACCTGTTTCTCTTATTATATTTTCTGATTGTCTCAGGGGCCGGCTAGACTACCCCGGGCATTCAGTTTTCTTTTCAAGACCTCTCGTGGTGTCGCCTGAGTCGTCGGATGGTTCTGTCTCGTCCGATTTCTCTTTTAGACACCCGATTGGCATTTCTCTTCAAGTCCTACCGTGGTGTCACTTGACACCCAACCGACATTTCTTTTATATTTTCTTTGGATTCTCGGACAGTTCTGTCTCGTCCGATTTCTCTTTTAGACACCCGATTGGCATTTCTTTTCAAGACCTCTCGTGGTGTCGCTTGAGTCCTCGGATGGTTCTGTCTCGTCCGATTTCTCTTTTAGACACCCGATTGGCATTTCTTTTCAAGACCTCTCGTGGTGTCGCTTGAGTCCTCGGATGGTTCTGTCTCGTCCGATTTCTCTTTTAGACACCCGATTGGCATTTCTTTTCAAGACCTCTCGTGGTGTCGCTTGAGTCCTCGGATGGTTCTGTCTCGTCTGATTTCTCTTTTAGACACCCGATTGGCATTTCTTTTCAAGACCTCTCGTGGTGTCGCTTGAGTCCTTGGACGGTTCTGTCTCGTCCGATTTCTCTTTCAGACACCCGTTTGGCATTTCTCTTAAAGACCTATTGAGGTGTCATTTTTAGACATCCGACCGGCATTCTTATTTTATAATTTCTTACTACTAATGCCTCACTTCTGCACGTGTCATAAATTTTATCATGCCATGATTTAACCCTGCCAGCATGCATATATATATATATATATATATGTGTGTGTGTTATGAATAGCATGAGCATTTCACACCATGAGCATATGCATTCATTATATCTTTTGTTCAATTACGTTTGCGAGTACATTCCAACGTACTCATTGGCTTGTCCCTGGCTATTTACTTGGCCAGACTTGGAGGAGGACGAGCTTGTGAAAGAGGATTGCGCTAGCGAGCCCGACGCTTAGAGGAGTCCCAGTCAGACCACCTGTGATATAAGAGTCTAACACATGTATCATCCGCTGAGCTAAACAAATAAAGTAGTCAAGTCTCACTCCGACACTTGGCTCTATTTTATTGTAACAGTATGAGAGTACCACCACACCACTGTCATATTCCACCACCGTAGTATATTGGCAAGTCTGTAATAAAATTTGTTGAGTCACCGTGACTCAACCCTGTGTAACATTATATTTGTACTGGTTATCTATATCAAGGGAGTCCACCAGTGGTCCTTGGGGCTGGTATGACTCGAGGGATCTTCTGTGATTTATTCCCAGAAAAGGGGCCCGACATCGGGTGTGACAGACTCTACGTTCGCATACAACGGGTGCAAGCCAGTGTTGCACATGCGGAACACTCGGGTTAAACTTGACGAGCCTAGCATGTACAGACATGGCCTCGGAACACAAGAGACCGAAAGGTCAAACATGAGTCATATAATAGATATGATCAACATGGAGATGTTCACCATTGGAACCACCTCATCTCACGTGATGATCGGACTTGGGTTGGTGAATTTGGATCATGTAGCACTCGGATGACCGGAGGGATGTCAATTTGAGTGGGAGTTTTTAAGTAATATGATTAACTAAACTCATTATCTTGAACAATAGTCTAAGTTATCTTTGCAAATTTTATATTGTAGATCAATGGCTCGCGCAGTAGTTCCCTTGAATTTTAATGCGTTCCTAGAGAAAGTTAAGATGAAAATGATGGAAGTAACTTTGTAAACTGGGCCCGTAATCTGAAGATTATGCTCACGGCTTCCCAAAAGGCTTATGTCCTTGATGCACCGCTTGGTGAGCCACCCGCTCCAGTGTCGTCTCCAGATGATGCGAACACCTGGCAGTCGCGTTCGGATGTTTACTCAATAGTTCAGTGTGCTATGTTGTATGGCTTAGAGCCAGGACTTCAAAGGCGTTGTGAACGTCATGGAGCATATGAGATGTTCCAGGAGTTGAAGTTTATCTTTGAAAAGAATGCCCGGATCGAGAGGTATGAGACCTCCGATAAGTTCTATGCTTGCAAGATGGAGGAGAACGGGTCTGTTAGTGAGCACATACTCAGAATGTCTGGGTATTCCAACTGTCTGGCTGAGTTGGGAATTGCCCTCCCGCCGGAGGCGATCACTGACAGAGTTCGTCAATCACTGCCACCTAGCTACAAGAGCTTCGTGTTGAACTATAACATGCAAGGGATGAACAAGTCAGTCGCCGAGCTGTTTGCGATGCTGAAAGTCGCTGAGTCTGAAATCCAAAAGGAGCATCAAGTGTTGATGGTCAATAAAACCACTAGTTTCAAGAAGAATGACAAGGGCAAGAAGGGTAACTCCAAGAAGAGTGGCAAAGCAGTTGCCCCTCCCGTGAAGAAACCGAAGGTTGGACACAAGCCAGAAACTGAGTGCTTTCATTGCAAGGGTACTGGCCATTGGAAGCGGAACTGCCCCAAGTATCTGGCCGACAAGAACGCGGCCAACACCAAACAAGGTATATATGATATACATGTTATTGATGTATACCTTATCAACTCTCGTTGTGGTGCCTGGGTATTTGATACTGGTTCGGTTGCTCACATTTGCAACTCAAAACAGGAACTGCGGAATAGACGGAGGCTAGCAAAGGACGAAGTGACGATGCGCGTGGGAAATGGTTCCAAGGTTGATGTGATCGCCGTCGGCATGCTCGCTCTTCGATTACCATCGGGATTAGTGATGAACCTAAATAATTGTTATTAATGCCTGCGTTAAGCATGAACATTATATCTCGATCTTGTTTATTGCGAGACGGTTACTCATTTAAATCAGAGAATAATGGTTGTTCTATTTATATGAGTAATATCTTTTATAGTTATGCACCCAATGTGAGGGGTTTATTCTTATTGAATCTCGATAATGATGATACACATGTTCATAACATTGATGCCAAAAGATGTAGAGTTGATAATGATAGCACCACTTTCTTGTGGCACTGCCGCTTAGGTCATATTGGTGTAAAATGCATGAAGAAACTCCATGCTAATGGACTTTTGGAGTCACTTGATTTTGAATCACTTGACACATGTGAACCATGCCTCATGGGCTAGATGACTAAGACCCCGTTCTCTGGAACAATGGAGCGGGCAAGTGACTTGTTGGAAATTGATACGTCTCCAACGTATCTATAATTTTTTCTTGTTCCATGTTGTTATATTATCATTCTTGGATGTTTTACAATCATTTTATAACAACTTTATATCATTTTTGGGACTAACCTATTGACATAGTGCCAAATGGAGTCCAATCGCAACAAAACTTTTTGGAGATTTTTTCTAGACCAGAATACACCCAGTGGGCCAAAGAAGTAACGAAGAAGTGGGCCGAGGAGACCACAACCCACCAGGACGCGCCAGGGGGGCCCCGGCGCGCCCTGATGGGTTGTGCCCTCCTCGGGACCCCTCTCCACCTCCTCTGATGCCTATAAATTCCCAAATATTCCGAAACCCTAGGGGAGTCGACGAAACACAATTCCAGCCGCCGCAAGTTCCAGAACCTCGAGATCCAATCTAAAGACCATCATGGAGGGGTACATCTTCCTCATAGGTGCCTCTCCGATGATGCGTGAGTAGTCCACCATAGACCTACGGGTCCGTAGGCAGTATCTAGATGGCTTCCTCTCTCTCTCTCTCTCTCTCTCTCTTATGATTCTCAATACAATGGTCTCTTGGAGATCTATTTGATGTAAACTTTTGCGGTGTGTTTGTTGGGATCCGATGAATTTTGAGTTCATGATCAGTTTCTATCCATGAATATTATTTCAGTCTTCTTTGATCTCTTATATGCATGATTACTTATAGCCTCGTATTTCTTCTTCGAGTCTTTGGTTTAGTTAGGCCAACTAGATCGATTTTTCTTGCCATGGGAAGAGGTGCTTTGTGATGGGTTCGATCTTGCGTTGTCCTTTCCCAGTGACAGAAGGGGCAGCAAGGCACGCATGTATCGTTGCTATTAAGGATAACAAGATGGGGTCTATTCCTACATGAATATATCTTGTCTACATCATGTCATCGTTCTTATTGCATTACTCCGTTTTTCCATGAACTTAATACACTAGATGCATGATGGATAGCGGTCGATGTGTGGAGTAATAGTGGTAGATGCAGGCAGGAGTCGGTCTACTTATCTTGGACGTGATGCCTATATAATGATCATCGCCTTGGATATCGTCATGACTATTCGATTTTCTATCAATTGCCCAACAGTAATTTGTTCACCCACCGTGCGCTATACTCATGAGAGAAGCCACTAGTGAACCCTACGGCCCCCGGGTCTACTTTTCCAACATATTGTTTTCAGATCTATCTTTTTGCAACTTTGTTTTCAGATCTACAAAACCAAAAACCCAAAAACATATTGTTGCATATTTTATTTGCCTTTTCTATTTTGTGTTTTTGAGAGATCTATCTCTCCTATCTATCACTACCTAATCTATCTTTTTACGATAGAGAGATTGACAACCTCTCTTTCGCGTTGGGTTGCAAGTATTTGTTGTTTGTGTGTAGGTGCTGCTTATTGGGTGGTGGTGATCCTCCTACTGGTTTGATAACCTTGGTTTCATAACTGAGGGAAATACTTACCGTCGCTGTGCTGCATCATCCCTTCCTCTTTGGGGAAATACCGACGCAGTCTCAAGCCACGTCAAAGGAATTTCTGGCGCCATGGCCAGGGAGGAATCGGTCTCTTCTACGTTCATATCGTAGGCGCCGAGGGGACTCCATCATCATCTACCAGGTTCCTAATCACAAATCTCATCTCCTTGCAATTACATTATTTGCCATTTGCCTCTCATTTTCCTCTCCCCCACTTCACCAATTTGCCGTTTTATTCGCCCTCTTTTTCGTTTGCCTTTTTCTCGTCAGATCCTTGCCTTGTCACTATGGCTAGTTATTCCTTTATCGCGTGTACTCCCGATAATGAGGTTCTTAATTTTAAGCAAAGGGGAGGGGAGAACTTAAAAGATGCTTGGTATAGGATTTGCATTGCTCATAATAGATCTATCCATAAGCAATCTACCGTTGTTCTTCTTTGCAGTTTTTATGTTGGCATAACCACTTGGTATAGATTCGTCCTTGATACGATTACCGGTGGGAATTTCTTGATGTGTCCATCTTTGGATGCTTTTAATGCTTTGGAAAGTTTAGTGGGATCACCACCTATCATGATCAATAAAACAACATTAACTCTTGAACACGTTATGGAGAGATTAGACGCTATTGAAAAGAAGATGATTACTATAGAACATCTTGACGATTTGGATAAGAAATTGCATAATCTTGCTAATAAAATTGGGGCTAAGGCGGGAGATGCCATTAAATTACTAAAGGCAAAAGAAACCGTAGTTAACGAAAGGTTATAACAAAGTCCTTACCGTATTGATAAGTTGGAAGAGATTTTTAGTAATTTGGGTTCTGCCTTTTCTTTTATCAAAACTATTGAAAAAACTCCCGTAAAGAATGGCAAGACAGCGCAAGTCACTAAGAACAAAGTTGCTACACCTAGTGGCCACAAGGGAGATCTTAAAATGATTAGTATTCATCCCGACTTTGTTGAAATCATAAGGGATCCTATTTACAAGAATGCATTTTTTGGTTTTCTTCCTAGGAGTGTTATCGTTAAGAAAATGCATGCTAATTCTTTGAAGAAATCTAGTTGTGTGATTGAAGAGTTGAAAACCAAAGATGACAATACTTGAATCTATGCGTTATGCCTAGCTAGGGGCGTAAAACGATAGCGCTTGTTGGGAGGCAACCCAATGAATAATTTTTTTTTTACTTTTTCCTTTCTGTTTTTGAGTGTTGACAAAATTATGCCTCTGTTATGATTGTGTTTTTATGGTTTATTTAGTGTTTGTGCCAAGTATAGCCTTTAGGATAATCCATAGGATGAGTAGAAGTGATGTTGAATCTGAATCAGAAACTTTGCGTCCAGTATATGAATTTTCATTTTTTGTTGGAACGTGAACTTGAGCTGAAATTTTAACACAGTGTTTCTATACAAATTCCTTACGTTTTCCTAATTTTTCGGAATTTTTAGAGTTACATAAGTATGGTTAGAATACATATTACTACATACCATTCTGTTTAAGACAGATTCTGTTTTCGTTGCATTGTGTGCTTGTTTTGATGAATCTATGGGTTATATTGAAGGGTATGAGCCATGGTAAAGTAAAAATACAGTAGGTATAATGAAATAATAAAATATGAATGGGTTTGCAACAGCACCTAAAGTAGTGATTTGCTTTATTATACTAACGGATCTCACGAAGATTTTGTTGAGTTTTGTGTGATTGAAGTTTTCAAGTTTTGGGTGAGATCACGATGGATGAAGGAATAAGGAGTGATAAAAGCCTAAGCTTTGGGATGCTACCACACCCCCAAGATATATCCAAAGAGTAACAAGCAACTAAGCTTGGGGATGTCCCCCGAGTGGCATCCCCTCTTTCTTCTAACGACCATCGGTATTTTACTTGGAGCTATATTTTTATTCGTCACATATCATGAGTTTTGCTTGTGTTGGATCACTAGAAGAGTGTCTAGAGGGGGCGGGTGAATAGACTACTAGCAGGCATTAAAAACCTAACATTTTTCCAAGTTAATTGGTTGGCAGATTTTAGCAATTATAGCAAGTCTAGCACACCCTACACATGCAAGTCAACAAGTATGGCAGCGGAAAGTAAAGACATTGCATATGGAAGTAAGGAGTTGAGATACGGAGATCAAACGCATGAGGGACACGAAGATTTTTCCCGTGGTTCCGATAGGTGGTGCTATCGTACGTCCACGTTTATGGAGTCTTCAACCCACGGAGGGTAACGGTCGCGAGAGTCCACGGAGGGCTCCACCCATAAGGGTCCACGAAGTAGCAACCTTGACTATTCCATAACGGCTTTCGTCCACGAAGGACTAGCCTCACTATGGGTAGATCTTCAGGAAGTTGGTGATCTTGCCCGTACAAACTTCTTGGTTCAAGTCCACAACACGAAGTAGGAGGCTCCCAAGCGACACCTAACCAATCTAGGAGGCACCACCCTCCAAAAGGTAATAGGCTCGGCAATGTCGATGAACTCCTTGCTCTTGTGCTTCAAGATGATAGACTCCTCAACACACAATCACTCTCTCACAGATTTGGCTATGGTGGAAGAGATTGATTTGGTGGAAAGCAACTTGGGGAGGCTAGAGATCAAGATTCATATGGTAGGAATGGAATGGCTTGAGCTCAACACATGAGTAGGTGGCTCTCTCTCAGAAAATAGGATGGGGCAAGTATGGAATAGTTCCGAGTGCTTCTTTCGAGTGGGTGGTGGTGAAGGGGTATATATAGGCATCCCCAAAAAATCAACCGTTACACCTAAAGTGACCAACTTGGTGACACCGAAGTATAAAACTCGGTGGTAACGAAGTGACCAAAAGGCAGTAACTTTTGAATCTCGGTGAGACCAATACATAACTCTAGGTGGTACCGATTAGGTGACCAACGGTCAGATTGCACAACTCGGTGACGCCGGTTCTCACGTCTTGGTGGTACCGATTCTTGACCATGGCTGACCAGAGAGTTGGTCCAGAAACTCGGTGGGACCGATTCACAAAACTCGGTGGTACCGATTCTTGTGAATGGCTAACCAGGGAGTTGGTCCAAAAACTCGGTGAGACCGACTGGCAAAACTCGGTGATACCGAAGACTGAAAATAGCTAAAGAGAAAGTTGACAACTGAACTCGGTGGCACCGATGCAGAATCGGTTGCACCGAATGGCTAGGGTTTGGCATGGGTCTGTCTGAGTTTGGGAATCAGTGGGACCGAGTGGGAATTGTTGGTTGCACCGATTTTGGATATTTGGCTTGGACAGACTTTTGTGGAATAGTTTGTGGGTGTTTTTGGTGACTATCACTTGTGCACGTGGAGCATCTTGTTCACCAACAGTACCTTACCCCCTTTTAATAGTATTGGCTTTCCTATGGACTCAAAGTGATTTCTCACAAAGTAAAATGTAGAGTCCTCTTGCTTAAAACTTTGCCAATCCATTTCCTTGCATCTTGGGGTTTCTCCACAATCCTTTTGCCAACCCATTTCTCTCTCTATGGACTTTCACCCGAAATATACTAGATAGAAATATTAGTCCAAGAGACAATGTATGTTGTCATGAATTATCAAAACCACCAAGGGAGCACATTGTCCTTTCAATCTCCCCCTTTTTGGTAATTGATGACAACATACAATCAAAGCTTCAAATAAAGATATGCATGGATATAATGAAGACTTTGAAAGACACATGACTTAGATTTGCTCCCCCTAAATGTGTGCAATCCCTTTAAATGATAGTTGCTTTGGAATGCATGGACACACATATAGTAGAAGGGATATAATGAGTCATGCGTACCTTCGCTATATGCATACAATATATATGAGTGAGGTGTATCCTTGTTCAAGACTTCACTCTTGCAAACAATATGTGCAAGAAGCAAGAGATCATCTTGATCAAGGATATGATGCATATACTTACCTTGAGTTCTTGAGCATTCTTGTAGTAGAGATACACTTGAGAAAACAATGTTAGGAAACACAAGAGTATTCTATCAATCAAAAAGCAATAGGACTCAATAGTACCAAGATATAGAGAAAATATAGAAGGTAGTATTCCTTAAGATTGATATGTCTCCAAGATCATTTAGAAACTTTCTCCCCTACATATGAAATAGTAGGTCATCCTCTCCCTCTGAATCTTAGCATTTAGTGTTGGAAATATGCCCTAGAGGCAATAATAAATTGGTTATTATTATATTTCCTTGTTCATGATAATCGTTTATTATCCATGCTATAATTGTATTGATTGGAAACACTGATACAAGTGTGGATACATAGACAACACTGTGTCCCTAGTATGCCTCTAGTGGACTAGCTTGTTGATCAAAGATGGTCAAAGTTTCCTAGCCATAGACATGAGATGTCGTTTGATAACAGGATCACATCATTAGGAGAATGATGTGATGGACAAGACCCAAACTATGAACGTAGCATATGCTCGTGTCAGTTTATTGCTATAGTTTTCTGCATGTCAAGTATCTGTTCCTATGACCATGAGATCATGCAACTCACTGACACCGGAGGAGTACCTTGTGTGTATCAAACGTCACAACGTAATTGGGTGACTATAAAGATGCTCTAAAGGTATCTCCGAAGGTGTCTGTTGAGTTGGCATGGATCAAGACTGGGATTTGTTACTCCGTGTGACGGAGAGGTATCTCAGGGCCCACTCGGTAATACAACATCACAACAAGCCTTGCAAGCAATGTGACTAAAGTGTTAGCCACGGGATCTTGTATTACAGAATGAGTAAAGAGACTTGCCGGTAACGAGATTGAACTAGGTATAGAGATACCGACGATCAAATCTCGGGCAAGTAACATACCGAAGAAACAAACAGAACAACATACGGGATTAGCTGAATCCTTGACATAGAGGTTCAACCGATAAAGATCTTCGTAGAATATGTGGGAACCAATATGGGCATCCAGGTCCCGCTATTGGTTATTGGCCGTAGAGGTGTCTCGGTCATGTCTGCCTAGTTCTCGAACCCGCAGGGTCTGCACACTTAAGGTTCGGTGACGTTTCGGTAGTATAGAGTTATGTATGGTGGTGACCGAAGGTTGTTTGGAGTCCTGGATGAGATCCCGGACGTCATGAGGAGCTCCGGAATGGTCCGGAGGTAAAGATTGATATATAGGAAGTCCTGTTTTGGTCACCGGAAAAGTTTCGGGTACTTCTGTAGTGTACCAGGAGTGTCGGGAGGGTACCGGGGGCCATCGGGAGGGGTGTCTCGACCCAAAGGACCTCATGGGCTGTGGGAGGAGTCAAACCAGCCCCTAGTGGGCTGGCCGAACCCCCCCACTAAGGCCCATGCGGCTAGGGGTGGGAAAAACCCAAAGGTGGACAGGTGGAAAGAGTTTCCAAGTGGAGAGGAGGAATCCTACTCCTAGTAGGATTGGAGTAGGACTCCTCCACCTCCTATTTCGGCCGAACCCTTGAGGGTTTGAGGCTGATTCCTCGCCTCCCTCCCTCCTATATATACTAGAGGATTTAGAGGGGAGATCTAACCCTAATTGCCACGTGCTCCCTCTACTTCTTCTAGATCGTTTTCTCCAGTCTAATTTTGGCAATGCTTAGGCGAAGCCCTGCCGGAATAGTTCCACCACCATCGCCGCCACACCGTCGCACTGCCAGAGAACTCATCTACCTCTCCGCTCCCTCTTGCTGGATCAAGAAGGCGGAGATCGTCATCGAGCTATACGTGTGTTGAACGCGGAGGTGTCGTCCGTTCGGCACTAGATTGGAAGGATCGTGATTGGATCGCGGGACAGATCGTGATTGGATCGCGAGACGGATCGTGATGGGATCACGAGACGGCTTGCGATTTGGATCGCGAATACGTTCGACTACATCAACCGCGTTTCTTAACGCTTCCGCTTAGCGATCTACAAGGGTATGTAGATTCACTCTCCCTCTCGTAGATGCTCATCACCATGGATAGATCTTGTGTGTGCGTAGGAAATTTTTGTTTCCCATGCAACGTTCCTCAACAGTGGTATCAGAGCTAGGTCTATGTGTAGATGAGATCTCGAGTAGAACACAAAGGAGTTTGTGGGCGTTGATATTCAGATTGCTTCCTCCCTTGGTCTTTTCTTGATTCGGCGGTATTGTGGGATGAAGCGGCCCGGACCAACATTACTCGTACGCTTACGAGAGACCGGCTCCATCAACTGACATGTAACTTCGTTGCATAAAGATGGCTGGCGGGTGTCTGTTTCTCCCACTTTAGTCGGATTGGATTTGACAAAGACGGTCCTTGAGAAGGTTGAATAGCAATTTTTGTATCACCGTTGTGGTTTTTGCGTTGGTAAGAATTGTTCTTGCTAGATACCCGTAGCAGCCACATAAAACTTGCAACAACAATTAGAGGACGTCTAACTTGTTTTTGCAGGGTATGTTGTGATGTGATATGGCCAATTACATGATGAGATATATGTGATGTATGAGATGATCATGTATTGTATAGAATATCACGACTTGCATGTCGATGAGTAAGGCAACCGACAGGAGCCATAGGGTTGTCTTTAATTATTTTCGCCGTTTTTGCTTTATTTTATCGCTATGAGTTAGCAATAGTCATGGAAGCAACAGTCGGCGCGACAACCTCATGGCGACACATTGATGGAGATCAAGATGATGGAGATCATGGTGTTATGCCGGTGACGATGGAGATCATGTCGGTGCTTTGAAAATGGAGATCAAAAGCACAAGTTCATGGCCATATCATGTCACTTATGATTTGCATGTGATGTTAATCCTTTTATGCATCTTATTTTGCTTAGGACGACGGTAGCATTATAAGGTGATCCCTCACTTAAATTTCAAGATAAATTGTGTTCTCCCCGAGTGTGCACCGTTGCGAAAGTTTGTCGTTTCGAGACACCACGTGATGATCGGGTGTGATAGACTCTATGTTCGCATACAACGGGTGCAAGCCAGTGTTGCACGTGCGAAACACTCGGATTAAACTTGACGAGCCTAGCATGTACAGACATGGCCTCAGAACACAAGAGACCGAAAGGTCGAACATGAGTCATATAGTAGATATGATCAGCATGAAGATGTTCACCATTGAAACCACCTCAACTCATGTGATGATCGGACTTGAGTTGGTGGATTTGGATCATGTGACACTCGAATGACCGGAGGGATGTCAATTTGAGTGGGAATTTTTAAGTAATATGATTAACTAAACTCATTATCCTGAACGTAGTCAAAATTTCTTTGCTAATTATGTTGTAGATTGCTAGCTCGCGCTATAGCTCCCTTGAATTTTTATATGTTCCTAGAGAAATAGAGTTAAAAGATGATGGTAGCAATAATGCGGACTGGGTCCGTGATCTGAGGATTGTCCACATTGATGTACAGAAGGCGTATGTCCTTAATGCACCGCTCGGTGCGCCACCCCCTCTAGCGTCGTCTGTAGATGTTGTGAACATCTGACAGGCACGTTTTGATGACTACTTGATAGTTCAGTGCGTCATGCATTACGGCTTAGAATTGAGACTCCAAAACATTTTGAACGTCATGGAACATATGAGATGTTCTTGGGATCTCAGGCTCGTGCCCGTGTTGAGAGGTATGAGACCTCCAACAAGATTCTTTGCCTGCAAGATGAAGGAGAATAGCTCAATCGGTGAGCATGTGCTCAGATTGTCTGGGTGCTACAATCGCTTGAATCGAGTGGGAATTGATCTTCCAGATAAGATAGTGATTGATATAGTTCTCCAAGTCACTGTCACTAAGCTACTAGAGCTTCGTGATGAACTATAAAAGGCCAGGGATGGAAATAATGATCCCTGAGCTATTCGCAATGTTTGACACCGCGAAGGTAGAAATCAAGAAGGAGCATCAAGTGTTGATGGTTAGTGAAACCACTAGTTTCGAGAAGGGCAAGGGCAAGGAGGGAAACTTCATGGATGGCAAGTCAGTTGCTGCTCCAATGAAGAAACCCAAGGTTGAACCCAAACCCGAGACTAAGTGCTTCTATTATGAGGAGAACGGTCGCTGAAGCGGAACAACCCTAGATACTTGGTAGATAAGATGGCTGGCAATGTCGATAGAAGTATATTTGATATACGTGTGATTGATGTGTACCTTACTAGTACTCCTAGTAGCACCTGGGTATTGGATACCGGTTCGGTTGCTAAATGTTAGTAACTCGAAATAAAAGCTACGGAATAAACGGAGGCTAGCTAAGGGTGAGGTGACGATGAGTGTTGGAAGTGTTTCCAAGGTTGATGTGATCACCATCGCACGCTCTCTCTACCTTCAGGATTAATGATGAACCTAAATAAATTGTATTTGGTGTTTTGCGTTGAGCATGAATGTGATTAGATCATGTTTATTGCAATACGGTTATTCATTTAAGTTAGAGAATAATGGTTATTCTGTTTACATGAATAATACCTTCAATGGTCATGCATCCAATGAGAATGGTTTATTGAATCTTGATCGTGGTGATACACATGTTCATAATATTGATGCCAAAAGATACAAAGTTAATAATGATAGTACCACATGCTTGTAGCACTGCCGGTAAATGTCATATTGGTGTAAAACGCATGAAGAAACTCCATGCTGATGGATCTTTGGACTCATTCAATTTTGAATCGGTTGAGACATGCGGACCATGCCTCATGGGCAAGATGACTAAGACCCCGTTTTCCAGTTTGATGGAGCGGGCAAGTAACTTATGGGAAATGATACATGTTGATGTATTCGGTCCAATGAGTGTTGTAGCGTGCGGTGGATATCGTTATTTTCCTACCTTCACTGATGATTTGAGTACATATGGGGATATTTACTTAATGAAACACAAGTCTGAAACATTTGAAAAGTTCAAACAAAATCAGAGTGAAGTTTGAGATCATCGTGACAAGAAGATAAAATGTCTACGATATGATCGTGGAGGTAAATATCTGAGTTACGAGTTTGGTATACAACTTAAGACAATGTGGAAGATGTTTCACAACTCACGCCACCTGGAACACCATAGTTTGATGGTGTGTCCGAACGTCGTATTCGTGCTGTATTGGATATGGTGCAAACTATGATGTCTCTTATCGATTTGCCACTATCGTTTTGGGGTTATGCATTAGAGACAACCACATTCACTTTAAAAGGGGCACCATCTAAGTCCGTTGAGATGACACCGTATGAATTTTGGTTTGGCGGAAACCTAAGCTGTCATTTCTTAATGTTTGGGGCTGCGACGCTTATGTGAAAAAGGGTTTTCACCTAATGAGCTCGAACCCAAAGCGGACAAATACATCTTCATAGAATACCCTAACGTAACAGTTGGGTAAACCTTCTATCTTAGATCCAAGCACAAAGTGTTTGTTGCTAAAATGGGTCCTTTCTTGAGAAAGAGTTTCTCTCGAAAGAATTGAGTGGGAGGAAGATAGAACTTGATGAGGTTGTTGAACCTTTGTTTCAAGCAGAGAGTAGTGCAGCGCAGAAAGTTGTTTCTGTGGAGCCTACGTTAGTTGAAGAGGAAGTTGATGATGATGATCATGAAGCTTCGGATCAAGTTACTATCGAACCTCATAGGTCGACAAGGACGCGTACTGCTCCTGAGTGGTACAGCAACTCTATCTTAGAGGTCATGTTGTTGGACAACGATGAACCTACGAGCTATGGAGAAGCGATGATGGGCCCGGATTCCGAGAAATGGTTAGAGGCCATGAAATCCGAGATGGGATCCATGTATGAAAACAAAGAATGGGCTTTGGAAGTATTACCTGAAGGGCGAAAGGCCATTCAGAACAAATGGATCTTTAAAAGGAAGACGGACGCGGACGGTAATGTCACCGTCTATAAAGCTCGACTTGTGGAAAAGGGTTTTTCACAAGTTCAAGGAATTGACTACGATGAGACTTTCTCACCCGTAGCGATGCTAAAGTCTGTTGGAATTATGTTAGCAGTTGCTGCATTTTTCGATTAGGAAATTTGGCAGATGGATGTCAAAACATCATTTCCTTAACGGTATCCGTGAGGAAAGGTTGTATGTGATACAACCAGAAGGTTTTGTCAGTCCTAAGGATGCTGAAATATATGCAAGCTCCAGCGATCCTTCTATGGACTGGAGCAAGCATCTCGGAGTTGGAATATATGCTTTGATAAGGTAATCAAAGTTTTTGAGTTTATACAAAGTTTATGAGAAACTTGTATTTACAATAAAGTGAGTGGGAGCACTATAGAATTTCTGATAAATATTTGTTGATGACATATTGTTGATCGAAAATGCTGTAGAATTTCTGGAAAGCATAAAGGGTTGTTTGAAAAGGAGTTTTTCAAAGGAAAACCTGGAATGTAGCTACTTAAATATTGGGCATCTTGATCTATAGAGATGGATCAAGACGTCTGATAGAACTTTCAATGAGTACATACCATGACAAGATTTTGAAAGAGTTCAAAATGAATCAGTCAAAGAAAGAGTTCTTGCCAGATTTGTAAGGTGTGGAGTTGAGTGAGACTCAAAGCTCGACCACGGCCGAACAAAGAGAAAGGACGAAGGTCATCCCCTATGCCTTATCCATACGCTATGTATAGTATGCCATGCTGTGTACCGCACCTGTGTGTGCCTTGCCATGAGTCTGTCAAGGGGTACAAGAGGGTCCAGGAGTGGATCACTGGACAGCGGTCAAGATTATCCTTAGTAACTAGAGGACTAAGGAAATATTTCTCAATTATGGAGGTGATAAAGAGTTCGTCGTAAAGGGTTATATCGATGCAAGCTTTAACACCAATCCGGATGACTCTGAGTAGCAATCCGGATACGTATAGTGGAGCAACCATTTGGAGTAGCTCCAAGTGGAGCGTAATAGCATCTGCAGTGTGACATATATATTTGCAAAGAACACACGGATCTGAATGTTGCAGACCGTTGACTAAAGACCTCTCTCACATGCAAAGCATGATCGAACCCCAGAACCCATTGGGTGTTAGATTCATAATAATGTAAATCACATGGTGATGTGAACTAGATTATTGACTCTAGTGCAAGTGGGAGACTGTTGGAAATATGCCCTAGAGGCAATAATAAATTGGTTATTATTATATTTCCTTGTTCATGATAATCGTTTATTATTCATGCTACAATTGTATTGATTGGAAACACGGATACATGTGTGGATACATAGACAACACTGTGTCCCTAGTATGCCTCTAGTGGACTAGCTCGTTGATCAAAGATGGTCAAAGTTTCCTAGCCATAGACATGAGATGTCGTTTGATAACGGGATCACATCATTAGGAGAATGATGTGATGGACAAGACCCAAACTATGAACGTAGCATATGATCGTGTCAGTTTATTGCTATAGTTTTCTGCATGTCAAGTATCTGTTCCTATTACCATGAGATCATGCAACTCACTGACACCGGAGGAGTACCTTGTGTGTATCAAATGTCACAACGTAACTGGGTGACTATAAAGATGCTCGACAGGTATCTCCGAAGGTGTCTGTTGAGCTGGCATGGATCAAGACTGGGATTTGTTACTCTGTGTGACGGAGAGGTATCTCAGGGCCCACTCGGTAATACAACATCACAACAAGCCTTGCAAGCAATGTGACTAAAGTGTTAGCCACGGGATCTTGTATTACGGAACGAGTAAAGAGACTTGCCGGTAACGAGATTGAACTAGGTATAGAGATACCGACGATCGAATCTCGGGCAAGTAACATACCGAAGAAACAAAGGGAACAACATACGGGATTAACTGAATCCTTGACATAGAGGTTCAACCGATAAATATCTTCGTAGAATATCTCGGAACCAATATGGGCATCCAGGTCCCGCTATTGGTTATTGGCCGTAGAGGTGTCTCGGTCATGTCTGCATAGTTCTCGAACCCGCAGGGTCTGCACACTTAAGGTTCGGTGACGTTTCAGTAGTATAGAGTTATGTATGGTGGTGACCGAAGGTTGTTCGGGGTCCCGGATGAGATCTCGGATGTCACGAGGAGCTCCAGAATGGTCCGGAGGTAAAGATTGATATATAGGAAGTCCTGTTTTGGTCACCGGAAAACTTTCGGGTACTTCGGTAGTGTACCGGGAGTGCCAGGAGGGTACCGGGGGCCATCGGGAGGGGTGTCTCGACCCAAAGGACCTCATGGGCTGTGGGAGGAGTCAAACCAGCCCCTAGTGGGCTGGCCGAACCCCCCACTAAGGCCCATGCGGCTAGGGGTGGGGAAAACCCAAAGGTGGAAAGGTGGAAAGAGTTTCCAAGTGGAGAGGAGGAATCCTACTCCTAGTAGGATTGGAGTAGGACTCCTCCACCTCCTATTTCGGCCGAACCCTTGAGGGTTTGAGGCTACCTCCTCCCCTCCCTCCCTCCTATATATACTAGAGGATTTAGAGGGGAGAGCTAACCCGAATTGCCACGTGCTCCCTCAACTTCCTCTAGATCGTTTTCTCCTCCAGTCTAATTTCGGCGATGCTTATGCAAAGCCCTGCCGGAATAGTTCCACCACCATCGCCGCCACACCGTCGCGCTGCCGGAGAACTCATATACCTCTCCACTTCCTCTTGCTGGATCAAGAAGGCGGAGATCGTCATCGAGCTGTACGTGTGTTGAACGCGGAGGTGCCGTCCGTTCGGCACTAGATTGGAAGGATCGTGATTGGATCGCGGGACGGATCGTGATTGGATCGCGAGACGGATCATGATGCGATCGCGGGACGGCTTGCGATTTGGATCGCGAAGACGTTCGACTACATCAACCGCGTTTCTTAACGCTTCCGCTTAGCGATCTACAAGGGTATGTAGATTCACTCTCCCTCTCGTAGATGCTCATCACCATGGATAGATCTTGTGTGTGCGTGGGAAAAATTTTGTTTCCCATGCAACGTTCCTCAACATTTAGATATTGGGATTGGATAGGGTGAGAAAATTCTAACATGAGAATAACAAATGAAACAGACATATTTTTCTCCCCCTACTTTGGTATTCTACCCTTGTCTATATAAGTATAAACTCTGATATTCTCCCCCTTGATTATTTCTCCCCCTTTGCATTGAAGCATGTATCTCACTTTAGCTTTTGAAGCGTTGGTATTTCTCCTCCTTTGGCATTAATTTCCAAAAAGGTCCATACACAGGGTTAGACACAGGGATCATGGAGTTAGAAGGGATCCTTGAGAACAAGGGTCATAGAATGTAGGGATCATGAAAAACTTTAGAATCATAGAGAGCATTAAAAACGGAGGGAATTGTTGAAAATAATTTCTCCCCCTTTGGCTTATTTGAGAGCTTGTAAGACTTATCCTCCTTTGAGTCAGGGTTCCTAGAATAGAGTTTCTCCCCTTTTTTTAAATGAGGGATCATCGAAGAAATGAAAATGTCACTTGTAGGATCACGAAGGAAATAAGAATTTACCTAACGTGAACATAGACTAGAGAAGATATCAAATCGGTGGCTTCGAGACAAACAAGTCGGTGGAACCGAGGTGTTGTTGTGCATCTCATCTGATAAATCGGTAGAACCGAGTCATTTGTATCGGAGGCTCCGAGGGCTAAACAGAAACTTGGCAATGTTTGAGTAACTTGCAAACTGATTTGGAAAACTTGTAACAAAGTGTCAGAAGGATTGTCAAAGAAAATGCAAAAGACTTTACAAAGAGACATCAACTAGAGAAGATTTGAGTGGTTCCAAGAAATCTTGCAAATAGAGAATGAACCAAACAAGATACTTAATCTAGATGATGGGCGGTGACTAGGTCACCTATATTAGAGTATATTGACTTAGGAGCCAAGCAAGAATACTTGATCATAGGTCATACTCATCGTTAAGCTCAAAATGGGGTTACCATTTTTTGATTAAACATTTTAATGTTTTCATATCACTTGAGTTGCTTTAACTCATGTCTTGGAGTAAAGCATTTTCAAGGATATGAGTACATACCTTTGAGTGATGTTGATGACGTGGCTTGTAGGTGAACTTGTTGAGGATGCTCGAGGTTGATGAAGTTCATCTTGAGTTGGGAGCAATCCTTCTTGTTTTGGTACACTTATCACCTACATAGGTTAGTCATGCAAGGAAGAACAATATATATCCATTTGACATGATATCAATTGAGAATTAGCAAATATGATCACATCAAATATATGTCAAGGATATGGTTGAGTTGTCTTCTTCCTTCCATCATCAAGAGGGTTGTGGATACTTGGTCATGACAAGATTGCTTATGATTGGAGTTGTTGGCAATCTTGTGAAGTGTTGTTCTTCCAAGTACCTACAAAATGTTAGATGCAATACAAGGGAGCATAGAATTCCATGGTATAAGAAAACATGTCAAGTGTGTCATGGAAGAATCATGTAAGCTCATTAGGAGATTAGTTGTACAATACTTAAAATATGGCAAAAGCAGATTAGTTGTCACAAACAGTTTGGATCGTACAAAAGCAGATTAGTTGTACAATACTTAAAATATGGCAAAAGGTGCAGACACACTGAACTAACTATCATCAAGCTTTAGGTTAAGTATATTCATATTTCTCATGAATATTACTTCATGAATATTTCTTCATGAATTTTCAATCTTGGAAAACCGACATGCCTTGTTCATCTTGGACTTGCACAAAGGTTGTTAGACATGCTCTCAAATTTTATTAATTCACTACCACATGAATTCTGTAAATTTGCTTACACATGCAATGGAGCTGCAAAGAAATCTAGCCTGATATCAATGATTTTGGTTGTCTCTTTGGGATAAATTATATGAATAATTTATATAGAGAAGATAAATGAAGGATAAAAAGTTACTTTCCTGTGAGTGGGCATAGGAGCGACTGGTGACAAAGTTACATGGCATCGAGGTAGGGAATGGCTGCAGCGCTGCTTCAAACAATGGGGTATAACTCCTTTGCTAAAATAATTCAAACAATGGGGTATAACTCCTTTGCAAAATAACAACTGTGTGTGAGCTAAAATCATGTACTGGGAATTTACATGATGGATTGTTGTAGGTCAGAACCTAGGAACCGAGACTCAATGGTCTGAGAGGAACACGATCAGGAGAGTTGGACAAGCTTGATTGGATCATATGTACCTACTAAATAAATCATCATCAAATAAAATATGTACTGGAATATAAATGCTGGATTGCTAAACTTGAAAACTGAGTTTCAAAGGATGGAAAGGAACACAGTCAGGGAGCTAGACACACTTGATTGGATTGTACCTACGAACTCAACCATCAATGAATAAAATCACGTATGTTGTTCTGGTCTTCTCCTTTTGATTCGGATTAACGTGGGGATTATTTTGAGTGGGTAATCGTCATAGATATAGAAGTAAACAAAAACTATGCAACTGATACAAATTTACAGAAAGTTATGTAAAGTATGCAACGAAAAATAACTTCATGGACTTATAAAAAAACTTAATAAAATAGCTCGCATCTTTTACTGGTTTGTTACTGTAATTGCCACCATCTTCACGAACAGAAGATCTGCTCTTGTACTTTGCAGGGCTACTAATTTGCTGACTTTGCAAAACATCAGTTCCTGAATTTAGCCACATATTTAGCTGGGACAATTTGTCAGATGCTGATACATGTCCTTTTAATGAGTTTGCATGTCGTGTTGGTTCAGACACTGATGCAGGTGAGCTCTTCACCTCGGATGTGAACTCATTCAAACTTAGTGAACCAAAACTTTTCACTGCCAGTGTTGAAGTAGACTTCTGGCTAATAAGTAATAACATCTCTAACTTGATGATGATTACGCGCCACATCACCAAAATTTAACCACCGGTTAGCCTGCTTTTGTTGGATTTCTCCCTGGGCTCATGCGTGCGTGTGTGTGCTGTATTGACATCTGGGTAACTACTGGAAAAGTTTCCCGAATTTGCTCTCTCAAATAAATCACCTTCCATACATGAGTTAACACGGCATCATAGTTCATGCTCAGACACCGTAAGCTTCTGTACCTAAGACTTGATCCTCCAAAGCAGGCTTCCCTAGCCTGTCCCAAACATTGTGGCGCCTTCTCATGGATTTTGTCACTGTCCCCTCCTCCTCCCCATCCAGCAACAACTCAGGCGATGTCATGGAGGAAAGTTTTCGACCTCATGCGCGCCTGCTGGACCGCATAGGTCTCATCTCCCACCTCCCTCCCTCCAGGCCGTTGCCTCCTCCTCCACAACAACCTCGTCCGTTCCGAGAACCTGGCAACACAGGCAGCGGCAAGAGGCAGAGCCGATGCGTCTCCTCCTATAGGACGACCACCTCCGTCCCGAGAGCCTGGCAAGGCGGCAGCAGGATGCAGGGGTACATGCGGGGGCGACGAGTCGCAGGAAGGAGCCCCAGTCCTTTTGGTATCTGAAACTACATGAAATCAGATTAAATGAATCAGATTGTATGCATATAGTTCAGAAAGCAGAAAGCATCCACCTACCACTCAATCCGCCTTCCCTCCGTCGCAGCAGTGCAAGCCCATCGCCCCATCCTTCTCCACACCACCACCGCCATTGCCTGCTCTTGTTGTTGACACTCCTCCGCCATCCCCATGAAGGATCCCGCCGCGCCTACAGCCTTGGAGCTGTCCTTGCCAGTAATGGAGGTTCGCCTCCACCTGCAAGGACTTCTCGCCGCCGCATCGGATCCCTCTGTCTCCCGTGCCCGCCCGGCTCTGGCGAGCTCCTACCTAGGTCGCCGCAGCGCCACTCCTTCCTTCTTCTCTCCCTCACCTCCATGTCTCCTTTCTGCCCAGGAGCCGCGGATGCCATGGATCCGATCGGCAAGCCGTGCTCCGGCAGTCGTTGTCGTCACCGGCGACCCCCGCCTCGCTGTCCGCCTCCATAGCCGCCTCCCCAGCCCCTGCCGTGCACGGATCCAGCCGCCGCTGCTCTGCATCAAGCAACCGCACCAGCGCCGCTCGAGCCGTCGCGTGCCCGCGTTGACCGGTCCCCAGACATATGGACTGTGGGTTGAATATACCAAACGATAGGGTCTTTTGCATAAAATTGAAACGTTTTCTCAGATAATTCACTTAAAATAGGACTGCGGGTTCAATTACTAAAAAACACAGGGGCTTATTTGTAAAAATGCTAATGACGTACGGGCAGAAGCGATCCGTCCTTTAATAGTAGGTAAAGAATATCTCCTTTGGCAACATGATCACGAATGAAATGATGTCGAACTTGAATATGCTTAGTTCGAGAATGTTGCACAGGATTATGACCAATCTTAATAGCACTTTCATTGTCACAAAGTAATGGAACATTTTTCACATGGATTCCATAATCCTTAAGTGTTTGTGTCATCCATAGTAATTGTGCACAACATGATCCGGCAGCAATATACTCAGCTTCGGCAGTAGATAGAGATACCGAGTTTTGTTTCTTGGAGGACCAAGACACAAGAGATCTACCAAGAAATTGACAAGTACCCGAGGTGGATTTTCTATCAACCTTGTCACCGGCATAGTTCGAATCGGAATAGCCAACAAGGTTAAAGGAAGATCCCTTGGGATACCAAATGCCAAAGTTTGGTGTTTGTATCAAATATATCACAATACGTTTCACGGCCAAAAGATGACACTCTTTAGGTGCAACTTGATATCTAGCACACATGCAAACACTAAGCATAATATCGGGACGGGAGGCACATAGATATAGCAATGAGCCAATCATAGATCGATAAACCTTTTGATCAACCGGTTCGTCCTCCTTGGTAAGATCAACATGTCCACTAGTAGGCATAGGAGTTTTCATACCTTTACACTCTTGCATGTTGAACTTCTTGATCAAGTCCTTAGTATACTTGGTTTGAGAGATGAAAGTTCCTTCTCTTGTTTGCTTGATTTGCAAACCAAGAAAGAATTTCAGCTCACACATCATGGACATCTCATACTTCTCGGACATCAACCTTACAAATCTTTCACTAAATTGTGGGTTAGTAGATCCAAAGATAATATCATCCACATAGATTTGGCACACAAATAATTCACCATTAACTCTTTTAGTGAATAAGTTTGCATCAATTTTACCAATTTAAAAACCTTTTTCAATGAGAAACTTCGTTAAGCATTTATACCAAGCACGTGGGGCTTGCTTAAGACCATAAAGAGCTTTACGAAGCTTGTAGACATGATTAGGTTTCTTAGGATTCACAAAACCAGGGGGTTGTTTGACATAGACCTCTTCTTCAATCTCACCATTTAAAAAGGCACTTTTAATGTCCATTTGATAAAGCGTGATATCATGGTGATTAGCATAAGCAAGAAGAATGCGAATAGCTTCAAGTCTAGCAACGGGTGCATAGGTCTCACCGTAGTCCATACCTTCGACTTGCGTATATCCTTGGGCTACGAGACGCGCCTTGTTGCGTACAACTTGACCGTCTTCATCTTGCTTGTTCCGAAACACCCATTTGGTTCCGATGATGTTATGCTCGTCCTTGGGCTTCTCCACGAGTGTCCACACTTCGTTCCTCTTGAAGTTGTGAAGCTCTTCATGCATTGCGTTCACCCAATCCGGGTCTTCAAGAGCTTGTTCTACCTTCAAGGGTTCAATGCTAGAGATAAAAGAGTAATGCTCACAAAAATTAGCTAATCGAGTTTTAGAGCGAGTGATTCTCCCGGTTTGTATGTCACCAAAGATTTGGTTTAGAGGATGGTTCTTGGTCACTCTTGCTCGAACTCAGGATAGCTTCGGCTTGTTGGATGGTGGAGCTTCTTCATCATCATCATCTCCTTCATCTTCGCTGTTGTTGAAGGTGTCGTTTCCTTGAGGTGGTGGTGAAGTAGGTTGTGGTGGATCTTCATGATGTACTTCCTCCTCTTCATCTTGTCGTGTACCGCTTGTGGATGCCTCCATGTCATGTTGAGGATCACCTTGACGTGAAGTAAGGGCTTCCACTTGAGTTGACGAAGTACTTTCCTTCACCTCCATGGGACGAATCTTGCCGATGGACAAGTCTTGGATAGCTTCCGAAGGATCCTTATCTCCTACATGATTTGGCAATTGTTTGACTTGCGAACCATTAGATTCATCAAACTTCACATCTACCGTCTCTTCAACTTTTCGAGTGAAGTTGTTGTAGACACGGTAAGTGTGAGAGTTCGATCCGTAACCAAGTAGGAAACCTTCATGAGATTTAGGAGCAAATTTAGTACGACGATGCTTATCAAGAATGTAGCACTTTGAGCCGAATACCCGAAAGTATCCAACTTGGGGTTTGTTACCGGTGAGTAGCTCGTATGCCGTTTTACTGAGAATCTTGTGCAAGTAGAGTCGGTTTGTGGCATGACATGCTGTTTCCACGGCTTCTGCCCAAAAGTGTCTTGGCGTCTTGTATTCGTCAAGCATCGTTCTTGCCATCTCAATAAGAGTTCGGTTCTTCCTCTCAACAACTCCATTTTGTTGAGGCGTGTACGTAGCCGAGAACTCATGTGAAACACCTTCTTCGTCAAGAAAGGTATCTATATGGGTGTTCTTGAACTCCGATCCGTTATCGCTCCGAACCTTCTTCATCTTCACTTCAAACTGATTTTGCACTTTGCGAACGAAGTTCTTGAAGATCTTTTGTACCTGCGACTTATCATCAAGAAAGAATACCCAGGTAAATCTGGAAAAATCATCAACTATAACTAGACCATAGGAATTTCCACCAAGACTCTTGTAGGCATTGGGACCAAAAAGATCCTTGTGAAGTAACTCGAGTGGTCTCCTAGTAGTCATGATATTCTTTGCGGGATGACTTCCACCTACTTGCTTTCCAGCTTGGCAAGCACTACAAAGTCTATCTTTGTCAAAGATAACATCTTTAACACCAAGTATATGATCACCTTTGATAAGCTTGTCTAGATTACGCATGCCAACATGTCCTAGTCTTCTATGCCAAAGCCAATCTTTAGAAGATTTTGCAATAAGACAAGTACGAGGTTTGGATCTCTTAGTGAAATCGACAATATATAGATCACCTCTACGAAAACCGGTAAAGACCATGTTATGATTATCTTGACGAAACACTTGGCAATCTACTTTCGTGAATAGCACATTAAAACCGAAGTCGGCAAGTCTAGATACGGAAAGAAGATTGTAGCCAAGGGATTCAACAAGCATGAAATTTTGAATAGAGCTATCATGGGATATGGCCACCTTACCAAGACCAAGTACCTTACCCTTGGAATTGTCTCCAAAAGTTACATACCTTCACGGTCCATGGTTTGGTGTGATCTCTTCAAACATCTCTCTATCTCCGGTCATATGATCGGTGCATCCGCTATCGAGAATCCACTCTTTTCCTCCGGACATGTAATCCTTGAAGTTTGCCATAAGACTTAGATTCTTCATGATCTTCTCATGCTCGATGTCGAACAACTCATCTTCATCATAGTAGCCATGTTCCACATTGTCACCATCAAGCGGGAAATCCTCGTCACAAGGAACAAGAGATTCGTTAGGGTTGTGATCATGACAATGTTCAAATTTATGAATTCGAATGGCTTCTACAATGATGTTGTTGATAGTTATGACATCTCCTTTAGCACGCATGAGGTCTCTAAGCTCAAATATATAGTCATCAAACATGGGATCACTAGGCATCATTTTGTGAAAGACAATAGTTTTATGAAGAATTTCATCAAGATTACTCAATGAATAACTTGGATATCATTTCTCCAAGTCATTCCACAAAGTATAAGCACATTCAAAATTCTTCATTTGATTAAGCACAATTCTAGGCAATCCTCTAACGATAAGATTAATAGTTCTAAGATTGCATAGCATATCAATTTCCTCTTCATGTGTGGTATGTAAAGGATCAATGGGAGGTGCATAGGGGTTCTTAACATACTTGCTCAAATGAAATTCATTGAATAGCTCAAGCATCTTATATTTCCATTGACTATAGTACACCCCATCAAGAATAGGCACTCTACAACTCAAACTTCCCGAACTAGACACATCCATCTTCCTCCACGGTGATGAAACCGTTGCAATGGAGACCAATGCTCTGATACCACTTGTGGGATCACTAGAAGAGTGTCTAGAGGGGGGGATGAATAGACTACTAGCAGGAATTAAAAACCTAACCTTTTCCCTAGTTAATTGGTGGGCAGATTTTAGCAATTATAGCAAGTCTAGCACACCCAACACATGCAAGTCAACAAGTATGGCAGCGGAAAGTAAAGACATTGCATATGGAAGTAAGGAGTTGAGATAGGGAGATCAAACGCATGAGGGACACGAAGATTTTTCCTGTGGTTCTGATGGGTGGTGCTATCGCACGTCCACGTTTATGGAGTCTTCAACCCACGGAGGGTAACGGTCGCGAGAGTCCACGGAGGGCTCCACCCATAAGGGTCCACGAAGTAGCAACCTTGACTATTCCATAACGGCTTCCGTCCACGAAGGACTAGCCTCACTATGGGTAGATCTTCACGAAGTAGGCGATCTCCTTGCCCGTATAAATTTCTTGGTTCAACTCCACAGCACGAAGTAGGAGGCTCCCAAGCGACACCAAACCAATCTAGGAGGCACCACCCTCCAAAAGTTAATAGGCTCGGCAATGTCGATGAACTCCTTGCTCTTATGCTTCAAGATGATAGACTCCTCAACACACAATCACTCTCTCACAGATTTGGCTATGGTGGAAGAGATTGATTTGGTGGAAAGCAACTTGGGGAGGCTAGAGATCAAGATTCATATGGTAGGAATGGAATGGCTTGATCTCAACACATGAGTAGGTGGCTCTCTCTCAGAAAATAGGATGGGGAAAGTATGGAATAGTTGTGAGTGCTTCTTTCGAGTGGGTGGTGGTGAAGGGGTATATATAGGCATCCCCAAAAATCCAACCGTTACACCTAAAGTGACCAACTCGGTGACACCGAAGTATAAAACTCGGTGGTACCGAAGTGACCAAAAGGCAGTAACTTTTGAATCTCGGTGAGACCGATACATAACTCTCGGTGGTACCGATTAGGTGACCAACGGACAGATTGCACAACTCGGTGACGCCGATTCTCACGTCTCGGTGGTACCGATTCTTGACCATGGCTGACCAGAGAGTTGGTCCAGAAACTCGGTGGGACCGATTCAAAAAACTCGATGGTACCGATTCTTGTGAATGGCTAACCAGGGAGTTGGTCCAAAAACTCGGTGAGACCGACTGGCAAAACTCGGTGGTACCGAAGACTGAAAATAGCTAAACAGAAAGTTGGCAACTGAACTCGGTGGCACCGATGCAGAATCGGTTGCACCGAATGGCTAGGGTTTGGCATGGGTCTGTCTGAGTTTGGGAATCGGTGGGACCGAGTGGGAATTGTTGGTTGCATCGATTTTGGATGTTTGGCTTGGACAGACTTTTGTGGAAGTGTTTGTGGGTGTTTTTGGTGACTACCACTTGTGCACGTGGAGCATCTTGTTCACCAACAGTACCTTACCCCCTTTTAATAGTATTGGCTTTCCTATGGACTCAAAGTGATTTCTCACAAAGTAAAATGTACAGTCCTCTTTCTTGAAGCTTTGCCAATCCATTTCCTTTCATCTTGGGGTTTCTCCACAATCCTTTTGCCAACCCATTTCTCTATCTATGGACTTTCACCTGAAATATACTAGATAGAAATATTAGTCCAAGAGACAATGTATGTTGTCATGAATTATCAAAACCACCAAGGGAGCACATTGTGCTTTCAGCTTGGAGCGTCTTGTATCTTTGCTTGCTTTGCTTGTTTGTTTTTCCTTTGTATCCTTGTTGTACACACCTACTTGGGAGAGCCAAAATTATGCTATGATTTGTTAGAATTGCTCTATGTGCTTCACTTAAACTTTTTGAGCTATAGAATTGCTCTAGTACTTCACTTATATCTTTTTGAGCACGGTGTGCTTGGAAACTTTTGTAGAAATAATCTCATGCTTCACTTAGATTAATTTGAGAGTTAGTAAATTTTGAAGAAATCCTCTCATGCTTCACTTATACCTTTTTGAGAGATGAAATCTTTATGCTCATGTGCTTCACTTAAATTTGTTTGAGCTTGTCAAAAAAGCAATGGCAATATATGAAACTAGTCCCAAAGTGATAGATATCCAAGGAGGATATAATAAAAACTTTCATGAAGATCATTGGGCAAATTAAACTTGATTCCTTGTAATAGTTTTGAAACATGATGTTAGTAATATGTGAGTCATGTTAGTGAGTAATTATGCTTTAGTAGGAATATTGGTGTTAAGGTTTGTGATTCCCTATGCATGCATGAAAGTCAATAGTTATGCAATGAAATTACATCCTACTTGTGGTGCATTATTCGGTGTTAGTTATGCTCAATGGTCACTTATGTGAATTTTCGTTTCTTGGTTTGGTTGCTTCTCAATCTATTTGCTGGCCTCCATTCGTACTAAGTAGAAATACTACTTGTGCATCCAAAATCCTTAAACCAAGTTTTGCCTTATGAGTCCACCATACCTACCTATATGCGGTATTTCCATGCCGTTCCAAGAAAATTTGTATGTGCCATCTCTAATTTTCAAAATAAATTATCTCTTTTGTGTGCTCGTACCGCTCATGAAACGGTGGGGAGTGTCCAATATTTTTCCATGCTAGATGTGTTATTCTCAAGATGAGTGTTTATTCACTTGTCATTGCACGAGAGTGCGGCGGTAATAGGGATGCCCATTCCCAAAATGAAAAAAGAAAAAATAACTTTATGTTGTCAAATAATAAATTCCTTGGAAAGTGTTGGTATGGAAGGCAACCGTGGATACGGCCCGCCATGGAAAGTGAAAGTTTGGTGGAAAAAGGAATAAAATTTTATTTTCTGTTTGGGAACCGCCTATGATATATCTAGTATGGAAAGTATTGTGAGCTACTTTGTTGTTTTCGTTGATAGGAAAAGAATGCCACCCAAAATATTTTTCTCTCTCAATTTAAAACTTTGAGCTCTGGCACCTCTACAAATCCCTACTTCCCTCTGCGAAGGGCCTATCTATTTACTTTATGCAATTTTTATTTTTACTTTGAGTCTCCATCTTCTCTTATAAGCACCAACTAGGGGGCACTATGATCGTACTTGAGCATTGGGTATAGCTAATATTTGACTGTGTTTCATGAATGGATCAATGATTGACCATGATGGGCTAGGGATAACTTTCTTTAGTGTTGATATTTTGAAAGACATGGTTGCTTGTTGACATTCTTGAGTATTGAAGTCATTATGTTAAAAGTAGACTATTGCTTTGAATCATCTACAAGTCCAAATGTCTATGCTATACAAAAGAAAAAGAATATGATGAACATGTTAGGCAGCATTCCACATCAAAAATTCTGTTTTTATCATTTACCTACTCGAGGACGAGTAGGAATTAAGCTTGGGATGCTGATATGTCTCGAACGTATCTATAATTTTTGCTTGTTCCATGCTGTTATATTATCATTCTTGGATGTTTTACAATCATTTTATAACAACTTTATATCATTTTTGGGACTAACCTATTGACATAGTGCCAAAGTGGCAGTTGCTGTTTTTGCTTGTTTTTTACTTCGCAGAAAATCAATACCAAACGGAGTCCAATCGCGACGAAACTTTTTGGAGATTTTTTCTGGACCAAAAGACACCCAGTGGGCCAAAGAAGTACCGGAGAAGTGGGCCGAGGATACCACAACCCACCAGGGCGCGCCAGGGGGTCCCGGCGCGCACTCATGGGTTGTGCCCTCCTCGGGACCCCTCTCCACCGCCTCTGATGCCTATAAATTCCCAAATATTCCAAAAACCCTAGGGTAGTCGACGAAACACAATTCCAGCCGCCACAAGTTCCAGAACCTCGAGATCCAATCTAAACACCATCACGGAGGGGTTCATCTTCCTCATAGGTGCCTCTTCGATGATGTGTGAGTAGTCCACCATAGACCTACATGTAACAGCCCAAGTGCATCCATTGCCATCCTTGTAATAATTTTTCCATATATGAACCATCCATGTTTTGTTGATGTGCTTTGAGTATCAATTTTTTTTTGCTTCATGTCATTTCTTGCATCATGGCATCATAGCATCATTCATGTTATGCATCATGCTTCCTCTTGTGGTGATGTTATTGTGAGTGTGTGTTTTGTGGTGTGGTGTGTGAGAGCTACATGTGTTGTCTTGGTAGGAAAACCCCTCCTCAACTTTCTATAAAAACTATGCCAAACTCTCTCTTTTCAAATATTTGCAACATGTGGAATTTTACTTGCTTATTAATTTCTATAAAAATGTTGCATTTTTTCTATATATTATATTGAGATTTATGAATCAACTCTCCATCATGATTTAATATATTTTCATTTTGATTCTCCAGAAAACAGATTCATATGTTAATAATAAGTTTTATTTTGTTTGCTCTAAAAATGCCAAGACCATTTTATTAAATAGGACCCATTTTTTGTGAGTGCAAATATGTTTTTGTTTCCCTATAAAACCTTTCCATCCTCCCTGGCTTTAAATTGTGTGTCTGTTTTATTTAAAAAAAGGAAAGCGCTTTGTTTTCAGTGGGAGAGAGGGACTGCTTCCTGGGCCTCCATAGTGCCCCTCCCACAGGCCCAACAACGGTCTCCTCGCTCCCGCAGCCCAGCCCCCCTCCTGACGGTCACCTGCTCCTTCCTTCACGCCGTCGCTTTTCTTCAGAGAGAGAGCGCGCGAGGAGCGTCGTGACCTTCACGAACGTCGAGAATGCCGTCCCTCCTCCCCTCCTTTAAAGCCGACGCCCTCTCCTAGGGTTCTTCCCTCCTTTTCCCCGCGCCGCCACCTTCTTCCTGGGTGTAGCAGAGAGAGAGATGCGGAGAGTTCGGTGAGGTTCAGAGAAAGAGCAGGGAGCGGCTCGCCGTCGTCGCCTTCGTCCTCGACTCCAGCGCCTTCCTCCGCTCCTGCAAGGATGTCCAGGGGATCCCTGACGTCTCCCTCGACCCGTTCCCGGAGCTAGGAGGAGCAGATCGCCCCCAAGCTGTCGGCCACGTCATCATCTTCATCGTGCACCAGGTGCTCCGCCGCGACAACAGCCCCCTTCCCCGGCCACGTGAACGCCTCCCCGACGCCTTCGTCTTGTCCTGAAGGACACTTTGTGAGCAGCCCATCCCCGCAATCCCTCTCCGGTCTGGATCGTTGGCATAGTCGTTGTCTTGACGTCACTTCCGTATCCCAGTCGTTGGCGTAGTCCGGTCCAGAGCGCTAGTCCCCCCTTCAGTCGACAACCGGGGCCGTAGCCCAGTGGTCAACCCCCCGCGACTCCACTCAGGAGGTCTGGGGTTCGAATCCCCCCTAGGCCATCCTTTTATTTCTCTCTGTGTTGCATTGCTATGTGGATGACAGTGGGTCCAGGGCCACTAGTCATCCTCTTGGGGGCCCTGGCTCACTGCCATGTGGCACCTCCTTTTAGTCATCCAGTTTTAGTATTTTTTTTCTTTGTTTTAGAGGTATTTCCATTTAGGGAAATATTCTGTTTTGTCATTTTTCCAAATCTGGCAAAAAACCTAGTATATGCCAAATTTGGCATATAAGTGGCTATAAGAGCATAGGTGATTTTGTGATTGCAATTTTGGGAGTTTTACCAACAGGAAGATAGGCATGTGATATATGATTTTGGAGTAGAAAAATTCAGTGAATCCAATGGTGTGGTTGGATTTGTCATTTGGACATGTTTGCAAAAAATGTCATTTTGTGATATTGTTCCATTTTGTCTTTTTCACATGAATTAATTCTTGCACTATATGATAAACTTGTCAACAAGAAATATGCTCATTTATGTGTGTGCTAGCCCCTGGTATTTTTGTATGCCATGATAGATCATTATATGGGTGGCATTCTTGCTCTCAAGATGTCACCAAAAATGTTGTTTTCAAGTTCTCAAATATTTCTAAGTGTTGGAATCTGTTATTTTGTTGCCATGTTGTCTAGATGATTCCCATGATCCCTTTGCTCCTTTGAGGTTTGCACAAAGAGATGAATTGATGAGCATGTTGTCCTCTGATAGTTTGTGCCAAATGCTTGTAGGTTAAACTATTGCATTCTATTTAAAATTGTTGTCAAACTTGTCATTCTATTAAAAATTGGCATGTTTGCCCCTTGTTAAATTTCACTAAGTCTGTGATTCTGCTATTTTCAATATGTAATATTGTGAGGATGAAAGCCATTGATATATGCATATTTGGATGTTGTCATAATGTAATTAATTGAAGTACATGTTGTCCTCTATCACCCTGTTAATTTTCATGCCATGAAATGCCCTCTAGCATATATAAAAGTTGCTGTCAAGTTGCTATCATGTTAACTCAGATTCTGTAAAACTGGAATTTTCACCAAGTCCCTAAAACCTGATTCAACATGCCATCTTGTGAGCTTCATTGCCATTGATCCATTCTTCCTCTCATGTTTCTGTAGATAGATGAATTGTTGTGCATGTTGTATACTTCATGTCCATGCCTTGGTTTTGATTTGAAACTTTCTGTAGCTCTGGATATGTGTGTTGCAAGATGACATGTTGTTGTTTGTGGACAGATTGTGTGTTTGGTTGTTTTGTGACTTGTGGGAGTTATACTCCATTGTATTGCTTGATCCTTAGCTCTATTCTAGCTAGATTTTCATTTCCTATCCAGTGGCATCCTTTGAATACCAAGGAATAGCCCATGGCCTCCCTCATCTTGTGTTTTGTCTCCGTTAACGTTCGTACCTTGCCGTGAGTGTACCGTGAGCTACGTTACGCCGTTTGCAGCGTTCTACATATGCATTTGCATCGATTTTGCATGATGCATTCATATTTGCCATGATCATGCATGTTCAAATAACTAATCTTGTGGTTCTGTCCAGAATGCTAAAGAACTTAATAATTGCATGAGAAATATGTCTAGCATAGGGTTGCCATGTTAAATACTTCAACTTGGTCATGCATCATCTTGTTTGCGCATTGCACCTTGCTTGTATGTTTATTTGGTGCTGTTTCTCTTTGGGTAGACGCGAGTGTCGAGCCTGAGTACGAGGATCCCGGAGAGTACAACTATGAGGACCCAACTCTTTGCCCCTCTGAAGACCCAACAGGCAAGATGATCATACCCGGATCCCGACACTATTTTTGCTATGCTAGATGTCTCGCTTCTACCGTTATGTTTCGTTACCTACCACTTGAACTGTCAGCCTCCTAAATTGCCATGAAAGCCTCTAACCCCTCCACTACCTAGCAAACATTGATTGGCTACGTTAGCGCTGCTTAGCCCTTATCTTATAGCGTTGCTAGTTGCAGGTGCAAGGATATTTGGAGATATCACCTTATTTATTGTTATTTAAATTAATGCACATATATATCTAGCAACAGTGGAAGGCGTGGACTTTTGCCCGGTGATTTGTTCCGCTTTTGCCGCACTAGTTCCGAGTACCGGTGTTATATTCCATATTTTGTGCTCCTAACATGCTCGGGGTTGTTATGGGGACCCCCTTGACCATTCGTTTTAGATTAAAACTTGTCTGGCAAGATCCAACTTTGGTACTACATTTGCTAACCAACTTAATAAAATTGCATAGGGCATAGCTACCCCGTGGATAATTAATCAACCCCTCGGGCCAGTGCTCCTCATGAGTGTTGGTCCAAACTAGAGCACTGTGCGGGGCCAACCCGGGGCAACTCGGGAGATGTCTATCAGGCCCTGTACACTAGCTTATCCGGTCGTGTCCTGAGAACGAGATACGCGGCTCCTATCGGGTTCGTCGGCATGTCAGGCGGTCTTGCTGGACTTGTTTTACCTTTCTCGAATGTCTTGCGCGAGGAATTCCGATAATACTTCGGGCTATCTCGAGGTTGTGGTTTTCCAATGGAATTGCCTAGGAAATCACGGGATTCGTGGTCGAGGTTATTCCCACGGCGTGTGGTTAGTTTGTGATGGATGAGTTGGAGCACCCCTGCAGGGTTAAATCTTTCGGAAAGCCGTGCCCGCGGTTACGTGGCAACTTCGAAATTTGTTTAACACCCGGTTATAGTTAACTTGAAGTAAACTCAAATAAAATACACCAACCGTGTGCGTAACCGTGACTGTCTCTGCTCGTGAACATGAACCGAGAGAGAACACGGTGAGGTTATGATTAACGAAGTAGGTGTTCAGGATCACTTAGTGATCATGCTAGTTCACGTTCGTCTTACGTAGGCCACCATATTTACATTCATGTTCTCGTAAGTTAGCCACCAAATACATGCTTAGCGCTTGATGCAGCCTCACCACTTAACCAATTCCTCACCTAATGGCTTACATAGTTTCGATACCCGGGTTATGAGATTGCTGAGTCCCTGTGGCTCACAGATTACAACAATACAGGTGCAGGTGTTGACGAGTACATGCCAGATGATGCGACTCAGCTCCAGTGGGAGTACGATGAAGAAAGTAGGCGTATGTACGTTACGTATCCTGATGAGTAGGGGAGCTTCGTGGTGGTGATCCTGGGATAGCAAGGCGGTTTATCATTGCTTCTTTTATCGTTTGATTTCGTCCGTAGCCGGACCCTGTCTTCTGGATGATGTATGAATAATTTGTGTGAACTTGTAAGATAGCTTGTGGAGAGTGTAAGCCAACTCATATACTCATCTCTTCCTACATGTATGCAATGTTTACTGTACTTGCAAAACGACTAGATGTGCTTCTATCCCCGTCGAGGCCCTCGTGCCTTAATAGGGATAGGACCGCATCTTGGGCGTTACACTACGGGTCTGTAGGCAGTAGCTAGATGGCTTCCTCTCTCTCTATCTTATGATTCTCAATACAATGGTCTCTTGGAGATCTATTTGATGTAAACTTTTGCGGTGTGTTTGTTGGGATCCGATGAATTTTGAGTTCATGATCAGTTTCTATCCATGAATATTATTTGAGTCTTCTTTGATCTCTTATATGCATGATTACTTATAGCCTCGTATTTCTTCTTCGAATCTTTGGTTTAGTTAGGCCAACTAGATCGATTTTTCTTGCCATGGGAAGAGGTGCTTTGTGATGGGTTCGATCTTGCATTGTCTTTTCCCAGTGACAGAAGGGGCAGCCAGGCACGCATGTACTGTTGCTATTAAGGATATCAAGAGGGGGTCTATTCCTACATGAATAGATCTTGTCTACATCATGTCATCGTTCTTATTGCATTACTCCGTTTTTCCATGAGTAATAGCGGTAGATGCAGGCAGGAGTCGGTCTACTTATCTTGGACGTGATGCCTATATAATGATCATCGCCTTGGATATCGTCATGACTATTCGATTTTCTATCAATTGCCCAACTGTAAGTTGTTCACCCACCGTGCGCTATACTCATGAGAGAAGCCACTAGTGAACCCTACGGCCCCCGGGTCTACTTTTCCAACATATTGCTTTCAGATCTATCTTTTTGCATCTTTGTTTTCAGATGTACAAAACCAAAAACCCAAAAACATATTGCTGCATATTTTATTTGCCTTTTCTATTTTGTGTTCTTGAGAGATCTATCTCTCCTATCTATCACTACCTAATCTATCTTTTTACTGTAGAGAGATTGACAACCTCTCTTTCACGTCGGGTTGCAAGTATTTGTTGTTTGTGTGCAGGTGCAGGTGCTGCTTATTGGGCGGTGGTGATCCTCCTACTGGTTCGATAACCTTGGTTTTATAACTGAGGGAAATACTTACCGTCGCTGTGCTGCATCATCCCTTCCTCTTTGGGGAAATACCGACGCAGTCTCAAGCCACATCAGAAATCATACATACTGATGTGTGCGGTCCGATGAGTATTGAGGCGTGTGGTGGATATCGTTATTTTCTCACCTTCACCGATGACCTAAGTAGATATGGGTATATTTACTTAATGAAACATAAGTCTGAAACTTTTGAAAAGTTCAAGCAATTTCAGAGTGGAGTTGAGAATCATCGTAACAAGAAGATTAAATTCCTACGATCTGATCAAGGAGGAGAATAACTGAGTTATGAGTTTGGCAATCACTTAAGACAATGTGGAATTGTTTCACAGTTGACGCCACCTGGAACACCACAGCGTAATGGTGTGTCTGAACGTCATAATCGAACCTTATTGGATATGGTGCGGTCTATGATGTCTCTGCCGATCTGCCACTATCGTTTTGGGGTTATGCGTTAGAGACAGCTGCATTCACTTTAAATAGGGCACCATCTAAATCCGTTGAGACGACGCCGTATGAACTGTGGTTTGGCAAGAAACCAAAGTTGTCATTTCTTAAAGTTTGGGGATGCGATGCTTATGTCAAAAAGCTTCAGCCGGAAAAGCTGGAACCCAAAGCGGAGAAATGCATCTTCATAGGATACCCAAAGGAGACGGTTGGGTACACCATCTATCTCAGATCCGAAGGCAAAGTGTTTGTCGCTAAGAACGGGTCATTTCTCGAGAAAGAGTTTCTCTCGAAAGAATTGAGTGGGAGGAAGATAGAACTTGATGAGGTTGTTGAACCTTCACTTCAACCAGAGAGTAGCGTAGCGCAGAAAGATGTTTCTGTGAAGCCTACATCAGTTGAAGAGGAAGCTAATGATAGTGATCATGAAGCTTCGGATCAAGTTAATATCAAACCTCGTAGGTCGACAAGGGAACGTACTGCTCCTGAATGGTACGGTAATCCTGTCTTAGAGGTCATGTTGTTGGACAACGATGAACCTACGAGCTATGGAGAAGCGATGGTGGGCCCGGATTCCGACAAATGGTTAGAGGCCATGAAATCCGAGATAGGATCCATGTATGAAAACAAAGTGTGGACTTTGGAAGTATTACCTCAAGGGCGAAAGGCCATTCAGAATAAATGGATCTTTAAGAGGAAGACGGATGCGGACGGTAATGTCACCGTCTATAAAGCTCGACTTGTGGAAAAGGGTTTTTCACAAGTTCAAGGAATTGACTACGATGACACTTTCTCTCCCGTAGTGATGCTTAAGTCCGTCTGAATCATGTTAGCAATAGCTGCATTTTTCGATTATGAAATTTGGAAGATGGATGTCAAAACAACGTTCCTCAAGGGTTTCCTTGAGGAAGAGTTGTATATGATGCAACCGGAAGGTTTTGTCGATCCAGAGAATGCTGACAAAGTTTGCAAGCTCCAGCGATCCATTTATGGACTGGTGTAGGCGTCTCGGAGTTGGAATAAGCGCTTTGATGAGGTGATCAAAGCGTTTGGGTTTATACAAGTTTACGGAGAAGCTTGTATTTACAAGAAAGTGAGTGGGAGCTCTATAGTGTTTCTAATATTATATGTGGATGACATATTATTGATTGGAAACAATATAGAATTTTTGGAAAGCGTGAAGGAATATTTGAATAAGAGTTTTTCAATGAAGGACCTAGGAGAAGCTGCTTTTATATTAGGCATCAAGATCTATAGAGATAGATCAAGACGCTTAATAGGACTTTCACAGAGCACATACCTTGATAAAGTTTTGAAGAAGTTCAAAATGGATCAGTCCAAGAAAGGGTTCTTGCCTGTGTTACAAGGTGTAAAGTTGAGTAAGACTCAATGCCCAGTGACTGCAGAGGATAGAGAAAAGATGAGTGTCATCCCCTATGCTTCTGCGATAGGCTCTATCATGTATGCAATGCTGTGCACAAGACCAGACGTCAGCCTTGCCATAAGTATGGCCAGAAGGTTTCAAAGTAATCCATGAGTGGATCACTGGACAGCGGTCAAGAATATCCTAAAGTACCTGAAAAGGACTAAGGAAATGTTTCTCGTTTATGGAGGTGATCAAGAGCTCGTCGTAAAGGGTTACATCGATGCAAGCTTTGACACTGATCCGGATGACTCTAAGTCTCAAACCGGATACGTATTTATTCTCAATGGAGGAGCGGTAAGCTGGTGCAGTTCCAAGCAAAGCGTGGTAGCTGATTCTACATGCGAAGCGGAGTACATAGCTACCTCGGAGGCGGCAAAGGAAGGTGTCTGGATGAAGCAGTTCATGACGGATCTTGGAGTTGTGCCCAGTACACTGGACCCAATGACTCTGTTCTGTGACAACACTGGTGCCATTGCTCTAGCCAAGGAACCAAGGTTTCACAAGAGGACCAAACACATAAAGCGACGCTTCAATTCCATCCGCGATTACATCGAGGGAGGAGACATAAGTATTTGCAAAGTACACACGGATATGAATGTTGCAGATCCGCTGACTAAACCTCTTCCACGAGGGAAACATGATCAACACCAGAACTGTATGGGTGTTAGATTCATTACAATGTAAAATCACATAGTGATGTGAGCTAGATTATTGACTCTAGTGCAAGTGGGAGACTGTTGGAAATATGCCCTAGAGGCAATAATAAAATGGTTATTATTATATTCCTTATTCATGATAAATGTTTATTATCCATGCTATAATTGTATTAATTGGAAACTCAAATACATGTGTGGGTACATAGACAACAATGTGTCCCTAGTAAGCCTCTAATGGACTAGCTCGTTAATCAAAGATGGTTGTGGTTTCCTGGCCATGGACAAGAGTTGTCATTTGATGATGGGATCACATCATTAGGGGAATGATGTGATGGACAAGACCCAAACTATGAACGTAGCATATGATCGTGTCAGTTTATTGCTATTGTTTTCTGCATGTCAAGTATGTGTTCCTATGACCATGAGATCATGTAACTCACTGACACCGGAGGAGTGCCTTGTGTGTATCAAATGTCACAACGTAACTGGGTGACTATAAAGATGCTCTACAGGTATCTCCGAGGGTGTCTGTTGAGTTGACATGGATCAAGACTGAGATTTGTTGTTCCGTGTGACGGAGAGGTATCTCAGGGCCCACTCGGTAATACAACATCACAATGAGCCTTGCCAGCAAAGTGACTAAAGTGTTAGCCACGGGATCTTGTATTATGGAACGAGTAAAGAGACTTGCCGGTAACGAGATTGAACTAGGTATGGAGATACCGACGATCGAATCTCGGGCAAGTAACATACTGATAAACAAAGGGAACAGCGTACGGGAATAACTGAATCCTTGACATAGAGGTTCAACCGATAAAGATCTTCATAGAATATGTAGGAACCAATATGGGCATCCAGGTCCCACTATTGGTTATTGACCGTAGAGGTGTCTCGGTCATGTCTACATAGTTCTCGAACCCGCAGGGTCTGCACACTTAACGTTCGGTGACATTTCGGTATTATTGGGTTATGTATGTTGGTGACCGAAGGTTGTTCGGAGTCCCGGATGAGATCCCGGACGTCACGAGGAGCTCCGGAATGGTCCGGAGGTAAAGATTGATATATAGGAAGTTGATGTTCGGGCACCGGAATGGTTTCGGAGTTTGCCCGGGTTTTGACGGGAGTGCCGGAAGGGTTCCGGAGGTCCACCGGGTGGGTCCATCTGCCCCGGAGGGCCCCATGGGCTGTGAGAGGGGGGCGCACCAGCCCCTAGTGGGCTGGCCGCCCCTCGCACAAGGTCCCATGCGGCCGAAGGGCTGAGGGGAGCCCTAGGAGGGGCGGCCGCCACTTGCCTTGGGGTCCAAGGCATCCCCCTTGGCCGGCGGCTCCCCATCTAGGCCGCCGCCCCTAGGGGTGGGAACCCTAGGGCGTCGGCCCCCTCTCCCTCTCCCCCTATATATAGTGGGGGATTGGGAGGGCTGCCACACCTTAAGCCATGACGCAGCCCTCCCTCTCCCCTAGATCGTCTCTCCTCTAGTTTGACTCAGTGTTACTTAGCGAAGCTCTGCCGGATTAGCTCCACCGCCACCGCTGCCACGCCGTCGTGCTGCCGGAGAACCCATCTACCTATCCGCCCTCGCTTGCTGGATCAAGGAGGCGGAGATCATCATCGAGCTGTATGTGTGCTGAACACGGAGGTGCCGTTCGTTCGGCGCTAGATCGTGATTGGATCGCGGGACGGCTTGCGATATGGATCGCGAAGACGTTCGACTACATCAACCGCGTTTCTTAACACTTCCCGCTTAGCGATCTACAAGGGTATGTGGATCCGATCTCTCCTCTCGTAGATGTTCATCACCATGGATAGATCTTGTATGTGCGTAGGAAAATTTTTGTTTCCCATGCAACGTTCCCCAACAGGCTCGCCTGCAAGGTCTCTGGCGGTCGGGCGTGTGCAGTTCGTAGGTCCTGCTCGAGATGTTTGTTGCGCCGTCGGTGGCAGTTGGTTGTCGCCCGTGTTGTAGTCCATTCGGTGGTTTGTTCCCCGGCGGCAACGATGGTCGTGAGATGCGGTTCATTTGTGCCTCCGGATCGCCACCGGTCGCCGGATCCCGACACCTACCAACCGAGTCCATCGCTCCCCTCTCCTTCAGTGCCCAGGGGTGATTAGATTAGGCCGCTGGGAACTCTGCTTCACCCCCCAGACTTGCGTGCATCAACGACGACAGCCCGAGGATAAAGATGCCGGCAGCGTGGCATGCACCCTGGCGTGCAACTCGTCTCGGCTCAGACTGGAGCTCGGTATGCCGTGGGTTGTAGTCTGATCGCGTGGGTGCACCAACCAGCGTGCTCTCCCATGCTTCCACTCAACGGCAGTTGGAGGCGCACCAGCAGTGGCCACCAGCATGCTCTCCCGTCCTCCTACAACATCCTCCCTCGGTCGTCGGTGCCTTGGATTCCATCCCCCATTTTTCATGTGCAGCTCGGCGACGCGCCATGTGCAGTTTGCTCCTAGTCACCGCGTGTGTATGCAGTACGACTTGTGCGTCCGTGGCGCGTCCATGAAGTAGAACAACAGGGGTGTTCAACAGGGGCGTTCGACGGTGAGCTTATCCTGGCCGACGGCAAGTACAAATGTCGTTTACCCACGTGGGTGAAGTTCGCCCCGGTTCTCGAAGGGGTTCGGTTGCCCCGGTGTTGCAGTGCGCGTGGAGGTTTTCTTCTCCTCGGGAGCCTGTTGTGGGCGTGCATCTCGCGAGGGTACTACAAAAAAGAAAGAATTTTTTTTGAAGTTTCACTTTGTTCTTGAATGTGTGAGAAAAAAATGTAAATATGTATATATAATAGATGCAGTCCGTTGATGCATTGGTTGCGGCTCGCGCGTGTATTTTACTTTTTAGGTCTGTTTTCTAAAAAGAATGTTGAAAGCATGATGTTTCACTGTTAAAACCATGGTGGTTTGCTTTGTAAAAAATGGACTGTGTGGTCTAGACGACTTAAAAAAGTCAGAGAGTGACAGACACTGCATGCAGTTTGTTTCGATTTGAGGCGCAGTTCACTTCCTTCGAGGCGAACATCACTCATTTCTGTGCGCGCGTCATGTGTTTGATAAAGAAAACATCGGAACTTGCAGTGCACTTTGTCGCCGCGTGTGGTTCACTACACTCGGCCTGGCAGTTGAGATGAAACTGTAAACGAAATCGCACAAAAAATGTTAGAGAAAACAACAAAAAGAATAACGCGGTTTACTTTTTGATAGTTTTGAGGTTTACTTGCCCTCGTCTCTTCAGTCCACTCGTTCATAAAAATGGTCCACTCTTGTTCGTAAAAAATGTTAGAAAAAGGGACAAAAAATCTCATGCAATTCGTTTTCCCGTCCGATGCAGTGTTGTTTTTAGTCTGAAGCAGTGCGCTCTTCTGTCTTATGCGGTTCACGCGTCGATTTTGGTGTCGCGAAAAACAGAGTGTCCGCATTTCTGTAATTTCAAAACTGCTCTTAAACCGTACGGAATTAGAGGGAGTTGTTCTACATGAAAAAGTTGCGCCTCGTCGATATCTTTCCAACGTCGTATCATTTGCATCGTTCTGACGAGCGGTTTGGAAAAATTTAAGAAAATACCCTCGCTGCCACTCGTAGGCAGCCGCACCGTGTTCAAAATTCATTTAAAACTATGAGGAATCTTAACAAATGCCCAACATATGAAAGTTGCGTCTATTCCACAACTTTCCAACGCCGTATCACACGCCTCGTTCCGACAAACGGTTAAAACCCTTCAGCGAAAACCGTACCGAAAAAATAAAAAAAAATGAAAAACAGAATTCCGCGTTTGAGTAAATTTGAAACTGGTCTAAAATCGTAAAGAATTAGAGAGTGTAATCTACATGAAAAAGTTGCGCCTCGACGATATCTTTCCAACGCCGTATCATTTGATTCTTTCCGACAAGTGGTTTAGACAAAAAAACGCGAAAATGCGCTCGCTATCACTCGTCGGGCGCCCACCGTTTTCGAAACTGCTCTTAAACCGTGAGGAATCTCGAAAAGTGTTCAACACGGCGAAGTTGCGCATTTTCCGTAGCTATCCAAAAGTATATTATACGCCTTGTTTTGACAAACAATTAAGAAACTGGAGCAAAAACGGTGTCAGAAAAATGCGTGCAGTTTTTCTGCTGACTTTGTAGTGCTCATTTGATAGGCATGCACTGCACTTGCGTTAACCGTGCAGTTCAGAAGTGGTGTTAGAATAGTTATTCTGCATCCAATGTCAGAATAGACGGTATGTATATATATGAATATATATATATATATATATATATATATATATATATATATTTATTCTGTCAACAATTCTGAACCTCCTCCAGAAGCTAAAAGAACTGCACTGCTAGCCAAAGTACACTGCAATGTGAGCAGAAAAACTGCATGTGTTTTTTCGGCACCGTTTTCGCTCCAGTTCTAAACGGTTTGTCGAAATGAGGCATATAATATACCTTTGGATGGCTATAGAAAATGCTCAACTTTGCCATGTTGAACACTTTTCGAGATTCCTTGCGGTTTAAGAGCAGTTTCAAAAACGGTGGGCGTCCGACGAGTGGCAGCGAGCGTATTTTCGCATTTTTTTTCTAAACCGCTCATCAGAATGAACCAAACGATACGGCGTTGGAAAGATATCATCGAGGCACAACTTTTTCATGTAGATTACTCTCTAATTCCTTATGGTTTAATAGTAATTTCAAATTTACTCAAAAACGGAATTCTGTTTTTCATTTTTTTTGATTTTTTGGGTATGGTTTTGGCTGCAGTTTTTAACCGTTTGTCGGAATGAGGCGTGTGATACGACGTTCAAAAGCTATGGAATAGGCGCAACTTTCATATGTTGCATATTTGTTGAGATTCTCACAATTTTAAATGAATTTTGAAAACGGTGCGGCAGCCGACGAGTGGCAGCGAGCGTATTTTCGTGAATTTGTCTAAACCGTGGGTCGGAATGAAGCAAATGATATGACGTTGGAAAGATATCGACGAGACGCAACATTTTCATGTAGAGCACTCTCTCTAATCCCTTACGGTTTAAGGGCAATTTTGATTTTACCAAAATACGAACACTTTGTTTTTTCACGACACCAAATTGATGAAGTAAACTGCATCACATAGAAAACCGCACTGCGTTAGACGGAAACCGCACTACATCAGGCAGCCAAGTGAACTTCATGGTTTCTTTTTGTTAGACGTAAATTTTCCAAGCATTTTATTAATGAGAGTGAACCGCAGAGGCGAAGGCAAGTGAACCACATCAAACACGAAACCGCACTGCGGTAGTGTTTGCATGCGGTATTCCTTTTATGCATTATTTTTAATTCTTTTTATAAAACAATAGGACTGATGGGTCTATTCCAGTGAACTGCATTTGTTTTGCACTGTTTTCCTTGTGTCTGTTTCGAACTGCACGTGAAGAAAGTGGGTACTACATTTATGGACTCATATTTACTTCACATTTTTTCGAGCTAGAAGGCGAGGCAATTTTGCACTGTGGAAGTTGACACCGTGAATCGCAATATGATTTTGTCCGAACTACATTTTCTTGTTTTCTTATTTTTACAACCACCTCACCTGCGGTTTTGTTGTGGCGTCGTTTTTTTAGAGAGTGAACCGCCCAACTTTGTTAACAACGAACTGCATTTGATTTGTGGTTTCAAACGAAAAAACTAGTGGACACCGGAAGCGCAGTGCACTGGGCAACCGCACAAGATGAAGTGCACTTCCAAAATCTGCAAAAATAGACAGTACAAAGGCCTTTTGCAAACTGCACAGGATGTTGTCATCGTCGTTGACCTTCTTCGCGCACTCCGGGCGGCTGCAGGAGGCCATGGGAAGCTGCAGGTGAGGTGGCGCTTCTGCGGCCTCGGACCACGACGACACAGGAGCACCGCGCGAACTACATGGGGTTGGGGCTGGACGGCTCCTCTACTAGCAATGGCATCGTCTGGGCTGCCTGCGGTGCTCGCCGGTAGAAGGTAGGTGGAAGAGGGATGTAAAGAGAGAGGAGGAACCAGCCTGATCTCACCGTCAGAGGCATGGTGCAGCAACCCTCCCCCCCCCCCCTCTACTGACGATGGGGTGAGTTGATCGGTGAGGTGAGGCCGGATCCAAGCGGAGGAGAGAGGTGGTGAGGCGGTGGGGCATTTGACTGCACGCAGATGTGCTCCGCACCACACGGAGGCATCGCGTGAACTGCACAGGGCATTTGGAGCAAGGCGGCTCAGTGGAGTGGATACTAGGGGGGAGCTTGCGCGCCCGTTGCCGGCGAGGTAAGGGCCGAGGCCGTCAGGGAGGCACCGGCATGTGGTCGAGGCAGAGCGAGAGGTGGGGGCTCTCGATGACCCCCTGGTCTTCTTGGATCCACTCGTGCTCGATGTAGGCGGGCTGCAGTAGGGTGACGCGCGATCTTTTGCTAGCACCTACGCGATGCGTATGAAGGAGGGATGGGTCGCCGCCGCCATCCCTATTGCGCTCGAGCGTCACGGCCGCGAAGAGATGGAAGGAGGACCTGCGGGGATCTGCCCCGAGCACCATCCGGCCACCACGCGCAGGAGGGCGCAGATCTGGGCCCTACACGAGCTCCAACAACGCCAGTGGGTGGTTGAGTGGCCGGTGGTGGCGTCGGAGGAAGCTGGAGGGGGGCGTGTGGGGGAGGTCGTCGCCCTACGGATCCGACAGTCGATGGCCGAGGGCGGCCCGATCTGGCGACGAGGGAGGCCGTGGAGGACGGCGGTCGGCGCGGTGGCCCGGGTGGGCTGGCATGGACGGTGGTGATGTAGAAGGTTGGTGGGTGGGGATCGTGTGGAGCCAGGATGAGGAGCCTCGAGGCAGGGCCATGGCGTGGGTGGGGATTGTGCGGGGGCACAGTTGGTAGATTATTTTTCCTGCTACCAAGCTATTCACCAAACGCGAAGAAAATTGACACTACATTTCATATAAACACTTGCATATAGTAATCACCTTGTTATTTATCATCGTAGATATGTCATAGTCCAGAAGCATATCATGCCATGCTCATGAAGACCTTTACACCTGAGGTCCAAAACACACCTAGCCTATTTATCTATCCCTTGAGTTATTGCCTCGTACTAAAAAAGAACATTCACCTCCGTCCACACATATAAAGGGGTGTTGCAAAAAGAGAGGCATACATTACATAAGATATATATTGGCCTTGCAAAAGAGAGACTAGGTGAGGTGAAAATAGGTGACAAGCGACTAGTGATCGTAGCAGTGATCCCTAATAGCTCATCGAACTAAGCGGCGGGCTCCCGGTAGTATCAAGCTGCGAGAGAGCAGCCTCCACCGTCTCCTTCATCTGGAAGCGATCCATCTCATCTACCTGAAAAAAAGAAATCGATCGAGTCAGTCAGGGGTGCTAATATAGTCTCAGGAATAAGTAAACTGCACAGCTAATATTATCGAAAAATCTCATCTGGATTGAAAACTACTACCGATAATACAGCACGGGGTTAGCATAAAGCACGTGGCGCTCGTGCTGAATATACTTAGAAAAAGAATCACCCACCAAAAAACAAATCAAGCATGACGTGTGGAAGAGAAGCATTTCCACCCTAGTATTTCACTTGTAGTAGTACAAAAAGAGAGAGAGAGAAAAAATCAGAGGATAGATGCAGACAGGAGGGACCATCTTCTTCCACCGAGCACGTGGAAATCGATCTCCAGGGCTCCCGCGTTTCTCTCGAAATCAATTGGCATCCAAAGCACGTGGCGATCGATATGTCCCCATCGTGCTCGAGCTGAGCGATGGCATCTGCGCCGCGCGTGCTTATTGATTGCCATGTGACTGATTGGTTTTGTCGCGGGACGCCGATCCAGCGGCAAATCAAGGGCGACCAAAAGATTGATCGAGGAGATGCCGGGATGGGAAAGCGATATTTTCTTTTTCTGGAGCTTTTTGAGTTTCTTGCGAGTGATGTGGCGTTGAACGCCGCAAATGGAACAGAGGAACAACCTTTTTGACGTAACAAAACTGTGGACTTGGTACCTTAAATAAAAGACCTTAAAAGAGGAAACCCAAAGTGTCTACCAATGGTAAAAGTCAAATCCAGTCAACCAACTTAAAAAGAAGGGGTCTGTGACGTCAGCACAGCTCACGTCATCTTATCATCAATCAATCAATCGAGTGAACTAACGGAAGCGGAAACAGAGCCATCGGATAGAATCGTGCGAAAGAACTGGTTCTCATGAATTGAGGATGGCGGCGGCGACGTACCTCGACGAAGAGGGTGTGCATGAGGCAGCCGGAGACGGAGGTGATGTTGGCAGTGATGACCCTGAGGCGGAGCTCCTCGAGCACGCGGCACACCTTGGTCATGGCGTCGCGCTGCTTGCTGCACGTCACGCTCACCACCAGCACCTTCTCGCTCACCTCCGACACGCGCAGCTCCAGGACCTCCACGGGCGGCGAGGCCACCGCCCCCGCCGCGGCGAACAGCGCGTCGTTCATGGACGAGACCGACAGAGCGCGCTTCACCTTCTTCCTCTGGGCCGAGGAGACCTGCTCCACGGAGAGGCCGCCGTCGTAGTCATCCTCCGCGCCGGTGGCGGACTCGAGCGCGGACACCTCCGCCTCCATCTGCCGCTCCTCTGCCTGCAGCTGCTGGATGTACTCGATCGCGTCCTTGATGATCGAGGCCTTGTCCATCTGCAACGACGACGCACTGGTCGTTAAAATCGTCTTTCCGGCGTTGGAGATGATGCTGTGTACCGGCAATGCCGGCTCAGATGCTTGCGCTCACCTTGGTGAGCTCACCTTGGTGATGTTGGGCACGACGCTGCGGAGCGTGTAGAGCTTCTCATTAAGCTTGCGGCGGCGGTCGCGTTCCATCAGTATGTTCTTGTTTGCCCCAGTGCCGCTCATCCCGATCCCCGCCCCTGCCATGGCCGCCCCCATCGGCGTCGAAGACGAGTGGGAACCGTCCGGCGAGCTGGAGTCGTAGTACGAGATGGCGTCTTCGGTCGCCCCGACGAAGATGCTGCAACCAAGTACCATGAATTCAATCACCCTCTCCTCCAAAATCCCTCAACAATGGCGACGGATGGACGGAAGGCGGGAGCAAGGCGTACCTGTCAACGAGCTCCTCCGACTCGAGGTAGCGCTGCGTCTCCCAGTAGTAAGCGAAGTTCTCGCCCATGTCCGGGTCCATGTCTTCTTTCTTCTCCCCTCTGATTCGTCGCGAGTTGCTGCTCTTCTCTGTTCTGTTGCTCTGTCGCTCTTTCTCCAGGTGCTCTCACTTTCTCCCTTCGAGCACTTATATACAGGAGCGGGCTCACGTGTGTGGCTGGCTGGCGGGCCCCGCGCACGGGACAGGGACGCGCTGGCCTGTGGTCTCCGTCTCCGCGTAACGACCAGGCGAAAAACGTGGAGAAATTCAAGGCGGACACGCACGCCACTCTCTTTCACGCGCAGAGCACTCTCTCGCGGACACAACGTGCGGGATTATTAATTAGTTTTGGCTAATCTGTCACATGGACAATTGATGATAGCTCGATTAACTAGTCTACTACCACACTCAACACGTGCCTTGTTAGCTCAACCCCAATGCAACGACATCCGTTTTTGTTTCATTTTTATTTATTTTGGTTGACAAAGTGAGGCTTTTCGCAAGGACATTAACTAGTAGTTTTATCTAAAACTAAAGATGATCCTAATTCCTAAACACATACTAAATGCACATATCTCTACTCTTAAAAGGGTGGTTGGTAGTTTGGTATCCGGTTTATTTTTGTCTCATCCCCACCACCCTTCCCGCCGGTTTATTTTCACCTCCACATCCTACTACTACCCCTTCATGTTGGTCTTTTATACTTTGCACTTTCCTGCAGATTTTTTTCCGACTAAACCCCGCCTTTCCTTTTTCATACTGGTCTTTCCATATAGACGCAAGTTATTATTTAGTAATGCCTTTATGGAAAGAATCAACCATGAGCAGACTTAATTAATTTTACCATATCTCTCAATCACATTAATTAACCTTGCCTTCACGAGCACCCCCCCCCCCCCCCGCAACAGTGCGCCTGTCACCTTCCTTCCCTCGTAGCCGGTCACCCTCTCGACGTCGCCGCGTGCCTCACCACTCCTTCCCTCGACCCGCTCTTCTCTCACCCAGTGAATCCAACGTTGGATGCCCCTCTTTCATTCCCTAATGCGTCACCGCCGCACACCCATCTTTCTCTCGCTCTCGCGTCACGGCCGCACACCTCTTCTTCTCTCTGTCTTGCGCCTCGACCGCCGCACCCTCACACCACCGCGAGTGACATCATCCCATGCTGCCATAGCGAGGCCTTCACGACGTACGATGCCACACTTGACGACCTCTGCATGCAGCTCCAGGACAATTAGTCTGAGATGGGCACCTACAATCGTGTCTCCAGCGTGCTCCGGAGTCGCGCCCTCCTCTTCTTGCGACATCAACCACACCGAACCTGCAACACAGTAACCCTAGCCGCAAATGTCCCCTCCCCTGGCATAGGACCTAGATCGGTCCAGCATGGGCAGGATCCACCCATGGTGCTCCCACACTCGCGCTCGTTGGTCGGGTGCGCCGGGAGAGGAGGAGTGAGGGGGTGGTCCGCCACGGGCAGGGACACAGCCGTGTGTTGGCACGGTGGTTCCTCGCCGACCATGCATGCTATCAAAGACCATCGACGTCAGCAGGGCCCGCACGACGATTTCCGCTTCTTCTTGCCAAGCCAGACCGCTCAAGGTAAGTTACCCCTTCCTCTTGCTTCCCTGAAATCTCCACTCTCTTCTGACCTCCCCTCCCCTCAGGAGCGAGGAGATAGAGAGGCGCGTTAACCTCTACCATTCTACCTGACGGTGGATTGCATTGACACCAGATATATGATTTCCCTTTGCATCTGATTTATTTATTATCATCACTACTTAGCAGTTAAAAGCTGGAACTTCTAGCTATTAAATGTTAGGTGTCTCTTGACCAGAGCATGTATGCAGTCTAATCTTAATGGAACTCACTGTGGTAGGGGTGTTGCTGGGAGAAATATTAAGGAGATCGGAAGGAAGGTAAGAAGCTGGATCCACAAGGTGTTCACCATAAGCCACAAGGAGAAGCCCACAAATGCAAGTAATACTACTGCTTTGAACTCCCAAAGATCTTGTCATGTACTTTATTTTTGTTGAGAGGAATCTGCATGGTAGCTTTCGGATATGTCAATTTCACATTCTTGATCTGTTTTCTAAAGGACCAACATCCTTTTATATAATATCTAGCTACCTATTCGTGTGTAGCAGCTCCTTTGTCATTAAAGGATACTTATGTGATCTACTTGTTGTTTTAGACAAGCATGCTGCTCCTCTATTTTGATATATAGCACACTACATCATATGGGAAGGAAGTAATTTAAATGATTCGATCTATTGTAATTGCATACCAAGGCTCAGTTTCATCGCATCAACAATGAGCAACCAGGGGTCGATTCGAACATTCCCGGGAGGGCTTAGGAGGCAGATTTCATGGGGAGGAGTGGGTAGGAAGGATGGTGGTTGACTGGTGGGGTTCGTGTGGAACAGGAACGAGCAGGAGTAGGTGGTCGACTCCCACGCACGCGACACCGAGCCACCGTGCCTCCTCATTACCTCTCCACCGCCAAGCCCAGGCGACGTATCTAGCCTTTGCTGTCTGCCTTGCTCCTTCGCTCCCACCCCCGTTGGTGCAGGTCGCCGGCCACATCGGAGGAAGTAAAGCACGCAACTTAAAGAGTCCTCCATGAGGAAAGAGAGAGGGAGGAGGAAGATGCGTTCGTGCGTGGATGCTTCCAGTTAATCTGTGCTAAAACTTCAGTGGACTGTCTGCTCATGCACGACTGCCTGGTATCTCTTCTCTCTATATAAATCCTTCGTCTAAACTCTTCCATACTTACTTGACGAGAAAACTAAGTTGTGTCGTGCTAATTGTGAGCAACGTTGGGTTTTTCCCCGAAAAGGAAGGGTGAACCAATATAGTAGCGATAAGTATTTCCCTCAGTGTGAGCCAAGGTTATCGAACCAATAGGAGAATCACAGCAACTCGTCTTTCAAGCGGTACCTACACACGCAAAACTAAACACTTGCACCCAGCGCGGGAAAGAGGGTTGTCAAGCCCCATGAACTCGTTACTTGCAAGGATTACTTCTGATATTGGTAGATAGATAATGACAAAAGAAAAATAAAAGTAAAGTAAATAAATGCAGCAAGGTCTTTTTTAGGTTTTTAGCAAATATGATTAAGTAGACTCGGGGGCCATAGTGTTCACTAGAGGCTTCTCACTCGAAAATAGCATACAGTGGGTAGACAAATTACTATTGGGCAATTGATAGAAAAGCGCATAGTTATGATTATGTATTCATGGCAATGATCATGTATATAGGCATCACATCCGTGACAAGTAGACCAAAACAACTCTGCATCTACTACTATTGCTCCACCAGTCGACCACTATCCAGCATGCATCTATGGTATTAAGTTTACACAAACAGAGTAATGCTTTAAGCAAGATGACATGATGTAGACAAAGTAAGTACAAGCAATATGTTCAAACCCCATTGTTTTATCCTTAGTAGCAACAATACAATACAATACATGTCGTGTCCCCTTCTGTCACTGGGATATAGAGCACCGCAAGATTGACCCACTACAAGGCACACCTCCCACTGAAGATAAATCAATCTAGTTGGCCAAACCAAACCGATAGATCAGAGCGACTTACAAAGCTATAACAATCATGCATAATAGAATTCAGAGAAGACTCAATTACTTTTCATGAATAATCTGATCATAAACCAACAATTCATCGGATCCCAACAAACACACCGCAAAAGAAGATTACATCGGATAGATCAACGCGAAAAGCGCGAAGAACTTTGTATTGAAGATCAAAGAGAGAGAAGAAGCCATCTAGATACTAGCTACGGACCCGTAGCTCTGTAGTGAACTACTCGCACATCATCATGGAGGCAGAAATGTTGATGAAGATGGCATCCGTGATGGATTCCCCCTTTGACAGAGTACCGAAAAAGGCCACCAGATGGGATCACGGAAGAACAGAGACTTGCGGCGGCAGAAAAATTGTTTCGGGTGGCTCCATGTTAATTTCCCGATTTTAGAGAATTTATAAAGGTGGAATTAGGTTAGATGGAACCAAGTGGGGCCCAAAAGGCATCAGGGCGCGCCTACCCCCCTGGGCGTGCCATGTTTCCTTGCCGTCTCCTCGCTTCTTGTCTCGTCTCCTCCTGAAGCTTCTAAGGTCTCTCTTGTCCAGAAAAAAATGTCAAAAAGTTTTGTAGCATTTGGACTCCGTTTGTTACTGATTTCCTGGAAAACTAAAAACAAGCAGAAAACAACAATCTGCACTAGGCACTGGGTTAATAGGTTAGTCCCAAAAAATGATATAAAACAGCATATTATTGCATATAAAGTATCCAAGATTGATAATATAATAGAATGGAACAATAAAAAATTATTGATATGTTGGAGACGTATCAACATCCCCAAGCTTAATTCCTGCTCGTCCTCGAGTAGATAAAGAAAAAAAACATTTTTTTTGATGCGACATGCTACTCAACATGTAATCTCTTTTAGGTATCGATATTGAGAAACGACGAATCAATTAACATTAACATAATAATATCCATGAACATAAGAAGCATAATCATTGCTTTTTCAAAATATAGGATTATTAAAAAGTGTTATCCCTACTAATTTTATCATATCAAGCATGGCATGACTCCGTCTTCACCGCATAAGTATAAATCATGAGCACCCCAGTGTCAAACCAGACAATTGAATGGTACTTCTAACACACTTCAGCATTTTCAACAACACACAATACATGAGCGTGAGCCATGGATATAACAAATGGGGAATAGAATATGGTGGTAGATATCAAAGGAGTCAAAAGGTGGGAAAGTCTCACATCAACTAGGCAAATCAACGGGCTATGGAGATTCCCACCGATTGATATCGATGAGTAGGGATTGCCATGCAACGGATGCACTAGAGCTATAAGTGTATGAAAGCTCAAATGAAACTAAGTGGGTGTGCATCCAACTTGCTTGATCATGAAGACTTTGGGCATTTGAGGAAGCCCGCCATCGGAATATACAAGCCAAGTTCTATAACGAAATTAGTATATGAAAGTGATGAAACTGGGGACTCTCTATATGAAGAACATGGTGCCACTTTGAGGCACAAGTGTGGTAAAGGATTGTAGCAAAGTCCTTTCTCTCTTTTTCTCTCATTTTTATTTTATTTTATTTCCCCTTTTTCCTTTTTTCCTTTTTTTCTTTTTTTTTGTGGTGGGCTCATTTGGCCTCCCCCATTTTTATTTTTCGTCTGGAGTCTCATCATGACTTGTGGGGGAATCATAGTCTCCATCATCCTTTCCTCACCGGGACAAAGCTCTAATAATGATGTCATCACACTTTTATTTACTTACAACTCGAAATTATAACTCAATGAAGAATAATATTACTCTATATGAATGCCTCTGGCAATGCACCAGGATGTGCAATGATCTAGCGTAACATGTAACCAATGATGAAAGATGGCTTTGCCACAAATACTATGTAAGATCTATATGATCATGCAAAGCAATATGATGATAAACACACATGTCATGTGACGGAACAATGGAAGTTGCATGACAATATATCTCAGAATGGCTATGGAAATGCCATACTAGGTAGGTATGGTGGCTGTTTTGAGGAACATATAAGGCGGCTTATGTGCGATAGAGAGAATCATATCACGGGGTTTAGATGCATCGGTGAAGTTTGCACCAATTCTCGAGATGAGAAAGGGCAATGCACGGTACCGAAGATGCTAGCAAATTAAGGAAAGGTGGGAGTGCGTATATCCATGGACTCACATTTGTCATAAAGAACTCATATACGTATTATGAAGCCTTATTATCTCTCTCGAAGCAAAGCACTATCGCATGTCCCTAGGGAGGATATTGGGAGGTGTTAACCATCGCGCGCCCCCGATTCGAACAACACAATAGGATTTCATGTCACACATAAAAATGCTCACACCTCATCACCATGCCATGACCAATACTTAGATGAGAATTGAATAACAAATTTTAATACCGATATTTCTACTAACCAATGATAATGAACCGATATCCTTTCATATTACTACATCAATATAATCAACACATGTTTCTTCTTTAGTGAGCTACATGAATGTTTTTATTATATCCTCCTTGAATACCTATGCATTTTGGACTAATCTTTTAACACGCGCAAATTACCATTCCTATTGCCTTATACTCTCAAAAAGATTTAAGTGAAGCATGAGAGTTCAATTATTTTTATAAAATATGTCTGTCGACGTGCTCTAACAAGATATAAGTGAAGCACTAGAGCAACTGCCTAGCTCAAAAGATATAAGTGAAGCACATCGAGTATTCTAACAAATTATGATGGAAGTGTGTCTCTCTCAAAAAGTGTGTCCGTCAAATGATGATTGTGGAAAACTAAAATAAAAAATAAACTATAATACACGACGCTCCAAGCAAAACTCATATCATGTGATGAATAAAAATATAGCCCCAAGTGACATACCGATAGATTGGAGAAGAAAGAGGGGATGCCTTCCGGGGCATCCCCGAGCTTAAAAGCTTCGGTCTTCCTTCAATATTACCTTGGGGTGCCTTGGGAATCCACAAGCTCACGATCTTTCTGCTCCTTATTCCTTCATCCATCGTGGTCTCACCCAAAACTTGAAAACTTCAGTACACAAAACTCAACAAAACCTCGTGAGATCCGTTAGTATAATAGACATATCAAATACTTTAGATACTTTATAAATTGATTAATATTTTATTATTGCATAATAGGTATTGTATTTCAACTTCTCCATGGTTTATACCCCTCGACACAATCCATAGCATCATCAAAACAAGCAAACTCTGCAAGCAAAAGCATAATCTCTCTAAAACAGAATAGTCTGTAGTGATCTATACTAAAACTATACTTTTGTAACTCCAAAAATTATGAAGTATTAGGAAAACCTGGGAAATTTGTATACCAATATTGTGTAAAAAATCAGATCAAAAGCCGTTCCAGTAAAATCAGAGAAATTATGCAGTGGGCGTAAAAGTTTCTGTTTTTGCACAACATCAATTCTACTATCTTCCAAATCATCCCAAAGGCTATACTTGGCAGAAACACTAATTTAAACACAAAAACGCAGCCATAACAGTAGCAACAAAAGTGTAAACTAAAAATAACAGAAAGTAAAAAAGCAAATTTAAAGATAACTATTGGGTTGCCTCCCAACAAGCGATATTGTTTTATGCCCCTAGCTAGGCATAATGCATTGTTTCAAGTATTGTCCGTCTTATCATCTAACATGGAAGGGACCTTCTCAAACCCGGGAGGTTCTTTACGTTTTCCCATAATCTCTGAAAATAAATTTGTCATCTTTTCTAAAGCATCAAGTCTTTTGTTGGAAACCGTAAGGAGCGAATTCATGCGATTTAGGCTAGAACCTAGAGTCTTGATAGGTTCATTTAGTTTTTACACCGTGCTCAATTTTTTCTGCATATCCCCTAGCTTTTATAGTATTTGAATCCCTTCATGAGTATAAGGAGTAATTTGAGGTAAAGGAGGGGTTCCAACAATTCCTTCTACTATTTCATGCGCCGCACTAGAATTAATCACAATAAAATTTCCTTTAGCAGCGAAATCTAGAATTTGTCTACTAGATAGACTAAGTCCCACGTAAAAATTATGAAGAAGAATCTTCATATCATTTTTAATAATAGCATTAAGATGGGATTCTATTATACGGTACCAAACATATTTTAGGCTCTCTCCCTACCTTTGCTTAAAATAGAGTACTTCAAAATCTAGAGAGACATTGATATTAGGACCAGCCATAATGACAAGCAAGCAAACTAGTAAACAAGATAATTAAGCAAGCAACCAAATAGAATTTTTGTATTTTTGATTTTTAGGTAAAGAAAATATAAAATAAAAGACAAGAAAAAAGTAGAACAAGTGATTGATAGTTTGTGTGAAGGGACCTTCAAGCAAAGTTGGTGATGTCTCCTCGGCAACGGCTTCAGCAATTGTTTGTGCTACTTGTGAGTTCTGTTGGGTTTTTCCCCGAAGAGGAAGTGTGAAGTGATACGTCTCCGTCGTATCTATAATTTTTGATTGTTTCATGCCATTATTATGCAACTTTCACATATTTTTGGCAACATTTTATATGATTTATTGGACTAACCTATTGATCCAGTGCCCAGTGCCAGTTCCTGTTTGTTGCATGTTTTTTGTTTCGCAGAATATCCATATTAAACAAAGTCCAAACGCGATAAAAATTTATGGAGATTTTTTTTAATATTTGTTAATTTTGAGAAGTGGAATCAACGCAAACGGAGGCCCACAGCCCCCACGAGACACCAGGGCGCGCTCTGGTGGGTTGTGCCCAGCTCGTAATTCGGCTGGAGCTCTCCTTCGGGCGCAAGGAAGCTAATTTTTGGATAAAAATCCCCTCAAAATTTCAGCCCGATCGGATTTATGGATCTCTGGGAATATAAGAAACGGTTTTCGGCCAGATCTTCGGGATTTACGGGTCTCCCGTTATGCTAGGAAGTTGGAGCACAATTTATCCTTGATTGTCTATCTTTGTGTGAAGGTCGGGGGCGCACGATGGTTAACTCCTACCAACCTCCCCCCTAGGAGCATGCGTAGTAATACTTTGCTTCGAGAGAGCTAATAAAACTTTTGCAATAAGTATGTGAGTTCTTTATGACTAATGTGAGTCCATGGATTATACACACTCTTACCTTTCCACAATTTGCTAGCCTCTACGGTACCGTGCATTGCCCTTTCTCTCCTCGAGAGTCGGTGCAAACTTCGCCGATGCATCCAAACCCCGTGATATGATACGTTCTATCACACATAAGCCTTATTATATCTTCCTCAAAACATCCACCATACCTACCTATTATGGCATTTCCATAGACATTCCGAGATATATTGCCATGCAACTTCCACCGCCTCCATTTTGATGACTTGAGCATTCATTGTCATATTGCATTACATGATCGTAAGATAGCTAGCATGATGTTTTCATGGCTTGTCCGTTTTTTTTTATATCTTTGCTAGGCTAGATCATTGCATTCATATAGAGTCATACTTTGTTTTACTATCGTTGTAATATTGAGTCGTAAGTAAATAGAAGTGTGATGATCATCATTATTCATTATTAGAGCATGCCCCAATGATGAAAGGATGATGGAAACTATGATTCCCCCACAAGTCGGGATGAGGCTCCGGACAAAGAAAGAAAAGAAAAAGAAAAGATATATAAAAAAAGAAAAAGAAAAAAAAGAAAAGAAAGAAAAGAAAGAAAAAAGAAAGAAAGAAGAAGGAATAGGGGCATGCTAATTCCACACTTGTGCTTCAAAGTAGCACCATGTTTTTCATATAGAGAGTCTCCTGTGTTGTCACTTTCATATACTAGTGAGAATTTTTTATAGAGTTAGATGCATACCCACTTAGTTTTCATATTGAGCTTTCATACACTTATAGATCTTAGTGCATCCGTTGCATGGCAATCCCTACTCCTCGCATTGATATCTATTGATGGGCATCTCCATAGCCCGTTGATACGCTGAGTTGATGCGAGACTTTCTTCTCCACTTTTACCCCTTTGAAACCTACCACCATATTCTATTCCACCCATAGTGCTATATCCATGGCTTGCGCTCATGTATTGCGTGAGAGTTGAAAATGCTGAAGCGCGTTAAAAAGTATGAACCAAATGGTTGGCTGACACCGGGGTAGTACATGATTTATACTTTGTGTTAAGAAGACAGAGCATGACAAGGCTATATGATTTTGTAGGGATAACGTTCTTTAGCCTTGATATTTTGAAAGACATGATTGTTTGTTGGGATGCCTAAGTATTAATGTCTTTATGTCAAAACTAGACTATTGCTTTGAATCACTTGTGTCTTAATATTCATGCCATGATTAGATATATGATCAAGATTATGCTAGGTAGCATTCCACATCAAAATTATCTTTTTTATCATTTTCCTACTCGAGGACGAGCAGGAATTAAACTTGGGGATGCTGATACGTCTCCATCGTATCTATAATTTTTGATTGTTTCATGCCATTATTATACAACTTTCACATATTTTTGGCAACATTTTATATGCTTTATTGGACTAACCTATTGATCCAGTGCCCAGTGCCAGTTCCTGTTTGTTGCATGTTTTTTGTTTCGCAGAATATCCATATCAAACGAAGTCCAAACGCGATAAAAATTTACGGAGATTTTTTTGGGAATATTTGTGAATTTTGAGAAGTAAAATCAACATAAACGGAGGCCCACAGCCCCCACGTGACACCAGGGCGCGCCCCCAGGGCCCAGGCGCGCCCTGGTGTGTTGTGCCCAGCTCGTAAGTCGGTTGGAGCTCTCCTTCGGGCGCAAGGAAGCTAATTTCTGGATAAAAATCCCCTCAAAATTTTAGTCCGATCGGAGTTATGGATCTCCAGGAATATAAGAAACGGTTTTCGGCCAGAAAACAGGAACGCGAAACAGAAGAGAACAAAGAGGGAGATCCAATCTAGGAGGGGCTCCTGCCCCTCCGCCGCCATGGAGCCATGGACCAGAGGGCGAACTCTCCTACCATCTAGGGGGGAGGCCAAGGAAGAAGAAGAAGGAGGGGGGATCTCTCCCCCTCTCTCCCGGTGGCGCCGAAATGCCGTCGGGGCAATCATCGTGACGACGATCTACATCAACAATATTGCCGCCGTCAACACCAACTCTCTCCCCCTCTATGCAGCGGTGTAACACCTCTCTTCCCCGCTGTAATCTCTACTTAAACATGGTGCTCAAGTCCATATATTATTTCCCAATGATATTTGGCTATCCTATGATGTTTGAGTAGATCTCTTTTGTCCTATGGTTTAATTGTGGTATGATGTTATGGATGTGAGTTGTATGTTGATATGGTGCTGTCCTATAGTGCCCTTCGTGTCGCGCAAACGTGAGGGATCCCCACTGTAGGGTGTTGCAATATGTTCATGATTTTCCTATGGTGGGTTGCTTGAGTGACATAAACATAAACCCGAGTAGGTGGGTTGTTTGCGTATGGGAGTAAAGGGGACTTGATACTAAATGCTATGGTTGGGTTTTACCTTAATGAACTTTGGTAGTTGCGGATGCTTGCTAGAGTTCCAATCATAAGTGCATATGATCCAAGTACGGAAAGTGTGTTAGCGTATGCCTCTCCCTCATTGCATATGACAAGTATCTATCGTATTATATTCAATTGCCTAGGGACAATCTTTCTCTTGCGTTACACAAAAAGCTATCTACCAAGTTATTTACTTTTATTGTTCTTTTATTAAAACAACACCTAACTTTTATTTCCACGTTCTTTATTATCTTACAAAGTACTTCTAGTTTTATTCCCGCAAAGTAGTTTCATACTTGTTCTAGGTAAAGCAAGCATTAGCGTGCGTAGAGTTGTATCGGTGGTCGATAGAACTTGAGGAAATATTTGTTCTACCTTTAGCTCCTCGTTGGGTTCGACACTCTTACTTATCGAAAAAGGCTACAAACGATCCCCAACACTTGTGGGTTATCATGAAGCAATATAGTAGCGATAACTATTTCCCTAAGTGAGAACCAAGGTTATTGAAGAAATAGGAGAATCACAACAACCCGTCTTTCAAGCAGTACGTGCACACACAAAACCAAACACTTGCACCCAACGGGGGCAAGAGGGTTGTCAAGCCCCTTGAACTCGTTACTTGCAAGGATTATTTCTGATAGTGGTAGATAGATAATGATAAAATAAAAATAAAATAAAAGTAAAAAAATTGCAGCAAGGTATTTTTAGGTTTTTAGCAAATAAGATTAAGTAGACCCCAGGCCCATAGTGTTCACTAGAGGCTTCTCTCTCGAAAGTAGCATGCGGTGGGTAGACAAATTATTGTTGGGCAATTGATAGAAAAGCGCATAGTTATGATTATGTATTCACATCAATGATCATGTATATAGGCATCACATCCGTGACAAGTAGACCGAAACGATTCTGCATCTACTACTATTAGTCCACCAATTGACCGCTATCCAACATGCATCTATGGTATTAAGTTTATGCAAACAGAGTAAGCTTTAAGCAACATGACATGTTGTAGACAAAGTAGTACAAGCAATATGTTCAAACCCCGTTGTTTTATCCTTAGTAGCAACAATACAATATGTGTCTTGTCCCATTCTGTCATTGGGCTATAGAGCATCGCAAGATTGAACCCACTACAATGCACACCTCCCATTGAATAGAAACACTGTGTTAAAATTTCAGCTCAAGATCACGTTCCAGAAATAAATTAAAATTTATATACTGGACGCAAAGTTTCTGTTTCAGATTCAGCATCACTTCTACTCATGCTATGAATCATCCTAACGGTTCTACTTGGCACAAACACTAAATAAACCATAAAAACACAATCATAACAGAGGCATAATTGTGTCAACACTCAAAAACAGAAAGGAAAAAGCAAAAATTTATTCATTCATTGGGTTGCCTCCCAACAAGCGCTATCGTTTTACGCCCCTAGCTAGGCATGATGATTTCAATGATGCTCACATAAAAATTAGTAATTGAAATATGAAAAAGAGCATCATGAATAGCATGAAAAACACATTTAAGTCTAACACACTTCCTATGCATAGGGAGTTTGTGAGCAAACAATTTATGGGAACAAGAATCAACTATCATAGGAAGGCAAAACATGCATAACTTCAAAACTTTGAACACATACAGAGGAAACTTGATATTATTGCAATTCCTACAATCATTCTTTTCATGATGCACAAGCATAGAATTTTCTTTACTCTCCACATAAACAAATTCCTTATCATCCATAGTAGTGGGAGCAAACTCGACAAAATAACTATCATGAGACACTTGATTGACATAACCACATTGCAAATTAAAACCATGATGATTAGTTTCATGGTTATCATTACTCATTATAGCATATGTATCATTACCATCATATGAATAGGAGGCATGCAATCATCATAATAAATTTGCCCATCAAAACTTGGGGGACTAAAAATATCATCTTCATCAAACATAGCATCCCCAAGCTTGTGGCTTTGCATACATTTGCATAATTGAAATTAATAGAATTTATAGTAACATCATTGCAATCATGCTTTTCAATCAAGGAGCTATCATGAATCACCTTATAAATTTCTTCTTTCAACACTTCATCAAAATTTTCAGATTCATGATTTTCAAGCAAAACTTCATAGAGATAGTCAAGTGCTTAGGTATGGAGGCTGTTTTGAGCAAGATATAAGGAGGTTTATGTGTGACAGAGTGTATCATATCACAGGGTTTGGATGTAGCGGCGAAGTTCACATCGATGCTCGAGGTGAGAATGGGCGATTCACGGTACCGAAGAGGCTAGCAAAATATGAGGAGATGAGGTTGCGTATATCCACGGATTCACATTAGTCATAAAGAACTCATATATTTATTGCAAAGTTTTATTAGTTTTATCACAAATCAAAGTACTACTCGCATGCCCCTATGGAGGAGGTTGGGAGGAGTAAACAATCGCGCGCCTCCGACCCGGAACAACACTAGGATTTCAACGAGGAATACAAATGCTCACACATCCCCACCATGCCTTTTACCAATATTTAGACAAACGGGAAATTAACACCTCTTAATACCGATACTCCTACGAACCGACAATCATGCACTGATACCCTTTCATATTACCACATCAATATCATTAACCCACAATTTCTCTTTTATGTGATACATGAAGGTTTTGATTATCACTCATTGAATACCTATTAATTTTTGGACTAGTCCTATAACCGATGCAATTACCGTCGCTGCTTATTAACTCTCAAACAAATATAAGTGAAGAACGAGAGCTTAATATCTTTCTACAAAAGACCACACTCTAATAAATATAAGTGAAGCAAAAGAGCATTCTACAAATAACGGTTTTCGATATATAGAGAAACAGGCATCCAACTTCAAATGATATAAGTGAAGCACATTAAGCATTCTATAAAGTCATACTCAGAAGATGTAAGTGAAGCACAAAGAGCATTCTATAAATAAACCACGGAATTTCCCATACCAGCATGGTGCATTGGTAAAAGAAAAAAATAAAAGGCACACGACGCTCCAAGAATTTACGCATATCATGTGAACAAAACAAAAACCAAGACTTATCGATAATTGTTGAAGAAGAAAGATGGGATGCCTTCTGGGGCATCCCCAAGCTTAGGCGCTTGAGTCTCCTTGAATATTTACTTGGGGTGCCTTGGGCATCCCGAAGATTGAACTCTTGCCTCTCCTTGTTCCTCTCATATCGAAACCTGCTCGACCTTCGAACACTTCATCCATACAAAACTTAACAAAACTTTTATTAGAAAGGTTAGTACATGTAACATTGAATCTCATCATATCCTGCCATAAAATTATTGTATAATTATAATCTAACATTACCTACTGTACACTATCACAATTCTATGGCTCCCAAGTAAATGGGGCTCAACAAGAACTCAAACATAAGCAGTCAAAGCAACTATAACAGCAATCTATGAAAAACAGGACAATCGGTTAAGATGTATATGAAACCTATACTTCCTTAACTCAAACAATTCTAAAAAATTAGGACGTAATAAATAATTTGCATAGAAGTATTTTTTAAAAATTTCAGAATTTTTGCACGCTCGAGTAAAATATGAAAATTCAAACACTACAACAAAAGTGTCTGTTTTTACAAAGCACATATCAAACAAGCAATTTAAACATCCTAAAGGTAATTCTTGGAACATTATTTTTATAATACAATGGATTTGTACAAGGGGATAATTTTTTTTTTTTAAAGTTATTGTAATCAAGACTCACAAAGTTTCCATGGGCATGAAGAAAGTTTAAGGCTAGCCCCCACTTTAACGGTGATCGTCTTTCTCACTTTCACTTTTCTTTTTGAAAAGGTTTTAGGTTCCCCACTTTATTTTTTTGTTTTTAATAATTTTAAAAGCACACAACAAAAAGAAATGACTCTCTCAAACTTCTGGGTTGTCTCACTGGCAGTGCTTTCTTTAAAGCCATTAAGTTAGGCATATAGTGCTCAAGTAAGTCATCCACCCGGATCCCAAGGTATATCAAAGACAATTTTAGTTAGAAATGATTTGTAATTTTGTAGTGAGCACAAAGTAATATATATCATGTAACAATGAAGTCTAACTCTCTGCCTATGCATTGGCATGCCATAAAAGAACAATTCATTCACACAAAGTAAAGGCCAATACATAGCATAAGTAGTTTCTTGCAATTTTATCGTATTGGAAACATAAAGAGGTGAAGATTTGGTTCCTCTCTCATAATTATTGCAAGTAGGAGCAGAAAGAACATGCATATTATGTCCATGAAAATCATCATGTGTAGTAGTAAAACACAATCCATCAATATAATCCTTAATAAGCACAAACTTCTCCGATATAGTGTTGTTGGGAGAATTCAAAAAGATAATAGAACTATCATGCGTGGGTGCAATAGCTACAATTTCATGCTTAACATAAGGAACTATAGCAAGTTCATCTTCATAAGCATAATTCATATTGGGATCATGGCCACAAGTATAGCAAGCATCAAGCTCATCAAAAAGGGATATTTTAAACGAATCCAAGGGATCATAGCAATCATCATAGCATTCATCCTTCGGTATGTGCGAAGGGAAATTAAAAAATGTATGAGTTGAAGAGTTACTCTCATTAGAAGGTGGGCATGGATAGCTAATCCACTCTTCCTCCTTTTGTTCTTCGTTCTCCTCCTCATCTTGTTCATCTAATGAGCTCATAGTTTCAGCAATTTCTTCTTCCATAGATTCCTGCAAAATATTAGTCTCTTCCAAGGCAGAAGACATTCTCTCAATAAATTATTTAACATAAGAATTAGAAGCATAGTTTTCATAGAAATATTTTAATATGGAAAAAAATTCAGATTTGTAAAGAGTAGCATCATACTTTTCAATCAAAGAAGCAGTTTCATATGCACCCTTAAAACCAACAAATTCTTCAATTTGTTCAACATCATAATAACAATAGGCATCCTTGACATAAGAAGATAACATTTCATTATCATTAAACACACATTGATAGGGAAGGTGTTCTTTAGTGTCTTCAGAATAACGAGAAAAATCATGTATTTCGCGTAAATTCCAAGCATACCAACACAAAGAATTAATTTGATGCCACAATAGTTTCCCTTTTTGAGATAAGCGGTGTCGCACATAGTAAGCATGCTCATTTAAAGTTTTTCCCCTCAACTAAGCTAGTTGGGTTTTTAGCACGAGCACAAAGGGATCGACGATGATCCAAGTAATAAGCTTCAGCAGTATAGTAGATTTTGGGTGGTTCCTCAACCTCTGGGTTAGCAAGTACAACTATTTTTTTGGTATTTTGCGCTTCCTACCCATAACTAAAGATAGAAAGCAACTAAGAACAGAAAATAAAACATAGTGATAAAGCAAACAAGAACACACGAGAATAACAACCGCTACGCTATTGCTCCCCGGCAACAGCGCCAGAAAAAGGTCTTGATAACCCACAAGTGTAGGGGATCGTTTGTAGCCTTTTTTGACAAATAAGAGTGTCGAACCCAACGAGGAGCTAAAGGTAGAATTAATGTTCTCTCAAGTTCTATCGACCACTGATACAACTCTACGCACGCTAACGCTTACTTTACCTAGAACAAGTATGAAACTACTTTGTGGGAAGGAAACTAGAAGTACTTAGTAAGTGTGATAGATAGGTTTGCAAGATAATAAAGAACAAGTATATAAAAGTTAGGGGATATTTAGAGAAATATTAAATCAGTTAATTGTTTAGTAGAAAGCTTTTTGTAGCACAAGAGAAAGATTGTGCATAGGCAATTGAATATAACATGGTACATACTTGTCATATGCAATGAGGGAGAGGCATACACTAACACACTTTCCGTACTTGGATCATATGCACTTATGATTGGACCTCTAGCAAGCATCCGCAACTACTAGAAAACATTAAGGGAAACCCAACCATAGCATTAAACATCAAGTCCTCTTTACTCCCATACGCAAACAATCCCCTTACTCGGGTGTAAGCTTCTATAACTCTAGCCACCCACTATAATCGAATCATGAACATATTGCAAACCCTCCAACGGGATTCCCTCACATGTGCGCCTCACGGAAGGCACCTTAGGACAGCACCATATCAACATAAAACTCATATCAATAACATCATACCACAATTAACCCATAGGACAAAAGAAATCTACTCAAACATCATAGGATAGCCACACATCATTGGATAATAATATATAGCATTAAGAACCATGTTTAAGTAGAGATTACAGTGGGGAAGAGAGGTTTTACACTGCTGAATAGAGGGGGAGAGATTTGGTGGTGACGGCGGCGAAGTTGTTGGTGTAGATCGCCGTCACGATGGTTGCCTCGGCGGTGCTCCCGCACCACTGGGAGAGAGGGGGAGAGAGCCCCCCTCCTTCTTCTTCTTTTTTCCTTGGCCTCGTCCCTAGGTGGTAGGAGAGTATACCCTCTGGTCCATGTCCGCCATGGCTCCCGGAGGGCAGGAGCCCCTCCGAGATTGGATCTATCTCTCTCTCTCTCTCTCTTCTGTTTTCGCGGCTGGTTTCTGACCCCTTCGCCGTTTCTTAAATATCCGGAGATCCGTAACTTCGACCGGGATGAAATTTTGAGGGGACTTTTACCACGAAAATATATTTCTTGCGGCGAAAGTAGGGCCCCAACCGACTTAGGGGTGTCCAGGAGCTATCAGGGCATGGCCACCCCCTAATCGCGCCTTGATGGGTACTGGGCCCCTCGGGCATTGTATTGCGTTGATTCCGACTCTCAAAAATCACATATATTCCAAAATAAATCTCCGTAAATTTTTATCACGTTTGGACTTCGTTTGATATGGATTTTCTGTGAAACAAAAAAGACACAAAAAACAAGAACTGGCACTGGGCACTAGGTCAATAGGTTAGTGCTCAAAAATAATATAAATTGGTAAATAAATACCCAAAAAGTATCCAAGAATGATAATATTATAGCATGGAACAATAAAAAATTATAGATACATTGGAGACGTATTAGCTCCCCGTCATAGAAAAAGGATCTTGTCTCTGGAATCCTGAAATCGGTAGCGATACCCATCCTTTTAAACATGGATTCATACTCACAGTTTTGGTTTTGCAAGTCAATGATTTGAGCTTGGAGATGATTGATCCGATCTTGAAGCTTGAAGAGAGCCTCCCCCACGTTCCTAGTGTCCAGCTTGTTCTCCCGGATGAATTATGTGATCATAGAGTGATTAGCACTCAAACCATATTCAACCATCCCTTGGCACTTCAAGATTTCCTGCTCCATCGCTGCAAGCCTGACCTCCTCGCTCCCCTCCTTCTTTGGGCCTTGGACATCCCGAATGTGGAGCACCCCTTCACGCATCTCAATGGCTTGAGGGTGCTTCATCACCTCTGGCAGGTAGGGGTTGATGACCTGCTTGAAGACTTGTCCTTGGAGGAGCTTGACGGCATCATGCCGATCTGGATCTGTCAGAAAAACAGCCCAAAACAAGAACAGAGGGGAAACTTGCGATGCGGTGGTCAAAACCGACGAGAGTATATATAATGAATTTTTCTAGGTTAGAATACGTGCCCAGGAAGAAAACGGAGTCTAGGAGGCACACGAGGGCCCCACAAGCTATTAGTGCGTGCCCAGGGGGGTGGGCGCGCCCTGTTGGCTTGTGCCTCCCTCGTGGGTCCCCCTGACTCGTTGTTATTTTTGGATTTTTTCTAAAATACCAAAACCAACAGAACATATTTTTTTGGAATTTTTGGAGTCGGTTTACTTACCGTATCACACACATACCCCTTTTCAGCTTTCTGGAGTGTTCCGGAAGGTCTCTCTTATGTGTTCTTCCGGATTCATAACTTGAATAATATTAGTTTCAACAATGACGGGCGTACCTGAGATATAGTGTTTAATTCTTTACCTATTTACCACTCTCAGATTTTTTCCTTCGAAATTGTTGATCTTGATAGCACCGGAGCGATATACCTCCTAGCCGACATAAGGACCTTCCCATTTGGAGAGAAGTGTACTTGCAAAAAATCTGAAACGAGAATTGTACAAAAGAACTAGGTCTCCTACAGTGAATTCCCGTTTTTGGATTCTCTTGTCATGCCATGTTTTAACTTTTTATTTAAAAAACTCTGCATTTTCATAAGCTTGTGTCCCCCATTCATCTAATGAGCTAATATCAAATAACTTCTTTTCACCGAAAAGTTTAAAATCATAGTTAAGTTCTTTAATTTCCCAATAAGTTTTATGTGCTAACTCAAGAGGTAAATGACATGCTTTTCCATAGACCATTTTATATGGGGACATTCCCATAGAGTTTTTATAAGCAGTTCTATAAGCCCATAAAGAATCATCAAGTTTCTTAGACCAATTCTTTCTAGATCTATTAATAGTCTTTTGCCTGATCAATTTTATTCCTCGATTCCTCAACTCAATTTGACTGCTAGACTGAGGATGATAAGGTGATGCAATCCTATGTTTAAAATCGTATTTAGCTAGAAGTTTGCGGAAGGCACCATGAATAAAATGTGAACCACCATCAGTCATTAAATATCTAGGTACTCCATACCTCGGGAAAATAACATCTTTAAGAATTTTAATAGAAGTGTTATGATCAGAACTACTAGTTGGAATAGCTTCTACCCACTTAGTAATGTAATCAACAACGACTAGAATATGAGTATACCCATTAGAGGAAGGAAAAGGTCCCATATAATCAAAGCCACATACATCAAATGATTCAATAGCAAGTCAATAATTCATAGGCATTTCCTGATGTCTACCAATGTTACCAATTCTTTGACATTCATCACAAGAAAGGACATACTTACGAGCATCTTTGAAAAGAGTAGGCCAATAGAAACTAGATTGTAATACCTTGTGTGCAGTTCTGTCACCAGCATGGTGCCCTCCGTAGGCCTCGGAATGGCACTTCCGTAGGATCTGTCCCTATTCATGCTCAGGTACACAACGTCTAATAACACCATCCACTCCTTTATAAATATGTGGGTCATCCCAAAATTAATGTCTTAAATCATAAAAGAACTTTTTCTTTTGTTGGTAGGTGAAAATAGGTGGTATATATTTAGCAACAATGTAATTAGCATAATCTGCATATCAAGGAGTACTATGGGAAGCATTTATAACAACAAGTTGCTCATCAGGAAAATTATCATCGATAGGCAGTGGGTCATCAAGAACATTTTCCATCCTAGACAAGTTATCTGCTACGGGGTTTTCAGCTTCGTTCCTTCAACGATATGCAAGTTAAATTCTTGAAGTAAAAACACCCACCTAATCAGTCTAGGCTTAGCATCTTTCTTTTCTATAAAGTATTTAATAGCAGCATGATCAGTGTGAATAGTAACTTTGGAATCAACAATATAAGGTCTAAACTTACCACATGCAGAGACAACTACTAAAAATTCCTTCTTAGTAGTAGCATAGTTTCTTTGGGCACTGTCTAGAGTTGTACTAGCATAATGAAGGACATTCAATTTCTTGTCTACTCTTTGTCCTAGAACAGCACCAACAACATAATCAGTGGCTTCACACATAATTTCAAATGATCTATTCCAATCAGGTGGTTGAACAATAGGTGCAGAAATCAAGGCTTTCTTAAGTATTTCAAAGGCTTCTACACAATCATCATCAAAAACAAAAGGAATATCTTTTTGAAGAAGATTAGTTGGTGGCCTAGAAATCTTTGAGAAATCTTTAATAAAATGCCTATAAAAACCAGCATGACCAAGAAAACTTCTTATAACTTTAACATCTTTAGGACGTGGCATTTCCTCTATTGCATCAAATTTAGCTTTGTCTACCTCTATGCCTCGTTTAGAGATTTTATGCCCAAGTGCTATACCTTGATTCACCATAAAGTGGCACTTCTCCCAATTCAAGACAAGATTAGTTTCTTCACATCTCTGCAAAACTCGATTGAGGTTGCTCAAGCAATCATCAAAAGAAGTCCCGTAAACGGAAAAATCATCCATGAAAACCACAACAATCTTTTCACAAAAATCAAAGAATATAACACTCATACATGTTTGAAAGGTAGCAGATGCATTGCATAAACCAAAAGGCATACGTCTATAAGCATAAGTTCCTAAAGGGCAAGTGAAAGTAGTTTTCTCTTGGTCTTCTTTTGACACATGTATTTGAGAGAAACTAGAATATCCATCAAGAAAACAAAAGTGTGTGTGCTTAGATAATCCTTCTAACATTTGATCAATAAAAGGCAAGGGGTAATGGTCTTTTCTAGTAGCTTTGTTTAATTTCCTGAAATCAATTTCCATCCTATAACTAGTTACGATTCTTTGTGGGATAAGTTCATTTTTATCATTAGGAACAACAGTTATACCTCCTTTCTTAGGAACACAATGAACAAGACTTACCCATCTACTGTCAGCAATAGGATAAATAATATCTACCTCGAGAAGCTTTAGTATTTCAGTTCTTACCACTTCCTTCATCTTAGGATTTCAGCACGTTGATGACCAACAACAGGTTTAGCAATCGGTTCCATATTAATCTTGTGATGACATAGAGTGGGGCTAATGCCCTTAAGATCATCAAGAGTATATCCAATAGCAGCCATGTGCTTCTTCAGAGTTTTAAGTAACCTCTTTTCTTCATGCTCTAAAAGGTTAGCACTAATAATAACATGATATATCTTCTTCTCATCCAGATAAGCGTATTTCAAAGTATCAGGTAATGTCTTTAGCTCAAACACGGGATCTCCCTTAGGTGGAGGAGGATTCCCTAAAATATCAACATGCAAGTTGTGTTTAAGAATATGTGTTTTTCTAAGAAATATATCATCTATCTCATTTCTTTCATTCATATGCATATCATTCTAATGGTCTAGCAAATATTGTTCTAATGGATCAGTAGGAGGCACGACAATAGAAGAAAGACCAATTATTTCATCCTTACTAGGTAATTATTTTTCATATTGTTTTCTTCCAAACTTAGAGAAATTAAATTCATGAGACACATTACCAAAGCTTACTTTGACTTTCTCAGTAACACAATTAATTTCAGCATTAACAGTATTCAAGAAAGGTCTACCAAATATAATGGGACAAAAGCTATCTTGGTTTGAACTAAGTACCAAGAAATCAGTAGGGTACTTAATTTTTCCACACAAGACTTCAACATCTCTAACAATCACAAGTGATGAAATAGTGTCTTTATTTGCAAGTTTAATGGTGACATCAATATCTTCAATCTTAGAGGGTGCCATGTCATTCATAATTTCTTGATATAAAGTAAAAGGTATAGAACTAAAACTAGCACCCATGTCACACAAGCCATGATAACAATGATCTGCAATTTTAATAGAAACAACAGGCATGCCAACAATTGGTTTATTTTTGTCTAACTCATCCTGAGGATTTCTAGCAGGTTTTGCAATTCTAGCAGCTTCATCACAGAAGTAAATAACCTGACCATCAATATTATCAACTAGGAGATCTTTAACCATAGCAATATTAGGCTCAACATTTATTTGTTCAGAGGGTTTGGGTATTCCAATATAACTTTTTTAACCATAGTTGCAGCTTTAGCATGTTCCTTAATCCTAAGAGGAAAAGGAGGTTTCTCAATGTAAGCAGTAGGCACAACTAGATCAACATGATAAACAATTGTTTCCTCTTTAACTTTAACATGTTCCTCTAATGATTTTTCAATAGCCGGATGATATTTAAAACACTTATCCTTAGTGAGATAAACATGAGTAGCAAATCATTCATAGAAAGAAGCTACTATCTTGGACTCAAGCCCATATTTATTGCTAAACTCATGGAAAGTATCAGTTTCCATAAAAGATTTAACACAATCAAACATAAGCTTTATACCTGACTCCTTACCTTTGTCGAATTCCCAATCTTCAGAGTTGCGTTTAATTCTTAACAGAAGATTCCATTTGAATTCAATAGTTGTCTTCATCTAGGAACCAATATAAGAATAATCGAGTATTAATTGATCATCGTGAGAATGTCGAGCATAAAAAATTGTATAATCATTTCTCTTGAGACCTAATGGTTGGGGCAAGTGTGCATCATAGATTTAAGCCTCCCCCAAACTCTAGCAATGCTTTCTCCTTCATGAGGCCATCAATTATATATAAATTTCTGATCACGATGGACTAAATGCATAGGATAAAACTTGTGATGAAATTCCAGCTTCAAGCGATTCCAGTCCCGTGATCCAATATCATCCAATAGCCTGTACCACAACAATGCTTTTCCCTCCAAAGATAAAGGGAAAACCTTCTTCTTAACTTTGTCTCCGGATAAACCTACAAGCTTAAATAATCCACAAATCTCATCTACATATATCAAGTGGTAATCAAGATGAGTTGTACCGTCATAAGGATTAGCTAGCAGTTTCTCTACCATACCTGCAGGAATCTCATAGTAAATATTTTCAGTAGGTTCAGTAGGTTGAGAGGAACCCTTTTCCACTTCCGTTCGAGGCGAAGATGCCCCAAAAAAGACACTCAAAGGGTGACCATCCATAGTAACAAGCAACAGTAAATTTCAGCACGTACCGAAAATGTTTCCTTACCAAGTTCTACTTACCCAATGCGCTTCACTCCCCGGCAACGGCGCCAGAATAGAGTATTAATGACCCACAAGTATAGGGGATCAATCGTAGTCCTTTTGATAAGTAAGAGTGTCGAACCCAACGAGGAGTAGACGGAAATGATAAGCAGTTTTCAGCAAGGTATTCTCTGCAAGTGCTGTGAGTAACAGTAATAGATAGTTTTGTAGCAAGATAATTCGTAACAAGTGACAAGTAACAATAGTAGAAAGTGTGTAGAAAGATTGCCCGATCCTTTTTATAGCAAAGGATAGGCCTGAAAGTGCTCTTATATGAAGCATATGCTCCCAAGGAAACATGGGAATTTCAGTCTAGTCATGTTCATCATGTTGAGTTGATTCGCGTTCATTACTTTGATAATTTGATATGTGGGTGGACCAGTGCTAAGGTGATATTATTACTTGAACAAACAACCCACTTATGATTACCCCCTCTCGCAAGCATCCGCAACTATGAAAGAAGAATTAAGATAAATCTAACCATAGCATGAAACATGTGGATCCAAATCAGCCCCTTATGAAGTAACACATGAACTGGGGTTTAAGCTTCTTTCACTCTTACAACCCATCATCTACTTGTTACTCCAAAACGCCTCCCCTTAGGACCATAACATGGTGAGGTGTCGTGTAGTCGACGTTCACATGACACCACTAAGAGAAACAACAACATACACATTATCAAAATATCGAACGAATACCAACTTCACATGATTACCTATAACAAGACTTCTCCCATGTTCTCAGGAACAAAAGTAACTACTCACACATCATCAACATGTTCAAGATCAGAGGTGTAATAATGGTGATCAAGGATCTTAACATAATATCTTCCACCAAGTAAACCAACAAGCATGAACTACGAGATGTAATCAACACTACTAGTAACCCACAGATACCAATCTGAGGTTTTGAGACAAAGATTGAATATAAGAGATGAACTAGGGTTTGAGATGAGATGGTGCTGGTGAAGATGCTGATGAAGATTGGTCCTGGCATGAAGGAGGAAGCGTTGGTAATGACGATGGCTTCGATCTCCCCTCCCGGAGGGAAGTTTCCCCGATAGAATCTCTCTTTCAGAGAGCAAAAGGGCCTCTTCCCAGGTTTTCGCCTCGAGATGGCGGCGCTTCATCCCGAAAGTATATTTTTGATTTTTTTTCTAGGGTAAAACACACAATTTAGGAGAAGAGGGGGGTCGGGAGACCTGTTGGGCCCCCACAAGCTAACAGGGCGCGCCTAGGGGGGTGGGCCCGCCCTGTTGGCTTGAGGCCAGCACGTGCCCAACCTCTGGTATATTTTGGCCCAACAATTCTTATGCATTCCATAAAAATTATCCATGAAGTTTCAGGTCATTTGGGGTCCAATGATTTTTCAGCCTTTTTCTTAGTTTTCAGGTCCAGAATTCCAGTTTCCAATGATTTCCCTCTTTGTGATGTACCTTGCATATTCAGAGAGAAATAGCATAAGAATTGTATCGTAATGAGGAATAATGAATAATAATAACATAAATATAAATAAGAATTCATCATGCAAATGGACATATCATGGGCTACCCAGAAACCGACGCGAACGCCCCGGTGCAGAAATTATTGACGTTATACACATGTCCCGCAAACCGTGTGCCATGCCGAATAGATATATCACACGAAGCGCCTCTGACGAGACACGCAACCACACACGGGTATAAAGTAACAACTGTGTGCCACGACTTGCCGCCCGTTGCCGCCTACCCTCAACAATGGTGGCTGGTCGTCGCTCATGGGCTCCATTTAGTCTTCCCGCGCTCCAGCCAAGGCTTCCCGCACAAGCGCCAGCCATAGCGGTAAGTTGTAAAATCTCCAATCCCCTAGCCAGCTGCTAGCTATAAATAACCATAGCGATGGCCGACGGTGGTGAGTCACCGATCCCCTGGCTAGTTACCACCACACATATACCGTCAAACCCCCAATTGCCAATGATAGGATGGAGTTGGGCGCGATGTTTGGCTTGGCGATCGACGACCATGCCGTCGCCTCTCCCGATGATAGCCAAAGGAGGCTGGAATCACGATACGAGCAAGCCACCAGGTTAGCCAGGGTCGTCGTAAAAGAAGCTAGGGACTGCCAGGGCATGATATTGCCAGCTCGGCGCATAGTGCATCTAATGGTGCGGGCGGCGCAGTAGGAACCCCGACAACGCAGGGACAACTGTGGCAATGGCCGTTGCATGAGGCATGGGCTTATGTCCCAGATTGAGGAGGACGCAGCTCCGGACGCCGGCAGAGGCCTCGTGGCTGTGGCTGAAGCCTTGGGAAGGGCTAGGACGACGTACGAAGACCCGGCGGACGCGGCAGCCCTGGTGAGAGCTGCGCCCGAGGTAGTACCGACGATCACCAACGTCGAGGCAGCCCCGGCCTCGATCGGTGAAGGTGTAGGTCATCAACTTGGTGACCTCCTGTCCTCCTGAGCCAAGGAACGACACGATGTAGAATGGAAGCTGTGCGTGCTGGGTCGATGTTAGGGGTAGTAGCTCTGTTGTGGGCACGCAATTCATATATATTATATTGATGTAAATTAGCGCGCTAATGGTTTGTAAATTACATTGCCAACTAGGCACTGGGACAATATGAGCATGTAAAATGCTCGCTTGATTGTTTCATGCATGTCAGATATGTCAATTGTATGTGCTGGCCTATCTATATATTTTCTCATTTTGGAATATGGACAATTTATATGACCTTCTGGAAATCGGCGTTGCTCGCCACTTGGAAACACATGGATATCCTCTACTCTAACCGGCACGCGCATAAACCGAATGAACTTTGTGCGATACTGATACGTCTCCAACGTATCTACTTTTCCAAATACTTCTTGTTCTGGAATATAATTAGCATGATTTGAATGAAACTAACCTGGACTGATGTTGTTTTCAGCAGAACTACCATGGTGTTGTTTTTTGTGCAGAAATAAAAGTTCTCGGAATTGGACGAAACTTTCTAGAGATTTTTTATGGAATATATAAAAAATACTGGAGCAATGATCCATCGGAGGGGGCCACCAGTTGCTCACAAGGCAACATGGCCCGCCCACCCCTCCGGGTGCACCTGTTACCTTGTGGGGTCCACGAGGCTCCACTGACCCTAATCTCAAGCCTATAAATTACTATTTCCCTAGAAAAAATTGGAGAGAAGTTTTCATCGCGTTCTGCAAGATGGAGCCATCGCCACCTCCCGTTCTTCCTCGGCAGGGCTGATCTGGAGTCCGTTTGGGGCTCCGGAGAGGGGGATTCATCGCCATCATCATCACCAACCCTTCTTTATCAACAATTTCATGATGCTCACCATCGGGAGTGAGTAAATCCTTTGTATGCTTGCTGGACGGTGATGGGATTAGATTAGATTGTCATGTAGTTAAGATATTTTGATAGGGCTTGATCCCAAGTATCCACTATGTTCTGAGATTGATGTCGCTATGACTTTGGTATGCTTATTGCTTGTCACTAGGTGATACGTCTCCAACGTATCTATAATTTTTGATTGTTACATGCTACAATATTATCATTCTAGGATAGTTTTTGGGTATTAATTTACAAATTCATATTATTTTTTAGCACTAACCTATTAACGCAGTGCCTAGTGCGAGTTGCTGGTTTCTGCATGTTTTGGGCTTTTCAGGTTTACAGTACCAAACGAAGTCCAATTACCATGAAACTTTTTATGATTTTTTCTGGACCAAAAGAAGACCTGGATGCTTCGGGAGGAGATAGGAGGCTGCACGAGAGAGGCACCACATATCAGGGCGCGCCCATGGGGGTGGCCGTGCCTTGTTGTGTGGTGGCCCCTCCTGGCGCCTCCCGACGTCCCTCTCTGGCCAATAAATTCTAATATTTCCCCAAAACCCTAAAGAGCCACCATAAACACTTTTTTCGCTGCCACAAGTTTATGTTCTTCCATGTGCCCATCTGGAGCCCTGTTTTGGTGCCCTGCCGGAGGGGGGGGTCGATCACGGAGGGCCTCTACATCAACCTTGCTGCTCCCATGGTGATGTGTGAGTAGTTCCATACAGACCTACGGGTCCATAGTTAGTACCTAGAGGGATCTCTCTCTCTCTCTCTCTCTTGATCTCCAATACAAAGTTCACCGCATCTTCACGGTGATCTAGTCGATGTAATCACTTTGTCCGGTGCATTTCTTGGGATTCGATGAATTGTGCGTTTATGTTCAGATTATTCATGAAAAAGATTTGAGTCTTATCTGAATTCTATTATGATTCTTATTTCCATGATTTTTATAGCTTCGTAATTCTCTCCGATTTATTGAAATAGTTTGGCCAACTAGATTGATATTTCTTCAGTGAGAGTGGTGCGTTGTAGAGGGTTCGATCTGGCGGTGCTCTATATCCTAGTGACAGAAAGGGACAAGACACGTCTTTGTATTGTTGCCACTAAGGATAAAACAATGGGGTTAATTCATATTGATTGAATTCTCTTTGTCTACATCATGTCATCGTTCTCCAAGCATTACTCCGTTTGTCATGAACTTAATACTTAGAGAGGCAAGCATAGAAGCGCTCTCGATGTGCAGTAATAGTAATAGGTGCAGGCAAGAGTCAGCCTATTTGCTTATGTACCTGATGCTTATATATACATGATCATTGCGGTGAATAAATATTTCAGAACTATGCACTTTTCTATCAATTGCCCAACAGTAATTTGTTTACCCAACGTATGCCTACTACATGAGAGACGCCACTAGGAAAAACTATGGACCCTAGGTCTATCCACTTATATATTTACAAAAGCTTTCATTACCTTGCTGCCATTTATTTATATTTTATTATTTTGCAATTTACAATTATTAACTATCATCTACACACTTCATTTGCTTGCAAATAACGAGTCCAAGGGGATTGACAACCCTCTTGCCCGCGTTGGGTGCAAGTGTTTGCTTGTTTGTGTGCAGTCGCTGAAGACGGGGGTTGTGTGCTACTCCTATTTGTTCGATAATGTTTATTCTCACTGAGGGAAATACTTATCTATACTGTGCTGCATCACCCGATCCTCTTCGCGGAAAACCCAACGCAAATAGCAAGTATCAGGAAGGATTTGTGGCATCATTGCCGGGGAGTATCACCAACCTACAACCAAGTACCTTCGCACAAATTATCATCACTTGTTCTACTTTTTATTTACCGTTATATTTTGCTTGCTTCATAAAAATAAAAAATACAAAAATATTTATCTTTGCTAGTTGCTAGTTTACTTCTTTGCATGCTAGTTTACTTCTTTTGCTTGTTACTTTGCTTGCTCGGTCACTATGTCTGAAGATACTACTAAGTTGTGTGACTTCTCAAATACTAATAACAATGATTTTATTAGTAATCCTATACCAGCCGCCACAAGTGCGGAGTTTTATGATATTAATGCTTCATTGCTGAATCTTGTGATGAAAGAATAATTTTCGGGAAATCCTAATGAGGATCCCGCTGCTCATCTTAATACCTTTGTTGAATTATGTGATATGAAAAACAAAAAGAATATGGATAATGATGTATTCAAATTAAAATTATTTCCTTTTTCACTACGAGATAAAGCTAAGGCTTGGTTTTCATCTTTACCACGTAATAGTATTGGAACATGGGATAAGTGTAAAGATGCTTTTATTGCCAAGTATTTTCCTTCTGCTAAGACCCTCTCCCTTAGAAACTAAATGATGAATTTTAAACAACATGATAAAGAACATGTTGCACAAGCTTGGGAGAGGAAGAAATTGATGATTAGAAATTGTCCTACTCATGGTTTGAACTTGTGGATGATTATCCAAAATTTCTATGTTGGACTAAACTTTATGTCTAGAAATCTTCTAGATTCTCCTTCAGGTGGTACCTTCATGGAGGTGACATTAGGGAGGCCACCAAACTTCTGGACAAAATCATCACAAATTATTCTCAATGGCATACCGAGAGAGCTCCAACTGGTAAGAAGGTAAATTCTGTCAAAGAAGTCACCACTTTGAGTGAAAAAGTGGATGCTCTTATGAAAATGGTTGCTAGTAAAAATGCTCACGTTGATCCCAATGATGTGAATTTTATCTCGCGAAACAATTTTAACAACAATGCTTAGAGAGGAAATTTCAATGCTAGACCGTATCCCAGTAATTCCTCTAATAATTTTGGAAATTCTTCTACAAATAATAATAGGATATCCTCTGATCTTGAGAACACCATTAAAGAATTTATTAGTTCTCAACAGATTTTTAGTACTATGGTAGAAGAAAAGTTGCATAAAGTTGATGATTTGGCTAAGAACATGGATAGAATTGCTCTTGATCTTGAAACTCTTAAAAATAAAACTTTGCCACCCAAGCATGATTTTAATGAGACTATTAAATCTATCCAAATATCTATTAATGAAAGTAAGGAGAGGACCGCTAAGTTGAAAGCTAAGCGAGAATTCTTAGAAAAAGCTCTTCCACCCGGTTTTTACCGGAATCATGATGAAGATCTTAAAATGATTGGTACTTCTCCTATTGAATCTTTGTTTACTAATCTGAAAACAATTGATAGAGGGACTGGAGATGAGTCAACTTTAGCTAGAAGGCTGATGTCTACTATGCAACTTTATTCATGTAGACTCTGTTGGGCCTCCAAGTGCAGAGTTTTGTAGGACAATAGCATTTTCCCCTCAAGTGGATGAACTAAGGTTTATCAGTCTATGGGAGGTGTAGGATGAAGATGGTCTCTCTCAAACAACCCTGCAATCAAATACAAGAAATCTCTTGTGTCCCCAACACACCCAATACAATGGCAAATTGTATAGGTGCACTAGTTCGGTGAAGAGATGGTGATACAAGTGCAATACGGATGGTAGATAAAGGTTTTTGTGATCTGAAAATATAAAAACAGCAAGGTAATAAATAGTAAACAGCGAGCAAAACGATATATTAATGCTTGGAAACAAGGCCTAGGGTTCATACTTTCACTAGTGCAATCTTCCAACAAGGCTAACATAGTTGAATCATTTGATCATCCCTCAACATGCAACAAAGAATCACTCCAAAGGTCCTATCTAGCGGAGAACATAAGATGAAATTGGTGTAGGTAGTAGAACCACCTCAAAGTTATTCTTTCCGATCAATCTTTTGGTCTATTCCTATAGGTGTCACAAACACCCCTAGAGTTCGTACTAGAACAACACCAATGAACCACGGGTGGCTCCCCTCCGCTGTTTCTTCGCTCCAATATGGCTTATTTCCTCCAGAAAAAATCTCCAAAAAGTTTCGGGCGATTCCGAGAACTTTCATTTTCTGCACAAAAACAACACCAAGGTAATTCTGCTGAAAACAACATCAGTACGGGTTAGTTCTAAACAAATCATATAAAGTGCATGAAAACCATATAAAAGTATTGTAAACATAGGGTAATATGGCATGAATACTTCATAAATTATCGATACGTTGGAGACGTATCAAAATCGTCCCATTTGCTTGAGACCAATAAATATTTTTTCTCTCCCCTTGTGTCGAATCAATAAATTTGGGCGAAATACTACCCTCAAAGACTGTTGCGATCCCCTATACTTGTGGTTATCAAGACCTTTTTCTGTCGCTGTTGCCGGGGAGCATAGCTCTATTTGTTGAGTTCCCTTGGGATTTTCAATTTGTCACTATGAAGAATCTGAAAGATGCTAAAACCAAGGTCGTACCCTATAGGACGAGGGCACATAAAGAACTGCCATCTAGCTCTGCACTTGATTCACCTTCTGTTTTGAGTAGGCTTGTGACACCACCTGCTATTCAATCTGATATGTCGCAAGTAATTGATGATACTACTTCTGCTTTAAATGAAACTGATGATGATGCTACTACTATGCTAGATGAAACTGAAACTGTGCCACTAGGTGATCTACTTGATGCTCATATTGCTAAGTCTAGAGAACGTTAGAATGCTGAAATTGATGAAAACTATGATTCACCTATTTTTTCTAGATCTCCTCCTAGAATTGAAATGCTTGATGTACCTGATGGTTACGTTATGGATGGGGAGATAGCTAGATTCATTCTTGCTTCTAATGATAGAGATGATCTTAAGAACCCGCTGAGTAAACTAAAAGAAAAACCTATGAAGGAGAAAATGAAATATGATCCTAAATTTGCCACTTCTGCTATATTTGTTACTGACAAGGACTATGAATTCTCCATTGATCCTTTAATAATTACTTTGGTAGAATCTGATCCTTTTCATGGTTATGAATCTAAAACTGTTGTGGCACACCTTACAAAATTTAATGATATTGCCACCCTATTTGCTAATGTGGAAAAAATTCGCTACTACTATATCCTTAAGTTCTTTCCCTTCTCGCTAAAGTGTGATGCTAAGAAGTGGTTTCTTACTCTTGCTCTTTGTTGTGTGCGTAGTCCCCAAGATATGATATATTACTTCTTTGAAAAATATTTTCCTGCTCATAAGAAACACACTGCTTTACAGGAAATATTTAACTTTGTGCAAATTGAAGAAGAGAATCTCCCTCAAGGTTGGGGGAGGCTTCTCCAGGTACTTAAAGCTTTACCTGATCATCCTCTTAAGAAGAATGAAATACTCAATATCTTTTACAATGGACTAACCAATGCTTCAAGGGACTACCTAGATAGGTGTGCTAGTTGTGTTTTCAGGGAACGAACTATTGTGCAAGCTGAAGAACTATTGAATAATATTTTGAAGACTGCTACTGATTGGACACTTCCTATTGGGGATGTTTCCCAGCATTGAGACCCGTCCTTTTCACTGACTAGACCAGAAAGGCCACAACCTGATGGGTTGGCCCAAATCCGGGTCAAGACATGTCATCTCGTCATAGACTTGAGGCCCATACAAGACCGGACCCATGTCGCTGGCTCAAGGATTAGGAGAACGGGCCGGCTCAAGGAGGACTTTAGGGATATCCTTCGTAACTTGGGAAGATATGTTTATTAAGAGTTAGAGTCAAACTTGGGTTGAGAGTATGACCCAGATTCATCTGTAACCCAGGGATTCAACCTATTAAATAAAGGGGGATCCCTGGGACGAAAAGGACAAGTTAGAAAACCTCGAAAGCTAGGTAGCAAGAGAAATACCTTGTAATCGAGATCATCGCCGTCAATCACAATCAAGCAGGACGTAGGCTTTTACCTCCACCAGAGGGACCGAACCTGGGTAAACTTGTGTCTCTCGTTTCTGACCAACCCCGTTCAAATGATCACCTAGCATAGTCTTCTCATGAGGACATATGTCGTGACAAAATCACGACAGTTGACGCCCACCGTGGGGCCAGCACACAGTGGTGTTGAGTTCTTGGAGGGAGCTCTTCCAGGGATCGAGAAGTACGCGATCGGCTGGATGATGAAGAGCCGGCGAGGGAAGCTCTACATCGATGACACAACGTGGGGTCCCGAGGCCGGCTCGATCGAGTCAGGGTACCGTGTCCTGTTCGGCAAGATCCATGTGTTCATTGGCGAGATTGGCTGGTCCGCTCTAAAGGGAGCCGCCGCTGCCGACCCGCTGGAAGTGGCCAGCCGGGTCCAACCTTGCTGGGTCAGTACTTTCGTTGGCTTCATCGGCGGCGCGATGCAAGAGCTGAATCGATAATCCAACTCGGCCTCAGAAGGCGATACTCTCGTTAATTCCGACGAGGAGTCGGTGGGCGACACGGAATCGATTCTCCCGCATTTCGAAGAAAGGCTAGGAGGATACTCTGATGATGAAGTTGACCCGGAGCCATACGAGACAGGCCGTCGGGCCATGGTCTATATGGCTGGGAGCCAGGATCAGCCTCAATATGACGCACAGGGTAACCTGGTGACGATCCCCTCGTCAAACCAGAATCTGGCTCAGCTCATGCTGGGTCAGGTGACGACCGCGGCGACAGCTGCTACAGCCGCCCTGACGGGTGCCGGCTCAGGAACCCAATGTTTGGCTAAGTTGACACAGACTTTGTCCATGCTTCTTGCTGACCCGGTAACCCCGGAGAACACTGAGGCTCACAACGCTGAAATTAAGTGTCGCAAGCAGCTGGCCAATATCCAGAAGGATATCAATGTTGAGAATGCAAGTTTGGTGGAGGCTCACGTGGAGGTCCTAAGGGAGGCCCAATGCTAGGAGAACCAGGGAATCTACCTCATGTTTCGCCAGAACGAGTCAACAATAGTCCATCAGAAAATGCATAACAGCCAGCACCCCTCATCCCTTGAGCCAACTAGGCTTTTCCCACGGGCAGCAGATGCGCTAGTCATACCCCAATTGGCCGAAGGTGTCCACCAGAACATTCCCAAAGTCCAACCGCTGGCTCGTCAGCAAATGCCGGCTCAGCAGCCAACGCCGGCTCAGCAGTAAATGGTACAACCCACCTTGAATCGGCCCGACCACTTTGTGACGCCAACCGGTCACTATTCCAACTCGGTGGATAATGTACTAGCGGCAACACATAACTTGGCGGCTATTCCCATACATGGAAACACTTTGATGGAGGTGGAGGCCAGCAATGTAATCGACATGTTGAAGACAACATTTACTCAACAGGTGAATTATTCCCGAAGCCACGACCGTCTCCACTCCACCCCACGTCTGAGCCAGACCTGATGCCGACATGGTGAGTCTCCAGCAGTCTCAAGCAGCGCTCGATGTCAAAGGGTGCCATCGGCAAATCAAGAGCCTCCACTCCAACAGGCGGCGTTATATGCACATGCCATCGTGGATAACACTCATGCAACACGGATGGATGGTGTAGGAGGCCCAATAGTCGAACACGCTCATCCAAGGGTCGATTATGTCCCACCATGGCTCAGCCAGTTTCTGGGCACCCCACCCAAGCTGCACGGACTATCGGTACTCCCTACTTGAGTCCAGCTCTTTGCAACGAGCGCATGCCTCACTATTTCAAAGGACTTTGCAAAGTGCCTAATTACACTACAGATCAGGAACCTGCAGACTGGATTGAGAGTTATGAGCTGGCTATGGATATCTTGGAGGTCAGTGATGCCGTATGTGCGCGCTATCTAACCATGATATTGGAAGGCCCAGCACGTACTTTGTTGAAGAATTTGACTTCCAAGAACTGAAAGACCGATTCATCAAGAATTTCCATGTCACGTGTATGCGTCCGACTACCATAGTTGACTTAGAGCACTGTGTTCAGTAGGATGGTGAATCCGCTCATCACTGGCAAGGAGGATTGCCGATATAGTTAATTCATATCACAACATTACAGCGCAGACGGTGGTCCTCATTCTAGAGTGGAACTGCCGTTTTCAGCCCTTGGTACGGAAGCTTGGGCGTATGAAGCGGAAGGTCAAGGAGATGAGCGAGCTCATGGACGTCTTGGCTAGGTATGCCGAGTCTGTTAGCACCAAGGATTCGTCTTCCGATGACAAGAAGTTGGGCAAGGGCAAAAAGAACAGCGACAAGGGTCATCAGAACAATGGAAATGGAAACAACAATCACAACAGCAACAAGCGCCAGAAATTCGAGGGAGGATCAGACGTCATTGCTAACACCAACACAGGTTTCAAGAATCAGCGTCAAAACGAAAATTCCAAAAAGCCGGTGTTTTGACCTCGCAATTATGAAGAGGCTCTCAAAGGTTCATGCACCAAGCATAGTAAGGGAGATAATCCGGCTAACCACTCGTGGTAAAACTACTATATTATGCAAGAGTTCAAAAACAGATCTTTGGTGGTGGTGACCATGGAGCAGGTCCAAGCAGTCACCCAGGTGGTGCTCAAGATGGCGGCCCTGGAGCCGCCTTCCCCAATGTCGGCTTCCAGGGAGGCAACTTCACAGCTGCTCGTAACTCGGGGCTCGAGTTTCAGGGGGCTGGAGGTAGTGGCTTGCATAATCAATGTAATGGGCCTGGGGACCGGAACCAGGCAGGAGCGTCAGGTTTTCAGAGCAATCCAAAATAGTTGAATACTGGACAATATCATGTCTTCATCACTAATACCAGCAAACACGATAGGAATGTGACGTGCGGTCAATGTGACAATGTCAGCTATTCCAGAGTACCTCAATTGGTCTGAGTATCTGATAACCCACAAGTATAGGGGATCACCATAGTCTTCATGGGTAGTATTTCACCCTAATTTATTGATTCGACACAAGGGGAGCCAAAGAATATTTATTGGCCTTGACAGTTGAGTTGTCAATTCAACCACACCTGGGATATCTCTCTGCAGCAAAGGTTTAGTAGCACGGCAAATAGTAGTAGCAAAGTAACAGTAGTTATGACAGCAGCAATTTTGTAGCAGTTGTGACAGTAGTAGTAACAATAGTAACTTAGCAAGATTCAGTATATGTAAAGTGTAGGCACGTGGATCGGTGATGGATAATGATTTAGATGACATTGATCATATAACAGTTACACACTAGGGCGACACAAAAATAGCTCCAATTCATCAATATAATGTAGGCATGTATTCCACATATAGTAATACGTGCTTGCGATAAGAACTTGCATGACACCTTTTGTCCTATCCTCCCATGGCAGCGGGGTCCTATTGGAAACTAAGGGATATTAAGGCCTCCTTTTAATAGAGAACCAGAACAAAGCATTAACACATGGTGAATACATGAACTCCTCAATCTACGACAATCACCGGAAAGAATCCCAATTATTTTCACCTTGGGGCATGCGGATCAAGAAACGTAATAGGTGCATACAACTTGCTAGATAAGATCCAAATCACTCTTATATTCATGAAAACATAATAGGTTCAGATCTGAAATCATGACACTTGGGCCCTAGTGACAAGCATTAAGCATATCAAAGTCATAGAAACATCAATCTCAGAACATAGTGGATACTAGGTATCAAGCCCTATCAAACTTAACTCGATTACATGATCAATCTCATCCAATCCCACCACCGTCTAGCAAGCCTACAAAGGAATTACTCACTCCCGGTGGTGAGCATCATGGCAGTGTTGATGGAGAAGGGTTGGTGATGACGACGGCGACGATTTCCCCTCTCCGGAGCCCCAAACAGACTCTAGATCAGCCCTCCTGAGGAAGAATAGGAGGTGGCGGCGGCTCCGTCTCATGAAACACGATGAAAACTTCTCTCTGATTTTTTTCTCCGAATATGTGATTTTATAGGACTGGAATTAGGGTTGGAGGAGCTACGAGAGCCCCACAAGCCATCAGGGCGCGACCTAGGGGGGCCGCGCCCTGATGTGTAGTGGCCCCCTGGCACACCCCCTCTGGCAGGTCTTCGCTCCATAATTCATTATAATTCTCAAAAATAATTCACAAAAAGTTTCGTCCGATTCTGAGAACTTTTATTTCTGCACAAAAATAACACCAAGGTAGTTCTGTTGAAAACAGCGTCAGTCCGGGTTAGTTTCCTTCAAATCATGCAAATTAGAGGTCAAAACCAGAGCAAAAGTGTTTGGAAAAGTAGATACATTGGAGACGTATCAACTCCCCCAAGCTTAACTCATTCCTTGTCCTCAAGCAATTCAGTTGACAAACTGAAAGTGATAAAAAAAACTTTTACAAACTCTTTTGTTCTCGTCGTTATACACATGCTTAGCTAGAGCTCAAGTTTTCAGCATAAATCATAAATGACCACATCCATGATAACAATTAAGCATCATATCAACTCATGGCAATACATAACCAACTAGCAAGCAAATAATAAGATATCTCACATGCCAACAATTTATCAAAATGATCATGATATAATATGGTGACATGGTATTTCGCTAGCCCTTTCTGAGGCCGCAAAACATAAATGCAGAGCACCTCTGAGGTTCAAGCAGCGACTAAACATTATAATTCAGAATAGAAAAGATCCAATCATGCTCGTATCCAACATTAACTAGACTCAATGCATAAAAATGACAATAGTGCTCTTTGGTCTGGTGCTTTTAGTGAGAAGATGAGGCCTCAACATAAAAATAGACAGGCCCTTCGCATAGGGAAGCTTTGATTTGCAGTGGTGCCGGAACTCAAGTTTTAAAACAGAGTAGGAATATGGTGTTTGAGTGGTGCACTTTTCCTGTCAACGTCACGACAAAGGTTTTCAATTTCTTCCATGCTAAACTTATTATTGGCGGTTCCCAAACAGAATAGTAAAGTTTACTCCTATCCACCACCTATACACAAACCATGGCTGACCAAATCCACGGATGCCTGCCAACATGTCAACTATCCGAAGGAGTTTTGTTTAATTCATTTTGATTATGCAGGACTGGGCATCCTTTTACCAGCCTCTCTCGTGCAATGACGACGAATAAATGACCTTCTTGAGAATAACTCATTTAGCATGGAAAATACTGACCGCCTCGTCGCTCCATGAGTGAGATGCATGCACAAAATAGATGTTTGTTTGAATGTTTAGAGATGGCACATGCAAATTTACTTGGAACAGCAGGGTAATACCGCATATCGGTAGGTATGGTGGACTCATGTGGAATAACTTGGTTTAAAGGTTTTGGATGCACAAGCAGCATTTCCGCTTAGTACAGGTGAAGGCTAGCAATAGGTTGGGAAGCGACCAGCTAGAGAGCGGAAACGGTCATGAGCATGCATTGCGAATAATTAACATTGTACATAACATGAGTAGGATATGAACACTCTGAATTTAAACATCATGAAGGCTGCATTGGTTTTGAATCAGCTACATGTTTGCACATGGGCCAAGTCTAGTCGCTTGAATTTCTCAGAGGGAAATACCATACTACCATACCACATCATAACCATTTTAATGCATGTTGATCTATAAGATAAATCATTATTCACTACTAGCTGTTTAAGCATGGCATGAGAAGCTATATTCTCTAATTGTCATAATGAACATGCTCACTCATAATATACTGAATCGAGATCGAACGAGCTAAACATATTTACAAAAATAGAAAACAAGAAGAGTTCATACCAGCTTCCCTTGCCACGATCACTTCGTCAAATATCGTCATTATTGCCTTTCACTTGCATGACCGAATACTGTGGACTAAGCTGAAATCTGCAAGGCAGGTTTGGACAAAGGAGAAGACAAGGTAATATTGGCTCTGTGTTAGGTAAACAATAAAGCATATAAGAGCCACTCAACATTTTAATCGTGGTCTTCTCCTTTCAAGAACTCAACAAAAAGAAAAGAAAAGAAATTCAGAGAAACACACTGAAATATTTTTGGAGTTTTGTTTTTCTCGAGCAAGCAAATGAACTAAGGGAAAAAAAGAACGAGAAAAAGTATTTACATGGGAAAGCTTCCAACATGCAAAGGAAATCTTTTTGGGTTTTCTTTTTAGTGCGGGGAATAATTAAACGTGAAAAGAAAACTAAAAAGAAGTGAGTAATATTTTTGGGTTTTCCAAATTTTTTGAACACACAAGAAGAAAGCGGAAAAATAAATCTAACATGGATATACAATGAAAGAGGATGAACACCGACAATTTATATGAATTGTGTGAATATGAATGTAATGTCGGTGAGAAATACGTACTCCCCCAAGCTTAGTTGTTTGCCTAGCTTGGTGATCAGCACTGATAATAGCCGTCAGGTCTGGGAAAATGTTTCCGCTGGGGTACCTGAGCATCCCATGCTTGGGCCTCGGCCTCCGCAACAGCCAGCTCATTCCGGTAAGCAATTATAACTTCTGGCATTATTCTGTATCTGTGCCTGGCTTGATAGTCAAACAAAGAAGGTGCAGGCAAAGGAATAATATCGCAAGTATTCTCGCTAAATACTAACTTGTAACAAATATGATGAGGTGTTTGTGGTTTCTCAAGCAATTGGTGTTCCTCCATGGATTGGTGGTCAAGATAAACCTTAGGCAACAAATTATCAGTAGGGCGTATAGCCACTCCGAACCGAGTTGCCATGCGAGTAGCATAAATACCACCATGAATTTTGCCTTTGTTTCGGTTAATGTTTAATCGATGTGAAACAATATCTCCTAAATTGTAAGAATTGTCACCATAAAGTGCACGGCGTAGAATAGCCATGGTAGGGGCACTGAGGCCACCACCCTGTTCCATAGAAGTTATGCATTTTCCTATGAATAGAGAAAAGTAGTGCACGGAAGGAAAATGCAAACTAGTAGCTCAAGCATGTGACACGCCCCTAGTTTCTCCCACAGTTAAAGTTTGGAGGAAATCCTCAAACTCCTCAGGTTAGGTTCACGCATTCCCCCATCAGAAGGAAGCAAGCATATTTCACAAAATTCATGTAGAGGCAATTCATAGCTAGTGGCATAAAGATCAAAGCGTACTATGGGAGCACCGGGCGTATTTTCGAAGAAAAAGTTTTGCACGAAGGAATTAGTAAGGAGATAGTATTGATCACACTCATCTGTGAGGAAGTTGGTTAGCCTGGCATTTGCGATGCATTGCGTGAACTCTTCATAAAAACCCGCTTCGCTCATGAAGGGTGTATGTGGCCATTCGCACAGCCTAACCTCCGCGTTGCGAATAAGGTTGATATCTTGGTCCGGAATTATTCTAGCAACTCCGTTGGGGCTCCGGCGTGAACACTTCCTCAAGAGGTTCATTTTCCTAAGAACAAATTTCTGAAATTTTTGAGCCACAAATTCATGTCAATAGAACTTTGCAAGATTGATAGCAACTACTTATATGGATGCCTAGAGGCCATATCAAGCATTCGTACTACTTGGAACTCAAAGAATTCAACATGCAAGCTCATTTTCTGTAGCACCAAGTGTAGCACATTATGCAAAATATAAACCACTAAAACAAAACTAATTGGAGGGATGGAGGAGTCACATATCAAGGAACAATTCCTCAAAGCAGTTTCGGAAATGGAGTTCTGAGCAAAGAGATCGAAAATTTCAATTTCTGGTTGAAGAACACGGGAGAGGGATGGCTAGAATTTTTTGCTGGAGGTAGGAGAGAGTGTGGGACGAAGGGATAAGGCAGGGGGCACCTGTGGGCCCCACAAGCCATCAGGCATGGCCTAGGGGGGCGCCCTGATGTGTGGTGCCACACAGGTGCAGCCCCCTGCTGTTATTTTTATGCCAATATTTTTCATTTATTCTAGAAAAAATATGTTAAAATTTTGTGGCATTCTGAGAATTTTTATTTTTGGGCATTTTTCTACGCACGGGGAAAAACAGAAAAACGGAAAACCAAGCTAATTTATTTTATTCAAACTGAAAATAACAGAGGGTAAACTTTTGATACAAAGAGTTGTGAATACTAAATTCATCAATCACATGCCTTCCGGAAAGGATTCATTAACAAGGTTGATCAAGTCTTATTAACAACCGCTTCTAGTTAACATGAAACCGAAGAACTCTCGTACGTCACTAGGTTACCTCAATGGGGATTTGCATATCCCCAACAATAAGATTATAATATCTCTTCTTGAAAGTAGGTAGAGTAATTGCAAAACTTCCAATGATAACCATGGGAGTAGGCTCAATGACATTAATATTATTAACCAAAGTTTGCTTCTTCGAAAAATGCACGGTATGTTGCTTGCCATTGACGTGAAAGGTAACCTTGCTTTTATTGCAATCAATAACAGCCCCTGCAATATTTAAGAATGGTCAACCAAGGATGATCGACATATCGTCGTCCTCGGGCATATCAAGAATAACAAAGTCTGTCAAGATAGTAACATTTGCAACCACAATAGGAACGTCCTCGCAAATTCCAATAGGTAAAGCGGTGGACTTATCAGCCATTTGCAAAGATATCTCAGTAGGTGTAAGCTTACTCAAATCAAGTCTTTTATAAAGGGAGAAAGGCATAACACTAACACTGGCTCCTAAATCACATAACGCAGTTTTAACATAGTTTCTTTTAATGGAGCAAGGTATTGTGGGTATGACAGGATCTCCTAGTTTCTTAGTTATTCCTCCATCAAAAGAATAATTAGCAAGCATAGTAGCAATTTCAGTTTCAGGAATCTTTCTTTTGTTGGTAATAATATCCTTCATATACTTAGCATACGGAGGCATTTTCAATATATCAGTCAAACAAGTACACAAAAAGACGGGTCTAATCATTTCAGCAAAGTGTTCAAAATCTTCATCATCCTTATTCTTAGAAGGCTTACGAGGGAATGGCATAGGTTTTTGAACCCATGGCTCTCTTTCCCTTCCATGTTTTCTAGCAACAAAGTCTCTCTTATCATAGCATTTATTTTTAGGAGGTGGTTTATCAAGATCCTCAAAATGTTCTATTTCCACATCATCATCATGTTCTTTATTACTATCTGGTGGAGCATCTACTTGCGCATTACTATCCTCCATTTCATTATCACTAGGTGCATGTTCACTACCAGATTGTGTCTCAGCATCAGAAATAGAAACATCATTATGTTCCTCAGTAGGTGTTTCTATAACAGGTTCACTAGAAGCATGCAAGTTCCTATCATTTTTGTTCTTCTTTTTCTTATTAGAGGAACTAGGTGCATCAACATTAATTCTCTGGGAATCCTGTTCTATTCTTTTAGGATGACCTTCCGGGTAGAGAGGTTCTTGGGTCATACGACCTCCCCTAGTCATTACTCTGACAACATGATCATTCATATTATTATTTATTTCAGCAAGCAAATCATTTTGTGACTTAGCAACTTGGTCTAGTTGGGTATGAACCATAGAAGCATGTTTACCTATACCTTTTACATCATTAGAAATTCTAAACATCAAGTCACTTAAACGGGCTATCATCAATGCATTACGTCTCAATTGATCTTTAACATAGTTATTGAAGTGTCCTTGCTTGACAATATAATTATCATATTCATCCATGCATTGTTCAGGAGTCTTATTGTAAGGTATATCATTTTCAGTAAAGGAACAGAGAGGGTTTACCTCTACTACATGTCTCGGGTTATCAAGTCCATGCATTTTTTCAATAGGTGGTAATTTCTTGATATCCTCAATTTTAATACCTTTCTCCTTCCTACATCTTTTTGCTTGTTGCATATCTTTAGGGTTGAGGAATAGAATACATCTCTTCTTTTGAATTGGTTCCGGAGGTGGCTCAAGAAGTGTCCAAGCATTGGCATTTTGCAATATGTTATTCAATAATTCTTCAGCTTGACCGACAATTCTTTCCCTGAAAACACAACCAACACAACTATCTAGGAAGTCCCTAGAAGCATCAGTTAGTCCATTATAAAAGATATCGAGAATTTCATTTTTCTTAAGAGGACAATCAGGCAAAGCTCTAAGTAACCGGAGAAGCCTCCCCTAAGCTTGAGGGATATTCTCTTCTTCAATTTGCACAAAGTTAAATATTTCCTGTAAGGCAGCTTGTTTCTTATGAGCAGGAAAATATTTTGTAGAAAAATAATGGAGCATATCCTGGGGACTACACATACAACCAGGAGCCAGAGAAAGAAACCATTCCTTGTCCTCGCCTTTTAGCGAGAAAGGAAAAATCTTAAGGATATAATAGTAGCGCATCTTTTCATCATTGGTAAACAGAGCAGCAATATCATTCAGTTTCATAAGGTGTTCGACAACAGTTTCATTTTCATAACCATGGAAAGGATCAGATTCTACTATAGAAATTAACTCAGGGTCAACAGAGAATTCATAATCCTTATCAGTAATAAATATAGGAGAAGTAGCAAATTTAGGATCATATTTCATTTTCTACATCATAGATTTTTCTTTCAGTTTGCATAGTAGTTTTCTCAAATCATCTCTATTTTCACAAGCAAAGAAATCACTAGTTGTTTCCTTATCCATGACATAACCTTCAGGCACATGAGACAATTCATATTTAATAGGAGAGCGAGGTGTAACAGGTGATTCAAAGTCCTCATCAGTTTCAGCATTTTCAAATTCTATAGCTTTAGCAATATGAGCATCAAGTAATTCATTCTGTGGCATATTTTCAGTTTCAACATGTGTAGCAATAGTATCATCATTAATTTCAGAGGTAGCATCATCAAGTTCATGTGACATATCAGGACGATCAACTAGTGGTGGTGTAACAAGTTGATTCAAAACAGTAGGTGAATCAAAAGCAGAGCTAGATGGCAGTTCCTTACCTCCTCTCCTGCGAGAGGGGACGATCTTTGTTCGAGTATCTTTCAGATTCTTCATAGTAGCAACTGGATATCCTCAAGTTAACACAATAAATAGAGCTATGCTCCCCAGCAACGGTGCCAGAAAAAGGTCTTGATAACCCACAAGTATAGGGGATCGCGACAGTCTTCACGGGTAGTATTTCACCCTTATTTATTGATTCGACACAAATGGAGCCAAAGAATATTTATTGGCCTTGACAGTTGAGTTTTCAATTCAACCGCACCTGGGATATCTCTCTGCAACAAAGGTTTAGTAGCACGGCAAATAGTAGTAGCAAAGTAACAGTAGTAGTGACAGCAGCAATTTTGTAGCAGTTGTGACAGTAGCAGTAACAATAGTAACTTAGCAAGATTCAGTATATGTAAAGTGTACACACGTGGATCGGTGATGGATAATGATTTAGATGACATTGATCATATAACAGTTACACACTAGGGCGACACAGAACTAGCTCCAATTCATCAATATAATGTAGGCATGTATTCCGTATATAGTAATACGTGTTTGCAATAAGAACTTGCATAACATCTTTTGTCCTACCCTCCCGTGGCAGCGGGGTCCTATTGGAAACTAAGGGATATTGAGGCCTCCTTTTAATAGAGAACCGGAACAAAGCATTAACACATGGTGAATACATGAACTCCTCAAACTACGGCAATCACCAGAAAGAATCCCAATTACTGTCACCTTGGGGTATGCGGATCAAGACACGTAATAGGCATACAACTTGCAAGATAGGATCCAAATCACTCTTATATTCATGAAAACATAATTGCTTCCGATCTGAAATCATGACATTCGGGCCCTAGTGACAAGCATTAAGCATAGCAAAGTCATAGCAACATCAATCTGAGAACATAGTGGATACTAGGGATCAAGCCCTATCAAACTTAACTCGATTACATGATCAATCTCATCCAATCCCACCACCGTCCAGCAAGCCTACAAAGGAATTACTCACTCCCGGTGGTGAGCATCATGGCGGTGTTGATGGAGAAGGCTTGGTGATGACGACGGTGACGATTTCCCCTCTTCGGAGCCCCAAACGGACTCCAGATCAGCCCTCCCTAGGAAGAACAGGAGGTGGCAGCGGCTCCGTCTGGTGAAATGCGATGAAAACTTCTATTTGATTTTTTTTTGAATATGTGATTTTATAGGACTGGAATTAGGGTCGGAGGAGCCACGAGGGCCCCACAAGCCATCAGGGCGCGACCTAGGGGGCGCACACTGATGTGTGGTGGCCCCCTAGCACACCCCCTCCGACAGGTCTTCGCTCCATAATTCATTATAATTCTCCAAAATAATTCAAAAAAAGTTTTGTCCGATTCCGAGAACTTTTATTTCTGCACAAAAATAACACCAAGGTAGTTCTGCTGAAAACAGCGTCAGTCCGGGTTAGTTTCCTTCAAATCATGCAAATTAGAGGTCAAAACCAGAGAAAAAGTGTTTGGACAAGTAGATACGTTGGAGACGTATCAGTATCCTATCACTTGGAGTCGAGCAGATCATCCTCCCCGAGTTGATAATCCTGGGAGTCTCGCCCTGGTGGTGGCCCCTCAAGTCGGTGTCTACAGGTTAACCAAAGTATTGATGGATGGTGGCAGTAGTATCAACATCTTATATTACGATACCTTCAAATGGATGAATATGTCAGAAATCCAGTTGAAGCCTTCGTCCACTATTTTTCATGGTATTGTTCCAGGCAAATCGGCTTATCCCATTGGACGATTTCTCCTGAGGTCTCCTTTGACACCAAATTCAACTTTCGTTCCAAGTTTCTGACTTTTGAAGTGGTCAAGTTCAAGAGCCCCTACCATGCACTATTTGGGCACCCGGCATACGCATGGTTCACAACTAAACCGTGTTACGTTTATCTATAGCTGAAGATGCCTAGGCCCGATGGAACCATCACAGTACATGGGGACCGGAAGATAGCCATTGCGTGTGAGGAAGGAGATGCCGCTTATGCTGGGTCGGCCTATGCGGCTGAAGAGTTGAAGTTCTACCAAGCCAATGTTGATCCTACAGATATGACTTCGCTCAAAAAACCAACCACTGAGTCTGAATCTGTGCTTAAGTTCAAATTAGAGCGCGACACCAAGCAAGTGGATTTTACCCCTGGTCATTCATCGTGGCAGTTCACCATTGGAGCAAATATGCATCCTAAATAGGAAAGCGCGCTCATCGTGTTCATTCGTGAGAAGCAGGACATCTTTGCATGGAAGCCCTCTGACATGCCTGGTGTACCAAGAGAACTCGTTGAGCACCGCCTAAATGTTGATCCTAAAATGAAGCTCATGAGGCAATATTTGCATCGCTTCAATGAAGAACGACGCAAAGACATTGGAGAAGTGGACCGGCTCCTAGATGAAGGTTTATTATTGAAGTTTTTCATCCCGAGTGGTTGGACAACCCAATGCTTGTTCTGAACAAAAATGGTACTTTGCGCATGTGCGTTGATTATACAAACCTTAACAATGCATGTCCCAAGGATCCTTTTGCTCTTCCACGCATTGACCAGATCATTGATTCCAGTGCTGGTTGTGAGAGTCTTGTTTCCTGGATGCTTATTCTGGATATCATCAAATCAAGATGGCTAAGGAGGACCAAGAAAAGACCGCATTCATAACTCCTTTCAGGGATTTCTGGTATACTTCTATGCCCTTTGGGGTCAAAAGTGCAGGTGCAACTTATCAGCGTTTCCTTCAGAATTGTTTGCATACTCAGATTGGACGCAAAGTTCACGCTTATGCGGATGATATTGAGGTGAAGTTAGAAAAGAAGGAGACTCTCCTGGACGACCTAAAAGAGACGTTTGATAATCTGCTGGTCTATCACATGAAGATCAACCCGGCTAAATGTGTGTTCGGTGTACCTACAGGGAAGTTGCTAGGTTTCCTGGTGTCAGAACGTGGTATTGAAGCTAACCCAGACAAAATCCAGGTGATCACTTCATTGAAGAAGCCGGCCAATATCAATGGGGTTCAAAAGCTTACATGATGTATTGCTGCCTTGAGCTGTTTTACAAGCCGGCTTGGGGAAAAGGTGATTCCCCTATATCAGTTATTGAAGAAAATAGGCAATTTCGTCTCGGGTGATGCGGCTGGTGCAGCTTTTGAGGCACTAAAGAAGCAGTTGTCTGAGGCCCCTATTCTGGCCGCACCTCAGTTGAAAGAGCCGATGCTTTTAGACATTGCTGCCAATAATAAAGCGGTCAGTGTAGCAGTCGCAGTTGAGCGCAAAGATGAAGGTAAAGAGTATCATGTTCAATGTCCAGTCTATTATGTGAGTGAAGTTCTCACCGAGTCCAAACGGCGATAGCCAAATTGGCAGAAGTTAGTCTTTGGGGTCTTCATGGCAAGCTGGAAGTTGAAACATTATTTCCAGGAAGACCCCATTATCGTCGTCAGCTCCACGCCTTTGGGAGATATCATCCAAAACAGGGAGGCTATAGGACAAATTGCCAAGTGGGATATTCAGGTCGACCCTCATCACCTGAAATATGTTCCTCACACAACTATCAAGTCATAGGCCCTAGTGGACTTCATCAACGAATGGACTGAGCTCCAAGCCCCTCTAGAAAAGCCAGGCAATACATATGGACGATGCACTTTGATGGTTCTAGGAAATTGGGGGGCTCAAGGGCTAGAGTAGTCTTAACTTCTCCTCGAGGTGACAAGTTCAGTTATGTTTTACGGCTTATGTTTACCTGTACTAACAATCTAACAGAATATGAGGCTCTTCTTCATGGACTGCGGTTAGCCAAGGAAATTAATATTAGTCAAATTCGCTATCTTGGGGATTCATACCTTGTGGCTCAACAAGTCTCTGGCACATGGGACTCAAAAGATCCATTGATGGCGTCTTATAGGCATGCTGTTACTCTGGTGGCTGGACATTTCAAGGGATATCAAGTTGATCATATTGATCAACGACTTAATGAGGCGCAGATGCATTGTCTCATTTGGGCTCTCAGTGCAAGTCAGTTCCTCCAAACGTTTTCCTCGATATTTTTCATAACCTGTTAGTCAAATTGCCAATAGAGGAGGACATAGCTATTCCTGATCCAGAACTAGCACTAGTAGCTGCAGTTCATGCCATACTAGAGTGGATGACACCTTACCTGGCTAATCTGACTTGGTGCGCTCCCAGCATAGGAAATCATCGCTCGACAGATTATCCAGAGGTGTAAATCTATGCCTATAGTCAATGGTGAGTTGCACAGACGAAGTGTCTCTGACATTTTTCAACACTGCATTTCTCTAGAAGAATGTCATGAAATTCACAATGAATCCACCCAGGAGATTGTGGACATCACGCTAGCTCCAGATCATTGGTTGCTAAGGCGTTTTGACATGGGTTTTAATCGCTCATGGCTCATGCGGACGCTGAGGACATTGTCCATAAGTGTGATGGTTGCAAGAGATATGCACAACAAGCACATGTGTCGGCTCAGGAACTTCGCATGATACCGATCACTTGGCCCTTTGCAGTCTGGGTGCTTGACATGGTTGGACCTTGCAAGCCGTCTTCTTGCAAAAAGACACACCTATTGGTCACGGTAGAAAAGTTTACCAAGTGGGTCGAAGCTGAGCCTGTCAGTAATTGAAATGTCGAGACGGCGATCAAGTTTTTGAAAAAGATAATTTTTTCGCTTTGGATATCCTCACAACATCATCACTGACAATGGAACCAACCTGTCAAAGGGAGCTATGGAATAGTTTTGTTAGAAAGAGCATATCCGGCATGATCTCACTTCTGTCGCTAACCCGCAGTCTAATGGGCAGGCGGAACGTGCAAATGAGGAATTATTTCAAGGCATAGAGCCAAGGTTAATGGTACCCCTAGAGCGTACCCCTGGATGGTGGTGGAGGAACTTCCTGCTGTGCTTTGGAGCATCCGGACCACTCCAACAGGTCAACTGGCTATACGCCCTTTTCCCTGGTTTATGGTGCAGAGGCCGTGTTACCAAGCGACGTTCGCCATGATTCTCCAAGAGTTGCTGCTTATGTTGAAGCTGACAATGAGCAAGCTCGTCAGATTCAATCGATGCCTTGGAGGAAGAACGCGATCTTGCAGCATCAAGATCAGCCATTTATCAGTAGACCTACGTCGCTATCATAGCCGTATAGTTCAAAGTCGAACTTTCCAGGAATGAGACTTAGTGCTCTGTGTGATACAAGACCATACATGCATGCATAAGTTATCTGCCCCTTTGGAAGGACCCTTCATCATCAGCAAAAATCTTAACAACATGTCATATTACCTGGTTGATATACGTGACGGAGAAAAGTCACATACTTTTGGCAAAGAGAGCACCAGTCCCTGGAACATTGCGCATCTTCATCCGTATTTTACTTAGTAAATGTTGCTTAGTTCAAGTTATTTATGTTTTTCTTATGTAAATACTATTATATATTAATTAAAGAAATAAAGTTAGACCGTTGTGAACAACAGAATTTTGTGTCATCAGCTCCTTGTTGAGTTTTTATTTCTTTTATCACTTGGGGGCTTCCAACTCATCGAGTTTAGCTATACATCCCTTTTGACCCGGCTTATGCCACCAATATATTTTGTTATACCTGCATGTTAGCTTGATAATACTCACATAAGGTGACCCTACTGTACGCTTGAAGACTCAATCACACTGGTACCTATCATGGACTATGATGATGACCCTAAATCCTTTAAAGTTAAAACACCGACTTAAGTCACGTGAGAGCCGGCTCTCTAGATAGCAAGGATAAACCAAAAGAATCAAGCTTCGAACGCCGATCTCATTGTTAGGCCTTACAAGCTGGTTATTTACTTTTCATGCATTTTATATATAGATGCTTATTTTCTTTTTCAGGTACTAAGTACAAGTAATTTCGGGTCATCAAAACACCGGATTACAAATCACCGGGTCACAAGCATGACCGGGTCTTGAGAAGTTAATGGAATTTACCGGGTTGCAAGACACCCTGGCTTCCAGGCAAGCATATTCATGATCAAGTATTGCCCCGCTGAAGACATTTCGCAAATTTACTGGTTGATTCACGCCATGGAAGGAATTCTTCAAAAGCACAAAGTTTTATACAAGTGCACGATGGCACTACCAGCATATCAAATTCGTACACGCCACCATGGGTGGAATCGAACCATTGTTTCCCACAATAATTATATGGGAGGTGCACTGGTTGACTGATGAGAGCCGGCGATAATTGCCTGGTCAGGAAACTTTTGGCGTTCTTCTGCTCCAGTCGCCGCCCGGTTAGTGTGTGCCGCCTCCTCAAGCCTCTCCTCTTCATCAGTTTCGCTTATCATCTGGGGTCGTCTTCGACCCACTGGATGGCAGCCAATGTTTCAAATATCATCTCCACGTTCAAAACAAATGAAGTCGTGACATCTGAAGCAAAGTCTAGCTTACGTGGAGGAATTATTTCAAAAGGCTTTGGCGCTGGGGGGCTCATTCGTTTGTTGGCTTCAGTATAGCCGACTTGAAACTTCTTTAACTCCACTTTATCAGCAATCTGCGATGCTGCAAACCGGGTCTCCTTAATGCAGTGCAAATAGTCTGCTTCTTCGAATACTGTGTTGTCTGACTTGAGCTCTGGGAAGCCGTCTTCAAGGACAGCCGGATCCATCTCCGGATGATAAGCTTTGGCTAGGGTGAGAGCCCCCATAGCCCCTTGGCGGCATGCTGATTTCCTCAGCTCCAGGATACATTCCGAAATGATGGAGAGTTCCTTGAGCATATCCATAATCTTGTACAGACGAGCTTGGGTATTCTTCACTGCCATGATGCATTTTGACCCGCCCACATAAAACTGCTCTAGAAACTTGTAGAGGGCTTGGAGTTTTACAAGAGGAGTCTCAAAAACAGGATGGTTCTTCCAGCCTATTCATACGATATGATGTATATCAGCAACTTGGAAAATTATTGACAAAATGACATCAAGGTATAAACAAAAGTGCAAAGCTTACCAAAGATAGCTATGCACATTTTTGAGATGTGAACCTTCAAGTCGGCAAGCTCTCAAGTCACCGGCTCAAGCTTCGACTCGACTTCTTTAGCATGCTTTACAAGAGCTGTATTTTCCTTGTCAAAATCGGCTTTGGCTTTTTCAAAAGAATTGATGCTCTTCATCAGCGATTCCTCAAAATCTGCGGAGAGCTTCTCAGTAGTCTCCCGCAATTTCTTCTCAGATTCAACCTGCTTTTTCAAGTCGGCTGTCTCTGAGGTATCTTGGGTCAACATCACCTGCACAAACAAAACAAGTATGAAATTCAAAGTCCCCAGTCATTGCACGCATATGACTCGACACTTGGGGGGCTACACGAATCATCTCTATTGATTCTAAGTCCCAGGTCATATACAAGTATGTGACCCGTGATGACCCACAAGTATAGCGGATCAATCGCACTCCTTTCGATAAGTAAGAGTGTCGAACCCAACGAGGAGCAGAAGGAAATGACAAGTTGTTTTTAGCAAGGTATTCTCTACAAGTGTTGTAAGTAACAGTGTGATAGATAGTTTTGTAGCAACATAATTCGTAACAAGTAACAATAGTAGCAAGTGTGCAGCAAGGTAGCCTAATCCTTTTTATAGCAAAGGACAGGCCTGACAGTTCTCTTATATAAAAGAAAATTCCTCTCGAGGACACATGGAAATTTCCATCTAGTCATGTCCATCATGATTAGTTGATTCACATTCGCTACTTTAATAATTTGATATATGGGTGGACCGATGCTAAGGTGTTGTTCTTACTTGAACAAACAACCCACTTATGATTACCCCCTCTCGCAAGCGTCAACAAATATGAAAGAAGAATTAAGATAAATTTAACCATAACATGAAACATATGGATCCAAGTCAACCCCTTACGGAATAACTCATAAACAAGGGTTTAAGATTCTGTCACTCTTGCAACCCATCATCTACTTATTACTCCACAATGTATTCCCTTAGGACCAAGGATGGTGAAGTGTCATGTAGTCAACGTTCACATGACACCACTAAAGGAAGAGCAACATACATATCATCAGAAATATCAAACGAATACCAACATCACATGATTACTTATAACAAGACTTCTCACATGTCCTCAAGAAGAAAAGTAACTACTCACAAATCATGTTCATGTTCAAGATCAAAGGGGTGTTGAATATCAGGATCTGAACATACGATCTTCCACCAAATAAATCAACACGCATCAACTACGAGATGTAATCAACACTACTAGTAACCCATAGGTACCAATTTGAGGTTTTGAGACAAAGATTGAATACTAGACATGAACTAGGGTTTGAGATGAGATGATGTTGGTGAAGATGTTGATGAAGATTGGTCCTCCCATGATGGAGGCAAGGATGCTGATGATGATGGCTTTGATTTCCCCCTCCCAGATGGAAGTCTCCTCGTCAGAATCGCTCTGCTGGAGATCAAAAGTGCTCCTGTCTAGGTTCCGCCTCAAGAGAGCGGCGCTTCATCCCGAAAGCCTCTCCTTTATTTTTTTTCTATGTCAAAACCCTTCATATAGCATAAGAAGGGGACCAGAGATCTCCTGTGGGACCCACAAGGCACCTGGGCGTGCCCAGGAGTAGGCGTGCCCACCTGCCTTGTGAGCGACAGGTGGCCCCCTCTAGTACTTCTTGGCTCCAGTATTTTTTATATATTCCAAAAATATTCTCCGTAAAAATTTAGGTCATTTGGAGTCCAGCAGAATAGGTATCTCTGATGTAGCTTTTTCAGGTCCAGAATTCTAGCTGCCGGTAATGTCCCTCTCCATGTAATCCTTGTAAATTCAGAGAGAAAAGGCATTAAAATTGTATCATAAAATGGAATAATGACCAAAAACAATAATAATAATAGTAGGAAATCATGATGCAAAATAGACGTATCAACTTCGCCAAGCTCAGACCTCGCTTGTCCTCAAGCGAAAGTCGAACTCAATAATCATGACAACATGCTTAGAGAGAGAGAGAGAGAGAGACGTGTCGATAAAAAAATACGGATATAAAAGCATCATGATCATTATCATAACAGCAATTTAATATCATTAAACTTCTCATGAACAAGTAATAATTTATCCACATGCTCAAGTATGAATCATAAACCTTATTCAAAACGAGCAAACTATGTTCTCAATCATTGAAACAATTACAATCCTTCATATATTCAGAAAGAGTCTATGTTAGAGCTTTGTTTAGAAAGTTCACATACTCAACTATCATTTAGTCTTCTATGATTGTTGACACTCACGAGATATTTATGAAGAAAAGAGTTTCAATCAGACACATAGGAATCTAGGGGTTTATAATTTGTCACCCCCCAACAATTTATCTCAGGGATAACATCAACAATAATAACTCATGATCACCTATATCCAACTGGATATATGTGCCTAGATCTTTCCCCATCACATGATGCTTGCAAATTAGAGAGTAATATGAATGGAATAGAGATTAACATTTACTGACTCTTGCATAAAAGAAAATACAGAAAAGTAAAAGATAGGCCCTTCGCAGAGGGAAGCAGAGGTTGGCATGCGCTTATTATTAGTTAGATGTGCAAGCTCTTAATGGAAAGGAACACCACCTTATATTGACCCTTATGATAGCAACATTTATTATGCAGTCTGTCGCTTTTATTTCTTTGCCATCACAAGATTGAACAAAGCTTGTTTTCCCTTCCAATAAAAGATCATACATATTTAGGAGCAATTTTTACAGCTTTTGCACCGATGACAACTTACTTGAAGGATCTTATTCAATCCATAGGTAGGTATGGTGGAATCTCATGGAAAGAAACTGGGTTTAAGGGTTTATGGATGCACAAGTAGTATCTCTACTGGGTGCGAAGATTTTGGCTAGCAAAGGATAGGAGCAAGCACCACATGTTGGAGGATCCATGACAATATAACTTCTATGTGAATATAAGCAAACATAACTCATGACGGTGTCTTCCTTGTCCAACATCAACTAATTTATCATGCATAGAATGTTTAATGGGTGATCACAATCATACACGATGTCCAAGATAGTACATTTATATGTTAGACCTCTCTTTCATTATCACTTTTTCATGAATTGCATCAATGACTAATGCTATGTTGGCTAACCTACAACAAATTTTACCAATTATACTATTTTTTATATCAAGTCATTACTTCCCATGGGATTAGCATATGATTGTTTTTCATTCTTTTCATTGCTACGATTGATGCAAGAAAGTAAAGCAAGCAACCTCAAACTAATCTTTATTATATAACTCAAGCACAAGATTACATAGATAGATAAATGAAAGTGCGTTATATCGACTAGAGGGGGGGTGAATAGGCGATTTTTACAAATTCGTCACTTGAGGAAATACTAGTTGAAGAATTTGTTAAGTGACGAACTACTCGCAGCGGAATAAGTACTCAAGTGCATGCGAAACATAGCAGTAGCATAGTCATCATGATGAAATGAAACATACACAGAGCATGAGTAGCATGAACAGGATAAGCAGGCAGAAGATAAAGTGACTGAAGAATTTGAGGTGAGGAAATTGAGAAAGTCTTCAGTCAAATTCTTCAAACAGTAACGATCAATTTCATCAACAGGTATACGAGGAAATGAAAGGGTTGAGGAAATGGAACTAGGTAGCTCGATGAAGACAATGGTTTGATGACCCAGCTCCAACTGCTGTGACAGTCGTACGTCTGGTTTGGAGCGGCCTGGTATTTAAACCAGAGGACACACAGTCCCAGGACACACAGTCCTTACCGTATTCTCCTTGAGCTAAGGTCACACAGTCCTCGCCCAACACTCATGGTAAGTCTTCAGGGTAGACTTCCAAAACCCTCACAAACTGGTCACCCGGCGATCCACAATTGACTGCTGGATGCTCTAGACCACGGTCACCCGGCGATCCCCAATTGACTGCAGGATGCACTAGACCATGACGCCTAACCGTCTGGAAGATACACAGTCTTCAAAGGTAAAAAGCGTCGGTTCCACACAGGAACAACTTCTTCAGTGATGCTTAATCACTATGGGTTTTGGTGGTTTGGGTTTTTGGGTTTTTTCCTCACTGATAATTTTCTCTCAAAGTCCTCGAGGAATGGGATGCTCTCAAATGACAAGTGTCAAGTTCTCTCTCGGAGCAGCCAACCAGCTAGTGGTTGTGGGGGCGGCTATTTATAGCCAGGGTGCAACCCGACATGATAAGACATAAATGCCCCCCAATGATATGACCGTTAGGTGGATAAAATATCTGGACAGTTGGCGCAAAGCACAGCAACGGTCGGAATTTGAACTGTAAAATTCCTCAAGGCTTATCATATTCCTCACTTGTAGGCAATTCGCACTGGCGAAATCCTAACTCCTCAGTCAGACCAATTTCCTCAGAGACCAGAAGAACATCGTCTCTGTCACTGAAGAACTTGACTGAACTGTAAGAGGTTTCTAAAGGCTTCACTCGAAGGATTGGTTATGTTGAGGCTTTTGAGTTGAGCATCAGTTGAAATTTTTTCCTTAGTATTACCTCGACCCCCTTTAACAGTACGGTGTTTCCAACGACTCAAAGAAAGGAAATGAAGCAATAAAAAAAAAGTCTTCACCCTTCATTGTCCTCGTTCATATCTTCAAGGTCACACCATCTTCTTCATTTTCAAAGTCTTTAGGGAATACCAAAGTCTTCAGCAAAGTCTGCACCCAAGTCTTCAGATGAAGACATTCATTTTTAGGGGTCAACATTCTTCGAATATATCAAATTCCTCAGCTACTTATAGAGCCTGTGTACACTCACAAACATATTAGTCCCTTAACCTATAAGTCTTCAATACACCAAAATCACTAAGGGGCACTAGATGCACTTACAATAGATAGATAGATAGATCACAAGGCAAACACTAGAAACTAAATCACACTAAAAGTTTATTCTTCTAAATCACAAGATAGCTAAGGATCGAACTAAGATAGATGATGATAATAAAAGTGGTAGTGATACGATATCGAGGCACCTAGCCCAAGATTGGAACAAGCTAAGGGTGGTGCCCATACCCATGTACTCAAGTTTCCTTCTTGGGTGATGGTGGTGATAAAGTGGTGGGCTTCATATTCTTGGCGATGATAACCCGTAAGATATGGATTTTATCCTTTTGTCGACCTCCCGCCTGAGTTCGAGGTTCTCATTGCGATGTTTTTTTGTAACAGACAATGCACCGTCCGTCAAGGGATGAATTTTGTCTAAAGAAGTAGAAGCAACATCCACCTCTGCAGGGTGATAAGAGGTAAATCGTGAACTGGAAGGGGTAACCCTTGGGCAATCTGGACTTCTAGAACTCCACATGCATATCTCCACGTTGAGGCAAAAGCTCCTCTACTTCTTCTTCACTTGAGGACTCCATCCTTTTGAGGTTGGGTTTCTCTTCTTCCTCCGTAATCCACCCATAAGGATCAAGATCAGCATAGACATTAGGATCCGCAGTGAGATATGCCACGTACTCTCCCCGTCCGAATCTTGAGACAACATTGTGCTTCTAAATCTGTCAGAAAATAGCTCGAAACAAGAACAAGGGAAAACTTGCAATACGGTGGTCAAAACATCAAGGAGTATATATAATGAATTTTTCTACGTGTAGGACAAGCAAACGGAAAGAAAACGGAGTCGGGAAGGCACACGAGGGGCTCACAAGGCACCTAGGCACGCCCAAGGGGTGGGCATACCCACCTACCTTGTGGCCTCCTCGTGGGTCCTCTCGGCTCGTTCTTATTTTTGTTTTTTTTCTAATATTCCAAAATGGACGGAAATAATTTTTATGGAACTTTTGGAGTCGGTTCACTTACCGTATCACATACCTACCCCTTTTCAGGGTGTCCTGGAAGGTCTATTTAATGTGCTCCTCCGGTGTCATTGTTTGAATAGCATTGGTCTCCTTGTTAATGGGTGTACCTAAAATATGATGTTTAATTCTTTGCCCATTAACCACCTTAAGATTTGTTCCTTCCTCGTTTTTTATTTTGATGGCTCCGGAGCGATAAACCTCCTCGATAATATAAGGTCCTTCCCATTTGGAGAGGAGTTTTCCTGTAAATAATCTAAAACAAGAATTGTATAATAGAACATGATCACCAACATTAAATTCTCGTTTTTTGTATTCTCTTGTCATGCGATCTTTTAACTTTTTCTTTGAACAACTTGGCATTTTCATAGGCTTGAGTTCTCCATTCATCTAGAGAGCTAATATCAAATAACCTCTTTTCACCGGGAAGTTTGAAATCATAATTAAGTTCTTTAATTGCCCAATATGCTTTATGTTCTAACTCAAGAGGTAAATGACAAGCCTTACCATAGACCATTTTATATGGAGACATACCCACATGATTTTTATAAGCAGTTCTATATGCTCACAGTGCATCATCAAGTTTCTTAGACCAATTCTTTCCAGATCTATTAACGGTATTTTGAAAAATTAACTTTATTTCTCTATTACTCAATTCAACTTGACCACTAGATTGAGGGTGATAAGGTGATGCACTTCTATAGTTGACATCGTATTTGGCTAGGAGTTTACGGAAAGCACCATGAATAAAATGTGAACCACCATCAGTCATTAGGGACTCCAAACCTTGGAAAGATAACTTCTTTAAGCACTTTAATAGAGGTGTTATGGTCAGCACTACTAGTTGGGATAGCTTCTACCCACTCAGTATCATAATCAACAACAACTAGAATATGAGTGCATCCATTAGAGGAAGGAAAGGGTCTCATATAATCAAATCCACAAACATCAAATGGTTCAATAACAAGTGAATAGTTCATTGGCATTTAATGGCGTCTACCTATATTACAAACTATTTTACATTCATTACAAGAAAGGACAAACTTATGTGCATCCTTGAAGAGAGTAAGCCGGTAAAAACCAGATTGTAATACCGTATGTGCAGTTCTTCTCCTGCATGGTGTCCTCCATATGCCTCGGAATGACACTTTCGTAGGATTTGTCCATGTTCATGCTCAGGTACACAACATCTAATAATATCATCTAATCCTTCTTTATATAGATGTGGGTCATCCCAAAAGTAATGTCTTAAATAAAAGAAGAACTTTTTCTGTTGTTGGTATGTGAAATTCGGTGGTATATATCTAGGAACAATGTAATTAGCATAGTCTACATACCAAGGAGTATTACGAGAAGCATTTATAACAACCAATTGCTCATCAGGAAAGCTATCATCAATAGGCAGTGGGTCATCAAGAACATTTTCCATTCTAGACAAGTTCTCTGCTACCGGATTTTCAGCTCCCTTTCTATCAATAGTATGCAAATCAAACTCCTGAAGTGAACCCACCTAATCAACCTAAGTTTAGCATCTTTCTTTTTCATAAGATATTTAATAGCAGCATGATTGGTGTGAATAGTAACTTTAGAATAAACATTGTAAGGTCTAAACTTATCACATGCAAATACATCTGATAAAATTCATTCTCAGTAGTAGCATAATTTCTTTGAGCATTGTTTAAGGTCTTACTAGCATAATGGATAACATTTAGTTTCTTATCAACTCTTTGTCCTAGAACAACACCAATAGCATAATCACTAGCATCACACATTGTTTCAAAAGGTAAGTTCCAATCAGGTGGTTGAACAATAGGTGCAGAAATCAAAGCTTGCTTAAGTATTTCAAAGTCTTCTACACAATCATCATCAAAAACAAATGGAACATCTTTTTGTAAAAGATCGGTAAGAGGCCTAGAAATCTTAGAGAAATCCTTAATAAAACGTCTATATAAACCAGCATGACCAAGAAAACTTCGTATACCTTTAATATCTTTAGGACATGGCATTTTCTCAATTGCATCCACTTTAGTTTATCCACTTCATTACCTCGTTCGGAAATTTATGTCCAAGTACTATTCCTTTATTAACCATAAAGTGGCACTTTGATACTTGTGATCTGCGTTCGGTTTTCCATGAAGAGGAACGGATTATTGCAGCACAAAGTGGGTAAGTATTTCCCTTAGTTAAGAAACCAAGGTTTATCGAACCAATAGGAATATCAATCCTCAACCGTCTTCAGCGGCTGTAGACAAAAGAACAAACAACTTGCACCCAACGCGGGCAAGAGGGTTGTCAATCCCCTTGATCTCGTTATTTGCAAGAAAATGAGGTGTGTAGATAATTGTAAATTGCAAAATAAAATAAAAAGTAAATAAAGGCAGCAAGGTAATAGTAGCGTTTGTAAATTTATAAGTGAATAGACCCGGGGGCCATAGTTTTCCCTAGCGGCATCTCTCATGTAGGCAGCATACGGTGGGTAACAAATTACTGTTGGGCAATTGATAGAAAAGCGGATAGTTATGTGATCTTCACGGAAATGATCATGTATATATAGGCATCACGTCCATAAACAAATAGTTCGAATCCTGCCTGCACCTATTACTATTACTCCACTTCAAGAGCGCTTCTATGCTTGCCTCTCTACGTATTAAGTTCATGACAAACAGAGTAATGCATGGAGAACGATGACATGATGTAGACAAAGTAAACTCAAGCAATACGAATAAACCCCATCGTGTTATCCTTAGTAGCAACAACACAAAGACGCATCTTGTCCCCTACTTTGTCACTAGAATATAGAAACTCATCAGGTTGAACCTACCACAATGCACCACTCCCACTGAAGATAGATCAATCTACTTGGCCAAAGCACATCAATAAATCGGAGAGCATTACGAAGCTATAATGATCATGCAAATAAGAATCTTAATGTTCAGAGGTGACTCAAATACTTTTCATGAATATCTGAACATAAACCCACAATTCATCGGATCCCAACAAACACACCGCACAATAGGATTACATCGGATAGATCGAAGCAAAGATGCTATGATCGTTCTATTGAAGATCAAGAGATAGAGAGATTGCCATTTAGGTACTGGCTATGGACCCGTAGGTCTGTGGTGAACTACTAACACATCATCATGAGGGCAGCAAGGTTGATGTAGAGGCCCTCCATGATCGATCCCCCCTATGGCAGGCAGCTGGAACGGAGCTCTAGATGGCTTCGCGGCGGAACAGAGACTTGCGACGGCGTAAAAAGGGTTTCGGGACTGCCTGAGAATTTATAGGCCAGAGACCGAGGTCGGGAGGGCCGCCAGGGAGGCACAAGCCATCAGGGTGCGGCCCCCCAGGGCGCGCCCAGTTGGCTTGTGCGGCCCTGGTGCGGCTCCCGGCCTTCTTCTGAATCTCCCAGGTCTTCTTTTGGTCCAGAAAAAATCATCAAAAAGTTTTGTGGCAATTGGACTTCATTTGGTACTGTAAACCTGAGAAGTGAAAAACATGCAGAAAACAGCAACTGGCACTGGGCACTAGGTCAATAGGTTAGTGCTCAAAAATATTATAAATTGATAAATAAAGACCCAAAAAGTATTCTACAATGATAATATATCAGCATGGAACAATCAAAAATTATAGATATGTTGGTGACGTATCAAGCATCCCCAAGCTTAATTCCTGCTCGTCCCCGAGTAGGTAAATGATAAAAACAGAATTTTTGATGTGACATGATATCCATTATGTAATGTTATGCATGTATGCTCATTGAGAAACGATGAATCAACAAATATCAACATTGCAATACTTATAAGTATAATAAACAAAAAAATTAAATCTTTCAAAGTATATGATCCTCAAAGAATGTTTACCCCCCATTCATCTTATTATATTACCAAGGCATGGCTCCATCTTCACCACATTAATACAAATGTCAAGCACCATGGTGTCCAAGTCAGGCAATTGGATCATACTTTTTCAATATTCTTCACACAATACATGAGTGTGAGCCATTGGACATAGCATTAGGTGGAATAGAATATGGTGGTAGATATCAAAGTGGCAAAAAGTTGAGAAGATAGTCTCGCATCAACTAGGCATAGCAACGGGCTATGGAGATGCCTGTCAATAGATGTCAATGCATGGAGTAGGGATTTCCATGCAAATGATGCACTAGAGCTATAAGTGTATGAAAGCTCAAATGAAGCTAAGTTGGGTGTCCATCCAACTTGCTTGCTCATGAAGACCTCGGGCATTTGAGGAAGCCCGTCATAGGAATATACAAGCCAAGTTTGTAATAATGAAAAAGTGATTCCCACTAGCATATGAAAATGATATAACACGAGACTCTCTACATGAGGAACAAGGTGCCACTTTGAGGCACAAGTGTGGTAAAAGATAGTAGCAAAGTCCCTTCTCTCATTTTTTTCTTTTTCTTTATTCAGAATGGTGGGCTCATTTGGCCTCCCCCGTCTTTATTTCCTCACTGGGACAATGCTCTAACAAAGATGATCATCACACTTTTATTTACTTACAACTCGATATGAAGAACTGATATGAAGATATGACTCTATATGAATGCCTCTGGTAGTGTACCAGGATGTGCAATGATCTAGCATGACATGTATCAAAAATATGTTGAACGGTGGCTTTTTCACAAATATTGTGTTAGCTCTATATGATCATGCAAAGCAATATGATGATGAACGAACTAGTCATGTGAAGTGACGATGGAACTTGCAGTGCAATATATCTTGGAATGTCTATGAAAATGCCATGGTAGGTAGGTATGGTGGCTATTTTGAGGAAGATATAATGAGGCTTATGTGCAACAGAGCGTATCATGTCAGGGGGTTTGTATGCACCGGCGAGAGTTGCACCGATCCTCAAGGTGAGAATGGGCTATGCACGGTACCAAAGAGGCTAGCAAATATGAAAAGGTGAGGTTGCGTATGTCCATAGTTTCACATTAGTCATAAAGAACTCACATACTTATTGAAATAGTTCTATCACAAATCAAAGTACTACTCGCATGCCCTGAGGGAAGAGGTTGGTAGGATTTAACCATCGCGCGCTTCCGACCCGAAACAACACTAGGATTTCAACGAGGAATAGAAATGCTCACACATCATCACCATGCCTCTTTAATTCTTAGACGAACAAGAAGTTAACCTCTCTTAATATCGACACTTCTATGAATCAACAATTATGAACTTACACCTTTTTCATATTACCACATCAATATTATTAACCCACAAGTTCTCTATATGTGCGACATGATGGTTTTGATTATCACTCATTGAATACCTAATATTTTTGGACTAGTCTTATGACCCATGCAAATTACCATCACTATTTATTAAATCTCAAACAAATATAATTGAAGAATGAGAGTGAAATCATTTCTATAAAATCTACATGCCACCATGCTCAAAAATATATAAGCGAAGTACTACAGCAACTGCTAAGTTCAAAAGATATAAGTGAAGCACATAGAGTATTCTAAAAAATTATGATGAAGGTGTGTCTCTCTTACATAGGTGTGTCAAGCAAACAATTATTGTGGCAAACTGAAAGTAAAAGCAAACAAAAACAAATGACGCTCCAAGAAAACTCATATCATGTGACGAATAAAAATATAGCTTCAAGTGACATACCGATGGATTGAGACGAAAGAGGGGATGCCTTCCGGGGCATCCCAAAGCTTAGACGCTTGAGTCTTCCTTAAAATATTACCTTGGGGTGCCTTGGGCATCCCCAAGCTTAGGCTCTTGCCACTCCTTATTCCTTTGTCCATCGTGATAACACCCAAAACTTGAAAACTTCAATCGCACAAAACTCAACAAAAATTTGTGAGATCCGTTAGTACAAGCAACATATTGAATACTTATAGGTACTGTTATAAATTGAATCTTCTTTCATAATTGTATAATAGGTACTGTATTCTAACTTCTCCATGGCTTATACCCCCCGATACAATCCATAGCATAATCGAAACAAGCAACTATGCAAGCAAAAACAGAATCTGTCTAAAACAGAACAGTTTGTAGCAATCTGTAGATAACCTATACTTCTGTAACTCTAGAAATTCTGAAAAATTAGGACAACCTCAAAAATTTGTAAGAAATACTGTGTAAAAATTTCAGATCATTATCACGCTCCAGTAAAAAATGAAAATTCCTGTACTAGAGTCAAAAGTTTCTGTTTTGTTTCAGCATCGATTATACTCATCTTGTGAGTCATCCCAAAGGCTTTACTTGGCAAAAACGCTAATTTAAACATAAAAACATAATAATTTCAGAGGCAATTGTCATGCTAACAAAAAAACCAGAAAGTTAAAAGCAAGAATATAATGACAACTATTGGGTTGCCTCCCAACAAGCGTTATAGTTTTATGCCCCTAGCTAGGCATAATGCATAGTTTCAAGTATTGTCATCTTTGACACTCCACCCATAAGTAGCTCTCATGATTGATTCATAAGGTGTTTTAATTCTATATCTAGGTAAGTGTTCCATCCCTTTCTTCAATGGGAATTGGAACCTTAGGTTTCCCTCTTTCATGTCAATAATTGCACCTATAGTTCATAGGAAAGGTCTTCCAAGTATTATGGGACAAATAGGATTTCAATCACTATCAAGCACAATAAAATCTACAGGCACATAACTTTTATTTGCAATAATAATAAAATCATTAATTCTATGTAGAGGTTTTGTCGGGGTACGACATCTATGGGATCGAGAGGATCCCTTTACAGTTCGGCAGGGAGAATGGCTTGCACAAAGAGCAGATCCAACGATCAACGCGAGGGATTTTTACCCAGGTTCGGGCCGCTAAGAAGCGTAAAACCCTACTCCTGCTTTGGTGTATTAGATGTCTTTAAACTCTAGCCCAGGAGTGCTTGCGATGAACAGTACATTCGAGCAGCAGCTACGCATGCAGAATGGGCCAGAAGGTCCTCTCCCCCCGTAGCTACGCCTTGGGCCTCCTTTTATATGTTCGAAGGGGTCACCACAGTGGCGTACAGTACATACATGAGGTGTAAAGTAACTACAGTGTTATCATACCTAACACTGACGGTTTAGGACAAACACATTTAATGCTCCGTTGAGGTGTCCCTTAGCTTCTTGGGGACGGAAAAAGGGGCCGTCCCATCGGCACCGCTTAAGCCCATCCGCCGCTAGCGCCTGACACGCGTCCAGGAGGACAACAACTAAAAGACAAGATGGTCGCTACGCTGGAGCGGTGACAGGGTGGCGAGGTCTTGCCGGGTGCGAGCCTTGCCGGGGCTGCGAGCCATCCCGGCAAGATCTTGCCGGGGCTCTAGCCCTTCGGTCTTCTGTCTTCTGATTATTGTCTTGAATGCTTTCTTGATACTCTTGTACTTGTATCCAGCTGTCCCCCGGCAGGCCTGGCCGCTGGTGTGGCTACAACCGCCCATGCACAAGTATGGGGTACTAAAGGACCCAAACTTTAGCGCACCGACAAGTTTCTTAATGGTAGAATCCGCAAGATGCAAGTTAAGGGAACAATCTTCAATATTAGTGAGACCGAGCACATCACAAAGAGATTTAAGAATAGTTGAAACACTAGCACCAAGGTCACACAAAGCATTGCATTCATATTTATTTATCTTTATATCAACAGTAGGTTCCCACTCATCTAGCAATTTTCTAGGAATAGAAACTTCAAGCTCAAGTTTCTCATCATAAGCTTTTATCATAGCTTCTACTATATGTTCGGTAAAAGCTTTATTTTGTTCATAAGAATTGGGTGAGCTAATAATGGATTGCAACAAGGAAATACATTCTACTAAGAGCAATTATCATAATTAAAGTCCTTGTAATCCAAAATAGTGGGCACGTCACTAGTTAAAGTTTTGACCTCTCCGAACCCACGTTTTTCAGTTTTAGCATCAAAATCATCACCCTCCAAGCAAACGGGACGCTTCTCAACTAGACTTGACTCAACTCCAGTCCCTTTATCATTTATATTCATAGAAGTAAATAAAGATTCAATAGGAGAGGTACCAGTCATTTTAAGATCTTCATAATGATTCTGGTAAAAATCGGGTGGGAGAGTTTTTTCTAAGAATTCCCGCTTAGCTCTAAACTTAGCGGTCGTCTCCTTACTTTCATTAATAGATACTAGTCGTCAACCCGTGCGTTGCACGGGCTAGTTCACTGTCAAAGAACACATAAATTGTAGCTATATTACCAATTGATTATCACTGAGGATATATGCTTTTCAAAATTATTATGACCAAAAAATATAATAATTTTTCATGGGTGCCTAGAGGATAAAGAGGTTTAAATTCATTGGTTCAATTTCTTGATTTGTTTGTTGGGGATTCATTTATAAAATTTAACTCTATCGTTTAAAAAAAACTCATTAGACCCTTTACATGTAAATTTTCATTTAATTTTTTTTCCTGTAATCCATGTGAAAAATGGAGTTATATACTTTCAGTTCGTTCATGATTACAGTTTGTTTATAGGTTCGATTTTTTCTGTCATATCTTTTGATCCGTATAAAATTTATTTAATTCTCAACCTTCAATTTTCATAACATTACTTCTGTATTTTTTCGTGGACACATACACAAACAGGCCAAACTAATATCCTTTGCATATGTATAAGCATGTGAGTTGTGAGATATAAGTATGATGTACTAAGTTTTTTGCAAAATAAAAAAGGAAAACATGCATACTTCTCTGCATTTTTATAGTCGGCACCGACCATCTCCTCATCAACTGCCTAAGACGATAATCTGGACTCAACCTGACATCACCAGCACGCTGCTCTTTCAAGACCTGTACTGCAAGAACACCTCACCTGGATGACTCTACATGGCCCGAAATTATACTCTACATTGTTTGGAGCATTGAGAACGCCCAAAATGTGTTGGTGTTCAGGACATAGTTCAGTTCCCTCCACAACAATAGTAAATCTTTGTAATGACTTAGACCTTTGGACACATCGGTTCAATGATCTCATTGATAACGTACCCCTTCCTTGTGGCGGGAGTACCTCTCTTTACACCTGTCACAATATTTTATATTTCTGAACGTGGAATGGTTCCTCTCAGTACTGTAATGCAAGTGTAGATTGTATCCCTCCCGATGATTCCTCCAAAAATGAAACGAATCTTCTACACCTACCAGTTTTGAAGACTACTGTTTGTTAAACAACAACTTTCAATATAAGACAAATCCAAAACACATAATGAGATAGGTGTTGAATAAACAAAGCATGTCATTTCAATTTGAATCAGATGACATCTAAAAGGAAGCATGCTTGATCATACCAACGGTTTACATTCGAAAAGCTATACCATTGGTCATTATCATCGACATGGCACCTTCCCGTCTATTGTTGTGTTTAAAAGGAATTTTGAAATAACTTACATTCAGGTGACATGAGAGACTTGGAGCAACATCTCCTACATTAGGTATAATGAATCTTCTGCTCTTCCCAATTTTTACCACCAATCAAATCAATCTATTATGTATTGTTTAGTGTGAATGGAAATGGGAAGCAAATGAGGAGTTTTCTTCCTTCCAACCAAAGTAGTTGAGCACAAACATTATTAAATGTTATATTATATCGAGGAATATAAATATCTGAACCTATCTTTATTTAATTTTTCATGTCACATGGATGTATCCTCATAATAAAGCAAAATATCTGAAAAAGATGTTCTTACAAAGACTACAACGCTATTGCAATTACAAATTGGGAGTAAAATAATTAAATTATAGGCATATAATCTTAGATATTCCATCCTCAAAGTTGTTTAAAAAGCTAAATCTTTAGAAACAGGAAAGACAATCATTTGTGCGTTAAGAATAGAAATATCATGACTCGGTGATTGTTGCTTATCAGACTATACATATAGAGTACCATCCATAAAGACTAACATATCAGCATCCAATGTTCCAAGGCTCTCTTGCTCGTATGCATTCTTATAATTTCGGTGTTATGGTCTTAATTATGCCCGAATCAATACAATTAACTACCAGTTGTTAGGATCATAAATTAGTAATCATTGAATCAAAGTTTGGTGGATAAATTTTAGGGTTGTAGGATGGCACCTCATATTTATTTTTCTACTAAGGTCTTAAGAAATAATGGAAAGCTGAAACTCTGAAAATTGTTTATGTGGATAGATGTAGTGTAAAACAAAATACATTCGACGGAGAAAAAATAAAGCATATGGGAAGATACAGGTTTACCTAAAAGAGGTTATGAAGTGATATTTTGCCAGTTCAACTCAAATTCCTATTGCTTCCATTCACCGTGAATGTACTGAAACTTATCAAGGGGTCAACATTTGTTTATGTATGGAAGCAATGGAAACAGCAAGAAGGTACACTACAAAGGAAACCTCAAATCCAAGAGCAATAATGATTGGTTCAGCAAACACCTGTATAGGAAACACACGTATGAAATTGTGTACGTATATAGAAAACACTTGTATGGGAAACACATGAATGAAGTTGTGTAGGTGTATCTATCAGCGGAACTATCCAAGCTTAAAGTTGAGACGACTGAGTGTTGTTGCCTGGTTTGATGACATATATCATCATATCCATACATATGAAAATAATTATTAATCAAGGTCCAGAGAGCGGTGTTGCATAATATAAAATAAATCTGAATATGCAGGTCAAGGACAATACTGTCCCAGAAATATTCTACATGTTAGTGTCAATATGAGATAAAATCTAACATATAGAGTTAGTTATTATATTAAAAAAAGACTAGGTCTTCTGGACCAGTTCTTACTTAAGAAACTTTGACACCATTCTTGGCACTTCACATGTTCCCATATACCCGTGACTAATATCAATCAGTAGCTCTTCACCCGATTGATTTTCTTCACGTCTACTTCCTTCGTTCCTAAATATAAGTCTTTTTAGATATTCCAATAACATATGGATGTATATAGACATATTTTAGAGTGTAGATTCATTCATTTTGCTCTGTATGTTGCCAGTATTGGAATCTCTAAAAGGACTTATATTTAGGAATGGATAGAGTAGATTCTAGGGAACTGCATGCAAATATTGTTCAAAAATTTCATGCAACAATAGTATGTTCTTTCAGTCCACCAATACACACTTACAGTGATACAGTTTATAAGAATCATGTGTGGCAATACAAATTTGCATATAGCATCTTATAAAAAGCTCGGCAGGCAGTATCGGCTATTTGTTCCTTTAGTGTGTACTCCATAGTATCGGCTGTTTGTTCATTTAGTATGTCCAAATGCATAGTAATTTGACTGGGCATTTTTAAATTTAGCATTACTTCCAAGGATTGTTAGGTTGATCTCCTCCCGATCAGGCCCAACGGCTCGATCGGGCACCTGACTCGCGCCCTGATCGGGGGCGCCCAACCCTCTTATGGTTGGTGGGGGCCGAGGCATGCAGTACGAGGTTCACCGTGCCGCCAGTCACCCCACCGACATCCCCTACCAATCTAGGGTTAGCGCAATGCTCACGGGAAGCACCGCCGCCACCACTCCACCCCTCTCTGCCATCACCGCCGTCGCAATCCCACCATGGCCACCGGCGGGAGTTCATCATTGCAAGGAGAAGGTAGTCCTCCTCACCATCTCCATCTCACTACCGTGGATCTCCAACACACACGATCTACAGAGATTCAATCAATGGTATCAGTCCACGTTTTGTGTTTTGGATCTTCGGTAGAAGAAGAAAGAACATAATTTTTTTAACCGCCCCCCAAAGAACCCTAACAGAGGAAGGGACTCACCGGAGCAAGGCCTTGGGCCGCCGGCAAAGTGTACCGCCGCAAGACCGCGCTGGTTCCTCTCGATCCGAACGGGCATCGGTAAGCCGAGCCGTTCGGACGAAGAACAACCCCGCGAGGGGCAAAGTGCACCGTCGCCAAACCGCTCGACGGCGGCGCGCTCACCGCAAGGCGCACGCGCAGCCAGCGAGGGGGATGGCAACGGCGCCGCCTCATGCCGCCCTCTGGTGCTCCGCCGTCGTCGTCAAGGTAGGACAGAGAAGAGGCGCGGGTGGTGGATGGGGGAAAGGAAGTAGGCGAGGGGAAGAGGGCTCGCGCGGCGCGGTGCCGTGGCGGCGCCGTCTTCGGCGGCCGGAGCAATTTTTCCGCCGCTGTGGACGCGGGGCCGAGCTGAGTCGCGCAGGCGACCGAGCGAGACAATTGGATCGAGGGTTTTCGGTCGGGGCCATTTTGATCCTGCGACTCACGCGCCCGACCGTCCGATCAAGCGGACGGCGGCGATTCAAACCCTAGCGCCAACCGGGCTTTTGGGCCGAGAGTGGAGGGCGGCGGCAGCCGCGCGAGCGCACCGACCGGGCCGCGGGCCGTGGGCCGTTTTCGGCCAGAGGGAGAGGCCGCGCGCGCTGGGCCATTGCCGCCTTTTGACAGGCCGTGGTTTTTCCACTGTAATTTTTTTGAGAAGCAGTTTTATCTGTTTTTTGTCCAGATTTTGGGCAAATTCTATAGTCTTTTTCTATTCATTTTCCAACGAAAATTCTGTTTAGAAAATAGAAAAGAAAATAGAAAAGTTTCTGAAAAAGAAAATAGAAAATTTCCAGAAAAAGAAAAGTTCATGAATTTTATAAAGTAAATAATAAAGTTCATGAATTTTTTCTTTAGTAAAAGAAAAGTTTCTAAAAAGAATAAAAAGTTCATGAATTTTATATTCATGTTTTTCCGCTGCAAAATAAATAATAGTGCTCTTTTACAAAGAAAATAAAAGTTTAATGATAATTAAATTTTAAGAGCAAATTAAAGTGATTATTGAAATAAATATGATTATGTTATTTTTATGACCAACGTTGTTAATAACATGATCATGATTTATTATTGCTATAAAAGGTGCACTTATTTCTATTTTTTACCCAACGGTGATATAGATTTAATTGCATAAACAGTTGTATGTTTTAATTTTGACCACCGTTGGATTATTGCATGCAATTGTTGTCATGGTCTAACCTCATTGTGGTTTCCTAGGAGGGTACTACTTGATGAGCTGCATAAAAGATGTTCCAACACTCCGAGGTGATAACTACACTGAATGGAGAAAGAAAGTTGATCTGGCATTTGTCTGTGGTGAGGTGGACTGGGTTTTGGACACTCCACAGCCGGTCAGACCTACAGAGCCAGTCAGAGAGGCAACTGATGATGATGATGCGTGGGACAAAAAGAGGAGGGATTATGCTCCATTGGAGATGTCATATACCCTCGACAACCAAAAGTGGCTCACCGCCAACAAAAAGTGTATGGCCTTCATAAAGAACACAATTGAGAACGCCATTGTGGGCTCAATTGCAGAGTGCACTTCCGTAGGGGAGTTTCTTGCAAAGATAAAGAGCCACTTCACTGGTTCTTCAAAGATATATGCCACCCAGTTGCTAAAGCAAGTGGTGACAGAAAACTACACAGGCGGTGGTCATGGCATAAGAGAGCACATCCTCAGGATGAGCAACATGGCATCTAAGCTTCAGCCCATGGATGCGGATTTGGAGCTCAAACCTGCGCTCCTGGTCCACCTCGTTATGGCTTCACTGCCAAAAGAGTTTGACACCTTTGTTGTCAACTACAACATGTCACCTAAAAAATGGGACATTGAAAAGACTATAGCCATGTGTGTCCAAGAAGAGGAAAGACTTAAAGCCTCACATGGTGGTTCTTTGAACTATGTGAAGGATAACAAGAAAAAGAATTACAATCAAAATAGCAAAGGTTCCCCTTCAAAGGCACATAGAAAATCTCACATGCAGCATCAGCATCAACAGAAGTCTTTTCCAGTGGACAAAGATACTTGCCTCCACTGTAAGAAGACTGGGCATTACAAGAAAGATTGCCCTGATTGGCTAAAGTCAATAATGGCAAAGAGAGGTAACAACATTGTTTCCTTTGTAAATGAATCCTTGTATACACAGTTTTCGAAATTTACTTGGTGGATTGACTCAGGTGCAACTGTTCATGTTGCAAACTCATTATAGGGATTCCATTCGACGCGGACTACGCAAAGAAGCGAAAGATGCATTGAAGTTGCTAATGGAATTCAAGCAGAAGTTGAAGCTGTCGGTGACATCTCGTTGGAGTTAGCTGATGGATTCAAGCTTCTACTTAGAGATGTTTTATATGTTCCTTCATGTCACAGAAACTTAATTTGTGTTTCATGTTTGGATAAAGATTATTATGAATCTCATTTTGGACATGGCAAATGTGCCATATGGTTTAATAATACTCATGTGGGTGTTGCTTTCCTACACGACGAGCTTTATTTATTATCACTCCGTGAAAAAGTGCATTCTGTGTGTAATGTGAATGAGCATGTTTTCGCGTCGAATAAAGAACAAAAGAAAAGAAAGAGAACTCATGACTCATCGAAATTATGGCACTGCCGTTTGGGCCATATTTCCAAGGGGAGAATACAAAGACTCGTTAAAAGTGAAATTCTTCCTCCGTTAGAGTTCTCAGACTTAGAACAATGCCTAGATTGCATTAAAGGAAAGTATGTAAAACAAATCAAAAAGGGTGCAATCCATAGCACAGGCACACTAGAAATCATTCACACTGACATTTGTGGACCATTTCCGGTGAAAAGTGTGGATGGATATGACTCATTCATAACATTCACAAATGATTACTCTCGCTATGGTTTTATTTATCCAATCAAAGAAAGATCTGAAGCGTTGGATAAATTTAAGATATTCAAAGCTGAATTTGAAAATCAGCATGATAAAAGAATAAAGATAGTAAGATGTGACCGTGGGGGGAGTACTACGGTCGGCACACTCCATATGGCCAAGTCCCTGGACCTTTTGCAAAGTTCTTACAGGAGACTGGCATAGTAGCCCAGTATTCAATGCCGGGTGAGCCTCAGCAAAATGGAGTAGCTGAAAGGCGCAACCGTACACTTATGGATATGGTGTGCAGCATGATGAGTTACTCCACTTTGCCATTGGGATTATGGATGGAGGCGCTTAAAACCGCCATTCACATTCTCAATAGAGTGCCAAGCAAGTCGCTGCCCAAAACACCGTACGAGCTGTGGACAGGACGAGTGCCCTCCCTACAACACTTCAGGGTGTGGGGGTGCCCTGCTGAGGCCAAAATGTTCAATCCAAATATTCCAAAGTTAGATCCCAAAACAGTAAGTTGCCACCTCATTGGCTATCCAGACAGATCAAAGGGTTTTCGTTTCTACTGTCCAGACAGATATACAAAGTTTGTAGAAACAAGACATGCAGTCTTCTTAGAGGACAAAATGATGAGGGGGGGCATGGTAGGTCGGAAAATTGATCTTGAGGAGAAGAGGGTGCATGCACCTAATCCGATGATTCAGGAGCCATTTTTCTCATTACCAGTTGTAACTCCACCCATAACAACTATGGGAGAAGTCCCGGAACCTGTCCGTCAGGAGCCGACTGAACCCGTTGTTGAGCATGAAAGGGAGGTGCAGCAGCCAATTGTAGAAGATGAGCCGGAAGTTGAAGCACAGAATATGCAAGAAACTGTGGCTCTTAGAAGATCTAATAGAACAAGAGGATCAGCTATTTCTACTGATTATAAAGTTTATAACACAGAAATGGTTCATATGGAAGGTGACCCCACTACATATGAAGAAGCCATAAGAAGCCCTCACTCATCAAAATAGCTAGAGGCAATGGAAGATGAGATGAAATCGATGAGTTCTAAAGATGTTTGGGACTTAGAGGAAATTCCTAAAGGAGCCAAAACAGTAGGCTGCAAATGGGTCTACAAAACTAAGTATGACCCTAATGGGAATGTAGAAAAGTATAAAGCCCGACTTGTGGCAAAAGGATTTACACAAAGAGAAGGGATAGATTACAATGAGACTTTTTCCCCAGTCTCATGTAAGGACTCCTTCAGAATCATAATGGCATTAGTTGCACATTTTGATTTAGAGTTACATCAAATGGATGTAAAGACGGCATTTCTGAACGGGGATTTAAACGAATAGGTATACATGAAACAACCCAAGGGTTTTATCATGGAAGGCAAGGAAAATATGGGATGCCGCCTGAAGAAATCTATTTATGGATTAAGGCAAGCCTCTAGACAGTGGTATCTAAAGTTTAATCAAACGATTAAAAGTTTTGGATTTAAAGAAAATGTTGAGGATAACTGCATTTATGCAAGGTTTAAAAATGGGAAATATATTTTCCTAATCTTGTATGTGGATGATATCTTGCTTGCTAGCAGTGATGTTAGTCTACTACAAGAAACAAAGAAGTACTTGTCCTCAAATTTTGACATAACGAACCTTGGTGAAGCATCATATGTTTTGGGCATAGAAATCCACCGAGATAGGAACAATGGAGTCTTAGGACTATCGCAGAAAGCATATTTAGAAAAGGTTCTTCAAAAGTATAATATGCATGCGAGTAAAGCCACACCTGCTCCTATAGTCAAGGGCGATAGTTTTGGAAAATTCCAATGTCCCAAGAACCAGTACGAGATCGATCTAATGAAAGCAGTACCATATGCTTCAGCTGTTGGAAGCTTACAGTATGCACAAGTGTGCACTCGCCCTGACTTAGCTTTTGTCACCGGGGTACTCGGTAGATATCAAGAGAATCCAGGCATGGAGCACTGGAAGATGGTAAAGAAGGCATTGCGTTATGCGCAAGGCACGAAGCACTACATGCTAACATACAGGAGCTCTGATTCCCTAGAGATAAGAGGGTATTCAGACGCAGATTTTGCGAGGGACAGAGATGATAGAAAATGCACGTCAGGATACGTGTTCACTCTCGCTGGAGGGGCTATTTCGTGGAGAAGCTCCAAACAGTCAATAGTTGCATCGTCCACGATGTATGCAGAATTTATAGCATGTTTCGAGGCCACGGGGCAGGCGATATGGCTAAAGAAATTTGTACCCGACTTGAAAGTTGTAGATTGTATTCACAAACCACTAAAGATGTACTGTGACAACCAGCCCGCAGTATTCTACGCTCACAACAACAAGTCGAGTAATGCTGGCAAAACAATAGAGATAAAGTATTATGTTGTGAAAGATAAAATCCAGGATCACACTATAAGTCTCGAGCATATAAGGACAAAGGATATGCTTGCGGATCCGCTTACGAAAGGCTTACCACCCAATGTTTTCAAGGAACACCTAGCCGGCATGGGTTTAAGGGAAAGCCTTATGATTCCTGGATCATGAGAGGCCCAAAAGGAACATAATTTGTTTCAGAACAGAGAGGTATGTTGTAGCTGTCTGATTCTATCGGCAATTGAGCTGTGACGCTGAAACATGTTCTATATATTGATCTGTGATGAAATGAGTAAAGTAAAAGGTATAAAGTTAAAAGTAAAGTTGAGATCAAGGGGGAGAATGTTAGGTTGATCTCCTCCCGATCGGGCCCAACGGCTCGATCGCGCCCCTGACTCGCTCCCTGATCGGGGGCGCCCAACCCTCTTATGGTTGGTGGGTCCTTGTGACCTGCGCTATATAAAGAGGTGGGGGCCGGGGCACGCAGTACGAGGTTCACCGCGCCGCCAGTCACCCCACCGACATCCCCTACCGATCTAGGGTTAGCGGAGTGCTCATGGGAAGCACCGCCGCCACCACTACACCCCTCTCTGCCATCACCGCCGTCGCAATCCCACCATGGCCACCGGCGGGAGTTCATCATCGCAAGGAGAAGGTAGTCCTCCTCACCATCTCCATCTCACTACCGTGGATCTCCAACACACACGATCTACAGAGATTCAATCAAGGATATCTTATCTGATTTGTTATATCAGTTTATTCCTTTCCAGTTATAAATCTCTACAGTATGGTAAATAGAATTAAAAACTCCATAGCTGCTATCCGTACACATTATCTCAAACAGAGGAAGATGGACAAATCTGGATTGAGTTGGGCAAAGAAAAGGGCCACTTTCCGTAGATCACTGTTTTGTTGGGAGTACATTAGGTCCATTTCATCCTCATAGGAGTCTAGCCGCTATTAGCAGGGCATGTGCAGGAGGATCTCACAGCTACAGGCCACACTGATGTTCTCAGCTCCCGGGATGAAGAACACGCCCGTCAGCTCCAGTGCACCTCCTCCTGCTGAATCTCGACACTGTCTGCCGCTAGCGTCACTCATGTCTCAGCTCGCAGCAATGCATGCAGATCGAGGCAGGACACAGTGCAGGCCCACAGTTCCTCCGTCAAGCGGTGGCATCACTGCACACGGGCACCAACACATGCATGGCTCCACCTTCCAAAACATATGCATTTCCACATGGGTTAAACAATTGACCCATTGGGGCCAGCATCTATGCTTGCAGGAACTGGGGTACTGAAGATGGCTCCCTCCGCTGCCGCTCCTCTCACTCCGCCCTCCCTCCGCCCCACCCGTCGGGCCCTATCGCCGGCATCCACCTCCACCCCAGCTTCCTCTAGGACGTCTTGCAACCTCGGGGATCGCCTCGTCCATGCTTGGGAGTTCTCCCGTTTCCAGCCGCGGCCTGGATTTTCAAAACTCCGTATGGTTTGCTCTTCACGCAAGGGTCTCCCCGGCCGACGACGACCGCTCGCAGGCGGTGCCCATGTCGATCTCCTTCAGCCACTCGCCTCCCTCCTCGGATGCTGTCCTGGTAGCCACTCTGCTACAGTTCCGTTTCGGAGGGTTGGCAGCGGAGTTCGGCGTGGTGAGAGCCTCGGACGTGGATTCTTGGAGCTCAGGCTTCTGGACACCCCCTATCCTCACCCATCAATATTGCTTTAAGATCTGTGCTAGAAAACTAAGCTACTACGTCAGATTTTCTCTTTTTTGTTTCTCCCACATAAAACAACATTTGAACTTCAAACTTTGCAGCACAACTAAACATTCTAACTAGAATGTGGGAAAAAAACTTTCAGGTTTTTTGGTCCAAAATAAATATACGAAATCAGAATTTTTAGATTTAAAAATGTTATTTTTAGTACTTAGGATGCACGAAAAAATCTGAAAGTTTTTTCCCACATTCTTGTTAGAATGTTTTGTTGTGCTGCAAAGTTTGAAGTTCAAATGTTGTATTACGTGGAAGAAACAAAAAAGATAAAAGTGTTCGCACGAATCGCGATGCATGAATGAGTGGTTGGATAAGGGGGTGTCCTAAAGCCTATGCTCTATAATATGTTTTTGAGAGCCTCAGCCACCACATTCACCTTCTGGGCGTCCAGCCCGCTAGTGGCCTCGCTCATCGCTGCATGCTCCCCCATCTCCTCGGTGCATTACTTTGCCTCCATCTCGACCTCATCGCCGACATCGACTTCTACAACTTTTGCTGCTTGCCCGTCTGCGACCTTAACCCCTCTGCTGCTGCCGCCTGGATCTTCTTCCTCCTCGGTCGGGCCGAGAGCAACGAAAACACTGCTTTCTTCGCAGGGTACGCGGCCTGTGATCGGGGACCCGTCATCTGCCCATCTGGGGGCCTCATCCTCGACATGGACTGACCATCGCTCGCGTCGGCGCCGCCACAAGGTTAGGCCTCTCCGTCCAGGTTTTGCGTTTAGTAATTTCATCTTACGAAACTATCAGTGCCAGGTTGCTCTCCCTAAACTCCCACCAAAGAACCCAAACTACTCCTCTGTTTGGATCTTACCAGTCTCTGACTGCATCTTCCTGTCCCAGCTGGTAATTTACGATGCTCTAGACCATAGTTTTACCTCGCGAGCTGTTTTCAAATGCCTGTTGATTAGTCCGGGTCTTTTCCGTGCCCATGTCGCTTCGTCCTCCGTCAGAAACGAGCTGGTGGCCCGTTCCCCCGTCAAAATTTCAAACCTGACGTTGTTACTGTTCTCATGTCCTCTCCGCGCGCGTGACGCGGCGGCAGCTTCGGTCGATGGTCTCCGCGGCTTTTCGGCCGCGCGCGCCGCCATGATGCCTCCATCCATCCTTGGGCCGCTCCCGTCTGCCTCTAGCATGCTGATACATCTCCAACGTATCTATAATTTTTGCTTGTTCCATGCGGTTATATTATCATTCTTGGATGTTTTACAATCACTTTATAGCAACTTTATATCATTTTTTGGGACTAACCTATTGACATAGTGCCAAAGTGCCAATTGCTGTTTTTGCTTGTTTTTTACTTCGCAGAATATCAGTACCAAACGGAGACCAATCACGACGAAACTTTTTGGAGATTTTTTCTGGACCAGAAGACACGCAGTGGGCCAAAGAAGTGCCAAAGAGGTGGGATGTGGTGGCCACAACCCACTAGCGCGCACCAGGGGGGCCCCGGCGTGCCCTGATGGGTTGTGCCCTCCACGGGGCCCCCCTCCACCGCCTCTGATGCCTACAAATACCCAAATATTCAGAAAACCCTAGGGGAGTCAATGAAAAACACATCCAGCCGCCGCAAGTTCCAGAGCCTCAAGATCCAATCTAACACCATCACGGAGGGGTTCATCTTCTTCATAGGTGCCTCTCCGATGATGTGTGAGTAGTCCACCATAGACCTACGGGTCCGTAGGCAGTAGCTAGATGGCTTCCTCTCTCTCTTTTGATTCTCAATACAATGGTCTCTTGGAGATCTATTTGATGTAAACTTTTGCGGTGTGTTTGTTGGGACCCGATGAATTTTGAGTTCATGATCAATTTCTATCCATGAATATTATTTGAGTCTTCTTTGATCTCTTATATGCATGATTGCTTATAGCCTCGTATTTCTTCTTCGAATCTTTGGTTTAGTTAGGCCAACTAGATCGATTTTTCTTGCCATGGGAAGAGGTGCTTTGTGATGGGTTCGATCTTGCGATGTCCTTTCCCGGTGACAGAAGGGGCAACAAGGCACACATGTATCGTTGCTATTGAGGTTAACAAGATGGGGTCTATTCCTACATGAATAGATCTTGTCTACATCATGTCATCGTTCTTATTGCATTACTCCATTTTTCCATGAACTTAATACACTAGATGCATGCTGGATAGCGGTCAATGTGTGGAGTAATAATGGTAGATGCAGGCAGGAGTCGGTCTACTTATCTTGGACGTGATGCCTATATAATGATCATCTCCTTGGATATCGTCATGATTATTTGATCTTCTATCAATTGCCCAACAGTAATTTATTCACCCACCGTGTGTTATACTCATGAGAGAAGCCACTAGTGAATCCTACGGCTCCCGGGTCTACTTTTCCAACATATTGCTTTCCGATCTATCTTTTTGCCGCTTTGCTTTCAGATCTACTAAACCAAAAACCCAAAAATATATTGCTGCACTTTTTATTTGCCCTTTTTATTTTGTGTTCTTGAGAGATCTATCTCTCCTATCTATCATTACCTAATCTATCTTTTTACTGTAGAGAGATTGACAACCTCTCTTACGCGTCGGGTTGCAAGTATTTGTTATTTGTGTGCAGGTGCTGCTTATTGGGTGGTGGTGATCCTCCTACTGGTTCGATACCTTGGTTTCATAACTGAGGGAAATACTTACCGTCGCTGTGCTGCATCATCCCTTCCTCTTTGGGGAAATACTGACGCAGTCTCAAGCCACGTCACATGCCCGACCGGACCGACCTCACCCCTACGTCGCCCGGCCATATCACTACGTCGGAGGCGTGCGCTTGTCCGTTCCGGCCGCTGCTCATCGTGGCTGCTGCCACAGAGCAGGTAGGCTCATCCCCGAACCAGCATGCTATCTCCATCACCCCAACCTGGGTTCTCGCGTCGAGGCTAGCGACGTGCTTGATCCCCAGAACAGTTCGATCGCATTTAATGCGCTTTTCCCCTTCCCGGTCTCATCCACGCCGTCGGTCCACTGCGCCTCTCCGGCTGACAGTGGGCCACCGCATGCGCCGCCCACGTACACTGCGGGATCCCGCTCTCTGCCCCCTGCATGACCAACCACCCGCGAGGCCTCTCCAGCACTATTGCCGCATCATCGTCTCCCACACCTCCCTCACCTGCCGCGCATGCCCTGTCCAGTTCGCCGTCGCCTACACCTCCCTCACCTGCCGCTCATGCTCTGCCCAGTCTGCCGTCGCCCATCGGCACCAACTCTGAGAAGGCCCGTACCAGCGATGACCCGAGCCACAGTCCAACCCATGTTGTGCCCTTGCCGCACTGCCGCTCCTACCGAGACGCGCTCCTGTCTCCTCCCCCTCCCATGGCTGACCTCAAGCCACTATATATCCCCTCCTCTCCTAAATCTCCACCTCACCCACACAGACCACCGTGCCTAACTTTCCCTCCTCGTCGGCGCTGCTTCCGCTGCTTGGCGGGTGATCACCGCGTCGACGTACGCCTATAGGGATCCCGTTCGCTGCTCCAGGTGCTGGCGATCAGGACACAAGTCCTTTAGGTGCAAAGCTACTCATGTCCTCCCCTTCTTTCCCATAATGCCTCGCATGCCTGTCTCTAACCCAACGTTCGCTTCTAGGGACGACATGGCACACACCACCGGCACTCACACTGCCTCGGGCTCCTCTGGTGCTGACGGTGCCAGCGAGACCCAGCCACTGTGGTTCGGCTCACGCTGCATCTTCCTCAACCAAACCGTGTTCCCTCACTGCCTACCATGTTCGGCCACTCCCCCTTGGCGATGCCCAACTCGGCAACCAGTCGGGCCACGGCGGTGGCCGGGCCCCCGCTCTTTCGCCCACCGCAGACGCCCTTGCCGCCGTGCCGGGACCCGCCAACATTCGCGCCGGCCCTGATTCCGCGCTCTGCCGAACGCAACGCGGCGCCCAGCTACACAACCCCACCCTTGGCCGACGAGCTTCCTCTCATCGCTCCTCCGCCCTGCGTCATCCTCGAGGTCGACCAACTATGCTTCGTCCACCTCGCCCCCCCCCCATGAACAATCCCTTCGGCTTCATCAAGCACGCTATCATCTCTTGCCGCGGCAACCCCTCTGTGGGGGTCACCTCATCCTCCCGCGGCGTCGCCCTGCTGTCCTTTCCATCCCGTGAAATCCGGTGGGACATCACCGGCCGTGGCCCGTTCGAGTTCGAGGGGAACACCCTCTCCTTCGAGCGCGTCGAACACACGGACAACCGGGCCATGGCCAACTTCCAAGACATGCAGGAGATCGAGCCGACCGACTACCCTCACGAGCTCTGGCACGAGGAAGGGGTCAATTACTTCTTCGGCCACCTCGGGGTGGTCTGCGCCCTCGATCCTTACTGCGTCGGCACGGGAGACTTCGTCAGTGTCCGCGCGCTCGTCATGTTCATCTGCGGCAAGCGCCTCCCCCGGCATGGTCGTCCTCCTTCCTAGGCGGGAGCTTGTCACCGTCACGCTCATAGAGCTCGACTTCCACGCGCATGGCATCGGCCCGGAAGACCCCTCTCCCTTCTCCTCCAACGAGGATAGCTCCATCTCCAACGACAGCCACACCTCGGCGGTGCGCGAGGCCACTCTTCGTGAGTTCGCTGAGCGTGCCCGCGGGAGGGAGCCCCCTCGCTCTCCTCACCTCTGGGAGCGCCGCGCTGGCGTGACCGGCTGCGGGGAGGGCACTAACACCGCTCCCTTCATGGTCGTCGAGCAACCTTGCGGCGCGATGGCCGCTATCCTCCAGTCCTACCCACCCCCTATCCTGTCGGGCGTGCCAGTGCTGACGAATGCGACATCGTGCATGGGGCCTGCTAGCCTGCCTCCCTTCTCTACTGCAGCAAGCCCCTCCTTCACGCCGCCTCCTAGCTCTGTTGCCACGCTGGCTGCTGCGCTGCCCGCAGCTGGACTGGGGGTGCGGCAGCTGACGGCGACAAAGCGGCTGTTGTCGCTCTGCAGCCGAACGAGCCGCCCTACTCTGCCCTCTCGACGCCTGCGGCTCCCTCTGAGGCACCTGCTCACACCATGGCCTTCATCTCCGACCTCGACGTGCACGACGATGTCATCCGCAAGAAGGCGGTGCACTCCCACAGGGCCATCTCTGCGGCCAAACTTTGCCGTAGCGCGCGTCTCGCTCACCGTGAGACGTTCTACGAAACCATGACTCAAAAGGCTTCGAGGGCAAAGGCGGCCAAGTTCTGCATGGTGGCTGCCTCTGTCGAGCTCAAGGAGGCCGTCGCCTCCTCCTCTTTGTGTGTCTCTGACGGGGTGGCCTCCGAGGACGACAACACGGTTGACGCCCTCGCGCGATTTGCCATGGTCTGTGGGGCAGATGCAGACGAGGCCGACGCTGTGCGCGCGGCAGGTGCCCTCCCCTCGCGATGATCGGAGACTTCCTCGCCACCCGGAGCGAGCGCCTTGTGCCAGGGTGCTTTTGCATGCGCCAACAGCCGCGCCCTTTTACTTTTCATCACCATAGTGGCAATAGGTTTATGTCAGCCTTGATCCTGTCTCTCGGCTTGACACTCGACCCCACCTTGTATTTTTTTGTTGTCTCGCGTTCCGGTTTGTGGTGTAACCATGTTTGCTTATGAATCAATCTTCCTTCTGTATTTTCTGCTGGAACGTACGCGGCCTTGGCGACTCTGACAAGTGCAAGGATGTACTGTCTGAGCTGATCACTGCGAAACCCTCTATTGCTCTCATCCAAGAGTCTAAACTTGACTCTCTCACCGTACCAAAATCGCGATCCTTCCTCCCTCGGTCCCTCTATACCTCAGTCCACCGGCAGTTAACTCAAACAATCTATCTTTCCTAGGACACACGCATCATCTTTTCTCTACTTCCCTTAACCTCTCCTGCCCTTCCTCCAACACTAGTTTTACTATCACAAATATCTACGCCCCCTCACAACGCCACCAAAAACAAGCCTTCCTGCAGGAGCTTTCCGACATTGAACCCCCTGACCCAACCCCCTGGATGCTCATTGGAGACTTCAACCTCATTTGTTTTGCCTACGAGAAGAACAATGCTAACTTCCACTTAAACAAAGCCGACCTCTTAACACGACCATCTCCGACCTCCAACTCATCGAGCTGCCTCTGCTGGATCGATCGTTCACCTGGTCCAACAGACGGAAAAACCCAACCCTCGAACGTCTGGACAGGGCCTTCATCAACCTAGCTTGGGAGGACGCCCTTCCCAACTCTACGATTTCTCTCCTAACTCGTTTCTCCTCTAACCATGTCCCCTTAGTTATCAATATCTCCTCTCAAATGCCTAGATCTAACCTTTTCCGGTTATCTTTCTGGCTTCTCCACTCCGCCTGTCATCGTATTGTCAAAGAGACTTGGGACCCCGCCACTCGGTTGGGCGACTCAGATTTTCTTCTTTCCAAGGCCATTAAAGAGATGAGGTTTCGCTTGAAATCTTGGGCAAAGACGTTGAGGCCAGCCCAAACCCGTGAAACTGACTGCAAGATAATTATTGACTGGCCCGACCACCTTGAAGAGACTCGCACTCTCTCTCGACCCAAAAAAACCCTTCGCCTCGTGGTGATCAACTCCCTTCAGCGGGCTATTCGCCAAAAGGTTCTCTTCTGGAAGCAGCACGGTAAAATTAAGGCTGATGTCCAGGGGGATGAAAATACCAAGTTCTTTCATGTCTCTGCCTCCCACCGTTTTTGGAAAAATAAAATTGCTATTCTCGAGGACAACAGTGTTGAGTTCACTGCACACGAGCAAGGTGTCTATTTTGCACTCGTTTTTCTCCAACCTCATTGGCACCGTCAAAAACCCTGTCTGGCGCTTTGACCTGTCAGACATTTACACTGACCCTGTCCCTCAACTCTCTAACCTGGACGCCCCCTTCTCCTCGCAAGAGGTCCAGAATGCCTTCTTCCAGATGAACCCGCATGCTAGCCCAGGTCCGGGCGGTCTGGGGTCAGGTTTCTATCGTCGCTTCTGGCACTACGTTAAACACTTAGTTCTACCCTTCTTTAACGATTTCACTGCTCTCAGGACCTCGGTCGAACGCTTCAATAGAGCCCACATGATCTTACTACCCAAGAACAATTCTGCTCGATCTCCGGATGCCTTCCGACCTTTCTCGCTTCAGAGTTGTCCACCAAAGGCTATCGCTAAAGTCATCACCAACAGGCTTAAACCCCTTATCCCCCTGCTTGTCCATGACAACCAGACTGGGTTCATCTCTGGCAAGAACATCGCGGAGAACTTTATCTTTGCCGCCGACCTGCTAAGTGCCTGCCACCTTCGGAAGACCCCCGCTATGATCCTCAAGCTGGACTTTCGAAAAGCATTCCACTCCATCTCCTGGAACTCCCTTCTGACTATCCTGGCAGCTAGGGGGTTCCCCCCGACCGCAGTTGCCTGGATCAGGTGCCTTCAAAGTTCTAGCAAGACTGCCATTCTTCTTAATGGGGTCCCTGGTAAATGGATTCCCAGTAAGAATGGCCTGCGACAAGGAGACCCTGTCTCCCCTTACCTCTTTATCATCGTCGAAGACCTGCTGCAGCGCTTAATCCTGTGTGCTTTCTCGCCAAATGAGCTCTGCCATCCTATTTACCTAGACCGTCCTCCCACGGTCCTACAATATGCTGATGACACCCTTATCATCGCTCACGCATCTTCCACCGCTGCGACCAAGCTTAAATCCATTCTAGACGATTTCGCTCTTGCCATAGGTATGTCCATCAATTTCCACAAAACTACTTTTGTTCCCATTCAAGCGGACCCCTCCCTCGCTCAGAACATCGCGCAAACCTTCTGCTGCGATATATCCTCTTTCCCCTAGATCTATCTCGGTCTCCCCTTGTCTCCTACTCGTCTGCCCACATCCGCGTTTGAACCTCTAGTTCAGCGCTTCCTAAAATACCTAGCTGGTTGGGCCGCTAGGCTTCTCTCCAAAGGGGGGCGCCTAACCCTGATTTCCGCCACTTTGGACGCGCTCGCCACTCACTTCCTTTCGGTGTTCAAACTCCCAAAAAAGGTGCTTAAACGTCTTGACACGATTCGCCGTTCCTTCTTTTGGGCGGCCGAAGAGTCTTGTTAGGGAGCTAGGTGCCTGATTGCTTGGAAAAATGTGTGTAAGGAAAAAACTCGTGGTGCTCTAGGCATCAAAAATTTGCAGCTCCAAAACAATTACCTACTCCTAAAATTCTTCTACAAACTACTCAAGAATCCATACTTACCTTGGGCCAGGTGGTTCCTTATCCATAATTCGCTTAATTTTTCATTAGTGCTGCCCTACCCTCCCTTCCTTTGGAAAATCCTAAAACACCAGCTGCAAAACCTTTTCACAACTTCGTTCATTCTAACCAACAGCGGAACCACTACCTTCTTCTGGTTTGACACTTGGCTCACCGATATACCTATAGCCCAAAAATACCCACACTTATTCTCCCACTCAACCTACCCTTATGCTCTGGTCTTTGAGGTTTTTCATGATGGTTTGCTCGCGACCTTACGGAATTGCCTAACCCATGTCACGTCCTCCGAGATTGCTATGGTTCTATCTTTGTTGCAGGATGTTACCCCTATGGTTGCCTCAGATGATAGGTTCCTCATCCATGGCGCCTCGTTCTCTACAAGGTGCGCTTACTCGCTGCTCTCCTCCGCCGACGAGCCAGACATCCACGCTGATAGCATCTGGAGCTCTAAGGCAACGCTCAAGGTCAAGATCTTCGGCTGGCTTCTACTACGAGATAGACTCAACACCAAGGCAAACCTGCACCACAAGACGATCGCCCCAGATTCCTCCTGCCCGAGATGTGACCTCCCCTTCGAGGATGCCACTCACCTAGTCCTCTCATGCCCGAGGGCGGCGCAGGTGTGGCAGCTCCTCGGCCTGCAGCCTCCGCCTGATATTAACCATCTTTGGGATACCGTAACTCTGCCTGGCCTCGACATCAACCTATGGCCCACCGTCGCCCTTGCCATCGTCTGGAAGATTTGGGATTCCCGTAACGCCCAGGTGTTCCGCTCTAAGACTCACTTAGCCCTAGATATGGTTTGTAATGTAATCTCTGAGTTCATGTTGTGGACCTTTTGTTTTAAAGACCCCATATGTAGGGACGTTGCCCTGTCTTGGCGCTTGTTCCTTTCCTCTCGATGTAACCCTTGATGTAACTTTCATACTCGGCTACCTCCCTTTTTGAGTAATATATTCAGGTGCGGATGCTCCCCCTCCCCCCCCCCCCGATGATTGTTCAAAAAAAAGAATCTATGCTTGCATCACAACATATAAAGAATTACGTAAACAGTAATCTATATGTCGATGATGAGATAAAAGCAACGTCTGAGAAGTCATGTATAGAGAATGCAAGTGCGTGTGCAATTTGGTAGCATGCCGTAAGTGAATAGGCAAATTCTAATTCGTGTACCTATAATCTATTAAGGCCGTACCTGTGTGAGTGCCAACCACATAAACAAACCTGAATGTGTCATGGGCAGTTGGGCACACAAAGTGATGCTGCAATTGCTAGCTGCTAATTTTTCTCTACCAATATATAGGCCATCAATTCTAATAGCAATCACGGACAAAGTATTGCTTGCTCTAGCAGCCAGGTCTTCTTGTCTTCCTCGCCTATGTCCCAATAAATTGAACTTATCCCCTCTAGGATGCAATATGTATGGTGTCATCTGAGTCTCCATTGGGAAAAGCTGGAGAAGATTGTAGGAGGCAACAATAGCTGTAAAGGGAGATGAAAGCAGGACGGGAGTCTGCAAGAGAGTAGAAACACAAAGGAGGAAGTGCTCCTACAGTCTTGCCGCATCAAATCTGAAAGCAGCAACGACATATAGGAGTGTGCTAGAGCATGGGAGAGAGGAAACACGGAGGACGCTGAGTGCCCGCTGCGGCAGCGATTCAAGCATAGAGCCAAATTCAAGAAGAGGATGCGATGTGGAGATAGGAGAAGGAGAGAGATCAGGAGTGAAAGTGCATTATATTGACTAGAGGGGGGTGAATAAGCATTTTTTATAAATTCGTCACTGAGGAATTACTAGATGAGGAATTTGCTAAGTGACGAAATACTAGCAGCGGAATAAGTACTCAAGTGCATGCGAAACATAGCAGTAGCATAGTCATCATGATGAAATGAATCATACACAGAGCATAAGTAGCGTGAACAGGATAAGCAGGCTGAAGATAAAGTGACTGAAGAATTTGAGATGAGGAAATTGAGAAAGTCTTCAGTCAAATTCTTCAAAAATTAACGATCAGATTCATCAACAAATACTTAGAGGAAATGAAGCGGTTGAGGAAATAGAACCAGGTGCTCGATGAAGACAGTGATTTGATGACCCAGTTCCAACTGCTGTGACGGTCGTACGTCTGGTTCGGAGCGGCTTGGTATTTAAACCAAAGGACACACAGTCCCAGGACATACATTCCTTACCGTATTCTCCTTGAGCTAAGGTCACACAGTCCTCGCCCAACACTCATGGTAAGTCTTCAGGGTAGACTTCCAAACCCTCACAAACTTGGTCACCCGGCGATCCACAATTGACTGCTGGATGCTCTAGACCACGGTCACCCGACGATCCCCAATTTACTACAGGATGCACTAGACCATGACGCCTAACCGTCTGGAAGATACACAACCTTCAAAGGTAAAAAGCGTCGGTTCCACACAGGAAGAATTTCTTCAATGATGCTCAATCACTTTGGTTTTGGTGGTTTGGGTTTTGGGTTTTTCCTTACTGATGATTTTCTCTCAAAGTCTTCGGAGGATGGGTTTTTCCTCACTGATGATTTTCGCTCAAAGTCCTCGAGGAATGGGTTGCTCTCAAATGACAAGTGTCAAGTTCTCTCTTGGAGCAGCCAACCAGCTAGTGGTTGTGGGGGCGGCTATTTATACCTAGGATGCAACCCGACATGATAAGGCATAAATGCCCCCCAATGATATGACCGTTAGGTGGATAAAATATCTGGACAGCTGGCGCAAGGCACAGCAACGGTCGGAATTTGAACTATCAAATTCCTCAGGGCTTATCATATTCCTCACGGTAGGCAATTCGCACTTGCGAAATCCTAACTCCTCAGTCAGACCAATTTCCTCAGAAACCAGAAGAACATCGTCTCTATCACTGAAGTACTTGACTGAGCTGTAAGATATTTCCAAAGGCTTCACTCGAAGGATTGGTTATGGTGAGGCTTTTGAGTTGAGCATCAGATGGAAATTTTTCCTTAGTATTACCTCGGCCCCCTTTAACAGTACGGTGTTTCCTATGACTCAAAGAAAGGAAATGAAACTACAAAAAAAAAGTCTTGACGCTTCATAGTCCTCGTTAATATCTTCAAGGTCACACCGAATTCTTCAGCTTCAAAGTCTTCAGGGAAATATCAAAGTCTTCACCAAAGTCGTCAGCTGAAGACATTCATTTTTAGGGGTCGACATTCTTCGTATATATCAAACTCCTCAGCGAATTATAGAGCTTGTGTACACTCACACACATATTAGTCCCTTAACCTACAAGTCTTCAATACACCAAAATCACTAAGGGGCACTAGATGCACTTACAATCTCCCCCTTTTTGGTGATTGATGACAAATAGATTAAGTTTTCAATGGGGATAAACATATGAAGTGTAAGTACCGAGTTTGAGGAATTTGATTGCAAGATATAGAGGAACTCCCCCTGAAGATGTGCATATTTGAGGAATTTGCTTTGGACTGCAAATGCACATGACAGGATAAAATCTTGGAGATCTTCCCCTATATCTTGTAATCCATACACGCATTTAATATATATCATGACGAAATAGAAATGCATGATGGAAAATGGGGTCTGAGGAAATTCAGCATGCGCGCATGAAGATACTTGAGGAAATAAGCATGCGGAAAGCAGTTCAAAAGTATCAGACCACCATTGGACTTAAGTTTACAACTCATCAAACAAACACCTCAGAAGAGGAAGAGTTGTAACTTAAACAAAAACAGCCCATATATAGACCCGCTTGAAGACTAACTCAAATTTCTCCCGCTTTTTCATCAAGTGACCAAAAGGGATGAAATTGAGGACTAACGCCCCTGAACAATTTCATCTTGAAGGTGGTGGAGGATCGCCAGCGTTGTCGGGGTCGGTTGGTGGAGCAGGGCCTGCAGCAGTGTCGTCAATATCCCCAGCTTCATCTGTCTCACGCGATGAAGAATATGAACTTGTCACCAGCTGAGGAACTTGATCTTTCTTCCACTTATTCTTTGGAGGAATCGACTAGTCAAAATCTTGCTAAAATCCCATCTCTACAAGTTCTTCAGGTGTTTTGAGATGAGATAGAATGGTCCATGAGCGGTCGAAGATTTAATGCACATAGTAATGATTTTTGCTCACTGCGTTCTGCGTCACAGTCATGTTCTGAAGAATTGATTTGAACTGACGTTTAACCCACTTGTGATTATGATCAACCTTCTGATGAAGACTTCGAAGAAGCTCTCGATCAGTCATCACTCGAGGGGCAGAAGCTTTAGGTTTTGGAGCTGAGGCTTTTGCAGCAGAATCTTGTGTGGCAGAGTCATCATTGGTGGAGTAAGATGCAGCCTTACGAAATTGACCATCCAATGGATGAGTGCCTTCATCAATTACAGTTTTTCCTTTTCCTCCAACTGAAGAAAATGTCTTCTTGAGGACTTCAATCGGAGGCAGAAAACTGAAGTGATTCTGAAAGTCAGCCTTGAAAGGAATTGAAGACCTTGATCTGATGAATTTCATGATCCAGGTAGCATAAGGCTTCAACTTGAATGGTGAGATAGCTATATTGGCCAAAGTCCTCATGAAAAAATCGTGATAATTGATGGGAATCCCATGAATGATGTTGAACAGCAAATTCTTCATGATGCCAACAACTTCTTATTCTTCAGAGTTGTGGCCCTTGATTGGACTAAGGGTTTTGGTCAATATCCTATATATTGTCCTAGGCACATACAGCAAATCCTTCACTAAGAAGGTGGTCCTTGGAGGTTTTCCTGGCGCCAAAGGCTTCATTAGCACTTGCATCATGTGATTTGGCAGTTCAGGTTCATCATAGATGCATCTTGCTCCTTCTGAAGGAATTGGAATTGGCACACAGTGAAGCAATTCGGTTGCTGGAGCAGTGTAATGGGTATTGCCAGACATCCAATCCAGAATCCATGTGTTGACATCAGAAGCTTCACCAGAAATGTGCAGAGTTGCATAAAATTGAAGAATTAGCTATTCATTCCAATCGCAGACATCATCACAAAATGGAAGAAGCCCGACGTCATGAAGAACTGTAAGCACATGAGTGAAGCAGGGGATGGACTCCATATCCACGTGAGGAATTTGGTGATGCTGGAAAATCATGTCTTTGTCAAACAGCACAGCAGCATAGAAGTTCATCTGAGATGGAGTCCAGAACCTTGAGCGACCAACTCTTGCTGAGTCATAAGGATTTGGTCCAGTGAAGAATATGTGCTCATTGCAGAAATTCGCCTTGATGAATTTGGGGCGCTTCGTGCCTTTGAAAGGCACCTTTTGCTTCGGCTGAAGATTTGGCTTGAAGCGCCGCCCAATCTCACTTGGCACAATTGCAGTTTTCTGAGTCTGAGGAATGTGTTCAACAGGTTCCTCATGTGCATTTGGGGCAGCATTTTCATCAGCTGATGCAGCTGGAATTTCTTCATTGATGGACTGGAGAGGGGTATGATGTTCTTCAGACCCTGTTTGAATTTCTTCAGTTGGCGCAGGGGACTGAAGAATCTGTGCAATCTGAGTGGTCATTGGTGAATTTGGGTGTGCTGTTTCCCAAAATTCATCATTGATGACTGGAGTAGTAGATCCAATGTCCACATCCTCGTCCATTCCTTCAACACCGGCCTCTTCTGCAGTTAACTGAGGCTGGGGTGATGACACGAGAGGGGTTGAAACATTTGCATCCACCTCTATTTCTTCATCAATCTGCTCCGAGGAAGCAGCAGAGTGAGATTCTTCATCTTCTTCATTTGGGATGACATAGTCTCACCAAATGGAACAATTTCATAGGCCGGGACTGATGAAATAGTTATAGCATCGATTGGTTCATTTGAAGAACTTGGCAAAGTCTTCAATTTCTTCGCAGCCGAGGATTCTGCAGGTGGTGATGCTTTCCTTTTTAGAGCAGCTGCTTTTCCGCAGCCTTGGTTTTCTTCACTTCTGATGTAGAAGGAAGGGTGACTTTCTTCACCTTTGAAGATTTTTTTAGGGGAGCATGGGGTGAAGACGGAGCAGTTTCTTCAGGCACGACTGATGTAGTCGCCCTGGCAGTTTCTTCAGGCACAACAGTTTCTTCAGCTGGCCTGTCAATTTCTTCAGGCGCAACATTGGGAGTTGCCCTGGGAATTTCTTCAGCAGCATGAATTTCTTCAGCTGCACTGGCAGTTTCTTCAACAGGCTGAGCAGTTGTTTCAGCCTGAGGAATTTGCGGTTGCGATCGTGCTGCAACCCTTGAGTTGTGGTCTTTGATGACTTTGTCGGCAATGTTAACAAATCAGACCTTGGCACCTTTCCAATCAGCATAGTACCTGTCAAATTCATCACTGATGCCTTTGATGTCCTTTTGGACCGAGACAAGCTGGTCAGGCGTCAGATTTAGAACGTTGTTCTTCATGAAGCGCTCTTTCTTGAACTGAGCCTTCTTTGCCTTTCTGGCCTTCTCAAACTTCCACTTTTCTTCACTGATGAAAGCAGTGAGGACATGACTAGGACCAGGAGGAAGCTTCAAGTCATCAATTGAAGTGTTTGGATCGTTGTGCCATATGTCAACGAAGTCTAGCACAGTCCTTGGATCCAGCATGAGAGGAATTTTAGTGCCCTTTGCTTGAGCCACTCTCTCTTATTTGTTTCTGACGATTGCAGCAAGTTCGTCGTCATTAGCTTCATCATCCTCATTGTCTGAGGGGACTTGAAAGATCACTTTCTTCTTATGAGGACTTGGCCTCCTGCCTCGTCCAGCAGTAGCTTTCATTTTCAGTAATGTGGGACTGCTTGATGAATGTGCTTGGGCTGATGAAGTTGCAGATGCCCCTGAAGCAATTGAAAAACCATCAGTCCTCTGACACGTGGCAAGGTGCACTGGAGTTGAGGACTTGGCAGTGGCAGCAGAGGATTGTGCAGCCACTGAGGGCATTGCAGGAGCCCTTGAAGATTTTGCCTGAGGTATTTTCTGTGAGGAACTTGGAGCTCAGGACTTTGGTGCGGAGGATTTTTGCTTCACAACAGATTTCTTCACTAAAGATTTCTTTCGAGCAGATGCACTAGCAGAGGCTCCGGCAGTAGCAGCAGCAGCAGAGTCTTCATTAAATTTCTTCACAACCTATTTTTCCTTTTTCGCCAGCTTGGCTTGATGCCTTTCCCATTCATGAGGAAAGTCTTCACCAGTCTTGAGACTGGTGGGATCAGCATGTTGCCCTTGAGCGAAAGGTGGCCTATTGCACGGAGGTTTGACTGCAAACTCCTTCATATATTTGGGAGTGACATAACGATAATCTCTCCATTCTCTTGCCCATCTCCTCTCAATTTTCTGTATACGGATCTTTCGCTGCTTTTGAGTTTCCTTGCCATGAGTTTCTTCATCAGGTGTGCAATATTCCTCATACAAATCATCAGGTATCTCAAACGCAGTTTGCACTTCAGGTTTCTTTCCTCCTTTCTGAGGCCTTTTCCCATCTGCCATTTTCGTCGACTGATGAATTTGAACTTTTGAGGATTCTGAGGAAGTATGCAACTTTTCTTCAAGGAATGCTGCAATGATTTAAGTTGATGAGAACCTAGAGATTCATCAGCTGACATTTGTACCTGTGAATAGAGTATAGGTGCGAAGAATTTGAAGAGGTCATATGAGTTCTCAGAAATTTTGCAAAAGTATCAAGTTTGAGGAATTTGACCATAGATACCTTGAAGAATTTCACTAAGTGTTCTAGACTTAGGTTCCAGAGTTGTATAGATTTGAAGATCCACATAATTGAGGAATCTTGAAGAAAATCATGACTTAGCGAAATAAATCAAGAGAAGGGATATGTTTGGTGCTTAAGGGATGGATTGCTGAAGAATAAACACCTTTTGAGGATTTTGTGAAAATCATCGGGATCAAAAATGGCAATAAAGCTAGATTTTATATACCGAATGCGATGAACATGACGAACAGAGAAGTGAAGTGTAGGAGTTCGTCAGTCCAGATCTCCCACGCCCTAACTCGGCAGTGGGAGATAGCTACAGCGGCGGCGGCATGAAGACTTCCGCGGCCGATGCGAGTACGACGACGGCGAGGTCGAGGCAGTGAAGCTCTTCCTCTCCGACGACGAGGAGGTTAGTGGCGGCGCTAGGTCTGGGGCTCGGGAGAGATGGGAGTGAGGAGTAACCCGAGCTAGAGGAAGGGAGGGGTATTTATAGCGGAAGTAAAAACCAACTGGTCCGAAGATTTTGGACCAGTATACCCCTGACCCTTGCTATCCACGCAACATGTGTCACCCACGTATTGTGTAGTGGAGATAGTGGGGATCGTGGGTTATCCAGTCGTGGGAATCGGAACGGTTTGAGCGGGAACCGCCAAAAAGTGAAATCGAAAGTTTTTTTTAAAGATTCGTTCGCAAATTCTTCAGCTGACAAGGACTCAGTGAAGACTTTGAACGGGTTTCAAAGTAGAACGCATATGAAGAATTTGTGAATGGACTTGGTTGAGTTTAGCATAAAGGAGGAACGGGTCCGATCACATTCACTTAGAGGAAAATCAACTTGAAGAAATAGCTATAAGTGAATGTTGTTGAGGACATTGAAACTCTCTCTCTCTCTCTCTCTCTCTCTATATATATATATATATATATATATATATATATATATAGTTAATGAAGAAAAACTCAAGTGAGGAACATAAGTTAATGAAGAAAAACTCAAGTGAGGAACATAAGTTGAAAAGTTTGAAGAATTTGAAATTTTGAGGAATTTGCAAACTTGATGAATTTGACAATTTTGAAGAATTTGCAAAATGATGAAAAACTCAAACTTGAAGAATTTCAACTGTTGTTGGTGGCTGATACGTCTCCATCGTATCTACTTTTCCAAACTCTTTTGCCCTTGTTTTGGACTCTAATTTGCATGATTTGAATGGAACTAACCCGGACTGACGTTGTTTTTAGTAGAATTGCCTTGGTGTTATTTTTGTGCAGAAATAAAAGTTCTCGGATTGACCTAAAAATTTACGGAGAATATTTTAGGAATTAATAAAAAATACTGGCGAAAGAATCAACCGGAGGGGGTCCAACCATTGGCCACAAGCCAGGGGGGCGCGCCCCCCTAGGGCGCGCCCATGTGGCTTGTGGGCCCCCTGCAGCTCCTCCGACCTCAATTCCAACTCTATATATTCACATCCGTGGAGAAAAAAATCAAGGAGAAGAATTCATCACGTTTCACGATACGGAGCCGCCGCCACCTCCTGTTCTTCCTCGGGAGGGCAGATCTGGGGTCCGTTTTGGGCTCTGGAGAGGGGAAATCGACGCCGTCGTCATCACCAACCATCCTTCATCACCAATTCCATTATGCTCTCCGCTGTTCGTGAGTAATCCCATCGTAGGCTTGCTGGACGGTGATGGGTTGGATGAGATTTACCATGTAATCGAGTTAGTTTTGTTAGGGTTTGATCCCTAGTATCCACTATGTTCTGAGATTGATGTTGCGATGACTTTGCTATGCTTAATGCTTGTCACTAGGGCCCGAGTGCGATGATTTCATATCTGAACCTATTATGTTTTCATGAATATATATGTGTTCTTGATCCTATCTTGCAAGTTGTAGACACCTATTACGAGTTATGATCTGCATCCCCCAGGGTGACAATAACTGGGATTCTTTCCGGTGATTATCGTAGTTTGAGGAGTTCATGTATTCACTAAGTGCTAATGCTTTGGTCCGGTTCTCTATTAAAAGGAGGCCTTAATATCCCTTAGTTTCAATTAGGACCCCGCTGCCATGGGAGGGTAGGACAAAACATGTCATGCAAGTTCTTTTCCATAAGCATGTATGACTATATATGGAATACATGCCTACATTACATTGATGAATTGGAGCTAATTCTGTGTCACCCTATGTTATAACCGTTGCATGATGAATGCCATCCGACATAATTATCCATCACTGATCCAATGCCTACGAGTTTTTCATATATTGATCTTTGCTAAGTTACTTTTCCGTTGCTACTGTTACAATCACTACAAAACTGCTACTGTCACGTTTGCCATCGTTACCGTTACTTCCACACTACTTTGCTACTAAATACTTTGCTGTAGATATTAAGTCTTTCAGGTGTGGTTGAATTGACAACTCATCTGCTAATACTCGAGAATATTCTTTGGCTCCCCTTGTGTCGAATCAATAAATTTGGGTTGAATACTCTACCCTCGAAAACTGTTGCGATCCCCCATACTTGTGGGTTATCAAGACCTTTTTCTGGCGCCGTTGCCGGGGAACATAGCTCTATTCTCTGAGTCACTTGGGATTTATATCTGTTGATCACTATGAAGAATCTGAAAGACCCAAAAACCAAGATCTATCCCTCTACTACGAGGGGAGGTAAGGAACTGCCATCTAGCTCTGCACTTGATTCACCTTGTGTTATGAGTAAATTTGCGACACCACCACCTGCTATTGATTTTGATATGTCGAAAGTAATTAATGATGCCACTTCTGCTATGCATGATGCTTATGATGATACTTTGCTTGATAATACTGTGCCACTGGGTGAATTTCTTGATGAACAAATTGCTAGAGTCAATGCTGAAACTGATGATATTTCTGAAACTGATGAAATTATTGAAACTGAACACTATGAGACACCTGCTAGACCTAGCTCTCCTAGATATGAATTGCCTAATATACCTAAGGGTTATGTTATGGAGGGAGAGGTAGCTAGGGACTTTCTAGCTTGTAAGGATAGAGATGATCTTAAGAAATTGCTATGCAAGTGGAAGGAAAAATCTTTGAATGCTAGAATGCAATATGATCCTAAGTACGCTACTTCTCCTATCCTTGTCACTGATAAGGATTATGAATTCTCTGTCGATCCTGAGTTAATTACTTTGGTTGAATCTGATCCTTTCCATGGTTATGAATCTGAAACTGTTGTGGCACATCTTACTAAATTGAATGATATAGCCACCTTATTTACTCATGAGGAAAAAAATCGTTATTACTATATTCTTAAGTTGTTTCCTTTCTCATTAAAGGGTGATGCTAAGATATGGTTTAATTCTCTTGCTCCTGGTTGTGTGCGTAGTCCCCAGGATATGATATATTACTTCTCTAAAAAATATTTTCCTACCCATAAGAAACAGGCTCCCTTGCAGGAAATATTTAACTTTGTGCAAATTGAAGAAGAGAGTCTCCCACAAGCTTGGGGAAGGCTTCTCCAATTACTTAATGTTTTGCCTGATCATCCTCTCAAGAAAAACGAAATACTTGATATCTTTTATAATGGACTAACCGATGCTTCTAGGGACCACCTAGATAGTTGTGCTGGCTGTGTTTCCAGGGAACGAACTGTTGAACAAGCTGAACTACTATTGAATAATATATTGAGCAATTATAATGATTGGACTATTCCCGAACCACCTCCAAAGCCCACTCCGAATAAAAGAGGTATTCTATTTCTCAGTCCTGAAGATATGCAAGAGGCAAAGAAATCTATGAAAGAAAAAGGTATTAAAGCTGAAGATGTTAAGAATCTACCACCTATTGAAGAAATACATGGTCTTGATAACCCGACACAGGTAGTAGAGGTAAATTCCCTCCGTAGATTTGATGAAGGTGATATTCCTTATAATAAGTCTGCTAGCCAATGCTTGGATGAGTTTGATAACTTTATTGTTAAGCAAGAAAATTTCAATGCTTATGTTAGTAGACAATTGAAACATAATGCTTACATGCTTGATCGCTTAGGTGATTATATGAGTAGAACCATTAATGATCTTAAGCTTATTAGTAAACATGCTTCCATGGTAACTACTCAAGTAGAACAAGTACTTAGGGCACAAAATGATTTGCTTAATGAGATGAATGGTAAGAACAACGATCATTCTGTTAGAGTTGTGACTAGAGGTGGTAAAATGACTCAGGAACCTTTGTATCCTGAGGGCCATCCTAAGAGAATCAAGCAAGATTCTCAGAGAATTAATACTGATGCACCTAGTCGTCCCAGTAATAAAAGGAAAAAGAATGACGATAGGACTTTGCATGCTGCTAGTGAACCTGTTATAGATACTCATGAAAACCCAAATGATATTTCTATTTCTGATGCCGAGACACAATCTGGTAATGAACACGAGCCTAGTGATAATATTAAGGATGATGTTCATGTTAATGCTCAACCTAGTAATGATAATGATGTGGAGATTGAACCTGCTGTTGATATTGATAACCCACAACCTAAGAATAAAAGATATGATAAAAGAGACTTCGTTGCTAGGAAGCATGGTAGAGAAAGAGAACCTTGGGTTCAGAAGCCCATGCCCTTTCCTCCTAATCCATCCAAGAAAAAGGATGATGAGGATTTTGAGCGCTTTGTTGAAATGCTTAGACCTGTCTTTTTGCGTATGCGCTTGATTGATATTCTGAAAATGTCTCCTTATGCTAAGTATATGAAAGATATTGTGACAAATAAAAGAAAGATACCGGAAGCTGAGATTTCCACCATTCTTGCTAATTATACCTTTAAGGGTGGAATACCAAAGAAACTAGGAGATCCCGGAGTACATACTATACCATGCTCTATTAAAAGAAACTATGTTAAAACTGCTTTATGTGACCTTGGAGCTGGTGTTAGTGTTATGCCTTTCTCTTTGTATCGTAGACTTGATATGAATAAGTTGACACCTACTGAAATCTCCTTGCAAATGGCTGATAAATCAAGTTCTTTACTCATCGGTATTTGCGAGGATGTGCCTGTTGTGGTTGCAAATGTTACTATCCTAACAGACTTTGTCATTCTTGATATTCCCGAGGACGACAGTATGTCGATCATCCTTGGTAGACCTTTTTTGAATACTGCAGGGGCTGTTATTGATTGCAACAAAGGCAATGTCACTTTTCATGTTAATGGTAATGAGCATACGGTACACTTTCCGAAGAAACAACCTCAAGTTGATAGTATCAACTCCATTGAAAAAATTTCAACGATTATTATTGGAGATTTTGAATTCCCTCTCCCTACTGCCAAAAAGAAATATGATATACTTATTGTCGGGGACATGCATATCCCCATTGAGGTAACCTAGTGTTATTCAAAATTTCTCCGGTTCCGTGTCATTCAAAAAAAGTTTGTCAATAAGACTTGATCAACCTTATTGATGGATTCTTTTTGATGAACATGAGATGGATGAATTTAGGAGGCACAACCTTCTGTACCCAACTTTTACTTTCTGTTGTTTAGATTAAATAAAGTAAAAGTGCTATTATTTTCCGGTTTTATGATTTACCCGTGCAATAAAAAATGACCTGAAAATAAAAGTTCTCCAATTGCCCTAAAAATGTAGTATGATTTTTTCTGGAATATTTAAAAATTTCTGGCACTAAGAACACGTCAGGGGGCTGCACCAGTGGGCCACAAGCCTACAGGGTGCGCCCACCCCCCTGGGCGCGCCCCCCTGGCTTGTGGGTCCCACATAGGCCCCCCTCACTTATTCCAGCACCCATTCACTTTGTCTTCCTCCAAAAAAAATCCCACCATTGCTCAAACCCGTGTTCTAGCTCATTTTGCTGTCATTTTCGATCTCCTTGTGTAAAGCTCCATTTGCAAAACTAGTTTGAGGGATTGATCTTTGAGAAAGAAATGATGAGGAGATTGTTAAGAGGCCCTTCAAGTCGGGGTTCTAAAGAAAATGAAAATGAGAAGCCCAGATACAATATTCCCCGCACCACGGAGGTTCGGCCATGTGAATGGCCAAGTGATGCATTCTTGAGGGCGGCTGGAATTTATGAAGATTTCTATTATTTGGCAAAGAATGCGGGCATCACTGACTTCCTCAACGATAAGTGTGACCAGTACCTCCTACTCACTAATATCTTCGTGCAAAACTTTCACTTTTATCCTAGGAAGGATCCTCCCATGGTAGAGTTTTACTTGTATGATGTGCCTAAGAAGATGTCACTTTACGATTTTTGCAAAATTTGCAAAATACCTTATGAGGGCAGCATCAGTGAACCACGTCCTAGAGACATGGAGGACTTTATTGCCGCAACCACTGTGGGGGAAGAGAGCGGGGTGTCAAAGGCAAGAGCAGCTAGTTTACATTTTCCTGTTCTACGCTATTATTCATTATTTGCGAGGAGATGTTTAGTTGGTCGTGGGGAGAGTGGAAGCCTTAGTGCTCCCGACCTCGCCATTCCGTGCCATGCTTTACTTGCTGATAGAACTTTTAGTCTGGGTGCTATGGTGGCCCAACGGTTGAACTTAAACCGTTCGAAGGGCCCCATATTTGGAGGTATCTATGCATCTCGTCTAGCCAAACACTTTAAGATGCCCATTAGGCTTGACGAGGAAGAGGAAATGCTGCTACCTACAAGATATTTAGACTATGATAGTATGGTAGCACATGATTTTATTAGGAAGGATAATGATAAGAGGCTGCTTTACAACTTAGTATTTAGTCAGGGTACTTGTGAAATTATTGCTCTGCCTGCTTCTTCTTTGTTTGATATCCATTCAGGCAAGTACACTATTATGCCCGAGGACATCTACAGATATTGGGGTCTGTCGCAACCCCCAGCACCTGAGCCGGCACCAGCCCTTGATCCGTATCAGGATCCGGTTTTCAGTTGGAGCCACAGGAGCTCGCCAACCAGTGGAACCCTCAGGACCCTCCGGAGTATCCAGGAGATGGTTATTTCTAGCCATGGCACTAGACCGACTTAGGCCAAAAGCCTAAGCTTGGGGGAGTACGTATTTCTCACCGACATTACATTCATGTTCACACAATCATCTCAGTTGTCGGTGTTCATACTTTTTCATTGTATCATCCATGGCATTTTATTTCTTCTTTCCGCTTTCTTCTTGTGTGTTTAATTAACCTTGAGAAAAATCCAAAAAAAAATTAGTTCTAGCTTTACCTTTTAGTTTGTCTAGTGGTAGTATTAAAAGAAAACCTAAAAAGATTTCTCGTTCTTCTTTGGCTTGTTGGGAGCTTTCCCATGTAAATAGTTTTTCTCGTTCTTGTTTTGAAATTTTCTTCTTTGGGTCGTAAGGAGAAGACCACAATGAAAATGTTGAGTGACTCTCATATGCTTTATTGTTTATCTTACAGAGAGCCCATATTACCTTGCATTCTCCTTTGAGTTATTGTTTGTAGATTCCAGCTTAGTCCAATGCACGTGCACTCTTATTATTATTCACACCGTTCGGTCGTACAAGTGAAAGGCAATAATGACGATATATGATGAAGTGATTGAGATGGGGAAAAGCTGGTATGAACTCTACCTATTTTGTTTTTGTAAATATGATTAGCTCATCGTTCTGGATTCAACTCATTATGGATGAAACATGTTTGCAATGACAATTAGAGATTATAGTTACTCATGCCATGCTTAATTAGCTAAGAGTGTATAATGGTTTGTCTTGAGTGCCAACATGCATTTTAAAATGGTTGTGATGTAGTATGATAGGATGGTATCCTCCTCTGAATGATTCAAGTGGCTTGACTTGGCACATGTTCACGCATGTAGTTGAAACAAAATCAACATAGCCTCGACGATATTTATGTTCATGGTGATTTATATCCTACTCATGCTTGCATTCAATGTTGGTTAATCTCAATGCATGTTTATGACTGTTGTCGCTCTCTAGTTGGTCGCTTCCCAGTCTCTTGCTAGCCTTCACCTGTACTAAGCGAGAATACTGCTTGTGCATCCATTTCCATAAACCCAAAGTTGTTCCATATGAGTCCACCATACCTACCTATATGCGGTATTTACCTGCCGTTCCAAGTAAATTTGCATGTGCCAAACTCTAAACCTTCAAATAATATTCTGTTTTGTATGCCCGAATCGCTCATGTAGTGACTAGGGGCTGTCAGTATCTTCCATGCTAGGTAGGTTATTCTCACGATATGTGTTGATTCACTATCATTCACGAGAAAGTGGCTGGTATTCGGGATGCCCAGTTCCATGCTCAAAAATCAAATCAAAATATAATGAAACAAAACTCCCCCAGGATTGTTGTTTGTATGGACGGTACCCGTGGATTCGGCTCGCCGTGGAGTGTGATTGATTGGTGGAGGGGGAGTAAAAACTTTACTATTCTATTTGGGAACCGCCTATAATGTATCTAGCATGGAGTATGGTGAAATCTCGTGGTTGTTATGTTGACAATGAAAGCATACCGCTCAAAATTATTATTCATCCCTGTTTTAAAAGCTCGAGCTCTGGCACCTTTGCGAATAAATGCTTCCCTCTGCGAAGGGCTTATCTATTTTATTTTACAATAGAGTCATCCTCCTCTTATAAAAAGCACCAGTTAGAGAGCACCACCGTCATTTGTATGCTTTGTTATTAATTGATATTGAGTATGACTGTGACTGGATCTCTTTTACCATGAATTACAATGTCTAGTCAGTCCTTGTTCTTCAGAGGTGCTCTGCATTTATGTTTTGCGGTCTCAGAAAGGGCTAGCGAGATACCATTATATCATATTGTATCATGATTGTTTTGATAAAATTGTTGCCATCCGAGATTTATTATTATTGCTCGCTAGTTGGTTATGCCATTGATATGAGTAAATGTGAGACCTAAATGTTATTTTGAATGTGGTTAGTCTATAATCTTTGCTGAAAATCTGAACATCAGTTAGACATATTTACAACAACAAGATCAAACAGGGTTTGTAAAAGTTTTTCTTTGTCACTTTCAGTTTGTCAACTGAATTGCTTGAGGACAAGCAATGGGTTAAGCTTGGGGGAGTTGATACGTATCCATCGTATCTACTTTTCCAAACTCTTTTGCCCTTGTTTTGGACTCTAATTTGCATGATTTGAATGGAACTAACCCGGACTGACGCTGTTTTCAGCAGAATTGCCTTGGTGTTATTTTTGTGTAGAAATAAAAGTTCTCAGATTGACCTGAAAATTTACGGAGAATATTTTTGGAATTAATAAAAAATACTGGCGAAAGAATCAACAGGAGGGGGTCCACCCATTGGCCACAAGCCAGGGGGGCGCGCCCCCCCCTAGGGCGCGCCCATGTGGCTTGTGGGCCCCCTGCAGCTCCTCCGACCTCAATTCCAACTCTATATATTCACATCCGTGGAGAAAAAAATCAAGGAGAAGAGTTCATCGCGTTTCACGATATGGAGCCTCAGCCACCTCCTGTTCTTCCTCGGGAGGGCAAATCTGGGGTCCGTTTTGGGCTCCGGAGAGGGGAAATCGACGCCGTCGTCATCACCAACCATCCTTCATCACCAATTCCATGATGCTCTCCGCCGTTCGTGAGTAATCCCATCGTAGGCTTGCTGGACGGTGATGGGTTGGATGAGATTTACCATGTAATCAAGTTAGTTTTGTTAGGGTTTGATCCCTAGTATCCACTATGTTCTAAGATTGATGTTGCTATGACTTTGCTATGCTTAATGCTTGTCACTAGGGCCCGAGTGCCATGATTTCATATCTGAACCTATTATGTTTTCATGAATATATATGTGTTCTTGATCCTATCTTGCAAGTGTAGACACCTATTACGAGTTATGATCCGCATCCCCCAGGGTGACAATAACTGGGATTCTTCCCGGTGATTATCGTAGTTTGAGGAGTTCATGTATTCACTAAGTGCTAATGCTTTGGTCCGGTTCTCTATTAAAAGGAGGCCTTAATATCCCTTGGTTTCCATTAGGACCCCGCTGCCACGGGAGGGTAGGACAAAACATGTCATGCAAGTTCTTTTCCATAAGCACGTATGACTATATATGGAATACATGCCTACATTACATTGATGAATTGGAGCTAGTTCTGTGTCACCCTATGTTATAACCATTGCATGATGAATGCCATCCGACATAATTATCCATCACTGATCCATTGCCTATGAGTTTTTCATATATTGATCTTTGCTAAGTTACTTTTCCGTTGCTACTGTTACAATCACTACAAAACTGCTAATGTCATGTTTGCCATCGTTACTGTTACTTCCATACTACTTTGCTGCATATATTAAGTCTTTCAGGTGTGGTTGAATTGACAACTCAGCTGCTAATACTCGAGAATATTCTTTGGCTCCCCTTGTGTCGAATCAATAAATTTGGATTGAATACTCTACCCTCGAAAACTGTTGCGATCCCCTATACTTGTGGGTTATCTGGCGTTACCCACCGTATAAGAATGATGATTTCAGACACCGGTTGCAATTGTCGTAGGTTTCTGAGAATCAAATTCTTCTTTAATTTCTTCACACTTAGAGAGTTAGTCTTCATTGTTTGAAGAAAAACGTTACTTCATGTTTTGCACATCAAATTCATCAATTTTGCATAAGTGTTAGGATGCGTGTCCTTTCAAAGAACCTTCAAAGATTCTAAGATATTTAGCTCACACCGCAACTTGCAAAATCTCTTCTCATCCAAGGGCTTTGTGAAGATATCAGCCAGTTGTTCTTCAGTCTTCACGTGGTCGAGGAAGATATCGCCCTTCATCACATGGTCACGAATAAAATGATGACGAATCTGGATGTCCTTGGTGTTTGAGTGCTAAACTGGGTTGTGAGCAATCTTGATGGCACTCTCATTGTCGTAGTAGAGAGGGACATTCTTCACGTTGATGTCGTAGTCCTTGAGGGTTTGCTTCATCCATAGCAATTGAGCACATCAAGAACCAGCAGCGATGTACTCGGCTTCAGCAGTAGATAGTGACACGCAATTCTGCTTCTTCGAGGACCAACAGACTAAGGATCGTCCGAGGAAATGACAAGTGCCTGATGTTGACTTGCGGTCCACACGATCACCAGCATAATCAGAGTCAGAATATCCAATAAGGTCAAGATCTGAGCCCTTGGGGTACCATAATCCTAGTGTTGGTGTGTGAGCTAGATATCGAAGAATATGTTTCACAGCCTTATGGTGTGATTCCTTCGATTTTGCTTGAAATCGGGCACACATGCAAACACTAAGCATAATATCTGGCCTAGATGCACATAGATACAATAAAGAACCAATCATGGAGAGATATACCTTCTGATCGAAATCTTTACCACTTTTGTCAGTGCAGAGTTGAGCCGATGTGGGCATAGGAATCTTGACGCCTTTGCAATCCTGCATGCCGAATTTCTTCAAGACATCCTTGAGGTATTTTTCTGGAGAGATGAAGATGCCATTGCGTTGTTGACGAATTTGAAGCCCTTGGAAGAATTTGAGCTCTCCCATCAGCGGCATTTGATATTCTTCACTCATCATATAGGCAAATTCGTCGCTGTAACGTTTGTCAGTACATCCAAAGATAATATCGTCCACATATATTTGGCACACAAATAATTCATCATCATATGATTTTGTGAAAAGAGTTGGGTCAAGTGAACCGGTTTTGAAGCCTTTCTTCATGAGGAATTCCTTTAGTGTGTCATACCACGCCCGAGGGGCTTGCTTGAGGCCATAGAGAGCCTTGTTGAGTATAAAGACTTTGTACGGATACTTAAGATCTTCAAAACCTAGGGGTTGAGCAACATATACTTCTTCCTCAAGCTTACCATTGAGGAATGCACTTTTCACATCCATTTGATATAAGATTATATTGTGATGGTTAGCATAAGCAAGCAATATGCGAATAGCTTCAAGTCTAGCAACAGGTGCAAAAGTTTCATCAAAGTCAATTCCCTCAACCTGTGTGTAGCCTGTGCCACAAGACGGGCCTTATTCCTTACTACCTGACCAAGTTCATCTTGTTTGTTGCGGTAGATCCACTTGGTACCTATGACATTGTCCTTGAGAGGATCTGGGCGTTTGACGAGTTCCCACACATTGTTGAGCTTGAATTGATGCAATTCCTCTTGCATGGCTTGAATCCACTCAGGCTCCAAGAACGCTTCATCAACTTTGGTGGGCTCTGTGATAGAGACAAAAGCAAAGTGCCCCACAAAAGTTTGACAAATGAGAGGCTTTTGAGCATGTGAGGGGACCTAGTGCATTGATGTCGTCGAGGATTTTCTTGATCTGCACTTCATTTGCATGTCGTGGATGAGCAGGTTGATGACTTTGCTGAGGATGAGCAATTTCTCCAGCGCCATTTTCTTCAGGTGTATCTGCATGAATATCTTCAGTGGTTGGCACAACTTCTTCAGAGAGTGGTGGTTCTTCAGTAGGGATCACGTCTTCAGTGGCCTTGAACCTAATGGATTCCTCAGGAGGTATTTCATCTAGCACTGGAGGTAGGTGCTCTCTTTGCGAGCCGTTAGTCTCATCGACCCGCACGTCTACAGTTTCAACAACCTTGTTGTGACAGGTGTTGAAGACTCTGTAGGTGTGCGAGTCCTTTCCGTAACCAAGCATAAAACCTTCATGTGCTTTCAGTGCAAATTTAGAACTGTGGTGAGGATCTCTAATCCAGTATTTAGCACTGAAGACTTTAAAATAACTCACATTGGGTTTCTTGTCAGTGAGGAGTTCATATGAAGTCTTCTTTAGGAATTTGTGAAGATATACCCTGTTGATGATGTGGCAAGCAGTATTGATTGCCTCGGGCCAGAAGCGACGAGGGGTCTTGTATTCATCAAGCATGGTGCGAGCCATCTCAACAAGAGTCCTATTCTTGCACTCCACAACGCCATTCTGCTAAGGAGTATAAGGGGCAGATAGCTCATGAGTAATACCAAGTTCATCAAGATAATCATCAAGACCAGTGTTCTTGAACTCAGTCCAATTATCACTCCTGATATGCTTGATCTTGACGCCGAAATTCGTCGAGGCCCTTGAAGAAAATCGTCTGAAGATATTCTGCACTTTAGATTTGTACAGGATAATATGCACCCAAGTATAGCGAGAGTAGTCATCAACCATGACAAAGCCATATAAGCATGGAGTATTTGTTAGTGTGACATAGTGAGTGGAACCAAAGAGATCCATATGAAGCAATACAAAAGGACGAGTGGTAGTCATGATAGTCTTGGATGGATGCTTGGATCTGGTCATCTTTCCAGACTCACAAGCCCCACACAAGTGATCCTTGAGGAATTTGACACCCTCAATGCCAATGACGTGCTTTTTCTTCACGAGCGTGTGCAAGTTCCTCATGCCAGCGTGTCCAAGTCGTCGATGCCATAACCAGCCTTCTAAAGCTTTTGCAAGTAGACATGTGGCTGGCTGTGGACGTGAGAAATGAATGAATCATTTCTTCATGATTAGCTTGCGTCCTTTCAAGCATTTCTTCAGGTCTCCAGCAAATTCATCAGACGTTCAAGTTCGTCTAGAGACCTGACCCCGCATAAGAGATTAGTTTAATTTCTTCACCACCCACATCTGAAGGGGTGGCAAAGAGTTCATCATTCTGCGAGCTCCATATGAGAAGGGTGGCATGGAAGCAAGTGCACTTTGTTTCACGGGACGGGGGTTAGAGTACTCATATGAATATGCAGAGAAATTCTTCGAGGACTTATGAACATAATGATTTGAGGAATTATGCACATATTCATGACCCATAGATTTTCCCTGCGAAACAGCAACATTAGCACGAGAATGATATGATTTTTGACCATATGAGGAATTTGGTCCATGTGAGGACTTTGGTCCTTGTGAAGACTTTGGTCCAACTGAAGAATTTGATCTGGGGTTCCTGTTCCTCATTGGTGGTGTCATGATGACATTCACTTGAAGATTTTCAAGGTACCTTTTGGGGACCCAGATTTTCTTCATTGGAGGACCGTTCCTGCAGTTAGTACCAACATATCTGGCAAATACTTCACCATTCTGATTTTTGAACAGTTTATAGTTGGGGCCAATTGACTCATCAGAGGAATATGAAGATTCACAAGTAAAGCCAGATAAAGTGGATGGATCTACAGGAGGTCCTTTTCCAGCAACCCATGAGGTTTTGGGATACTGCTCAGGTTTCCAGTAGGATCCATCAGCATTGAGTTTCCTGTCAAAGGCAATACCCTCTTTTCTAGGGTTCCCGTTCAGAATCTGCTTTTTAAGCACATCACAAAGGGTTTGATGCCCTTTGAGGCTTTTGTATATGCCTTTCACATACAATTCCTTCAACCTTGCATTTTCGTCAGTGATACTAGTGGTATCCTCAGATGAGGAATTTGTGACCACAGAAATAGTTGAAGAATTTGCAGCGATAGAAGCATTTGAACATTCAGGTGAAGAATGAGCAGTTTCACGTTCGACGCATTTGAAGCAAGGTGGAATGAAATCTTCCTGAGCGGTACTGATCTGTTGAGCAAGCAAGGAGTCATTATCCCTTTGAAGATCTTCATGAGACACCCTTAGTTTCTCAAGATCTTGCTTTCTTTGAAGAAATTCATAAGAAAGCTTCTCATGATCGACTAAGAGAGCCTCATGACGACTTCGAAGGTTATCATACTTGGACTGAAGACTTTGAAGGTCCTTAGTCAAAGTTTGAGTATGATCCACTTCCTCATTCAACAAGTCATCGCTTTTGTCTAGCAGTTTCTGAAGCTTTTCAATGGCACTTTGTTATTTAATAGCAATATTAGCAAGTTTGGAATAGCTATGTTGCATGTAATCCTCAAATTCACCATCACTTGATTCAGAGGAGGAATGGTGTTTGAGTACCTTGGCACCTTTTGCCATGAAGCAATAGGTGAGAGCATAGTCGTCGTTGGTGACGTCAGAGTCGTTGGAGTTGCCATTTTCCTCATCGTTGAAGATGGACTTGCTGACGAAAGCAGTAGCGAGAGCTAGGCTCGCCACACCAGAGTCCGACTCCTCCTCAGATTCCTCCTCTTCCTCATATTCTTCAAATTCTTCTTCATAATCCATTTCCTTGCCAATAAGTGCCCGAGCCTTCCTTAAGTTGTTCTTTCTGTGCGATGAGGACTTTGAAGATCAGGACTTTGCAGATGAGGACTTTGAAGATTTCTTCTTTTTCTTCGAGTCATCAGAACTGTCATCCTTGTATTTCTTCTTCCTTGACTCTTTTTCCCAGAGAGGACAGTCAGAGATAAAGTGACCAGATTTCTTGCATTTGTGGCAAGTTCTCTTCTTGTAGTCGCTTGATGAAGAATCTGATTTCTTCATGCCACTTTTTAATGATTTTCCAAACTGACCTCTCCTTGAGAACTTCTAGAATTTCCTCATAAGCATTGCAAGCTCCTGACTTAGTTCTTCAGGATCACCAAGGCTACTGTCAGATTCTTCGCCTTCGGATGAGGAAATTGCCTTAGCCTTCAAAGCATGAGATCTTCCATAGCTTGGCCCATAGAGGTCTCTCTTCTCAGCTTGTTGGAATTCATGAGTATTGAGTCTCTCAAGAATATCAGTAGGATCTAGTGACTTGTACTCTCCACATTCTTGAATCATCAAAGCAAGTGTATCGAATGAGGAATCAAGAGATCTCAGCAGTTTCTTCACCACCTCATGATCGGTGATGTCAGTGGCACCAAGAGCTTGTAGCTCATTGGAGATATCAGTGAGACGATCGAAAGTTTTTTGAACATTTTCATTGTCGAGTCTTTTGAAGCGGTTGAAGAGATTGCGAAGAACATCAACTCGAGAGTCACGTTGAGTTGAAATGCCTTCATTGACTTTGGACAGCCTATCCTAGATAAGCTTAGCAGTCTCCAAAGCACTCACTCTGCCATACTGACCTTTGCTCAGATGTCCACATATGATATTCTTTGGTTGAGAGTCGAGTTGCTTGAATCTCTTCACATCAACAGCGTTGATAGTGGGAGTGACAAAGGGAACACCATTTTCCACAACATACCAGAGATCGTTGTCAATTGCCTCAAGATGCATGCGCATCTTGTTCTTCTAGTAGGGGTAGTCTGTCCCATCGAAGGTAGGACACCCAGCTGAGACCTTGATCATGCTTGCAGTCGACATAACTAAAACTCCAGGTGGTTAAACCAAAATCACACAGAACAAGGTAGTACCTTGCTCTGATACCAATTGAAAGTGCGTTATATTGACTAGAGGGGGGTGAATAGGCGATTTTTACAAATTCGTCACTGAGGAATTACTAGATGAGGAATTTGCTAAGTGACGAAATACTAGCAGCGGAATAAGTACTCAAGTGCATGCGAAACATAGCAGTAGCATAGTCATTATGATGAAATGAAACATACACAGAGCATAAGTAGCGTGAACAGGATAAGCAGGCTGAAGATAAAGTGATTGAAGAATTTGAGATGAGGAAATTGAGAAAGTCTTCAGTCAAATTCTTCAAACATTAACGATCAGATTCATCAACAAATACTTCAAGGAAATGAAGCGGTTGAGGAAATAGAACCAGGTGCTCCATGAAGACAGTGATTTGATGACCCAGTTCCAACTGATGTGACAGTCGTACGTCTGGTTCGGAGCGGCTTGTATTTAAACCAAGGACACACAGTCCCGGGACACATAGTCCTTACCGTATTCTCCTTAAGCTAAGGTCACACAGTCCTCGCCCAACACTCGTGGTAAGTCTTCAGGGTAGACTTCCAAACCCTCACAAACTTGGTCACCCGGCGATCCACAATTGACTGTTGGATGCTCTTGACCATGGTCACCCGGCGATCCCCAATTTACTGCAGGATGCACTAGACCATGACGCCTAACCGTCTGGAAGATACACAGTCCTCAAAGGTAAAAAGCGTCGGTTCCACACAAGAACAATTTCTTCAGTGATGCTCAATCACTTTGGTTTGGGTGGTTTGGGTTTTGGGTTTTTCCTCAATGATGATTTTCTCTCAAAGTCTTCGGAGGATGGGTTTTTCCTCACTGATGATTTTCGCTCAAAGTCCTCGAGGAATGGGTTGCTCTCAAATGACAAGTGTCAAGTTCTCTCTCGGAGCAGCCAACCAGCTATTGGTTGTGGGGGGCGGCTATTTATAGCCAGGGTGCAACCCGACATGATAAGACATAAATGCCCCCCAATGATATGACCGTTAGGTGGATAAAATACATGGACAGCTGGCGCAAGGCACAGCAACGGTCGGAATTTGAACTATCAAATTCCTCAGGGCTTATCATATTCCTCACGGTAGGCAATTCGCACCGGCGAAATCCTAACTCCTCAGTCAGACCAATTTCCTCAGAAACAAGAAGAACATCGTCTCTGTCACTGAAGAACTTGACTGAGTTGTAAGAGATTTCCAAAGGCTTCACTCGAAGGATTGGTTATGTTGAGGCTTTTGAGTTGAGCATCAGATGGAAATTTTTCCTTAGTATTACCTCGGCCCCCTTTAACAGTACGGTGTTTCCTATGACTCAAAGAAAGAAAATGAAACTACGAAAAAAAAGTCTTCACGCTTCATAGTCCTCGTTAATATCTTCAAGGTCACACCGAATTCTTGAGCTTCAAAGTCTTCAGAGAAATATCAAAGTCTTCACCAAAGTCTTCAGCTGAAGACATTCATTTTTAGGGGTCCACATTCTTCGTATATATCAAACTCCTCAGCGACTTATAGAGCCTGTGTACACTCACACACATATTAGTCCCTTAACCTATAAGTCTTCAATACACCAAAATAACTAAGGGGCACTAGATGCACTTACAAGGAGGGATTGAGCGGCTCAGGCATAGAGGGAAATCCAGGAAGAGGATGCGATGTGGTGATCGAAGGAGGAGAGAGATTACGAGAGATTGATAATTTGTTAGGCTTTCGGACTTGGTTTTAAAATTATGTAAACGAATGATTGTGAGCCACTAATTAGTGGTAGAATCTTTTCTTAGGTGGATCCTTCTTTTAAAACCATCGAACGATTGTGATTGTGGAACTCCGAGTGATTTTTTTCATAACCGAAGGGAATTTCAACCGGAATTAGATGGATTTGATCTACACCGTAATAATTCGGTCCCACCAGATTAACGACTCATAATTACTGGTTAACGTGGGAATTTCTTGAGAGTTTCTAATTGGTATAAGTATAGATTTGGATAGATTTAATAGCATCATTAAAATCATGCTTGGATGGCAAAGCTTTACTTTTAAGAGTTTCCACATCAAGAGCAATTATATCCATGTTTTTAGCCAAAGTATCAACTACGTGCAATTTTTCTTCTACCATAGTGTTGAAAACCTTTTGGGAATTAATAAATTATTTAATCGTGTTCTCAAGATTAGAGGGTATCCTATTAGAATTTGTAGAAGAAATTCCATAGTTGTTAGAGGAATTACCGGGATACAGTCTAGAATTGAAATTTCCTCTATAAGCATTATTGTTGAAATTATTTCGCGAGACAAAGTTCACATCAATAGCATCATTATTTTGCTCAATCAAAGTAGACAAGGTCATATAATTGGGATCAACATGAGCATTTTTACTAGCAACCATATTCATAAGAGCATCCACTTTTTCACTCAAAGTAGCGATTTCTTCAACAGAATTTACCTTCTTACCAGTTGTAGCTCTTTCGGTAAGCCATTGAGAATAATTTGTAATAATACTATCCAGAAGTTTTGTGGCCTCTCCTAAGGTCACATTCATAAAGGTACCACCTGCGGCAGAATCTAGAAGATTTCTAGACACAAAGTTTAGTCCAGCATAGAAGTTTTGGATAATCATCCACAAATTTAAACCATGAGTTGGACAATTTCTTATCACCAATTTCATTCTCTCCCAAGCTTGTGCAACATGCTCTTGATCTTGTTGTTTAAAATTCATCATTTGATTTCTAAGGGAGATGATCTTAGGAGGAGGAAAATACCTGGCAATAAAAGCATTTTACACTTATCCCATGTTCCAATACTATTACGAAGTAAAGATGAAAATCAAGCCTTATCTTTATCTCTTAGTGAAAAAGGAAATGATTTTAATTTCACAATATCATTATCCATATCTTTTTTATTTTGCATGTCACATAATTCAACAAAGGTATTAAGATGTGACGTGGGGTCCTCATTAGGACTTCACGAAAATTGATCCTTCATGACAAGATTTAGCAATGCAGCATTAATATCAAAAGCCTCCGCACTAGTGGTGGGCGGTATAGGATACTAATAAAATCATTGTTATTAGTATTTGAGAAGTCACACAACTTAGTAGTATCTTGAGACATGGTGACCGAACAAGCAAAGTAACAAGCAAGACAAGTGAACTAGCAAGCGAAGAAGTAAACCAGTAACAAGCAAAGATAAATATTTTTGAATTTTTGATTTTTATAAGACAAACTAAATATAACAACAAATAAAAAGATAAACAAGTGACTGAAAATTTGTGTGAAGTTACTTGATAGTTGATGATGATATTCCCCGGTAACGGCGCCAGAAATCCTCCCTGATACTTGTGATTTGCGTTGGGTTTTCCGTGAAGAGGAACGGGTTATTGCAGCACAAAGTGGGTAAGTATTTCCCTCAGTTATGAAACCAAGGTTTATCAAACCAATAGGAATATCAATCTTCAACTATCTTTAGCGACTGCACACAAAAGAACAAACAACTTGCACCCAACGCGGGCAAGAGGGTTATCAATCCCCTTGATCTCGTTATTTGCCAGCAAATGAGGTGTGTAGATAATTGTAAATTGTAAAATAAAATAAAAATTAAATAAAGACAGCAAGGTAATAGTAGCGTTTGTAAATTTATAAGTGAATAGACCCGGGGGCCATAGTTTTTTCCCTAGCGGCATCTCTCATGTAGGCAGCATACGGTGGGTAACAAATTACTGTTGGGCAATTGATAGAAAAGCGGATAGTTATGCGATCTTGACGACAATGATCATGTATATATAGGCATCACGTCCATAAACAAATAGGCCAACTCCTGCCTGCACCTATTACTATTACTCCACTTCAAGAGCGCTTCTATGCTTGCCTCTCTACGTATTAAGTTCATGCCAAATAGAGTAATGCATGGAGAATGATGACATGATGTAGACAAAGTAAAGTCAAGCAATATGAATAAACTCCATCATGTTATCCTTAGTAGCAACAACACAAAGATGCGCAGAACAACCATCGTTTTATATATTCCAAAAATATGTTGGGTTCTACCATAGGAGCATCGCATGCAAATTAAAAATTTCCTATGCGCAGAACAACCAAGAACATGCTACGGAGATGGATCACAGATCGTTACCACTAGACGCGCAGTGCCGTGCAGCGGAAGTAGAGTTGGGGCAGCGCGTCCGCGAGGTCCGTCTCCTCCTCGTCCGGTCTCCCTCAAACAGCCAGTCCGATCTGCCTCGAACTGCCGCTCGCCGGATCCCACGTACAGGTTCGCCGGAGCGACGAAAGTGCACCGCCTCTAATGGTATCCGCGCGTGCAGGAGGAACACCGTGCGGCGGACTGCTAGGTCTGATCACACAGTTCGGCGGCAAGTGGAGGTGGCTAGTTGCAACACATGCAAAGCCCTAATGACGGCGACGAAGCGATCAACCAGATGGGTGTGCCGCACCTCCACTATATATAGGCATCCGGCGCGGGCTCAACTCTTGGGCCTCGCACGGATCCTAAAGCCCACGTGTTCCTTCCCTTAAGCACGTGACCCCTTAGGTTCTCATAAACTTGGTCGCGAGTCAGATCACATCCGACTCGACTAGTCGGTAGCGGCCTCTAGCAAAGCGTGCCGACTGCAAGTGTCCGATGAAGCTGGTTAGGCGAACCTGTACATCACACTTCTGTTCCCTTTGCCACACGATATATGTTGTCATGCTCAAGGCGACATGGTCATCCTTGTTGCAGCATGACCTCTTTCTCGTTCCGGTGAATCCGACCAACACTTCAGATTATCTCATAATCCTCATCGCAGGGCCATGCTTATCCAGGCCAGATCACCCGAGGGGCCCAGAGTATATCTCTCCTGATCGGAGGGGCAAATCCCATCTTGCTCAACCATGTCTCGCAGCATGGGTCAGCAGAAGCCCGAAACCCACCTTTTTAACTACCCAGTTACTGAGTAGCATTTGGTCGGCCCAAAGCAGGTCTATCACCATCCCGAGTACATGCGTCAGCTAAGGTCTTAGGACATAGAACATATGTTGTACTAGAGACTCACAGATGACCTATCGCTGTGTCTCATAGTCGGGTCTGTCCAACTCGGACCTTATCTGGACTCGGATCCGACTATGTCAAATCCAACTAGATCTTTCTGGGTCCATATTATCCGGCTAGCATCCAATGCTACATGGTTAGTGAGACCGGACCATCCACCGTGTCACATGCTAGTCTAACTGGCTGCGCGTCCACATAGCCCTTTCGACTAGGGACCATTTAGGACAGTCATCATACAATGGATAGTCTCACAAACAAGTCACGTACTTGTTAATACACATCATTGATAATGCCCAAGGACTATCTTTATTCATAAACACATAGGAAATATCATCATACATGATTGCCTCTAGGGCATATGTCCAACAGTCTCCCACTTGCACTAGAGTCAATCAAATACACATCGAATGCCCATAGCTCTAACGTGCCCCTCATGCTTGGGTTGTGGAAGCGGCTTAGTCAACGGATCTGCAACATTTTCATCCGTATGAATCTTGCATAAATTAGTGTCACCATTCTTTACGAGCTTTCGTATCAGGTGATACTTTCGGTCTATGTGCCTGATCTTGTGGTGTTATCTCGGTTGCTTGGCCTATGCAATGGCACCTGAATTGTCGCAATACAGGTCCAACGGTTTTGCCCAGCCTGGGAACACACCAAGATCCTCCAGGAACTTCCGAAGCCAAGCACCTTCCTTTGCGGCTTCAGAAGCCGCAATGTATCCGGCCTCTGTTGTGGAGTCGGCCACCGTATCTTGCTTGGAACTCGTCCAGCTCACTGCTCCTCCATTCATGACATACACGAATCCAGTTTGCGATCGACAATCATCCCCATCGGTTTGGAAACTAGCATCAGCATAACCCTTTACGCAGAGCTCCTCCTCATGTCCATAAACTAGGAACATCTCTTTAGTCCTTTTCAGGTACTTCAGGATAGTTTTCACCACTACCCAGTGACTCTCACCTGGGTCAGCCTGGTATCTGCTTGTAAGCTTGTTGCATAGGTAACATCAGGTTGAGTACATAGTATGGCATACATGATGGATCCTATTGCCGAAGCATATGGAATCCTACTCATCCGGTTTCGCTCATCAGAAGTCGTAGGACTCTGAGTCTTGCTTAGCCTTATACCATGTGAGATGGGCAAGAACCCTTTCTTGGCCTCACTCATGTTGAACCGCTTCAACACTTTGTCTATGTACGTGCTCTAGCTTAAGCCGAGCAGCCTCTTTGGTCTATCTCTATATATCTTGATGCCTAAAAAGTATACTGCTTCTCCAAGGTCTTTCATTGAAAACTTGCCATTCAATGATTCCTTGATTGAGTTCAGGATCAAAACATCATTTCTGATCAGCAGTATGTCATCCACATACAGGATCAAAAATACTACCGAGCTCCCACTAGACTTCTTGTATAAACAATAGTCCTCTTCGTTCTTGATGAAACCAAGGTCAACGATGACTTCATCAAAACGAATGTTCCAACTTCGAGCTGCTTGCTTCAATCCATAAATGGATCTCTTGAGCTTGCATATTTTACTAGCATTATTTGGATTGACAAAACCTTCAGGCTATAGCTAGTATGATCTTCCTTTAAATTTACATGAAGGAAGCCGTTTTGACATCCATTTGCCACATCTCATAATCGAAATATGCAGCTATAGCTAGTATGATCCTCACCAACTTTAGCATCGCTACCGGCGAGTAGGTCTCGTCGTAGTCAATTTCTTGAACTTGTCCATAACCTTTAGCGACAAGCCGATCTTTGTGGATCTGAACATTTCCATCCACATCGATTTTCTTCTTAAAGACCCATTTGCAACCAATGGCAACTACGCCAGGTGGCGGATCAACCAAGTCCCAGACTTGATTATCATCCATGGACTTTAACTGGGATCTCATGGCCTCCAGCCATGCCTCGGAATCTGGGCTCACCATCGCTTCTGCATACGTGGCCGGCTCGTCACTTTCTAGCAACAACACATCGCGCACTCTACGCAATCTTTCCAACCTTCGTGGCTCCGGTGTCGATTCCTCTACGGCTTCCCTGACCAACTCCGGTATGATCTCATCACCAGCCGAGTCGTCCCTGAGTGGCTCTCGAATTTCTTCGAGTCGCACCATTCTCCCATTGGCTTCCCGACTTTGAAACTCTTTCTCTAGGAAAACCCCGTTCCGAGAACAAATACTTTGTTCTCTTCTCGGTTGTAGAAGCTGTATCCCAAGGTTTCCCTCGGATATCCCACGAATATGCATTTATCCAAATTGCGTGTAAGCTTGTCTGACACGAGTCGTTTGACAAATGCTTCACAACTCAAAATCTTTAGAAAAGACAAACTAGGACTCTTCCTAGTCCACATCTCATGTGGTGTCTTATCTACGGACTTTGATGGTACCCTATTAAGTGTGCAAGCTGCAGTTTCTAGAGCGTATCCCGAGAATGACAAGGGTAAATCCGATTTGCTCATCATCGATCGGACCATGTCCAACAAGGTTCGATTTCTCCGTTCTGACACGTCGTTTCTTTGCGGCGTACCCGGAGGTGTGAGCTAAGGTACTATACCTTGGCTTTTCAGATGATCATCAAACTCCTGGCTCATGTATTCACCTCCACGATCTGATCGTAGACGTTTTATTGTCTTGCCGAGCTGATTGTCAACCTCGTTTTGAAACTCTTTGAACTTTTTCAAAAGTTTTCGACTTGTGCCTCATCAAATAGATATATCCATATCTACTCAAGTCGTCGATAAAAGTCATGAAGTACTGATAGCCACCTCTGGCCGTTGTGCTCATTGGACCACACACATCACTGTGTATAAGCTCCAACAGCTCGGACGACCTTTCGCAACTCTTTGCAAAAGGAGACTTAGTCATCTTGCCGAGCAAGCATGATTCACATGTCTCGAACGACCCGAAGTCAGACGAAGTTAGGAGTCCATCATCATGGAGCTTCTTCATGCGTTTCATACTAATATGTCCAAGTCGACAATACCAGAAGTAAGTCGGATTTATCTCATTAGGCTTATGCCTCTTGACATTCATGATATAGACTTGTTTCGTTTCTAGATTCAAAATAAATAGCCCATCTACAATGGGTGCATAGCCATGGAACATTCCATTCAAATAAAATGAAAAACCATTGTCCTTTAAATTGAATTCATAACCCTGACTCATCAAGCATGAGGAAGAAATAATGTTTCAACTAAGTGCGGGAATGTAATAACAATTATTCAATTCCAAAATAAATCCAGAAGGAAGCTTAAGCTGCATCGTGCCGACCTCCAACGCAGTAACTCTTGCTTTGTTGCCGACCCTGATGTCAATCTCCCCTTGTTCCACACGTCTAGTTCTTATCAGCCCCTGCATCGAGTTGCAAATATGAACAACCGATCTGGTATCAAATACCCAAGAGCTACTAGGTATGTCAGGAAGGTAAATGTCTATAACATATGTAACAAGTGTACCTTTGCCTGAAGAAGCATTTCCGGCCTTCTTGCCATGCTCAGCAAGCCACTTGCTATAGTTCCTCTTCCAGTGACCAGTTTCCTTGCAATGAAAGCAAATGTTCTTTGACTTCGGTCCTGGCTTCGGCGCAGCGGCGGAGACAACCTTCTCCGTGCCCTTTGCCTTGCCCTTTTTCTTGGACCAACTCTTCTTGAACTTAGCCGAGTTCTGCACCATCAACACTTCACGCATGCCTTTCTTAATATCTTGTTCTGCCACCTTAAGCATCCCATGCAATTCACTGAGCTTCTTATCCATGCCGTGCATACAATAGTTCGAGACGAACGTCCCATAGCTAGGTGGAAGAGAACCCAGAATTGCATCCGTGGATAGCACGTCCCCAAGCGGGAAGCCTAATCGATCCAAAGGTTGCACGTACCTGATCATCTTGATCACATGCGGGCTCAATGGATAACCCTCTTTCAGCTTACAATTTGTCAAGGATTGCCAGACGTTGAACCTTTCGGTCCTAGCCTGCACTTGAAACATGTTCTTGAGACTCTCGATCATATCGAAAGCCTCAACGTTTTCGAAATACTGTTGCAAATCGGGCTCCAAACAAGCCAGCATGAGGTGCTGATCTCGTTTGATTCATCAACGAGTTTCTGGTCGGCATTCTTGGTTGTGGCATTAGCATTATCGGCAGGTTCCTCTCGAAGTGGATCCTCTAGAACATGTTCCTTTTTATCGTGCTTGAGAACAATTCTCAACTTTCTATACCAAGTGGTAAAGTTTGTTCCATTCAGTTTATCCTTTTCCAGAAATGATTTCAATGCAAAGTTGGGTTGAGCAGGTGGTGCCATTAATCTACAACAGAAAATATGCAATCACTAAGCAATGTGTTTATGTAGAGTAATTCAAGCCTTAAACAGAACTACTCCCACTAAAGTCAGCATCCCTCCGCAAACTCTCAGTGATTCAGGACCGATCTAGCACGAGCGACTAGTGAGCTTTAGCATCACTGCTAGCCAACTTGCCTATTTGGTAAGCAACTCCTTGCTAATCGTATCTCTATACGACTCCTGTCAGTCGGGTAGGTATCTCATACCTCGGATCCCGACCTTCTTTTCCACAAGGCCCAAAACCATTTTGATAGCCTTGTCAAGTTAACCTGATGCAGTGCATGTCCATGTCCGACACAAACCCTCCAGTTCAAGGACACCTAGTGGCACCTCAATTTTATGAGCCCACCACTAGACATACTTTACGTGCGAAGGTGCAACATCCGGAATGGCAATGTTCTTGATATTAACGAGGGATCTTTTCTACCATTTTAACATGCATAGAAACAAGAAGCAATATCAATCACATGTAAACATAAATATGTGAAATAGTATGGCTCCTTCATGGACATCCTTCCATGCCTGCTCCAACTCCGATGACCAAGGCGGAACTCCATCTTGTTCGTCACACCGGGACGCCAAAGCCTCGAACTTGATCTCTGTTCTCCAACTACTACAACTAGTAATGAACTTACAGAGAATCACAAGTCAACACGCGGGTCGTTATACAATATAATGACAGCACTTTGGCTCCTGCCAGCTGACAATCATGACACGCAGGTCATGTTAAATTACACACATGCATCACATACATATGAGCCATACTATTCACATCAAACCTGCAAAACAAAGTTATGCCTAGAATCACATTCTATTGGTTTGTGTGATCGTGTATGAAATACAAGGTGCTACGCACACGGTGGTCCCGCTAGCCGATAAGCGGGCGGGGTTCGAAGGGGCAGCGACGATCACGCCGAATTTTCTGATCTGACCGATCTTATCGATCATCGCGAACCCGATTCGGATTTATATTTCACAGTTGACCCCGATTGCGGATACCGACCGGTAGGGGTAGGTTGTGTCATGACCTCGTCGATTTCGATTGACAGAAAACATAGCCTGAACGATCCTCATGTGCGGTTGATCTCATCAACCATGCACATAGCCGATCTCATGAACGATAACAGATCTCATCTACCGCGTCCACATATCAATTATGCATCCGATCTGAAACCAGTACCTATAGAACAGGCTCTGATACCACTGTTGGGTTCTACCGTAGGAGCATCGCATGAAAATTAAAAATTTCCTATGCGCAGAACAACCAAGAACATGCTACGGAGATGGATCACAGATTGTTACCACTAGACGCGCAATGTCGTGCAGCGGAAGCAGAGTTGGGGCAGCGCGTCCGCGAGGTCCGTCTCCTCCTCGTTCGGTCTCCCTCGAACAGCCAGTCCGATCACCCTCGAACTGCCGGTCGCCGGATCCCACGTACAGGTTCGCCGGAGCGGCGCAAGTGCACCTCCTCTAATGGTATCTGCGCGTGCAGGAGGAACACCGTGCGGCGGACTGCTAGGTCCGATCACACAGTTTGGCGGCGAGTGGAGGTGGCTAGTTGCAACACATGCAAAGCCCTAATGATGGCGCCGAAGCGATCAACCAGATGGGTGTGCCGCACCTCCACTATATATAGGCATGCGACGCGGGCTCAACTTTTGGGCCTCGCACAGATCCTAAAGCCCATGTGTTCCTTCCCTTAAGCGCGTGACCCCTTAGATTCTCATTCACTTGGTCACGAGTCAGATCACATCCGACTCGACTAGTTTGTAGAGGCCTCTAGCAAAGCATGCCGACTCCAAGTGTCCGATGAAGCTGGTTAGGCAAACATGTGCATCACACTTCTGTTCCCATTGCCACACAATATATGTTGTCATGCTCAAGGCGACATGGTCATCCTTGTTGCAGCATGACCTCTTTCTTGTTCCGGTGAATCCGACCAACACTTCGGATTATCTCATAATCCTCATCGCATGGCCATGCTTGTCCGGGTTGGATCACTCGAGGGGCCCAGAGTATATCTCTCCTAATCGGAGGGGCAAATCTCATCTTGCTCAACCATGTCTCGCAGCATGGGTTAGGAAAAGCCCTAAACCCACCTTTATAACTACCCAGTTACGGAGTAGCCTTTGGTCGGCCCAAAGCAGGTCTATCACCATCCGGAGTACATACGTCAGCTCAGGTCTTAGGACATAGAACATATGTTGTACTAGAGACTCACACATGACCTATCGCTGCGTCTCATAGTCAGGTCTGTCCAGCTCGGACCTTATCTCGACTCGGATCCGACTACGTCGAATCCGACCAGATCTTCCTGAGTCCATATTATCCGGCTAGCATCCAATGCTACATGGTCAGTGAGACCGGACCATCCACCGTGTCCTATGCTAGTCTAACTGCTGCGCGTCCACACAACCCTTTCGACTAGGGACCATTTAGGACAGTCATCATACAATGCATAGTCTCACAAACAAGTCACGTACTTGTTAATACACATCATTGATAATGTCCAAGGACTATCTTTATTCATAAACACATAGGAAATATCATCATACATGATTGCCTCTAGGGCATATCTCCAACGAAATATTCTCTGTAAAATTTCAGGTCATTTGGAGTCCAGCAGAATAGGTATCTCTGATGTGGCTTTTTCACGTCCAGAATTCAAGTTGCCGGTAATGTCCCTCTCCATGTTATCCTTGTAAATTCAGAGTGAAAAGGCATTAAAATTGTATCATAAAGTGGAATAATGACCAAAAAACAATAATAATAACAGTAGGAAATCATGATGCAAAATAGACGTATCAACTCGACAATTGGGGGCTACAGCTATTAGGTCTGTTTCATTAATTCAAGTCCCGGGTCATAAGCAAGCTCTTGACCCGGTACGTGGGTGCTATAGCTATTAGATCTTCTTTATAATCTCAAGTCCCGGGTCATAAACAAGTTTTTGATCTGGCACTTGGGAGCTAATGTACACATTTGTTCGAGAAATATACAATACAAGATCTGGCTCGTCACTTGATGACAAGCCGGCCCTTGGAGGCTACACTATTTTCATCCTCATGAAACATGTATTTACTCCAAGTCCTTGCTCACTACTACTACTGAGCGAGTACTTGGGGGGCTACATATATCACAGTACCAAATGCAAGGCTATTCTACCAAGTATTTGAGAAGTCTTCAGTTCTTATGCTTTCTAAACTAAAGACTTGGGGGCTATACATACATATATGATGAAAGGGTAAAAGGTCGTACCTTATATTTCCTTCTCAAAAGACCAACCATGACACCTTCAGCTTCCCGACTTTTAGATAGCCGGGTCAAATATCCCTGATGAAGAGAGTAGACGTCCAAGTCCTCGAAAGGTTCTACATCAAGCTAGTTTCCCTTTGCCCCGCCTTGGAGATTCATTCTTGGCTACTATTTTTGCTAGAGTGGTGGAGGTTGCAGGGAGGCGTGGTGATGTTTTGTAGTAATTTCAACATCACTTTGCACTTCCTCACTCCTTTTCTCTACAGCCGGGTCTCCTTCGCGTTCTTCGGCAACTTGAGGCATACCATGATCCTCCGTTGCCGGGTCAACTTGGGTGGTCGGGTCAACTAGGTCGACCGGGTCATCACGGCTTTCGAGACCGTCTTGAGATGGTGGTTCTACATGGGAAGTTGGGTCCATATGTGACTTCGGGTATACTTGAGTAGCTAGGTCATCATGAGAAGGAATCTCCATCTCTGGATCCTCTGGAGTAGAGGAGGAATCGCCTATTTTCTTCACAAAGGCCTTGGCCCTGAAATGAAACAGCAAGTTACAGTCAGTACACAGATGCAATATGTCATAAAAGGGTCTGGAGTTTTATGAAACCTTAGTCGTGGTTGATAGTGAAAGCCAGCAATTTACTGGAGCAGGACTCGCCCGATGAAGGGGAAGCCGACTCAGAATCTGTCGCAGAATGACAGCACGGCTCCTTGAATTGACCAGCTAAGGGTATCGAAGGAGTGGGGCTGAGTTGTTGCTTTGTGTGAGCATGGCGCAGTGGCGTCTCGTTTGGCAAGCCATCAGAAAGATCACCAGAATTGCTTCGGGTTTTCCTCTTCAAACTGGCTTCATGTTGCATTTTCTTCAAAGATAAGTTTTTTTCCAAGTAAGCCGATGGATGGGAGAATGGTACCTTACGAACCGCACACCGGGTTCTCCTTTCACCCGAGTATTCTAGATCAGAGGCGGACGAGTTTACCTCTGGCGAGCCGGCCCTGCTAGTTCTAACATGTTCCTGAGAAGAAGAGGCATCAGCAAGTTCATTATGCAGGCGCCCAAGGGAGTCAAGTTCTACCTCTTGCTCCTCCTTGTCCACTTCTTCCACGCTACCATCTTTGGGAGGAGTGGGGACGTCTGGTTCGGTCTTCCACCATTCAGAGACTTTCTGTTCAAGCATAAGCTGACATATTTAGATAAGAGACAAAATTGCATAAACTCACAAAGGGATCGTCTGAAAGCACAACATGCTCCCTTGGTGGTTTTGATAATTCATGACAACATACATTGTCTCTTGGACTAATACTTTTACCTAGTGTATTTCAGATAAAGTCCACAGAGAGGGTTGGCAAAAGGATTGTGGAGATTGTGGAAATACCCCAAGATGCAAGGAAATGGATTGGCAAAGCATCAAGGAACATGACTCTACATTTTACATTTGTGAGGAATCACTTTGAGTCCATAGGAAAGCCAATACTATTAAAAGGGGGTAAGGTTTTGTTGGTGAACAAAATGCTCATACGTGCACAAGTGATAGTCACCAAAAACACCCACAAGCTCTCCCACCAAAGTCTGTCCAAAGCCAAATACTCAAAATCGGTGCAACCAACATTTCCATCCCGGTGCCACTGATTCTCAACCTCAGACAGACTCAGCCAAACCCTAGCCACTTCGGTGCAACCGATTCAATCCCGGTGCCACCGAGTTTAGGTTGCCAACTTTCTATTACGCAAATTCACAATATCGATACCACCGAGATTGTTGGATCGGCGTCACCAAGAATGTCAATCTGACCGTTGGTCACCTTATCGGTGCAACCAAGTTTCCTATATTGGTCTCACCGAGATTCAAAAGTTGCCACCTTTTGGTCACTTCGGTACCACCGAGATTTACACATCGGTGTCACCGAGTTGGTCATTTTGTGTGTAACGGTTGGATTTTTGGGGATGCCTATATATACCCCTCCACCAACACCTACTCGAGAGAGAAGCACTCAGAACTATTCCATACTTGCCCCATCCAGTTTTCTGAGAGAGAACCACCTATTCTTGTGTTGAGGTCAAGATCTTCCACTCCAACCATATGGATCTTGATTTCTAGCCTCCCCAAGTTGCTTTCCACCAATCCCATCTCTTCCACCAAGCCAAATCTGTGAGAGAGTGATTGTGTGTTGAGGAGTCTATCATCTTGAAGCACAAGAGCAAGGAGTTCATCGACATTACCGAGCCTATTACCTTTTGGAGGGTGGTGCCTCCTAGATTGGTTAGGTGTCGCTTGGGAGCCTCCTACTTCGTGTTGTGGAGTTGAACCAAGAAGTTTGTAAGGGCAAGGAGATCGCCTACTTCGTGAAGATCTACCCATAGTGAGGCTAGTCCTTCGTGGACGGAAGCCGTTATGGAATAGTCAAGGTTGCTACTTCGTGGACCCTTATGGGTGGAGCCCTCTGTGGACTCTCGCGACCGTTACCCTCCGTGGGTTGAAGACTCCACAAACGTGGACGTACGATAGCACCACCTATCGGAACCACGGGAAAAATCCTTGCGTCTCCTATTGTGTTTGATCTCCATCTCTCTACTCTTTACTTCATGTGCAATGTCTTTACTTTCCGCTGCCACATTTGTTGACATGCATGTGTAGGGCTGTTAGACTTGCTAGACTTGCTATAACTGTTAAAATCTGCTAACCAATTAACTTGGGAAAAGGTTAGGTTTTAAATTCCTGCTAGTAGTCTATTCACCCCCCCTCTAGACACTCTTCTAGTGATCCCTCAATTGGTATCAGAGCTTTGGTCTCCATTGCTTCGGTTTAATCACCGAGGAGGAAGATGGATGTGTCTAGTATAGGGAGTTTGAGTTGTAGAGTGCCTATCCTTGATGGAGAGTACTATAGTCAATGGAAAACCTTGATGCTTGAGCTGTTTAATGAATTTCAATTGAGCAAATATGTCAAGTGCCCCTATGTACCTCCCATTGATCCTTTGCATCCCACACACGAAGAGGAAGTTGATATGCTATGCAATCTTAGAACTGTCAATCTCATTGTTAGAGCTTTGCCTAGAAATGTGCTCAACCAAATGAAGAATTTTGTATGTGCTTACACTTTGTGGAATGACTTGGAGAAACGATATCCAAGTTATTCATTAAGTAATCTTGATGAAATTCTTCATAAAACTATTGCCTTCCACAAAATGACGCCTAGTGATCCCAAGTTTGATGATTGTCTATTTGAGCTTAGAGACCTCATGCGTGCTAAAGGAGATGTCACAACTATCAACAATATCATTATAGAGGCCCTTCGCATTCATAAACTTGAACATTGTCATGATCACCATCCTAACGAATCTCTTGTTCTTTATGACGAGGATTTCCCACTTGATGATGACAATGTGGAACATGGCTACTATGATGAAGATGAGCTGATCGACATCGAGTATGAGAAGATCATGAAGAATCTAAGTCTCATGGCAAACTTCATGGATTACATGTCCGGAGGAAAAGAGTGGATTCTCGATAGCGGATGTACCGATCATATGACCGGAGATAGAGAAATGTTTGAAGAGATCACACCAAACCATGGACCACGAAGGTACGTAACGTTTGGAGACAACTCCAAGGGTAAGGTACTTGGTCTTGGTAAGGTGGCCATATCCCATGATAGCTCTATCCAAAATGTTATGCTTGTTGAATCTCTTGGCTACAATCTTCTTTCCGTATCTAGACTTGCTGACTTTGGTTTTAATGTGCTATTCACGAAAGTAGATTGCCAAGTGTTTTGTCAAGATAATCATAAAATGGTCTTTACCGGTTCCGTAGAGGTGATCTATACATTGTTGACTTCACTAAGAGATCCAAACCTCGCACTTGTTTAATTGCTAAATCCTCTAAAGGTTGGCTTTGGCATAGAAGACTAGGACATGTTGGCATGCGTAATTTAGACAAGCTTGTCAAAGGTGATCATATACTTGGTGTTAAAGATGTTATCTTTGACAAAGATAGACTTTGTAGTGCTTGTCAAGCTGGAAAGCAAGTAGGTGGAAGTCATCCCGTTAAGAATATCATGACTACTAGGAGACCACTAGAGTTACTTCACATGGATCTTTTTGGTCCCAACGCTTACAAGAGTCTCGGTGGAAATTCCTATGGTCTAGTTATAGTTGATGATTTTTCCAGATTTACGTGGGTATTCTTTCTTGATGATAAGTCGCAGGTTCAAAAGATCTTCAAGAACTTCGCTCGCAAAGCGCAAAATCAGTTTGAAGTGAAGATCAAGAAGGTTCGGAGCGATAACGGATCGGAGTTCAAGAACACCCATGTGGATACCTTCCTTGACGAAGAAGGTGTCTCACATGAGTTCCCGGCTACGTACACGCCTCAACAAAATGGAGTTGTTGAGAGGAAGAACCGGACGCTCATTGAGATGACAAGAATGATGCTTGACGAATACAAGACGCCAAGACACTTTTGGGCAGAAGCCATGGAAACAGCATGTCATGCCACAAACCGACTTTACTTGCACAAGCTTCTCGGTAAAACGGCATACGAGCTACTCACCGGTAACAAACCCCAAGTTGGATACTTTCGGGTATTCGGCTCAAAGTGCTACATTCTTGATAAGCATCGTCATACTAAATTTGCTCCTAAATCTCATGAAGGATTCCTACTTGGTTACGAATCGAACTCTCACACTTACCGTGTCTACAACAACTTCACTCGAAAAGTTGAAGAGACGGTAGATGTAAAGTTTGATGAATCTAATGGTTCGCAAGTCGAACAATTGCCAAATGATCTAGGTGGTAAGGACCCTTCGGAATCTAACCAAGATTTGCCCATCGGCAAGATTCGTCCCATGGAGGTGAAGGAAAGTACTTCATCAACACAAGTGGAAGCCCCTACTTCACGTCAAGGTGAACCACAACATGACATGGAGTCATCCACAAGCGGTACACGACAAGATGATGAAGAGGAGGAAGTGCATCATGAAGATCCACCACAACCACCTTCACCACCACCTCAAGGGAACGACACCATCAACAACAACGAAGATGAAGGAGATGATGATGAAGAAGAAGAAGCTCCACCATCTAACAAGCCCAAGCTACCCCGAGTTCGAGCACAAGTGACCAAGAACCATCCCCTAAACCAAATCTTTGGTGTCATCCAAACCGGGAGAATCACTCGCTCTAAAACTCGTCTAGCTAACTTTTGTGAGCATTATTCTTTCATCTCTAGCATTGAGCCCTTGAAGGTAGAACAAGCTCTTGAAGACGCGGATTGGGTGAACGCGATGCATGAAGAGCTTCACAACTTTGAGAGGAACGAAGTGTGGACACTCGTGGAGAAGCCCAAGGATGAGCAAAACATCATCGGAACCAAATGGGTGTTTCGGAACAAGCAAGACGAAGACGGTCAAGTCGTGCGCAACAAGGCTCGTCTCGTAGCCCAAGGATATACGCAAGTCGAAGGTATGGACTACGGTGAGACCTACGCCCCCGTTGCTAGACTTGAAGCTATTCGCATTCTTCTTGCCTATGCTAATCACCATGATATCACGCTTTATCAAATGGACATTAAAAGTGCCTTTTTGAATGGTGAGATTGAAGAAGAAGTCAATGTTAAGCAACCACCTGGTTTTGTGAATCCTAAGAAACCTAATCATGTTTACAAGCTTCGTAAAGCCCTTTATGGTCTTAAGCAAGCCCCTCGCGCTTGGTACAAATGCTTAACGAAGTTTCTCATTGAAAAAGGTATTGAAATTGGTAAAATTGATGCAACCTTGTTCACTAAGAGAGTTAATGGTGAGTTATTTGTATGCCAAATCTATGTGGATGATATTATCTTTGGATCAACTAACCCACAATTTAGTGAAAGATTTGGAAGGTTGATGTCCGAGAAGTATGAGATGTCTATGATGTGTGAGCTGAAATTCTTTCTCAACTAGAGTGCTTCTCCTCAAGATAATTCAATCCTCTCAAATATTTACAAGCTCAATCCTCATATTTCTTTCCGGAGTTCTTTTCATCCGTCTTAAGTTGTCTTTGTTTTTCCCCACCCTCCCGCCCTTTTCTTTCAACGATTAAATTATCATCCAAGTGCCTTTCTTTTCATTGATGCTTCTGCTATCTTTTCTTTTGTATTCTATCCGGTGATTCATTGTGAATATCCTCAAAGTGCTAAGTTCATCATTCTTTGTTCTTGTTTTCTTCTCCGATGGATTCAATTCAAGCTCTCCGTGTTCATCATATCCATTTCATTCGTTCAATGCTTTCGCATGTTGCAAATTCTTATCCAAGCCTCTCTTGTTTATTCACCTCTCTCTATTCTTCTTCGGAGTTTTCAGCATATCTTAGAAGATTCGTGTTTCCGTTCCAAAATCCTTTCGAATTATTTTCAGGTTCTCACCTCATCAAGTTTTTATTTGTTCCGGTGCAATCTCTCTGTCTAAGCAATCGTTTCAACGGTGGTTTCTTTTGAGTGGGCCCATAACCCACAGTTTTTCCTAGGATCTTACCTGGCTCTTCTAATCTTTCCAGAGATGTCCTCAAGTTCTTTTCAAATGTGACGTGAGAATGAATTCCATCAGTCATATTCCCTCTCCAAGATCATTTCCGAGTCATCATAGTTGGCTCAACTTTTTCCTTTCTTCTTCCGGAGTGTCTCAACAATTTTGGCGGTGTTCCTCTCACCTTTCTCAATCTGCAAGACCGAAGGAGAGTTTCTCTTAAATATTATCCATTCTCTTGAAGAATTCCGTGTTCAAACTTCATGCTATTCCTCTCAAATTGTTTTCAATCATGAGTAATTCCTTCCATATCTATCTGGAGCATTTCAGAGTTGTTTTCATTTTTTTGATCCTCCGAAGGCCATCATTTCAGAAGATTTCTTCATTCTCAGCTTTCAGCTTTCGTGCTCAAATTCTTCTCAATTGTTGTCTCTTCATTCGTATCTCAATTATTTTGGTGCTTCGTTCAAATTTTCGGCTAGGCAGATCATGATCTCTTCGTTCTCATGTATTCCCATTCATGTATAGTATCCTAATTCGTTTCAATTATCACCGGTGTATCGTTGAAGACTTGTTCAAGTTCGTGTTATCTCTCTTCAATCCTTTTCAAGAAGAATAAGTAGTATGCCAAATTCGTTGCTTGTCATCAATTTAACTTGATAATTAAGGATAAGCATAACATAATTCTTATTCTTGTTTCATCAAGGTGATTTCAATCCTTCTTCCAGATTTGGTCATGATATCAAATTCTTGATTCTAAGTTGTTCATATTTTCTTTTCTGGAGTTCCAAGTTTTCTCAAGTATCTCTTCACGAAGTTCCATCTAAATCTTTGTTAGGCCTCAATCTTATTCTTTCAACCTTCATTTCTTTTGATCATTCTTTTGTATACGGAGGTTCTTCATGGTGGTTCGTCAAGGATTTTATTCATTCTTAAAGAGTTCTTCAAGTTTCTTGTTGGAGGATCTCAAGTATTATTTATCTTGCATTCCAAAGTGCAATTCATTCTCTCTTATCTTTTGAGATGGTGTTATAGCATTCTTGATTCATGAGGAGTCTCGGAGATAATTTATCAAGAATGAGATATTTAAACTCATCATTCCTTTCTCGGAGTTATCTTGGCATGGATTTCACCTAAGGCATTTCCTAAGGATTGTTGCTATCATGGTGTTATAAATGATTCAAGTTTTCTTCTTCTCATTGCGGTGGAAGAAGTTTTGCTTATCTTGTGGCTCCCAAGCAATCTTTGTTTCCCTTAGTGGCAAGTTTCCACCTCAGAATTTTGAGATGTTTTCCATAAGCCCACTACAAGCTAAATCTTTTTGTTGTTGATTTTCCAACAACTCCGTCCAATCCTTCTTTGTAATTATGTTTTGCAAATTCATTTGCGTTAAAGTTGTCATTTTCTTCTCGATCTAGCTTCTAGTCTTTTGTTCTGAAGGCATTGTGATGTTACTCTCTTTGATCCATCATATCGTTCTGTCAAGATCATGTTCTTTTCCTTGCGTATCCATTTAACCAGAGTGTTGTGTCCTCTTTTCAAGTTCTTTCCATCTTATCAACTTTTGCGTCTCTTTTCTACCGAAGTGCTGCCCAAATTTCTTGTGAATTCTTCCTTTTTCCTCATGTCATTTTTCGTCTCGTTAAAACCTTCAATGAACATTGGCTTCACTCGTTTGTCAGAGAAGCAACTAAGTTTTACCTCTTCTTTTCCTCTTCCTCTTCCCCTTCTCATTCTAAGATCTCAGGGCGAGATCTCTTGTTAGAGGAGGATAGTTGTAACAGCTCGAGACCGATGCTCCAGAAGATTCCCCTTTTATTTCCATTCTCGTCATGTGATTCGTTTGTTTGTCGCACACATCATCGCATCATTCACATCATCTGCATAGCATCGGCACTCCGTTGTCGTCATTCTTTTCAAAACTTGCATCCGTTCATAGTTGCTGGTTCTCTCCGTTCTCGAAACGACCGTTTCGAGACCAACCACACACGCACGCGCCCGTGGCATCGATGAAATGTTGTTTTCAAAAGTGGATATAAAATATTCTCGGATTGGGTCAAAACTTGGCGTGTGGTCTTGTTATGTTGTAGGTAGACCGCCTACCAAATTTCGTCGCAATCGGAGGTCGTTTGATACCCGAGCGGACAACCGTAGCAGCGCAATCATCGGATTATTTATCGAACGTTTTCGGTGTTTTTAAAAACTCGGTGTCGGGCCACATGTTCCCTCTCTTCTCAGCCCAAACCTATCTACACAGCTTCAACCAGTCTACTAGCCCACCTAGAAACCCCCTCCGCTTCCGGACCGTTCGATCGTGATCAAACGGTCCGAAAATGGGCAAAATAGCTAACCCTAGCTACCCTTACGATAAATAGACGCCCCCCTGCCTAATTTGGCCTTCTCCCACCTCCAACCTCGATTTCCGCGCTTGCCCACCCTAGCGGCGCCACTTGGCAGCTCCAGACCGAGCGCCGCCGCCACCCAGCCACTGCGTCGCCCCTCCTGGCCGCTCCCGCGCTGACACGTCGCCTCCCAAGCCTCCAGCCAGCCTCCCTCCACCCGCGGCACACCGGGGCCCGAAGCCGGCCCGCCTTGGGCCGCACCCGGGCCCGAACCGCCCGCCGCCGCTGCCCGCGCATAGCCGGCTCTCGAGCTGCGCCGCAATCCCGCCTTCGGCCAGTCCGCTTTGCCTCGCCACAGCTCGCCGGAGCTCTCCAGCGCCGCCTCGCGCCCACCTCCGGCAATCCCGCCGCCGGGGCTAAGCCCCCTCGCCAGATCCGCGCCCCAGCTGCCTGCGTCGAGCCGCTGCTGCCGCGCCATGCCTGAACTCCACCGCACCGAGCTCCGGTCGTCCCGCAGCCGGATCTGGCGAGATCCGGCCGGGGAAGGACCCCACCGTCGGGATCCGTCCCTTCCTCGGCGTCGTGTCGCGCCAAGCTCGCCGGAGCTGTGCCATCGCCGCTGCTCCCGTCATCCATAGCCGTCGGGACCGTCCCGTCCCAGATCCGGCCGCGACCCTCCAACCAAACGGTCGTACCCCTCCATCCCACACGGCTCCGTCCCGATTTCCCCGAGGTGGCTATTTTTTCTAAGTATTTAAACCGTGTGTTTAAGCATCATAATGCCATAGAAAACTGCATGTAGTTTTCAAACCGTGCACCCGATGAGAATGATTTATATATGGAAATGGATCTAATCTTCATGCTCTACATGATGGTATCATTTGCACTCATGATAGGAATCATTTGCATGCTCAAAACTCTGTTGCAAATGTGCATCTCAACGTAATCGTCAAAACTGTTTGCTGTTAATGTTAAGTTCCATTTTGAGGGCATCGTTTTAAGCAATCCATGACTATTTTGAGCTTGTGCCAATAGAGTTAATTGTAGTATGCAATGTCTTCTTGCTGTTAGTTTGTTTGTCATGCCATGGATTCCTTGTGTAGCTGTACTTCTCATCATGCGTACATGCTTAATCAATGTTGCTGTTTTGAGGGGTCTAAATAATTCTAAGTCTGAAACTGTTATTTTGTTGTCATGTTGCCATGAGATTTGCTAGTAATCTAGGACTCTTTTTCTATTGCCCCAATGGAGTCTGTTGTTAAGCATGTAATTATCTACCAGGTTGTGCATTTGTTGCCATGTATAGGATTTGCATCATAGTTATATCTGTTGTCCAAAATGTCAATCTGTTAAAAACTGTTGCCCATGTCTACTCTAATTTTCACTAAGTCTGAGAATCTGGTTATTTCAAATTGCCATGTTGTGTTGATGATATCCATGTTTCTGTGCATAATTAGACTTTGCCACTATGGAATGAATTGTAGTGCATCATGTCCTATACCATGTTGTAGATTTTGGTGCCATGATATGCCCTATAGCATATAGTTTTCTTGTTGCCAATATGCCTTCATGAAAACCTGCTATGCTAAAAAGTGATATTTTCACCAAGTCCTAATCTGCTATATTTTATAGTCATCTTGTGAGCACATTTCCTATTGATCCATGCTTCCATTCAATTTGCTGCAATGAGATGAATTGTTGTGCATCATGTACGCTACTGCCCCATGTCTTGTTTGTGCATTTTAGAGTCTTGTAGCCTATTGATTTGAGGTGTGCAAATGCCATGTTGCTGTTATGGACAGATTTGAACTAAAACTTGTGTTGGTTGTTATTATTGAACCGTTGCTCCGTTTTGAACATGTCATACATGAAACTTGCTTAGAATCTCATGTAGTTTCATAATATCTTGTTGCAACCATGATTTGACATGTTCATGGTAGTTGTTTGCATGCATTTTGCATTCATGACATATTCATCTTGTGTGTGTCGTATCTTTTAGGCCGTAGCTCCATTGCAAATGTTCTATATATGTAAATCGACTAGAATAATGAGTGGAATCACTTGGTGCATTTTGTTTCCCTGTTTAACAAATATAAAATATGCTTAGTTCAGATCTGGACCAAATTCTATATTAACATATGGGGTTGTTTCGGAAATACTATATGTTGTTTCCAGCCTCATTTAAAATGCATAGATAGTGTAGTTTCATTATGCTTCACCTCTTGCTACGTTAACAACATTTAATCTTGCTGGGTAAATAAACAAGAGTGAACTAAATGATTCGAACGTGGAGTTTCGTCAATATGCAACTCGTTGCATATTGAACTTCACTTAATGTGTAGTACTTGATTGTTGTGCTTTGCCATGCCTTGCATAATTAAATCGGACATGCATCATATTTGTTTTCGCATCATGTCATGCATATATTGTGGTGTTTTTCATGTGTTGATTGTTGTTTCCGGATTGCTTCTTCTTGATAGAGTACCGAAAGCGTTCGGTGTGTGAGGATTCGTTCGACTACGCTGGCTCGTCTTCTTCCAAGCGGGATCTCAGGCAAGATGAACATTTCCCTGGATACCACTACTATCATTGCCATGCTAGTTGTCTCGTTTCTATCGCTATGTCTCGCTACCTACCACTTGTTTGTCAAGCCTCCCAAATGCCATGATAAGACTCTAACCCTCCATATCCCAGCAAACCATTGTTTGGCTATGTTGCCGCTTGCTCAACCCTTCTTATAGCATTGCTAGTTGTAGGTACAAGTTGTTTCCATGTGCCAACATGGTTATTTTTGAGATATCACTATATTATTGCTATTTAATTTAATGCACATATATAATTGGTAAAAGGTGGAAGGCTTGGCCTTTTGCTCGGTGTTTTGTTCCACTTTTGCCGCCCTAGTTACTTGTGTACCGGTGTTATGTTCCATATTGAGCACTCCTAACATGCTTGGGGTTGTTATGGGGCCCCCTTGATTTTCGTTTTAGGATAAAACTGGTCTGGCAAGGCCCAACATTGGTACTATTTGCTTAATAACAACAACTAAAATATGCATAGGGCACGATCACCCCGTGGATAATTAATCAACCCCCGGGCAAGTGCTCCTCATGAGTGTTGGTCCAAACTAGAGCACCGTGCGGGGCCAACCCGGGGAAACTCGGGAGATTTCTATCAGGCCACCGTACGCTTCGCTTATCTGTCATGTCCTGAGAACGAGATACGCGGCTCCTAGCGGGTTCGTCGACACATTGGGCGGCCTTGCTGGATTTGTTTTACCTTTCTCGAACGTCTTATGCACGGGATTTCGAGGATACTTTGGGCTATCTCGAGGTTGAGGTTTTCCATCGGAATTCTAAGGATACTATGAGCTAACCTGTGGTTGAGGTTTTCCACGTAGCGTTTGGTTAGTTCGTGATGGATGAGTTGGAGCACCCCTGCAGGGTTAAATCTTTTCGAGAAGCCGTGGCCGCGGTTATGTGGCAACTTGGAAATTTGTTTAACATCCAGCCGTAGAGAACTTAAAGTAAACTCAAATAAAATACACCAACCGTGTGCGTAACCGTGACTGTCTCTACTCGTGAGTTCTGAACCGAGAGAGAACACGGCGGGGTTATGTTTGACCGTAAGTAGGTGTTCAGGATCACTTAGTGATCATTACTAGTTCATGTCCGTTTATGCGTATATCACCCCTCTTATTCTTGTACTCGTAAGTTAGCCACTCAAATAAATGCTTAGTGCTTGCTGCAGCCTCACCACTTAACCATATCTCACCCATTAAGCTTTGCTAGTCTTGATACCCTTGGAAATGAGATTGTTGAGTCCCTGTGGCTCACAGATTACTACAACAACAGTTGCAGGTACAGGTAATGCGATGCTTAGACATGAGAGCAATGCTTGTTTGATTTGGAGTTCTTCTTCTTCATCGATCATAGGATGGGTTCCAGGCCGGAAGCTTGGGATAGCAAGGATGGATGTCACTTTTATCATTTGATTTCGTCCGTAGTCGGACCCTACTCTTCTGTATGGTGATTGAATGTATTGGTGTATTTGATATGATCATGATTTAGCTTGTGGCGAGTGTAAGCCAATTCCATATACTCATCTCCTCTTTACATGTACTTGTAACGATATCCATTCTTGCGAAATGACGAGATGCGCTTATATCCCTATCGAGGCCCTCGAGCCAAAATAAGGATAGGACCGCATCTTGGGCGTTACACGGTAGTACCACTCCGGCGGCACTACCGCTCATGTACTATACGTACTTCCTGGCCTGTATATGGTAGTACCTCCTAAGAGGTAGTACCGCCCCTAGGAACGGTAGTAGCGCTTAGCTGCGGGCATAGGGCAGAAAACGGCTGTATTTCCCCCCACTATATATAGGAGGTCTTCTTCCCCAAGAAGACTTACCTCTTATCCCCCCAAGCTCCATTGCTGCCCCAAAGCTCATTTTTATCCGATCTCTCTCACTAGCCATCAAAACTTGTTGATCTTCTAGGGTTTGGAGGAGAGGGCCTCGATCTACATTTTCACAAAGGGAAATTTGATTCCCCCACTAATCCATTGCGGATCTTGTTACTATTGGGTGTTTGGGCACCCTAGATGGAAGAGGTCACCTCGGAGCCACATTCCATTGTGGTGAAGCTTCTGGTGGAGTAGGGAGCCTCCAGTTAAGTTGTGGAGATTGCTTCAACCTTGTTTGTAAAGGTTCGGTCACCGCCTTCAAGGGCACCACTAGTGGAATCACGACATCTTACATTGTGCGAGGGCGTGAGGAGAATACGGTGCACCTAGTGGCTTCTTGGGGATCATTGTGCTTGCACACCGCTCCAACGGAGACGTATCGCCCCTAAAGGGAGGGAACTTCGGTAACACATCCTTGTATCCATCGACTCCACGTGTGGTTACTTCTTACCTTCAGGAAGCATCATATCATTTAACTATATTAAAAAATCTCATGATATAGTCAAGATTGGAATCTTTCAAGAACAAGAGAGAGAAAAGATGGAGCACATAGCTACTAGTACACACTCTCAACCCTGAGGATGAACTACTCGCGCATCACCATGAGAACGGAGAGGGAGTTGTTTGTAATGGTCATGAGGTATATGTCCCTGGCGGCGTCTCTGCGCCATTGGAGGAGAGGAGGAAGGGTCGTCCTCCTTCTTCTTCCTTGGCCCTCCGGGGAGAGAGGGAGCTCTCCCTAGATTTGACCACTCTTTTCTGTCTTCTAGTTTTGGTACTTTTCTGAGGCCGAGGACCATTTCTTTCATAGGGGAGATCCATAAGTCCGATTGGACGGATATTTTACATGATTTTTTATTATAGGATATTTCTTGAGGCGAAAGAAGGAAACCAACCGACTTAGGGATCTCCCACGCAGGGCCCTCACGCGGCAAAGGGCTGGCCGCATGGGCCCCTCGTGGCTCCTGTGGCTCCCATCTGAAAGAGCATGGTGCCCCCATGTTTCTTTTTTGGCAATTGATGGCAATCCCTGTGGAGTAATGGTGGCTTTGAGTTGTACTTTAAGGGTTTTCCATAGGCAATTCTTGAAGACCATATGTTGGTTTCAAGATTAAAAAAGGAGATTATGTTTTGACCAAGGAGTTATCCAAATATTGGTCATGTGAGAGTTGAGCCTATTGCAAGCATGTCTTGAAGAAGAAGATTGTGTGAACATTCATGGTTACCATCAATACATTACCTTTATGAAGAGAGAAAATAAGATACAAGGTTGATCAAGTCAAAGTACAAAGAGTGAGTTCAAGTTGATTAACACACAAAGTGTGGAAGATGTACCGAATGGGATCAGGTGATCACATGGTATGGTAAGAATTGGCCATTACGCTTTGTATACTAACACATGATCTAGTGAGGTATCTATGTGTGGTTAGGTATGTTTTCATGGGCTTACATCAAAAAGAAGATCTCATATAACCCATGGAGGATGGCATCAAGTGGTGATTGTCATCAAGGTTGCGTTGTGCAAGTTCAACGGGAGAACCATGAAGCTATCAAAGGGTTGAAGCTTGCCGTCCATTCTGGTGATAATGGACTTGTGAATATATGCCGAATAGAGGCTCAACCACAGTGGAGTATGAGGAGCAATTCACTAGTCTTCATCTAGTCAGTGCAATCAAGAAACGTTCCAACTTGAGGAGATCAAGATCATCATCATCTAGGTCAAGTAGATTATGCGCAAGGCAAAGGTATATCCTTGATAGGTTTTCTATCTTATCGGTCTCATGGTGTTAGTTGGGAGACCGAGTTATAGGATCGATAGTCGTATCGAGTGAGTAGCTTCTTGATATCGTTCGTAGAGAGCTCAAACCTTTGCATCCTTGGCATCATCATTATTGGTTCATGTTTGGCTGTGAGGTTTTAGAGCTGGTGGTTATCTTCTTGACAAGTTCAAGCTCATCGAAAACATATTTCGTATGCATCTTCTATTGCGTTTTCGGTGTGGAGATTTTGCCGGTTCTTATTTTAGGAAAGTTTCCCATCTTTATTTCATTGCCAAGTTCTCTTTCGGTAGTTCCTGATATATTTGTACTACAAGCTTGATTTTGTCGATTTCGGAGTTCGTTTGCAAAACTTATGGCAGTTTTGGACCTTTCATGGTTCTACAATTCGCACTAGGTTCCAGGAGTCCTTGGACCCCAATTGCTCGGAGTCACCACAGGAGTTGGGCATTTTCTCGGACATGTCCGGTGATACGTCTCCGTCGTATCTACTTTTCCTAACGCTTTTGCTCTTGTTTTGGACTCTAATTTGCATGATTTGAATGAAACTTACCCAGACTGACGATGTTTTCAGCAGAACTACCATGGTGTTGTTTTGTGCAGAAATAAAAGTTCTCGGAATTGGACGAAACTTTTTGGAGATTTATTTTACAATAAATAAAAAATACTGGAGTCAAGAACCGCCGGAGGGGGTGCCCTCGTGGCCCCCCTGACCCTAATTCCGGCACTATAAATTCCTATTTTTGAAGAAAATTTATAGAGGAAGTTTTATCGCGTTTCACGAGACGGAGCCCGTTTGGGGCTCCGGAGAGGAGAATCTTCGGTCTTCGTCATCACCAACCCTCCTTCATCGCCAATTCCATGATGCTCCCCACCGGGAGTGAGTAATTCCTTCGTAGGCTTGCTGGTCGGTGAGGAGTTGGATGAGATTCATCATGTAATCAAGTTAGTTTTGTTAGGGCTTGATCCCTAGTATCCACTATGTTCTAAGATTGATGTTGCTATGACTTTGCCATGCTTAATGCTTGTCACTAGGGCCCGACTGCCATGATTTTAGATCTGAACCATTTATGTTATCACCATTATATCTATGTTCTTGATCCGATCTTGCTAGTCATATGCACCTGCTACGTGTTATGATCCGTAAATCCTGAGGTGACAATAATCGGGGATACTTTCCGGTGATGACCGTAGTTTGAGGAGTTCATGTATTCACTATGTGTTAATGCTTTGTTCCGGTTCTCTATTAAAAGGAGGCCTTAATATCCCTTAGTTTCCTTATGGACCCTGCTGCCACGGGAGGGTAGGACAAAAGATGTCATGCAAGTTCTTTTCCATAAGCACGTATGACTATTTACGGAATACATGCCTACATTATATTTATGAACTGGAGCTAGTTCTGTGTCGCCCTAGGTTATGACTGTTATATGATGAATATCATCCAACGAATTCACTGATCCAATGCCTACGAGTTTTCCACATATTGTTCTTGCTAAGTTACTATTGCTACTGCTACTGTTACACTTGCTACGAAATCATTGCTATCACTGTTACCGTTATTGTTACTGCTACTACTGCTATCAAAACTATCACATTACTGTGCTACTGATCACTCTGCTGCAGATATTTAATCTCCAGGTGTGGTTGAATTGACAACTCAACTGCTAATACTTGCAAATATTCTTTGGGTCCCCTTGTGTCGAATCTATAAATTTGGGTTGAATACTCTACCCTCGAAAACTGTTGCGATCCCCTATACTTGTGGGTTATCAAGAACTTTTTCTGGCGCCGTTGCCGGGGAGCATAGCTATATTTGTTAAGTCACTTGGGATTTATATCAATTTATCGCTATGAAGAATCTGAAGGATACAAGAACCAAGATGTTTTCCCTCTAAGACGAGGGGAGGTAAGGAATTGCCATCTAGCTTTGTACTTGATTCACCTTTGGTTATGAGAAAACCTGCAACACCACCACCTGCTGTTAATCCTGATATGTCGCAAGTTATTGATGATGCTACTTCTCCTATGAATGATGCTTATGATGATGCTAGGAGCATGCCTGATGATAATGTGCCACGAGATGAATTTCTTGATGAACAAATTGCTAGAGCTAAAGAGAATGAAATTACTGAAACTGATGAGATTACTGAAACTGATGAAGGCTTTGAAACTGGGAATTATGAAACACCTATTAGACCTAGCTCTCCTAGATTTGAATTGCCTAAGATACCTGAGGGTTATGTCATGGATGGAGAAGTAGCTAGAGACATCCTTGCTTGTATGGATAGAGATGATCTTAAGAAATTATTATGCAAGTATAAAGAAAAGACTTTGAATGCTAGAATGAAATGTGATCCTAAGTTTGCTACTTCACCTATCTTTGTTACCGATAAGGATTATGAATTCTCTGTCGACCCAGAGTTAATTACTTTGGTTGAATCTGATCCTTTTCATGGCTATGAAACTGAAACTGTAGTGGCACATCTTACTAAGTTGAATGATATAGCCACCCTATTTGCTCATGATGAGAAAATTCGCTACTACTATATTCTCAAATTATTTCCGTCCTCATTAAAGGGTGATGCTAAGATATGGTACAATACTCTTGCTCCTGGTTGTGTGCGTAGTCCCCAGGATATGATTTATTACTTCTCTGAAAAATATTTTCCTGCTCATAAGAAACAAGCTGCCTTACAGGAAATATTTAACTTTGTGCAACTTGAAGAAGAGAGTCTCCCACAAGCTTGGTGGAGGCTTCTCCAATTGCTTAATGTTTTGCCTAGTCACCCTCTTAAGAAAAATGAAATACTTGATATCTTCTATAATGGACTAACTGATGCTTCTAGGGACTTCCTAGATAGTTGTGTTTTCAGGGAACGAACTGTTGAACAAACTGAGGAACTATTGAAGAATTATGATGATTGGACTCTCCCTGAACCGCCATCTAAACCCAATCCGAAGAAGAGGGGTATCTTATTTCTTAGTCCTGAAGATATGCAGGAGGCAAAGAAATGTATGAAGGAAAAAGGTATTAAAACTGAGGATGTTAAGAATTTACCACTTATTGAAGAAATACATGGTCTTGACACACCACCTCCACAGGTGGTAGAGGTAAATTCTTTATTAAAGTTTGATGAAGGTGATATCCCTTACAATAAACATCCTAGTCAATGCTTATATGAGTTTCACAACTACATTAGGAAACAAGATCACTTCAATGCAAATGTTATGAAACAATTGAAATATAATTCTGATATGATTGCTCGCTTGAGTGACTTGTTATTTAGAATCAGTAATGATGTTAGAGGTGTAGGAAAACATGCCTCTATGGTTCAAACCCAGTTGTAACAAGTTGCTAAATCTCAAAGAGAATTGCTTAATGAAATGAACAATAATATGAATGATCATGCTATTAGAGTAGTGACTAGAGGAGGTAGAATGACCCAAGAACCTCTTTGTCCTGAAGGTCATCCTAAAAGAATTGAACAAGACTCTCAGAGAATTAACACTGATGCACCTAGTCCTTCTAAAAAGAAAAAGAAAAAGAAAAATGATAGGACTTTGCATACCTCTAGTGAACCTGAGATAGAAAAATCTCCTGAAGATAATGATGTCTCTATTTCTGATGCTGAAACTCAATCTGGTAATGAACATTCACCTAGTGATAATGAAAATGATAATGATGATGTTCATGAAGATACTCAACCGAACAATGATAAAGAACCAGATAATGATGTTGAAATAGAACCTGCTGTTGATCTTGATAACCCACAACCTAAAAATAAACGATATGGTAAAAGAGACTTTGTGGCTAGAAAACATGGTAAAGAAAGAGAGCCATGGGTTTAGAAACCCATGCCTTTTACACCTAAACCATCTAAGAAAAAGGATGATGAAGAATTTGAACGCTTTGCTGAAATGATTAGGCCAGTCTTTTTGCGTACCCGTTTAACTGATATTTTAAAGATGGCCCCTTACGCAAAATACATGAAAGACATCATCACTAATAAAAGAAAGATACCTGAAGCTGAAATCTCCACCATGCTTGCTAATTATTCTTTTAAGGATGGAGTACCTAAAAACTTGGAGATCCTGGAATACCAACTATACCTTGCTCCATTAAAAGAAATTATGTCAAAACTGCTTTGTGTGATTTGGGAGCTGGTGTTAGTGTTATGTCTTTCTCTTTATATAAAAGACTTGATTTGAATAATCTCACACCTACTGAAATATCATTGAAATGGCTGACAAATCAACTGCCATACCTATCAGTATTTGTGACGATGTTCCCGTTGTTGTTGCAAACGTTACTGTCTTAACATACATTGTTATTCTTGAGATGCCCGAGGATGACAACATGTCGATTATCCTTGGTAGACCATTTTTGAATACTGCAGGGGTTGTTATTGATTGCAATAAAAGCAAAGTCACTTTTCATATCAACGGTAATGAGCATACGGTGCACTTTCCGAAGAAACAATTCCAAGTGAATGGTATAAATATTATTGAAAAATCTCCGACACTCACTATTGGAAGTTTTCAACTACCTCTACCTACTGCCAAAAAGAAATATGACATACTTATTGTTGGGGATATGCATATCCCCGTTCAGGTAACTTAGTGATTTACGAAAATTCTTCGGTTTCATGCTAATTGAAAGTGGTTGTTAATAAGACTTGATCAACCATATTAATGGATCATTTTTTAGAGGTATGAAGTTGATGAATCTAGTAGGCACAACCTTCTGCTCCCACCTTTTGTTTTATATTCTTCTTAGTCAAATAAAATAAAATGCCATGTTTATCCTGTTTTCTGATTTCTCCGTGCAATAAAAATGACCCAAAAATAAAAGCTCTTAGAATGTCCTGAAAATTTAACACAATTTTTTCTGAATATTTCTGAATTTTTGATGCAAATAACATCAGAGGGGGTGCACCTGGTGTCCACAAGACACCAGGGCACGCCAGCAACCCCAGGCGCGCCCTGGTGTGTTGTGGTCCCCACGTGGGTCCCCTCACTTATATCTTTAGCCCATTCCATCTCCTACCTCTAGAAAAAAATCACCATAGCTCACGCTCTCACGTGTTCTTGCTCTCAAACCCGCGGATTTCGATCTCTTTGCCCGAAGCTCCGTTTCCGAAACTCTTTTGGGGGATTGCTACTTGGTATGTGACTCCTCCATTGCTCCAATTAGTTTTTGATCTAGTGGTTTATTTTTAGAATAATTAGCTACTCTTGGTGCTGCTATAGATGGGCTTGCATGTTGAATTCTTAGAGTTCTAAGTAGTTTGAATGCTTAATATGGCCTCTAGGCATCCTTATGAGTAGTTGCTATCAATCTTACGAAGTTTTGTTGACAAAAATTTTGTAGACTAAAATTTTCAGAAATTTGTACGCGAATAAAATGAATTTCTTTGGAAGGAGTTCTTCGAGGAGAAAATCCTCGGAGGCATCATCGAGTAGTGGCTCAATACGACGGTCTTATGTTGAGCCAAGTGCAAGCTCGATGCGGGATACCGCTACCAAATCATGTTTATGGCCATGTGACGAATTCATGGTAGGTGCGGGTATCAAGGAGGAATTCGAGCAATTTATCCACAACGCAGAACTTGCCCCCTTCATCGCAGATGAGTGCATTCAACATCTCGACCTCACAAAAACATTCACAAAGAAGTTTAAATATTTTCCTCGTGAGTCTAGAGTTTCATTTAACCTTTATGACCATCCCTTTACCATGCCTTTAGATGTGTTCTGTGAAGCGTGCAAAATTCCATATTGGGGTTCGCTAGACGAACCACCAAAATCTGAGTATGAGTCATTTTTTATTAATCTTTGCTACGGTGAAGATAGAGGAGTGACACAAGGTAGAATAAAAAGCATCTATTTTCCATCTATACACTACTTTGCACTCTTTAATGGCAAATGCATCGTAGGCAAGCAAGATTGCAGCACACTGTGTGCCCCTGATTTGAGTCTTATACACACTGCTATAAAAGGAATTAAACGTTATAATCTTGGAGCAATCGTTGCACGGAGATTGCAACACAACACTACTAGTGGTCACTTTTATGGTGGGATCTATGCCTCCTGTGTAGCTAAGAAGCTATGTGTATCACCCTGGCCTAATGATCCCATTTTACCTACTCAGTACTTAGACTTTGAGGCCACGAAACATCATAAGTTCCTTAAGGGCACAGTCACTAATTATACTTACAACTTGAGGTTCAATAAAGATCCCATTGTACATGTTGTCTTGCCTGCTCCTGCTCTCTTTGATTATCACAGTAAGGGAAGATACTACGTTCTCGAAAGCGAGGCCCGCGCGTACAATGCGGAGGTTGAAGCTGCCAGATGGGCTGAGGAGGCTGCACCAAGAGCCTCGGTGGGCTATCACTCAGACTATTATCCAGGCCGCGGATGGTGATTACCAAGCTAGGCCAAAAGCCTAAGCTTGGGGGAGTACGTATTTCCACCGACATTATATTCATGTTTACACATTTCATTCCAGTTGTCGGTGTCTACACTTTTTCATTGTATTATCCTTGCTAGATTTATTTTCTTGCTTTCTCCTTGCGTGTTTGAAAAACTTTGAGAAAATCCAAAAATATTTCTTGCTTCTTTTCGGTTTTTCTTTCTAGTTTAAATTAATTGTAGTAGCAAAAGAAAACCCAAAAAGATTTCTCGTTTTTTCTTTTACTTGTTGGGAGTTTTCCTGTGTAAATAATTTTTCTCGTCTTTCTTTTTCCTTCTTTGATTTGCTTTCTTCAAGAAAAACTAAAAACTCCAAAAATATTTCAGTTTGTTTCTCTGAAATTCTCTTCCTTTTATTGAGTCGTACCAAGGAGAAGACCACGATGAACGTGTTGAGTGGCTCTCATATGCATTATTGTTAATCTAACAAAGAGCCCAAATTACTTTGTCTTCTCCTCTTGAATAAAATGCTTGCAGATTCCAGCTTAGTCCACGGTACTCTTGCACTAGTATTATTTTCATATCATTCGGTCATGCAAGTGAAAGGCAATAATGACGATATTTGATGAAGTGACCGTGGCAGAGAGAAGCGGGTATGAACTCAACTTGTTTTTGTTTTTGTAAATATGTTTAACCTAGTATCCATGATTCAGCATATTATGATCAAACATGTTTGCAATGACAATTAGAGATTATAGTTGCTCATGCCATGCTTAAGTAGCTAGGAGTTGATAATGATTTATCTTGGATGACAACATGCATTAAAATGATTGTGATGTAGTATGATGATATGGTATCCTCCTCTGAATGTTTTAAGTGGCTTGACTTGGCACATGTTCACACATGTAGTTGAATCAAAACCAACATAGCCTTCACGATATTTATGTTCATGGTGTTCATATCCTACTCATGCTAGTATTCAATGTTGATTATTCATAATGCATGTTCATGACCGTTTTCGCTCTCTAGATGGCCGCTTCTCAACCAATTTGCTAGCCTTCACCTGTACTAAGCGGGAATACTGCTTGTGTGTCAAGATCCTTAAACCAAAGTTATTCCAGATGAGTCCACTATATCCACCTATATGCGGTATTACCCTGCCGTTCCAAGTAAATTTGCATGTGCCACCTCTAACATTTCAAATGAACATCTGTTTTGTGTGCCTGGACCACTCATGGAGTGACAGGGGGCGGTCAGTATCTTCCATGTTAAGCGGGTTATTCTCATGATGAGTGTTTGCACGAGAGGGGCGGTAATAGGGATTCCCGGTCCCAAAATAAAAAAAATGCAAATAATTAAACAAAACTCCCCCAGGAATGTTGTTGGTATGGACGGTACGCGTGGATTCGGCTAGCCGTGGAGTGTGTTTGTTGGTGGAGGGGGAGCAAACCTTTACTTTTACCGCTTGGGAACCGCCGCTAATGTGTTTAGCATGGAAGATATTGGTAACTCTTGGTCGTAACGTTGACAGGAAGGGTGCACTTCCCAAAATTATATTTATCTCTGATTTAAGCTTTGAGCTCTGGCACCTCTGCAAATCTCTGCTTCCCTCTGTGAACGGACTATCTATTTACTTTTATGTTGAGTCATCACCTTCTCAAATAAGCGCCAGATCTGAGAGCACTATTGTCATCCTCATGCATTGTGTATAGTTAATGTTGGATGCGGCATGACTGGATCTTTTCTACCATGAATTACAATGTTTAGTCGCTGCTTGAACTTTGGAGGTGCTCTGCATTTATGTTTTGCGGTCTCAGAAAGGGCTACCGAGATACCACTATTGTCATATTATATCATGACCGTTTTGACAAAGTGTTGGCACTTGAGATATTTTATTATGCTCTCTAGTTGATTATGCCATTGATATGAGTTAATATAATTTCTAAGAGTTATTGTTGATATGGTTAGTCATGATCCTTGTTGAAAACCTGGGAGCTACTTAAGCATATGTATGTAAACAAGAACAAAAGAGTTCGTAAACAAATTCTTTTTAACTTTCAGTTTGTCAACTGAATTGCTTGAGGACAAGCAATGGGTTAAGCTTGGGGGAGTTGATACGTCTCCGTCATATCTACTTTTCCTAATGCGTTTGCTCTTGTTTTGGACTCTAATTTGCATGATTTGAATGAAACTAACCCGGACTGACGTTGTTTTCAGCAGAACTACCATGGTGTTGTTTTTGTGCAGAAATAAAAGTTCTCGGAATTGGACGAAACTTTTTGTAGAATTATTTTACAATAAATAAAAAATACTGGAGTTAAGAACCACCGGAGGGGGTGCCCTGGTTGGGCACGATACACCAGGGCGCGCAACCCCCCCCCCCCCCCCCAGGCACCCCCTGGTGGGTTGTGGTCACCTCGTGGCCCCCTGGCCCTAATTCCAGCACTATAAATTCCTATTTTTGGAGAAAAAAATAGAGAGGAAGTTTTATCACGTTTCACGAGACGGAGCCGCCGCCACCTCATGTTCTTCATCGGGAGGCCAGATCTGGAGCCCATTTGGGGCTCCGAAGAGGGGAATCTTTGGTCTTCGTCATCACCAACCCTCCTTCATCGCCAATTCCATGATGCTCCCCACCGGGAGTGAGTAATTCCTTCGTAGGCTCGCTGGTCGGTGAGGAGTTGGATGAGATTCATCATGTAATCGAGTTAGTTTTGTTAGGGCTTGATCCCTAGTATCCACTATGTTCTGAGATTGATGTTGCTATGACTTTGCCATGCTTAATGCTTGTCACTAGGGCCCGAGTGTCATGACTTCAGATCTGAATCGTTTATGTTATCACCATTATATCTATATTCTTGATCCGATCTTGCTAGTCATATGCACCTGCTACGTGTTATGATCCGTAAACCCCGGGGTGACAATAATCGGGACACTTTTCAGTGATTACCGTAGTTTGAGGAGTTCATGTATTCACTATGTGTTAATGCTTTGTTCCGGTTCTCTATTAAAAAGAGGTCTTAATATCCCTTAGTTTCCTTATGGACCCCGCTGCCACGGGAGTGTAGGACAAAAGATGTCATGCAAGTTCTTTTCCATAAGTACGTATGACTATTTACGGAATACATGCCTACATTATATTTATGAACCGGAGCTAGTTCTGTGTCGCCCTAGGTTATGACTGTTATATGATGAATATCATCCAACGAATTCACCGATCCAATGCCTACGAGTTTTCCACATACTGTTCTTGCTAAGTTACTATTGCTATTGCTACTGTTACACTTGCTACGAAATCATTGCTATCACTGTTACCGTTACTGTTACTGTTACTACTGCTATCAAAACTATCATATTACTGTGCTACTGATCACTCTGGTGCGGATATTTAATCTCCAGGTGTGGTTTAATTGACAACTCAACTGCTAATACTTGCAAATATTCTTTGGCTCCCCTTGTGTCGAATCTATAAATTTGGGTTGAATACTCTACCCTCGAAAACTGTTGCGATCCCCTATACTTGTGGGTTATCATCCGGGTACTCGGAGGCACCAGGGAGGAGGCAGCCAACCTCGGCTTGGTCCGAGTGCCCGGGGGTCTCCGCGTTGCTTTCTGCCTACCCCGAGTGCCCAGGGACTTGGACCCCCGGGTACCCAGACCCCCAGCCCCGCTCTGCCCGGCCCCCGTTATGTCCGGGTGGCGGGGGACTTGTCCCCCAGGTGCCCGGGCTAGGGGATATTTCCTCTGGCGTATCCGGGCACCCGGGGTGGCGGCTGTGCAATGGCTCTTTTCGCTTGGGGGGGGGGGTCTAAATACCCCCTTCTTCTTCCTCAAACCCTAATCCGATTGCAAGTTTTCCCCTCCATCATTGTTGACTTCTTGGAGCTTGCTTACTCCTAATTCCTCCTATGATTCTTGATTCTTTTTTAGGGAAAGTGCTAAAATCGATTATTCACAGAAAAAGTGCTAACACAGATTTTGCAATAAATACGTTAAAAAATTGTATGAACTAGTGGCTAATCTTTCCTATCTAAACGACCACTTCAAGAACATATGTAGTCACTCTGTTATCATGCTTAATAGTGATGATTAAAGCCTCACAAAAATAGAAGTAATTAAAAAAAATGTTCCTGAAGATGGGATGCGTCTATGTCTCGCTTGTGCGAGACAAAAGCTAGGCTAAAGGGGAGCTCATAGTGGGTTGCCGCAGGGAGCCGGTTGGTTTGGTTCGTTCTCTTGTTCCGTTTGTGAGTTTTTTCTTTTTGTTTCAGTTTCTATATTACAATAATATTTTTAACATACATATTAAAAATTACATTAATTAATTGAAAATTTAATGACCGTTTAAAAATGACATTTAATGTAAAAAATGGGTAATTTATAAAATCTACTATCATTCAAAAAACGATCATATTCAAAATAAAAACAAAATAAAACTTTTAAAAATATGTTGATGTAATTTTACGAAAAAATCATACATGGTAAATACAACCGCGTTATTTAGGTAAAATAAAATGTTCACTGACTTTAAAAAAATAGTCCTAACACCTCAAAAATGTTCAATGTATTTAAAAATAATAATATGTTTTCAAAATGTTCACTGTGCCTTTGGAAAATGTTCAACATGTATTGAGACAAATATTCAATGTGTATTTGGAAATATCAATGTGTATCTGAAATTTTTTGAACCTATACATAAAAATGTTAAACGTGAATTTATAATAGTTGACATGTTTTTAAAAAATATTAAATTTGAAATTTTAGAAATGTAATAGGGAAACAAGAAAATAGAAACAAACCCTTTTAAAAATAATTGACAAAACATAGAAAAATAATATCAAGAAAAAATGATCGAAACCTTCCTAAAACCAGCGAAAGGTTGCCAAAATCGCACCTAAGAAGGTTCTAAAACAACAAGTTTGTAGTTATTGGGGCCAGTCCACTGACGGGAGCAACCGAGACGAGCGAGACTTTCCTCTTAGAGCTCCTATATGGGTCCTTCAGTCCAGACAAGCTGCTATATAGCACCCACAGCACTCGCTTAGGCCGGCACATGAGCGTGCAAACTCCTCGCTCGTCCGTCACGAGTCGCTGCTGTAGTGCGCAGAAAAACAAATCCATAAGCTACTGGCTTTTGAAAAGGAAAAACTACCCTAGTTTTATACATTTTAAAAAAATGTTCATGTATTTGAAAACAAATCTAAAAATCGAAAAAAATGTTCATAAATTCAAAAGAATGTTTGTGAATTTGAAAAGAGTTTCACAAATAAGGAAATTTTTATGAATTTTATTTTTTGTTCTTATTTACTAACATACTCGTGAATTTGAAAATAGTTCATGAATTTGACAAAAAATCGGGAACTACAAAACAAATCTGTGAATTTGAAAAGTTCACGAATACAAATTTGTATGGGAATTTGAAAAAAGGTTCCAAAATTAAAAAAAAAATCATAAATTTAAATATTCTTCACGGAATTTAAAAATAATTATAAATTTCGAAAACAAATAAAATTTGGAAAAAAGGAACTACAAAAAGTATTTAGGGATTATTTGTTCACAAATTTGAGAAGTTCACGATTTGGGAAAAAAATACAGATTTTTAAAAGGAAAATTGAAAAAGAAAAGAAATCGTAATAGAAAAGGTAAAAATTAAAAATGAAAAAAAAGGAAGGAACCCAAAAGAAAACCGTCTAGGAAGCGTTTAGGCGCATCCCAAAATCAGAAAATGAATAGCGGCCCACAAACATCACTGCATTCAATTGACGCACGGACACAACAAGAAAAGGAATAGAGAAATGGACTGAGCCCAGGACCCCGGGGTGGGCACCAAGTTGCAAAAATACTAGCAAAAAATGCCATAAACGCTAAATGGGAAATAGGTTTCGTATCACCTAAAAAAATTTGACAATAGGTTTCGTCTTGCAATAAGCGAGTTCTCGCATTTGTGACGAAGATTGATCGTCCAAATGAATAGCCAAATAAAATAAATTACTCTGAGAATAAAAAGATGTGCAAACCGAGTTATTTGCATGACTTGGCCAGGCTAAGAGTTATAAAATATCTCTAATAGGAATTGGAGCGGTTGTTTCTGGTCCACGGCGAGGCTGTAAAGTAAAGTAATGCAGATTGTGACGAAAATACAAAGGTGCACATGGGTGCACGCGCACCCACTTGAATAGTAAATTCATAAAAAATACTAGAAAATTTTAAAAAAATCTGAAATTTCGCAGTCGGAAACTTAGTCGACCATTCTACTCGCGTGGAAAGTTTCATGATGTATTGACATCCATGGTATTCTTAGTGAAGAAAATACAATTGTGACCATACTATTCATCAAACAGTGTTTTTTAATATAGCTTCAATTTTGTCATTTTTGTCCAGATTACCATGGATGTGATTTCTTCGTGAAACTTCATACGCGAGTATACTGGTTGACTATGTATATTACAAAAATAAATTCAGATGTTTTTATTTTTTTCTAGCATTTTTTGAATTTATTTTTCATAAAGGGTGTGCGAGCACCCATGTTCACCAAATCTGCGTCGAGATTGTGAAAACTGAATAAGAAAAACATGGAGAGAGAAAACTCACGCAAATGGAGCTATAGTACTGGGCCAGCCCACTAGCATCGCGGAAGAGGCGAGCCGGAGCTACGTAAAGCAGTAAGCGTGACATAACTCCCGCGACTTTCATCTCACAATAAGTGATTTTTCCAGGAGCACCTAATTAGGGAGTACTTTCGCGGAAGCCTCCCAACGATCACTCTCACGTGCCGCCACTTGGCGCGTTCTCAGCCACTGCCACGTGTCGCCTCCCTTCGGATTTTGTGTTTTTTATTTTTTCACACGCGTTTTCGGCTTTTTAGATTGGTTTTTTTCGGGATTTTTTGGTGTTCTAATTTTTCATCGGTCTTTCTTAGCTTTTGGACGAAAAAAATTCAAAGAAAAAAAAATTGCGTGAAAAAACACGTTTTCTGTTTTTTTTGTGAGATGCACGGTTTTGCTTCTGCGAGAGGCATGGTTTTGCTTCTCGAGAGGCACGGCCGTGCCTCTGGGAAAGGAAAAAAAACGAGTTTTCTGTTTTTTTTTCTTTTTCGCGAGAGGCACGCTTTTGCTTCCGCGAGAGGCACGGTTTTGCTTTCGCGAGGCACGGCCGTGCCTCTCGAAAAGGGAAAAACGCGTTTTTTTGCGAGAGACACGGTTTTGCTTTCGCCAGAGGCATGGTTTTGCTTTCGCGAGAGGCACGGTCGTGCCTCTTGAAAAGGGAAAAACGCGTTTTCTGTTGTTGTTTTTTCGCGAGAGGCACGGTTTTGCTTCCGCGAGAGGCACGGTTTTGCCTTCGCGAGAGGCTCGGCCGTGCCTCTCGTAAGGGAAAAAAAACGCGTTTTCTGTTTTTTTCTATCGCGAGAGGCATGGTTTTTTCTTCCCCGTTTTTTTTCGTCAGGTTTTTTCGCGAAAAAAAAAGTTCGTCAAAACCTATTAACATGGGATCTAGTTTTAAAGATCTCGACGCGAAGAACCCAACGGTGAAAACAGTTCGAGATTTGGACGCACAGTTTAAGAGATAAAATGTTTTAAAAATATGGATTTACAAAAAAAAACTCCCAGGTTGCGACAAGTGGCACACATGCAGTGCTCCACTTGTTGTAACCTGAGGGTGGGAATGATCCTTACAAGGAGTACTCCTCAATTAGTGATTTCGGATTTTTCCTTTTCGCTGGAGATGGTATAGTCCAAATGAATATCCAAATAAAATAGAGCTTCTCTAAGCCCAAGAAAATACCCAAATCGAGTTCTTTGCATGACTAGGCCAGGCCTACAATATTACAAAACAGGCTTAGTATGAAGTTCTCATTTGGTACAAAAGAAGACCAGGCAGCATATGCCCAATGGCCTAATTTGACCAAAACAAAAGACTTTCAGAAAAGAAAGAACAATATTGTGCGTACGATAAATCTCCGCCCGATACGCATACGACCAGAGATGCTCAATCTGTGGGCCATAACATGCATCATATATTTACTGCCTTGTCGTATCGCGTATGATAAGAAAATGTCCTATGAGAGCAGTTTCCTATAAAAATATAAGACCTGGTTAACTCATCATCTCTATCTCTATACTACTTAAAATGGAAATGGTGTTCTTTTCCTGTCAAGCGAAGTGTCTCGTCCGATCTTTCATCATTTTTTCTGAGCGTCATTCCTTTAAACCTGCCAGCTATCTCATCTTTTATTGACTTACAAAATAACCTTATGTCGTCATTGATAATTCATAGATGATTACAAATTATAATGTTAAAACATACTTCAGATAGATAAATCACGGGCATGATTTTTTTTGAGGAACCGGCAATCACGGGCATGACTTGATAAATATTTGTTTACACAATCATACTTGTATGGTAGGTAAATCACGGGCTAACATATTAAGATATTTATACTCTTGCAACGCACGAGCAATTATGCAATATTCTCTTCGAGTCAAATCAGTTGCCGTAGCTTTAGTATAACTTTGTCTAAAGTTGTACTCCTTCGGTCCCAAAATAAGTGTTTTAACTTTATACTATATTTCCTACAAAGTTATACTACTAAGTTTGAGACACTTAAAGCATCTACAACCGGACCTAGCAAATCTGACCCCTTAAACGTCTGCGGACGCGCCCGGTCAGTGACCGGACGTGTCCGTTTTGAGTCCCTATAATTTGGTTCGCGCAACCACACTTCTCATTATCTTCCCATATGTCCGGTCACTTGCACGTGATTGGTGGAGAAGAAGAGAGAGAAAGAAAATAATGAATAAGAAAAGAAAAAAGGTTGGCCGGAGTGGGGTCGCGTCCTACGTGGCGGACTGCCCGGGCGCGTCCGCGAGCCCTCATATCGTCCTCATTTTTGAGATGGATATGAGAGGTGCCGGTCAGTCCGGGCGTTTGAGACGGATATAAGGGATCCGGTTAAATCGCATTTTTGTGACCGGTCAGTGACCAGAAGGCGTTCCGGACGTTTGAGGAGCATATAGGGGGTCCGGCTGTAGATGCTCTTATGTTGAGACTAAGGAAGTACTAAAATTATGACAATTAATTTGGATAGAAGATAGTAGTATAGTAGATAAAAAAGACACTTGTTGAGCTCCACTCAGCGGACCAGATACCCTTGCCCTTAGAGCATCTACAGCCGAACCCCTCATACTCTCCTCAAACGCCCGGGCAGCCAGCCCGGTCACTGACCGGTCATGAAAAAGCGACCCAGACAGACTCCTCATACTCATCTCAAATGCCCGGACTTACCGGCACCCCTCATATTCATCTCAAATATGAGGACAATAAGAGGGGTCGCGGACGCGCCCGGGCACGCCCGGTCAGTCCGCCACGTAGGACGCGACCCCACCCCGGACCACCTTTTCTCTTTCTTTATTCATTCTTTTCTTTCTCTCTCTTCTTCTCCACCAATTACGTGCAAGTGACCGGACATATGAGGAAAAATATGAGAGATGCGCCTGCACGGACGAAAAAGTAGGAGTTAAAAACGGACACACCCGGTCATTGACCGGGCGTGTCCGCGATGTTTGAGGGGCCGGATTTGCAAGTGGCTGAAGATGCTCTTAGTAACGTCGACCAAAGTAACCAAATCGATGTGGTTTTGCCCTCTGCGGGTTCCATTGTTATTTATGTTTGTTCTAGGGTTGTTGCGACGAGGAGTGAGAGCACCAGTCGGTAGGTGGAGTCGACGGCGAGCAAAGACTCTGTCAGCTCGGCACAGTCGGCCCAAACAAGAGAAACGGCGCACATTAATCGGTCGCTTTACCATGACGGACGTCATCGTCAGCTATAGATCCTTAATATTTGCTGCCATAGCTCCATTAGGTTGACAATTTCGTTGGCCGGCGAAAGGCGCCCACGCTTCATATTTGCTGGCTTCCTTGATTAGCTAATTATATGCGACAGGGTACGTGCATGCACGTAGTACCGTAGTAGTAGTACATTAGCACAGGCATCAACTATTCGATGTACGGGGTTAAGTTTGGACGGCGACACAATCGAGGAAAATGATGCCTGGATGGAGTTCCATGCGAGATTAAATTACTCGTACTCCCTCCATCTATCCATCGATGTGTACTCAGTCCCACATAACGCTCAGTGGTGGTAACTCGTTAAATACGACAAGGATGGACAGACCTGACCATACGCTCACTCAAATCGTACCCATGATGAATGGTGGGCCGAGCACGAGCATTCTCAACACGTGGACTCCAAAGTAGTAGGAGTAGTTGGTTTCGTTGCGACTACAATCTTTTGACTCATGATGTGTCGACCAATTCGACACAAATAAGGAAAACAAAATTGGCGCGGATAATAGCCGACTCTAGGAGCATCTCCAGCCGTTCGTCTCTCCAAGAGCTTGAAATAGCGTCGCTTGAGGGCTAACCGGTGTTAAAATCGACTTGAGGGGCTCGGGTTCCAGCCGCCCTCCCCCAGGTCGTCCCCAGACGCCCTTTTTCAAATGTAAATATGAACGAAATTCGAAGAAAATGACCTGATTTTGAACGAAATTTAGGCGGTTTCATTCAAATTTGTACAAACTTAAAGGCATACATAAAAACATAAAAAAACTACGCCGCCGCCGTCGTCCTGCGCGTCACCCCGAGCCTAGTTCATGCCGAGGAGCTGGTAGTGCAGCCCTGCCCTGGATCGCTGCTGCGGACGGGGTCGGTCTGTGCCGGCGCCTCTTCGTCGCTGTCGGAGAGGACGATGACGTCGCCCTCTTCGCGGCCGCGGCGCAGCTCGGCGATCTCCTCCAGAGTGCGTCGCTGGCGCTCCATCTCCTCCCGCACGTAGTCGTCGTGCGACCATTTCAGGCCGGTGTCGAGGTCGGCGGCCATCTCGACGTGTTCTTGCTTGACGACCACGAGCGTCACCGGCTCCTTCCTCGGCCTGACCAGGCGAAGGTGGCCGCGGGGAGGTGAAGGTTGGCGGTGGCCCTCGTTTATGACGAGGTTGCCGCCGCAGCTGCGCCGGCGTTCCGGCGTCTCCTCGGGCTCGGGCTTGACGGCGGCGAACGGCGTCGTACCGGAGGAGCGGGAGCCGGAGGACGAGGCACGACTTTTATATCCAGGAAGGGGCGGGAGCGGTGTGCACGCGTGGCGGGAAAGGGCAGGACGCACGGCGGCTCGCCATCACTGCGTCGCCAGACCTTGGAATCTGGTGCATTGAACCGGCGCGAGGCCAAGGCGATGAGGAGGACGAAGGTTCTCGGCGACGCCCAGTCTCGCTGACTCGACGGGTCCACACGGGAGGAATTTAGCACGGTTTGTTTTTGCCCCAAATTCCTTTCCCCCGGCGCCCCCGGGCGCCCCCCAGCGCGCTGGGTTCGGCCTGGGTTCACTGGCGCCAATTTCGGCCCTAACCGGCGAAATTTGGGCTGCTGGGGGCGCGATTGGGCCATTTTTTTGAGCCGGCGATAAAAAAGGGGCCTGGGGGTTGTTGGGGGGCGGCTGGAGATGCTCTAAATACTAGCACTACCAACTTGGAGTATCTCTGTACATGTATATCCCCACAACAAGTAATTATTAGAAAAGTGGATTCTTTTGCCAGAGCCCAGATGGCCTCAACGGACAACCAGTGCACCTGAGTGTCTTTTTTTTGAAAGATCGGGGTTACCGGCTTCATTGATTTAGAAGAAAGCAAGCGGGAAAACATTGGGGATCAAGCAATCATAGGCACAAAGAGCTTGCTACAGAGAGGAAACAAAAATCGAAAGGAAATAAGAGGACAGCGGTAATTATCTCGCGGCATCTTCCCCAAAAGGGGGCTCTAAACATAGTGTGCCCGCCAGCCTCCACTGCTCCAGATCGTTGCTGATGGCACAGACGTCCTCAATCTGTGGCAGCTTAGCCCTAAAAACGCAAGCATTTCGTTCCTTTCTGATCTCCCAGGCAATCATCATAAACATCGATTTAAAATCCCTCTTGAATCCTGCTGGGGTCAGACTGATCATCCGTTGGCAGTGCTTGAGGGAGCCGTGGAGCACCTCCCGTTTTTCCTCATGGCCGCGCAACCAACCCAGGTCGACGCCTTCTGCCAGATAGAAGAGGAGAAGGGGCAGTCCCGTAGGAGGTGCGTTGAGCTCTCCAGGTTTCTGACGCAGAGGGGGCAGAAATATCCATTTGGCCACCCTTGCCGCTGTAGCCGGTCGTTACACCACAACCTGTCGTGGTGCAGCAACCACGCGAACATATTCACGGTGTCCGGAGCCCAGGTCTTCCAGACAACCGATTTGATGCCTGAAGACGAGGCAGCTTGAATTTGAAGAGCGTATGCGGCGCTAGCTGAATATGATTGACCGCCTCCAGCCACCCAAGCGATCGTATCTTCCTCTTGGTTGGATAGGGTAATACCTGCACTCTGGATTTTACGCCACATCTGCAGGAATACGTTGGCAATGTTGGCCGTGTTACCGTGACGCACGACCCGAATCCATTGCTCGTTTGTCAGCGCAGCTTCCACTGTTCTATTCTTTCTCCGAGCGTGTTTGAATAGATTTGGAAAGGCGCAACACAACGGCACGGTCCCGAGCCACGTACTTCTCCAGAAGCTTGCCGATTTTTCACTGCCAATCTTTCCTGGCGTTGCACTTGCAAACAGCTCCTGATCCCTCTGGTCGCACGGTGTTGGAAAATCCATCCACGGCCGCCGTGGTTTTTGCCAGGCAAGCCACAACCATCGCAACTGAAGAGCAGCGCTGAAACAGTGAAGTCCCAGGACGCCCAGCCCTCCCTTGGCAATAGGCAAGCACACTCTGCTCCAAGCCATTTTGCATTTGGCACCAGTCATAGTCTCGTCCTCGGCCCAGAGGAACTGTCGACGCGCCTTGTCCACCTCCTTCGGGATTTTCTTGGGCACCTTGAGCATTGTCGGAGCAAAGGTGGGCAAGGCAGTGAGGACTGCTCGCACGAGCACCCGACGGCCAGCCAAGTTCAGAAGCTTGCCCTTCCATCCTGCCAGGCTCAAACGCACCTGATCGATGATGAACTGGAGGCGCACCATGCACAACTTTTTTTGCGTGATAAGCAACCCAAGATATATTGTAGGGAAATCAGAAACTTGGCCACCAAACTCCTATAGCACATCCGACAACGGCAGCCCTGCGTAGTTAATCCGGATGACTGAAGATTTGGCCTAGTTTAGATTGAGTCTTGTAGCCTCACCGAAGGATTTCAGCAAGCATAGCAGCGCGTCCACTTCTTCCTTTACCGGGTTTGCAAAAATGATAGCATCATCGGCGTATAAGTTGATCCTCATACTTATACCACGGCCCGGCAGATGAGCGATCATTCCATCATATGTGGCAGCCTCGAGCACTCGGTACAGTGGGTCTATTGCCATGATGAACAGCAGGGGAGAGAGGATCGCCCCGCCGAAACCCCAGACCATGGAGGAAGCCCGCCCCTTGTGTCCCATTCAGCAGGCAGGAGCACGAAGCAGAGGAAAGCAGCAGTGATATCCAGTCCCTCCATCTCGCTGAGAAACCCATCCTTTGCATAAGATCCAACAAATACTCCCAGGAGACCGAATCAAAGGCCTTCGCAATGTCTAGCTTAAAGAACAACACTTGTTTTTTTCTCCCTGGGCAACATTTTGACGCAGCTCTGCACGTACTGATAACTGTCATGGATGCATTTCTCTTTCTAAAACGCCATCTGTGTCGGAGATCAAACCACCGAGCGTTGTAACCAGCCTGGTCGAGAGCACTTTGGAGATGAGCTTGGCGATGGAATGAATCCAACTAATTGGTCTGAAGTGACCAAGATCAGAGGCACCGTCTTTCTTTGGCAGCAGGGCAATCAGGGCGGTGTTGATCTCAGCAAAATTTTGCCCGGCGAGCTGATAGAACTTATGGAAAACTGCCATGATATCTTCCTTTATGATGGGCCAGCACGACCTGAAGAATTGTCCCGTGAAACCATCGGGGCCTGTTGCTTTGTCCGCCGGAGAGGCGATGATCGCAACCCATACTTCGGCCATTGAGAAGGGGGAATCCAAACTCTGCTGATCGACCGTAGGAATGACAAGCCTGTCCCAGTTTAGAGTTTTCTCCCTTGCCTCATGCCTGCCCAAAGAAATAACAAAAAGCTCGTGAATGTTCTTCTCCTTTTCTTCATGTTCACACACTTCCCTGCTGCCAACAAAGACGGAATGAATGAAATTCCTTCTCCTGCGCGATTTCATCTTTGCATGGAACAACTTAGTGTTCGCATCCCCTGCGCGCAACCAACCGATCCGCGATGCTTGCTTCTTCCTGGCTCTCTCAATCGCTGCCAAGCCCAGCACCTTGAGCTTGAGTTGCTTCCTCCAGTTGAACTCTGCCGTTGAGAGCCGCCTGGTCTCTTGCACAGTGTCAAGCCTGAGGATCACCTCATTTGCGATGTGGAACTGCAGCTTTGCTTTCCCAAAGGTGGCCTTGCTCCAAATCTTCAGGTCGGCCGCCACCCTTGCAAGCTTCCTTTTGATCCTGATGAATGGGCGGTCGTGCGGCACCGGCCTTTGACATGCATGAAGTACTGTTTCAGAGAAATGCGTAAACTTTGTCCAAAAAAAATTGAACCTGAAGCGCGCATGTCTGAAAGGAGCAGCAGGCGCAACAAGCAGCAGGGGCAGTGGTCTGGGAACGAGGAGGAGGACGACACCAGCAAGAACTCTGGTTGGGTATCTTCCCATTGGGTGTTGCAGAAAAATTTGTCGATGCTGTAGAGAGTAGGATCTTCCCTTTCATTGCTCCATGTAAATCTGCGGTTTTTGCACTTGATTTCCTTCACCCCCGCCAGATCAATAGCCCTGCGGAATTTTCCCATCACCCTCCTATTGAGGTTTGAGTTGTTTTTGTCTCTTGCCTGATAAATCATGTTGAAGTCTTCGTTTATCAGCCAAGTTTCACCCGTGGGGGGTGCGGCTGCAGCGAGCTCAGAGAAGAAGCTATCTTTCTACGTGTTGTCCGTTGGGCCATAGACGGTGGTCATCCAGAAGGATTCCCTGGAGTGAAGCGCCTCTACCTTAGCTGTTATCGAGAAACTATCTAGCCTATGAGATATTACGTCGACTAGGTCCTTGTCCTAGAAGATCGCCGCGCCTCCTCTCGTGCCAAACGCCGGCAGGACCAGGCACCCCTGAAGCTGCTGCCCGCCCACCTATGCAGTTAAAGCAGTTGTGCAAGACTCTATCTTAGTTTCCTGCAAACTAAGCAAAGCTACACTATGCGCAGATGCGACCTCGTTTATCGCGGATCGTTTCGCTAGGCAATTTAGACCATGAACATTCCACGACATGAATTTCGGATTGTTGTCATTCATCAAGACACCAAATATTGCTCCGCCAACTAAAATTACTACTTTAAGAGAACAGATACACCATACGACACACCGGGGGTCGGCGACGGCCACCAATAGGCCCAAAACCCCGTCGTCGACGAACTAGCCATGATTCCAAAGCACTACACATAGCCACTAATCCTAACTCGAACTCGTTGAAGACCAGTCGTTGGTGGAGTCTAACTAATAGTGAAAGCACAACATGCTCCCTTGGTGGTTTTGATAATTCATGACAACATACATTGTCTCTTGGACTAACACCTTTACCTAGTGTATTTCAGATATAGTCCACAGAGAGGGCTGGCAAAAGGATTGTGGAGATTGTGGAAATACCCCAAGATGCAAGGAAATGGATTGGCAAAGCTTCAAGCAAGAGGACTCTACATTTTACATTTGTGAGAAATCACTTTGAGTCCATAGGAAAGCCAATACTATTAAAAGGGGGTAAGGTATTGATTGGTGAACAAAATGCTCATACGTGCACAAGTGATAGTCACCAAAAAGCACCCACAAGCTCTTCCACAAAGTCTGTCCATAGCCAAATATTCAAAATCGGTGCAACCAACACTTTCCACTCGGTGCCACCGATTCCCAAACTCAGACAGACTCAGCCAAACCCTAGCCACTTCGGTGCAACCGATTCCATTCCGGTGCCACCGAGTTTAGGTTGCCAACTTTCTGTTACGCAAATTCACAATATCGGTACCACCGAGATTGTTGGATCGGCGTCACCGAGAATGTCAATCTGACCATTGGTCACCTTATCGGTGCAACCGAGTTTCCTATATCGGTCTCACCGAGATTCAAAAGTTGCCACCTTTTGGTCACTTCGGTACCACCGAGATTAACACATCGGTGTCACCGAGTTGGTCATTTTGTGTGTAACGGTTGGATTTTTGGGGATGCCTATATATACCCCTTCACCACCACCTACTCGAAAGAGAAGCACTCAGAACTATTCCATACTTGCCCCATCCAGTTTTCTGAGAAAGAGAGCCACCTACCCTTGTGTTGAGGTCAAGATCTTCCACTCCAACCATATGGATCTTGATTTCTAGCCTCCCCAAGTTGCTTTCCACCAATCCCATCTCTTCCACCAAGCCAAATCTGTGAGAGAGTGATTGTGTGTTGAGGGAGTCTATCATCTTGAAGCACAAGAGCAAGGAGTTCATCGTCATTACCGAGCCTATTACCTTTTGGAGGGTGGTGCCTCCTAGATTGGTTAGGTGTTGCTTGGGAGCCTCCTACTTCGTGTTGTGGAGTTGAACCAAGAAGTTTGTAAGGGCAAGGAGATCGCCTACTTCGTGAAGATCTACCCATAGTGAGGCTAGTCCTTCGTGGACGGAAGCCGTTATGGAGTAGTCAAGGTTGCTACTTCGTGGACCCTTATGGGTGGAGCCCTCCGTGGACTCTCGCGACCGTTACCCTCCGTGGGTTGAAGACTCCATAAACGTGGACGTACGATAGCACCACCTATCGGAACCACGGGAAAAATCTTTGCGTCTCCAATTGCGTTTGATCTCCATATCTCTACTCTTTACTTCATGTGCAATGTCTTTACTTTCCGCTGCCATATTTGTTGACATGCATGTGTAGGGTTGTTAGACTTGCTAGACTTGCTATAACTGTTAAAATCTGCCAACCAATTAACTTGGGAAAAGGTTAGGTTTTAAATTCCTGCTAGTAGTCTATTTACCCCCCCCCCCTCTAGACACTCTTCTAGTGATCCCTCAATTGGTATCAGAGCATTGGTCTCCATTGCTTCGGTTTAATCACCGAGGAGGAAGATGGATGTGTCTAGTATAGGGAGTAGGAGTTGTAGAGTGCCTATCCTTGATGGAGAGTACTACAGTCAATGGAAAACCTTGATGCTTGAGCTGTTTAATGAATTTCAATTGAGCAAATATGTTAAGTGCCCTTATGTACCTCCCATTGATCCTTTACATCCCACACATGAAGAGGAAATTGATATGCTATGCAATCTTAGAGCTGTTAATCTCATTGTTAGAGCATTGCCTAGAAATGTGCTTAATCAAATGAATAATTTTGAATGTGCTTACACTTTGTGGAATGACTTGGAGAAACGATATCCAAGTTATTCATTGAGTAATCTTGATGAAATTATTCATAAAACTATTGCCTTCCACATAATGACGCCTAGTGATCCCAAGTTTGATGATTGTCTATTTGAGCTTAGAGACCTCATGCGTGCTAAAGGAGATGTCACAGCTATCAACAATATCATTATAGAGGCCCTTCGCATTCATAAACTTGAACATTGTCATGATCACCATCCTAACGAATCTCTTGTTCTTTATGACGAGGATTTCCCACTTGATGATGACAATGTGGAACATGGCTACTATGATGAAGATGAGCTGTTCGACATCGAGTATGAGAAGATCATGAAGAATCTAAGTCTCATGGCAAACTTCAAGGATTACATGTCCGGAGGAAGAGAGTGGATTCTCAATAGCGGATGTACCGATCATATGACCGGAGATAGAGAAATGTTTGAAGAGATCACACCAAACCATGGACCGCGAAGGTACGTAACGTTTGGAGACAACTCCAAGGGTAAGGTACTTGGTCTTGGTAAGGTGGCCATATCCCATGATAGCTCTATCCAAAATGTTATGCTTGTTGAATCTCTTGGCTACAATCTTCTTTCCGTATCTAGACTTGCCGACTTTGGTTTTAATGTGCTATTCACGAAAGTAGATTGCCAAGTGTTTCGTTAAGATAATCATAAAATGGTCTTCACCGGTTTCCGTAGAGGTGATCTATACATTGTCGATTTCACTAAGAGATCCAAACCTCGTACTTGTCTTATTGCAAAATCTTCTAAAGGTTGGCTTTGGCATAGAAGACTAGGACATGTTGGCATGTGTAACTTAGACAAGCTTATCAAAGGTGATCATATACTTGGTGTTAAAGATGTTATCTTTGACAAAGATAGACTTTCTAGTGCTTGTCAAGCTGGAAAGCAAGTAGGTGGAAGTCATCCCGTTAAGAATATCATGACTACTAGGAGACCACTCGAGTTACTTCACATGGATCTTTTTGGTCCCAATGCTTACAAGAGTCTCGGTGGAAATTCCTATGGTCTAGTTATAGTTGATGATTTTTACAGATTTACGTGGGTATTCTTTCTTGATGATAAGTCGCAGGTTCAAAAGATCTTCAAGAACTTCGCTCGCAAAGCGCAAAATCAGTTTGAAGTGAAGATCAAGAAGGTTCGGAGCGATAACGGATTGGAGTTCAAGAACACCCATGTGGATACCTTTCTTGACGAAGAAGGTGTCTCACATGAGTTCTCAGCTATGTACACGCCTCAACAAAATGGAGTTGTTGAGAGGAAGAACCGAACGCTTATTGAGATTGCAAGAACGATGCTTGACGAATACAAGACGCCAAGACACTTTTGGGCAGAAGCCGTGGAAACAGCATGTCATGCCACGAACCGACTTTACTTGCACAAGCTTCTCGGTAAAACGGCATACGAGCTACTCACCAATAACAAACCCCAAGTTGGATACTTCCGGGTATTCGGCTCAAAGTGCTACATTCTTGATAAGCATCGTCGTACTAAATTTGCTCCTAAATCTCATGAAGGATTCCTACTTGGTTACGGATCGAATTCTCACACTTACCGTGTCTACAACAACTTCACTCGAAAGGTTGAAGAGACGGTAGATGTGAAGTTTGATGAATCTAATGGTTCGCAAGTCGAACAATTGCCAAATGATGTAGGTGATAAGGACCCTCCAGAAGCTATCCTAGATTTGCCCATCGGCAAGATTCGTCCCATGGAGGTGAAGGAAAGTACTTCATCAACTCAAGTGGAAGCCCCTACTTCACGTCAAGGTGAACCACAACATGACATGGAGGCATCCACAAGCGGTACACGACACGATGATGAAGATGAGGAAGTACATCATGAAGATCCACCACAACCTCCTTCGCCACCACCTCAAGGGAACGACACCTTCAACAACAACGAAGATGAAGGAGATGATGATGAAGAAGAAGCTCCACCATCCAACAATCGGAAGCTGACCCGAGTTCGAGCACAAGTGACCAAGAACCATCCCCTAAACCAAATCTTTGGTGATATACAAACAGGGAGAATCACTCGCTCTAAAACTCGCCTAGCTAACTTTTGTGAGCATTATTCTTTCATCTCTAGCATTGAGCCCTTGAAGGTAGAACAAGCTCTAGAAGATGCTGATTGGGTGAACGCGATGCATGAAGAGCTTCACAACTTCGAGAGGAACGAAGTGTGGACACTCGTGGAGAAGCCCAAGGATGAGCAAAACATCATCGGAACCAAATGGGTGTTTCGGAACAAGCAATATGAAGACGGTCAAGTCGTACGGAACAAGGCTCGTCTCGTAGCCCAAGAATATACGCAAGTCGAAGGTATGGACTACGGTGAGACCTACGCCCCCGTCGCTAGACTTGAAGCTATTCACATTCTTCTTGCTTATGCTAATCACCATGATATCACGCTTTATCAAATGGACATTAAAAGTGCCTTTTTAAATGGTGAGATTGAAGAAGAAGTCTATGTTAAGCAACCGCCTGGTTTTGTGAATCCTAAGAAACCTAATCATGTTTACAAGCTTCGTAAAGCCCTTTATGGTCTTAAGCAAGCCCCTCGTGCTTGGTACAAATGCTTAACGAAGTTTCTCATTGAAAAAGGGTTTGAAATTGGTAAAATTGATGCAACCTTGTTCACTAAGAGAGTTAATGGTGAATTATTTGTGTGCCAAATCTATGTGGATGATATTATCTTTGGATCTACTAACCCACAATTCAGTGAAAGATTTGGAAGGTTGATGTCCGAGAAGTATGAGATGTCTATGATGTGTGAGCTGAAATTCTTTCTTGGTTTGCAAATCAAGCAAACGAAAGAAGGAACTTTCATCTCTCAAACTAAGTATACCAAGGACTTGATCAAGAAGTTCAACATGCAAGAGTGCAAAGGTATGAAAACCCCCATGCCTACTAGTGGACATGTTGATCTTACCAAGGAGGACGAACCGGTTGATCAAAAGGTTTATCAATCTATGATTGGTTCATTGCTATATCTATGTGCCTCTCGTCCCGATATTATGCTTAGCGTTTGCATGTGTGCTAGATATCAAGCTGCACCTAAAGAGTGTCATCTTTTGGCCGTGAAACGTATTGTGAGATATTTGATACAAACACCAAACTTTGGCATTTGGTATCCCAAAGGATCTTACTTTAACCTTGTTGGCTATTCCGATTCGGATTATGCTGGTGACAAGGTTGATAGAAAATCCACCTCGGGTACTTGTCAATTTTTGGGTAGATCTCTTGTATCTTGGTCCTCCAAGAAACAAAACTTGGTATCTCTATCTACTGCCGAAGATGAATATATTGCTGTTGGATCTTGTTGTGCACAATTATTATGGATGACACAAACGCTTAAGGATTACGGAATCCATGTTAGAAATGTTCCATTACTTTGTGACAATGAAAGTGCTATTAAAATTGGTCATAATCCTGTGCAACATTCTCGAACAAAACATATTCAAGTTAGACATCATTTCATTCGTGATCATATTGCCAAAGGAGATATCAATCTTAAGCATGTTCGCACTAACAAGCAATTGGCCGATATCTTTACCAAACCACTGGATGAGAAAACATTTTGCTATTTGAGGAGTGAGTTGAACATCATTGATGCTTCAAACTTGAGCTAGACTCACTCGGATGCATGCAAGGGCATGAGCCTTCTTGACATTTCCATGAAGCACTAACATGTTATCTTATGCCATGGAATTCTATGCTCCCTTGTATTGCATCTAATCTTTTGTAGGTACTTGGAAGAACTTCATTCCACAAGATTGCCCTCAACTCAAATCATAAGCAATCTTGTCATGACCAAGTATCCACAATCCCTCTTGGTGATGGAAGGAAGAAGATAACTCAACCATATCCTTGACATATACTTGATGTGATCATTGCTAAATCTCTATTGGTATCATGTCAAATGGATATATCTATTGCTCTTCCTTGCATGACTAACCTATGTAGGTGACAAGTGTACTCAAACGAGAAGGTTTGCCCCCAACTCAAGATGATCTTCATCAACCTCGAGCATCCTCAACAAGTTCACCTACAAGCCTCGTCATCAACATCACTCAAAGGTATGCACTCATATCCTTGAAAAGGCTTTACTCCAAGTCATGAGTTAAAGCAACTCAAGTGATATGAAGACATTAAAATGCTTAATCGAAAAATGGTAACCCCATTTTGAGCTTAACGTAGAGTATGACATATGATCAATTATTCTTGCTTGGCTCCTAAGTCAATATACTCTAATATAGGTGACCTAGTCACCGCCCATCATCTAGTTAAGTATTTTGGATGGTTCACTTTCTATTTTGCGAAGACTTCTTGGAACCACTCAAATCTTCTCTAGTTGATATCCCTTTGTAAAAACTTTCACATTCCCTTTGAATTTTTTTTAAACAGAAACTTGGTCTCTTATTTCTTTTCTGTTTTAGTAGCTTTTGCCTCGGAGCCGCCGATACATATATCTCGGTTCTACCGACATTGCAGATAAGCTGCACCACAAAATCTCGGTACCACCGATTTATCTGTCTCGGAGTCACCGATTTGTTATTTATGTTCGCAGTTGTGAATTTATGTTTCTTTTGTAATCTTTAAAGCAATAATTCTGTTACTTCGATGATCCCGTTTCAAAAAAAAATCGGGGGAGAATAACAAAAGATAATCTTAGGGAGAGAAATTCTTCTCAATGATTCCCTCAGTTTTCATTTCCATGAACCCTACATTCAATGACCCTTGTTCTCAAGGATCCCTTCCTATCAATGATCCCTGTATCTATTCCTGTGTTTGACCTTTTTATAAATTAATGCCAAAGGGGGAGAATACCAAAGCTTCATGCTAAAGAGGAAGATACATACATATGCAAAGGGGGAGATATGATCAAGGGGGAGAACCAATATCATAAACAAGGGGAGAATATCAAAGTAGGGGGAGAAAAAAAATCATTTGGAGAAACATCTAAGATGAGTTGGAAGTTTACTTTTCTCACCCTATCCAATCCCAATATCTACATGCTGAGATTCAGGGGGAGAGGATGTTCTAATATTGTCATATCTAAGGGGAGAAAGAAATAATTTCGGAGACATATCAATCTTAAGAAATACTATCTTCTATATGTTCTCCATATCTTGGTATTTTTGAGTTCTATTGCCTTGTTGATTGGTTGAATACTCTTGTGTTTCCTAACATTGTTTTCTCAAGTGTATTTCTACTACAAGAATGCTCAAGAACTCAAGGTAAGTATTTGCATCACATCTTTGGTCAAGATGATCCCTTGCTTCTTGCACATATTGTTTGCAAGAGTGAAGTCTTGAACAAATATACATCCCATTCCTATATATTTGATGCATATAGCCAAGATACATATGACTTACTATATCCCTTCCACTACATGTGTGTCTATGCATTCCAAAGCAACTATCCTTTAAAGGAATCACACATTTAGGGGGAGCAAATCTAAGTCATGTGTCTCTCAAAGTCTTCACTATATTCATGTATATCTTTATTTGAATCTTTGATTGTATGTTGTCATCAATTACCAAAAAGGGGGAGATTGAAAGCACAACATGCTCCCTTGGTGGTTTTGATAATTCATGACAACATACATTGTCTCTTGGACTAACACCTTTACCTAGTGTATTTCAGATATAGTCCACAGAGAGGGCTGGCAAAAGGATTGTGGAGATTGTGGAAATACCCCAAGATGCAAGGAAATGGATTGGCAAAGCTTCAAGCAAGAGGACTCTACATTTTACATTTGTGAGAAATCACTTTGAGTCCATAGGAAAGCCAATACTATTAAAAGGGGGTAAGGTTTTGATTGGTGAACAAAATGCTCATACGTGCACAAGTGATAGTCACCAAAAAACACCCACAAGCTCTTCCACAAAGTCTGTCCATAGCCAAATATTCAAAATCGGTGCAACCAACACTTTCCACTCAGTGCCACCGATTCCCAAACTCAGACAGACTCAGCCAAACCCTAGCCACTTCGGTGCAACCGATTCCATTCCGGTGCCACCGAGTTTAGGTTGCCAACTTTCTGTTACGCAAATTCACAATATCGGTACCACCGAGATTGTTGGATCAGCGTCACCGAGAATGTCAATCTGACCGTTGGTCACCTTATCGGTGCAACCGAGTTTCCTATATCGGTCTCACCGAGATTCAAAAGTTGCCACCTTTTGGTCACTTCGGTACCACCGAGATTAACACATCGGTGTCACCGAGTTGGTCATTTTGTGTGTAACGGTTGGATTTTTGGGGATGCCTATATATACCCCTTCACCACCACCTACTCGAAAGAGAAGCACTCAGAACTATTCCATACTTGCCCCATCCAGTTTTCTGAGAAAGAGAGCCACCTACCCTTGTGTTGAGGTCAAGATCTTCCACTCCAACCATATGGATCTTGATTTCTAGCCTCCCCAAGTTGCTTTCCACCAATCCCATCTCTTCCACCAAGCCAAATCTGTGAGAGAGTGATTGTGTGTTGAGGAGTCTATCATCTTGAAGCACAAGAGCAAGGAGTTCATCGTCATTACCGAGCCTATTACCTTTTGGAGGGTGGTGCCTCCTAGATTGGTTAGGTGTTGCTTGGGAGCCTCCTACTTCGTGTTGTGGAGTTGAACCAAGAAGTTTGTAAGGGCAAGGAGATCGCCTACTTCGTGAAGATCTACCCATAGTGAGGCTAGTCCTTCGTGGACGGAAGCCGTTATGGAGTAGTCAAGGTTGCTACTTCGTGGACCCTTATGGGTGGAGCCCTCCGTGGACTCTCGCGACCGTTACCCTCCGTGGGTTGAAGACTCCATAAACGTGGACGTACGATAGCACCACCTATCGGAACCACGGGAAAAATCTTTGCGTCTCCAATTGCGTTTGATCTCCATATCTCTACTCTTTACTTCATGTGCAATGTCTTTACTTTCCGCTGCCATATTTGTTGACATGCATGTGTAGGGCTGTTAGACTTGCTAGACTTGCTATAACTGTTAAAATCTGCCAACCAATTAACTTGGGAAAAGGTTAGGTTTTAAATTCCTGCTAGTAGTCTATTCACCCCCCCCCTCTAGACACTCTTCTAGTGATCCCTCACATAGTGATACTAACATGATCAACCATGGGCTACCTCCTCAGCATCGGTGAGCCCTTCCATGCCAACAGCAATCTTGAGGGCGACTGGGTCGAGGCCAGTGAACTTCGCAATGGCAACAATGACACTGTCAGAGAGGGGTTCTTGGAAACGCTTCATGAGCTGCGCCACCGCCTTCGGGGTCATCTTGTCTTTTGGGCCAAGCTCCCCCATCTCCTGGACGAGGCGGAGAACAACCCGCTGTGCCACTGAAGTCGTGTTTGCCGTGGCAGCCTGACAAGCACTGCATGGAGAGGGCGCGGAGGTGGCTATGGACTTGGGTGAAGCAGAGTGGGGAGGACGAGGCTGCTGGCAGGGGAGGACCGGAGGAGGCACCGTGGCAAACAACCCTGCAGTGCGATCCATGGCCTGGCCGCTGCTGATCTGGATCGCACCCACCCGCTGCGTCAACGCCTCCATCTGAAAGCCGACCATGGCTGCTTCAGGAGAGTTGATGCAGGGCAGTAGTCACGGCAGCATCTTCGGGCCCTCTTGCTTGACAGGCTGGGCTCCTTGGCGGGGAGGGGAGGGGCCACCATCTTCGAATGCCATGGGCGTGTTCAGGGCTTCGATCATGGCATTCTCCATCTCCAACTGCATGTAGTCAGTGCGCGAGGGAGGGGAGAGGGCACGCCCGGAGTCGGAGAAGGAGAAGAACTGAGCAATTGGGTCCTTCTCAAGTGACGAGACGGGCGTAGGGCGGAGAGGAAGAGGCGAGGTGACACGCAGCGCTGGCGCACCGGCGTCCTTCCTTGCTGCAGAGCGCCCGCGACCACCAACGGCGTGGCGCCGCCCCACCGGAGTCCTGCTGCGCTGGGGCTGCGCGCCCTCGATGATGTCCGCCTCGCTGCCCTTGGCATGGCACCCGCGGCCGAGCAGGCGGTCCCTCCAGGACCGGCTTGAGCCGCCGCTGCAACCTCCATCTTCCTGGTCCCTGCCGCAGCCCAAAGCCCCAACAAGCGGCACGCCCCACCTTGGCCGTCCTCCACCCGAGCTACCCACAAGCCAGGCTCAATGCACGGGAATGGGCGGTCATCGTCTTCGACAGAGGAAGGCAGCCCGCTCTGGCCTGAGTGGGATAAACATGACGACAGTGGAGTCCAGTCCTCCACCAGGTCGACATGCACCAGCAGGTCGTAGTGCCGGACGCCCAAAGACGGAGGGTCGTGGCGGTCGGGGGGAGCGAAGCTGATGATCTCATCGACGCGGCCGGCGACCCGCTTGAGCACCCACAAGGCATGCTTCATTGGGATGTGCGCCACGTCCCAGACCCAGAGACAACAGGCAAAGGTCTTGGTGTGGCCCCTCTCCAGCGTGCATGTGTCTAGGCGGTCGACACGGCCTATGTCACTGAGCACCTCCTCGGCCCCGGCAGGGACCAAAATTGCATCGGCAGATCCTCCACGGCGACACGCACGTGGTGTTTGCATTTGAGGATCGTCGCGTGGTCGTACTCATGCCAGGCCCTGATGAAGTACTTGCAACCGTCGACCTTGAGGATGTCGTGGCGCACAACGTTGGCACGATGCGCAGGGAGGTCAAATTGGACGAGGAAGGCCTCCGACTGGTGGGCGGTGACGTGGAGCTGGTGCGGCAGAGTGGTCAGCTGCTCGAGCATGGCCCTTCCGACGGCCATGGGGGGGTGGAGTGGGAGCGGTCAGCAGCGATGAGGGTGACGGCATGCTGACGGAGAATGTACTCCTCGTGCTCCAGCACCGGGAAGGACACAACCACCTTGTTGCTGTTGCGCAACCGCCTGGCCGGGTCACAGAGGAGCGGGTAATCCATCCGCGCAAGCGGAGGCAGTGGGGGGAACACGAGCTGATCGTGCACCGGCACCTTTGAAAGGACGTGGATGTCGCCTAGAGGGGGGGTGAATAGGCGCTTTAAAATAATTACGGTTTAGGCTTGAACAAATGCGGAATAAAACTAATGTTTAATATGTCAAGCACAAAACCTAAAACAACTAGGCTCACCTATGTGCACCAACAACTTATGCTAAACAAGATAAACAACTAAGTGATAGCAAGATATAAAGCATGAAACAATATGGCTATCACAAAGTAAAGTGCATAAGTAAAGGGTGTTAGGGCATATTTTACCCCAGTAGTTTCGATGATTGATGACAATGCGCTTTGCGGACTAATCGTGTGCGTTGACCTTTTCAGAGATTATATTGATAGGCACGAGACGGTTTATCTCCCCTCGATGATAAAGAGTGAAGACGGTTATTTTCCGACGATTTCTTTTTGGTGAATTGAGTTGTAGGAAACCCGTACTATTAAGAGGGGGTCCGCGTTGGAAAGGTATGGGTGGAATCAACACGTACACAGCCCCATATGCACCCACAACCTCCTTTCCCTTCTCTGGAGCATTTCCTGTGTTGTCTGTGGTGTTTCAGAAGTTTGCAAGCGGTAGTACCGCTTGGACCCACGGTAGTACCGCTCCAAGGAGCGGTAGTACCGCTGGGTACTACCGCACCACTACCGCTTGGGGTTTCCCCGAGCGTGCAACTTTCTGTTGCCGGTTTGTCTCAACCGGTAGTAGCACGGTAGTAGTACGGTAGTACCGCTCAAGCGGTACTACCGCCCCTACTACCGCTTCCACTACCGCTTGGGGTTTTTCCTCTGTGCGAGTTTCTGTTACCACTTTTCCCTCTAGCGGTAGTAGAGCGGTACTAGAACGGTAGTACCGCTTGCGCGGTACTACCGCCCCTACTACCGCTTCCACTACCGCTTGGGGTTTTTCCTCTGTGCGAGTTTCTGTTACCACTTTTCCCTCTAGCGGTAGTAGAGCGGTACTAGAACGGTAGTACCGCTTGCGCGGTACTGCCGCCCTGTCCGCCTCTACTACTGCTGCCTGTTCTGGACGAAACTCCCTTAGCGGTAGTACCGTAAGGGGGCAGCGGTAGTACCGCTCCGGCGGTACTACCGTGGCACACCTAGTGTGTTTTTGACCAGTTCGAGGTAGTACCGCCTAAGCGGTAGTACCGCTCCTAGGAGCGGTAGTACCGCTTGCCTGCGGGCAGAGGGCAGATAACGGTTGGAATTTTGTGTCCCTATATAAAGGAGAGGTCTTCTTCTTCCTAAGGTTGACCTCTTCCCCCAAGCTCCATTGTTACTCCAAAAGCTCATTTTAGCCCGATCTCTCTCCCTAGCCATCAAATCTTGTTGTCGCTCTAGGGTTTGGAGGAGAGGGCCCCGATCTACACTTCCACCAAGAGATATTTGATTCCCCCCACTAATCCCTTGCGGATCTTGTTACTCTTGGGTGTTTGAGCACCCTAGACGGTTGAGGTCACCTCGGAGCCACATTCCATTGTGGTGAAGCTCCGTGGTTGTGTTGGGAGCCTCCAATTAAGTTGTGGAGTTTGCCCCAACCTTGTTTGTAAAGGTTCGGTTGCCGCCTTCAAGGGCACCACTAGTGGAATCACGGCACCTCGCATTGTGTGAGGGCGTGAGGAGAATACGGTGGCCTTAGTGGCTTCTTGGGGAGCATTGTGCCTCCACACCGCTCCAACAGAGACGTACTTCCTCTCAAAGGGAAGGAACTTCGGTAACACATCCTCGTCTTCACCGGTTCCACTTGTGGTTATCTCTTACCTTTACTTTGTGTTCGATTTACTCGTATTGTATCCTTTACTTACTTGAGTTGTATTTGTTAGCATCATATAGGTTGCTCACCTAGTTGCACATCTAGACAACCTATTTTGTTGCTAACCCCAATTTGCTAAGAATAGCTAAAAATTGGTAGTTGCCTATTCACCCCCCCTCTAGTCAACCATATCGATCCTTTCAATTGGTATCAGAGCCTTGTCTCTTTATTAAGGGTTTCACCACCCGAAGAGTATGGTTGACGACGGGGAGCGTGTTGGGAATGTTCCCGAGGCCGTGGAGTTGACCACGGTCACTATAGACGTTTTGAATGAAGCTATGGCTTCACTAAAGACGTCTATGACGGCCGAGGTTAAGTCCATGATGAAAGAGCTCCTTGAGGGGTTGAAGTCTCCTCCCGATCCGTTGCTTGTGGTTAATCCCGCCGCATCGGCTTCGGAGACCAATTCCGGCAAGGAAACGGCTAAAGACACTCATACATCTTTCCCTCATGGTATGAATGGGACGGGAACACACGCCTCGGTTCCCCCTCCCCCGGTCTATGGAGGACCGGTCCCCTCGCCTCATATAAACAATCATGGTCCTCCTCCTAAGCTTGATTTGACTAACTTCGCTAATTGGGTGTTTCGTATTAAGTCTCATTTGAATTATAGCTCAACTCAACTTTGGAGAATCATTGAACAAGGCTATTATCCGCATGACCCAAGCAACTTGTCCCCAAGAGAAGAAGTGGACAACCAACTCAATGCATCCGCCTTGTTCATTCTTCAAGCCGCCATGCCTCCCGAAGAGCTTCCTCATTTGCGCCCATTCACTCTTGCCAAAGATGCATGGGAGCATATCAATTCATTGTACAAGGGAAGCTCGAGCATTCAACGCTCCAACTTTGAGGTTATTCTTGATGAGGCCGATGAGTTTGTTATGAATGAAGATGAAGATCCTCGTGAGCTTTACCGGAGATTGACTACTCTTGCGGTCTCACTCCGAGATCACGGGAGCAAGGACACGGATGAAAATTGGATCAAGCGCAAATTCCTCAAGGCCATTATGCCTTACAACAAGAGCATGTCCTCCGTGATTCGTCAAAGACCGGACTTCCACACCTTGTCCTCCAGTGATGTGTTGGATGAGTTTGTTGCTATGAACATTTTGAACAAGACTGCCGACAACGCACTTGCTCGTGTTCAACGCTCAAAGAAGCCCAACCTTGCTTTGAAGGCCAAGGTAGTTCATGAAGAGGAAGAAGAAGAAGAATATGAGGATGAAGATTGCCCCGAAGACACCAAATACGCTTACCACGAGCACATGGCTCTTGCGTCAAGACAATTTTGGGGCAACAAAAGAAACTCCAAGCCCAACTTTTCAAGAAACAAGACTAATGGCTCTAAAGGCAAAAGTCAACGTGTGAGGACTTGCTACAACTGTGGTAATGTGAGTCACTTCGTCGCCGATTGCCCGTATGAGAATAGGGAGGAAAATGGTGGCAAGCTCATCCGTAAAGACAAGGGCAAGTCCTTCCCAAGCAAGAACAAGTTCAACAAGAAGGTGCCTCAAAGGAGTTTGGTGGTGCAAGAAGAGTACGACTCCGATGATGATGAAGATGCGAGTGGTGAAGGGATTGCTACGGCCTCCGTCGCCATTGCCACCTCTCCATCACCAAAGGTGTCCCTCTTCGATTCCCCCAACGATAACTCCATCACCACCCACAAGTGCCTCATGGCCAAGGCCACCAACAAGTTAACCTCCAACATCAAAACTAGCATTACTTCCACTCCTTCCTTGATGATTTGTGTGGAAGAAAATGAGGAGGCTAGGGTGGAGGAAAATGTGTTTGACAAGTTCATGGCCAAACTCAAAGCTGAGACCAAGAAACACTTTGTGGCTCTCTTGGAACAATTAGGTGAGGCAAATGAAATCATAGATTCTCATGAAGAGACCATCTCTAAGTTGGAAGGGCATAGTAGAGATTATGCCGATGAGATTGCCGATCTTTCTAATGCTCTTGAGGAAGAGCAATGTCTTAGAGTGGCTCTTGAGGAGACACATAATCTAGATCTTGCTAAATTAAAGAAAGATCGTGATCATGCTCAAGTTCTTGTTAATGTGCTTAAAAAAGAGAAGGCCGAACTTGGGGTTGGCCATGCTAGACTCGAAGAGGAGTTTGAGTTACTTGACAAGGCTCACAAGGCCTTGAAAAGTGCTCACGCTACACTCAAGGAGTCTCATGATCAACTCCAAGTGAAGCTAACTAAAGAAATTGCTACTTGTCCTCCTTTTGTTTTGATTGATAATGCTCGTGCAACTAACCCTTGTTGTGAGCATGCACATCTTGTTGAGGAGAATGCCAAGTTGAAAGAGCAAATTGAGAAAGGCCTTGTCTCGTGCATTCAAGGTGAGAAAAACCTCAATGAACTTTTGAGCAATCAAAAGGAAGTTGTGGCCAAGGAGGGACTTGGATTTGCACCCAAGTCAAAGAAGAAGAAGAAGTCAAATAAGAAGAGTAAGACCAAGCAAGCTCTCCCTCTCAAAGAAACTTTTGTGAAAGAGGGAGAGGGTGCTCCTAAGAAGAAGAAGAACAAGGTGGTGGGTGGTAATGTCAATAGGGGCAAGACCACCCATCCCAACAAAGCCGGCGATTTTAACCCTTCTTATGTTTTATGCCGTGCTAGTGATGGGCATGTTTATGCCAAATTTGTTGGTTCTTCTTATGAGTACATTGAATGGTCTATTTGGGTTCCTAAGACCCTTGTTACTAACATGAAAGGACCCATTAAAGAATGGGTACCTAAAACCAAGCATTAATCTTATGTAGGAGTTTGCTTCCGGTGGGGTGTCATGGTTGCTTGATAGTGGAGCAACAAATCATATGACCGGAAGCAAGGACTTGGTGGTGGACGTTCAAGCAAGTTCATCTATGCCCACCCATGTTCAATATGGTGATGCCTCGATGTCAAAGGTATTGGGTCTCGGCAAGGTGGTCATCTCACCGGACTTGTCCATTGAGAAGGTCATGCTTGTTGAGAGCCTTGCATACAATTTACTTTCCGTTCGTCAACTTGCTATTATGGGCTTTGCAACGTTCTTTGATATTGATACCGTGGCCCTTTTGTGGAGCAAGACTCTTAAAGTAGCTTTTGTTGGGCATGTCGAGAACGGTCTCTATGTGGTTAACTTCTCGGAGCGACCCACTAAGACCGCGACTTGTCTAATGGCTAAAGTTGACGTGGGATGGCTTTGGCATCGCCGTTTAGCCCACGTCAATATGAGATCTTTGCAAAGTCTCCTCAAAGGGGAACACGTCCGAGGACTAACAAATGTGAGCTTTGCCAAAGACCGTGCTTGCAGTGCTTGTATCGAAGGAAAGCTACATGAGACGGCTCACCGACCCACGACTATCATCTACTCGAAGAGGCCCTTGGAGCTCCTTCACATGGATCTCTTTGGACCGCCATCTTTTGATAGTCTTGGGGGAAGAAAGTATTGCTTGGTGATTGTGGATGATTATTCAAGATACACTTGGGTATATTTCTTCAAGAGGAAGAGCGAGACCCAACAAACCGTGATCGACTTTGCAAATGAAGCTCAACGTCAACATGATGCAAAGATAATGATTATTAGAAGCGACAACGGCACCGAGTTCAAGAACTACACCTTGAATGAGTTTCTTAGTGATGAGGGGATCAAGCATCAATATTCCGCACCATATACCCCTCAACAAAACGGTGTAGCGGAGAGGAAGAACCGGACGCTGATGGACGCGACAAGGACCATGATGGCGGAGTTCAAGTCTCCATACAACTTTTGGGCCGAAGCCATCAACACCGCTTGTCATGCATCCAATCGGCTCTACCTCCGCAAAGGCTTGAACAAGACTCCATATGAAATACTTACCGGCAACAAGCCAAACCTCAAGTACTTCCGGGTATTCGGTTGTAAGTGTTTTATTCTCAAGAAAGGTGTTCGCTTGTCTAAATTTGATTCTAGAGCTCAAGAGGGCATATTTGTTGGTTATGCTACAAACTCTCATGCTTACCGTGTTCTCAACAAGTCCACCGGACTCATTGAGGAGACGTGTAACGTGGAGTTTGATGAGAATAATGGCTCCCAAGTGGAGCAAAGTGGTCTTTGTGATGTAGGTGATGAAATTCCTCCTCAAGCCATAAGAAGAATGGGTGTGGGTCAAATCCTACCCATTGAGGAACCCCTTGTGGTGGAAGGAGAAGGACAATGTTCTACGCATGTGGAACCATCACCGACACAAGACCCACACGCTTCCGAAGAACAAACCGAAGGCCCTCAACCAAGTGATCAAGATCAAGGGCAAGATCAACATCAAGATGATGGTGATGCACCAAATGATGCCCAAGATCAAGATCACGACCCCGAGCAAGCTCAAGATCAAAGGGAAGCTCTTGATCAAGAGCAAGCTCAAGATGATGCTCAAGATGTTCAAAATGATCCTCCTCAATTGACTCCGGAGGAGTTATTGGAGCGTCGTCTCGCCAAGAATGCATGTACACTCAAGCGTCAACAACATCTCTTGGAGAATGTTTATGGGAGCTTAAAGAAAGGGGTAACCACTCGTAAACAATTATCAAACTTTTGTGTGCATCACGCGTTTGTTTCGTATGTTGAACCCCAAAAGGTACATGAGGCGCTCGAGGACACGGATTGGCTTGAAGCCATGCATGATGAACTCAACAACTTCGAGCGCAACAAAGTGTGGACATTGGTGCCAAGGCCAACGGAGAATCATAATGTCATTGGAACCAAATGGATCTTCAAGAACAAGCAAGATACGAACGGTGTTGTCACTCAAAACAAGGCAAGATTGGTGGCACAAGGCTACTCCCAAGTCGAGGGTATCGATTACGGTGAAACTTTTGCTCCCGTTGCTCGTCTTGAATCTATTCGTATGTTGCTTGCATATGCTTCTCATCATGATTTTAAATTGCAACAAATGGATGTGAAGAGTGCATTTCTTAACGGTCCTCTTAATGAGTTGGTATATGTCAAACAACCTCCGGGGTTTGAGGATCCCAAGTTCCCCAATCATGTATACAAGCTCGATAAGGCACTCTATGGCCTTAAACAAGCTCCACGTGCGTGGTATGAGCACCTTACCGAGTTGTTGCAAGACCGTGGGTTTGAAATTGGGAAAATCGATCCCACTCTTTTTACCAAGAGGGTTAAAGGGGATTTGTTCATATGCCAACTATATGTTGATGATATTATCTTTGGTTCTCCTAACAAAGCTTTCAATGATGAGTTTGCCGCACTAATGACCGAGAAATTTGAGATGTCTATGATGGGAGAGTTGAAGTTCTTTCTTGGATTCGAAGTCAAGCAAAGAAGAGAAGGAACCTTCATCAACCAAGCCAAATACACCCAAGACATGCTCAAGAGATTCAAGTTAAATGATGTCAAGCCGGCCAAGACTCCAATGCCTACCAAGTGCCAACTTGACATAGATCCCAATGGTAAAGCGGTGGATCAAAAGGTATATCGTTCCATGATTGGATCCTTGCTTTACCTTTGTGCATCTAGACCGGATATCATGTTGAGTGTGGGAATATGTGCACGGTTTCAAGCCGCGCCTAAGGAAAGTCACTATGTGGCAGTCAAGCGGATCTTTCGATATTTGGCTCATACCCCAAACTTTGGCTTATGGTATCCCAAAGGAGCAAGCTTTGATCTAATGGGTTATTCGGATTCGGATTGGGCGGGAGACCGTGTGGATAGGAAGTCAACTTCCGGAGGGTGCCAATTCCTTGGTCGCTCTTTGGTGAGTTGGTCTTCGAAGAAGCAGAATTGTGTGTCTCTCTCCACCACCGAGGCCGAGTATGTAGATGCCGCAAGTTGTTGTGCTCAGTTGCTTTGGATGAGGCAAACTTTAAAGGATTACGGTGTCACTTGTGACAAAGTGCCTCTTTTCTGTGACAATGAAAGTGCAATTGCAATCTCCTACAACCCGGTGCAACATAGCAAGACGAAGCACATCGAGATTCGTCATCATTTTATTCGGGATCACGTCAAGCGTGGGGAGATTGATATTATTCATCTTAACACTCAAGAGCAACTAGCGGATATTTTCACGAAGCCATTGGATGAAGCAAGGTTTCGTGAGTTAAGGCATGAGCTAAATATCATTGATTCGAGCAACGTGGCTTGATTCTCGTCACATCCCACCGCACTCATCATGTTTACCTTGTTCTAGGTGTAGGCATGGATTTAGGGGGAGTGTTGTTCTCTCAATGAACTCTCCCTCCCCCTATTATGCCAAAATTAATCAAAATCTTTCACATTAGCCATTTATGATGGTAATTGTGCCTCAAAGATGAGTTTTGGTCTTGGGCCCAAGGTTAAAATCTTCGCGGTGCCAAACCATTCGACTCAAACAATGGTGGCTTCGGCCACTGACCCTCTCTTTTGGAGGGTTTGGTTCTTCTATGGTTTTCATTGCTTTTATCTTGACTTGTTAGTCTTTTCGTGTTTTGGTCCACTCCAAATTTGCTCTTCGTTTTATTGTCTTTTAAACCTTGGAGTGTCCATTCCCATTTGCGGTGTTTTCGAGTCTCCAACCTAAGCCTTTCCTCTCTCCAACCCATAGATTTTGTATAAGCCATCCTTTTTGATCTGGGCAGTTCTGTCTCCTGCACGCGGTACTACCGCTGTCTAGGAACGGTACTACCGCTCTAAGCGGTACTACCGCTCCTGCCACCGGTACTACCGCTTGAGCGGTACTACTGGGCCTCCTGCCCGGCAGTAGTACCGGGGCGGTACTACCGATACTCCTAGCGGTACTACCGCTTAGATGGATTCTGTGGGGTTAAGTGTCGGGCAGGGGGAGTTCTAACTCCCCCATACCCATTCACCTTTCTTCCCCACGACTCCCTCTCTCACAGGCGACGAAGAACTGCTTCGGAGGCCGTCTCCGGTCCTCCGATTCCGTGCCGTCTTCTGCATTTCCGCCCGGTGGAATCGATCCCCACCATCTCCTCTCGCTATGGAACCCGGTATTGCCCCCGTTCTTCTCTCCATTGGTTCTAGTTTTGAATCTTGGACTTAGGGCAATGCGTGGCGTTTCTTCGATTTTTGACCAAATCGAGGCTTGAGTAGGATGTAGAATGACTGCTAGATAGGAGGGTAGGAACTCTTTGTATCGATTTCGAAGGATTGGATCTCCGGTACTACCGGATCTGACACGGATGTGCGACTGTGCAGACAGCGGTACTACCGCTCGGCCATGGCCGGTACTACCGCTTAAGCGGTACTACCGCCCACTGGCCAGCGGTACTACCGCTCGTCTCCCAGGCGGTACTACCGTTGTCAAGACCGGTACTACCGCGTGAGACCCAGCTTTTCTGAATCTGTACAACTGGTTCCTCTCCCTCACTTGTAATTCTTGGCTTATGCATACCCTTTTACACCCGCTTCCTATGGTTTTTGTGTCTGGTTCAGGTGGTAGTAGCTCCAAGGGTCGTCGCAAGAATGCATCTGCTCCGTCCAAACGTGGGCGCACCTATTACGCCAGGCCTGTCTATTCTGATGATGAGATACAAGAAGAGGCTGCCCCGACACCACCTCCAGTGCGTCGTCAGTCAGTCAGAAGCAAGGCCAAGTCTGTTGCTCGCAAAAAGATGACTCCTGTCAAGACTGCAGCTGAGATGAAGCAAAATGAGTATTGGCAGTACCGCGAGAGGAATCCCTACTGTCGTCCTCAAGACGCAACTCTTGTGGGCCGTCCCTTCTGGAACAGGGATCAATCTTTGGTATACTTTGACAGAATCAAGGCCAAGAAAAATCTGTTTGTCAAGACCAAGTCCATCAACATTGAGCATATGGAGAAGGACCGTGCATACTTTGGAGAAGCTCTTGACCTCTGTGCGCAGTTCAACATTGTGCCCATCATGTCCTTCAACTATGACTTTGATGCAGAGTTGGTGGCTCAGTTCTTTGCAACCGTGTGGTTTGGAACTAAGGATAACAGGACTATGATATGGATGACTCATGGTAGACAGCTTCGTGCCACTTGGGGTGAGTTCATGGATCTTCTGGGCTATCCCGATGAGGGGCTGGAGAAGCCCCTTGGTCTGCGCCCTCACCATGAGGGTGGACCTTCTCACAAGGACAATCTGCTTCCCCATATGACCATCATTCCGACTGATAAGGGATCCAAGAAGGAGCTGAAACCATTCTTTGATATCATGCATCGCATTTTCCGGCACACTCTCTTTCCTCGTGTTGGCAACTTGGATATGGTGCACGGACACCTGGTGGATATGCTTTGTCTGTGCCATTCTGAGAAGGGCACGGGGGCTGTTTTGGACGTCTCTCATGTCATGTGGAAGGAGCTTGTGACTGCAGCATATGGTGATCACGTGCCGATCTATGCTCCCTTCATCTTCAAACTCATTGTGACCACCTGGACTGCCACGTTCCCTGGAGAGCAGCTTGAGACCAGGCCTCTGACTTCTCATGAGACGATCAACTTGCGCCAGAAGGAGCTCTGGGCTCCCACTCGTCGTGCTGCGAGCGTGCCACTTGCCTCTGAGGAGGATGTGGAGGATACTGACTAGGTGCCTGACCCCGAGCACTCGTCCGGGTCGTCTGGTTGGGCTGCCAAGCTCAAGAACAAGGTGAAGAAGCTGTTTTGTCTTCAGACGGATGTGCAGCACAAGATGTACTTGGCACATGTGGATGCCAAGAAGGCACGTCAGCAGAGGAAGGCCATCATGAGGAAGCTTGATATTCCAGTTGAGAGCGGTTCTGAGGCTGTCATCACTCCTGAAGACCACTGGATTTCTTCTCACTCCCGCTGGACTGATTCTGATGATTCCATCACCGGTGCGTCGGCACCCGCTCCGGAGCAGGAGCACGCAGAGGAGGAGTCTGAGGATCCTGAAGAATCGGAGGAGTCGTCTGACGAGGAGTCCGATGCTGTGGCCTCCGACGAGTCCATGGGAGGAGACTAGTGCTACCACCTGTCGGCGCGTAGTGTCACTCTTTGCCCTTTTGGTGTCTCGATGCCAAAGGGGGAGAGAGTCTAGGACCGGGGTTTGCATTTGCTTTCTGCAGGGTGTTGCCGAGTCACAAGCTTGCTTTTATCTGCTTCGATTTCTTGCTTGTGAACTCTTTTATCCTCGTTTACCTTGGTTTGGTCTGAGACTCTATCGTATGGTGTAAGACATATGCTACCCATGTTATCTTAATTATGTCTTGTTATGTGTGAGTTTATCACTCATTGTTCGTATTGCAACCATGCTTAGCGTTATATATTATGTTGTTGCAAGTATTGCCCTATTTATAAAATATAGGGGGAGTGTTGATCCTAGTGTGTGCACTTTGCATTTCAAAGGCATATTCAATTAGTGCACACATCTAGGGGGAGCCCGTCTATATTTTGTAGATAGTTGGTTTGCATTATTATCTCGTATATACTTGTGCAAACCCCGTGTTGTCATCAATCCACCGAAAAGGGGGAGATTGTTAGGGCATATTTTACCCCAGTAGTTTCGATGATTGATGACAATGCGCTTTGCGGACTAATCGTGTGCGTTGACCTTTTCAGAGATTATATTGATAGGCACGAGACGGTTTATCTCCCCTCGATGATAAAGAGTGAAGACGGTTATTTTCCGACGATTTCTTTTTGGTGAATTGAGTCGTAGGAAACCCGTACTATTAAGAGGGGGTCCGCGTTGGAAAGGTATGGGTGGAATCAACACGTACACAGCCCCATATGCACCCACAACCTCCTTTCCCTTCTCTGGAGCATTTCCTGTGTTGTCTGTGGTGTTTCAGAAGTTTGCAAGCGGTAGTACCGCTTGGACCCACGGTAGTACCGCTCCAAGGAGCGGTAGTACCGCTGGGTACTACCGCACCACTACCGCTTGGGGTTTCCCCGAGCGTGCAACTTTCTGTTGCCGGTTTGTCTCAACCGGTAGTAGCACGGTAGTAGTACAGTAGTACCGCTCAAGCGGTACTACCGCCCCTACTACCGCTTCCACTACCGCTTGGGGTTTTTCCTCTGTGCGAGTTTCTGTTACCACTTTTCCCTCTAGCGGTAGTAGAGCGGTACTAGAACGGTAGTACCGCTTGCGCGGTACTACCGCCCCTACTACCGCTTCCACTACCGCTTGGGGTTTTTCCTCTGTGCGAGTTTCTGTTACCACTTTTCCCTCTAGCGGTAGTAGAGCGGTACTAGAACGGTAGTACCGCTTGCGCGGTACTGCCGCCCTGTCCGCCTCTACTACTGCTGCCTGTTCTGGACGAAACTCCCTTAGCGGTAGTACCGTAAGGGGGCAGCGGTAGTACCGCTCCGGCGGTACTACCGTGGCACACCTAGTGTGTTTTTGACCAGTTCAAGGTAGTACCGCCTAAGCGGTAGTACCGCTCCTAGGAGCGGTAGTACCGCGTGCCTGCGGGCAGAGGGCAGATAACGGTTGGAATTTTGTGTCCCTATATAAAGGAGAGGTCTTCTTCTTCCTAAGGTTGACCTCTTCCCCCAAGCTCCATTGTTACTCCAAAAGCTCATTTTAGCCCGATCTCTCTCCCTAGCCATCAAATCTTGTTGTCGCTCTAGGGTTTGGAGGAGAGGGCCCCGATCTACACTTCCACCAAGAGATATTTGATTCCCCCCACTAATCCCTTGCGGATCTTGTTACTCTTGGGTGTTTGAGCACCCTAGACGGTTGAGGTCACCTCGGAGCCACATTCCATTGTGGTGAAGCTCCGTGGTTGTGTTGGGAGCCTCCAATTAAGTTGTGGAGTTTGCCCCAACCTTGTTTGTAAAGGTTCGGTTGCCGCCTTCAAGGGCACCACTAGTGGAATCACGGCACCTCGTATTGTGTGAGGGCGTGAGGAGAATACGGTGGCCTTAGTGGCTTCTTGGGGAGCATTGTGCCTCCACACCGCTCCAACGGAGACGTACTTCCTCTCAAAGGGAAGGAACTTCGGTAACACATCCTCGTCTTCACCGGTTCCACTTGTGGTTATCTCTTACCTTTACTTTGTGTTCGATTTACTCGTATTGTATCCTTTACTTACTTGAGTTGTATTTGTTAGCATCATATAGGTTGCTCACCTAGTTGCACATCTAGACAACCTATTTTGTTGCTAACCCCAATTTGCTAAGAATAGCTAAAAATTGGTAGTTGCCTATTCACCCCCCCCCCCCTCTAGTCAACCATATCGATCCTTTCAAAGGGCTCGGGTAAGAGATAACCGAGGCACGCGGAGACGACGATGTATCCCGAAGTTCACACCCTTGCGGATGCTAATCTCCGTTCGGAGCGGTGTGGAGGCACAATGCTCCCCAAGATGCCACTAAGGCCACTGTAATCTCCTCATGCCCTCGCACAATGCAAGATGCCGTGATTCCACTAAGGGACCCTTGAGGGCGGTCACCGAACCCGTACAAATGGCAACCCTTGGGGGCGGTCACCGGTACCCGTACACTTTGGCAACCCTTGGGGGCGGTCACCGGTACCCGTACAAATTGCTCGGGGCAATCTCCACAACCTAATTGGAGACCCCGACGCTTGCCCGGAGCTTTGCACTACAATGATTGAGCTCTGAGTCACCACCAACCATCTAGGGCGCCAAAGCACCCAAGAGGAACAAGCTCTAGGGTGCTCAAACACCCAAGAGTAATAAGCTTCTCAACTTCTCACTTCCACGTATCACCGTGGAGAACTCAAACCTATGCACCAAATGCAATGGCAAGGGCACACGGAGTGCCCAAGTCCTTCTCTCCCAAATCCCACCACAACAACAAATGTTATGGAGGAAATGAGAGGAAGAACGAAGAAGAACACGAAGAACTCCAAGATCTAGATCCAAGGGGTTCCCCTCACTTAGAGGAGAAAGTGATTGGTGGAAATGTGGATCTAGATCTCCTCTCTCTTTTCCCTCAAGAACTAGCAAGAATCATTGGAGGGATTGAGAGTTAGCAAGCTCGAAGAAGGTCAACAATGGGGGGCAAACTCGAGCTTCAAGGATAAGATGCATTGGGAAAGAAGACCCCCTTAAATAGGTGGGGGGAAATCCAACCGTTACCCCCACAGCCCGCACACAAGCGGTAGTACCTCCCCTGGGAGCGGTACTACCGCCCACCAGCAGAACTGAGCAGCAGTAGAAGGGGCGGCGGTAGTACCACTTAGTACTACCGCCACTACTACCGCTGCGGCTGGAGGGCTGGCGCGGGACACCAGACAAGTGTCTGGAGCTGTCTGGTGCCTCGCGCGAGTTCCCCGAGCCACCCCACTCCCCCCAGCAGTACTACTGCTGGCCAGGGCGGTAGTACCGGCTATAAGCGATACTACCGTGCTGGCCAGAGCGGTACTACCGCGGGAGAGAAACAAAGAACCCAAGCAACCAGATGGATACAGTAAAACCAGAACTGCCATAACTTTCGCATATGAGCTCCGAATTGAGCAAACTCAAGCTTGTTGGATTCAGGACGACAAGAGCTATCCAACAGCGAAGATATAGAGATGTGAAACCTCTATGAATGAAGAACCGGCAAAAACTCCAACATCAAAAACATCATAGAAGATGCATATGGACTCCGTTTTTGATGAACTTGAGCTTGTCATGAAGCTGACCATAAGCTCAAGAACCCACATAGAGAAAAGCCAACCAAGAACCAAGAAAGATGATGATGCCAAGAATGCAATGGTTTGAGCTCTCAACGAACGATATGATCAAGCTACTCACTTGAGAGTCCCCCTTGATAGTACGGCTATCGATCCTATAACCCGGTCTCCCAACTACCACCATGAGACCGGTAAAATAGAAAACCCTATCAAGGTCAAACCTTTGCCTTGCGCATAGTCCACTTGAGCTAGATGATGACGATCTTGTCCTTCTCAAGATGGACCACCTTTCTTGATTGCGCCGGCTCGATGAAGACTAGTAGATTGCTCCCCCATACTCCACTACGGGTGAGCCACTCTTCAGTACATCTTCAAAAGTCCATTGTCACCACAATGGACGACAAGCTTCAAGCATGATATTTCCGTGATGCTTCACTTGAACTTGCACACCGCAACCTTGATGACGATCACCACTTGATGTCATCCTCCATGGGTTGTATGAGATCTTCCTCTTGACGCAAGCCCATGGAAACATACCTAACCCCACATAGAACTCTCACGTAGACCATGGGTTAGTACACAAAGCGTAATGGACAATGCTTACCATACCATGGGATCACTTGATCCCTCTCGGTACATCTTGTACGCTTTGTATGTTGATCAACTTGATTCACTCTTTGACTTAGTCTTGATCAACCTTGTATCTTATCTTCTCTCTTCATAAAGATGATGTCTTGAAGGTAAACATGAATGCTCAAAAAATCTTATTCTTCAAGACATGCTTGCGATAAGCTCAACTCTCACATGACCAATCTTTGGATAAAACCTTGAATACCACCTTGGTCACCATATACACTCCTTGAAACCAACAGATGGACTTCAAGAAGTACCTACGGACAAATCCTTCGAATATAACTCAAGGCAACCATTAGTCCATAGGGGTGTCATCAATTACCAAAACCACACATGGAGAAATGTGCTCTTACAACCTTGACCACCGCTGCCGGCCCCAGTCGAGCACGGGCAACCCCGCATGGGCCCCCGTTCCTTGGGTTTTGTGGGCACTCCTTGCCGAAATGGACCGTGCACTTGCAGACGATGCAGCGGAGGGGATCATGGCAATCGGCGCGACGATGGCGTTTGCTGAGGCAGCGAAAGCATTTCCCCCTGAACTGGCTTAAGAAGGCCTCACGGCCATCACTCGCATTGAAAGTGTCGTGCTGGTCCGAGCGCGGAGTCGGGGAGCGCACTGCACGGTCCATCGAGCGAGAGCCCGCCCTCCTATTCTTGAGGGGCTAGACCTCCGTCCATCCCTCATCCATCTCCCTGGTCTGGTCCGAAGAGGAAAGATTGACCGAGGAAGATGGGCACACCACCACGGATTTAAGGCGAGCCTGCCTGCAGCGAGGAGACGGGCATAGATCCGACGGACCAAGATGAATTCCTGCCTTGGACGACTCCCTGCGGAGCAGGATTTGCGACGTCGAGGCCGGATCCGACGTCGCGGTTGTCGAGGCAGCGGACCTTGGGGAGGGGGGCTGCAAAGAACCGCAGGGGCGAGGCGAGCTCCCAGCGGGTGGGGAGAGGCGCCAGGGAGGGGGCAGGTGGGGCCTGGGCGGGGAGCGAGGAGCCATAAAGGCGGGATCTGGTGGCCGCCATGGCCGGAGCGGCAAGCGGAGCGGGAGGGGGAGGCGGATCTCACCTAGCTAGAGTGCATGCTCAATCCGAGACACCCATTCAACAGGCAGTGACGGGCTTACGTCTTTACACGTAGCCAAACCAGTGCACGCAATTTGCACAAATATGGAGTACATCTATGTACGTGTCATCATCGCGTTTGGTCTGTGCCTTAAAGAAATACATTCTACCAAAATATTGATCATGTCAAATAATGAATTTACGAACATTTTTTTCTGGCAGCTCTTCAAGAGATAGAAACTCATGCCAGTTTTTGGAAAAATAAATAAGCCAAATGGACATAAATTGTCATGTACTACCACCTATATAAAAAGCATATGCTTGCCATCCCTCTCAGGCACGTTCGCCAGTTAATATTTCCACAATAATTTGTCTCTAGTTTGATTTGTTGCCGATTTGCGAAAGTATTAGTCATTCCATTTTGCTTTTTGCCTTTGGTCATCCCTTGCCTCACGCTTTAGGGCATCTTCAACGCCATGAATCAAATCGGATACCTCAAAATTTCATGGATACATGCGGACATGTTTGTGGACAGTAGACCCGACCATCCAATTCGGGGCACCAAATGCTCATCTCTATTTTTTCCTGTATTTGAACCACTAAAATAATTAATGACAAATATCATGGTTCGCCCATAATCATGATGTGCAAATATTCCAATGCAACAATAAATCAAATATAAACATTACAATCCAAATATGGATTTTTGCAATATGAAAGTTAAAATTCGAATTCAACTTACACATATTTTTAGGCCTCCGCTCCAAGCATTCACAAATATTCAATGGGATCATTCTGAAACTTCTTGTGAGTTACTCAATGGCGTGTCTATTGATGCATTATCATATATTCCTTAACACCATGGCAAACTTCGTCATCCTCATCCTCCGCAATCATGTTATGCATGATCGCGTAAGGTGTCATCACCTCCCTAACGTCTCTGGATCTAGTTTTTGCAGGTCCTCGAACAACTGCAAAACAGGCTTACAGCAGTTCAAATACCCTCTCCACATCCTTTGTAACTCCTTGTCTTTGGGAAAATTGATATTTTTTCTCACCCTTGGACCAGAGATAGTCTTGACGAAATGTTATAGTCATGACCATTGATGGTATAGTTGCACAAAGTAGCTTCTCCCTCACTCAACCTTGCAAACATTGGACATCGCTGCAACACGCTGATGTCATTGTGAGACCCGAGCATCACAAAGAAAAAGTGCCAAATCCAGAGGTCTTGTGATGCAACCACTTCAAGAATGATGGTGGGCTTCTTACAATGGCAATGATATTGCCCCGGTGGAGCATATGAGATTGTCTCACCGTAGCGATGCTTGAAGTCAGTTCGGGTTGAACTAGCAATTAATACATATTTCAATCATGAGATGTGAAACATGGATGACAAAAGGATTTCCATCTGATGGGAATGAAACCTAGGACTTGTATGTGATACATTCCAAAGTAATTTGTCGATCCAGAGGATGCTAGTAAGTATGCAAACTTCAGAGTTCCAGAGATGGACAGAAGAGAGCAAAGTGGAGTTGGAATCTTCGTTTTTGATGGAATGGTCAAAAGGGTTTTTGATTTCATCAAATGGGTATCGAAGATGCTTGTGATTCAAGAAAGTATGTGGGAGCATAATAATATTTCTAAAAACCGTGTGTACTTGACACATTGTTAATTGGAAATAAATTTCTTGCCACGAATTAGGACTTCATTTGAAAATAGTTTTTCGATGAAGTGCTTAGGCTAAATAGCCTCAATATTAGGCATGATGATCTATGGAGATAGATTTACCTAATGGGGCTAAGCAATGAATACATATTGACAAGATGCTAAAACTTTTTAGCATTTAAAACGCCAAGGAGTGATTCTTGCCGAAGTCACATGGAAAGAGTTTTTGCAAGACTCGGTGTCCCAAAACACTGATGAGTAAAATACATGATGGAGATTCCACACACTCTTGTGTTTGGATTAATCATGTATTCCATGGTATGTAAAAACAACCAGATATGTCCAATACTCCAAAGTTGTTGCGAGTATAGATACCATAATGATCAAAGTACTGATCATGGGATAACAGTGAAAGATGTCATTGAGTACTAGAGCAGTACTGATGACATGTTTTCTCGCAAGCGGAGATCATGAAGAGTTCGTTGTAAAAGGTTACATCGATACAGTCTTCATCAATGCTCCATGTGATTTTCGATTTAAATTGGGGGTTTTGTGTGATACACAATATGGTGGCACGGTAGTTGGAAATTGTTCCAAACAAGATACTGTGGCGAATTCTATAACAAAGGCTAAGTATGTTGACGCTTAAGATGCGACAAAGAAGTTGTTGAATCATATAGTTCATTCATGAACTTAGTATGGTTCCAAGATGGCTTTGGTCTATGGGACACTATTGCAGATAGTTGCTCCATAGCTCAGTCTGAGGAATCAGGTTTCGACCAATGATTCACACATATGCAAAGCCAAGTCCACACAAAATATGAATTTTGTGAAAGCGTGAAAACACGAGGATATGCATAGTTACACACGGAGCTGAAGTCGTCAGATCCGTTGGACATCAGGCTATACCACATGCGAAGCATATTTTACACCAGTATGCCATAGGTGTAAAGTGCATTAGCATTGACTAGATTATTGACTCTAGTGCAAGTGGGAGTCTGTAGGAGATATGCCCTAGAGGCAATAATAAATGTTATTGATTATCTCCCTGTTCATAATTAGGTTTATGTTCCATGCTATAACTGCTGTGGTTCTCGAGTCTGCAATAACCACGAGGCTCGGAGGAAGACTCATATGCACGTGTGGGATAATAAACGGTAAAATGTATTCCTAGTCAAGCCTCTATGACTGGCTCAAGTATTGCATGATGATCCTGTTTTCCTGATCATGGGCATGGCTATGCCGGCAATTTTGAGGGCACAATTGTTGGTAGAACACTTGTGTTGAATCGACCCAAATTGATGTTATGCTATGAGATACATTCGTCATAAGTTAATGGTTAATAACACAGGAAGTTAATGTTTGCATAATTCCTTAGACCATGAGAGTATCGAGTTTCTTCATGCTTGCTTCATGAACTTTGGGGTTTGTTAAACGTCATCCGTAAATGGGTGGCTATTACGGCGGCTTACGGGTTCATGGAAAAGTATGTCAAGTAACTTGATAGCTCAAGATTGGGATTTGCTCCTCCGACGATGGAGAGATATCTCTGGGCCCTCTCGGTGTTACGGTATCCATCATCGTCTGGCCAGACACAGGGTGATTTGATCACAGGGATGCCGGAACACGGGAACGAGAAAAGAGAACAATACCGGCAACGAGGTAACTGGCATTGTGGACAAGTGTTGATCCACGAGGATGCCGATGTTTCTCACCTCGGGTTATTGTAACATATCGCGAAGCAACAGGAATAGCACACGGCAACTGGAGGTTCCCTCGAATATTCATTCGTGTGGGTATAGGGGTCAATATGGGTGTCCACGGCTCCGATGTTGATCATTGATCGGAAGGGGTTCCGGGTCATGTCTATGCTTCACCGAACCTATAGGGTCACACACTTAAGGGTCATCTATCTGCTGATTACTAGACAAGGAGTCTAAGAGAAAATCACCGAAAAAGTTTCGGACGCCGGAAAAGTTTCGGACAGCGGAAAATTTCCGCAGAGAGGTCACCGGATGAGTTCCGGTGAAACTGAAAAGTTGTTTCAGAGGATACCATAAAGTCAAATTGGTTTTGGCACATGCCTGATAATTCTTGGAGGGTGCCAGAATCATTCTGGAAACTTTCTGGAATTTTCCGGGATGAAAACCGGAAATGTTCCGGAGCTGCCGAAACCGCTTCAGATGCTTTTCGCAGATGAAATCACTAAACCGGAATTGTTCCGGCTCGCGTTGAAAATTATTTTGGTGGGTACTAGAATTGTTCTAAGCCCACATGAATATTTTCAGTTCGATCAGACGCTGAAAAATGTCGTCGTGAATAGTGAAAGTGCTTTTTGGGATATTTTTGGAAAGCCACCTTTTGGGGCTTTGCTCCAAAAGATCTTGGGGATGACATGGATGGATAGGGGCCAATTTTGGGGCCCCACATGAGGGTGTGGCCGGCCACATGGTGGACTCCTTCATGGAGTCCCCCTTGTTCCTTGGTTTCACCTTTTAGGTCCTTGGGAAGGACTCCTTTCCATGTGGGTTTTGGGTTTTCTTGTAAAACCACCCTACCCCTTGGGTTTCCTATAAATAGGAGGTGTGTGGGCTGCCATAAGACACACTCTTGCTCTCATACACAAAGCCATGCATGATCTGGCATTCTTCTCTCCCTCCAAGCGAAATAGTTTCGTAGAGCCGAAAGGCTGTCTGGGTTCCGGCAGGAACTAGTTCTGGACGGCGAAGCCCTGCCGGATAGATGACACCGTATGTGTGCAACTCTGTAGAGAGATCGTAGTTTTGGTCTTAGTTCGAGAGTGCCTCCCGAAGGGCTGTCCGTGTGACCGTCCGAGTTTCGGAGGTCCTCCCGAAGGGCTGTCCGCGACACCGTTCGGGGGACTGTGTGACCGCCTCCCGGAGGGCTGTCCGCGGGGCAGATGAGGGTATACATCCTCGCGGTTGGGAGGTTGTAAAATCCTAGCTGCGGGGATCTGCACCGCCGTTCGTCATCGACTCTACTTCCGCTGCGCTACGAGTCGGTAACGAAAATGATCAAACCTTGTATGCAGTCTCCATAGTGGTCCTGGGCTGGTGCGTAGGTCGGAAATTTTTTGTTTTCTGCCGCGTTACCCTACAGTGGCATCAAGAGCCGTGCTATGCGTAGATGCAGGTTGCGATCTAGAATACATAGAGATGTATGTGTGTTGCACAATATAATTAGGTAGTAGATGAGATCTATTGCTGAAAATTATTTGTGCGGGTAGCAGATGAAATCTGTTACCCGATGTTCCTGTTGCTTCCCCTGAATTTGCGTAGTCCTGATCTTGACGGCATGGTGGAATCTCACAAAGTTCTGGCAATCCGCGATCCTTTCATGCTGCTCCTGAGTATGCTGATTGACCGATCAACGAAGTGCTAACAGTTCTTTGGGTTCCACCATAGTTGAGAAAGATGGATGTTTCGCAGACGAAAGGGCAATGCAGATATGATCTGCACGGGGGTCACGCGTATGACGAAGTTTAGTATGGGGCTCGAGATTTTATTATCTCGTGTTTCATACACCCTGGAATGTTAATCTAGCGACTTGGATTATCATGCTTGATGATGGACGTTGGTAGTTTCGGTTTGTTTCGAAACCTTAGAAGCCACGAAAAATAAAATTTTGCATGAACCGATTAGAGGCGTCTAACTTGGTTTTGCAGGATGGTTTGCATGTGCATATGATGTGGTATAGCAGTGTTCATAATAATTTGATTATGTATGAGATGACTATATGATGTAAATTGATTAACATGACCCGCGTGTCATGATTCGGCATGATGGCTGGAGCCATATGATTGCACTTTAATGACCTGCGTGTCAACCTTATGTAATGCACTTATTTTATTAGCTATAGAGATAGCAATATTATCTTGTGCATCGACAAGGTGGTGGCAATCTTCGCGAAGGTGAACACCAACGCGAATGCCGAAGACGAAGAAATGCAAGACTTCTCCGTCAGAAAGGGCTATACCATATCATGCTATTATGAATTGCCTGAGATGTTTATCCCTTATGATGCACCCTTCTTGATTGCGCGGTAGTCGCTTTTATTAGGGTGATCTCTCACAAAAATATCAAGTAGTTAGTGTTCTCCCAAGTGTAGCACCGTCACGGCACCTAACTTTTCGGGGTATGACATGTACACATGAGTACGAACGATTAGGGATGTGTGAGGCGGGTGAGGTCAGACCTCGCAGCGAGATCACTTGGTTGTCTTGACGTTCAGGCATGAGAGTCATGAGCTCGGAACACACGCATCGAAAGATGAACAAGAGTCACATAGAGATGTGATTGGCAAGTTGGCCTACCGATTGAAATTCGCGTCATCAGTGATGAACCCGTCAATGGCGTTGAATTGAAATGCGGATCTTGTATCACTCACAATCAATTATGAGAGATATTGATTTGAGTGGGAGCGCACTGTTGAATTAACTTGTTTAATTCTCGGTGCAATTAATTCTGAACACTGTCTAAGTGTGATTTGCAAAATAGTTGTAGAATAATGGCTCGCGTTTCCACCTTCCCTATTAAAATTAAATAGCTGTTGAATATCTGGTTAAAACTTTACGGTTGGTAACGTAATGTGAGGATTGTCCTCAAGAGTGGCGAGAAGGACTTTGTTCTATCGCATGCTTTCGGTATTCTCCCGCTAATGCTATGGATCATGTGACTCTCGTCCTTCGATCCAAAAGCTAGAATTCCTTTTCAGTCAAAGTGCAATATGTTTGCTTCCATGAGACCCGAACTTCGAAAGTTTGGATAGTTATGTGATATTCATGGAATCTGAAAATCATTTTCAGAGACAGACAAAGGCTAAAAGATATGAGATATCCAAAGCAATGTTTGTTTGCGAACTGTTAGTAAAGGAGTTTACTATGCATTAGACTGATAAGAGAGGGATCCAGAAGAACGCCTGTCATATGATGATGGTGAATAAAACAACAACTTAAAGAGAAAGGAAGTGTCCGAAGGGTGTTAGTGAAACTTTCACGCCTAGGAAGTCCGGGGCTAACGCCACTCTTAAGTTGGGTGCTTCTTCTGAGAGTAGGATAATTACTAAAAGTAAAACTGTTAGAAGTATAATGGCAAATAAGAAAGAAAACTGGAATATCCAGCTCATGTATGAATGTCATACAAGTTTTTGATGTATAGAAGGCTGGTCAAAGATATAGTTCTTGGGAATTATGGTTAAACATGTTAATCACTAATTCTTGGGTATTGTGAGTTGATCACAAAGATACCCGCTTGATTGCATTCTGTTGCAACTCGATGTAAGAACTACTATGGCCTGAAAGACTAGCCAGGAATGAGATTTAGATACGCGCAGGGAACATAGTAAATGTTACTATGCCTTCCATAGGTGTATTCCCTATGTATTTACTTTCATAATTCATTTTAGAGTTTCACACTCTAGCCCTTTGCATAAGGTATCTTGCAAGAAGGTTGTTCATAAGAGAACTTTTGATGTTCGATGTTATGAATAACATAAAGGCCATACTTTCATTATGAATGAGATGTATGTTATGAATATTGATATTAATACATTACCTCTGTATTTACTTTCATAATTCATTTAGAGTTTCATACACTCTAGCCCTTTGCATAAGGTATTTTGCAAGAAGGTTATTCATAAGAGAACTTTTGATGTTCGGTGTTATGAATAACATGAAGGGCCATGCTTCCATACAGGATGGGATGTATGCTATGAATATTGATGGTAATATGATACATCCATAACACTGACGCTAAATGTCGCAAGACTAAAAGAATACCACATATGTGTGGCACTGCATTTGGTCACATTGGAAAACCCCGCATGGAAAATTCCATTATGATGGATTTTGATGTCGTTTGATTTTGAATCATCTGACACTTGCAACTTTCCTCTGAAAAGTGAAGTGACTGAAATACCGTTCACAGGCCATAAGGAACGAGCAAAGAACATATTGGTGATCATACATTATGATGTGTGTAGTCCAATAAATGTTGTTGCAAGTAGTGGATTTATCTATCTTCATAAATGACTCAAGTAGATATATGGATATTTACTTGATGAGACGTAAGTCTGGATCTTTTGAATTGATTCATAAGGTTTTCAAAAATTGAAGTAGAAGTTATTGTAACAAGAAAATTATGTTTCTACAATTCGATTGCATTGAGTTACAAGTTTAGCGAATGTCTGATGAGTTATGAAAGGGGTTTCATAACTTGCACCTCCCGGAACACCACTGCAAGTGGAAAGTCCGTGAAGATGTAATCGAACCATTTATGACATGGTAAGATCAAAGATGAGATAAATAAATTTGCCATTATCCCTTTTAAGGTGATGCTTTAGAGATGCGGCTTTTACACTGAAAAGAGCTTCATCGGGTCTGTTGAAATAACGTCATGGTATGGTACGCCCAACCATGTTATATCTTTTCTTAACATTTGGAATATGGGGCTTGTGTAAAAGGTTACAAACCTATTCCAAATCAGACAAGTGCTACTTTGTAGGTTATCCCAAGTCATTGGGTATTCCTCCCTCACTTTACCGAGGCAAATAGTTTTGCCACAAAACGGTATGCTTTTAAAGAGAATAGTTCTTACAAAAGGTGAGTGGGAGGACAGTGCAACTCGACGAGATAACCAGTATCTTCGTCATCAGATCAAAGGAAAGAAACCTTGGAAGTGATTCCAGAGTTTCCTACTGCGACTGATACGGAAGTCTCTACAATAAAATGTATGGACTTCAATCGAACTTGCATCTGAACCACGTAGGCAAGGCTCGTGCAAACCTCTCAGGTGCGCAAACGAGATATTGTTGTTGGACAACAGTATACCTACGATACATAAGGAAGCGATGATGGGCCCTGACTCCGGAATTGGCTAAATGCCAATACAATCTGAGATAGTTTCCATATCAATGTTTCAAGATTAAAATCTTGATACACCTTTCGGAAGGCTTAGAGTCTAACGAATATTTATGGAACTAAAAACTGATACGGATAAAAATGTTTTATCCATAAAGCTCGACTTGTTGCAAAAACAAGTTCAAAGAGTTGACTACGATGAGATTGTCTCACCGTAGCGATGCTTGAAGTCGGTTCGGGTTGAACTAGCAATTAATACATATTTCAATCATGAGATGTGAAACATGGATGACAAAAGGATTTCCATCTGATGGGAATGAAACCTAGGACTTGTATGTGATACATTCCAAAGTAATTTGTCGATCCAGAGGATGCTAGTAAGTATGCAAACTTCAGAGTTCCAGAGATGGACAGAAGAGAGCAAAGTGGAGTTGGAATCTTCGTTTTTGATGGAATGGTCAAAAGGGTTTTTGATTTCATCAAATGGGTATCGAAGATGCTTGTGATTCAAGAAAGTAAGTGGGAGCATAATAATATTTCTAAAAACCGTGTGTACTTGACACATTGTTAATTGGAAATAAATTTCTTGCCACGAATTAGGACATCATTTGAAAATAGTTTTTCGATGAAGTGCTTAGGCTAAATAGCCTCAATATTAGGCATGATGATCTATGGAGATAGATTTACCTAATGGGGCTAAGCAATGAATACATATTGACAAGATGCTAAAACTTTTTAGCATTTAAAACGCCAAGGAGTGATTCTTGCCGAAGTCACATGGAAAGAGTTTTTGCAAGACTCGGTGTCCCAAAACACTGATGAGTAAAATACATGATGGAGATTCCACACACTCTTGTGTTTGGATTAATCATGTATTCCATGGTATGTAAAAACAACCAGATATGTCCAATACTCCAAAGTTGTTGCGAGTATAGATACCATAGTGATCAAAGTACTGATCATGGGACAACAGTGAAAGATGTCATTGAGTACTAGAGCAGTACTGATGACATGTTTTCTCGCAAGCGGAGATCATGAAGAGTTCGTTGTAAAAGGTTACATCGATACAGTCTTCATCAATGCTCCATGTGATTTTCGATTTAAATTGGGGGTTTTGTGTGATACACAATATGGTGGCACGGTAGTTGGAAATTGTTCCAAACAAGATATTGTGGCGAATTCTATAACAAAGGCTAAGTATGTTGACGCTTAAGATGCGACAAAGAAGTTGTTGAATCATATAGTTCATTCATGAACTTAGTATGGTTCCAAGATGGCTTTGGTCTATGGGACACTATTGCAGATAGTTGCTCCATAGCTCAGTCTGAGGAATCAGGTTTCGACCAATGATTCACACATATGCAAAGCCAAGTCCACACAAAATATGAATTTTGTGAAAGCGTGAAAACACGAGGATATGCATAGTTACACACGGAGCTGAAGTCGTCAGATCCGTTGGACATCAGGCTATACCACATGCGAAGCATATTTTACACCAGTATGCCATAGGTGTAAAGTGCATTAGCATTGACTAGATTATTGACTCTAGTGCAAGTGGGAGTCTGTAGGAGATATGCCCTAGAGGCAATAATAAATGTTATTGATTATCTCCCTGTTCATAATTAGGTTTATGTTCCATGCTATAACTGCTGTGGTTCTCGAGTCTGCAATAACCACGAGGCTCGGAGGAAGACTCATATGCACGTGTGGGATAATAAACGGTAAAATGTATTCCTAGTCAAGCCTCTATGACTGGCTCAAGTATTGCATGATGATCCTGTTTTCCTGATCATGGGCATGGCTATGCCGGCAATTTTGAGGGCACAATTGTTGGTAGAACACTTGTGTTGAATCGACCCAAATTGATGTTATGCTATGAGATACATTCGTCATAAGTTAATGGTTAATAACACAGGAAGTTAATGTTTGCATAATTCCTTAGACCATGAGAGTATCGAGTTTCTTCATGCTTGCTTCATGAACTTTGGGGTTTGTTAAACGTCATCCGTAAATGGGTGGCTATTACGGCGGCTTACGGGTTCATGGAAAAGTATGTCAAGTAACTTGATAGCTCAAGATTGGGATTTGCTCCTCCGACGATGGAGAGATATCTCTGGGCCCTCTCGGTGTTACGGTATCCATCATCGTCTGGCCAGACACAGGGTGATTTGATCACAGGGATGCCGGAACACGGGAACGAGAAAAGAGAACAATACCGGCAACGAGGTAACTGGCATTGTGGACAAGTGTTGATCCACGAGGATGCCGATGTTTCCCACCTCGGGTTATTGTAACATATCGCGAAGCAACAGGAATAGCACACGGCAACTGGAGGTTCCCTCGAATATTCATTCGTGTGGGTATAGGGGTCAATATGGGTGTCCACGGCTCCGATGTTGATCATTGATCGGAAGGGGTTCCGGGTCATGTCTATGCTTCACCGAACCTATAGGGTCACACACTTAAGGGTCATCTATCTGCTGATTACTAGACAAGGAGTCTAAGAGAAAATCACCGAAAAAGTTTCGGACGCCGGAAAAGTTTCGGACAGCGGAAAATTTCCGCAGAGAGGTCACCGGATGAGTTTCGGTGAAACTGAAAAGTTGTTTCAGAGGATACCATAAAGTCAAATTGGTTTTGGCACATGCCTGATAATTCTTGGAGGGTGCCAGAATCATTCTGGAAACTTTCTGGAATTTTCCGGGATGAAAACCGGAAATGTTCCGGAGCTGCCGAAACCGCTTCAGATGCTTTTCGCAGATGAAATCACTAAACCGGAATTGTTCCGGCTCGCGTTGAAAATTATTTTGGTGGGTACTAGAATTGTTCTAAGCCCACATGAATATTTTCAGTTCGATCAGACGCTGAAAAATGTCGTCGTGAATAGTGAAAGTGCTTTTTGGGATATTTTTGGAAAGCCACCTTTTGGGGCTTTGCTCCAAAAGATCTTGGGGATGACATGGATGGATAGGGGCCAATTTTGGGGCCCCACATGAGGGTGTGGCCGGCCACATGGTCGACTCCTTCATGGAGTCCCCCTTGTTCCTTGGTTTCACCTTTTAGGTCCTTGGGAAGGACTCCTTTCCATGTGGGTTTTGGGTTTTCTTGTAAAACCACCCTACCCCTTGGGTTTCCTATAAATAGGAGGTGTGTGGGCTGCCATAAGACACACTCTTGCTCTCATACACAAAGCCATGCATGATCTGGCATTCTTCTCTCCCTCCCAGCGAAATAGTTTCGTAGAGCCGAAAGGTTGTCTGGGTTCCGGCAGGAACTAGTTCTGGACGGCGAAGCCCTGCCGGATAGATGACACCGTATGTGTGCAACTCTATAGAGAGATCGTAGTTTCGGTCTTAGTTCGAGAGTGCCTCCCGAAGGGTTGTCCGTGTGACCGTCCGAGTTTCGGAGGTCCTCCCGAAGGGCTGTCCGCGACACCGTCCGGGGGACTGTGTGACCGCCTCCCGGAGGGCTGTCCGCGGGGCAGATGAGGGTATACATCCTCGCGGTTGGGAGGTTGTAAAATCCTAGCTGCGGGGATCTGCACCGCCGTTCGTCATCGACTCTACTTCCGCTGCGCTACGAGTCGGTAACGAAAATGATCAAACCTTGTATGCAGTCTCCATAGTGGTCCTGGGCTGGTGCGTAGGTCGGAAAATTTTTGTTTTCTGCTGCGTTACCCTACAACTCATCCCATGAATCTACGGTCATGCCTTCCGCAAGAATCGTCAATGCAGTTGTGCACTTCTGGTAAATAGGGAATCCAATATTTCCAACGACATCCTTATTCAAGATGAAGAGCCATCATAGGTGCAAACACCATTATAGAGGCAATTGGACATAGTTCGGTTCATCTGGATTCAATGATAGAAATAGACTCAAATAGCGCATCAGTGACAAAGTTGTCATCCATCAACACCATATGTCCATGTGCCTATTTTGAATCATCACTCGATGTCCCTTGATTGATCCCTTGAAATTGAGAATATGCTCCTCCGCACGTTGGGCATCATCAATAACCACAAGCATCATTGCCGTTTCATCCTCATATTCATCCTCATTTGACGGGGACATATCAATGAACTCGGCATAGAATTACTTTTTCGACCAAACCACCGTGATGGGCATCGTGTCCGCCATGAAAGACAATGTGCAGGGGCGGAGGGTACCTCGGGGGTGGTTATACTAGGGATTGAAGGGAGGCATAGGCAAGTCGGAGCTAGTGCTTGGGTGGAGCGATTGAGGTCCGCCAAGGCCTGGGCGGCGAAGTGGGTGGTTGATAGCCTGCAAGTGCACAAGGTTTAGTTGTAGCCTTTTTGAAGTAAGAGTATCGATCCCACGGGAAGCACATGAATCAATCTTTTCTCCTTTGCAAGGTGCAAATAATGTGCCTAGAAATTGTAAGTGATCCAGAATAGTAATAATAATGATGATGAAGTTGCAAGTGTAAAAGCGAATAAATCTATTAAAGTAAATATCTGGTAATATAAATGAGACTTGAGACAAATGATTAAAAACTTTCCCGGGGGTGCGGAATCCCCTCTAGTATGCATCTATAGTGGTGTGTAAACACAATGCTACTTCAGATTCCTAAGCCACTTTACATGTTTCTCTTTGTGGGCGGAGCCGGTACAGATACGTGCATGCTCGTGGTATTTCTGTATCCCATATGCCACCACCGTTCTTCCCCACTCCAGTTATCAAACGGTGATTAAGGGGAAATAGGTCCCCGTGGACGCGGTCAAAGTGGTCTCCGTTTTACCCCCTGTTGCAACGATCCGCTACGAAGGGAGAAGGGGCATGTCACGTCACCAAACTCCACAACCACACAGTTAGCCAACAGTAATAACCTTCTGTCCAAAGTTAGCATACGTTGGATGGTCGACTTCACCCAACGTCAAGAAGATTATGAACATAAACATGCAAAGAGGATATCGAATCCTAATATCAAACGATCTATTACATGCTAGGGTTCATCCATACCTCGAGAACAAAGGGGACTACTCACTCATGAAGACAACAAGCATCATCTCACCAACGATGGGGGACATGAATGGATAACACATGTAACACACAAGTTACTCCTTTAGGGTTCTTGAGATTACAATGGGGAAATTAAGATGGTGGTGATGGGTATGATGATGGAGATGATGATGATGAAGCCCTCTTGATGGAGATGGTGGAGGCAAGCACTATTTTCACCGGTATTCACACCACCCCGACTCTGGAGCTGACTGAGCCGCGTCATAAAGATACACGCAACCGTCAGAACACCGATAGAGGACCTCCAGCCGATCTTCATCGACCCATCCATACACTACCAGCCGACCAAGCGCCACACCGCGACGGATGTGGACGGGGATAAGATCCACGATCGCCGCCACCAACCCCCGCTGCACCTTCGGCCATGGAGGCGACCGGTACCACCGCCTGACCAGGGGACTCCGCCCGAGACGTCACGCTCGATGATCCAACAACCACCACCCGCTTCCCCAAAGAGGATTCCGCATTGGTGGTCCAAGAGACCTTCGGGATCAGATCCCCACCACCCCCCATCACGGGCACCGCACGGCCTTGTCCACCAGCAGCCTTCAGGAGTGGCGAGGAGAAGGGGAGAGAGAGAGAGAGAGAGAGAGAGAGAGAGAGAGAGAGAGAGAGAGAGGAGGGTGCCTGTGGCCGACTAGGATCGCGGGAAGATGAGGGCCGCATGACGAGTAGATAGAGACTAGGACGACGACGGCCGCCTGGGGACACGGGGAGGAGGAGCGACGCGAGGAAGAGCAATCAACTTACTTCTAATATCCGAGTTTTCTGAGTGCTTCAAGTAAATAACGTATTTACTTAATAATAATGTTTTTCATTTTCTTAACTCATTGCTTTTGATATAGTTAAACACTCATTTCGATTGGTTACTAAACTTGGGAGAGTTCATGCCTTTTCAAACTACTACTACTACTACTAATAATAATGATGATGATGATGATGATGATGATGATGATAACAACATATTCATGTGGATTATTTTTTTGAACACGGTACAGACGAAAGCGCTCATATACACGCGCATACACTCACCCCTATTAACGCACACACGCACACCCTATCCCTATGAGCACCTCCGAGAGACTGAGCCGGCATATCATCTTGAGATTTATGAAGTCACCGTAGACGTCTCGTCGTCGACGGGAACGTCTCCTCCCACTGAATGCGCATCGCCGGAAATCCTGAAATAAATCCAGAAATAATGCAAGCACTGGGATTTGAACCCTGGTGGGCTGAAGATACCACTGCCCCTCTAACCATCCAACCACAACTTGGTTTGCCATGTGGATTATTTTTGACATTTATGTTTTATGCCTAATATTTTGGCCATAAAAGATAATACCAGTTTGACGTTGAAGATTAGAAATGCTTGACCTTGGTCATATCCTGTCTAAAATATCTTGTATCTTAAAGAAGTTTCCTTCCTGCCACGCATAACGATCCGTTCAACTTTACGTTCACTTCCACCTTCTCTTTTCGTTTTGATTTTTTCAACCGACCGTCGGTTTTCTCATTAGTTATCCTTGAAGACCGTGTTAATTGTCCCAGATTTTATCGATTTAGCAAATAAAATTGTATTTTATTCGATAAACCAATAAGTTCTTACCATATAAAATCTTAAAATTTATTCAGATTGCTAAGCACAGACATAATCTATATCTATATCTCTATATCTATATCTATATCTATATCTATATCTATATACCTATACCTATACCTATACCTATATATATATATATATATATATATATATATATATATATATATATATAATAATAATAATAATAAAGCAAGGTGATATTTTTGGTTTCGTCCCGCGCTTAGATGATTTTTTCCGTAAGTTATTTTGGTCACGTACGTCCATCCTTTCATCGTTCGTTCCGGCCCATATACGTTTCCATCCAATAAGCCCACGCGTTGTCATATTTTTTGGTATGGTTGATCGATTGAGAGGACGCAGTGCTTACGGCACCACCGTCGTTATCGCCGTGTACGTTTTGAACGTAGTCAACAACTCAGCGTACGAGAACTACTCCAATACGAAGTAATGATGCGAACCAACCTGTGGTTGGATGGTTAGAGAGACTGTGGTATCCCCAGCCCACCAGGGTTCAAATCCTGGTGCTCGCATTTATTCCTGGATTTATTTCAGGATTTCCGGCGATGTGCATTCAGTGGGAGGAGACGTTCCCGTCGACGACGAGGCGCCTATGGTGACTTCGTAAATTTCAAGATGATATGCCGGCTCAGTCATTCGGAGGTGCTCATAGGGGTAGGGTGTGCGTGTGTGCGTTCATAAGGGTGAGTGTATGCGCGTGTATATGAGCGCTTGCGTCTGTACTGTGTTCAAAAAAAAAAAAACGAAGTAATGATTGTCCTGACCCGGATTTCACACAGATTCGCTGTTATAAGATGGAAGACTCGATCGGAAATCCAGCTAAACTGCGCCTCGCCAACCCCGCTGTCCCACGAGCCGCACACCAAGCGCCGGAGGAGCCTCTCTTCCCCGACGCCACGAGCTCGGCTCGCAGCTGCCATGGTGCCCGCTGCCTACCTTTGCTCGGCCGTCGCCGCGACGCTTGGCTGCCAGGTGTTTTTCTCGCCGCATCACAGAAGAAGACCTTGCATGGCAGGCACCACGAACCGCGTCGGCCTGCCGCCGGGACCAAAGCCCGCGAAGGGAGCCTACATGTTTATTGCCGAGCACGATGACGCCACGCCGGGGAACGGCGGAGCTCAGGTTGTAGGTCCGGGTGGTAGGAGTCGGAGAGGACCAGCCATGGCCGCCAGTGACGAGGAGCGTTCCGCGGCGTCGAAGGGGCGCGATCGGGGAAGCCCACCACCCAGATCACTAGGCCACACCGTCGCCGCAGGCTATTGCCACAACAAGACCACCCTGCCGCGATTCCCAGCTCGCAGGCATGTGCGGATGTGCCCAGCCACGGGCAGCGCAATCACGTGACGGCACAATGAACTTCGCATGTAGCCGAGCCTTCCTTGGCGTCGATTATACTGGCTGGCTTCGTATGTCTCGGTTTCTTTTATACGTGTCCGTCATAACCGTGTGCAGTTTTTTCGTGTGTCGCTCATGTTCGTGCGTGCGCATGCTAAGTTGCTAATATGCTCGGCGACATTCCGCAGAGTCGCAGGCCATCTACACGGCGGCCGTCATCTCGCCGGAGCAGCGGTGGCTGCTCTCCTTGCCTTTAATATATGAGGGCGATGCTATCTCTACCTTCTCCAGTACTGCAGCCAGGTATCGTGATACGTGTGTCACTATGTGTGCTAATAGCTATATGTCTATACAAAATTCATGTATTATACAAGGGAACTCCAGTTTCTTTGTCTCCTTTCATTCAATTTTTCTGTAGTTTATTTTGTATTTCTGGACATCAGCGACCGCATCTAAACTCCTAACAAACAAACCCCTTAATTTATTTTTTCTCAGTTTATTTTGTTTTTCTTCAACTTAGCAATGATTCCACCCAAATCTTTCTAAGAAAGCAGTCCGTTTAATTTCATTCTAATTTTTTAATTCTTCTTTATTTATGTCAACAAAGAGTCTCCCGCAAAAATAAAAGGAGTCCACACAAATTTCAGTTGGAAACCGCGTAAACTTCCTTTAATTAATTCATAGCTCTTATTTTTTCACAGTTTGTTATGGACTTCTGTTTTCTATGACATATATATGAACTAGATGACTAGATTGTGGTGGGCAGGGATAGGATAAAGGCCACAGTGCAGAAGTAAAGATACAAACCAATCTGAAGTAAAGAGAGATCCAATGAATTAAAAGATATTGAAGTTAATGGCGGTTGTTGTGTGTTGCTACATAATGATCTATTTAGATAATCTTTGACCCAGTAACTGAATCCTTGGTACAACAGCTCTCCATGCAAATGGATAGGTCAGGCAATTCTTTTCAATAACAATCTTCTACTTCCTTCGTACCGGTGCATTAGTCATCTTAGATTAGATTGTGTCTCTTCTCATTAATGATTGAAACAACCACTGAATTTAAAAGAAATTACTTGCCATACCATCGGTAAGTGAAAAAAACGCTTCGATCCTCTCGTATGCCACTTGGCATGCCGCCGTCACGCCCACGAGGTACCTTATTGGTTTTTATACTTACAAAAAAAATTGCTTGAGTCATAAATTAATTTTGTATCCGTTGCAACGCACGGGCCTTTTTGCTAGTACTAATAAAGCAATGTGATATTCTTGGTTGCGTCCCGTTTAGGTGATTTTATTGGTTTCAGACACCTGCCTTACGTTTTTTTTCTTAGGTTGGTCCGTTTGATGAACGTATGTGCGAACAAAAGGAAACACGGATGTACAAGGAAACGGAAAACTAATTAAGTGAAGGCGGCCGGCCCACATGTCTATATTTTGGTTGCCTATAGACGAAATTATTTCTAAATCTATCCATTATCTTTTAAATTAGATATTGCCTTTGGATCCACTCAGGAAAAAAAAAGATATTGCCTCTGGACATCAGATCGGGTTTCTTTTCCTACCAGTCTTTGATCTGGTTCCGCGCCTGCTCCTTCCTCCATAAAATTCGCTCTCCTGAACGAGATCTTGCTCGTCTGCTCCCTGATGCGGCTCTCCCGAAAGTTTTGGAGATCGAGATCAATATCCTGCCCGACTGGTCCGATACGGCTGCCCACTACCATCTCTAATTCCTCGCCTCTGTCTCCTCCACACCAGCGCTCGGGCAACCTCCACGCAACCCCTCAGCGGCACCCCCTCTGGCGTTGTCCTCGTGCTCAACGCGCCGTCCACATATGGACTTTGGCACCAACGGCATCAACGAGAGGCGAGGGAGATAGATCAACGAGGGCAGTGGCGATTGCGACCGTCGGTGGGCCAGCGGCGCTGGAGGTCGGCGAGAAGGAGGACCTTCCAGTGCCCAGGAAGACTGAGGTGCTCGCAGGTGGCCGCTGCCCACGTGCCACGGCAACCACGGCGACACGGTCAGTTGCAGGGCCGGTACCTGCCGCCGTTGGGCGCTTACATACTGTGTTGGAGTGCTCCGCTCCGGCATCATCCTCGCGCTTGGACGGACCAACGTCCACCCGTGATGGGCCATCAATGACGAGGCGAGACGCAGGTGCGTCCGCGGTGTCGAACAGGCTAACACATATCCGGCAAAGCTATCGTTCCTGTCGTCCTTGCCATCCTTCTAATACCTGCTCTAAGGCGCCTCTAGCAGCATCCGAAGATTTGTCAGCAACAGATATTTCCCATCGCTTTATCTTCTTTTTTGGAGTGGTTTCATGTACTGATACATATTCTGTTGGGGAACGTTGCATGGGAAACAAAATTTTTCCTACGCACACATAAGATCTATCCATGGTGATGAGCATCTACGAGAGGGAGAGTGAATCTACATACCCTTGTAGATCGCTAAGCGGAAGCGTTAATAAACGCGGTTGATGTAGTCGAACGTCTTCGCGATCCAAATCGCCGAGCGTCCCGCGATCCGATCACGATCCTTCCGATCTAGTGCCGAACGGACGGCACCTCCGCGTTCAACACACGTACGGCTTGATGACGCCTTCACCTCCTCGATCCAGCGAGCGATGATGAAGTAGTGGTTGAGTTCCAGCAGCACGACGGCGTGGTGATGGTGGTGAGGAACAATCTCTGCAGGGCTTCGCCAAGCACTACGGAGATTATGACGGAGGAACTAGAGGGCTAGGGTTGCCGGCACACGGCTTGGGAAATCCTGATGTGTCCCGTGTGCTAGCCCTGCCCCTCTATTTATATGTTGAGCCTTGGGGTCTAAACTTGGAGTAAAAGCCTCCTCCGGGTCGGTTTTGCCCGCACAAGGTCGGTTTGGCCCGCAGGGAAAGAGTCCAACTCGGATCCCTGCCGAACCGTGCACAGCCGCGCACAAGCGGTAGTACCGCTTCACACAAGCGGTAGTACCGCTTGGGCGGTAGTACCGCTTCACACAAGCGGTAGTACCGCTCGGGCGGTAGTACCGCTTCACCAAGCGGTAGTACCGCTTACGCGGCAGCAAAACTACTTTTGCACTTTCCAATACCTTGTGGGCTTTATCCCTTTGGCTCATATAAAGTGTTGCTGCACCCGAACACTTCGGTAAACATCCGGAACCTCTTCCGGTGAACTTCGGAACTCTTCCGGAGATCAAAACACTATTATCACATATATCAATCTTTACCTCCGGACTATTCCGGAGATCCTCGTCATGTCCGGGATCTTATCCGGGACTCCGAACAACTTTCGGTCACCAACATAATAACTCAATTATACTAATCGTCACCAAACGTTAAGTGTGTAGACCCTGCGGGTTCGAGAACTATGTAGACATGACCGAGACACCTCTACGGCCAATAACCAATAGCGGGACCTGGATGCCCATATTGGCTCCTACATATTCTACGAAGATCTTTATCGGTCGAACCTCTATGTCAAGGATTCAGTTAATCCCGTATGCTGTTCCCTTTGTTCTTCGGTATGTTACTTGCCCGAGATTCGATCGTCGGTATCACTATACCTAGTTCAATCTCGTTACCGGCAAGTCTCTTTACTCGTTCCGTAATACAAGATCTCGTGGCTAACACTTTAGTCACATTGCTTGCAAGGCTCATTGTGTTGTTGTATTACCGAGTGGGCCCTGAGATACCTCTCCGTCATACGGAGTAACAAATCCCAGTCTTGATCCATGCCAACCCAACAGACACCCTCGGAGATACCTGTAGAGCACCTTTATAGTCACCCAGTTACGTTGCGACGTTTGATACACACAAGGTATTCCTCCGGTGTTAGTGAGTTGCATGATCTCATGGTCAAAGGAACAGATACTTGACATGCAGAAAACAATAGCAATAAACTGACACGATCAAATGCTACGTTTACAGTTTGGGTCTTGTCCATCACATCATTCTCCTAATGATGTGATCCCGTTATCAAATGACATCTCATGTCCATGGCTAGGAAACCTTAACCATCTTTGATCAACAAGCTAGTCAACTAGAGGCTTACTAGGGACACAGTGTTGTCTATGTACCCACACATGTATTTGAGTTTCCAATCAATACAATTATAGCATGGATAATAAACGATTATCATGAACAAGGAAATATAATAATAACCAATTTATTATTGCCTCTAGGGCATATTTCCAACAGTCTCCCACTTGCACTAGAGTCAATAATCTAGTTCACATCACTATGTGATTTACATTGTAATGAATCGAACACCCATGCAGTTCTGGTGTTGTTCATGTTTAGCCCTTGGAAGAGGTTTAGTCAACGGATCTGCAACATTTAGATCCGTGTGTACTTTGCAAATATTTATGTCGTCCTCCTTGATGTAATCGCGGATGGAATTGAAACGTCGTTTTATGTGTCTGGTCCTCTTGTGAAATCTTGGTTCCTTGGCTAGAGCAATGGCACCAGTGTTATCACAAAACAGAGTCATTGGGTCAAGTGCACTAGGCACTACTCCAAGATCTGTCATGAACTCCTTCATCCAGACACCTTCCTTCGCCGCCTCCGAGGCAGCGATGTACTCCGCTTCGCATGTAGAATCAGCTACCACGCTTTGCTTGGAACTGCACCAGCTAACCGCACCCCCATTAAGAATAAATACGTATCCGGTTTGCGACTTAGAGTCATCCGGATCAGTGTCAAAGCTTGCATCGACGTAACCCTTTACGACGAGCTCTTGATCACCTCCATAAACGAGAAACATGTCCTTAGTCCTTTTCAGGTACTTCAGGATATTCTTGACCGCCGTCCAGTGTTCCATTCCTGGATCACCTTGAAACCTTCCGACCATACTTATGGCAAGGCTGACATCGGGTCTTGTGCACAGCATTGCATACATGATAGAGCCTATGGCTGAAGCATAGGGGATGACACTCATCTTTTCTCTATCTTCTGCAGTCACTGGGCATTGAGTCTTACTCAACTTCACACCTTGCAAAACAGGCAAGAACCCCTTCTTGGACTGATCCATTTTGAACTTCTTCAAAATCTTATCAAGGTATGTGCTTTGTGAAAGTCCTATTAAACGTCTTGATCTATCTCTATAGATCTTGATGCCTAATATGAAAGCAGCTTCTCCTAGGTCCTTCATTGAAAAACTCTTGTTCAAATATTCCTTTACGCTTTCCAGCATTTCTATATTGTTTCCAATCAGCAATATGTCATCCACATATAATATTAGAAACGCTATAGAGCTCCCACTCACTTTCTTGTAAATACAAGCTTCTCCGTAAACTTGTATAAACTCGAACGCTTTGATCACCTCATCAAAACGAAGATTCCAACTCCGAGATGCTTGCACCAGTCCATAAATGGATCGCTGGAGTTTGCAAACTTTGTCAGCATTCTCTGGATCGACAAAACCTTCTGGTTGCATCATATACAACTCTTCCTTAAGGAAACCGTTAAGGAACGCTGTTTTGACATCCATCTGCCAAATTTCATAATCGAAAAAGGCAGCTATTGCTAACATGATTCTGACGGACTTAAGCATCGCTACGGGTGAGAAGGTCTCATCGTAGTCAACTCCTTGAACTTGTGAAAAACCCTTTGCCACAAGTCGAGCTTTATAGACGGTGACATTACCGTCCGCGTCCGTCTTCCTCTTAAAGATCCATTTGTTCTGAATGGCCTTACGCCCTTCAGGTAATACTTCCAAAGTCCATACTTTGTTTTCATACATGGATCCCATCTCGGATTTCATGGCCTCTAACCACTTCTCGGAATCCGGGCCCATCATCGCTTCTCCATAGCTCGTAGGTTCATCGTTGTCTAACAACATGACCTCTAAGACAGGGTTGCCGTACCACTCGGGAGCAGTACGCGTCCTTGTCGACCTACGAGATTCGATAGCAACTTGATCCAAAGCTTCATGATCATCATCATTAACTTCCTCTTCAGCTAATGTAGGCTCCACAGAAACAACTTTCTGCGCTGCGCTACTCTCAGGTTGAAGTAAAGGTTCAACAACCTCATCAAGTTCTATCTTCCTCCCACTCAATTCTTTCGAGAGAAACTCTTTCTCAAGAAATGTTCCGTTTTTAGCGACAAACACTTTGCCTTCGGATCTGAGGTAGAAGGTATACCCAACTGTCTCTTTTGGGTATCCTATGAAGACGCATTTCTCCGCTTTGGGTTCCAGCTTTTCAGGCTGAAGCTTTTTGACATAAGCATCACATCCCCAAACTTTAAGAAACGACAGCTTTGGCTTCTTGCCAAACCAAAGTTCATATGGCGTCGTCTCAACGGATTTCGATGGTGCCCTATTTAAAGTGAATGCAGCTGTCTCTAATGCATAACCCCAAAACGATAGTGGCAAATCGGCAAGAGACATCATAGATCGCACCATATCCAATAAGGTTCGATTACGACGTTCGGACACACCATTACGCTGTGGTGTTCCAGGCGGTGTCAATTGTGAAACAATTCCACACTGTCTTAAGTGACTGCCAAACTCACAACTCAGATATTCTCCTCCTCGATCAGATCGTAGGATTTTAATCTTCTTGTTACGATGATTCTCAACTTCACTCTGAAATTGTTTGAACTTTTCAAATGTTTCAGACTTGTGTTTCATTAAGTAAATATACCCATATCTACTTAAGTCATCAGTGAAGGTGAGAAAGTAACGATAACCACCGCGCGCCTCAATGCTCATCGGACCGCACACATCAGTATGTATGATTTCCAATAAGTCACTTGCCCGTTCCATTATTCCAGAGAACGGCGTTTTAGTCATCTTGCCCATGAGGCATGGCTCACATGTGTCAAGTGATTCAAAATCAAGTGACTCCAAAAGTCCATCAGCATGGAGCTTCCTCATGCGTTTTACGCCAATATGACCTAAACGGCAGTGCCACAAGAAAGTGGTATTATCATTATCAATTCTACATCTTTTGGCATCAATGTTATGAACATGTGTATCATTACTATCGAGATTCAATAAGAATAAACCCCTCACATCGGGTGCATGACCATAAAAGATATTACTCATATAAATAGAACAACCATTATTCTCTGATTTAAATGAGTAACCGTCTCGCAATAAACAAGATCCAGATATAATGTTCATGCTTAACGCAGGCACCAAATAACACTTATTTAGGTTCATCACTAATCCCGACGGTAATCGAAGAGCGAGCGTGCCGACGGCGATCACATCAACCTTGGAACCATTTCCCACGCGCATCGTCACTTCGTCCTTTGCCAGCCTCCGTCTATTCCGCAGTTCCTGTTTTGAGTTGCAAATATGAGCAACCGCACCGGTATCAAATACCCAGGCACTACAACGAGAGTTGGTAAGGTACACATCAATAACATGTATATCATATATACCTTGTTTGTTGTTGGCCGCCTTCTTGTCAGCCAAATACTTGGGGCAGTTCCGCTTCCAGTGTCCAGTTCCCTTGCAATGAAAACACTCAGTTTCTGGTTTGGGTCCAGCCTTGGGTTTCTTCACGAGAGGAGCAACTGCTTTGCCACTCTTCTTAGAGTTACCCTTCTTACCCTTGCCATTTTTCTTGAAACTAGTGGTTTTATTGACCATCAACACTTGATGCTCCTTCTGAATTTCAGACTCAGCGACTTTCAGCATCGCAAACAGCTCGGCGACTGACTTGTTCATCCCGTGCATGTTATAGTTCAACACGAAGCTCTTGTAGCTAGGTGGCAATGATTGAAGAACTCTGTCAGTGATAGCCTCTGGCGGAAGGGGCATCCCTAACTCAGCCAGACGGGTGGAGTACCCAGACATTCTGAGCACGTGATCACTGATAGACCCGTTCTCCTCCATCTTGCAAGCATAGAACTTATTGGAGATCTCATATCTCTCGATCCGGGCATTCTTCTGAAAGATAAACTTCAACTCCTGGAACATCTCATATGCTCCATGACGTTCAAAACGTCTTTGAAGTCCCGGTTCTAAGCCATACAACATTGCACATTGAACTATTGAGTAATCATCAGAACGAGCCTGCCAGGCGTTCACAACGTCTAGAGACTCAACTGGAGCGGGTGGATCACCAAGCGGTGCATCAAGGACATAAGCCTTCTGGGAAGCCGTAAGGATAATCCTTAGATTACGGGCCCAGTCCACAAAGTTACTTCCATCATCTTTCAACTTAGCTTTCTCTAGGAACGCATTAAAATACAGGGGTGCTACTGCGCGAGCCATGATCTACAACATAAATATAGCAAAGACGACTTAGACTATTGTTCTTAGATAATGAGTTTAGTTAATCATATTTTAAAAAACTCCCACTCAAATTGACATCCCTCCGATCATTCGAGTGTAACATGATCCAAATCCACCAACTCAAGTCCGATCATCACGTGAGTTGAGGTGGTTTCAATGGTGAACATCTTCATGTTGATCATATCTACTATATGACTCATGTTCGACCTTTCGGTCTCTTGTGTTCCGAGGCCATGTCTGTACATGCTAGGCTCGTCAAGTTTAACCCGAGTGTTCCGCACGTGTAACATGGCTTACACCCGTTGTATGCGAACGTAGAGTCTATCACACCCGATCGTCACGGCGTGTCTCGAAACGACGAACTTTCGCAACGGTGCACACTTGGGGAGAACACAATTTTATCTTGAAATTTAAGTGAGGGATCACCTTATAATGCTACCGTCGTCCTAAGCAAAATAAGATGCATAAAAGGATTAACATCACATGCAAATCATAAGTGACATGATATGGCCATGAACTTGTGCTTTTGATCTCCATCTCCAAAGCACCGGCATGATCTCCATCGTCACCGGCATGACACCATGATCTCCATCATCTTGATCTCCATCAACGTGTCGCCATAAGGTTGTCGCGCTGACTGTTGCTTCCACGACTATAGCTAACGTTTAGCGATAAAGTAAAGCATTACATAGCGCTTAATGATTGACACGCAGGTCATACAATAATTAAAGACAACTCTATGGCTCCTGCCAGTTGCCGTACTCATCGACATGCAAGTCGTGATATTCTATACAAAACATGATCATCTCATACATCACATATATCTCATCATGTAATTGGCCATATCACATCACAACATACCCTGCAAAAACAAGTTAGACGTCCTCTAATTGTTGTTGCAAATTTTACGTGGCTGCTACGGGTTTGCAAGAACCGTTCTTACCTACGCAAAACCACAACGTGGTGTAGTGATTGCTTTTTGATCTTCTAAAAGAACCCTCTTCATTGAACCGATTCAACTAAAGTGAGAGAGACAGACACCCGCCAGTCACCTTTATGCAACAAGTGCACGCAGCGGTAAAACCAGTCTCGCGTAAGCGTACGCGTAATGTCGGTCCGGGCCGCTTCATCTCACAATGCCGCTGAATCAAGTATCAACTAGTAACGGCAAGCAATATGTATACACCCACGCCCACAACTCGTTTGTGTTCTACTCGAGATCTCATCTACGCATAGACCTAGCTCTGATACCACTGTTGGGGAACGTTGCATGGGAAACAAAATTTTTCCTACGCACACATAAGATCTATCCATGGTGATGAGCATCTACGAGAGGGAGAGTGAATCTACATACCCTTGTAGATCGCTAAGCGGAAGCGTTAATAAACGCGGTTGATGTAGTCGAACGTCTTCGCGATCCAAATCGCCGAGCGTCCCGCGATCCGATCACGATCCTTCCGATCTAGTGCCGAACGGACGGCACCTCCGCGTTCAACACACGTACGGCTTGATGACGCCTTCACCTCCTCGATCCAGCGAGCGATGATGAAGTAGTGGTTGAGTTCCAGCAGCACGACGGCGTGGTGATGGTGGTGAGGAACAATCTCTGCAGGGCTTCGCCAAGCACTACGGAGATTATGACGGAGGAACTAGAGGGCTAGGGTTGCCGGCACACGGCTTGGGAAATCCTGATGTGTCCCGTGTGCTAGCCCTGCCCCTCTATTTATATGTTGAGCCTTGGGGTCTAAACTTGGAGTAAAAGCCTCCTCCGGGTCGGTTTTGCCCGCACAAGGTCGGTTTGGCCCGCAGGGAAAGAGTCCAACTCGGATCCCTGCCGAACCGTGCACAGCCGCGCACAAGCGGTAGTACCGCTTCACACAAGCGGTAGTACCGCTTGGGCGGTAGTACCGCTTCACACAAGCGGTAGTACCGCTCGGGCGGTAGTACCGCTTCACCAAGCGGTAGTACCGCTTACGCGGCAGCAAAACTACTTTTGCACTTTCCAATACCTTGTGGGCTTTATCCCTTTGGCTCATATAAAGTGTTGCTGCACCCGAACACTTCGGTAAACATCCGGAACCTCTTCCGGTGAACTTCGGAACTCTTCCGGAGATCAAAACACTATTATCACATATATCAATCTTTACCTCCGGACTATTCCGGAGATCCTCGTCATGTCCGGGATCTTATCCGGGACTCCGAACAACTTTCGGTCACCAACATAATAACTCAATTATACTAATCGTCACCAAACGTTAAGTGTGTAGACCCTGCGGGTTCGAGAACTATGTAGACATGACCGAGACACCTCTACGGCCAATAACCAATAGCGGGACCTGGATGCCCATATTGGCTCCTACATATTCTACGAAGATCTTTATCGGTCGAACCTCTATGTCAAGGATTCAGTTAATCCCGTATGCTGTTCCCTTTGTTCTTCGGTATGTTACTTGCCCGAGATTCGATCGTCGGTATCACTATACCTAGTTCAATCTCGTTACCGGCAAGTCTCTTTACTCGTTCCGTAATACAAGATCTCGTGGCTAACACTTTAGTCACATTGCTTGCAAGGCTCATTGTGATGTTGTATTACCGAGTGGGCCCTGAGATACCTCTCCGTCATACGGAGTAACAAATCCCAGTCTTGATCCATGCCAACCCAACAGACACCCTCGGAGATACCTGTAGAGCACCTTTATAGTCACCCAGTTACGTTGCGACGTTTGATACACACAAGGTATTCCTCCGGTGTTAGTGAGTTGCATGATCTCATGGTCAAAGGAACAGATACTTGACATGCAGAAAACAATAGCAATAAACTGACACGATCAAATGCTACGTTTACAGTTTGGGTCTTGTCCATCACATCATTCTCCTAATGATGTGATCCCGTTATCAAATGACATCTCATGTCCATGGCTAGGAAACCTTAACCATCTTTGATCAACAAGCTAGTCAACTAGAGGCTTACTAGGGACACAGTGTTGTCTATGTACCCACACATGTATTTGAGTTTCCAATCAATACAATTATAGCATGGATAATAAACGATTATCATGAACAAGGAAATATAATAATAACCAATTTATTATTGCCTCTAGGGCATATTTCCAACATATTCCATGTGGCACTGATTAAGATATGTGTGTGTTCGTGTTATTTTGTGTGCTGCTATTATTTTTATCTGCTCTCATGGATCATGTACAGATGAGTATTTAGGAAATAGTCTCAATGTAGCATCAACGTTTGTTGAAGAAAGAACGAAACTAATAATGTCTTCTCTGTCATTTACTAGATCACATTCCTGTGAACACAGGCTAAGGTTCATCCCCTCCACGTCTATTCTTTTCGGATCTGACCATCTTTTTTTCCCCGATGTGCATAAAAACAACGGTTTCGTGTTTGACAGGCATGGTGACCACCGGCTGCCTCGACAAAAAAAATCTTCACAGCTGGGAGGCGTCCACGCCATGAGAAGAATACCACTACGGGAAATACATCAGGTCAAAACAAAAATGAATTTGTGGAGGAACGCAGATGTAAGTTATTCTTCATATGAACTCTTCTTCCTCTTAAATCGGCTAGGGAAATTAGTATGGGCTGCAGCGTGTGATTTATGATGCTTTGTGGAATAAAAACACACCTGATATAATTTGACACCACAATGTTCTTTGAACCGGTGCTAACCAGGAACCCTTGCTAGGTCATGATGTTTGACTGCACAATGTTCATAGAACCGGCGAACTAGGAATCCTTGCTAGGCCATGATGTTGACTGCATGCAGGTAGGTTGCGGGCTGCGGAGTAGTACAAGTTTGCCGACTGCAACACTACGTGTGTGGTGATGCCGGGTGGGCTCAAGCTGGCGCTGGGGCTGGTCCTTTGCGGCTCCATGCTGCGCATGACCGCCTTTGCCACGATGGACCCGTCGTCCAAGACAATCAATCCTTTATTGTAACCTTATTACAGATAGAAGGCATCTTCTCTGAGTTATGTTCATGAACCATTTTGTAATGGTTGTTCTCTGTTTTGACTTTTGAAGGATAGATTATTTGAGGTTTCAACATATATTGTAGTTGGCACAATCTCTTTTAGCAGGCAGAATGTATGATCAAGTGTTGTAGGGTTGCACATGTTTGGCTTGATTATGAAGAGAAATTGTGCATTTCCATAAATAATTGTCAAGTAACAATGACATCCTATTTTATTGTAAATAAATTAACACTTATAATATTTGGAAAATGTTTTGGTGCTCATATTTGCAGTAAAGAGTATAAATTTATTTATTTATTTTGTATCTCTTGCAGCACAATTTATTTTATGTTTACTTGTAGTCCCTCATTAGAAAAGAATGCTTCCTCAAGAGAAAAGAATACTTCTAGCGGCTAAGTTTCTCTACTGCTGATTCGAGTTGCCTTTCTTGAAGTTCTAATAAAGCATGTTCAGTTTTTTTGAATTTTTTGTTACTCATTAAAAAAGTAGTTACATTGCTCAAAATCAAATAAAAAGATGTGTGCTAAAAACATTCTTTCAAGATCTCGCAGATCTTGGTAAAAACTAAAATGTGCATGAATAGGAGTGTGTTTGATACATACAATATGTACTAAATTGGAATAGAAGTCATGATTTCCCGTTGCAACGCACGGGCAATTTTGCTAGTTTGATAAATATTTGTTTACACTCCTCGCAAAAAAAAACATTTGTTTACACATTCTTATTAACTTAACAGAGTTTAAAACGACCCAGGTTACAACGCGGAGGAGAGACAGCCGCACATGATCAAGTCAGCGTACGTACGCCACAGACGTGGCTGATTAGGTTAGGTCGGCCCTTGAATGTGTACTTTGCTTCCAGTGCATCCACACATCCAAGCATCTCGAAGCTTCTGGCCTATGGACGCGCCGCAGCAAAAAGGCCAGCGTACAGCTAGGAAATGCGTGAATGAGCCACCCGTCGTACCCGGCGTAGAAAACTGGTGCCTGCAAGTGAATAGTCCAACCCGATCCGGCCGTGGAGCCCATCTCGCTGTCCTACATTCAATCGACCTAAGACTTGCGGCCATTAATAGTCTTTACCTACGAAATCCTCCTCTATTTATTTTGTGCAAAAAATTACACGGTTTTGACAGGAAACTGCACGTTACTCTGATTTCGCGTTGAACAATTGTTTTCGCAAATAACGTCGGCATTTTATTGAGGGAAACGTTTTCAGCCGGGGCGACTTTAGCCGGTCGCACAGGCTCGCTATAATCCCTTTAGATCGTGCGCCTCACAGCCCGCGCAAGCAGTCATGCACGACAACACGTGGCATGGGGCCACAACGCCCCGCTCTCTTTCTTATCCCCTTTCTTTTTGTTGCTAGTGCTCACGTCGAGCGCATCGTACAGTCCCACATCATCAGTGTCGTCGCAGCTCCGATCGCATGTCCCAAACCATCGGCGGCGCGGCCGCGACCCTCCCCACACCCCTGTCCCTGCCCCGTACATCTCGCTCCTCCTTGTTTCCTTCTTTCTCCGATGGCCAATGCTTTTTTGGCATGATCCCTTGATCTTCGACGACCCCCCTCTCACCGGAGATGAACACGAGAGCGTTGCGCGGACAGCGATGTTGGAAGCAGCATCATTTTTTGTTGCAACCGGCCAACAAAAATGTTGGAACCGGCAAGCCAAGCAGCTGCAACCGGTGATAACGGCATCTACCATCGGCGACGGCTTCGGCCCTTTTTGCTGCAACCCGTCAACCCACTGCTGGAACCAGCCAGCCTGGTGTTGCAACCGGAGATGGCAACAGCTACCACCTCCGACGTCAACTATTTTTTATGGAAAGCCGGCGAGGCGGATTTGTTTTTGCTGGAACCAGGAACTAGTCCTAATTTTTGCTGCCACTTTTGTTTTGATTTTTGCTGGAACAAGCCTCAAATTTTGCTACCACAGTATTATGATTTTGCTGGAACCGGCAATTTTTCGGCTTTTAACCGAATACTGGAGATTTGTTGTTGCTTTTAGTTTTTTGCTGGATGTGGCCTTTTTGTTTGCTACAATCGAATTTTTTAAAAGCTTCAACTGGCCTAAGAGAAGTTACAATCGGTGTGGAAAAAGCTTCAACAGGCATGGCGGAAAAAGTTTCAACCCGAGTGAAAAAGCTTTAGCTGTGACAAAAAGCTTCAACCGGTGTAGGAAAAGCTTCAAACGGCGGTGAAGAAAGCTTCAACCGGCTTCGGGGAAAAAGTTTAAACCCCGCACACGTCGACGGTGCGAGCGGCGACGCCAGAGCTGCGGTAGGCAACACAGTGGTGCTACGATGGCGACAAATAGGAGCTACAACGACCGATAGACATGGGGGGAGAGGGTGTGCTGCAATCCGATGACGGATCTTCCCCAAGGGGGGGGGGGGAGATGATGCGGAGCATCCCACCATCATCCCCATGAAATCTACACCACCACTACAAGCACCAAGTGGACCTATGACTAGAGCTCGAGCGCGTGCCGTCAAAACAAAGGTGAACTCCCTCCTCTTTGAGATACACATGGATATCAACGGAACTTGGATGCTACCTCACAACGAAACCCTATGCATCATTAGGCACGAGGAGAGCACCCAAGGAAGGACTAGGAAGGATGAACAAGGCCAAGAGGAGAAACGTCAAGAAGCACGGAAGACGGAGTCCAAGCTGCAACCAAGAAGCCCAGCTCCAGACTACCCCGTGCGCACGGGCCCAAAAGACCCCGTGCGCACGAGGGTACCCGAAGTCCCTGGACACCCCGTGCGCACGGGCCTAAAAGACCCCGTGCGCACGGGCCCTCTGCTGTAGCCGCTGGACACCCCGTGCGCACGGGCGTGTACCATGCCCACGGGACCCCCGTGCGCACGGGGGTTACTTAGGCCGTGCGCACGGGCCTTCCAGGCCAGCCCGCGGGTTTCGGCCCATTTCGCCTCCACTTCGTCCCCTACCTCCTGCTATCTATATATATGGACCTTGGATCATTTGTTAGGGTTAGCTTATGCTAGAGATTTGTAGAGCATCGCTCCATTCACTTTCCTCCTCTCTTTGGAGATGACCTCTCCATGAGAAGATCCTTGTGGGTGCCAAGGCCCCGATCAAGGGAAGATCCCTAGTGGATTTCAAGACCCTCCTTTGGAGTGGAAGCTACCGGTACTTTTATCCGTTCGTTGAACTCGTTTCGAGACTCGTGTGTTCATGTGGATTTAGTGGATGTGTAATTGGAGATTGTGTCTTGAGTGTTTGTGTTCTCTCTTGTGATTTCCCCGCGTTTTACTCCGTGTTCTTCGTGTTCATCCCCAAATCCACCTCCAATTCGTGAAAGATCGATGCACACGAGCGTGCCCCGTATCATCCGTTTTTTGATATCTTTCGCTTTGCTATATCATTGCACATCCTGGTACACTGCGAGAGGCATTCATATAGAGTCATATCATCCTATCAGTTTTTCATATCGAGTTGTAAGTAAATAAAAGTGTGATGATCATCATTATTAGTACATTGTCCCAGTGAGGAAAGGATGATGGAGACTATGATTCCACCACAAGTCGGGATGAGACTCCGGACAAAAAATGAAAAATGAGGGAGGCCAAATGAGCCCACCACAGAAAAAAGGAGAAATGGGGGAGGCGGAAAAAAAGCCCACCATAAAAAAACAAATAAATGAGAGAAAAAGAGAGAAGGGACTTTGCTACTATCCTTTACCACACTTGTGGCTCAAAGTGGCACCATGTTCTTCATATAGAGAGTCTCTTGTTTTGTCACTTCCATATGCTAGTGGGAATTTTTCATTATAGAACTTGGCTTGTATATTCCGATGACGGGCGTCCTCAAATGCCCAAGGTCTTCATGAGCAAGTAAGTTGGATGCACACCCACTTAGCTTTAGTCGAGATTTCATAAACTTATAGCTCTAGCGCATCCGTTGCATGGCAATCCCTACTCCTCACATTGATATCTATTGATGGGCATCTCCATAGCCCGTTGATACACCGAGTTGATGCGAGACTTTCTTCTCCACTTTTACTACTTTAAAACCTACCACCATATTCTATTCCACATTTATGCTATATCCATGGTTCGCGCTCATATATTGTGTCAGTAATAAAAACCTGGAGCGCGTTAAAAAGTACGATCCAATTGCTTGGTTTGACACCAGGGTGCTCATGATTTATACTTTACTAGTGGACCCGTTGCGCCAAATGGCGCAGAGGCACGCTTAATACATGTACACATTGAAAAGAAAATACATGATTTAGTTGGTTTAGTTGTGAGCAAGCATATATGGTATCAAATTTAACACCCTTTAATAAAAAAATGGTGGCTTACTGTCTACAATAAAAAAAAGATTGGTGCCTTGTTATCTACTACCTCCATTTCAAAATATAAGATGTTTTGGTCTTATATTTAGCAACAGAGGAAGTACAATGAGATGTGCGCATAGACCCATTTAAAATCATGAATGCGTCTTATATATGGATTTGTTAGTAACTTTAGTTGTGAGCAACCACTTAGGGCACCAATGCAAAACCCTTTTAATCAAAAATTAAGGACTTCTTTTTACAAATATATATACTTGAGCATGTGCAATTTGTAATCAAACACTTTTTCAAACATAGGATTTGGAACAACTGTTAACATAAGATAGGAATAAAGGTTTGGTGCTTCCTTGGAGATGCACTAATTCAGCACACACATACGTAGACCAAACAAATATTTATTCACCAGGAACTACGTCACACAGCAAGGCTCCATCATCCGTGAAATCAAACTAATTTAACTGTAGAATTTTTTTTGCTGCTGCAAACTTGCGTGTTCATTCTCCCCTGCAACCTTAGCTAACATAACCCGGCTTCGAGGGCGGATACAGGGGCATGGGGACCTGTCAAGATTTTTTGAGAATGCAAAACACACCAGCATGAGATTTTATTAAGAGAAACACATTATATCAGTTTCTAATTGGGGATCACATTATTGCAGAAATAATGAGAAGTGAAAATAGGCCAGGAAGATAGAGTAACAATATATTTTCAACAATCAAATTAGCTAGATTAGGATTTCCATATGTAAATACCGCCACAACATATTATAGAATCTGTAACCTCACTGGAGAGCGAAATGTTCATTAGAAAATAACACAATCTGGCCTACATAACCTTGGAATCATTGCATATGGTTGAAACTTGTAAGCCCCACATTCCTTATTAGCATTAAGGTGAGCCAAAAGTATTGAAACCATGATAACCTAAATCTATATATTCAAATGCACTAAGATTACACCTTTGTCTAATGGCATCTATCAGTCTTTCCTTTAGAATGGTGAACCAACAATAATGGATGGATTATAGTTCTGTGGACACAAAAATTGCTAAATATTTTTCACATTAATTTTAATGAGACAAGCAAAGTAAAGTGGTCCATGCGGGAGTTCACGCCCAACAATCACTTCTACACCTTTTCTCTGTGCATAGCTTTATTTTTGTTTATGTATGTCTGAGATAAGTTACACCTTTTCTCTTCCCTCGCTGCTATGCTCATACCTTGATAATCTGGAAGCACCAAAGGAATGATCATTTTGTGCATATATAAATATAGCAGTCAGCTAGGCATATGGCTAAAAAAATAGCACGAAAGATAAATATGGCAGTCAACGCTAATAAGATAGGAACTGAAAGGCACTGAAAAATAAACTAAACACAACGACCTGACCCCAATGACGCTAGCTTATGGAAGTCATAGCCCATCTGACAGACAATGAAAGTGATCAGAAGACGAACAACAATTTTGATTTCAGAAAAGGATATTTCTTACAATTAGAAAGGTATTTCTAACACTATCGTTTCTAAGTTCCATGGATCATAGACGCCCTGATAAGCAATGGTTTTATTAGAAAGATCCATTCACATATATTTTTCTAAAATCCAATGCAAATGTGTTGATCCATTCCAGGGAAATATGAAATTCATACCAAAAAAACCTGGAACGTGGATGGGGACAGTCTTTAAGGCAAAGCAAGTATTTGACTAATCAACACAGAAACTTTGCATATTCCACTTTTCTAGAGTAAACATGGTGATGGCACACGGCTGCAAGGCAACAAACTGGAAATTTAACAATTCTATGTGATTTGAGTACAGTTCAAACAAAATCTACATATGTTATACATAGGTAGCCATATAGAACTGTAAACCAAGAGAGGGGCCACCCAAGGCAGAACTTCAAATAGTGACAAAGGAACATCTCGTAATCACGAGCATTCTGTGACTATTCCAAAACAAAAGGCACCTCAGGAAGCGTGTAGTCAAATTAGTCTAGCTTAAAAACTAAATAGTAAATAAGGTGCCAGTTGTTTTTCCATGAAAAATAGGCATGCCATATTAGATTTTTAAATCCTCTACTTGAAAGCACCATATTCAACCTCCCAAATTATTGATGTATAAGCTGCATCCAGTCAAGTGTTTTTAAGAGAACGGGCAAACAACAAGAAACCAAAGCAGACCGCTGCTTCTTAGAAAAAGCTTCAATAAGCTTAAATTGCCATCTTGTTAATTAATATATACAGATGAGAAACTTATTTACGGGTTTGTCCTCAAGAAAACAGCTTTAACTCGCACAAAAAATAGTTTGACCAGTTCTAAAAAAAATCGTATGCAGGGGTTTAACTCTCAAAAAATAGCTTTGACTCTCATAAAATAGGTTTAACTCTCACAAAACTTAAGCACGGGTTTGTCCTCAAGAAAATTTCCATTATCACCCATCCAACAAATGACTCAAGACCATAGATTACAAAACCATATCTTCACGCCACATCCCCAACCTGCATATGAGGCCTTTCTAATTAGAAACTATATGGAAAATAAACAACATTCATCTAATTGGATCTTAAGTAAACATGGCTGCATGTTTGCATATAATCTAATGAAATTTAAGGAGGACGACAAGATGCATGTGTGTGGCCACAACGCCAATGTTGCCGTGTTGTTCAGCGCTGCCAAGAAGAAAACTAACAAATTGGAAAGTAGCCGAGCCTGGGGCCATGAGGGAGGTTGAGGATGAAATCTTCTTCCGCTGCTGCACGCCAGAGAGCAGTGGGGGTAAGACAATGCTTATGCTTATAGAAAATGTGCATTCTTTTAAATGCATGTATGACCCCTTTTAGGGGATTAAAGGGTACATTTCAAATTGCCACAGAAGAGCAGTAAAAAATGGAGCCAGCTCATAAATACATTTATGGGCAGAAACATATATACATAGATGGAACACATACAAATAAGAAATGCATCTATAAGTACATGGAGACCCAGATCACTGCCAAACATGAAGAAACCCAGATCACTGCATCAACTTTGCCCTATGGAGTATCCAACTACATAGGAATGGTATTGGAATTGAGAAACGGTATGAGATGTAGCATACCACCAGTGAAATGCTAGGTCACTTACATTGCTTGGATTTGGTTGTGCGCAACATCATTCTGTAGAGATTTTTCAGCACAATATACTTATCAGCTAACAATCTTGAAAAATGGAGATCCAATCCCATAACCTAGCAAATCATCAAACAAAATCAGGAAGGAAAATATAGGAGAAATCAAAGGATAATACCCCTCCACACACATTGACCAAACCTAGGAATTGTGCAACTGGCGAGGACGAAAATACCTATAGCCATCACCAACGGCAATCCTGGCTACTGCAGTCAGCGGCGCAACGTATCTTGCCAACCAAACCAGCATGTGAAACAAGAATGAAATTAGGAGTAGATGGAAAGGGGAGCTGAATTCGGCAGGAGGAACTCACGTGGGGAGGTGCATCCAGAAGGGATGAGAGGTGTGAGGTTCTGGTCCTTCTTCGATGCGGTTTAGCGGGGCGACAACGACGACGCCGTCCGACACTTTCCCACCCACATCCGCCGCTCCCCGCTGCTTACGCCAACCTGCGCCAGGCTTGCCTCGAGCCGACCGCCGCCATGGAGCCTAAGCGACGGGAGGTGGTTCTGGGAGGAGGAGAAACTTGAAGGGGGGTTGGGCTTGAAGATGGGAGGGATGCGCGCCGCGGCAGGGGTGCAGGCGCCAAGCGAGGAGGAAAGAGAGGTGCGGCAGCTATGGCGACGAGGAGGGAGGAGGGAGGCGTGCGGCGGCTCTGGTGATTGGGGAAGGGTTTGCCACAAGCACAGGGCGTGACGCACACTGAGAGGACGGAGGACGCACGCCTCGCACGAGGGACCCAATGCGCCGCGCTCGCACGTCCAGTTGCTAGCCGTGCATCGGCCACACGAACCCAGCAGCGAGCAAACACAACGCAACTGACCACCGGCCCCGCGGCCCCGCCGCTCGACACGGCCCCAACGATCTGTGGCCTTGTAAAACCAAACGAAAGGTGTCGGACCACCCGGAAAAAAAGGCAAGCGCACCGGACGACCCGGTGAAAAGATGCATGAGTGGACGTGGCACAGCCTCGGCACGACGCGTGCAGGAAGCCAACGACTCTTTCCAACCCCGGCATAATCGAAGCGACATGGATTGCACGAAGCCCACCAGTCGATATGTAGGACCAGTAGAAATTTGGCCCACTCGTCACTGCATGGAAGGGTAGATGTGGGTGTAGGTGTGTCATTCCAGCCGGCTGTTGAGCCAGGGGGCGCGCGCCCACGACGTGCAATGCGACGCACGTACGCGGTGCGTCAGGGGAGGCCACCCGCGACCCAAAAAGAACTGACCCAGCCAATAGCACATGAGGCTGAGCCCACAGGTCATCGCCTCAGCGAATTCACCGGAAGGTCAAAACAAAGAACCAAAATTCTAGCGCAAATCCAACGGCAACCAAGCCACGGAAGACCAGTTTGACCAACATCCAACGGGACGAAATCGACGCAAATCGAGGTACAACCGTGGAGACGAGTTGCCTAGCATCCTTTCATGTTAAAATGCTAGGAAGACCAAGCATGACAAGCTATATGATTTTGTAGGGATAGCATTCTCTGGCATTGTTATTTTGAAAGGACATGATTGTTTGCTAGTAAACCTGAGTATGGATGTTTTTTTGTCAAATGATAGACTATTGCCTTGAATCACTTGTATATTAATATTCATGCCATGATTAGACATTTGTTCAAGATTATGTTAGGTAGCATTCCACATCAAAAATTATCCTTTTATCATTTACCTACTCGAGGACGAGCAGGAATTAAGCTTGGGGATGCTGATACGTCTTCGTCGTATCTATAATTTTTGATTGCTTCATGCCAATATTCTACAACTTTCATATACTTTTGGCAACATTTTATATTATTTTTGGGACTAACTTACTTATCCAGTGCCCAAAGTCAGTTCCTGTTTTTGTGTGTTTTTTGTTTCGCGGAAATTCCATATCAACCGAAGTCCAAACGCGATAAAAATTTACGAAGATTTTTTTTGGAATATATGTGAATTTTCGGAGTTGGAATCAACGCAAGACGGTGCCTGAGGGAGGCACAAGCCAACAGGGCGCGGCCATGGGGGCGCCCTAATGGCTTGTGCCTCCCCCTTAAGTCGGTTGGGGCTCTCCGTCCGCCGCAAGAAAGATATTTTCGCGATAAAAATCCCCTCAAAATTTCAGCCCAATCGGAGTTACGGATCTAGGGAGAAGGGGTCAGAAACCAGTTGCAAAAACAGAAGAGAAATAGAGAGAGAGAGAGAGATCCAATCTCGGAGGGGCTCCTGCCCTCCGGGAGCCATGACGGCCATGGACCAGAGGGGAAACTCTCCTCCCACCTAGGGAGGAGTCCAAGGAATAAGAAGAAGGAGGGGGGCTCTCCCCCCCTCTCTCCTGGTGGCGCTGGAGCGCCGCCGGGGCAACCATCGTGACGACGATCCACACCAACAACTTCGCCGCCGTCACCACCAACTCTCTCCCCCTCTATGCAGCGGTGTAAAACCTCTCTTCCCCGCTATAATCTCTAATTAAACATGGTGCTTAATGCTATATATTATTATCCAATGATGTGTGGCTATCCTATGATGTTTGAGTAGATTCCTTTTGTCCTATGGGTTAATTGATGATCGTGATTGGTTTGAGTTGTATGTTCTATTTTGGTGCTGTCCGATGGTGCCCGCCGTGTCGCGCAAGCGTGTGGGATCGCCGCTGTAGAGTGTTGCAATATGTTTATGATTTTCTTATAGTGGGCGGCTAGAGTGACAGAAGCTTATACCCGAGTAAGGGGATTGTTTACGTATGGGATAAAGGGGACTTGATGTTTAATGCTATGGTTGGGTTTACCTTAATGATTTCTAGTAGCTGCGGATGCTTGCTAGAGGTCCAATCATAAGTGCATATGATCCAAGTACGGAAAGTATGTTAGCGTATGCGTCTCCCTCATATAAAACTGCAACAATGATATCGGTCTAGTTATCGATTGCCTAGGGACAAATCTTTCTCTTGTGCTATGGTTTCTACTAAACAACTAACTAAATTAACGTTATAAACAACTAACTAGGGACAAATCTTTCTCTTGTGCTATGGCTTAAGGTTTCTACTAAACAACTAACTAAATTAATATTTATCTAAACAGCCCCTAACTTTTATTTACTTGTTCTTTATTACCTTGCAAAACTATCTATTACACCTACTAAGTACTTATGGTTTCTTTCCCGCAAAGTAGTTTCATACTTGTTCTAGTTGAAGTAAGCGTTAGTGTGCGTAGAGTTGTATCGGTGGTTGATAGAACTTGAGAGAATATTAATTCTACCTTTAGCTCCTCATTGGGTTCGACACTCTTACTTATCAAAAAAGGCTACAAACGATCCCCTACACTTGTGGGTTATCATGTATCCAATTGCGGCACGATGCTTCCTAAGAGTTTTGAGTAATCTCTTTTCCTCGTGCACTGGAAGGTTAGCATTGATAATAACAATATATATCTTCTTTTCATCAAGATGAACATATTTCAATGTTTCAAGGAGTTTCTTTAATTAAAACACAGGATCACTCTTAGGTGGGGGAGGATCTCCCAAAATTTCAAGAGCCAAATTGTGTTTGAGAATAGGTGTTTGTCTAAAGAGAATATCGTCAATTTCATTTCGTTCATTCACATGCATATCACTTTCATGGTCTAGCTAATATTGTTCTAATGGGTCGGTAGGAGGCACAACAATAGAAGCAAGACCAATAATATCATCCTTACTAGATGGCTCGATACCATTTGGTTGTGTATTAAACTTAGAGAAATTGAACTCATGAGATACATCACCAAAACTAACTTTAACCTTTTCTTTAGCACAATCAATTTCAGCATTAACAGTATTCAAGAAAGGTCTACCAAATATAATGGGACAAAAATCATCTTGTAGTGATCCAAGGACTAAGAAATTAGTAGGGTATTTGATCTTGCCGCACAAAACTTCAACATCTCTAACAATCCCAAGAGGTGAAATAGTATCTCTATTTGCAATATTAATAGTAACATCGATATCTTCTATTTCCACACGTGCAAATTCATTCATGACTTCTTGGTATAAACAGAAAGGAGTAGCACTAATACTAGCACCCATAGTACATAAACCATGGTAGCAATGTTCTCATTTCTTAACGGAAATGACAGGTATGCCAACAACATGTTTGCTTTTATCCAATTTATCTTGCTCATTATTAGCTGGTTTAGCAATCCTAGTGGCTTCTTTACCGAAATAAATAGCATGCCCATCAATATCATGAGCTAGAGATCTTTAACCATTGCAATATTAGGTTCCACTTTAACTTGTTGAGATGGTGTATGAGTTTAACATTACTCTTATGAACTATAGTTGTAGCTTTAGCATGTTCCTTTATCCTAATAGGCAAAGGAGGGTTCTCAATATAAGCAGTAGGTACAACAGGGTTGGAGAATAAGTAATAGTTTCAGCGTTTGTTATAACAGGTTCATAATTTTCTTCAGTAGGTGGATGAAATTTAAACCACTTCTCCTTAGGGAGATCAATATGAGTAGCAATGGATTCACAGAAAGTATCCACTATCTCAGAGTCAAGTCCATATTTTGCACTAAGTTTATGAAAACCATATATCTCCATAAAGACGTAATACAATCATATTCAGGAGTTATACCTCACTCATTACCTTTGTTGATTTCCCAATATTCAGAGTTGCATTTAGTTCTCTCAAGAAGATCCCATTTGAATTCAATAATTTTTGTCATAAAAGAACCAACAGTGGAAGAACCGAGCATAGTTTGACCGTTATAAGAAAGTCGAGCGTAAAAGTTTTGAATAATCATTCCTCTAAAGAGCTCATGATTGAGGAAAGTGTGCATTACGAATTAAGCCTCCCCCAAGCTTGAGCGATACTTTCTCCTTCACGAGGCCAAACATTATATATATAATTCTGATCACGATGAACCAAGTGCATAGGATAATTTTTTAATGAAATTCCAGTTTCAACTGGTTCCAGTCCCATGCTCCAGGTCCATCCAATAGCCTATACCATAACAATGCTTTTCCTTCCAAAGATAAAGGAAATAAATTCTTATTGACTCCATCATATGATATACCTGCAAGCTTAAACAATCCACAGAGTTCAGCCAAAAAGATCAAGTGCATGTTAGGATGCATGGTTCCATCTCTTGCATAGGGATGAGCTCGCAATTTTTCCATAATATCAAAAGGTATTTCATAATAAATATTTTCAATAGTTTCAGTAGGTTGAGGGGCAGCTCTTACCATTTTCGGTCGAGGTGAAGATACCCCGTACAAGCACCTCAAAGGATTACTTTCCATAGTGACAAGTGATAGTAAATTTTAGCACGTGATAAAAATGTTTCCTTACCAAAGGTCCTTTTGCTCCCCGGCAACAGCGCAAGAAAAGAGTCTTGATGACCCACAAGTATAGGGGATCAATCCTAGATCTTTTGATAAGTAAGAGTGCCAAACCCAACGAGGAGCAGAAGGAAATGACAAGTGGTTTTCAGCAAGGTATTCTCTAAAATTGCTGCAAATAGTGATAGTAAATAGTTTTGTAGCAAGATAATTAGTAACAAGTAGTAGGTAACCATTGTAACAAGAGTGAAGCAAGGTGAACCAATCCTTTTTATAGAAAAGGATAAGCCGAAAGTATTTCTTATAATGAGCAAAGTGTTCTTGAGGGCACATGGGAATTGTCCTCTAGTCAATGTAATATCCGAGATTTTTCCGAAATCTGGTATGTTAAAATTTCACAGGGAATTAATTTTTGTGAAACAAAACCCTTTGATTCATTGCTTGCTAGTTGAAATTGCTTGATTGAATGATCATTAGGTTGAAATCCCAATGCAACTAGTGAAAACCTAGCTAGCCAATAGGTGGAACCCAAGCCATTTGAAATATTATTGGGCAAGCATTTCAAATAAGTCCAAAAATATTCCGTCAAAGTATTTCCCTAAATGGTTTCGACTGATTTTGATTTGGAAATCATTTCTGAAAACCAATTCAAATCAACAAGGATTAAATCAAATATGACTGGCATTTGGGTTTGGCAGGAATTAAGATTCCACAAGTCCAAACAATGACCTAGACCTTGCATAAATTCAAATATTGCATTTGAAAGATATTTGACCTTGAAACAAAATTCAAATTCCAAATAGAAATATGAGTGCATATTTTAGTTGCCCATTTTGACCAAACAAAATGTCCACATAATCAGAAATATTCTTTTGGAATTTAGGTTAGGTTTGGTTTTGAAAGCAAATCCAAATTCAAACCCCATTTGAATTTACAAGAAAACAAAAAAGGGAAAGGAAAAAAACATAAAGAAATGTAATAGAAAAATAAAAAGCCCAGCGAACCAGGCCGGTCCAGCTAGCAGCCAACCAGCCGAGCTAGCCGAGCTCGCACGTACCCCACTCCCCTCACCCCTGAGCCACTGACGGGCGGGACCCTCCTATCATCTCCCTCCTCCCGCACGCATGACCCCCAGCTCTCCCACAACCTCATGCACGCATACCCATGTCACCCACTCCATGTGTCCACCGTGCGAGCCAGCCTCGGTCGCCATGCCCTATAAGAATGCCTCGACCCCCTCGTTCAATTTCCCCACTAGATCGAACCCAACGTCGACATGCTACCCCGCCCCAGACCCACAATCTCCGCCTCGGCCAAGCATACTCCGGTGAAGATTCCGGCAGCTACAGACAACCCCGAGCCAAACCACCACCACTAGCCGACCCAGACCACCGCGGCGAACCCCGTGGACACCTCCGGTGAGGCCAAGACCCCATGGACGCCCCACACCATCGGAGACCAAAACTCACCGGTGCCCCAACGTTGTCTCCAGTGAGGTGAGCACGCCTTCGACCCCGAGACCTTGCATGTTTTCCCCGCACCCACGCATGTCCACTTACCCAACCATTCGTCTCTAAGTGCCATATTTGGAGCGCATCGACCATGCCCAAGAACTCCACACTTCGGCCATCTCCGGTGAGCTCGTGCTTCTTGACTCCTTCGTCCCTAAGGCCGTCCAGCGCCACCAGAGGACCCACGACGATGAGCTGCGTCGACCCGTGCCCTTCGCCGCCACCAGAACCCACTTGAGCACCGTCCCTGTTGAGTCTCGAAGCCAGCGCCGCCATCCCCGTGGTCGTCGGCAAGTCTTCGGTGACCTAGCCCAGGTGAGGAACCCCTCTGTTAAGTCATGACTGTTAGATCCAGATCCAATGCCCCAGATCAAATCACTTAAAAGCACGAATCTTTTGTGCTAGTGTTCGACCCACTGTTGCGTAGAGCCCAAATGCACCCCCCCGCAGCCAACCAGAGCAGGCCATGTAGCCCCCTATACTGTCGGTATTATGTAACATCCCAAACTTTGGAATGTTATATTAATAATTGAAAGATTGATTGTTTGAATGATTGTTTGAATGATTGTTTGAAATTGAGTGAAATTTGAAACTTTTGAATGAGAGGGAATAAAATGACTTTCCCCTTTGTTTTGAATTCAAATTCATCCATTTCAAATTAGTGAGAGAAGATGACATGACTTCTTCAAAATAAAGGATTTGAAAAGTGGATTTTGAAAATTTCTGAAATATTCTATTTGGGATCTATCTCCTATTTGGTTCTATTTTAAAGTTTGAAAGAATTCACATTTTCCTTTACCCCAAATTCAAAATTTGAGAGGAGGAACATGAACCTCCACACCAGGGGTATTTTTGTGAAATATTTGAACCATAAAACCTAGGGGGTTATTTGAAATTTTTTTGCAAAAAGAAATAAAAACCAATTTAGGCATTTTCTGAAAAATATTTTTTTTAAGTATTTATTTTGGCCGTGGCAAAATGTTCATCTTATTGAATTTATTTTTCTGATCATTTTGATATATAAAACTTCTATATTCAGATTTGATTTGATTTCCCAAATCATAATTTTCTTTCCTGTTTATAAACAAAAGGAAGAATTCTATTTTTTTAGGAAAACCCCGAGGACCAGTTGGAATAGTACCGGCCCGTATCTCCCTAGCCAGATCCGAATCCCTTTGGATCGGCTACCCGATCCTTCCCCGTTTCCCTCTCGCTCTCTCCACGCGGGCCCCACCCAGCCGACCGAATCTCCCCGTCGCCCTTCTCCTTCCTTCCCTCTTCTCTCTTTCCTTCCTTGCCGGCGGCCATGGATCCGAGCCGATCCCCCTGCTCCCTTTCCTTCTCTCGCACCCGAGGCACTGGCTATAAAGCCCAAGGCCCTGCACGCTCGTTCCGCCCAAAACCCCCAACCCCTAGTCCCTCGCCTCACCGGAATTGCTCACCGGAGTTGGCCGAAGCCGCCGACGTCTTCGAGCTCGCCCCGTGGACGCAGACCTCCCCAAGCCCCGCTGAGAGGACAACCGGACTTGCCTCAGAGCGCCGCATCCTCTAGTGCACTTCGTCGACACCAGGACCCACCGGAGACTCCCCTCCGTCCACACCCGACGCTGCCGCCCGCCATTGCCGCCTCACCGCATCGACCCCGACCACCTACCTCGACGCCAAGACCACCTCTGAGCCTCTCGTGCTCGCCCGCGTCGACTGACACCATCGCCTTCGCCGGAGGATCGCTGGAGCGACGTCCCGCATTGACCCCGACCCCCTGCCTCGCCGTCGATGTTGCCGGAGCCCTCCTCTCGCCGCGGTGAGCCTCCACTTTGATCTCCACCGTTGGATCTACAACGCACGCGCAGGATTATAACGTTAGTTTTTATTTAAAACAACCGAACCGTTTTTTCTTATACTATGGCCGTTCACTCGTTTGCACCCGCGCGCGCACACCGTCAGCCTACCAGAAACTGCCACGTAGACCCCCTGTTCGTTAGAATAGATTTTATCTTTTTCCGTTTTCAGCTTTTAACAGAATAGTTCTGTTTTTGTTTTTGCTTTATCTTTTAGGATATTTAGAGTTTTTAATCGATTCTTTTTGCATTGTGTCACAATTTTTGTCTAGTTTCTGTAGATATAAAGTTTGACCATGTTTGAAATTTTAAATTTGAATTCAAACAGATTTGATTTAAATCTTGTTTTGTGAATAATTTGAGTTTAAAAATAGGTTTTGAGTTGATTCTTTTTGCTACGTGTCACTACTGACTTTATTTATGAGTGGGTAGAATTTGGGAATTTTTAGAATATTTTAAATTAGGGTTTCAAGCAAAACGGAATCTGTTTTAGTTCTTTTTAGGAGTTTTGCTATTTCTTTTGCTTTAATTGTTTTAATTTGTTTTCTTTTATATTAGTTGACAAGATTTACTTTGTTTTATGTTAGTTAGCAGTAGTATTTCAACAAAAAAAATTATTTTTATTTATTATTATTTGATAGCATGAAATCAATTCTAGTTCTATAATAACTTGCAAATTGATTCCATTGTTATTTTCCTATTTGAAAATACTTTCAACAAATTGTTTTATAAGTTTTATTTTTATGTTAACTTTAGTTTAAACCAGAAAAAATTTGTACTAAAGTTGAAATTGTTTGTGGTTTAATTCAAGGTTAACAATATTTAGGTCATAGAAAGTGTTTAATAAAAGTTTTTTAATTAGTTCTTTTTGTAATAAAGTTTTATGAGAAAAAATATTTTTTGTTAAATTAGTGTTTTATATTTTTGTCTTCTGTTATTTTTATTATCTTAATGTTTTCTTTGTTGTTAGGTTCTATTAGCTAGAAAACTTATATTGTTTAGGGTGTTGTTTTCATAGTTCCTTAATTGTTCTTCAAAAGTAATTCTTTTGCTTGTAAAATATTTACTAAAATACTTTTGTTAGATTTTACTTTGTTAATGTTTTGTTGCTTTTGAAAATAGGTTATTTGTAGGGAAAACTACCCTTGGTTGTTTTGATGAAGTTTTGTTGTTTTAACTTTTGTCTTAAGTATTTCCTTCATCACAACCTTATTGTGTTTTGTGTTGCTTTTTGATTGATAGTATTGATTGTTAGAAGTGTTTGCTTATGAGTTCAATGTTTGATTATATAGACTTCATCGGAGAGTGACGAATAGTTCTATCAAGTTATTTCTGAGAGCGATATTATCTTCATCAACCTTACCAGGCAAGTTCACTTTGATCATCTTACATTACCTATGTTTTATTTGCATTAGAATCAATCTCTCCATCATACATCTAGTAGGATATTGAGCTTGAAATTTTGGTAGTATCATGAGGTAGGAGAAACCCAACACCCTGTTACCATTGCCCGGGAAGGGTCGTTACTTCACATTTGCTACGCTTTAGTAGACGGGGTTGGTTGTGAGATTCAGGAGTGTTGTGAGGTTAATTATTTCAAGACCGACATGATGATCAAGACTTCAAGACTTCAAGGACTCAATATACCTCTGGGTGGATTGGACATGCATCTGGCAGCCTGATATCTATCATGGTTATGCCCGGGAATCCTGATATCTACCTGTGATCATCCCGACGAAATGCCACCCAGGCTCAAAGAGATGGATGGATACTTCAAGGCCGGAAATCTTACGAGTGCAACCGCAAGTCAATATGGGCTCTGGCTTGGTTGACCTTAGTCGTGACTCTGGTAGGTCAGATAGCTACGAGATGTAGAAGAACGGTAGGATTGGATGGGCACTGACATTCTATCGGAGGATCACTTTGGAAGACCATGTTTCGATCGTCTCGTTCTCAAACACCAGGCAGTGCGAGGACACAACGGGAGGGATCAAATCTTGCTGGTAAAGTGTACAAACCTCTGCAGAGTGTCAAAACTAATCGATTAGCCGTGTCCCCGGTTATGGACAACATGAGCACCGGAGATGATACTATCAACCAGTCTCAACACAATTCATTAATTATGATGAGTGGGTCTATTAATTATTTTGGGACATGAGAATTGGTTGGTGGAACCATCTCATTAACAACCAAGTTTTGTAGTGATATTCCGTTTGACTCCTTTGTTGTAGGGAAAATAAAACCAGCTTTTCTGCAAAAAACTCCGACACAGAGCCACAAAGCCTTTTGCATATAGAATAGTCTTTGTCATTTTATTCTATGGTAAACTTGCCGGTACATTCCATGTACTGACCTACACGGCTGCAACGTCTTATGTTGCAAATACTTTTCTACGACGTGTAAGAGTACGATTCAGGGTTACGGTCTACACTCAACCTGCCATTGGTGTTTATTGGGACTCCAGTCCCGTTGACTGTTTCCACTGAGATTTTGAGGTATATATCAGTTTTACGTTATTTACATGTGATTGCACTTTGATATATACATTGATGTACTGTGTGTGCCAGCATACTGATCCAGGGATGGCACTGACACACAGAGGCTTGACTCGTTTTGAGTCGGTACGCTACATATTAACCAAAGAAGTTGAATTAAAATGACATTTTATAGAAAAGCCCCTAAACTTAGAATGCTCATAAATAATTATCTACAAGTCCAAATTAGGTGAAACATTTTGCAAAGTGACTCTTACAAATTCTACTTTCACTCTGTCCAAAAATAATTCATGTTTGAATAATTTAAAATTAAATTGAAACAGGATGAAATTGAATTCGAACAGGACATAACTTGCATTTTATTAATCCAAATTAATTGATACTTTTTGCAAATTGAATTAAATTAAATATACTTTAATTTCACAACACTTTAGTTCAATTTTAAATAATTTTAAAATGTATTTTAAACAAAATACAGAATATGACAGAATTCAAATAGGAATTAAACCTAATTAGTAGGTTTAATTTGAATTATAGAATTTCTTAATAAAAAATTATTTAACAAATGTTCATAAACCTAAATAAAACTTTAGTAAATAATAGTTGGATTATTATTTGGCTTTAGGTAATTCACATAACATTTGAATTTCATTTCAAACCTAGTTTGAAATTTAAATTGAAACCTAGGGTTAATTTGAAATGAAACTAATTCAAATAATTTGTTAAATCAAATTAAACCTAGTAGATTATGCCGGAGTTAATACTTCATGATTAGGGAAAGATGTACTCAAATTAAATTTAGGTCAAACCCCAATCATTTTGAGACTATTGAATCTTAATAATTATTTAGAGTTTATAAATCATTTAGTCAAACTAAAATCAAAGGAAAAACTATTTGAATTAGTTCATTTTTTATTACCATAGTTGTTCATTACTATGGTTGTTTGGATACTTTATAATCAAATGAATCAAATGAACAACTATTTGAATTATTTAGATGATATAATATTTTATTGTTTCATGCTATTATATTATTAATCTTGGATACTTTATATGCTATTTTATATCATTTTTGGGACTAACCTATTAACCCAATGCCCAGTGCTAGTTCATGTTTGTTGCCTGTTTTTTGAGTTTTCAGAAAATCAATATCAAACTGAGTCCAAATTGGATGAAAAATTGCGGGGGTTATTTTTGGACATAAAAAGACCTATGAAGCTTCGGGGGGAGGCCAGAAGACCCACGAGGTGGCCACGCGCCTGGAGGGCGCACCCTGGGGGTAGGGCGTCCCACCGAGCTCGTGGGCCCCTCGTGGCACCTCCTGACCTAATTCCACTTCTATATATTCCCAATTACCCCTCCAAAACAACAGAGAGACACCTGGAACACTTTCTGCCGCCGCAAGCCTCTGTTCTTCCGTGATCCCATCTTGAGACCTTTTTCGGCACTCTGTCGGAGGGGGAATTGATCATGGAGGCCGTCTACATCAACCTTGCTGCCTCCATGATTATGTCTAAGTAGTTCACCACAGACCTCCGGGTCCATAGATAGTAGCTAGATGGCTTCTTCTCTCTCTTTGATCTTCAATACCATGTTCTTCGCGATTCTCGCAAAGATCTATCCGATGCAATCTTCTTTTGCGTGTGTTTATTGGGATCTGATGAATTGTGGGTTTACGATCAGATTATTCATTGAAAGTAATTGAGTCATTTCTGAACTTTATTATGCATGATTGTTATAGCTTTGTAATTCTCTCCGATCCATCCGTTTGGTTTTGCCAACTAGACTGATTTATCTTCGGTGGGAGAAATGCATTGTAGTGGGTTCAATCTTGCGGTGCTCTATATTCCTATGATAGAAGGGGACAAGACACAGATTGTATTATTGCCATTAAGGATAAATGACGGGGTCTGAACATATTGTTTGTCTTATTTTGTCTACATCATGTCATCTTGCTTTGTTGCTGTGTTTTCATGAACTTAATACCATAGCTGCAAAATCATCTTGGTCTATTGGTGGAGTAATAGTAAGTAGATGCAGAATCATTTCAGTCTAATTGTCACAGACATGATGTCTATATACATGATCATTTCCATGAATAACATCATAACTATGCGCTTTTCTATCAATGGCCCAACAGTAATTTGTCTACCCACAGTATGCTATGTGTTCGAGAGAGAATCGTCTAGTGAAACCTACGGGCCCCGGGTTTATTTAAATCATAGTACTAAAACCTAAAAACTCTGCTACAATTTATTTACTTTCTTTTTATTTTACTTTTTATTTATTTATCTGTCACTATCAGAAGTAATCCTTGCAAATAACAAGTTCAAAGGGCTTGACCACCCTCTTGCCCGTGTTGGATGTAAGCGTTTGGTTTTGTGTGTGCCGGTATTGTCGACGTGAAGTTCTCATGATTCTCCTACTGGTTCGATAACCTTGGTTCTCATTGAGGGAAATACTTATCGCTACTATATTGCTTCACCCTTCCTCTTCGGGGAAAAACCCAACGCAGCTCACAAGTAGCAATGCTCCTTACTTACGGTAAATTGTTATGGAGAGAGAGGTGTGTTGATCAAGCATTGCAGGACTGAAGGATCGTCGATACAGGCAGTCCTTTGATCATAACATATGTTTTCATGCATTATAGTTGATTTTTAACTAGGAACCCCTACAATATTTTACTTTATGCTTGACAAAGCCCAGTAGAATGAATAGGTCCATTATACCCTGACCTTGTAACCATCGAGCAGTTACTTAGCTGCTATAACGTGGATTGGGAAAAATCAATCATTGTTCGACCATACAACCACATGGTTGACTACTTAACTATTACTACTTAATTAATGAATCGATCTGGGTGACTGGCTTTGATTGGGTCATCGGAGTGTAGTCTATGGTGGGGAATGCAACCCAGTCACCAGAGATTGTACGAGTTCAAAAGTTGAGTAGCTTCCATGTGTGATCATGAGACAATATGGGCTCTGTCGGGATCGAGTAAGTTGTGAGAACCCTCTTGTGGCAGACCAGCAGATGTAGTCTTGCATTTAGGTTGGACTGGGTCTGTCGTTTTTGAGAGGGCTATTACTTCCCAAAAGTCTTGTCTTGATCTACCTAGCTACTTCACAAGTGAAGTTTAGTAACAGAAGGGTGTGACCGGGAAGCACGGGTAAAGTACACAAACCTCTGCAGAGTGTATAAAACTGATCATGATTAGTCGTGTCCCCGGTTACGGGCAACTTTGATCAACTCATCCAACAATTTTCATATTGATCTCATTCACCTCTTCCATTAGAATTCATGGGTTGAAGCAATGGGGAGTTATGGTGCTGATCTTAGAGGACTGGGTTTACCAGGGCCTCTGGAGAGATGCTTGGGATGACCGGGGTTTACCGGAGTCCACATACTCAAACTGCTTTGGGTTGCGACCAGGGTTTATCAGATTAACTCTAGACTACGATCGGGGTTTACCGGGAGTACCAAATTGCCACTAGAGTAGACCATTATTATAAAGGTAGGAAAACCATTTTGCGCAAAAGGAAGACCAGGCGTACCACATTGCATATTTATGTTCCACTAAGTCAATTCTAGTGAAGGTTGTCAATACATCCAATGTATTGACCCTTGTGGTTGCAACATATCATGTTGAAGGTTACCTTATCAAAGGGAAGGTTACAAAGTAGGGTTACGATGTTATACTCAACTCTTGCCTCTAAGTTGATGGACGTTACAAGACTAGAATATTACTCTCCTGCATGATTGTACTGTAAGCTAGCCATGAGATAAGCAGGTGTGTATTGCATTGCACCGGATCTTCAATGTAAATACAATGATATGTGATGTATTCTTGGTATTTCATCATCGACTGTGTGTGTCAGCTATTAATCCAGGGAGTGACACTGTAAGTGCAGATATTCGGGACCCTGTTACGGGACCGGGTCATGACAGTCAAGTTCATCACATTTAATTAATTCGTCTTCATTGCTTTGATAATTTTATATGTGGGTGGACTGGTGCTAGGTTGTTGTTCTTACTTGAACAAGCAACCCTCTTATGATTACCCCCTCTTGCAAGCATCCACAAATATGAAAGAAGAATTACAATAAATCTAACCATAGCATGAAACATATGGATCCAAATTAGCCCCTTGCGGGAATAACGTATAAACTAGGGTTTAAGCTTTTGTCACTCTCGAAACCCATCATCTACTTATTACTCCCCAACACCTTCCCCTAGGCCCAAATATGGTGAAGTTCCATGTAGTCGACGTTCACACAATACCACTAGAGGAAGAACAACATACATATCATCAAAATATTGAATGAATACCAACTTCACATGATTACTTTAACGAGACTTCTCCCACATCCTCAAGAACGAAAGTAACTACTCAGAAATCATGTTAATGTTCAAGATCAAAGGGGTATTGAATATGCTTAAGGATCTGAACATATAATCTTCCACCAAATAAACCAACTATCATTAACAACGAGATGTAATCAACACTACTAGTAACTCACATGCACCAATCTGAGGTTTTGGGAAAAATATTGAATACAAGAGATGAACGAGGGTTTGTGATGGGTTGGTGCTAGTGAAGATGTTGATGAATATTGCTCCTCCCGCGATAAGAGGATCGTTGATGATGTTGATGGCTTCGATTTTGCCCTCCTGGAGGGAAGTATCCCGAGCAAGATCGCTCCGTCGGAGAGTAAAAGTGCTCCTGCCCAGGTTCTACCTTGAGACGGTAGTGCTTCGTCCCAAATGTCTGCCTCTTACTTTTTTTCTAGGGCAAAAGGCTTCGTATAGCAGGAGGGGCGCACCGGAGGCCTGCTGTGAGCCCCACAAGGCATTAGGGTGCGTCCTGGGGGGTGGTCGCGCTCTGTTGTCTAGTGGACAGCAGGTGGCCCCCTCCGGTTGTTCTTCATTCCAGTATTTTTTATATATTCAATAAAAAATATCTATGAAATTTCAGGTCATTTGGAGCTCCGTAGAAAGCTATCTCTGTTGTAGCTCTTTTAGGTCCAGAATTCCAGTTGTCGGTAATTTCCCTCTCCATGTAAATCTTGCAAATTAAGAGGGAAAAAACATTATAATTGCATCATAAAGTGAAATAATGATAAAAAATATTATAAATAATAGTAGAAAAACATGATGCAAAATGGACATATCATCCCTAGCTAGGGGCATTAAATAATAGTGCTTGTTGGGAGGGAACTTAATAGTTATCCCTTTTTTTGTGAGTCAACATGATTATTGCTATTGTAGTAATTATGTTTGTATATTTTCTTTTATTTTTGTGCCAAGTAAAGCCTTTGGGATGTTGGAAAACATTTGTTTACTAGGTTCTGTGTAAAAACGGAAACTTTGCTCCTAGTGAATGATTATTCTTGTGTAGTGGAGCATGATCAATTGCTGAAATTTTTACAAATAACTTATTTAAAAAATTCCATAGCATTCTATTGTTTCAGAATTTTTGGAGTTATAAAATTATGACTGAAAACTGCATCAATACACATTGTTCTGTTTTAGACAGTTTCTATGGATTGTATCAGGGGTTATAAGTCATGGAGATGATAAAATAGAGTAGGTATTATGTAAGAACAATCTTGAATCTATTTATCATAGTAACTAAGTTAATGATTTATTTTATTATACTAATGCATCTCACGAGGTTTTGTTGAGTTTTGTGTGATTGAAGTTTTCAAGTTTTGGGTTAGACCACGATGGAGAAAAGAATAAGGAGCCGCAAGAGCCTAAGCTTGGGGATGCCAAAGTAAAGCCAATGTAATATTCAAGGAATATCCAAGCATCTAAGCTTGGGTATGCCCCAGAAGGCATCTCCTCTATCGTCTTCAGTCTATTAGTAGTATCACTTGGAGCTATATTTTTTATTCATCACATGATATGTGTTTTGCTTGAAATGTCATGTGTTTTTGTTTTATTTGTTTCATTGTTTCCATAATCATTATTTCGTGATCACACCAATTATGAGAGACACATCATAATTTATAGAATGCTCACTGAACTTCACTTATATCTTTTGAGTTGAGGCAATTGCTCGTGTGCTTCACTTATATCTTTAGAGCACGGCGATACATATATTTTATAGAAATCAACTCCACTCTCTCGCTTCACTTAAATATTTTTGAGAGTTAAATAGATAGTGGTAATTTGCATGAGTTATATGTTTGGTCCAAAAATCATAGGTATACAAGGGCGGTACAATAAAAACTTGCATGTGGATCACTCAATAGGTTGTGTTCGATAAACGATGGTGAGGTTATAATATGAGGGCTTAAGTTAATAATCTTGGATTAGTAAAAATATCGATGTTAAGGTTTGTGATGTCCCACTCATTAAAGTGTCGGTCATGGCATGGCCAGGAAGTTAGACCATAATTTATCCCCGATTGATATCCTTTGTGTTGTCGGATCGGGGGCGCATGATGGTTAACTCCTCCCAGCCTCCCTCCAAGGGTCGTGTGAGTAGTACTTTGTTTCAAGGGCTACTAGGCTTTCTCAATAAATACTTGAGATCTTTATGACTAGTGTGAGTGTGTGGACTATAAGCACTTCCACCTTTCCATATTTTGCTAGTCTCTTTGGTATTGTGCATTGCCCGTTCTCACCTCGAGACTTGGTGCAAACTTCGCCGATGCATCCAAACCCCGTGAAATGATAAGCTCTTTCACACATAAGCCTTATTATATCCATCCTTAAAACAGACACCATATCTACCTATCATGGAATTTCCATAGCCATTCCGAGATATATATATTGCCATGCAACTTCCATTGTTACATTTATTACATGACTTTAGCATCCATTATCATTTTGCTTTTCATGATCATATAGTGCTGACATGATATTTTGTGGCAAAGCCACCGTTCAACATTGTTATACATGTTACGCTAGATCATTGCACATCCCGGTACACTGTCATAGGCATTCATATGAAGTCATCACGTTGTTCATATATCGAGTTGTAAGTAAATAAAAGTGTGATGCATTATTAGGGTGTGCCCATATGTGTGAGGATAAAAAGAGTCCAAAACAAAAAGGGGAAAAAGCAAAAAAAAAAACAAAAAAATGAAAGAAAAAGAGAGAAGGTGCACACTACTATCCTTTTTCCACACTTGTTCTTCAAAGTAGCACCAAGTTCTTCATATAGAGAGTTTTCATATACTCCATGATTATGCTAGTGGGATTTCTACATTATTAAACTTGGCTTGTATATCCTATGATGAGCTTCCTCAAAGCCTCAAGATCTTCATGAGCAAGCAAATTGGATGTGCACCCACTTAGTTGCATGAGGAGACCTTTCATATACTTATAGCTCTAGTGCATCCGTTGGATGGAAATATCTACTCCTCGCATTAATATTGATAGTAAGGCCTCTCCATTGCCTAATGATCAGCCATGTTGATGCAAGACTTTCTATACGTTTTGTCTTCTTATAAACCTCAATCATCACTCTCCTTGCCATCCAAAGTGCTAAGTCCATGCCTCACGCTCATGTATAGTGAAGTTGAAAAAGCTAAAGCGAGAAAAAGGATGATAAAATTGCTTGAATTGGAACCATGGTGTTCAAGATTTATACTTTATGTTAGGAAGACTGAGCTATACCATGCTTGAATTAAATGTTTTGGAATTATGTTCTTTAGCATTCTTTATTATGAAAGACTATGATTACTTTCTAGCATTCTTTCATATTATTGTTTTGATATCTAATAATTCAGTCTCTTTTGAATATTCATACCACAAAGAATTACATGAATAAAACATGGTAGGTAGCATTTCACATTAGAAATTCTATTTTTATCATTTACCTACTCGAGGACGAGTAGGAATTAAGCTTGGGGATGCTGATACGTCTCCAACGTATCTATAAATTTTGATTGTTTCATGTTATTATATTATTAATATTGTATGCTTTATATGACATTTTATATCATTTTTGGGGACTAACCTACTCAGTGCCAAGTGATAGTTCTGTGTTTTGCCTATTTATTTTTTTCGTAGAAAAACCATACCAAACGAAGTCCAAACATGATGAAACTTTACGATGACTTTTTCTGGACCAGAATGGACCCTAGAAACTTTAGGGAAAGACCAGACGATGCACAAGAGAACAACCAACTCAAGGGGCACACCCCAGGGACGCGACATCAGGGCTTGTGGGGCCCACATGGATTCGTTTGACCTAAAATGTGGCCTATAAATTCCCTAATACTGCAAAATAACCAGAGCGAGACCTGAAACAATTTTATTGCCGCCGCAAGTCTGTGTTCTTCCGTTATCCCATCTGGAGGCCTTTTCCGGTGCTCCGCCCGAGGGGGAATCCATCACGAAGGTCATCCTTATCAATCTTGTTGCCTCCATAATGATGTGTGAGTAGTTCCTACATGACCTATGGATCCATATCATTAGCTAGATGGCTCTCTCTCTTTTATGATCTTCAATACAATGATCTCTTCGGAGATCTGTTCGATGTAATTCTTGCGATGTGTTTGTTGGGATCCTATAAATTGTGGGTTTATGATCAGAATATTTATTGAAAATAATTGCATCTTTTCAGATATATTATGTTTAATTTGATAGCTATGTATGCGATGTATGAGTTTTCTTTGGCCAAGTTAATGAGTAGATCAGCATGGGGAGTGGTGCGTAGTAGTGGGTTCAATCCTGCGATGTCCTTACTCTATGAAAGGAGGCGTTGGAAGGCACATATTGTATTATTTCTACTCTGGATAAACGATGGGGTCTGAACATATTGATTGATCTTACCTTGTCTACATTATGTCATCTTGCTTCAAGCATTACTCTGTTTGTTATGAACTTAATACTTTGAGATGCATGTTGGATAGCGGTCTTGGGGTGGAGTAGTAGTAGTAGGCGCCAGTAAGTTTAACGGTCTACTTATTACGGACGTAATGCCTATATTTGAATTATGCCATGCATAATCACAATCATAACTATGCACTTTTCTATCAATTGCCAAGTAGTAATATGTTTACCCACCATTAGTATGCTCATGAGAGAGATGCCTCTAGTGAATACTATGGCCCCCAGATCTACTTTTCCTATTAAATACTAAAAATATAAATTGATTGATGTTATCATTTACCTTTTATTTTATTATTTACCTATCACTACCAGATTTAATACTTGCAATCGATGGAACCACGGGATTAACAACCCTCTTGCCTTCGTTCGGTGCGAGCATTTGCTTTGTGTGCGTGCATGCAGGTACTATTGATGTTATCTATGTGGTGTCTCCTATTGGTTCGCTAACCTTGGTTCTTAACTGAGGGAAATACTATCTACTACTATAATGCTTCATCATGTCCTCTTGGGGTAAAACCCAACACCTACACCAAGTGGCAGCTACCCATTCTTGATGAGGAATCTGGCTCCTGACGGCCCGTGGACCTAGTTGCAATGTCCTGGCAAGTGGGATAAGCAAGCGACAATGGATACACTATTGCTATGAGGTGCGCCGCACCTCTCGCTCTATGACCCGTAGCGACCATGTTGCTCCATGCGTCGCAGCCTCTCGGCGCTGACGTGTATATCTTGCTCCGCGGCGCTCCACCAACGATCTTAATTTTCAGTGCACCACTCTCCAGCTCCGTCGCTCCCTACACCAATGGGATGCCCTCGGCCTCGACGGGCTGTGGCGCCTGCACCAGATCATTTTCCTCATCTACGAGGTTGATGGTAGAGGTGGCGCTTTAGTGGGTTGGCATGCTTGGGAATGGTAGAGGGGCTATAGGTTGCGCTAGCTGTGCCTGCATGTGTCATGCGCTGCCTAGATTTATGGCCAATCGCTGGTGGCAGGAAACCGATGCGGGAGTGGCGGGAAACGGCGGCATGTTCGGATAATGTCGTTAATGGAAAACTGAGGAAAGAAGGAAGCGCAACACCAGGTATAGGTTGTGGTGCACACCATTAATGGTTCCATTGGGGGCGGTGCCTGGGTGTGAGCTAGTACATGCCATGTTCCATCAACTGTGTGTGCTCGTTATCGGTATTGCACATGATTCCTTTAGTTACACTGTGTGCCCGTTAGAGCACACAGTTCCCACCACATAATGTATGCGGTGTCACGTGTTACCACACATGAGGTATCCTAGAAAATTGTGTTTGTAACTTACAAATCATCACATATGAGTACTCGCATCACACAACAATCGTGTGCTATGATCCTAGCCATTCCAGAAGATTCATTTTTATAAATAATGATACTATAAAACTGAAAGTGTTCACTTTTTCCTTGAGAGATAGATCTAAAGAATCTTTGGTGTCTTTACCTACAAATATCATTGATTCTTGGACTAAATGTAAAGCTGCTTTTATTGGAAAACATTTAACTCCTTCAAAAACTATAGCTTTTAGGAATCAAATTATGAATTTGAAATAACCTGATCAAGAACATGTTGAGAAATCTTGGGAAAGAATGAAACTTATGCTAAAAAATTGTCCACTCATGGATTAAGTCGTTGGATGTTAGTACAAAATTTCTATGCAGAAATAAACTTTGTTCAAGGATCCTTCTAGATTGTGGTGTAGGTGGTACATTTATGGAGATAACTATCAACTAAGCTTCTCGACAGGATGACTGCAAACTATTCCCAATGGCACACCTTGCAAGCTCCAAGTGGTAAGAAGGTAAATTATGTCGATAAAAATTCCTCCCTAAATGAAAAGGTTGATTTGATTATGTATTTCCATGCTATTAAACAAACTTCTATTGATCCAAATGATATGCCATTGTCTACTTTGGGAATTAATTTCAACAACAATACTTATAGGGGAAACTTTGGTAATAATACTAGACCATATCCTGGTAATTCCTCAAATGCTTCTTGTAATAATAATAATATCAATAATAATAATAATAATAATAATAATAATATACCTACTAATCTTGAGAATACAATTAACGATTTTATAAATTCTCAAAAGGCTTTTAATGCTACAACGGAGAAAAAATTAGTAACTATGATGTTATGACTAGAACGGTGGGTACGCTTATTGATACGTCTCCAACGTATCTATAATTTTTGCTTGTTCCATGCTGTTATATTATCATTCTTGGATGTTTTACAATCATTTTATAACAACTTTATATCATTTTTTGGGACTAACCTATTGACATAGTGCCAAAGTGCCAGTTGCTGTTTTTGCTTGTTTTTTACTTCGCAAAATATCAATACCAAACAGAGTCCAATCGCGACGAAACTTTTTGGAGATTTTTTCTGGACCAGAAGACACCCAGTGGGCCATAAAAGAGCCAGGAAGGTGGGCTGTGGAGAGCACAACCCACCAGGGCGCGCCAGGGGGCCCCCGGCGCGCCCTGATGGGTTGTGCCCTCCACAGGGCCCCTCTGCACCGCCTCTGATGCCTATAAATTCCCAAATATTCGGAAAACCCTAGGGGAGTCGACGAAACACAATTCCAGCCGTCGCAAGTTCCAGAACCGCGAGATCCAATCTAAACACCATCACGGAGGGGTTCATCTTCTTCATAGGTGCCTCTCCGATGATGCGTGAGTAGTCCACCATAGACCTACGGGTCCCTAGGCAGTAGCTAGATGGCTTCCTCTCTCTCTCTTATGATTCTCAATACAATGGTCTCTTGGAGATCTATTTGATGTAAACTTTTGCGGTATGTTTGTTGGGATCCGATGAATTTTGAGTTCATGATCAGTTTCTATCCATGAATATTATTTGAGTCTTCTTTGATCTCTTATATGCATGATTGCATATAGCATCGTATTTCTTCTTCGAATCTTTGGTTTAGTTAGGCCGACTAGATCGATTTTTCTTGCCATGGGAAGAGGTGCTTTGTGATGGGTTCGATCTTGCGGTGTTCTTTCCCAGTGACAGAAGGGGCAGCAAGACACGCATGTATCGTTGCTATTAAGGATACAAGATGGGGTCTATTCCAACATGAATTGATCTTGTCTACATCATGTCATCGTTCTTATTGCATTACTCCGTTTTTCCATGAACTTAATACACTAGATGCATGCTGGATAGCGGTCGATGTGTGGAGTAATAGAGGTAGATGCAGGCAGGAGTTGGTCTACCTATCTTGGACGTGATGCCTATATAATGATCATCGCCTTGGATATCGTCATGACTATTCGATTTTCTATCAATTGCCCAACAGTAATTTGTTCACCCATCGTGCGCTATACTCATGAGAGAAGCCACTAGTGAACCCTACGGCCCCCGGGTCTACTTTTCCAACATATTGCTTTCAGATCTATCTTTTTGCATCTTCGTTTTCAGATCTACAAAACCAAAAACCCAAAAACATATTGCTGCATATTTTATTTGCTCTTTTTATTTTGTGTTCTTGAGAGATCTATCTCTCCTATCCATCACTACCTAATCTATCTTTTTACCGTAGAGAGATTGACAACCTCTCTTTCGCGTCGGGTTGCAAGTATTTGTTGTTTGTGCGCAGGTGCTGCTTATTGGGTGGTGGTGATCCTCCTACTGGTTCGATAACCTTGGTTTCATAACTGAGGGAAGTACTTACCGTCGTTGTGCTGCATCATCCCTTCCTCTTTGGGGAAATACCGACGCAGTCTCAAGCCACGTCAAAGGAATTTCTGGCGCCGTTGCCGGGGAGGAAGCAGTCTCTTCTACGTGCCTATCGTAGGTGCCGAGGGGACTCCATCATCATCTACCAGGTTCCTAATCACAAATCTCATCTCCTTGCAATTACATTATTTGCCATTTGCCTCTCGTTTTCCTCTCCCCCACTTCACCAATTTGCTGTTTTATTCGCCCTCTTTTTCGGTTGCCTTTTTCTCGCTGGATCTCTTGTTTGCTTGTCACCATGAGTGATTTTGGTATGGCAGAAACGGATGATGGCAGGACTCCTAAAATTGGATGTTCTGTTAATCTGGATTCTAAGACTTTTGTTTTGGGGCAAGGGAACATTATAGGAAAAGAAACTATCCAAGAGTTTTTCAATTGTGTTGGGAATTTGACTCTCGATGATACTCCTATTTTGAAAAGAACTAAATCTTATGCGGAAGCCATCTCAGCGCTAGTTCTAAAACTTGAAAATAGATTTATTCGTACCCATCCTACCTTGCAAAGATTGTTTTATGAGATACCCGTCATAAAGAACCCTAAAGCTAGGAAGTTGGCTACACTTGTTCTTATGCATGAATTTGATCACATAGTACGGGAAGCTAGGGAGATCTTTGACTTTTATGGTATGAACCATGAAAAACCGGTAATAGGAGAAATCCTCTACAATAGTGATTACATGATGAGATATTTGCATGGAAATAATCAAATTTTTGATGAGAATCTCAAAAAGGAAGTCCCCGTTTTAGACATGATCCAACACGTTTTCAATGATGTGAACCAACAATATTCTTGGATCGTGGCCGATAATCAAAGGGGGTACGTAGAGGGACAACTTGAATGTGCTAAGGTTGCTATGGATGATGTGTTTCAAGTTCTATTTGCAAAACCTCTTGACAAAAACACCTCAACCAAAACCAAAGATGACAATACTTGAATCTATGCGTTATGCCTAGCTAGGAGCGTAAAACGATAGCGCTTGTTGGGAGGCAACCCAATGAATAAATATATTTTTGCTTTTTCCTTTCTTTTTTGTGTGTGTTGACACAATTATGCCTCTGTTATGATTGTGTTTTTATGGTTTATTTAGTGTTTGTGCCAAGTGAAGCCTTTTGGATGATTCATAGGATGAGTAGAAGTGATGCTGAATCTGAAACAGAAACTTTGCATCCAATATATGAATTTTCATTTTTTGCTGGAACGTGATCTTGAGCTGAAATTTTAACACAGTGTTTCTATACAAATTCCTTACGTTTTCCTAATTTTGCAGAATTTGTAGAGTTATATAAGTATGGTTAGAGTACATATTACTACAGACTGTTCTGTTTAAGACATATTCTGTTTTCGTTGCATTGTGTGCTTGTTTTGATGAATCTATGTGTTATATTGAAGGGTATGAGCCATGGTAAAGTTAAAATACAGTAGGTATAATGCAATAACAAAATATGAATGGGTTTGCAACAGTACTTAAAGTAGTGATTTGCTTTATTATACTAACGGATCTCATGAAGATTTTGTTGAGTTTTGTGTGATTGAAGTTTTCAAGTTTTGGGTGAGATCACGATGGATGAAGGAATAAGGAGTGATAAAAAGCCTAAGCTTGGGGATGCTACCGGACCCCCAAGATATATCCAAAGAGTAACAAGCAACTAATCTTGGGGATGCCCCCGAGTGGCATCCCCTCTTTCTTCTAACGACCATCGGTATTTTATTTGGAGCTATATTTTTATTCGTCACATATCATGAGTTTTGCTTGGAGCGTCTTGTATCTTTGCTTGCTTTGCTTGTTTTTTCCTTTGTATCCTTGCTGGACACACCTATTTGAGAGAGCCAAAATCATGCTATGATTTGTTAGAATTGCTCTATGTGCTTCAATTAAACTTTTTGAGCTATAGAATTGCTCTAGTGCTTCACTTATATCTTTTTGAGCACAGTGTGCTTGGAAATTTTTGTAGAAATACTCTCATGCTTCGGTTGGTAAATTTTGAAGAAATCCTCTCATGCTTCACTTATACCCTTTTGAGAGATGAAATCTTTATGCTCATGTGCTTCACTTAAATTTGTTTGAGCTTGCCAAAAAGCAATGGCAATATATGAAACTAGTACCAAAGTGATAGATATCCAAGGAGGATATGATAAAAACTTTCATGAAGATCATTGGACAAATTAAACTTGATTCTTTGTAATAGTTTTGAAACATGATGGTAGTAATATGTGAGTCATGCTAGTGAGTAATTATGCTTAGTAGGAATATTGGTGTTAAGGTTTGTGATTCCCTATGCATGCACGAAAGTCAATAGTTATGCAATGAAGTTACATCCTACTTATGGTGCATTATTTGCTGTTAGTTATGCTCAATGCTCGCTTATGTGAATTTTCGTTTCTTGGTTTGGTTGCTTCCCAATCTATTTGCTAGCATCGACTTGTACTAAGTAGAAATACTACTCGTGCATCCAAAATCCTTAAACCAAGTTTTGCCTTATGAGTCCACTATACCTACCTATATGCGGTATTTAAATGCCGTTCCAAGCAAATTTGTATGTGCCATCTCTAAATTTTCAAAATAAATTTTCTCTTTTTGTGTGTCCGTACTGCTCATGAAACGGTGGGGAGTGTCCAATATTTTTGCATGCTAGATGTGTTATTCTCAAGATGAGTGTCTATTCACTTGTCATTGCACGAGAGTGCGGTGGTAATAGGGATGCCCATTCCCGAAATGAAAATGAAAAACATTTACTTTATGTTGTCAAATAATAAATTCCTTGGAAAAAGTGTTGGTATGGAAGGCAACCGTGGATACGGCCCGCCATGGAAAGTGAAAGTTTGGTGGAAAAAGGAATAAACTTTATTTTCTGTTTGGGAACCGCCTATGATATATCTAGCATGGAAAGTATTGTGAGCTACTTTGTTGTTTTCATTGACAGGAAAAGCATGCCACCCAAAATATTTTTCTCTCTCAATTTAAACCTTGAGCTCTGGCACCTCTACAAATCCCTACTTCCCTCTGCAAAGGGCCTATCTATTTACTTTATGCAATTTTCATTTTTACTTTGAGTCTCCATCTTCTCTTATAAGCACCAACTAGGGGGCACTATGATCGTACTTGAGCATTGGGCATAGTTAATATTTGAGTGTGTTTCATGAATGGATCAATGATTGAGCATGATGGGCTAGGGATAACTTTCTTTAGTGTTGATATTTTGAAAGACATGGTTGCTTGTTGACATGCTTGAGTATTGAAGTCATTATGTTAAAACTAGACTATAGCTTTGAATCATCTATAAGTACAAATGTCCATGCTATACAAAAGAAAAGAATATGATGAACATGTTAGGCAGCATTCCACATCAAAAAAATCTGTTTTTATCTTTTACCTACTCGAGGACGAGTATGAATTAAGCTTGGAGATGCTGATACGTCTCCAACGTATCTATAATTTTTGCTTGTTCCATGCTGTTATATTATCATTCTTGGATGTTTTACAATCATTTTATAACATTTTTTGAGACTAACCTATTGACATAGTGCCAAAGTGCAAGTTGTTGTTTTTGCTTGTTTTTTTACTTCGCAGAAAATCAATACCAAACGGAGTCCAATCGCGTCGAAACTTTTTGGAGATTTTTTCTGGACTAGAAGACACCCGGTGGGCCAAAGAAGTGCTGGAGAAGTGGGCCGAGGAGACCACAACCCACCAGGGCGGACCCCTCTCCACCGCCTCTGATGCCTATAAATTCCCAAATATTCCAAAAACCCTAGGGGAGTCGATGAAACACAATTCCAGCCGCCGCAAGTTCCAGAACCGCGAGATCCAATCTAAACACCATCACGGAGGGGTTCATCTTCTTCATAGGTGCCTCTCCGATTATGCGTGAGTAGTCCACCACAGACCTACGGGTCCGTAGGCAGTAGCTAGATGGCTTCCTCTCTCTCTCTCTCTTATGATTCTCAATACAATGGTCTCTTGGAGATCTATTTGATGTACACTTTTCCGGTGTGTTTGTTGGGATCCGATGAATTTTGAGTTCATGATTAGTTTCTATCCATGAATATTATTTGAGTCTTCTTTGATCTCTTATATGCATGATTGCTTATAGCATCATATTTCTTCTTTGAATCTTTGGTTTAGTTAGGACGACTAGATCGATTTTTCTTGCCATGGGAAGAGGTGCTTTGTGATGGGTTCGATCTTGCGGTGTTCTTTCCCAGTGACAGATGGGGCAGCAAGACACACATGTGTTGGGGAACGTTGCATGGGAAACAAAAATTTTCCTACGCACACACAAGATCTATCCATGGTGATGAGCATCTACGAGAGGGAGAGTGAATCTACATACCCTTGTAGATCGCTAAGCGGAAGCGTTTAAGAAACGCGGTTGATGTAGTCGAACGTCTCCACGATCCAAATCGCAAGTCGTCCCTCGATCCGATCACGAACTAGCGCCGAACGGACGGCACCTCCGCGTTCAACACACGTACGGCTTGATGACGCCTTCACCTCCTCGATCCAGCGAGCGATGGTGAAGTAGTGGTTGAGTTCCAGCAGCACGACGGCGTGGTGATGGTGGTGAGGAACAATCTCTGCAGGGCTTCGCCAAGCGCTACGGAGATTATGACGGAGGAACTAGAGGGCTAGGGTTGCCGGCACACGGCTTGGGAAATCCTGATGTCTCCCGTGTGCTAGCCCTGCCCCTCTATTTATATGTTGAGCCTTGGGGTCTAAACTTGGAGTAAAAGCCTCCTCCAGGTCGGTTTTGCCCGCACAAGGTCGGTTTGGCCCGCAGGGAAAGAGTCCAACTCGGATCCCTGCCGAACCGTGCACAGCCGCGCACAAGCGGTAGTACCGCTTCACACAACCGGTAGTACCGCTCGGGCGGTAGTACCGCTTCACACAAGCGGTAGTACCGCTCGGGCGGTAGTACCGCTTCACACAAGCGGTAGTACCGCTCGGGCGGTAGTACCGCTTCACCAAGCGGTAGTACCGCTTACGCGGCAGCAAAACTACTTTTGCACTTTCCAATACCTCGTGGGCTTTATCCCTTTGGCCCATATAAAGTGTTGCTGCACCCGAACACTTCGGTAAACATCCGGAACCCCTTCCGGTGAATTCCGGAACCCTTCCGGAGATCAAAACACTATTATCACATATATCAATCTTTACCTCCGGACTATTCCGGAGATCCTCGTCATGTCCGGGATCTTATCCGGGACTCCGAACAACCTTCGGTCACCAACAAAATAACTCAACTATACTAATCGTCACCAAACGTTAAGTGTGTAGACCCTGCGGGTTCGAGAACTATGTAGACATGACCGAGACACCTCTACGATCAATAACCAATAGCGGGACCTGGATGCCCATATTGGCTCCTACATATTCTACGAAGATCTTTATCGGTCGAACCACTATGTCAAGGATTCAGTTAATCCCGTATGTTGTTCCCTTTGTTCTTCGGTATGTTACTTGCCCGAGATTCGATCGTCGGTATCTCTATACCTAGTTCAATCTCGTTACCGGCAAGTCTCTTTACTCGTTCCGTAATACAAGATCTCGTGGCTAACACTTTAGTCACATTGCTTGCAAGGCTCATTGTGATGTTGTATTACTGAGTGGGCCCTGAGATACCTCTCCGTCATACGGAGTAACAAATCCCAGTCTTGATCCATGCCAACCCAACAGACACCCTCGGAGATACCTGTAGAGCACCTTTATAGTCACCCAGTTACGTTGCGACGTTTGATACACACAAGGTACTCCTCCGATGTCAGGGAGTTGCATGATCTCATGGTCATAGGAACAGATACTTGACATGCAGAAAACAATAGCAATAAACTGACCCGATCATATGCTACGTTCGTAGTTTGGGTCTTGTCCATCACATCATTCTCCTAATGATGTGATCCCGTTATCAAATGACATCTCATGTCAATGGCTAGGAAACCTTAACCATCTTTGATCAACGAGCTAGTCAACTAGAGGCTTACTAGGGACACAGTGTTGTCTATGTACCCACACATGTATTTGAGTTTCCAATCAATACAATTATAGCATGGATAATAAACGATTATCATGAACAAGGAAATATAATAATAACTAATTTATTATTGCCTCTAGGGCATATTTCCAACAACATGTATCGTTGCTATTAAGGATAACAAGATGGGGTCTATTCCAACATGAATAGATCTTGTCTACATCATGTCATCGTTCTTATTGCATTACTCCGTTTTTCCATGAACTTAATACACTAGATGCATGCTGGATAGCGGTCGATGTGTGGAGTAATAGAGGTAGATGCAGGCAGGAGTCGGTCTACCTATCTTGGACGTGATGTCTATATAATGTCAATTTTCTATCAATTGCCCAACAGTAATTTGTTCACCCACCGTGCGCTATATGCTACTTCTTGAGCTTGCGTTGGTTTTCCCTTGAAGAGGAAAGGGTGATGCAGCAAAGTAGATAAGTATTTCCCTCAGTTGTTGAGAACCAAGGTATCAATCCAGTAGGAGATACAAGCAAGTCCCCAATAGATGTACCTACACAAATAATCAAACACTTGCACCCAATGCTATAAAGGGGTTGTCAATCCCTTCACGGTTACTTGCAAGGATGAGATCTGATAGAGATAGATATAGAAGATCACTAAAACGAAAAGTAAAACAAAAGTAAAAAAGATTGCAGCAAAGTATTTTTCGTATTTTTGGTTTATAGATCTGAAAATATAATATGGAAAATAGACCCGGGGGCCATAGGTTTCACTAGAGGCTTCTCTCTTGAAGGAAAATAATACGGTGGGTGAACAAATTACTGTCGAGCAATTGATAGAAAAGCGCATAGTTATGATGATATCCAAGGCAATGATTATGCATATAGGCATCACGTCCGTGTCAAGTAGACCGAAACGATTCTGCATCTACTACTATTACTCCACACATCGACCGACTCCTGCTTGCATCTAGTAGAGTATTAAGTTCATGAAGAACAGAGTAACGCATTAAGTAAGATGACATGATATAGAGGGATAAACTCAAGCAATATGATGAAAACCCCATCTTTTTATCCTTGATGGCAACAATACAAATACGTGCCTCGCTACCCCTACTTTGTCACTGGGTGAGGACACCGCAAGATTGAACCCAAAACCAAGCACTTCTCCCATTGCAAGAATTACCAATCTAGTTGGCCAAACCAAACCAATAACTCGAAGAGACTTGCAAAGATATGAAATCATGCATATAAGAATTCAGAGAAGATTCAAATAATATTCATAGATAATCTGATCATAAACCCACAATTCATCGGATCTCGACAAACACACCGCAAAAGAGTATTACATCGGATAGATCTCCATGAAGATCATGAAGAAGATGGTATTGAAGAACATAGAGAGAGAAGAAGCCATCTAGCTACTAGCTATGGACCTGAAGGTCTGTGGCGGACTACTCACGCATCATCGGAAGGGCAATGGAGTTGATCTAGATGCCATCCGTGATCGAATCCCCCTCCGACAGATTACCAGAAAAGGCTCCAAGATGGGATCTCATGGGAACAGAGGGTTCCGGCGGCGGAAAACTGTTTTCGTGGCTCTTTTTTTATTGGGGGAATATTTGGGTATTTATAGGCCGAAGAATGGGGTTAGGAGACCTGCTGGGAGGGCACAAGCCAGGGGGGCGCCCCCCCCCCTAGGGCGCGCCCTGGTGGATTGTCGCCTCCCGGCAAGTCTCCTGCCTTCATCTCCAAGTCTGGCAGGTTTCTTCTGGTCCAAGAAAAATCACTCCAAAGATTTTATTCCGTTTGGACTCCGTTTAAGATTCCTTATCTGCAATACTCAAAAACAAGGAAAAAAAAGAGAAACTGGCACTAGGCACTAGGTTAATAGGTTAGTCCCAAAAATAATATAAAATAGCATATTAATGCACAAAAAACATCCAAAATAGATAATATAATAGCATGGAACAATCAAAAATGATAGATACGTTGGAGACGTATCAAGCATCCCCAAGCTTAATTCATGCTCGTCCTTGAGTAGGTAAATGATAAAAACAGAATTTTTGATGTGGAATGCTACCTAACATATTTATCCATGTAATATTCTTTATTGTGGCATGAATGTTCAGATCCATAAGATTCAAAACAAAAGCTCAATATTGACATAAAAATAGTAATACTTCAAGCATACCAACAAACAATTGTGTCCTTTCAAACTAACATGGCCTTAGAAAGTTTATCCCTACAAAATCATATAGTCTGGCAATGCTTCATCTTCCCCACACAAAGTATCTAAATCATGCACACCCCTGATGACAAGTCAAGCAATTGTTTCACCCCTTTTATGTTCTCAAACCTTTTCAACTTTCACGCAATACATGAGCGTGAGCCATGGATATAGCACTATGGGTGGAATAGAATATGGTGGAGGTTGTGTGGAAAAAGAGAAGCTCACATCAACTAGGCGTATCAACGGGCTATGGAGATGCCCATCAATAGATATCAATGTCAGTGAGTAGGGATTGCCATGCAACGGATGCACTAGAGCTATAAGTGTATGAAAGCTCAAAAAGAAACTAAGTGGGTGTGCATCCAACTTGCTTGCTCACGAAGACCTAGGGCAATTTGAGGAAGCCCATCATTGGAATATACAAGCCAAGTTATATAATGAAAAATTCCGACTAGTATATGAAAGTGACAAAATATGAGACTCTCTATCATGAAGATCAAGGTGCTACTTTGAAGCACAAGTGTGGAAAAAAGATAGTAACATTGTCCCTTCTCTCTTTTTCTCTCATTTTTTTTTCTTTTCTCATTTTTTATTATTATTTTGGTGGGCATCTTTGGCCTCTTTTTTTTATTTGGGCTTCATTGGCCTCTTTTATTATTTGTAAAGTCCGGAGACTAATCCCTACTTGTGAGGGAATCATAGCTTCCATCATCCTTTCCTCACATTGGACAATGCTCTAATAATGATGATCATCACACTTTTATTTACTTACAACTCAATACCTATAACAAGATATGACTCTATATGAATGCTTCCGGTGGTGTACCGGGATGTGCAATGATCTAGCATAGCAAATGACATCAAAAAATGGACAAGCCATAAAAACATCATGCTAGCTGTCTTACGATCATGCAAAGCAATATGACAATGATGGTGCGTGTCATAAAAAAACGGAACGGTGGAAGTTGCATGGCAATATATTTCGGAATGGCTATGGAAATGCCATAATAGGAAGGTATGGTGGCTGTTTTGAGGAAGGTGTATGGTGGCTGTTTTGAGGAAGGTGGGTTTAATGCACTGGCGAAAGTTGCACGGTACTAGAGAGGCTAGCAAAGGTGGAAGGATGAGAGTGCGTATAATCCATGGACTCGCATTAGTCATAAAGAACTCACATACTTATTGAAAAAATCTATTAGTTATCGAAGCAAAGTGTTAGACGCATGCTCCTAGGGGAGAGGTTGGTAGGAGTAAACCATCGCGCGCTCCCGACCCTCACACAAAGGATGACAATCATTAAACAAATCATGCTCCGACTTGGTTACATAACGGTTCACCATACGTGCATGCTACGGGAGTCACAAACTTTAACACAAGTATTTTTACCATTCCACAATTACTCACTAGCATGACTCTAACATCACCATCTTTATATCTCAAAACTATATGCAAGGAATCCAACTTCTCATAGTATTCAATGCACTTTATATGAAAGTTTTTACTATATCCCTCTTGGATGCCCATTATATTAGGACTAAATTCATAACCTAAACCAATTACCATGCTGTTTAAAGACTCTCAAAATAATATAAGTGAGGTATGAGAGTTCAATTATTTCAATAAAATAAAACACCGCCATGCTCTAAAAAGATATAAGTGAAGCACTAGAGCAACATTGCCTAGCTCAAAAGATATAAGTGAAGCACATAGAGTATTCTAATAAATTCACGATTAGTGCGTGTCCCTCTCAAAAGATGTGTGAATCAAGGATGATTGTGGCAAACTAAAAAGCAAAGACTCATATCATACAAGACGCTCCAAGAAAAACACATATCATGTGGTGAATAAAAATATAGCCTCAAGTAAATTTACCGATGGATTGAAGACAAAAGAGGGGATGCCTTCCGGGGCATCCCCAAGCTTAGGCTCTTTGGTATCCTTGAATATGGCTTGGGGTGCCTTGGGCATACCCAAGCTTAGGCTCTTGCCACTCCTTATTCCATAGTCCATCAAATCTTTACCCAAAACTTGAAAACTTCACAACACAAAACTCAACAGAAAACTCGTGAGATCCGTTAGTATAAGAAAAATAAATCACAACTTTAGGTACTGTTGTTAACTCATTCTTTATTTATATTGGTGTAATATATACTGTATTATAACTTCTCCATGGTTCATACCCCCCGATACAACCCATAGATACATCAAAATAAGCAAACAACACAAAGAAAACAGAATCTGTTAAAAACAGAACAGTCTGTAGCAATCTGAAGATTTCCAATACTTATGTAACTCCAAAACTTCTGAAAAATTAGTAAAATATGGGAAATTTGTATATAAATCTTGTGTAAAAAATTCAGATCCAATTGACGCTCTGATGAATTTATAAAATTCCTGGAATGAGCGCAAAAGTTTCTGTTTTTCAGCAAAACCAAATCAACAATCATCGTAAACCATCCCAAAGGTCTTACTTGGCACAAACACTAATTAAAACAATAAAACACAATTACTACAGAAGTAATAATGTGCAAAACACTCAAGAACAGAAGCAAAAAACAGAAACATAAAATAAAATTGGGTTGCCTCCCAACAAGCGCTATTGTTTAACGCCCCTAGCTAGGCATAACGCAATAGATCTAGGTATTTTCATCTTTGGTATGCAACTCCTCAATTGCACACTTATGAACCCTAGGAGGTTCCTTGCTCTTATCAATAATAACGCTCCTAGGCAAGAAGTAAAGAGATTCACTTGTGGTAATAGGTTCCTTAACAATATTGATAAAGCTGGGGTGAACTCTTATCATCTTAAGATCTTCATCCTCTTTACTGGAGGATTCACCCCTTTTTTTAGGAACATAAACAAACTTGGCAGTGTTAGAAGGAGGAAATTTTGGAGTGGTTTGAACAGCGGCAAAAGCGGAACCCAAGTTGGTAATAATGTCCTCTAGCTTTCCAATTCTAGAGGAATCTTGATCCAATTTTTCATTAACTATGGGTTCTTTTTCCTTTAGGTTTTTTAAAGTAACTCCCACCTTAGATCCATATTGAGTAATATGATTATGAATCTTTTTATCCATGTTTTCAATGAGCTCTGTAGTAGCAACTTTATTTTCAATAACATCAAGCCTTCGCATCACATGTTCCAAAGTTAAGATTGTTTCATTAACCACGAGTGGGGGTGAACCTACCAAATTTGTCATAGCATTATAAGAATCAAAGGTATGGCCTCCCAAGAAATTTCCTCCCGTAATAGTATCCAGAACATATCTATTCCAAGGAGAAACACCCACATAAAAATTGCGAAGGAGAATGGTAGTAAATTGCTTATGAGTAGATCTATTTTGAGCATTGCAAATTCTATACCAAGCATCTTTTAAGTTCTCTCCCTCCCTTTGCTTAAAATTAAGGACTTCACTTTCGGGAGTACTAGCGATAGTAGTAAGGCTAGCCAAGAGTTTAAGCGTTCTAACACACGAGCAAACAAAAGAAAAACGAAAAGACGAACGGAAGAAGGGCGAATAAAAAGGCAAATCTTTTCTGAAAATCGTTTTAGAAGTGGGGGAGAGGAAAACGAGAGGCAAATGGCAAATAATGTAAATGCAAGAGATGAGTTTGTGATGGGTACTTGGTAGGCTTGATGTAGATCTCCCCGGCAACGGCGCCAGAAATCGTTCTTGCTACTTCTTGAGCTTGCGTTGGTTTTCCCTTGAAGAGGAAAGGGTGATGCAGCAAAGTAGATAAGTATTTCCCTCAGTTGTTGAGAACCAAGGTATCAATCCAGTAGGAGATACAAGCAAGTCCCCAATAGATGTACCTACACAAATAATCAAACACTTGCACCCAACGCTATAAAGGGGTTGTCAATCCCTTCACGGTTACTTGCAAGGATGAGATCTGATAGAGATAGATATAGAAGATCACTAAAATGAAAAGTAAAAAGATTGCATCAAAGTATTTTTGGTATTTTTGGTTTATAGATCTGAAAATATAATATGGAAAATAGACCCGGGGGCCATAGGTTTCACTAGAGGCTTCTCTCTTGAAGGAAAATAATACGGTGGGTGAACAAATTACTGTCGAGCAATTGATAGAAAAGCGCATAGTTATGATGATATCCAAGGCAATGATTATGCATATAGGCATCAAGTCCGTGTCAAGTAGACCGAAACGATTCTGCATCTACTACTATTACTCCACACATCGACCGACTCCTGCCTGCATCTAGAGTATTAAGTTCATGAAGAACAGAGTAACGCATTAAGTAAGATGACATGATGTAGAGGGATAAACTCAAGCAATATAATGAAAACCCCATCTTTTTATCCTTGATGGAAACAATACAAATACGTGCCTCGCTACCCCTACTTTGTCACTGGGTGAGGACACCGCAAGATTGAACCCAAAACCAAGCACTTCTCCCATTGCAAGAATTACCAATCTAGTTGGCCAAACCAAACCAATAACTCGAAGAGACTTGCAAAGATATGAAATCATGCATATAAGAATTCAGAGAAGATTCAAATAATATTCATAGATAATCTTATCATAAACCCACAATTCATCGGATCTCGACAAACACACCGCAAAAGAGTATTACATCGGATAGATCTCCATGAAGATCGTGAAGAACATGGTATTGAGGAACATAGAGAGAGAAGAAGCCATCTAGCTACTAGCTATGGACCCGAAGGTCTGTGGTGGACTACTCACACAACATCGGAAGGGCAATGGAGTTGATGTAGATGCCCTCCGTGATCGAATCCCCCTCCGGCAGATTACCGGAAAAGGCTCCAAGATGGGATCTCACGGGAACAGAGGGTCCCAGCGGCGGAAAAGTGTTTTCGTGGCTCTTTTTTTTATTGGGGGAATATTTCGGAATTTATAGGCCGAAGAATAGGGTTAGGAGACCTGCTGGGGGGCCACAAGCCAGGGGGCGCCCCCCCCCCCCCCTAGGGCACGCCCTGGTGGCTTGTCGCCTCCCGGCAAGTCTCCTGCCTTCATCTCCAAGTCTGGCAGGTTTCTTCTGGTCCAAGAAAAATCATTCCGAAGATTTTATTCTGTTTGGACTCCGTTTAATATTCCTTATCTGCAATAGTCAAAAACAAGGGGAAAAACAGAAACTGGCACTAGGCACTAGGTTAATAGGTTAGTCCCAAAAATAATATAAAATAGCATATTAATGCACATAAAACATCCAAAACAGATAATATAATAGCATGGAACAATCAAAAATTATAGATACGTTGGAGACGTATCACTATACTCATGAGAGAAGCCACTAGTGAACCCTACGGCCCCCGGGTCTACTTTTCCAACATATTGCTTTCAGATATATCTTTTTGCATCTTCGTTTTCAGATCTACAAAACCAAAAACCCAAAAACATATTGCTGCATATTTTATTTGCTCTTTTTATTTTGTGTTCTTGAAAGATCTATCTCTCCTATCTATCACTACCTAATCTATCATTTTACGGTAGAGAGATTGACAACCTCTCTTTCGCGTCGGGTTGCAAGTATTTGTTGTTTGTGTGCAGGTCCTGCTTATTGGGTGGTGGTGATCCTCCTACTGGTTCGATAACCCTGGTTTCATAACTGAGGGAAATACTTACCGTCGCTGTGCTGCATCATCCCTTCCTCTTTGGGGAAATACCGACGCAGTCTCAAGCCACGTCACTTATTCATGAGGTGGATTTACTTAAATTTGATAATTTTTCACCTAATAAACATGAAATTCCCAAAGCATGAAATCTATCCACGGTTCTATTAATTATAATGATTGATATGTTAAGAGCTAGGCGAAGCGGGGAAAAAGAGTGGCTCGATCACATCTTGCTAATAATGATGATGATATTAAAACTATAGGTGTCTCACCCATAGAATTATAATTTAGAATTGGAAGTTTTACATAAGATGATAGAGAGTCAACTTTAGGTAGAAGGAGTCGCAATTGTTCAAAGGGTGGAAATATTGGTACTAAAATTGATAAAGGTGGGTTTGGAGAGGTCAAGACTTTAGGTAGATTACACGCACTGTTTTGGAGTTCAAGCACTTCATGTATATAATTGCTAAATTACTGAATGTACCACTTTATTACAATCCATGTTAAATTCACCTAATGCCTACAATCATAATAAAACTTTTACTAAACACATCATAGAAGCACTTACTAAGGCCAGTGAAGAGAAGCTTGAGGCTGAGGTTTCTATGATTAGAAAATTAGATGATGGATGTGAACCTACTACTAAAATTAAGATCAATAATTATGAATGCAATGCTTTATGTGATTTAGGTGCAAGTGTGTCTACTATGCCTAGATCATTATACGATATTCTTGGTTTTGATGATACGTCTGAATGTTCGTTAAATTTGCACCTTGCGGATTCAACTGTTAAAAAACATATGTCAGAATAAATGGAGTTCTCTTTATTGCAAATAAAAATTATGTTCCCGTGGATTTTATTGTTTTGGATATTGAATGTAATCCTGCACATCCTATCATATTCGAAGACCCTTTTTAAGAACTATAGGTGCAATTGTTGATATGAAGGAAGGCAACATAAGGTTCCAATTTCCATTGAAGAAATGTATGGATCTCGTTCCAACAAAAAGAGTTAAGTCCTTATGAATCCATTATGAGAGACACATATGATCTATCTTTGAATGATGATAAAACTTGATGCTTTCATTATGCCTAGCAAAAAAGCATTAAATAAAAGCGCTTGTTGGGAGGCAACCCAATAGTTATCTTTACCATTTTTCTATGTCAACATGATCATTGCTACTGTAGTAATTATGTTTGTATATTTTCTTTTAGTTTTGTGCCAAGTTTAGCCTTTGGGATGTTGCAACTGCATGTTTGTTAGGTTATGTGCAGAAACAGAAAGTTTTACCCCCAGAATTTGAATTATTTCTCTGAATAAGAATGTGTTCAATGCCTATAAAAATAAAAATTATTGCATTATTAATTGTATGTTATGTCCTAATTGTTTAGAATTTTTAGAGTTACATAAGTATAATATTTAACTAGATCTTTATGTATAGTTTTGTTTTTCACAAATTGTTTTTATTGTTTTGTTAACTGTTTATTTTAGAGTTTTCATGGCTTATATTAGGGGATATAAATTGTGGAATTGATAGGATACAATAGATAATACCTGGAATTATGTATCTTGTCTTGATAGTACATGATTGGGAGATTTATTGTATACGTACTAACCTATCTCACGAGTTCTGTTGAGTTTTATGTGGATGATTTTTCTAAGATCGAGGGGAGACATTTATATGGAACAAGGAGCATCAAGAGCCTAAGCTTAGGAAGCCCCGGGCGTCCCGAGGTGATATATAATGAGACTCAAACGTATAAGCTTGGGGATGCCCCGGAAGGCATCCCTTCTTTTGTCTTCAATAATTATCGATATATCTCGGTTGGACCTATGTTTTTATTTGTTACATGATATGTGCTTTGCTTGGAGCGTCATTTGCTTATCATTCAATTTTGTTTGTTGGTCCACACAATCATTATATTTTGATGAAACTTCTTGAAAGAGACACACATTGGTCTTATATTTATAGAATGCTCATTGATATTCACTTATATGTTTTAGTTGAGGCTTTTATAGAATTTGCTCTTGCACTTCACTTATACATGTTAGAGTGTTAGTGTCATGGCTAATGGGTACCCACTAACTCGTCCGGGCGCAATCAACCGTGGCCCCATGCCGGGAAAATCAATGAGGCATCAAACCAACAAGGCTTACATACATTTTCGTCCATGGAGATATGGTGATGCAGGCCGAGAGTACCTCTAGGTAGGTCATCGAGAAGTACTTCTCTCGCATGACTCTCGACTTCCACACCAACAAGAAGGTGTAAGAAGATGTCAAGACTTCAATACCTTTTCCTGTGAGCACTCAAGGAGTGAGCTCCCATGAAGGAATCACTTCTCGGGTAATGACTCGCATCAATCCGCTCCACTGCTACTTTGCCTGATCCGCTAAGGAGACAACACGTCAGCACTATGATACGTCTCCAACGTATCTGTAATTCTTGATTGTTCCATGCTATAATATTGTCATTCTAGGATGTTTTTTTGGTGATTATTTACCAATTTATATTATTTTTGAGAACTAACCTATTAACCCAGTGCCCAGTGCCAGTTGTTGTTTTCTACATGTTTTTGACTTTTCAGGTTTACAGCACCAAACGAAGTCCAGTTTCGGGGCAATTGGACTTCGTTTGGTACTGTAAACCTTTCAGCCAAAAAACATGCAAAAACAACAACTGGCACTGGGCACTGGGTTAATAGGTTAGTGCTCAAAAATAATATGAATTGATAAATAAATACCCGAAAGGCATCCTAGAATGATAATTCTTTTTGAACGGTCAAAACAGTAGGGGAGGCCCCCACTGTGTTTATATTAATAGGCAGCAAAAAATTACAATGTACAATTCATCTTTACATAGTCAGGTCTCCCATTTTAGGGGACAGTGATTGGGTAGCACAAGCTGATGAGCTAGATTCTAGCTAGAGCTTTTCTAAGATGTGGGTAGCGACGCCAGGAAGGAAGTAATAAACTCCCTCTTATTCTCATGCACTCTGTATTTGAGCAGCCCAAAATCTTCCTTGAATCTATCCAGCCATGATCTATGTGTTGGTACGATCCTTCGGAAGAACTTGTTGTTTATCTCCTTCCAAATGCTCCATGATGCTTGCAGGAAGATTTCCATAAACATCGGCCTATCCCAGGAGTGTTTTGCATGATCTATCCAGTCAAGTCTGTAGTTTTGAGGGCCCCAGTCGAATCCAATGGTTCGCCAGCATCTAGTACTGAAGGAGCATTTGAAAATCATATGCTCGACGTCTTCTTCAATGTGTTGGCCACAAAGCAGGCAGTCCAAGTCATTTCCGATGTTATAATGCCTTCGTTTGATCATATTCCTGGTGTTTAGGCGATCAGACAATAGCAACCAGCCAAATACTTTTATTCTCATCATCACCTTACACTTCCACAGCCACGAGAACGCGTTATGTGGCTCCACGTCTCGGAAGAAGAACTTGTAGAATGTACTGGCAGTATATTTATTCGAGCCCTAGGCATATGTCCAGAAATCGTGTTGAGGGGAAGTATCTTCTGATCCCACGTGGGCTACCAACTGCTGGATGTCCCTGACCTCTTCAAGAGCTTGTACGGAGAGGGGGAGGTGAAAGGCTTCACCGAGAGTCGTGTTGCCCAAGAAATCCTTAACTGAAATATCCTCATCTCGAACATAAGAAAACGCTCGCGGATGTGATTGGGCCAACTCTTCCTTGAGCCACAAATCCTTCCACATTAGCACAGAGTCTCCCGATTAGACATGAGCCACCGAAATACCCCTGTAGGTGGGTGAAAGTTTAAACACATCGCGCCACCAGAAGGAACCTTGGGAGTCACATGCATGGGGGATTTTGTTGTTGTAGTACGTAGACCATATCAACTCGACCCACGGTAGGTCAGCCCTATTATAGAATTTGTGAAGGTATTTTAGGAGGAGGGCATCACTTTGTACTCTCAGATTTATAACACCAAGTCCCCCACTCTTTTTGGGTCTGCAAACCATGTCCCAAGCTGCCAAAGAGTTAACCTTATCACCTTGCTCTGTTTTCCTTATCCAAATGCATTTCCTTCTGATTTTATCAAGAATCTCCAAGATCTTGGGTGGTAATCGGATGGTGCATAGCGCAAACATCACCAGAGAAGTGACAACTATATTAACAAGCGACAACTTGGCCCCGTATGACATCATGGCCAGAGTGGCAGTTAGTCTCCTTTCAACATTGCAAACTAGGGGCATGAGGTCCGTGACTATTGGTTTGGAAGTACCCAGGGGGACACCCAGGTATGTGAAAGGCATGGTGCCCACCGTGCAGTCAAATAGCTGGGCCAGTCCAGCCGTCGTGGTGGTATCACAGTTGATGGGTATCATGGTTGATTTATTGAAGTTGATCTTTAGTCCAACAGAGGTGGCGAAGTCCGAGAGGATATCCTTAACCAGTTTAGCTTGCGACTTGCATGCTGGCATAAGGAGGATCGTGTCGTCTGCATACTAGATTATGGGGTAGTCAATTTGATTATCTCTAGGGAATGGTAGTTGAATGAGCCCCTGCCTGAAAGCGTGGTTGATGGCGGCTTACAAGAGGTCAGCTGCAAGTACAAAGATGAGAGGCGACAGGGCATCTCCTTGAAGTACACCACGCTTACAATAGAATTGTCGGCCGGGGACACCGTTAAGCAAGACCGAAGATTTGCCACAGGAGAAGAGGCAGTTCATCCAACCAAGCCACTTCTCGTTAAAACCCATGTGTTTCATGATCTCCATCATTGGTTGGTGTTCGATCATGTCAAAGGCCTTAGCAAAATCCAGTTTAAGTAAGATGATTTCTTTTTTGGATGCCTGGCATTGGTGAATATACTCATAGGCCCACGCAAGGCAATCTTGGATCGATCTTCCCTTGATAAAGCCATATTGGTTGCGGTGCACAATTTTGAGTATCACTTTTTGAAGCCGGTTCGCTAGAAGCTTAGTGATTAGCTTTAGACAACAGTTAAGTAGCGTGATTGGTCGGAAGTCGTTGACAGTGGCAGGGGATGCAATCTTGGGGATCAAGGTAATGAAACCATCATTTATGCTTTCTAGGTCAAGATTACCTTCAAAGAATTGGTTGCAGAGTTTGTAAAAGTCCTCCTTGATTATGTGCCAACAGGATTTGAGGAATACAGCAGTGAATCCATCCGGCCCCGGGGCTCTATCAGCAGGCATTTCTTTGATCACAGAATCTATTTCCTCTCTTGTGAAAGGCACCGTGAGATCATTTAGGTCAATAACTTTTTTGATGATGCTTGGCAGGTCGAATTTTATGTTGAATGTTCCCTTAGTACCCATACGATCCTTGAATGCCTGATGGATGACCGCTTCTTTGCCTACATGATCTTCAACTACTACACCATCATCAAGGTGTAGCATAGGGATGATGTTTTTCCTGTATCGTTCAGAGGCCATGGCTTGGAAGAATTTAGGATCTTCATCACCGAATTTGACCCACCGAATAGTGCATATTCTTTTCCAGTATAGGCGTTGATAATGTAGCAGTCTGAGGACATGTGCTTTGAGAATTTTCCTGAAATTATGCTCCGGGGTCATCAGGTTATGTATATTTTCTAGCTCATCAAGATGGAGAATAGTCTGGTTTGAGTTTGCAATAGCTGTGGACAATCTGGATATGTTCTTGCTCCATTGCTTGAGAGCATATCTCAAAGTTTTGAATTTTCTAGCAATCACAGTTGCAGAGTTGGTGCTTTGCACAGACTTGGACCAGGGAGTAGAAACTATGTCCATGAATCCCGGATGCTCAACCCAGTATGATTCAAACCTGAAGAGTTTGCTATGCGGGATTTTAGTTTCAATAGTGACAACACACGGAATGTGGTCCGAAACAGGTTTACCTAAAGGTTTAACCAGAGTGTTTGGATAATTGCCTGTCCAGCTTGTGGAGGTGAAGAACCAATCAAGTTGTTCAAGTAGGGGATTTTGCTGCATGTTGCTCCAAGTGTACGAACGTCCCTTGATTGGAAGTTCGACTAGGAGTTGAGATCGGATGAAGTCATTAAAGGTTATCATGTCATTTAGGTTTCCCCCTGGTTTATTCCTATTCTCAGGGCCCCTAATGTAATTGAAATCACCTAGGAGCAACCAATCTTCAGAAGATGGGATATTAAGATTAAGCAGCCAGTTGGTATAGTCCGTCCTCAGATCCCCTTGGCATGGTCCATATATATTCACTAGTGTCCATTCTTGCATCGAATGAGTTGATTTGAAGTGAATTACAAGAGTGAAATCCTCTTCACAAATAACCATGCCCGTAAAAATGGCACTATTCCAAATGGTGGCAATGCCCCCGGAAGCACCTCTGGAGGGGATATAGGCAAACTTATCAAATCTTTGTGGGCAACATGTTTTCAGAAACAAATTATCCATAGTATGCATTTTAGTTTCCTGCAAGCAAATGATAGTACATCCACTAGACGAAATAGCATTTGAAAGCTTCAAAAGTTTTGGATCCGAGTTTAACCCATGAATGTTCCAACATAAAACATTCCAGTTCATAGACCCAGCCATAAAATAAAGGGAAAAGGATAGCAGAGCTTAAGCAGAAGAGGAGCTGGTTCCCACTGGAGCAAGGAGAGCCTCTTCAGAGAGTTCTTCAAGTGGAACAACACACTTTTGTACTCCAATGGCTTGTATCACTGGAATTGAAGTAGGAGAGGGGATGCCATCCACATCAGGCTCCTGGGTGAGAATAGGGTTGGCACCTCCAACAGCAGCCGAGGGGATGAGACGAGGCTTGACTTTAGAGGTTTTAGGCTTGGAATCTGAGATCAGAGGAACCTTGAATCCATCATACTTGTTGGAGCGGGAGCTTCTTCTCACAGCAGTCACACATTCTGGTACCTTGGCTTTACCTCTGTTCTTGCGTGCGGCCTGAGGCTGGGAGCTGCCAGGAACATCGAGAGGGACCAAATCTGCAGACTGACATGCAACAGTAGAGACAGTAGAGAGCTGAGGGTCACTGTCAGAAGCAGCCACAGAGCTGTGTGCGGTAGGGTCTTCAGTAAGTTCAGAAATGATGACTGAAGAAGATGCAGTTACATGAGCCGCAGGAGCTATAGTCTGAAGCTTCCAAGAACTGGAAGTAGTAGTAGTGACTCCATTCTCATTCTTTTCCATGATAACTGAGGAGACATTCACAAATCCATCAGTCTGCGAGGAGATGATAACCTGCATATCAAAGCTCTGGGCCCATAAACCATAACCATGAGCCCAAGGTCCAAAGGTGGACAGAACTGGCATGACAGCCTTGGAGAGGAAGTTATTAATTCTGACATAGCAGAGTGGGTCATTGAGCAACATTGAGCAAATGTTATCCTCATCAGCAGAGAAACTGAGCTGCAGACCAGCATTGGAGACAGAAATATCAACTGAAACCTGGGGAGGCTGATTTACCATGGTGTGATTCAGGTTCAGGTTGTCTCCATTGTGTAGGGCATTGATTAGATTTATTGGGACCAGGATCAAACCTTCAGAGGTATCAGAAGAGCCAGAACTATGTTGGTTGGAGAAGGAATCATTCCAAGCCGAGGCAGGGCTATCTTGTAGATTGTTAGCAGGAGCAATACCATCATGGACTTGAAGTCCCTCAGAGGCAAGCCAGGTCTGAAAGTTGAACAGGGCAGGAGGAGCTTGGGGAGGGGGGGCAGGCCAAACACCCCATCCATGCTGAAGCTGAACCTCAGCATCATGCACATCCACTACAACATCATCAGCATCTTGCACATCCACTGCAACATCCTCTCCTGCATTATTGGCAACATTGTTTCCTTGTCCTTGTTGCAGCAGCCAGTTATTTAGTTGCTGCTGATATAGCTGCTCTGCCATGAGTCCTTCCTCATAAAGGGGGTGAGGGATGCCATTCTCTGGAGGAGGGTCCTCACCCGCAGGCGGAACCTCTGGAAGGTGCGCATTCCAATCAACACTTCGCAGCATAGTGACACATACGGTCCAACAATGACGCGCCCCTCCCAGCTGACGAATGACAAAACTTTTGGGAACCAGACGCAAGTTGATTACCTTTACTTTCAGCAGAACAAACCTACGATCACCCCTTGGGTTGAGCCACTGCAAGAGAGTGCCGAAACGGTCAACAGATCTATGAATGTAATGATATGTCTGGTAATCATAGGGAAATCCAATATAAAGCAGCCAAACATCCGGACCATAGGAAGTAAGTCGCATGTTCAGAGCCTCATCACGAGGAACAAAAGATACAACAGTGTTCACTTCCCCTTCAACCTCAGCATCAATCTCAAAAGTAGTACCAACCACAATGTCTCTAATCAAGGGATCCATAAAACCATAGATAGCAATACCAAGAGGGTGATCGTCTACTTCGGTAGGAACAAAGTTAGACTCATGGAGCAGCCCAGTGATTACCTCTCTAAGAGCAGCTTTGTGGTGGAACGGAACAAAGCGATTGACCTCAGCAATCGCCAAGAACTCATGGCTGAGAGGTGGGATAGGGTGAACCACCATGTCGGAGCGCACCACGCGATCAGCCGGACCAAGCTCAATCGTCATCCCCGTGGGGATGTAGGGGACGACATTGATGGGGAAGTTCACCATTGGGGGGGGGGGTAGTAGAGCTCAAGGTGGACAAGGAGGGGTGTATGGCAGAGGAGGGAGGGGAAGCGCCAGGTTTAGAGATTTTCTGAATCCACTACCTATGATGTAGCCGACTAGTCCTCCAATCAGATGGGGTCTTGGGTGTCGGATCACCATACAAGGGGCATCGGACGGTTGAGGAGGATCCATTGGGAACAGCCAGTTGGATGGAAAGAACGGCCGAAGCAAGGCAGGAATCGCCATGATAGCTCTCGGTCGGTGAAAGGACAGGACGGGCCCTGGAGTTGCCCCAATAAGCATGATAATTAATTGATCTAGCATCCACTTGATTTGAAATGACCGGCGAAAAATCCGAGACTGCCAAATTAGGGGGAATGTTACCAAAGTCAGTTGCTAGGGAAACGGAAGGGGCACTGATTTGCTTCCAATAAAAGGCCACCCTTGTTTGTTTCCCGCAGTCAGGCCCAATGTGACCCAGGAATTTGCATTTCCGGCATAATAAGCGGGCAGGACAGTCCCCGGAGTGGTGTTGAGCAGACATACAAATGTGGCAGGCCGGCCCATTAGCAGGATTGTGGCTCGAACGAGTAGGGTGTTGCAAAGACTTGTCTGTCGTGGGAATACGATGTTTAGGATAGTATCTAGCTTTATGACCAGGCGCAGAGCAGTTAAGGCAGATAATGCGGGCAGGGCACGAAGTCTTTGCATGGCCCCATTGCAGACATTTGGCACATAAAACTCCCCAATTAAGAGAAAGGTCCAAAATTTCCTCCTCAGAATAGTTAGCATGAGCCAGATCAGCTTTATGTTTAGCACTGAGAAAAGGTGGCCAACACAAATGTGGATGGGCATATTTGTTGGCCGAGGAGAGAAAGCATTGAGGTGTGGTCGGGTATGGCACGTCTAGCATGCATTTAAACTCTCCCAAATAAATGAAATTTGCTGCCTTTCCTTCCTCCAATTGATCTTGAATTAAAGTCCGAGGAGAATAATTAGGGGCATTAAAGGCAGAAACCTGGAATCTCAGCAAAGATGGCAATTGCTCAGAATCATGAACAACTGCGGAAATTAAGCTAGGAGCATGCAAGTCAGAACTTGGAATGTCACATGGGGCTGCTCCGGTGATCACCGGAGATGAAGAAGAAGAAGCATCCGCACTATCCTTATCAGAAAAAACCATGTCCTTGAGTGGGAGAATGTCAAACTTCTTAAGCTCACCCGAAGTGCACTCATCATCTTGCAAAGAATTCTTGAGGAAACCAAGTTTGGACTTGATCGCAATAGGCTTACAAACAGAAATCTCTGAGAGCATCTCATCAGCGTGCCAGAAATGATCAATCTTAGGAGACTTAGCAAAATGGCCATTGAATAGATGAAAGTGACAGACAAAATCAGGCCAAACACGATCTCGAAGGCAGTAAATGAAATGTCCAACCTTGTTGCTTGCCACCGAGAACCGAAAAGAGCGATGGGTGAGACGTTGAACCTTAAAACCAGAATTAAGTCCACCAAGGCAGCATTGTAGGGCGATAGCCACTGATTCTTCTGAGAGAGTGAAAGAGGCCGAAGAGAACAAGACAACCAGGAAGAACTCCGGAGCATCTTGTGAAGGAGAATAGTGAACCGTGGATCCAAACCTGTTCCTCACCTGCTCGGCCAGGGCAATGCCTGGGGAGAAATCCCAATGAAGAAGCCCCTCCATGAAGGTAGGATCGAATTAGATCCATGGAAGCAGGTGGAGGTGGAGGTGGAGGAGAGCGGGCGAGGAAAGGTGGAGAGCCATCGTTGATCAGAATGATAATATTATAGCATGGAATGATAAAAAATTATAGATACGTTGGAGAGGTATCAGTCGGTTGCGGGTGTCCATCGGCCACAAGGAAGCTAATATACGCATAAAAATCCCTTCAAAATTTCAGCAAAATTTAAGTTACGGATCTCCGGGAATTTAAGAAACGGTGAAACGTCAGAAAACAGGAACGCAGAACAGAAGAGAAACAGAGAGAGATAGGCCGAATCTCGGAGGGGTTCCTCCCCTCCAGGAGCCATGGCGGCTATGGACCCGAAGGGAAACTCTCCTCCCATCAAGGGGGGTGCCAAGGAAGAAGATGAAGGAGGGGGGGCTCTCCCCCTCTCTCCCGATAGCGCCGGAGGGCCACTGGGGAACTAGCGTGGCGGCAATCTACACCAACAACTCCACCGTCTTCCTCACCACCACCATCACCATCCCTCATCTATTTACAGCGGCCTACTCTCCCGCAACCCGTTGTACCCCCTACTTGAACATGGTGCTTTATGCTTCATATTGTTATCCAATGATGTGATGCTGTACTATGATATTGGAGTAGATTTCTTTTGTCCTATGGGTTGATTGATGATCTTGATTGGTTTGAGTTGCGTGTTTTATTTTGGTGTTGTCCTATGGTGCCTTTCATGTCGCCCATACTTGAGGGATTCCCGTTGTAGGGTGTTGCAATACGTTCATGATTCGCTTATAGTGGGTAGCGACTGTTGGAGATATGCCCTAGAGGCAATCATGTACGATGATATTTCCTATGTGTTTATGAATAAAGATAGTCCTTGGACATTATCAAGGATGTGTATTAACAAGTATGTGACTTCTTTGTGAGACTATGCATTGTATGATGACTGTCCTAAATGGTCTCTAGTCGAAAGGGCTGTGTGGACACGCAGCCAGTTAGACTAGCATATGACACGGTGGATGGTCTGGTCTCACTAACCATGTAGCATTGGATGCTAGCCGGATAATATGGACTCAGAAAGATCTAGTCAGATTTGATGTAGTCGGATCCGAGTTGAGATAAGGTCTGAGTTGGACAGACCCAAGTATGAGACGAAGCAATATGTCATCTATGAGTCTCTAGTACAACATACGTTCTATGTCCTAAGACCTGAGCTGGCACATGTACTCGGGATGGTGATAGACCTCCTTTGGGCTGACCAAACGCTACTCCGTAACTGGGTAGTTATAAAAGTAGGTTTCGGGCTTGTCTAGACCCTTGTTGCGAGACATGGTCGAGCAAGATGGTATTTGCCCCTCCGATCAGGAGAGATATACTCTGGGCCCCTCGTGTGATCCGACCAAGATAAGCATGGCCATGCGACAAGGATTATGAGATAATCTGATTTGTGGTCGGCATCACTGGAACGAGAAAGAGGTCGGGCTAACACAAGGATGACAGACTCGCCTTGAGCCCGACAACATATATCGTGTGGCAAAGGGAATAGAAGTATGAAGTACAGGTTCGCCTAACCAGCTTCATCGGACACTTGGAGTCGGCACGCTTTGCTAGAGGCCGCTACCGACTAGTCGAGCCGGATGTGATCTGACTCGCGACCAAGTGAACGAGAACCTAAGGGGTCGCGCGCTTAAGGGAAGGAACCCGTGGGCTTTAGGGTCCATGCGAGGCCCAAGGGTTGAGCCCGTGACGGATGCCTATATATAGTGGAGGTGCGGCACACTTATTAAGTTGATCGCTTTGACGCCGTCATTAGGGCTTTGCATGTGTTGCAACTAGCCACCTCCACTCGCCGCCGAACTGTGTGATCGGACCTAGCAGTCCGCCGCACGGTGTTCCTCCTGCACGTGCGGATACCATTAGAGGTAGTGCACTTGCGCCGCTCCGGCGAACCTGTACGTGGTATCCAGCAACCGGCAGTTCGAGGGAGATCGGACCAGCTGTTCGAGGGAGATCAGACGAGGAGGAGACAGACCTCGCGGACGTGCTGCCCCAACTCTAGTTCCGCTGCACGGCACTGCGCGTATAGTGGTAACGATCTGTGATCCATCTCCGTAGCCTGTTCTTGGTTGTTCTGCGCGTAGGAAAATTTAAATTTGCATGCGATGCACCTACGATAGAACCCAACAATGGTATCAGAGCTTCTGTTATAGGATTTGGATTCAAATCGGATGCATATATGATATGTGGAGGCCGTAGATGAGATCTATCGTCGTTTATGAGATCGGCTATGTGCACGGTTGATGAGATCAACTGCACATGGGGATCGTTAAGGCTATGTTTTCCATCAATCGGAATCGACGAGGTCATGACACAACCTACCCCTACCGGTCGGTATCCGCCATCAGGGTTAATAGTGAAACGTAAATCCGAATCGGGTTCGCGATGATCGATAAGATTGGTCAGATAAGAAAATTCGGCGTGATCGGAGCACAGATTCGATCGGGACCGCCGTGTGCGTAGCGCCTTGTATTTCGTACACGATCACACAAACCGGTAGAATGCGATTCTAGGCATAACTTTGTTTTGCAGGTTTGATGTGAATAGTATGGCTCATATGTATGTGATGCATTTGTGTAATTTAACATGACCTGCGTGTCATGATTGTCAGCCGGCAGGAGCCAAAGTGCTGTCATTATATTGTATAACGACCTGCGTGTTGACTTGTGATTCTCTGTAAATTCATTACTAGTTGTAGTAGTTGGAGAACTAAGATCAAGTTCGAGGCTTTGTCATCCCGGTGTGACGAACAAGATGGAGTTCCGCCTTGGTCATCGGAGTTGGAGCCGGCCTGGAAGGATGTCCATGAAGGAGCCATACTATTTCACATATTTATGTTGATATGTGATTGATATTGCTTCTTGTTTCTATGCATGTTAAAATGGTAGAAAAATCCCTCGTTAATATCAAGCACATTGCCATTCCGGATGTTGCACCTTCGAACGTCAAGTACGTCTAGTGGTGGGCTCATAAAATTGAGGTGCCACTAGGTGTCCTTGAACTGGAGGGTTCGTGTCGGACACGGACATGCACTGCATCAGGTTAACTTGACAAAGCTATCAAAATGGTTTTGGGCCTTGTGGCAAAGAAGGTTGGGAGCCAGGGTATAAGATACATACCCGATCGATAGGAGTCATATAGAGATACGATTAGCAAGGAGTTGCTTACCGAATAGGCAATTTGGCTAGCAGTGATGCTAAAGCTGACTAGTCGCTTGCGCTAGTCGGATCCTGAATCATTCAGAGTTTGTGGAGGGATGCTGACTTCAGTGGGAGTAGTTCTACTTAAGGCTTGAATTACTCTACATAAACACATTGCTTAGTGATTGCATATTTTCTATTGTAGATCAATGGCACCACCTTCTCAACCCAACTTTGCATTGAAATAGATTCTGGAAAAGGATAAACTGAATGGAACAAACTTTACCACCTGGTATAGAAATTTGTGAACTGTTCTCAAGCATGATCAAAAGGAACATGTTCTACAGGATCCACTTCCAAAGGAACCTGCTGAGAATGCTAGTGCCACAACCAAGAATGCCCACCAGAAACTCGTTGATCAATCAAACGAGATCTGCTGCCTCATGCTGGCTTGTTGGATCCCAATTTGCAACAGCATTTCGAAAACTTTGAGGCTTTCGAGATGATCGAGAGTCTCAAGAGCATGTTTCATGTGCAGGCTAGGACCGAAAGGTTCAATGTCTGGCTATCCTTGATGGATTGTAAGCTGAAAGAGGGTGATCCACTGAGCCCGCATGTGATCAAAATGATCGGGTACGTGCAAGCTTTGGATCGGTTAGGCTTCCCACTTGGGGGTGAGCTATCCACGGATGCAATTCTGGGTTCTCTTCCACCTAGATATCGGATGTTCATCTCGAACTATCATATGCATGACATGGATAAGAAGCTAACTGAATTGCATTGGATGCTCAAGGTGGCAGAGCAGGATATTAAGAAAGGCACGCATCAAGTGTTGATGGTGTAGAAATCGGCTAAGTTCAAGAAGAGTCGGTCCAAGAAAAGGCTAAGGGCACGGAGAAGGTTGTCTCTGCCGCGGAGCCAAAGTCGGGACAAAACTCGAAGACCATATGCTTTCATTGCCAGGAACCTGGTCACTAGAAGAGGAACTGTAGCAAGTGGCTTGCTGAGCAAGGCAAGAAGGCTGGAAGTACGACTTCAAGCAAAGGTACACTTGTTACATATGTTATAGACATTTACCTTGCTGACATACCTAGTAGCTCTTGGGTATTTGATACTGGATCGGTTGTTCATATTTGCAACTCGATGTAGGGGATGGTAAGAACTAGGCATGTGGCACAAGGGGAGATTGATATCAGGGTCGGCAACAAAGCAAGAGTTGTTGCGTTGGAGGTCGGCACGATGCAGCTTCAGCTTCCTTCTGGATTCATTTTGAAATTGAATAATTGTGATTACATTCCTGCACATAGTCGGAACATTATTTCTGCCTCATGTTTGATGAGTCAAGGTTATGAATTCAATGTAAAGGACAATGGTTGTTCATTCCATGGCTATGCAACCCATTGTAGATGGGCTATTTATTTTGAATCTGGAAATGGAACCAGTCTATAACATGAATGTCAACAGGCATAAGCCTAATGAGATAAATCTGACTTACTTCTGGCATTGTCGGCTTGGACATATTAGTCTGAAACGCATGAAGAAGCTCCATGATGATGGGCTCCTAACTTCGTCTGACTTCGGGTCATTCGAGACATGTGAATCATGCTTGCTCGGCAAGATGACTTAGTGTCCTTTTGCAAAGAGTTGTGAAAGGGCGTCCGAGCTATTGGAGCTTATACACAGTGATGTGTGTGGCCCAATGAGCACAACGGCCAGAGGTGGCTATTAGTACTTCATGACTTTTAACGACGACTTGAGTAGATATGGATATATCTATTTGATGAGGCACAAGTCGGAAACTTTTGAAAAGTTCAAAGAGTTTCAAAACAAGGTTGAAAACCAGCTCGGCAAGACAATAAAGCTTCTATGATCAGATCGTGGAGGTGAGTACATGATCCAGAAGTTTGATGATCATCTGAAAAGCCGAGGTATAGTACCTCAGCTCACACCTCCGGGTACGCCATAGAGAAACGGCATGTCAGAACGGAGAAATCGAACCTTGTTGGACATGGTCCGATCGATGATGAGCAAATCAGATTTACCATTGTCATTCTGGGGATACGCTCTAGAAACTGTAGCTTTCACACTTAATAGGGTACCATCAAAATTCGTAGACAATACACCACATGAGATGTGGACTGGGAAGAGTCCTAGTTTGTCTTTTCAAGATTTGGGGTTATGAAGCATTTGTCAAGCGACTCATGTCAGACAAGCTTACAACCAAATCGGATAAATGCATATTCGTGGGATATCCGAGGGAAACCTTTGGATACAGCTTCTACAACCGGGAAGAGAACAAAGTGTTTGTTGCTCAGAACGGGGTTTTCCTAGAGAAAGAGTTTCTTAGTCGAGAAGCCAGTGGGAGAACGGTGCGAGTCGAAGAAATTCGAGACCCACTCAGGGACAACTCGGCTGGTGATGAGTTGGTCAGGAAACCCATAGTGGAATCGGCACCGGAGCCACAAAGGTCAGAAAGATTGCGTAGAGTGCGCGATGTATTGTTGCTATAAAGCGACGAGCTGGCCACGTATGCGGAAGCAATGGTGAAGCCAGATTCCGAGGCATGGCTGGAGGCCATGAGATCTGAGTTAAAGTCCATGGATGATAATCAAGTCTGGGACTTGGTTGATCCGCCACCTGGCATAATTGCCATTGGTTGCAAATGGGTCTTTAAGAAGAAAACCGATGTGGATGGAAATGTTCAGATCCAAAAAGCTCGACTTGTCGCTAAAGGTTATGGACAAGTTCAAGGAATTGACTAAGACGAGACCTACTCACCGGTAGCGATGCTAAAATCGGTGAGGATCATACTAGCTATAGGTGCATATTTCGATTATGAGATATGGCAGATGGATGTCAAAACGGCTTTCCTTCATGGAAATTTAAAGGAGGATGTATACATGATACAGCCTGAAGGTTTTGTCGATCCAAATAATGCTAGTAAAATATGCAAGCTCAAGAGATCCATTTATGGATTGAAGCAAGCAACTCGGAGTTGGAACATTCATTTTGATGAAGTCATCGTTGACCTTGGTTTCATCAAGAACGAAGAGGACTATTGTTTATACAAGAAGTCTAGTGGGAGCTCGGTAGTATTTTTGATCCTGTATGTGGATGACATACTGCTGATCGGAAATGATATTTCGATGCTGAACTCAGTCAAGGAATCATTGAATGGCATGTTTTCGATGAAAGACCTTGGAGAAGCAGTATACATTTTAGGCATCAAGATCTATAGAGATAGATCGAAGAGGCTGCTCGGCTTAAGCCAGAGCATGTACATAGACAATGTATTGAAGCGGTTCAACATGAGTGAGGCCAAGAAAGGGTTCTTGCCCATCTCACATGGTATAAGGCTAAGCAAGACTCAGAGTCCTACGACTTCTGATGAGCGAAACCGGATGAGTAGGATTCCGTATACTTTGGCAATTGGATCCATCATGTATGCCATGCTATGTACTCGACCTGATGTTGCCTATGCAATAAGCTTAACATCCAGATACCAGGCTGACCCAGGTGAGAGTCACTGGGCAGCGGTGAAAACTATCCTGAAGTACCTGAAAAGGACTAAAGAGATCTTCCTAGTTTATGGAGGTGAGGAGGAGCTCTGCGTAAAGGGTTACGCTGATGCTAGTTTCCAAACCGACAGGGATGATTGTCGATCGCAAACTAGATTCGTGTATGTCATGAATGGAGGAGTAGTGAGCTGGACGAGTTCCAAGCAAGATACCCGGTGGCCGACTCCACAACAAAGGCCGGATACATTGCGGCTTGTGAAGCCGCAAAGGAAGGTGTTTGGATTCAGAAGTTCCTGGAGGATTTTGGTGTGTTCCCGGGCTGGGCAAAACCGTTGGACCTATATTGCGACAATTTAGGTGCCATCGCACAGGCCAAGGAGCCGAGACAACACCACAAGACCAGGCACATAGACCGAAAGTATCACCTGATACGAAAGCTCATAAAGTATGGTGATACTAATTTATGCAAGATTCAAACGGATGAAAATGTTGCAGATCCGTTGACTATGCCACTTCCACAACCCAAGCATGAGGGGCACGTTAGAGCTATGGGCATTCGATGTCTATTTGATTAACTCTAGTGCAAGTGGGAGACTATTGGAGATATGCCCTAGAGGCAATCATGTGTGATGATATTTCCTATGTGTTTATGAATAAAGATAGTCCTTGGACATTATCAATGATGTGTATTAACAAGTACGTGACTTGTTTGTGAGACTATGCATTGTATGATGACTGTCCTAAATGGTCCCTAGTCGAAAGGGTTGTGTGGACGTGCAGCCAGTTAGACTAGCATATGACACGATGGATGGTCTGCTCTCACTGACCATGTAGTATTGGATGCTAGCCGGATAATATGGACTAGAAAGATCTGGTCAGATTTGACATAGTCTGATCCGAGTTGAGATAAGGTCTGAGTTGGATAGACCCAACTATGAGATGGAGCGATATGTCATCTGGGAGTCTCTAGTACAACATACGTTCTATGTCCTAAGACCTGAGCTGGCACATGTACTCAGGATGGTGATAGACCTGCTTTGGGCTGACCAAACGCTACTCCGTAGTTGGGTAGTTATAAAGGTAGGTTTCGGGCTTGTCTAGGCCCATGCTGCGAGACATGGTCGAGCAAGATGGGATTTGCCCCTCCGATCAGGATAGATATACTCTGGGCCCGTCTTGTGATCCGACCAAGATAAGCATGGCCATGCGACAAGGATTATGAGATAATCTGATTTGTGGTTGGCATCACTGGAATGAGAAAGAGGTCGGGCTAACACAAGGATGGCAGACTCGCCTTGAGCCCGACAACATATATCATGTGGCAAAGGGAACAGAAGTATGAACTACAGGTTTGCCTAACCAGCTTCATCGGACACTTGGAGTCGGCACGCTTTGCTAGTGGCCGCTACCGACTAGTCGAGCCGTATTTGATCTGACTCGCGACCAAGTGAACGAGAACCTAAGGGGTCGTGCGCTTAAGGGAAGGAACACGTGGGCTTTAGGATCCGTGCGAGGCCCAAGAGTTGAGCTCGCGACGGATGCCTATATATAGTGGAGGTGCGGCACACTTATTAAGTTGATCGCTTCGGTGCCGTCATTAGGTCTTTGCATGTGTTGCAACTAGCCACCTCCACTCGCCGCCGAACTGTGTGATCGGACCTAGCAGTCCGCCGCACGGTGTTCCTCCTGCACGTGCGGATACCATTAGAGGCGGTGCACTTGCGCCGCTCCGGCGAACCTGTACGTGGGATCCGGCGACTGGCAGTTCGAGGGAGATCGGACCAGCTTTTCGAGAGAGATCGAATGAGGAGGAGACGTACCTCGCGGACGCGCTGCCCTAACTCTACTTCCACTGCACGACACTACGCGTCTAGTGGTAACAATCTGTGATCCATCTCCATAGCATGTTCTTGGTTGTTCTACGTGTAGGAAAATTTTAATTTTCTTGCGATGCACCTATGGTAGAACCCAACAGCAAGGGTGACAGCAGCTTATACCCAAGTAAGGGGTGTCGGTGTCAAAACCGGCGGATCTTGGGTAGGGGGTCCCGAGCTGTGAGTCTAGGATCGATGGTAACAAGGGAACGAAGGAGACGATGTTTACCCAGGTTCGGTCCCTCCCATGGAGGTAAAACCCTACGTCCTGCTCGATTATATTGATGGTATGAAGGTTACAGAGTTGATCTACCTCGAGATCGACTAGCTAAAACCCTAGATGAGTTTCTCTGCCCTACAATCTAAAACCCTCCCGGTTTATATAGACACCGGGGGGTACCTAGGGTTTACACATGACAAGACTCCTACCGAGAATGGAGACGTCGATTCCCTCATCTTGACTTGGAGTGCACGATGCGCCTTCGGGACTTCCTTCTAGAACATAGGGTCTCGATGTATCCGGCCCTTCCCGCGACAGCCAGAGTGCGGCCCACCAAGCCGGCCTATTGAGAGACAGGCCAGCGGCCCGAGGACCCCTTAGTCCAGGACTCCCTCGGTAGCCCCAGAACTAGCCCCCAACGCCAAGGGTCTCAGCTTTGGCAGCTCCGCTTGATCAGAGTCTTCAGCTTGCGGGGTGAGTTCTTCTTCCCATTAAAGATCGGCTGATACTTGTCCGGTTTCCGATCACACGATAGCCCGAACACCATGAGTTGTTCAGTCCCGAAGGCCAAACGTCAAAGTGTAAATAGTGTTTTTTCTGACAACCTTTCTGACGGAGGGTCGTGGCCTACCACGACCGCTGAACCAGTTATGAAAACTCGATTCGCGGTTCGAGGCCGTTTTTTTATTAGCACGACTCATCAATGTATAGATCGTGCTCCGTTTCACACGGGATATGATTAGCATCCCAAGTTCCTTTCGCGCGTGCATAACGGTACACACGTCTTGGGAAGCGGAGAGATTTGCGGCGCAGTAAAGGGAGGTTAATCGGTGTTACGCCCCATAAAAAGGGTAAAACCGTAAGGCGTATTCACGCTTCCCATTCGCATCCTCTGCTTTCCCAATTTTCCCAAGCTCCGAGAGCCCAGATCCAGTTCTTCCTCAACTTCCCCTCCGAGCTTAGCCATGGCGGGTTCGGGCTCTATGGGCAAGTGGGAGGCCTCCACGGTCACCGACAAGGATATCCGGGAGCTAAAGCTCGCCGGCTACCTCCCCGCCAACATCTTCCACTGCGCTCCAGAAGCGAACCAGGTCGTCCCCACCCTTAAGCCAGGCGAAAGGGTGGTATTCGTCCCCCATTTCATCCGGGAACTGAGCTTCCCGCTCCACCCCTTTGTCAGGGGCCTCATGTTCTTCTACGGATTGGACTTCCATGATCTTCCCCCGAACTCCTTTATGCATATTTTGGCTCTCATCATTCTTTGCGAAGCCTTCCTGCGGGTCGAGCCGCACTTCGGCCTCTGGCTCAAGGTTTTCAACGTCAAGCCGAAGACTGTTGCGGGCGAGCACGCAGACTGCGGAGGGGCGGTAATCAGCAAGATCCCCCGCGTTGAGTGGCCAACTGGCACCTTTATCGACACAATCAAGATCTGGCAGAAAGAATGGTTCTACATCACCGAACCAAGAGATGAGAGTTGGGCGGCGCCTGCCGAGTTTAGATCCGGACCCCCTACGAGATTGACCTCGTAGCTCAGGAAGGGCCTTGACTGGGGGTCGGATGCAGAGGTGAAATTGCTGCAGAAGCGCATTACCTCGATGATCAAGGCCAAGGTTGAACTGGTCAATGTGGTCCAGGTCATGCTCCACCGCCGTATTCTCCCCTGTCAGCGTCGGGCCTCCCCAATGTGGGCTTGACAGCTTGAGGACGAGCCTACCGTGCGCTAGCTCTTCCGCACTACCTCCGAGAAGTTGTGGAAGGCATTATTCAAGCCACGAAGAGCTGGCCGGCCAAGGAAGAGGATTCGGGCCTAAGCACCGATAACCCACCTACCTAGGTACGGTATAATTTTAATCCATTGACCATGTTTCTTTGACAAAAAGACTGAACGCCTTCCCCCTCATTTTCGCAGAAATGGTTGAGTAAAACCGCGAGAGTTAACTGTCCCGCACCACAACCCGAAGACCCCAGGTCGGTGTTGTTGACGGCGATGCTCGTCGTGGCGCCATACTCGGCGCCCGAGAAGAAGGAGAAGAAGAAGAAGGCCAGAGAAGGTCTTCACATAAAGGACCAACCGGACGCCAAGTCCGAGGAAACCCATGGCTCCTCTAGCCATGAGGAAGAACATGAAGATGGGGGGAAGGCGTTTCCCCCCTCACAAGAAAGAGGGCGGCATCGCCGGACGCCGCGGAGGATGAACCTCCTCCTGCCCTGAAGAGGGCGTGTCGGCCGAGGTTGATCCTGGCCGACGACAGCTCGGACTCTCATGCAGAGTCCGAGGACTTTGAGAAGGTTCCCCAAAGGAACCTAAGGGTCAAGCCCCCAGCTCAAAGGTATGAATCCGAAGACTCCCTGGGTCATTTATGCAAAGTTTTCAATGTTTTAAATGCAAGAACGTCTTTAAATTTGCAGCCCACCGCGCGTTCTCCCTACTGACCAAATATCGGATGGGGAGTCTTCGCCCGCCGAGCTGGCGGAGAGTGGGACTGCGTCACACCCCACACCTCCCGGGGCTGCGAAGGATGCCGCGGAGGTGTCATCCCTCCAGGCTCCTTTGGAGCCGAACACAGGCGGTGGGGGTGACCATGCCATGGACGAGGTCGATGCCTCGCCCGCTGAAGACCAGGGGGAGAAAACTCCCCTGGCCGCTGAGGAGGAAGGGCGGAGGGATGTCTAGTCCCCTGCGAGGACATCTTCGGAGCATGCTCTGCCTCCGGAGCTACCGACTCAGTCCCCGATCAGAGATCGGGCTGGCCGGTCACCACCGGTGCCACCGACGACTGGGTGGCCGATCATGGAGGAGGCTCTATCAAGCGCCCCCATCTCCAAGGATCACCGCACTCTTATGGGTGTGGTTTTGCAAGGCATTCAGTCTGTCGATAGCGGACTGAAAGAGGCCTTCAATGGTCTCTTGACGGGCTTCAAGGTGAGTCACGTAATACCCTTTTCCCGAACAATCTTAATTTTATTAAGTTTATGCTATCTTTATATATGTAGTAGCCCCCGAGCCCCGGGTGGTTTTGCAAAAACGCACCTGGGGGTCAAATACTCAGGAGTGACCAATGATGCGTAAGGCACCATTAGTCCCACAATGTTCTAAAAAGCCCTTAAGAGGATCGAGCATAGGGTCATATCCTTGACGGTTCGGGGGTTGGAACGCACATAACCGGATGAATGTTTTTTTTGTAGGCCTCGTCCCCGGTGGCGGCCGTTAATGCCGCTGAGCTTACCGAGCTAAATCGGAAGCTCAAGATCTCCAAAGAGGAGCTTGATAGCCTGAACAAGAGGTTCGACGAGGCACAAGGTAAGCCGAATTGTAACATCCGGGCTGTATATTGTTAGTGATCCGCACTGGTAACCCAGGGTAATTATTTATTTATTGCTTCCACAGCTTTAGCTGCGGAGGTTGAAAAACTCAAGGCCGAGCTCAAAAAGATGAAGCAAGTGGCCGCGGATGAGAAGGCGGCCGCCGAACAGGCAGCAACCGCACTCTCCACTTTGAAAGCTACGAGTGCTAAGCAGGAGGCCCGGGTGGAGGAAGTGCAGCAGGAGCTCAAGGATGCCAGCGCAAAGTGCGAGGCCCTTGAGCAGAAAGGCAAAGAGCAAGCCACCGAGCTATCCACGCTGAAATCCGAGCTTCAAAAGAAGCGGGTGGACAGGCGGTCCTTTGAAGAGGAGGTTCGCCAAGTCAGGGCTGTCACAGATGGTAAGAAGTATTCACTACAATGCGCCTTTGGTGGTAGCAGGTTTGCTTTGCTCACCCAGGTGTGGCGTTCCTCAGGCGTCTGTGCGGATCTCCAGAAGAGTGCAGCAGACGCGAACAAGTTCTATGCTTCGCGGGAGGAGGATGATGAGGCTCGGCTATTCTGGGCACAGTTTGAGTCCCCCGAGTGCTCTCCTCTTCTGATCGAGCAGATGAAGCAAGTGATGGAGCTGCACAGGATGGCGGAGCCGGCCATGACGGATCTCTGCATCCGGCTGTGGCCTGAAGAGCCGTTGCCGAGTAGCTATTTCGGCTTGGTGCAAAAACTGTGCGATGATGCGCCTCGGATTGACGCGCTAAAGCGTTCTACATGCATCGAGGGAGCTCGGATGGCCTTTGCAAAGACCATGGTGCACTGGCCGAAGCTCAAGCCGACCGAGATGTCCACCGCACCTCCGCCCCCTGGAAAGGGGCATAGGCGCCCCGAGCTATACTTCTCCGCAGTGATGGAGGGTGCTCGAGCGATAGAGGCCCAATGCTCGAAGGATGTTCTTTATGAATGAGCGCGTTGAAATATGTCCGAAGACTTTTAACGCTTTATAATCAGAGTTGCATGGTTTATCATGCCTTATAAGTCTTTAGTGTTTATTTTGACTCCCATGTGGCCGTTTTATCTGAAGGTTGCGAGTCGTCGGCTTCAGCCCCCCACGTAGATACTACGCGAGGTGTCTCTGCCTCCACACTGTGACCCTTAGCCGAGGTATCGGTGCCCGAAGGCGGTAGTGCGAGGGGGACAAGGCAATCGGACTATGATGCTTTATCGCTTTCACTTAGCCGTAGGAGCGTAAAAAATGCGGGGGCAGTGTTTTGTGATGTGCGGATGTACCGGGGCCGAAGCCAGCATCACATGTTTTGTACAAGTACAAAACCCATCATATAACACGGAATAACCTCTATCGATTTTTTAGTATGACACTTATGCTCGGATTTGCAGACCGGTTCTCGCTTACTATGACGGTCAGTTTTCGGCTTTCTCCCCTGAGGTGCTTGACCAGACGAACTGGAAACACAATCGCAGTGGTTCTCCCTTTGCCCCTTTAGCCGAACGAGCGGAACGTAAGGGGGCAAACACAGGAGCCGGGCAACCCAACTATTGACCCAAGGCATAGTTCGGATCCGATGCATATAAAGCAAAATCCAAGACGCCGAACACACGACCAGTTGTGTCGGGGTGATGCTTAGGGTGATATTTTAAATTCAAGCCCCCGGTCTATTAGCCGGTTGCATCGTAATGTATACCGAACAGTTGCGCGAGAGGCGTTGACAAGAACAGAGTATGTACCATAAAATATAGATGAGGGGCCATGTATAATGGTCTTTTATTTGCTCGATAATACTTATAACTCAAATTGCCGAAGCAACTGTTTACAGGTATTTAGAATTTACAGAGGAGAGGTTGTACCAGGGGTCTTCGATTGGTGGCTTCACGTCCTCGATGTGCCCTGCCGTCAGTCTGCTCCTGTGCCTCCTAGGGAGTTGCATTCCTTTAAGGGTGATGCTGTCGTCGAGCGGACCTTGGGAAGAAGGTCTTGAGAAGTCGCCGAAGTATGGATGAGCTTTACTCTTTAGCAGGTCCTTGATGGTACCTGTGTTATGTCCGAGGACGTGTACTGGTAATGGTTCGGTCCAGCCGAACACTTACCCTTTAATGGTTGTTCCCCACTGCTGCCCATGGAATCTTGAGTGCGAAGTTGTGCCTTCTTGGCACATGTTTGATGGTCATTAGGGCTGTGCAATGGGGAGTGTGTCCCTATTTCTGGGGAGAAGAAGATTCTGGGAGTTCGGATTGAAACCGAGCTCGTTTGTCAACCTTACGTGCCTTTATGGCAGATTTCGGTGTTTGCCGACCGTCCTCGTAATGGAATTCGGCCGCCAGGGCCAATGCATGTTCCTCAGTTCGGAGGGAACGCTCTGTGTTGCCGTTGACAGTGATGACCCCCTTGGGCCCGGGCATCTTGAGCTTGAGGTATGCGTAGTGTGGTACGGCGTTAAAGCGAGCGAACGATGTACGGCCTAGCAGGGCGTGATAACCGCTGTGGAAAGGTACGATGTCGAAGATCAAGTCCTCGCTATGGAAGTTATCAGGCGAACCGAACACCACTTCCAGGCTCATAGAGCCCGTGCACCGGGCTTCGACGCCTGGGATCACTCCTTTAAAGGTAGTGTTGCTGGGTTTGATCCTTGATGGATCTATACCCATATTTTTCACCGTATCTGAGTAAATCAAATTGAGGCTACTTCCTCCATCCATTAGGACTTTAGTGAGGTGATACCCATCAATAATGGGATCTAGGACGAGGGCAGCTGATCCCCCATGATGGATACTGGTCGGCTGGTCTCGTCGATCGAAGGTGATCGGGTACGCCGACCATGGGTTATACTTCGGGGCTACGGGCTCTACGGCGTAGGCCACTCGAAGGGCGTGCTTCCTCTCCTTTTTGGGTATGTGAGTGGCGTATATCATGTTCACAGTTTTTACCTCTGGAGGGAACTGCTTCCGTCCACCATTGATCGGACCGCGGGGCTCATCATCGTCCTCGCTGCGTGGGCCCTTGCCTTGTTCCTCGGATGCGAGTTTGCCGGCTTGTTTGAACACCCAATAGTTACGGTTGGTGTGGTTGGCGGGCTTGTCTGGAGTGCCATGGATCTGGCAAGGCCTCTCCATGATTTTGTCCAGCGGGGTGGGTCCATTGCGATTGCCTTTAGGAGGCTTCTTCCGCTGCCTGGATTGAGGGTTGCGGAAGCCGGCGTTGACGGCCGTGTCCTCGGTGTCACTAGTGTTGTGCTGGCGTTTTTTTTTTGTTGCGTCGTGATTTCCCGTTTCCATCCCGAGCTTCGGAGGTGCCGGGGTCTTCGGGGTTGTGACTTCGTCTCGCTAGCCAGTTATCCTCGCCTGCGCAAAAGCGGGTCATGAGTGATGTAAGGGCGGACATGGTCCTCGGTTTATCCTGACCAAGCTGGTGAGCCAGCCATTCGTCCCGAATATTGTGCCTGAAAGAGGCTATAGCCTCGGCATCTGGGCAATCGACGATCTGGTTTTTCTTGGTCAAGAACCGATTCCAGAATTGTCGAGCGGACTCTCCTGCCTTTTGGACGACGTTGCTTAGGTCGGAGGAGTCCGGAGGCCGTACATAGGTGCCCTGGAAGTTAGATCGGAATGCATCCTCGAGATCCTCCCAGCTCCCGATAGAATTTTCGGGGAGACTGTTTAACCAGTGCCGAGCTGGCCCCTTAAGTTTAAGGGGTAGATACTTGATGGCGTGGAGATCGTCTCCTCGTGCCATGTGAATGTGGAGGAGGAAATCCTCGATCCACACTGCTGGGTCAGTTGTTCCGTCGTATTGCTCTATGTTCATGGGTTTAAACCCTTCCGAGAATTGATGCTGCATCACCTCGTTGGTGAAGCACAGTGGGTGGGCAGCGCCTCTGACCCGGGCTATGTCATGCCGGTAGTTGGCGTCTGTTCTAGCCCGGTTTTGTTCCCGACCTCTATTGTTTCGGTCGATCCAAGGCCGGTACCTGTCCCGTCTATTGGGGGAGTACCCTCTAGATCCGTAGATGGATCTCGTGCGGCATGTTCTATAATCTAGGTCGTGTCGCAGGTCGTACCTGTCCTCAGGCTCCATTGGCTCCTTTCCCCTTCTACGGGGTATCGCCGGCCTATAACCGGCGTCGCCAGCCGTCCTATCTCGTCCTCGGGGAGGGCGGTCCGGCTGGTCGTATGGAGTGTGCTTGGGGGACGGTGTATTAGGTAGTTCGTCATCGAATTGTGGCAGAGCCGTCGGCGTGGATAGCTCTTGGGTTGGTCCAATAGACCGGTACCGTATCCTTCCTCGGCTGACAGGACCCTCGTCCATCTATCATTGAGGGTGTCTTGTTCGGCCTTGAGCTGCCATTCTTTTGCCTTTAGGCTTCGGGCAGTGGCTATAAGCTGTTGCCTAAACCGTTCCTGATCCTCAATGTTTTCGGGGACGGTGAAATCTTCGGCTTCCGGGCTATCCTCCTCCTCTACAGGGGGGAGGTAGTTGTCATCTTCGGAATCATTTGGATCTTCGGGGTCGCGCTGGTCCTCCGGCCTTTCCTGGTCCTCTAATGGATGCTCGGGAATATCGGGATCGCCGAGGTCTTCCGGGGTATCGTTTTCCCCGGTGCCAGCAATAGATTCCCTTCCCTTTTTTGTCTTTGATCGTTTGCGCGGTTTCCGGCGCCTTGACGGCGCTTCACCCGGTTTATCACCATTGTTTGCGGGTGTGCGCTCGCCGTTATCGGATGGAGTATCCACCATGTAGACGTCGTAGGTGAAGGTGGCAGTCCATCCCCCAGTGTTGATGGGGGTGGGAGCGCGATCCTCTTCATCCATGTCTTCTGCCTCCTCGGAGGCGTAGTCCAACATATCAGTTAAGTCTTCGACAGTGGCTACGAAGTGGGTGGTGGGTGGGATGAAAAATTCCTCTTGACCCGCCTTAAGACCGATCTGAACGTGGATCGGGGTTGGTTCGTCAGTAACTTTCATCTATAAGATCCGATCTAGACCTTCGTTGAGTGTCGACAGCTCGATCGGGTCAATTTGCTCAGCGCTTTCGGAGTTAACCTCCGATGCGTCCGCACAAGAAGTGTGTTCGGCAGGAGCTAGTATCCGGCCATCTGGCGCTATGGCCGGATCCGGACTAAGAGCCAGATCATCGCCGGGGTTAGTCCCGTGGGCGGGGTCGAAAGCGACATCCGAGGTTAAGGCATCGGAGTCCTCGGGTGCGTCAGATGAGACTGCGAGCCCGGTGAGCGAAAGATCGCCCCGAGAGTCTACGGAGAACTCTAGGTTCCCGAATCTGATCTCTTGATAAGGGGCGAAACTCTCGACCCAGCCAAGATGACCAGTCGGGTCAGCGTGCAGCACAATGCTGCCGAAGGCGAAGATCTGTCCGGGGACGAAGGAGTCCATGTTCCGGACTTCTTTGTTAATGACAACGCGAGCCATCGATTCCTTTGGAGATCACAGCAGAACTCTCAATGAAAGCACCAATGTCGGTGTCAAAACCGGCGGATCTCGGGTAGGGGGTCCCGAGCTGTGAGTTTAGGATCGATGGTAACAAGGGGACGAAGGAGACGATGTTTACCCAGGTTCGGGCCCTCCTATGGAGGTAAAACCCTTCGTCCTGCTCGATTATATTGATGGTATGAAGGTTACAGAGTTGATCTACCTCGAGATCGACTGGCTAAAACCCTAGATGAGTTTCTCTGCCCTACAATCTAAAACCCTCCCGGTTTATATAGACACCGGGGGGTACCTTGGGTTTACACATGACAAGACTCCTGCCGAGAATGGAGACGTCGATTCCCTCATCTTGACTTGGAGTGCACGATGCGCCTTTGGGACTTCCTTCTAGAACACAGGGTCTCGATGTATCCGGCCCTTCCCGCGACAGTCAGAGTGCGGCCCACCAAGCCGGCCTATTGAGAGACAGGCCAGCGGCCCGAGGACCCCTTAGTCCAGGACTCCCTCAAGGGGGTTGTTGCGTATGGGAGTAAAGGGGACTTGTTACTTAATGCTATGGGTACGTTTTACCTTAATGATCTTTAGTAGTTGCGGATGCTTGCTAGAGTTCCAATCATAAGTTCATATGATCCACGTATAGAAAGTATGTTAGCTCATGCCTCTCCCTTATATAAAAGTGCAATAATGATTACGCGATCTAGTTATAAATTACCTAGGACAATCTCCCAAATCCTACCACCATGTCTCCACACTCGCTAAACTAACCTAATTGTTATTTTATCTAAATAGCCCCTAACTTTTATTTCCGTGTTATTTATTATTGCAAACCTATGTTATTACACCTACAAAGTACTTCTAGTTTTATTTCGGCAAAGTAGTTTATTTCTTGTAGTAGGTATAGTGAACATTGTTGCGCGTAGAATTGTATCGGTGGTCGATAGAACTTGAGAGAATATTAATTCTACCTTTATCTCCTCGTTGAGATTGACACTCCTACTTATCAAAAAGAATACAAACGATCCCCTATACTTGGGGGTTATCAAGACCTTTTTCTGGGGCCATTACCGGGGAGCTGATATGCTCGTGTGTGCTTGTATGCTTTATCACTAAGTAGCTTTTATTTCTATTCTACGTTGTTTTATATCTTTAGTTATGGATATGGAACACAAAATACCAAAAAAATTGTTGTACTTGCTACTCATGGAGATGGGAACCTCCTAAAACCCTCGATGTTGGTTATGTGGAAAACATTAAATCCTACTTTGATAATCCTGATAAATATCCATTCAAAAATAATATTGGGAGATACTTTGGATCACCGGGAATACTGTAGGGATTATCGCTTGACTGAAAAAGGGAAACACTTATGGGATCAAATTAGAATGTTGCGCTGGTATGCTTGGAATTCATGCTTAAGATGTGATTATACTTGTTGATCTAAGATGAAGGCTCCACACGGTCCCTTTCAATATGAATTTAATGATAATAAAACCTTGGCTTCTTATGCTAATGGTATGTATGATTACTATGATGTGGAACAAATAGAAGAATTTGTTGCTTTTAAGGGTGCTTATGAAATTGAATCTTTGTTTAAAAAGTGTGAATATTGCGATGGTGCTCTTTATAGATCCGAAAATTATGCTATACTTAAATATTGCTATGAGAATTATGAATACAATGCCTCTATTGATAATTTTGTTGAGGAAGTCTCCGCTGCCCAAGAAGAGACTAATATTTTGCAGGAATCTATCGAAGAAGAAATTGCTGAAACTGTGAGCTCATTAGATGAAAAAGATGAGGAGGACATCGAAGAACAAAAGGAGGAGGAAAGGATTAGCTACCCATGCCCACCTTCTGATGAGAGTAACTCTTTAGCTCATACATTGTTTAATTTCCCTTTGTGCTTACCAAAGGATGAATGCTATGATCCCTTGGATTTCTATGAAATATCCCTATTAGATGAACTTGATGCTTGCTATGCTTGTGGCCATGATGCCAATATGAATTATGCTTATGGAGATGAATTTACTATTACAATTGATAATTTTTATGGATATAATATGCATGTGTTTGCTTCTCCTAATTGCAATTATTATGAGAGAGGAACTACATCTCCACCTCTCTATGTTTCCAATAAGATAAAATTGCAAGAAACTGTTTATATTATGCATTGGCCTTTACTTTGTGTGGATGAATTGTTCTTTTATGACATGCCAATGCATAGGAAGAGATTTAGACTCCGTTGTTCAATGATATATGTTGCTTTGTGCTCATTACTAAATTACAAATCATTGTTAATTAAAATTGACTTTGATATACCTTAGGATCCGGGTGGATCAATTACTTGAGCACTATATGCCTAGCTTAATGGATTTAAAGAAAGCGTTGCCAGGGAGACAACTTGGAAATTTTAGAGAGTCATTTTATTTTGTTGTGTGCTTTTAAAATAATTAAAAACAAAAAAATAAAGTTGGAAACCTAAAAAATTCAGAAAGAGAAGTGATTTGAAAGATATGCATTGGAGAAGCGAGGGTCGACCTTGAACATGTGTGTGCATGCTCATGGAAACAATGTAGAATTTTTCATGGAAGCTTCTCATAAAAATAAGTATCCCCTTGTACAAATCCACTGTTTATAAAAATAATGTGCAAAGATTTACCTTTAGGATGTTTAAATTGATTGTTTGATGTGTGATGTGCAAAAACAGAAACTTTTTCTATAGTGTTTGACTTTTCATATTTTACTAGAACGTGAAAAACTTCTGAAATATTTATACAATACTATTGTGTAATATTTTATTACGTCCTAATTTTTCAGAATTTTCTTTATCTGCTTACGTTTGAAATCTTGTTGAGCCCCATTGATTTGAGAGCCATAGAATTGTGATAGCATACAGTGGGTAATGTTGGATTATAATTACACAATAATGTTATAGCAAGACATGATGGGATTTGATGCTATATGTACTAACCCTTCTAATAAAAGTTATGTTAAGTTTTGTGTGGATGAAGTGTTCGAAGATCGAGGAGGTATTGATATGAGAAGAATAAGGAGATGCAAGAGTTCAAGCTTGGGGGTGCCCAAGGCACCCCAAGTAAATATTCAAGGAAACTCAAGCGTCTAAGCTTGCGGATGCCCCGGAATGCATGCCATCTTTCTTCCTCGACAATTATTGGTATCTCCCAATTTTTGTTTTGTTCACATGATATGTGTAAATTCTTGGAGCGTCGTGCGCCTTTTACTTTTCTTTTATCAATGCACCATGTTGGTTGCTACTTGTAAACTGCGTTGGGATTTTCCTCGAAGAGGAGAGGAGATGCAGCACAGTAGAGATAAGTATTTCCCTCAGTGAGAAGCAAGGTTATCGAACCAATAGGAGGACCACGCAAATTCCCGTATTCAGTGCCTACACAGAAACAAGCACACACTTGCACCCAACGCGGGCAAGAGGGTCGTCAAGCCCCTTCAACTCGTTACTTGCAAGCGATAAGTAGGGATAGATGGATAATATAAATATAAAATAAAATAACAAAAAATAAATGGCAGCAATATTGTTTTGTTTTTGTAATAATATATTTTGTGAAGACCGGGGGACCATAGTTTTCTCTAGAGGCTTCTCTCTCGAAGAAAGCATACGGTGGGTAAACAAATTACTGTTGGGCAATTGATAGAAAATCGCATAGTTATGCAATATTTATTCTTGACAATGATCATGTATATAAGCATCATGACCATAAACAAGTAGACCAACTCCCGCCTGCATCTACTACTATTACTCCACCCATCGACCGCTATCCAACATGCATCTAGAGTATTAAGTAAAACAGAGTAATGCTTGGAGCAAGATGGCATGATGTAGACAAAGTAAATCCAATCAATATGAATAAACCCCATCGTTCTCCCCTTATTGGAAGTAATACAATACATGTCATGTCCCTTTCTGTCACTCGGATTGAGCACCGCAAGATTAACCCCATCACAACACACCACTCCCACTAAAGATAAACCAATCTAGTTGGCCAAACCAAACCGATAGATCGGAGAGCAATACGAAGCTATAACAATCATGCATATAAGAATTCAGTAAAGACTCAATATATTTTCATGAATAATCTGAACATAAACCCACAATTCATCGGATCCCAACAAACACACCACAAAGAAGGATTACATCAGATAGATTCCCGCGGTGAACTTTGTATTGAAGATCATAGAGAGAGAGAGCCATCTAGGTACTGGCTATGGCCCAGTAGGTCTGTGGTAAACTACTCACACATCATCATGGAGGCATCAAGGTTGATGTAGAGGCCCTCCGTGATGGATCCCCTCTATGACAGGGCACCTGAACAGTTCTCCAGATGGCCTCCAGTCGGAACAGAGACTTGCGGCGGCAAAAAAAATATTTTGGCTGGCTCTCGGGTGTTTTCCCGATTTTAGAGAATGTATAGAGTTGGAATTAGGTCATGAGGCTGCGGGAGGTGGTCCCAAGACATCAGGGTGCGGCTAACCCCCCCCCCCCCCCGAGCGCGCCCTGTTGGCTTGGCACCACCCTGTGTGGACTACGGTCTCTTTCCGAAGCTTCCAGGTCTTATTTTTGTCCAGAAAAAATCATCAAAAAGTTTCGGGGCATTTGGACTTCGTTTGGTACAGTATTCCTGAAAGACCAAAAACAAGCAGAAAACAGCAACTGTGTAACATCCCAAACATTGGAATGTTATATTAATTAATTAAATGATTGATTGTTTGATTGAGTGATTGAAATTGAGTGAAATTTGAAACTTTTTGAAACTTTTGAATGAGAGGGAATAACATGACTTTCCCCTTTGTTTCTGAATTCAAATTCATTCTAATTCAAATCAGTGAGAGAAGATGACATGATTTCTTCAAAATAAAGGATTTGAAGTTTTGGATTTAAAAACTACAAAAATTGTTCTATTTGGAATTCATTTCATATTTGGTTCTATTTTAAAGTTTGAATGAATTCAAACTCCCTTGCCTAAGTTCAAAATCTTGCGAGGAGCAATATGACACTCCAAACCAGGGCAAGTTTGAATTATATTTGAATTTATAATACTCAAAAAACTATTTTGAAATTTTTTCATATTAGGTTTCAAAGTCATTCTTGAAGTGGTTTTCAAAATTTAGTTTTCTCCAAAAATAAAATTTATGGAAAATAGGGTAAAATGATTCCCTTCAATATAAAAATGGAGAAACATGAATTTGAAATCATTTTGGTGTTTTTAAAATATTTTACTGCATTTTAAAATCAAAAGTAGCACTCTTGGAATTATCTGATTTTGTGAGAATTTTAATTGACCTTGAAAATATGTTCATCTTGTAGAGCTCTTTTTTCTGATCATTCTGATATATGACATCACTAACTTTGGACTTGTATTTATTTTATTTTTCAAACTTTACTATCTGTTGTTTTAAAAAAATAGAAAAGGCCTTTTATTTTTCAAATTGGGCCGAAAGCCGCGGCCGAGCTAGTCACCGAGGTTAGCCCAGTGTAGCCCCGACCCCCTCGCGGTTTCTTTCCTTTTGGGTGACCGAGCCCTTTTCCTTTTCCCCACACCCACTGACGCGCATGGCCCACCCGACCGAACCCCCCTCCGATCGGTCGTCTTCACCAGGGGATCTCCCCTTTCCATCCCCGACGCCGGCGAGATCCGCTTCCGTTTCTTCGTTGATTCCGGATCTTTTCTTTTCGTAATCCCTGCTCTCGACCCTCCCTATAAAAGTTGTAGCTCGTTTTTGCCAAGTCCCGAAGGATCCAACGCCAGAAGCCACCCCGCAATCATCGCCGGAGTTGCCATGTGACCACCGACGCCATTGCCGTCCCTACACCCAACCTCAACCTCCCCGGAGCCCCCTGACCGCACCCAGAGACGCGCCATCGAACGCCGCATCCTCTGGTGCACTTCGTCGACGCCAGGACCCACCAGAGCTTCCTCCCCGTCGACCCAGCGCCGCTGACAGTGTTGGCCTCGCCGGAGTTCATCCTCTCTCCTCGCTGTAAGCCGTCACCGTTTCCCCTCCATTCGATCTAAATATGCAGTGTAGATTAGATTGCCCGTACCCCTTCGATTTATCTAAATAAACCGACCGGTTTTTCTTTTTGTTATTTTTAACCAAAGCGTTTTTCTCTAATGTGCGGTTGTCCGCTAGTTTACATCATGCGTGCATGCTAGTAGGCCACTCAAAAGCTGCCACGTGGCTCCTGTCTGTTAGATAGGTTTTTATTTTTTTTAGTTTCTGTTTTAAAAACAGAACGTGTTTCTGTTTTAGAAATTGAATAACTATTAGGATTTTTAATGGTTTTGAGTGATTCTTTTTGCATTGTGTCACAAATTTTGTCTAATTTCTGTAGATATCAAGTTTGGTCATGTTTGAAAATTTTAAATTGGAATGCAAACAGATTTGATTCAAACACTAATTTGCTTATAACTTGAGTTTAAAATAGGTTTTGAGTTGATTGTTTTTGCTACTGGCCACTAGTGACTTTATTTATCAGTAGGTAGAATTTGAGAATTTTTAGACAATTTTAAATTAAGGTTTCAAGAAAAATAGAATCTGTTTTAGTTCTTTTTAGGAGTATTGCTATTTTTTTTGTTTTAATTATTTTCTTTTGTATTTGTTGACAAATTTTTGTCTTGTTTTCTGTTAGTTAGCAATAGTATTTCAACAAATATTATTTTATTTTATTTATTATTATTTGATTGCATGAAATCAATTCTAGTTCAATAATAACTTGCAAATTGATTTCATTGCTAAATTAATTTCCTATTTGAGAATATTTTTATATTTTGTTTTATAAGTTTTATTTTTCTGTTAACTTTAGTTTAAATCCGAAATAATTTGTATTATAGTTGAAATTGTTTGTGGTTTAACTCTAGGTTAACATTGTTTAGGTCATAAGAACTGTTTAATAAAAGCTTTTCAATTAGTTCCTTTTTGTAATAAAGTTTATGAGAAAATACTTTCGGTTAATTTAGTGTTTTATATTTTTTTTATGTTATTTTTATTATCCTAGTGTTTTCTTTGCTGTTATGTTCTATTAGGGCAAAAACATACATTGTTTAGGGTGTTACTTTTCATGCTTTCTTAGTTGTTCTTCAAAAGTAATTCCTTTTGCTAGTAAAATATTTACAAAAACACTTTCGTTAGATTTTACTTTGTTGTTGTTTTGTTGCTATTGAAAATAGATTGTTTGTACGGAAAACCACCCTTGGTTGTTTCGATGAAGTTTTGTTGTTTTAACTTTTTTCTTAAGTATTTCCTTCATCACAACCTTATTGTGTTTAGTTTTGGTGATGCCTTTTGATTGATAGTATTGATTGCTAGTCTGATTGCTTATAAGAGTGCAATGTTTGACTATATAGATTTCATCGGAGAGTGACGAATAGTTCTATCAAGTTTTTTTCTGAGAGCGATATTATCTTGACCAACCTTACCAGGCAAGTTCACATTGATCATGTTTTACCTATGGTTTTTATTGCATTAGTTCAACCCTTCCACCATTGCATGCAAAGTAGGTACTTGGAAACTTGGTTCTTGAGTAGTATCATGTGGTAGGCACCCCATGAACCCTTGTCACTTTGGCCCTGGGAAACATTATTTTGTTTTGATATGCTTTTAGTAGACGGGGTTTGGTTGAATGTTTATCATGAGAGTTGTGAGAGTTAATTTATGATCAAGACCTCAAGACTTTAAGAATTTTCAAGACCTCATGATGCAATATACCTCTGGGTGGATGATGGTCGAACGGCACCCTGGAGAACCTAGTGGTAGCCTAGGTGATGCTGGAGAAGCGCCAGTATTCACGCAGAAAGGTCCACCAAGGCACAAAGAGATGGATGGATACTTCAAGACCCGAGGCTTACCTGCACAGCCACAAGCCATTATGGGCTCTGGCTTGGTTGGATATCGTGGCGACTCTGGACGGGTGGTGCTACGAGATGTAGAAGAACGATAGGATTGGATGGGCACCGATAGTGGCTCAGAGGAACCCTTTGGAAGACCATGTTTCGATCATCCGGTTCTCAAACACCATGCAGTGCGAGGACTTCAATGGAGGCGATCGAATGTTGTGGGGAACGTGTGCAAAACTCTGCAGAGTACCAAACCTAATCGATTAGCCGTGTCCATGGTTACGGACAACTTGAGCCAAAGGAACTGAAACTATCAGGAACTCTCAACACAAATATTATTAATGATGTGGGTGTTATTGTTAACTTGGGAATAAGAAATGGTTGGTGGAACCTTCTCATTAAACAACCAACTTTGTAGTAACATTTTTTGCCTTGACCTCTTTGTTGTAGGAAAAATCAGCTTTATGCAAAAACTTTAACTTACAGCCCCACCTGCCTTATATGCATATAGTGTAGATGAATCTTTACCTCTCATTTGGTGACTTGCCGGCATATTCAATATGCTGACCTACACAACTGCAACGTTTTATGTTGCAGATACTTTTCTATGACGAGTAAGAGTACGACTCGAGGTTACGGTCTACACTCAACCTATCGTTGATATTTATTGGGACTCCACTCCCATTGACTGTTTCCGTTGAGATTTTAAGGTATATATATCAGTTTTACGTTATTTACATGTGATTGCACTTTGATATATACATTGATGTACTGTGTGTGCCAGCATACTGATCCAGGGATGGCACTGACATACAGAGGCTTGACTCGTTTTGAGTCGGGATGTTACAAACTGGCACTGGGCACTAGGTTAATAGGTTAGTTCGCAAAAATGATATAAAATAGCATATAAATGGATATAAAGTATCCGAGAATGATAATATAGTAGCATGGAACAATCAAAAATTATAGATACGTTGGAGACGTATCAGCATCCCCAAGATTAATTCCTTCTCGTCGTCGAGTAGGTAAATGATAAAAATAGAATTTTTGGTGCGACATGCTACCCAACATGTAATCTCTTTTAGGTATGATCTTTGAGAAACGATGAACTAATAAACATCAACATAGTAATATCCATAAACATAAGCAACATAATCATTAACTTTCAAAATATACGATCCTTAGAGAATGGTACTCCCCACTCATTTTATCATATTAGCATGGCATGACTCCGTCTTCACCACATAAGTACAAATCATGAGCACCAAGGTGTCAAGTCAGGCAATTGGATCGTACTTCTAACGCGCTTCAGCATTTTCAACCTCACTCAATACATGAGCGTGAACCATGTGTAAGAGCACATTTATCCATGTGTGGTTTTGGTAATTGATGACAATCCCTATGGACTAATGGTCGCCTTGAGTATATTCGAAGGATTTGTCCATAGGCACTTCTTGAAGTACATGTGTTGGTTTCAAGGAGTTTATATGGTGATCAAGGTGGTATGTAAGGTTTTATCCAAAGATTGGTCATGAGAGAGTTGATCTCATTGCAAGCATGTCTTGAAGAAGAAGATTGTGTGAACATTCATGTTTACCTTCAAGACATCGTCTTTGTGAAGAGAGAAGAGAAGACACAAGGTTGATCAAGATTAAGGCAAAGAATGATTCAAGTTGATCAACACACAAAGCGTAGAAGATGTACCAAGTGGGATCAAGTGATTCCATGGTATGGTAAGCATTGTCCATTACGCTTTGTGTACTAACCCATGGTCTACGTGAGAGTTCGTTGTGGGGTTAGGTATATTTCCATGGGATTGCATCAAGAGGAAAATCTCATCAAGGTTGCGGTGTGCAAGTTCAAGTGAAGCATCACGGAGAGATCATGCTTGAAGATTGCCGTCCATTGTGGTGACAATGGACTTGTGAAGATGTGCCAAAGAGTGGCTCACACATAGTGGAGTATGGGGGAGCAATCAACTAGTCTTCATCGAGCCAACGCAATCAAGAAAGGTGATCCATCTTGAGAAGGACAAGATCGTCATCATCTAGCTCAAGTGGACTATGCGCAAGGCAAAGGTTTGACCTTGATAGGGTTTTCTATTTTTACCGGTCTCATGGTGGTAATTGGGAGACCGGGTTATAGGATCGATAGCCGTACTATCAAGGGGGGCTCTCAAGTGAGTAGCTTGATCATATCGTTCGTTGAGAGCTCATCGCATTCTTGGCATCATCATCTTTCTTGGTTCTTGGTTGGCTTTTCTCTTTGTGGGTTTTAGAGCTTATGGTCATCTTCATGATAAGCTCGAGTTCATCGAAAACGGAGTACATATGCATCTTCTATGATGTTTTCGATGTTGGAGTTTTTGCCGGTTCTTCATTCATAGAGGTTTCACATATCTATATCATTGGCATTTTCATACTGCCGCTGTTTGGATAGTACTTGTCATGTGCTATCCAACAAGCTTGAGTTTGCTCAATTCGGAGCTCGTATGCGAAAGTTATGGCAGTTTCAGTACCAGAGCTGTTTTTCTCTGAACAGGCGGTAGTACCGCTCGGTACCACGGTAGTACCGCTTGGGTGGTACTTCCGCTATGTACTACCGCTCTACTTCCGCTTATAATTTGTTCTCTTGTCAGGGTGGTTTTCTGGACGGTAGTAGTGGGCGGTAGTAGGGCGGAAGTACCGCCCGCGCGGTACTACCGCTCTCTAGTACCGCTGCTACTACCGCTTATTTCTTGGGTCTGGCATCTTACTGCATCCCAGCGGAAGTACCGCTGGGTAGGGCGGTAGTACCGCTCCGGCGGCACTACCGCCTCGAGTTTTCTGCCGTTTTGCACGTTTTCCCTAAAACTACCACGCAGGTGGTAGTACCGCTCAGCCGAGCGGTAGTACCGCTTGTGCACGACCTGTGCACATAACGGTTGGATTTGGGGGGCCCTATAAAAGGGGGTCTTCTTCCCCATTGCTCCCTAACTCTGGAGCTCGTGATCTTCCCCCATTGTTGACCTTCTTCGAGCTTGCTAACTCTCAATCCCTCGAATGATTCTTGCTAGTTCTTGGGGGAAAAGAGAGAGGAGATCTAGATCCACATTTCCACCAATCACTTTCTCCTCTATGTGAGGGGAATCCCTTGGATCTAGAGTTTGGAGTTCTTCGTGTTCTTCTTCGTTCTTCCTCTCATTTCCTCCATAGCATTAGTTGTTGTGGTGGGATTTGGGAGAGAAGGACTTGGGCACTTCATGTGCCCTTGCCATTGCATTTGGTGCATAGGTTTGAGTTCTCCACAGTGATACGTGGAAGTGAAGTTTGAGAAGCTTATTACTCTTAGGTGTTTGAGCACCCTAGAGCTTGTTCCTCTTGGGTGCCTTGGCGCCCTAGACGGTTGGTGGTGCCTCGGAGCTCAATCATTGTGGTGTAAAGCTCCGGGCAAGCGTCGGGGTCTCCAATTAGGTTGTGGAGATTTCCCCGAGCAATTTGTACGGGCACTGGTGAACCGCCCCCAAAGGTTGCCAAAGTGTACGGGTACCGGTGACCACCCCAAGGGTTGCCATTTGTACGGGTTCGGTGACCGCCCTCAAGGGTCCCTTAGTGGAATCACGGCATCTTGCATTGTGCGAGGGCGTGAGGAGATTACAGTGGCCCTAGTGGCTTCTTGGGGAGCATTGTGCATCCACACCGCTCTGAATGGAGATTAGCATCCGCAAGGGTGTGAACTTCGGGATACATCATCGTCTCCACGTTCCTCGGTTATCTCTTAAACGAGCCCTTTACTTGTGCACTTTACTTTGTGATAGCCATATTGTTTCTTGTTATATATCTTGCTATCACTTAGTTGTTTATCTTGCTTAGCATAAGTTGTTGGTGCACATAGGTGAGCCTAGTTGTTTTAGGTTTTGTGCTTGACATATTAAACGTTAGTTTTATTCCGCATTTGTTCAAGCCTAAAACGTAATTATTTTAAAGCGCCTATTCACCCCCCCCCCTCTAGGCGACATCCACGTCCTTTCACCATGGAAATAGCATATGGGTGGAATAGAATATGGTGATAGATATCAAAAGGAGTCAAAGTGGATAGAAAGTCTCGCATCAACTAGGTGTATCAACGGGATATGGAGATGCCCATCAATAGATATCAATGCGAGGAGTAGGGATTGCCATGCGACGGATGCACTAGAGCTATAAGTGTATGAATGCTCAACGGAAGCTAAGTGGGTGTGCATCCAACTTGCTTGCTCATGAAGACCTCGGGCATTTGAGGAAGCCCGTCATCGGAATATACAAGCCAAGTTCTATAATGAAAAATTCCCACTAGCATATGAAAGTGATAACTCAGGAGACTCTCTATATGAAGAACATGGTGCCACTTTGAGGCACAAGTGTAGTAAAGGATAGTAGCAACGTCCTTTCTCACTTTTTCTCTCATTTATTCTCCTTTTTTTCTTTGGTGGTCTCATTTGGCCTCCCCCATTCTCTTTATTTTTTGTCCGGAGCTCATCCCGACTTGTGGGGGAATCATTACTCCATCATCCTTTCCTCACTAGGACAATGCTCTAATAATGATGATCATCACACTTTTATTTACTTACAACTCGAAATAACAACTTAATGATGAAAAAGAAACGACTCTATATGAATGCCTCAGGCGGTGTACCAGGAAGTGCAAGGATCTAGCGTAACATGTAAACAATGATGAACTGTGTCTGTGCCACAAATACTATGTCAGCTATATGATCATGAAAAGCAATATAATGATGAACACATAAGTCATGTGATGTAACGGTGGAAGTTGCATGGCAATATATCTCGGAATGGATATGGAAATGTCATAATAGGTAGGTATGGTGGTTGTTTTGAGGAAGATATAAGGAGGCTTATGTGTGATAGAGCATATCATATCACGGGGTTTGGATGCACCGGCGTAAGCTGCACCGATCCTCGAGGTGAGAACAAGCAATGCACGGTACCGAAGAGGCTAGCAATATGTGGAAAGGTGAGCGTGCGTACATCCATGGATTCACATTAGTCATATAGAACTCATATACTTATTTCAAAGTCTTATTAGCTCTCACGAAGCAAAGTACTACCGCATACCCATATTGAGGAGGTTGGCAGGAGTTAACCATCGCGCGCTGATGACCCACAAGTATAGGGGATCTATCGTAGTCCTTTCGATGAGTAAGAGTGTCGAACCCAACGAGGAGCAAGGAAATGACAAGCGGTTTTCAGTAAGGTATTCTCTGCAAGCACTAAAATTATCGGTAACAGGTAGTTTTGTGATAAGATAATTCGTAACGGATAGCAAGTAACAAATGTAGCAAAGGTGCAGCAAGGTGGCTCCTTTTTGTAGCAAAGGACAAGCTTGGACAAACTCTTATATAAAGCAAAGCGCTCCCAAGGACACATGGGAATTTCTGTCAAGCTAGTTTTCATCATGCTCATATGATTCGCGTTCGTTACTTTGATAATTTGATATGTGGGTGGACCGGTGCTTGGGTGCTGCCCTTACATGGACAAGCCTCCCATTTATGATTAACCTCTCTCGCAAGCATCCGCAACTACGAAAAAGGAATTAAGATAAATCTAACCATAGCATGAATCATATGGATCCAAATCAGCCCCTTACGAAGCAACGCATAAACTAGGGTTTAAGCTTCTGTCACTCTAGCAACCCATCATCTACTTATTACTTCCCAATGCCTTCCCCTAGGCCCAAATAATGGTGAAGTGTCATGTAGTCGACGTTCACATAACACCACTAGAGGAGAGACAATATACATCTCATCAAAATATCGAACGAATACCAAATTCACATGATTACTTATAACAAGACTTATCCCATGTCCTCAGGAACAAACGTAACTACTCACAAAGCATATTCATGTTCATAATCAGAGGAGTATTAATTATCATTAAGGATCTGAACATATGATCTTCCACCAAGTAAACCAACTAGCATCAACTACAAGAAGTAATCGACACTACTAGCACCCCACAGGTGCCAATCTGAGGTTTTGAGACAAAGATCGGATACAAGAGATGAACTAGGGTTTGGAGAGGAGATGGTGCTGGTGAAGATGTTGATGGAGATTGACCCCCTCTCGATGAGAGGATCGTTGGTGATGACGATGGCTTTGATTTCCCCCTCCGGGAGGGAAGTTTCCCCGACAGAACAGCTCCGCCGGAGCCCTAGATTGCTTCTGCCCAGGTTCCGCCTCGAGACGGCGGTGCTTCGTCCCGAAAGCTCTCTTATGTTTTTTTTTCCAGGTCAAAACACTCCATATAGCAGAAGATGGGCACCGGAGGCCTGCCAGGGGGCCCACAAGCCACAGGGGCGCGCCCAGGGGGGTAGGGCGCGCCCCCCTGGCTTGTGGCCTCCTGGTGGGTCCCCTCTGGTATTTCTTTTGCCAAATATTTTTTATATATTCCAAAATAATTCTCCGTAACTTTTTAGGACTTTTGGAGTTGTGCAGAATAGGTCTCTCATATTTGCTCCTTTTCCAGTCCAGAATTCCAGCTGCCGGCATTCTCCCTCTTCATGTAAACCTTGTAAAATAAGAGAGAAAAGGCATAAGTATTGTACCATAATGTGTAATAACAGCCCATAATGCAATAAATATCAATATAAAAGCATGATGCAAAATGGACGTATCACGCGCCTCCGACCCAAACAACACTAGGATTTCAACGAGGAATAAGAATGCTCGTAGATCATCATCATGCCATAACCAATATTTAGATGAGCAACAAGTAACATGCTTTAACTACCGATATTTCTACTAACCAACAATCATGTACTCATGCCCTTTCATATTACTAAATCAATATCATTAACCCACAATCTCTCTTATATGGTGAGCTACATGAAGGTTTTGATTATACACTCACTGAATACCTATCCTTTTTAGACTAGTCTTATAACCCATGCAAACTACCGTTACTATTTATTAGACTCTCAAAGAAGCTTAAGTGAAGCACGAGAGTTCAATTATTTGTATAAAATCAATACGCCACCCCGCTCTAAAAGATATAAGTGAAGCACTAGAGCAACTGCTAAGCTCAAAAGATATAAGTGAAGCACATAGAGTATTCTAACAAATCATGATGAACATGTTTCTCTCTCAAATAGGTGTGTCTAGAAAACAATGATTGTGGCAAACTAAAAATAAAGCAAACTATAATATGACGCTCCAAGCAAAACATATATGATGTGATGAATAAAAATATAGCTCCAAGTGACATACCGATGGAATGGAGAAGAAAGAGGGGATGCCTTCCGGGGCATCCCCAAGCTCGGATGCTTGAGACTTCCTAGAATTTTACCTTGGAGTGCCTTGGTCATCACCAAGCTTAGGCTCTTGCCGCTCCTTATTACTTCATCCATCGTGATCGCATCCAAAACTTGAAAACTTCAGCACACAAAACTCAACAGAAAACTCGTGAGCTCCGTTAGTATGATAGGCAAATCAAAAACTTTAGGTACTGTTATAAATTGATTCATATTTTATTATTGCATAAGGTACTGTATTATAACTTCTCCGTGGCTTATACCCCCCGATACAATCCAAAGCATCATCAATACAAGCAAACTATGCAAGGAAAAACAGAATATGTCTAAAACAGAACAGTATGTAATGATCTGCACAAAATCCATACTTCTGTAACTCCAAAAATTCTGAAAAATTAGGACAAAGTGGAAATTTGTATACCAATACTGTGTAAAAAATCATATCAAAAAGACGTTCGAGTAAAATAAAAGAAATTATGCACTGGACGCAAAAGTTTCTGTTTTTGCATCGTATCAATTCTACTATCTTCCAAATCAATCCCAAAGGCTTTACTTGGCACGAACACTAATTAAAACATAGAAAACCAATCATTATAGTATAAATAATCATGTAAGCATACCGATATAGAAAATAAAATAAAAATAAAGATAACTGTTGGGTTGCCTCCCAACAAGCGCTATCGTTTTATGCCCCAAGCTAGGCATAATGCATAGTATCATGTGTTGTCATCCTTGACACTCAGTCCATAGGTGGCCCTCATAATAGATTTATAAGGTGGTTTAATTCTCTTTCTAGGGAAGTGTTCCATCCCTTTCTTTAGTGGGAATTAGAATCTTATGTTTCCCTCCTTCATATCAGTAATGGCACCTATAGTTCATAGGAAAGACCTACCAAGTATTATTGGACAAGACGGATTGCATTCAATATCAAGCACAATGAAATCCGCGGGCACATAATTTCTATTAGCAAGATAAGCACATCATTTATTCTACCCAACGGTTTCTTAATAGTGGAATTAGCTATGTGCAAGTTAAGGGAACATTCATTTATATCGGTGAGACCTAGCACATCACATAAAAATTTCGGTATAGTGGAAACACTAGCACCAAGGTCACACAAAGCATTGCATTCATATTCTTTAAGCTATATTTTAATAGTAGGTTCCCACTCATCGTGCAACTTTCAAGGAATAGAAACTTCTAACTCAAGTTTTTCGTCACGAGCCTTTAGCATAGCTTCTACGATATGTTTAGTAAAAGCCTTATTTTGTTCATAGGCATTGAGTGAGCTAATTATGGACCGCAGCAAGGAAATACATTCTAATAAAGAGCAATTATCATAATTAAAGTCCTTGTGATCCAAGATAGTGGGTACATCGCTAGCTAAAGTTTTGACCTCTCCAAACCCACTTTTTTCGTTTTTATCATTAAGATCATCACTCTCCGAACAAGCGGGATGCCTTCTAATTAAAGTTGGATCATCTCCAGTCCCTTTATAATCTATTTTTAGATTAGTAAACAAAGATTCAATGGGAGAAGTACCAATCATTTCAATATCTTCATCATGATTACGGTAAAAACCGGGAGGAAGCGCCTTTTCTAAGAATTCTCGATTAGCTCTTACCCTAGTTGTCCTCTCCTTACTTTCATTAGTAGATATTTGGATGGATTCAATAGACTCATTAATATCATGCTTGGGTGGGAAAGTTTACTTTTAAGAGTTTCCACATCATGAGCAATCATATCCACGTTTCTAGCCATATCGTCAACTTTATGGAATTTTTCTTCTACCATAGTATTAAAAATCTTTTCAGAACTAATAAATTTTTTAATGGTGTTGTCAAGATTAGTAGGTATCCTATTATTATTTTTGGATGAATTTCCATAGGAATTACCATAAGAGCTGCCATAATTATTAGAGGAATTACCGGGATACGGCCTAACATTGAAATGACCTCTATAAGCATTATTTGAAATTATTTCGTGAGACAAAGTTCACATAAATAGCATCATTATTTTTCTCAATCAAAGTAGACAATGTCATATCATTAGGATCAACTTGAGCATTCTTTTTTGCAATCATATTTATAAGAGCATCCATTTTATCACTCAAAGTAGTAATTTCTTCGACGGAATATACCTTCTTACTAGTTGGAGCTCGCTCGGTGTGTTATTGAGAATAATTTGTCATGATATTGTCCAGAAGTTTTGTAGCCTCTCCTAATGTCTCCTCCATTAAGGTACCACCTGTAGCATAATCTAGAAAGTTTCTAGACACAAAGTTCAGTCTAGCATAGAAATTTTGTATAATCATCCATAAGGTTAAGCCATTAGTGGGACAATTTATAATCATCATTTTCATTCTCTCCCATGCTTGTGCAACATGTTCTTGCTCATGTTGTTTAAAATTCATAATTTTGTTTCGAAGAGATATAATTTTAGCAGGAGAAAAATACTTGGCAATAAAAGCATCCTTACACTTATCCCATGTTCCAATACTATTGCGAGGAAAGGACGAAAACCAAGTTTTAGCTTTATCTCTCAGTGAAAAAGGAAATAATTTCAATTTAACCACATCATTATCCATGTCCCTTTTCTTTTGCATATCATATAATTCAACAAAGGTGTTAAGATGCGAAGCGGGATCCTCATTAGGACTTCCCAAAAATTGTTCTTTCATAACAAGATTTAGCAAAACGACATTAATATCATAAAACTTCGCACTAGTGGCGGGTGGTATAGGAGTACTAATAAAATCATTATTATTAGTATTTGAGAAATCACACAACTAAGTAGTATCTTGAGACATGGTGACGAAATAAGTAAACCATCAAGCACACGAGTAAACTAGATAACTAAGAAAACAAGCAAATAGAAATATTTTTTTATTTTTGATTTTTATATAAAGTAAAATATAACAGAAAATATAAAGTAAAATATAACAGCAAATAAAAAGTAGAACAAGTGAATGATAATTTGTGCGAAGGTACTTGAAAGAGCACCCATTTGCACCCAAATTCCTGTCTTCGGCGCCTACACACATAAAGTAAAACAAAAGGTTATCGAACCAATAGGAGGACCATGCAAATTCCTGTCTTTAGCTCATACACACAAAAGAGCACGCACTTGCACCCAACGGGGGCAAAAGGGTTGTCAAGCCCCTTGAACTCGTTACTAGCAAGAGATAAGTAGTGATAGATGGATAATATAAATGTAAAATAAAATAACAAAAAATAAATGGCCGCAATATTTTTGTGTTTTTGTAATAATATATTTTGTGAAGACTGCGGGGCCATAGTTTTTGCTAGAGGCTTCTCTCTCGAAGCAAGCATACGGTGGGTACACAAATTATTGTTGGGCAATTGATAGAAAAGCGCATAGTTATGCAATATTTATTCACGACAATGATCATGTATATAGGCATCACATCCATAAACAAGTAGACCGACTCATGCCTGCGTCTACTACTATTACTCCACCCATCGATCGCTATCCAACATGCATCTAGAGTATTAAGTAAAAACAGAGTAATGCTTGGAGCAAGATGACATGATGTAGACAAGGTAAATCCAATCAATATGAATGAACCCCATCGTTTTCCCCTTAATGGCAGTAATACAATATGTGGCATGTCCCTTTCTGTTATAGGGATTGAGCACCGCAAGATTAAACCCATCACTACGCACCACTCCCACTAAAGATAAACCAATCTAGTTGGCAAACCAAACTGATAGATCAGGGAGCAATACGAAGCTATAACAATCATGCATATAAGAATTCAGTAAATACTTAATATATTTTCATGAATAATCTGAACATAAACCCACAATTTATCGGATCTCAACAAACACACCGCAAAGAGCGATTACATTGGATAGATCACTACGGGAATCGCGGTGAACTTTGTATTGAAAATCATAGAAAGAGAGAGTCATCTTGGTACTAGCTATGGACCCATAGGTCTATGGTAAACTACTGACACATCATCATGGAGCTAGCAAGGTTGATGTAGAGGCCCTCCGTGATCAATCCCCCCTCCGGCAGAGCACTGAAACAGGGCTCCAGATGGCCTCCCATCGGAACAGAGACTTGCGGCGGCGGAAAAAGTATTTTGGCTGGCTCTCGTGTTTTCCTGATTTTAGAGAATATATAGAGTTGGAATTAGGCCAGGAGTCTGCAGGAGGTGGTACCAGGCCATCAGGGTGCGGCCACCCCCCTGGGCTCGCCCTGTTGGCTTGGCACCACCCCATGTGGCCTCCGGTCTGTCTCTGAAGCATCCAGGTCTTATTTTTGTGTAGAAAAAATCATCAAAAATTTTTGGGGCATTTGGACTTCGTTTGGTACAATATTCATGAAAGGCCAAAAACAAGCAGAAAACAACAACTGGCACTGCGCACTAGGTCAATAGGTTAGTTCACAAAAATTATAAAATAGCATATAAATGCATATAAAGTATCCAAGAATGATAATATAGTAGCATGGAACAATTAAAAATTATAGATACGTTGGAGAAGTATCACTAGTATGGGATAGTCCTTCATTGGTTTATAGAATGCTATTTGCACTTCACTTATATCTTTTGAGTATGGCTTTATAGAATGCTTCGTGTGCTTCACTTATATCTTTTGAAGTTTGGCTGATCGCTTCTCTACTTTGGGAACACCATTATTTATAGAATGCTCTTTTGCTTCATTTATATTTATTAGATCATGTCCAGGTCTTTTGTAGAAAGAATTATACTCTCATGCTTCACTTAAACCTATTTAGATAGTTAATAGGAATTGGACATTCACATGGTTAGTCATAAAATCCTACATAAAACTTGTAGACCACTGAATATGATATGTTTGATTCCTTGCAATAGTTTTGCGACATTAAGATAGTAATATGTGGGTGCACTAGTGGACGATCATGGTTTAGTAGGAATATTGATATTAAAGTTTGTGATCTCCGATTCAATTAAAGTGTCGCTTATGGCATGATCGGGATGTTGGAGAACTTTTATTCCTCGGTGAAATCCTTGTGTTGTTTGAGTCAGGGGCGCGCGATGGTTAAATCCTCCCAACCTCCTCCCTAGGGGCGTACTGGTAGTACTTTGCTTCAAGAGTGCTAATAAAACTTTCACAATAAGTATATGAGTTCTCTGTTGAAAGCACAACATGCTCCCTTGGTGGTTTTGATAATTCATGACAACATACATTGTCTCTTGGACTAATACTTTTACCTAGTGTATTTCAGATAAAGTCCACAGAGAGGGTTGGCAAAAGGATTGTGGAGATACCCCAAGATGCAAGGAAATGGATTGGCAAAGCTTCAAGGAAGAGGACTCTACATTTTACTTTGTGAGAAATCACTTTGAGTCCATAGGAAAGCCAATACTATTAAAAGGTGGTAAGGTACTGTTGATGAACAAAATGCTCGTACGTGCACAAGTAATAGTCACCAAAAACAACCACAAGCTCTTCCACAAAAGTCTGTCCAAAGTCAAATATCCAAAATCGGTGCAACCAACACTTTCCACTCGGTGCCACCGATTCCCAAACTCAGACAGACCCATGCCAAACCCTAGCACATCGGTGCAACCGATTCCACTTTGGTGCCACCGAGTTTGGGTTGCCAACTTTCTGTTACCTCGATTCATAAAATCGGTACCACCGAGTTTTCTGTATCGGCGTCACCGAGTTGCGCAATCTGACCGTTGGTCACCTAATCGGTACCATCAAGATTTATATATCGGTCTCACCGATATTCAAAAGTTGTCACCTTTTGGTCACTTCAGTACCACCGAGATTTACACATCGGTGTCACCGAGTTGGTCACTTTAGGTGTAACGGTTGGATTTTTGGGGATGCCTATATATACCCCTTCACCACCACCCACTCGAAAGGGAAGCACTCAGAACTATTCCATACTTACCCCATCCTATTTTCTGAGAGAGAGCCACCTACTCATGTGTTGAGATCAAGCTATTCCACTCCATCCATATGAATCTTGATCTCTAGCCTCCCCAAGTTGCTTTCCACCAAATCAATCTCTTCCACCATAGCCAAATCTGTGAGAGAGTGATTGTGTGTTGAGGAGTCTATCATCTTGAAGCACAAGAGCAAGGAGTTCATCGACATTGCCGAGCCTATTACCTTTTGGAGGGTGGTGCCTCCTATATTGGTTAGGTGTCGCTTGGGAGCCTCCTACTTCGTGTTGTGGAGTTGAACCAAGAAGTTTGTAAGGGCAAGGAGATCGCCTACTTCATGAAGATCTACCCATAGTGAGGCTAGTCCTTCGTGGACGGAAGCCGTTATGGAATAGTCAAGGTTGCTACTTCGTGGACCCTTATGGGTGGAGCCCTCCATGGATTCTCACGCCCGTTACCCTCTGTGGGTTGAAGACTCCATAAACGTGGACGTACGATAACACCACCTATTGGAACCATGGGAAAAATCTTCGTGTCCCTCATGTGTTTGATCTTCCTATCTCAACTCTTTACTTCATGTCCAATATCTTTACTTTCCGCTGCTATACTTGTTGACATGCATGTGTAGGGTGTGCTAGACTTGCTATAATTGCTAAAATCTGCCAACCAATTAACTTGGGAAAAGGTTAGGTTTTAAATTCCTGCTAGTTGTCTATTCACACCCCCCCCCCTTCTAGACACCCTTCTAGTGATCCCTCATCTGTGACTAGTGTGAGTCCATGGATTATACGCACTACCACCTTTCCGCAATTTGCTAGCCTCTTCGGTACCGTGCTATGCCCTTTTCTCACCTCGAGAGCTGGCGCAAACCTCGTCGATGCATCCAAACCCTATGATGTGATATGCTCTCTCACACATAAGCCTCCTTATATCTTCCTCAAAACAGGCACCATACCTACCTACTATGGCATTTCCATAGACATTCCGAGATATATTGCCATGCAACTTCCATCATCATCATATACATGACTTGAGCATTCATTGTCATATTGCTTTGCATGGTCATAAGATAGCTAGCATGATATTTCCATGGCATGTTCGTTTTTTGATATCTTTTCTACGCTAGATCATTGGACATCTTGGTACACTGCCAAAGGCATTCATATAGAGTCATCTTGTATAGTTTTTTATCGAGTTGTAAGTAAATAAAAGTGTTATGATCATCATTATTAGAGCATAGTCCTAGTGAGGAAAGGAAGATGGATACTATGATTCCCCCACAAGTCGGGATGAGACTCCGGACAAAAAATAATAATAAAAATAAATCAAAAGAGAGAGAGAGAAATAATAAAAAAATGTCGGAGCCTAACCAGCGCATCCCCACTCCCCAAGCCGGGGAGCAGGTCATCTTCGTCTCCCACCTTGTGAGAGGTCTGGGCTTCCCCCTACATCCCTTTGTGCGGGGGGTTCTTTTCTTTTACGGGCTTGATTTCAATAATCTTGCTCGGAATCCTATTGTCCACCTCACTGCCTTCATTACGGTATGTGAGTCCTTCTTAAGGATTCCGCCACATTTCGGCCTATGGTTGAAGATGTTTTGTGTCAAGCCGGAGAGTGGTGGCAGCCGCAATGGAGGCGGTGGCTTCGCCGAATGCGGTGGGGCGATGATCAGCAAACTCCAGAAAGCGTACTGGCTGGAGGAGACCTTTGTGGAGACGGTGAAGATTTGGTAGCGGGACTACTTCTATATCACCAAGCCCAGCGTCGAGAACCTGGCCACGGTCCCACCCTTCACAGGGTTGCCTCCGAGGAAGATAAACTCCTAGCAGCCAAAGATCTTGGAGTGGGGCAACCCCGTGGAGGTCTCCACCCTCCAGAACAAGATCCACAACCTCTAGGGCAGCGCCAAGCTGGTGGATGTGGTCGACGTGATGCTGCACCCCGGCATCCTGCCGCTCCAATTTCGGGCTAGCCCGATGTGGCTCTACAACCCCAAGCACCCCCGAACGATCCGTCACTTCCTCCGCACGGACATGGACGGGATGTGGACGTCTCTCTTCAAGCCGAAGAAGAACAAGTTCCTCGTGACAGCAGTTAATCGGAGGCGCATGCTCCGAAGAAGGTAACCTCCCCTGCCACTGGCCCTTTAAATCCAAAGTTATTCTTTATAGATGAAATATTTTCCTTCATATGCAGAAGTGGTTGCACCAGGCAGCAAACATAAGTTGTACTGCCCCTTTGCCCGGAGGCATCATCTCCCCCGATCTCTAGGCGCTTCTGGCCGTGGCGCCCCCAAAGTGCCCGGCCAAGGCTAAAAGGGAGCTGGGGAGGAAAAGGAAGAAGACTGGAGGTCTTCGAATCGAGGAGCCTTCAGATTCAAAATCCGAGGACCTCAAGTCCGTCTCCTCGGAAGGAGGAGACGAAGAAAAGGAGGAGAGCGAGGAAAACTCCTCCCCTCCGAGGAAGAGGGCGACGTCCGAGGACCTCGCGAGGCTGGAGACCCGTGGTAGTCTAAAGCACCTGATGAAGGCGTCCGACGCTGCTGGCCGCAAGGCCTCGGGCAAGACCCGGATCATCCTTTCCTCCTCGAAGAGCGAGCAATCCTAGGCGGGCAGGAGCAAACCGCCGCCGAGGAGGTATGTCCTTAACTCTTATCTCGCGTTGCACACAACGCATCCCTTTGTCTCTATTCTTTCTGATTCACCCCCTTTGCCCTTTATAGGACCCAGGGGCAGTCCCCAGTGATGGGGATCGACCGGGCTCCCTCCAGGAAGCTCGTCCGATGGGCATCGCCCCTCCCCTCCTGTGCTCGAGGTGCCAGGTGAGGCGACCTCGCCAGCTCCGCTCATGCTGACCACTGGGGCAAGTGCCAGCGCGCCCATGGTCTGGGTGGAGTCCTCGGTTTGTGACGACCCGACAATGAAGGTTCCTTCCCCTATAGAAGGAACGAAGCTGGGGAAGCCAGCGTCTTCGGCGCCCGAAGACACCGGGACGCCTCAGCCGTCTACCCCGGTGGCACCCTCTCCGCTGACGGATGGGGGGCAAAGTGGTCCGTTCACCTGTGCCTGCCAAAGGGCCGGCGTCCATGGTGTGCACGGAGGAGGTGGAAGCAGCCATGAAGGGCTCTTCCATCTGCGCCAAGCACCACACAATAATAGGTGCGGTGCTACAAAGCTACAGGTCCGTGGAGGTAGGCATGACGGAGGCCTTTCAAGGCCTCTTTCAAGGTTTTGAGGTAAGCCAAGTTCCTACTTTTCCATGTTAATATAACAAGTGCATAGAATTGCTAGTAGCTAGGATATAATGAATAGTTATTAGCAGAAGAAGAAAAATAATTGGTCCGGGGACCATAAGTGTCTAACCACAGTAGCCCTCGAGCCCTGAGTGAGATCCGAAGATCATACTCGGGGGTCTTACAAATTAGTAAAAAGAAAATAGCAGTAGCCCCTGAGACCCTGATCGGATAAAATAATTGCCCGATCAGGGGATTGGTTTCGTCGGATGAGTCTTAATGTCTGCTTTTTTGTTCTTTTAAAGGAATCAGCCTCGGTTTCAACTTCCACCATCCAGGAGCTGGAAGAAATGAACCGTAAGCTTGAGATGTCCGAGAAGGACATGGAGCTGATGAAAAGGCAAGTGGAGGAAGTGCCGGGTAAAATAGAGAATATGACTTATATTTATGTTTCTGCATCCGATCTATTGTTTTAGGAGTAGGCTCTAAAGCATTAGTGTACTGATCTTGCAGCTTCCTCCATGGCACTGGAGAAGCTCTGAGCCGAGATGGAAACGGCTCGGCAGGAGTCCGAGCGGCACAAGGCTGCGGCAGAGCATGCTAGCAAGGAGCTTGTTGTGGCGAAGGAGGCTGACGATAAGCACGCGGCCCGGGTCCAGGAGGTGGAGGTGGACCTGAAGGGAGTGTACACTGAGCGTGACACCCTTCAGGAAGAGAAGATGAAGCTCTCCGCCGATCTTTTCAAGGCAAGCTCAGAGTGCAAGGAGGCCAAGACCTAGGCCCGGGCGGATCATGAGGTGCTCAATCAAGTGAGCAAGATCGTCGCCAGTAAGCCCTATCTGCTTCGTTGTGTTTTTGGCGATAGCCGTTTTGCCAACCTTACGCAAAACAAGCATTCCTCAGAGGCTTTCAAGGACCTTCCGATCAGTGTCGCGGATGCATGCGCCCATTACGCTGACCGACCTGATGAGTTGGCCGAGAAGATATTTTGGCGTCAGTTCCAGGTGCCCGAGCACCTGTCGCAACTCAATAATCAAATGAAGCAGCTGGCGGGGCTGTTTCGGGCGGCGCGTCCTATTATGGAGGACATCTGCATCAACCTCTGGCCATCAAGGCCCATGCCCAGCAGCTTCTTCGGCTTGCTGAACATGTTGTGCGAGGCTAGCCCCCAAGTCACCAACTAGAAGAGGTCGGCTTGTCTAAAGGGCACCCAGTGGGCATATGCATCAGTAATGGTGCATTAGCCAAGGATCAAGCCGCTGGAGAACATGTCCGGGCCTCCGGAAGGAATGAACCAGAAGCCCGAGCAGTTCTTGGCCGAGGTCCTGGAAGGCGCCAAATAGACTGAGGCGCAGTGCTTGAAGTCCAAGTTGTACTTCCAGTAGGTCCCTCGATATGTCGAGGAAGATTTTGTAAAGACAAGTTTAAAAATATGAATGAATAAATTCGGCTTTTATCCGATGTGTTTATATTCCCCTCCTTTGTGCGTTTATACATCTGAAAGTTTCTGGCCGTCGGCTTCTGCCCCCTTGTAGAAACTACGCGGGGTGTTCTCTAGCACATGTAGATCCTTAGCCGACATCTCAGAACCTTACCGGTGATCGTGTGCTTAGATGAACGAGGCAATCGGACCAGAATGGCTTTATCTCTTTCACTTAGTCGTAGGAGCTCTAAGTTGTGGGGTAGTTGAACTAGCCCCCGATGCAGTGGTGATCGGACCGGCCGAGGTAAGCCACTTTACCTCGGTTCTTATAAGAAGAACCCTTCATTTATCACGGTTTAACCACTAACGGCCCATTAATTTTACACTGTCTTTGGATCGCTTGACCTGTTTACACTTATCGTGACAGTCGATTTTCGAGTTTCTCCACTGAGGTGCTTAACCATCCAGGCTGGAAGCACAATCGTAGTGGTTCTCACTTTACACTCTTAGCCGAATAGAGCGGAACGTAAGAGGTAAGCATAGGATCTGGGCAACCAAATCTTTGACCAAAATCACAACTCGAAACATATGCATATAATGCAATATCCGAGATGCCGACCAGACATCGGACTTAAACATGGGCTCGTCTATAGACCCAAGCCTCCGGTCCAAAGCCAGACTCTACTGTATGTGGGACTAAACCACCTCGGGACATTTATGAAACAGAAAACAACACGTAAAAATGTGCATGAGGCGGAAAAGGTTTGTTTTAGTATTCATAAGGCTTGGCCATGCGGGTCGAGCTGAAAGCAGATATAGAGAGTATGTTGAAAAAGATAGGTGGGGAGAGTAGTATAGGGTTAAAATAAGCGGGCATTATGGCCCATTGGTCCCCTGCTGCACATCTGCGCCTCTGAGCTATTGACCAGCCAGTCCTTGTCTATTCCAAGGCTGATGCATGCGACCGATCCCCGTGATGCTGAAGGCACCTGAAAGGTGGGTCCTACGAGGAGGTTGGAGCCATGATTTGGTAGATTGAGGCTGCCGAGATGTTCTTCTGGTGGGACTTTATAAGCTGAAGAGATCACCAGGCGTCAGGTGTGTTCGGATCATCCGAAATAACACTCCTGGTATGATAAATTTTTGCTCCCTAATTCCCAAGGAATTTTAAGCGCGAAGTTATGTACTCGAGGTACGTAATCTGTTACTAGATAGTAGGGGCAGGGGAGCGTGTATCCCTATTTAGGAGGGACGCAGGTTCGCCTAGTGACCATGCGGACGCATTTGGAAGAGCCCGGAATATCACGTCGAGCTTCCTATCTTGCTGCTTCCTCGGCGGCATGGGAATCGACTGCATAAGCCGCAATTTGCTCCTTTGTACGAAGGGAGTGTTCTGTGTTGCCGTTGATTGTAATGACCCCGTTGGGCCCCAGCATTTTAAGCTTGAGGTATGTGTAGTGCGGCACTGCGTTAAAGCGGGCATATGTGGTACAACCAAGCAATGCATTGTAGCCGTTGCAGAAACGGACTATGTCATAAGTTAATTCCTGGCAGCGGAAGTTGTCGGGGGAGCCGAAAACAACTTGTAATATTATAGTGCCCGTGCATTGGGACTCCACACCGGGTATTACTCCCTAAAACGTGGTTTTACTGGGTTTGATTCTTGACGAGTCAATACCCATTTTTCACACAGTGTCCGCAAATATCAGGTTCAGACTGCTTCCGCTGTCCATAAGGACGCGGGTGAGGTGAAACCCATCGACAATGGGGTCTAGAACCAGGGCGGCTGACCCGCCATGGTGTATATTGGTCGAATGGTCTTTCTTATCGAAAGTGATCGGGTAGGCTATCCAAGGGGTATGCCTCGGGGCTACAGGCTCTAAGGCGTAGACGTCGAAGTGCCTGTTTTCGTTCCTTCTTAGGGATGTGCATGAAATAGATCATGTTCACGTCCTTCACCTCAGAGGGAAACTGTTTTTGGCCGCCACTGCTTGACCGCCGAGGTTCGTCCTCGTCGTCGTTGCTCCAGGACTGGCCCTTGCCTAACTCCTCGGCAAGAGATTTTCCGGCCTGCTTGAACACCCAATAGTTTCTATTGGTGTGGTTGGCAGGCTTCTCCGGGGTGACGTGGATTTGGTAGGGCTTGTCCAGTATTTTATCCAGAGCTCTTGGGTCATCCTTGTTTCTTTGAAGGATCTCTTTTTAGGTAAACCCCGCGAACTATTGAACCCTGATACTTGTGATCTGCATTGGGTTTTTCATGAAGAGGAACGGGTAATTGCAGCACATTGCGGATAAGTATTTCTCTCAGTTAAAAACCAAGGTTTATCGAACCAATAGGAATATCGATCAACAACCGTCTTCAGCGGCTGCACACAAAAGAGCAAACACTTGCACCCAACGCGGCAACAGGGTTGTCAATCCCCTTGAACTCATTATTTGCAAGAAAGTGAAGTGTGTAGATGATAGTAGATAATTGTAAATTGCAAAATAAAATAAAAGGTAAATAATGGCAGCAAGGTAATGAAAGCGTTTGTAAATACATAAGTGAAAAGACCCGGGGGCCATAGTTTTCCCTAGCGGCATCTCTCATGTAGGCAACATACGGTGAGTAAACAAATTACTGTTGGGCAATTGATAGAAAAGCGCATAGTTATGTGATATTCACGGCAATGATCATGTATATATAGGCATCACATCCATAAGCAAATAGGCCAACTCCTGCCTGCACCTATTATTATTACTCCACGCATCGACCGCTATCCAGCATGCATCTAGAGTATTAAGTAAAACAGAGTACTACTTGGAGAACATTGACATGATGTAGACAAAGAGAATTCAATTCATATGAACTAACCCCATCGTTTTATCCTTAGTGGCAACAATACAAAGACGTGTCTTGTTCCTTTCTGTCACTGGGATATAGACCACTGCCAGATTGAACCCACTATAACGCACCCCTCTCACTGAAGAAATATCTATCTAGTTGGCTAAACTATTTCAATAGATCGAAGAGATTTACGAAGCTATAATGATCATGCAAATAAGATTCATAATATTCAGAGGTGACTCAAATACTTTTCATAAATAATCTGAAACATAAATCCACAATTCACCAGATCTCAACAAACGCACCATACAAAAGAATTGCATCGGATAGATCAAAACGAAGATGTGATGATCGTTGTATTGAAGATCAAAAGGGAGAGAGAGAGATCCATCTAGGTACTAACTACGGACCCATAGTTCTGTGGTGAACTACTCACACATCATCATGAGGGCAGCAAGTTTGATGAAGAGGCCCTCCGTGATCGATCCCCCTCCGGCAGGGTGCCGGAACGGAGCTCCAGATGGGATCGCGGCGGAACAAAGACTTGTGGCGGCAGAAAAGGTATTTCGGGATGCCCTCTAGGGTTTTTGGAATATACATCAATTTATAGGCCAGAGAACGGGGGTAGGAGGGCCACCAGGGAGGGACAAGCCATCAAGGCGCGCCGACCCACCTAGGCGTGCCCTGTTGGCGTGTGCCTCCCTCGTGCAGCCTCCGGTCTTCTCCCGGAGCTTCCAGGTCTTCTTTTGGTCCAAAAAAATGATAAAAAAGTTTCAGGGCAATTGGACTTCGTTTGGTACTGTAAACCTGAAAAGACAAAAACACGCACAAAACAGCAACTGGCACTGCGCACTGGGTCAATAGGTTAGTCCTCAAAAATAATATAAATTGGTAAATTAATACTCAAAAATTATCCTAGAATGATAATATAATAGCATGGAGCAATCAAAATTATAGATACATTGGAGACGTATCAGCATCCCCAAGCTTAATTCCTGCTCGTCCTCGAGTAGGTAAATGATAAAAACAGAATTTTTGATGTGACATGCTACCCAATATGTAATCTTTTGCATGTATGCTCATTGAGAAACAATGAATTAACAAACATCAACATAGTAATATTTATAAGCACAAGCAACATAATCATCAATCTTTCAAAGTATATGATCCTGAAAGAATGTTTACCCCCATTCATTTTATCATATTAGCAAGGCATGGCTCTGTCTTCACCACATTAATTCAAATGTCAAGCATCACGGTGTCCAAGTCAGGCAATTGGATTGTACTTTTTCAATGTGCATCAAATTTTTATTCTTCACGCAATACATGAGCATGAACAATGGACATAGCATAAAGGTGAAATAGAATATGGTGGTAGATATCAAAGGGGTAAAAACTGGAGAAGAAAGTCTCGCATCAACTAGGCATATCAGTGGGCTATGGAGATGCCCATCGATAGATATCAATGCAAGGAGTAGGTATTGCCATGCAAATGATGCACTAGAGCTATAAGTGTATGAAAGCTCAACTGAAGCTAAGTGGGGTGTGCATCCAACTTGCTTGCTCATGAAGACCTCAAGCATTTGAGGAATCCCGTCATCAGAATATACAAGCCAAGTTTCTAATAATGAAAAATAATTCCCACTAGCATATGAAAATAAGATGAGACTCTCTATATGACGAACAAGGTGCCACTTTGAGGCACAAGTGTGGTAAAGGATAGTAGAAAAGTCCCTTCTTTTTCTCTCATTTTAATTTTTTTAACTTCTCTTTTTTTTATGGTGGGCTCATTTCGCCTCCCCCATTTTTATTTCCTCACTGGGGCAATGCTCTAATAATGATGATCATGACACTTTTATTTACTTACAACTAAATATGAAAACTCGATATGAAGAACTATGAAACACTATGACTCAATATGAATGCCTCTGGCAGTGTACCAGGATGTGCAATGATCTAGCGTGACATGTATCAAAAATATGATGAATGGTGGCTTTGCCACAAATACTATGTCAGATCTATATGATCACGCAAAGCAATATGATGATGAGTGAACTGGTCATATGATGTAACGGTGGAATTTGCATGGCAATATATCTTGGAATGGCTATGGAAATGCCATAGTAGGTAGGTATGGTGGCTGTTTTGAGGAATATATAAGAAGGCTTATGTGTGACAGAGTGTACCATGTCACGGGGTTTGGATGCATCAGTGAAGTTTGCACCGATCCTCGAGGTGAGAATGGGCAATGCACGATACCGAACAGGCTAGAAAAATATGACGTGGTGAGATTGCGTATGTCCATGAGTTCACATTAGTCATAAAGAACTCATATACTTATTGAAAAGTTTTATTAGTTTTATCAAAAATCAAAGCACTACTCGCATGCCCCGAGGGAGGAGGTCGGGAGGAGTTAACCATCGCTCGCCTCCGACCCGAAACAACACTAGGATTTCAATGAGGAATAGAAATGTTCACACATCCCCACCATGCCTTTTTAATATTTATACAAACGGGAAATTAATACCTCTTAATACCGATACTTCTACAAATCAACAATCATACACTCACACCCTTTCACATTACCACAACAATATCATTAACCCAAACTTTCTCTTTAATGTGCTACATGATGGTTTTGACTATCACTCTTTGAATACCTATTATGTTTGGACTAGTCTTATGACCCATGCAAATTACCATCACTATTTATTAACTCTCAAACAAATATAAGTGAAGAATGAGAGTGCAATTATTTCTACAAATCTATATGCCACCGTGCTCAAAAAGATATAAGTGAATTACAAGAGCAACTGCTAACCTCAAAAGATATAAATGAAGCACATAGAGTATTCTAATAAATTATGATGAAGGTGTCTCTCTCAAATAGGTGTGTCCAGCAAACAATGATTGTGGCAAACTAAAAACTAAAAGCAAACAAAAGCAAACGACGCTCCAAGCAAAACTCATATCATGTGACGAATAAAAATATAGCTCCAAGTGACATACCGATGGATTGAGACGAAAGAGAGGATGCCTTCCGGGGCATCCCCAAGCTTAGACACTTGAGTCTTCCTAGAATGTTACCTTGGGGCGCCTTGGGCATCCCCAATCTTAGGCTCTTGACGCACCTTATTCCTTCGTCCATCGTGATAACACCCAAAACTTGAAAACTTCAATCACACAAAACTTAACAAAACTTCGTGAGATCCGTTAGTATAAGCAACATATCAAATACTTTAGGTACTGTTATAAATTGATTCATATTTCATTATTGCATAATAGGTATTGTATTCTAACTTCTCCATGGCTTATACCCGCCGATATAATCCATAGCATCATCAAAACAAGCAAACTATGCATACAAAAATAGAATCTGTCTAAAACAGAACAGTCTGTAAATATCTGTAGAGAAGCTATACTTATGTAACTCTATAAATTCTGAACAATTATTAAAACCTGAATACTTTGTATAGAAATACTGTGTGAAAAATTTAGATCAAAAATACATTCCAGTAAAATCATAGAAATTCTGCACTGGACGCTAAAGTTTCTGTTTTTGCACCGTATCAATTCTACTCATCTTGTGACTCACCCCAAAGGCTTTACTTGGCACAAACACCAATTAAAACATGAAAACATAATCATTACAGAGGCAATAATCATGTTATAACATACAAACAGAAAGTAAAAAAGCAAAAATAAAGAAAACTATTGGGTTGCCTCCCAACAAGCGCTATTGTTTTATCCCCCTAGCTAGGCATAATGCATAGTTTCAAGTGTTGTTATATTTGACACTCCACCCATAAGTAATTCTCATGATTGATTCATAAGGTGGTTTAATTCTCTTCCTAGGGAAGTTTTCCATCCCTTTCTTTAATGAGAATTCGAACCTTATGTTTCCCTCTTTCATATGAATTATTGCACCTATAGTTCATAAGAAAGGTCTTCCAAGTATTATTGGACAAATAGGATTGCAATCAATATCAAGCACAATGAAATCTACATACACATAATACTTATTTGCAACAATTATAACATCATTTATTCTACCTAAAGGTTTTTTAATGGTAGAATCCGCAAGATGCAAGTTTAGGGAACAATCTTGAATATTAGTGAGACCAAGCACATCACAAAGCGATTTAGGTATAGTTGAAAGACTAGCACCAAGGTCACACAAAGCATCACATTCATATTTATTTATCCTTATTTTAATAGTAGGTTCCCACTCATCATGCAATTTTTTAGGAATAGAAACTTCAAGCTCAAGTTTCTCATCATAAGCTTTTATCATCGCTTCCACTATATGATTAGTGAAAGCCTTGTTTTGTTCATATGCATTGAGTGAGCTAATAATACTTTGTAACAAGGAAATACATTCTAATAAAGATAAACTTTCATAATTAAAGTCCTTGTAATCCAAAATAGTGGGCACATCACTAGTTAAAGTTTTAACCTCTCCAAACCCACTTTTTCAGTTTTAGCATTAGAATCATCACCATCCAAGCAAACGGGACGCTCTCTAGATAGAGTTGACTCATCTTCAGTACCTTTATCATTTACTTTTAGATTAGTAAATAAAGATTAAATATGAGAAGTACCAATCATTTTAAGGTCTTCAGTGTGATTCCGGTAAAAACCGGGTGGGAGAGCTTTTTCTAAGAATTCCCGCTTAGCTTTTAACTTAGCGGTCCTCTCCTTACTTTCATTAATAGATATTTGGATAGATTTAATAGTATCATTAAAATCATGCTTGGGTGGCAAAGTTTTACTTTTAAGAGTTTCAACATCAAGAGCAATTATATCCATGTTTTTAGCCAAAGTATCAATTGTATGCAACTTTTCTTCCACCATACTAATAAATTCTTTAATTGTATTCTCAAGATCAGAGGGTATCCTATTAGAATTTGTAGAAGAATTTCAATAATAATTCCCATAAGAATTTCCATAGTTATTAGAGGAATTACCGGGATACGACCTAGCATTGAAATTTCCTCTATAAGCATTGTTGTTGAAATTGTTTTGGGAGATAAAGTTCAAATCAATAGCATCATTATTTTGATCGATCAAAGTAGACAAAGGCATATAATTTGGATCAACATGAGTATTTTTGCTATCAACAATATTCATAAGAGCATCCACTTTTTCACTCAAAGTAGCGATTTCCTCGACAGAATTTACCTTCTTACCAGTTGGAGCTCTTTCAGTATGCCATTGAGAATAATTTGTCATGATGTTGTCCAGAAGTTTTGTGGCCTCTCCTAGGGTCACATCCATAAAGGTACCACCTGTAGTAGAATCTAGAAGATTTCTAGACACAAAGTTTAGTCCAACATAGAAGTTTTGGATAATCATCCACAAGTTTAAACCATGAGTAGGGCAATTTATAATCATCAATTTCATCCTCTCCCAAGCTTGTGCAACATGTTCTTGATCATCTTGTTTAAAATTCATAATTTGATTCCTAAGGGAGATGATCTTAGCAGGAGGAAAATACTTGGAAATAAAAGCATCTTTACACTTATCCCATGTCCCAATACTATTACGTGGTAAAGATGAAGACCAAGCCTTAGATTTATCTCTTAGTGAAAAAGGAAATAATTTTAATTTCACAACATCATTATCCATATCCTTTTTCTTTTGCATATCACAAAAAGTTCAACAAAAGTATTAAGATGAGCAGCGGGATCCTCATTAGGACTTCCCAAAAATTGATCTTTCATCACAAGATTTAGGAATGCACCATTAATATCTAAAGCCTCCAAACTAATGGTGGGTGGTATAGGACTACTAATAAAATCATTGTTATTATTATTTGAGAAGTCACACAACTTAGTAGTATTTTGAGACATGGTGACCGAGCAAGCAAAGTAACAAGGACAAGTAAACTAGCGAGCAAAGAAGTAAACTAGTAACAAGAAAAGATAAATATTTTGTATTTTTTGATTTTTATGAAGCAAACTAAATATAACAGGAAATAAAAAGAAGAACAAGTGAATGATAATTTGTGCAAAGTTACTTGATAGTTGGTGATGATATTCCCCGGCAACGGCGCCAGAAATCCTTCCTGATACTTGTGATCTGCGTTGGGTTTTCCGTGAAGAGGAGCGGGTAATTGCAGCACAATACGGGTAAGTATTTCCCTCAGTTATGAAACCAAGGTTTATCGAACCAATAGGAATATCAATCCACAACCTTCTTCATTGGCTGCACACAAAAGAGCAAACAACTTGCACCCAACGCGGGCAAGAGGGTTGTCAATCCCCTTGATCTCGTTATTTGCAAGCAAGTGAAGTGTGCAGATAATAGTAGATAATTATAAATTGCAAAATAAAATAAAAGACAAATAATGGCAGCAAGGTATTGATAGCTTTTGTAAATATATAAGTGAATAGATCCGGGGGACATAGTTTTCCCTAGCCGCATCTCTCATGAAAGTAAGCATACGGTGGGTAAACAAATTATTGTTGGGCAATTGATAGAAAAGCACATAGTTATGCGATATTCACGGCAATGATCATGTTTATATACTCATCACGTGCATAAGCAAATAGGCCGACTCCTACCTACACCTATTACTATTACTCCACCCATCGACCGCTATGCAGCATGCATCTAGAGTATTAAGTAAAACAGAGTAATGCTCGGAGAACATTGACATGATGTAGACAAAGAGAATTCAATTAATATGAACTAACCCCATTGTTTTATCCTTAGTGGCAACAATACAAAGACGTGTCTTGTCCCCTTCTATCACTGGGATATAGAGCACCGCCAAATTGAACCCACTACAATGCACCTCTCTCACTGAAGAAATATTAATCTAGTTGGCCAAACTATTTAAATAGATCGGAGAGAATTACGAAGCTATAATGATCATGCACTTAAGGATCATAATATATATCAGAGGTGACTCAAATACTTTTCATGAATAATCTGGACAAAAACCGACAATTCATCGGATCCCAACAAACTCACCTACAAAAGAATTACATCGGATAGATCAAAGCGAAGATGCGATGATCATTGTATTGAAGATCAAAAGAGAGAGAGAGAGAGAGAGAGAGAGCCATCTAGGCACTAACTACAAACATGTAGGTCTGTGGTGAACTACTCACACATCATCATGAGGGCAGCAAGGTTGATGAAGAAGCCCTCCGTGATTGATCCCCCCTCCATCAGGGAACCGGAACAGAGCTCCAGATGGGATCCCATCGGAACAGAGACTTGCGGCAGCGGAAAAAGAGTTTCGGGATGCCCTCTAGGGTTTTTGGAATATATGTGAATTTATAGGACAGAGAACGGGGTCAGGAGGTCCACCGGGGAGGGACAAACCATCAGGGCGCGGCCACCCCCCCTGGGCGCGCCCTGTTGGCTTGTGCCTCCCTCGTGCGGCGTCCGATCTTCTCCCGAAGCTTCCAGGTCTTCTTTTGGTCCAGAAAAAAACAAAAAAAAGTTTCGGGGCTATTGGACTTCGTTTGTTATTGTAAACCTGGAAAGTAAAAAACACGCAGAAAACAGGAACTGGCACTGGGCACTGGGTCAATAGGTTAGTGCTAAAAAATAATATAAATTGGTAAATTATTACCCAAAAATATCCTAGAATGATAATATGTCAGCATGGAACAATCAAAAAGTATCTCAAACGTATCTATAGTTTATGAAGTATTAATGTCATGTTTACAACAACTTTACATTGTTTTTGTGCACTTTTATATGATTTTATGGAACTAACCTATTAACCTAGTGCCTGGTGACAGTTGTTGTTTTCTGCTTGTGTTTGGATTTTCAGAAAATCCATACCAAACGAAGTCCAAATGCAATGAAACTTTTTGACGATTTTTTTGGAATGTAAGAGACCCCCGAAGCTTCGTGGGAGGATCATAAGACCCACAAGGAGGTGACAAGGCAAATCGGCGCGCCCAGGGGGTGGCCACGTCGGGATACCTTGTGTGCCCCTTGATACGTCTCCAACGTATCTATAATTTTTGCTTGTTCCATGCTGTTATATTATCATTCTTGGATGTTTTACAATCATTTTATAACAACTTTATATCATTTTTTGGGACTAACCTATTGACATAGTGCCAAAGTGCCAGTTGCTGTTTTTGCTTGTTTTTTACTTCGGAGAATATCAATACCAAACAGAGTCCAATCGCGACGAAACTTTTTGGAGATTTTTTCTGGACCAGAAGACACCCAGTGGGCCATAAAAGAGCCAGGAAGGTGGGCTGTGGAGAGCACAACCCACCAGGGCGCGCCAGGGGGCCCCCGGCGCGCCCTGATGGGTTGTGCCCTCCACAGGGACCCTCTGCACCGCCTCTGATGCCTATAAATTCCCAAATATTCGGAAAACCCTAGGGGAGTCGACGAAACACAATTCCAGCCGCCGCAAGTTCCAGAACCTCGAGATCTAATCTAAACACCATCATGGAGGGGTTCATCTTCCTCATAGGTGCCTCTCCGATGATGCGTGAGTAGTCCACCATAGACCTACGGGTCCGTAGGCAGTAGCTAGATGGCTTCCTCTCTCTCTCTCTTATGATTCTCAATACAATGGTCTCTTGGAGATCGATTTGATGTAAACTTTTGCGGTGTGTTTGTTGGGATCTGATGAATTTTGAGTTCATGATCAGTTTCTATCCATGAATATTATTTGAGTCTTCTTTGATCTCTTATATGCATGATTACTTATAGCCTCGTATCTTCTTCGAATCTTTGGTTTAGTTAGGCCGACTAGATCAATTTTTCTTTCCATGGGAAGAGGTGCTTTTTAATGGGTTCGATCTTGCGGTGTTCTTTCCCAGTGACAGAAGGGGCAGCAAGACACGCATGTATCATTGCTATTAAGGATAACAAGATGGGGTCTATTCCTACATGAATAGATCTTGTCTACATCATGTCATCGTTCTTATTGCATTACTCCGTTTTTCCATGAACTTAATACACTAGATGCATGCTGGATAGCGGTCGATGTGTGGAGGAATAGAGGTAGATGCAGGCAGGAGTCGGTCTACCTATCTTGGACGTGATGCCTATATAATGATCATCGCCTTGGATATCGTCATGACTATTCAATTTTCTATCAATTGCCCAACAGTAATTTGTTCACCCACCGTGCGCTATACTCATGAGAGAAGCCACTAGTGAACCCTAAGGCCCCCTGGTCTACTTTTCCAACATATTGCTTTCCGATCTATCTTTTGCAATCTTCGTTTTCAGATCTATAAAACCAAAAACCCAAAAATATATTGCTGCATATTTTATTCTCCCTTTTTATTTTGTGCTCTTCAGATATCTATCTCTCCTATCTATCACTACCTAATCTATCTTTTTACCGTAGAGAGATTGACAACCTCTCTTTCGCGTCGGGTTGCAAGTATTTGTTGTTTGTGTGCAGGTGCTGCTTATTGGGTGGTGGTGATCCTCCTACTGGTTCGATAACCTTGGTTTCATAACTGAGGGAAATACTTACCGTTGAGGGAGTCCCGGACTAAGGGGTCCTCGGGCCGCCGGCTCATCTCTTAATAGGCCGGCTTGATGGGCCGTTCTCTGAAGAAGGGCCGGACACGTCAAGACTCCACGTTCCAGAAGGGAGCCCCGAAGGCGCGTAGTGCACTCCAAGTCAAGATGAGGAAGTCGACATCTCCGTCCTCGGCAGGAGGCCTATCAGGTGTAAACCCTAGGTACCCCCCGGTGTCTATATAAACCGGGAGGGTTTTAGAATGTAGGACACAGGAACTCATCTAGGCTTTTAGCTAGTCGGTCTCGAGGTAGATCAACTCTGTAACCTTCATACCATCAATATAATCAAGCAGGACGTAGGGTTTTACCTCCATAGGAGGGCCCGAACCTGGGTAAACATCGTCTCCTTCGTCCCTTTGTTACCATCAATCCTAGTCTCATAGCTCGGGACCCCCTACCCGAGATCCGCCGGTTTTGACACCGACATTGGTGCTTTCATTGAGAGTTCCGTTGTGATCGCCCAAGGAATCGATGGCTCGCGTCTTCATCAACGAAGAGGTCCGTGGCATGGACTCCTTTGTCCCTGGACAGATCTTTGCTTTCGGTAGCATCGTGCTGCACGCTGACCCGAACCGGACGCCTTGGCCGGGTCGGAAGTTTCGCCCCTGATCAAGAAGTCAGATTCGGGAACTTGGAATTCTCCGTAGACCCTCAGGGCGATCTCTTGCTCACCGGGCTCGCAGTCTCATCTGACGCGCCCGAGGACTCCGAGGCCTTAACCTTGGATGCCGTTTTCAATCCCGCTTACGGGGCCAATCCCGATGATGATCTGGAGTTCAATCCGGATCCAGATGGCCGGGCATCAACCCCTATCGAATACACGTCTCGTGCGGACGCGTCAGAGGTTAACTCCAGACGCGCCGGGTAGATTGACCCGATCGAGCTCTCGACACTCGGCGAAGCTCTAGATCGGATCTCCTTGATGGAAACTACTGATGACCCAACCCCGATCCACACTCAGATCGGTCTTGAGGCGGGTCAAGAGGAATTTTTTGTCCCACCCACCACCCACTTAGTAGCCACCATCGAAGACTTAACCGATATGGTGGACTACTCCTCCGAGGAGGCAGAAGACATGGAGGAAGAGGATCGCGCTCCCACCCCCGTTAACACCGGGCGATGGACCGCCACCTCCACCTACGACGTCTACATGGTGGATACGCCAGCCGGTAACGGCGAGCACACACCAGCTAACAATGGCGATGACTCAGGTGAGGCACCGTCAAGGCCCCAAAAACCGCATAAGCGGTCAAAGACAAAAAAGGGGAGGGAAGCTATTGCTGGCACCGGGGAAAACGATACCCCAGAAGACCTCGGCGATCCCGATATACCCGAGTATCCGTTAGAGGACCAGGAAAGGCCGGAGGACCAGCGCGACCCCGAAGATCCGAACGACTCTGAGGATGACAACTACCTCTCCCCTGTAGAGGAGGAGGACAGCCCGGAAGACGAGGACCTCATCGTCCCCGAAACTATCGAGGATCAGGAACGGTTCAGGTAACAGCTTTTAGCCACTGCCCGGAGCCTAAAGGAAAAAGCGCGACAGCTCAAGGCCGAACAAGACACCCTCAACGATAGATGGACAAGGGTTCTATCAGCCGAGGAAGAACATGGTGCCGGTCTATAGGACCAACCCAAGAGTTACCCACGCCGGCGGTTGCTGCCACAATTCGATGACGAGCTCCCCAATACGCCGTCCCCCAAGCACACTCCATACGACCAGCCGGACCGCCCTCCCTGAGGACGAGATAGGACGGCTGGCGAGGCCGGTTATAGGCCGGCGATACCCCGCAGAAGGGGAAAGGAGCCAATGGAGCCTGATGACGGGTACGACCTGCGACGCGACATGGATTATAGAACAGGCCGCACGAGATCTATCTACGGATCCAGAGGGTACTCCCCCGATAGACGGGATGAGTACCGACCCTGGCTCGACCGAAACAATAGAGTTCGGGACCAAAACCGGGCCAGAAAAGACGCCGATTACCAGCGCGATATAGCCCGGGTCAGAGGCGCTGCCCACCCATTGTGCTTCACCGACGAGGTGATGCAGCATCAGTTCCCGGAAGGATTCAAACCCGTGAACATCGAGCAATACGACGGCACAACTGACCCAGCAGTGTGGATCGAGGATTTCCTCCTCCACATTCACATGGCACGAGGAGATGATCTCCACGCCATCAAGTACCTCCCCCTTAAGCTTAAGGGACTAGCTCGGCACTGGTTAAACAGTCTCCCCGAAAATTCTATCGGGAGCTGGGAGGATCTCGAGGATGCATTCCGATCTAACTTCCAGGGAACCTATGTGCGGCCCCCGGATTCCTCCGACCTAAGCAATGTCGTCCAAAAGGCAGGAGAGTCCGCTCGACAATTCTGGAACCGGTTTTTGACCAAGAAAAACCAGATCGTCGACTGCCCGGATGCCGAGGCTATAGCCTCCTTCAGGCACAATATTCGGGATGAATGGCTGGCTCGCCATCTCGGTCAGGATAAACCTAGGACCATGTCCGCCCTTACATCACTTATGACCCGCTTTTGCGCGGGCGAGGACAACTGGCTAGCGAGGCGAAGCCACAACCCCGAAGACCCCGGCACTTCCGAAGTCCGGGATGGAAACGGGAAACCGCAATGCAACAAAAACAAACGCCGGCACAACACTAGCGACGCCGATGACACGACTGTTAACGCCGGTTTCCGCAACCCAAGATCCGGGCAACGGAAGAAGCCTCCTAAAGGCAACCGCGACGGACCCACCCCGCTGGACAAGATCATGGAGAGGCCTTGCCAGATCCATGGCACTCCTGACAAGCCCGCCAACCACACCAACCGTAACTGTTGGGTGTTTAAACAGGCTGGCAAACTCGCAGCCGAGGACCAGGGCAAAGGCCCACGCAGCGAGGACGATGAGGAGCCCCGCAGTCCGAGCAATGGAGGTCAGAAGCAGTTCCCTCCAGAGGTAAAAACTATGAACATGATATACGCCACTCATATACCTAAAAAGGAGAGGAAGCGCGCCCTTCGAGAGGTCTACGCCGTAGAGCCTGTTGCCCCGAAGTTTAACCCATGGTCGGCCTACCCGATCACTTTTGATCGGCGAGATCACCCGACCAGTATCCGTCATGGAGGTTCGGCGGACCTCGTCCTAGACCCCATTATCGATGGGTATCACCTCACTAAAGTCCTAATGGACGGAGGAAGTAGCCTAAATCTGATTTACTCAGATATGGTGAAAAAGATGGGCATAGATCCGTCAAGGATAAAGCCTAGCAACACTACCTTTAAAGGAGTGATCCCAGGAGCCGAAGCCCGGTGCACAGGCTCTGTTAGCCTGGAAGTAGTATTCGGCTCGCCCGATAACTTCTGTAGCGAGGACTTGATCTTCGACATTGTACCTTTCCGCAGCGGCTACCATGCCCTGCTGGGCCGTACAGCGTTCGCTCGCTTTAACGCCGTCCCACACTACGCATACCTCAAGCTCAAGATGTCGGGGCCCAAGGGGGTCATCACCGTCAATGGCAACACAGAGCGTTCCCTCCGAACTGAGGAACATGCGTTGGCCCTGGCGGCCGAATTCCATTACGAGGACGGTCGGCAAACACCTAAATCCGCCATAAAGGCTCGCAAGGTCGACAAACGAGTTCGGTTTCAATCCGAACTCCCAGATTCTCCCCCTCCCCAGAAATAGGGACACGCCCCCCATTGCACAGCCCTAACGACCGCCAAACACGTGCCAAGAAAGCACAACTTTGCGCTCAAGATTCCATGGGCAGCAATGGGGAACAACCATCAAATGGTAAGTGTTCGGCTGGACCGACCAATACCAATACACGTCCTCGGACAAAACACAGGTTCCATCAAGGACCTGCTAAAAGCGTAAAGCTCATCCACACTTCGGCGACTTATCAAGACCTTCTTCCCAAGGTCCGCTCGGCGACAACATCACTCTTAAAGGGATGCAACCCCCCAGAGGAATATGAACGGACAGGCGACAAGGCACATCGAGGACGTCATGTCATCAATCGAATACTCCCGGTACAGTCTCCCCTCTGTAAATTTTATATTTCATCTACCTGTAAACAGTTGCTTCGGCGATCCAAGTTATAAGAATTATTGAGCAAGTACAAAACCATTATATATGGCCACTTCGTTGTCTTTTATACATCCTCTGTTCTTCCCTTGGTAACGCTTCTTGCGAAAACTGTTCGATATATATTATGATGCAACCGGCTAATAGACCGGGGGCTCGAATTTAAAATCGCCTTGAACATCACCCCAGTACAACTGGTTGTGTGTTCGGCATCTTGGATTTTGCTTTATATGCATCGGATCCGAACTATGTCTTGGGTCAATACTTGGGTTGCTCGGCTCCTGTGCTTGCCCTCTTACGTTCCGCTCGTTCGGCTAAAAGGGCAAAGGGAGAACCACTGCGATTGTGCTTCCAGCTCGTCTGATCAAGCACCTCAGGGGAGAAAGCCGGAAACTGACCGTCATAGTAAGCGAGAACCGGTCTGCGAATCCGAGCATAAGTGTCATACTAAAAAACCGATAGCGGTTATTCCGTGTTATACGATGGGTTTTGTACTAGTACAAACCATGTGATGCTGGCTTCGGTCTCGATACATCGGAACATCACAAAACACTGGGGGCTTGTCATCGGCCCCTGCATTTTTTTACACTCCCACCGCTAAGTGAAAGCGATAAAGCACCATAGTCCGATTGCCTTGTCCTGCTCGCACTACCGCCTTCGGGCGCCGATACCTCGGCTAAGGGTAAAAGTGCGGATACAGAGACACCCCGCTTAGTATCTACGTGGGGGCTGAAGCCAACGACTCGCTGCTTTCAAATGAACCGGCCGCATAGGAGTCTAAATAAACATAAACTACTTATAAGACATGATAAACCATGCAACACTAATGATAAAGCGTTAAAGTCTTCGGACATATTACATCGCGCTCATTCATACAAAACATCTTTGGAACATTGGGCCTCTATTGCCCGAGCACCCTCCATTACATGGGGGAAGTACAGCTCGGGGCACCTATGACTCTTGTCAGGAGGCGGAGGTGCGGTGGCCATCTTGGTCGGCTGGAGCTTCGGCCAGTGCACCATGGTCCTTGCAAAGGCCATCCGCGCGCCCTCGATGCATGTAGAGCGCTTCAGCACGTCAACCCGAGGCGCAGCATCACATAGCTTCTGCACCAGTCCGAAATAGTTGCTCAGCAACGGCTCATCGGGCCACAGACGGATGCAGAGGTCCTTCATGGCCGGCTCCGCCATTCTGTGCATCACCATCAGTTGCTTCATGTGATCAATGAGGAGAGGAGAGCGCTCGGGGAACTCAAACTGCGCCCAGAATAGCCGGGCCTCATCATCCTCCGCCCGCGAAGCATAAAGCTTGTTCGCGTCCGTTGTACTCTTCTGGAGATCCACACAGACGCCTAAGGAACGCCACACCTGGGTGAGCAACGCAAATTTGCTACCACCAAAGGCGCATTGTAGTGAATACGGCTTACCATCGATGACAGCCTTGATTTGGCGAAGTTCCTCTTCAAAGGACCGCCTATCCACCCGCTCCTTTTGGAGCTCGAATTTTAGCGCGGCCAACTCAGCGGCTTGCTCTTTGCCTTTCTGCCCAAGGGCCTCGCACTTCGCGCCGGCATCCTTGAGCTCTTGCTGCACCTCCTCCACCCGGGCCTCGTGCTTGGCACTTGCAACCTTCAAAGTGGAAAGCGCGGCTGCCGCTTGTTCGGCGGCCGTCTTCTTCTCCTCAGCCTCTTGCTTCATTTTCTGGAGCTCGACCTTGAGTTTCTCAACCTTCGCAGCTGAAGTTGTGGAAGCAATCATAAACAAGTCACACTGGGTCACCAGTGCGGATCCATCACCAATATATAGCTCGGATATTAGAATTCGGCTTACCTTGCGCCTCGTCGAACCGCTTCTTCAGGCTATCAAGCTCCTCTTCGGAGATTTTGAGCTTCCGATTTAGCTCGGTCAGCTCAGCGGCATTACCGGCCACCGCCGATGACGAGGCCTACAAGAAACTGCATTCAGTTATGTGCATTCCAACCCCCGAACTGTCAAGGATATGACTCTATGTTCGGTCCTCTTAAGGGCTTTTCAAACATTGCAGGACTAAATGGCGCCTTGTGCATCATTATTCATTCCTTATTATCTGACCCCCGGATGCGTTTTTGCAAACCCATCCGGGGCTCGGGGGCTACTACATATATAAAGATAGCACAAACTTAAAATTATAGTTGTTCGGGAAAAAGGTATTACATGACTCACCTGGAAGCCCGCCAAGAGACCATTGAAGGCCTCTTTCAGTTCGTTATCGACGGGCTGAATTCCTTGTAAAACCGCACCCATAAGAGTGCGGTGATCCTCGGAGATGGGGCGCATGCTAGCGCCTCCTCCATAACCGGCCACCCAGCCGTTGGTGGCATCGGTGGTGACCGGGCAGTCCGATCTCTGATCGGGGACCGAGCCGGTAACTCCGGAGGCACAGAGTGCTCCGGAGACGTCCTCGGAGGGGACTGGGCATTTCTTCGCCCTTCCTCTTTGGCGACCAGGGGAGCATTCTCCCCCTGGTCCTCAGCAGCCTGGGGAGTTTTCTCTCCCTGGACTTCGGTGGCTGCGGCATCAGCCTCGGCCATGGCATGGTCACCCCCTCCGCCCGTGTTCGGCTCCAACGGAGCCTGGCTGGATGACACCTCCGCGGTATCCTTCGCGGCCCCTGGAGGTGTAGGGTGCGATGCGGTCCCGCTCTCCGCCAGCTCGGCGGGTGGAGACTCCCCATCCGATATTTGGTCGATAGGGAGGACGCGCGGTGGGCTGCGAAACATTCTTGTACTTAAAACATTGAAGGCTTTGCGTAAATAACCCGGGAGTCTTCGGATTCATACCTTTGAACGGGGGGCTTGACCCTTGGGTTCCTTTGGGGAACCTTCTCAAAGTCCTCGGCCTCTGCATCAGAGTCCGAGCTGTCATCGGGCAGGGTCAACCTCACCCGACGCGCCCTCTTCAGGGCAGGAGGAGTTGCATCCTCCGCGGCGTCCGATGACGCCGCCCTCTTCCTTGCGAGGGGGGAAACGCCTTCCCCCCCCCCCCCCGTCTTCATGCTCCTCCTCATGACTGGAGGAAGCATGGGTTTCCTCGGACGCGGCGTCCGGCTGGTCCTTGATGCGGAGGCCCTCTCTTGCCTTCTTCTTCTTTTCCTTCTTCTCGGGCGCCGAGTACGGCGCCACAACAAGCATCGCCACCAACAACTCCGACCTGGGGTCTTCGGGTTGTGGAGCCGAGCAGTTAACCCTCGCGGTTTTGCTCAGCCACTTCTGCGAAAGTAAGGGAGAAGGCGTTCAGACTTTTTGCCGAAGAAACAGAGTCAAGGAATTGAAATTATACCATACCTTGGTCGGTGGGTTATCGACGCTTAGGCCCGTATCCTCTTCCTTGGCCGGACAGCTTTTCTGAGGCTTGAATAATGCCTTCCACAACTTCTCAGGAGTGGTACGGAAAAGTTGGCGCATGGTAGGCTCATCCTCAGACTGATAAGCCCACATTGGGGAAGCCCGGCGCTGGCAGGGAAGGATACGGCGGTGGAGCATGACCTGGACCACGTTGACCAGCTCCACCTTGGCCTCGATCACCGAGGTAATGCGCTTCTGCAGCAGCTTCACCTCAGCGTCCGACCCCCAGTCAAGGCCCTTCTTGAGCCACGAGGTCAATCTCGTTGGGGGTCCGGATCTGAATTCGGCGGGCGCCGCCCAGTTCTCATCCCTTGGCTCTGTGATGTAAAACCACTCCTTCTGCCAGATCTTGATTGTGTCGATGAAGGTACCGGTAGGCCACTCGACGCGGGGGAGCTTGCTGATTACCGCCCCTCCGCAGTCTGCGTGCTCGCTGGCCACGGTCTTCGGCTTGACGTTGAAGACCTTAAGCCACAAGCCGAAGTGCGGTTCGACCCGCAGAAAGGCTTCACAGATGATGATGAATGCCGGTATATGCATAAAGGAGTTCAGCGGGAGGTCGTGGAAGTCCAGCCCATAGAAAAACATGAGACCCTTGACAAAGGGGTGGAGCAGAAAGCTCAGTCCCCGGATGAAGTGGGGGACGAACACCACCCTCTCGCCTGCCTTGGGGGTGGGAATCACCTGGTTCTTCTCCAGGGCGCGGTGGAAGACATTGGCGGGGAGGTAGCCGGCCTGCTTTAGGTCTCGGATATCCTGGTCAGTGACCGTGGAGGCCTCCCACTTGCCATTGGAGCCCGAACCCGCCATGGTTAAGCTCGGAGGAGGGGGCGAGGAAGAACTGGATCTGGGCTCTCGAAGCTTGGGGAGATTGAGGAGGCGGAGGATGCGAATGAGAAGCATGAATAGGCCTTGGGTTTTTTTCCCTTTTTATGAGACGTGCCACCGATTAGCCTCCCTTACCGCGCCGCGAATCCCTCCGCTTCCCAAGACTTGCGTGCCGTTATACGCGCATGGAGATTAATCATATCCCATGTGAAACGGAGCGCGATTTGTGCAGTGATGAGTCGTGTCACTGTAAAGATGGCCTCGAACCGCGAACCGAGTTTTCATAACTGGTTCAGTGGTCGTGGTAGGCCACGACCCTTCGTCAGAGGGGGGTGTCAGAAAACACTGTTTACACTTTGGCGATTGGCCTTCGGGGCTAAGCAATTCATGGTGTTCGGTCAATCATATGATCGGAGGAAATACGTGTCATCGGAAACCGAACTAGTCTCAGCCGATCATGGAAAGGGAAGAAGAACTCACCCCGCAAGCCGAAGACTCTGGTGATATGAAGCAGCTGGAGCTGAGACCCTTGGCGTTGGGGGCTAGTTCGGGGGCTACTGAGGGAGTCCCGGACTAAGGGGTCCTCGGGCCGCCGGCTCATCTCTTAATAGGCCGGCTTGATGGGCCGTTCTCTGAAGAAGGGCCGGACACGTCAAGACTCCACGTTCCAGAAGGGAGCCCCGAAGGCACGTCGTGCACTCCAAGTCAAGATGAGGAAGTCGACATCTCCGTCCTCGGTAGGAGGCCTATCAGGTGTAAACCCTAGGTACCCCCCGGTGTCTATATAAACCGGGAGGGTTTTAGAATGTAGGACACATGAACTCATCTAGGGTTTTAGCTAGTCGATCTCGAGGTAGATCAACTCTGTAACCTTCATACCATCAATATAATCAAGCAGGACGTAGGGTTTTACCTCCATAGGAGGGCCCGAACCTGGGTAAACATCGTCTCCTTCGTCCCTTTGTTACCATCGATCCTAGTCTCATAGCTCGGGACCCCCTACCCAAGATCCGCCGGTTTTGACACCGACAACCGTCGCTGTGCTGCATCATCCCTTCCTCTTTGGGGAAATACCGACGCAGTCTCAAGCCACGTCAAAGGAATTTCTGGCGCCGTGGCCGGGGAGGAAGCGGTCTCTTCTACGTGCCTATCGTAGGCGCCGAGGGGACTCCATCATCATGTACCAGGTTCCTAATCACAAATCTCATCTCCTTGCAATTACATTATTTGCCATTTGCCTCTCGTTTTCCTCTCCCCCACTTCACCAATTTGCCGTATTATTCGCCCTCTTTTTCGTTTGCTTTTTTCTCGCCGAATCTCTTGTCTTCTTGTCACCATGAGTGATTTTGGTATGGCAGAAACGGATGATGCCAGAACTCCTAAAATTGGACGTTCTATTAATCTGGATTCTAAAACTTTTGTTTTGGGGCAAGGGAACATTATAGGAAAAGAAACTATCCAAGAGTTTTTCAATTGTGTTGGGAATTTGACTCTCGATGATACTCCTATATTGAATAAATAAATTTTTGCTTTTTCCTTTCTGTTTTTGTGTGTTGACAAAATTTTACCTCTGTTATGATTGTGTTTTTATGGTTTATTTAGTGTTTGTGCCAAGTAAAGCCTTTAGGATGATTCATAGGATGAGTAGAAGTGATGCTGAATCTGAAACAGAAACTTTGCGTCCAGTATATGAATTTTCATTTTTTGATGCAACGTGATCTTGAGCTGAAATTTTAACACAGTGTTGATATACAAATTCCTTATGTTGTCCTAATGTTTCAGAATTTTTAGAGTTACAGAAATATGGTTAGAGTACAGATTACTACAGACTGTTCTGTTTAAGACAGATTCTGTTTTCGTTGCATTGTGTGCTTGTTTTGATGAATCTATGGGTTATATTGAAGGGTATGAGCCATGGTAAAGTTAAAATACAGTAGGTATAATGCAATAATAAAATATGAATGTGTTTGCAACAGTACCTAAAGTAGTGATTTGCTTTATTATACTAACGGATCTCACGAAGATTTTGTTGAGTTTTGTGTGATTGAAGTTTTCAAGTTTTGGGTGAGATCACGATGGATGAAGGAATAAGGAGTGATAAAAAGCCTAAGCTTGGGGATGCTACCGCACCCCCAAGATATATCCAAAGAGTAAGAAGAAACTAAGCTTGGGGATGCCCCCGAGTGGCATCCCCTCTTTCTTCTAACGACCATCGGTATTTTACTTGGAGCTATATTTTTATTCGTCACATATCATGAGTTTTGCTTGGAGCGTCTTGTATCTTTGCTTGCTTTGTTTGATAGTTTTTCCTTTCTATCCTTGCTGGACACACCTATTTGAGAGATCCATAATCATGCTATGATTTGTTAGAATTGCTCTATGTGCTTCACTTAAACTTTTTGAGCTATAGAATTGCTCTAGTGCTTCACTTATATCTTTTTGAGCACGGTGTGCTTGGAATTTTTTGTAGAAATACTCTCATGCTTCACTTAGATTAATTTGAGAGTTAGTAATTTGTTGTAGAAATCCTCTCATGCTTCACTTATACCTTTTTGAGAGATGAAATATTTATGCTCATGTGCTTCACTTAATTTTTTTTGAGCTTGTCAAAAAGCAATGGCAATATAAGAAACTAGTCCCAAAGTGATAGATATCCAAGGAGGATATAATAAAAACTTTCATGAAGATCATTGGACAAATTAAACTTGATTCTTTGTAATAGTTTTGAAACATGATGATAGTAATATGTGAGTCATGCTAGTGAGTAATTATGCTGAGTAGGAATATTGGTGTTAAGGTTTGTGATTCCCTATGCATGCACGAAAGTCAATAGTTATGCAATGAAATTACATCCTACTTGTGGTGCATTATTCAGTGTTAGTTATGCTCAATGCTCACTTATGTGAATTTTCGTTTTTTGGTTTGGTTGCTTCCCAATCTATTTGCTAGCGTCCATTTGTACTAAGTAGAAATACTACTTGTGCATCCAAAATCCTTAAACCAAGTTTTGCCTTATGAGTCCACCATACCTACCTATATGCAGTATTTCCATGCCGTTCCAAGAAAATTTGTATGTGCCATCTCTAAATTTTCAAAATAAATTTTCTCTTTTGTGTGCCCGTACCGCTCATGAAACGGTGGGGAGTGTCCGATATTTTTCCATGCTAGATGTGTTATTCTCAAGATGAGTGTTTATTCACTTGTCATTGCACGAGAGTGCAGCGGTAATAGGGATGCCCATTCCCAAAATTAAAAATAAAAAAAAATTACTTTATGTTGTCAAATAATAAATTCCTTGGAAAGTGTTTGTATGGAAGGCAACCGTGGATACGGCCCGCCATGGAAAGTGAACGTTTGGTGGAAAAAGGAATAAACTTTATTTTCTGTTTGGGAACCGCCTATGATATATCTAGCATGGAAAGTATTGTGAACTACTTTGTCGTTTTCGTTGACAGGAAAAGCATGCCACCCAAAATATTTCTCTCTCTCAATTTAAACCTTGAGCTCTGGCACCTCTACAAATCCCTACTTCCCTCTGCGAAGGGCCTATCTATTTACTTTATGCAATTTTTATTTTTTCCTTTGAGTCTCCGTCCTCTCTTATAAGCACCAACTAGGGGGCAATATGATCGTACTTGAGCATTGGGCATAGTTAATATTTGAGTGTGTTTCATGAACGAATCAATGATTGAGCATGATGGGCTAGGGATAACTTTCTTTAGTGTTGATATTTTGAAAGACATGGTTGCTTGTTGACATGCTTGAGTATTGAAGTCATTATGTTAAAACTAGACTATTGCTTTGAATCATTTACAAGTCCAAATGTCCATGCTATACAAAAGAAAAGAATGTGATGAACATGTTAGGCAGCATTCCACATCAAAAATTCTATTTTTATCATTTACCTACTCGAGGATGAGTAGGAATTAAGCTTGGGGATGCGGATACGTCTCCAACGTATCTATAATTTTTGCTTGTTCCATGCTGTTATATTATCATTCTTGAATGTTTTACAATCATTTTATAACAACTTTATATCATTTTTTGGGACTAACCTATTGACATAGTGCCAAAGTGCTAGTTGTTGTTTTTGCTTGTTTTTTCCTTCGCAGAATATCAATACCAAACGGAGTCCAATCGCGACAAAACTTTTTGGAGATTTTTTTCTAGACCAGAAGACACCCAGTGGGCCAAAAAACAGCCAGGAAGGTGGGCTGTGAAGAGCACAACCCACCAGGGCGCGCCTGGGGGCCCCCGGCGTGCTCTGATGGGTTGTGCCCTCCACGGGGCCCCTCTGCACTGCCTCTGATGCATATAAATTCCCAAATATTCATAAAAACCTAGGGGAGTCGACGAAACACAATTCCAGCCGCCGCAAGTTCCAGAACCTCGAGATCCAATCTAAACACCATCACAGAGGGGTTCATCTTCCTCATAGGTGCCTCTTGGATGATGCGTGAGTAGTCCACCATAGACCTACGGGTCCGTAGGCAGTAGCTAGATGGCTTCCTCTCTCTCTCTTATGATTCTCAATACAATGGTCTCTTGGAGATCTATTTGACGTAAACTTTTGCGGTGTGTTTGTTGGGATCCGATGAATTTTGAGTTCATGATCAGTTTCTATCCATGAATATTATTTGAGTCTTCTTTGATCTCTTATATGCATGATTACTTATAGCCTCGTATTTCTTCTTCGAATCTTTGGTTTAGTTAGGCCGACTAGATCGATTTTTCTTGCCATTGGAAGAGGTGCTTTGTGATGGGTTCGATCTTGCGGTGTTCTTTCCCAGTGACAGAAGGGGCAGCAAGACACGCATGTCTCATTGCTATTAAGGATAACAAGATGGGGTATATTCCTACATGAATAGATCTTGTCTACATCATGTCATCGTTCTTATTGCATTACTCCGTTTTTCCATGAACTTAATACACAGATGCATGCTGGATAGCGATCGATGTGTGGAGTAATAAAGGTAGATGCAGGCAGGAGTCGGTCTACCTATCTTGGACGTGATGCCTATATAATGATCATCTCCTTGGATATCGTCATGACTATTCGATTTTCTATCAATTGCCCAACAGTAATTTGTTCACCCACCGTGCGCTTTACTCATGAGAGAAGCCACTAGTGAACCCTACGGCCCCCGGTCTACTTTTCCAACATATTGCTTTCCGATCTATCTTTTTGCAATCTTTGTTTTCATATCTACAAAACCAAAAACCCAAAAAAAACTACTGCATATTTTATTTGCCCTTTTTATTTTGTGCTCTGGAGAGATCTATCTCACCTATCTATCACTACCTAATCTATCTTTTTACCGTAGAGAGATTGACAACCTCTCTTTCGCGTCGGGTTACAAGTATTTGTTGTTTGTGTGCAGGTGCTGCTTATTGGGTGGTGGTGATCCTCCTACTGGTTCGATAACCTTGGTTCCATAACTGAGGGAAATACTTACCGTCGCTGTGCTGCATCATCCCTTCCTCTTTGGGGAAATACCGACGCAGTCTCAAGCCACGTCGCCCCTCATAACTCCGTTTTGCATGATTCCAACTCTGAAAATTCTTATAAATAGATAAACCCCCAGAAATAAACCTAGAACTTCCGCTCTGCCGCCGCAAGCCTCTGTTCTGAAGCGATCTTATCCGGAGCCCTTTTCGGAACCCTGTCGGAGGGAGGAAATCATCACCGGAGGCCATCTTCATCATCCCATCGTTCTCCATGTTGAGGAGGGAGTCGTTCACCCTCAGGGCTGAGGGTATGTACCAGTAGCTATGTGCTTAATCTCTCTCTCTCTCGCTCTCTCTCTCTCTCGTGTTCTTGATGTGGCACGATCTTGATGTACCACAGGCTTTGTTAATATAGTTGGATCATATGGTTTTCTTCCCTCTCTATCTTGATGTGATGATTTGAGTCTTTTCCCTTTGAGATTTTGTTATGTTGGATTGAATATTTTGGATTTAATAGCACTTGATGTATGTTTTGCATGTGGATACTGTGGTGACAATGGGGTGTTCTATTGAGTCACTTGATGTATGTTATGGCAATCAACTTGCACATCCCCAGGTGACATTGGGGTGATCTAGGCACATAGATTGATGCATATTATTGCCCTACTTTCTCCGATAGAAATCTTGGGGCACTCTTTGAGGTTCTTTGTGTGGATTGAACGTTATGAATCTTAAATCGTTTGTTGTTATTTAGTACGAACTCTAGGGCTGTTTGTGACATATATAGGGATGGCTCAATAGATTGATCGGAACGATAACTTTGAGGTTGTTTCACTACCTACTACAATTTCTTCTTATGTTCTCCGCTAATAGGAACTTCGGAGTGATTCTTTGTTGCACGTTGAGGGATGGTTATATGATTCAATTATGTTAGCACTGTTGAGAGATTGTACTAGTGAAAGTATGAACCCTAGGCCTTGTTTCCAAGCATTGAAATACCGTTTGTGCTCACTTTTATAAATTGATACCTTCAAATTACAAAAACCTATATGTACTATCCATACTACACTTGTATCACCATCTCTTCGTCGAACTAGTGCACCTATACAATTTTCCATTGTATTGGATGTGTTGGGGACACAAGAGATTGCTTGTATTTGATTGCAGGGTTGTTTGAGAGCGACCATCTTATCCTACACCTCCCACGGATTTATAAACCTTAGGTCATCCACTTGAGGGAAATTTGCTACTGTCCTACAAAACTCTGCGCTTGGAGGCCCAACAGAGTCTACAAGAATAAAGTTACGTAGTAGACATCAGTCACCTCCTCGTGTGGCATCTGGTCTCCCTCCAAAGCTTCCAGGTCTTCTTTTGGTCCAAACAAAATCATTAAAAAGTTTCCATGTTTAGACTACGTTTGGTATTAATTTTCTATAGAACCAAAAACAAGCAGGAAACATCAACTGGCACTGGGCACTGAGTTAATAGGTTAGTTCCCCAAAATGATATAACTGGCATATAAAGCATACTAGATTGATAAAATAATATCATGAAACCATCAAAAAGCATAGATGTGTTGGAGTCGTATCATCATCCCCAAGCTTAATTCATGCTCGTCCTCGAGTAGGTAATTGATAAAAGCATAATTTTTTATATTGAATGCTACCTAGCATGTGTATCATCTAATCTTTTGGCTTAGCAAATATTGAAATGATAATAAAGAAGAATACCAGCAAATGATCATTGTCTTTCCAAATAACAACACTAAAGAATATTATTCTCCATTCATTTAATCATGTAAGCAATGGCATAACCATGTCTTCCTAATGTTAAGTATAAATGATGATCACCCCGGTGCCTAACCAAGCACTTGACTCATACTTCCTCACGCGCTTCAGCTTTTTCAACTTCACTCAATACTTGAGCATGAGCCATGGACCTTCGGCACTTTAGGTGGAATATAATCATGATAGGGGTTGATAGGAGAAGACAAAAATAAGGATAGTCTCGCATCAACTTGGTGGATCGTTAGGCCATGGAGATGCCTTTCAATCGACATCGATGCGAGGAGTAGGGATTGCCATGCAACTTTTGATGCACTAGAGATATAAGTGCATGAAAGCTCTCTACTGAAACTAAATGGGTGTCCATCTAATCTACTTGCATCTTGAAGAACTCGGACAATTGAGGAACTCGTAAACTAAATATGCAAGCTAAGTTCGACATTGATTCCCACTAGTATATGGAAGTGACTAAACATGAGGACTCTCTATATGGAAAATGTGGTGCTACTTTGAAGCACAAGTGTGGAAAACAGATAGTAATGATGCCCCCTCTCTCGTCCCTCATTTCTTTTTATTTTTTTTTCTTTGGCTCTTTTGACCTTCCTTTTTTTTCTTTGATAAATCCTCACAGGTAGGGGCAACAATGGAATAATGATGATCATCACATTTCTATTTACTTACAACTCGATAAAACTGAAAAACAATATGACTACATATGATTGCCTCTAACAGCGTACTAGGATGTGCAACGATACCAACGTAACATGTAAGCAATGATGAACGGTGACTTTGCGAGAAATATCATGTCTGCTATGTGATCATGCAAAGCAAAATGACAATGAATGCTCAAGTCGTATGAACTGTAACAATGGAAGTTGCATGGCAACATATATCGGAATGACTATGGAAATGCAATGATAGGTAGGTATGGTGGTTGTTTTGAGGAAGATATAATAAGGACTATGTGTGATAGAGTGTATCATATCACGGGATTTGGATGCACCAGCGAAGTATGCGCCAAATCTCGAGGTGAGAACGGGCAATGCATGGTATAGAAGAGGCTAGCAAATTGCGGAAAGGTGAGAAGTGCTTACGGTCCACAAAATCACATTAAACACAAGGAACTCAGATACTTATTGTGCCATGTATTAGCCCTCTCGAATCAAGGCACTCATTGGATGCCCCCATAGAGGAGGTTGGGAGGAATTAACCACCGTGCACCCCCGGCCAGACAGCACACAAGGTTTTCAATCAAGGATACAAAACACTCCGACCTCCTAGTCATGCCATGAATGACACTTTAATGAATATCTAATCACAAACCTTAATGTCATTATTCTTACTAATCAATTTTCACAAACTAGTAAGCCCCCATATTATAACCTCAATACCGTTGATCATACGTTTCGCATTTCGTGATCTACATGAAAGCTTTTATTATATCCCTCTTGTATACCTATCATTTTCTGACTAAACATATAACTCGTGCAAATTACCACTTACTATTCGGACTGTCAAATAGATATAAGTGAAGTGTGAGAGTGCATATGATTTCTACAAAATATAATTTACACCGTGCTATAAAGAGTCAAGTGAAGCACATGAGCATAATTGCCTTAACTCAAAAGATATAAGTGAAGCATAATGAGCATTCTAATAAATTCCCATGAATGTGTGTCTCTCATAATAGGTGTGTGCAACAAAAAATAATTGCGACAAACTAACAAGCAAAGCAAGTAAAAAGATAATACATGATGCTCCAAGCAAAACACATATCATGTGATGAATAAAAATATAGCTCCAAGTAAAATTATCGATGGACGATAGACGAAAGAGGGGATGCCATCCGGGGCATTTGTAGGATCGAAAGTAGGTCTAGAGGGGGGTGATTAGACTACTTGGCCAAATAAAATTCTACCTTTTCCCAATTTTAATTGTGGGCAGATTTTAGCAATGATAGCAAGTCAAGCACACCCTACACATGCATGTCTAAGAGTATAGCAGCGAAAAGTAAAGACAAGCACATGTAGTAGAGGGTAGGGATAGGAAGATCAAACGCAATTGTAGACACGAAGATTTTTACCGTGGTTCCAATAGGTGGCGCTATCGTACATCCACGTTTATGGAGTCTTCAACCCACGGAGGGTAACGGTCGCGAGAGTCCACGAAGGGCTCCAACCATAAGGGTCCACGAAGTAGCAACCTTGACTATTCCATAACGGCTTCCGTCCACGAAGGACTAGGCTCACTATGGGTAGATCTTCACGAAGTAGGCGATCTCCTTACCCGTACAAACTTCTTGGTTCAACTCCACAACACGAAGTAGGAGGCTCCCAAGCAACACCTAACCAATCTAGGAGGCGCCACCCTCCAAAAGGTAATAGGCTTGATAGTGATGATGAACTCCTTGCTCTTGTGCTTCAAGATGATAGACTCCTCAACACTCAATCACTCTCTCACATATTTGGCTTGGTAGAAGTGATTGATTGGGTGGAAAGCAACTTGGGGAGGCTAGAAATCAAGATCCATATGGTTGGAGTGGATGATCTTGATCTCAACACAAGGGTAGGTGGTTCTCTCTCAGAAATTTGGATATGGGAAGTGTGGAACTATTCTGAGTGCTTTTCTTACGAGTGGGATGTGGTGGAGGGGTATATATAGGCATCTCCAAAAATCCAACCGTTACAACATTATTGACCATCTCGGTAAAACCGAAGCAAAACTCGGTTGTACCGATCTGTTCAAAATGTGGCAACTTTTGGAATCTCGGTGAGACCGATATAGGTATCTCGGTGGTACCGAAATGAGTGACCGAGGGCAGTTTCCAAACTCGGTGACACCAATCCATAAAACTCAGAATTTCCGATTTTATAAACTGGGTCACCAGAAAGTTGGTCACCAAAACTCGGTGCACCGATGCAGTCTCGGTTGTACCGAAATGCTAGGGTTTGGCTAGGGTTCTGTCTTGGGTAGAAAATCGGTAGAGCCGGATGCAAACTTGGTGGCACCGATTTTGTGGATTAGGGTTTTGACAGAGTATTCTTGTGGGAGAGCTTGTGGGTGTTTTTTTGTGGCTAGCACTTGTGCACGTGGAGCAATTTGTTCACCAACAATACCTTACCCCCTTTTAATAGTATTGACTTTCCTATGGACTCAAAGTGATTTCTCACAAAATAAAAAGAGAGTCTTCTAGCTTGAAGCTTTGCCAATCCATTCCTTGAATCTTGGGGTATCTCCTCACAATTTATAGCCATCCCATCATTGGACTTTTCTTGAAATATACTTAGTGGAAACATGAGTCCAATGACATATATGTTGTTATTAATTACCAAAACCACCAAGGGAGCAAATGTGCTTTCAATCTCCCCCTTTTTGGTAATTGATGACAACATGTAGATCAAAGCTTCGACATATGATATAATCAATGAATAGAGTCATCGCTTTGAGAAGTATGTGATAAGCAAGAGCTCCCCCTAAATTTGTGCACTATTTTGAATTTGCATTTGAATGCAAATGCACAATCGATTAGGTTCATGGGGCACTCTTTCATGTCACATACAGCTTGGTGGTGTGCGAGAATAATATGAGTGAAAAACATAGCACAACACATCAAGCAAGAAGTGAATGATCATCTCATAAGCATCTCAAAAGATAAGACGTAGTAGCAACACATAAGAAGTGCATGATCAAACACCAACAAGTTTAACGCAAATGAACAACCAAAAGATTTTAAAGTTTTGGAGAGCGATAAAAGGCAACACTCTCTCTCTCTCTCTCGAAGCCCTAATGATCTATACAACTTCTCCCCCTTTGGCAACAAGTTACCAAAAAGTTCAAAGGTATAGGACTAATCGTCTCTATGGGGCTGATCTCCTCCGGTTGTTGATGTTGGAGTCGAGAGAACCGCATCTATGAAGACTTCTACCAATGTCACGGAAGGGGTTGGAGTATACACTGGAGGTGCTGATGGAGCTGGTGGGACTGAGGGAGCTGTAGCAGGTGCTCATGAGGATGGTCTCAACTCTGAAGTTGGCACTGTCGCAGATCTAGCTTGGGTCTTGAACTGAGTGTTGGTCCTGAGAGGGCGACTGTCATCATCATCATCATCATCATCCTCTGAGGTGTGGGGAAGGGGTACTGAGTCCACCTCCTTCTTGATCTCATCAACTGTCTTTGTCAGCTCATCCACCTTTTTGTTCAAAGTATGAAGCTTGTCTTCAACAATCCTTTACAGGCTCTTTTGGTTCTTCGGAATCTCAGTGATGTCATTCTGCATGCCTTGGATAGAGCTAAGGATGAGGTCCATCTGCTCATTCCTTGTCCTTGGCACTAGAGCACTAGTGACTCTGGCTGCCTCGGCTGCTGCCTATACAGTAGATGAAGTGGGATGATCTGGATTCATCACCACAACGTTGTCCTCAAACTCTGGCTGGAGTGGCATATGTGGTCGATCAAGTGCACATACATTCTTTTCAAGCTTTGAGTTGATAAGCATTTGAATGTATGGAGCATATCCACTTGATCTCTTCTGATCAGTAGCAGTCCTCTTCACAGTCTCAACAATCAAGTCCATGACCCTGAATCTGGTGTGAAGGTCAATGTGATGCAGCATATTGATGGAGTATCCTCGGATCATCTTGTCATCTCCTGACTTGGGCATCAAAGTATACCTCATGATGGTGTTGGTGGTGGTCAGTCCTGCCTGTAGATAGTATACTGAGCCAAACTTATGTGAATGCACATAGTCAGCAGGAATCTTCATCTTGGCCTCAGAGTACACATCCAAATCACCATCTTCTACCTGTGGGGCTCCTAAAATGGTAGCCCACTCTTCAATTGTGGATTGGTACCTGACACCTTTAGTCATCCAAACAATTCTACCATCTCCATAAAAATGAATTGTGGGGTAGAATTGCATGATCATCTCATCATTCCAAGGGGTAAACTCTCTACCAACAAATGCATCAATGTCAATGGCCTTGAAGTTCTCTTGCACATGGGGAAAATAATCTTCATTCTTCTTAATGTAGTCCCAGTCTACATATCTCATATCACTCACAGCTGGGCTCTTGTCCAATAGGACAGTCTCATAAAAATCTTGCTGCTCCTTGGTGTGAAATCTAGGATCAACGGCAGTCCTTCTCCTGGAGGCATAAGGGTCATTTGCTCTCCATAGCCTCAGCCCTGAATCTTTCCTATTCTTCATGTCCTCAGCTATGGGATGAGTATCATCATGAGCTGGCAGATGGGGCCTGAGCTTCCTTAACACAGAAACTTCTTCCTCTTCATCCATAGTGGAAGATCTCTTGTTCTTGGCAGCAAGAGGGATCTTTGGTGGTCCTCTTGGGCTTCTTGGGTGCAGAAGGTTTGCTCTTAGAAGGAGCTTGCTTGGGCATAGCATCAGCTAGCAGCTTCTTCTTCTTGGGAGGAGCCTTGGCAGTTGGCTCTTCCACTTCTTCAGCCTCTTCTAGATCTTCATACATGGAAGTAGGTCTTCCAACAACATGAACAATTCTCTTCCTGCTTCTCTTCTTCTCAGCTGCCTTCTTGGGCATAGAGCTCTTTGCTGGTTCAAGAGACATGGTTGCCCTAGCACTCTCTAGTGCTCTCACAGCTTCAGAACTGGCATACTCCTTCCTGACAGGCCTCCTAGATGAGTTGGCTTCAGTTGCAGACTTCTTTGCAGCTCTGTCTGCTTTGTCTTGCCTTTGCTTGGCAAGAACCTCCTCTGGCACAAAATCAGAGTCCTCTTCATCTGAGTTCAATTTCCTCCTGGCTCTTGTAGCAGCCTTGGGCAACCCATGAGAACTTGGGGTGCCTGGATCTTCTGAAGATGAGCTAGGCTCAGGACTAGTGCCTGGATTTGCATCAATGCTAGGCTCTCTGGAGTCATTCTGACTATCACCTGAAGCTGACATACTGTCCCTGTGAATGGAGTATAAAAGAGCAGAAAGGTTGAGCATCACAAAAACACAGACATTTAAAAAAAAATAAACTCGGAAACTTTGGGTATGAACTACTGGAAAATACATTTCGGTACCACCGGGTTGAAATTTTCGGAGTCACCGAGACTGACCACTTGCTTAACAGAAACTTGGGCAGCCTTTTCAGTGTAACCGAAAAGAACTAATCGGTCTCACCAAAGTGGTTCTCAGAAACCCTGAAAACTGAATCGGTGGAACCAATTCTATCGACTCGGTGTCACCGAGATGCATGTTGCGGGAGTTCAGATCTAGAATTTTCTCGTTTTCTAATCTATGGATGATTCTTGTGGGATAGAAAGATTGCACATTGTGGATTGTAGATGGAAGTAACCTAATGCGCATGAATCGGATAGAGGAGCGCACAAGGGGCCGGATTCATACCCTAGCTTGGTGATGAATCCGCTACGGCGGCGACGGCGGTGGAGATTTCCGTCGACGGCGTGGATCCCAACGGCGAAGGCGCTCGGGGAGGCAAGGGCGACTACCAAAGGGTCCTGGTGCAGCAGCTTAGGGTTGGGGACTTGGCGTTTGAAGATGAAATTTCAGAACGTCGGGTCCGCCGGATTAAGTACCCTTCATTATCGGTGTCACCGATACTAAAATTTCGGTATCACCGAGTTCCTCTACTGTGAGTTGACAGGGAAACTCGGTGAAGCCGAGATTATGGTATCGGTGGTACCGAGGTGCAAAGACAGATCAACCCTAGGCATTCGGTGGAACCGAAATTTGCTGGTTGGTTACACCGAGTTTCACTTTACGGGGGTTTTGGATGTCAGCCTTGACGAAACGGTAGTCCGAGTGCTCCTCACACAGAGGGTTCGACAAGTGCTTGTTCAAGTTTTTTGTGATGTAGCATGAATAGAACTTGAGGTGAGAAAGCATAGATAGCTAGAGAGGGGTCCTAGGCATTCTTGTATATCCAGTTGGCAAAAGAAGAACAAAAGCCAAATAGCTACAATTGGATATCCTCGAATGAGTAAAGATATGCAGACCAACATGCTCACACAATAAGATATCAAATGAAATCATGGAAAACATGCACAAACATTCTAGCATCTATCAAGCACTTGGGCGATGACGTAGTCATCTATATATGAGTATATTGACTTAGGAGCCAAGTAAGAATACTTGATCATAGGTCATACTCATCGTTTAAGCACAAGTGGGGTTGCCACTTTTACATAAAGCATTTAATGTTGTCACGTTCTAAGAGATGCTTTAACTCAAGTCTTAGAGTAAAGCTCCCCCTTGATGTGACATCCCCCCTAAGAGGGATAAACTAACCTTGGGTTTTGTCGTAGAAGACTTCATGTGGGTGATGTAGTGGTGGATGCTCATAGTTGATGAAGATCATCTTGAGTTGGGAGCAATCTTTTTTGTTTCTTACTCTCCTGACCTACATGGGTTAGTCCCAAACACAAGAGACATATACAAGGATATCTATGGACATGTAGTGCAAAGCATACATGATGATGTCCATGGATTCATTAATTACCTTGTCCCTTGCTTACCTTTGAGGGAATGTGTGACTCCTTGAACTATTGCATCATGTTGATGTTGATTACAACTAGTCCTTGCCAATAATGAATGTGAGTGAATTTCATTGGTGGAGTCACCCCTCAAGAACTTCTCTAGTTCTTCTTCTTGGGGACCCACATCAAGTTGATGGGAATCCTCGTGTTGAAGTGGCACTTGTAGAAGTTGAGCTTGTAGAAGCCTTGGGAACCCACTTGACCAAAGCTTGGGGTTCATCTTCATATGAGTCAATCTCCTCTTGAAGCTTGTACTTGCCCTTGAGCTTGTGATCTTGTGGTGGAAGGTCATCTTGAGCTTTTGTTCCCTTGGGAAGAGTATGTTCATACTTCTCCCTTTGAGGAACAAACTTGGGCTTGGGGTATGGACCTTCTTCCCATTCAACTCCATTTGTGTTGAAGTAGCCAATGCCATGGTTCTTCCGGTATCCTCCGTGCTTGCGTACAATTTCCTCAAATTGCTTACATCCGGCAAGACTTTTGTAGATACCTTTCTCTATAATCCCTTTCAATAGATCATTTTCTTGCTCAAGTGTAACTTGGCTAAGAGAGTCATTAGTGGGATCAATAGAACTACTAGAAGCAATATCATTGGATTTATCATTTCTATTGCTACTAGTTGAAGAACCTTTTTTGCCTTTGTTACTAGATTGCTTAGTCTTAACTTGTGGAATAAATGTAGACAAGAATAGTCGTTTGGCTAGATAAGAAGAAGTCTTCTTTCGGAGATCGTCATTGATTGCTTCAAGAAACTCATGTTCTTGCTCCAAATTGAGCTTCTCGAGGCGTAGCTTCTCATGAGTCCTTACAAGCTCTCTATGTTCTAAAGTAGATTCATGAGCTAACTTAAGAGTGTTTAATTCTTTAGTTGGTCGTTCTATTTCCTTCTTATCATCATCACACAAATTATCTTGACTAGCATGATCATTGTCTAGCTCATTTTGACTAATATCACTAGTTTTATCAAATAGCAAGTCATCATCTCCAAGTAGGTCATCTTCGTCACTATTGAAATCAAGATACTCGGGGTGTGATACTTTGGGGCCTTTAGCCATGAAGCAACTTCCACTCCCTTCATTTGGTGAGTCAAATATGTCGTAGGAGTTGGAGGAAACGAGTGCAAGTCTGGCAACACCTTCATCTTGACTATAGTCGGAGTCGGAGTGATAGCTTCTCTCGGATTGGTTGTCAGAATCGAAGCCGGAAACCCATTCACCAACCTGAGCTTGATGTCTTCTTCTTGAGTAGCTCTTGGTGTACTTCTCCTTCTTCTCCGAATCCCTACTTCTCCTTGAGGGTCTTCGTTCATAACGATCATCTCTACTCCTTCTCTCTCTTCGAGCTGACTCATCTCTTGAGCTCTTCCTTCTAGGTGACTCTTCTCTTCTCTTGTGGGGGGCGTGCACTCATTGGAGTAGTGTCCGGGCCTTCCACAATTGTAACAATTCCGGTCACGACTAGATGAACGCTTTTCTTCATATCTTGAGTTGGAGTTCCTCTCTTTGCCTCTACTCTTGTAGAACTTGTTGAATTTCTTGACCATGAGGCTTATCTCTTCATTGGTAACAAGGTTGTCGCTTGAAGTAGCGGGAGCATCACTTGTGGCTTTGTAAGCACCGCTAGACTTGTTGTGAAGTTCTTCCTTGTCTTTGAGTGACATCTCATGAGCAACAATTCTACCAATGACTTCCGTAGGCTTGAGATATTTGTAGTTTGGCATCATTTGGATTAGAGTGCACACGGTGTCATACTTTCCATCCAAAGATCTAAGTATCTTCTTGATGATGAATTTGTCGGTCATTTCTTCGCTTCCTAAGCCGGCAATCTCATTTGTGATGATAGCAAGCCTAGAGTACATCTCTGCGAATACTTCACCATCCTTCATCTTGAACTTGTCAAGTTGACTTTGAAGCACACCCAACTTAGATTCTCTGGCGGAATCGATACCTTCGTGCATATCAACCAAAGTATCCCAAATTTCCTTTGCATTCTCAAGACGGCTGATTTTGTTGAATTCTTCGGGGCATAGGCAGTTGAAAAGAATGTCACATGCTTGAGCATTGTATTGCAACATCTTCAATTCTTCCGCGGTCGCTTCACGATCCGGATCCTTTCCACCGCCAAAGAATTTGCCTTGTAAGCCAACACGAACAACAGCCCAAACGGCGGGGTTATGACAAAGAATATGCATTTTCATCTTATGCTTCCAACTAGAAAATTTTGTACCATCAAAGTTCGGACCTCTACGGTGATAATTTCCCTCACTAGACGCCATACTCTCCTAGGTTGTGAAACCAATGCAATGGAGACCAATGCTCTGATACCACATGTAGGATCGAAAGTAGGTCTAGAGGGGGGGTGATTAGACTAATTGACCAAATAAAAATTCTACCTTTTCCCAATTTTAGCTGTGGGCAGATTTTAGCAATGATAGCAAGTCAAGCACACCCTACACATGCATGTCTAAGAGTATAGCAGCGGAAAGTAAAGACAAGCACATGTAGTAGAGGGTAGGGATAGGAAGATCAAACGCAATTGTAGACATGAAGATTTTTCCCGTGGTTCCGATAGGTGGCGCTATCGTACATCCACGTTTATGGAGTCTTCAATCCACAGAGGGTAACGGTCGCGAGAGTCCACGGAGGGCTCCACCCATAAGGGTCCACGAAGTAGCAACCTTGACTATTCCATAACGGCTTCCATCCACGGAGGACTAGCCTCACTATGGGTAGATCTTCACGAAGTAGGCGATCTCCTTGCCCGTACAAACTTCTTGGTTCAACTCCACAACACGAAGTAGGAGGCTCCCAAGCAACACCTAACCAATCTAGGAGGCACCACCCTCCAAAAGGTAATAGGCTTGATAGTGATGATGAACTCCTTGCTCTTGTGCTTCAAGATGATAGACTCCTCAACACTCAGTCACTCTCTCTCTCTCAGATTTGGCTTGGTAGAAGAGATTGATTGAGTGGAAAGCAACTTGGGGAGGCTAGAAGTCAAGATCCATATGGTTGGAGTGGATGATCTTGATCTCAACACAAGGGTAGGTGGTTCTCTCTCAGAAATTTGGATATGGGAAGTGTGGAACTGTTCTGAGTGCTTTTCTTACGAGTGGGATGTGGTGGAGGGGTATATATAGGCATCTCCAAAAATCCAACCGTTACAACATTATTGACCATCTCGGTGAAACCGAAGCAAAACTCGGTTGTACCGATCTGTTCAAAATGTGGCAACTTTCGGAATCTCGGTGAGACCGATATAGGTATCTCGGTGGTACCGAAATGAGTGGCCGAGAGCAGTTTCCAAACTCGGTGACACCGATCCATAAAACTCAGAAATTCCGATTTTATAAACTGGGTCACCAGAAAGTTGGTCACAGAAACTCGGTTGCACCGATGCAGTCTCGATTGTACCGAAAAGCTAGGATTTGGCTAGGGTTCTGTCTTGGGTAGAAAATCGGTAGAGCCGGATGCAAACTTGGTGGCACCGATTTTGTGGATTAGGGTTTTGATAGAGTATTCTTGTGGGAGAGATTGTGGGTGTTTTTTGGTGGCTAGCACTTGTGCACGTGGAGCAATTTGTTCACCAACAATACCTTACCCCCTTTTAATAGTATTGGCTTTCCTATGGACTCAAAGTGATTTCTCACAAAATAAAAAGAGAGTCTTCTAGATTTAAGCTTTGCCAATCCATTCCTTGCATCTTGGGGTATCTCCTCACAATTTATAGCCATCCCATCATTGGACTTTTCCTGAAATATACTTAGTCGAAACATAAGTCCAATGACATATATGTTGTTATTAATTACCAAAACCACCAAGGGAGCAAATGTGCTTTCAGCATCCCCAAGCTTAGATGATTGGGTATTCCTTGAATATTACCTTGGGGTGCCTTGGCAATCCCCAAGCTTAGGGTCTTTCTCTTCTTATTCTTCCATCCATCGTGATCTCACCCAAAACTTGAAAACTTCAGCTCACAAAACTCAATAGAAACTTCACGAAATCCGTTAGTACAATAATAAGATCAAACACCTTAAGTAATGTTATAAATAGATTCACAATTATTCTTGCATAATACCTACTATACTCTAACTCCACCATGATTTATACCCCCGATACATCCATAGAATCATTAAAATAAGCACACTATGCAACAAAACCAGAATTTGTCTAAAACAGAACAACACGTAAAGATTTGTATTGAAACCATACTTCTGTAACTCCAAAAATTCTGAAAAATTAGGACAACCTGGGAAATTTGTATCCCAATGTTGTGTAAAATTTCAGAAATTTATCACATTCCAGTAAAAAAACAAAATTCAAATATTGGGCATAAAGGTTTATGTTTATGCACCGTATCAATTCAACTATCATCCAAATCATCCCAAAGGGTTTGCTTGGCACAAACACTAATTAAAATATAAAAACACAATCATTACAGTAGCAATAACCATGTCATCACACTTAAACAGATAATAAAAATTATAAATAAGATAAATATTGGGTTGCCTCCCAACAAGCGCTATCTTTATATGCCCCTAGCTAAGCATAATGCATAGTTTCACGTTTTGGTATCCAATTCCTCAATCAAGAAATAAGACTTCCCAAGAGATTTGGTAGGCATATTCTCAATCATGATACTCCTAGGCACAAAGTTGAGGAATTGTTTATCAAGAATAGGTTCCTTTATTTCATTGATGAATTTAGGGTGAACACTAATCATTTTTAAGTCCTTATTTCCTTTACTAGACGAGCCACCCTTATTTGGCTTAGGAACCTTAGATACGTAGACAAAGTTTGCTTTATTAATTGGTGCTTACTCATTAAGTGTCATAGGTGAAAAAGGCGGAACCCAAAACATGGATTTTTTTTATCTTATCAATTCTAGCGGGACTTTTTTCTACTTTATCGGTAGTGGGTTATTATTCTTTCAATAACTTTAAAGCATTCCCAACCATAGAGCCTAATTGAGTTACTTGGTTATGGATCTTTCTATGCAATTTCTCAAATTGTTCCATAGTTGGCATTTTGTTTTCAATAGCATCTAGCCTTTGCATAAGGTGTTCCAAGGTTAATGACGTTCCATTGACAGTAATAGGTGGTGATACCACTAAATTTCCCATAGCATTAAAAGCATCCAAGGGGTGACTACTTAGAAATTTTCCTCCGGTAATGGTGCCAAGCACAAATCTATACCAAGTAGTAACACACACATAAAAATTACGGAGTAGAATAGTGGTGAATTGCTTATGAGTAGATCTATTGGGAGAATTGCAATTCCTATACCAAGCCTCTTTTAAACTCTCTCCTCCCCTTTGTTTAAAATTAAACACTTCATTTTCGGGGGTAAATGGAACAAGTGGAGTACTAGCCATAGTAACGAGCAAATAAAGCACAGAAGATATTTTTGATATTTTTTATTTTCTTTGTAAACTAAAAATGAAAGCAAGTAAAAAGTAGAACAAGTATGTGTTAAGGAACCTTCGGTATGTTTTATAGCTTCCCCGGCAACGGCGCCAAAAATTCCTTCTGCTACTTGTAGATGCGTTGGGTTTCTCCCCGACGAGGAAGGGATGATGTAGTACAGTAGTGATAGTATTCCCCTCAGTTAAGAACTAAGGTTATCGAACCAACAGGAAGTTATCCAAACACACGATCAATAGTTCCCGCACACACAAGAGCAAATACTTGCACCCAACGCAGGCAAGAGAGTTGTCAAGCCCCTTGTACTCGTTAATTGCAAGGGTTAAAATCTTGATAGAGTAGGATAGAATGATAAATAAATACTAAAAAGGTAAATAAATAATAGCAAATATTTTTATGTGTTTTTGATATATAAAATATAAAGATGGGCCCGGGGGCCATAACATTCACTAGAGGCATCTCTCTCATGAGCATAGTAGCGGTGGGTGCACAAATTACTGTTGGGCAATTGATAGAAAAGCCGAAACAATTCTGCATCTACCACTATTACTCTATCAATCGACCGCCATCCAGCATGCATCTGTCACTACTGGAATCCAGTAATTTGCCATCAGCCAGTCCTTTGTCGTCTGCTGGCAGATGGCAAAGATGCTCTTTGCCGTCCGCTGCCGTAAAGCAGACGGCAAAGAGCTGACTGATGGCAAAGGTATTGTTTGCCATCTGCCTGTCCTTTGCCGTCTGCCAGCGGACGGCATAGATCCTACAAGCAGACGACAAAGAGGCAAGATGGGTCCCACTGGACCTTGGGCCTGGCTAGGTCCAATGGACGGACTCTTTGCCGTCCTCCTGGCCTTTGCCGTCAGCCCTAGGGCTCTTTGCCGTCCGCTAGCGGACGGCAAAGGGGTTGTGCCTATAACGGATGTTCCCCCCCCCCGAGCCACTACCCCCCACTCTCTCCCCCGCCCCTCTCTCTCTCTCTCCACCCACACACACCGCGCGGATCCACCACCACCGCAGCTCCCTGCGCCACCCCTCGTCGCGGCCACCCCTCGCCCGCCCCCGGCGCCGCCCCCTCCCCAGCCTCCGGCGCCGGCCATCCTCCCAGCCGCCCCCTCCCCTCGCTGGCTCCCGGTGCCGCCCCCTCGCCGGACCTCCTCGCTGCGGCCACCCCTCCCCCGCCCCCGGCGCCGCCCCCTTCCCCAGCGGCCACCCCTCCCCCGCCTCCGGCGCCGCCGCCTCCCCAGCGGCCACCCCTCCCTCGCCCCCGGCTCCGCCCCCTCCCCAGCCGCCCCCTCCCCGCGGCTCCCCCTCCCTGCGGCTTCCCCCTCCTCCCGCCGCCCCCGCCGCCCCGGCCGTCCCCAACTCCGATGAGTGCCCGCCCCACCCCCTCAACCCTCACCTTTCTGTTTTTTCTGTAGATAATTAGTTTTTTCTGTTTTTTTTCTTTTAAATTAGATAGTTAATTTAGATAGTTAGTTTATTTTCTGTTTTTACTATTAAATTAGATAGTTAGTTTATTTTCTGTTTTTTCTGTTCAATTAGATAGTTAGTTAAAAAACTTAGATAGAAAAGAAAAAAACTTAGATAGAAAACAAAAAACTTAGAAGAAAAGAAGAGAAGAAAAAAAACTAGAAGAAGAAGAAGAAGAAGAAGAAGAAAGAGGAGAGGAGGAGAAGGAGAAGAGGAAAAATGAAAAGAAGAAGAAGATAAGGAGAAGAAGAAGAAAGAGGAGAGGAGGAGAAGAAGACACCCCGACCCCCGACACCTCTTCGGCCTCTTGTTGACCGAAAAGGTCCTCCTCGGCCTTCCAGAGGCCACGGGGTCATAGTTTTGTAAATTATGAGTTAGGTCATATATATATTTTGATTCTAGCTATTATGAAAAACATCATATTTGTGTTGATCGGGTGGATTTCAATGTGCAGTTGTTTCGTCACTGTGAGGGTCTGGTGTTCGATGACCTCCCTGTGCGTTTGACGAGCTCCCCTGCGTTCGTGGGTGAGCACAAATGACATCTCCTCCCCCCCTTAATTTTCTCTATTCCGGTCTTCGTGCCGATGAAACTTGCTAGCTATAGGTGTCTTCAATCATCAGTATGCGTGACCAGTATGTGTCTCCCGTTCGAAAGGGCGGCATCTATAAATATGCATGTCTTTGCATATTTATAACCGCCATCCTTTCGAATTGTCCAACGTTATCCATGGACAGCCCGAGTATGTGTAGATTGGGTTCGTTTTCCCTTATGCTCTGCTCCGGATCCGATGCGGAATTTCGTCAATGACCACCTGTTGTTCTCCGGGTACACATCCTCTCTGCTTATTGCCGAGACGTGTATCAGGAGAACAGCGGGGAGGTGCTGCCGAAATTCTGCGTCGGATCCGGAGCAGAGCATGGGAAAACGAACCCAATCTACACATACTCGGGTGGGATTAGGACCTATCTTTACCTATTAGCGTGTAGGTTGCATGGACGTAATAAAACTGACAAACTTGATTAACTGATGAATATAGATGATGAATTATATATATATTTCTTGTGTGTTTAGTAGGTAGGCAAGATGAGTGATCGTGCGTGGATGTACACCGGTCACCCTAGTCAGAAAGACATGACCATTGAATGGTTAACAAAAACCAAGGGGTTTCTGAGCGCCGCATTTGCAAATGGCCAGGAAATAACCTAGTGCCCCTGTGTCCGGTGCGACAACCATAAAAAGTGGACACGGGATGAAATGGGTAAACACTTGCAGAAGTGGGGTTTTACGCCTGATTATACGGTGTGGAGATTTCATGGTGAGTCTGCCCAACGTGCCAGAGCTGAGGTGGTTCGTCGTCGCACTGACGAGCATGGTACCGGGATCGAAGACATGGTGCAAGACTTTGATGATGCTCGGGATTCGGACGATGAGATGGAGGAATCTGCAAAGGCCTTCTATGAAATGTTGGAGTCTTCAAAACGTCCTCTCCACGAGCACACTGAGCTTTGTCAGCTGGATGCCATCGCGCAAGTAATGGCTCTGAAGGCTTAGTTCAACCTGGGCAGAGAATGCTACGACGCGATGATGACGATATTTGGACGCTTTCTACCCAAAGGCCATGTATTGCCTGCAAACCTGTACCAGTCGGACAAAATCATACGTGCGCTTAAGATGCCCTATGAGAAGATAGATGCCTGTGAGAATGGATGTGCCTTATTTAGGCTTGAGTATGCAGGCTTGAACTATTGTCCCATTTGCAAGTCTTCCAGGTATGTTGTGGTAGACAACGGTATGGGCGAGAAGAGTCAGACCAAAATCCCAGTTGATGTTCTTCGGTATATGCCAATCATACCAAGACTTCAACGTCTTTTCATGGTCGAAGAGACGGCCAGACAGATGACGTGGCACAAATTGGGCAAAAGAACCGAACTAGATGCAGATGGGAATCCGATGTTGGGACACACTTCAGACGCTTTTGCGTGGAAGCACTTCGATGCATTACATAAGGATAAAGCGGCAGATCCAAGGCATCCTCGAGTCTCCATCAGCACGGATGGGTTCAATGTGTTTGGTATGACGGCAACCCAATACAGTTGTTGGCCTGTATTTGTCATTCCACTCAATCTCCCCCCGGAGAGATTATGAAAAGAAAGAACATTTTCTTGACGTTGATAATTTCAGGGCCCAACTATCCGGGGAAGAATATGAATGTGTACATGCAGCCGCTTAAGGATGAATTGCAAGAAGCTTGGGATAATGGGATCAAGACATATGACGCCGCTACAAAACATAACTTCAAAATGCATGTGTGGTACATGTACTCGATGCATGACTTGCCGGCGTATGCGCTATTCATTGGCTGGTGTGTGCATGGAAGGTTCCCGTGCCCCACATGCAAGGCAGCTCTTGAGTTTCGTTGGCTGCAGGCTGGTCGCAAGTATTCTTGCTTCGACTTGCATAGACAATTCCTGGATCCTCGCCATAAGTTCAGAAAAGACAAGAAGAATTTCATCAAAGGTAGAGTTGTCAAAAACTCTGCACCACCTGCATTGACAGGCCAACAGACCCTGGATCAGTTAAACGCTCTCGAGCCTGATCCAGCGCGTCCAGGGTATTTCAAAGGGTGTAATTCAGAACACGCCTGGACTCACAAGATATGCTTGTGGGATCTGCCTTACTTTAAAGACCTCCTTTGCCCACACAACATCGACGTGATGCACACTGAAAAGAATATCGCCGAGGCCCTTTTTGGTACATTGTTCGGCATAGAGGGGAAGTCAAAGGATAATCCTAAGGCTAGAGTCGATCAGGAGGCTCTATGTGATAGACCGTTACAAAACATGCGACAACCGAAAGGAAAGAAGAACTGGAGGAAGCCAAAGGCATGGTTCAATCTTGGAAGGCCAGCTATGAGGGAAATGATCTTGTGGGTGAAAATGCAGTTGATGTTCCCCGATGGGTATGCAGCGAATCTAAAGAGGGGAGCGAGTCTTGACAAATTGAAAATATTTGGTCTCAAGAGTCATGATTGGCACATATGGCTTGAGCGGGTAATGCCGGTGATGTTGCGTGGCTTTATCCCTGAGGATGAATGGCTAGTACTGGCAGAGCTAAGCTATTTCTTCCGCGCTCTTTGTGCGAAAGAACTATCGCCTGACGTGCTAGATGAACTGGAAGAGTTGGCGCCGGAGTTGATCTGCAAGTTAGAAAAGATCTTTCCACCGGGCTTCTTTAATCCAATGCAGCATTTGATTTTGCATCTCCCGACCGAGGCAAGATTGGGGGGGCCCGTGCAAAATCGTTGGTGCTTTGCAACTGAGAGGATGTAGAAGACGCTTCGAGCAAAATGTAAAAATAAACGTAGAATTGAAGCATCGATGGCCGAGGCATTCATTACTGAGGAGGCGGCAAACTTCGTGACAGCACACTACGAAGCCAAGAATCGTCATTTGCATAATCCGAAGCCTCGGTACAATGATGGCGACCGTGAAAAAGGTCGATCCAACCTCAGCCTATTCCAAGGGAAGCTCGCACCAGCCGGTGCTTCGAAAGCAATAACGTTGGATGTCGAAGAATGGCAGACCATTTCGTTGTATATCTTCAACAACCTAACAGAAGTGCGGCCGTACATCGAGTAAGTTCTCGGTACATTGTTTCGCAACTTCTAATTCCTTTGAACTGCTCTTATTCCCGGATATGTGATACAGTCGATACGTCGCCAAATTCTCGGATGGAGCGGTGATCCAAAAGGATTCCATCGAAGAGTATGAGCTTCTGGCAAAGCATGGTGGCGGCTATCCCGGTTTCATCTCTTGGTTCAAACAAACGGTAATTTCCATTAGACCATTTCATTTCTTCGTCTAGTTTGCGGCTAATGCAACAATCCTTTCGTATTAAACTTGTAGGCTAATTCAGAGTCTATGGACGCCGAATTGAGACAAGTCGCTAATGGTTTTGACTATAAGGTCCATTCATTTGACAAATACGACATCAACGGGTATCGCTTTCGTACTTTTGGCAAAGAGATATCTATGGCCGACCGAAAGTCTACAAATTGTTGTGTCTCTGCTATCGGCGAAGGAGGTGTCGAGTATTATGGAAGAGTCAAAGCAATTTATGAACTTATATTCTTTGGTGAAAACACACCAAACATCGTAGTCTTCAAATGTTATTGGTTCCAGCCGAAGGAGACTAGAAGGACTCATGAACATATAGGGCTAGTCGAAATCAAACAAAGCACCCATTTAGATGTTCTCGATGTCTATATTACGGCTCAACATGCGACCCAAGTTTTCTATCTACCGTGGGCCTGCCAAACTGATCCAAATCTGAATGGTTGGGATGTCGTTTATGATGTGCCGCCACGTTTTAGACCACCTCCCGTCAATGAAGATGATTATGAACCTCACATTAACTCAGACACATATGAAGGAGAATTCTTCCAAGAAACACGTCTTTCCAAAAAACGTTTCGAGAACCGCTCTACTTTACTGCAGAACATTGAAGTAGACAGCGACAGTGAATCCGACTTCACCCCTGAGCCGGAACAAGAAGAGACGGAAGAAGAAGAGGTTACTGCTGCGGATGACCTCTCAATGCTTGACCGATTACATAAAGGAGGCCTTCCACATGTTGCTCCCGATAGTGATGATGATGCATTTATTGATGATAGTGATGATGATGATGCATTTATTGATCCCGGAGCATATATAGACGATGAAGATTATTATTAGTTCATGTTAGGTATACATGATGATGATACACTCAAATTATATATATACATATTATTATTCATGTCGGTATTAAAAAAAATATGTTGTACTAATTCCGTTTACTCTTTGTCATGGCAGGTGTTGAAAGATGGTGGGCGCGGGTCGAGAGCGATCCGAGGCTCCTTCGTCGACGCGTGGTGGGAGGGGTACTTCCATTCCACCCCAAACTCTCCGAAGAGCGTTGTACGACAGTATTGGGACACCCGAGGGCGCTTCTTCGTCGGTGAAGTTGCCCACCGGGAGAGGAGGTCGGGGGAAGAAGAGAGCTCCTAAAGGTACACGTGGTGGCCGCGGGAGAGGTACGAAGGCTGCTACGCCTTCCTCGCCGCCACCCCCAGCTGATTCACCCAAGCACAGGACTGCTACGGTGGACCCGTCTGAGGTGGAGGCTACAAGGACTCCTGTCCACAAGCCTCGGGTCGACGATCCTTATGTCCCAGACGCTTCGACCCGCGAGACTCCTGTGCCAGACGCTTCGTCCTACGAGACTCCACACGCTTCCACCGGATGGGATACCTGCCCGGATTTGCATCAGCCGGAGCCGAGTGGCCATGCTGATGGTGGCAGGGATCAGCTTTCTGATAGCGGGGACGAGGTGGTTGAGGGGGCCACCGTCTACCAGCGTGGGTGTACACGGCTCCCACCCGTGCCGGCGACCCGCGAGCAGAGGTGGCCGATTAAGCCTGAGTCACAGAAGTAAGTGCATTTACTCTTTTTAAACCTTTTGCCTTCATGTTTCCTCACATATCTAATGCATTGGCTTTGTCATACTACAGGGGTTGGATTCACGCCAAGGATGTCCGCAGGCCCAACTCCATCCTTGGTGTGCTTTTACGGCATAACTTTCCGGGGTTTGTCACGTTGCCCGGCGAGGGTCAGCTTCCAGAGTTAGGATTGAAATGGGAGCACTACTTGGCTGCCTCGGCCCCGCCGGAGGATATGATCGACGGTGTGTTGTGCCACACGAGGGCCGACATGGTGATCAGAAAGTTCTGGGTAATTTCTCCTTTACACAATTAAAAATCAATAATAGCTATTTATTGTACTAATCAGTGTTGTCTCGTTTGATTGCAGACCTTCTACAGGTGTGAGGAGGGATACGAGGAGGCCGCGGCAAAGCTTATCGATTACGAGTGCAGGCGCCTACTACAGAACTTACGGCACGAGGCTCGGGTACAGGCTATTCGAGACTACTACGCCTCGCGGCGTATTAAGAAGGACAAGTCGTCGTCCCGCCGAAAGTTTCTGGACAAGGAGCAGTACATGAAGGTAATTATCTATTCTTAAGGCCTTGTACTTAGTTTCCTTGCTTTGATTCGTAGGCGTAGCTCTCAAATTTCTCTTTACTAACTTAGGTGCCCCCGAGATGGTGTGCGGATAAGATGAATTGTTGGGAGGCGTTGGTGAATGAGTGGTGCTCTGACGAATGACGAGTCGTCCACGACGATGCCAAGGAACGGCGTGCCCAAATGGAAGGTGTGCCACACCATCAAGGCAGCGCCAACTTATTTCAGTTCGGGCGGAACTGGGTATGTGGTTTGCTTCATGATTCCTGCAATTCATTTTTTGATGCTAGCTTGACCCCTTTATTAATACTTTGTTCCTCTCTTGTAGGCGCATTACAATAAAACGGAGGTGCCACAGGTGTACGACCTCTATGCCATGGCCCATATTGCCTCGTACAAGAAGGCCAAGGCATTCTCTGAGTCTGACCTCGATAATCCCCAGAACTTCACCAACATCTCCTCCCACAACAAGCTCGTGAGGTACAGAGATGTGGGGAAGGCGGTGAATGGGGAGGACTTCAACCCGAGCCAGCATCCTATTGATCCAGACCTGGTGATGACAGCTGGCGACGGGAGGCCCCATGGCTCGATAGCCATTGTAGATGGACTTATACGGTCTTCGCGCACTCTCCGGTAGATCAAGGCGCGCCAAACGAGCTCCTGTCCTGAGATGACGCCTCATCCACGGCCAGTCCAGCTCGCTGTCGAGGTTAGTCATACGGACTCAGATAGCTTTCCTCCATTACATTGTGTGTGCGAACAAAGATGATTACAATGCTAACGAGGAGTTGTGTTGCAGGCTGCTCTGCAGAAAGAGAGAGAGACAACCCAGGTGCTTCTGGCGGAACAGGCCCGGCAGGCGGCGGAGGAGAAGAGGGATTTGGAGGAGAGGACGGCTAGGTTGTTGGAGGAGGAGAGGGCACGGAACGATGCGTCTAACCGGGCCATGTATGAGCTCATCGTGGTAAGTTTCTTCTTCATATTAGCCAAATCATGCACTACATGTTCTTTTCATTAATAACCAATATGATTGACTTGTCAAAACCAAATGTGCAGACTTTGTGCGAGAAGACCGGCCAGACCCCTCCGCCGATGCCAGTCATTACCACGGCTGGAACGGTGAGTTTCATTTCAATGTTCATTAGTTACTAGTCTTAACGTTTCAACGTCATCATGCTAACGCAAATGATCTTTGGTACAGCATAACTCCCGAACCGCATCGCATGATCCTTCTCCAGGGCCAAGTAGTGCTCCAGCTGACACCGGCCTGAGCAACCCCGGTGCTTCACGTCCGTAAGCCCTAATATGCCACTTACTTGGCTCATTTTCTCAAACAAAGACAAACATAGCACTTAGACAAACTGAGCACAATGACAAACTTAGCACTTAGACAAATGTCATATTTTACCTAAGTTAGCTTTGTTTCCTCTAAAAATGACATAGTAAGCTTACTTACCTCCAAAATGACATATTGTACCTAAGTTAGCTCTAAAATGACCTATACTTAGCATTGTTTCCTCCACACTGACATAATAAGCTTAGTTAACTCAAAAATGGCATAATAGACTTGGTAACCTCATAGATGCCATAGACTTAGCTTATTTTCTTGCAAAATGACACAATAAGCTTAGTTAGGTCAAAAATGTGATAATTACCTAGGTTAGCTCTAAAATGACACAAATAAGCAATAAGAAGAAGAAAAACAAGAGGAGACAGAGAGAGAAGAAAAACGCTTCTTCATCTTCTTCTTCTTCTACATCTTCTTCTACTTCTAGATCTTCTTCTACTTCTTCTAGTATTCTTTTTCTAACTTTCTTATTTACAATTTTGCAGATTTGATTGAGTTCATGGCAGCTTGCTTTGATGTAGTGCTAGTGTTTACTTTCAGTTTTCATTTTGTATCGATGAACTTACGTGAAACTTTCTACCTATATGTATGAGACTATGTATGTATGGATGAAACTATTGTAATATGGTGAACAAATTGACATTTGATACTTTCAATTTGGTATAATTGTTGGTTGATCATATCCATATGGCAGGGATATTGTTTCTGTGAAATATATATATATACATATCATATATTTGCCTGTGAAAAATGTTGAATATAACAAAAACAGAAAAAAAAGAGGCAATACAGCCTCTTTGCCGTCTGCCCGGACGGCAAAGACCGCTATGCCGACGGCCACCGTCGGCAAAGAAGACACGTGGCAGCCACCTGTTAAACCTGGGAGCGCCAGGCCTGGGGCCATTTGGCTTCTTTGCCGACGGTGGCCGTCGGCATAGCGTGGGGGCGGACGGCAAAGGGCTGGGGCCATTTGGCTTCTTTGCCGACGGTGGCCGTCGGCATAGCGGGGGGCGGACGGTAAAGGGCTGGGCTGGGCTGTCGGGGGCAGACGGCAAAGGGCTGGGCGGGGGGCAATGGGCTGGGTGGGGGCCGTCAGGGGCAGACGGCAAAGAAATGTGTGGGCCGTCCGGGGCAGACGGCAAAGGGCTGGGGGGGCGTTAGCCACCTAACGATGCTACCGTTAGTACTACGCCATCTGCCGTCTTTGCCGTCCGCTGTGCCAATGCAGACGGCAAAGAACCCCTTTGTCGGGGTTTGTTCGGCCCAAACTTTTGCCGTCCGCTGGCTGACGGCAAAGGCCTTTGCCGTCTGTGGTTGTGCCCTTTGCCGTCTGCCATGGTAGACGGCAAAGAGCCTGATTCCTGTAGTGTGTGTATTAAGTTCATAATAAATAGAGTAATGCTTAAAGCAAGATGACATAATGTAGACAAAGTAAGACCAAATAAAATGTTCATACCCTATCGCTTTATCATTAGTAGCAATAATACAAATACGTCCCTCGCTACCCCTTCTATCACGAGGTGAGGACACCGTAAGATTGAACCTACTACTATGCACCACTCCCTTTGATGATCTACTCATCTACTTGGCCAAAGCAAACTTATAGATCGGAAAGCATATGAAATCACACATAGTAAATCTCAGATTGGATTAATTACTTTCAATGAATAACCTGAATATAAACTTGCAATTCATCGGATCCCAACAAACACACCGCAAAAGTTCTATCGAATAGGTCTCCAAAGAGATCATTATATTGAAGATCAAACGAGAGAGAGAGAGCCATCTAGAGATCCCGAGAACGCCAAAGACAAAAATTGACCTAGATTTTGGTCTTCCTTTTAATACTCCCTTCATATTTCTATGTCTAACTTTAAGAATTAACTTTATCGACAAAAAGTGAGTTATATGCCACAAAAGTATGCCATTGTATTGACATTTCAAAGAAGTTTTACATGATATATTTTTTTTATCACATATAACCCATATTTTGTTGATCAAAATTACAAGTGAAAGTTTGACACGAAAAACGAAGTGACCTTGTTTATAGAAATGGAGGGAGTAACACATTTAGAGTTTTGAATATATTTTTTATTTTTCTCTCTGGTGCATATAGAAGCACACAAGAAATGCATTTATTTGCGGGTTACATAAAGAAGACAAATATATGGCTCTATGATCCATACAGCCTGTGTGTAAAAAAAATGAAACATTAGGCCCTTCTTAGTGCTCCACCTTATACGGTGCTAAGGCTGTCATGTAGACGAAAAATCTAACGTGGCAATGTAATTAAGAGGAGAGGGTGAGTTTGATGACACCAGGAAGAAACAATGCCAAGCGCGAAAACATATACAAAACGCTTAAATGAAGAAAGCTCACAAATGCATGCAAGAGTTTAGATGCTAAATCATTTAATAAAGTAAGCGTAACTACGGCAAGTTAAGCACCTATGCACTTTAGTTGCTAAAGTATTTAACGTGCTTAGCACCTCATCTAAGAACTTATGCATTGAAACTGGCCTTACATACACATAATATGATCATTTCTTTATGAAAAATATCGTATGCCCAGGTGTACATGTGAGATTGCTTTTAAAATGTTTTAAAGCTTTAAAATATGAACCTTTTTTTGTAAGTTTGAGGCTCGTAGGCACCCCTGGATCCAGCATCAAGTTTATTTTTCGGCATGCGGGGCAGCGAGGTCAAAAATTTCAATGCAGGCCAGCAAAAGAGGTTGGAATAACTCGACGCCGTAAACAAAAATAATGGCGGATCCCTCTCTCCTCGATCGACAAGAAAATTCTCTCTCTTCACTCTTTTAATAGCCGGATCCCTCTCACAAACCCCTTGTATAACCCCCCCCCAGCCAGCCAGCCAGCCCACCCACGCACAGGTAGAGAGACAGACAACCAGGAGCGCCCAAGAAGCGGCGCAGGAGGGATCCCGGCCTCTGTAGCAAACAAGAATCCATCCACCTGTCCTCCTCATCGAGATCTCGCACGGGGTAGTGGTGAGGTGAGTCGACCGGCCATGGCGTTCAGGGCGTGCCTCCCGTCCCACAAGGCCTCGCCGTCGCCTTCCGTCGCGCAGAGGAGGGCCAACAATGGGCCGCCGCCGGTGGTGGCCATGGCCTCCACCATCAACGAGTAAGCAGATCCTCCCGCCCACGCCTGCAAATCCTGCTCCTTGATTATCGCGGAAATGGTTTCGTGTAGAGTGTGATCTGGGTTGGTGGAGGGTTTCTGTAGACTCTGGAGTTATTTTTTGTGATCTGGGGTGGCGAGATTTGTGATCTAGAATTGGCTGCTCGGGAAATAGGGCGAACACTTACTCCAATGGATCGGATCAAATCACGACAAGAAGAAAAACGTACTAACTATTTGCGGTTTGGTTTCCGTGTTCTCCTTCTTTTCTGGTTGAGATACAGGGCTTTGCTCGGCGTGTTTTGTTATCTATCGTGGCGGTTGTGTTTGAATTCATTTGCTGATCCATTTGATGCCGAGCTCCTGCCTACGATCTGGATGGCTAGTTCGTGACCAAAATCGATTTGGCGATCTAGCCCGTTTGCAGATGCGCATGTGCGAACACAATCCGGTTCCTTTTTTCTGTATATTTCAGGTTTTTTTTTCTGTAACGGCGATACATCTACTGGTTCTCAAATTGATTGTGCATGAATTCTTGTAGTATCAATTTCATATTAAGTAATTATTTGTCATAGCCAAAATCCTATATTATTGATTTCAAGGAATCGCTTGTACAGAAACAATAGATGGTCAATGTAAGCAGGCCGTAGAAATCCAGAATTCTTAGGATGGTCAATTCAATCAGGGCGTCGAAATTCAGAGTTGTTTCGATGGTCAATTTAAGCAGGCTGTAGAATTCCAGAGTTGTTTGGATGGTTAATTTAAATTCATGCAGGCTGTAATTGTTCAAAGTTGTTTTCCGGTGGTCTTCGAGTGGTTTATGTCATGCATGAACCCATAAGCTTGTTAGCTGCTGAGACCTGAACTTATTCAAACATGTTGATGGGGATATAGTAAACTGATAGTGAACATTAAAAAGCTTGATCTGCGATTATTATTTGTGCAATTTAGTTTTTGGGAGAGCACACGAACACTACACTTGTCTTCTTGTAGTATCAGTTTAAATAAGTCGTAGTCTAAGAACAGAAATAAGCTAATCTGGATAATAGCTTGTAAAACCTTAGAAACATTGTTGATTCTGTCCTGTTTATGTACGTAGATGCAGTTGTGGCACTTAAAGCTAGTTAATCTCGCTTCACCGAAACCTTACCTGTTTTTGATATATGGTAACCTGTTTGGTATACACTGTTTTGTGTTAAGTTTCTATGCAAAAATCAGTCGGGGGATTTGATGATTTGCACCACTTTACAAGGGGTTGGATGATTTGCCCCAGGGTTGTTTCAATGACCAGTGGCCCTGGCCCCACCTGGCAGCCTGGGGGGGGGGGGGGGGGGGCAAATTATCAAATGGAGAAGTAAAGTGGGCCAAAAGATCCAATTTCTCAACATCAGGAGCCTTTCTTCACCCTGTCCTAGAGGGAAAATCTCATTGTGTTTCCTTGGCCACTGTAATTTGACAGAATAAGCCTGGAAATTTCCAGAATAGAGATCTTATAGTAGATAGATTAATATGAGTTGCATTGCATTGTTCTGATTGGCTCTATTAAATCAGGCACCTTAACAAGTACACATCCATATGTACTGTGCAGTGCTTCTTCTGGATTGTACTAAATCTTTATGTTATCTTCCCTAGGGTCAAAACTGCCAAAAAGCCCTATGCTCCACCACGTGAGGTGCATCTCCAAGTCATGCATTCACTACCAGCACGAAAGCAGGAGATTTTTGATTCACTTCAGTCTTGGGCTAGGGACAATCTGTTGAACCTTCTGAAGCCAGTTGAGAAGTCATGGCAGCCACAGGATTTCCTACCAGACCCTTCTTCAGAGGGATTTTATGATGAAGTAAAAGAACTGAGGGAGCGGGCAAAGGAAATCCCTGATGACTACTTTGTTTGCCTAGTTGGTGACATGGTTACTGAGGAAGCCCTTCCTACCTACCAAACAATGCTCAACACCCTTGATGGTGTCCGAGATGAAACTGGCGCAAGCCCAACTGCCTGGGCTGTTTGGACAAGAGCATGGACTGCTGAAGAAAACAGGCACGGTGATCTTCTGAACAAGTATATGTACCTTTCAGGACGGGTTGACATGAGACAAATTGAGAAGACTATACAGTACCTTATTGGTTCTGGAATGGTAAGAAGTATTATCTATATCTTTTAACGACAGTGGCATCCCTTTTCCTTTCAGTGTATTATCATTTACTTTGCTAATCTCAAAACAAAATCACCAATATTCTCAAAACCAACATGTAACAAAAGTGTGTGGTGTTCAATCAACAAACTACCATTTACTTTGTGCTGTGTGTAGATAGTGCTTCATTGTAGCAAGGCAACTTATATTTTGTTTTAGCCATTTCAAACAGCACAATGGTACACCTAGATATCCTTTTTTTATAAAGAAACGCTGTGTGTTGAGTGGTCACTTTTGACATCTATGGTGTAGCTACTTGTAAATTGCAACATGCAATTGTTTTTGGATTGAACGTTGCTATTAATTTTAGTGTATCACATGGCAATACAGGATCCAGGAACTGAGAACAATCCCTACATGGGTTTCCTTTACACATCATTCCAAGAGAGAGCAACTTTCATATCCCATGGCAATACTGCCAGGCATGCCAAGCAATTCGGGGACCTTAAACTGGCCCAGATATGCGGCACAATAGCAGCTGATGAGAAGCGCCATGAGACGGCTTACACCAAGATCGTTGAGAAGCTTTTTGAAATAGATCCAGACTACACGGTGCTTGCATTTGCTGACATGATGAGGAAGAAGATCTCAATGCCTGCTCATCTCATGTATGATGGTGAGGACGACAACCTATTCGAGCACTTCAGCTCGGTGGCACAGCGGCTTGGGGTCTACACGGCGAAAGACTACGCCGACATCCTTGAGTTCTTGGTCCAGAGGTGGAAAGTTGCAGATGTCACTGGACTGTCCGGTGAGGGGAGACGGGCGCAGGACTACGTGTGCACCTTGGCGACAAGATTCAGGCGGCTGGACGAAAGAGCACAGGCAAGGGCGAAACAGGGGCCTGTGGTTCCGTTCAGCTGGGTTTACGACCGCAAAGTGCAGCTCTAATAAAGAGGAAGGAACACAAGGTTAATGAGACTGCATCCATCCTATTATATCGTGTTTCGGGTCACAGTGTAGGTTTTCCTAGCAGGGTAGAATGTTTTATGTGCTGTCCTGTAAGTTGTTGGATGACAGTGGGTGAAGAGGCTAGTGAAACTGGTGTGAGATGCTGGTTGGCCGTCCATGAAGGGCTCCGTTGCAACCTTTTGTTGTGTTGAATATTTTATGTGACCGTTGGAGTTTACAGGGCTTGTATAAGTTTCAAAGTAATAAATGGATATTTGTATACAAAAAGACCTATGTGCATTATGAGATTCCAAACTTTCAGCCATTTTTCTGAACGAAATGCAATGAGCTTAACAAGCTAGATCCTCCTTCTCCTGTTCTCTGCTTTCCATCTTATGTTACGTTGTTGTGTCTCTCTTGAGTTCCTTCTGTTATTCACACAAGCCGCCAGTAATGCAATGAACTTGGAATTGTTTTGCATGAACGGAGATCATGCTTCATGTGTTTTCTCTAGGTTGGAATTGAATTCACACAAACCGCCAGTAAATTCGGGCTAATTGCATTTTTTTTTTCACAGCATCACTGAATTGAACAGTGCACCGGAGAATACAGTTTTAACAATCTGGTATAAAAGACCAATAGAACCACAATCCCGCCTGATCTTTCAAGGGTTCAAGCTTTGCACACACATCTCTATTCTTTTAGTACTCCTGTAACTTAATATACAACGCTTTTTGACCGTCATCCACTCTAAAAACGTCTTGTTGACAATGTCATCCACTCTAAAGGCCTCTTATAAAAAGTTGCAATTTTTCGAGAAAGGGAATATATTAATATCGCGAAGATACCAATTACACCCGGCCTCTGTACCAACAAAATATCTAAAGACATCAAGGATACACACAACCAAAAACAAAAGAAAAAAAAAAGAAAAAAGAAAAAAAAAACTGCCACGGTGATCAGTCCCTAGCAACAACACTCTAACCACCACCGAAGACAACACCCAGCATACAAAAAAGGTTCTCCGAAAGCAACGCCTCCAAAAAGGAAACAAAGCACAAGCGTTGTCGTTGCCCGATCGACGATCTTGAGTTTTCACCCTGGAGAAAGTCCGAATTCACCCAAAAACAATGCCTTCACAAGGCCATTGCCAGGTACAACCAATGAAGACCAGACCTTGAGTTTTCACCCTGGGAATCAAGACTCGGTACTCGAGGAGCACCACCGAAATTGTAGACCTCCGGTGCTGTCGCCCCCGCTTGCCGAGGCCGCTGTTGCAAGTCACCAAACACCTAGCACACGGTCTTCATCGCATCCACCACCTTTCCGCCGACGCTTCAAGACCTTCAATCGCAGCCGCCATGATTTTCTCCACCTCTATCAATGCCCTGGGAATCTTGACTTAGACATGTCCCATGACTCCGATAAGAAAGCGAAGCTTCGCGCCGCACCCTCTTGAAGCCGTATTGGCTGATAATATGAGCGCGTGCAACCGGAGCCTTTCCGATCTAGATTTCAGGGGCGAAATACGCCTATCCATATACATCTCTGACGATGAAGACCGGAACTTGTCAATGGACATATCAAAGAGGTCGACGTCCGACAATAGGCATCAAGGCGGAAAAGGATCGCTAGGGCAAAACCGCCACATCACCAAGTGCATCCACGCCCTGGCAAGTGCGCAGCCAGAAGTGCGACACCACCACTGTCCCGCCAGGCCGCCGTCCACCCCGACCCAACCGCCGCCGTCCCAGATTGGATCTAGGCATACCAGCCACGATGGCCAGCGCCCACTCCGAGGGCTCACCAGAGCTGCCACACCTTGGGATCCAGCCGGCGCGCTCGATGGAGTTCCACGGTAAAGCTCGCCGATGACCAGACGACGCACACCAACCGATGGAGCAAAGGCATGTCCAGCCATCTGTTGAGTCGTTGCCAAAGGAGCGCGCCGTCCAGATCCGGTCAGGGGGCTCGACTGCTTTCATCAAGGGCAGCCGCTGCAGGACCAGCCGACGGAGAGGAGGCCATGGCCACCACACCAGAGGACGACCCTCCCCCAAGCAGCGCACCGGAACAGTCCGGAGCCATCACGAGGAGAAGGACCACGACCAGAGCAGGGATCCACCGCCGGATGGCCGGATCTAGCATACATCTCGACGGATCCATGGCCAAGGCGGAGGCGGGAGCACGGCCGGCGACCTGGAGATAGAGGTGAGGAGGATGGGATCCACGAGGGAGTCAGCCTCGCCGCCGCCGACCGCCGGGGCTTTGCCGGGCGGAGCTGACCGGCGGCGGCGAGGGGGTGGACTGGATACTCCTATGAAGCCTATAAAAAGTTACAATGGAGTATAAAAAATGACTAAATCTATGCTGTTATACCTAGCAGCAACAGCACTCGATTCCACATGCGTACAATGTCAAGTGGCACCAGATCTGTACAAAGTATAGGATAATCTGAAATGAGCTCCTGTCTGCCATCAACATGATGAGAAGCCGAGGCCAGAACTCGATTCTAAGCAGAAACCCTGCTGGAGTGGAGCTCTGACTGCATCTCCCGAACAAGAATCTCCTCAACGGCGTCTACAAATCTTACCAGATGCCGACGAGTCTCAAGCTCCAAGCCATTGGCAAGTTCCTGGCAACCAAAGGACCAAGACTGCAAATTAGATTGCTACTCAACAGGTGGTACCCATGCTTATTAATGTTTGTTTCGGTAGCCATGGCCTTGGTCCAGAAGCTGGACCCTCGGTCAGTATACCTTTTGGTGGTCCTTATTGACTACAAAAAGAACACTAGGCGTCTATGTAAAACAGATCGTTATTTTCGTACTTCCTCTGCTAATATTGGCTTAGCCATTTTTACCTTGGTCTTGCAGAGCAAATCTAAAGTTATATTCGTTGGCTGAGTCCCTGAATTGCGGATTGAGATTAACTTCAGACCATAGGACGACAGTGGCCAATCTGCAGATATCTTGAAGAAGGCATCAATTGCACCAACCAAATGGGCTACAATTGTTTCGCCTTTGTCGAAGTACTCAAAAGAATGCCTGCAAGAAAACAGAGGAGTTTGTCCCATTACTGAAATGTTGAACACAGGGGGACAAAATTATAAGAGTATATAGCATTCAAGCCGACCACCTACAATTAGGTTTTGTTACCAATGTGCATCACATGAGTCCGGCTTCAATTGTCAGATAAAATGTAGATCGCTACCTCTTTTGAGAAATATTTAAGGGGGTCATCAAATCCAAATAGTAGGGACATTAATGACTAAATTGTCTTTCTAATTTAATGTGAAATTGTAATATTTCTTCTTGTTTTTTCCTCTAACACGCAGCCAACTGCGTATCATTTTCTATTAGAAAGGAACATGTCTCTCATAGTAAAATCTGTTTGATACAAAACCAACTCAATAGCTCCAGTAATATTGGCAGAACATACAGTGCTATAACACACAAAGAGTGCTATGAATCATTGCAGTGTAAGCTGTAAATTCGATGAAGAAGCTTAGAGATTATAGATTCCTTGCAATTATTCTTACAAAAGGGAATAACAGTAAAAATTACAGAATTATTAGCACAATACTAGCAGATGCAGAATAATGTCACCTGGAATTATTGGCATCATTCACCAGCGATCGTCTTAGAGTGTTGATTACAATCTTTTGTTGACATTGCCGAATGAGCCATCCCAAAGATGGAACGGAAATGACCTCTCTTCAAAAGCAGATAACATTTTTGTATAAGCAGTTAAGCACACAAACATAATTGAAAGTAATACAGAGTACAATTCGCACCACTGTGAGTCGTGAATTGTATGCTAAAATAACACAAAGAAATGACAAGGGGAGTGAAGTTTCTTGGTGTTCTATGTAGTTTAAAAGTGGTGGCACTTCTGAACCTTAATGAAGATTCAAAGTTGTGGGCGAGGCGCGCAAGCCCATGACGGACGCGGACGTGTTTTGCTCGGACTGGCGTGGCCGCTGCTTCGGTCACATCGTTTCCGGTGAAGACGAGGTCATGCGGGTCATCGAGCGTTTTAACTCCGGTGCCCCGCTTCTCCGTGCCGACACGCCCGCGCCTGCCCTTCTTCTTCAGGCTCCGCCGGCTGTTGAAGATGCTCCTCCCGCCTCTGCGGCCGTCCCCGAGCTCCCTCCTCCAGGCAAAACTACCATTGTCTACACTAGGCACAGTGAGCGTCTGAAGACGTCGGAACAGGCAAACCGCATCACCATGCTCGAGAAGGCTACCTTGCTCAAGAAGCAGAAGTTCGATGGCAAACCACCGGCTCCTTCCAAGGGCTTGCTGCCAGCAGAGGAGCTGCTGGAGCTGGCTGCGGAGGGCACCCCACCCCTTCCGCGCAAGGACGTGCTGCAGTTTGCGGACGCCTGCGGCATCTCGGAGATCGATCTCAACAAGGTGGCACCGGAGTTTTCCGATGTGTGACGGCCCTTTACATCGACGCCGGCGGCGGAGCTCTTCCAAGCCTTCTCCTCCCTGCAGCTGCGGCTCAGGCTGCTGCTTTTTTAGCTTCAGTTTTTTTGCCTTGCTCCGCTATGCCATGCCGGCTGTATCCCCCGTTTGCTTTCCTTCCTGCGTTTTAAATCCCTCTAGGACGAATGTCGCTAGCTACTGTACCGGTGTCTTGTGTGGCTGTAGTTCTCCTTCTACCCTCGTCCATGTTTCTCAATGTAACCGTGCCTTTCAATTATATCTGCTTGCCTTATGCTCTCTGCCGTTGTTCTCCCTGGTTACCCATGAATAGACACTTAAAAATTGCATCTTGGAATGTTAGGGGACTAGGGAGACCAAACAAATGTATTGACGTTAAAAAAGGTCTTCAATCTGCCTCTGCTTCTATCTTCTGCTTACAGGAAACTAAGCTTCAGCAAATCTCTATCTTTAAGGCCAGCTCTTTCTTTCCCCCGGGCATCCGCTCTTTTCACTTTCTTCCTTCTTTGGGAGCCTCAGGCGGGGTCCTCACGGCATGGGACGATGCAACCCTGGAGTGCATTGCTATTTCCTGCTGGTTTTCAGGTGTGGTACGCGATCCTCTCTTGGTTGCGCCTCCCATGCTTGCCGCCAGCCAACGACGCCACTCTTCATGACTGGTGGCACTATGCAAGGCAGAGCACCCCGAAGCCCATGCACAAGGGCCTCACGTCCACTGCCCTGCTCGTCCCATGGATGATTTGGAAACATCGAAACGACTGCGTCTTCGAGGGTGCGCGCCCTTCAATCACTACCGTGATCGCCAGGATTAAGGATGAGGCTGCACTTTGGGCCAAAGCCGGAGCTTTAGGCCTTCGCGTTCTCTTGCCGCAGACCTGGGATGTGCACTAATACTCCTGTAATTGCCCTGTAATTTGCCTCCTAGGAGGATTGTACCAAACTCTCTCTTTTCAATGCAATGAAACGCAAGTCTTTTGCGTTTTCTCGAAAAAAAATCCTGCTGGTTTTCTCTCCGTGCCAATGGTACTTCTTTTGTCGTTACCAACGTATATGGGCCTTGTGATCACATCAGGAAACCTGTTTTCCTGGACTCTCTTTCTTCCCTATCTAGGTTGGTTAAGTTGCCTCGGATGATTATGGGTGATTTTAACCTCATCTTAAGACCGTCCGATAAATCTTCGGCTAACTTTAACTCTACTGAAGCCAGCTTGTTCGCTTCGACGATCAATTCTTTACAGCTCCAGGAGGTCCCTCTTTTGGATAGGCTATTCACCTGGTCGAACCAACAAGGTAACACCGACTCTTATTCGCCTGGACAGAACCTTTGTGAACTTAGATTGGACCACGTTATTCCCCGACTCAACTCTCACGTCCCTTGCGCGCACTACCTCTGACCATGTTCCCATTGTTCTAACTGCCTCCACGGACGTTCCAAAACCTGCCATTTTTCGGCTTAACAATCTGCTGCTCTCAAACCACTACTTTATCCAGCAAATCGCCTCCAATTGAACTAGCGTCGGGCACCGCCATCGATCTCTGGGTTCTGCTGGCCGCATCTGCCTAAAGCTTAAGCGTACGCGTAGTATGGCTAAAAAGTGGGCTGTAAACGCTAAAGCTCCTAGGCGGCTTGCCTCCAACTGCACCACCATCATTTCTGTCCTGGACAAAATTGAGGAAGGGCGCCCTCTTTCTCCCTTAGAGCTTAACCTTTGCATTGCGGTTAAAATTGCCTTGCATCGTCACAACAAGTTGCTGGCTGCTTACTGGCGCCAACGAGCAAAAATCAGAGAATGCACTCTCGGGGACGAAAATTCGAGTTACATGCATGTGTGTGCTTCTGTTCGTTTTCGCAAAAATCAAATCCCCTGTTTGCACGTTAATGGAGCGGACGTGACTTCCCACAGCGGTAAGGCCGCAGTTCTCCGTGACTACTTCAAAACTCTCCTAGGAACGCAATCTAGCTCGGTCATCAATTTTGATCTTGATAACCTCATGATCGTATCTAAGCTGAATCCTTCTCAAGCCCTATCGCTCATTAGGCCTTTCTCGATGGAAGAGATAAAATTGGCTATTCTAAGCATGAACGTTAATGCGAGCCCGGGGCCCGATGGGTTCGGACCAGCCTTCTTCAAGGTTAATTGGGATCTTATTAAACATGATTTGCTTGACCTCTTGAATGATTTTCACAACGGTACCGCCGACCTTAATAGGATTAACAAAGCCTTCATTGTGCTTCTCCCAAAACAAATTGGCGCCACGACTCCAAATAACTTCAGGCCTGTTTCACTCCAAAATTGTCTTATTAAGATTAGCTCTAAATGTCTGGCCTTCAGAGCCCAACCTCTAATCCCCTTAATTGTTCATCACGACCAATCTGGTTTTATTAAAGGCAGAGGTATCGCTGAAAATTTTACATACGCTGCTGATATTGTTCAAGCTTGCTTCAAGCGTAAAAAATCAGCTATTGTCCTAAAGTTGGACTTTCAAAAAGCTTTTGATTCAGTGTCCTGGACGGCTCTGGCTGCCATTTTAAAATCTAAAGGCTTCCCTTCGAAATGGTGTGATTGGATTCAGAATCTCAATCAGACTAGTCAGTCTGCGGTGCTTCTAAATGGTAAGCCTGGACCCTGGATTAAATGCAAAAAAGGGGCTTCGCCAAGGAGACCCGACCTCTCCTTATCTTTTCATTATTGTCGCCGACGTCCTGCAGCGTCTTATTCAGCAGGCATCCTCGAATGGCCTCCTATCCCACCCCATCGATTCGACAATCCCCTGCCCGGTGCTTCAATACGCCGACGACACTCTTATCATTCTGCAAGCGGACCAGGGACAACTTCAAACGCTAAAATCTATCCTGCTTGATTTCTCAAATGCCACTGGATTGGTGATTAATTTCCATAAGAGCACTTTCGCTCCTATTCATGTGGAACAGGGCCTTGCCTCTAATCTAGCATCTATTTTTGGGTGTTCGGTAGCTTCCTTCCTCCAATCCTACCTAGGTCTACCTTTATCCACCCACAAACTAAACATTAAGGACTTCTTCTTCATCATCGACAAGATTGACCGGCGTCTTGCGGGTTGGCGAGGCGTGCTTCTAACCATTGCCGGTCGCGCAATCCTAGTTCGGGCAGTTCTTAGAGCTTTACCTATCTATGTCATGACTGCTCTTTTGCTGCCTATGGGCATAGTCTAGGAAATCGATAAACGCTGCTGGGCCTTTTTCTGGGCGGGTCAGGATAAAGTGTCGGGTGGTCAGTGTAAAGTGGCTTGGGATTTTGTGTGTGCTCCGTTCTCTCGAGGGGGTCTAGGATTTTCTTCTCTGCAACACTTAAACTCTTGCTTACTCCTCTCTCACTTGAATAAACTTCACTCATCCGTCCCATCTTCAAGCAGCTCTCACCTTGCGGCCAAATATGGTTGGTCGGATTCTCGTGACCTCAACACTTCTCACCCTTTTCAATCCTATGTTTGGCGGGACATCGCCAAGGGGATAGATTTCTTCCGGTCCATAACTATGGTGCATATTGGCAATGGTACGACTACTGCCTTCTGGCTCGACCTTTGGGTCCCCAACCACACCCAAAATCTTGCAACAACCTTCCCCGCTTTATTCTCCCACACTCTTCGGCCTTCGGCCACCGTTGCCCGTGTGCTCAGCAATCCGGAGTTGCAGCTTGACTTGGCTCCGAGACTCTCTCATGCTGCCAACCTTGAACTGGATAATCTGCGTGCTTTGCTGGCAACCGTCTCCTTGAATGTGCAGGTACCGGACAAACGAATGGGACGTATAGATGGTAAGCCTCTGACTTGCAACTCCGCATACAAGGCTGTCTGGATCAACAAACCCATTGACCACTTCGCTCCTCCATCTGGAAGAACTATGCACCCAACAGATGCAGAATTTTCCTCTAGCTTGCATGCAAAAATCGCCTCTTCACCAACGAAAGACGCTTCAACAGGGGGTTAACGGACTCCAGCAGCTGCCCGTTTTGCCCAGCTACAGAATCAACATGTCACCTATTCCTTCATTGTAGCCATCTTCGCCCCCTTTGGCAAGAGCTGACCTCGCTGTCTACTTCACCGCCAACGGACTTTCGGCGTCTTTGGGGACCGCATCTTGCTAACAAGACTCGCTCCACGATCATCATTGCTATCCTCTGGAATATCTGGAAAAGAAGAAATGCAAAGGTTTTTAGGGGGGAACTGCAACCGATCCACCTCATCGCCCGCTCGGCGGAGGATGACATCATGCTTTGGTCTAACAGGTGCTCAAATGAACAGGCCATGATCCTCCTTCAGGATTGGTGTACCATGTTGTTTCACTTATCGGAGAGATTGTAACCTAAATGCATTGTACTCTCATCCCTCCCTCCAACTCCCTTCCTGTGTAAATGTACTTGTTTTTATTAATGATAAGGTTCAGGCCGGCGTAAGCCCGTCGTAGCACCGTCAAAAAAAAAGATTCAAAGTTGTTCAACTGTTTCAACAAGCCAACTCTGTAAGTCAGATGGCAAAATATCTCCACCATACCTGGAGGACTTGAGCTTCTCAATCAGTATATCTACACAAATATCGGCAGGAAAGATCTGAAAAAACAAATATGATTGGTAAAACATGATACTTCAAAAGGTTAAAAGTATGACAATTCATTATCAAGCACCATAACATTGCCAGCAAAACTGAACTGAATGAAGTTCGAAAAGCAAGAATAAGAAGAAAAGTTTGACACTGCTTGAGTTATTTAGCAGGAACATTACTCACTGGCACTAACCATCCTAATGCTGGAACCACTGAATTAGCATAAGCGCAAAATTTTATTGTGGATGTTGCGGAAATAATGTGAAATAACAACATAATTCAAAATGAGTATCTTAATCCACTCATAGGTTACATCTAAGAAAAGACTGTGATTACTAGTGCTGTCTCCCTCTTCCTTATTCATATGCATACAAAATTGCTTCTAAGACAACATCAGTTTTTGCCTTGATTGTCATGTAACTATGCAAGCATAAGCACAAAAAAACTTTTGCAATGATCAGCGTATGGAAGACTAGTACCCTGCTTTACCATTATTATTATTTTCAGTAAGTTTAGGAATGTCTGGTAAAAAATACTTTAAGCCTACAAAAATGTTACAGCTTGTCCGACCCTTTGTGGACCGTTGAATACTTGTACACGAGACTATTTTATAAGCATTAGGAAAGTGAAAACCTAGATTTGCTTTGTCAGGTATCAAACGGGAACTCCAAGCAAATAAAACACCTTTCAATAGTATTAATACAGTCACATGGATGGTAAATGCATGAATGTGATGGACTAGTTTTCTCGGAGATCCACTATGATAATGAAAAATATTTCTACATATCCGACCAAATCGATCAAGAATATTCCAATCTGATAAATCCATCCAAATGGGTTTACTAATAGGATGCCCTGATCAGTTGATAACTTTACATGAAGTTGAAGTGTCAAATAGGATTGATCACTGTATTGGAAAATCAAGGTGGAAAACAGCTAACATCGCATAAGTTACTGTAGCCAAACCCATCCATGCAGTTTTATAATCCTTGATTACACGAGAATATTTTTATAATCATCTCCTATGTCAGTCTTATGGGCTTATGTCATTATTCACTACTTGTACCATGAGATTTTTAATCATGAAATGCAGCAATATCCTGAAATGCATCAGGCATGACACTAAATATCTACCATAAGTAAAAATAAAAAATGATGATCAATTAGCTCAGCAGAGATAAAGAGTTTCTACAAAATGGGAAAAATATGGTTAAAAGAGCACCTGGACTTTATTCAGTTCCATGTTTCCTTCATCAACTTCTATCAGTAACTCATGATCTGAAACAGACGAATCAACAACGCAATCCAACTTTTGTCCAAAAATTACACATTCCGAGGTCAGTATAGGTGCCCTTAGGAATACACTGAGACAATTGTCTTTATACTCTAAGACCTTTGGTCCTGAAAACAGAGATTGAAGCTGCCGCATTTCTTCATCCCTGTATAGAGAGATGGAGATGTGAGAAAGAAGTTGGAAGTTTTCAAGCAGAACAAGCTTAAAATCTAAACATGAGACAGCCCCAGTTAAAAGCTGGGATGACGAAGGAAGCCAACAGGTAAGCGCAACTGAATCAGTAAAAATTCAACAAAGAAAAATTGATCTAACGGTAAGAAACATATTTAGGTTCCAAAAAAAAAAAACATATGTTTGTGGTTATTACTTCTAAATATGAAGCTGGGAAAACAGAAAGCTAGGTACAAACTGATAACCGAGTAACCGACTGAGAGTTCACAGATAATCTCAAGGACTGGACATTAAAAGACGAGCACAACAATCAGGAGACTGGTCAAGAGTTCATGGCGGAACCGGTAAACATGTGTACGGCAGCATGATCCTCAGAATCCGAGTAAGGCATGCATATCTAATCAAAATGGCGTGTTCAACAAAGATAAAATGTTAATCATATGTTGGAATGAGAAGGGTTTGCCAAAGATTTCAGATGCTGAAACTGAGAAGGTTGAAAATAATATAAACCGAGACTACAAATGAAGAGAACAATGCTGTGGTGGCGTGCTGTTCGCATTACATGGGTTCATCGCAATGCGTTAACAGATGATGGCGAACCAAGCATATTTGCATTTTGTCCTTATTGAACACAAACAAGGAGTAAAAACTAATAGTGGCAGAACCGTTAGGAAATTCTAAAACAGATAAATTGGTGAAGTTCCTTGTTGAGCAAACTATTTGAAATGTAAATTCAAGTTGAGAAACCTCATTCATATGATAAATTAAAGTATTCTTATCATCAAGAACAATCAGGGATATTTATTGAGTTCTGTATAACATGAATAACAATCAGGACTTGTGTTGAGTTCTGAATAACACGAAGAAAAATCAGGGATTTCTGTTGAGTTCTGAATAACCATATCACTGTCATCATGGTAAAGAAGTAGTATTGCCATTGTTGATGTTAAGACGCTTTAAACAGACTTACAATTAGTAGAGAGATTTAAGGTGCATAATCTAGAATTCTAGATACCTTTGCATTGAAATACTTTGTTTTTGTAACAGCTTCAGGTCCATCTCACCTTTTCCTATTTGATAATCGAGTTCCAATTCCTGGAAAATTGTTAAAGGTGTATGTTCAACAACACAGAGCAGTGTAAGCTGAACAAAAAAGGAAAAAATATACTCAGTTGAAAATCCGTTTGCATGTGTATTACCTCCATATGTACATGGTTTTTAAGGCGTCCCCAAAGCGTCGCCTAGTCGACGCCTAGGCGTCAGAGCGCCCGGAGACGGCAGAGCGTCGGGCTCGCCTTAGGCCATCGCCCAAGGCGTCCAGATTCGCCTATTGAGGCGTCCAGGTCGTCGCCTAGGCGGGGGAGGCGTCGCCCTGGTCCAATTTGGACGCCCTGGTCCAGGTCGAGCGGGAAACTGGTGAGGGGCGGGGCGGGAAACAGAAATTGGGCGGGATTGGATAGAAATTGGGGGGCAATCTGAGGTGAAATAGATGGGAGAGAGAGTGGGGAACACACCGGTGCAAGGAATCGATCTGAGAGAGAGAGAGAAGAGCTCTCTCCTTCTCCTCTCAGGCGGCCAGCCCCTCCTCCGCCAGATCCCGTCCGCCGGCCAAGCTTCCTCCCTCGTCCAGCTTCCTCCCCATTGCCGGCCAAGCTTCCTCTCCTCCCCTAGCGCATCCCTCCCCCAGCAGGGCAACAAGGTACGACTGCCCTCTCTGGCTCTCTCCCCCATTGTCTCTTTCCTCTCCGCCCCTCACTAAGGCGTCGCCTCGCCTCGCGCTTTAAGCGCCTAGGCGTTGAGGCGCCCCCCCAACGCCTTAAAACGCCTGGACGCCTTAAAAACCATGCATATGTATCTGTGATTGTCGTTGTTATTACTTTCTGTGTGAGGTTTTGTTTGTGGAAGATGCTCTATAATATTGATAGGCAGAACAGGTTGACTGTGTAGTGTAACTGTCCAAGAGGATACCACCAACACACCCATTAAGTAACCATCCAGCTTTCACGAAATCATTTCAGCAAGGAACATATTGGATTACTATTATTCTAAACTTTCCATCGATTTGTCTCCACTTAGACCATTGAAACTAAGCGATAAGCAATTCAGCATAGATAGCACAATGTTTGGAATATGCCAATTATATACAACATCTAACCACACCTCATATTTGCAGTCCTTCTCAATATCTATTTGGTTGAAGCCTTTATCAGTTGAGCTAGGACTTGCTTCCGAATGTTTCAAACCCTGCATCAAAGGAGGGTGAAATATTGTAAATATTTTAAGAAAAGAATGCTGAAGGGAATGTAAAAGATTACATGATGTAGATGACATGTCAAATAGTATTACATAAGCATGATGGCAGACGTTTAAGATTGTCACAACTCGCAAGAAAAGAAAAACACTCATAATTCTGAATCAACAAATTTAACTTCCTTGGAATATTTGTTTTACAAAAAGTCTTCTTTTGAGGAGGAACTGAATGCAATAAAGGGTCCAGAATTTGAGAACAACCTCTGAATCAAGTGTATTCAGCGAAGACTCCAGTGATTCAATCTCAGCATCCAGCAGAATCGTGTCTAAACAATGAAAATCATTTTTGTTATTTGAAGGAACACGGTGCTAAGACTTGGCTAGCAACGTGTTGGCAACTAGCATGGCCTTAAACAAGAAAAACTGAAGAGAAATAACCTTTGAACACTGTCTCTCCAACGACCCTAATCTCGGCAGATAACTTGCAGTTCTCCTCCTCTGTCAAGCTCACCTCCTTTCTCAACCATTCAATGTACGAATCTATGGACAATAATCACACCGTCGTATTAAAAACAAAAGAGCCATTGCGCACCACATTCTATGAACTCTCAAGAAGAGCAGTAAAATCAAATGGAATCGGACGCATACCCAAACCGTGACCCCGTAGCTCAGCAGCGCTGGAGTCCCACGCATCCCACGCCTGCATATCCGCCTGGAAACAACACAGCAGAAACAAAGACATTATCCTTTCACGTGGGCTGAAGTAAGAAACCTAGCATAGCACCCGAACCCCTGGCTGTTGACACGAAGCCGCCAACACCGACCTCGCATCCGGAGCGCAACCCGCGCAGCTCGTCATCCGCCGCCGCGGCATCCACCGGCTCCTCCTCGTCCCCTCCCCACAGCGTGGAGAGCTGCTCGAACCGGCTGAACGAACGAAGGGAGTGGGGAGGTGAATCGATGGAGCGGAGGAGAGGGCGGAGGGGACTGCAAGTAAGTAGTACCTTCCGATGGCGGCCGCGTCGAGAGGCGCCTCGGGGTCCTCCACCAGGGCCAGCGCTAGGGTTTCCGCCATGGCCGCAGGCATTTCCGCGTCTCTCTCCCGCCTAGAAATTTGCTTTCGCAATGGGGAAGAAATCAAAATGAGACGAGAGCCGCGACGGGTGGCATCCCGCCCCTCCCTGCTCCAGCAAACTAGGCCGAAATCACTGTTCTCACCTTGACAGCCAAGCTCGTCACAAACTGAACTCGACCAAAAAGTATTTCACAATCTGACTTTTTGACAACGTCACGGTCCGAGACGTTTCATCACAACACAGAAACGCCGAACCCGGATGCGTTTCTGGCCTGGCCCACTGCCAGGCCGAGCACGCGTTGTTGCTCGCTAAGGTGGCATACTAGAAACGCCGATCTAGCTTGCGTTTCTTGAAACGTCGGGCTCAATGGCGTTTCTGCCCTGGATTAAGTAAGCCGAACGGGGCCGCGGGTGGTACCCAGCCCACTCGCCTGTTCTTCCTCACCCGTAGTCAGCCGACCTGCCCTTCGCCCCTCTCTCCTTCTCCACCAAATCCAACTCCAATCCTCCATTTTTACCATCAAAAGGAGTAGATCGGACCGTCCCGAAGTTTCTTGAGGTATTCTTCTTTCTGTTCCTGCAATTTTTTTCAGTCAAGATTGATTATTGTAGATGCATTTTTTGAAACATGGTGAAACCCTAAAATTGGTTGTTTGTAATTTGTTTGTTGCTAAACTTATTATGTTGAATCCTAAGATTATTCTCCATGGTGAAACCCTAGAAATGTAATATGTTGAATCTTAAGATCATGTGTTGCTAAGCTTATTATGTAGGATGTTTGAGCCGGATAAATATCCCGGCCTTGATGATTATTACGAGAAGAAGCATCGTGTTGTGCTAGTGGAAAGAGGGGAGATAATTATGTATCTACGTTGTTTGATTTTCTTATTGTGACAAGTTGAGAGAAGTAACAAAATTGTGCGTTTTTTTAGGTTCCACCAGTTCTTCGGTTGAGGGGCCACAACCCGCGTGAATCTCTCATATATGACCGTCGCTACGAGCCTTATTTTAGAAGAATGGATCTTCTTCAGTTTGTGCTCAACTTTAAAGGCACACCACCATGGCTGAACTCGACGGCCATTACCACCCTTACGGACCGTTGGAGGCCGGAGACGCACTCTTTCCACCTTGCTCTTGGTGAGATGACCATCACTTTGGAGGATATTGCCATGATCTCCGGGCTACCGATCGAGGGCAGGGCTCTTACCGGGAAGGTGAAGTCTGAGGGGTGGCGACAACGGGTTGCAGGATTGGTTGGTGTTGAACCACCACCGTGGATTCATGAAACCAAGAAGGATCCTAGGACATCCGGTGTGTTGTTCTTGTAGCTAAGCAAACATTTTTACGAGTGCACAGAGGATGCCAGTCCGGCTGTTGTGGAGAGGTACGCAAGGGCTTACTTATGGAATCTTTTGACCCAAGTGGTGTTTCCGGATGGCACGGGGGACACGGTCTCATGGTTGTTCTTGGACCCTCTTCGTAACTGGGATGTTAAGTGGAGTTGGGGGTCGACGGCACTAGCCTTCTTGTACCGACAGGTAATGCTTACTATGATGCATTTTCATTATATGAAATATATGTTTGCGTGTGATCGTATAACGTGTGTACAAATGTGCGGTTGGACAGAGCATGTATGAGGAGTAAGCCGACATCTAGTCTTGGTGGTTTTGTTTGGGCCCTATAGATTTGGATGTGGGAGCGTATCCCTGTAGGCCGTAACGTCACCGTTTGTAGGACCAAAAGTATGTCTAGAGGGGGGGTGATTAGACTACTTGACCAAATAAAAATTCTACCTTTTCCCAAATTTTAGAGTTGGCAGATTTTAACATTCATGGCAAGTCAAGTACACCCTACACATGCATGTCTAAGAGTATAGCAGCGGAAAGTAACAACAAGCATGAGTAGAAAGGAAGGGTAAGAGGGATCAAACGCAATTGTAGACACGATGATTTTTCCCGTGGTTCCGATAGGTGGTGCTATCGTACATCCACGTTTATGGAGTCTTCAACCCACGGAGGGTAACGGTCGCGAGAGTCCACAGAGGGCTCCACCCATAAGGGTCCACGAAGTAGCAACCTTGACTATTCCATAACGGCTTCCGTCCACGAAGGACTAGCCTCACTATGGGTAGATCTTCACGAAGTAGGCGATCTCCTTGCCCTTACAAACTTCTTGGTTCAACTCCACAACACGAAGTAGGAGGCTCCCAAGCGACACCTAACCAATCTAGGAGGCACCACCCTCCAAAAGGTAATAGGCTCGGCAATGTCGATGAACTCCTTGCTCTTGTGCTTCAAGATGATAGACTCCTCAGCACACAATCACTCTCTCACGGATTTGGCTTGGTGGAAGAGATGGGATTGGTGGAAAGCAACTTGGGGAGGCTAGAAATCAAGATCCATATGGTTGGAGTGGATGATCTTGACCTCAACACAAGGGTAGGTGGCTCTCTCTCAGAAAACTGGATGGGGCAAGTATGGAATAGTTCTGAGTGCTTCTCTTTCGAGTGGGTGGTGGTGAAGGGGTATATATAGGCATCCCAAAAATCCAACCGTTACACACAAAATGACCAACTCGGTGACACCGATGTGTTAATCTCGGTGGTACCGAAGTGACCAAAAGGTGGCAACTTTTGAATCTCGGTGAGACCGATATATAACTCTCGGTTGCACCGATAAGGTGACCAACGGTCAGATTGCGCAAACTCGGTGACGCCGATATTAACATCTCAATGGTACCGATTCTTGACCAAGGCTTACCAGAGAGTTGGTCCAGAAACTCGGTGGCGCCGATCCACACTTCTCGGTGTTACCGATCAGGTGAATGGCTATCCAGAGAGTTGGTCCAGAAACTCGGTGAGACCGAAAGGCAAATCTCGGTGGTACCGAAGATTGAAGATGGCTAAACAGAGAGTTGGCAACCTAAACTCGGAGGCACCGAAGCAGAATCGGTTGCACCGAAAAGGTAGGGTTTGGCATGGGTCTGTCTGAGTGTGGGAATCGGTGGCACCGAGTGGAAAGTGTTGGTTGCACCGATTTTGGATATTCGACTTTGGACAGACTTTTGTGGAAGAGCTTGTGGGTGTTTTTGGTGACTATCACTTGTGCACGTATGAGCATTTTGTTCACCAACAGTACCTTACCCCCTTTTAATAGTATTGGCTTTCCTATGGACTCAAAGTGATTTCTCACAAAGTAAAATGTAGAATCCTCTTGCTTGAAGTTTTGCCAATCCATTTCCTTGCATCTTGGGGTATTTCCACAATCTCCACAATCCTTTCGCCAATCCTATCATTGAACTTTTCCTGAAATATACTTAGTGGAAACAGTAGTTCAATGACTTATATGTTGTTATTAATTACCAAAACCACCAAGGGAGCAAATGTGCTTTCACCGTTGCTCCGGAAGAACCTTGGGAGTGGCCTCTTGACGGGGATGAGGAGCGGTACCCCACTATCTCACACACATGGGCTAATGTCCAAGTGTCAAGTATCGCCGCCATGTGGCGGTACAAGGCATACATAAGCGAGCTTGACATGCTGAGTTATAATCAGGTAATTATCCAAATGCTTTGCCATAATTCCTGAATTTTTTGGAGTGCATGAGCGAGTGCCATGTTTTGACATCTTGAGTTATAATCAGGTCAACTGGAGGCCGTACATGGTACTTAGGCAGTTTCCTTTGAGCAATATGTGCTTTCGTGACCAACATCTTTGGCGTGTGCGGTGCCCCTTGATATGCTTTTTTGCGGTCGAGTGGCATCTTCCACATCGTGTTTCAAAGCAATTTGGAGTACAACAACGCACCCCGTTGGACTACGTTGAGACAAGTGTGCTGCTACATAGGTGAGAGTTTTTTGTAACACATGTTGATCAATGTGTAACACGAAAAAATGAAACTGATGTATTCTTCTCATGCTTTGTAGGACAAGCCGACAAAACAACAAGAATGTCACGAATTGGGAGGATCACCACCTTATGTGGGTGGACATGTGGAATGCTCAAAGGAATGCTCGAGTGGAAAACGATCACACAGCCGACAACGACGAGGGGGCATATTTAAGGCATTTGGAGTGGTTTCGCAAAGAGTACAGAGTTGTCCACAAGGGTGCGTGGACTCATGCCGATTGCTTGGACCTAATGCCAAGTGAGGCTGCTGATGGTGCATTCAACAACTCTATTACGGAGCATGGCCAATGGTACTTGCTAGGCCGCTCACAAGTGCAATGTCGTGTCCGAAGAGCCACCTTAAATGAGCGAACACCATATGATTGTGCATCTCTCGTTGTCCCACCTGGCTCATCCACTTAGTATTTCATTTCAACATTATCGAAACAAGTGGCTCGCTGTATGGCTGACTTGTCTTTCCGAAACTCTAGCCACTCGGCAACCTTCTTCGGATAAATCTCATTGGGAGGCTTCTCACTATCACCAATTAAATTGTCTATTTCATCGGAGTGCTTCAGAAAATACTCATTTAGCTTGTAAAAAGTATATTCCGCTATTGTCGTCATCGGCAACTGACGGGCACCCTTCAAGACAAAGTTGAAGCACTCAACAAGATTGATTGTCATGTCACCATATCTCATGCCTCCTTCGTCACATGCCCGTGACCATTTGTGTCTCTCGTCAATATTCCTTTGTAGGAAATCTTTCCCACCTTCGTTTGCCTTCTCATAGATTTTCTCCAAGCGTGCAGTGAACGACTTAACGGAGAAGGCTACACATGCAGAGTTAAGATCCTTGCAAAGATCCTTGTTCTTACAAGCCATGTAAAAGTTTGCAACGAAGTGCCTCATACACCATCGGTGGTGAAGCCTCGCATGCCCTGGAATGTGAATATCCACGGCCTTCAATATGCCTTGGTGTCGATCGGATATGATGCATACCTCCTTATTCGGAGGAATGACCGTGGTCCTCACAAGTCTCATGAACCATTCCCAGTTTTCTTGGTTCTCCACGGACACCAAAGCAAATGCCACAGGCAACACCTGATCATTAGCATCATGTGCCATTGTTAACATGAGTGTGCCCTTGTATTTGCCTGTCAAGAATGTTCCATCTACAGACAAAACCGGACGACAATGCTCAAAAGCTGTAATGCATGGGCCAAACGTCCAAAAGGCACGACGGAACACTCCTTCAATATCTTGGACATAGTGGTACATTCCTGGATTTCTATAGGACATCGCTCCCAACAACCTCGGTAGCATGTTGTATGCCTCTTCCCATCCACCGTATAGCATTCTAAGAGCGACTTGCTTGGCCTTCCATGTCTTCCCGTACTTGACCTTATATCCAAACTTATCGTCAACCCAACTCATCAACAACTTCACTTTAATGGTTGGATCCTCGGCTATATGTTTCTGGTATTTATAACCGATGAATTCCGAGGTTAGCTGACAGTGTGTCTTCCGTGCTTCTACGGTCGGCGGTGTGCATTGGTGAGTGGCTTCGCAACTTGTTATCTTCCACCAACCATCTTTCGTGATTCTTCCATTGACTTTCCATTTGCATCTTTCTACCTCACATTTCACGGTGTATCGCTTGTTGCAGTCCGACTGAACAACTATGAAAGGCCTGTGGTGTTTGACAACATACTCACACAACCACATCTTGAATTCTAGCATGTGATCGAATATCAAACCTTTCCTTAGGTGAGACATCAAAATCTCGTCGGGTGTACTACTTGGGAACTGTCTAGCCTCAGTTGTCTTGCTCATGCCACCGTCGACTATAGCCTTATATGCAGGGCTAACATCACAAAACAGGGGAACTTTGTGATCGCTACCGGTGATTGTTGTGTACCACTTTGCTTCTTTCCCAGTGAAGCCATCCTCGTCCAACTCATTCACCGGGCCTTCATCATCCGAGTCATCCACACAAGCACGCTGATAGATAATGTCAGGATCCATGTCCTTATGCCTTACTTGAGCCTCTACGTCACCAACAATGTTGTGCTGCCTCTCATACTCTTCCTCGGAGTCACGATAATCATTATTGATCGGTGCACTACCTCCGAACTCATATTGGGGATACTCATTGGCTTCCACTTCAACTTCATGCTCAACATCATCTACCAAGGTTTGGTTCAAGTCAACTTCAAAGAGAGGAGCCTTGACCACCTTACTTGCAAACACTTCGAGTGACTTGATTGTCGAGGATGCAACAACCTCCTTATATGCAACCCAATGCAAATTGGACCTGATAGGCATTGTATTCATTCGACACTTGTGTGCCGACCCAACATCATATCTTCCTACTAATTCAACTTGGTCACTTGCATCCACCCACTTTAATCTTGTCTGTGTTTCTTCCACAACCTCTTCATAACTAGGACTCTCAAGAAATATCAACACTTCCTCGTACTTGTCAACAATATCAACATTCATGAATGCCTCTTTGTCAACATAATGAATATTCACAATATTTTCCATCTAAAAAATACAAACATAAGTACAAGAAATATACCACATTGCTAACAAAACCACTAAAAACTACTTTGTCCATCCAAATTAAGCATTACCAAGCATTACCCAAACCCTAACCCTAACCCTAAATCTTAATATTAGGCATAACCCAAACAATAAGGTTTGTTCACCAACATCACAATGCAACACTATTGAAACAAAAATACTCAAAAACATCATATTATAGAACCATGTTCAAAACTAGGGGTAGGAACCACATTAACAAAACAATCCAAATAGACAAATCCAACCAATAAAAAATTGTGAGGTGAAGGAGGTTACCTCAAGGAACGGAAATGACACCGGATCCACGGACCAACCCAATCAATTTGCAAGGATTTGAGAGGGGCCAAATGAGGGACACAAAGGGGAAAAGGGACAGAGCTCGGGATAGGCCAATGGGGAGAAGAGAGTGAGTGGTGAGAGCCCCATGACCACCTATAATATCTAGACCACAAACGCCAGGGGCAATGGCGTTTCCAGAAACGCGAGGTAGATCGACGTTTCAATGCTCAGCAGCAACGCATCCAGGCTCGGCGTTTCTGTGTTGAGGTGAAACGCCTCGGACTATGGCGTTGCCAAAAGGGTCAGATTGTGAAATACTTCCCGGTCGAGTTCAGTTTGTGACGAGCTTCGTTGTCAAGGTCAAAACAGTGATTTCGTCTAGCAAACTACAGTTCAGGTTCAGCCCCGACCCTGTTAGATCCTCTACACCCACACTTGTCGCTCCAACAAGAACACCTCCGGCCATCAAACACTCGTCACTGACTTCTCTCGATGGGCAGGATTGCGGGGATATTTAAGTTACACCTTAACTTAGAGAAACTCTAGGAGAAATCCGCCATCCCAAAATAACCGCTGATATACAATACCGGGACGAAAAAAAGTGCTGAGCAGGTACCGTATATCGGCCCGAGTTGTTAAAAATGTTGTAACGAGCTCTAAAAATCGGCTCGCGGTCGTCAAATTCCTCTCCGCTGTTTTGCAGCTCGCCCTATCGTACTCACGACTTGGTGGGATAGAAATCTTCTCTCTTTCGCGCCACCCATCCGCGTTGCCGCCACTGCAAATCTGTCCGGCCCTACGCCATCTCATCTCGTCGCCCTCCCTAATCGCCACCCATGGAGTCGCATCAGCCCCCTTACCGGCGTTTTACAAGAGTCGGCGCCGCCTCGTCCCCCCACCGCTCCCATGGCCATGTTGCCCATCGTCGGCCTGAAGCGGAAGCAGCAGGGCAACCATGTCATCCATGGAGTCGTGGCGGCCGCAGCCGTGAATCCTCCCATCGCGGTCGCCATCTCGAAGACGGACGCCTCCTTCATCCCCTCCGGCGGACGGCCAAAGACGCAAGTTAAGGGCCCTAAGAAGAAGAAGAAGGTGGTAGTGTGAGGACGGGCCCCGCCTCCACCCCCTTCGGACGACAATGAGTCGGGCGATCCCGTCGACTCCACCGGCGCCCGCATTGTGCTCGATCAAGTGCCAGAGAGGTAAAAACCTTTTTGCTCGGTCAACTTTGATTGAACTTTGCTTCGGTTTCTTCTTGTTTTGGCCATCGGATTTTGTAGCTCATACGTCTCCAATGTATCTATAATTTTTTATTGTTCCATGCTATAATATTATTATTCTTGGATGCTTTTTGGGTATTTATTTACCAATTCATATTATTTTTGAGCACTAACCTATTAACCCAGTGCCCAGTGCCAGTTGTTGTTTTCTGCATGTTTTTGGCTTTTCAGGTTTACCGTACCAAACGAAGTCCAATTGCCACAAAACTTTTTTATGATTTTTTCTAGACCAAAAGAAGACCTGGAAGCTTCGAGAGGAGATCGAAGGCTGCACGAGGGAGGCATCACACATCAGGGCGCGCCCAGGGGGTGGTCGCGCCCCGTTGTGTGCTGGCTCCCCTTGGTGTCTCCTGACGCCCCTCTGTGGCCTATAAATTCTAATATTTCCTCAAAACCCTAGGGAGCCTCCCGAAATACTTTTTCTGCCGCCGCAAGTCTCTGTTCCGCCGTGTGCCCATCTGGAGCCCTGTTTCGGTGCCCTGTCGGGGGGGGGGGGGATCGATCACGGAGGGCCTCTACATCAACCATGTTGCTCCCATGGTGATGTGTGAGTAGTTCCCTACACACATACGGGTCCATAGTTAGTACCTAGATGGCTATCTCTCTCTCTCTTTCTCTCTCTCTCTCTCTCTCTCTCTCTCTTGATCTTCAATACAAAGTTCATCGCATCTTCGCGGTGATCTATTCGATGTAATCACTTTGTGTGGTGTGTTTGTTGGGATCCGATGAATTATGGGTTTATGTTCAGACTATTTATGAAAAAGATTTGAGTCTTCTCTGAATTCTATTATGATTATTATTTGCGTGATTATTATAGCTTCGTAGATCTCTTTGATCTATTGAAATAGTTTGGCCAACTAGATTGATTATTTCTTCAGGGAGAGGGGTGCGTTGTAGTGGGTTCAATCTGGCGGTGCTCTAATCCTAGTGACGGAAAGGGACAAGACACGTCTTTGCATTGTTGCCACTAAGGATAAAACAATGGGGTTAATTCATATTGATTGAGTTTTATTTGTCTACATCATGTCATCGTTCTCCAAGCATTACTCTGTTTGTCATGAACTTAATACTTAGAGAGGCAAGCATAGAAGTGCTCTCGACGTGGAGTAATAGTAGTAGGTGCAGGCAGGAGTCAGCCTATTTGCTTATGGACGTGATGCCTGTATACATATGATCATTGTCGTGAGTAAATATTGCATAACTATGCGCTTTTCTATCAATTTCACAACAGTAATTTGTTTACCCACCGTCTGTCTACTACATGAGAGATGCCACTAGGGAAAACTATGGCCCCCGGGTCTATTCAATTATATATTTACAAAAGCTTTCATTACCTTGCTGCCATTTATTTTTTTCTATTTATTTTGCAATTTACAATTATCAACTATCATCTACATACTTCATTTGCTTGCAAATAACGAGTCCAAGGGGATTGACAACCCTCTTGCCTGCGTTGGGTGCAAGTGTTTGCTTCTTTGTGTGCAGTCGCTAAAGACGAGGGTTGCAGGCTACTCCTATTGGTTCGATAACCTTAGTTCTCACCAAGGGAAATACATTATCTATACTGTGCTGCATCACCCGCTCCTCTTCACGGAAAACCCAACGCAGATCACAAGTATCAGGAAGGATTTCCGGCGCTGTTGCCGATGAGTATCACCAACTTCTTATCAAGTACCTTCTCACAAATTATCATTCACTTGTTCTACTTTTTATTTGCTGTTATATTTTGCTTGTTATAAAAATAAAAAATAAAAAAATATTTATATTTGCTTGCTTGCCTAGTTATGTTATATTTATCTTTGTCACACCAAAACAGGAAGTAAATGCAAAAATTGATCATCATCCACTTGCTAATCTTTTCAAACTTGTTGCTTATTGTGAACCAATAGCTCATAATGAAGTGATGAATGAAAATGCTATTGGGATACATTTATTGAATGAAAAGCATGATTGAAATTTTGTTGGTATAAATTCTATGAATGTCAATTGTGCTAATGATCATGATTGGGGTGATAATCATGATAATTCTTGTGATCTTGAGAATTCTAAGCTTCATGTTGAATCTACCATTGATAATGATATTTGCAATGCTACTAAAAGTGGGTTTGTAAGAGCGTCAACTTTAGGAAATAATGGTCCCACTACTTTGGAGAATGATCAATCCTATGATTTTTTTGATAAAAGTGGGTTTGGAGAGGTCATGACTTTAGTTAATGTTAATCCCACTATCTTAAAAGATTGTAAAACTTTTGTGCATGTGGATCATGAAGAAAATATTTTATACAATAGCTATATTATACAATTTGAATATGATCCTAAATGTAATTATTTATGAGAGAGGCAAATATGGTTATAGAAAATTTCATGTTACTCACTTACCTCTCTTGATATTCAAATTGTTAATGCTTCATTTTTCCTACTTGCATATGCTAGACACTTCTTGTGTTGATAAACTGTTTGATTATAAAATGCCTATGCATAGGAAGATTGTTAGACTTAAATGTGCTTGTCACGTGTTTTATGATGCTCTCTTTGTGCTTCAATTCTTGTCTTTTATGTGAGCATCATTATTATCCCAAGCCTATCTTAATGGCTATAAAGAAAGAGCTTGTTGGGAGACAACCCAATACTTTCTGTTTGTTTTTTATAACATGATTATTTCCTCTATGATGATTGTGTTTTTGTGTTTAAATTAGTGTTTGTGCCATGTAAAGCCTTTGGGATGACTTAGATGATGAGTAGAATTGATATGGTGCAAAAAAAGAAACTTTAGCATTCAGTGCAGAATTTCTCTGATTTTACTGAAACGTATTTTTGATCTGAATTTTTTACAAAGTATTTGTATACAAATTCTTCAGGTTTTCCTAAAGTTTCAGAATTTTTGGAGTTACATAAGTATATGTTCTCTATATATCATTACAGATTGTTCTGTTTTAGACAGATTCTATTTTTGCTTGCATAGTTTGCTTGTTTTGATGATGATATGGATTGTACCGGGTGGTATAAGCCATGGAGAAGTTAGAATACAATACCTTATGAAATAATAAAATAAGAATCAATTTAGAACATACCTAAAATATTTTATATGTTTACTATACTAACGGATCTCACGAAGGTTTCTGTTGAGTTTTGTGTGCTGAAGTTTTCAAGTTTTGGGTGCTATCACGATGGATGAAGGAATAAGGAGCGACAAGAGCCTAAGCTTGGGGATGCCCAAGGCACCCCAAAGTAATATTCTAAGAAGACTCAAGCGTCTAAGCTTTGGGATGCCCCGGAAGGCATCCCCTCTTTCGTCTCAACCATCGGTATGTCACTTGGAGCTATATTTTTATTCATCACATGGTATGGGTTTTGCTTGGAGAGTCATTTATTTTAGTTTGCTTTTGTTTTAGTTTTGCACAATCATTGTTTGCTGGACACACCCACTTGAGAAAGACACAAGATCACCACGATTTATTAGAATACTCTTTGTGCTTCACTTATATCTTTTGAGCTAAGCAGTTGCTCTAGTACTTCACTTGTATCTTTTAGAGCACGGTGGCGTATAGATTTTAAAGAAATAATTGCACTCTTGTTCTTCACTTATATTTGTTTGAGAGTTCATAAATAGTGACGGTAATTTGCATGAGTTATAAGACTAGTCCAAAAATAATAGGTATTCAGTGAGTGCATAATCAAAACCTTCATGTAGCACATAAAAGAGAAATTGTGGGTTAATGATACTGATGTGGTAATGTGAAAGGGCATGAGTTCATGATTATTGGTTAATAAGAATATCGTAAATTAGAGGGTGTTAACTTGTTGTTCATCTAAATATTTTTTATGGCATGGTGATGATGTGTGAGCATTCTTATTCCTCGTTGAAATCCTAGTGTTGTTTAAGTCCGAGGCGCGCGATGGTTAACTCCTCCCAACCTCCTCCCTAGGGGCATGCGAGTAGTACTTTGCTTCGAGAGAGCTAATAAAACATTGCAATAAGTATGTGAGTTCTTTATGACTAATGTAAATCCATGGATGTACGCACTCTCACCGCCTCATATTTGCTAGCCTCTTCGGTACCGTGCATTGCCCATTCTCACCTCGAGGATCGGTGCAACCTTCGCCGGTGCATCCAAACCCCATGACATGATACACTCTGTTGCACATAAGCCTCATTATATCTTCCTCAAAACAGCCACCATACCTACCTATTATGGCATTTCCATAGCCATTACGAGAGATATTGCCATGCAACTTCCATCGTTTCATCATATGACTAGTACTTTCATTGTCATATTGCTTTGCATGATCATATAAGATGACATAGTATTTGTGGCAAAGCCACCGTTCATCATTTTTTATACATGTTACGCTTGATCATTGCACATCCTGGTACACCGCCAGAGGCATTCATATAGAGTCATACTATAGTTTTTCATGTTGAGTTGTAAGTAAATAAATGTGTGATGATCATCATTATTAGGGCACTGTCTTAGTGAGGAAAGGATGAGGGAGACAATGATTCCCGCACAAGTCGGGATGAGACTCCGAACGAAAAATAAAAGAAAAAAGAAAGAGAAAAAAAGAAAAAGGAAAAAAGAAAAAGGAAAAAAGAAAAGGAAAAATAATAAATGAGAGAAAAGAGAGAAGGGACATTGCTACTACCTCTTTTTCCACACTTGTGCCTCAAAGTGGCACCATGTTCTTCGTATAAAGAGTCTCTTGTTTTGTCACTTTCATATGCTAGTGGGAATTTTTAATTGTAGAACTTGGCGTGTATATTCTGATGACGGGCTTCCTCAAATGCCCGAGGTCTTCATGAGCAAGCAAGTTGGATGCACACCCACTTAGCTTCATTTGAGCTTTCATACACTTATAGCTCTAGTGCATCCGTTGCATGGCAATCCCTACTCCTCGCATTGATATCTATTGATGGGCATCTCCATAGCCCGTCGATACGCCTAGTTGATGCGAGACTTTCTTCTCCACTTTTACCCCTTTGAAACCTACCACCATATCCTATTCCACCTCTATGCTATATCCATGGTTCACGCTCATATATTGCGTGAGTAATAAAAAGCTGAAGCGCGTTAAAAAGTACGATCCAATTGCATGACTTGACACTATGGTGCTTGACATTTGTATTTATGTGGTGAAGACGGAGCCATGCCATGCTAATATGATAAAATGAATAGGGGGTGAACATTCTTTAAGGATCGTATATTTTGAAACTTGATGATTATGATACTTATGTTTATGAATATTACTATGTTGATGCTTATTAATTCATCGTTTCTCAATGATCATACTTGCAATAGATTACATGTTGGGTAGCATGTCACATCAAAAATTCTATTTTTATCATTTACCTACTCAAGGACGAGCAGGAATTAAGCTTGGGGATGCTGATACGTCTCCAACGTATCTATAATTTTTTATTGTTCCATGCTATAATATTATTATTCTAGGATGCTTTTTGGGTATTTATTTACCAATTCATATTTTTGAGCACTAACCTATTAACCCAGTGCCCAGTGCGAGTTGTTGTTTTCTGCATGTTTTTGGCTTTTCAGGTTCATTGTACCAAACAAAGTCCAATTGCCACGAAACTTTTTATGGATTTTTCTGGACCAAAAGAAGACCTGGAAGCTCCGGGAGGATACCGGAGGCTACACGAGGGAGGCAGCACACATCAGGGCGTGCCCGGGGGGGTCGCGCCCTGTTGTGTGTTGGCTCCCCCAGGCGTCTCCCGACGCCCCTCTCTGGTCTATAATTTCTAATATTTCCCCAAAACCCTAGGGAGCCTCCCGAAACACTTTTTCTGCCGTGTGCCCGTTTGGAGCCCTGTTCCAGTGCCCTACTTGAGGGGGGGTGTCGATCACGAAGGGCCTCTACATCAACCTTGTTTCTCCCATGGTGATTGTGAGTATTTGCCTATAGACCTACGGGTCCGTAGTTAGTACTTAGATGACTATATCTCTCTCTCTCTCTCTCTTGATCTTCAATACAAAGTTCACCGCATCTTCGCGGTGATCTATTCGATGTAATAACTTTGTGCGGTGCATTTGTTGGGATCCGATGAATTGTGGGTTTATGTTCAGATTATTCATGAAAAAGATTTGAGGCTTCTCTGAATTCTATTGTGATTCTTATTTGCATGAATATTATAGTTTCATAAATCTCTTCGATCTATTGAAATAATTTGGCCAACTAGATTGATATTTCTTCAGTGAGAGGGATGTGTTGTAGTGGGTTCAATCTGGTGGTGCTCTATATCCTAGTGACAGAAAGGGACAAGACACGTCTTTGTATTGTTGCCACTAAGGATAAAACGATGGGGTTAATTCATATTGATTGAGTTTTCTTTGTCTACATCATGTCTTCATTCTCCAAGTATTACTATGTTTGTCATGAACTTAATACTTAGAGAGGCAAGCATAGAAGCGCTCTCAACATGGAGTAATATTAATAGGTGTAGGCAGGAGTCAGCCTATTTTCTTATGGACGTGATGCCTATATATTGCATAACTATGCACTTTTCTATCAATTGCCCAACAATAATTTGTTTACCCACCGTATGTCTACTACATGAGAGATGCAACTAGTGAAAACTATGGCCCCCGGGTCTATTCACTTATATATTTACAAAAGCTTTCATTACCTTGCTGCCATTTATTTGTTTTCTATTTATTTTGCAATTTACAATTATCAACTATCATCTACACACTTCATTTGCTTGCAAATAACGAGTCCAAGGGGAATGACAACCCTCTTGCCCGTGTTGGGTGCAAGTGTTTGCTTCTTTGTGTGCAGTCGCTGAAGACGGGGGTTGCAAGCTACTCCTATTGGTTCGATAACGTCGGTTCTCACCGAGGGAAATACTTATCTATACTGTGTTGCATCACCCGCTCCGCTTTGCGGAAAACCTAACGCAAATCACAAGTATCAGCAGCTACCCCGTTGATACATTATATACCGAGTTGTTGGAGGAGAACGAGGTGGACTTGAGTGCTCCACTTGACGATTTTGAACCTGGCATGCATCCGGAAGCCGAGACAAATCGGAAGAGGAGGGGATGATGTCGATGATGAAGTAGAAGAGCTTGAGGAGGAGGAGTTCGATGCTAGCCAAGCCAAATTTGGGGAAAGAATCGGCAATTACACCAAGGTGGAGGATGACGTGGCTTGAGACTGCGTCGGTATTTCCCCAAAGAGGAAGGGATGATGCAGCACAACAACGATAAGTATTTCCCTCAGTTATGAAACCAAGGTATCAAACCAGTAGGAGGATCATGCAACACTATGTAAACAACACCTGCACACAAAGAACAATACTTGCAACCCGACGCGAAAGAGAGGTTGTCAATCTCTCCACGGTAAAAAGATAGATTAGGTTGTGGTAGATTGGATAGATAGATCCCGTAAGAACACAAAATAAAAGAGGCAAATAAAAAGTGCAACAAGGTATTTTTGGGTTTTTGGAATAATAGATCTGAAAATAAAAGCGGCAAAAAGATAGATCAGAAAGCAATATGTTGGAGAAGTAGACCCGGGGGCCGTAGGTTTCACTAGTGGCTTCTCTCATGAGTATAGCACACGGTGGGTGAACATATTACTGTTGGGCAATTGATAGAAGATCAAATAATCATGACGATATCCAAGGCGATGATCATTATATAGGCATCATGTCCAAGATTAGTAGACCGAAACGATTCTGCATCTACTACTATTACTCCACACATCGACCGCTATCCAGCATGCATCTAGTGTATTAAGTTCATGGAAAACGGAGTAATGCAACAAGAATGGTGACATGATGTAGACAAGATCTATTCATGTAGGAATAGACCCCATCTTGTTATCCTTAATAGCAACGATACATGCGTGCCTCGCTGCCCCTTCTGTCACTGGGAGAGGACACTGCAAGATCGAACCCATCACAAAGCACCTCTTCCCATGGCAAGAAAAATCGATCTAGTTGGCCTAACTAAACCAAAGATTCGAAGAAGAAATACGAGGCTATAAGTAATCATGCATATAAGAGATCAAAGAAGACTCAAATAATATTCATGGATAGAAACTGATCATGAACTCAAAATTCATCGGATCCCAACAAACACACCGCAAAAAGTCATTACATCAAATAGATCTCCAAGAGACCATTGTATTGAGAATCAAAAGAGAGAGAGGAAGCCATCTAGGTACTGCCTACGGACCTGTAGGTCTATGGTGGACTACTCACGCATCATCGGAAAGGCACCAATGAGGATGATGAACCCCTCTGTTATGGTGTTAGATTGGATCTCGCGGTTCTGGAACTTGCGGCGGCTGGATGTCTTTTTCGTCGACTCCTCTAGGGTTTCTGGAATATTTGGGTATTTATAGAGCTCAAAGGCGGTGGAGAAGGTTCCCGAGGCGGTCACAACCCACCAGGGCGCACCCGGGGCCCCTAGCGCGCCCTGGTGTCTTGTGGGCAGCCTGGGCTCCCTCTTGGTTACTTCTTTGGCCCACTGGCCTTCTTTTGGTCCAAAAAAAATCTCCAAAAAGTTTTGTCGCGATTGGACTCTGTTTGGTACTGATATTATGCAAAATAAAAAACAAGCAAAAAACAACAATTGGCACTTGGCACTATGTCAATTGGTTAGTCCCAAAAAATGATATAAAGTTGCTATAAAATGATTGTAAAACATCCAAGAATGATAATATAACAGCATGGAACAAGCAAAAATTATAGATACGTTGGAGACGTATCAGCATCCCCAAGCTTAATTCCTACTCGTCCTCGAGTAGGTAAATGATAAAAACAGAATTTTTGATGTGGAATGCTGCCTAACATGTTCATCACATATTCTTTTCTTTTGTAGCATGGACATTTGGACTTTTAGATGGTTCAAAGCAATAGTCTAGTTTTGACATAAAGACTTTAATACTCAAGCATGATAACAAGCAACCATGTCTTTCAAAATATCAACACTAAAGAAAGTTATCTGTCGGAGAAACGACACCTATGGGACCGGGAGGATCCCTTTACGATTCGGTAGGGAGAAGGTTTGCACAGAGAGCAGATCTGATGATCAACACGCGGGAATTTTACCCAGGTTCGGGCTGCAAAGATGCGTAAAACCCTACTCCTACTTGGTTGTATTAAGGGTGTTCTAGCTCAAGTCCTGGGAGCGCTACAGTACTCAGCAGCTACACATGCAGAATGAGTTGAAAAAGATCCCCTCCTATCCAGGAGCGCTATGCCTGCTCTCTGGGTTCCAAGGTCTCTCTCCCCTCTTGTAGCTACGCCTTAGGCCTCCTTTTATATGTTCAAAGGGGTCACCAACAATGGCGCACAGTGCATACATGAGGTGTAAAAGTAGCTACAGTGCTATCATACCTAACACTGACGGTTTAGGACAAGAACATTAAATGCTCCGTTGAGGTGTCCCTTAGCGTCTTGGGGCTGGAAAAAGGGGCCGTCCCATCGCACCGCTAGCACCTGACACGTTACCAGGAGGACAACAGCTAAAAGACAAGCTGGTGACCGTACTGGAGCGGTGACAGGGCAGCGAAGGCTTGCCGGGTGCGAGCCTTGCCGGGATTGCAAGCCATCCCGGCAAGATCTTGCCGGGGCTCCAGCCTCCAGTCTTCTACCTTCTGATTATTGCCTTGTCTTGGATGCCTTCTTGACTTTATGAACTTGCATTTGGTTGTCTCCCGGCAAGCCTTGCCGCAGGCGTGGCTACAACTGCCCGTGCACAAGTACGGGGTACTAAAGGACCCAATCCTTAGTGCACCGACAAGAGCCCCCGGGCCTGGGCCATACACGGATGCGAGGCGTTGTTGGGCCAGGCCCAAACAGTGCACGGGCACGCGTGGCAGGAGTTATCCACCGTAATCATTCCTTTTACTGCGCCGCCCACGACGCCCATTGAATGCGGGTCGTGGGGGATGTGCGCAGCGCGGCCGTTACAACGGCGCTTTCGCGAAGCGTTTCAATATTATTTTAGTAAAGAGGCAGCCTCGCATCCTCCCCATAAGAAGGAATCTGCGGAGGCGCTGCTCATTTACCTCTTGTTCCTCCCAATCTGGAACCGCTGCCGTCTTCTTCCTCGAGTCAAAACAGGGCTTTCCCCCCTCATCAGCCGCCTCCACGCCTCCTCCGCCTTCAACCTCCGCCCCCCATAGCCGCCATGCCGCCCAAAGCGGGCAGGGGCAAGGAGGTGGATGCCGCCGTTTCGGAGAGCAAGATGGCGAAGATGCGGAAGGAGCACGTTGTCTTTCCGCCGGCGCTTGATGCAGCCGCACTGAGGGCGACGGAAACGACAGTGCATCCGGCCACCGCCGTGAGTCCAGGTTCTTCCAGTGGCAGCCCGAACAAATACCATTTCTTTGCCGATTATTTCTACTGCGGACTCTGCCCCCCTTTCTCTGATTTCTTCAACGACATCATGCTCACCTACGGCTTCCAACTCTTGGATTTCACACCGAATGCCGTGACATGCATGTCCGTTTTCGCTCACCTTTGCGAAAACTTTGCCGGAGTAGTTCCCAGCACCGCCCTTTTCCGCCATTACTTCATTCCCCGCATCGAGAAAGGCGAGGCCCTTTCTGGTTCCATCACTTGGATCCCACGGCCAGGAACCAAGGAGGTCTACCCAGACGGAGCTTTCCGCAAGAAATGGGATGAATGGCGGGCCAGATGGTGCTGGGTTCGGGAGACAGAGGAACCAAAAGTCCAACCTTTCTGCCTGCCGCGGGAAACGAAGATAGTGCGCAACAACGACTGGAGCGCCCTTGATCCCGACGATAAGAAGCTCATCATCGCTATCACCAGAATCCATCGCCTCAGAACCGCCGGGCTCTCAGTGGAGATGATAGGTGTCGACTTCCTTCGCCGGCGCATAGCCCCTTTGCAGAAGAAGGGGAGGCCAACTTGGCAGTTCAAGAATGCGGCAGACATCATGAGGCTGCGCCCTGGGCTGAACGGCAATCTGACACTTATGCAGCACGCAGCTCTCTGCCAGAAATTGTTCAGGGGCGACGTGGTATGCAAGCTGCCGGCAAGCATAGTCCCTTTGTGCAACAACTCTTCTCTAGGCCCAATCATTGCTATGATGCCGGCGTTTGACGCCCACAGCCTTGACAGTTCTTGGATTGAGCCACCTGAAGAGCAAGTGCAGCAATTCTTCGATAACTTGATGGAGAGGGCTATCCGCGAGGAAGAAGGCCTCGTCCATGACACCACTGAGCAGGAAGGGCATACATTGCCAGCAGGGTGGAGGAAGCCAATCTTGCCGCGGAGGCCGGCAGCGTTGGCTTCGTGGAAGGGAGAAACAGCGGGGGGGAAACGCTGCCGGATGAGGATCTCGTCGGGCAAGATGAGACGGCAGAGGAGCAAGGCGGCACGTCAACCGAGGGCCCTTCTGTTGTAGATGCCGCCGAGGAGGAACTGCACGAGGAGGCCCCGACCCTTAAACCAAGGAGTAGGCGCGTCCTTCGAAGTGCCGCCTCTGGGGCCGCGGTCCGCCAAGCTTCCTCGAGTAGTACAGCCCCCGGCAAGGGGGCGGCCGGCAAGGCCACGCAGCGGCAAGGAGCTCCTCAGCAACCTGTGCCTGCCGCGGCCAAGCGACCCAGGAGCACCCCTCCACCTCCTCCCACGGCTACCATGGTGGAAGTCGCCTTTGACCTCTCTGCCCTTAGCTTGGGAGAAGAAGAAGAGTAAGGATCTTGCCGCGTCCTTTGTCTTTTGAATTTTTGGTTCTACTTAACCCTTTTGCTTTGCTTTGGCCTGTCTCCACAGGGATGTAGAAACTTTGGTGCAGAGGATAGCGAAGAGGGCGAAGATCTCGACGAGCGAGGAGCCGCCAGCAAGCACCTCAGGTGCGCCAGAGACGACCACCATCAGCCTGGAGACCAGCCCGCGACGCAGTCCTCGTCTCAGCCCCCGGCGCAGCCCCCGGCGTGAGTCCGTTACTCGCTTCCCGCTGGCAAGTGCCGGGGCGTGCATATTTGCTGCTGACATCACCAGGCGTGCAGGAGGAGAACAGCGACAAGGAGAACCATCAGAGGCCACCCCTAATATGCCGCCTCCGTCAACCACACCGCCCAGAGATGGATCGCCGGCAAGGACTTCCTCTAGCGTGCTCTATCGCGACGAGGAAGAGCCGGCAAGCATGGGTACCAGCAGTTCTACGCCGGCAACCAATGTTGACGCAGGTACTTATTCTTCGGTTTTATTTCTTTTTTGTCTTCTTGAACTTCCTCCTCAATCTCGTCTTAAATTATTTCCTTGGCCTTCAGACATTCCCTTGACAGAGCAAATGGACGTTGACACCGTCATCGATGAGACCGCCAGGGATGCTACCGCCGAGGCCGACAGGCTTGCCGCTGAAGAGGCCGCCAAGAGTGCTGCCGAGGAAACCGCCAGGAACGCTGCCGCCGAGGCCGCCAAAGATGCTGCTGCTGAGGCCGCCAAGGAATCTGCCGAGAGGGCCAGCGAGGAGGCTAGTGACCGTACTGACGGCATTCCTGCCGCAGGAGCGCCAGGCGCTACGCTGGACACAGAGCCCCCAGCTGCCAGGGAGGCGGCTGCTGAGGAACAGCCACGAACGTCCGAAGCTCCTTCATCAAACAAGTACCTCAAGATCGGCCACAACTTGTTCGTCAGCATCCCCGGCACGGCAAGCACTAGGGCGCCAACTGAAGGGGAGGTCTTTGATGAAGATGCCATCGCTGCTGCCGGGCTCGAGATCGTTAGCGAGCCAAGTGCCAGCGGCAACAAAACTGAAGAGGAGAAACTTCTCCAGGCCATGAGCGACAACTACCAGAAGCTCCAAGCACTCCATCGCGCTCGAAAGGAGAAGCTAGACTCCAGGGCAGCAGTTGCCGACAAGGTGGAGGCAGATTTCCAGAAGCGCGTTGAAGAGACTCAAGGCTGGTTTGCCGAAGCTTATCAGGAGTTGAGGTCAGGCCAAGAGCAGCTGAGCCAAAGATGGAATGATCTCCTCCTGAGGCAGTCCGATGTTGAAAAAGCACAGGAGGAGGCCAAACAGCAAGCTACTGCAGACGAAGCACGCCTGAACGAACTTCACATTGAACTTAAGGCTCATGACGAAGAACTTGAAGCTCGATAGAAGGCGCTCGCCAGCAAGCTCCGCGCCAAGGACGAGGAGATCGAAAGGCTTGTCGCACAGCGGACCCAAGATCTGGAGCTGAAGCACAAAGAGACACTCGAGGCCCTGACCACAGACCACGCCTGCAAGCTAAAGGAGGCCGTCGGTGCCGCCAAGGCTGCAGAGGCCGCCAGGGACGAGCTTGCCGACATGGTGAAGAAGCTGGAAGCAGATCTTGAGGAACACGGCAAGCAGATCTCAGCACTCAAGACCGAGAGAGACAAAGCTCTCCACAGCCTGATGGAGGTCCAAGTTGCCGTATCTGACAAGACCAAACAGCTCTCTTCAGCCAATGAATCAATCAAAGATCTGAAGATGAAGCTGTCCACGCTGGAGGAGACTCTGGGGACCGCCAAGGCTCGAGAGAAGACCCTGATCAAAAGTCTCCGGGACGAGGAGGAACTGGTCAAGAGCGCTGCCGCCACCCACAACGACTATGTGCAGGGAGTGCAGATCTGGACTGAGAAGCTTGCCGATGTCGCGGAGAAGCTTGCCGCACAACTGTCTACCATGGGCCTGCAAGATCACATGCAACCTCTTGATGACAGGGTGTCCCCGAGCGCCAAGCTGACCATGTTCTTCGACCGTGTGCTTGTAGCCCTGGAGCAGCTCCATTCTGACCGAACAGCTCATCTGGCCAGCGAGTCCCGCAAGCTCTGCCAAGCTATCCTTCGCAAGGTGCTCACCAAGGTGGTATACAGGAATCCCGGCATCAACCTCACCAACGTCTTTGACCGCCTGCCGAAGGATGCAGATCTCAAGGCGGCAGAAGAGCTTGTCGCGCCCATCGTCGACAGGGTAAGCCAAGTGAAGAGAGTCGAAGGCGATCGCCGGGATTAGCTGCTTTTACTCCTTGCCGCCGCCATTTCATGTCAAAGACAATATTGCCTTATGTTAGAATCGCGACAGCTATCATTGTAATATAACTTGCTATGCGCTGGATGAACGCTATGTTATTCCCCTTGCTTAATTTCCTTCTGTATGTATTCGCCCTACACTTGTTTGGAAACTTGCCGGCACGCACACCCTTGCCGCGAGCGCTAGGTGCGGGACTTTAGCAGCCTGCTGGCGGGGCCGCTTCCGGCAAGAGACCTTGGTGCTTTCAGTGCAGCCACCTAAACTGTTAAGCGGACTCGAAACAGAGTAAGGGCGCAACCAATCACAACAAGGTTCCTTCGCGTGCAGGTTTTCCATACAAAAAACTGAAATTGTTCAAGGAGAATAATTAAACGAAAATTGTTTATAGTTTTGTGACTTAGCAACTTAGCTTTTCGCCTTTCGTTGCCGCATTCCTTCGGTATCCATACCACCATCCCCCCCCGGCAAAGCTGCACGCGAGGTAACCTTCTGTCCTTTGAGAAAAAAGAAAGAAGAGAAAATAGAGGTCTGGAACCTTGGCGGTCCGTTAGCACTTGCTGGGAGTGAATGTAATACAATATCTTAGATAAACATGTACATAAGTAAACATGAGCATCAACAAGAATTGTAAAACACTTAAGCTTTATTCAACTACGCACAGGATCTGCGCCTGGTTTTGTACAAAGGATTACATGCTACAGCGGCAAGACTTGTACAAAAGGGGTTGCCGGGAGACCCGGCAACCGCGCCTTATGGATAGAACTTACGAAGATGCTCGATATTCCAGGAGTTGCTCACCGGAATACCATCTTCGGTCTCCAGGCGGACTGCGCCAGGCCTGGTGACTCGTACTACCCGATAAGGGCCTTCCCACTTCGGCGTCAACTTGTTGGAATTCTTGGCCGACTGAACGCGCCGAAGAACAAGGTCGCCTTCCTCAAGACTTCGGGCATGAACCTTGTGGCTATGATATCGGCGCAAGGCTTGTTGGTAGCGTGCAGCTCGCACAGCAACCTGAAGACGATCTTCCTCGAGGAGCAACGCGTCATCTTGCCGCAGCTGCTCTTGCTCAAGCTCGAGGTGACCCGTATGTGAGTTCCGTGGGGAGAACTGCTTCCGCCCCATAAACTAGGGAGAAGGGTGTCCGGCCGGTGGCTCGATTCGGTGTCGTCCTGATTGACCAAAGAACCACCGGCAACTCATCAATCCAGCGCCTTCCGCATTTGCGCAGCTTGTCGAAAGTTCTTGTCTTGAGACCACGCAACACCTCAGCATTCGCCCTTTCCGCTTGGCCGTTACTCCTTGGGTGAGCAACAGAAGCAAAACAAATCTTGCCGCCAAGGTCTTGGACATACTGCATAAAGGTGTGGCTCGTGAACTGTGTGCCGTTGTCGGTGATGATCCTGTTGGGTACTCCAAAACGGCAAACTATTCCCTTGAAGAACTTGACGGCTGATTGTGCTGTCACCTTCCTCACTGCTTCCACTTCCGGCCACTTTGTAAACTTGTCGATTGCTACGTACAAGTATTCAAAGCCCCCGGTAGCACGGGGAAAAGGACCCAAGATGTCGAGCCCCCAGACCGAAAATGGCCAGGAGAGAGGTATTGTCTGAAGAGCTTGAGCCGGTTGATGTAATTTCTTTGAATGAAACTGACACGCTTCACACTTGGTTACTAGTGCAGTTGCATCCTGGAGAGCAGTGGGCCAAAAGAAACCTTGCCGGAATGCCTTACCAGCAAGTGCTCTTGATCCTATGTGGGAGCCACATATGCCTCCATGTATCTCCGCCAACAACTCCAGTCCATCCTCCCGAGGAATGCACTTCAATTTCACACCGTTCGGCCTCTTTCTGTACAGCACGTTGTCCACGAACTGGTATATACTAGACTGACGGGCTACTTTTTCCGCTTCTTCCTGCTCCTCAGGGAGTTCTCCTGTCTGAAGGAAATGGACGATGTGCTGTGCCCATACTGGAGCCTGGGGCTCGACAGCAAGGACTAAAGGCATATCTTCTGCCGCGGGGGCTGTTGTCTCGACGGCAAAGGCTCGAGGCCTTGTCGGAGCCTGTTGCCCCCCGACAAGCTTGGCGGGAGCATTCGTCTCGACGGCAAGAGCCTGAGCCCCTGCTGGAGCCTGTTGTTCACAGACAAGCTTGGCGTCGTTCCCGGTAACTTCCTTGTCGGCGGCTTCTGGGAGCTCTACCGGGAAGTACTTGCCGGAACTCAACTTCCTCCTTTTCTCTTGTCCCATCGATGGTGTCACGGATGGTTGAGTCAGTCAAAGCACAAAAGTTCCTGGTTCCACAGGTAACTTGAGAGCAGCGCATTTTGACAGGCCATCAGCAATGCTGTTCTCTGCACGAGGAACGTGCTCCATTTGTAGGCCGTCAAAATGCTCTTCCAACTTCCTCACTTCATCTACATAAGCTTCCATCAACGGGCTCTGATAGTCTTTATTGACTTGCTTGACAACAAGTTGAGAATCACCCTTGACAATGAGTTTCTTGATTCCAAGGTCTGCCGCGACCCTGAGGCCGGCAAGCAGCCCTTCATACTCGGCAGTATTGTTCGTTGACCTCTCCCGGGGAAAATGCATCTGAACCACGTATTTGAGGTGTTCTCCGGTGGGTGCGACAAGCAGCACGCCAGCACCGGCGCCTTGCAGCGAGAAAGCTCCATCAAAATACATGACCCACTCTTGATTTGTTTCCTTGCCGGGGAGAGTTGACTCTGGAACTTCTTCATCTGGCGTTGGGGTCCATTCTGCAATGAACTCCGCCAAAGCTCTGCTCTGTATGGTTGAAGTACTTTCAAACTTGAGACCAAAGCTCGACAGCTCCAAAGCCCACTCCACAATCCTGCCGGTAGCATCTGGGTTCCGCAAAATCCGCTGTAATGGAAAGCGAGTGACAACGGTGATCTCATGTGCTTGGAAATAATGGCGCAGTTTTCTCGAGGCCATGAGGAGGCCGAAGAGCAACTTCTGTACACCAGAATATCTTGAGCTAGCCCCCTGCAAAAGGGAGCTGACAAAGTAGACCGGGCGCTGCACCATCTTCTTCTTCTGTATTGCTTGACTTGACTGCGCAGATTCAACCTTGTCGGCACCAGATCCTGCCGGGGAAGGTCCCAGCTCGTCACTTGGCGGTCCTGCCGCTGACGTTGATTCTTCATCAGTTTCTCTCTCCGCCACCAATGCAGCACTCACCACTTGATTTGTTGCTGCTAGATACAGCAACAATGGCTCTTGTGGCTTTGGCGCGACTAGCACTGGCGGAGAGGAGAGGTACCTCTTCAAATCCTGCAGCGCTGCCTCCGCTTCTGGAGTCCATTTCATTGGACTTGCTTTCTTCAAAATTTTGAAAAAGGGCAGGGCGCGCTCAGCAGATTTGGAGATAAACCTACTCAGAGCAGCAACACAACCGGCAAGACGACGCACATCCTTGACACGTCTTGGCACTTCGATTTGCTCAATTGCTTTGATCTTGTCAGGATTTGCTTCAATTCCACACTAAGACACAAAGAACCCGAGAAGCTTGCCGGATGGAACACCAAACACACATTTCTCAGGGTTGAGCTTCAAGTTGATCTTGCGCAGATTTGCAAATGTCTCTTCTAAGTCCGATATGAGCGTTGCCTTGTCCTTGGTTTTGACCACTATGTCATCCATATATGCTTCCATATTTCTATGTAGCTGGGGCTCAAAACCAATCTGGACTGCTCTTGCAAATGTAGAACCAGCACTTTTCAACCCGAAAGGCATACGCAAAAAGCAGTACGTACCACATGGGGTGATGAATGCGGTCTTCTCTTCGTCTTCCTTGGACATGAAAATCTGATGATAGCCTGAATAGGCGTCAAGGAATGACAACAAGTCGCAGCCGGCAGTGGAGTCCACAATCCGGTCGATGCGCGGCAAGGGAAAAGGATCTTTTGGACAGGCTTTATTGATATCTGTATAGTCAATACATAGCCTCCATTTTCCATTCGCCTTGCGCACTACAACTGGATTGGCCAACCATGTTGGATGAAGTACTCCTCTAACCAAGCCTGCCGCTTCTAATTTCTTAATTTCTTCGGCAATAAACTGTTGCCGCTCCAAAGCTTGCTTCCTGACCTTCTGTTTGATGGGCCGCGCATGTGGACAGATGGCAAGGTGGTGCTCAATCACCTCCCTGGGAACACCGGGGATATCGGATGGTTGCCATGCAAACACATCGACATTCGCCCGCAGGAAGGCAACGAGCGCGCTTTCCTATTTGCTGTCAAGGGTGGAACTTATGGTGAAAGTTCCCCCCGTGCCATCTTCCTTGGCGGGCACCTTCTTGGTTTCTTGTGGAGCCGCTTTGGATTTCTTGCTCTTGCCGGTGGAGCTCTCAGGCACATCCTCAACAGGAGAGCAACACTCTGAAGAGGTGCGCTTGCCGGAGTGTGCGCGAGAGGCCTTGCCGGTCCTCTTCCCCCCGGGAGCTTCAGTGGCAGGAGCAAGTGCCTTGGCGGCAGATGCTGCAACTGCCTCCCGGTAAAGCTGATCGGTGCAAACAAGCGCATCTTTCTTGTCGGAGTTGACAGTAATGACGCTTATTGGCCCGTGCATCTTCAATGTATTGTAGGCATAGTGTGATGCCACCATAAACTTGGCCAGCGCTGGGCGGCCAAGGATCCCATTATATGGCAATGGAATCTTGGTGACGTCAAACACAATCTTCTCCGTCCTGAAGTTTAGGTCGCTGCCAAATGTTACCGGCAGCGTGATCTTTCCCTTGGGTTGGATCCTTCCTGGATTGACCCCTTGGAACGAACCCGTTTCTTCGAGATCTCCATCAGGAATTTGCAGCCTCTTGATCACCTCAGGTGAGATCAGGTTCAAACCGGCCCCGCCGTCAACTAACATTTTTGTCACCTTGAGGTTGCGAATCGTTGGTGAAACCAACAACGGCAAACACCCGACCGCAGTTGTGCGATCAGGGTGATCCTCAATGTCAAAAATGATAGATGTGCTGGACCACTTCAACGATTTTCGGGCGCCGACAGATGGTTCTGTCGCATTCACTTCACGCGCCCACTGCTTAAGTTGGTGGTGGGAAGAATGCAAGGAAGCACCTCCGTCAACACACATCATGTCCGTGGCTTTCTTAAACTCTTGTTCACTTGACTCGTCGTCCTCTTCCATGTCATCATCAGCCCCCTCTTGCTTGTCGCGGCCTCGAGCGGGCCGATCCTTCTGTTGCTTGGCCTTGCCGCGGTGACCTCCTCGGCCACCGCGCTTCTTGCCGGACCCTTCAGCACCATCTTGAGCCTTCTCCTTATCTCGCCTCTCGTATTCGGCCTTCTGCTTCTCGACAAGTTGCTCAACTTGCCGGCAGTCCTGGAGATCATGGCCCTTGGTGCGGTGGATCTTGCAATACTGCTTGCCGGAGCCATCTGGCTTGTCGGCAGCCGCCAAGGCCTGGCAGGAGGCGCACCCGGCAACATCCTTGCCGGGGTCGTCAACCTTGGCCTTCTTGGCGGTGCCGGGGTTGCCGGACCCCTCGACAGCAAGCACGGCCTTGCCCTTGCGCTTCCTATTGCGCCGCCGAGCCTTCTTTGTCGGGGCGGCAGCGTCTTCATCGTCAGAATCGGCCCCTGCGCCAGTGTCCTCGCCGGGGAGCCTCCTCCCTTCTTCAGCGCGCGCACACTTATCTGCCAGAGCATAGAGCTCGGCAACATCCCTGATCTTATTCATCGCCAACTCTTCCCGCATCCTGCGGTTGCGCACGTTCTGATGGAACGCGCTGATGACAGCGGCAGGATGAACGTCTGGAATGTTGTGATGTATGCGGCTGAACCTTTGGATGTACTTGCGTAGGGTCTCGCCTTCCTTCTGGGGGATGAGATGTAGATCACTCCCCTGGCCAGGAGCTTGATGGCCTCCGGTGAAGGCGCCAACAAACTCGTGGCACAGATCTGCCCAGGAAGAAATGGATCCTTCCGGCAAATGCATCAACCACGACCTAACGTTGGGTTGAGCACCAACGGGAAGTAGTTGGCAAGTATCTTGTCGTCACGACCCCCGGCAGCCTGCACCACGATGGTGTAGACGCTCAGGAACTCTGATGGGTGAGTCTTGCCGTCATATTTCTCCGGAACCTCCGGCTTGAATGTGCGGGAGTTGGGCCACTGGACTCGCCGCAGCTCACGGGTAAATGCTGGACAACCCACCTCGTAAAGTAGATCGACAGGATACCCCGGCGCTGACTTGTCTACAGTGGGCCCCGCGCGCTTGTCGGACTGGTAGCGTGCTTCCCGCCGCCGCTCGATGGTGGTTCGAGCGTCTTCCTTGCCTCGCTCCCGAAGAACTTGACGTTGATCGCGGCGAGTTCGCGGGTCGGGCGACGCCGTGGAATCGTCCTAACGAGTGTCGACCCGTCGAACCAGCGACTGCTGTTGCCGCCGTGGGGGCTCCGCCTGCTCCGGCTTATCTTCGTTGGCAAGGCCAACCAGGCTTTGAATGGCGGCTCTCCATTCCTCGAGCTTGTCCGCAGCAGGAGGAAAGTTTAGAAGCAGCTGCGCGCGTGCTAGCGCGTCTGCTCGTGTTGGTGGTGGCGACAGGTGCGAAGAACGTGAGGTGCTCTGACTCCTAACCGTGTTAGAAGGAACAACATCACGATCCTGCGACCGCACGCCACTTCCACCAGCACGTGGACGTGCATGTTGGTCTCGCGCATCCCGAGGATGATGCTCAGGAGACTTTCCGTGGGGACGCCTGGAGCCACCAACGTCACGGCGATGTTCATCGCGCGCTCCCTGAGAAGGTCGCGGCGCGTGCGCCGGCGTGGGTGTCTTGGAAGGCGGCCTTCCATCTCTGGAGTTTGCCGCACCGCCTACTGGCAGCACGGCTCCGTCCTTGGATCTAGCGGCGCGAACAACGCCGCTCGCCTGGCTATGGTCGCCAGAACGTCGTGGAAGCTCTGGATCTCTACTTCCTCCACCCGCGTCGACACCGTCGCCCGTGCGTGTAAGCACAGGCGCAGCGGACGTAGATGGTCCAACCGCTGTGAAACCCTTCCTCTTGGGGGCCATGGCGATGAAGATGATGAAGAACTGGCGCGCTAGTCACCAGATCAGGTCCGCACAACCTCCTCCCCCTACCTGGCGCGCCAAAGATGTCGGAGAAACGACACCTATGGGACCGGGAGGATCCCTTTACGATTCGGCAGGGAGAAGGTTTGCACAGAGAGCAGATCTGATGATCAACACGCGGGAATTTTACCCAGGTTCGGGCCGCAAAGATGCGTAAAACCCTACTCCTGCTTGGTTGTATTAAGGGTGTTCTAGCTCAAGTCCTGGGAGCGCTACAGTACTCAGCAGCTACACATGCAGAATGAGTTGAAAAAGATCCCCTCCTATCCAGGAGCGCTATGCCTGCTCTCTGGGTTCCAAGGTCTCTCTCCCCTCCTGTAGCTACGCCTTGGGCCTCCTTTTATATGTTCGAAGGGGTCACCAATAGTGGCGCACAGTGCATACATGAGGTGTAAAAGTAGCTACAGTGCTATCATACCTAACACTGACGGTTTAGGACAAGAACATTAATTGCTCCGTTGAGGTGTCCCTTAGCGTCTTGGGGCTGGAAAAAGGGGCCGTCCCATCGCACCGCTTAAGCCCATCCACCGCTAGCACCTGACACGTTACCAGGAGGACAACAGCTAAAAGACAAGCTGGTGACCGTACTGGAGCGGTGACAGGGCAGCGAAGGCTTGCCGGGTGCGAGCCTTGCCGGAATGCAAGCCATCCCGGCAAGATCTTGCCGGGGCTCCAGCCTCCAGTCTTCTATCTTCTGATTATTGCCTTGTCTTGGATGGCTTCTTGACTTTATGAACTTGCATTTGGTTGTCTCCCGGCAAGCCTTGCCGCAGGCGTGGCTACAACTGCCCGTGCACAAGTACGGGGTACTAAAGGACCCAATCCTTAGTGCACCGACATTATCCCTAGCCCATCATGCTCAATCATTGATCCATTCATGAAACACACTCAAATATTAACTACACCCAATGCACAAGTATGATCATAGTGCCCCCTAGTTGGTGCTTTATAAAAGAAGATGGAGACTCAAATTAAAAATAAAAATTGCATAAAGTAAATAGATAGGCCCTTCGCAGAGGGAAGTAGGGATTTGTAGAGGTGCCAGAGCTCAAAGTTTAAATTGAGAGAGAAAAATATTTTGAGTGGCATGCCTTTCCTGTCAACGAAAACGACAAAGTAGTTCTCAATACTTTCCATGCTAGATACATCATAGGCGGTTCCCAAACATAAAGTAAAGTTTATTCCTTTTCCACTATTCTTTCACAATCCATGGCTAGCCGTATCCACGGTTGCCTTCCATACCAACACTTTCCAAGGAATTTATTATTTGACAACATAAAGTAAATTTCTTTTTCATTTGGGGACTGGGCATCCCTATTACCGCCGTACTCTCGTGCAATGACAGGTGAATAAACACTCATCTTGAGAATAACACATCTAGCATGGAAAAATATTGGATACCCCCTACCGTTTCATGAGCGGTACGAGCACACAAAAAGGAATTTTTTTTGAAAATTAGAGATGGCATATACAAATTTGCTTAGAACGGCATGGAAATACCGCATATAGGTAGGTATGGTGGACTCATAAGGCAAAACTGGGTTTAAGGATTTTGGATGCACAAGTAGTATTTCTACTTAGTACAAGTGGAGGCTAGCAAATAGATTGAGAAGCAACCAACCAAGAAACAAAAATTCACATAAACGGGCATTGAGCATAACTAACACCGAATAATGCACCATAAGTAGGATGTAATTTCATTGCATAACTATTGAGTTTCGTGCTTGCATAGGGAATCACAAACCTTAACACCAATATTCTTACTAAAGCACGATTACTCACCAACATGACTCACATATCACTATCATCATGTCTCAAAACAATTACAAGGAATCAAGTTTAATTTGTCCAATGATCTTCATGAAAGTTTTTATTATATCCCTCTTGAATATCTATCACTTTGGGACTAGTTTCATATATTGCCATTGCTTTTGACAAGCTCAAACAAATTTAAGTGAAGAACATGAGCGTAAAGATTTCATCTCTCAAAATAGTATAAGTGAAGCATGAGAGAATTTCTTCAAAAGTTACTAACTCTCAAATTAATCTAAGTGAAGCATGAGAGTATTTCTTCAAACTTTCAAAGCACACCGTGCTCAAAAAGATATAAGTGAAGCACTAGAGCAATTCCATAGCTTAAAAAATTTAAGTGAAGCATATAGAGCAATTCTAACAAATCATAGCATAATTTTGGCTCTCTCAAATAGGTGTGTCCAGCAAGGATACTAGTGACAAACTAAAAAGCAAAGAAAGCAAAGACTCAAATAATACAAGACGCTCCAAGCAAAACTCATGATATGTGACGAATAAAAATATAGCTTCAAGTAAAATACCGATGGTCGTTAGAAGAAAGAGGGGATGCCTCTCGGGGCATCCCCAAGCTTAGTTGCTTGATTCTCCTTGGATATTATCTTGGGTGTGCTGTAGAATCCTCAAGCTTAGGCTCTTCTCACTCCTTATTCCTTCATCCATCGCGATCTCACGAAAAACTTGAAAACTTCAATCACACAAAACTCAACAAAACCTTCGTGAGATCCATTATAATAAAGCAAATCACCACTTTAAGTACTGTTGCATTATACCTACTGTATTTTAACTTTACCATGGCTTATACCCTTCAATACAAACTATAGATTCATCAAAACAAGCACACAATGCAACGAAAACAGAATCTGTCCTGAACAGAACAGTCTGTAGTAATCTGTACTCTAACCATACTTCTATAACTCTAAAAATTCTGAAAACTTAGGACAACGTAAATAATTTTTATAGCAACACTGTGTTAAAATTTCAGCTCATTATCACGCTCCAGTAAAAAATTAAAATTCACGCACTGGAGTTAAAATTTTGTTTCGGATTCAGTATTGTTTCTACTCATCTTATGAATCATCCTAAAGGCTTTACTTGGCACAAACACTAAATAAAACATAAAAACCACAATTATAACAGAGGCATAATTGTGTCAACACTCAAAAACAGAAAGAAAAAGATGAAAATAAATTTATTCATTGGGTTGCCTCCCAACAAGCGCTACCGTTTTACGCCCCAAGCTAGGCATAAAGCATAGATTCAAGTATTGTCATCTTTGGTTTCAACTCCTCAATCACACAACTAGATTTCTTCAAGAATTTAACATGCACACTCTCTATGACAATACTTCTAGGAATAGGACCAACAAAATCATTCTTGTAAATAGGGTCTTTTACTATTTCAACAAAAATTGGGATGGATACTAATCATTTTAAGGTCCCCCTTGTGGCTATTAGATGTGGCACTTTTGCTCTTAGTGACTTGTGTGGTCTTGCAAATTTTTATGGGAGTTTTTTCAATAGTTTTAACAGAAGAAAAGGCCAAACTCAGGTTACTAAAAATTTCTTCTAACTTATCAATCCGGTAGGGAATTTCTTCTATTCTTTCGTTAACTACGGTTTCCTTTTCCTTCAATAATTTAAAGGCATCCCCCGCTTTTGACCCAATTTTATTAGCAAGATTATGCATTTTCTTATCCAAATTTTCAAGATGTTCTTTGGTAATTATCATCTTTTCAATTGCATCTAGCCTCTCCATAACATGTTCGAGAGTTAAGGTTGTTTCATTGATCGTGAGAGATGGTGATCCCACTAAACTTCCCATAGCATTAAAAGCGTCCAAAGATGGACACATCAAGAAATTCCCACCGGTAATCGTATCAAGAACGAATCTATACCAAGTGGTGATGCCCACATAAAAACTGCGAAGGAGAACAACGGTAGACTGCTTATGAATAGATCTATCATGAGCATTGCAAATCCTATACCAAGCATCTTTTAGGTTCTCCCCTCCCCTTTGCTTAAAATTTAGAACTTCATTCTCGGGAGTACATGCAATAGAGGAAGAACTAGCAATAATTACAAGGTGTGCAAACAAGATATCTGACAAGAAAAAAGCCAAATGAAAAAGAGGGCGACTAAAACGACAAATTTGGTGAAGTGAGGGAGAGGAAAACGAGAGGCAAATGGCAAATAATGTAATTGCAAGGAGATGAGATTTGTGATTATAAACCTAATATATGTTGATGATGTCTCCTCGGTGCCAGAGATTGGCACGTTGAATAGACTGCTTCCTCCCCGGCAACGGCGCCAGAAATTCCTTTGATGTGGCTTGAGACTGCGTCGGTATTTCCCCAAAGAGGAAGGGATGATGCAGCACAGCGACAGTAAGTATTTCCCTCAGTTATGAAACCAAGGTATCGAACCAGTAGGAGGATCACACAACACTATGTAAACAACACCTGCACACAAAGAACAAATACTTGCAACCCGACGCGAAAGAGAGGTTGTCAATCTCTCCACGGTAAAAAGATAGATTAGGTCGTGGTAGATTGGATAGATAGATCTCGGAAGAACACAAAATAAAAGAGGCAAATAAAAAGTGCAGCAAGGTATTTTTGGGTTTTTGGAATAATAGATCTGAAAACAAAAGCGGCAAAAAGATAGATCGGAAAGCAATATGTTGGAAAAGTAGACCCGGGGCCCGTAGGTTTCACTAGTGGCTTCTCTCATCAGTATAGCACACGGTGGGTGAACATATTACTGTTGGGCAATTGATAGAAGATCAAATAATCATGACGATATCCAAGGCGATGATCATTATATAGGCATCACGTCCAAGATTAGTAGACCGAAACGATTCTGCATCTACTACTATTACTCCACACATCGACCGCTATCCAGCATGCATCTAGTGTATTAAGTTCATGGAAAAACGGAGTAATGCAATAAGAACGGTGACATGATGTAGACAAGATCTATTCATGTAGGAATAGACCCCATCTTGTTATCCTTAATAGCAACGATACATGCATGCCTCGCTGCCCCTTCTGTCACTAGGAGAGGACACCGCAAGATCGAACCCATCACAAAGCACCTCTTCCCATGTCAAGAAAAATCGATCTAGTTGGCCTAACTAAACCAAAGATTCAAAGAAGAAATACGAGGCTATAAGTAATCATGCATATAAGAGATCAAAGAAGACTCAAATAATATTCATGGATAGAAACTGATCATGAACTCAAAATTCATCGGATCCCAACAAACACACCGCAAAAAGTCATTACATCAAATAGATCTCCAAGAGACCATTGTATTGAGAATCAAAAGAGAGAGAGGAAGCCATCTAGCTACTGCCTACGGACCCGTAGGTCTATGGTGGACTACTCACGATTCATCGAAGAGGCACCAATTAGGATGATGAACCCCTCCGTGATGGTGTTAGATTGGATCTCGCGGTTCTGGAATTTGCGGCGGCTGGATGTATTTTTCGTCGACTCCTCTAGGGTTTCTGGAATATTTTGGTAATCATAGAGCTCAAAGGCGGCGGAGAAGGTTCCCGAGGCAGCCACAACCCACCAGGGCGCGCCCGGGGCCCCCGGCGCGCCCTGGTGTCTTGTGGGCGGCCTGGGCTCCCTCCTGGTTACTTATTTGGCCCACTGGCCTTCTTCTGGTCCAAAAAAATCTCCAAAAAGTTTCGTCACGATTGGACTCCGTTTGGTACTGATATTCTGCGAAATAAAAAACAAGCAAAAACAACAACTAACACTTGGCACTATGTCAATAGGTTAGTCACAAAAAATGATATAAAGTTGCTATAAAATGATTGTAAAACATCCAAGAATGATAATATAACAGCATGGAAGAAGCAAAAATTATAGATACGTTGGAGACGTATCCGAGGATTCTTGCTTGATTCGAGCATGGGAGAGTGTGTCCCTCGATGCGGTGGCCGGCAAAGATCAAAATGGCAAAAAGTATTGGAAGCACATCGAGGACAAATATCACAAGCTCTTGCCACTTTTGTCGGGTCATTCCTTGGAATCAATTCAAGGCCGATGGATAACGATCAAGAAAATATGTACTCGTTGGAGTGGGTGCTTGGAGCAAGTGAAAAATGCCCCTCCTAGTGGATGCACAATCGACAACTACTTGATTTAGTTTTGTTTATATTTCACACTTCATGATTTTGTTTTTGTTGATGACTAGGTTAGATCATCCTTGCATCTTTTTCAATTGTAGGATCACATTGCCAATGACTTGTTCAAGCAAAGCCTGGGTTTCTAGGGCAAGTCATTCACGCTTGGACTTTGTTGGCTCTTTTCTCAAGGATTGTGAGAAGTGGTGGTTGAGGGACAAGGAAGCTCCTCCAGAGAAAGGTTCCGTTGTTCACTTGGAAGGCAATGAAGATAGTGATGATGCACCAAAGGGAGGAAGAAACAAGGGCAAACTAGATGGAAATAGGAAGGAGAAAGAGAGGGTGAAGAGGTCAACTGAAGCTATCACTTTGAGGGAGCAAATTGGTGAAATGGTGAAGGTCAAAGAAACTTTGTTGGCCAAGCATATGAAAACTAAGGAAAATTGGGAGAGGAGGTGTGCCTTCGAGGAGCGCAAGATCGCTTTAGAGGAGCAAAAGAGGAAAGAAGTGCAAGATTGCTCTCGACGTTTTTTCCCGCTTCATCTTGCACAATGGTTTGCACCCGCTTTCCCGCCTTGAGGACAAGGAGGAATTCAAGGGGAAGGCATTGTCAGGTCCTCTACACCTGAACCCAAAAGTGTCGCTCTAGCTGGAACATCTTTAGTTATTCAAAGCTATCATCGACTCCTCTCAACATCATTTTTTTGTGTGGTAAAAAACTTCGATCAGTTCATCAAACATCAAGGCAGTACAAAGAACACGTGAAATAACAAAAATTACATCCATGTATGTAGACCACCTAGCGACGACTACAATCACTAGAGCGAGCCGAAGGCGCGCTGCCATCATCACCCCTCCCTCACCAGAGTTGGGAAAACCTTGTTCTAGTAGACCACCGGGAAGTCGTCGTGCTAAGGCCCCAAACGACCATCGCATCACGAAAACAGCCGCTGTCAATGAAGAGAAATGTAGATTGGAAGGATCCAAACTACACACACATGAATGCAGACGAACAAATACCGAATCTACACAGAACAATCGAAGATAAACATAGACCAAATTATGCGAGATCCATTCGAAACACACCTCCACACGCCCTCCGACAATGTGAGATACACAATCGGAAACGAGGCTTGGTGGGGAGAACTGTATTCCATCTTTAGGGAGCCGCCGCTGCCTTGCCTTCTTGAGGAGGGCACAAACTCTAAGAGGCTCAAAAGAACACATAAAAATGAGGCATGAGCCCTCCCGCCGGCAAGGGTCGGGATCTACTGCGTCTCCATGGCCCTAAGGCCACACAAGATGAGACAGATCGACGGTGGTGCCGGCGAGAGACGGGGAAACCCTAAATGGGAGTCTTTCTTTTTCACGGGCTTATTCACCAAGTTGTGTACAAACCAAGATCTCTCGACAATTAGATTTATGCGGGAATATTTGAGTTAGATTTTACCTTACCACTGTTTTGTTATGGACTATTACATTGTTATTGTTGTAAGGACATCTCCAACGCTGAATTCCACACCGGACATTGTATCCGTCCGCGGACCGGGATGGGGGGGGGGGGGGCTGGTCCGTGAAAACTAAAGCAAGAGTACGACATCCAATCGTTGGTGCAAACATCCAAACCCATTTTTTAAAGTACGCATGATGAGTGATATTTTTACACTCATTTCACTTTTATTTAAACCGAAATATTTCTCTAAATCGATATATTCACTCCTATATTGGTACTAATTACTAAGGAATGCAAACGATTCCACAATTCCTATCTTTATTATGTATCTACAGGAAATGGGCCACAAATGGACTAAATCGAGTCAAAACATGGAAAGAAGTAAAAGAGGAGATAAAGGAAATCAATAGGAGGCACAACAGAGCAACCAGAGTAGAAGACGACGTTCTATACAACAGCGACCCCTCATTTGAGCGGTCGTATGGCGTGGATTCCAAGGCAGCTCGTCCACCCGAACAACTTTTATAAAGTGGGCCCAGCCGAAATGTCAACAGAACACCGTGCAAGTTGTCCACGACAGAGCCATATTCATCCCCTTCATCAACCCTAGTCACGTCCATCTCATCTCCATAGACACCGTCATTGGCATAGTTCATCTCCATCTAGTTCGTACTTGTAATCGTGCATCGCACAAGGCAACCATTGTAAGACATATTACCAATCAATCAATCTTCAATATGTGTTCTTTAATGTTTTCTTCATGTGATCTGATCTCCATGTGTGAGTAGTTCGGTAAGGTATGGGTTGAGGCATAGGCCTTGCAACCTCTGTATGTGTTGTGGGGATCAACGGGGGAGCTTTGAATTAACGTTATGTGTGACATAAAAATGTTTCATAGACGTCTCTTGTCTTGTCTGCATTCTTCATCCCTGCAGGTACCCAGGATCATAGAGAGCGGGCTACGGTGAGGTTAGGAGCAAGGAGAATGTGAAGTGTTATTCTGAACACCAGTGACAGAAGGGTTTACTACGATAACACAGATCCAATCCTTGGAGACTCATGAGGTGTAGTCATTAAAAACCCAAAGCTCTTGTCTGGTTATTATAATATTAATTATCGATGCAACCCCGTGCAATGGATAGGGCCTGCGGTAGTACTGTTGATTCTTGATGCAGGACTCGTGCCAATCAAGATGTTATTTGGACACATACCCCACTTCGGTTCGTAACAAGCACATATCGATGGGTGACTTCCAGCACACAAATTAATACCCCATCCTGCCCCAACACAAATACATGGTTGTAATATTTCCTTGTCGCGATCCATAATTAGCTCACCCAATGCTAAAAGCTCATGAAGAAAAACTTGAGTTAGAAGTTTCTATTCCTAGAAAGTTGCACGATGAGTGGGAACCTACTATTAAAATAAGGCTTAAAGAATATGAATGCAAAGCTTTATGTGATCTTGGTGCTAGCTTTTCCACTATACCGAAATCTTTATGTGACATGCTAGGTCTCACCGAGATAAATGAATGTTCCCTTAACTTGCACTTAGCGAATTCCACTATTAAGAAACCATTGGGTAGTAAATGATATGCTTATTATTTCTAATAGAAATTATGTGCCCGTGGATTTCATTGTGCTTGATATTGAATGCAATCCATCTTGTCCAATAATACTTGGTAGTTCTTTCCTACGAACTATAGGTGCTATTATTGATATGAAGGAGGGAAATATAAGATTCCAATTCCCACTAAAGAAAGGGATGGAACACTTCCCTAGAAAGAGAATTAAACCACCTTATGAATCTATTATGAGGGCCACCTATGGACTGAGTGTCAAGGATGGCAACACTTCATACTATGCAATATGCCTAGCTAGGGGCATAAAACGATAGCGCTTGTTGGGAGGGAACCCAATAGTTATCTTTATTTTTTACTTCCTGTCTTGGTATGTTTACATGATTATTTATACTGTAATGATTGATTTTTTATGTTTTAATTAGTGTTTGTGCCAAGTAAAGCCTCTGGGATTGATTTAGAAGAAAGTAGAATTGATACGCTGCAAAAAAAGAAACTTTTACGTCGAGTGCAGAATTTCTTTGATTTTATCGGTACGTCTTTTTGATCTGAAATTTTTACACAATATTGGTATACAAATTACCGGGGTTGTCCTAATTTTTCAGAAATTTTCGGAGTTACAGAGGTATGGTGTTTGTGTAGATCATTGCAGACTGTTCTGTTTTAGACATATTCGGTTTTTGCTTGCATAGTTTGCTTGTTTTGTTGATGCTATGGATTGTATCGGGGTGTATAGCCATGGAGAAGTTAGAATAAAATAACTTATTCAATAATAAAATATGAATCAATTTATAACAGTACCTAAAGTTTTTGATTTTCCTGCTATACTAACAGATCTCACAAGTTTTCTGTTGAGTTTTGTGTGCTGAAGTTTTCAAGTTTTGGGGTGCGATCACGATGGATGAAGGAATAAGGAGCAACAAGATCCTAAGCTTGGGGGTGCCCAAGGCAGCCCAAGGTAAAATTCTAGGAAGACTCAAGCGTCTAAGCTTGGTGATGCCCCGGAAGGCATCCCCTCTTTTGTCTCCATTCCATCGGTATGTCACTTGGAGCTATATTTTTATTCATCACATGATATGTGTTTTGCTTGGAGAGTCCTGTATTATAGTTTGCTTTAGTTTTAGTTTGCCACAATCATTGTTTGCTGGACAGACCTATTTGAGAGAGACACATGTTCATCATGATTTGTTAGAATACTCTTTGTGCTTCACTTATATCTTTTGAGCTAAGCAGTTGCTCTAGTACTTCACTTATATATTTTAGAGCACGGCGACATGTAGATTTTATGGAAATAATTGAACTCTCATGCTTCACTTAAACTAGTTTGAGAGTATAATAAATAGTAATGGTAATTTTCATGGGTTATAAGACTAGTCCGAAAAGGATAGGTATTCAAGGAGTGTATAATCAAAACCTTCATGTAGCTCACCATATAAGAGAGATTGTGAGTTAATGATATTGATGTAGTAATATGAAAGGGCATGAGTACATGATTGTTGGTTAGTATAAATATGGTAGTTAAAGTGTGTTACTCATTGCTCATCTAAATATTGGTTATGACATGATGATGATGTGTGAGCACTCTTATTCCTCGTTGAAATCCTAGTGTTGTTCGGGTCGGAGGCACACGATGGTTAACTCCTCCCAACCTCCTCCCTAGGGGTATGCGGTAGTACTTTGCTTTGAGAGAGCTAATAAGGCTTTGCAATAAGTATATGATTTCTTTATGACTAATGTGAATTCATGGATGTATGCACACTCACCTTTTCGTATAATGCTAGACACTACGATACGTGCTTTGCCCATTCTCACCTCGAGGATCGGTGCAGCTTTCGCCGGTGCATCCAAACCCCGTGATATGATATGCTCTATCACACATAAGCCTCCTTATATCTTCCTCAAAACAGCCACCATACCTACCTATTATGGCATTTCCATAGCCATTCCGAGATATATTGCCATGCAACTTCCACCGTTACATCACATGGCTTGTGTGTTCACCATTATATTGCTTTGGATGATCATGTAGCTGAAATAGTATTTGTGGCACAACAACCGTTTATCATTGCTTACATGTTACGCTAGATCATTGCACATCCTAGTACACTGTTAGAGGCATTCATATAGAGTCATTTCTTTTTCATCGTTGAGTTGTTATATCGAGTTGTAAGTAAAGAAAAGTGTGATGATCATCATTATTAGAGCATTGTCTGAGTGAGGAAAGGATGATGGAGTAATGATCCCCCCACAAGTCGGGATGAGCTCCGGACAAAAAATGAAAAAATGGGGGAGGCCAATTGAGCCCACCAAGGAAAAAAGACAAAAAAGGGAGAAGAAAAAAATAAAAGAGAGAAAAAGAGAGAAGGGACTTTGCTACCATCCTTTACCACACTTGAGCCTCAAAGTAGCACCATGTTCTTCATACAGAGAGTCCACTGAGTTGTCATTTTCATATGCTAGTGGGAATTTTTCATTATAGAACTTGGCTTGTATATTCCGATGATGGGCTTCGTCAAATGCCCGAGGTCTTCATGAGCAAGTGATACGTCTCCAACGTATCTATAATTTTTGATTGTTCCATGCTATTATATTATCATTCTAGGATATTTTTAAGCATTTACTTGCTGATTTATATTATTTTGAGCACTAACCTATTAACCCAGGGCCCAGTGCCCGTTGTTGTTTTCTGCTTGTTTTTCGCCTTTCAGGAATACTGTACCAAACGAATTCCAAATACCCCGAAACTTTTTGATGATTTTTTCTGGACAAAAATAAGACCTGGAAGCTTTGGAGGGAGACCGGAGGCCACACAGGGTGGCGCCAAGCCAACAGGGTGCGCCCAGGGGGTGGCCGCGCCCTGATGGCTTGGGGCCACCTCCCACGGCCTCTGGCCCTGATCTCGTAGCTATAAATTCACATATATTGGGAAAACCCTAAAGAGCCTCCCAAAACACTTTTTCCGCCCCCGCAAGTCTCTATTCCATCGTGTGCCCATCCGGAGCCCTGTTCTGGTGCCCTGCTGGAGGGGGGGGGGGTCGATCACAGAGGGCCTCTACATCAACCTTGCTGATCCCATGGTGATGTGTGAGTAGTTCACCATGGACCTACAGGTCTATAGTTAGTACCTAGATAGCTATCTCTCTCTATGTTCTTTAATGCAAAGATCACCGCGATTCCCTCGGTGATCTACCCTATGTAATCATCTTTGCGGTGTGTTTATTGGGATCCGATGAATTGTGGGTTTATGTTCAGATTATTCATGAATAATATTTGAGTCTTATATGAATTCTTATATGCATGATTGTTATAGCTTCGTAATGCTCTCTGATCTATCGGTTTGGTTTGGCCAACTAGATTGATTTATCTCCAGTGGGAGTGGTGTGTTGTGATGGGTTCAATCTTGCGATGCTCAATCCCAGTGACAGAAAGGGAAATGACACATATTGTATTGGTTCCATTAAGGGTAAAACGATGGGCTTTATTCATATTGATTGGATTTACTTTGTCTACATCATGTCATCTTGCTTCAAGCATTACTCTGTTTTACGTAATACTCTAGATGCATGCTGGATAGCGGTCGATGGGTGGAGTAATAGTAGTACATGCAGACAAGAGTCGGTCTACTTGCTTACGGCTGTGATGCCTATATACATGATCATTGTCGTGAATAAATATTACATAACTATGCACTTTTATATCAATTGCCCAAGAGTAATTTGTCTACCCACCGTATGCTTTCTTCGAGAGAGAAGCCTCTACCGAAAACTATGGCCCTGGGTCTCTTCACAAATATTATTACAAAAACTCCTAAAATATTGCTTCCATTATTTACTTTCTTTTTATTTGCAATTTATATTTATCAATTTATCTATCTATCACTATCACTACTTATCGCTGGCAAGTAACGAATTCAAGGGGATTGACAACCCTCTTGCCAGCGTTGGGTGCAACTGTGTGCTCTTTTGTGTGTAGGCGCTGAAGGCGAGAATTTGCATACCTATTGGTTCGATAACCTTGGTTCTCACCGAGGGAAATACTTATCTCTACTATGCTGCATCTCCCCTCCTCTTCGGGGAAAATCCCAACGTAGTTTACAAGTAGTAGCAAGCAAGTTGGATGCACACCCACTTAGCTTCCGTTGATCTTTCATGCACTTATAGCTCTAGTGCATCCGTTGCATGGCAATCCCTACTCCTCGCATTGATATCTATTGATGGGCATCTCCATAGCCCGTTGATACGCCTAGTTGATGCGAGACTTTCTTTCCACTTTGACACCTTTTGATCTCTACCACCATATTCTATTCCACCCATATGCTATATCTGTGTTTCACGCTCATGTATTGAGTGAAGTTGAAAATGCTGAAGGACGTTAGAAGTACGGTCCAATTGCCTGACTTGACACCATGGTGATCATGATTTGCACTTGTGTGGTGAAGACGGGGTCATGCCATGCTAATATGATAAAATGAGTGGGGAGTAATGTTCTTTATGAATCGCATATTTCAAAAGTTAATGATTATGTTGCTTATGTTTATGGATATCACTATGTTGATGTTGGGTAGCATGTCGCATCAAAAATTCCGTTTTCATCATTTACCTACTCGAGGACGAGCAGGAATTAACCTTGGGGATGTTGATACGTCTCCAATGTATCTATAATTTTTGATTGTTCTATGCTACTATATTATCATTATTGGATACCTTATATGCATTTATATGTTGTTTTATATCATTTTTGTGAACTAACCTATTAAACTAGTGCAGAGTGCCAGTTGCTGTGTTCTGCTTGTTTTTGGCCTTTGAGGAATACTGTACCAAACGAAGTCCAAATGCCCCAAAACTTTTTGATTATTTTTTCTGGACAAAAATAAGACTTGGAAGCTTCGGAGGGAGACATGAGGCCACACGAGGTGGCGCCAAGCCAATAGGGCGCACCCGGGGGTGGTGGCCGCGCCCTGATTGCTTGAGACCACCTCCCACGGCCTCCTGACCTAATTCCACGTCTATATATTCTCTAAAATCACGAAAACACCCGAGAGCTAGCCAAAATACTTTTTCCGCTGCTGCAAGTCTTTGTTCCGACGGGAGGCCATCTGGATCCCTGTTCCGGTGGCCTGCCGGAGGGGGAATCGATCATGGAGGGCCTCTACATCAACATTGATGCCTCCATGATGATGTGTGAGTAGTTTACCACAGACCTGCGGGTCCATAGCTAGTACCTAGATGGCTCTCTCTCTCTATGATCTTCAATACAAAGTTCATCACATCTTCATGATGATCTATTCGATGCAATCTTCCTTTGCGGTGTGTCTGTTGGGATCCAATGAATTGTGGGTTTATGTTCATATTATTCATGTAAATATATTGAGTCTTTACTGAATTTTTATATGCATGATTGTTATAGCTTCGTATTTCTATCCGATCTATCGGTTTGGTTTGGCCAATTAGATTGATTTATCTTCAGCGGGAGTGGTGCTTTGTGATGGGTTTAATCTTGCGGTGCTCTGTAACCCCCCTGTGTAATGAGCTACAGTAACCTCTCTCATTAAGCTAAGGAATTTTTCTAAATAGTGCTTGATCATCTTTTGACCCATACCTCATTTCAAACTCCACTTTGAATTGAAATTCAAATAACAAGTGAATAAAGAAATTCACAAACAAGAAAATTAAAATGTTCATAATGTGGCAAATAATCCATAGATAATTATGGTGGAGAAATAAGCTTTTTGTAAAGTGTTTAAGTGCCCTAAAATAATTAAAATAGGGGCCATAGCAATAATTTAACTAATTTATTTAAATGCCAAACTTTTCGTGGTAGTGTCTATTATTGCATTATAATTATTGGTGCAAGTTTTATATTTTATTAAACAAAAATACTTTTGTTTTAAAAATAAAACAAAAAATAAATAAAAAGAAAAACAAAAGAAACAAAAAGGGGAAAAGAAAAGAAAACACCTTCTACCCTGGGCCTTAGGCCACAGGGACAGGCCCAGCTGGCCCAGCCGAGCTTCCCCCGGGTTGTCCCCTACCTAGCTACAGGGACCGACCGAGGGCGCGCTCCCGCTCGTCCCCGCCGCACCAGGATCGCCGCCCCGCGCGGCCATGCCGACGGGGAGGGATAAGGACGCCACCTCCCGCCTCCTCGGTCTCCGCTCGCCCCCCATCCCCTTCCCTCCTCTCCCTCTCGCTCTCCGTGTCGATCTGGAGAGGCGCCCGAGCGTCTCCGTCGCTGCCCGCCGTCGTCCACGCGGCCACCGAGCCCCTCCGGCCTCGCCGGCATTTCCCCAACCACTGTCGTCCTCCCCTACTTCCTCTACGCCGATAGGTTGGAGCCAGGAACCACCACAGCGCCCGCTCCACCGTCTTCTTCCTCCTCGGGGCGCCGGAGCTCCGCCGTCGCGATTCGCTCCACCGAGCCCACTTTAACTCACCTGCAGGCTCCCGGTGAGCTCCTGCTCCACCCTCTCCCTCCTCTAGGTAGCTCGTCCCCGCCGTCGTTCGAGTCACCGTCGCGACCACCATGGACCTAGCTCGCGCCCGAGCCCGCAGCAGTGCTCCTGGGGCTCCCAGGAGCCCGACGCACGCAACCGCTCGCCCTCCCATGCTCCGTAGCCACGCCTCGACCTCGCCCGACTCCGGCCACCGCTCCATCTCATTGCCGGCGTCGATTTCAACCATCCGAGCCGCCCCCACCGAACAAATCGATGCGGCTCGCTCCGCCCGTTCGAACGGGACCAGTCGCGCCCATTTTGGTGGCCCCTAGCCAAATCCCGACGCCCCCCGACGCGCGCAACCGCATTTTTGGCTGGCCGGAGCTACTCCGGCACCGCGCTGACCTGGCGCCGTGTGGGGTCCACCCTGGGTCACTGCCAGTGGCCCCGGTGGGTCCCGTTGACTGGGTTGACCTGGTCAACCTTGCTGACTGGGCAGCCCCAGTCACTGACATGTAGGCCCCACCGTCTATTTAACTAAACCACTAATTAAATTAATTAGTTTAATTTAATATGACACTGACATGTGGGCCCTAGTAACTAATTAACTTAATTAGTTAATTTAATCCTCTGTTAACTTGCTCTGTCTATGACAAATGGGCCCAACTGGTCAGTTTGACCAGTCAACAGGGACCACTGTCAGCCTCACATGCAAACAGCTGGGTACACTCTGTGTGTACCCATAGCAATTTCACTCTTATTTCCTATTTAAATTAAATTCCATAAATTGTTTAACACTGGTGCAACGATGTGCTATACAAACGGTTTTTAACCCCGTTCCGCGATGTAGTTTTAAACCGTCGCCTTGCCTGTGTGGGCGATAGGGGGGTCCATCCCACACGACACAAAAAAATCGTCGGCGATGGTGGCCAACGAACGCAAACATTTAGCAAAACTAAGCATATGGGATGTCCGCATCTATCACAAACGAGAGTCATCGGTCAACCATTTGAGATATGGCATCCTTCCCATACGGCTAATCCTTGCAACTCGTGTGAGATCACGCTAACATCGCACACGCTATTCTGTAGCGCATCGTTTACGATGTGCGCCGAATCGCAAACATTTCATAATTGCAAAGCGTGTAGGATAAGGAGTATATCACGCACACTTATATTATCCGAATCGTTCGCGATATTTAACTAAGACGATGATTTGACCGTCGTACAAGTATGGGATAAGTTTAAGAAACATCTGAATGTCGTACACACGTCCGACAGGATAACTATCGCACGCGCTATTCTGTGGTCCAACGTTTGCGATGCATACTTTATCACAAACAGTTTACCATTTTAAACTGTGTGCGATAGAGATTCTATCATCAACGTTGAATTCGGTTGCACCATTTGTGATATTGTCTGAAATCACACACAGTTTGCAAACGGCAACTGTGTGCATGGGCACACACGTTTTCTATCTGTGAAACGTGTCGGATCATGAGGTATATCACAAACGAACTTACAAACCGTGTGCGGCGTAATGACTCGCAAAGCATTTTTTTATTATTTTAATCGCTACAATTTAAAATTGTACAGAACTTGAATTTGAAAGCAGGGAATAGATTTTTACATATACATAGATAGGTTCATCAACCAATGCATTATTCCATTCTCAGGTACATACGTTCAAGAATTACGTCAACGAAAGAATTACATAAGCACCAAATAAAGAATGATGAACGACAGTTGAATACTTGTATTAAAGACGGCAAAGAAAGAGGCAAAAGATATTCTGGTTGCTGTAAAAGGTGAAGCGGAATGCCCGTAGTGTGCCTTCCTCCATGTCGAATGCACACACGACTCTAGCCCAATCCCTTGTGATGGCCGACCGCCCATCCTTTAATATCTTCATGACTTCCAGATAGTCATTCTAGTCTGGTAGAAATACATGTACATTTGCATGTCCAACAATCATGTAGTTTGAGAGGTGATCTTGGGTAGACTGCGTTGGAACCACTGCAAAGGAAAAAGATACAAAGATTGTCATCTAACAACTCATTATGTGAAGTAAAAAAGGGTACAGAGTTCTGAGTTAATATACTACATATCACTGTTGTCTTGGACAAACTGTAAATAAATAGTTTAATTGACACATTTTGTCCCATTGTACTAACAATCTTTATTAGTTACCTCACATGATGCTTGCTCCGTCCTACTATATAAGATCTAATTACATCCAATGTACTAACATATTGGATGTATTAGCGTCTTATATTATGGGGCGGAGGGAGTATAACATGGGAAACAAATATAGCCATGTGAACCAAAAACCATTAAAATAGGCATATGCTCACTACATCAGGCTTAACAATAACCAAATAAAGTCATTCATAATGGTATTGTTGAATTTGCATAGAACAAAGCTTGTACCTAAACATCAAATTGTATAATTGAACATCACAGAGTGAAAAAAACAGGGGTTGTATTACCTACACCAGGCTTAACAGGAAACAAATATGACCATTGAACTGGTATGAATCAAATTGTACTGCACATTGTGAATAACTAAATAAACAAGGCATACTACAGCAACCAAATTGTCATTCATATCGGTATTGTTGAAATTGCATAGAACGTACCATGTGCTTAAACATTAAATTCTATGATTGAACATCACATTGTGAGAAAACAGAAATAAACAGGGGCGTGTTAACTACACCAGCTTTAACAGGAACCAATTGTATGGTTGAACAACCAAATCTAGCAATTGAAGCTGGACATACATTCACTACAAACAACCAAAAACATCTAAACAAGGTATATGCTCACTACAGACAACCAAACATAGGCGTTCGTGAAATTGAACTGAACAATTCATACTCCAGCGTAGGGCGCACTTGTCGACGACAAGTTGTCTTCGTCAATGAGGCCTGACTTGGCAGCTGACGATGGCAAAACACCGCCGTAGAATGCGACTTTCATAAATGACAAAAGGGTCTCGTTGGCGATGACGGCAAATTCCTGACAGCAAAGCAGAGTAGATTAGAGGCATACTACAAACAACCAAATATAGGTATATGCTCACTACAGACAACCAAACATAGGCAGTGAAATTGAACTGAACAATTCATACTCCAACATATCAAATTGCACTTTTGAACATTACAATTCATACTCCAGCATAGCAAATTCCTGACAGCAAAGCAGAGTAGATCAGAGGCATACTACAAACAACCAAATATAGCAATTGAAACTGGGCAAATGCTAACCACAAACAACCAAAAACCTTTAAAGGAAGCATATGCTCACTACAACAGACTTAACAACAACCAAACAGTCATTCATATCAGTATTGTTGAAATTGCATAGAAGATAGAATGCACCATGTGCTTAAACATCAAATTGTATGATTCAACATCACATTGTGAGAAATCTGAAATAAACAGGGGCGTGTTAAATACACCAGCTTTAACGGGAACCAATTGTATGATTGAACAACCAAATCTAGCAATGAAACTGGACATATGTTCACTACAAACAACCACATATCACGGTAAACAAGGTATATGCTCTCTACAGACAACCAAACGTATGCACTGAAATTGAACTAAACAATTCATACTCCAGCATATCAAATTGCACTTTTGAACATTACAATTCATACCCCTTGGAAGAGCTTGGACTGGGGTGCGCACCGTGCGCTCCCTGTTGTGGCAGCTGAGCTCCTTCCCTTTGGAAGAACACGTCTACAGGGTGACGTCCCTGATGTCGTGGATGGGCTATTTCCCCTTGGAAGAGACAAATATGGCGCCCTTGTCATCGTTGTCGTTGTCAATGAGGTCTGACTTGGTAGCTGACGATGCCGAGTGATACGTCTCCAACGTATATATAATTTTTGATTGTTCCAGGCTGATATATTATCATTCTAGGATACTTTTTGGGTCTTTATTTACCAATTTATAATATTTTTGAGCACTAACCTATTGACCCAGTGCCCAGTGCCAGTTGCTGTTTTCTGCATGTTTTTGCCTTTTTAGGTTTACAGTACCAAACTAAGTCCAATTGCCACAAAACTTTTTGATGATTTTTTCTGGACCAAAAGAAGACCTGGAAGCTTCAGAAGGAGGTCGGGAGGCACACGAGGGCCCCACTACACATCAGGGCACGCCCTGGGGGGCGCCCTGATATGTGGTGCCCCCTCGTGGCTCTCCCGACGTCCCTCTTTGGCCTATAAATTCTCTAATATTGCAAAAACCCTGGAGGCAGTCCCGAAACCCTTTTTCCCCCGCCGCAAATCTTTGTTCCGTCGCGAGGCCATCTGGAGCTCCGTTCCGGCACCCTGCCGGAGGGGGCCTCTTCATCAACCTTGCTGCCCTCATGATGATGTGTGAGTAGTTCACCACAGACCTACGGGTCCATAGCTAGTACCTAGATGGCAATCTCTCTATCTCTTGATCTTCAATACAATGATCATTGCATCTTCGCTTTGATCTATCCGATGTAATCCTATTGTGCGGTGTGTTTGTTGGGATCCGATGAATTGTGGGTTTATGTTCAGATTATTCATGAAAAGTATTTGAGATACCTCTGACGTATATTGTCTCTTAATTGCATGGTCACTATAGCTTCGTAATGCTCTCCGATCTATTGATGTGCTTTGTCCAAGTAGATTGATATTTCATCGGTGGGAGTGGTGCGTTGTGGTAGGTTCAACCTGGCTAGTTTCTATATCCCAGTGACAAAGTAGGGGACAAGATGCGTCTTTGTGTTGTTGCTACTAAGGATAACACGATGGGGTTTATTCCTATTGCTTGAGTTTACTTTGTCTACACCATGTCATCGTTCTCCATGCATTACTCTGTTTTACTTAATACTCTATATGCATGCTGGATAGCGGTCGATGAGTGGAGTAATAGTAATAGGTGTAGGCAGGAGTCGGCCTATTTGTTTATGGACGTGATGCCTATATACACATGTTCATTGCCGTGAAAATCGCATAACTATCCGCTTTTCTATCAATTGCCCAACAGTAATTTGTTACCCACCGTATGCTGCCTACATGAAGGATGCCGCTAGGGAAAACTATGGCCCTCGGGTCTATTCGCTTATATATTTACAAACGCTACAATTACCTTGCTGCCTTTATTTACCTTTTATTTTATTTTGCAATTTATATTTATCAGAAATTATCTACACAACTCATTTGCTTGCAAATAACAAGATCAAGGGGATTGACAACCCGCTTGCCCGCATTGGGTGCAAGTTGTTTGTTCATTTGTGTGCAGCCGCTGAAGACAGTTGAGGATTGATATTCCTATTGGTTCGATAAACCTTGGTTTCATAAGTGAGGGAAATACTTACCCACTTTGTGCTGCAATTACCCGTTCCTCTTCACGGAAAACCCAACGCAGATCACAAGTATCATGAAGGATTTCTGGTGCCGTTGCCAGGGAATATCATCATCAACTATCAAGTAACTTCACACAAATTTCTATTCACTTGTTCTTCTTTTTATTTACTGTAATATTTAGCTTGTCTCATAAAAATCAAAAATACAACAATATTTATCTTTGCTTGTTACTAGTTTGTTCGTCGTCATGGCTAGTTCCTGTCCGGATATGCCTCAATCTCCCTACTTGGGAGAGGGTTCCCCAATCTTATGTGATGAGTCCCTTAAAGAAGCATGGGATAGATTACTAGCAATACAAGCAAGAGCTAATCCCAAGATTCATATTAAATTGCTCCTTAGAAGTTTTTATGTTGGTCTATCTCTTTCTCATAGACGTGTCCTGGATTCTATGTTCGATAAAGATTTTCTTGGGAACTATGCTTTTGACACCTATGATAAGATGAAAAATATATTTGGGCAACCTAAAATAGAGACCATTGAACCTGCTATACTAGTGTGCCACCAGCAAACTGAGCTAATCAAAGAGGGTAGAACTAGTATGGAGTCTAATTTTAGAGGGTCGTTCAATTCTATCTCTAAAATTCATGGAAACGTCATGTTACACAATAGGAGGCTTGATATAATGTAACAAAAGCTTGATGTTTTTTGTGCTAGGGAGAATAAGATTGTGAAGGGGAGTGGATCCCCTATGATCAAAGATGACAATACTTGAAACTGTGCATTATGCCTAGCTAGGGGCATAAAACAATAGCGGTTGTTGGGAGGCAACCCAATAGTTATCTTTAAATTTTTGCTTTAAACTTTCTGTTTACTTTTAATAACATGATTATTGCCTAGTTAATGATTATGTTTTTGTGTTTAAATTAGTGTTTATGCCAAGTAAAGCCTTTGGGATGACTCACAAGATGAGTAGAATCGATGCTGAACCAAAATAGAAACTTTCGACTCAAGTACAGGAATTTTCATTTTTTACTTGAGCGTGATAATGTTCTGAAATTTTTACACAGTGTTGCTATACAAATTTTCGAGGCTTTCCTAATTTTGCAAAAAAATTAAATTTAATGAAGTATAGGTTCTCTACAGATTGCTATAGATTGTTCTGTTTTAGACAGATTCTGTTTTTTCTTGCTTTGATTATGCTATGGATTGTATCGGGGGGTATAAGCCATGGAGAACTTAGAATACAGTACCTATTATGCATTTATGAATTTGGAATCAATTTATAATAGTACCTAAAGTAAGCAATATGTTTCTTATACTAACGGATCTTACAAAGTTTTGTTGAGTTTTGTGTGATTGAAGTTTTCAAGTTTTGGGTGTTATCTTGATGGACAAAGGAATAAGGAGTAGCAAGAGCCTAAGCTTGGGGATGACAAAGGCACCCCAAGGTAATAATTCAAAGGAGACTCAAGAGTCTAAGCTTGGGGATGCCCCGGAAGGCATCCCCTCTTTCGTCTCAAATCCATCGGTATGTCACTTGAAGCTATATTTTTATTCGTCACATGATATGAGTTTTGCTTGGAGCGTCGTTTGCTTTTGTTTGCTTTTACTTTTAGTTTGCCACAATCATTGTTTGCTGGACACACCTATTTAAGAGAGACACACCTTCATCATAATTTGTTAGAATACCTATGTGCTTCACTTATATCTTTTGAGCTTAGTAGTTTCTCTAGTACTTCACTTATATATTTTTGAGCACGGTGGCGTGTAGATTTTATAGAAATAATTTCACTCTCGTTCTTCACTTATATTTGTTTGAGAGTTAATAAATAGTGATGGTAATTTGCATGGGTCATAAGACTAGTCCAAAAATATTAGGTATTCAATGAGTGATAATCAAAACCATCATGTAGCACATATAGTGAAATTGTGGGTCAATGATATTGATGTGGTAATATGAAATAGGCATGAGTTCATAATTGTTAAACCGTAGAAGTGTCGATATTAGGAGAGGTTGACCCTTTTGTTCATCTAAAAATTAAAGAGGCATGGTGATGATGTGTGAGCATTTCTATTCCTCGTTGAAATCCTAGTGTTGTTTCGGGTTGGAAGCGCGCGATGGTTAACTCCTACTAACCTCTTCCCTCGGGGCATGCGAGTAGTACTTTGATTTATGACAAATCTAATAAAACTTTGCAATAAGTATATGAGTTCTTTATGACTAATGTGAAACCATGGACATACGCAACCTCACCTTCTCATATTTGCTAGCCTCTTCGGTACCGTGCATAGCCCATTCTCACCTCGAGGATCAGTGCAACTTTTGCCGGTGCATCCAAACCCCGTGACATCATACGCTCTGTTGCACATAAGCCTCATTATATCTTCCTCAAAACAGCCACCATACCTACCTATCATGGCATTTCCATAGCCATTCCGAGATATATTGCCATGCAAATTCCATTGTCATTTCACATGACTAGTTTGTTCATCATCATATTGCTTTGCATGATCATATAGAGCTGACATAGTATTTGTGGCAAAGCCACCGTTCATCATATTTTTGATACATGTCACGCTGTGGGATCACTAGAAGAGTGTCTAGAGGGGGGGGGGTGAATAGATTACTAGCAGGAATTAAAAACATAACCTTTTCCCAAGTTAATTGGTTGGCAGATTTTAGCAACTATAGCAAGTCTAGCACACCCTACACTTGCAAGTCAACAAGTATGACAGCGGAAAGTAAATACATTGCACATGGAAGTAAGTAGTTGAGATAGGGAGATCAAACGCATGAGGGACACGAAGATTTTTCCCGTGGTTCCGATAGGTGGTGCTATCGTACGTCCACATTTATGGAGTCTTCAACCCACGGAGGGTAACGGTCGCGAGAGTCCATGGAGGGCTCCACCCATAAGGGTCCACGAAGTAGCAACCTTGACTATTCCATAACGGCTTCCGTCCACGAAGGACTAGCCTCACTATGGGTAGATCTTCACGAGGTAGGCGATCTCCTTGCCTGTACAAACTTCTTGGTTCAACTCCACAACACGAAGTAGGAGGCTCCCAAGCGACACTTAACCAATCTAGGAGGCACCACCCTCCAAAAGGTAATAGGCTCGGCAATGTCGATGAACTTCTTGCTCTTGTGCTTCAAGATGATACACTCCTCAACACACAATCACTCTCTCACAGATTTGGCTATGGTGGAAGAGATTGATTTGGTGGAAAGAAACTTGGGGAGGCTAGAGATCAAGATTCATATGGTAGGAATGGAATAGCTTGATCTCAACACATGAGTAGGTGGCTCTCTCTCAGAAAATTGGATGGGGCAAGGATGGAATAGTTCTGAGTGCTTCTCTTTCGAGTGGGTGGTGGTGAAGGGGTATATATAGGCATCCCCAAAAATCCAACCGTTACACCTAAAGTGACCAACTCGGTGACACCAAAGTGTAAGACTCAGTGGTACCGAAGTGACCAAAAGGTGGCAACTTTTGAATCTCGGTGAGACCGATATATAACTCTCGGTGGTATTGATTAGGTGACCAACGGTTAGATTGCACAACTCGGTGATGCCGATTCTCAAATCTCGGTGGTACCGATTCTTGACCATGGCTAACCAGAGAGTTGGTCCAAAAACTCGGTGAGACCGATTCACAATTCTCGGTGGTACCGATTCTTGTGAATAGCTAACCAGGAAGTTGGTCCAAGTCTCGGTGAGACCGACTGGCAAAACTCGGTGGTACCGAAGACTGAAAATAGCTAAACAAAAGTTGGCAACTGAACTCGGTGGCACCGATGCAGAATCGGTTGCACCGAATGGCTAGGGTTTGGCATGGGTCTGTCTGAGTTTGGGAATCGGTGGGACCGAGTGGGAATTGTTGGTTGCACCGATTTTTGATATTTGGCTTGGACAGACTTTTGTGGAAGAGTTTGTGGGTGTTTTTGGTGACTATCACTTGTGCACGTGGAGCATCTGGTTCACCAACAGTACCTTACCCCCTTTTAATAGTATTGGCTTTCCTATGGGCTCAAAGTGATTTCTCACAAAGTAAAATGTAGAGTCCTCTTGCTTGAAGTTTTTCCAATCCATTTCCTTGCATCTTGGGGTATCTCCACAATCCTTTTGCCAACCCTCTCTATGGACTTTATCTGAAATACACTAGGTAAAAGTGTTAGTCCAAGAGACAATGTATGTTGTCATGAATTATCAAAACCACCAAGGGAGCACATTGTGCTTTCAAAATCCCCCTTTTTGGTAATTGATGACAACATACAATAAAAGCTTCAAATAAAGATATTCATGGATATAATGAAGACTTTGAGAGACACATGACTTAGACTTGCTCCCGCTAAATGTGTGCAATCCCTTTAAATGATAGTTGCTTTGGAATGCATGGACACACATATAGTGGAAGGGATATAACAAGTCATGTGTATCTTGGCTATATGCATATGAGTGAGATGTATCCTTGTTCAAGACTTCAATCTTGCAAACAATACGTGCAAGAAGCAAGAGATCATCTTGATCAAGGATATGATGCATCCTAGTAGTAGAAACACACTTGAGAAAACAATTATCCTAGTGTTTCTAACACTTGAGTTCTTGAGTATCCTAGTAGTAGAAACACACTTGAGAAAACAATGTTAGGAAACACAAGAGTATTCTACCAATCAAAAAGCAATAGAACTCAATAGTACCAAGATGTAGAGAACATATAGAAGGATAGTATTCCTTAAGCTTGATATGTCTCCAAGAACATTTAGAAACTTTCTCCCCTAGATATGAGATAGTAGGTCATCCTCTCCCTCTGAATCTTAGCATGTAGATATTGGGATTGGATAGGGTGAGAAAATTCTAACATGAGTAGTCAAATGAAATAAACGTATTTTTCTCCCAAACATATTTTTCTCCCAAACATATTTTTCTCCCCCTACTTTGGTATTCTCCCCTTGTCTATATAAGTATAAACTCTGACATTCTCCTCTCCCCCTTGATTATATCTCCCCCTTTGCATAAGCATGTATCTCCCCCTTTAGCATCGAAGCTTTGGTATTTCTCCCCCTTTGGCATTAATTTCCAAAAAGGTCAGGGATCATCGATTAAGAAGGGATCCTTGAGAACAAGGTTCATGGAATGTAGGGTTCATAGAAATGAAGATTATAGAAAGCATCCAAATTGAGGGAATTATTGAAAATAATTTCTCCCCCTTTGGCTTATTTGAGAGCTTGTAAGACTTCTCCTCCTTTGAGTTAGGGATCCTAGAGTAGAGTTTCTCCCCCTATATATATATATATATATATATATATATATATATATATATATATATATATATATATATATATTAAGACGGGATCATCAAAGAAATGAAAATATCACTATAGGATCACTAAGGAAACAAAGATTTGCTGACATGAACACAGACTAGAGAAGATATCAAATCGGTGGCTCCGAGACAAACAAGTCGGTGGAACCGATTTGTTGCTATGCAGCTCATCTGCTGAATTGGTAGAACTGAGTTATTTGTATCGGTGGCTCCGAGGCTTAAACAGAAACTTGCTAATTAATTTTGAAAATTTTGTAACAAAGTGTCAGAAGGATTTTCAAAGGAAATGTAAAAGATTTTACAAAGAGATATCAACTAGAGAAGATTTGAGTGGTTCCAAGAAATCTTGCAAATAGAGAATGAACCAAACAGGATTCTTAACTAGATGATGGGCGGTGACTAGGTCACCTATATTAGAGTATATTGACTTAGGAGCCAAGCAAGAATGCTTGATCATAGGTCATACTCATCGTTAAGCTCAAAATGGGGTTACCATTTTTCGAATAAACATTTTAATGTTTTCATAACGTGAGTTGCTTTAGCTCATGACTTGGAGTAAAGCTTTTTCAAGGATATGAGTACATACCTTTGAGTGATGTTGATGACGTGGCTTATAGGTGAACTTGTTGAGGATGCTCGATGTTGATGAGGATCATCTTGAGTTGGGAGCAATCCTTGTTTGTTTTGGTTCTCTTTTCACCTACATAGGTTAGTCATGCAAGGAAGAACAATATATATCCATTTGACATAATATCAATTGAGAATTTGCAAATATGATCATATCAAATATATGTCAAGGATATGGTTGAGTTGTCTTCTTCCTTCCATCAACAAGAGAGGTTGTGGATACTTGGTCATGACAAGATTGCTTATGATTTGAGTTGATGGCAATCTTGTGGAATGAAGTTCTTCCATGTACCTACAAAAGATTAGATGCAATACAAGGGAGCATAGAATTCCAAGATATATGAAGTTCATGGTAATGATGGCATGGAATGGTCAAGTAAGCTCATCCCCTTGCATGCATCCGAGTGAGCTTAGCTCAAGTTTGAAGCATCAATGATGTTCAACTCACTCCTCAAGTAACAAAACACTTTCTCATCAAGTGGCTTAGTAAAGATATCGGCCAATTGCTTGTTGGTACGAACATGCTTGAGATCAATATCTCCTTTGGCAACATGATCACGAATGAAATGATGTCGAACTTGTATATGCTTAGTTTGAGAATGTTGCACGGGATTATGACCAATCTTAATAGCACTTTCATTGTCACAAAGTAATGGAACATTTTTTACATGGATTCCATAATCCTTAAGCGTTTGTGTCATCCATAGTAATTGTGCACAACATGATCCGACAACAATATACTCAGCTTCGGCAGTAGATAGAGATACCGAGTTTTGTTTCTTGGAGGACCAAGACACAAGAGATCTCCCAAGAAATTGACATGTACCCGAGGTGGATTTTCTATCAACCTTGTCACCGGCATAGTCCGAATCGGAATAGCCAACAAGGTTAAAGGAAGATCCCTTGGGATACCAAATGCCAAAGTTTGGTGTTTGTATCAAATATCTCACAATACGTTTCACGGCTAAAAGATGACACTCTTTAGGTGCGGCTTGATATCTAGCACACATGCAAACACTAAGCATAATGTCGGGACGGGAGGCACATAGATATAACAATGAACCAATCATAGATCGATAAACCTTTTGATCAACCGGCTCATCCTCCTTGGTAAGGTCAACATGTCCGCTAGTAGGCATAGGAGTTTTCATACCTTTACACTCTTGCATATTGAACTTCTTGATCAAGTCCTTGGTATACTTGGTTTGAGAGATGAAAGTTCCTTCTCTCGTTTGCTTGATTTGCAAACCAAGAAAGAATTTCAGCTCACACATCATAGACATCTCATACTTCTCGGACATCAACCTTCCAAATCTTTCACTAAATTGTGGGTTAGTAGATCCAAAGATAATATCATCCACATAGATTTGGCACACAAATAATTCACCATTAACTCTTTTAGTGAATAAGGTTGCGTCAATTTTACCAATTTCAAAACCCTTTTCAATGAGAAACTTCGGTAAGCATTTATACCAAGCGCGTGGGGCTTGCTTAAGACCATAAAGAGCTTTACGAAGCTTGTAAACATGATTAGGTTTCTTGGGGTTCACAAAACCAGGGGGTTGTTTGACATAGACCTCTTCTTCAATCTCACCATTTAAAAAGGCACTTTTAATGTCCATTTGATAAAGCGTGATATCATGGTGATTAGCATAAGTAAGAAGAATGCGAATAGCTTCAAGTCTAGCGACGGGGGCATAGGTCTCATCGTAGTCCATACCTTTGACTTGCGTATATCCTTGGGCTACGAGACGTGCCTTGTTGCGTACAACTTGACTGTCTTCATCTTGCTTGTTCCGAAACACCCATTTGGTTCCGATGATGTTGTGCTCATCCTTGGGCTTCTCCACGAGTGTCCACACTTAGTTCCTCTCGAAGTTCTGAAGCTCTTCATGCATAGCGTTCACCCAATTCGGGTCTTCAAGAGCTTGTTCTACCTTCAAGGGTTCAATGCTAGATATGAAAGAATAATGCTCACAAAAATTAGCTAAGCGAGTTTTAGAGCGAGTGATTCTCCCGGTTTGTATGTCACCAAAGATTTGGTTTAGGGGATGGTTCTTGGTCACTCTTTCTCGAACTCGGGGTAGCTTCGTCTTGTTGGATGGTTGAGCTTCTTCATCATCATCTCCTTCATCTCGTTGTTGTTGAAGGTGTCGTTTCCTTGAGGTAGTGGTGAAGGAGGTTGTGTTGGATCTTCATGATGTATTTCCTCCTCTTCATCTTGTCGTGTACCACTTGTGGATGCCTCCATGTCGTGTTGAGGTTCACCTTGACGTGAAGTAGGGGCTTCCACTTGAGTTGATGAGGTACTTTCCTTCACCTCCATGGGACGAATCTTGTCGATGGACAAGTCTTGAATAGCTTCCGAAGGGTCCTTATCTCCTACATCATTTGGCAATTGTTCGACTTGCGAACCATTAGATTCATCAAACTTCACATCTACCGTCTCTTCAACTTTTCGAGTGAAGTTGTTGTAGACACGGTAAGTGTGAGAGTTCGATCCGTAACCAAGTAGGAATCCTTGATGAGATTTAGGAGCAAATTTAGTACGACGATGCTTATCAAGAATGTAGCACTTGGAGCCGAATACCCGAAAGTATCCAACTTGGGGTTTGTTACCGGTGAGTAGCTCGTATGCCGTTTTACCGAGAAGCTTGTGCAAGTAGAGTCGGTTTGTGGCATGACATGATGTTTCCACGACTTCTGCCCAAAAGTGTCTTGGCGTCTTGTATTCGTCAAGCATCGTTCTTGCCATCTCAATAAGAGTCCGGTTCTTCCTCTCAACAACTCCATTTTGTTGAGGCGTGTACATAGCCGAGAACTCATGTGAAACACCTTCTTCGTCAAGAAAGGTATCCACATGGGTGTTCTTGAACTCCGATCCGTTATCACTCCGAACCTTCTTGATCTTCACTTCAAACTGATTTTGTGCTTTGCGGACGAAGTTCTTGAAGATCTTTTGTACTTGCGACTTATCATCAAGAAAAAATACCCACGTAAATCTGGAAAAATCATCAACTATAACTAGACCATAGGAATTTTCACCGAGGCTCTTGTAAGCATTGGGACCAAAAAGATCCATGTGAAGTAACTCGAGTGGTCTCCTAGTAGTCATGATATTTTTACGGGATGACTTCCACCTACTTGCTTTCCAGCTTGACAAGCACTACAAAGTCTATCTTTGTCAAAGATAACATCTTTAACACCAAGTATATGATCACCTTTGATAAGCTTGTCTAGATTACGCATGCCAACATGTCCTAATCTTCTATGCCAAAGCTAACCTTTAGAAGATTTTGCAATAAGACAAGTATGAGGTTTGGATCTCTTAGTGAAATCGACAATGTATAGATCACCTCTACGGAAACCGGTGAAGACCATGTTATGATTATCTTGACGAAACACTTGGCAATCTACTTTCGTGAATAGCACATTAAAACCAAAGTCGGCAAGTCTAGATACGGAAAGAAGAATGTAGCCAAGGGATTCAACAAGCATGACGTTTTGAATAGAGCTATCATGGGATATGGCCACCTTACCAAGACCAAGTACCTTACCCTTGGAGTTGATTCCAAAAGTTACATACCTTCGCGGTCCATGGTTTGGTGTGATCTCTTCAAACATGTCTCTATCTCCGGTCATATGATCGGTGCATCCACTGTCGAGAATCCACTCTTTTCCTCCGGACATGTAATCCTTGAAGTTTGCCATAAGGCTTAGATTCTTCATGATCTTCTCATGCTTGATGTCGAACAACTCATCTTCATCATAGTAGCCATGCTCCACATTGTCATCATCAAGTGGGAAATCCTTGTCACAAGGAACAAGAGATTCGTTAGGGTTGTGATCATGACAATGTTCAAGATTATGAATGCGAAGGGCTTCTATAATGATGTTGTTGATAGTTATGACATCTCCTTTAGCATGCATGAGGTCTCTAAGCTCAAATAGATAGTCATCAAACTTGGGATCACTAGGCATCATTTTGTGAAAGACAATAGTCTTGTGAAGAATTTCATCAAGATTACTCAATGAATAACTTGGATACCGTTTCTCCAAGTCATTCCACAAAGTATAAGCACATTCAAAATTCTTCATTTGATTAAGCACAATTCTAGGCAATCCTCTAACGATAAGATTAACAGTTCTAAGATTGCATAGCATATCAATTTCCTCTTCGTGTGTGGGATGTAAAGGATCAATGGGAGGTACATAGGGGTTCTTAACATACTTGCTCAAATGAAATTCATTGAATAGTTCAAGCATCTTATATTTCCATTGACTATAGTACTCCCCATCAAGAATAGACACTCTACAACTCAAACTTCCTATACTAGACACATCCATCTTCCTCCACGGTGATGAAACCGTTGCAATGGAGACCAAAGCTCTGATACCACTTGTGGGATCACTAGAAGAGTGTCTAGAGGGGGGGGGGGGGTGAATAGACTACTAGCAGGAATTAAAAACCTAACCTTTTCCCAAGTTAATTGGTTGGCAGATTTTAGCAATTATAGAAAGTCTAGCACACCCTACACATGCAAGTCAACAAGTATGGCAGCGGAAAGTAAAGACATTGCACATGGAAGTAAGTAGTTGAGATAGGGAGATCAAACGCATGAGGGACACGAAGATTTTTCCCGTGGTTCCGATAGGTGGTGCTATCGTACGACCACATTTATGGAGTCTTCAACCCACGGAGGGTAACGTCGCGAGAGTCCACGGAGGGCTCCACCCATAAGGGTCCACGAAGTAGCAACCTTGACTATTCCATAACGGCTTCCGTCCACGAAGGACTAGCCTCACTATGGGTAGATCTTCATGAAGTAGGCGATCTCCTTGCCCGTACAAACTTCTTGGTTCAACTCCACAACACGAAGTAGGAGGCTCCCAAGCGACACCTAACCAATCTAGGAGGCACCACACTCCAAAAGATAATAGGCTCGACAATGTCGATGAACTCCTTGCTCTTGTTCTTCGAGATGATAGACTCCTCAACACACAATCACTCTCTCACAGATTTGGCTATGGTGGAAGAGATTGATTTGGTGGAAAGTAACTTGGGGAGGCTAGAGATCAAGATTCATATGGTAGGAATGGAATAGCTTGATCTCAACACATGAGTAGGTGGCTCTCTCTCAGAAAATTGGATGGGGCAAGTATGGAATAGTTCTGAGTGCTTCTCTTTCGAGTGGGTGGTGGTGAAGGGGTATATATAGGCATCCCCAAAAATCCAACCGTTACACCTAAAGTGACTAACTCGGTGACACCGAAGTGTAAGACTCGGTGGTACCGAAGTGACCAAAAGGTGGCAACTTTTGAATCTCGGTGAGACCGATATATAACTCTTGGTGGTACCGATTAGGTGACCAACGGTCAGATTGCACAACTCGGTGACGCCGATTCTCAAATCTCGGTGGTACCGATTCTTGACCATGGCTAACCACAGAGTTGGTCCAAAAACTCGGTGAGACCGATTCACAATTCTCGGTGGTACCGATTCTTGTATACTAGACACATCCATCTTCCTCCACGGTGATGAAACCGTTGCAATGGAGACCAAAGCTCTGATACCACTTGTGGGATCACTAGAAGAGTGTCTAGAGGGGGGGGGGGGTGAATAGACTACTAGCAGGAATTAAAAACCTAACCTTTTCCCAAGTTAATTGGTTGGCAGATTTTAGCAATTATAGAAAGTCTAGCACACCCTACACATGCAAGTCAACAAGTATGGCAGCGGAAAGTAGAGACATTGCGCATGGAAGTAAGTAGTTGAGATAGGGAGATCAAACGCATGAGGGACACGAAGATTTTTCCCGTGGTTCCGATAGGTGGTGCTATCGTACGACCACATTTATGGAGTCTTCAACCCACAGAGGGTAACGTCGTGAGAGTCCACGGAGGGCTCCACCCATAAGGGTCCACGAAGTAGCAACCTTGACTATTCCATAACGGCTTCCGTCCACGAAGGACTAGCCTCACTATGGGTAGATCTTCATGAAGTAGGCGATCTCCTTGCCCGTACAAACTTCTTGGTTCAACTCCACAACACGAAGTAGGAGGCTCCCAAGCGACACCTAACCAATCTAGGAGGCACCACACTCCAAAAGATAATAGGCTCGACAATGTCAATGAACTCCTTGCTCTTGTTCTTCGAGATGATAGACTCCTCAACACACAATCACTCTCTCACAGATTTGGCTATGGTGGAAGAGATTGATTTGGTGGAAAGTAACTTGGGGAGGCTAGAGATCAAGATTCATATGGTAGGAATGGAATAGCTTGATCTCAACACATGAGTAGGTGGCTCTCTCTCAGAAAATTGGATGGGGCAAGTATGGAATAGTTCTGAGTGCTTCTCTTTCGAGTGGGTGGTGGTGAAGGGGTATATATAGGCATCCCCAAAAATCCAACCGTTACACCTAAAGTGACTAACTCGGTGACACCGAAGTGTAAGACTCGGTGGTACCGAAGTGACCAAAAGGTGGCAACTTTTGAATCTCGGTGAGACCGATATATAACTCTCGGTGGTACCGATTAGGTGACCAACGGTCAGATTGCACAACTCGGTGACGCTGATTCTCAAATCTCGGTGGTACCGATTCTTGACCATGGCTAACCACAGAGTTAGTCCAAAAACTCGGTGAGACCGATTCACAATTCTCGGTGGTACCGATTCTTGTGAATAGCTAACCAGGAAGTTGGTCCAAGTCTCGGTGAGACCGACTGGCAAAACTCGGTGGTACCGAAGACTGAAAATAGCTAAACAGAAAGTTGGCAACTGAACTCGGTGGCACCGATGCAGAATCGGTTGCACCGAATGGCTAGGGTTTGGCATGGGTCTGTCTGAGTTTGGGAATCGGTGGGACCGAGTGGGAATTGTTGGTTGCACCGATTTTGGATATTTGGCTTGGACAGACTTTTGTGGAAGAGTTTGTGGGTGTTTTTGGTGACTATCACTTGTGCACGTGGAGCATCTGGTTCACCAACAGTACCTTACCCCCTTTTAATAGTATTGGCTTTCCTATGGGCTCAAAGTGATTTCTCACAAAGTAAAATGTAGAGTCCTCTTGCTTGAAGTTTTGCCAATCCATTTCCTTGCATCTTGGGGTATCTCCACCATCCTTTTGCCAACCCTCTCTGTGGACTTTATCTGAAATACACTAGGTAAAAGTGTTAGTCCAGGAGACAATGTATGTTGTCACGAATTATCAAAACCACAAAGGGAGCACATTGTGCTTTCACACGCTAGATCATTGCACATCCTGGTACACTGCCAGAGGCATTCATACAGAGTCATATCTTCATATCAGCTCTCCATATCGAGTTATAAGTAAATAAAAGTGTGATGATCATCATTATTAGAGCATTATCCTAGTGAGGAAAGAATGATGGAGACGATGATTCTCCCACAAGTCGAGAGGAGTCTCCGGACAAAAAATGAAGATGGGCGAGGCTAAATGAGCCCACCATCCATTCAAAAAAATGAGAGAAAATGAGAGAAGGGACTTTGCTACTATCTTTTACCACACTTGTGCCTCAAAGTGGGACCATGCTCCTCATCGAGAGAGTCTCATGATATACAATTTTCATATGCTAGTGGCAATCACTTATTCATTTTACAAACTTGGCTTGCATATTCCTATGACGGGCTTCCTCAAATGCCCAAGGTCTTCACGAGCAAGCAAGTTGGTGTTAGAAATATGCCCTAGAGGCAATAATAAATTGGTTATTATCATATTTCCTTGTTCATGATAATTGTTTATTATCCACGCTAGAATTGTATTGATTGGAAACTCAAATACATGTGTGGGTACATAGACAACACTGTGTCCCTAGTGAGCCTCTAATACACTAGCTCGTTGATCAAAGATGGTCAAGGTTTCCTGGCCATAGACATGAGTTGTCACTTGATAACGGGATCACGTCATTAGGAGAATGATGTGATGGACAAGACCCAAACTATGAATGTAGCATATGATCATGTCAAGTTTATTGCAATTGTTTTTTCTGCATGTCAAGTATCTGTTCCTATGACCATGAGATCATGCAACTCACTGACACCGGAGATGTACCTTGTGTGTATCAAACGTCGCAACGTAACTGGGTGACTATAAAGATGCTCTACAGGTATCTCCGAGGGTGTCTATTGAGTTGACATGGATCAAGACTGGGATTTGTTACTCCGTATGACGGAGAGGTATCTCAGGGCCCACTCGGTAATATAACATCATAATGAGCTTGCAAGCAATGTGACTAAGGAGTTAGCCACGGGATCTTGTATTACGGAACGAGTAAAGAGACTCGCCGGTAACGAGATTGAACTAGGTATGGAGATACCGATGATCGAATCTCGGGCAAGTAACATACTGATGAACAAAGGGAACTGCATATGGGATTGACTGAATCCTTGACATCGAGGTTCGGCTGATAAAGATCTTCGTAGAATATGTAGGAACCAATATGGGCATCCAGGTCCCGCTATTTGTTATTGACCGTAGAGGTGTCTCGGTCATGTCTGCACAGTTCTCGAACCCGTAGGGTCTGCACACTTAACGTTCGGTGACGATTTGGTATTGTTGAGATGTATGTGTTGGTGACCGAAGGTTGTTCGGAGTCCCGGATGAGATCCCAAATGTCATGAGGAGTTCCGGAATGGTCCGGAGGTAAAGATTTATATATAGGAAACTGGTATTCGGGTTCCGGAAAAGTTCCGGGTGTTTCTGGTAGTGTACCGGGAGTGCCGAAAGGGTTCCGGGGGTCCACCGGGAGGGGCCCACCCACCCCGGGGGGGCACATGGGCCCAAGAGGTGGCACACCAGCCCCTGGTGGGCTGGGCAGTTGACCCCTATAGGGCCCATGCGCCCAAAGGAAAAAAAGGTGGAGGTGCCTTGAAGGGGAGGGACTCCTCCCTAGGGTTCCCACCTCCCTTGTGAGAGGAGGACTCCTCCCCCCACTTCGGCCGAACCCCTCCTTGGAGGAGGGGCTAGGGATGCACCCCACCTACCCCTTCCTCCTATAAATATAGAGGGAGAGGGAGGGCAGTCGCAACCTAAGCCACGGCGGAGCCCTCTCTCTCTCCCTCTAGATTAGTTCTCCTCTAGATCGGTTTCGGTAGTGCTTGGTGAAGCCCTGCCGGAACAGCTCCACCACCACCACCACCACCATGCTGTCGTGCTGCAGGAGATCTCATCTACCTCTCCGCCCTCGCTTGCTAGATCAAGGAGACGGAGACATCATCGAGCTGTACGTGTGCTGAACGCGGAGGTGCCGTCCGTTCGGCGCTAGATCAGAACGGATCAAGATTGGATCGCGGGACGGATCGTGATTGGATCGCGAAGACATTCAACTACACCAACCGCGTTTCTTAACGCTTTCCGCTTAGCGATCTACAAGGGTGTGTAGATGCAATCTCTCCTCTCGTAGATGTTCATCTCCTAGATTGATCTTGGTGAGCGTAGGAATTTTTTTGTTTCCCATGCAACGTTCCCCAACAGTGGCATCATGAGCTAGGTCTATGCGTAGATGACATCACGAGTAGAACACAAAGGAGTTTGTGGGCGTTGATATTCATATTTCTTCCTTCCTTGGTCTTTTCTTGATTCAGCGGTATTGTGGGATGAAGCGGCCTGGACCAACTTTACATGTCCACGTACATGCGACCGGTTCCATCGACTGACATGTAACTTTGTTGCATAAGATGGCTGGTGGGTGTCTGTCTCTGCCATCTTAGTTGAATCGGATTCGACGAAAGCGGTCCTTGTAGAAGGTTAAATGGCAACTTGTATATCACCGTTGTGGTTTTGCGTAGGTAAGAATCGTTCTTGCTAGATACCCATAGCAGCCACGTAAAACATGCAACAACAAATTAGAGGACGTCTAACTTGTTTTTGCAGGGTATATTGTGATATGATATGGCCAAATACATGATGATATATATTTGATGTATGAGATGATCGTGTTTTTGTAATAGTTTATATCAACTTGCATGTTGATACGGCAACCGGCAGGAGCCATAGGGTTGTCTTTAATTATTATGTGGCCTACGTGTCACTCATTAAGCGCTATGTAATGCTTTAATTATCGCTAAGCGGTAGCAATAGTAGTAGAAGCATGGTTGGCGCGACAACCCCGATGGCAACACGATGATGGAGATCATGATGATGGGGATCATGGTGTCATGCCGGTGACGATGGAGATCATGCCGGTGCTTTGGAGATGGAGATCAAAAGCACAAGTTCATGGCCATATCATGTCACTTATGATTTGCATGTGATGTTAATCCTTTTATGCATCTTATTTTGCTTAGGACGACGGTAGCATTATAAGGTGATCCCTCACTAAAATTTCAAGATAAAATTGTGTTCTACCCGAGTGTGCACCGTTGCAAAAGTTCGTCGTTTCGAAGCACCACGTGATGATCGGGTGTGATAGACTCTACGTTCGCATACAACGGGTGCAAGACGGTGTTGCACATGTAGAACACTCGGGTTAGACTTGACGAGCCTAGCATGTACATACATGGCCTCAGAACACAAGAGACCAAAAGGTCGAACATGAGTCATATAGTAGATATGATCAACATGGAGATGTTCACCACTGAAACCACCTCATCTCACGTGATGATCGGACTTGGGTTGGTGAATTTGGATCATGTAGCACTCGGATGACTGGAGAGATGTCAATTTGAGTGGGACTTTTAAGTAATATGATTAAATAAACTCATTATCTTGAACAATAGTCTAAGTAATCTTTGCAAAATTTATGTTGTAGATCAATGGCTCACGCAGTAGCTCCCCTGAATTTCAATGCGTTCCTAGAGAAAGCCAAGCTGAAAGATGATGGAAGTAACTTTGTAGACTAGGCCCATAATCTGAGGATTATCCTCATGGCTTCCCAAAAGGCTTATGTCCTTGATGCACCGCTCGGTGTGCCACCCACTCTAGTGTCGTCTACAGACGTTGCGAACGCCTGGCAGGCGCGTTCTGATGACTACTCAATACTTCAATGTGCTATGTTGTATGGCTTAGAACCGGGACTTCAAAGACGTTTTGAACGTCATGGAGCGTATGAGATGTTCCAGGAGTTGAAGTTTATTTTTGAGAAAAATGCCTAGATCGAGAGGTACGAGACCTCTGATAAGTTCTATGCTTGCAAGATGGAGGAGAACGGGTCTGTCAGTGAGCACGTACTCAAAATGTTTGGGTATTCCAACCGTCTGGCTGAGTTCGGAATTACTCTCCCACCAGAGGCGATCACTGACAGAGTTCTTCAATCACTGCCACCTAGCTACAAAAGCTTTGTGTTGAACTATAACATGCAAGGGATGAACAAATCAGTTGCCGAGCTGTTTGCGATGCTGAAGTCGCTGAGTCAGAAATCTAGAAGGAGCATCAAGTGTTGATGGTCAATAAAACCACTAGTTTCAAGAAGAATGGCAAGGGCAAGAAGTGTAATTCCAAGAAGAGTGGCAAAGCAGTTGCCCGTCCCATGAAGAAACCCAAGGCTGGTCCTAAGCCGGAAACTAAGTGCTTTCATTGCAAGGGAACTGGCCACTAGAAGCGGAATTGCTCCAAGTATCTGGCCGACAAGAAGGCGGCCAACACCAAACAAGGTATATATGATATACATGTTATTGATGTGTACCTTACCAACTCTCGTTGTATTGCCTGGGTATTTGATACCGGTTTGGTTGCTCACATTTGCAACTCAAAGCAGGAACTACAGAATAGACGGAGGCTGGCAAAGGACGAAGTGACGATGCGCGTGGGAAATGGTTCCAAGGTTGATGTGATCGCCATCGGCACGCTCGCTCTTCGATTATCATCAGGATTAGTGATGAACCTGAATAATTGTTATTTAGTGCCTGCGTTGAGCATGAACATTATATCCGGATCTTGTTTAATGCGAGATGGTTACTCATTTAAATCAAAGAATAATGGTTGTTCTATTTATATGGGTAATGTCTTTTATGGTCATGCACCCAATGTGAGGGGTTTATTCTTATTGAATCTCGATAGTGATGATACACATGTTCATAACATTGATGCCAAAAGATGTAGAGTTGATAATGATAGTACCACTTCCTTGTGGCACTGCCGCTTAGGTCATATTGGTGTAAAACGCATGAAGAAGCTCCATGCTGATGGAATTTTGGAGTCACTTGATTTTGAATCACTTGACACATGTGAACCATGCCTCATGGGCAAGATGACTAAGACCCCGTTCTCTGGAACAATGGAACGGGCAAGTGACTTGTTGGAAATCATACATACTGATGTGTGCGGTCTGATGAGCATTGAGGCGCACGGTGGATATCGTTACTTTCTCACCTTCACCGATGACTTAAGTAGATATGGGTATATTTACTTAATGAATCACAAGTCTAAAACGTTTGAAAAGCTCAAGCAATTTCAGAGCGAAGTCGAGAATCATCGTAACAAGAAGATTAAATTCCTACGATCTGATCAAGGAGGAGAATATGTGAGTTATGAGTTTGGCAATCACTTAAGACAATGTGGAATTGTTTCACAGTTGACGCCACCTGGAACACCACAGCGTAATGGTGTGTCCAAACGTTGTAATCAAACCTTATTGGATATGGTGCGTTCTATGATGTCTCTTGCCGATTTGCCACTATCATTTTGGGGTTATGCATTAGAGACAGCTGCATTCACTTTAAATAGGGCACCATCTAAATCCGTTGAGACGACGCCGTATGAACTGTGGTTTGGCAAGAAACCAAAGTTGTCGTTTCTTAAAGTTTGGGGATGCGATGCTTATTTCAAAAGGCTTCGGCCAGAAAAGCTCGAACCCAAAGCGGACAAATGCGTCTTCATAGGATACCCAAAAGAGACGGTTGGGTATACCTTCTATCTCAGATCCGAAGGCAAAGTGTTTGTCGCTAAGAACGAATCATTTCTCGAGAAAGAGTTTCTCTCGAAAGAATTGAGTGGGAGGAAGATAGAACTTGATGAGGTTGTTGAACCTGTGCTTCAACCAGAGAGCAGCGCAGCGCAGAAAGATGTTTCTATAGACCCTACGTTAGTTGAATAGGAAGCTAATGATGGTGATCATGAAGCTTTGGATCAAGTTACTATCGAACCTCATTGGTCGACAAGGACACATACTGCTCCTGAATGGCATGGTAACCCCGTCTTAGAGGTCATGTTGTTGGACAACGATGAACCTACGTGATATGGAGAAGCGATGGTGGGCCTGGATTCTGACAAATGGTTAGAGGCCATGAAATCCGAGATAGGATCCATGTATGAAAACAAAGTGTGGACTTTGGAAGTATTACCTGAAGGGCGAAAGGCCATTCAGAATAAATGGATCTTTAAGAAGAAGACGGACGTGGACGGTAATGTCACCGTTTATAAAGCTTGACTTGTGGAAAAGGTTTTTTCACAAGTTCAAGGAGTTGACTATGATGAGACTTTCTCACCCATCGTGATGCTTAAGTCCGTCAGAATCATGTTAGCAATAGATGCATTTTTCGATTATGAAATTTGGCAGATGGATGTCAAAACATCGTTCCTTAACGGTTTCCTTAAGGAAGAGTTGTATATGATGCAACCAGAAGGTTTTGTCGATCCATAGAATGCTGACAAAGTTTGCAAACTCCAGCGATCCATTTATGGGCTGGTGCAAGCGTCTCGGAGTTGGAATCTTCTCTTTGATGAGGTGATCAAAGCGTTTGGGTTTATACAAGTTTACGGAGAAGCTTGTATTTACAAGAAAGTGAGTGGGAGCTCTATAGCGTTTCTAATATTATATGTGGATGACATATTGCTGATTGGAAACAATGTAGAATTTCTGGAAAGCGTGAAGGAATATTTGAACATGAGTTTTTCAATGAAGGACCTAGGAGAAGCTGCTTTCAGATTAGGCATCAAGATCTATAGAGATAGATCAAGACGCTTAATAGGACTTTCACAGAGCACATACCTTGATAAAGTTTTAAAGAAGTTCAAAATGGATCAGTCCAAGAAGGGGTTCTTGCCTGTATTACAAGGTGTGAAGTTGAGTACGACTCAATGCCCAGTGACTGCAAAGGATAGAGAAAAGATGAGTGTCATCCCCTATGCTTCTGCCATAGGCTCTATCATGTATGCAATGCTGTGCACAAGACCAGATGTCAGCCTTGCCATAAGTATGGCCGGAAGGTTTCAAAGTGATCCAGGAGTGGAACACTGGACGGAGGTCAAGAATATCTTTAAGTACCTAAAAAGGACTAAGGAAATGTTTCTTGTTTATGGAGGTGATCAAGAGCTTGTCGTAAAGGGTTACATCGATGCAAGCTTTGACACTGATCCGGATGACTCTAAGTCTCAAACCGGATACGTATTTATTCTCAGTGGGGGAGCGGCAAGCTGGTGCAGTTCCAAGCAAAGGGTGGTAGCTGATTCTACATGCGAAGCGGAGTACATAACTGCCTCGGAGGCGAAAAAGGAAGGTGTCTGGATGAAGCAGTTCATGACAGATCTTGGAGTTGTGCCCAGTGCACTGGACCGAATGACTCTGTTCTGTGACAACACTGGTGCCATTGCTCTAGCCAAGGAACCAAGGTTTCACAAGAGGACCAGACACATAAAGCGACGCTTCAATTCCATCCGCGATTACATCAAAGAGGAGGACATAAATATTTTCAAAGTGCACACGGATCTGAATGTCGCAGACCCGTTGACTAAGCCTCTTCCACGAGCAAAACATGATAAACACAAGAACTGTATGGGTGTTAGATTCCTTACAATGTAAATCACATAGTGATGTGAGCTAGATTATTGACTCTAGTGCAAGTGGGGGACTGTTAGAAATATGCCCTAGAGGCAATAATAAATTGGTTATTATCATATTTCCTTGTTCATGATAATTGTTTATTATCCACGATAGAATTGTATTGATTGGAAACTCAAATACATGTGTGGGTACATACACAACACTGTGTCCCTAGTGAGCCTCTAACACACTAGCTCGTTGATCAAAGATGGTCAAGGTTTCCTGGCCATAGACATGAGTTGTCACTTGATAACGGGATCACATCATTAGGAGAATGATGTGATGGACAAGACCCAAACTATGAACGTAGCATATGATCGTGTCAAGTTTATTGCTATTGTTTTTCTGCATGTCAAGTATCTGTTCCTATGACCATGAGATCATGCAAGTTACTGACACCGGGGGAGTACCTTGTGTGTATCAAATGTCGCAACGTAACTGGGTGACTATAAAGATGCTCTACAGGTATCTCCAAGGGTGTTTGTTGAGTTGGCATGGATCAAGACTGGGATTTGTTACTCCGTATGACGAAGAGGTATCTCAGAGCCCACTCGATAATACAACATCATATTGAGCTTGCAAGCAATGTGGCTAAGGAGTTAGCCGCGGGATCTTGTATTACGGAACGAGTAAAGAGACTTGCTGGTAACGAGATTGAACTAGGTATGGAGATACCAACGATGGAATCTCGGGCAAGTAACATACCGACGAACAAAGGGAACTGCATACGGGATTAACTGAATCCTTGACATCGAGGTTCGACTGATAAAGATCTTCGTAGAACATGTAGGAACCAATATGGGCATCCAGGTCCCGCTATTGGTTATTGACCATAGAGGTGTCTCGGTCATGTCTTCATAGTTCTCAAACCCGTAGGGTCTGCACACTTAACGTTCGGTGACGATTTGGTATTGTTGAGATGTATGTGTTGGTGACCGAAGGTTGTTCGGAGTCCCGGATGAGATCCCGAACGTCACGAGGAGTTCTGGAATGGTCCAGAGGTAAAGATTTATATATAGGAAAGTGGTATTCGGGTTCCGGAAAAGTTTTGGGTGTTTCCGATAGTGTACCGGGAGTGCCGAAAGGGCTCCGGGGGTCCACTGGGAGGGGCCCACCCACCCCGGGGGGCCACATGGGCCCAATAGGTGGCGCATCAGCCCCTGGTGGGCTGGGCAGCCAACCCCTATAGGGCCCATGCGCCCAAAGAAAAAAAGGTGGAGGTGCCTTGGGGAGGAGGGACTCCTCCCTAGGGTTCCCACCTCCCTTGTGGGAGGAGGACTCCTCCCCTCACTTCGGCCGAACCCCTCCTTGTAGGAGGGGCTAGGGCTGCACCCCACCTACCCCTTCCTCCTATAATAGAAAGGGAGAGGGAGGTCAGCCGCACCCTAAGCCACGGCGCAGCCCCCCCTCTAGATTAGTTCTCCTCTAGATGAGTTTCGGTAGTGCCGGCGAAGCCCTGCAGAAATAGCTCCACCACCACCGCCACCACGCCGTCGTGCTGCCGGAGATCTCATCTACCTCTCCACCCTCGCTTGCTGAATCAAGGAGACGGAGATGTCATCGAGCTGTACGCGTCCTGAACGCGGAGGTGCCGTCCGTTCGGCACTAGATCGGAACGGATCAAGATTGGATCGCGGGACGGATCGTGATTGGATCGCGAAGACGTTTGACTACACCAGCCGCGTTTCTTAACGCTTCTCGCTTAGCGATCTACAAGGGTATGTAGATGCAATCTCTCCTCTCGTAGATGTTCATCTCCTAGATTGATCTTGGTGAGCGTAGGAAAATTTGTGTTTCCCATGCAACGTTCCCCAACAGTTGGATGCACACCCCACTTAACTTCATTTGAGCTTTCATACACTTATAGCTCTAGTGCATCATTTGCATGGCAATCCCTACTCCTTGCATTGACATCTATCGATGGCATTTCCATAGCCTGTTGTTACACCTAATTGATGTGAGACTATCTTCTCCACTTTTTACCCCTTTGATATATACCACCATTTTCTATTCCACTTAAATGCTATGTCCAATGGCTCACGCTCATGTATTGCGTGAAGAATAAAAATTTGATGCATATTGAAAAATTAAGATCCAATTGCCTGACTAGGGCACCGTGGTGCTTGACATTTGTATTAATGTGGTGAAGATGGAGCCATGCCTTGCTAATATAATAAGATGAATGGGGGGTGGGGGGGGGGGCGGTAAACATTTCTTAAGCATCATATACTTTTTAAAGATTAATGATTTTGTTTCTTACATTTTAAATATTTCTACGATTAAATATTTGTTGATTCATCTTTTCTTAATGAGCATACATGCATAAGATTACATAATGGATAGCATGTCACATCAAAAAATCTGTTTTTATCATTTACCTACTCGAGGACGAGCAAGAATTAAGCTTGGGGATGCTTGATATGTCTCCAACGTATCTATAATTTTTGATTGTTCCATGCTGATATATTATCATTCTAGGATACTTTTTGGGTCTTTATTTACCAATTCATAATATTTTTGAGCACTAACCTATTGACCCAGTCCCAGTGCGAGTTGCTGTTTTCTGCATGTTTTTGCCTTTTCAGGTTTACAGTACCAAACGAAGTCCAATTGGCACGAAACTTTTTGATGATTTTTTCTGGACCAAAAGAAGACCTGGAAGCTTCGGAAGGAGGTCGGGAGGCGCACGAGGGACCCACCAAACATCAGGGCACGCCCTGGGAGGGGGGCGCCCTGATATGTGGTGGCCCCCTCGTGTCTCTCCCGACGTCCCTCTCTGGCTTATAAATTCTCTAATATTGCAAAAACCCTGGAGGCAGTCCCGAAACCCGTTTTCCGCCGCCGCAAGTCTCTATTCCGTCGCGAGGCCATCTGGAGCTTCGTTCTGGCACCCTGCCGGAGGGGGGATCGATCATAGAGGGCCTCTTCATCAACCTTGCTGCCCTAATGATGATGTGTGAGTAGTTCACCACACACCTACGGGTCCATAGCTAGTACCTAGATGGCAATCTCTCTATCTCTTGATCTTCAATACAATGATCATCGCATCTTCGCTTTGATCTATCCAATGTAATCCTATTGTGCGGTGTGTTTGTTGGGATCCGATGAATTGTGGGTTTATGTTAAGATTATTCATGAAAAGTAGTTGAGATACCTCTGATATATATTGTCTCTTAATTGCATGATCATTATAGCTTCGTAATGCTCTCCGATCTATTGATGTGCTTTGTCCAAGTAGATTGATATTTCATCGGTGGGAGTGGTGCGTTGTGGTAGGTTCAACCTGGCGAGTTTCTATATCCCAGTGGCAAAGTAGGGGACAAGATGCGTCTTTGTGTTGTTGCTACTAAGGATAACACGATGGGGTTTATTCATATTGCTTGAGTTTACTTTGTCTACATCATGTCATCGTTCTCCATGCATTACTCTATTTTACTTAATACTCTAGATGCATGCTGGATAGCGGTCGACGAGCGGACTAATAGTAATAGGTGCAGGCAGGAGTCGGCCTATTTGTTTATGGACATGATGCCTATATACACATGATCATTGCCGTGAAAATCGCATAACTATCCGCTTTTCTATCAATTGCCCAACAGTAATTTCCGTATGCTGCCTACATGAGAGATGCCGATAGGGAAACTATGGCCCCCGGGTCTATCCACTTATATATATTTACAAACGCTACAATTACCTTGTTGCTTTTATTTACCTTTTATTTTATTTTGCAATTTATATTTATCAACAATTATCTACACAACTCAGTTGCTTGCAAATAATGAGATCAAGGGGATTGACAACCCTCTTGCCCGCGTTGGGTGCAAGTTGTTTGTTCATTTGTGTGCAACCACTGAAGACGGTTGGGGATTGATATTCCTATTGGTTCGATAAACCTTGGTTTCATAACTGAGGGAAATACTTACCCACTTTGTGCTGCAATTACCCGTTCCTCTTCACGGAAAACCCAACGCAGATCACAAGTATCACCGAGCCACCGCCACATATATAGAACACGACCTTCAAAAATGACAAAAGGGTCTCGATGGCGATGAAGGCAAAATCCTGACAGCGAAGCAGAGTAGATCATGGGAGGGGGGCATGGAGGAGATCCAAGGAGGTTGAACCCGAAGGGGTGGGGGGTGCGTCACTTAACATGTGGCATAACCCACGTCAAGCCATCGCTGTCGACGAGCTCGATGTCGTAGCCGGCTGCCGGGTCATACAGACATGCGCAAGCCCGCTTATTAAATGCCCCGGGCTAGTCATCGTAGTGAGCTTCCCCGGGGGGCCTCGGCGGCCACCTCGCCGTCGTCCAGTGGATAGGCCTTGATATACCTATTTTTGGCCATTCGCTCCTCCAGCTCCCCGGGAAGCATAGCCGGGCTGAGGCTACGACGCTCTGGAGTGTGGGTGACGATGGGGATGGGGATCTGCGGGAAACAGGGTGCTTCGTAGGTTGAAACTACATGGTGGACCAGAGTTGTGCATGCATTCGACATGGAGGAGCACTACTGTCGAGTGCAAGGACGACTCTAGTCCAACCCCCTTGTGATGGATCTTCATGAGGACTTCGAGATAGTCACCGGAAGGCCTGCAGAGGATGACAATGGAGTCGAGGGCGGCGACGGTGGGCTAGCTAGGGTTGTAGCGAGGGAGAGGAGTGGTGCATGCGGGAGCGGAGGTTTTCCTTTTTTTACGTAATCTGAGCAGAGGTTTTGTGGTGGGGAGGGGGGCAGGTGGTGTTTGAGGAAATGCCGCACGGCTACTAAATTTTTTACTAGGCGGGAGTGAAATGCCAGGATGCGGGGCTACTGAAAATTTAGATTATGGGATTGAAGCGGCGTGGCCAGCGTGGGAGCAACAAGCATCGCACACAGCAGAAACATAATAAGTGTGTGCTATCAAATAGGAAAAACCCGCGGAATTGCCATTTTTCAAATGGCTCAAGGCGGTAGATATTTTTGCCAGGGAAGTCTCATGGAGCCCAATCGTGTCCGGCACCAACCAGTGGACCGTGCTGATGTGCCAGCGTCAGATGGAATGGTGTCTGTTGTGTGTACAATCGCAAACGGTTGTGACATTCAAATAGTTTGCTATTTACTCCTAGACTAATAATATATAGGAGCATTTCACCAAAAAAATTGTGGGAAAGGGGTCAGAACACATACACGCCTGCAAGTGGAACAAAAATATGTATGCACGGGGTGGTTTGATCGTTCAAAATACCCAATGCGTAACTTTGATGTGGCACATGTCTCCTTCGTCGCCACTTCGTGTCGGTGGGAGGGGGAATCCTAGCTACGAATACATGCCACCAAACAGGTCTCGTGTCTCACCCATGCCGTAACACGAAAATGAAACATATACATGAATCCAGCATAGTCAAACCACCCCATCTCTCTTCTGGTCAATGGTGGACTATGGCCCATGCGCCTCGCAACACAGACATCCCGACCAAAGAATCAACATTTTGGTCAAACCTCTCCCGTTATCGGTCGAAAGGATGGACGTCTACCGAGGCCCATGAATGGGTGTGACACCGATAACCACACGATGGAGTGTCGAAGACAGCCATCACCTGCAGGTGGCACAAACATATATACGGAAATGTTGTGTTGCATTTGAATTCATTAATATATACCTCATGTGCAACTTTGATGTGGCACATGCTTTGGAACCGGAAAGCCCCCCCTTGAGCGAGTGTTCATGACGTGTACAACTAGTATGTCGAGCGTCGATGGGAATGATTCACGCGTACGTACGCGTGTGCTCAGACTTGGTTAAGGAAACTCAAATGACCTATATATTATATACCATAACACAAACCAATTGAAGAATCCACCATGGTAACCTCTCTCTCGTTGTTAGTCAATGTGATGGACGTCCACGCGGGCCCACGAATGGACTTTCCAACGACAACCACACGAAGGAGTATCCAAAGACAATCACCATCTAAGCGTGGATCAAACATATGCATGGAAGTGTTGTGTGATGTTTACATACCCAACACACAAACTTTGGCGTGGCACACCATCCTCGGGAATCTTACAGTCCGCACGGAAAGCAAGGTTCACGACACATAGTATATATATATATACCCCCCCATTCGAGCCGATGGGAGAGACATTCATGCATACACTACACGCACTCAAATTATACCATGTAATCTCACACCCATGGCCTACTGCAAACATCGCCCTAAAAAGAATCCACAATAATTATCCTCTTTCGTTGCGGTACAAAAGTACGTGAGGCCACAGATGGGAGTGACACTGATAATTGTGCAAGGGGGCGGTGTCCGAGGACAACCACCACCTTCATGCTGCCCTAACATATGTACGGAGGTGTTGTCTGATGTTTTGAACACCCAATGCACACCTTTGATGTGGCACCTTTGCAAACCGAAAAAAACACGGAGGTTCACAATGTGTACAATGAGCACGCGCGTGCACACATGCGCCCAAACTTTCATCCGGAATCTCACCATGATCTTCGCCGAAACACGGACTAAGATGAATCCACCTTTGATCAAACCCCTCTCGCCACGCCATCCAAGGTGATATACCGCACGGGGGCAACGAATGGGTGTGTCGGTGGTAACCGCATGAGTGAGTGTACGAGTACCACCACCGCATGCATGAGACACAAACATATGCATGAAAAAGATCATGATCGATATGCTTTAAATATATACCCAATGCATGACTTTTGACGTGGCACATGCCTCACCTGAAGCTGGCAATGGTTAAAACCGTTACCCGCATCCCCATGGGTAATTACTATATTAATTAGGGCACGGAGAAGTGCCAGCTTGAATTCCCATGGGGAAGATGGTGGGTCAAATACCTTACCCAGCGTGCAGGACGGGGATGTGGATGGGATATATATAGCATTACCCGCCTTAACCATGAAGTACTTACATGTGGGCTCTGAAATTAGTAGACCCCACGTAATTTGTGCCCTCAGTCACCCAAATTTCCATAGATCCCACCCCATCTGGCCCAAAAATCCCTAATAAATCCCAAACTTAGCCGCAACATATTGTTTATTGCGTTGAAATATTGTTTTTTTACTGAAATACTATTGAATGTTGTTCTTAAATGCATGTTGGGTGTCCCCACGGGATAAAGAAGTGGCGACGGGGATGGGAAACTTTGTATCACCACGCACGGGTACGGAGACGGAGACGGGAATGGGAGGGCGGTGATGGGGACGGGGATGGGACTCCAATATACCCGCCTGAGTAATCCCCATTGCCAGCTTGATGCTTAACTAACCGGACAACCCCACGTGGTGGCGCGCATATGACACGTATTGTGTGCCGTACCCCCACACCCCACTTGTCCCACCACACCACCGCCACTTCGAGGCATGCATGTCAAACTTTTTCTGTAGTGCACATTGGACAATAGGAGTCCAGTGTTAAAATTTGATTTCTAAAGAACATTAAGATATATGTATACATTAAATTGATTCCTTAGGTATTTAATTTGTAAATTTCAAATTTGAACTATATGCACACGCGGTTGTGCGTCCAAAAGGATTAGAAATTCATATATTTTTTGTGTTGGGTGCATGTTTAGTCCCCATGGAAGGAAAAACAATAAATTTAGAACATCTCGGGGTCGCAAACATTGACTCTTGCCTTTTAAATTCCAGCAAACACCCAGCTAAGCTAGAATTCATGAAACATTGACATGATTTCATGATAGGGAACTTATAGGCCGTGGTAAATAAATCGTCCAATTTGAGAGAAGTTTTCATCTAAGCTTCTTGCAAACGGGGGCTTATTAATAGATGCAACACAGAACTGTCACGTTAACATCGCAAACGGTTTATTAATCCAAACTGTTTTTATTTAGTCCGCGTATTAGCGTTGGTTAAAGTCAAGCTTTGTAAACTTTGACCAAATTTATAGACAACAATATTGATGTTTACAATTAAAAATTAATACCATTAGATTCTTTATTGAATGTACTTTCACATCATATATATTTGTCATGGTAATTATTTCTATTTATTTCTATAAAGTTGGTCAAACTTTATCAAGTTTGACTTCAGTCAACTCTAATATGCAGACTAAATAAAAACGGAGGGAGTAAGTGCCGTAGCTTCGCAGAAAAACAATACATGCCCCGCGATCCGTGCAAGCAGATATGATTCAACGGGACACACGCTAGCAGGTCGCCGCGCAGGCTGACCGGGATGCGTGTGAGTAGGTGTGTGAATTGATGGGAGGCGTGTTCGCTGCGCAGTTTTGCAGGGAGACGTGCCGTCAGGCGTGTGAATTGACGGTGCACATGCCAGCAGTCCGGCACGCATGCGCTCACCGGAAGGCGAGCCGTCCCTTTAAACCATCGCCTGCCTCCCTATCAAGTCCCAGCTGCTCTTTATTAATGATGCTCGAGCCGCTGGTTTTAACATTCTCGCTACACACAATCCTCTCTCCCCCTGCATCCTCACCGCCGTTCTCAATCGTCATTAGTGGCCTCCCTGCACCATGGGAGGGAGTAACCACGTCGGGGCCGGCGAAGCACCCGAGCACAGCGTGAAGGTGGGCACAGAGATTGCCGTCGCCGGAGAAGACGTATCGCGCGGACAGCGGCGTGGCCTTGACTTTGTTGCCGCCGTCGGGCTTCCCCAGCCGGAGCCGATGGTCCATAGCGACTCCAACGACCACTCCAGCAACGACAACGACTTGAACGGAGAACCGATTGGTCATCTATACCCATTTTTGGTAAATACATATAATAGGCTGATTGGTTTGCTACGAACATTAGGCATTGCTGCCAATATTTGGCAATATCAAAAGTTGTCAACATTTGGCAACCTTTTGTGAGATTGATAACAAGAACTGGTATGCAACCAATCTGTAGCCAAAATTTGGCAGTTGCCAAAATATGGCATGCCAACTTTTAGCATCAAACCAATTAGCTTCGATTTAGGGTTCACGTTGTCGCATGATATATTATGTTTCATAAACTCTGCCTTGCGAATTCGCATTATAAAATATACGGACACCACATTTTTTACTATGTATAGGTGCTATCTGACGATGTGGACAGCGAGGATGAAGACGTCCATGAGAGGTTCAAGAGGCAAACGCTCAGAGAGCTTATGGCTGGAAAGCATAACGGGCGTGTCAGGAAGAATGGGGGCTATGGATGCCCGTTCTGCAACCATAAGATTAACAACACGTATTCTAGTGTTCTGGCGCATGCAAGAGGACGAGCCGTTGGCTCCTTCAAGTAGAAGTATTCTCGCAGGATAGCGCACGCCGTGTACACCCAGTTCCTGGAGAATCTTAATGATCAAGCATGAAGATGAGATGTTGGATTGAATCTATCTAGTTTGTGCGTATTATATCTATGCTTGTGTATTATATTTTCTTTCGAGATTGAAACTGTGCGACGACTTTCATTGTGCCGCGTCATTTGTGTTCTAATTGGCCAGAACGCATCCCCATGGATTGCACGTCTGAACCGCAGGATGTACATAGATCGAACGACTGTCTGTATCACCATCGCACCGGAGTGCTAGTTTACTTGAGAGTAATATTTATATAGGATTTATCACACACGGTTGAATCTAATAAACTGTTTCCTCCGAAGCACATTATTCTAGGACAGAAAACCCTCAGCACCACTTCAAAAAAAACCTCATCACCCACACGTCACAAAACCCTCGCCCGCTCCCCTCCCCCCTCCCCCTCCACTCCACAGTAGCACCTACACTACCACTACTCCGGGACTCTCCATGAATGTCACTGCCTATCCCCGCGGCAACCACTTAGCTCGACGCCTGTCGCCGCCGCCGGCTGTCGCCAAACGTCACCGCATTTCGCCACTGCTGCTTGCCGCGGCCTATCGGCACTGACTTTCTCGCCGCTGCTCGCTGTCGAGCCAGCTCGCCCGAGCGGAGAATCTTCGGTACTGTTTTTTCCCCATGAAGAACCAGGTAACTAATCTACTAAAATATTTCCGCTCATCTCTTATCCCAGTCCGTCAGCCCCTTTTAATCACCCGTCCGAAATTGCCGTGGATTCATATTTCGTCTAGCTGATTCGAGGGTTTTCATTCATAGAGTGTACAGTGCAAGGACACATCAGGGCTATGCGACCTCGGCCAAAAAACCGAGGAGTTCCATCTCACCGTACCAGACGACTTCACGAAGCGCACGGTATGTTCAATCTCACACTACCTGGGTTGACATGCTGAAAGCACATATGCTCCCTTGGTGGTTTTGACAATTCATGACAACATACATTGTCTCTTGGACTGATTGTTCTACCTAGTTTATTTCAGACTTAGTCCACAGGGAAGATTGGCCAAAGGATTGTGAGGAGACCCCAAGATGCAAGGAATAGGATTGGCTAAGCTACAAGCATGAAGACTCTACATTCTATTTTGTGAGAAATCACTTTGAGTCCATAGGAAAGCCAATACTATTAAAAAGGGGCGAGGAAATAATGGTGAATGAAATGCTCAAAGTGATCAAGTGTTAGTCACTAAAAACACCCACAAGCTCTCCCACAAATATTCTATCATAGAGCCTACCACTCAAAATAGGTGCCACCAAGATTTCCACATCGGCTACACCGAGTCAAAAGCCCAGACAGAAACCCTAGCCAAGATCCACAACTCGGTACTACCAACATTCCCTTTCGGTGCCACCGAAAACAGTGGCTAACTTCCTGGTTAGCCATTTTCATGATTCGGTCCCACCGAGTTTTGCAAATCGGTTTCATCGAGAAGTTGGGCCAACTCTCTGTTAACCCATTTCTCCAAATCAGTCCCACTGAGTTTGAGAAATTGGTCTCACCGAGATTTGGTAACTGCCTAGGTAACCCATATTGGTACCACCGAGTATTCCGTATCGGTCTCACCGAAAAGCCTAAAGTTGCCACATTTTAACAAGTCGGTGCCACCGAGTTTTACTTCGGTTCCACCGAGTTGGGCAATAATGTTGTAACGGTTGAATTTTTGGAGATGCCTATATATACCCCTCCACCACATCCCACTCGCAAGAGAAGCACTTAGAACACACACCCACTTGCCATATCCAATTTTCTGAGAGAGAACCGCCTATCCTTGTGTTGAGGTCAAGATCATCCACTCCAACCATATGGATCTTTGATTTCTAGCCTCCCCAGGTTGCTTTCCATCCAATCAATCTCTTCTACCCAAGCCAAATCTGTGAGAGAGTGATTGAGTGTTGAGGAGACTATCATTTGAAACACAAGAGAAAGGAGTTCATCGTTACTATCGAGCCTATTACCTTCTGGAGGGTGGTGCCTCCTATATTGGTTAGGTGTCGACTCCTACTTCGTGTTGTGGAGTTGAACCAAGAAGTTTGTACGGGCAAGGAGATGGCCTACTTCGTGAAGATCTACCCATAGTGAGGCTAGTCCTTCGTGGACGGAAGCCGTTATGGAATAGTCGAGGTTGCTACTTCGTGGACCCTTATGGGTGGAGCCCTCCGTGGACTCTCGCGACCGCTACCCTCCGTGGGTTGAAGACTCCATAAACGTGGACGTACGATAGCACCACCTATCGGAACCACGGGAAAAAATCTTCGTGTCTCCAAATTGCATTTGATCTTCCTATCTCAACTCTCTTTCATATGCTTGTCTGTACTTTCCGCTGCCATACTTGTTGACTAGCATGTGTAGGGTGCACCGGACTTGTTAGAATTGCTAAAATCTGCCAACCAATTAACTTGGGAGAAGGTTAGGTTTTAATTTGTGCAAGTAGTCTATTCACCCCCTCTAGACATACACTTCTAGTGATCCCTCTATTGGTATCAGAGCATTGGTCTCCAAAGCTTTGGTTTCATCACCGTTGGAGGAAGATGGATGTGTCTAGTTTGGGGAGTCTTAGTTGTAGAGTGCCCATTCTCGATGGGGAGTACTATAGTCAATGGAAATATGAGATGCTTGAGCTATTCAATGAATTCCATTTGAGCATGTATGTTAAGAACCCTTATGTACCTCCCATTGATCCTTTACATCCCACACACGAAGAGGAAATTGATATGCTACGCAATCTTAGTACCGTTAATCTTATCATTAGAGGATTGCCTAGAATTGTGTTTGATTAAATGAAGAATTTTAAATGTGCTTATACTTTGTGGAGTGATTTGGAGAAACGATATCCAAATTATTCATTGAGCAATCTTGATGAAATCCTTCATAAAACCATTGCTTTTCACAAAATGATGCCTAGTGATTCTAAGTTTGATGACTATCTATTTGAGCCTAGAGACCTCATGCGTGCTAGAGGAGATGTCATAACTATCAACAACATCATTGTTGAAGCCATTCGCATTCATAAACTTGAACATTGTCATGATCACAACTCTATCAAATCTCTTGTTTCTTATGACGAGGATTTCCCACTTGATGATGACAATGTGGAACATGGCTACTATGATGAAGATGAGTTGTTCGACATCGAGTATGAAAAGACTATGAAGAATCTAAGTGTCATGGCAAACTTCAAGGATTACATGTCCGGAGGAAAAGAGTGGATTCTCGATAGTGGATGCATCGATCATATGACCGGAGATAGAGACATGTTTGAAGAGATCACACCAAACCATGGACCGCGAAGGTATGTGACTTTTGGAGACAACTCCAAGGGTAAGGTACTTGGCCTTGGTAAGGTGGCCATATCTCATGACAACTCTATTCAAAATGTCATGCTTGTTGAATCCCTTGGCTACGATCTTCTCTCCATATCTAGACTTGCCGACTTCGGTTTTAATGTGCTATTTACCAAAGTAGTTTGCCAAGTGTTTCATCAAGATAATTATAGCATGGTCTTTACCGGTTTCCGTAGAGGGGATCTATACATTGTTGACTTCACTAAGAGATCCAAACCTCGTACTTGTCTGATTGCAAAATCTTCTAAAGGTTGGCTTTGGCATAGAAGACTAGGACATGTAGGTATGCGTAATCTAGACAAGCTCATCAAAGGTGATAATATACTTGGTGTTAAAGATGTTATCTTTGAGAAAGATAGACTTTGTAGTGCTTGTCAAGCTGGAAAGCAAGTAGGTGGAAGTCATCCCGTAAAGAATATCATGACTACTAGGAGACCACTCGAGTTGCTTCATATGGATGCTTTTGGTCCCAATGCTTACAAGAGGATCGGTGGAAATTCTTTTGGTCTAGTTATAGTTGATGATTTTTCCATATTTATGTGGGTATTCTTTCTTGATGATAAGTCGCAGGTGTCGGTGTCAAAACCGGCGGATCTCGGGTAGGGGGTCCCGAGCTGTGAGATTAGGATCGATGGGTAACAGGGGACGAAGGAGACGATGTTTTACCCAGGTTCAGGCCCTCCTATGGAGGTAAAACCCTATGTCCTGCTTGGTTGTATTGAAGTGTATGAAAATTACAGAGTCGATCTACCTCGAGATCAAGTTGCTAAACCCTAGATGAGTTTTTCCGCCTCTACGAACTAAACCCTCTGGCTTATATAGACACCAGGGGTCCCTAGGGTTACACATAGTCGGTTGCTTATCGAGGGAGTAAACATGCCTATTCTATCATCTTAAGCTTGTAAGGCACGTCACGTCTCCTGAGGCTTCCCCCTGGTCACGGGGTATTCGATCAGGCCGATCCTCCAACGAGTGGCCCACGAGTCCGGCCCATAAGGAATAGGCCGGTAATCCGAGGAACCCTTAATCCCGGACTCCCTCAGTAGCCCCCGAACTAGCCTCCAATGCCGAGGTATGTTGTCCGGACAGTCCTGTGCTCCCAAAGTCTTCGGCTTGCGAGGCGAGTTCTTCTCCTCCTCTCTGTTCGGCAAACAATAATCCGGTCATTAGCGAGCTCTCAATTGCCGAGGCATCGCGGGGCCCACAGCACTAACTTTGCCATCAGAATTAACGACGCCCCTCGATCCTTGTGCGCCAATGGGAGACGAGCGGCCCAGCAGCCTTTTACAGGAGTGCCCTTCCTGCAAGCGGAGGGGAGGAACCGCCCATTTAAGCAGGCTGAATCGTGGCTTAGGTAACCCCTTACTCTTCCTCATCATCGAAAAGCCCAAGCGAAAGAACTTGAAAAATATGGCGAGCATCCCTGGCTCCTCCTCGCGTCCTCACGGCCCCCTTCCCGGAGATTGGGCAAGTTGTTCAGTATCTCTCCTCTAGCCGCGCAACCTTGAGACCCAGGGTTATCTTCCCGCCTCGGATCTGGCGTTTACCCGCGCCGGATTGACTTCTTCGAACGGCGAGGCCTTCACAGAGAATTTCCTTGTTCCACACAAGGGAGAGCGGGTATGTTTCGTTTCCTTCCTCTTACGGGGTCTGGGATTCCCCATTCATCCCTTCTTGAGGGGACTGTTGGAATTCTACGGGATCCAACTCCATCATCTCACCCCTGGATCCATCCTGCATATTTCGGGCTTTGTTGCCCTCTACGTGATGTTCTTGGGCTGCGAGGCCCATTTTGGTTTATGGAGGAGGTACTTCTGCCTTGTCCCCCGTACCCGGGGTGGGATACTCCGGGAAGTGGGCGGAGCCGAAGTATGGCGTATAGCCGGGATGGGATATCCCGTGGGGACTCCGAAGAAAGAGTCCGAAGAATGGACCTCGGAATGGTTCTATATTGAGGACGTTCCCCTGTTCGACCCAGCTCGGAGGGGTCTGCCCGAATACTCCGACGCTCCTTTGAAGAAAAGGTTCAACTAGCGACCGAAGAGTCCATCCCAAGAGGAAAGTGCCGAAGTAAAATGCCTAGCCGCCCAAGTGAGGCTACCAGTTCACAGTAAGCTAACCATCATCGACGTGATGGCAACCGTCATTGCTCGATGCGTTCAACCCCTTCAGCAAAGGATACACCCCCTGTGGCGTTACAATGGAACAAGTGACACCACCCGTTCCCAACGGCAGGGTCCGACCAATCAGGCGGCAATGGCGGCCATACTGGCCGATCTTTTCACAGGAGAAAAAGAAGATTTCGCTCTACTATCAGCCAAGGAAGGCTATTCGAGTCATAACCCCATCGAATGGGTAAGCCTTCGACTTTGTTTTCTGAGTTCGGATATTTATGTATAATCCTTCTGATCGAAACTTTTAATCTGTCCGAACAGAGTTGGAGATGCTGGGTCGAGACCGTCAGCTGTCCGGCGCCTCAACCAAAGAGCTATTCTCACGACGACGATCCCGGATTCCATGATGATCCGGAGATATCAATTGAATATGAGGACGGGGTCTTTTACCAGGAGAGCCTCGATGGCTCCAAGGTGGCTCTTCTAGCCGATCACCCCGGACCACTTCCTTCTTTCGCCGTTGGTAAAAAGAAAGTCTCTTCCCGTAAAGGGCGAGCGACCCCTGCCACACCGTGCGTGCCGACATTTACTCCCAAGGGTCATCGGTCCACATGTCGAATGTCATCTATGGCAGCAGGGCCCGTACCAAGCAACAGCAGGAATCCTCCTCGTGAGCCGACCGCGGAGACCATCTCGACTGTGCACTCAACCAAGAGGTACTTTATTTAACCGCTTCGTTCGGCCATTGTCATGATTGCAATAGGTACTCACAAAATCTCGTGTCGAAATACTCAGGAGACGAGTACAGCCACCTTCTTCTGGGAACGTCGCCGAGGAGCCAGGCAACCATCATGAATCAAGGTCTTTTGCTCAGGCTGAACTTGACGCGGAGGCCCCTGTGACGGATCAGCCCCCTGAAGATTCCATGGACGTCTCGGTCACTAACTCCGAGGTAGAGAGTGCGATGAATCACCGGCAGGGAAAGGAAGCCCTGCGCCACCAAGCGTTTTCCGAACAAGAGTTTAATGCCCTAAGTTTGGTGGATGCATACATCGGAGCTGCCCCGAGCTGGGCTTGAGGGAGCAGCTAAACTGATATCGTCCAGCCTGGAGGTGAGTGATCGGTTTTAACAACTGAACACAAATATTAATCCAGTAGCCCCCGAGCCTTGATTTGGTCGGAACGGCCGAGTTAAGGATCTGAATATTGTTTTATGTATAATGTAGGTTTCAAGGCAGCAAAGTGAGAAGTTGGCCGAGGAACTCGAGGTGAGCCGAACACAGGTACAAACCGTGAAGGCCGAGCTTGAGCAAGTGAAGAATTTCACCCGAGAGGCGCACAGTGAGTATGCCAATTTTGCTGAATTTATTCGACATTACCGTACTGATGAGAGAGTACTTTATAGCAGCTGAATCCATAGGGCAGTTGCAGAAAGATTTGGATGTAGCCCGACAATCTCAGAGGTATGCCGAATCTCAGCAAGAGGCTGGCCACCGTGTGTTGACCCGAAGTCTTGAGGAAAAGAACCGGCTTAAGGTGGAAAACCAGCGGCAAGCCAAAGAACTTGAGAGTTTGAAAACTCAATTGGCTCAAGCCCAGGAAGAGAACCAGAGATTACAGAGGGGCATGTTCTGTAAGTGCACTTATATCTTCATAATTCCGAAAAGTACCTTTATTATATCAAGTGTAAGGGACATGTTTCGTCTCGTGTCTAGGTCTCCTGACCGGGCGGCCCAAGGAAGAAATCAGATCATTCCGAGGGAACCTGCTGAAGGAACTATCCGTCGTACATGAGCGGGCTCGAAGAGCCATGAGGAGCATGACCAAAGCGCTTTGGCCGGCCGAGACGCCTCCAGAAGGGATGTCCAAACTGGCTGATCAGTTTAAAGGAGCCCGATGTCGTTTTGAGTTATGGAAGACATCGGCTTGTCGAGAGGGAGCGCGGGAGGCGTGGGCAATGATCAAGACCCACTTTACCAAACTTAAACCAGAGCATATGGCTCGGGTTGGGCCGGTAGGGCCGGATGGGCAAGAAGTGCCGCTTCATTTGGTTTACGACCAAGTGATGCCCGCCGCTCGTCTTTCGCAAGAAGATTGCACCCTGGATACCTTTATAGACAATCTTGACCAGCAGCCAGGTGTTTGATTCTATGTAACTATGTACTTTAGATCAAAAACTGCTCCGTCTATGCTGTAAATGTTGTCTTAACCGGCCATCGGCTTCGACCTCCCTCGCTAAGAGCTTGGGAGTGTTCCGTATCGAATGTCCTCCGATAAAAGGAACTTACTTCGGGGAACCAGGCAATCCGGCCATTCGGTACGAACAGACAGAACGTGCATAGGGAGATATGTTATATTACTGCTTAACGTAAGAAACATCTTCTGAAGAAAATAGTTCCTCTATCGGTACCTTCCTTCAGGTTGCTACGTAGATCGTAAATATCAAGGCCGTATACTACTAGTATGCGGATAATGGCTTCTTTGGGAAAATAATCCCGGGCAATGGTGATAACCACCACAAGGTTTTTACTTCCGTCGTGGCCGACCAATTTTCTTCTTAAGATAGCTAGCTTTCGGCTTCACCCGTCTGTACGTATCCGGATGATCCGGTCGTAACAATCGCAGAGGTGCTCCCTTTACCCTCTAGCCAAACAATCGGGAACGTAGAGGGTAAGCACAGGAGCAAGGCAACCCAGCTTGGCCAAAATCTTAGGTCCAATTGATGCATATACTGGCTTAAAAATGATAAGGGAAGAGTGTATGCACAATACATGTGAATCAGCGCACATAATATATAATAATCGGCTTCGAGAAGAAGCCCCCAGGTGTTTTTTTGGATAGGACATTTGAAGATGTATGCCGAAAAATCTTAACACAAGCTTGGTTTAGCCAAACACATGCTGGGAAATGATATCCAATCCTGTAAAGCTAATATGGAAGGGAAATAATACGAAAGAAAAAGGAAAAACAAAAAGAAGGGTAAAAAATATGACGACACCGCTCTAACCGTAAAAGCGCCGAAGACGAGCTGCGTTCCATGGGTTTGGTTCGAGGCGATTGTCCGGCGGGTTGCGGAGGCGATAAGCCCCTCCTGTAAGTACTTCGTCAATTATGAAAGGCCCCTCCCACTTGGGATTAAGTTTATGCTTCTGCTTCTCTGGGAGTCGTAAGACGAGTTCGCCCACATTATATGCCTTCGCTCTAACCTCCCTGCTTTGGTAGCGCCGAGCTTGCTGTTGATAGAAAGTAGAGCTGGCCCGAGCTATATCACGCTCTCCTTCCAAGGCGTCTAAGTCGTCCTGCCGACCTAACTCAGCCTCCTTTTCTTCGTACATGCGCACCCTAGGTGCGTCGTCAATGATATCGCAGGGAAGAACTGCTTCCGCCCCGTAGACCATAAAAAACGGTGTGTATCCCGTTGATCGATTCGGGGTGGTACGCAGACCCCACAGAACGGAGTCAAGCTCCTCTACCCAATTGCAGTCAGATTCGTGAAGAGATCGGACCAGACGAGGTTTGATGCCACTCATGATTAGTCCGTTGGCCCGTTCGACTTGTCAATTGGTCTGCGGGTGATACACCGAGGCGTAATCGAGCTTGATGCCCATGTTTGCGCACCAGTCCTTCACCTCCTGGGCGGTGAAATTGGATCCATTGTCCGTTATTATGCTGTGCGGGACACCATAACGATGTACCACACCAGATATAAAGTCGACTACTGGTCCAGACTTAGCTGATCTTATTGGTTTTGCTTCGATCCATTTGGTGAACTTGTTGACCATGACCAGTAGATATTTATTTTTCTTGGTCCCACCTTTAAGTGGGCCGACCATATCCAGCCCCCAAACCACGAAAGGCCAAGTGATCGGAATAGTCCGAAGAGCTGTCGGGGGCATGTGGCTTTGATTTGCGAATAGTTGACATCCAACACAATGTTGGACAAGTGCTTGGGCGTCCACTCGAGCGGTGGGCCAAAAGAATCCGGCTCGAAAGGCTTTGCTTACTAAGGCCCGTGCTGTGACGTGGTGGCCGCCCATGCCTGCGTGGACTTTAGCCAAAAGCTGCCTTCCTTCTTCCTCAGATATGCACCGTTGGAGTATCCCGGTAGTGATTTTCTTATATAACTCACCCTCATGGACCTTATAGGCCTTGGATCGCCGAATTATGCGTCTCGCCTCCGTCTGGTCATCGGGGAGTTCTTGGCGGAGAAGGTAGGCAAGGAAGGGCTCGGTCCATGATGCGATTACTGCCATGACCTCATGAGCCGAAGTCGTTTCTTCAATTACGGAACCGCCGATGATTTGCTCATCTGGTTCATTCATAGGAGGGACAATCTCTTCCATACTGATGTCTCCAGCGCCCTTATTCTTGTCCTGCCATACCACCGATGGCTTGAAAAGCCGTTCAAGGAAGGTGTTTTTCGGGACGGGGTCGCGCTTGGCCCCCATACGGGCGAGTATGTCAGTAGCCTGATTGCTGTCTCTAGCAACATGGTGGAATTCTAGCCCCTCGAACCGTGCAGATATTTTAAGAACGACATTTCTGTATGCTGCCATCTTTGGGTTTTCAGCATCGAATTCGCCGTTGATTTGAGAGATGGTGAGATTAGAATCTCCTCGTACTTCAAGCCGTTGTATGCCCATCGATGCTGCCATCCGAAGCCCGTGCAATAGTGCTTCGTATTCGGCCGCATTGTTGGAATCGGCGTACATGATCTGCAACACGTACCGGACGTTGTCTCCTGTGGGAGACGCGAGGATAACTCCAGCCCCCAGTCCGGCTAGTGTCTTGGATCCGTTGAAGTACATCGTCCAATGGGAGTATGTACTATATTCTCTGGGGAGTTCGGCCTCTGTCCATTCGGCGAGGAAATCAGCCAACACCTGAGATTTAATAGCTCGTTGTGGCTTTTAGGCGATTTCGAAAGGAAGGAGTTCGATGGCCCATTTGGCTATGCGGCCGGTGGCGTCCCTGTTATTGATTATATTGTTCAGGGGTACTTCGGATGCCACCATGACCGAACATTCTTGAAAGTAGTGTCTGAGCTTTCGTGATGCCATAAACACTGTATAGGCTATCTTCTGGTAGTGCGGGTATCTGGACTTGCATGGCGTTAGCACTTCTGACACATAGTAGACTGGCTTTTGTACCCGGAATTTGTGACCCTCGTCTTCTCGTTCGACGACGAGCACCGCACTAACCACTTGATTGGTGGCCGAGATGTACAGTAACATTGGTTCACCGGCGCCTGGCGCCGTGAGTATGGGGTTGCTTGCCAACAGTGTTTTAATTTCCTCTAGTGCAGCCGTTGCTTCATTGGTCCACTGAAAGTTTTTGGTCCGTTTCAGTAGCCTGTAGAGCGGTAAAGCCTTCTCACCAAGGCGGGAGATAAAGCGGCTCAAAGCCGCCACACAGCTCGCCAGCCTTCGGACGTGCTTTAGCTCTGTAGGAATCGCAAGTTGAGATAGGGCTCAGATCTTAGCAGGATTTGCTTCTATTCCTCTATGGGAAACAATGAATCCGAGTAGTTTACCAGCGGGAACTCCGAAGACACATTTGTCCGGATTGAGCCGTATATCATATTCCCGTAAACTAGCAAAAGTTTGCCTGAGGTCGTCTATCAGCTGGCTGACGTGTTTGGTCTTAATGACCACGTCGTCCACATATGACTCGACTGTTTTACCGACTTGTTTTTCGAGACATGTCTGAATCATACGCTGGTATGTAGCGCCTGCATTTTTTAGTTCGAAAGGCATTGTGTTGAAGCAAAATGGCCCGTAGGGGGTGATGAATGTAGTTGCAGCTTGATCGGATTCCTTCATTTTGATTTGATGGTATCCGGAATAAGCGTCGAGGAAGCACAATGAGTCGTGTCCGGCTGTGGCGTCAATAATTTGGTCTATGCGTGGTAAGGGTCCTTGGGGCAAGCCTTATTAAGGTCTTTGAAATCGACACACGGCCGCCATGATTTATCTTTCTTCGGTACCATCACCAGGTTTGCCAACCACCCAGTGTGTTTGATTTCTCTTATGAATCCGGCCTCCAACAATTTTGCTAGTTCTTCACCCATAGCCCGTCGCTTGGGTTTGGAAAATCGGCGTAGGGCCTGTTTGACGGGCTTGAAGCCTGTAATTATGTTTAGGCTATGCTCTGCTAGCCGTCGTGCGATTCCTGGCATATCTGAAGGATGCGAGGCAAAGATATCCCAATTTTCTCGTAAAAATGTTCACAGTGCTTTGTCCACCAGGGGGTCCAGCTGAGCTCCTATGGACGCTGTTTTATTGGGGTCTGTTGGGTGTACCTGAAATTTGATGATTTTGTCTGCAGGTTTAAAGGATGTGGGTTTGGGTCTCTTGCTAAGGACCACATCATCCTTGTCCATTGTTGACCAGAGTGCGGTCAATTCCTCTGCTGCAAAGGTCTCGGCTAGTGCCTCAAGGGCGAGCGCTGCTGTTCTGTTTTCGGCTCGAAGGGCTCTATGCGGGTCACTTGTGATTGTGATCACTACGTTTGGGCCCGGCATTTTGAGCTTCATATACCCGTAATGTGGTATAGCTTGAAATCTTGTGAAAGCGTCACGCCCCAACAGAGCGTGGTAACCACTGTGAAAGGGCATGATATGAAAGAGAAGTTCTTCGGATCTGTAGTTCTCGGGCGTGCCGAATACCACACCGAGGGTAACGCGTTAGGAACAACGTGCCTCTTTCCCAGGGATAATCCCACGAAAGGTTGTGTTGCTATGTTCGATGCGGGATCGGTCGAACTGCATTTTTTCCAAGGTATCCTTGTAAATGAGGTTTAAACCACTGCCGCCGTCCATTAGCACCTTTTGTAACCTGAAACCATCGATAATGGGGTTGAGGACCAGTGCGGCAGGTGTTCGGCCGGGGCGGGTGATTGGTTGATCAGCTTCTCCGAAAGTGATCGGTGTGTCTGTCCATGAATTCGCTGCTGCCACCTGATAGATTTGTTCGAGTTCTCGAAGAGCTCTCTTCATATTATTCCTTGAGGAATACGTTTCGTAGATCGTCAGGATCTCGACATTGCATTCTGGTGGCGCTGTTGAACATCTGCCTGGAGGTAGGGCCTCGAGGATGGCCTCTCCACTTTTTGCGACCTGCCTGACGACCCAGCAAGCTCTAAGGCTGTGAGTCGGGCTTGTGTTCAGTAATACAGAGTGTATAGGGCATGGCTTGTCTAATAGCCCATCAAGGACAGTTCTCACTCCCATAGGGGGTCTATTCTTTTTCTCAGCGGGTTCGTGTTCGGCCGGCCGTTTCGGAGGTATTCGCCTTTTCCGAGCTCCTCTAGGGTGTTCGGCAGGGACCGGATCCGAAAACAAACGTTCGGCTTGCCAGGTGCTTTCCATGGCGCAATATTTTTGTACCAGGTCCGATAGCTCGGTGAAGTCATGAATATGACGACGGGATAGGGCATTGAGGATTCCTTCATTGTGGCAATTGTGCCTGAAGGTTGCTATTATCTCCTGGCCACTAGAGTCTGGTACTCTGTCTTTAATAAGGAGGAGTCTAGCCCAAAAATGATGGACTGATTCTCCTGGCTGTTGTTTAACTTCCCATAAGCCCAATAACTTGGGTTCTCCTGCACTGCTTGAGGAGTGCTCGACTTGGGTGGTGGGCGGGGAAAATTTTAGTTCCTCGCCAGGATGTGAGTTCGGGATCACAACGTTTGCCACCCGTGTCATCGCGGGATCTGGCGTGGCGGGTTCGGAATCCATATTATAAACCGGACTCCTCTGTGCGGGTTCTAGGTCACGCGCTAGATCGGTGGCAGATCCTGAACTATTTCTGGTGTGGGTTCCGGATTCCGGATTGTAGGAGAGATCCTGACGATTGGAAACCGGGATGTAAATTGTTTTTAATTTCGGTAGTTGAGAGGGTGAGCCTCCGGCCGGGCACTCGATGGTGGCGACCAAGTGAGTGATCGGTGGGATATGAATCTCCCTATCATCGGGTTAAAACCCGGTCCGGTCGTAGATTGAGGTTTGACCGTCGGTCACACCCATGGTTTGAATCCGACCAAGCAACTCGTTTAACAACAAGAGGTCGGTGGGGTCCATGTCGCTGGAGCGCATGGGGTTGGTCCGCATCGCCGTTGTCCCAGGGTCGCTCGACGACACGCCCGGGTTGTATTCGGCTAAGGCAGATCCGGGCATATCAACTGGGTTGGGCATTATGGCCGACCCAGGGATAGAGGCCACCTCAGCGGTGGGGCCTGTTGCCTCCGGCGTTAAGGCGTCGGGGCCTGCGGGCTCCTCCATGGGAGCCGAGGGTTTCGTTAAAACGAGATCTCCCCGGGAGTCGGCGACAAACTCAAGGTTCCCGAATCTGACTTCCTGATCGGGGATGAAACTTCCGACCTGGACAAGATGGCCGGCCGGATCGACATGCGATACGATGCTGCCGAACGCGAAAATCTGACAAGGAATGAAAACATCCTTGCTGCAGACTTCATCGCTGATGATAAGGCGAGCCATCGATTCCTCTTGCGATCCCACAGCGGAACTCTCAATGAAAGCACCAATGTCGGTGTCAAAACCGGCGGATCTCGGGTACGGGGTCCCGAGCTGTGAGATTAGGATCGATGGGTAATAGGGGACGAAGGAGACGATGTTTTACCCAGGTTCAGGCCCTCCTATGGAGGTAAAACCCTACGTCCTGCTTGGTTGTATTGAAGTGTATGAAAATTACAGAGTCGATCTACTTCGAGATCAAGTTGCTAAACCCTAGATGAGTTTTTCTGCCTCTACAAACTAAACCCTATAGCTTATATAGACACCAGGGGTCCCTAGGGTTACACATAGTCGGTTGCTTATCGAGGGAGTAAACATGCCTATTCTATCATCTTAAGCTTGTAAGGCACGCCACGGCTCCTGAGGCTCCCCCTGGTCATGGGGTATTCGATCAGCCCGATCCTCCAACGAGTGGCCCACGAGTCCGGCCCATAAGGAATAGGCCGGTAATCCGAGGATCCCTTAATCCCGGACTCCCTCAGCAGGTACAAAAAAACTTCAAGAACTTCGCTCGCAAAGTGCAAAATCAGTTTGAAGTGAATATCAAGAAGGATCGTAGCGACAACGGATCGGAGTTCAAGAACACGAATGCGAATTCCTTTCTTGACAAAGAAGGGATTTCACATGAGTTTTCGGCTACGTACACGCCTCAACAAAACAGAGTTGTTGAGAGGAAGAACAGGACTCTTATAGAGATGGCTAGAACGATGCTCGACGAATACAAGACGCCAAGACACTTTTGGGCGGAAGCCGTGGAAACAACTTGTCATGCTACGAACCGACTCTACCTTCACAAGCTTCTCGGTAAAACTGCATATGAGCTACTCATTGGAGATAAGGAACCTTCGGAATCTATCCAAGACTTGTCCATTGGCAAGATTCGCCCCATGGAGGTGAAGGAAAGTACATCATCGACCCAAGTGGAGGCCCCTACTTCACGTCAAGGTGAACCTCAACATGACATGGAGGCATCCACAAGCGGTACACGACAAGATGAAGAGGAGGGAGAAGTTCATCACAATGATCCACCTCATCCACCTTCACCACCACCTCAAGGCAACGACACCTTCAACAACAACGAAGAAGAATATGATGATGAAGAAGCTCCACCACCCAACAAGCAAAAGCTACCCCGAGTTCGAGCAAGAGTGGATAAAAACCACCCTCTAAATAAATCTTTGGTGACATACAAACCGGGAGGATAACTCACTCTAAAACTCGACTAGCTAACTTTTGTGAGCATTTTTCATTCATCTCTAGTATTGAGCCTTTGAAGGTAGAAGAAGATCTTCAGGACCCAGATTGGGTGAATGCTATGCACAAGTAGCTACACAACTTCGAGAGGAACGAAGTGTGGACACTAGTGGAGAAGCCCAAAGATGAGCAAAACATCATCGGAACCAAATGGGTGTTTTGGAACAAACAAGACGATGACGGTCAAGTCATACGCAACAAGGCGCGTCTTGTGGCTCAAGGCTACACTCAAGTCGAAGGTATGGACTACGGTGAGACCTATGCCCCCGTTGCTAGACTTGAGGCTATCCGCATTCTTCTTGCTTATGCTAATCACCATGATATCATGCTTTATCAAATGGATATTAAAAGTGCATTTTTAAATGGTGAGATTGAGGAAGCGGTCTATGTTAAACAACCTCCTGGTTTTGTGAATCCTAAGAAACCTAACCATGTTTACAAGCTTCGTAAAGCACTTTATGGACTTAAGCAAGCCCACGTGCTTGGTATAAATGTTTAACGAAGTTTCTCATTGAAAAGGGTTTTGAAATTGGTAAAATTGACGCAACCTTATTCACTAAGAGAGTTAATGGTGAATTATTTGTTTGCCAAATCTATGTGGATGATATTATCTTTGGATCTACTAACCCACAATTTAGTGAAAGATTTAGAAGGTTGATGTCCGAGAAGTATGAGATGTCCATGATGTGTGAGCTAAATTTTTTCCTTGGTTTGCAAATCAAGCAAACGGGAGAAGGAACTTTCATCTCTCAAACCAAGTATACCAAGGACTTGATCAAGAAGTTCAACATGCAAGAGTGTAAAGGTATGAAAACTCCTATGCCTATTAGTGGACATGTTGACCTCACCAAGGAGGACAAATCGGTTGATCAAAAGGTTTATCGATCAATGATTGGTTCATTGTTATATCTATGTGCCTCCCGTCCCGACATTATGCTTAGTGTGTGCATGTGCGCTAGATATCAAGCCGCTCCTAAAGAGTGTCATCTTAAGGCCGTGAAAAGAATTCTGAGATACTTGATACAAACACCAAACTTTGGCATATGGTATCCCAAGGGATCTTCCTTTAACCTTGTTGGCTATTCCGACTCGGACTATGCCGGAGATAAGGTTGATAGAAAATCCACCTCGGGTACATGTCAATTTCTTGGTAGATCTCTTGTGTCTTGGTCATCCAAGAAACATAACTCGGTATCTCTATCTACCGCCGAAGCGGAATACGTTGCCTCCGGATCATGTTGTGCTCAATTGCTATGGATGACTCAAACTCTCAAGGATTATGGAATCCATGTGAGACATGTTCCATTGTTGTGTGACAATGAGAGTGCTATTAAGATTGCTTATAATCCCGTGCAACATTCTCGAACTAAACATATTCAAGTTCATCATCATTTCATTCGTGATCATGTTGCTAAAGGGGACATTAATCTCAAACATGTTCGCACTAACAAGCAATTGGCCGATATCTTTACTAAGCCACTTGATGAGAAAGTGTTTTGTCACTTGAGGAGTGAGTTGAACATCATTGGTGCTTCAAACTAGAGCTAGACTCACTCGGTTGCATGCAAGGGCATGAGCTTACATGACTATCCCATGCTATACTTGATATGACACTATCTTATATCTTGGAAATCGATGCTCCCTTGCATTGCATCTAACCGTTTGTAGGTACTTGGAAGAACTACACTCCACAAGATTGCCATCAACTCCTATCATAAGCAATCTTGTCATGGCCAAGTATCCACAACCCTTCTTTGATGATGAAAGGAAGAAGACAACACAAACTATATCCTTGACTTACATATGATGAAAATTTCACTCTTGTCATGTGGATATATCTTGTTCTTCCTTGCATGACTAACCCATGTAGGTGAAAAGAGAACCAAAACGACTAAGGATTGCTCTGAACTCAAGATGAACTTCATCAACTTCGAGCATCCACAAGAAGTTCTCCTATGTGCCACGTCATCAACATCACTCAAAGGTATGTGATCATATCCTTGAAATAGCTTTACTCCAAGTCATGAGATAAAGCAACTCAAGTGATATGAAGACATTAAAATGCTTAATCAAAAAATGGCAACCCCATTTTGAGCTTAACGTAGAGTATGACCTATGATCAAGTATTCTTGCTTGGCTCCTTAAGTCAATATACTCTAATATAGGTGACCTAGTCACCGCCCATCACCTAGATGTAATATCTTGTTTGGTTCATTTTATATTTGCATGTTTTCTTGGAACCACTCAACTTACATCTAGATGAAAGTTTCTTGTAAATTCTTTTTCAAAATCTCTGGAATAATTTTCTTCTATTCGAGACTTTCTGAAAAGTTTTCCCTTGCCAAACATTGCCAAGTTTCTGTTTAGTACTTCGGAGCCTCCGACTCAAGATTCTCGGTGTCACCGATAGTGCAGATAGGCTGCACAACCACCTCTTGGTTCCACCGATGTATTTTCTTTGGAGTCACCGATTTGCTATCTTCTGTGTTCTTTGTAGATGTTAGCAAATCCCCATTTCTTCAAGGATCCCTTTGTAAAAAAATTTACCACAAAGGGGGAGAAATAACTATTCAAGGAACCCTATGAAAAAGGGGGAGAAGTCTTTAATGCTTTCAGCTAAGTGAAAAGGGAAAAAATCTACTCAGTGATCCCTTAAAACTACTATGTTCTCTATGATCCCACAATGATCCCTTATCTGACCCTTTGGGTCACCCTTTTTGGAAATTAATGCCAAAGGGGGAGAAATATCAAAGCTTATGCTTGCATAAAGGGGCAGATACATATTAAGGGGGATAATATCAAAGCTTATGCTTGTATAAAGGGGGAGAACATCAAGGGGGAGAATACCTAAGTACATCTAAGCTTATGCTTACCCATAGGAGGAGAATTTTTTTGATTTAATTGCCTATTTATGCTATACTTGTCTCACCCTACCTACTCCCAATATCTACATGCTAAGATTAAGGGGGAGAGGAAGACTTACAAAAATTCATGCTTAGGGGAGAAAGTTCTACATATTCTATTGAGGGAGACATATCAATCTTAAGAAACTCTATTCTTCATATGTCTTCCATATCTTGGTACTCTTGAATTCTTTTGCATTGGATGTGTAGAATACTCTTGTGTTTCCTAACATTGTTTTCTCAAGTGTGTTTCTACCACTAGAATGCTCAAGAATCTCAAGGTAAGTATATGCATCATATCCTCGGTCAAGATGATATCTTGCTTCTTGCACATATTGTTTGCAAGGGTGAAGTCTTGAACATGGAAACACCTCATTCACATATATTCGATGCATATAGCCAAGATATACATGACTTCTCATGTCCTTTCTACTATATGTGTGTTCATGCATTCCAAAGCAACTATCCTTTAAAATGGATTGCACACATTTAGGGGGAGCTTACATTGGTCATGTATCCTTCAAAGCTATCACATATTCCTACATATCTTAACTTGAAGCTTTGATTGTATGTTGTCATCAATTACCAAAAAGGGGGAGATTGAAAGCACATATGCTCCCTTGGAGGTTTTGATAATTCATGACAACATACATTTTCTCTTGGACTTATTAATCTACCTAGTTTATTTCAGACTTAGTCCACAGGGAAGATTGGCCAAAGGATTGTGAGGAGACCCCAAGATGCAAGGAATTGGATTGGCTAAGCTACAAGCATCAAGACTCGACATTCTACTTTGTGAGAAATCACTTTGAGTCCATAGGAAAGCCAATACTATTAAAAGGGGGTGAGGTAATAATGGTGAATGAAATGCTCAAAGTGATCAAGTCTTAGTAACCAAAAACACCCACAAGCTCTCCCACAAATATTCTGTCATAGAGCCTACAACTCAAAATAGGTGTCACCAAGATTTCCACATCGGCTACACCGAGTCAAAAGCCCAGACAGAAGCCCTAGCCAAGACCCACAACTCGGTACTACCAACATTCCCTTTCGGTGCCACCGAAAACTGTGACCAACTTCCTGGTTAACCATTTTCATGATTCGGTCCCATCAAGTTTTGCAAATCGGTTTCACTGAGAAGTTGGGCCAACTCTCTATTAACCCATTTCTCCAAATCGGTCCCGCCGAGTTTGAGAAATCGGTCTCACCGAGATTTGGTAATTGCCTAGGTCACCCATATCGGTACCACTGAGTATTCCATATCGGTCTCACCGAAAAGCCTAAAGTTGCCACATTTTGAACAAGTCGGTGCCACCGAGTTTTACTTCGGTTCCATCGAGTTAGGCAATAATGTTGTAATGGTTGGATTTTTGGATATGCCTATATATACCCCTCCACCACATCCCACTCGCAAGAGAAGCACTCAGAACACACACGCACTTGCCATATCCAATTTTCTGAGAGGGAACCACATATCCTTGTGTTGAGGTCAAGATCATCCACTCCAACCATATGTATCTTGATTTCTAGCCTCCCCAAGTTGCTTTCCATCCAATCAATCTCTTCTACCCAAGCCAAATCTATGAGACAGTGATCGAGTGTTGAGGAGACTATCATTTGAAACACAAGAGCAAGTAGTTCATCGTTACTATCGAGCCTAATACCTTTTGGAGGGTGGTGCCTCCTAGATTGGTTAGGTGTCGCTTGGGAGCCTCCTACTTCGTGTTGTGGAGTTGAACCAAGAAGTTTGTACAGGCAAGGAGATCGACTACTTCGTGAAGATCTACCCATAGTGAGGCTAGTCCTTCGTGGACGGAAGCCGTTATGGAATAGTCGAGGTTGCTACTTCGTGGACCCTTATGGGTGGAGCCCTCCGTGGACTCTCGCGACCGCTACCCTCCGCGGGTTGAAGACTCCATAAACGTGGACGTACGATAGCACCACCTATCGGAACCACGTGAAAAAATCTTCATGTCTCCAAATTGCGTTTGATCTTCCTATCTCAACTCTCTTGCATATGCTTGTCTTTACTTTCCGCTGCCATACTTGTTGACTAGCATGTGTAGGGTGCACTAGACTTGTTAGAATTGCTAAAATCTGCCAACCAATTAACTTGGGAAAAGGTTAGGTTTTAATTTGTGCAAGTAGTCTATTCACCCCCTCTAGACATACACTTCTAGTGATCCCTCACATGCATGGCCTATACTTTTTCTGAACCTATACTATATATTGCTACATTTGGATAAAAGGTGCCACATGCAACATTTACGTCAAATGTGATTTCTTCTTCTTCTTCTTCTCCTTCTATATTAGGCAAATCAATGTTGTATTGTTCTTTCGTTTACTCTCATATATATTTGCACGGCATCATGGTTACATTATCTGTTAACTTGTATTTTTTGTCCTTTCATATCAACTGATGTGCTGTTCTTTTAACTAGTACTCCCATACTATCATGTTACCCTGTTCTTCAACAATCTTCTCAATTCCTACATTACATCCCTTGCTTTGCAACGACAACTGTAGCGGTAAATATTGGCCTTTACATAACTGAAGACTCCAAGGATCTCATATTCAGCACAAACCATGGATTTACAATCGTTGTTTCTGTAAAACTTGATGAAGATTGTCACTCCTATTTTGAAGAAGGCCTTTGGGCAGAAATTTCAAAGTTTTATGTACTGAAAGCTAGCACTAAAATTGCGGTGCACCGAAAAGAGCCCGACCATACGATAAATGCTAACTTCCCCGACGACATCCTAGTGTGCAGACCCTGCGGGTTCGAGAACTATGTAGACATGACCGAGACACCTCTACGGTCAATAACCAATAGCGGGACCTGGATGCCCATATTGGTTCCTACATATTCTACGAAGATCTATATCGGTTGAACCTCTATGTCAAGGATTCAGTTAATCCCGTATGTTGTTCCCTTTGTTCTTCGGTATGTTACTTGCCCGAGATTCGATCGTCGGTATCTCTATACCTAGTTCAATCTCGTTACCAGCAAGTCTCTTTACTCATTCCGTAATACAAGATCCCGTGGCTAACACTTTAGTCACATTGCTTGCAAGTCTTATTGTGATGTTGTATTACCGAGTGGGCCCTGAGATACCTCTCCGTCATACGGAGTAACAAATCCCAGTCTCGATCCATGCTAGCTCAACAGACACCTTTGGAGATACCTGTAGAGCATCTTTATAGTCACCCAGTTACGTTGCAACGTTTGATACACACAAGGTATTCCTCCGGTGTCAGTGAGTTTGCATGATCTCATGGTCATAGGAACATATACTTGACATGAAGAAAACAATAGCAATAAACTGACACGATCATATGCTACGTTCATAGTTTGGATCTTGTCCATCACATCATTCTCCTAATGATGGGATCCCATTATCAAATGACATCTCATGTCTATGGCTAGTAAACCTTGACCATCTTTGATCAACGAGCTAGTCTACTAGAGGCATACTAGGGACACAGTGTTGTCTATGTATCCACACATGCTATTGAGTTTCCAATCAATACAATTATAGCATGGATAATGAACGATTATCATGAACAAGGAAATATAATAATAACCACTTTATTATTGCCTCTAGGGCATATTTCCAACACTTCAGTCGAGGTAGCAAAAGAGCGGGATAGGCGTTAATCCGGGGGAAATGGCAGTTCATGAACCAGGCGATGCGCAACGTTGGCGCGAGGTGCAGCGCGGAGGGTGGCAGCGGGCGCATATGTCCATCATTAAAAGTGAGCTCCTCGAGATGATCTAGGGCGGTTGATAAGAACCACTCGTCAAGCTTGGCTCGGTCCTTGCCATTGGAACGGAACTTGCCCATAGTAAGGCCTTTGATTGGGCCACAGTTCATGCCGAGGATCTGGGACAATGCATCCAAGCGTTTGCGATAGCCAGTGCAGAGCATGTGCTCACTGATGAGGCCGAGAGGGGCGCAGCGCCATAGGGAGGGCCACCGCCGGGAGAGGACGGTTGTGCACACGCCATCTTCGATAGGGAGGAGGAAGATGATGACTCTCAACATATCGTCGGGGAGGCTGCTGATGAAGTCTAGGCCTATCAGAGGCACTTGTGTTTTTGGCTCAGCCCGCCTCTGCTTGCTGACAACCTCGACATCCACATCCGGAGAATGGCCGTCGGCGGCTCTTTCTGTCAAGAGTAGAGCAGTGGGAGGATAGTGATTATGTAACTAGATCAGGGCAGAAGAATAGTGCATTGGTAATTACAAGTTACTAGGTAGGAACAGTTTTAACAGATTAAGAAAATGAAACCCCAATTGGTTGCTGAAATACTACACAGTTACTTTGATATTGCTACGCAAGTCAACTTGCAGATACTAGAAAGAACACTTACTTCCAACAAAGTATGGTGATGTTTCGGTAGTATTGAGTTATGTATGGTGGTGACCGAAGGTTGTTCGGAGTCCCGGATGAGATCCCGGACGTCACGAGGAGCTCCGGAATGGTCCGGAGGTAAATATTGATATATAGGAAGTCCCGTTTTGGCCACCGGAAAAGTTTCGGGTATTTCCGGTAGGGTACCGGGAGTGCTGGAGGGCCATCGGGAGGGGCCACCCACGCCGGGAGGCCACATGGGCCTGAGGGGTGGTGCACCAGCCCTTAGTGGGCTGGGCAAACCAGCCCCACAAGGCCCATGCGGCTAGGAAGGTGGGAAAGGAAAAAAACCCAAAGAGAGGGAAGGATTCCAAGTAGGATTGGAATCCTACTTGGAGTAGGATTGGTGGGAGGCTCCACCTCCACCTCCTTCGGCCGAACCCCTATGGGAAACCCTAGGGAGGCTGCGGGACGGCTAGCGATTTGGATCACGAAGATGTTCGACTACATCAACCGCGTTTCTTAACGCTTCCCGCTTAGCGATCTACAAGGGTATGCAGATCCACTCTCCCTCTCGTAGATGCTCATCACCATGGATAGATCTTGCGTGTGCGTAGGAAATTTTTTGTTTCCCATGCAACGTTCCCCAACAGTGGCATCATGAGCTAGGTCTATGTGTAGATGAGATCACGAGTAGAACACAAAGGAGTTTGTGGGCGTTGATGCTCAGATTGCTTCCTCCCTTGGTCTTTTCTTGATTCAGCGGTATTGTGGGATGAAGCGGCCCGGACCAACATTACTCGTACGCTTACGAGAGACCGGTTCCATCAACTGACATGTAACTTTGTTGCATAGAGATGGCTGACGGGTGTCTGTCTCTCCCACTTTAGTTGGATCGGATTCGACAAAGGCGGTCCTTGAGAAGGTTGAATAGCAATTTGTGTATCACCGTTGTGGTTTATGCGTAGGTAAGAATAGTTCTTGCTAGATACCCGTAGCAGCCACGTAAAACATGCAACAACAATTAGAGGGCGTCTAACTTGTTTTTGCAGGGTATGTTGTGATGTGATATGGCCAATTACATGATGAGATATATGTGATGTATGAGATGATCATGTTTTGTATAGAATATCATGACTTACATGTCGATGAGTACGGCAACCGGCAGGAGCCATAGGGTTGTCTTTAATTTATTTTCATCGTTTTTGCTTTACTTTATCGCTATGAGTTAGCAATAGTCGTAGAAGCAACAGTTGGCGCGACAACCTCATGGCGACACGTTGATGGAGATCATGGTGTCATGCCGGTGACGATGGAGATCATGCCGGTGCTTTGGAGATGGAGATCAAAAGCACAAGTTCATGGCCATATCATGTCACTTATGATTTGCATGTGATGTTAATCCTTTTATGCATCTTATTTTGCTTAGGACGACAGTAGCATTATAAGGTGATCCCTCACTAAAATTTCAAGATAAAATTGTGTTCTCCCCGAGTGTGCACCGTTGCGAAAGTTCGTCGTTTCGAGACACCACGTGATGATCGGGTGTGATAGACTCTACGTTCACATACAACGGGTGCAAACCAGTGTTGCACGTGCGGAACACTCGGGTTAAACTTGACGAGCCTAGCATGTACAGACATGGCCTCGGAACACAAGAGACCGAAAGGTCGAACATGAGTCAATAGTAGATATGATCGACATGAAGATGTTCACCATTGAAACCAACTCATCTCACGTGATGATCGGACTTGAGTTGGTGAATTTGGATCATGTGACACTCGAATGACCTGAGGGATGTCAATTTGCGTGGGAGTTTTTAAGTAATATGATTAACTAAACTCATTATCTTGAACAATAATCTAAGTTGTCTTTGCAAAATTTATGTTGTAGATCAATGGCTCGCGCAGTAGCACCCCTGAATTTTAATGCGTTCCTAGAGAAAGCTAAGTTGAAAGATGATGGAAGAAACTTTTTGGACTGGGCCCGTAATCTAAAGATTATCCTTACGGCTTCCCAAAAGGCTTATGTCCTTGATGCACCGCTTGGTGATCCACCCGCTCCAGTAGAGTCTGCAGACGTTGCGAACACCTGGCAGGCACGTTCTGATGATTACTCAATGGTTCAATGTGCAATGTTGTATGGCTTAGAACCGGGACTTCAAAGATGTTTTGAACGGCATGGAGCATATGATATGTTCCTGGAGTTGAAGTTTATCTTTCAGAAGAATGCCCGGATCGAGAGGTATGAGACCTCCGATAAGTTCTCTGCTTGCAAGATGGAGGAGAACGGGTCTGTCAGTGAACACATACTCAGAATGTCTGGGTATTCCACCTGTCTGGCTGAATTAGGGATGCCCCTTCCGCCAGAGGCAATCACTGACAGAGTTCTTCAATCACTGCCACCTAGCTACAAGAGCTTCGTGTTGAACTATAACATGCACGGGATGAACAAGTCAGTCGCCGAGCTGTTTGCGATGTTGAAAGTCGCTGAGTCTGAGATTCAGAAGGAGCATCAAGTGTTGATGGTCAATAAAACCACTAGTTTCAATAAGAATGGCAAGGGTAAGAAGGGTAACTCCAAGAAGAGTGGCAAAGCAGTTGCCCCTCCCGTGAAGAAACCCAAGGCTGGACCCAAGCCAGAAACTGGGTGCTTTCATTGCAAGGGAACTGGTCACTGGAAGCGGAACTTCCCCAAGTATCTGGCTGACAAGAAGGCGGCCAAGACCAAACAAGGCAATATGATATACATGTTATTGATGTGTACCTTACCAACTCTCGTTGTAGTGCCTGGGTATTTGATACCGGTTCGGTTGCTCACATTTGCAACTCAAAATAGGAACTGCGGAATAGACGGAGGCTGGCAAAGGACGAAGTGACGATGCGCGTGGGAAATGGTTCCAAGGTTGATGTGATCGCCGTCGGCACGCTCGCTCTTCGATTACCATCGGGATTAGTTATGAACCTGAATAATTGTTATTTAGTGCCTGCGTTAAGCATGAACATTATATCTGGATCTTGTTTATTGCAAGACAGTTACTCATTTAAATCAGAGAATAATGGTTGTTCTATTTATACGAGTAATATCTTTTATGGTCATGCACCCAATGTGAGGGGTTTATTCTTATTGAATCTTGATAGTGATGATACACAAGTTCATAACATTGATGCCAAAAGATGTAGAGTTGATAATGATAGTACCACTTTCTTGTGGCACTGCCGCTTAGGTCATATTGGTGTAAAACGCATGAAGAAGCTCCATGCTGATGGACTTTTGGAGTCACTTGATTTTGAATCACTTGACACATGTGAACCATGCCTCATGGGCAAGATGACTAAGACCCCGTTCTCTGGAACAATGGAACGGGCAAGTGACTTGTTGGAAATCATTCATACTGATGTGTGTGGTCCGATGAGCATTGAGGCGCGCGGTGGTTATCGTTACTTTCTCACCTTCACTGATGACTTAAGTAGATATGGGTATATTTACTTAATGAAACACAAGTCTGAAACATTTGAAAAGTTCAAGCAATTTCAGAGTGAAGTTGAGAATCATCGTAACAAGAAGATCAAATTCTTGCGATCTGATCGAGGAGGAGAATATCTAAGTTATGAGTTTGGCAGTCACTTAAGACAATGTGGAATTGTTTCACAATTGACACCGCCTGGAACACCATAGCGTAATGGTGTGTCCGAACGTCGTAATCAAACCTTATTGGATATGGTGCGATCTATGATGTCTCTTGCCGATTTGCCAGAATCGAAATCCGTTGAGACGACGCCATATGAACTATGGTTTGGCAAGAAGCCAAAGTTGTCGTTTCTTAAACTTTGGGGATGTGATGCTTATGTTAAAAAGCTTCAGCCTGAAAAGCTGGAACCCAAAGCGGAGAAATGCGTCTTCATAGGATACCCAAAAGAGACAGTTGAGTATACCTTCTATCTCAGATCCGAAGGCAAAGTGTTTGTCGCTAAAAACAGAACATTTCTTGAGAAAGAGTTTCTCTCGAAAGAATTGAGTGGGAGGAAAATAGAACTTGATGAGGTTGTTGAACCTTTACTTCAAACTGAGAGTAGCGCAGCGCAGAAAGATGTTTCTGTAGAGCCTAAATCGGTTGAAGAGGAAGTTAGTGATGATGATCATGAAGCTTCGGATCAAGTTACTATCAAACCTCGTAGGTCGACAAGGACGCGTACTACTCCTGAGTGGTACGGCAACCCTGTCTTAGAGGTCATGTTGTTGGACAACGATGAACCTACGAGCTATGGAGAAGCGATGATGGGCCCGGATTCCGAGAAATGGTTAGAGGCCATGAAATCCGAGATGGGATCCATGTATGAAAACAAAGTATGGGCTTTGGAAGTATTACCTGAAGGGCGAAAGGCCATTCAGAACAAATGGATCTTTAAGAGGAAGACGGACGCGGGCGGTAATGTCACCGTCTATAAAGCTCGACTTGTGGCAAAGGGATTTTCAGAAGTTCAAGGGGTTGACTACAATGAGACCTTCTCACCCGTAGCGATGCTTAAGTCCGTCAGAATCATGTTAGCAATAGCTGCCTTTTTCGATTATGAAATTTGGCAGATGGATGTCAAAACAGCGTTCCTTAATGGTTTCCTTAAGGAAGAGTTGTATATGATGCAACCAGAAGGTTTTGTCGATCCAGAGAATGCTGACAAAGTTTGCAAACTCCAGTGATCCATTTATGGACTAGTGCAAGCATCTCGGAGTTGGAATTTTCGCTTTGATGAGGTGATCAAAGCGTTCGGGTTTATACAAGTTTACGGAGAAGCTTGTATTTACAAGAAAGTGAGTGGGAGCTCTATAGCGTTTCTAATATTATATGTGGATGACATATTGCTGATTGGAAACAATATAGAAATGTTGGAAAGCGTGAAGGAATATTTGAACAAGAGTTTTTCAATGAAGGACCTAGGAGAAGCTGCTTTCATATTAGGAATCAAGATCTATAGAGATAGATCGAGACGCTTAATATGACTTTCACAGAGCATATACCTTGACAAAGTTTTGAAGAAGTTCAAAATGGATCAGTCCAAGAAGGGGTTCTTGCCTGTATTGCAAGGTGTGAAGTTGAGTAAGACTCAATGCCCAGTGACTGCAGAAGATAGAGAAAAGATGAGTGTCGTCCCCTATGCTTCAGCCATAGGCTCTATCATGTATGCAATGCTGTGCACAAGACCCGATGTCAGCCTTGCGATAAGTATGGCCGGAAGGTTTCAAAGTGATCCAGGAATGGAACACTAGACGGCGGTCAAGAATATCCTTAAGTACCTAAAAAGGACTAAGGACATGTTTCTCGTTTATGGAGGTGATCAAGAGCTCGTCATAAAGGGTTACGTCGATGCAAGCTTTGGCACTGATCCGGATGACTCTAAGTCTCAAACCGGATACGTATTTATTCTCAATGGGGGTGCGGTGAGCTGGTGCAGTTCCAAGAAGAGTGTGGTAGTTGATTCTACATGCGAAGCGGAGTACATCGCTGCCTCGGAGGTGGCGAAGGAAGGTGTCTGGATGAAGGAGTTCATGAAAAATCTTGGAGTAGTGCCTAGTGCACTAAACCCAATGACTCTGTTCTGTGACAACACTGGTGCCATTGCTTTGGCCAAGGAACCAAGGTTTCACAAGAGGACCAGACACATAAAGCGACGTTTCAATTCCATCCGCGATTACATCAAGGAGGAGGACATAAATATTTGCAAAGTGCACACGGATCTGAATGTCGCAGACCCGATGACTAAACCTCTTCCAAGGGCTAAACATGATCAACACCAGAACTGTATGGGTGTTAGAATCATTACAATGTAAATCACATAGTGATGTGAGCTAGATTATTGACTCTAGTGCAAGTGGGAGACTGTTGGAAATATGCCCTAGAGGCAATAATAAACTGGTTATTTGTCACGCCCAAGATGCGATCCTATCCTTATTTTGGCACGAGGGCCTCGACAGGGATAGAAGCACATCTCGTCGTTTTGCAAGAATGGATATCATTACAAGTACATGTAAAGAAGAGATGAGTATATGGAATTGGCTTACACTCGCCACAAGCTACATCAATATCACATCAATACAACAACATATCCAAACATCATAAAGAAGAGCAGGGTCCGACTACGGACGAAAACAAAGGATAAAATGACATCCATCCTTGCTATCCCAGGCTGCCGCCTGGAACCCATCCTAGATCAATGAAGAAGTAGAAGAACTCCAAATCAAACAAGCATCGTGCTCACGTCAAATCATCGCATTACCTGTACCTGCAACTGGTGTTGTAGTAATCTGTGAGCCACAGGGACTCATCAATCTCATTTCCAAGGGTATCAAGACTATTAAAGCTTAATGGGTGAGGTATGGTTAAGTGGTGAGGCTGCAGCAAGCACTAAGCATTTATTTGAGTGGCTAACTTACGAGTACAAGAATAAAGGGGGATGGTTGTCGAATAAATGGATGTGAACTAATAATGATCTCTAAGAGATCCTGAACACCTACTTACGAACAAACATAACCCCACCGTGTTCTCTCTCGGATAAGGACTCACGAGAAGAGACAGTCACGGTTACGCACACGGTTGGTGTATTTTATTTAAGTTTTACTTCAAGTTTGCTATGACCGGGTGTTAAACAAAGTTTCCAAGTTGCCATGTAACCGCGGGCACGGCTTTTCGAAAGATTTAACCCTACAGGGGTGCTCCAACTCATCCATCACAAACTAACCACACGCAGCGGGAATAACCTCGACCACGAATCTCGTGATCTTCCTAGGCAATTCCGTTGGAAAACCGCAACCTCGAGATAGCCCAAAGTATTTTGGAATTCCTCACACAAGACGTTCGATAAAGGTAAAACAAGTCCAACAAGGCCTCCCGACGTGTCGACGATCCCGATAGGAGCCGCGTATCTCGTTCTCAGGACATGGCGGATAAGCGACGCGTACAGTGGCCTGATAGAAATCACCCGAGTTGCCCTGGGGTGGCCCCGCACAGTGCTCTAGTTTGGACCAGCACCAGCAGCACTGGCCCCCCTGTATTAGGTTGAATAACGAACCTCGGGTGGCGCTAACTCCCTATGCGACAAATTAATTATCAGAATTATTATGTTGGGCAAATGTAGTACCAAAGTTGGGCCTTGCCAGACAAGTTTTATCCTAAAATGAAAATCAAGGGGGTCCCCATAACAACCCCGAGCATGTTAGGAGCGCTCAATTATGGAACATAACACCGGTTCACAAGTAACTAGGGCGGCAAGAGTGGAACAAAACACCGAGCAAAAGGCCAAGCCTTCCACCCTTTACCAGGTATATATGTGCATTAAATTAAATAGCAATAATATTGTGATATAACAAAATATCCATGTTGGCACATGGAAAACAATTGCACCTGCAACTAGCAACGCTATAAGAAGGGCTGAGCAAGCAGTAACATAGCCAAACAATGTTTGCTGGGATGTGGAGGGGTTAGAGGCTTTTCATGGCAATTTGGGAGGCTTGACATACAGGTGGTAGGTAGCGAGACAGCGATAGAAACGAGACATCTAGCATGGCAATGATAGTAATGGTATCCAGGGAAATGATCATCTTGCCTGAGATCCCGCTTGGAAGAAGAACGAATCCATGAAGAAGACGAGCCAACGTAGTCGAACGAATCCTCACACTCCGAACGCTTTCGGAACTCTATCGAGAAGAAGCAATCCGGAAACAACAATCAACACATAAAACAGCACAACATATTCATGATATGATGCACAACAAGGATGATGCATGTTATGCATGACATGGCAAGCACAACAATCAACTTCTACACATTAAGTGAAGCTCAATATGCAACGAGTTGCATATTGACGAAACTCCACATTCGAATTATTTAGTTCACTCTCGTTAGGAACACAACAATATTAAATGTTATTAAACATGGCAAGAGGTGAGGCATGATGAACCTACACTATCTAGGCATCTTAAATGAGGTCGGAAACAATTATAGTATTTCCGAAATGACCCCATATGTTAATTTCGAAATTGTTCCAGATCTGAACTATGCATGTTTTATATTTGTTAAACAGCAAAACAAAATGCACCATGTGATCCTACACGTCATTCTAGTCGACTTACATATATGGAACATCTCAAACGGAGCTACGGTCTAAAAGATATGACCATCACAAGATAATATGCCATGAATGCAAAATGTATGCAAACATCAACCATAAACATTTCAAATCATGAATGCAGCAAGATATTATGAGACTACATGAAATTCTAGTCAAGTTACATATGCAACATGTTCAAAACGGAGCTACGGTTCAACAAATACAACCAACACAAGTTTTAGTTGAAATCTGCCCAAAACAGCAAGATAGCATTTTGCACACATGAAAACAACAAGTTACAATATTCTAAAATGCACAAACTAAGCATGGGGCAGCAGCATATAACACACACTTCATTTCATCTTCACATATCATACTCAAAAGAGGCATGGATCACATGGTAGCAAGCTCACAACATGGCAACAAAATATAGCAGATTAGGACTTAGTGAAAATAACAGGTTTTAGCATAGCAGATTTTCACGAAGGCATATTGGCAGCAGCAAAACTATATGCTACATGGCATATTATGGCATGAAAATTAACAGCATGGTAGTAGACATGATGCACTACAAATCACTCCATGGTGCCAAGGTCTAATTATGCATAGAATCATGGCTAGCATCATCACAACATAGCATTTTGAAGAAAACAGATTCTCAGACATAATGAAAATTAGAGTAGACATGTGCAGCAGTTTTTAACAGATTGACATATTGGACAACAGAAATAACTATGATGCTAAACCTCTACATGAGAACAAATGGCACAACATGGCAGAGCATAACATGCTTAACAAAAGACTCCATGGTGGCAACACCAAAAGAGCTATAGATCAATAGCAAACCACATGGCAAGACAGCAACATAATAACTCAGTTTCAGACTTAGAAATATTTTGGACCCTCAAAACAGCAGTATTTTATAGCATGTTGGCAACAAGAAAATAACACCTAAACATGCATTTCTATAGCAACCAAAAATGACCAGGGCCTAGCACACATGTCCAAGGGCATATTTCATGTTCAAAATTATTTCATATCAAGCATGGATTAATTCACGCAAAATAAACAAAAGGGCATCATAGCAAAAATGACATGCACACAAAAATGTTCAAATGACAAAACTAATTGCACAGATAAATTCAATGAATTTTTCTACCCCGCAAACATATATTATATGTATAGGTTCATGTAGGAAAATATGTCACAATTAATTATGCAAGTTTATGACATAAACCTATTAGTAAGTTATTTGTGCAAATTAAATGCAAACATCACATAAAACATTTTATCATGCATGGAAATGCAATATAATTAATCTACACATAATTCCACACATTTTTCATATAGGACATGTTCAATTCCGATGCACGGTTAAACATTTACGAGCAATGCAAGAAATGACATTTATCTGTAATGCAAAAAACTACACGGGCCGAAATTGCTACGCATCGGATACTAAGCTACGCACATGGCGACAAATAACAGTCGGGCGCTCGCTCACCTAGCGGGCTTGGCCCATTCGGGGAGGCAGGCCGGAAGCTGGGCCTTGCGCGAACAGGGCCTAGGCGGGCGAAGCGGCGGCCCACGAGGGCCGGTCAACGGGTGAAGCGGCGGCTCTGTCCCGCTCCCGAACCAGAGGAGGAGGCGCCATGGGCGCCGCGGCGCGGCTTGCGGGAGGCCCTCCGGCGCGGATTCCGGCGGGGGGTCACCGGGAACGGGTCGGGCGGCGTCGGATCCGGTCGTCTCCGGCCCGGATCTGGCCGGTGGCGCGCCCTTCATGCGATGGCGACGGCGGCAGCTCCTGCATCGGGAGGCACGGAGAGAGATGAGGCAAGGGAGAGGGAGAGCTGCGAGAGGAGGAGAAGGAACGGAGGGACGGCGACCTGCCGGCGACGGGGCTCCGGCGGCGGCGGTCCGACGGGTGGTGGCGACCTGCGAGGAGGCGCGGCTGCGGGGTCCGGCGAGGCGAGGCGGCGGTCAGGAGCCTGGCTGGCCGCGGAGGCAAGGGGCTGAGGGCGCTGGGGCTGGCTCGGGCTTGGTTCCGGCCCGGGGCGGGCCAGCTTCAGGCCGCGGCGGGCCGCGGCGGCGGGGAGAGCCAGGGGCGACGTGGCAGCCCCTGGTTGGCGGTGAGCGGCGGCTGCGGCGGCGCTGGGGCGATCTGGCAGCGACAAGTGGCGGTGGGTGGTCGGCCGGGCGCGGATTTCGAGGTGGAGGGAGGCTAGAGGTTGGTGGAGGGATAGGGATCCCAAAATGGCAGGTTAGGGGTGTTTAAATAGGAAAGGGGCTAGGGTTTGAGGGTTTGGGGACGGTTTCAGACCGTACGATCGCAATCGAATGGCTCCGGTCGAGGGTAGGTTTAGGTGGGCTGCGGTGGGCTATGTAGTTGGGCTAGGTGGGGAAGAGAGGGGAGGTTTGCGGCCCGTGACAGAGGTTTTAAGCACCGAAAAACGTCTAACGAATAAACCGATGACCGCACTGCTGCGGTTGATCCTTGGGGTATCAAACGACCTCTGATTGCGACGAAAATTGACAGGCGGTCTACCTAAAATATAATAAGACCGCTCGCCAAGTTTCGACCCAATCCGAGAATATTTTACACGCACTTTTGAAAACAATATTTTAAAGATGCCGCGGGCGCGTGCGTGTGTGGTTGGTCTCGAAACGGTCGACGACATGAATGGAGAGAACCGGCAGCTATGAATGGATGCAAGTTTTTGAAAACATTACGGCAACGGAGTGCCGATGCAATGCGGATGATGCGAATGATGCGATGATGAATGCGACAATAAAATGAATCACATGACGAGAATGGAAAAAAGGGGAAATCTACTGGCGCGTCAGTTCCGGGCTGTTACATTATTATTATATTCCTTGTTCATGATAATCGTTTATTATCCATGCTATAATTGTATTGATTGGAAACTCAATAGCATGTGTGGATACATAGACAACACTGTGTCCCTAGTATGCCTCTAGTAGACTAGCTCGTTGATGAAATATGGTCAAGGTTTCCTAGCCATAGACATGAGATGTCGTTTGATAACGGGATCCCATCATTAGGAGAATGATGTGATGGACAAGACCCAAACTATGAACGTAGCATATGATAGTGTCAGTTTATTGCTATTGTTTTCTGCATGTCAAGTATCTGTTCCTATGACCATGAGATCATGCAAACTCACTGACACCGGAGGAATACCTTGTGTGTATCAAATGTCGCTACGTAACTGGGTGACTATAAAGATGCTCTACAGGTATCTCCGAAGGTGTCTGTTGAGCTGGCATGGATCAAGACTGGGATTTGTTACTCCGTATGACGGAGAGGTATCTCAGGGCCCACACGGTAATAGAACATCACAATAAGCCTTGCAAGCAATGTGACTAAAGTGTTAGCCACGGGATCTTGTATTACGGAACGAGTAAAGAGACTTGCCGGTAATGAGATTGAACTAGGTATAGAGATACCGACGATCGAATCTCGGGCAAGTAACATACTGAAGAACAAAGGGAACAACATACGGGATTAACTGAATCCTTGACATAGAGGTTCAACCGATATAGATCTTCGTAGAATATGTAGGAACCAATATGGGCATCCAGGTCCCGCTATTGGTTATTGATCATAGAGGTGTCTCGGTCATGTCTACATAGTTCTCGAACCCGCAGGGTCTGCACACTTAACGTTCGGTGACTTTTCGGTAGTATTGAGTTATGTATGGTGGTTACCAAAGGTTGGTCGGAGTCCCGGATGAGATCCCGGACATCACGAGGAGCTCTGGAATGGTCCAGAGGTAAAGATTGATATATAGGAAGTCCCGTTTTTGCCACCGGGAAAGTTTCGGGTATTTCCGGTAGGGTACCGGGAGTGCTGGAGGGCCATCGGGAGGGGCCACCCACGCCGGGAGGCCTATGGGCCTGAGGGGTGGTGCACCAGCCCTTAGTGGGCTGGGCAAACCAGCCCCACAAGGCCCATGCGACTAGGAAGGTGGGAAAGGAAAAAAAAACCAAAGAGAGGGAAGGATTCCAAGTAGGATTGGAATCCTACTTGGAGTAGGATTGGTGGGAGGCTCCACCTCCACCTCCATCGGCTGAACCCCTAGGGGAAACCCTAGGGAGGCTGCCTCCTCCCCTCCCTCCTATATATACTAGAGGAATAGAGCCCCCAAAGACACAAGTCCACGTTATAGTTCTCTATTCCCTAGTTCCTCCACCAAATAGATTCCGACGGTGCTTAGGCGAAGCCTTGCCGGAATAGTTCCACCACCACCGCCGCCGTGCCGTCGCGCTGTCGGAGAACTCATCTACCTCTCCGCTCCCTCTTGCTGGATCAAGAAGGCAAAGATCGTCATTGAGCTGTACGTGTGCTGAACGCGGAGGTGCCGTCCGTTCGGCGCTAGATCGTGATTGGATCGCGGGACGGCTAGCGATTTGGATCGCGAAGATGTTCGACTACATCAACCGCATTTCTTAACGCTTCCCGCTTAGCGATCTACAAGGGTATGTAGATCCACTCTCCCTCTCGTAGATGCTCATCACCATGGATAGATCTTGCGTGTGCGTAGGATATTTTTTGTTTCCCATGCAACGTTCCCCAACATGAAGCTCCTTGAGCTCGTCGCCGTCTGCATCCCCAATGACGATATGGAGTGCCTGCTCCGCGACTGTTCTGCGCTCGAGTACCTTCATCTTTAGGCGATCAATGGGTTGAGTAGCCTCCAGATCACCTCCATGAGTCTCCGGACAATTTGTGTGTATTGTTGGTGTTGCAATAGGAGATCACACAAGGTGAATCACCAAATGGTCATTGAGGACGTGCCTTTACTTGAGAGATTACTTGTTGTTGATCAACAAGGTCCAACAAGAACCAGGGTCATTCATGCGTCGAAATTGACAGTGTTTGGCTACTCGCCCATCAACTTATCTGAACTTGTTTTTGGATCCATAACCGTCTAGGTACAACAGTCGCCCTCTTCTCATTCTTGAATTAACATTTTTTCTCTATTCAAGATGTATGTTCGTCTGTCATCCACAAAATTATATCGACAAGCTCGACCCCGTATCTGCGCACAGTGAAGGTCTTTCCAGTAGAATCTATCGGCCCCAACCTGGACCAAGTTGTCAGATTGCTGAGATGCTTTCTGTGCCTAGAGAAGCTACATGTCGAGGTGATGCTCTTTCATGTTAAATTTTGACCACAAGGGAGTTCAATTTTTGAAACCCTGTAAATCATAAGAGGTCCGTTGTCTGTCCAAGCACTAATGCATTCTCTTCTTTTGCAGATACGGTTAGGCCCGGTAGTGGATAAGGTGATGCAATATAACAATCCCATCGAATGCCTTGATCTCCATCTCTCGAAAATTACTTTGAACTCCTACCGAGGGACCTTACCGGAGATTATATTCGCCAGGTTCTTTGTTGTGAGCGCAAGTGTGCTAAAGATAATGCTGGAATTTGAACCTTTGTACTCTTTCTGTCATTTGTGATACAACCATGCAAATGGCATCTTATGAGGGAGACTCGTATTTTGGTAGTACCATCTTTTCCTTAGTATGCAATGGAAGATTAATATCTAGACATTAATATGCAATTGAGGATTAATATCCGGACCTTAAGAAGCAGAACCACGACCGAGGGTATCCTGCGCGGCTTCAATGGAGCTCCCAGCGGCTGCCGACGACGAGCGCCAGTTCACCATGCATGCCGTAGTGGACACGCACAGAAGGTTCGCGGGGCTCCTGGTGGTGTACACCAAACATCCGATCTGGGTGGAGAACTCCAACGTTATGGACCTGTTACTTGACGAGGACAAGTAAAAAGTGGTTTGGTTCAACCTCGCGTCCCATCGCGTGCTCTGCTCTCGCGCCCCTCCGCGTGCTCTGCTCTCGCGCCCTTCCGCGCGCACTCTGCCAGCTGTTGGGGCCGGCCCACGATCACGTTCGGGGCTCCATATGCATGCGGCTGCGCCATGCGCGTCGCCCCATGCAGTTACGTGCTCCACGACTGAATCACGCGCTGCAAAAACTGCCATCCGGACGTGCCGGTTTTCCAGGACGCCTGGACCCCATTTATACCCATGGCCATTAACCATAGTCTCTTCACGCTTTTGATCGCGCCCCACAACACAATAAGCACACCCTCGACGACGCATACAGAGAGGATGTCCAGCGGCGCTCTAACGGAGTTCGGCGTGCATCATGTGGAGACCCACATGAGGAAGATGGACCTCACGGTGGTGTACACCAACGACCCAAGGATGGTGGAGGACTCCATCGACACTATGGAGCGGTTGCTTGATGCGGATGACAAGTACAAAGTGGTCGGCTTCGACCTCGCTTACACCGGTGGTCGTGCCGGGCATGATCAGAAGGTTGCCGTCGCCCAGTTATGCGTGGGCCATCACGTCGTCCTCTACCACTACTGCCTGGCCACAGTGCCTTGCGAGCGTTTCACCAGGTTTGTCAATAGCCCCAACTACAGGTTCGCTACGGTGGACACCACCAACGATCCAAAGGTGCTCAAGACTTCGGGCTTGGCCTGCCAGAAGCTTGTTGACATCCGCGGTCAATACAAGGTCTGGGGCAGCAAGAAGAATATGGACTCCCACATTGACCTGGCCGAGGCCATCATCGACCCCTACTACAAAGACATGAAGGCTGAGTGCGACAAGAACAAGCCTGTCTGGCACATGGCCTGGGTGAAGAAACTGGATGAATATCACCTCCAGACCGCGGCCAAGGAAGCGTACACATGCTACGAGATGTTTAGGCGGATCGTTGACATGAGGAAGTGCCTCCTACCTGAAAACGACGAGGGATTGAGACACAAGCAGAGCAGTGGCGGCAAGCGTCACAGGAAGTATATGATTTGATGATCGTTTCTCATACTCCCTCTATGCCGACATATTTGTAGTTTTAGACGGATAAGTTTATTATGCCTGTAATAGTTTATTGAGGTGCGAGCCAATGTTATGTGTGTAGTCACTTATGTATTTGGATGCTTAATTAGGTTATGCAATCATGTTGTTATGTGTGTATTTGTTTATTGATGTGTGCCAATGTTATGTGTGTAGTCACTTATGTATTTGGATGTTTAACTTGGTTATGCAATCATGTTCTTCTAAATAGAAGCATAGATGTTTGTGGGTAGATTGAGAAAATCACATCGCATACGGAATAAACAATAAATCCGTCGGTGATGATTTCATCAGTCCCTGACAGTTCTTTATCCAGAACCGTTTGCCCACAACACATCCGAATGGCCTGTGTATGTTGTACATCACACACATCTTGATCTGAGCAACCGTTTGTGTTATTTTTGGGTATCGCACACAATTCATCCTAGTGGCCTGTACGCTGTCTATCACACACATCTTGATCTATGTAACCGTTTATGTTATTTTATCTCATCACAAATAGTTCATCCGAGTGACCTGTATGCCATCTATCGCACACGTAATCATCTAGACAATCGTTTGTGTTCTGCTGGATCAGTGCAAATAGTTTATTAGGGTGAACTGTATGTCATACATCGCACACACTTGTATTTTTCTAACCGTTTGCGTTATATTGTCCAATCGCAAACAGTTTATCTGGGGCAACTGTTTGCCACAGATCGCACACGTAACTTTTTTTGGGATCGTATTTGATGGATCCGCCATCGCACACAGTTCACGTCATTAGCGACAGAGCTATAACTATACCATTTGCGATTTGGTCATCGCACACAGTTTCGTCGAAGGGTCTCTGATTGCTGTGTCGTCTTTGGACCTTCCTGCACTAGTGTAAAACTTTGAAAAATCATATAAAATAATCCATAACTCGGATGAAAATAATTTATATATGAAAGTTGCTCAGAAAAATATAATGAATCCGAATATGCTATCCACTCATATGTCACATGTCTCTATCATGATGAACATGGATCCTTCCCCTCTGATTCATCTATCCAGAAACTGCCAAAGACCTGGGAAATATCCTCAGATATTTTCCCGCTTCGTCTGTATCATGTAGCACTGCGTTAGGTTACCCCTAGCACTAGATATTGCCTTGTCATGCATCGTGATGCATTTGTTTGCTTTATATTTATTGTTTCTTCCCCCTCTTCTCTTCGGTAGACCCCGAGACCGACGCTGCTACCAGGAACGACTACACCTCTAACGTCCAGCCACTTGTGGCAGAGCGTCCAGGCAAGCAAAACCCCCTTGATTATTCCTATATCGCCCATTCCTTCTCTCTCATGCTTGCATTAGATTTTGCTACCGTTGTTGATAGCTCCTATTCTGATGCATAGCCTGCTTTTGTAATCTGCTATTGTACTTTACCTGCCTATCCTATATGTTTAGTATTGGTTGCTTAGTGATCCACCAGTAACTCCTCACCTTGTCCCTGTTGCCCCCGCTTCATCATCAATGACTCGATCAACGTGATCGACATCCTGAGCACGACACATCACCGACACCCCTTTAGTTGTACGACTCTGCAGATTTACTATCGAGTACTGAGGGTGATACCTCGTAACGCACTCCTGATGATAACTCTATAGTGAAGCTAGTCGATCGTGGATTATGGAGGGTGATTCCTTCTTCACCACTCCCGATAACGACTCTGTCGTGCAACACCTCAAGTGTGAACCCTCGAGGGTGATTCCTCCCAGGTCACCTTGATGGTTACATCAAGTGGAATCCATCGAGGGTGATTCCTCGGATTCCCCCTTGATGTGATGGACACACGGCTACTTTGACTTTACCCTAGAACCTTATGAAAGATGGGTCGGCCCCGAAGGGTACCCGTGAGAGAAATGTGAAGTCGGGTTGACCAGGAGGGTACCCGCGAGATAATTACGCGACACGACCGGGCATTCTTAGCCCTTGTTGTAAGTCCGTGATACGGGCGACGGGACCACAGATCGTGGATCATTGATCCTCTCCACGCGCTCCCAAGACACTAACAGTTTGGAGGTGTGATCCAAGTAGGCCTCTGGCCTTTTCGCACTGACCACCATGCGGGAATAAGTATGGGCACTCGACGTCGTACATTCTCCCGAAAGCTCTTCAGACGTCACAGTGAGCGGCATGCGCCCGGGTGGTCCGCGTAAGCACCTGCTTTGTATAAAGAGGTAGCCAGGACTGATCCCGGCCATCCTCGCAACGTGCAGGATTGCAATGGACGATTGGCCAATGACCCCTTCGCATGTAGGATGTAGACCGACGTGTTGGCCTCTGTGTTGAGCCTAGGTTGGACTACCATGTATCGATCAGCCGAGGCCGGGCATGACCCAAAAAAGTGTGTTCGGCCGGAGTTAATCGAGCGTGTTGGGTAAGTTTGTGCACCCTTGTAGGGAAGTATATCAATTCGAATAGCCGTGTCCACGGTAACGGACGCTCGGAGAGTATCCCGATCTACTACAACTAGAACTGGATACTTGTGAAACTAAATGGAAATGATGGCTCCGGGATCGCTTTCTCGCAGGGAGTCGAGGAAGGATCTCTGGGCATTGTGACTACATACTTACTACATATGTATATTAATCTGTACTCTTCTAATGCTACAAGACGCTGCAAGATGCTAGTCTTCGATAGGCTAGGCCTTCCCTTCTATTCGGGCATTTCTGTAGTATAGTCCACAGATACAACCCCTTCCCCTTGATACCGATGCATACTTAGCATAGATCTGATGTAAGTCTTGCGAGTACTTTGGATGAGTACTCATAGTTGCTTTGCTCCCTTTTTCCCCTTTATACGATTGCTGTGATCAGATGATGGAGCCTAGGAGTGAGTTGATCCCGCCGACGACTACTACTACTACCCCGATGGAGCCTACTACTACGTGGAGGCCGCCGCCGACCATGAGTAGACAGGAGGCTCCCAGGCAGGAGGCCCTTGCCTTTTCGATCTAGATGTCGTTGTTTTGCTCAGCCTTCTTAAGGCAAACTTGTTCAATTATGTCAGTACTCAGATATTGTTGCTTCTGCTGAATTTTGTATTCGAGCCTTCGTGGCCCTGCTTGTAATATAAAGGTTTATGTTTGAATTTGTGTCTAGAGTTATGGTGTGATATCTTCCCATGAGTCTCTGATCTTGATCATGGACATTTGCGTGTATGATTAGTGCACGATTAAGACGGGGAGTCACAAGTTGGTATCAGAGCCGACTACATGTAGGATGCCCCTTTCCAACTCCTTGGCCGAAGTTGAGTCTAGTCTTTGAAAACTATTTTACTAACATTTTTGTGTGGCTTACAGGCCCACATCGCGAATGGTTGGGATTAGGATCTTCTATTCCTCTTCTTTACTTTGGGTTCTGATCTCTGTTCTATTCGGGTTAAAGATTTTACTAACTCTAACATTAGGTTCTCGTGATCACATCCACCTGGAGAGCGTTTTATCGACAACTGTTTCTTTTGAAAGTATGATGCACACACTGTCATATGACATCTTTGAACCTCCTTGTTTCAGATGCATCCCGCAAGGCATCTCGTACGTCAGACTATGGCTGTCGATGCGACTGGATTCCCGTCCATTTTGGTCGACCTCTTGACCATGCTGGGATATCGTTGGTACCCCGAGTACACTGTTTATGAGGACTACCGCGAGTTCAACCAGGAGCAGTACCATGCTGTGGTTCGTATCTTCGATCTGCAGAATATCTCCATCACTGGGCTGCACACATATCATGGTGTTGGAGTGACTGTTGATATGGCAGTCCATGATGCTGCCTATGCTGCTATTACCTGTCTCCGTGGAGAGCACCCCCGCTTGGAGGAGACTGGGTTCAGATATATCCCGTATGTCCCCGCTGGGGATGAGAGTGGATACTACACCACTGTTTGCACCCCTTACGTGCAACATCGTTATGACCCGCAGGTTCTGGTTCAGTACACTGAGGCTCTGGATCGTGCTGTCCGAGCTCTTACTGTCGAGTTGTAAGCCACTCATGCTCGTCTTTAGGATGCTCTAACCCAGTTGCTACCAGCAGTCAGTGCAAGGATACATCCTGAGTACATCCTTTACCCGCGCAGGACAGAGCTACCACCAGGTCTTGAGTGGCCTGCTGTTGGAGGTTTTACTCCTCCACGTGGGCCTATGCTCCCCGTACGGGACCGGGTTCTGCACTAGAGTGTTCTCGGAGCGCAGGCTCCTCATATCGAGGGTGCCCTGCATCGTCACCTGCAGCTACCTGGCTTCAGTGGTTTTCTCCGACGTTGATGTAGCCATCGCTATGTCCCGTTGTTGTATCCCTCTACCGCATGCCTGTGTGCCACCTAGTTTGTCTTGGTTATTTTCCTTTCTGGACTTATAAAAGCTGGCTTGTAATAAACCTATGTATGGATCTGTATGTCATGCTTGACTACTATGATGTATCTATTGCACCTCTTTCATTGTGCATGTTACCTCATGAATGATTCCTTGTCGTTGCTATTACTCAATACTAAACTACCACTATTACAATTTTACAGAATGGTTAGGCTAGCTGGTCGTGGCCGTAGTGCCAACAATCCACCACCACCCGAATATATGGCTGGAATGATACAACAGTTTGAGCTGAACCACCAGTTTATGCAAGGGCTTATGGATCAATTCGCGCGGCCGAATATGAATCAACAGCCAGCCCCAATAACTCTGCAAGACTTTGTGCGCCTCAACCCTGCTGTCTATCGCAGCTCAACTCAGCCCTTTGATGCTGATGACTGGCTCCGCGACATCACGTATGAACTGGAGTCTGCTAACGTCGCCCTTGCCAACTATGTCACCTTTGCATCCTACTTCCTGAAGGGTCCTGCTGCTCAATGGTGGGACAATCACAAGCGTTCACTACTTATTGGAACCATTTACCTGTTTGGAGTTCCAAGCTGCCTTTCATGCTTGCTACATTCCTCAAAGAATCATGGACAGGAAGAAGCGAGAGTTGCGCAACCTCACACATGGCAACAAGACCGTAGATGCTTATCAGCGGGAGTTCCTTGAATTGTGCCGCTATGCTGAAGAAGATATCACTACTGATGCTCTGCTACTTCTCGAGCATGCGTTGGTTTCCGTGAAGAGGAACGGATGATGCAGCAAAGTAGATAAGTATTTCCCTCAGTTGTTGAGAACCAAGGTATCAATCCAATAGGAGATACAAGCAAGTCCCCAATAGATGTACCTACACAAAGAATCAAACACTTGCACCCAACGCTATAAAGGGGTTGTCAATCCCTTCACGGTTACTTGCAAGGATGAGATCTGATAGAGATAGATAGAATAGATTGCTTGAACGGAAAGTAAAACAAAAGTAAAAATAATGCAGCAAGGTATTTTTGGTATTTTTGGTTTTAGATCTGAAAGTATAAGATGGAAAATAGACCCGGGGGCCATAGGTTTCACTAGAGGCTTCTCTCATTATGGCAAGTATTATGGTGGGTGAACAAATTACTGTCGAGCAATTGATAGAAAAGCGAATAATTATGAAGATATCCAAGGCAATGGTTATGCATATAGGCATCACGTCCGTGTCAAGTAGACCGAAACGATTCTGCATCTACTACTATTACTCCACACATCGACCGACTCCTGCCTGCATCTAGAGTATTAAGTTCATGAAGAACAGAGTAACGCATTAGGTAAGATGACATGATGTAGAGGGATAAACTCAAGCAATATGATGAAAACCCCATCTTTTTATCCTCGATGGCAACAATACAATACGTGCCTCGCTACCCCTACTATGTCACTGGGTGAGGACACCGCAAGATTGAACCCAAAACTAAGCACTTCTCCCATTGCAAGAATTACCAATCTAGTTGGCCAAACCAAACCAATAACTCGAAGAGACTTGCAAAGATATGAAATCATGCATATAAGAATTCAGAAAAGACTCAAATAATATTCATAGATAATCTGAACATAAACCCACAATTCATCGGATCTCGACAAACACACCGCAAAAGAGTATTACATCGGATAGATCTCCATGAAGATCATGAAGAACATGGTATTGAAGAGAAAAGAGAGAGAAGAAGCCATCTAGCTACTAGCTATGGACCCGAAGGTCTGTGGTGAACTACTCACGCATCATCGGAGGGGCAATGGAGTTGATGTAGATGCCCTCCGTGATCGAATCCCCCTGCGGAAGATTACCGGAAAAGGCTCCAAGATTGGATCTCACGGGAACCGAGGCTCCTGGCAGCGGAAAAGTGTTTTCGTGGCTCTTTTTGGTATCCAGGGAATATTTCTGAATTTATAGGCCGAAGAATAGGGTTGGAGGAGTTGCCGTGGGGCCACAAGCCAGGGGGGCGCCCCCCCTAGGGCACGCCCCTGTGGCTTGTCGCCACACGGTGGCTCCCCTGCCTTGGTCTCCAAGTCCTCTGGGTTGCTTCTGGTCCAAGAAAAATTATTCCGAAGATTTTATTCCGTTTGGACTCCATTTAATATTCCTTATCTGCAATACTCAGAAACAAGGAAAAAACAGAAACTGGCACTAGGCTCTAGATTAATAGGTTAGTCCCAAAAATAATATAAAATAGCATATTAATGCGTATAAAACATCCAAAACAGATAATATAATAGCATGGAACAATAAAAAATTATAGATACGTTGGAGACGTATCAAGCATCCCCAAGCTTAATTCCTGCTCGTCCTCGAGTAGGTAAATGATAAAAACAGAATTTTTGATGTGGAATGCTACCTAACATATTTATCCATGTAATATTCTTTATTGTGGCATGAATATTCAGATCCATAAGATTCAAAACAATAGTCTAATATTGACATAAAAACAGTAATACTTCGAGCACACCAACAAGGCAATTGTGTCCTTTCAAAATAACATGGCCTTAGAAAGTTATCCCTACAAAATCATATGGTCTGGCTATGCTCCATCTTCCCCACACAAAGTATCTAAATCATGCACAACCCCGATGAACAAGTCAAGCAATTGTTTCACACTTTTGGTGTTCTCAAACCTTTTCAACTCTCACGCAATACATGAGCGTGAGCCATGGATATAGCACTATAGGTGGAATAGAATATGGTGGAGGTTGCAAGGAAAAAGGGAGACGATAGTCTCACATCAACTAGGCGTATCAACGGGCTAGGGAGATGCCCATCGATATATATCAATGTGAGTGAGTAGGGATTGCCATGCAACAAATGCACTTAGAGCTATAAGTGTATGAAAGCTCAAAAAGAAAACTAAGTGGTCGTGCAAGATGAAACTCCACTAGTTATATGAAAGTGACAAAATAGGAGACTCTCTATCATGAAGATCATGGTGCTACTTTGAAGCACAAGTGTGGAAAAATATAGTAGCAATTGTCCCTTCTCTCTTTCTCTCATTTTTTTTCTTTTTTTTTCTTTTTGGTGGGCATCTTTGGCCTCTTTTTTTTATTTGGGCTTCGCTGGCCTCTTTTATTTTTTTGTAAAGTCTGGATACTCATCCCAACTTGTGAGGGAGTCATGGCTTCCATCATCCTTTTCTCACATGGGACAATGCTCTAATAATGAAAATCATCACACTTTTATTTACTTACAACTCAAAAAGAAAATTACAACTCGATACCTATGACAAAATATGACTCTATATGCAAGATGAAAGTGATGGCGCATGTCATGAAAAGCGGAACGGTGGAAGTTGCATGGCAATATATCTCGGAATGGCTATGGAAATGCCATAATAGGTAGGTATGGTGGCTGTTTTGAGGAACATATATGGTGGCTGTTTTGAGGAAGGTGGGTTTGATGTACCGGCGAAAGTTGCGCGGTACTAGAGAGGCTAGCAAAAGCGGAAGGGTGAGAGTGCGTATAATCCATGGACTCAACATTAGTCATAAAGAACTCACATACTTATTGCAAAAGTCTATTAGTTATCAAACAAAGCATTAGACGCATGCCCCTAGGGGAGAGGTTGGTAGGAGTTAACCATCGCGCGCTCCCAACCCTCACACAAAGGTTGACAATCATTAAACAAATCATGCTCCGACTTCGTTACATAACGGTTCACCATACGTGCATGCTACGGGAATCACAAACTTCAACACAAGTATCTCTTCCAATTCACAACTACTCACTAGCATGACTCTCATATTACCATCTCCATTATCTCAAAACTATATGCAAGGAATCAAACTTCTCATAGTATCCAATGCACTTAATATGAAAGTTTTTATTATATCCCTCTTGGATGCCCATTATATTAGGACTAAAATCATAAGCTAAACAAATTACCATGCTGTTTTAAGAAACTCTCAAACTAATATAAGTGAGGTACGAGAGTTCAATAATTTCTATAAAATATAACACCACCGTGCTCTAAAAAGATATAAGTGAAGCACTAGAGCAACATTGCCTAGCTCAAAAGATATAAGTGAAGCACATAGAGTATTCTAATAAATTCACGATTCAGCGTGTCTCTCTCAAAAAGAGTGTGTGCAGCAAGGATGATTGTGGCAAACTAAAAAGCAAAGACTCATATCATACAAGACGCTCCAAGCAAAACACATATCATGTGGTGAATAAAAATATAGCCTCAAGTAAATTTACCGATGGATTGAAGACGAAAGAGGGGATGCCTTCCGGGGCATCCCCAAGCTTAGGCTTTTTTGTATCCTTAAATATGACTTGGGGTGCCTTGGGCATCCCAAAGCTTAGGCTCTTGCCACTCCTTATTCCATAGTCCATCAAATCTTTACCCAAAACTTGAAAACTTCACAACACAAAACTCAACAGAAAACTCATGAGATCCGTTAGTATAAGAAAAATAAATCACCACTTTAGGTACTGTTGTGAACTCATTATTTATTTATATTGGTGTAATATCTACTGTATTCTAACTTCTCCATGGTTCATACCCCCCGATACAACCCATAGATTCATCAAAATAAGCAAACAACACAAAGAAAACAGAATCTGTTAAAAACAGAACAGTCTGTAGCAATATATAGACTTAGAATACTTCTGTAACTCCAAAAATTCTGAAAAATTAGGAAAATCAGGGAAATTTGTATATCAATCTTTTGTAAAAATTTCATATCAAAAGCACGTTCCAGTGAATTTACAAAATTCCTGGACTGAGAGCAAAAGTTTCTGATTTTCAGCAAAATCAAATCAACAAACACCGTAGACCATCCCAAAGGTCTTACTTGGCTCAAACACTAATTTAAACAAGAAAACACAATTATTACAGAAGTAATAATGTGGAAAACACACCAAAACATAAACAAAAAAAAACAGAAAGCAAAAATAAAATTGGGTTGCCTCCCAACAAGCGCTATTGTTTAACGCCCCTAGCTAGGCAAAACGCAATAGATCTAGGTCTTTTCATAATAGTAAGGGAGATCGTCCATGCTCATCTCATACTCCCTTCTTTCAGCAGCAAGCTTCCTTTGTGGCAAGCAAAAATAATCAAAAGGGCTAAATTTAATAGGATATGGATCCTTGAGATCTAGTGAAGGAGGGATAGGTTCCTCCCTTGGCCCCATATATTGTATAATCAATTCATCGTTGTAAGCTTTCCTTTGGTGGAAGGTCACAAGCCTATCTCTTAATATGAGCTCTAATCCATTATTTTGTATAGCAAAATTATCATTGAGTTCAGAAATCTTATCAATCAAAACCTCGATAGGGACCCTCTTCCTTAAATTTTCAATGAAAGCCTCCCCAGATTCAGACATAGTGGCAACGAAACGATCTATAACGCAAGCAAACAAAAAGCAAACGAAAAGACGAAAGGAAGAAGGGCGAATAAAAAGGCAAATCTTTTTGGAAAATCATTTTAGAAGTGGGGGAGAGGAAAACGAGAGGCAAATGGCAAATAAAGTAAATGCAAGAGATGAGTTTGTGATGGGTACTTGGTAGGCTTGATGTAGATCTCTCCGGCAACCACGTCAGAAATTGACAAGTTGACGGGAAAGTTCTTCTCATGACTTGCTATGTATCTCCCCAGCAACGGCGCCAGAAATCCTTCTTGCTACTTCTCGAGCATGCGTTGGTTTCCGTGAAGAGGAACGGATGATGCAGCAAAGTAGATAAGTATTTCCCTCAGTTGTTGAGAACCAAGGTATCAATCCAGTAGGAGATACAAGCAAGTCCCCAATAGATGTACCTACACAAAGAATCAAACACTTGCACCCAACGCTATAAAGGGGTTGTCAATCCCTTCACGGTTACTTGCAAGGATGAGATCTGATAGAGATAGATAGAATAGATTGCTTGAACGGAAAGTAAAACAAAAGTAAAAATAATGCAGCAAGGTATTTTTGGTATTTTTGGTTTTAGATCTGAAAGTATAAGATGGAAAATAGACCCGGGGGCCATAGGTTTCACTAGAGGCTTCTCTCATGATGGCAAGTATTACGGTGGGTGAACAAATTACTGTCGAGCAATTGATAGAAAAGCGAATAATTATGAAGATATCCAAGGCAATGATTATGCATATAGGCATCACGTCCGTGTCAAGTAGACCGAAACGATTCTGCATCTACTACTATTACTCCACACATCGACCGACTCCTGCCTGCATCTAGAGTATTAAGTTCATGAAGAACAGAGTAACGCATTAGGTAAGATGACATGATGTAGAGGGATAAACTCAAGCAATATGATGAAAACCCCATCTTTTTATCCTCGATGGCAACAATACAATACGTGCCTCGCTACCCCTACTATGTCACTGGGTGAGGACACCGCAAGATTGAACCCAAAACTAAGCACTTCTCCCATTGCAAGAATTACCAATCTAGTTGGCCAAACCAAACCAATAACTCGAAGAGACTTGCAAAGATATGAAATCATGCATATAAGAATTCAGAAAAGACTCAAATAATATTCATAGATAATATGAACATAAACCCACAATTCATCGGATCTCGACAAACACACCGCAAAAGAGTATTACATCGGATAGATCTCCATGAAGATCATGAAGAACATGGTATTGAAGAGCAAAGAGAGAGAAGAAGCCATCTAGCTACTAGCTATGGACCCGAAGGTCTGTGGTGAACTACTCACGCATCATCGGAGGGGCAATGGAGTTGATGTAGATGCCCTCCGTGATCGAATCCCCCTCTGGCAGATTACCGGAAAAGGCTCCAAGATTGGATCTCACGGGAACCGAGGCTCCTGGCGGCGGAAAAGTGTTTTCGTGGCTCTTTTTGGTATCCAGGGAATATTTCTGAATTTATAGGCCGAAGAATAGGGTTGGAGGAGTTGCCGTGGGGCCACAAGCCAGGGGGCGCCCCCCCCCTAGGGCCCGCCCCTGTGGCTTGTCGCCACACGGTGGCTCCCCTGCCTTGGTCTCCAAGTCCTCTGGGTTGCTTCTGGTCCAAGAAAAATTATTCCGAAGATTTAATATTCCTTATCTGCAATACTCAAAAACAAGGAAAAAATAGGAACTGGCACTAGGCTCTAGATTAATAGGTTAGTCCCAAAAATAATATAAAATAGCATATTAATGCATATAAAACATCCAAGACAGATAATATAATAGCATGGAACAATCAAAAATTATAGATACGTTGGAGACGTATCATGCTCGCAGACAGGAAAAGTTCCGTGAAGGACTTCACCCTGATATCAAGCTCGCGCTCCTTGTTCAGGACTTTGCTGACTTTGCTACCTTGGTGAACAAGGCCATTCAGGTTGAGACTGGTCTGCAAGAATACAAGGAAGGCCTCAAGCGCAACCGTGACGTGGGCCCATCGCCGGGCTCATCATCACAGAAGTGGAGGATATGGATTCCCCACAACATGTACCATTCACCTGCTCCTGCTCCAAGGCTGTCCTATGCTGCGCCTCATCTGCCTCCTCCACCACCTAGGCAGCCGAGACTTCCAGCTGCACCACCCCGAGCTCCTGCTCCCCATCCCAATGACGGGCTGTGCTTCAAGTGTGGTCGTCCAGGTCACCATGCCAGAGAATGCAATCAGAATCAAAATCAGCTTGCACTACCTTCAACTGGTCGTGGTAACAACCAGCTCCACAACAACAATGTTGTGCCTTCTTATGGTCGTGGTCAGGCTAATCATATTGATCTGAATGTAGCTCAAGACCAGCCTGCTACTGTGATGGGTACTCTTCTTGTTAATTCAGTACCAACTTCTATTTTATTTGATACAGGAGCATCACATTCTTTCATATCATAAGATTTTGCATACATGCATGGCATTAAATACGAAGAGATGAACACTCCACTACTGGTACACACCCCCGCGGGCAAATGTCAAACCTCCATGGTTAGCCACAACGTCACCGTTGAAATTGAAGGGTTGGAATTCCACGTCTCTCCCATTATTTTGAAGTCTTCCAATATTGACCTCATTCTGGGAGTGGATTGGTTGAAAACACATACTACTTCAATCGTTTGTGCCACAAAAACCGTCCATCTCCTACATCCTTCGAATGAGATAGTAAGCTACCATGCCCGTCTTGTTCGAGATGCTGAAGCCTGGATTTATTTCTTAAATGCATCGTATGCATCATCTTTTGAGGGGATTGAAGGCGTTCCAGTTGTTTGTGGCTTCCAAGATGTCTTTCCAGAAGAACTTCCAGGAGTCCCCCCTATTAGTGCTGTTGAGTTTGTCATTGGCTTAAAACCAGGCACCACTCCTATCGCCTAACGACCTTATAAGATGCCTCCTCATGAAATCCTTGAACTTAAGGAAGAAATCGACAATTCACTTCGTAAAGGTTTCATTCATCCAAGTTCCTCTACCTAGGGAGTACCTTCTCTCTTTGTCAAGAAGAAGGATGGTACGAACAGTTTGGTTCAAGACTACCGACCCATCAACCAAGCAACAATTCAGAACAAATATCCACTTCGTCGGATCAACGATCTGTATGATCAACTTGCTAGTTCCTTCGTATTTTCTAAACTCGACTCGAGGTTGGGTTACCACCATATCCGAGTTCGTGATGAGGATATTCCAAAGACCGCATTCGTTACTCGCTATGGTTCATACGAGTACACTGTCGTGTCTTTTGGTTTAACCAATGCTCCAGCAACATTCTCTCATTTGATGAACTATATATTCATGGAATACCTCGACAAGTTCATCGTGGTTTATCTGCATGATATCCTAGTGTATTCCAAGAATAAAGAAGAACATGCTGAACATCTTCGTCTTGTACTGGAAAAGCTTCGAGAGCATCAACTATATGCCAAATACTCCAAGTGTGAGTTCTGGTTACCCGAAGTGACTTACCTTGGTCATGTGATCTCCAAGGATGGTATTGCCATCAATCCAGAATGAGTTCAGGCTATTCTTGACTGGACTCCCCCGAAGAATGTCAAGCAAGTCAGAAGTTTTCTCGGACTCGCCATCTATTGCCGCCGTTTTGTCGAGAACTTCTCCAAGATTGCCAAGCCCTTGACTAATCTGCTTCACAAAGGCGTTAAGTTTGAGTGGACAAAAAAATGTCAGGAAAGTTTCCAGGCACTCAAGGACAAGCTGACATCTGCTCCAGTGCTTGCTCCTCCAGATTCTCATAAGGACTTTGTCATTTATTGCGACGCATCCCGTCAAGGATTAGGCCATGTCCTAATGCAAGAGCGTAGGGTGATTTCTTATGCCTAGCGACAGTTGCGCCCTCATGAAGAGAACTATCCAGTTCATGACCTCGAACTCGCTCCAGTTATCTATGCACTATTGTTGTGGCGATATTACCTTCTCGGTAATCGTTGTGAGATCTACACCGACCATCAAAGTCTGAAGTATCTGTTTACTTAGCCAGATCTGAATCTCCGTCAGCGGCGATGGATGGAAGCAATTACAGACTATGACCGCGGTATTTCTTATACCCCTTGGCAAGGCTAATGTTATGGCTGATGCCTTGAGTCGAAAATCTTATTGCGACAACCACATGGTTCAAAAATCTCAACCCCACCTTCATGAAGAACTTCACAAGTTGAACCTTCACATTGTTCCACAGGGTTCTCTTAATAACGTTGTCCTGGAACTGACTCTTCAGAAAGCTATCAAGTCCGCACAAGAGAAAGACACTGAAATTGATCAGATTAAGAGTGATCTTGCCTATGATAAGGCCAAGGATTTCTCGTTGGATGAAGGTGGAGCTTTGTTCTTCAGAGATCGCCTTGTGGTACCCCAATTCAACCTTATGACAGAGAAAGTTATGAAAGAAGCACATGACACACCCCTGTCTATTCACCCGGGAAGTACCAAGATGTATCTAGACATTCGTCAGAAATATTGGTGGTCTAAGATGAAGCAAGACATTGCTCGCTATATTGAAGAATGTGACGTTTGCTGTCCCATCAAAGTAGAACATCAGAAACCTGCTGGACTTCTGCAAGCACTGCCTATTCCTGAATGGAAGCGGGATAAGATTTAGATGGATTTCATCACTGGCCTCCCCAGATCACAAAAGGGTCACGATGCTATTTTTGTCGTCATCGACCAATTCTCCAAAGTTGCACACTTTCTGCCAGTCAAGGAAACTATCACTGCTAGTCAGTTAGCGAACTTGTATATCTCCAAAATTGTGTCACTCCACGGCATTCCGAAGGAGATCAGTTCAGACTGAGGCAACATTTTTACCTCGAAATTCTGGAATAGTTTCCAAGAAGCTATGGGAACTCATATAACCTGGAGCACCGCTTATCACCCCCAGCCCCAAGGTCAAGTTGAGCGAATTAATCAAATACTTGAAGATATGTTGCGTGCTTGTGTCATCTCCTTTGCCAAGAAGTGGGAAGAATCTCCCCTATATGCTGAATTCTCTTATAACAACACCTATCAAGCTAGCTTGAAGATGGGCCCCTTCGAGGTATTATATGGACGTAAGTGCCAAACCCCTCTGAATTGGTCAGAAACTGGGGAACATGCACTCATCGGTCCGGATATTATCGAACAAGCGGAAGAGCAAGTTCGCATTGTACGGGAAAACCTTAAGGCGGCCCAGTCCCGTTAGAAGAGAAACTATGACCGTAAACACTGGGGATCTACCTATAACCCTGGTGAACAAGCTTATCTGCGTGTCACTCCTATGAGAGGCACTCATCGTTTTGGTGTAAAGGGCAAGTTAGCTCCTCGCTACATTGTTCCTTTCTGCATTCTCGCCAGACGTAGAAATGTGGCTTATAAACTGGAACCGCCACCGCAATTCTCTCATGCCCATGATGTCTTCCATGTTTCGTAACTTTGTCGTTGCTTCAAGGACCCGCATCGTGAAGTGGATCCTGAATTGATCGAAGTGCAAGATGATCTCACTTACAAAGAGCATCCGATCCACATTCTTGAAGAAGCTGAACGTCGAACCCACCAGAAGGTTACCAAGTTCCTCAAAGTGCAGTGGTCGAATCATACTGAAGATGAAGCCACTTGGGAACGCGAAGATAATCTGCGTGCAGAATACCCCGATCTTTTCCCTTCTACCTCTTAATTCTCGGGATGATAATTTCTTTTAGAGGAGGAGAGTTGTAACACACCTGTGTAATGAGCTACAGTAACCTCTCTGATTAAGCTAAGGCATTTTGCTAAACAGTGCTTGATCATCTTTTGATCCATACCTCATTTCAAAATCCACTTTGAACTCAAATTCAAATAATAAGTGAAATAAAGAAAATTCACAAATATGAAAACTAAAATGTTTGTAATGTGACAAATAATACATAGATAATTATGGTGGAGGAATCAAATTTTTGTAAAGTGTTTAAGTGCCCTAAAATAATTAAAACAGGGGCCATAACAATAGTTTAAATGCTTTTTAAATTATAAAAATTGCAAACTAATTTATTTAGCAGGGTTATTGCATTATCATTATTGGTGCAAGTTTTATATTTTATTAAACTAAAATACTTTTATTTTAAAAAGAAAACAGAAAATAAATAAAAATAAAAATGAAAGAAAAAAAAGGGGAAAAAGAAAAGAAACCCCCTGCTCCTGGGCCTTAGGCCACAAGGACATGCCCAGCCGGCCCAGCCCAGCTTCCCCCGGGTCGTCCCCTACCTAGCTACACGGACCGACCGGGGGCGCGCTCCCGCTCGTCCCCACCGCACCCGGCTCGCCGCCCCGCGCGACCACGCCGATGGGAGGGATAAGGACGCCACCTCCCCGCCTCCTTGGTCTCCGCTCACCCCCCATCCACATTCCCCTCTCCCTCGCTCTCCGCGTCGATCTGGAGAGGCGCCCGAGCGTCTCCGTCGCTGCCCGCCGTCGTCCACGCGGCCACCGAGTCCCTTCGGCCTCGCCGGCGTGTCCCCGACCACCGCCGTCCTCCCCTACTTCCTCTACGCTGAGAGGTTGGAGTCGGGGACCACCACAGCGCCCGCACCACCGTCTTCCTCCCCCTCGGGACGTCGGAGCTCCGCCGCCACGATTCGCTCCACTGAGCCTCCCCCGAGCCCACTCTAGCACACCTGCAGGCTCCCGGTGAGCTCCTGCTCCTCCCTCTCCCTCCTCTAGCTCGCGCGTTCCCCCCTAGCTAGCATCCCCGTGTTGTCGTGTCCGCGCCGCCGCCGTTCGAGTTGCCGTCGCGGCCACCGTGGGCCTAGGTTGCGCCTGAGCCCGCAGCCGTGCTCCTGGGGCTCCCAGGAGCCCGACGCACGCAACCGATCACCCTCTCGTGCTCCATAGCCACGCCTCCGACCTCGCCTGACTCCGGCCGCCGCTCCACCTCATTGCCGGCGTCGATTTCGACCGTCCCAGCCGCCCTCACCGGTACAAATCAAACGCGGATCGCTCCGCCCGTTCGAATGGGACCGACCGCGCCCATTTTGCTGGCCCCTAGCCAAATCCCGATGCCCTCCCGACACGCGCCGCCGCGTTTTTGGCTCGCCGGAGCTATTCCGGGTGCCGCCGCTGACCTGGTGCCATGTGGGGTCCACCCTGGGTCACTGCCAGTGGCTCTGGTGGGTCCCGTTGACCGAGTTGACCAGGTCAACCTTGCTGACAGTCACTGAAATGTAGGCCCCACACTCTATTTAACTAAACCACTAATTTAATTAATTAGTTTAATTTAATATGACACTGACATGTGGGCCCTAGTAACTAATTAACTTAATTAGTTAATTTAATTCTCTGTTAACTTGCTTTGTCTATGACAATTGGGCCCCACTGGTCTGTTGACTGGTGATTCATCAGTCAACATGGCCCATTGTCAGCCTCACATGCAAACAGCTGGGTACACTCTCTATGTACCCATAGCAATTTCACTTTTATTTCCTATTTAAATTTAATTCCAGAAATTGTTTAAAACTTTGAAAATCATATAAAATAATCCATAACTCGGATGAAAATAATTTATATATGAAAGTTGCTCAGAAATAACAAATCCGAATATGCTATCCACTCATCTGTCACATGCCTCTAACATGATGAACATGGATCCTTCCCCTCTGATTCATCTGTCTGGAAACTGCCAAAGACCTGGGAAATATCCACAGATATTTTCCCGCTTCATCTGTATCGTGTAGCACTGCGTTGGGTCACCGCAAGCACCGCATATTTCCTTGTCATGCATCGTGATGCATTTCTTTGCTTTATATTTATTGTTTCTTCCCCTCCTCTCTCTGGTAGACCCGGATATCGACGCTGCTACCGGGTACGACTACACCTCTAACGTCCAGCCACTTGCAGCAGAGCATCCAGGCAAGCAAAACGCCCTTGATCATTCCTATATCGCCCATTCCTTCTCTCGCATGCTTGCATTAGATTTTGGTACTTTTGTTGATAGCTCCTATTTTGATGCATAGCCTGCTTTTGTAACCTGCTGTTGTACTTTACCTGCCTATCCTATATGCTTAGTATAGGTTGCTTAGTGATCCAACCGTGACCCCTCACCTTGTCCCAGTTTCCCCAGCTTCATCATCGATGACTCGATCAACGTGATCGACGTCCTGAGCCCGACACATCATCGACACCCCCTTAGTTGTATGACTGCCGAGTTACTATCGAGTACCGAGGGTGATACCTCATAACGCACTCCTGATGATAACTCTGTAGTGAAGCTAGTTGGTCGTGGATTACGGAGGGTAATTCCTCCTTCGCCACTCCCGATAACGACTCTGTCGTGCAACACCTCAAGTGTGAACCCTTGAGGGTGATTCCTCCCAGGTCACCTTGAAAGTTACATCGAGTGGAATCCATTGAGGGTGATTCCTCGGATTCCCCCTTGATGTTACAGACACACGACTACTTTGACTTTACCCCAGAACCTTATGAAAAACGGGTCGGCCCCGAAGTGTACCCGCGAGAGAAATGTGAAGTCGGGTTGACCAGGAGGGTACCCGCGAGATAATTACGCGGCATGACCGGGCATTCTTAGCCCTTGCCATAAGTCCGTGAGACGGGGCGACGGGACCACATATCGGGGATCATTGATCGTCTTCGCACACTCCCAAGACACTAATAGTTTGGATATGTGATCTGAGTAGGCCTCTGGTCTTTTCGCACTGACCGCCACGCGGGAATAAGTATGGGCACTCGGCGTCATACATTCTCCCAAAAGCTCTTTATACGTCACAGTGAGCGGCACGCGCCCGGGTGGTCCCCATAAGCACCTACTTTGTATAAAGAGGTAGCCAGGACTGATCCCGGCCATCCTCGCAACGTGCAGGATTGCAAAGGACGATTGGCCCATGACCCCTTCATATTTAGGATGTAGACCGGCGTGCTAGCCCCTCTGTTGAGCCTAGGCAAGACTACGGTGTGTCGATCAGCCGAGGCCGGGCATGACCTAGAAAAGTGTGTTCGGCCGGAGTTAATCGACTGTGTTGGGTAAGTTTGTGCACCCCTGTAGGGAAGTATATCTATTCGAATAGCCGTGTCCACAGTAACAAACGCTCAGAGAGTATCCCGATCTACTACAACTAGAACTGGATACTTGTGACACTAAATGGAAATGATGACTCCGGGATCGCTTTCTCGCAGGGAGTCATGGAAGGATCTCTGGGCATTGCTACTACATACTTACTACATATGTATACTAATTTGTACTCTTCTAATGCTGCAAGACGTTGCAAGATGATAGTCTTCGATAGGCTAGGCCTTCCCGTCTATTGTGGTATTTCTGCAGTATAGTCCACAAATACAACCCCTTCCCCTTGATACCGATGCATGCTTAGTATAGATCTGATGTAAGTCTTGCGAGTACTTTGGATGAGTACTCATAGTTACTTTGCTCCCTTTGCCCCCTTGATACGATTGCTATGATCAGATGATGGAGCCCAGGAGCCAGCTGATCCCGCCGACGACTACTACTACCCCGACGGAGCCTACTACTACGCGGAGGCCGCCGACGACCAGGAGTAGACAGGAGGCTCCGAGGCAGGAGGCATGTGCCTTTTCGATCTAGATGTCGTTGTTTTGCTCAGCCTTCTTAAGGCAAAGTTGTTTAATTATGTCTGTACTCAGATATTATTGCTTTCACTTGCTTATGTATTCGAGCCTTCGTGGCCCTGCTTGTAATATAAAGCTTTATGTTTGAATTTGTGTCTAGAGTTGTGTTGTGATATCTTCCCGTGAGTCTCTGATGTTGATTATGCGCATTTGCGTGTATGATTAGTGCACAATTAAGACGGGGGCGTCACATGCTCTATCCTCATGACAGGAGGGGTCAAGGCATGTATTGTATTACTTCCATTGAGGGGAAAACGATTGGGTTTATTCATATTGATTGGATTTACTTTGTCTACATCATGTCATCTTGCTCCAAGCATTACTCTGTTTTTACTGGATAGCGGTCGATGGGTGGAGTAATAGTAGTAGATGCAGGTAGGAGTCGGTCTACTTGTTTATGGACGTGATGCCTATATACATGATCATTGCCGTGAATAAATATTGCATAACTTTCCGCTTTTCTATCAATTGCCCAGCAATAATTTGTTTACCCATCGTCTGCTTTCTTCGAGAGAAGCCTCTAGCAAAAACTATGGCCCCCCGGGTCTTCACAAAATATATATTACAAAAACTCCAAAAATATTGCTGCCATTTATTTATTGTTATTGTTATTTTACATTTATATTATCTATCTATCACTACTTATCGCTTGTTGCCCACAGGCAGCCCCCTCCGATGGTTCTTCGCTCCATAATTCCTCATATATTCTAGAAAAAAATCACAAAAAGTTTTGTCCAATTTCAAAAACTTTAATTTCTGCACGAAAATAACACCATGGTAGTTCTGCTACAAATAGTGTCAGTCCGGGTTAGTTTCATTCAAATCACGCAAATTAGAGTCCAAAACAAGAGTAAAAGTGTTTGGAAAAGTAGATACGTGTCAGACGTATCATTCAATTCTTCAAATGAGACCAGGATGTTATGGACTTCCAAATCAAAGAGCCGGTCATCGCGCAATCGACGGGCGGGGGGGGGGACTAGTGGCTCTAAGAGTAAGCTGTCAACGCTGGCGGCCCAATCCACTGAGGGGGCCATGACGGGTGCAGGCGCATGCACGGGCACGGGAGCGGTGGGTGCAGGCCCGCGCACGGGGACGGGTGCGATGGGTGCAGGCACCCGCACGGGGACCAACGCGGCATGTGCAGGGGTGCACACGAGCACAGGCGCAGGAGGAGGCGCTGGCGCTTGCACGTACATGAGATCGCGCGAGTTCGCGGGAACCTCGCTGACGCCCGCGGTTTCCAGCTCTGCGATGATTCTCGGTGACCAACCCATCAATGCCACGGAGATGGTTGCTGGCGCGGGCACGGGGATGGTTGCTGGCGAGTGCGCTGGGGCAGCATTCCCTACGGCATGCAGCTCTTCTAGGGCCATGTCAATGGCATCCCATTCGTCTTTATGTTCTATCTCCTCTAGCTCGGCGTCGACTTCACCAAACCGAAAGACTAGTGGCATATGATCCTTGTGCGCCGGAGGTGCATGCAGGTCTGAATGATGGTGGGGGAATGGGAGGCGAAGAGAGAGGATTGTGAGTGAGTGGGTAGTAAAGTCGCCTATTAAACAGCGGCTCGGGCGCCATTGATGGTCAGGTTGAAAGCGAGGCGGGTGTATATGGAGGTCAAAGGGCTCGCTTCCCTGCATCGTACTGCTCGCACGCCTCCCGGTGAGACTGCTTACTGGAGGCCAGCTTGCATGTCTCCCATGCCTGTCAACTCAAACAGCTGCCCGCACGGAACCTCCTAGCCAATAAAGAGTGCGACACATGGCAGTACGTAAATGGGCAGTAGAACGCCCACGATTTATAAATAATGCAACCGTTTGCGTGGTAATGTGACAGTTCTTTGTTCCAAAATGCTTTTGGTGGCTATTAATGTGTGCGCCTTTTCACAAAGTGGACACGAAAAATACCACCACATATTTGTGCTATATCATGACGCCATGCCCAATTTCTTGAATTTTATGTAAATTTTAGATTTACTATAGTTTGAACCAATATTCTCAATGTTGGCTCTAGAAAAAATAATTGAAAACATGTCTCAAATAGGAAAACAAAATCCTATGATGCCTTTATGTGCAATGTCATGACATCATGCCAAGTTTCATGAATTTCTGACGAGATTTGATTTACATGAATTTAAAACCCAAGTTTCTCAATGTTTGTGGCCGGGCCAAAAACATGAGATGTTTGAAATTCATTTCTATTTCTTTGCATGGGACCTAAAGATGCAGCCATGTACACTTATATGATTTGTTAAGCCATTTTGATGCACCAGACCTTGTGACTGTAGTTCAAATTTGAATTATGCACATTAAATGCCTATAAAACTCAATTAATGTATAAAAAGGGCCAAATGAACCTTGGATAATTCCATATTTTAGCACGACACTCCTATTGGTCTATGTTACCTCTAGAAAAAGTTCAACGCGAGAGAGGCAACGGATGTAGTTTCGCCCACGTAAGGTGACGTGTTCCATATCAGAATCACAAAGCTTCCCGTGAGAAGCTCCAGTTTGTAAGGGGCTTGTGCCAAAACTTGTTCTAAATTGCTCAATTTTTTTTACCACGACACATATGTGCCATGTCATGACACCATGCCAAGTTGCATGAATTTCTGATGAGTTTTTAATTCACATGAATTTAAAACCCGATTTCTCAATGTTTGTGTGGCCGAGCCAAGACCCTGAGATGTTTGAAATACATTCCCATTTCTTGCACGGGACCTGAAGATGCAGCCATGTACACTTACATGATCTTTAACCCATTGTGATGCACTGGACCTTGTGATTTTAGTTGAAATTTGAATTATGCACATTAAATGCCTATAAAACTCAATTAATGTATAAAAAGGCCAAACGAACCCTGTATAATTCCATATTTTAGCACGACACTCATGTTGGTCTAGATATGTTGCCTATAGAAATAGTTCAAGGTGAGAAGAGTCAGCGGATGTCGTTTCGCAAACGTAAGGTGACACATTCCATACCGGAACCACAAAGAGCTTCCCATGAGAAGCTTCAGTTTGTAAGGGGCTTGTGCCAAAACTTGTCCCAAATTGGACAATTTTTTACCATGCCACATATGAGCATGTCATGACACCATGCCAAGCTTCATGAATTTTTGACGAGTTTTTGATTTACGTGAATTTAAAACATAAGTTTCTAATTTCTTGCATGGGGCCTAAAGATGTAGCTGTTGGAAATATGCCCTAGAGGCAATAATAAATTGGTTATTATTATATTTCCTTGTTCATGATAATCGTTTATTATCCATGCTATAATTGTATTGATTGGAAACTCAAATACATGTGTGGGTACATAGACAACACTGTGTCCCTAGTAAGCCTCTAGTTGACTAGCTCGTTGATCAAAGATGGTTAAGGTTTCCTAGCCATTGACATGAGATGTCATTTGATAACGGGATCACATCATTAGGAGAATGATGTGATGGACAAGACCCAAACTAAGAACGTAGCATTTGATCGTGTCAGTTTATTGCTATTGTTTTCTGCATGTCAAGTATCTGTTCCTATGACCATGAGATCATGCAACTCCCTGACATCGGAGGAGTACCTTGTGTGTATCAAACGTCGCAACGTAACTGGGTGACTATAAAGGTGCTCTACAGGTATCTCCGAGGGTGTCTGTTGGGTTGGCATGAATCAAGACTGGGATTTGTTACTCCGTATGACGGAGAGGTATCTCAGGGCCCACTCAGTAATACAACATCACAATGAGCCTTGCAAGCAATGTGACTAAAGTGTTAGCCACGAGATCTTGTATTACGGAACGAGTAAAGAGACTTGCCGGTAACGAGATTGAACTAGGTATAGAGATACCGACGATCGAATCTCGGGCAAGTAACATACCGAAGAACAAAGGGAATAGCATACGGGATTAACTGAATCCTTGACATAGAGGTTCGACCGATAAAAGATCTTCGTAGAATATGTAGGAGCCAATATGGGCATCCAGGTCCCGCTATTGGTTATTGGCCGTAGAGGTGTCTCGGTCATGTCTACATAGTTCTCGAACCCGCAGGGTCTACACACTTAACGTTTGGTGACGATTAGTATTATTGAGTTATTATGTTGGTGACCGAAAGTTGTTCGGAGTCTCGGATAAGATCCCGGACATGACGAGGATCTCCGGAAGAGTCCGGAGGTAAATATTGATATATGTGATAATAGTGTTTTGATCTCCGGAAGAGTTCCGGAGTTCACCGGAAGGGGTTCCGGATGTTTACCGAAGTGTTCGGGTACAGCAACACTTTATATGGGCCAAAGGGATAAAGCCCACGAGGTATTGGAAAGTGCAAAAGTAGTTTTGCTACCGCGTAAGCGGTACTACCGCTTGGTGAAGCGATACTACCGCCCGAGCGGTACTACCGCTTGTGTGAAGCGGTACTACCGCCCAAGCGGTACTACCGCTTGTGTGAAGCGGTACTACCGCTTGTGCGCGGCTGTGCACGGTTCGGCAGGGATCCGAGTTGGACTCTTTCCCTGCGGGCCAAACCGACCTTGTGCGGGCAAAACCGACCTGGAGGAGGCTTTTACTCCAAGTTTAGACCCCAAGGCTCAACATATAAATAGAGGGGCAGGGCTAGCACACGACATACATCAGGATTTCCCAAGCCGTGTGCCGGCAACCCTAGCCCTCTAGTTCCTCCGTCATAATCTCCGTAGCGCTTGGCGAAGCCCTGCAGAGATTGTTCCTCACCACCATCACCACGCCGTCGTGCTGCTGGAACTCAACCACTACTTCACCATCGCTCGCTGGATCGAGGAGGTGAAGGCGTCATCAAGCCGTACGTGTGTTGAACGCGGAGGTGCCGTCCGTTCGGCGCTAGTTCGTGATCGGATCGAGGGACGACTTGCGATTTGGATCGCGGAGACGTTCGACTACGTCAACCGCGTTTCTTAAACGCTTCCGCTTAGCGATCTACAAGGGTATGTAGATTCACTCTCCCTCTCGTAGATCTTCATCACCATGGATAGATCTTGTGTGTGCGTAGGAAAATTTTTGTTTCCCATGCAACGTTTCCCAACAGTGGCATCTGAGCTAGGTCTATGCGTAGATGAGATCTCGAGTAGAACACAAACGAGTTGTGGGCGTGGGTGTATACATATTGCTTGCCGTTACTAGTTGATATTTGATTCGGCGGTACTGTGAGATGAAGCGGCCCGGACCGACATTACGCGTACACTTACGCGAGACAGGTTCCTTCAACTGACATGTAACTTCGTTGCATAAAGATGGCTAGCGGGTGTCTGTCTCTCTCACTTTAGTTGAATCGATTTCAATGAAGAGGGTTCTTTTAGAAGATCAAAAAGCAATCACTACACCACGTTGTGGTTTTGCGTAGGTAAGAACGGTTCTTGCAAACCCGTAGCAGCCACGTAAAATTTGCAACAACAATTAGAGGACGTCTAACTTGTTTTTGCAGGGTATGATGTGATATGATATGGCCAATTACATGATGAGATATATGTGATGTATGAGATGATCATGTGTTGTATAGAATATCACGACTTGCATGTCGATGAGTACGGCAACTGGCAGGAGCCATAGAGTTGTCTTTAATTATTGTATGACCTGCGTGTCAATCATTAAGCGCTATGTAATGCTTTACTTTATCGCTAAACGTTAGCAATAGTCGTGGAAGCAACAGTCGGCGCGACAACCTTATGGCGACACGTTGATGGAGATCAAGATGATAGAGATCATGGTGTCATGCCGGTGACGATGGAGATCATGCCGGTGCTTTGGGGATGGAGATCAAAAGCACAAGTTCATGGCCATATCATGTCACTTATGATTTGCATGTGATGTTAATCCTTTTATGCATCTTATTTTGCTTAGGACGACGGTAGCATTATAAGGTGATCCCTCACTTAAATTTCAAGATAAATTGTGTTCTCCCCAAGTGTGCACCGTTGCGAAAGTTCGTCGTTTCGAGACACGCCGTGATGATCGGGTGTGATAGACTCTACGTTCACATACAACGGGTGAAAGCCATGTTGCACACGCGGAACACTCGGGTTAAACTTGACGAGCCTAGCATGTACAGACATGGCCTCGGAACACAAGAGACCGAAAGGTCGAACATGAGTCATATAGTATATATGATCAACATGAAGATGTTCACCATTGAAACCACCTCGACTCACGTGATGATCGGACTTGAGTTGGTGGATTTGGATCATGTTACACTCGAATGACCGGAGGGATGTCAATTTGAGTGGGAGTTTTTATATAATATGATTAACTAAACTCATTATCTAGAACAATAGTCTAAGTTGTCTTTGCTATATTTATGTTGTAGATCATGGCTCGCGCAGTAGCACCCCTGAATTTTAATGCGTTCCTAGAGAAAGCTAAGTTGAAAGATGTTGGAAGTAACTTTGTGGACTGGGCCCGTAATCTAAGGATTATCCTTACGGCTTCCCAGAAGGCTTATGTCCTTGATGCACTGCTTGGTGATCCACCCGCTCCAGTTGAGTCTCTAGACGTTGTGAACGCCTGGCAGGCTCGTTCTGATGATTACTCAATAGTTCAATGTGCAATGTTGTATGGCTTAGAACCGGGACTTCAAAGACGTTTTGAACGTCATGGAGCATATGAGATGTTCCAGGAGTTGAAGTTTATCTTTCAGAAGAATGCTCGGATCGAGAGATATGAGATCTCCGATAAGTTCTATGCTTGCAAGATGGAGGAGAACGGGTCTATCAGTGATCACGTGCTCAGAATGTCTGGCTACTCCACCCGTCTGGCTGAGTTAGGGATGCCCCTTCCGCCAGAGGCTATCACTGACAGAGTTCTTCAATCATTGCCACCTAGCTACAAGAGCTTCGTGTTGAACTATAACATGCACGGGATGAACAAGTCAGTCGCCGAGCTGTTTGCGATGCTGAAAGCCGCTGAGTCTGAAATTCAGAAGGAGCATCAAGTGTTGATGGTCAATAAAACCACTAGTTTCAAGAAAAATGGCAAGGGTAAGAAGGGTAACTCCAAGAAGAGTGGCAAAGCAGTTGCTCCTCTCGTGAAGAAACCCAAGGCTGGACCCAAACCAGAAACTGTGTGTTTTCATTGCAAGGGAACTGGACACTGGAAGCGGAATTGCCCCAAGTATTTGGCTGACAAGAAGGCGGCCAACAACAAACAAGGTATATATGATATACATGTTATTGATGTGTACCTTACCAACTCTCGTTGTAGTGCCTGGGTATTTGATACCGGTGCGGTTGCTCATATTTGCAACTCAAAACAGGAACTGCGGAATAGACGGAGGCTGGCAAAGGACGAAGTGACGATGCGCGTGGGAAATGGTTCCAATGTTGATGTGATCGCCGTCGGCACGCTCGCTCTTCGATTACCGTCGGGATTAGTGATGAACCTAAATAAGTGTTATTTGGTGCCTGCGTTAAGCATGAACATTATATCTGGATCTTGTTTATTGCGAGACGGTTACTCATTTAAATCAGAGAATAATGGTTGTTCTATTTATATGAGTAATATCTTTTATGGTCATGCACCCAATGTGAGGGGTTTATTCTTATTGAATCTCGATAGTAATGATACACATGTTCATAACATTGATGCCAAAAGATGTAGAATTGATAATGATAATACCACTTTCTTGTGGCACTGCCGTTTAGGTCATATTGGCGTAAAACGCATGAAGAAGCTCCATGCTGATGGACTTTTGGAGTCACTTGATTTTGAATCACTTGACACATGTGAGCCATGCCTCTTGGGCAAGATGACTAAAACGCCGTTCTCTGGAACAATGGAACGGGCAAGTGACTTGTTGGAAATCATACATACCGATGTGTGCGGTCCGATGAGCATTGAGGCGCGCGGTGGTTATCGTTATTTTCTCACCTTCACTGATGATTTAAGTAGATATGGGTATATTTACTTAATGAAACACAAGTCTGAAACATTTGAAAAGTTCAATCAATTTCAGAGTGAAGTTGAGAATCATCGTAACAAGAAGATTAAAATCCTACGATCTGATCGAGGAGGAGAATATCTGAGTTATGAGTTTGGCAGTCACTTAAGACAGTGTGGAATTGTTTCAGAATTGACACCGCCTGGAACACCACAGCGTAATGGTGTGTCCGAACGTCGTAATCGAACTTTATTGGATATGGTGCGATCTATGATGTCTCTTGCCGATTTGCCACTATCGTTTTGGGGTTATGCATTAGAGACAGCTGCATTCACTTTAAATAGGGCATCATCGAAATCCGTTGAGACGACGCCATATGAACTTTGGTTTGGCAAGAAGCCAGAACTGTCGTTTCTTAAAGTTTGGGGATGTGATGCTTATGTCAAAAAGCTTCAGCCTGAAAAGCTGGAACCCAAAGCGGAGAAATGCGTCTTCATAGGATACCCAAAAGAGACAATTGGGTATACCTTCTACCTCAGATCCGAGGGCAAAGTGTTTGTCGCTAAAAACGGAACATTTCTTGAGAAAGAGTTTCTCTCGAAAGAATTGAGTGGGAGGAAGATAGAACTTGATGAGGTTGTTGAACCTTTACTTCAACCTGAGAGTAGCGCAGCGCAGAAAGTTGTTTCTGTGGAGCCTACATTAGCTGAAGAGGAAGTTAATGATGATGATCATGAAGCTTTGGATCAAGTTGCTATCGAACCTCGTAGGTCGACAAGGACGCGTACTGCTCCCGAGTGGTACGGCAACCCTGTCTTAGAGGTCATGTTGTTAGACAACGATGAACCTACGAGCTATGGAGAAGCGATGATGGGCCTGGATTCCGAGAAGTGGTTAGAGGCCATGAAATCCGAGATGGGATCCATGTATGAAAACAAAGTATGGACTTTGGAAGTATTACCTGAAGGGCGTAAGGCCATTCAGAACAAATGGATCTTTAAGAGGAAGACGGATGCGGACGGTAATGTCACCGTCTATAAAGCTCGACTTGTGGCAAAGGGTTTTTCACAAGTTCAAGGAGTTGACTACGATGAGACCTTCTCACCCGTAGCAATGCTTAAGTCCGTCAGAATCATGTTAGCAATAGCTGCCTTTTTCGATTATGAAATTTGGCAGATGGATGTCAAAACAGCGTTCCTTAACGGTTTCCTTAAGGAAGAGTTGTATATGATGCAACCAGAAGGTTTTGTCGATCCAGAGAATGCTGACAAAGTTTGCAAACTCCAGCGATCCATTTATGGACTGGTGCAAGCATCTCGGAGTTGGAATCTTCGTTTTGATGAGGTGATCAAAGCGTTCGAGTTTATACAAGTTTACGGAGAAGCTTGTATTTACAAGAAAGTGAGTGGGAGCTCTATAGCGTTTCTAATATTATATGTGGATGACATATTACTGATTGGAAACAATATAGAAATGCTGGAAAGCGTAAAGGAATATTTGAACAAGAGTTTTTCAATAAAGGACCTAGGAGAAGCTGCTTTCATATTAGGCATCAAGATCTATAGAGATAGATCGAGACGTTTGATAGGACTTTCACAAAGCACATACCTTGACAAAGTTTTGAAGAAGTTCAAAATGGATCAGTCCAAGAAGGGGTTCTTGCCTGTATTGCAAGGTGTGAAGTTGAGTAAGACTCAATGCCCAGTGACTGCAGAAGATAGAGAAAAGATGAGTGTCATCCCCTATGCTTCGGCCATAGGCTCTATCATGTATGCAATGCTGTGCACAAGACCCGATGTCAGCCTTGCCATAAGTATGGTCGGAAGGTTTCAAAGTGATCCAGGAATGGAACACTGGACGACGGTCAAGAATATCCTGAAGTACCTGAAAAGGACTAAGGACATGTTTCTCGTTTATGGAGGTGATCAAGAGCTCGTCATAAAGGGTTACGTCGATGCAAGCTTTGACACTGATCCGGATGACTCTAAGTCTCAAACGGGATACGTGTTTATTCTTAATGGGGGTGCGGTTAGCTGGTGCAGTTTCAAGCAAAGCGTGGTAGCTGATTCTACATGCGAAACGGAGTACATCGCAGCCTCGGAGGCGGCGAAGGAAGGTGTCTGGATGAAGGAGTTCATGACAGATCTTGGAGTAGTGCCTAGTGCACTTAACCCAATGACTCTGTTTTGTGATAATACTGGTGCCATTGCTCTAGCCAAGGAACCAAGATTTCACAAGAGGACCAGACACATAAAGCGACGTTTCAATTCCATCCGCGATTACATCAAGGAGGACGACATAAATATTTGCAAAGTACACACGGATCTAAATGTTGCAGATCCGATGACTAAACCTCTTCCAAGGGCTAAACATGAACAACACCAGAACTGCATGGGTGTTCGATTCATTACAATGTAAATCACATAGTGATGTGAACTAGATTATTGACTCTAGTGAAAGTGGGAGACTGTTGGAAATATGCCCTAGAGGCAATAATAAATTGGTTATTATTATATTTCCTTGTTCATGATAATCGTTTATTATCCATGCTATAATTGTATTGATTGGAAACTCAAATACATGTGTGGGTACATAGACAACACTGTGTCCCTAGTAAGCCTCTAGTTGACTAGCTCGTTGATCAAAGATGGTTAAGGTTTCCTAGCCATTGACATGAGATGTCATTTGATAACGGGATCACATCATTAGGAGAATGATGTGATGGACAAGACCCAAACTAAGAACGTAGCATTTGATCGTGTCAGTTTATTGCTATTGTTTTCTGCATGTCAAGTATCTGTTCCTATGACCATGAGATCATGCAACTCCCTGACATCGGAGGAGTACCTTGTGTGTATCAAACGTCGCAACGTAACTGGGTGACTATAAAGGTGCTCTACAGGTATCTCCGAGGGTGTCTGTTGGGTTGGCATGAAAGACTGGGATTTGTTACTCCGTATGACGGAGAGGTATCTCAGGGCCCACTCAGTAATACAACATCACAATGAGCCTTGCAAGCAATGTGACTAAAGTGTTAGCCACGAGATCTTGTATTACGGAACGAGTAAAGAGACTTGCCGGTAACGAGATTGAACTAGGTATAGAGATACCGACGATCGAATCTCGGGCAAGTAACATACCGAAGAACAAAGGGAATAGCATATGGGATTAACTGAATCCTTGACATAGAGGTTCGACCGATAAAAGATCTTCGTAGAATATGTAGGAGCCAATATGGGCATCCAGGTCCCGCTATTGGTTATTGGCCGTAGAGGTGTCTCGGTCATGTCTACATAGTTCTCGAACCCGCAGGGTCTACACACTTAACGTTTGGTGACGATTAGTATTATTGAGTTATTATGTTGGTGACCGAAAGTTGTTCGGAGTCTCGGATAAGATCCCGGACATGACGAGGATCTCCGGAAGAGTCCGGAGGTAAATATTGATATATGTGATAATAGTGTTTTGATCTCCGGAAGAGTTCCGGAGTTCACCGGAAGGCGTTCCGGATGTTTACCGAAGTGTTCGGGTACAGCAACACTTTATATGGGCCAAAGGGATAAAGCCCACGAGGTATTGGAAAGTGCAAAAGTAGTTTTGCTACCGCGTAAGCGGTACTACCGCTTGGTGAAGCGGTACTACCGCCCGAGCGGTACTACCGCTTGTGTGAAGCGGTACTACCGCCCGAGCGGTACTACCGCTTGTGTGAAGCGGTACTACCGCTTGTGCGCGGCTGTGCACGGTTCGGCAGGGATCCGAGTTGGACTCTTTCCCTGCGGGCCAAACCGACCTTGTGCGGGCAAAACCGACCTGGAGGAGGCTTTTACTCCAAGTTTAGACCCCAAGGCTCAACATATAAATAGAGGGGCAGGGCTAGCACACGACATACATCAGGATTTCCCAAGCCGTGTGCCGGCAACCCTAGCCCTCTAGTTCCTCCGTCATAATCTCCGTAGCGCTTGGCGAAGCCCTGCAGAGATTGTTCCTCACCACCATCACCACGCCGTCGTGCTGCTGGAACTCAACCACTACTTCACCATCGCTCGCTGGATCGAGGAGGTGAAGGCGTCATCAAGCCGTACGTGTGTTGAACGCGGAGGTGCCGTCCGTTCGGCGCTAGTTCGTGATCGGATCGAGGGACGACTTGCGATTTGGATCGCGGAGACGTTCGACTACATCAACCGCGTTTCTTAAACGCTTCCGCTTAGCGATCTACAAGGGTATGTAGATTCACTCTCCCTCTCGTAGATCTTCATCACCATGGATAGATCTTGTGTGTGCGTAGGAAAATTTTTGTTTCCCATGCAACGTTTCCCAACAGTAGCGGTGGACACTTATATGATTTTTCAACCCATTTTGATGCACCAGACCTTGTGATTGTATTTCAAATTTGAATCATACACATTAAATGCCTAGAAAACTCAATTAATGTATTCAAAATGCAAAACAAACCCTGAATAATTCCATATTTTAGCAAGATACTCATTGGTCTATGTTGCCTCTGGAAAAATTTCAAGGCGAGAAGATGAGCGGATGTCATTTCGTCCACATAATTAAGGTGACGTGTTCCCTATCGGAACCACAAAACTTCCCATGAGAAGCTCCGGTTTGTAAGGGGTTTGTGCCAAAACTTGTCCCAAATTGGACAATTATTTTACCATGCACATATGTGCCATGTCATGACAACATGCCAGGTTTCTTGAATTTCTGACTTGTTTTGGATTTACAGTAAATTAAAAATCAAGTTTCTCAATGTTTGTTGCCGAGCCAAGACCCAGAGATGTTTGAAATTCATTCCCATTTCTTGCGTGTGACATAAAGATGAAGCCATGGAGACTTATATGATTTTTCATCCCATTATGATGCATCAGACCTTGTGACTGTAGTTCAAAATTGAATTATACACATTAAATGTCTAGAAAACTCAATTAATGTATAAAAAATGCCAAACGAACCCTGTATACTTTCATATTTTATTATGACACCACTATTGGTTTGTGTTCACTGTAGATAAATCTTATTGCAATCCAAACATTGTCCTTTGCCGAAGTAACCTCCTTTTTTGTTTGAAAAACAATATGAAAATCAAGTATATCGCAAATAGTTCATGAGCATGAATCCTATGTGATGTAGTACAAAATATCTTGGGCCAATCCTCATACATGGCTTAGGCCGGAAGCATCGTCGGCTACAGTCCATCGCCGGCCAGTTTACCGCACTGGCTCCTCAAGACCATTTTACTGTTCAATCGTCGCTGGTGAAAGATGGGGACGCGGATCCCTGTCGTGAGGGAAACTTCGGCAACCCACTCCGGCCTGAGTGCGGTCGCATCAGCCATGAGCGCGCTCTCAACATGCTTGAACGTGGCCGCTACCTTTGAATGGGCAACTGCAGCAACCGAAAGGGCAGCTGCTGCAGTTGAGAGGGCGACAACAACAACTGCGACGGGGATAGCAAATGGCGAGAACGACACATCAGCTGCCAGTTTCTCGGCGGTCGCCGTAGCCCTGATGGCAGACGTTGTAGGATCCGAAGTAAGTCTAGAGGGGGGGGCGTTGATTAGACTACTTGACCAAATAAAAATCTAGCCTTTTCCCAATTTTAAGTGTTGGCAAGTTTTAGCAATTGTAGCAAGTCAAGTACACCCTACACATGCAAGTCTATGAGTATATCAGCAGAAAGTAAAGACATGCACATGAAAGTAAAGGTAGGGAGAGGAGAATCAAGCGCAATTGATGACACGAAGATTTTTCCCGTGGTTCCGATAGGTGGTGCTATCGTACGTCCACGCTGATGGAGACTTCAACCCACGGAGGGCTCCACCCATTAGTATCCGCAAAGTAGCAACCTTGTCTATTCCATCACGGCTTCCGTCCATGAAGGACTAGCCTCACTATGGGTATATCTTCATGAAGTAGGCGATCTCCTTGCCCGTACAAACTTCTCCGTTCAACTCCACAACACAAAGAAGGAGGCTCCCAAGCGACACCTAACCAATTTAGGACGCACCACCCTCCAAAAGGTAATAGATGTCGTAACAATGATGAACTCCTTGCTCTTGTGCCTCAAAAGATAGTCTCCTCAACACACAATAACTCTCTCATAGATTTGGCTTGGTAGAAGAGGTTGACTGGGTGGAAAGCAATTTGGGGAGGCTAGAAATCAAGATTCATATGGTTGGAGTGGAATGTCTTGATCTAAACACATGAGTAGGTGGTTCTCTCTTAGAAAAATGGATAGGGCAAGTGTAGGTATGTTTTGAGTGCTTCTCTTGCGAGTGAGAGGTGGTAGAGGGGTATATATAGGCATCTCCAAAAATACAACCGTTACAACATTATTGCCCAACTCGGTGAAACCGGAAACTCGGTTGTACCGACTAGTGCAAAATGTGGCAACTTTAGGCTTTTCGGTGGTTCCGATATATAAATCTCGGTGGTACTGATATGGGTGACCTAGGTAGTTACACAACTCGATGGTACCGATTTATAATTCTCGGAAATTCCGATTCTTGAAAAAGAGATACCAGAGAGTTGGTCACTGATTCTCGGTGTCACCGAGTGGAAAACTTTGTGGTACCGAGACATGGGTTTGGCTTAGGATCTGTCTAGGGTTTGAACTCGGTGTGATCGAATGGGAATTGTTGGTGGCACCACTTTTGGATATATAGGTTTTGGACAGAGTGTTTGTGGGAGAATTTCATGTGTATTTTTGGTGTCTAATCTCTAAGCACTTGAGCAACTAGATCATCATAGACAACTCATCCCCTTTTAATAGTATTGGCTTTCCTATGGACTCAAAGTGATTTCTCACAAAATGTAAAATGTAGAGTCTCCAAGCTTGTTGCCAATAGATGTTCCTTGCATCTAGGGAATCTCCTCACAATCCTTTTGCCAATCCATTCATTTAACTTTCCTGAAATATACTTAGTGGAAACATTAGTTCAATGAAATATATGTTGTTATTAATTACCAAAACCACCTTGGGAGAAGTTGTGCTTTCAGACGCCCACTCCCATCTCAAGGCCGCCCACACCCATCTCGTGTCAGTCATTGCACAGCGGCCTTATCCAACACCGGTCGACAACCCACGTCGATGAGTTGATAATCGCTGAGTGTGCTCAAGCAGGCGTCCGTTCGTCGACGGCCTCCCTAGCCAAGATGGTGGCAGTCCTTTCCCGGACCAAGGCCTCCCATGCCCGGCTGGTGGCGACTTTATCCCAAGAGATGGTGGACAAGGACTGGGAGATGCTGGTGGAGTATGTGGCGATGGATGCCATGGAGCTCCTTACCCTAGAGGTCATCGAGCGGGAGCTGGTTATCGAGGAGGCGACGAAGATCGACGAGCGCCAGGTGGAATATTAGTCTCTCTTTAGAGCGCTGGTCTTTTGTTAGAGTAATGTTTAGGTCAACTAACTATGTTTAATTGGCCGATTGAGTAAGTGCATGCAGTGTTCTTGGCTCTTTTGTGTAGTACTCAAATTTGATAGTGATGTTAAATTAAGCAATGACGTGGATGACCACCATAACGAGGGAAATTCGAACCAAAATTTGCCGCCATATCCCCATTTTCTCTTCCAAATGAAAATGAAATGCAAGTACCGTGTGCAATGTAGTATCCGATATCTTACGCCAGAAGCTTGGAGACCAAAATTTCCACATTCAATCCCATCACACACAGGATAAACTATAGGATTTGTTTGTGATGTTGGATATCGCACACAGTTCAGATAAAAATATTGTGTCCTATGCGACTGTGCGCGCCAGTTTCTTGCCGCACCGAACGAAATTTTTGGGCTGCCGCGCAAATATCAACCTCCCCACCCCTCGTACCAACCAAAATCCACATCCCCCCTGCTCTCCCCTTCCTTTCCTAAGTTCAAACCTTCACTGCTTGCTTGTAGTGCCGCCTCCTTGCCGGTGCCGCTCCTTCCTGCTGCTCAGCCTCCTCCATCTAGTCAGGTAATCCACACCTTCCCCATACCCCCTCCCCCTCCACCCCATCATCCTCAATCCCACATGCCCCGACCGTCGGCGTAACACCTTCCACCAAAATCACCGGCCCATCCCCCAATTAATCGCCACCAAAAAACATGGTGCACACAATATAGCCAGGAACTCCAGGAGCATCTGGCAGCGGAGAAGCAAATCGCGACCGCACGCGCGGATGAGGCCGCGATGACTGCCATGCATGCTGACCCCCAGATCTTGGAGCAACACCTCACCGTCGAGGCCACCGTCGACGCCTCGCGTGTGGACGCCGCCACGCGGTTGTCTGCTTTAAACAACAGCTCGTGGTGCTTTCTCGAGGGCTCCGCTGGTGCCTTCGATGAAGACTACAAGTTGTTTTCTAGGTGTGACCTTGCTTTCCTCAGCTCCAGAGCCGGCAGGTTGGTGCCCGGACAGGCTCAGGCGACTCACCATTATGAGGAAGGCACCCACGATGTGGAGGCCTCACCCTCTTTCAAGCCCATCGTTATCAATATCTCCGACGACGAGGAATAGCTTGTTATTTTAGCTTAATTACTAATGATCTGTGTTCACCTAGCTACTGGTGTTAAGTATGTTTGGTTTACCTATTGCATGTGATGCTCCTGCCTTTCCTTAAGAAATTCTAGTGAAATATCCAATGTAATTCTACCATGCAATCTGACCTTCTAGTATGTTCTATTGTTCAATGTGATGCTTAGTTAACTGTTTGGTTCATTTGTTTTGGTGATCATGTGCAATGTGATGTTCGATTGTTGTTGGTACAATTTTGTATTGTTATGCATGTGAGAACTAAATTGAATTTGGATACACTAAATACAAATACATGTGAAACATACAATTACTATATTTCATAGTTCCTAGCACGGTTGGCTTTTCCATGTGGCTCGAATTAATATGCTGGATTTGCAATGCGTTTATTTTTCAGTAACATATTTTACTGATAGCACGCCAAATCTCCCTTATAACCTGATCAATATCTATCTGAAATACGTTACAGGGGGAACAATGGGAGACACTAAAATTTACCATCGAGGTTTGCACATTCATGATCCTTTGGCTAATAGCACATTATTGTACAATTGTAGGAACCATTCTAATATTTAGGTTTCTAATAATTTGGTCTTGCACATGTAGGTCCAGCTGTAAGAGGTTTAGACCCATTTTGCATGTGGGCAAATGAGCTGTTCATGAATATCAGCCAAATCAGGAAACTTGGAAAGATTGTTAAGATAAAGAAACTAGCAACGAAAACAACAAGATGTTGTCTACACAATGAAGAAGACATCAGTGAACTATAGGAAGGTACTATCTCTTTTACCTTGTCTATTTTCCCTTTGCAACATTTCAATTTTTCGAAACAAAATTTATGCATATCTTTGTTTCTAGTCCTTTCCAAAGCAGCTCATTGATGAGTACGTCTCAAACCACCTGTATGGGCAAGAGGCGAGGAAGGTATTCATACAACACCCACAGTATAATCTTGAAGTCTTCCTCAAGAGGATGAAGGATGGGCAGGCAACCATCCACAGGCACTGGCCTAAAGTTGCAAGGACCTTCGACATTAGTGAAGGCTCAATATTTGTCGTCCGCTTCAACAGCTTTGTAGACGATATTCATCAGTCTATTTACCATCTATGATGCTACTTTCCAAAGGTTTTAGATGCTGCATGTGCAACTTGGTCTTGTCGTGTAATTGGGTAGCTAGGTAGTATATGTCTATATTATGTTGTACTCTGATGTATTTCAATTATGAAATCCTGGTTGTCGTAATATGAATATGAAATATATTGTGTGCTTGATATGAAGTGTCAATTTGATTACTAACAGGATTATAAATAATAGAGCAATTATGCTGATTATTGGGGTTTCCTATTGCTAACAGTTTCTCAGACAACACCGTGAGCGATGACCTTAACAAACCCACATGGTTTCTGGAAAGTTGGCGTGTTGGATCAGTGAACAATCACACATGACTTGCTAAAGACAACTGTGACCGTTAGGCCACCCTTTCACAAACGTTTCCACATAAAAACTGTGTGTGATGGACAACCCTATGTCAAACAGTTTCTTCTAGGCACCGTGTGTGATAGCCACCCCTGTCACAGACGACGTCATGCAAAAAACTATGTGTGATGTACAATACGAACGGAAACGTATCTTTGGGTTTCCCTGTGTGGGATGCTAATCACATATCACAAAACTTCTACAATATGTCTGTTTGTGATGGCGCTCCCAATCGTACAGGCTCTATTTTTGCGTGGCGTGTGTGACCGGATGGAGGCATCGCCGACGATTTATCTGTGTCGTGTGGGATAGGCCCCCCTAACGACCACACAGGCAAGGTGACGGCTTAAAACGACATCGTGGAAAGGGGTGTATAAACCATTTGTATAGGAGCCACTTGCACTAGTGGCCTAAATGTGCCAAAGTTATGTTTTTACACACTAGTGGTTGTATCGTCTGCCAGAGCGGTTGTACTGGTAGCATCGGTACTTATGGTGCAATGATACGCCACCAATGTATCTATAATTTTTGATTGTTCCATGCTGATTGACCCAATGCCCAGTGCCAGTTGATGTTTTTTGCATGTTTTTCACTTTTCAGGTTTAAAGTACCAAACGAAGTCCAATTGCCACGAAACTTTTTGATGATTTTTTCTGGACCAAAAGAAGACCTGGGAGATTCGGAAGGAAGCCAGGAGCCACACAAGGGCCCCACAAGCCAACAGGGCGCGCCCTAGGGGGCGCCCTGATGGCTTGTGGGCCCCTGGCGGGTCCCCTGACCTCATTCTTTGGCCAATAAATTCTCTAATATCATGAAAACCCTGGAGGCAGTCTCGAAAGACTTTTTACGCCACCGCAAGTCTCTGTTCCGTTCGGAGGCCATCTGGAACTCCGTTGCGGCACCCTGCCGGAGGGGGGATCGATCACGGAGGGCCTCTTCATCAACCTTGCTGCCCTCATGATGATGTGTGAGTAGTTGACCACAAACCTACGGGTCTGTAGTTAGTACCTAGATGGCAATCTCTCTATCTCTTGATCTTCAATACAATGATCATTGCATCTTCGCTTTGATCTATCTGATGTAATCTTTTTGTGCGGTGCGTTTGTTGGGATCCGATGAATCGTGGGTTTATGTTCAGATTATTCATGAAAAGTATTTGAGTCACCTCTGAATATTATGATTCTTATTTTCATGATCATTATAGCTACGTAATTCTCTTCGATCTATTGATTTGCTTTGGCCATGTAGATTGATCTTTCTTCAATGAGAGAGGTGCGTTGTAGTAGGTTCAACCTGACGAGTTTCTATATCCCAGTGATAGAAGGGGACAAGTTGCGTCTTTGTGTTATTGCTACTAAGGATAACATGATGGGGTTTATTCATATTGCTTGAGTTTACTTTGTGTACATCATGTCATCGTTCTCCACGCATTACTCTGTTTGTCATGAGCTTAATACGTAGAGAGGCAAGCATAGACGCGCTCTTGAAGTGGAGTAATAGTAATAGGTGCAGGCAGGAGTCGGCCTATTTGTTTATGGATGTGATGCCTATATACACATGATCATTGCCGTGAAAATCGCATAACTATCCGCTTTTCTATCAATTGCCCAACAGTAATTTGTTACCCACCGTATGTTGTCTACATGAGAGATGCCGCTAGGGAAAACTATGCCCCCCAGGTCTATTCACTTGTAAATTCATAAATGCTATTATTATGTTTCTGCCATTATTTGTCTTTTATTTTATTTTGCAATTTACAATTATCTACAATTATCTACACAACTCATTTGCTTGCAAATAACGAGATCAAGGTGATTGACAACCCTCTTGCCCGCGTTGGGTGCAAGTTGTTTGCTCTTTTGCGTGTAGCCGCTGAAGACCGTTGAGGATTGATATTTCTATTGGTTCAATAAACCTTGGTTTCATAACTGAGGGAATTATTTACCCGTATTGTGCTGCAATTACCCGTTCCTCTTCACGGAAAATCCAACGTAGATCACAAGTATCAGGAAGGATTTCTGGCGCCGTTGCCGGGGAATATCATCACCAACTATCAAGTAACTTCACACAAATTATCATTCACTTGTTCATCTTTTTATTTGCTGTTATATTTAGTTTGTTTCATAAAAATCAAAAATACAAAAATATTTACCTTTGCTTGCTTAAAAATTGCTATCATGTCTGATTTTGAAATTAGTGGTGTTTCCGCCTCTAGTGCGGAAGCCCATGAACATCCAACTTCACCTTGCGATAAGAATGCTAAAAGAAATTTTGATGAAGTTGCCAAGGAAAAACTTGATAATCTTGCGGATGATGATCCTTCTAAAAGTGAACCCATTATGCAAACAAAGACACTCCGTATAGGTAGTGGAAATATAATTGGCAAAAGCGTGATTCAAGATTTTTTCACTTGTGCGGGATCATTACCATTGATAGGAGGTTCCATTCTTGCTAGAACTACAAGTTATGTGGATGCTAAATCGTTTCTTATAGCATAGTTGGAAATACAATTTGTCCATATGCATCCTTTCATACAATGGTTATTTCTAGAATTCTCTAATATTCAGGAAGCTCCTACTAAACGTCTAGCCACTATATTTCTTGTTCAAGAATTTAACAATATCATGCAAGAGGCTAGAGATATATTTGCTCATTTTAGGGTTAACTGTGAGTGCCCACCAATAGAAGGAATTCTTTATGAGTTGGAAGGTATAAGGAAACTAAGATCCACGGATTATGTTGCTTATGATGAAAACCTTAGAATGAAGGTTCCACCTAATGTCCTAGTTGATAAAATTTATGAACATAATGATCAATTTTATATACCAAAACTTGGGATGGGTTATGAGCTTGAGCTATAATTAAGGAAATATCTTTATCGAAACTTATACAATGAGGAGATGACTATGACTTATGAGAGACCTAAAGAGGAGCTTTCCATTCCTCCTGAAATAGATCTCTCGGACCCTTGTGTTGTGAAGTTTAGTCCCTTAAATTATTTTGCCTACATATTAGAAAACTTTCTGCTGAAAGAAGGGAATATGATTATAGCATGATGGATCGTTTCCATGACTATTACAACACTTGAAACTATGCATTATGCCTAGCTAGGGGCGTAAAACAATAGCGCTTGTTGGGAGGTAACCCAATAGTTATCTTTATTTTACTTTTTACTTTCTGTTTGTTTTTGATAACATGATTATTGCCTATGTAATGATTATGTTTTTATGTTTTAATTAGTGTTTGTGCCAAGTAAAGCCTTTGGGATGACTCACAAGATGAGTAGAATCGATGCTGAAACAAAACAGAAAATTTTGACTCCAGTACAAGAATTTTCATTTTTTACTGGAGCGTGATCATGATCTGAATTTTGTACACAGTATTTCTATACAAATTTAGGCGTTTTCCTAATTTTTCAGAATTTTTAGAGTTACATAAGCATAGGTTCTCTACAGATTGCTACAGACTGTTCTGTTTTAGACAGATTCTGTTTTTGCTTACATAGTTAACTTGTTTTGATTATGCTATGGATTGTATCGGGTGGTATAAGCCATGGAGAAGTTGGAATACAGTACCTATTATGCAATTATGAAATAATAATCAATTTATAACAGTACCTAAAGTATTCAATATGTTTCTTATACTAACGGATATCACAAAGTTTTGTTGAGTTTTGTGTGATTGAAGTTTTCAAGTTTTGGGGGTTATCACGATGGTCAGAGGAATAAGGAGCAGCAAGAGCCTAAGCTTGGGGATGCCCAACGCACCCCAAGGTAATATTCTAAGGAATACTCAAGAATCTAAGCTTGGGGATGCCCGGAAGGCATCCCCTCTTTCGTCTCAATCCATCGGTATGTCACTTGAAGCTACATTTTTAGTCATCACATGGTATGAGTTTTGCTTGGAGCGTCGTTTGTTTTTGTTTGCTTTTACTTTCAGTTTGCTACAATCATTGTTTTCTGGACACACCTATTTGGGAGAGACACACCTTCATCATAATTTTTTAGAATACTCTATGTGCTTCACTTATATCTTTTGAGCTTAGCAGTTGCTCTAGTACTTCACTTATATCATTTTGAGCACGGTGGCGTGTAGATTTTATAGAAATAATTTCACTCTTGCTCTTCACTTATATTTGTTTGACAGTTAATAAATAGTGTTGGTAATTTGCATGGGTCATAAGACTTGTTAAAAAATAATAGGTATTCAATGAGTGACAATTAAAACCATCATGTAGCACATATAGAGAAATTGTGGGTTAATGATATTGATGTGGTAATATGAAAAAGGTGTGAGTTCATAATTGTTGATGTAAGTGCATCTAGTGCCCCTTAGTGATTTTGGTGTATTGAAGACTTATAGGTTAAGAGACTAATATGTTTGTGAGTGTACACAAGCTCTATAAGTCGATGAGGAGTTTGGTGTATTCAAAGAATATCGACCCCTAAAAATGAATGTCTTCATCTGAAGACTTTGATGAAGACTTTGCTGAAGACTTTGGTATTCCCTGAGGACTTTGATATTAAAGAAGACGGTGTGACCTTGAAGACATTAACGAGGAATATGAAGCATGAAGACTTTAGTTTTTATTGTTTCTTTTCTTTTCTTGAGTCATAGGAAACTCCGTACTGTTAAAGGGGGTCGAGGTAAAACTAAGGAAAAATTTCCAACTGATGCTCAACTCAAAAGCCTCAACATAACCCAATCCTTTGAGTGAAGCCTTTGGAAACCTCTTGCAGTTCAGTCAAGTTCTTCAGAGACAGAGACAATGTTCTTCTGGTCTCTGAGGAAATTGGTCTGACTGAGGAGTTAGGATTTTGCCAGTGCGAATTGCCTACAAGTGAGGAATATGATAAGCCCTGAGGAATTTGACAGTTCAAATTCCGACTGTTGCTGTGCTTTGCGCCAGCTGTCCAGATATTCTATCCAGCTAACGGTCATATCATTGTGGGGGGGGCATTTATGTCTTATCATGTCAGGATGCACCCTGGCTATAAATAGCCGCCCCCACAACCACTAGCTGGTTGGCTGCTCTGAGAGAAAACTTGACACTTGTCATTTGAGAGCATCCCATTTCCTCGAGAACTTTGAGCAAAAATCATCAGTGAGGAAAAACCCCAAAACCAAACCACCAACCCATTGAGCATCACTGAAGAAATTGTTCCTGTGTGGAACCGACGCTTGTTACCTTTGAAGACTGTGTATCTTCCAGATGGTTAGGCGTCATGGTCTAGTGCATCCTACAGTTAATTGGGGATCGCCGGGTGACCGTGGTCTAGAGCATCCAGCAGTAAATTGTGGATTGCCGGGTGACCAGTTTGTGAGGGTTTTGGAAGTCTACCCTGAAGACTTACCACGAGTGTTGGGTGAGGTCTGTGTGACCTTAGCTCAAGGAGAATACGGTAAGGACTGTGTGTCCTGGGACTGTGTGTCCTCTGGTTTAAATACCAGGCCGCTCCGAACCAGACGTACGACTGTCACAGCAGTTGGAACTGGGTCATCAATTCATTGTCTTCATCGAGCCCCTGGTTCTATTTCCTCAACCCTTTCATTTCCTCATATATGTGTTGATGAAATTGATCGTTACTGTTTGAAGAATTTGACTGAAGACTTTTTCAATTTCCTCACCTCAAATTCTTCAGTTACCGTATCGTCTACCTGCTTATCCTGTTCACGTTATTCATGCTCTGTGTATGTTTCATTTCATCATGATGGCTATGCTGTTAACATGTTTCACATGCACTTGAGTACTTATTCCGCTGCTAGCTGTTCGTCACTTAGCTAATTCCTCAACTAGTATTTCCTCAAGTGACGAATTTTTAAAAATCGCCTATTCACCCCCCTCTAGTCGATATAACACACTTTCAATTGGTATCAGAGCGAGGTACTCCCTTGTTCTGTGTGATTTTGGTTTAACCACCTGGAGTTTTAGTTATGTCGACTGCAGGCATGATCAAGGTCTCAGCGGGGTGTCCTACCTTCGATGGGACGGACTACCCCTACTGGAAGAACAAGATGCGCATGCATCTCGAGGCAATTGACAATGATCTCTGGTATGTTCTGGAAAATGGTGTTCCCTTTGTCACTCCCACTATCAACGCTGCTGATGTGAAGAGATTCAAGCAACTCGACTCTCAAGCGAAGAATATCATATGTGGCCATCTGAGCAAAGGTCAGTATGGCAGAGTGAGTGCTTTGGAGACTGCTAAGCTTATCTGAAATAGGCTGTCCAAAGTAAATGAAGGCATTTCAACTCAACGTGACTCTCGAGTTGATGTTCTTCGCAATCTCTTCAACCGCTTCAAAAGACTTGACAACGAAAATGTTCAGCAAACTTTCGATCGCCTCACTCATATCTCCAATGAGCTACAGGCTCTTTGTGCCACTGACATCACCGACCATGAGGTGGTGAAGAAACCGCTGAGATCCCTTGATTCCTCATTCGATACACTTGCTGTGATGATCCAAGAACGTGGAGACTACAAGTCACTAGATCCTGCTGATATTCTTGAGAGACTCAATACTCATGAATTTCAACAAGCAGAGAAGAGAGACCTCTACGGGCCAAGTTATGGAAGATCTCATGCATTGAAGGCTAAGGCAATTTCCTCATCTGAAGACGAAGAATCTGATAGTAGTCTTGGTGATCCTGAAGAACTGAGTCAGGAGCTAGCAATGCTTGTGAGGAAATTCCAGAAGTTCTCAAGGAGAGGTCGGTTTGGAAAATCATCAAAAAGTAGCATGAAGAAATCAGATTCTTCAAGCGACTACAAGAAGAGAACTTGTCACAAATGCAAGAAATCTGGTCACTTTATCTCTGATTGTCCTCTCTGGGAAAAAGAATCAAGAAAGAAGAAATACAAGGATGACAGTTCTGATGACTCAAAGAAAAAGAAGAAATCTTCAAAGTCCTCATCTACAAATTCCTCATCTTCAAAGTCCTCATCGCACAGGAAGAACAACTTAAGGAAGGCTCGGGCACTTATTGGCAAGGAAATGGATTCTGAAGAAGAATCTTAAGAATATGAGGAAGAGGAGGAATCTGAGGAGGAGTCGGACTCTGGGGTGGCGAGCCTAGCTCTCGCTACTGCTTTCGTCAGCAAGTCCATCTTCAACGATGAGGAAAATGGCAACTCAAACGACTCTGACGTCAGCAATGATGACTATGCTCCCACTTATTGCTTCATGGCAAGCAGTGCTCAGGCAACCACATCATGTCCTGACTTTGATGGATCTGACTATCCCAAATGGAAAGTCCTCATGCAGAAGCACCTCATATCGAAGAACAACGAGCTTTGGACTGTTACTGAGCTTGGACTGACTGATCTCTGCAAGATGGCAAATGCTGACGACATTCTTAAGTACACACAGCTGGACGCCCAGGCAAAGAATATCATCTACTCCAGCCTGCCAAAGGTCATGTTCAAAAGCATCTCCCATCTTCACACTGCAAAGCTCATCTGGGACAGGCTCTCTGAAGTTCATGAAGGTTATCGCACTCGTCAAGATCCCAGGTTCATCGAATACAAGAACTTCCTCAAAACGAAGAAGACTGATCCAACTTCATCTTCCTCATCTATGTGTCTCATGGCCAAAGGATCAAAGGTACTCTCACACCATTCCTCTTCTGAATCAAGTGATGGTGAATCTGAGGATTACTTGAAACCTAGCTATTCCAAACTTGCTAACATTGCTACTAAACAACAAAGTGTCATTGAAAAACTTCAGAAACAACTAGACAAAAGCGATGACCTGTTGAATGAGGAAGTGAATCATACTCAAACTTTGACTAATGACCTTCAAAGTCTTCAGTCCAAGTATGATAACCTTCAAAGTCGTCATGAGGCTCTCTTAGTCGATCATGAGAAGCTTTCTTATGAATTTCTTCAAAGAAAGCAAGATCTTGAGAAACTAAGGGTGTCTCATGAAGATCTTCAAAGGGATAATGACTCCTTGCTTGCTCAACAGATCAGTACCGCTCAGGAAGATTTTGTTCCACCTTGCTTGAAATGCATCGAACGTGAAACTGCTCATTCTTTACCTGAATGTTCAAATGCTTATATTGCTGCAAATTCTTCAACTATTTATGTGGTCACAAATTCTTCATCTGAGGATACCACTAGTACCACTGACGAAAATGCAGGGTTGAAGGAATTGTATGTGACAGGCATATACAAAAGCCTCAAAGGGCAACAAACCCTTTGTGATGTGCTTAAAAAGCAGATTCTGAACAAGAACCCTAGGAAAGAGGGTATTGCCTTTGAGAGGAAACTCAATGCTGATGGATCCTATTGGAAACCTGAACAGTATCCCAAAACCTCATGGGTTGCTACAAAAGGATCACCTGTAGATCCATCCACTTTATCTGGTTTTACTTGTGAATCTTCTTATTCCTCTGATGAGTCAATTGACTCCAACTATAAACTGTTCAAAAATCAGAATGGTGAAGTATTTGCTAGATATGTTGGAACTAACTGCAGGAACGGTCCCCCTCTGAAGAAAATCTGGGTCCCCAAAAGGTACCTTGAAAATCTTCAAGTGAATGTCCTCATGACACCACCAGTGAAGAATAGGGACCCCAGATCAAATTCTTCAGTAGGACCAAAGTCTTCACAACGATCAAAGTCCTCACATGGACCAAATTCCTCATATGGTCAAAAATCATATCATTCTCGTGCTAATGCTTCTGTTTCGCAGGGAAAAACTAAGGGTCATGAATATGTTCATTATTCTTCAAATCATTATGTTCAGAAGTCCTCAAAGAATTTCTCTGCTTATTCATATGAGTACTCTAACCCTCGTCTTGTGAAACGAAGTGCACTTGCTTCTATGCCACCCTTCTCATATGGTGCTCGCAGAATGATGAACTCTTTGCCACCCCTCCAGATGTGGGTGGTGAAGAAATCGAACTAATCTCTTATGCAAGGTCAGGTCTCCAGACGAACTTGAATGTCTGAGGAATTTGCTGGAGACCTGAAGAAATGCTTGAAAGGACGCAAGCTAATCACGATGAAATGAATCATTCATTTCTCACGTCCTCATATTATTTTGATTACTATACTATGTGATGAAATTCAATCTGATGAATTTGAAGTCATATTCTTCACTCTGAAGCATATGCGTTCGTAAACTATACTAATACATCTGCAGGATGAAACTCCCAAAGCAACTGAGTGGGTCCTCGATAGTGGATGCACCAACCACATGACTGGTGACAAGAACCTACTGATGAATATCCCACTGGATCCCTCTCATCTGAAGCATATCACCTACGCTGACAAAGGCAAAAGCAAGGTATTGGGTCTAGGTAAGGTTGCAATTTCGAAGGATCAACACATGGATAAGGTGATGCTTGTCGAGTCCCACGGTTTCAACCTCATGTCTGTCTTAATGCTTTGTGATCTTGATATGGTTGTCGTCTTTGGCAAATATCGTTGTGTTGTCATCATGGAGTCTGACAAATCCGTAGTCTTCGAAGGCTTTAGGAGAGGAGACTTGTATATTGTTGATTTCTCTACAGGTCCACAGCCAGCCACATGTCTCCTTGCAAAAGCTTCAGAAGGCTGGCTATGGCATCGACGACTTGGACGCGCTGGCATGAGGAACTTGCACACGCTCGCGAATAAAATGCATGTCATTGGAATTGAGGGTGTCAAATTCCTCAAGGATCACTTGTGTGGGGCTTGTGAGTCTGGGAAGATGACCAGATCCAAGCATCCATCAACGACCATCATGATTACCACTCGTCCTTTTGAATTGCTTCATATGGATCTCTTTGGTCCCACTCACTATGCCACACTAACAAATACTCCATGCTTATATGGCGTTGTTATTGTTTATGATTTCTCTCGCTATACTTGGGTGCACATTATTCTGTACAAATCTGAAGTGCAGAATGTCTTCAGACGATTTTCCTCAAGGGCCTCAACGAACTTCGGCGTCAAAATCAAGCATATCAGGAGTGATAATGGCACTGAGTTCAAGAACACTGGTCTTGATGAATATCTTGATGAACTTGGTATTACTCATGAGCTGTCTGCACCTTATACTCCTCAGCAGAATGGCATTGTGGAGTGCAAGAACAGGACTCTTGTTGAGATGGCTCGCACCATGCTTGATGAATACAAGACCCCTCGTCGCTTCTGGCCTGAGGCAATCAATACTGCTTACCACATCATCAACAGGGTATATCTTCACAAATTCCTCAAGAAGACTTCATATGAACTCCTCACTGACAAGAAACCCAATGTGAGTAATTTCAAAGTCTTCGGTGCTAAATGCTGGATTAGAGATCCTCATCACAGGTCTAAATTTGCACCGAAAGCACATGAAGGTTTTATGCTTGGTTACGGAAAGGACTCGCACACCTACAGAGTCTTCAACACCTATCATAACAAGGTTGTTGAAACTGTAGATGTGCGGTTCGATGAAACTAACGGGTCGCAAAGAGAGCACCTGCCTCCTGTGCTAGATGAAATGCCTCCTGAGGAATCCATTAGGTTCAAGGCCACTGAAGACGTGATCCCTACTGAAGAACAACTACTCTCTGAAGAAGTTGTGCCCAACGCTGACGACATTCATGCTGATACACCTGAAGACAATGGTGCTGAAGAAAATGCTCAGCCACAACAAAGTCTTCAACCTGCTCATCCACGACTTGCAAACGAAGTGCAGATCGAGAAAATCCTCAACGACATCAACGCACCAGGTCCCCTCACACGCTCAAAAGCTTCACATTTGTCTAACTTTTGTGGGCACTTTGCTTTTGTCTCTATCACAGAGCCCACCAAAGTTGATGAAGCATTCTTGGAGCCTGAGTGGATTCAAGCCATGCAAGAGGAATTACATCAATTCAAGCTCAACAACGTGTGGGAACTCGTCAAACGCCCAGATCCTCGCAAGCACAATATCATAGGTACCAAGTGGATCTACCGCAACAAACAAGATGAACTTGGTCAGGTAGTGAGGAATAAGGCCCGTCTTGTGGCACAGGGCTACACACATGTTGAGGGAATTGACTTTGATGAAACTTTTGCACCTGTTGCGAAACTTGAAGCTATTCGCATACTGCTTGCTTATGCTAACCATCACAATATCATCTTATATCAAATGGATGTGAAAAGTGCATTCCTCAATGGTAAGCTTGAGGAAGAAGTATATGTTGCTCAACCCCCAGGTTTTGAAGATCTAAAGTATCCTGACAAAGTCTTCATACTCAACAAGGCCCTCTAGGGCCTCAAGCAAGCCCCTCGGGCGTGGTATGACACACTGAAGGAATTCCTCATGAAGACAGGCTTCAAACCCAGTTCACTTGACCCAACTCTTTTCACAAAATCATATGATGATGAACTATTTGTGTGTCAAATATATGTGGACGATATTATCTTTGGATGTACTGACAAACGTTACAGCGACGAATTTGCCTATATGATGGGTTAAGAATATCAAATGTCTATGATGGGAGAGCTCAAATTCTTCTTAGGGCTTTGTCGTGGTTTTGTCACGGCAGATGTCCCCGTGAAAGGACTTAGGTTCGAGGACATCGCTAAGGTGAGCTCGAAGGGGTTGATCAGAATCGAGAGACAAGAGTTACCCAGGTTCGGCCCCCCAAAAACAGGTAAAAGCCTACGTCCTGCTTTGTGTTGTATTGATTGGGTATCGATTATAAGGGAGCGAGTTCGCTTGACCTAGCTATCGATGAGTTGTTTCGTGGCCTAAGCCGCCCAGGTAACCCGCCTTTATATACACAGGTCAAGGCCCTGGGCTTACAAGAGTCCGAGCCGGGTTATACTTGATAACCGACCTCACCTCTAACTATACATGCCTTGTCTAACAAGCCGCTACCGGCGGCTCAAGCCCGCCGGGTTACATCTTGTCTTCTGGCTCTGGGCCTCCAGGCCCACTGATTAAGTTTACTCCTGATGTTGTCGTAAGTCGCCAACTGCATGACCTGGCCCCACCTGGGCGGGTCTCACCACGGGGTTATATCCCCAACATTAGGCCCCAGATTGATTTGAACCGGTTCATGTCAATCTTCAAGTCTTCCAGTTGGCGAGCCTTGCCTTCTTGACAATCTTTATGACCCACCGAAAATGGGCGGTCGCTGCTTCTGACAAGTTTTTTATGACCCGCCGTGACGTCATCAGGAAAATCAAAAAAGCTTCCTCTGACGTCAGAACGGATCTTTAGTCATTAATATGACCAGCCCGAAAATCGAGGCGTCTTCTTAGTTTAATCATCATCGTGCTCCCTCGATTCTCGCACCAGACCGTTTGTTAGACCATTATAGCCTTATAAATAGGCACGGGGGGCTATCGCTTTCATCTTCCTCCGCCGCCATATTCTTCTTCTTCCTCCGAATGCCCGCGCCGCCGAAGCCAGTCGCGCCGCTCGGTCCTCGCCGTCTTCATCGACACCGGCCGCTGCATCAACCTGAAACGATCCAGAGCTCCCGCGCATTCGCCGCACCCTTAAGGATCTAACTCTGCCCCTGTCAGATCTGCATTAGGTTTTCTCCGAATCCATGGAATTCTTCGGTGTTCATCACCATTCGTCGGAATATTCTTCACCGATTAGATGAAAGCACCTTCTTTCAAAGCCTTGTAATGCCGCCGGAATCACGCGGCCACCCGCTCCGTATTTATGCCACACTCATTTTGGATCTGCAACTCATTTTAACCTGGGTAGCGGCCATCTGTTCTTCCACTGGTCTCTTTAGGGCTGAAATACTTTTCTTTTTCCCTCGCCCTTAGATCTTGAATCCATAGCCGTAGTTGCGGAATCGGTTTCTCAACACTTAGCAAAATTTTCAATCTGTATTGATAAACTTGACCCGCCAAAAAGCTGCCGGCTCACTTTGTCTTGCCACATGTAGCTTTGGCGGCTCATAACTTTATATTGACCCGCCAAACGTTGTCACCATTTCCAGTCATATTGACCTTAGTCAGAATGTATTTTTAACCCGCCGAAAATGTATGACTTCCCGCAGTTTCCTAAGCCGCCACCATGTCAAAGACTCCATCCACTTGCAACTGGGTAAAGTCCGGAGTGACCGAAGAGTCGCTCAAAGAATTTGTCACCATGGGAGTTCTGCCGGCTCAGGATATTATCCGTTGGCGAGTTCCAAGCAATGAGACTACCCCTAAACCAAAAGACAGGGAAGTCATTATATTCACTGACCATCTTCTTCGGGGCTTTTCCCCGCCCGGGTCAAAGTTTTTCCGGGATGTCTTACACGCGTTCAAGCTCCACCCCCAAGACATCGTCCCGAATTCTGTCACCAACATGTGTCAATTCCAAACTTTCTGTGAAGCCTACCTTCAAGAGGAGCCGTCTGTTGACCTCTTCAAGGAATACTTTTACATTAACCGCCAAACAGAAATGGTGGACGGGTTAAGTCTTGAGCTCGGGGGCGTTACTCTTCAGAGGCGGAGGGATGTACTATTCCCAGCAGCGATTCTGCCAAGTCACCCCAAAGAGTGGAACAAGACTTGGTTCTACTGCCAAGACACTTCACCAGAGGGGGAGAACCCGCTGCCGGGCTACCGCTCCTACCGGCTCAGCACGGATACAGAGCTTCCAGACCGGATGTCAGCTGCCGGGCGTGCTCAATATGCCTCTACTTTCTCAAAGGTCAGGGCTCTGTTAGCCAATGGATTGACGGGTGTTGATCTGACCCGCTGCTGGGTCTCCTGGAGGATTCTGCCGCTAAGCCGCCGTGGCGCCTTAATGTGCCAGTACACCGGTAAACTGGACGACCCTCAACGCTTCACCCGGACTCCTCTGAAGGACTAGGATCTTAACACCATCGTCAAGTCTCTGCTGGGGGAAACATTAGCCGCCTGCAGCAAGACTAGCTTAAGCCCCTTCTCTGCACTCAACCCGGCTCCGGATGTAAGTCTTTTCATCTTAACCCTCATCCATTCTTTTAACTCCATACTTTGTTAACCCTTTTCTGCCAATATGCTTTGTCCTTTGTAGGCCGACTCTTCATTCTGGAAGAAATTGTTGCCTCCTACTCTCAAGAAGAAAAACAAGGTCCCGAAGGCATCAAAAGTTAAGGCGCCGACCCGAAAGAGGAAACAGTCAACGGAAGAGTTGTTTGACTTAGATGACTCGGAGGTAGAACTTGACTCCCTTGGTCTTCTCTTTATGCAACTCATTGACAGCGATTGCTTACAGGAAGAAGCTGAAACCAGCCATGCCGACGTTGCCGAGGTAACCATTGTCTCCTCTGACTCGGATCTTTCTCCAGTAAAGAGAGTACGACGGGCTGTCCGGAAGGTAAAGAGTTCCCGTCCTTTTGCTTACTTGAGTCATAACTTTCTTTTGAAGAAGCAACAAGATGATAGCAGACGTCAGACCCGGAGTGCCGGCTCTGGAGACCTTTTAGCCGGCTTACCAAATGAGCCGGCCCCTCGGAAACAGCGCACCGAAGTAATTCCTTGTCTTGAATTTATCTTGTCTGTACATTATCCTTGCAGCTTATTAACTGTTTGTCAATGCTAAATTTTTCCAAGACTCGCCTCCTTCTTCTGGCGATTCAACCGCCTCAAAGCTGCCTCCTCTTATTATTAACCCGGGGTAAGCATTTCTATATCCCAAAATGTGTTTAATATCTCATACTTTATCATAATATATCCAACATTGCCTTTGCTGATAGGGCCCAAGCCAAACGAAGGAAAGGGGCCGGGTCATCCGCAACTCCTGATGTCCAAGACCCGGAAATCCCATCACCCAATATTCCTGACTCTCATATTGACCCTTCTGAGGCTGCTAAAGACACCCCTGAAGAAGTTCCTCCACAGGCCGAGCCGGCTGCTATGGACATTGAAACTCCTGAAGTCCATCCAGATTCTGCTCCTAAGCCGCCCAGCCCCCGGCCGTCAATTGAACACATGGCTTCTCATGAAGAGGTCATTGTTACCGGGGTGGCTTATAAACCTCCAGCTCCTTCACATGCGCTATCAAAGCATATCAAGGAAGACGAGGCAGCTCCTTCCAAGGAAGAGGAGACTCCCTCTGATCTTTCAAATTTGGATAAACTTACTGCTGATGAATTACATGCCGGCTATCTGAACCGTCTGTTTGCCAGCCGAGACATGGAGGCCAGCCTGGTCGCCAAGATGAAGACAAAATATGAGGTACTTCACCTCCCTTGCCTCTTCATGTATATACTTATGTAGCCCCCAAGGGCCGGTTCATTACCTAAGTAATGAGCCGGCTCTATAAGAAAGAGCTGAGACAGAATAAGCGCCAAGTGTAGCCCCCAAGGGCTGGGTCATTACCTAAGTAATGAGTCGGCACTCAATTATAGAGCAAGCGCCGATCGTAGCCCCCAAGGTCCGGGTCATTACCTAAGTAATGAGCCGGCACTCAATCATAGAACAAGCGCCGATCATAGCCCCCAAGGGCCGGGTCATTACTTAAGTAATGAGCCGGCACTCAATCATAGAACAAGCGCCGATCGTAGCCCCCAAGGGCCGGGTCATTACCTAAGTAATGAGCCGGTTCTATAAAAAAGAACTGAGACACATTAGCCCCCAAGTGTCAAGTAAATTGCTTGCAATCTGCTTGGGACTTGTAATCATTGTACCAAATTTTGACATAAACTGTGTGAGCCGGACTGGCGGCTTAAAACTGACGACTTTGCTCTGTCATGACTTGTCCTATGCAGGAATCTTTGAACGCTGCTGAGTTGATCGTGACAGACCTGAAGAAGAGCCTAGCACAACAACAGAAAGGCCGAGCAGAGACAGAAGAAAAGTGGCGGCTCTGCTCCATAGAGCTTGAGAAGATCAAGACAGAGTTTGAAACTTTCAAGCAGACTGCAGAGTCAAGCCAAGCCGCCCTGGCCAAGCGTGCTGAAGACGCAGAGGGCCGGCTCAAAACGGCGACTGATGAGCTGAACACTTTGAAGGGCCAGATAACCCGTATGATTGGAGCTGTGTTTGGTAAGTACCTTTAACCGTCAACTATATACAAATACTGCTCAATATTCTTCCCCGGCGGCTTATAATTTTTTTTGACTTGCCTGTAGGTGAACGGAGCCGCCAACTGTCCAGCAACAGCCTGCTGAAGCTCAAGGCTTTGTATTCTTTAACAGAGCAATTGTATGCCGGGTCTCTAATCACCATCAAGGCCGTCATGTCTGAGAGGGGCGTCCCAAAGTTCATGAAGGGCGTACTGGAAACCATGTCAACTATCCCAATGCAGCTTCAAGAATTAAAGAGATCAGCCGCCCATAAGGGTGCAATTGATGCTTTGAGCCAGTCACTGGCTTATGCCCCGGAGCTTAACTCGGACGAGATGATGGACGGCTTCCCTCAACTGAAGGACGACGGCTCACAGTTTACACAAGAAGACTACTCTCGCTGTCATAAGGCATCCCGGATCCTCGCAAGCCGGCTGGCCACAGAAGCTGATCTATCAGTGTACCAGGCGGCTTACTCTGAAGATAACAAGCGGATTCATGGGCCCACGTTTGAAGCAAAGACCCTGATTCCTCAACGCCGTAAGCACCTCTTCGCTCCTGATGTTGACCCGTCTCCAATCATGCACGATGAAGCTATGTTTGAAGCTTTGACCAATTGCAATTGGGATGTGGAAAACCTCCAGATCGAAGAAACCGAAGACCCGGCGCAGGATGACCCGGCGGCGAGTTAGAGAAAAACTTTGCATCATGTAACCTGGCCTTGTTTAATTCGCCGGGTTAAAATTTTGTTGAAAAACTTGAAGTCTGGAGCTCTTGGGCATGTTAAACAGCCTTGTAATAGTAGTAGGAAAACTTGTATCCGCCTGCCCATGCGCTTTTGACACATTGTTTTAAGCTTCTGCCGGCAACTTAGCAAATTCATCTTTTGATATGTGATCACTTTGACTGTTTTGACGCGCCGGGCGGGTTATGCTCCCTGAGCAATATCAAACCAGAATTTGCAAAAACTTGTAATCTCATTCTAAGAGTACCTGCAAAAACAAATAACTTGTATGTCTCATCCTATGAGCCGGCTTTAAAGGCACAGGAGGACAAGATAACTCTTGTTTTTTATGAAAAAGTTTGTTTCCGAAGAAACTTGGGGGAAAGCCTGAAAACTTGTAAACTGGGTCTCACGTGACATAAATCCGTCGTTTAAACCTTAGCAAGTTTAGGGTCTTTAAAAGATTAACATTGCTAAGAGTACGAACAGGCCACATAGCGGAGGGATTACGGTAGACAAGATGAGTTTATCCTAGCTCACTGTAAGCCAGCTCTCTCGTGACAAAAGCCGCCGTTTAAACCTTGACAAGTTCAGGGTCTTCGTGCGAGAATAACTTAGAAAAGTTCAGGGTCTCTTATCAAGAATAACTGTCAAGAGTTCGGCGGGTCACATGGCGGAGTAGCAAGTTGCAAACAGGCAGGTTTAACTCGAACATGGCATATAAAGCCTGGCCAAGAGGGTAAGTAAGCTAAACCCATAGGGTTGGAAGCCCCCAAGTGACCTGATTAAGGATCAACTCCTTTGTATGACACTTTCAGTGTAGAAAAAACGGCAGAGGCCCCTAATCATGGGGATGCCAACTTTATTATATCATAAAAGATGGTATATACATGACAGAGATATGTACATTGACGAGAGCCGGACTGGCGGCTTAAGTATAATATGGCCGAAGGTGAGCAATATTCCATGGCCTCTTGGTCTCTTCACCAGAAGTGCGAGACTTGTCACTCTCCCGTATATCCATGAGATAATAAGACCCATTGTTGAGATTCCTGCTGATCACAAACGGTCCTTCCCAGGGAGGTGATAACTTATGCATATCTGACTGGTCTTGAATCAGCCGGAGTACTAAGTCGCCTTCTTGGAACGTCCGGGTCTTGACCCTGCGGATATGATAGCGACGCAGGTCTTGCTGATAAATTGCCGATCGAGCTGCTGCAAGATCCCGCTCTTCGTCCAAGGCGTCCAAAGCATCCTGACGCACCACCTCATTATCAGTTTCTGCGTAAGCCGCCACTCTGGGCGAGTCATGACGAATATCACTTGGGAGAATAGCTTCTGCGCCATAAACCATGAAGAAAGGCGTATAGCCTGTAGACCTGTTGGCGGTGGTTTTTATGCTCCAAAGAACAGACGACAACTCCTCCACCCAACAACCCGGCGTGCGCTCCAAAGGGACCATAAGCCGGGGTTTTATACCTCTCAAAATTTCCTGGTTAGCACGCTCAGCTCGACCATTAGACTGTGGGTGAGCTACCGAAGATACATCAAGATGGATATGCTCCTCATCACAGAACTCCTTCATAGCCCCCTTGGACAGATTTGTACCATTATCAGTGATGATACTATGCGGATAGCCAAAACAAAAGATCAGTTTTTTGACGAACTGAACTGCTGTTGCTGCATCACACTTGCTGACCGGCTCCGCCTCAACCCACTTAGTAAATTTGTCAACCGCCACCAAGAGGTGGGTCTTCTTGTCCTTAGACCTCTTGAAAGGTCCTACCATATCAAGCCCCCAGACTGCAAACGGCCAGGTGATTGGAATCATCCGTAGTTCTTGAGCCGGCACATGGGCACGTCGCCCAAATTTTTGACACCCGCCGCATTTAGTGACCAAATCCTCCGCATCTTTATGAGCTGTTAACCAGTAAAACCCGTGTCGAAAAGCCTTGGCCACCAATGATTTTGACCCGGCGTGATGACCACAATCGCCAGCATGGATTTCTTGCAAGATCTCACGACCCTCATCAGGAGAAACACAGCGCTGGAAAACACCAGTCACACTGCGTCGATGTAACTCGCCGTTGACAATAGTCATAGACTTAGACCGCCTTGTGATCTGTCGTGCCAGAGTCTCGTCTTGAGGTAACTCGCCGCGAGTCAGGTACGTCAGATAAGGCAACGTCCAGTCAGGTATCACGCGAAGAGCCACCACCAGTTGCTCCTCCGGGTCAGGTATAGCCAAGTCCTCCTCCGACGGTAACTTGACCGACGGGTGATGCAACACGTCCAAGAACACATTAGGCGGCACCGGCTTACGCTGAGACCCCAGCCTTGATAAAGCGTCAGCCGCCTCATTCTTCCGGCGGTCAATATGATCCACCTGATAACCTTTAAAGTGGCCAGCAATAACATCAACCGCCTGACGATAAGCCGCCATACGAGGGTCCTTAGAATCCCACGTGCCAGAGACTTGTTGAGCCACCAGGTCTGAGTCGCCAAGACATCTGACCCGGCTTAAGTTCATCTCCTTGGCCACCCGGAGCCCATGAAGCAAAGCCTCATATTCCGCTGCATTGTTAGTACAAGGAAACATTAGCCGAAAAACATAACAGAACTTGTCACCTCGCGGGGAAGTTAAAACAACTCCAGCCCCCGAGCCTTCCAATTGCCTGGATCCATCGAAGTGAATCGTCCAATAAGTATTGTCCGGCTTCTCCTCGGGAATTTGACACTCTGTCCAGTCATTGATAAAATCCACCAGGGCTTGAGATTTGATAGCCGTCCGGGGCACATATTTCAGATTGAGAGGCCCAAGCTCAATTGCCCACTTAGCAATCCTTCCAGTGGCTTCTCTGTTTTGAATTATATCTCCCAAAGGAGCAGAACTAACCACTGTGATTGGGTGACCAAGGAAATAATGCTTTAGCTTGCGATTGGCCATGAACACCCCAAGTACCAGTTTTTGCCAATGAGGGTATCTTTGCTTAGACTCTGTCAGGACCTCACTGACATAATAAACCGGCCGCTGAACTGGGTACTCCTTACCTGCCTCCTTGCGCTCCACCACAACTGCAGCACTGCCAGCCTTGTTATTAGCCACCACATATAAGAGCAGAGGTTCCTTTTCCACGGGAGCGGCCAGAACAGGCGGCTCAGCCAATTGCTTTTTGAGCGCCTCAAACGCCTCATTAGCCGCATCACTCGAGACGAAATCGTCTATCTTCTTCATCATCTGATACAGAGGAATAGCCTTCTCACCCAGGCGGCTTATGAACCGGCTTAATGCAGCAATATGACCCGCCAGGCGCTGAACATCATTGATGCACGCCGGCTTAGACAAGGAAGTAATAGCCTTTATCTTGTTTGGGTTAGCTTCAATGCCACGCCCAGAGACCAAAAATCCCAAGAGCTTGCCTGCAGGTACACCGAAAACACATTTTGCCGGGTTAAGGATCATCTTGTAAACCCGCAAATTGTCAAAGGTTTCCTTCAAATCAGCCAGCAGAGTTTCCTTCTTCCTTGACTTAACAACAATATCATCCACATAAGCATGAACATTGCGCCCAATTTGACCATGAAGACAGTTCTGCACACAACGCTGGTAAGTCGCCTGGGCACTTTTGAGCCCAAAAGGCATAGACACATAGCAGAAGGCACCAAAAGGCGTAATGAAAGACGTCTTCTCTTGGTCTTTAACTGCCATCTTGATCTGATGATAACCTGAATAAGCATCCAGGAAACACAGACTCTCACAACCCGCCGTCGCATCAATGATTTGATCAATACGGGGGAGAGCAAACGGGTCAATCGGACACGCCTTGTTAAGATCCGTGTAATCCACGCACATACGCCACGTGACATTCTTTTTGAGTACCAACACCGGGTTAGCGAGCCACTCCGGGTGAAAAACTTCAACGATGAACCCTGCTGCCAAGAGCCGGGCCACCTCTTCTCCAATAGCTTTACGCCTCTCCTCATTAAATCGACGAAGGAACTGTTTGACCGGCTTAAATTTAGGATCCACATTAAGGTGGTGCTCAGCGAATTCTCTCGGTACACCCGGCATGTCAGAAGGCTTCCATGCAAAGATGTCCCGATTCTCACGGATGAATTCGATGAGCGCGCTTTCCTATTTGGGATCCATATTAGCCCCAATAGTGAACTGCTGTGATGAGACGCCAGGCGTAAAGTCCACTAACTTGGTATCTTCCGCCACAAATTTGAGGGGCGGCTCAGATTTCGTGTTAGGCTTCTTCAGTGGAGTCATATCTGCCGGGTCAACATTTTCTTTATAAAACTTGACCTCCGCCTGAGCACAACTCGACTCCGCGTATGCTGCATCACCTTCCTCACACTCAAGAGCTGTCTTCCGATCACCATGCACAGTAATCATCCCATTTAACCCGGGCATCTTGAGCTATAAGTAAACATAGCAAGGCCTAGCCATGAACTTGGCGTAAGCCGGCCGTCCAAACAGAGTGTGGTATGGGCTCTTGATCTTGACCAGTTCGAACCACAAAGATTCTACCCTGTAGTTGAATTCATCACCAAAAGCTACCTCCAAGGAAATCTTTCCCACTGGATAGGCCGACTTTCCGGGCACCACGCCATGAAAAACCGTTGAAGAGGGCTTGAGATCCTTGTCAAGCAAATTCATCCGACGGAAAGTGTCATAATACAGGATGTTGATGCTGCTGCCACCATCCATGAGTACTTTGGTGAACACATATCCTCCCACTTGGGGGGAGACTACTAAAGCCAGTTGCCCCGGGTTATCAACATGCGGCGGGTGATCCTCCCTGCTCCAAGTTATATCATACTCAGACCAATTCAAATATTGCGGGAGAGCCGGCATGACCGCATTAACCGCCCGCTTGCGCACCTTCCCATCTTGCTTATCGAGGCTAGTTGTAAAAACATGGTACTGCCCTCCATTAAGCTGTTTGGGATTACTCTGATACCCGGACTGGTTATTTTGTTGCTGACCTCCACCACCAATCTGTTGATTATTACCTCCACGGTTTCCTTGACCCTGATGGCCAGAGCCTGAGCCGCCTAGGCCAAAACCAGACCCGGAAGGACCGGATCCTGACCCGCTGGATGGTCCGCCGCCGCCGCCTTGATGCTGGTTAGCGCTGTAATTTCGATACTCGCGCATGATCCAACAATCCCTCCAAGCATGAGTGGACGGCTGATCAGGAAGGCTATGTTTCGGGCAAGGAGCATTCAGTATCGCCTCCATGTCAGTGGGTTTGCGCTTAACGAAGGGCGGTTTGCCATTCCCTTTGCCACGGTTATTCCCAGTACTGGCGTTGGCCACTAAATCTGACCCGCCGTCCTGGTGTTTCCGCTTTCCGCCGTTGCCGTTATTGTTGTTTCCTCCCTCGTTCTGCGGTTGACCCTTGACATTGTTATTCTTCTTACCCTTGACTGATTTATGATCATCGGAGCCAAGGTTGTCGTGGTTTTGTCACAGCAGATGTCCGAAGACTTAGGTTCGAGGCCATCGCTAAGGCGGTGGACTCAAAGGGGTTGGTCGAGACGAGGGACACGAGTTTACCCAGGTTCGGCCCCTCAAGAAGAGGTAAAAGCCTACGTCCTGCTTGTGTTGTATTGCTTGGAGTATCGATTACAAGGGAGCGGATTCGCTTGACCTAGTTCTCGATTGATTGGTTTTCTGTCTAAGCCGCCCCAGGACCTCACCTTTATATAGTAGGTCGAGGCTCTGGGTTACACGAGTCCTAAACCGACTCATACATCGTAGTTGATCCTGTCTCTAAGCTGCCTTGCTATCTTGGGCAAGCCGTCTTCGGGCGGCTTAACCGCCCGGGTCTTCACACCATCTTTTGTCTCTGGGCCTTCGTCGTGGCCCGTCAGGTAAGCCGCCACGCGGCCTGGCCTTCATCTTCCGGCCCACCTTACAGGTCTTGGCTACGAGCCGCCAGGTATGACCCGGCCCCTCCTGGGCGGGTCTTACCACGGGGTTATATCCCCAACATTAGGCCCCAGGTTGATTTGAGCTTGCTCATGTCAATCTTCAAACTCATTTGGCGGCGAGTCTCACATTTTTGTCACCTGAAAAAGAAAACTCATAACCCGCCGTGACGTCACATCGAATATGCTAAAAAGATTCTGTGACGTTTGCAACGGATCCTCTCATTGAATGGGCAGCCCGAAAATCGAGGCGCCCCTTTCGGTCAATCTTCACTGTGCCTCTTCGATTTTTACGCGCACTGTTGCCATCCCATCCCATAAATAGGGACACGTGGTGCCTTTTTCCCTTTCTCTGCCGTCGCTGTCATCTTCCTCCCTCAGTCAGCCTCGCCTCCAGAGCTCCGCCGCACGTAATCGGACCCCGCCGTCGTCCCCAACGCCGGCCGCTGCATCGACCTGACTTGGACCAGAAACTCCACCAGGCCGCCCGCATCCAGGAGGTACCGTTCTCAACCTTTCTCGAACCTAGAATCATCTCCATTAGGATCCCCCGAGTTCATCGGGTTTTCTCTAGTGTTCTTCGCAGGTTCTTCGCTGTTCTTTGTAATATAAATTGTAGATGGCCCCTTGAACCTCATATTACTTGTCTATCCATTGAGGTTGCCCTTCTAATGCCAATGCCCTCTTGCTTTGGATCTGCATAGCAACCTCCACCGCGTGCTGCCCGCCTGTCCTTCTTCTGTCTTTTTAGGGTTTTTGAATATGTTTCATTTTTACCTTCGCCCGTAGATCTTGCAGCTATAGTGGTAATATGCGAAACCTGTTTATCCGTACTTAGCTGTATTTTCCAGCATCGCCTTGTCCATCTAACCCGCCGATGCATTGGCGACTCTCTGATAAAAACACTTCGGCGGCTTAACACCTCACCATTATGTTGACCACAGCTGCCTTGACTAGTTAATATTTTTCTAACCCGCCATACTCTGCACCTTCTCACAGTTTGATCCGCCATTATGTCGAGAGCACCCTCGTCATGCGATTGGGTCAGCTCCGGAGTCACCGAACAACTCTTACTTGATTTTGAAGAATCGGGTATCCTGCCGGCTCAGGATGTTATCCATTGGCGGGTTCCAGGGCCAGAATCAAGACCTACTCCAAAGGAAGGGGAAGTTGTCGTGTTCACTGATCACCTCCTTCGTGGATTTAGCCCGCCCGGGTCAAAGTTTTTCCGAGATGTTCTTCATTTCTTCAAGCTTCACCCCCAAGACATAGGCCCAAATTCTGTCACCAACATGTGTCAGTTTCAAGTCTTATGTGAAGTTTACCTGCAAGAAGAGCCGTCCGTCGACCTCTTCCGTGACTTCCATTACGTCAACCGCAAAACTGAAGTGGCGGCTGGACCAAGTTTGGAGCTTCGCGGCGTTTCTATCCAGAGACGGAGAGATTTGCCCTATCCAGCAGCTATCCTACCAAGTCACCCCAAGGATTGGAACAAGACTTGGTTTTACTGCAAAGACACTTCTCCTGAAGGAGAGAATCCACTGCTGGGTTACCGTCCTACCCGGCTCTGTAACACTGGAGAACTCCCAGATCGGATGTCCACCGCGGAGCGAGCGAAATATGCTCCGGCTTTCGCGAAGATCAGGGCCTTAATGGCCAACGGTTTGACTGGCGTCGACTTAACTCGCTGCTGGGTTAGCTGGAAGATCCTGCCACTGAGCCGGCGTGCCCGACTCATGCATCAATTCATAGGTGAACCCAATGACACCCTCTGCTTCAGTTCCACCCCTCTGACAGAACAAGATATCAACTCCTCCGTCACAGGACTTCTTTGCGAAAAGCAAGCGGTTTGCAACAAAGTTGGGCTGAAACCGTTCTGTGTCAAGAACCCGGCTCCAGCTGTAAGACACTTTTCCACAAATTTGGTCAAACTTTAACTTTGTCTTGCTCCTTCTAACCTTTGTTGGCGGCTTATGCACAGGCCGGCTCTTCTTTCTGGAAGAAGAAGTATAACCCTCCTGTGAGGAAACCTAAAGTGGGTAAAACCCGCATCCAGAAGAAGAAAACTGTCGCTCAGGAACCACCTGAGCTTGACGACTCAGAGGTAGAACCTGACTCCCTTGGCCGTCTCTTTATGCAACCTATTGACAACAATTATTCATAGGAGGAAACGGAAACCAGCCATGCAGATGCCCCTGAGGTAACTTACATCTCCTCTGACTCAGAAAACTTTCCACCAGAGAAAGTACGGCGGGTCATCCGGAAAGTCCCATTTTCTCATCCTCTTGCTTATTTAGACCCCAATTTTCTTTTGAAAAAGCAACAGCATACCTCCAGACGTCAGACCCGGAGCACCGGCTCTGAAGAGCTTTTAACCGGCTTGCCAAACTCTTCGGCTCCTCGGAAACGGCCTGCTGAGGTACTCTTTTATCTAAATCCAATTTTAATTGTCTTGCATTGTAACCTTACTCTATTTTTCATCGTCTTAACTTTTCTAGGAGTCACCTCCTTCATCTGGCGACTCTACTGCATCCAAGCTGCCTCCTCTGAAGATCAACCCGGAGTACGTACCTTTGAGTTTGCATCATACGTTTTTACCATCCTTGTCCTTTATGTGACAATATTTTGTTTTCCAGGGCTCAAGCAAAATGAAGGAAGACCGGCAGGTCTACCGCTGCCCCTGCTGCCCAAGAGCCGGAAACTGCTAAGCCGGATTCCCCTGCACCTCATGTTGAGCCCACTGAGGCTAGAACAGATGCATCTGCCGACATTCTTCAGCCTTATGAGCCGGCTGATGATGATATGGTCACTCCTGAGAGTCCTCCGAAGGTTGATCCTAAGCCGCCGAGCCCTTCAACAGCCGCTGAAGACACAGCTCATCCAGACGTTGTTGTCACTGGGACGGGTTATCAATTCCCTGATCCCCATGTATTAACCAAGCACACCTGCCAGGCTGATACAGGCTCACCAGAAAAGCTTGAGTTTGAATTCCCCGTGTTGGAAAAAATGACTGCAGATGAACTTCATGCTGGTTATCTGAATCGCCTCTCCACAAGCCGCAATATGGAGTTGAAGCTTGTTGGACTGATGAAAAAGAAATACGAGGTACTCCTCCTCTCTTGCTTTTCCTTATACCCTTATGTAGCCCCCAAGAGCTGGTTTAGTATTGCAAATAGTAGACCGGGTCTTCCAATCCTTATCATAATTCAAATTGCCTAACTTGTAGCCCCCAAGTATCGGGTTAATATATATATTAAGCCGGTACTTAGTTGAAGAGTAGATCAAGGGTAGCCCCCAAGTCTGGGTCAGTATGAAAATGATGAGCCGAAACTTCACTGTAAACTTGGAAAGCGCCGTATGTAGCCCCCAAGTGCCGGCTTAACTTTACGAAGATGAGCCGGAACTTCACTGTAAACTTGGAGAGCGCCGTGTGTAGCCCCCAAGTGTCGGCTTAACTTTACGAAGATGAGCCGGAACTTCATTGTAGACTTGGAGAGCAAACACAGACATTAGCCCCCAAGTGTCAAGTATATTGCTTGCAATCTGCTTGAGACTTGTAGCATAGCAGCTTCATCAACCATGTACGAATATCTTATCCTGGCGATTTAAACCTCCTGAACTGTGTTATTTCTGTTTTTGTGCAACACGGGAAGCCTTGGACGCGGCCGAATCTAATCTGACCGGCGTGAAAGAAAGCCTTGCTTCGCAACAAACCGCCCGGTCTGAGGCGGAAGAAAAATGGCGGGTTGCTGTTAAGGAGCTTAAGAAGGATCAGGCTGACTTTGATGCCTTCAAAAAGAGTGCGGAGTCTACCCAAGCCGCCCTGACCAAGCACGCACACGATGCTGACCAGCAACTTAAGCTTGTGTCAGATGAGCTGCAAACCCTCAAGCATCATATCTCTAGGATGACTTCTGCTATCTTTGGTAAGCACTGAATACTTAGCAAATTTCCTTGCCTTGTTTAAAAACTGTGCGGGCGGCTTATAACACCAAATCTTTCCTTGCAGGCCAAAGAAGCCGCCAGCTATCTTCTGACAGCTTGTTGAAGCTGAAAGCAGTATACACCTTGACAGAACAGCTATACTGCGGGACCCTTTGCACCATCAAAGCAATGCTGGATGAAAGAAGCATCCCCAAATTCATGAAGGGAGTGATAGAACTCCTGTCAACTCTGCCGAAGCAAATCGAAGAGCTCAAATGATCAGCCGCCAGGAAGGGAGCAATGGCCGCGCTAAGCCGGTCTTTGGCCTTTGCCCCTGAACTGACTGCAGAAGAGATGATGGATGGCTTTCCGTCCAAGAAAGACGACGGCTCAGATTTCACAGAAGCTGACTATGCCAAGTGTATGAAGGCCTCCAGAGTACTCGCATCAACACTGGCGGATGAAGTTGATATGACTACCTACCAGGCGGCTTACAGCGCGGACAGCAAACGAGTACGCTGCCCAACCTTCGAGGCCAGGGACTTGACTCCTGCACGCCGTAAGCAACTCTTTGCTCCTGAAATTGACCCGTCCCCCCTCTTTGATGAGGCTCGGTTTGAAGCTTTAACAAACTGCAACTGGGATGTGGACAATCTTCAGATCGGAGAGGTCAAAGACCCGGCGCAGGATGACCCGCCATCGAGCTGATCACTTGCTTCTGAAACTTATAACCCGGCTTATTGACCCGCCAAGGCTAGCAGTGTACAAATTTTTTAAGTCCGTGGTATTTTGGGCTCCCTGGAGAGTTTGTAATAGGCATAGAAAAACTTTGTTTGCCTGAGCTGTGCCATCGCGCACGTATGAACCTTTGCACAACTTGATGCATGCTTATCTGTCCTGTGTTCCGCTCATAATATCAGATTTCACGGCGGCTCATCTTAGGAGATAAACCCTGCAAAAACAAACAAGACAGAATATGTTCTGTATTGTTGTGAGGGCGGCTTGAAAAAGCACAACCCGGAGATGTTAAGTCTTTCATGACCTTGCTTTTTCGAAAACTCATATGCCGGTTCTTCTGGGTGGATTTGCTACTTGAACTCTTAACAACACAGGGTCTCTAACGAGAGTGAGCGTCAATTCCTTTGAACAGCTCAGGGTCTCTAGGCGAGATTAACTGATAAGAGCGCAACGAACCAGAGAGAGATGCAGCAGTGCATGAGTACCCCAGGGCCCATAAGCTACCTCTCACGTGACATAAATCCGTCGTTTGAACCTTAAACAGTGCAGGGTCTTTTAAAAGAGTAACTGTTTGAGAGTACGAACGGGCCACATAGCGGAGAGTCGGCAGCAGATGGGTGAGCTTATCCTCGCTTTCCGTAAGCCGGCCCTCACGTGACAAGAGCCGCCGGTTTAACCTTGACCAGTACAGGGTCTCTCGCGAGAGTGACTGTCAAATATGTTTGAACAGCTCAGGGTCTCTAATCGAGATTAACTGGTAAGAGTTCGGCGGGTCACCTAGAGGAGCAGCGGCATACAGGCAGGTTTAACTCAAACTTGCGGTGGCTGAAGAGCCGATCAAGAGGGTGTGTAAGCTAAACCCGGCAGGTTAGAAGCCCCCAAATGACCTTGTTGACGGAGTCAACTTTTTGGGTATATAACCCAGCCTTACGGTGGCTGAAGAACCGATCAAGAGGGTGTGTAAGCTAAACCCGGCGGGTTGGAAGCCCCCAAATGACCTTGTGGTTGTATCCATCTTTGCACAATCTGAGATACGTAAAACGGCAGAGGCCCCGGCTTGCAGGGATGCCAACTTTATTATATATATATAAGTGATATATACAATGATGATGTACAATGGGGGGAGTCGATGACTCAAGTATAGTACGGTCGCAGATGAGCGATATTCCACGGCCGGTGGGTCTCCTGCCCAGAAGTGCGTGACTCATTTCGTACGTCAATGAGATAGTATGACCCATTGTTGAGGTTTCTGCTAACCACAAAAGGTCCTTCCCATGGAGGAGATAACTTGTGCGCATCCGTCTGATCTTGAATTAGACGTAACACCAAGTCGCCTTCTTGAAACGTCCGGGTCTTAACCCTGCGGCTATGATAGCGACGCAGGTCTTGTTGATAAATCGCCGATCGAGCCGCCACCAGATCACGCTCTTCATCCAAAGCATCTAACGCGTCCTGACGCGCTGTCTCATTGTCTGTCTCAACGTAAGCCGCCACCCGCGGCGAGTCATGACGTATATCACTTGGTAACACGGCTTCTGCACCATAAACCATGAAGAAAGGCGTATAGCCTGTTGACCTGTTGGGAGTGGTTCTGATGCTCCATAAAACTGATGGCAACTCTTCTACCCAACAACCCAGCGTTCGGTGCAGAGGAACCATAAGCCGGGGCTTGATACCTCTCAAGATCTCCTGGTTAGCTCGCTCCGCCTGACCATTGGATTGTGGATGAGCAACAGCAGAGACGTCAAGCCGGATGTGCTCACTTTTATAGAACGCCTGCATAGCCCCCTTGGATAGGTTTGTGCCATTATTTGTGATGATACTATGAGGGTAACCAAAGCGGTAGATCAATTTTTTGACAAACTGAACCGCCGTAGCCGCGTCACACTTGCCGACCGGCTCAGCCTCCACCCACTTGGTAAACTTATCCACCGCCACCAAAAGGTGGGTCTTCTTGTCTTTAGATCTCTTGAAGGGCCCGACCATATCAAGCCCCCAGACCACAAACGGCCAGGTAATTGGAATCATATGCAACTCCAGAGCCGGCACGTGAGCACGTCGCCCGAACTTCTGACATCCATCGCACTTGAGAACCAAGTCTTCTGCGTCCTTATGAGCCGTCAGCCAGAATAAACCATGCCGAAAAGCCTTGGCCACCAGAGATTTTGAGCCGGCGTGATGACCACAATCGCCAGCGTGAATCCCATTTAAGATTTCCTTACCTTCTTCAGGTGAAACACAATGTTGAAAAACGCCGGTGACGCTGCGCTTATGTAACTCGCCATTGACGATCGTCATGGACTTAGATCGCCTTATGATTTGCCTTGCCAAGGTCTCGTCCTCGGGTAACTCGCCGCAAGTCAAGTACGCTAGGTAAGGCAACGTCTAGTCAGGGATAGCATGCAGAGCCGCCACCAGCTGCCCCTCCGGGTCAGGTATAGCCAGGTCCTCCTCTGAAGGTAGCTTAACTGACGGGTGATATAGCACATCCAAGAAAACGTTAGGCGGCACCGGCTTACGCTGAGAGCCAAGTCTTGATAATGCATCAGCCGCCTCATTCTTGCGATGGTCAATATGATCCACCTGATAACCCTTGAAGTGACCAGCAATGATATCCACCGCCTGACGACAAGCCGCCATCCGTGGGTCCTTGGAATCCCACGTGCCTGAAACTTGCTGAGCCACGAGGTCTGAGTCGCCAAGACATCTAACCCGGCTCAGGTTCATCTCCTTAGCTACACGGAGGCCGTGGAGTAAAGCCTCATACTCAGCTGCATTGTTAGTACAGGGAAACATCAACCTTAACACATAACAAAACTTGTCACCTCTAGGGGAAGTTAAGACAACTCCAGCCCCTGATCCTTCCAATTGTCTGGATCCATCAAAGTGAATTGTCTAGTATGTGTTATCCGGCTTCTCCTCGGGCGACTGACACTCTGTCCAGTCGTTAATAAAGTCCACCAAGGCTTGAGACTTGACAGCCGTGCGGGGCACATATTTTAGATTTAGAGGCTCAAGCTCCAATGCCCACTTAGCAATCCTGCCAGTGGCTTCTCTGTTTTGAATTATGTCTCCCAACGGAGCAGAGCTAACCACAGTGATCTGGTGTCCCAAGAAGTAGTGCTTCAACTTACGATTCGCCATGAACACCCCGTATATCAGTTTCTGCCAATGTGGGTACCTCTTCTTGGACTCTATCAGAACTTCACTGACGTAGTAAACCGGCCTCTGAACCGGGTATTCTTTCCCTACCTCCTTACGCTCCACAACAATCGCGGCGCTGACTGCCCTATTGTTAGCCGCCACATAGAGGAGTAAAGGTTCCTTCTCAGCCGGAGCAGCCAAGACCGGCGGCTCAGACAGTTGTTTCTTGAGCGCCTCAAACGCTTCACCCGCCGCCTTACTCCAGACAAAGTTGTCTGTTTTCTTCATCATTTGATACAGAGGAATAGCCTTCTCACCCAGGCGGCTTATGAACCGGCTTAACACAACGATTTGACCCGCCAGGCGCTGAATGTCGTTGATGCACGCCGGCTCAGACAAGAAGGTGATAGCCTTTATCTTGTCCGGATTAGCTTCAATGCCACGCTCAGAGACTAGAAATCCCAAGAGCTTGCCTGTAGGAACTCCAAAGACGCACTTAGCCGGGTTAAGCATCATCTTGTAGACCCGTAAATTATCAAATGTTTCTATCAGGTCGTCAAGTAGAGTCTCCTTCTTTCTTGACTTGACCACGATATCATCCACATAAGCATGAACATTGCGCCCAATTTGACTATGAAGACAGTTCTGCCCACAACGCTGGTAAGTCGCCTGGGCACTCTTGAGCCCGAAAGGCATAGACACATAGCAGAAAGCACCAAAAGGCGTAATGAAAGCCGTCTTCTCTTGGTCTTTAACTGCCATCTTGATCTGGTGATAACCTGAATAAGCGTCCAGGAAGCATAAACTCTCACAACCCGCCGTTGCATCAATAATCTGGTCGATACGGGGGAGAGCAAACGGGTCAACTGGACAGGCCTTGTTAAGATCCGTGTAATCCACACACATACGCCACGTGCCGTTCTTCTTAAGCACCAACACCGGGTTAGCTAACCACTCCAGGTGAAAAACCTCCATGATGAACCCTGCTGCTAAGAGCCGGGCCACCTCTTCCCCAATTGCTTTACGCCGCTCTTCATTGAAACGGCGAAGGAACTGCTTGATCGGCTTGAAATTAGGATCCACATTAAGGTGGTGCTCAGCGAATTCTCTCGGTACACCTGGCATGTCAGATGGCTTCCATGCAAAGATGTCCCGATTCTCACGGATGAATTCGATGAGCGCGCTTTCCTATGCGGGGTCCATGTTAGCCCCGATAGTGAACTGTTGTGATGAGTCGCCCGGAGTGAAATCTACCTGCTTGGTATCATCCGCAGCAAACTTGAGGGGCGGCTCAGATTCCGTGTTAGGCTTGTTGAGTGGAGTCATGTCTTCCGGGTCAACATTTTCCTTATAAAACTTGAGCTCTGCCTCCGCACAACTTGACTCTGCGTAAGCTGCGTCACCTTCCTCACACTCAAGAGCTGTCTTCCGATCACCATGCACGGTAATCGTCCCGTTCAACTCGGGCATCTTGAGCTTTAAGTAAACATAGCAAGGCCTAGCCATGAACTTGGCGTAAGCCGGGCGTCCAAACAGAGCGTGATATGGGCTTTTGATTTTGACCACTTCAAACCACAAAGACTCCACCCTGTAGTTAAATTCATCACCAAAAGCTACCTCCAAAGAAATCTTCCCCACTGGATAAGCCGATTTTCCGGGCACCACACCGTGAAAAACTGTTGAAGAGGGCTTAAGATCCTTATCAAGCAAACCCATCCGGCTGAAAGTGTCATAATACAGGTTGTTGATGCTGCTGCCACCATCCATAAGCACTTTAGTGAACACATATCCTCCTACTTGGGGGGCAACTACCAAAGCCAGTTGCCCCAGGTTATCAACACGCGGCGGGTGATCCTCCCTGCTCCAAGTTATGTCATACTCAGACCACTTCAAATACAGTGGGAGAGCTGGCATGACCGCGTTTACCGCCCGCTTGCGTACCTTCCGGTCTCGCTTGTCGAGGCTGGTTGTAAAAACATGATACTGACCCCCACTAAGCTATTTCGGGTTAGTCTGGTACCCCGATTGGTTATTCTGCTGCTGGCCTCCACCGCCAGGCTGTTGATGATGACCTCCTTGATTGCCTTGACCCTGGTAACCGGATCCTGAGCTGCCAGCACCAAAGCCGGCTCCTGCCCGCCCGGCCCTGAGCCGCCTGACGGACCATTACCATTATTACGGTGCTGTTGAAGGCTGTAATCCCTGAACTGCCGCATAATACTGCAATCCCTCCAAGTGTGACCTGCCGGCTTATCAGGCTGGCTGTGCTCCGGACAAGGTTTATTGAGCATGTCCTCCAAGTTGAAAGGAGCTTTACCCTTGTTAAAGGGTGCCCTAAAGTTCCCATTGCCCTTAGCATGATTGTTCCCAGTGCTGGTGTTCGCCACCAATTCTGACCCGCCGTCCGGGTTCTTCCGTTTGCCCGGGTTGCTGTTTCCAGCCGCGTTTTGCTGTTGACCCTTGCCATTGTTACCTTTCTTCCCGTGACCTGATTTCTCATCATCAGAGCCTGGGTCTTTCGTGTTATCAGAGTCTGCATACTTGGTGAGAGCCGCCATGAGCTCCCCCATGTCTTGGCATGAGCGTTTAAGCCGGCCAAGCTTCTGCTTCAGCGGTGTAAAATGGCAATTCTTCTCCAGAATCAAAACTGCTTGAGCCGCCGTAATCTGTTCCGAAGAGTGGATGATGGTTGAGACCCGCCGGACCCAGTGATGAGCCGACTCGTCATTATGCTGCACGCAATGGTCCAGATCCACAATCGTCATGGGCTGCTTGCACGTTCCTTGGAAATTGTTGATGAATTTCGCCTTCAACTCGGCCCAGGAATTAATGGTATTGGGTGGCAAGCCCTTTAACCACGTGCGAGCCGGCCCTTCCAGCATCATGATGAAGTATTTGGCACATACTGCATCACTGACGTCCAACATCTCCATGGCCAGCTCATAGCTTTCGATCCAAGCCTCTGGAGGTAGGTCTGCAGTATAATTGGGCACCTTGCGAGGACCTTTGAAATCCTTTGGCAGACGCTCATTCCGTAGAGCCGGCGCTAAGCACGGCACTCCCACAGCCCTGGAGGTTACTCCTGCCCCTACTAAGACGGAAGGTGCAACTGTGGGTTCTTGATGAGCCGCCACCGCCGCCAGAGCCGCCGCCTCTCGCTGTGCTCTCGCCCGATCCACTAGCGCCTGAGCATCCAGAGCCGCCCGATCGACTCGCGGCGGGTTCCGATATCGTTCACTGCTAGAAACCGCCGGCGACTCATAATGCCGGTTGTAGCTGCGGCTGGGGATAGGAGTTGAATGCACGCGGCTCCGGCTGTAAGTATACTTCTCCTGCTGGGCCACCGCCGTCTGCAGGTATCCAATAGCGTTCCGCACCTCTTCTGCAAAAGGCGCCTCATCGGGGATGGGGATTGTACCAAGCCGGATTGCCGCCGCCACCATGTTCTCAGCCGGGTTAGAATAATGACCCGGCGGCGTCGGAAAAGGCTGTGGTGGGGTCGGGTTCCGGCGGGGCGGGTCTGGCCGCTGATGCTGAACCGCCGCCCGGCTTCCAGGTACTTCCGCCGTCCGGGTCACGGTCAAAGGTACGTTCCGTCCCGTCCCTGGCGTGTTGAAAAGATTTCTGGCTTCATACTGATCTGGCAAGAGCGATTGATGCCTCATCCGCTGAACCGCCGCCGCAGACTGCTGCTCTAACTCGAAACAGAAAGCGTCCGCCCTAAGGCGCTCCGCCTCAGCATCCATCCGAGCCTTCAGCGCATTGATTTCCTGTTGGACTCCGGTCATCTGGTTCTTCAACCTCGCGATCTCCGCATTACGGGCCGCTTGGTTTTCAGCAGTGACCTCAGTCGCCATCAGGGTTGTAAGCTCATTCATTAGATCCAGAAGCACCTGAGCCGGCGGCCTGCCAGCTCCAGACCCAGTCGCACCGGCGGCTGAGCTGCCAGGAGCCGCCGCTGAACCCACCATGAAGACGGCAGCGCGGTTCGGCGGCTCATAATCCTCCGGCTCATGATACTCCGACTTGGGGTAAGGCTCGACGTAGCCCCCGAGCCCACCGTTGTGAAGCTGATAGATTGATTCCGTCTCTCCGCTCGACGATCCATCCTCTGAACAGATGAAAGTTTCTTCCCGTGACATAGAACCTTCAAGCTCCATGCCCTGGGTGAAGCCGACGAAGACATGCTTCCTACCCGGGTCGGCACGGGCAGGTTGCACGCGTCGGGAGGGTTGCTCGCGCCGGGCCGGCTCGACGATGTCGGTGCAGATGTCCGGCCCGGGTTCGGATCCGCCAATCTTGCCGATGAAGACGTGGATTCCGCCGAAGGGGACCCGGAAACCATACTCAATTGAATCGGCCTCGGGGCCCCAGCCGGCGTCGTCGATGTAGAGCCGGCCGCGGCGACTCTTGGTCATCCTGCCAACAGCGTACCCCTCGATCCCTGGGAGAGAGCCCTTTGAGAACTCAACACCACTGAGCGCTAGCCCCACGGTGGGCGCCAACTGTCGTGGTTTTGTCACAGCAGATGTCCGAAGACTTAGGTTCGAGACCATCGCTAAGGCGGTGGACTCAAAGGGGTTGGTCGAGACGAGGGACACGAGTTTACCCAGGTTCGGCCCCTCAAGAAGAGGTAAAAGCCTACGTCCTGCTTGTGTTGTATTGCTTGGAGTATCGATTACAAGGGAGCGGATTCGCTTGACCTAGTTCTCGATTGATTGGTTTTCTGTCTAAGCCGCCCCAGGGCCTCACCTTTATATAGGAGGTCGAGGCTCTGGGTTACAAGAGTCCTAAACCGACTCATACATCGTAGTTGATCCTGTCTCTAAGCCGCCTTGCTATCTTGGGCAAGCCGTCTTCGGGCGGCTTAACCGCCCGGGTCTTCACACCATCTTTTGTCTCTGGGCCTTCATCGTGGCCCGTCAGGTAAGCCGCCACGCAGCCTGGCCTTCATCTTCCGGCCCACCTTACAGGTCTTGGCTACGAGCCGCCAGGTACGACCCGGCCCCTCCTGGGCGGGTCTTACCACGGGGTTATATCCCCAACAAAGGTCCTTCATGTTATCAGAGTCTGCATACTTGGTGAGAGCCGCCATGAGTTCCCCTATGTCTTCGCATGAACGTTTGAGCCGGCCAAACTTCTGCTTCAAGGGCGTAAAGTGGGAATTCTTCTCCAGAATCAAGACCGCTTGAGCTGCCGTAATGTTATCAGAAGAGTGGATGATGGTTAAGACCCGCTGGACCCAGTGATGAGCCGACTCGTCCTCACGCTGCACACAATGATCCAAATCCACAATTTTCATGGGCTGGTTGCACGTTCCCTGGAAATTCTTGATGAACTTCGCCTTTAACTCGGCCCAGGAATTAATGGTGTTGGGTGGCAAACCCTTCAACCACGTGCGAGCCGGCCATTCCAGCATCATGATGAAATACTTGGCACACACTGCATCGCTAACATCTAACATCTCCATGGCTAGTTCATAGCTTTCAATCCAAGCCTCTGGAGGCAGATCAGCGGTGTAGTTGGGCACCTTACGAGGGCCCTTGAAGTCCTTCGGCAGACGCTCGTTTCGCAAAGCCGACACTAAGCACGGCACTCCCACAGCCCTGGAGGTTATTCCGGCTCCTACCGAAACAGAAGGTGCGACTGTGGGTTCTTCGTAAGCCGCCGCAGCTGCCAATGCCGCTGCCTCTCGCTGTGCTCTTGCCCGATCCACCAGCGCCTGAGCATCCAGAGCTGGCTGATCGACCCGCGGCGGGTTTCGACGTCGCTCACTGCTAGAGACCGCCGGTGACTCTAAACGCCGGCTGTAGCTGCGGCTCGGGATGGGGGTTGAATGCACGCGACTCCGGCTGTAAGTCAACTTCTCCTGCTGGGCCACCGCCGTCTGTAGGTATCCAATGGTGTTCCGCACTTCCTCTGCGAAAGGCGCCCCCTCAGGGACGGGGATCGTACCAAGCATGGTTGCCGCTGCCACCATGTTTTCCACCGGGTTAGAATAATGACCCGGCGGCATCGGAAAAGACTGTGGCGGGGTCTGGTTCCGGCGGGGCGGGTCTGGCTGCTGATGCCGAACCGCTGCCCGGCTCCCAGGTACTTCTGCCGTCCGAGTTACGGTCAGAGGTGCATTCCGCCCCGTCCCTGGCGTGTTGAAAAGATTTCTGGCTTCATATTGATCCGGCAAACGGGATTGATGCCTCATCCGGTGAACCGCCGCTGCAGACTGCTGCTCTAACTCAAGGCGAAAAGCATCCACCCTAAGGCGCTCCACCTCAGCGTCCATCTGAGCCTTCAACGCATTGATTTCCTGTTGGACTCCAGCCATATGGTTCTTCAACCTCGTGATCTTCGTGTTATGGGCCGCTTGGTTTTCAGTAGTGACCTCGGTTTCCATCAGAGTTGTAAGCTCATTCATCAGATCCAGAAGAACTTGAGCCGGCGGCCTGCCAGCCCCAGACCCGGTTGCACTAGCGGTTGTGCTACTAGGGGCCGGGGCCGACCCTGCCATGAAGACAGCAACGCGGCTCATGGTATTCTGGCTCATGATACTCCGGCTTGGTATAATCCTCGACGTAGCCCCCAAGCCCGCCGTTGTGAAGCTGGTAGATTGATTCCGTCTCTCCGCTCGAGGATCCATCCTCTGAGCAGATCAGGGTTTCCTCCCGCGACATGGAACCTTCAAGCTCCATGCCTTGGGTAAAGCCGACGAAGACACACTTCCTGCCCGGGTTAACACGGGCGGGTTGCGCACGCCGGGCCGGCTCGACGAGGTCGGTGCAGCTGTCCGGCCCGGGTTTAGATCTGCCGATCTTGCCGATGAAGACGTGAATTCCGCCGAAGGGGACCCGGTGCCCGTACTCGATTGAGTCGGCCTCGGGGCCCCAGCCGGCGTCGTCGATGTAGAGCTTGCCGTGGTGACTCTTGGTCATCCTGCCAACGGCGTATCTCTTGATCCCTGGGAGAGAGCCCTTCGAGAACTCCACACCACCGAGCGCTAGCCCCATGGTGGGCGCCAACTGTCGTGGTTTTGTCACGGCAGATGTCCCCGTGAAAGGACTTAGGTTTGAGGCCATCGCTAAGGTGAGCTCGAAGGGGTTGATCGGAATCGAGAGACAAGAGTTACCCAGGTTCGGCCCCTCGGAAAGAGGTAAAAGCCTACATCCTGCTTTGTGTTGTATTGATTGGGTATCGATTACAAGGGAGCGAGTTCGCTTGACCTAGCTATCGATGAGTTGTTTCGTGGCCTAAGCCGCCCATGTAACCCGCCTTTATATACACAGGTCAAGGCCCTGGGCTTACAAGAGTCCGAGCCGGGTTATACTTGATAACCGACCTCACCTCTAACTATACATGCCTTGTCTAATAAGCCGCTACCGGCGGCTCAAGCCCGCCGGGTTACATCTTGTCTTTTGGCTCTGGGCCTCCAGGCCCACTGATTAAGTTTACTCCTAATGTTGTCGTAAGTCGCCAACTGCATGACCCGGCCCCACCTGGGCGGGTCTCACCACGGGGTTATATCCCCAACAGGCTTCAAATTCATCAACAACGCAATGGCATCTTCATATCTCAAGAGAAATACCTCAAGGATGTCCTAAAGAAATTCGGCATGCAGGATTGCAAAGGCGTCAAGATTCCTATGCCCACATCGGCTCAACTCTGCTCTGACGAAAGTGGAAAAGATTTCGATCAGAAGCTATACCACTCCATGATTGGTTCTTTATTGTATCTATGTGCATCTAGGCCAGATATTATGCTTAGTGTTTGCATGTGTGCCCGATTTCAAGCAAAACCGAAGGAATCATACCATAAGGCTGTGAAACATATTCTTCGATATCTAGCTCACACTCCAACACTAGGATTATGGTACCCCAAGGGCTCAGATCTTGGCCTCATTGGATATTTTGATTCTGATTATGCTGGTGATCGTGTGGACCGCAAGTCAACGTCATGCATTTGTCATTTCCTCGGACGATCCTTAGTCTGTTGGTCCTCAAAGAAGCAGAACTGCGTGTCACTATCCACTGCTGAAGGTACATCGCAGCTGGTTCTTGCTATGCTCAATTGCTATGGATGAAGCAAACCCTCAAGGACTACGGCATCAACGTGAAGAATGTCCCTCTCTACTGCGACAATGAGAGTGCCATCAAGATTGCTCACAACCCAGTTCAGCACTCCAAGACCAAGCACATCCACATTCGTCATCATTTTCTTCGTGACCATGTGATGAAGGGCGACATCTTCCTTGACCACGTGAAGACTGAAGAACAACTGGCTGATATCTTCACAAAGCCCTTGGATGAGAAGAGATTTTGCAAGTTGCGGTGTGAGCTAAATATCTTAGAATCTTCGAATGTTCTTTGAATAGGACACACATCCTAACACTTGTGCAAAATTGATGACTTCGATGTGCAACACACGAAGTAACGTTTTTTTTCTTCAAATCAATGAAGACTAACACACTAAGTGTGAAGAAATTAATGAAGAATTTGATTCTCAGAACCCTACGACAATTGTACGCGGTGTCTGAAATCATCATTCTTACACGGTGGGTAACGCCACCAACAACAGTTGAAATTATTCAAGTTTGAGTTTTTCATCATTTTGCAAATTCTTCAAATTTTCAATTTCTTCAAGTTTGCAAATCCTCAAACTTCAAATTCTTCGAACTTTTCAACTGATGTTCCTCATATGAGTTTTTATTTGTTGACTATATATATATATATATTGAGTTTTTCTATGTCCTCAACAGCATTCACTTATAGTTATTTCTTCAAGTTGAGTTTCATCTAAGTGAATGTGATCGGACCCGTAACACCTCTATGCTAAGCTCAACCCAGTCTGTTCACTAATTCTTCATATGCGTTCTTCCTTGAAACTCGTTCAAAGTCTTCACTGTGTCCTTGACAGCTGAAGAATTTGCGAACGAAACATTAAAATATTCAATCTCAATTTTTGGTGATTGCCGCTCAAACCGTTCCGATTCCCATGACTGGATAACCCACGATCCCCCACTATCTCCACTACACAGTACATGGGTGACACATGTCGTGTGAATGGCAAGGGTCAGGGGTAAACTGGTCCAAAGTCTTCGAGCCAGTTGGTTTTACTGCCGCTATAAATACCCCCTCCCTTCCACTTGCTCGGGTTACTCCTCACTCCCATCTCTCCCGAGCTCCAAACCTAGCGCCGCCGCTAACCTCATCGTCGCCGGAGAGGAAGAGCTTCATTGCCTCGACCTCGCCATCGTCGTACTCGCATCGGCCGCGGAAGTCTTCACCCCGCCGCCGTTGTAGCTGTCTCCCTCTACCAAGCTAGGGCGTGGGAGATCTGGACTGACGAACTCCTTTACTTCCTTCTCTGTTCATCGTGTGCTCCGCTTACGGTAAATAAAATCTCATTTTACCGCATTTTTTATCATCATGATTCTCACAAAAACTTCAAACTGAGTTTATTCTTCAAGAATCCATCTCTCTAGAACCAATCAACCAAATGTTCTCTTGAGAAATCTCCCTAAGTAACAATATCCTTCATGATTCCTCAATTGTGTGGATCTCACAATCTGCACAACTCTAGAACCTGAGACAAGAACACTTAGTGAAATTCTTCAAGACATCTCTGGTCAAATTCCTCAAACTTGATATTCTTTTGCAAAAATTTCTGAGAACGCATATGACCTCTTCAAATTCTTCGCACCTACACTCTATTCACAGGTACAAAATGTCAGCTGATGAATCTCTAGGTTCTCATCAACTTAACTCATTTGCAGCATTCCTTGAAGAAAATTTGCCTTTCAAGAAGCGACCCAAATTCATCAAAGAAAATTTCTATGATGAGCATCACTTCTTCACAGGAGCAAATCCTTATGACTCTCAAAGGTCACGTCATAAGAGATTCTGGACGCCTACTCAGGCTAATTTCTATGCAGCTGTGCTATTCCAGAAGGACAAGGTTTTCCAACATTATTCAATTCCTCATGCTGATATGGAAAATATCCCATGCTTCAATCCAGTACTCAGTGTTCTTCATGATGCTGGGTTACTGCCCTTCTGTGTTGACATCTGTGATTGGAATGAAGAACTCATTCTTCAATTCTACGCCACTCTTCATATCTCTGGTGAAGCACAAGACATCAGCACTTGGATACTTGACTGGATGACAGGCAACACTCATTTTACTGCGCCTGCCTCTGAATTGCTTCGGGTTGTCCCTGTCAGTATTCCCTCAGCTGAAGCCAGATGCCTATATGCTGAACCTGAGCTTCCCAATCACCTCATGCAAGTTCTTATGAAGCCTTTGAAGCCTGGTCAAGCACCCAGAATAACTTTTCTGGTGAAGGATTTACTGTATGTGCCTCGCACAGTCTATCGCATTATGACCAAAACCTTCAGCCCTATCAAAGGCCACAACAATGAAGAAGAAGAGGTGGTTGGAGTAATGAAGAATCCGCTCTTCAACATAATTCATGGCATTCCCATAAATCTTCTTGATTTCTTCTTGAGGACATTGGCCAACATTGCACTGTCACCTTTTGAACTGAAGCCTTATGCTCCATGGATCATGAAGTTCATCAGGGCGAGATCCTCAATGCCTTATGAAGCAGACTTCCAAAATCATTTCAGTTTTCTGCCGCCAATTGAAGTCCTCAAGGACACATTTTCTTCAATGGATGGGAAAGGCAAAACTGTTATTGATGAAGGATCTCGACCACTAAATGGTCAATTTCGTGCTGTTGCCTCTTACTCAACAAATGATGACACTGCTTCTCAAAACTCGGTTGGCAGGGCCACAGCTCAAAGACCTCAAGAAGCTGCTCCAAGGGTGATGATTGATCGTGAACTTCTCCTCAGTCCTCACCAAAAGGTGGATCGCAATCACAAGTGGGTCAAATGGCAGTTTGGTGCACTTCTTCGGGACATGACAGTCACTCACAATGTGGTGAGGAAAAACCATTACTACCTGCATGAAATCTTCGACCGCACTTGGGCTACCCTTGAACATCTCTATACTCCTGAAGAACTTGCGGAGATGGAATTTCAGCGGGACTTCGACTGGTCAATTCCACCAAAGAAGAAGTGGAAGAAAGTTCAAGTTCCTCAGCTGGTGACAAGCTCATTTTCTTCATCGCGTAAGGCGGATGAAGCTGAGGACATTGATGACACGGCTGCTGGTCCTGCTCCACCAACCAACCCCGACAACGCTGGCGCTCCTCCACCACCTTCAAGATGAAATTCTTCAGGGGCGTTAGACCTCTATTTCGTCCCTTTTGGTCACTGATGACAAAGGGGGAGAAATTTGAGTTAGTCTTCAAGCGGGTCTATATATATGGGCTGTTTTTGTTTAAGTTACAACTCTCGCTCTTCTGAAGCTTTTGTTGGTTGAGTTGTAAACTTAAGTCCGATGGTGGTCTGGTACTTTTGAACGGCTTTCTGCATGCTTATTTCCTCAAGTATCTTAATGCACGCATGCTGAATTTCCTCAGACCCCATTCTTCATCATGCATTTTAATTTCCTCATGATATATACAAAATGAGTGTATGGACTACAAGATTTAGGGGGAGATCTCCAAGTTTTTATCCTGCCATGTGCATTTGCAGTCCAAAGCAAATTCCACAAATATGCACATCTTCAGGGGGAGTTCCTCTATATCTTGCAATCAAATTCCTCAAACGCAGTACTTACACTTCATATGTTTATCCCCGTTGAAAACTTAACCTATTTGTCATCAATCACCAAAAAGGGGGAGATTGTAAGTGCATCTAGTGCCCCTTAGTGATTTTTGTGTATTGAAGACTTATAGGTTAAGAGACTAATATGTTTGTGAGTGTACACAAGCTCTATAAGTCGATGAGGAGTTTGGTGTATTCGAAGAATATCGACCCCTAAAAATGAATGTCTTCATCTGAAGACTTTGGTGAAGACTTTGCTGAAGACTTTGGTATTCCCTGAGGACTTTGATATTAAAGAAGACGGTGTGACCTTGAAGACATTAACGAGGAATATGAAGCATGAAGACTTTATTTTTTATTGTTTCTTTTCTTTTCTTGAGTCATAGGAAACTCCGTACTGTTAAAGGGGGTCAAGGTAAAACTAAGGAAAAATTTCCAACTGATGCTAAACTCAAAAGCCTCAACATAACCCAATTCTTCGAGTGAAGCCTTTGGAAACCTCTTGCAGTTCAGTCAAGTTCTTCAGAGACAGAGACGATGTTCTTCTAGTCTCTGAGGAAATTGGTCTGACTGAGGAGTTAGGATTTCGCCAGTGTGAATTGCCTACAAGTGAGGAATATGATAAGCCCTGAGGAATTTGACAGTTCAAATTCTGACCGTTGCTTTGCTTTGCGCCAGCTGTCCAGATATTCTATCCACTTAACGGTCATATCATTGGGGGGGCATTTTTGTCTTATCATGTCGGGATGCACCCTGGCTATAAATAGCCGCCCCCACAACCACTAGCTGGTTAGCTGCTCTGAGAGAGAACTTGACACTTGTCATTTGAGAGCATCCCATTTCCTCGAGAACTTTGAGCAAAAATCATCAGTGAGGAAAAACCCCAAAACCAAACCACCAACCCAAAGTGATTGAGCATCACTGAAGAAATTGTTCCTGTGTGGAACCGACGCTTGTTACCTTTGAAGACCGTGTATCTTCCAGACGGTTAGGCATCATGGTCTGGTGCATCGTGCAGTCAATTGGGGATCGCCGGGTGACCGTGGTCTAGAGCATCCATCAGTAAATTGTGGATTGCCGGTTGACCTGTTTGTGAGGGTTTTGGTAGTCTACCCTGAAGACTTACCACGAGTGTTGGGAGAGGTCTATGTGACCTTAGCTCAAGGAGAATACGGTAAGGACTTTGTGTCCAGGGACTGTGTGTCCTCTAGTTTAAATACCAGGCCGCTCCGAACCAGACGTACGACTGTCACAGCAGTTGGAACTGGGTCATCATATCATTGTCTTCATCGAGCCACTGGTTCTATTTCCTCAACCCTTTCATTTCCTCATATATGTGTTGATGAAATTGATCGTTACTGTTTGAAGAATTTGACTGAAGACTTTTTCAATTTCCTCACCTCAAATTCTTCAGTTACCATATCGTCTGCCTGCTTATCCTGTTCACGCTATTCATGCTCTGTGTATGTTTCATTTCATCATGATGACTATGCTGTTAACATGTTTCACATGCACTTGAGTACTTATTCCGCTGCTAGCTGTTCGTCACTTAGCTAATTCCTCAACTAGTATTTCCTCAAGTGACGAATTTGTAAAAATCGCCTATTCACCCCCTGTAGTCGATATAACGCACTTTTAGTTGATTCATAGAAGTGTCAATATTAATAGAGGTTATCTTCTTGTTCGTCTAAAAATTAAAAAGGCATGGTGATGATGTGTGCGCATTTCTATTCCTCGTTGAAATCCTAGTGTTGTTTCGGGTCGGAGGCGCGCGATGGTTAACTCCTACCAACCTCCTCCCTTGGGGCATGTGAGTAGTACTTTGATTTGTGATAAAACTAATAAAACTTTGCAATAAGTATATGAGTTCTTTATGACTAATGTGAAACCATGGACATACACAATCTCACCTCCTCATATTTGCTAGCCTCTTCGATACCATGCATTCCCCATTCTCACCTTGAGGATCGGTGCAACTTTCGCTGGTGCATCCAAACCCCGTGACATGATACGCTCTGTTGCACGTAAGCGTTATTATATCTTCCTCAAAATGGACACCATACCTACAATCATGGCATTTTCATAGCCCATCTGAGATATATTGCCATGCAAATTCCATCGTCACTTCACATGACTAGTTCGTTCATCATCATATTGATTTGCATGATCATATATACCTGACATAGTATTTGTGGAAAAGCCATTGTTCATCAGATTTTTGATACATGTCACGCTAGATCTTTGCGCATCCTGGTACACTGGCAGAGGCATTCATATAGAGTCATATCTTCCTATCAGTTCTTCATATCGAGTTGTAAGTAAATAAAAGTGTGATGATCATCATTATTATAGCATTGTCCCAGTGACAAAATAAAAATGGGGGAGGCCAAATGAGACCACCATAACAAAATAAAAATAAATGAATGAGAGAAAATGAGAGAAGGGACTTTGCTACTATCTTTACCAAACTTGTGCCTCAAAGTGGCACCTTGTTCCTCATATAGAGAGTCTCACGTTATGTCACTTTCATATGCTAGTGGGAATTACTTTTTCATTATTATAAACTTGGCTTGTATATTCCTATGACGGGCTTCCTCAAATGCCCGAGCTCTTCATGAGCAAGCAAGTTGGATGCACACCCCACTTAGCTTCAGTTGAGCTTTCATACACTTATAGCTCTACTTCATCATTTGCATGGCAATCCCTACTCCTTGCATCGACATCTATTGATGGGCTTCTCCATGGCCCGTTGGTACGCCTAGTTGATGGGAGACAATCTTCTCCACTTTTTACCCCTTTTGATATCTACGACCATATTCTATTCCACCTATATGCTATGTCCAATGGCTCACGCTCATGTATTGCGTGAAGAATAAAAAGTTGATGCATATTGAAAAGTACGATCCAATTGCCTGACTTGGACACCGTGGTGCTTGAAATGTGTATTAATGTGGTGAAGATGGAGCCATGCCTTGCTAATATAATAAGATGAATGGGGGTAAACATTCTTTGAGGATCGTATACTTTGAAAGATTAATGATTTTGTTTCTTATGCTTATAAGTATTGCTATGTTAATATTTGTTAGTTCATCGTTTCACAATGAGCATACATGCAAAAGATTACATAATGGGTAGCATGTCACATCAAAAATTCTGTTTTTATCATTTACCTACCTGAGGACGAGCATGAATTAAGCTTGGGGATGCTTGATACGTCACCAACATATCTATAATTTTTGATTGTTCCATGCTGATATATTATCATTCTAGTATACTTTTTAAGTATTTATTTACCAATTTATATTATTTTTGATCACTAACCTATTGACCGACTGCCCAGTGCCAGTTGTTGTTTTCTGCATGTTTTTCACTTTTCAGGTTTACAATACCAAACGAAGTCCAATTGCCACAAAATCTTTTGATTATTTCTTCTGGACCAAAAGAAGACCTGGGAGATTCGGAAGCAAGCTGGGAGCCACACGAGGGCCCCACAAGCGAATAGGGCGCACCCTAGGGGGGCCACTCCCTGATGGCTTGTGGGCCCCTGGCAGCTCCCTTGACCTCGTTCTCTGGCCTAGAAATTCTCTAATATCATGAAAACCCTGGAGGCAGTCCCGAAACACTTTTCACGCCGCCGCAAGTCTCTGTTCCGTCGGGAGGCCATCTCGAGCTCCGTTCCGACACCCTGCCTGAGGGGGGATCGATCACGGAGGGCCTCTTCATCAACCTTGCTGCCCTCATGATGATGTGTGAGTAGTTGACTACAGACCTACGAGTCCGTAGTTAGTACCTAGATGGCAATCTCTCTTTCTCTTGATCTTCAATACAATGATCATCACATCTTCGCTTTGATCTATCCGATTTAATCCTTTTGTGTTGTGCGTTTGTTGGGATCCGATGAATTGTAGGTTTATGTTCAGATTATTCATGAAAAGTATTTGAGTCACCTCTGAATATTATGATTCTTATTTGCATGATCATTATAGCTTCGTAATTATCTTCGATCTATTGATTTGCTTTGGCCAAGTAGATTGATCTTTCTTAAGTGAGAGAGGTGCGTTGTAGTAGGTTCAACCAGACGAGTTTCTATATCCCAGTGATAGAAGGGGACAAGTTGCATCTTTGTGTTGTTGCTACTAAGGATAACACGATGGGGTTTATTCATATTGCTTGAGTTTACTTTGTCTACATCATGTCATTGTTCTCCAGGCATTACTCTATTTGTGATGAACTTAATACGTAGAGAGGCAAGCATAGAATCGCTCTTGAAGTGGAGTAATAGTAATAGGTGCATGCAGGAGTCGGCCTATTTTTTTATGGACGTGATGCCTATATACACATGATCATTGCCGTGAAAATCGCATAACTATCCGCTTTTCTATCAATTGCCCAACAGTAATTTGTTACCCACCGTATGTTGCCTACATGAGAGATGCCGCTAGGGAAAACTATGCCCCCATGTCTATTCACTTATAAATTCATAAACGCTATTATTATCTTGCTGCCATTATTTGTCTTTTATTTTATTTTGCAATTTACAATTATCTACACAACTCATTTGCTTGCAAATAATGAGATCAAGGGGATTAACAACCCTCTTGCCCGCGTTGGGTGCAAGTTGTTTCCTCTTTTGTGTGCTGCCGCTAAAGACGGCTGAGGATTGATATTCCTATTGGTTCGATAAACCTTGGTTTCATAACTGAGGGAAATACTTACCCGTATTGTGCTGCAATTACCCGTTCCTCTTCACGGAAAACCCAACGTAGATCACAAGTATCATGCAACTACCCTCCCTGGGGTCGCTCCCTTTAGGAAGGTCTCAAGCAGTTGTACCGCTGGGACCACGACGGTTGTACCGCCTGGTCCATGCCCGTTTCCTTGGAGGGGCGGCTGGGCAGTTGTAACGGCCCAAGTACCACTCTACCACCGGAGTGGGGTCCCCTTTTCTATTGGTGGTCCGATGCTTGGGTGGTGGTGGCTCGGTAGTTCCGGTTTAACCGATACTACTGGTGTCCGCGGTGGTAGTACCGCTCAGGACTTAGCCGCCACCAATTGCCCCCGTCGATCGGTTCAGCCGCACCCTGCACCGGTCTACCACCGGAGACGGGGTGCCCCGGCTCGGTTGTTCGGCGGTGGTGGCCCGGTAGTTCCGATCCTTCCGGTACTACCAGACCACCTAACAGTTGTACCGCTTAATGTTTTCTGCATGGTACCTGTGAATTCCGGCTGTACTCATAATTCCACCGGTTGTATCGCGTCACTGTAATAACTGACATAATGGTTCAATTTGTCTCCATCTATATAAGTGGGAGGTTCTTCCTCCTCCCACCTACCTCTGGCCTCTCTCTCTCCACCATTAATGCCCTTTAAGCTTTCTTGCCCGATCTCTCTTCCTAGCCACTCAAACTCGTTGATTTGCTAGGGATTGAAGGAGTAGACCTAGATCTACACTTCCACCAAAGGAAAATTGACCCCCATGCTTTCTTGTGTGGATTTTGTTACTTTTGGGGTGTCTGAGCACCCTAGACGGAAGAGGACACCTCGGAGCCACATTCCATTAGGTGAAGCTCCGTGGTGGTGTTGGGAGCCTCCAATTAAGTTGTGGAGTTTGCCCCAACCTTGTTTGTAAAGGTTCGGTCACCGCCTTCAAGGGAACCACTAGTGGAATCATGTCATCTTGCATTGTGCAAGGGTGTGAGGAGAATATGGTGGCCCTAGTGGCTTCTTGAGGAGCATTGTGCCTCCACATCGCTCCAACGGAGACGTACCTCCCCTTAAAAGGAGGGAACTTCGATAACACATCCTCGTCTTCATCATCTCCACTTGTGGTTACTTCTTGCCTTTACTTTGTGCAAGCTTTATTGTATGTGTATCTTGTGCTTGCTATAATTGTTGTTATTGTGCTCATCATATCAGTTGTCCACCTAGTTGCATATGTAGACAACCTATTTTATTATTGAGCATAATTTGTTAAAAGAAGCTAAAACTAGTTAGTCACCTATTCACCCCCCTCTAGTCGACCATATCGAGCCTTTCAATTGGTATCAGAGACTCGTCCCTTTTAAGGGCTTAACCGCCTAAAGAATATGGCCAACGATGAGACTACTGAGGGAGAGAACTCCACGGCCGGGTCCGAGACCATATTCACCCGCGGTGATTTGAATGAGGCCATGGCCTCTCTCAAATCGTCCATGGTTGACGAGGTCGAGGACACATTAAACAAATTCCTTGAGAGTTTAAAGCCTACTACAGCTCCACCAGAAATGGTTAACCCATTCTCTGAGGAGACAGATGTCAACTACACCAAGGAGTTGACTAGTTCTTTGAATCCTAAGTCACCTCAAGGAAAGTACGGCTCGGGCACACATGCCGCGGTTCCCCCTCCTGAAACCTATGGTGGACCGGTCCACTCACCTCATATCAACACACATGGGCAACCACCCAAACTTGATTTGTCTAATTTTCCTAATTGGGTTTTTTGTATCAAGTCTCATTTGAATCACAGCTCAACGTAACTTTGGAGGTTAATTTAGCAAGTCTTCTACCCTCATGACCCAAACAACATGATGTCAAGAGAAGAAGTGGACAACCAACTTAATGCATCCGCATTGTTCATTCTTCAAGAATCTATGCCACCCTAAGAGCTTCCTCACTTGCGTCCCTTCACCATTGCTAAAGATGCTTCAACACACATCAACTCTTTTTACAAGGGAAGCTCAAGCATTCAATGTCGGCGTTCTGGGAACGGGGGTACCCAGACCGGCCTGCCTGCGGCCCAGGGCAAGGCCCACCTCGTCAGCCAAGCGCGGCCTGGCGAGACTTCGCTCAAGACAAGGCCCTCGCGAGGACCCCAGGCTCGCGAGGAAGAACGGCATCAAGAACACCAGGGGATGGGCCTCCTCAGGCCCCCTCCGGAGCGGCGGAGATCTCTATGTGGGACCCAGCCTCAGGAGTCAAGGATGACGCAAGGAAGGAAAGGCGGGTGCCAGCGCGCCAGGTGGTGTAGTTTCCGCTTTGGTGCAAAGGGAGCAGGGACGTACGCGGGTTCCCAAAGCGCCTCCCAAAGGTTTCCATTCCGGTGCAACAAGACCACGACCACGAGCCCCGCCGGGCGGATGTCATCGCCGAGCCCACCTCTGCATCATCGACAGTTACTTTGCAGGCGAAGACCACCTTTGGACAGGGCGGGGATGTACTCCTGTCCCCCTTCAAATTTGACCATTGAGGGATCCCTTCCCGCCATTGCGATAAGGGAAGAGGACCCGGGCCACTGCTATATATAGAGGCCAGGATGCACCGTAGAGGAGGGGGGAACACAAGATAAGGCAGAGAGCCAAGAGCACCACTCGAGCACCCTCGCGAGGCCGCTCACCACTGTACTAGTTCATCCACCACACCTCCCACAGAGGCAATCCACCAAGGCAGGAGTAGGGTATTACGCTTCGCAGCGGCCCGAACCTGGGTAAACCACCGTGTTCATCTTCTTCCTCGTCATCGTGTGAGTTCGCCGTAGTAACCATCGAGCGGCGAGTTAGTAGGGCGAAGCTGCAGGGGATCTTCGCACACGCCCCAGTGTTCGAACCTTGAGGGTTTTGCGGAGCCCGAAATCCGACATTTGGCGTGCCAGGTAGGGGGCATGTCGTAGTCTTCTTCAAGCCTCGCTCTTCCCCCACCCCACCGCTCCGATAGCCGGCGCCCAACAAGCTTCCCCCGGCCGCGGCGGATCCACTTCCATCGATCTCACCGCTGCCGCCGGAGACCCACGCCCCAGCGGCATAGTGCTGGGCGGTCAGTATCAAGCCGCCAGTATCGCCTCCGCCGTCGCCGCCCCTCGCACCGCCCAAACTCACGGCGGGCGGGCGGCGCCCTCAGCACCAGCGTCACGCCACACCTACGTGGGGGACCTCGACGCGCACGATGCGCTGTTGCTGGCAAGCGAGAGGCTCCGCCACCGCCCGACGCACGGGGGCTTCGACGCATGGGCCGACCACGTCGCAGAGCTGGTCACCGTCGTGCAGAGGGCCGTGGCTCCTCACTCTTCTCCAAGCGCAGGGGGCTCGCTCGCCGCGCCTGTCCCCCGGCCCGCCGACGGCGTGCCCCCTCTAGCCCTGGGCGAGCCCGAGCGGGTCCCGCCGCATGCCGTGCTCCTTCTCCTTCAAATTCCGGTGACCGGTTTCGGGGCACAGCCCGGCCATGACGACCGAGCGCGCGGAGGAAACAACGGGGCGCCCCACGCGCGCACCAACACATGCCTCCGTGACCCAGTGGACCTTCAACAGCCTGGATTGACCAGGCGGGAGCGCGCCATCCTGCGCATGGAGCAAGCGGCGCAGGCGTCCAGACAAACAAGCAACAATGGCGAAGGCGCGTCGGATCGCCGAGGAAGCAATCCACGTCAGGAGACGCGCGGCCCACCCAACGGTGGTGGCAGAGGTAAGCAACTTCGCTCTGAGGCTCGTCGCAGGAGGGTCTACGGCCAGCGCGCGCAGGGCGGCGCCCCGCCGCTGCCCAGAGGGGCCGTCCCCGGCGCCCCGCCGGACGGCTCAGGAGGAGAACCTGGCCCTTATGTGGAGCCCTATGTACCATGCTACGTCGTACCTCCGGACGGCGGGGTGGATCAGGCGCCTGCTGCAGGCACCAACACCCCCCAAGAATAGGGAGAGCCCCGGGCGTCCTCCCCGAGCCGGGCCTGGGGGCTCCCCCCGACGGAGCACCGAGCCTGGACGACACGAGCGGGAGAAAGAGGGAGCACGCCCTCGGGCCCGCGGGGCATGGCGTAAGCCGTCGCCCTCGCGAGCAAGCAACACCGAGCCGAGCCCCGGGGCCTCAGGAGTGATGGCCTGGGGGGAGCAGCAAGACGCAAGTAGCGTGGGCCACCCACGGCAACTGAAACGCCGGCGCAGCCTCGGGAGGCTGGGCCTCACGAGGCCCTCGAGAAGGCTTCATCGACAAAACACCTCTATGACTACGCCGGATGCATTGTGCTCATGTTTGGGCCGCGGGAGCGCAATCCAGCGGCTACGCGGGGAACAATGCATCCGGGTTTGGGTCATAGAGGCGCGCAACCAAGCAGAAATGCACGGGGTAGCTCTTAACGGAGTTGGGAGCAACCAGGCCGAGCGCCTGGGGGCTTGCCCAGCTATCTACGGCCGTGACACTCTCACGTAATAATGAGTAGGCTGTATACGCCCGGAGCCCCCCGAGGACGCGGAGGGGTTCCCTCCCACGCAACGTGGAAGCCACAACTCCGCGCTGGCGGACAACACTGCCCTCCAATGGCTATGCCCATGCAACGTGGATGCCCTACGCTCAGCGCTGGGGGAAGACGAAGATGAAGATTAGTCTAGGTGCCGGACGAGGCTGTTATTTGCTCTTCTCATGTTTGGATTTGCCAACTTTTCTGGAACAAAACTCGGGGTTTTTCCAAATCATGTTTTAAAGAAACGGGTCAGGGATTTGTTTTCATCACCATTTCCTATCTTGGGTTTTCTCTCTTCGGGTCGAGCACTCGCCTGCTCCCCTCCCCCTCATACCCCGCGAGCGGGGGCTGGGGGCATGGTGCTCGCACCTCGCCAAGGCCTTGGCGCCCGGATCCTGCGTGGTACTCCCGGATGAGTCAACAGGCGCATGCGCTTCATACTCGCTCGGGGGCCCCACTCACGGCCCGACGCGCCATCTCGGAGCCTCGGGAGACCCGCCCCTCCGGGAGCAGGAAACAAAATTTTCTTTGGGAAGCCGCTCGAGCGTCAAAGGGGGCTCCTGAGCAGCACGCCTCAGGAGCCTTACCGGTCATATAGCCACTCGCCCCTCGATGTCGCCCTTGGTGATCCGGTCGGCATCAAGGGTGTCGAGGCCTCGCCCCGTAGTTGCGTCCTTGGTGGTCCGGTCATACATTACGGTGGTAGGGAAATGTGCGGGACTGGGACCTGCCGACGTAGAGCTGCTTGAGCGTCAAAGGGGGCTCCTGAGCAGCACGCCTCAGGAGCCTTACCGGTCATATAGCCACTCGCCCCTTGATGTCGTCCAGGTGATCCGGTCGGCATCAAGGGTGTCGAGGCCTTGCCTCGTAAGTGCGTCCTGGTGATCTGGTCGTGCATTATGGCGGTCGGCAAATGTGCGGGACTGGGGCCTGTAGACACAGAGTGCCGAAAGGGCTCCCAACCTGCCTCACCCGTAAGAAGAAGAAGTCCACAGGACGCCCAGACTCCCCAAGCGCCATAGCCACGCCTCCCCGACCCTGGAGCCTACCGCGAGCATGTCAAGCTAAGTACCCTAATCACAACCGGAAGGCAGTCTCAACTAATGAAAACACAAAGGCCAGGACACGTGACAGAAGCGTTGATAAAAAGAGGCAAGCGCCCAAATTCATTACACGCCCGCAGGGCCTCCCTTGGTTCTTTGATTGCAGGAGCAGGAAAAGAGGAGGAGAAAGAAAGTGAGAAAGCCCCCACGGGGGCTGCCGCTCTAGGAGCCTCGGCGTCAGCACACCAGCGCTCAGTCGGTGCCCTCCTCTTCCTTCACGGGCCCGAGAAGGCGCGCCGGCACGGACGCTCCTGGAGCGGAGGAGCGACGCCGCGGCGGCTGGCTACCCCCTGAGGTCCGGACGCGCCGGCGCGGTGGCGCGTCGTAGCTGCTGTCGCTCGGGCTCCCCTCGGATGGGGTGTCGCTGCTGCTGGAGGCGCGGCGCCCGTCACGAAGGGCAAGCTCATCTCCAAGATCGCCGCGGTCGACGTCTTCCGGGCAGCACCCCAAGCGCTCGCCCTCTCCCCCGAAGATCTTGACGAAGAGCGTCGCCACCCCGTCGAACTTGAAGTGAAGGGTACGCCTCCCCACCAGGCCACGGGCGCGGGCAAACGTCTGCCACCCGCGGTTTAGGTACACGTAACCCCCGGGGGTGACCTTGACCTCCACCCACGATGCCGCGCTGCAGCAGCCGTCGGCCTGCAGCCATAGGCCAGCAGGCCCCCCGGCCGGCAGCGCCCCTGCGAAGAAGTGCGGGAGTTGAAACCAAGCGGCCTCCGGACTCTCCGCCCACACCATGAACTCCAGGGCCATGTCGGCCGAATGGAGCCGCGGGCGTGGCGGCCGGGTGGCCACCACCGCCCTCCCACCGTGGATGCCGACCCCTCGATTACCGCGGCCGCCCGCGCTGGACGGAGCTCCACCGTGGCCGCCGATGGTAACCCCGGGCCGCGTTGGAGCACGACCGCGCCCACGGGGAACCACTGCCAGAGTCATGGCATGCTTTCGGGGACGACCGCGGCCCCTCCTGGGCGGTGGTGAGGCAGGGCTCTCCTCGGGGGCCTTCCCTTTCTCGGCGGCGGAGAACTTCCTCACTGAAGCCATGACTGGAAGAGCGGTGACTTGGAGGTGGGGAGGCGAAGAAGACGAAGATGAGTTGAGGGCTTTCTCGCCCTCGCCTGCTTATGTACAACCAAGGACCAACCGGCGCCCCATCGCATCCCGGGAGGCGTGCAGCTTCTGAAGGGTCACATCCACGTGGCCCGAGGAGTAGAGGCCCGAGGCGGCAGCAGCATTCAAGGAAGGGCAATGATGGCCGGCGCTGCACACGGGCGTCGCATCAGTCGGACTTGGGGCGGTTGCTGATGCCCTCGGGGAGCGGGGGCGTCGCCGCCCAGGCGCTCGACACGCGTAAAGCCTGGCGCGCAGGCGTTTGGGGCCCGCGGCGCTTCGGGCCGTCCTCAAGGCTTCGCCTGGAAGCCAACTCAGGCGCGCCTTGGGCCCGGGGGCTACTGTCGGCGTTCTGGGAACGGGGGTACCCAGAACTGCCTGCCTGCGGCCCAGGGCAAGGCCCACCTCTTCAGCCAAGCGCGGCCTGGCGAGACTTCGCTCAAGACAAGGCCCTCGCGAGGACCCCAGGCTCGCGAGGAAGAACGTCATCAAGACCAGCAGGGGATGGGCCTCCTCAGGCCCCCTCCGGAGCAGCGGAGATCTCTATGCGGGACCCGGCCTCAGGAGTCAAGGATGACGCAAGGAAGGACAGGCGGGCGCCAGCGCGCCAGGCGGTGCAGTTTCCCCTTTGGTGCAAAGGAAGCAGGGACGTACGCGGGTTCCCAAAGCACCTCCCAAAGGTTTCCATTCCGGTGCAACAAGACCACGACCACGAGCCCCACCGGGCGGATGTCATCGCCGAGCCCACCTCTGCATCATCGACAGTTACTTTGCAGGCGAAGACCACCTTTGGACAGGGCGGGGATGTACTCCTGTCCCCCTTCAAATTTGGCCGTTGTGGGATCCCTTCCCGCCATTGCAATAAGGGAAGAGGACCGGGCCACTGCTATATATAGAGGCCAGGCTGCACCGTAGAGGAGGGGGAACACAAGATAAGGCAGAGAGCCAAGAGGACCACTCGAGCGCCCTCGCGAGGCCGCTCACCACTGTACTAGTTCATCCACCACACCTCCCACAGAGGCAATCCACCAAGGCAGGAGTAGGGTATTGCGCTTCGCAGTGTCCCGAACCTGGGTAAACCACCGTGTTCATCTTCTTCCTCTTCATCGTGCGAGTTTGCCGTAGTAACCATCAAGCGGCGAGTTAGTAGGGCAAAGCTACAGGGGATCTTCGCACACGCCCCTGTGTTCGAACCTTGAGGGTTTTGCGTAGCCCGAAATCCGACATTCAGCATTCCTACTTTGAGGTGGTTCTTGATGAAGACGATGAGTTTGTGATGAATGAAGATGAAGATCCCCATGAACTCTACCAGAGATTGACTGCTCTTGTTGTCTCACTCTGAGATCATGGGAGCAAGGACACGGATGACAATTGTGTCAAGCACAAGTTCCTCAAGGCCATCATGCCATTCAATAAAGGCATGTCCTCCATGGTCCATCAAAGGCCAAACTTCCATACCTTGACCTCAAGTGAAGTGTTGGATGCGTTCATTGCAATGAACATCTTGAACAAGACCGCCGACAACACTCTATCTCGTGTCCAAAGGTCAAAGAAGCCCAACCTTGCTTTGAAGGACAAGGCGATACCGGAAGAGGAAGAAGAAGAATAAGAAGAGGGTTGCCCTGAAGACACCAAATATTCTTACCACGAGCACATGGCTCTTGCATCAAGGCAATTTTGGGGCAACAAGAGGAACTCCAAGCCCAACTTCTCCAAGAACAACTCAAGTGGCGCCAAGGGCAAGCAACGTGTGAGAACATGCTACAATTGTGGCAACGTGAGTCACTTCATCGCGGATTGTCCGTATGACAATAGGGAAGACAATGGTGGCAAGCTAATCTACAAAGACAAGGACAAGTCCTTCCCCAAAAGAACAACTTCATGAAGTGGGTGCCACAAAAGGTGTCGGTGACGCTCGAAGAGTACGGCTCTGACGACGACGATGATGGTACAAGTGGTGAAGGAATTGCAATGGCCTCCGTCGCCATTGCCATCTCTTCCCCAACCCCGACATCTCTCTTTGACTCCCCCAACGAGAACTTCATCGCCCCTACCAAGTGTCCCATGGCCAAATCCACCAACAAGGTAACCTCCAACATCAAAACTACTATCACTACTCATCCTTCCTTGATGGATTGTGTAGCTGAAACGGAGGTGGTTAAGGTGGATGAAAATGAGTTTGACAAGTTCTTGGGTAAGCTCAAATGTGAGACCAAGAGGCACTTTGTTTCTCTCTTGGAATAACTAGGTGAGGCCAATGACACCATCGAGTCTCATGAAGATACCATCACTAAGATGGAAGGTCATAGTCGTGACTATGCCGATGAGATTGCAGATATTTCCCATGCTTGATACGTCTCCAATGTATCTATAATTTTTGATTGTTTCATGCTATTATATTATCATTCTAGGATACTTTTTAAGTATTTGCTTGCTGATTTATATTATTTTTGAGCACTAACAACCTAGTGCCTAGTGCCAGTTGCTATTTTCTGCTTATTTTTGGCCTTTCAGGAATACTGTAGCAAACGAAGTCCAAATACCCCAAAGCTTTTTGATGATTTTTTCTGGACAAAAATAAGACCTTAAAGCTTCGGAGGGAGACCGGAGGTAACACAGGGTGGCGCCAAGCCAACAAGGCGCGCCCATGGGGGGTGGCCGTAGCCTGATGGCTTGGGGCCACCTCCCACAGCCTATGGCTCTCATCTCTGGCCTATAAATTCTCTAATATTCCAAAAACCCTAGAGAGCCTCTCGAAACACTTCTTCCGTCGCCGCAAGTCTCTGTTCCGCCGTGTGCCCATCTAGAGCCCCGTTCCGGTGGCCTGCCAAAGGGGGATCGATCACGGAGGGCCTCTACATCAACCTTGCTGCTCCCATGGTGATGTGTGAGTAGTTCACCGTAGACCTACGGGTCCGTAGTTAGTACCTAGATGGCTATCTCTCTCTATATATTCTTCAATGCAATGATCACCACGATTCCCGTGGCGATCTATCCTATGTAATCATCTTTGCGGCGTGTTTATTGGGATCTGATGAATTAAGGGTTTATGTTCAGATTATTCATGAAAATATATTGAATCCTTGCTAGTTATTTATATGCATGATTGTTATAGCTTCATAATGCTCTTGGATCTATCAGTTTGGTTTGGCCAACTAGATTGATTTATCTTCGGTGGGAGTGGTGCGTTGTAGTGGGTCTAATCTTGCGATGCTCAATCCCAGTGACAGAAAGGGACATGACACGTATTGTATTGCTGCCACTAAGGGTAAAAAGATGGGGTTCATTCATATTAGTTGGATTTACTTTGCCTGCATCATGTCATCATTCTCCAAGCATTACTCTATTTTTACTTAATACTCTAGATTCATGCTGGATAGTGGTCGATGGGTGGAGTAATAGTAGTAGATGTAGGCAGGAGTCGGTCGACTTGCTTACGGACGTGATGCCTATACACATGATCATTGCCGTGAATAAATATTACATAACTATGCACTTTTCTGTCAATTGCCCAAAAGTAATTTGTCTACCCACCAGATGCTTTCTTCGAGAGAGAAGCCTCTAGCGAACACTATGGCCTCCGGATCTCTTCACAAATATATTTACAAAAACTCTAAACACCTTCCATTATTTACTTTCTTTTTATTTGCAATTTATATTTATCAAATTATCTATCTATCACTACTTATCGCTTGCAAGTAACGAGTTCAAGGGGATTGACAATCCTCTTGCCCGCGTTGGGTGCAACTGTGTGCTCTTTTTTTGTGTAGGCGCTGAACACGGGAATTTGCATGGTTCTTCTATTGGTTCTATAACCTTGGTTCTCATTGAGGGAAATACTTATCTCTATTGTGTTGTATCTCCCCTCCTATTCGAGGAAAAACCCAACACAATTTACAAGTAGCAATGCTCTTGAGGAAGAGCAAGGTCTTCATTTGGCTCTTGAGGAGTCACACAACGTAGATCTTTCTAAGTTTAAGAAATATCATGATCATGCTCAAGTTCTAGCTCGTGTGCTTAAATCCGAGAATGTTGAACTTGGGGTTGGCCATGCTAGACTCAAGGAGGAGTTTGAGATACTTGAAAAGGCTCACAAGGCCTTCAAGAGTGCGCATAACTCTTCTCAAAGAGTTTCATTGTCAACTCCAAGTGAAACTAACTAAGGAGTTTGCTACTTGTCCTCTGTTTGAAAATGGTCATGCTACTAACCCTTGTTGTGAGCATGCTTATCTTGTTGAGGAGAATGCCAAGTTGAAAGAGCAACTTGAGAAAGGCCATGTCACTTGCATTCAAGGCGAGAATAATTTCAATGGCCTTTTGAGCAATCAAAAGGAAGTTCTGGCTAAGGAGGGACTTGGGTTCGCACCCAAGCCAAAGACGTAGAAGAACACAAAGAAGAAAGATAAGACCAAGCAAGCTCTCCTTCTCAAAACTATTTTTTGAAAGAGGGAGAGGTTGCCCCTAGAGAGAAGAAGAACAAGGTGGTCCGTGGTGGTACCAAGAGAGGCAAAACCACTTCACCCAACGATGCCGACGATTTTAACACTTCTTATCTTTTATGTCGTGCTAGTGATGGGCATGTTTATGCCAAATTAGTTGGTTCTCCTTATGAGTACATTGAGTTGTCTATTTGAGTTCCTAAGAATCTTGTTACTAACATGAAAGGACCCATTCAAGAATGGGTACCTAAATCCAAGCATTGATCTCTTGTAGAAGTCTTCTTTCGATGGAGGTTCATTGTTGCTCGATACTGGAGCAACAAATCATATGACAGGAAGCAAGGACTTGGTAGTGTACGTTCATGTCTAATTTGGTGATGCGTCAACGACAAAGGTAGTGGGTCTTGGCAACGTGGTAATCTCTCTGGATCTATCCATTGAGAAAGTCATGCTTGTTGAGACCCTTGCATACAATTTACTTTTTGTTCGTTAACTTGCACTTATGGGTTTTTCTACTTTATTTGATCTTGATACCGTCGCCCTTTTTGGAGCAAGACTCTTAAACTGGCCTATGTTGGACATGTTGAGAATGGTCTCTATGTGGTCAATTTCCCGAAGAGGCCCACTAAGACCACAACATGTCTGATGGCTAAAGTTGACGTGGGGTGGCTTTGGCATCGCCGCTTAGCCCACGTCAATATGAGATCTTTGCAAGTCTCCTCAATGGGCACCATGTTCATGGACTAACAAATTTTAGTTTTGCTAAAGATCGTGCTTTCAGTGCTTTTATTGAAGGAAAGCCACATGAGAAGGCTCACCGTCTGATACGTCTCCAACGTATCTATAATTTTTGATTGTTCCATGCTGATATATTATCATTCTAGGATACTTTTTGGGTCTTTATTTACCAATTTATAATATTTTTTAGCACTAACCTATTGACCCAGTGCCCAGTGCCAATTGCTGTTTTCTGCGTGTTTTTGCCTTTGCAGGTTTACTGTACCAAACGAAGTCCAATTGCCATGAAACTTTTTGATGATTTTTTCTGGACTATATGAAGACCTAGAAGCTTCGGAAGGAAGCCAGGAGGTGCACGAGGGCCCCACCACACATCAGGGGGCGCCCTGATATGTGGTGGCCCCCTCGTGCGTCTTCCGACGTCCCTCTTCGACCTATAAATTCTCTAATATCCTAAAAACCCTGGAGGCAGTCCCAAAACCCTTTTTTCCGCTGCCGCAAGTCTCTATTCCGTCGCGAGGCCACTGGAGCTCCGTTCCGGCACCCTGCCGGAGGGGGGATCGATCACGGAGGGCCTCTTCATCAACCTTGCTGCCCCATGATGATGTGTGAGTAGTTCACCACAGACCTACGGGTCCATAGCTAGTACCTAGATGGAAATCTCTCTCTCTTATGATCTTTAATACAATGATCATCGCATCTTGCCTTTGATCTATCCGATGCAATCCTATTGTGCGGTGTGTTTGTTGGGATCCGATGAATTGTGGGTTTATGTTCAGATTATTCATGAAAAGTATTTGAGATGCCTTTGAATTATATTATCTCTTAAGTGCATGATCATTATAGCTTCGTAATGCTCTCTGATCTATTGATATGCTTTGGCCAAGTAGATTGATATTTCATCGGTGGGAGTGGTGCGTTGTGGTAGGTTCAACCTGGCGAGTTTCTATATCCCAATCACAAAGTAGGGCACAAGATGCGTCTTTGTGTTGTTGCTACTAAGGATAAAATGATGGGGTTCATTAATATTGCTTGAGATTACTTTGTCTACATCATGTCATCGTTCTCCAAGCATTACTCTGTTTTACTTAATACTCTAGATGCATGCTGGATAGCGGTCGATGAGTGGAGTAATAGTAATAGGTGCAGGCAGGAGTCGTCCTATTTGCTTATGGACATGATGCCTATATATACATGATCATTGCCGTGAAAATCGCATAACTATCCGCATTTCTATAAATTGCCCAAAAGTAATTTGTTACCCACCGTATGCTGCCTACATGAGAGATGCCGCTAGGGAAAACTATGCCCCCCGGGTCTATTCACTTGTATATTTACAAACGCTACAATTACCTTGCTGCCTTTATTGACTTTTTATTTATTTTGAAATTTGTATTTATCAACAATTATCTACACAACCCATTTGCTTGCAAATAACGAGATCAAGGGGATTGACAACCCTCTTGCCCGCGTTGGGTGCAAGTTGTTTGTTCATTTGTGTGCAGCCACTGAAGACGGTTGAGAATTGATATTCCTATTGGTTCGATAAACATTGGTTTCATAACTGAGGGAAATACTTATCCGCTTTGTGCTGCAATTACCCGTTCCTCTTCACGGAAAACCCAACACAGATCACAAGTATCGGGAGGGATTTCTGGCGCCGTTGCCGGGGAATATCATCATCAACTACCAAGTAACTTCACACAAATTTTCATTCACTTGTTCTTATTTTTATTTGCTGTTATATTTAGCTTGTCTCATAAAAATCAAAAATACAAAAATATTTATCTTTGCTTGTTGCTAGTTTACTCTTTTTTGCTTGAAGTAGCTATCATGTCTGATTTTGAGATTAGTGGTGTTTCTGCCGCTAGTGCGGAAGCCGTTGAGCACCCAACTTCACCTTGTGCTAATAATGCTAAAAGAAATTTTGATGAAGTTGCTAAGGAAAAACTTGATAATCTTGCGGACGATGAACCTTCTAAAATTGAACCCACTATGCAAACAAAGAAACTCCATATAGGTAGTGGGAATATTATTGTCAAGAGTGTGATTCAAGATTTTATCACTTGTGCGGGATCATTACCATTGATGGGAGGTTCCATTGTTACTAGAACTACAAGTTATGTGGATGCTATATCTACACTTATAGCACAATTGGAAAGACAATTTGTCCATATGCATCATTTCATACAATGGTTGTTTCTAGAATTTTCTAATATTCAGGAAGCTCCTACTAAACGCTTAGCCACTATATTTCTTGCTCAATAATTTGACACTATTATACAAGAGACTATGGATATATTTGCTTATTATAGGATTAATTGTGAATGCCCACCAATAGAAGGAATTCTTTACGAGTTGGAAGGGGTAAGAAAACTAAGATCAACGGGCTATGTTGCTTATGATGAAAACCTTAGAAAGAAGGTTCCAACTAATGTCCTAGTTGATAAAATCTTTGAACATAATGATCAATTTTCTATACCAAAACTTGGAATGGGTTATGATCTTGAGAAAAAATTAAGAAAATACCTTCATCAAAATCTTTACAATGAGGAAATAGTTATCACTTATGAGAAACCTAAAGAAGAGCCTCCTATTCCTCCTGAAATAGATCTCTCGGACCCTTGTGTTGTGAAGTTTAGTCCCTTCAATTATTTTTTCTTACCTATTAGAAAACTTGCTACTGAAAGAAGGGAATCTGATTATAGCATGACAGATCGTTTCTGTGGATACTACAATACTTGAAACTATGCATTATGCCTAGCTAGGGACATAAAACAAAAGCGCTTGTTGGGAGGCAACCCAATAGTTGTCTTAAATTTTTGCTTTAAACTTTCTGTTTATTTTTGATAGCATGATTATTGCCTCTGTAATGATTATGTTTTTATGTTTAAATTAGTGTTTGTGCCAAGTAAAGCCTTTGGGATGACTCACAAGATGAGTAGAATCGATGCTGAAACAAAACAAAAACTTTTGACTCAAGTACATGAATTTTCATTTTTTTACTGGTGCGTGATAATGATCGGAAATTTTTACACAGTGTTGCTATACAAATTTTTGAGGTTGTTCTAATTTTTCAGAATTTTTAGAGTTACAGAAGTATAGGCTCTCAACAGATTGGTATAGACTGTTCTGTTTTAGACTGATTCTGTTTTTGCTTGCATCGTTGCTTGTTTTAATTGTGCTATGAATTGTATCGGGGGGTATAAGCCATGGAGAAGTTAGAATACAGTACCTATTATTCATTTATGAAATTTAAATCAATTTACAACAGTACTTAAAGTATGCAATATGTTTCTTATACTAACGGATCTCACGAGGTTTTGTTGAGTTTTGTGTAATTGAAGTTTTCATGTTTTGGGTGTTATCTTGATGGACAAAGGAATAAGGAGTAGCAAGAGCCTAAGCTTGGGGATGCCCAAGGCATCGCAAGGTAATATTTGAAAGGAGACTCAAGCATCTAAGCTTGGGAATACCCCAGAAGGCATCCCCTCTTTCGTCTCAAATCCATCGGTATGTCACTTCGAGCTATATTTTTATTCGACACATGATATGAGTTTTGCTTGGAGCGTCGTTTGCTTTTGTTTGCTTTTACTTTCAGTTTGCCAGAATCATTGTTTGCTGGACACACCTATTTAAAAGAGACACACCTTCATCATAATTCTTTAGAATACTCTATGTGCTTCACTTATATCTTTTGAGCTTAGCAGTTGCTCTAGTACTTCACTTATATCTTGTTGAGCACGGTGGCATGTAGATTTTATAGAAATGATTTCACTCTCGTTCTTCACTTATATTTTGTAGAGTTAATAAATAGGGACGGTAATTTGCATGGGCCATACAGACTAGTCCAAGAATATTAGGTATTCAATGAATGATGATCAAAACCATCATGTAGCACATATAAAGAAATTGTGGGTCAATGATATTGATGTAGTAATATGAAATTGTGGACAACCTGAATGGCGACTCCACCCTCCCACCCACCCCACCGGCAACTCCATGGCGATCTGGATTTCTAGCCAACCATCCTCCACACCCTTCCGGCCATCAACTCAGGTGACCTCTCCTGACTCCGGGCATATCCCTCTCAGTGGGTTCTGGTATTGGCTCCACCCTGGATCTGGATTTTTCTCATGGTGCGGCGTTTGCGGATGATGTGTTTCGGCAATCTGGTCTCTCAGTACATCCTATGGATCATCGGCGGCCTTTCATCATGGTGGTCTCTTTTAGTCAACATGCTTTCCGTTTGACTGATGATTCTGTTGCTGCCGCCCTGGAATCGGCGATCGGTGGGTCAGGTATTGATCTCATGGTTGAATGTATTAAGGACAAGGTTTTCTCCTTTAGGGTTTCATGCAAGGAAGTTGGGTTTCATGTCCTTGATCTGCGTTCTTACAAATGTTCTAGTTTTAAGTGTTATTTTCATCTCTAGGGCAATGGTGGTCCGAATTGGTGGCGTGAGTTCAAATTGTGGAAGAAGCAGTGTGATGCTGAGTGGATTCTGGTTAGTCCCTCAAAGAGACGTTCTGCTTTAGGTCTGATGGCAATGCATTCCAGACCCCTCAAATCTGCCATTAAATCTGGCTCTTCAGCTCGTAAGAAGCTTTCGTTTGCAACCATACAACAGTATGATGTCTGCAAAGGGTATCGATGCCCTGCCTCGCAAGATGAGATCGTTGCTCTTCAATACGCTGGGTATAATTTGCCACCGCATGAGCGAGTTGTCATCCATCCCTCGCCGCCGGCAGAACTCCGGTGGACTGTGGCCTTGCCGCACATCACTTTTGGGACAATTCCTCAATCTTCGCAGGCTCCCTTGATTAGTTCCGGATTGGAGGGTGAAACGAGCGGGAATCCAGGACCTTCGAAAATTCAGATTGCGGCGGCCCATTCTAATGGGCCGGCCTCGGACGAATCTCTCCCTTTTGGGCCTGCAGAGTTAGGCACTGACCATGGGCCTCTCATTCCCTCCTCCCAGGAAGCCCGGGATGATTTTGAGAATATGGTCAATGATATGGTTACTAGGGTCTTGACTTGTACTGTTTGCAACCGTCACGGTCATCTAGCTGCTAATTGTCCATCTCTGGAGACTTGCTCCTCGTGCTGCCGGGTGGGCCACACCAAATCTGGGTGTGCCTCTTTTGCCTTGGAAAATAACCTTGTTTGAAAAAGGAAGAGTCCCACCTCTGTTTCGGATTTCTCCTTCTTGCCTCGACGAAAACATGCAAGTTGCTGCGCCGCCCTGCCCCGTCCCATTGCATTCAATCTCTCCAAGCCCTACACCTCCATTGGAGCCACCTCCACTGACGCCTCCACCGTCAGCATCTCCACCGCCAGCATCTCCACCTCCGATGGCCAACTTCGAGTTTGACCCGGAGCGCTATGTTCCTGCTGGTCACCAAATCGTCGATAGCGGCCCACATCGTCTCCCTCGGACCTTCATCACTCTGGCGACGCCCATTGTTCATCGTCATGAGCAATATCTAGTGGCGGAAGTCATGCCTGCGCCGCCGGTCAATCAGATTGGACAGGTACGGCAGCAAGTTGTCGAGTTGCTTAACAATCGGGGTTTTCATGTGCGCTCGGTGCAACCATGGATTGTGGGAGATGGTCTATTTGAGCTGCGGGATGCTGGCGAGCGATTTGCTGCGGTTCAGATGGTTCTGCAAGACCTAGGGAACGATTCTATCGTACGTTTTATGAAGCATAATGAAGGAGAGGGTTTTCGTGCTGCTGCTGGTTTTCGCCAAGGATGTACCATGTTCCTGGGGGTTCCTCTTGATCTGCGAAACACTGAAGATTTAAGGGCTGCGGTCAACACCTTTGGAGAGTTCCATCATTGGGTCAGTGAGGACCCCTATCTAGTGCGATCAGTGGTCTTTGCTTCTTTTCCAGAGGATGCTCTAGTTCCCCGAAGTGTGGTTTTCTCTGAGTATGCTACATGGGGTGGGGCGAGGGTCTCTTGGACAGCACCGGTGTATATTCTTGGTGCTACTTTTGCAGAGCAACTACCTCAAGATGAAGACCCCATGCCACTTAATGGTAACCCACATCCACTGTCGGGGCAATTGGTACTTGACAATCTGCTGTTTGCGCTTCCTCCCTATCCGGTTTGGGCTGTAACGATGCACCACCGCCGCCGATGCCTAACCACCATGAGGGTCCGCAAGATCAGCACGACGCCAATGGTTGGGGTTGGCATGCTGAGGAGCCAGCTGTTCAACCGGAGGCACCAGTCCAGGACCAAGAATCAATGGTTATTGATCAGCCCAGCTCTTCTAGTTCAGTTCAGGTTATTGGTATTCAGAATCAGCAAGTCCCCAATGAGGTGCATGTGGATCAGATCCCTCCTCCAGAGCAGAATCAACTGGCAATTGTCCCATATCAGCAGCCTATCTTTCAGCCGGTGAATCTGATGATTGGCATGGTCAGGGTGGTCTATGGCCCCCCACTGCCCCCTGTCATGGCTTGGAAGAGGACCTTTGAGACGCTCATGGATGTCTTCACCCCCCAGTGATTCCTGGGCCTCTCCACCTGGTACCTGCTGAGCCGCTCGTGCTCTCAAAACGCTCATGGTCTATTGTGTTTGATGATGTCAACTGGGTCTCCAAGATGGTTTTTCTGACTGACAGCAGTTCTACTCCCGTGTCGCCACTCAGGCCCCACCCTATAGCTCGAGTTCTTTTCTCTGATGCTGATGACTCGGATGCGAGGAATGTGGCTCCAGTCCTTGCTCCTGATGAGCAATTTTCCTTCTCTGCGCAGTGCAACAGGAAGAAAACCTTGCGGAAGAAGGCGACCCCTATTGTGGACACTATAGTTCGCAGGTGTACCCACAGCTCTGTCAAACGGGATGGTTTTATGCCAATCCTACAGGAGCTGCCGCTACCTCTTCCCAAGAAGAGGAGGTCAAGGGCTAAGCCAATGGTGGAGCCGGAGAAAAACTGCAAGGAGAAGGAACCATCCAGTGCAGATCAAGTTCTGGGGAGACTCCACCTGCTACGCCCATCAGAGTGATCCAAACTGTTGGTCAGAGCTTGGGTATTGCACCGGAAAAGCTAACGGTGGAGCTTCTTATGGAAGATCCAGCTGCATCATCCAAGAAGGACAATGATGATTAAGATGAACGCCCTTATTTGGCTTTGGGGGGTTTCCCTGATGAACCCCGATTTTGTTAGTTTATGTCTAAAACCTTTTGGTATTTCCTATTGGTTTCGGTTTAATGTACTCGTAACTTCAAAACTTGCCATGTGCCGGTCGCTATGTGACTGTGCTTTTGCTATGTTTATCCTAAGTTGTTATGGATTATCGATCTACTAGAAGTTGGCGTGTTCTATGTTGGAATGTGCAGGGGCTCAACTCGGATGCTCGCCAGAGAGCTGTTCGCAACAAAATTGATGAAAGTTCGGCCTCGGTCATATGTCTCCAAGAAACAAAAATGCAGAATATTGACCATAGATGCATTCGCAATTTCTGCCCCAAACGCTTTGATTGCTTTGCTTATTCCCCTTCAATAGGGGCCTCGGGTGGCCTAATTGTGCTATGGAATTCCTCCTTTTTTGATGGAGTGTTGCTGGACTCGCAGCGTTTTGGCCTGATTATTTCCTTCACATCGAAGCACAATTCAGAGAAGTGGACATTGGTAAATGTGTATGGACCCTACCAAGGTGAAGCCAGGGACCTTTTTGTTAGTTGGTTATATAACCTGAATATACCAGTTGATGAAAACTGGTTACTACTTGGGGATTTTAATTTTATACGATCCACTTCAAATAGAAATCTCCCTGGAGCAGATGTTAATGATATTTTCATTTTCAATGAGATAATTGGCCACCTTGGACTCCTTGAGCTGCCCCTTAAAGGAAGATCATTTACATGGTCCAACATGCAGGATACCCCTCTACTGGAGCAATTGGACTGGTTTTTCACCTCTGCTAATTGGATCTCTTGCTATCCACTGTCACAGGTGTTGTCTTTGGCCAAAACTGCATTAGATCATGTACCATGTGTGGTGGCCATCAACACCACCATCCCTAAGAGCTATCTCTTTCGGTTTGAAAACTATTGGGTTGAGCTTAATGGTTTTGTTGAGTGTGTGGAGAGTTCTTGGAAGGTCCCCTCCAGGAAAGGTCATATAACTGCAATTATTATGGATAAGTTCAAGTCTTTGAGGCAGGCACTCAAGAAATGGCAAACAGGATTATCAAGAATCAAGATACTCATAGCTAAATGCAATCAGGTGCTTTTGCTGCTAGATAATCTTGAGAAGTTAAGACCCCTGTTTAGACCTGAGGCAAACTTCAGGGTGATTGTGAAACTGCATTTAGAACACCTGCTTCACTTGCAGTTCCTATACTGGAAGAAAAGGGCCACCATCAGGAAAATTAAAGTGGGAGAGGAGAATACTAAATTATTCCATGCAATGGCCACTGAGAGGTATCGAAGAAATTCTATTTCCTCTCTTAAGTTGGAGGATGGTTCTTTTACTACTGATCATGAACAAATTGCTGGAGCTTTTTGGTCAGATTTCAAAGGCAGGATGGGACATTCACAGGGAATCAATCTTGTTTTTGACCTACCATCTTTGCTGAACAAGATGGAGGGTTTGGAAGATCTTACTATGCCCTTTACAAAAGAGGAGATGGATAGGACTGTCAAGGAAATGCCCGAGGCTCCAGGCCCTGATGGTTTTAATGGTGTGTTCTTTAAGAAATGCTGGCATATTATCTGTGAGGATTTCTATTCACTTGCAAATGTTTTCCATGATGGCTCTGCCCTACATGAAAATATGAATTCCTCATATATCACACTGGTTCAAAAAAAGGGCTCACCTAAGCAGGTTGGAGATTTGAGACCAATCTTATTAACTGGGATGGGCTTGAAGTTTCTTTCGAAGATGACTGCCAATAGGTTTCAGCTGCAAATCATGAAGTGCATTCACAAGAACCAGTATGGTTTCATTAAGACCAGGACAATTCAGGATTGTGTGGGTTGGACTTTGGAGTACCTGCACCAGTGTCATCAATCAAAGAGGTCAATTGTTATCCTGAAGCTAGATTTTGAAAAAGCTTTTGATTCCCTTGAACATGAATTTCTTTACCAAGTTTTAAAGCACAAGGGTTTCAATGATAAGTGGATTCTTTGGGTCAAGCAGCTCCTTTCCTCTGGCTCCTCATATGTTCTGCTAAATGGAGTCCCTGGCAAGAAATTTATGTGCAAGAAGGGGGTCATAGAGGGTGATCCTATGTCACCACTCCTGTTTGCCATTGCTGCAGACTTTCTCCAGACTCTAGTTAATGATATGCTTTTGAAAGGTAAGATTGAGCTCCCAATCCCCTACCATGATAAAGACTTCCCAATTATATAGTATGCAGATGATACTCTTATTATCATGCCTGTTGTGGAGTCACAACTGCTGGAACTGAAGGCCATGCTCCTCATGTTTTCTCAGTCCACTGGACTTCACATCAATTATCACAAATCTGCTATGATCCCTATCAATGTGAACCAAGAAGAGTTGCAGAGGCTGGCTGTTTCTGTTGGATGCAAAGTTGGTACTCTACCCTTCACTTACTTGGGTTTGCCTGTTGGTACCACTAAGCCAAGGATTGTTGATTTAATGCCATTAGTAGACAATATGGAAAGGAGATTATCTGCAAGCTCCTCTTTTCTGGCTCAGGGTGGTAGATTGCAGTATCTTAATTCTGCCCTATCTTCAGTCCCAATCTTCTTCCTCTGTAGCTTGGACATACCACCTGGAATTCTGAAGCAACTAGAGAGAATTCAGAGACAGTGTCTATGGAGAAGAAATGGCCAGGACCAAGCTCCTGCCCTTGCTGCCTGGAAATTGCTGTGTAGACCAAAGAAAAAAGGAGGACTTGGAATTCTAAACCTGGCAGTGCAAAATGATGCACTATTGGTAAAGCATGCTGATAAGTTCTTCAATAAGGCTGATGTGCCTTGAGTTAATCTCATATGGAACACATACTATCATGATAGGGTGCCACAAGGTACAGCCTTGTGTGGTTCCTTCTGGTGGAAAGATATTTGTAAGAAGATGGACAGCTACAGGGCAGTTACCTACATTCAGCCAAACAAAGGAGACACATTCCTTTTTTGGTCAGATTCTTGGTTGTTGGACAACTCCATGATCCCTTTGGCTAACAGGTTTCAGAGATTGTACTCTTTTGCTATTGATCCCTTTGCCACTGCTCAGGAGGTTTTCAATGCTTCTGATGCAAATGACATAACTAGATTATTTCATCTGCCATTATCTGAGAGATCTTTTGCAGAGTTACAAGATGTACAGATCTTACTCCAGAATCTGCATAGGGATCAGCCAGTAAATGATGTTTGGTTATGGAAGGAAGATGGCAAAGGGTATTCAGCCAAGAAGTTTTACATGCATGTCCACCAACCAATCCCCAGCAACCCTTTGCTCAATTGGGTCTGGAAGAGTTGTTGTACCATGAAAATCAAAGTGTTTGCATGGATGTTAATCATGGATAGACTGAATACATAGGATATGCTGGAGCGCAGACACTGGAATGTTTCTGAGTCTAACATGTGTATCCTATGCCATGCAAGGGTCAAGGAAGATAGGGATCATATGTTTTTCACTTGCATGTTCAGCAACAGAGTTTGGAATTATCTCCAAATTGAATGGCAGGGGGACTCCATGTGGGATATTTCAATAAGGGCCCGCCAAGATTTTCATCAGCCTTTCTTCAATGAGGTGGTCTTTACTGCCTGCTGGAACATCTGGACTACTAGGAATGCTAAGGTTTTCAGAAATGAGCGCCCTAGTTTCAACAGGTGGAAGTGTAATTTTAAGCATGACATTTCTTTACTAGCCCATAGAATCAAGGCTAGCCTTAGGGACGACCTATTAACATGGGTGTCCTTCTTACCCCCTTGAGGTTAGTGATTAGCCCCCCCCTTCTTTAGCTTAGATTCTGTAAATTGTAATCTGTGATATGGAATAAAAGAAAAACTGTGGGGTGTTTTACCCTACAGTAGCCGGTCAAAAAAATGAGATAGGTGTGAGTTCATAATTGTTAAACCATAAAAGTGTCGATATTAAGAAAGGTTGACCTTTTTGTTCATCTAAAAATTAAAGAGGCATGGTGATGATGTGTGAGCATTTCTATTCCTCGTTGAAATCCTAGTGTTGTTTCGGGTTGGAAGCGCACGATGGTTAACTCCTACCAACCTCTTCCCTCGGGGCATGCGATTAGAACTTTGATTTATGGTAAACTAATAAAACTTTGCAATAAGTATATGAGTTCTTTATGACTAATGTGAAACCATGGACAAATGCAATCTCCCCTCTTTCATAATTTGCTAGCCTCTTCGGTACCGTGCATAGCCCGTTCTCACCTCAAGGATCGATGCAACTTTTGTCGATGCATCCAATCTCCGTGACATGACACGCTCTGTTGCACATAAGCCTTATTATATCTTCCTCAAAACAGCCACCATACCTACCTATCATGGCATTTCCATAGCCATTCCGAGATATATTGCCATGTAAATTCCATCGTCACTTCACATGACTAGTTCGTTCATCGTCATATTACTTTGCATGATCATATAGAGCTGACATAGTATTTGTGGCAAAGCCACCTTTCATCATGTTTTTGATACATGCCACGCTAGATCATTGCACATCCTGGTACACTGCAGGAGGCATTCATACAGAGTCATATCTTCATATCAGTTCTCCACGTTGAGTTGTAAGTAAATAAAAGTGTGATGATCATCATTATTAGAGCATTGTCCCAGTGAGGAAAGAATGATGGAGACGATGATTATACCATAAGTCGAGATGAGACTCCGGACGAAATAAAGATGGGGGAGGCCAAATGATCCCACCATCCATTAAAAAAATGAGAGAAAATGAGAGAAGGGACTTTTCTACTATCCTTTACCACACTTGTGCCTCAAAGTGGCACCATGTTCCTCATGTAGAGATTCCCATGATATATCACTTTAATATGCTAGTGGGAATTACCTATTCATTATTACAAACTTGGCTTGTATATTCCTATGACGGGCTTCCTCAAATGCCCGAGATCTTCACGTGCAAGCAAGTTGGATGCACACCCCACATAGCTTCATTTGAGCTTTCATACACTTATAGCTCTAGTGCATCATTTGCATGGCAATCCCTACTCCTTGCATTGACATCTATCGATGGGCATCTCCATAGCCGGTTGGTACGCCTAGTTGATGTGAGACTATCTTCTCCACTTCCTACCCCTTTCATATCTACCACCATACTCTATTCCACTCAAATGCTATGTCCAATAGCTCACGCTCAATTATTGCGTGAAGAATAAAAAGTTGATGCATATTGAAAAAGTACGAACCAATTGCCTAACTTGGACACTGTGGTGCTTAACATTTGTATTAATGTGGTGAAGATGGAGCCATGCCTTGCTAATACAATAAGATGAATGGGGGGGGTAAACATTTCTTAAGGATCATATACTTTTAAGAATTAACAATTCTGTTTCTTACATTTCAATTATTGCTATGTTAATATTTGTTGATTCGTCTTTTCTAAATGAGCATACATGCAAAAGATTACATCGTGGATAGCATATCACATCCAAAATTCTGTTTTTATCATTTACCTACTCGAGGACGAACAAGAATTAAGCTTGGGGATGCTTTATACGTCTCCAACGTATCTATAATTTTTGATTGTTACCTGCTGATATATTATCATTCTAGGATACTTTTTGGGTCTTTATTTACCAATTTATAATATTTTTGAGCACTAACCTATTGACCCAGTGCCCAGTGCCAGTTGTTGTTTTCTGCGTGTTTTTGCCTTTGCAGGTTTACTATACCAAACGAAGTCCAATTGCCACGAAACTTTTTGATGATTTTTTCGGGACTATATGAAGACCTAGAAGCTTCGAAGGAAGCTAGGAGGTGCACGAGGGCCCCACCACATATCAGGGCGCGCCCTGATATGTGGTGGCTCCCTCGTGCATCTCCCGACGTCCCTCTTTGGCCTATAAATTCTCTAATATCCTAAAAACCCTGGAGGCAGTCCCGAAACCCTTTTTCCTCCGCCGCAAGTCTTTGTTCCATCGCGAGGCCTTCTAGAGATCCGTTCTGGCACCCTGCCGGAGGGGGGATCGATCACGGAGGGCCTCTTCATCAACCTTGCTGCCCTCATGATGATGTGTCAGTAGTTCATCACAGACCTACGGGTCCATAGCTAGTACCTAGATGTAAATCCCTCTCTCTTATGATCTTCAATACAATGATCATCGCATCTTCGCTTTGATCTATTGGATGTAATCCTATTGTGCGGTGTGTTTGTTGGGATCCAATGAATTATAGGTTTATGTTCAGATTATTCATGAAAAGTATTTGAGATACCTCTGAATTATATTATCTCTTAAGTGCATGATCATTATAGCTTCATAATGCTCTCCGATCTATTGATATGCTTTGGCCAAGTAGATTGATACATCAGTGGGAGTGGTGCGTTGTGGTAGGTTCAACCTGGCGAGTTTCTATATCCTAGTGACAAAGTCGGGGACAAGATGTGTCTTTGTGTTGTTGCTACTAAGGATAAAACGATGGGGTTCATTCATATTGCTTGAGTTTACTTTGTCTACATCATGTCATCATTCTCCAATCATTACTCTGTTTTACTTAGTACTCTAGATGCATGCTGGATAGCGGTCGATGAGTGGAGTAATAGTAATAGGTGCAAGCAGGAGTCGACCTATTTTATTATGGGCGTGATGTCTCTATATACATGATCATTGTCATGAACATCGCATAACTATCCGCTTTTCTATCAATTGCCCAACAGTAATTTGTTACCCACCGTATGCTGCCTACATGAGAGATGCCGCTAGGGAAAATTATTGCCCCTGGGTCTATTCACTTATATATTTACAAACGTTACAATTACCTTGCTGCCTTTATTTAATTATTAATTATTTTACAATTTATATTTATCAACAATTATCTACACAACTCATTTGCTTGCAAATAGCGAGATCAAGGGGATTGACAACCCTCTTGCCCGCGTTGGGTGCAAGTTGTTTGTTCATTTGTGTGTAACCGCTGAAGACGGTTGAGGATTGATATTCCTATTGGTTTGATAAACCTTGGTTTCATAACTGAGGGAAATACTTATCTGCTTTGTGCTGCAATTACCCGTTCCTCTTCACGGAAAACCCAACGCAGATCACAAGTATCACCGTCCCACCACCATTATATCTTCCAAGAGGCCCTTGGAGCTCCTTCACATGGATCTCTTTGGACCTCCATGTTTTGATAGTCTTGGTGGGAGAAGGTATTTCGTGGTGATTGTGGATGAATATTCAAGATACACATGGGTATATTTCTTCAAGAGGAAGAGTGAGACCCAACAAATGGTGATTGACTTTGCAAACGAAGATCAACGTTAACATGATGCAAAGATATTGATCATTAAAAGTGACAATGGCACCGAGTTCAAGAACTACACCTTGGATGAGTTTCTCAGTGATGAGGGGATCAAGCATCAATACTCCGCACCTTATACCCCTCAACAAAATGGTGTAGCGGAGAGGAAGAACTGGACGTTGACGGACGCGATAAGGAACATGATGGCAGAATTCAAATCTCCGTACAACTTTTGGGTCGAAGCTATCAACATCGCTTGTCATGCATCCAATAGGCTCTACCTTCGCAAAGGCTTGAACAAGACTCCATATGAAATACTTACCGGTAACAAGCCCAACCTCAAGTACTTTCGGGTGTTCGAGTGTAAATGTGTCATTCTCAAAAAGGGTGCTTGTTTGTCAAAATTCGAAACTAGAGCTCAAAAGGGCATATTTGTTGGTTATGCTATAAACTCTCATGCTTACCGTGTCCTCAACAAGTGCAATGGACTCATTAAGGAGACGTGTAACATAGAGTTTGATGAAAATAATAGCTCCCAAGTGGAGCAAAGTGGTCTTTGTGATGTAGGTGATGAAATTCCTCCTCAAGCCATAAGAAAAATGAGTGTGGGACACTTCCTACCTGTTGAGGAACCCCTTGTGGTGGAAGGAGAAGGACAATGTTCTACGCAAGTGGAACCATCACCACCAATTGACCCACACGCTTTCGAAGAACAAAGTGAAGGCCCTCAATCAAGTGATCCAGATCAAGGTCAAGATCAACCCCATGATGAAGGTGATGCACCTATTGATGACCAAGATCAAGATCATAATGGAGATCAAGATCAAGGTGACGAGCAAGCTCAAGATTATCAAGATGTAGCTCCTCAAATCTCACTCGAAGAGTAATTGGAGTGTCGTGCCACCAAGATTGCTTCCACGCTACAATGTCAAGATCATGTCTTGGAGAACTTCATTGGAATCTTAAGAAAAGGGGCAACTACTTGTAAACAATTAACAAACTTTTGTGAGCATCACATGTTTGTTTCTTTTGTTGAACCCCAAAAGGTCTATGAGGTGCTCGAGGACACGGATTGGCTAGAAGCCATGCATGAAGAACTCAACAACTTTGAGCGCAACCAAGTGTGGAAATTGGTGCCAAGGCCAAAGGAGAATCATAATGTCATTGGAACCAAGTGGATCTTCAAGAACAAGCAAGATGCACATGGCATGGTCATTCACAACAAGGCGAGATTGGTAGCTCAAGGCTACTCCCAAGTCGAGGGGACCAACTATGGTGAAACTTTCGCTTTTATTTCTTTGGTCATAGGAAACCCGTACTATTAAGAGGGAATTCACATTGGAAGGTACCAGGTGAATCAATACACTCACACACTCGTATTGCACCCACATATCTCTTTCATTCAAGAGAGAGCATTTCCTAAATCTGCCAAAGTTATGTTTTTACACACTAGCGGTTGTACCGCTTGCCGGAGCGGTTGTACGAGTAGCACCGATAGTTTTGGTGCAACTACCACCCTGGGGGTGATTCCCCAGGGGTTGCTCCCTTCAGGAAGGTCTCAAGAGGTTGTACCGCTGGGACCACGGCGGTTGTACCGCCTAGTCCTTGACCGTTTCCCTAGAGGGGTGGTTGGGCGGTTGTACCGGCCCAAGTACCACTCTACCACCAGAGTGGGGGGGGGCGTCTCTATTGGTGGTTCGGTGCTTGGGCGGTGGTGGCCCAGCAGTTCCGGTTTAACCGGTACTACCGGTGTATGCGGCGGTAGTACCGCTCAGGACTTAGCCGCCACCAAGTGCCCTAGTCGAACGGTTCAACCGCACCCTGCACCGGTCTACCACCGGAGCCGGGGTGCCTCGACTCTGTTATTGACCCTGTTGTTGGCCGTTGGTGGTCCGGTAGTTCTAGTCCTTCCGGTACTACCGGATCACCTGGCGGTTGTACCGCTTAGTGTTTTCTGCAGGGTACCCGTGAATTCCGTTGTACTGGTAGTTCCATCGGTTGTATCACTGGAGTGTAAAAACTGACATAACGATTCGATTTGGCTCCAGCCATATAAGTGGGAGGTTCTTCCTCCTCCCACCTACCTCTGGCCTCTCTCTCTCCACCATTAATGCCCTTCAAGCTTTCTTGCCCGATATATCTTCCTAGCCACTCAAACTTGTTGATTTGCTAGGGATTGAAGGAGGAGACCTAGATCTACACTTCCTCCAAAGGAAATTGATCCCCCCATACTTTCTTGTGTGGATTTTGTTACTCTTGGGTGTTTGAGCACCCTAGACGGAAGAGGTCATCTCGGAGCCACATTCCATTAGGTGAAGCTCCATGGTGTTGTTGGGAGCCTCCAATTAAGTTGTGGAGTTTGCCCCAACCTTGTTTGTAAAGGTTTGGTCGCCGCCTTCACGGGAACCACTAGTGGAATCACGACATCTTGCATTGTGCGAGGGCATGAAGAGAATACAGTGGCCGTAGTGGCTTCTTGGGGAGCATTGTGCCTCCACACCACTCCATCAGAGACGGAGCTCCCCTTAAAAGGAGGGAACTTTGGTAACACATCCTCGCCTCCATCATCTCCACTTGTGGTTACTTCTTACCTTTACTTTGTGCCAGCTTTATTGTGTGCGTATCTTGTGCTTGCTATTGTTGTTGTTATTGTGCTCATCATATAGGTTGTCCACCTAGTTGCATATCTATACAACCTATTTTATTGTTGAGCCTAATTTGTTAAAAGAAGCTAAAAAAAATTTAGTTGCCTATTCACCCCCCTCTAGTCGGCCATATCGATCCTTTCAGCATATCTAGTTTCAATTTAGATAAAAATGTACAAATGAAGTAGTAGTTTTAATTTAAATATTACAATCCAACAAAGCATTCAAAATATAGTAGTTCAAACTTGAATTTAACTAGCGCATATGTACTAGTTGTCCCCTTTAATTGCCCATAGATGCTCAACAAAATCTTATTTCAGTTGCTCATGAGTTGCTCGATGCCAAATTGGTTAATGCATTTTAAGAAACTCATCAAATGTAATTGGATTCTGCTCTAGAAATTCGATAGGCTCACTCATGTTCTCAAATTCAAAAGCTGCGGGAGCATCCTCACCTTCAGCGTCCATGATAATGTTGTGCATGATCACACAACATGTCATCACCTCCCACAAGGTCTCTGGATCCCATTGTTTAGCATGTCCACGAACAATTGCAAAACGGACCTGGAGAACTCAAATACCCTCTTACATTCTTTCTAGTTGCTTCTTGTCTGTAAAAGTGAGACTTTTTATAACCAAGTGGCTCATAGATGGTCTTGAAAAATGTATCCCACGGAGGATAGATGTTGTCAAACAGATAGTAGTCCATGTCTTATACATGTCCATTGACAGTATAGTTGCAAGTAGGAGGTTTCCCTTCAGTTGGCCTAGAAAATAATGGTGATTGTTCTAGCACATTGATGTCTTTGTGAGACCTGGGCATGTCAAGAAAGTGTGACAAATCCAGAGATCCTGGGATGCAACTGCTTCAAGAATGATGGTGGGCCTCGTAACATGACCCTGATATTGCCCTTGTAGAGTTTTTGGGCAGTTCTTCCGTCTCCAATGCATGTAGCCAAGAGATTTGAGCAAACCTAGCCACCCTCTTGCTTCAGACATGTCCAAGATCTTCTTGGTGTCTGCGACAGTTAGTCCTCTCAGGTACTGAGGTCCAAACATCGAGACTACGACACCAACAAATCTGACCATGGCTTCTCCGCACATGCTCTCGTACATCTGTAGGTATTCATCCCACGAATCTGCGGTTGTACCATATGCAAGCATACACAATGCGGTCGTGTGCTACTCGTGATGGAGTTTTTGGGTTTCCCCAAAGAGGAAAGGTGATGTATCACAACAGTAGAAAGTATTTCCCCCAGTTAAGAACCAAGGTTTGTCGAACCAGTAGGAATCACCAAGCTACCAACATTAGCAGTACCTACACACAAACAAATAACTTGCTTTCACCCAACGAAGGCAAGGAGGTTGCCAATCCCCTTGTTCTTTGTAGCTACAAGATTAAAAACAAATAGTGATAGGGCAAAGAGGCAAGAAAAGTAAATGGAAGTAAAGAGTAGTTATAGGATTTTTGTATTGATGGAAAATAGACCCGGGGGGCATAGGTTCACTAGTGGCATCTCTCTCGTAAGCGTAGTGGCATGGTAGACAAATTACTATTGGGAAATTGACAGAATAGCGCAAATTATAACTATGATCATTCATGGCATAATCTCACATAGACATTACATCCGTGATAAGTAGACTATTAAACTTACCGACGTCTACTACTATTACTCCACCCCAAGACCGCTATCCAGCATGCATCTCAAGTATTAACTTTACAATAAACAGAGCAACACAATAAACAAGATGACATAATGTAGACAATAAAAACTAGAAATATGATTAACCCCATCGTTTTATCCTTAGCGGCAACAACACAATATGTGCCTTTGTCTTTTCTGTCACTGGACAAGAACACTGCAAGATTGAACCCACTACTATGCACCACTCCCTCTGAGGAACTACTCATCTATCTTGGCCAAAGACGACTCATAGATCGGAAAGCATACATAGCTATGAAATTACACATAAGAGAGACTTCAAGAGAATAAATATAAATTAATGAACAATCTGATCATAAATCAACAATTCATCGGATCCCAACAAACACAACACAAGAATTACATTAGATGGATCTCCAAAGAGATCATTGTATTGAAGATCAAAAGAGAGAGAGACCTAGATACTACTATGAACTCATAGGTCCTAAAAGAACTACTCACGCATCATCACAGAGGCAGCAATGTTGACGAAGATGGCCTCCCCAATAATTCCCCCCTCTGACAAAGTGCTAGAATAGGGCTCTAGATGGGATCATGCCGGAACAGAGTCTTAAAGCGGCAATATAATTGTTTCGGCTCTCGCTCCGAGGGTTTTGGAATATATGTGAATTTATAGGCCAGATATTGTGGCAGACGGAGCATCAGGGTGCCCACAAGACACCCCGGCGTGCCCTTCCCCCAGGCCGCAACTACTGACTTGGGTCCCCTCGTGGGTCTTTTTGTCTCTCCCCAAAGCTTCTAGGGTCTCTTATGTTCCGAAAAAAATCTTCAAAAAATTTCTTCGTGTTTGGACCGCCGTAGGTATCGCTTTTATGTAAAACCAAAAACAAGAAGAAAACAACAACTGTCACTAGGCACTGGATTAATATGTTAGCCCAGAAAAATAATATAAAATGATATAGAATGATGGACAAAGTACTTAAGAATGGTAATATAATAGCATTTAACAATCAAAAATTATATATACATATGAGATGTATCAGCATCCCCCAGCTTAATTCCTACTCGTCCTCGAGTAGGTAAATGATAACAAAAGAATTGTGATGTTGAATGCTACCTAGCATGATCTTGATTAATTGATGTAACTTATAGTGTGAACTTAGTATCCAAATGATTCAAGGCAATAGTGTATCAATCTAATATAAAGATAACAATAAATAATCACACAAATAAATAATCTTTGTCTGTCATAATAACAATGCTAAAGGACGCGATCGCCAAACACTTAATCATAACAAGCATCACAAGCTCAGTCTTCTTAGTATAAAGATAATAATTCATGAAAAATCTAGGTGTAAAAGCAAGATTTAATCATATTTTTCTCATTGTAGCTTTTTAAATCTCACGCACTACTTGAGCGTGAGCCACTGTCTTAGCACTTTGGATGGCAAAGAGAATGATGATGGGGATTTAGAGAAGACAAAAATATAGGAAAGTTTCACATCAACAAGCCTTGATCGTTAGCAATGAAGAGGCCCTACAATCGATTTCAATGTGAGGAGCAGGGATTGCCATGCAATGGATGCACTAGATCTATAAGTGTATGAAATCTCTCTCTAAATACAACTAAGTGGGTGTGCATCCAACTTGCTTGCTCATGAAGACCTAGAGCATTTGAGGAATCTTGTCATCAGAATATGCAAGCCAAATTCAATAATGAAAAGATCCCACTAGCATAATCATGAAGTATATGAAAACTCTCTATATGAAATGCATGGTGCTACTTTGAAGTACAAGTGTGGAAAAAGGATAGTAGTGTGTCCGCTCTCTATTTTTTTGGTGGACTCTCTTTGGCCTCTTTTTTATATATCCTCACTGGTAAGGACACACTCTAATAATGATGATCATCACACTTTTATTTACTTACAACTCAAAACTGGAAAATGGTGACTATATATGAATTCCTTCGGAGTGTATCATGATATGCAATGATCTAGAGTAACATGTATGATAATGATGAACGGTGGCTTTTGAAAGCACAACTTCTCCCTAGGTGGTTTTGGTAATTAATAAAAACATATATTTCATTGGACTAATGTTTCCACCAAGTATATTTCAGGAAAGTTCAATGAATGGATTGGCAAAAGGATTGTGAGGAGATTCCCTAGATGCAAGGAACATCTATTGGCAACAAGCTTGAAGACACTACATTTTACATTTTGTGAGAAATCATTTTGAGTCCATAGGAAAGCCAATACTATTAAAAGGGGATGAGGTGTCTATGATGATCTGGTTGCTCAAGTGCTTAGAGATTAGCCACCAACAATACACATGAAATTCTCCCACAAATACTCTATCCAAAACCAAATATCCAAAATCGGTGCCACCAAGTTTTTCCATTCGGCCCTACCAAGTTTTGCCTTAGACAGATCCAAGCCAAACCCTAGCTTCTCGGTGACACCAACTTTACCTTTCGGTGCAACCGAAATCCAGTGACCAACTCTCTGGTATCTCCTTTTCAATAATCAGAATTTCTGAGATTTGGAAATCGGTACCACCGAGTTTTGTAACTGCCTAGGTCACCCATATCGGTACCACCGAGAAATATATATCGGTCTCATCGAAACGCAAAAAGTTGCCACATTTTGCACTAGTCGGTGCGACCGAGTTTTTACTCCGGTTTCACCGAGTTGGGCAATAATGTTGTAACGGTTGGATTTTTGGAGATGCCTATATATACCCCTGCACCTCCGCTCACTCGAAGAGGAAGCACTCAGAACACACTTACACTTGCCCCATTCATTTTTCTGAGAGAGAACCTCCTGCTCATGTGTTGAGATCAAGACCTTCCACTCCAACCATATGAATCTTGATTTCTAGCCTCCCTAAGTTAATTTCCACCCAATCAACCTCTTCTACCAAGCCAAATCTGTGAGAGAGTGATTGTGTGTTGAGGAGACTATCTTTTGAAGCACAAGAGCAAGGAGTTCATCATTATTACCACATCTATTACCTTTTGGAGGGTGTGCCTCCTAGATTTGTTAGGTGTTGCTTGGGAGCCTCCTTCTTCGTGTTGTGGAGTTGAACCAAGAAGTTTGTACGGGCAAGGAGATCGCGTACTTCGTGAAGATTTACCCATAGTGAGGCTAGTCCTTCGTGGATGGAAGCCGTGATGGAATAGACGAGGTTGCTACTTTGTGGACCCTAATGGGTGGAGCCCTCCGTTGACTCTCGCAACCGCTACCCTCCGTGGGTTGAAGTCTCCATCAGCATGGACGTACGATACCACCCCCTATCGGAACCACAGGAAAAATCATCGTGTCATCAATTGCGTTTGATTCTCCTCTCCCTACCTTTTCTTTCATGTGCATGTCTTTACTTTCCGCTGCTATACTCTTAGACTTGCATGTGTAGGGTGTACTTGACTTGCTACAATTGCTAAAACTTGCCAACACTTAAAATTGGGAAAAGGCTAGATTTTTATTTGGTCAAGTAGTCTAATCACCCCCCTCTAGACATACTTCGGATCCTACAAGTGGTATCAGAGCTTTGGTCTCCATTGCATTGGTTTCACAACCTAGGAGAGTATGGCGCCTAGTGAGGGAAGTTATCATCGTAGAGGTCCATATTTTGATGGTACAAACTTTGCTAGTTGGAAGCACAAAATGAAAATGCATATTCTTGGTCATAACCCCGCCGTATGGGCTGTTGTCCATGTTGGCTTGCAAGGTGAATTCTTTGGATATGGAAAGGAACCGGACCGTGAAGCGACCGCTGAAGAATTGAAGATGTTGCAATACAACGCTCAAGCATGCGACATTCTATTCAACTGCTTATGCCCCGAAGAGTTCAACAAGATATGTTGTCTTGAGAATGCAAAGGAAAATTGGGATACTTTGGTTGATATGCATGAAGGTACTGAATCCGTCAGGGAATCTAAGTTGGTTGTGCTACAAAGTGAACTTGACAAGTTCAAGATGAAGCATGGTGAAGGAGTCGCGGAAATGTACTCTAGGCTTGCTCTCATCATCAATTAGATTGCCGTCTTAGGAAGTGAAGAGATGACCTACAAATTCATCATCAAGAAGATCCTTAGAGCCTTGGATGGAAAGTACGACACCGTGTGCACATTGATCCAAATGATGCCAAACTACAAAGATCTCAAGCCTGCAAAGTTATTGGAAGGATTGTTGCTCATGAGATGTCACTCAAAGACAAAGAAGAACTTCACACCAAGTCAAGCGGTGCATACAAAGCTACAAGTGACACTCCCACTACTTCAAGTGACAACCTTGTTACCAATGAAGAAATAAGCCTCATGGTCAATAAATTCAACAAGTTCTACAAGAGTAGAGGCAAAGAGAGAAGCTCCAATTCAAGATATGAAGAGAAGCGTTCCTCTAGTCATGACCGGAATTGTTACAATTGTGGAAGGCCTGAACACTATTCCAATGAGTGCATGGCCCCCCACAAAAGGAGAGAAGAGTCACCTAGAAGACGAAGCTCAAGAGATGAATCACCTCGTAGAGAGAGAAGGAGTAGAGAAGATCGCTACGAACGAAGACCCTCCCGGAGAAGCAAGGACTCGGAGAAGAAGGACAAGTACACCAAGAGCTACACAAGAAGAAGACATCAAGCTCATATTGGTGAATGGGTTTCCGGCTCTGATTCCGACAACCAATCCGAGAGAAGCTACCACTCCAACTCCGACTATAGTCAAGATGAAGGTGTTGCCAGATTAGCACTCATGACCTCCAACTCCTATGACATATTTGATTCACCAGATGAAGGAAGTGGAAGTTGCTTCATGGCTAAAGGCCCCAAGGTATCACACCCCGAATACATTGACTTCAATAGTGATGAGGATGATTTACTAGGAGATGATGAATCGCTCTTTGATAAAACTAGTGATGTTAGTCAAAATGAACTTGATAATAATCATGCTAGTCAAGATAAGTCGTGTGATGATGATAAGAAGGAGATTGAGCATCTAACTAAAGAACTAAATACTCTTAAGTCAGCTCATGAATCTACTCTAGAAGATCATAGAGAGCTCTTAAGAACTCATGAGAAGCTACGCTTCGAGAAGCTAATTTTAGAGCAAGAACATGAGTTTCTTAAAGCTATCAATGACGATCTTCGAAAGAAGAGTTCTTCTTATCTTGCTAAACGACTACTCTTGTCTACATTTGTTCCACAAGTTAAGTCTAAGAAAACTAGTAACAAAGGCAAGAAAGCTTCTTCATCTAGTAGCAACAATACAAACGATAAATCCAATAATGTTGCTTCTAGTAGCTCTATTGATTCCACTAATGATTCTCTTAGCCAAGTTAAATTTGAGCAAGAACACAATTTATTGAAAGGGATTATAGAGAAAGGTGTCTAAAAAAGTCTTGCCGGATGTAAGCAATTTGAGGAGATTGTACGCAAGCATGGAGGATACCGGAAGAACCAAGGCAGTGGCTACTTCAACGCCAATGGAGTTGAATGGGAAGAAGGTCAATACCCCAAGCCGAAGTTTGTTCCTCAAAAGGAGAAGTATAATCATACTATCCCCAAGGGAATAAAAGCTCAAGATGATCTTCCACCACAAGACCACAAGCTCAAGGCCAAGGACAATCTTCAAGAGGAGATTGACACATTTGAAGATGAATCCCTAGCCATGGTGAAGTGGGTTCCCAAGGCTACTACAAGCTCTACTTCATCAAGTGCTACTTCAACTCAAGGATTCTCATCAATTTGATGTGGGTCCCAAAGAAGAAGAACTAGAGAAGTTCTTGAGGGGTGACTCCGCCAATGAAATTCACTCACATTCATTTTTGGCAAGGACTATTTGCAATCAACTCCAACCTTATGCAATAGTTCAAGGAGTCACACATTCCCTCAAAGGTTAGCAAGGGACAAGGTAATAAAAGAATCAATGGACATCATATAAATGTGCTTCACTCCATGTCCATAGATATCCTTGTATTTGTTCCTTGTGTGGGACTAACACATGTAGGTGAGAAGAGTACGAAACTACAAGGATTGCTTCCAACTCAAGATGATCTTCATCAACAATGAGCATCCAACACGACATCACCTACATGAAGTCTTCATCAACAAAACCCAAGGTTAGTTTATCCCTCCTAAAGGGGGATGTCACATCAAGGGGGAGCTTTACTCTAAGACTTGAGTTAAAGCATCTCATAAAATGTGACGACATTGAATGCCTTATGTAAAAGTGGTAACCCCACTTGTGCTTAAACGATGAGTATGACCTATGATCAAGTATTCTTACTTGGCTCCTAAGTTAATATACTCATATATAGATGACTCCGTCATCGCCAAAGTGCTTGGTAGATACTAGAGTAGTTGTGCATGTTTGCCATGATTTCTATTGACATCTTATTGTGTGATCATGTTGGTATGCATATCTTTACTCATTCGAGGATATCCAATTGTTTTTATTTGGCTTTTATTTTCCTTGGCCAATTGGATATACACTGGTGCAACAACGTGCTATACAAATGGTTTTTAACCCCTTTCCGCGACGTAGTTTTAAACCGTCGCCTTGCGTGTGTGGGCGGTAGGGTGGTCCATCCCACACGACACAACAAAATCGTCGGCGATGGTGGCCAACGAACGCAAACGTTTGGCAAAACTAAGCGTATGGGATTTCCGTATCTATCACAAACGAGGATCACCTGTCAACCGTTTGTGATATGGTATCCTTCCCATACGGCCCATCCTTGCAACTTGTGTGAGATCACACTAACATCGCACGCACTATTCTGTAGCGCATCGTTTACGATTTGTGCCAAATCGCAAACAGTTCATAATTGCAAAGCGTGTATGATAAGGAGACAATCACACACATTTTGTCCTACAACGTCGTTGCGATATACCAAGATTCGCAAACGCTCCAACTGTCATACTCATGTCATATGCATACGACATAACAAACAGTTAAACATTATAAATCGTGTATGATAAGGAGACTGTCACAAAACATTTAGGTCTGCTTAACCATTTCTGATCTTGTCTAACATCACACACGGTTTGCAGATGGCAATTGTGTGCATTGTCGCACACGGTTTCTCTCTCTGAAACATGTCGAATCATGAGGTATATCACACACGTTCTGCTTTACAAACTGTGTGCGGTGTAATGACCTACAGAGCTTATTTTTCCGCTATTTCAATCGCCACAATTTGAAATTCTACATGATTTGAATTTGATAGTAGGCTATAACATTTTTCATATCCATCTTATATAGACATAGGTTCAACAACCAATGCATTATTCCATTCACAGGTACATATGTTCAAGAATTACATCAAGAAATAATAATTACATTAGGACCAGATAAATAATGATGAACCACGGTGGCATACTTGTATTAAATACGGTAAATGAAGAGGCGAAAGACACTCTGGCAGTTGTACAAGGTGAAGCGGAATGCCCATACTGTGTCCTCCTCCATGCAGAATGCACAGACGACTCTAGGTCAGCCCCTTGTGATGGCGGACCGCCCATCCTTCTCTTTGTTGATGAGGACATCTAGCTAGTCATTGTGGCCTGGTAGATATACTTTAACGTTTGCACGTCCACCAATCATGTAGTATGAGAGGTAATCCTAAGTAAACTGCTTTGAGAACGACTACAAACAAAATAGATTCAGACATTGTAAATTTGTAAGCTAACAACTCATTATGGATAGTAAAAAGAAGGGTACAAAGTTCGTAGTTACCATCCTGGAGTTCACTGTTGTCTTGGATAAGGTGTAAAGAAATAGTTTAATTGCCATATTTTGTCCCATTTTATTAACAACCTTTATAAGTTTCCGCACTTGATGCTGGTTCATGAATATCTCATTGCCCCATACGCAAAAAGGGTCGACACGCAGATCTTTACCAGTGACATATGTACCTACAAGCAACAAGTTAGTATTAGAAGGTAAACTGAAATTGCACAATGATGCAGTACAATATTCCCTGTCCCAGTATATAAGATCTTATTACATCCAAAATAATCGCATATTTGATGTATTAACATCTTATACTTTGGGGTGGATGGAGTATATATATAAGCCATGTGATGAAACTAACCTCGATGAAAAACAACAGCTGTTCCCGATATTGTCCTGGGTAAGTACATTGAAAGGCATGTTAAGTACTGACAGGTTAAACATCAACCAAATATATGCACGGTAAACAACATGATCACAAAATGATAGCTTCAGTGTGCAGGTTTAAGCATGCTAGCTAAGCTAATAATAAGCGGAGATGTGTGTTAACTGCAATAGGCTTAGCATTTAACAACAACAAAATATAGTCATTCAAACTGGTATTGTGCACGTTTAAGCAGACTAGTTATAGTTACATAAAATGGAAAGGCTTGTGCTCACTACAACAAGCTTAACGGCAACCAAATCTAGTCATTCATAGTGGTACTGTTGAAATTGCATAGAATGTAGCTCGTGTTTACACATCAAATTGTGTAACTGAACATCGCATTGTGAAAAAACAGAAATAAACAGTGGGCGTGTTAACTACACCAGGCTTAACAGGAACCACATATGGCTGTTGAAACTGGTATCATGAAATTGAACTGGAAAGTACATACTTGCAGATATAGAACTTCACAATGTGAATAACTGAAATAAACAAGGCATACTATATACCAATTGAATTAGGACATATGCCCAGTACAAACAACCGAGCTTGGAAAAATAGTTAAACAAGGCATATGCTCACTACAACAGGCTTGATAGCAACCAAAAATAGTCATTCGTACAGTATTGTTGAAATTGCATAGAACGTAGCCGGTGCTTAAACATGAAATTTTATAACTGAACATCACATGCGAAAGAAATGAAATAAACAGTTCACGTGTTAACTGCACCAGGTTTAACAGGAACCATATATGGCTCTTGAAACAGGTATTGATGAAATTCAACTACAGAGTCCATACATTTAGCATGAGTGAAGTAATTTAACATGGGATGGGTTTCCTCACCTGTCAAAGATGGGCTCATTCCCATTAGAAGAGCGCAGATTATGGGTTTGCTCCCTGTTGTCACAGATGGGCTCCTTCCCCTTGGAAGAGCAGGGACGCAGGGTGCCCTCCCTGATGTCACAGATGGGCTCTTTCCCCTTGGAAGAGACAGATAGGGTGACGTTGTCGGCGTCGGCGTCGGCGATGAGGTCTGACTTGGCAGCTAACGATGTCGAGCCACCGCCATAGAACGTGTCCTTCAAAAATGACAAAAGAGGCTCCATGGAGATGAAGGAAGGAAAATTCTTGAGGGCGAAGCGGAGTAGATCAGCGGCTGGGCCATGCATGAGGTCGACGGGGGTTGAACCCGAGGGGTCGGGGTTGGGCCATTTAACAGACCTGCTTGTGGACCAAATGTATGTATGAAAAGGTTGTTGTGGTGTTCAAATACGGAATGCACAACTTTCATGTGACACACAATGTCTTGCAGAGCACACGGTAATGTTGGCTTATGCCCCCTCCCCCCCCCACACACACACACCTTCGAGTCAGCGGGGGGATGGTAGCTACAGTATATATATGAATGTACGAACTTATACTACGACTGCAAATTCACCCAACCATAACACAAAACCAATAGAAATTCATCATGATTACCCCCTCCCCCATGTTTTAGTTCTGAGGGTAGACTGCGCGGGCCCACTGATGGGCGCGTCTTGAAACCTTCACAAGATGGGTGAGACCGCAACCACATGTGTGTGGCTCAACTAATTAATTAAGGTGGTGTGATATTTCGTGCATGCATAACTTTTTGATGTGGCTCAAAAGTCGAATGGTATGTACCTGACCTCATAAATAGGTTTCGTGTATACGTACTATTGTGTTGCCCCTCCCCCGCCCCCACCCCGCCCCACGCACACACACGCTTCGAACAGACACTATGACCTATATATATGTATGCGCTCAAACTTCTGTCTCGTATCTCACCATGAACGACATCGTAACAAATAATGAGAAGACTATATCTACCTTGGTCAAATTAACATGTAGTATATATGGGCCGGTTTAAGTGATAGACCACACTGGTCCACAAATTTGGCATGCCGTCCATAACCATGCGAGGGAGTGTCTGTAGACAACACCAACACACATGCATGGCCCGAGGCACATATGTATGAAAGCGTTGTGTGATGTTTTCAAATACCAAACGCACAACTTTCACCGCCACATGTGTGTCTCCCGGACCAGAATGGCCTCGTACTGAGGTTAATGACCCATGCATATATAGCCCCACGCGCGCCCACAGTTCGAGACGATAGGAGGGATTCGGTGTGTACGATGCGTTTGATTTTTTGTTAGAATTGAAATGTTGATGCATATATCAACTACGTATAATATATATAACACATATACCAACAAGAAGAATCCACCTTGGTCAAATTAACATCTCTACAGCCGCATGTCAAAGTGACGACCCACATGGACATGGTTGTGCCAGTGTGATTCCGATGGCCATGTGAGAGAGTGTTTGACAAAACAAGCGACCACTGCATGAGGCCCACACATATATGTATATATGTAATTTAGTATTTGTTTAGTTAGTACCCAATGGAACTTTAATGTTACTTGCCTTAGAAACTATAAGTCGACTTACGAAAAGGATTGATCACAATGCATATAGGCCCTGTTTGGATCCATGGGTGAGAGTTAGTTTGAGCTAGTTGGGGCTCAAGTAGCCCTAAAGTATTCAAACACGAGGGTTTGATTGGAGCTAGTTGCATCTAACCCACCCAAAAAAACTATTCCACCCAAGAGGTGCTAATTGGAGCTAGTTCTCATGGGGCCCTCTCTATCCCACCAGCCAAGAGGTGCTAATTGGAGCAAGTTCTCGTGGGGGCCACTGAAAAATCATTTTTCTCTCTCCATCAAGTGCATCTATTGTCAATCTAACCCTATCATCCAAGCACCTCTTTGGCTAGAGTTAGTCATGATCTAGAAACTAACTCCAACCTCTAGCTAAGTTAGAGTATCCAAACATGGCCATAGTATATGTATGCCTCCCCACCCAGCCCAACCCCCCATTTCAAGATGGTCGTGGAATGGGTTCATGGGTATATATATAAATGCATGCGCTCAAAAAACATTTGTCTCGATGTCTGACCATGGCATATGGTAACACACATACCGAAAAGGATCCACATTGGTCAAAACGATATATAATATAGGTGACCACACATGGGCCCCATAGATTGACGCGTCACCGATTACCATGTGAGAGAGCCACTTAGGACCACCATCAATTATATGTGACACAAGCATATGCATGGGTTTGTTTTTTGATGTCAAAATGCCAACTGCACGACTTTGATCCAGTGCGTGCTTCACAAATTGGAAAGTCCCCACGCTAAAGAAAAGTGTGCGCAATATGTATGTCTCCTCCCACCCACCCCATCAACTTTGAGTGGTAGGAGGTACTCATGAGTACGTCACGTCAATCTTTGGTATGGAATCACACCATGATCTACCGCAACACAGAGCAGATTAACTGAACCCACCTTGGTCAAACCCCTACCGGTGCGGCTCAAAAGTGATAGACCACGTGGACCCACGAATGTGCGCGTCACTAATAACGCACGAAGGATTATTGTCCGAGGGACCACCACCACCATGTGCATGTGTCCTAAACACATGCATGGCGTTAGAGGTGTGCCTTGTTTTAAACATTTCAATGCACAATTTTGATAATTTGGGATGGCAACTGCCTCACAAAACGGACAATCCCACAATAGAGGCTCGTGCAACAAGTGAAATGGAAAGAGCCCCTCACCCCCGCGCGGCCACCATCAGAAACACCACTTCGAGGCGCGTCAAACTATTTTTATGCAGAAAACAAATGACACATCAGTCCGTGTTATACTTATAAAATGTTCATATATCATTCAAAAAACATGCAATAATTGAGTTTCCAGGAATTCATTGGGAGAAATCATATGTCCCCTTGGGTTCATGTTTAGTCGCCATGCAATAAATGGTAAGGAACCTCAAACATCTTGGCGTCGTGGGAAACGTTGAAAATCTTGGTTTTTAGACAGCTCGGCCTCAAACATCGAAAAAATCATTTTAAATTGAAGTAAATCCAAAAATCAACTGAAAATCATGAAACTTGGGATTCCGTTTCATGATATATATATATATATATATATATATATATATATATATATATATATATACACACATATATATATATATATATATATATATATATATATATATATAAACCGTTTATTCTAACATTGGGTGCAGAATAACTATTCTGACATCACTTCTGAACTGCACGGTTAACGCGAGTACACTGCATCCCTATCAAACGAGCAATGCAATGTGAGCAGAAAAAACTGCATGCGTTTTTTCGGCACTGTTTTCGCTTCGTTTTCTAAACCATTTGTCGGAATGAGGCGTATAATATACCATTGGATAGCTACGAAAAATGCGCAACTTCCTCATGTTAAACACTTTTCAAGATTTCCCACGGTTTAAGAGCAATTTCAAAAACGGTGGGTGCCCGACGAGTGGCAGCGAGCGTATTTTCGCGTTTTTTTCTAAACCGCTTGTCGGAATGAAGCAAACAATACGGCGTTGGAAAGATATCTTCGAGGCGCCAATTTTTCATGTAGATTACATTCTCTAATTCCTTACGGTTTGAGAGTAATTTCAAGTTTACTTAAACGCGGAATTCTGTTTTTCAAAAAAATTGATTTTTCGTTACAGTTTTGGCTCCAGTTTTTTAACCGTTTGTCAGAACGAGGCGTGTGATACGGCGTTGGAAAGCTGTGTAATAGGCGCAACTTTCATATGTTGATCATTTGTTGAGATTCCTCACGGTTTTAAATGAATTCTGAAAACGGTGCGGCTGCCTACGAGTGGCAGCGAGCGTATTTTCGTAATTTTTTCCAAACTGCTTGTTAGAATGATATAAATGATACGGCGTTGGAAAGATATCGACGAGGCGCAACTTTTTCATGTCGAACACTCTCTCTAATTCCTTACGGTTTAAGAGTAGTTTCGAAATTACCGAAATGCGGACACACTGTTTTTCGCGACACCAAATTGACGAAGTAAACTGCATCACACAGAAAACCACACTGCTTTAGACGAAAAACCGCCCTGCATCATGCGGGCAAGCGAACTGCATGTTTTTTTGCCCGACGTGAATTTTCCAAGTCAAGGAAGTGGAGTGCACTTCACATCGGGCGTAAGTAAACCGCAGCGATATCGAGAAGTGGACCACATTCTTTTTTTGTCTCCGTAAAGTTTTATGGAGTGGAATAAGATATGCTGTGTCGTTCCTTTTCCAAATAAAGTGTACTTCATAGTCCTACGGAGTGGACTTTTTTAGGACCGGAGTGCACTGCATTTTCTCTTTTTGTTTCTCAATAGAGTTGGTTTTCCCATAGTGCACTGCATTTTTTGTTTGCACGCTACACATTACACACAAGCATTCATCCACATCGATATTTTACTCTCATTTCCTCTCTGCATTTTCTTGAACAACCAAATGAATTTCTTTTAAAGGAACAATGATTCTCTCTTCTCCATTACTGAATGCACAACAAATTGTTTTTACAAAAATGAAAAACATGGATGTAGTGAACAGATGTGTGATTGTTGCGGCACGCTGTGGACTGCATGGTGATACGTCTCCATCGTATCTACTTTTCCAAACTCTTTTGCCCTTGTTTTGGACTCTAATTTGCATGATTTGAATGGAACTAACCCGGACTGACGCTGTTTTCAGCAGAATTGCCTTGGTGTTATTTTTGTGCAGAAATAAAATTTCTCAGATTGACCTGAAAATTTACGGAGAATATTTTTGGAATTAATAAAAAATACTGGCAAAAGAATCAACCGGAGGGGGTCCACCCATTGGCCACAAGCCAGGGGGCGCCCCCCCCTAGGGCGCGCCCAGGTGGCTTGTGGCCCCCCTGCAACTCCTCCGACCTCAACTGCAACTCCATATAACCCTATTTGGGGAGGAAAAAAATTAAGGAGAAGAGTTCATCGCGTTTCACGATACGGAGCTGCCGCCACCTCCTGTTCTTCCTCGGGAGGGCAGATCTGGGGTCCGTTTTGGGCTCCGGAGAGGGGAAATCGACGCCGTCGTCATCACCAACCATCCTTCATCACCAATTTCATGATGCTCTCCGCCATTCGTGAGTAATCCCATCGTAGGCTTGCTGGACGGTGATGGGTTGGATGAGATTTTCCATGTAATCGAGTTAGTTTTGTTAGGGTTTGATCCCTAGTGTCCACTATGTTCTGAGATTGATGTTGCTATGACTTTGCTATGCTTAATGCTTGTCACTAGGGCCCGAGTGCCATGATTTCAGATCTAAACCTATTATGTTTTCATGAATATATATGTGTTCTTGATCCTATCTTGCAAGTTGTAGACACCTATTACGAGTTATGATCCGCATCCCCCAGGGTGACAATAACTGGGATTCTTTCTGGTGATTACCGTAGTTTGAGGAGTTCATGTATTCACTAAGTGCTAATGCTTTGGTCCGGTTCTCTATTAAAAGGAGGCCTTAATATCCCTTAGTTTCCATTAGGACCCCGCTGCCACGGGAGGGTAGGACAAAAGATGTCATGCAAGTTCTTTTCCATAAGCACGTATGACTATATATGGAATACATGCCTACATTATATTGATGAATTGGAGCTAGTTCTGTGTCACCCTATGTTATAACCGTTGCATGATGAATGCCATCCGACATAATTATCCATCACAGATCCATTGCCTACGAGCTTTTCACATATTGATCTTTGCTAAGTTACTTTTACGTTGCTACTGTTACAATCACTACAAAACTGCTACTGTCACTTTTGCCATCGTTACTGTTACTTCCATATTACTTTGCTACTAAGTACTTTGCTACAGATATTAAGTTTTTCAGGTGTGGTTGAACTGACAACTCAGCTGCTAATACTCGAGTATATTCTTTGGCTCCCCTTGTGTCGAATCAATAAATTTGGGTTGAATACTCTACCCTCGAAAACTGTTGCGATCCCCTATACTTGTGGGTTATCACATGGTCACGGTGTTAGCTCCCCTCCACGAGAGACTAGAGCACCTCCTCTCAACCTCCGGTGAACTACAAAGCTAGCATGGCCAACCACCCATAAAGGGGTACTGAACCGCACGGGAACGATGCTGAAGCACGAGCTCGAGAATGGCGAGACTTTACCAGATGAAAACCTACTGCACAGGGTGGAGGGGCACACCACGACACGCATTGGATCCAGTGGCCATGGCTCAGCCGCTTGCTTGGAGAGGGGAGGGGCGTGCCGCAGGTTACCGGCTGGGGAGGGAAGGAAGGGGCGTCCGCCAGCGGTCAATAGGAGGAAGGTGTGGGACAGCCGGATCTCATTGGATCTTGCCTGATATGGCATGGCGGTGGCGGTTGGAGGTAGCCGGGTCCCCTCGGGAGGATGAACTGGGCGACGAAGCGCAAGTCTGTGTGGATGGCGGCGGCACTGGTTACGCCTTGGGCTGGAAGTGGCTCGGCGGCGCCCGTAGCTAGTGGTGGTCAGCCGCCCGATCCGGCAGGGCAGGGGCGGTTGAAGGTAGGGGAGGACGTCGGCAATGGATCGGATCCATTGAATGGCCACTGGGGGATCCACGGCTCGGTAGTTGGCCGACCCAGGGCGGGGCGCGCGGCGGAAGTTGGCCGGCCCGGGGCACGGCCGCGGCGGCAGTGGATTGGATGGGGCGTCGTGGCGCCATGACCACGGGAAGGAAGAGGAGTTGGGAACGGGAAGGTCGTGGCCGGGCGATGACGGCACCGGTGAGGTAAGAAGCCGGATTGGGATGGGGAGGCGCTAGCAGGGAAGAAGTAGGTGGGGGTGGGGATGGGGTGGCGCGACTTGCCCGGGCAGACGGTGGATCTGGGGGAGGGGAATCGTGGCAGAGGAGGAGGGTGGTGGGGTGCTGGTTTTTCTTTTCCTTTTTCTTTAGGTGGTTTGGTTAGTGGGTGGTGTGTGTTCGGTTTTGCAGTCCTGGGCGGGATCAAAGTGATGTCAGAATAAGGTTTTGTGTTAGAATAAGAGTCTTAAGGGGTGCTGTCAGAATAGACCCACCCTATATATATATATATATATATATTGTGCTAATTTTTGGCCTAATTGGAGACAAGTTTTTGATATACTTCTCTTACAAACGAGAGCTTATTAAAGGTTGGTAGTTGGTACACACACTTGTCATGTTACCATCACGAACGATTACAGCATTCAACCGTGTGCGTTGGTCCCAACAAAATATTACGTACCACCATGAGCCCCGTATACTGTCCGAGCAGACATGAGTTGACGGGACGCATGCGAGCAGTCCACTGCTCAGGCTGACCGTGAGCCATGCGAGCAGGTGTGTAAATTGACGGGACGCGTGCGAGCAGGCCGCTCTGGCTCACTGGGAGACGTGCGAGCTAGTGTGTGAATTGACGGGACGCGTGCGAGCAGTCCTCTACGCAGGCTAACCGGGAGACGTGCGAGCAGTCCTCTGTGCAGTCTAACCGGGAGACGTGCGAGCAGGGGAGAGGCATGCGAGAAGACCGCTGCGCAGGCTCACTGGGAGGCGAGCCGTTTAACCGCCTATTGCCTAGCTCCCAACCACTCTATATTAATCGCGCCTGTGCCGCTGGTTATAGCAGGTGGCCGCACTCCGCTCTCTCCACACACCGTGCCTGCATCCTCGCCGCCGTTCCCAGTCATAAACGCTCTCGGAAGTGTATCAGATGGCGACCAAGCGCACCATCGGAGGGAGTGGTGACACGGGGTTCGAAGCCGGGGCCGACGAAGCAACTAAGCATCTCTTGATGCTGGGTGACGAGGTTGCCCTCCCCGCCGATGAGGTCTCACGCGGACAAAAGCACGGCCATGACGTCGTAAGCCCCGTCGTGCCTCCCTAGCAGGAGGCGGTGCTGCACAGAGACTACTACGACCTCTCTGATGACCACTCCACCAACGACGACTCCGACGACTCCGACGGTGACAACTTCGACGACGACGGAGAACAGGTTAGACCCCCCTATTTTGGTAACTATATCATAGGGTATCTCTCATTAGTTCTGTTTCCGCCTTTCTTTCGAATTTGCCTGGGGTTCATGTTATTTCAATCCATATAATCAGAGTAAGATTCCATAGATCCGTGTTAGTGTGTACGTATTGATTGTTTGTTAGGTAAATGATAAGTGACATCCGTACATATGATTATGCTAATATTATGTCTAAGGTTTTACAGTGATTTAATGGTTGACATGTACAAATGATCATTTTGCTAATAATCCGTCTACATAGATGATTGTACATGTACCCATTTGTAAATAAACACTGTATAAGAGCATGTAGATCACTTCTTTAGTGATAATGGGGAGTAGTACTTACTTCAAAGTTCCTTGTTTGTTTGACAATAATCGGTTCATGCATTTAAAGTCATTAGTTAATAATTTTGTTGCACTAAGTTGTTTGTGATATCATTTTATGCATTTTATTCATCAATGTCATGATTTTTTATTATATGTATAGGTGCTATTTGACGACGTTGGCAGCGGTAAATACGACCAAAGAAGGTACAAGAAACAAAAGCTCAGGGAGCTCTATGCGGGAACGCATAATCGTCGTATCATGACCCGGAATGGGGGCTTCGGATGCCCGTTCTGCGCCCAAAGGCTTAACCCCGCGTTTGCAAATGTTCTGGCACATGCTAGAGGATGAGCCGTTGGCTCCTTCAAGCAGAAGTATTCTCGGAGGGTGGCGCATGCCGCGTACACGGAGTACCTGGAGAAAGTTTACGTTGTTGGTGGGTACGATTAGGATTTAGTTATATATACATGTCCTGATGCCAGCACTACCCTAGCTATCTATAGTTTGTGCGTCTTATATCTCTGCTTGAGTATGTTTATTTTGTGTTGATCTAGATGTCAGTGAGACTCTGTTTTATGAACTAATACGTAGAGCAATGTAATTACAGTCTTGAGCTCCAATCAGTTTGGTTGATGGAATATTTATGCTTATCTTAGAGTTCCCACACAATTTATTACTAGCAAATGTTTGCCCGCAGCACGCACAACTACATTTGAGTGTTGGCAGTTTTTTTACACTATGCATATTACGGTAAAAAAATGCTTGACTTACCTGCAAACTTGCTGAATGCGGTAAAAAATTCAGGTGTCACACGTAAGATGAAATTTGGAACCCACAAACTTGGTTATTTTCCCGGATTGAAACCGGGTGCGAGGACTAACATTGTGCCGCGACACGCGTGTGTCCTGATTGTCCAGAATGCATTCCCGTGCATCGCACGTCTGCGGCTGTAGGATTTACACGGACCACGGCAATCCACTTACACCGTAGTGACACTTATCGCAAACGGCTGTGTCTACTGAACCGTCGCCTCCGAAGCGCATTATTATTCTGGCCGAGAAAACCCTTACCATCGTCCCCGCTTAACAAAAACCCTCACCGTCCTTCCCAGTCGCACCCGCACTGCATATGTCACACTATTGTTTAGTGTGTACGCTGCTTTAAGTCATTGCACAGGCATCGTTTTTGCTAACCGTTTGCCATTTAACGCCCCCAATAATGGGAGCTTCTTCCAGCCGACGCGTGGCCAACTGAGCCGGGCGGTAGGCTGTGCGCGGTTGCGCGCAGGAATGGGCTCACCAACGATACGTTAGCGGCACTTCGAGTCGCCGCGTGGCCAAACGAACCGCCGGGAACGCTTGTTCGTGCGCTGGTCAAGCTTGCACAGCAATCCTCCGCCGGGAACGCGATGACAAGACATGCCAATTACAGCCCGTCCAACCCCCATTTACTCCACATCTCATTTAACCTATTGTCTCTCTTCAACCTTTCCCCACAACGCAAGAAGCACACCCACACTCCAAGTACAGAGAGGATATCCTGCTCGGCTCCAATGGTGGAGCTCCCAGCGGCTGCCGACGACGAGCGGCAGTTCACCATTCGTGCCTACGTGGACACCCACGTAAGGTTCAAGAACCTCATGGTGGTGTACACCAAGGACCCGGTCTGGGTGGAGAACTCCATCCACACCATGGAGCAGTTACTTGCCTATGACAAGTACAAAGTGGTCGGCTTTGACCTCGAGTACACCGGCGGTCTTGCCGGGCATGATCAGAAGGTTGTCGTCGCCCAGCTATGCGTGGGCCATTACGTCCTCGTCTACCACTACTGCCTGGCCACAAGGCCTTGCGATCGATTTGCCAGGTTTGTCAACAGCCCCGACTACATATCGGTATGGTGGACACCACCAATGATGAAAAGGTGCTCAAGACCACGGTCTTGGCTAGCCGGAATCTTGTACAAGATCTTGGGCAACGAGGAGAAGCATAAGGACTCCCTGGTTGACCTCGCCATGGCCATCATCGACCCCTACTACAGTGGCATGAAGGATGTCTACAAAAGAAGAAGAAGGTTGCCTAGCATCGTGCCTGGGTCCGAAGACTGGATGAAGATCACGTCAAGTATGCGGCCAAGGACGCGTACGTAAGCTACGAGATGTGCAGGCGGATCGTTGACATGAGGAAGTGCCTCCGTCCTGCGCCGATCGGCACCCCTCGTCACAAGAAGTATAGATGAATGATTTGATGATCGTCACTACTAGTTTAGTATGCATGTACTTGTTAATTGATGTGTGCAAATGTTATCTATAGTTAATAATGTAATTGGATGTTTATTTAGGTTATGCAATCATGATGTTGTTCTGTAGACAGAGCATAGATGCTATATGTAGACATAGCAAATCACATCACTTACGATTATAGAAAGGAACATGTCGGTGATGATTTCAACAATCACAGACAATTGGGTGCGAGCAAGTGTTTGCCCATAGGCCACATCACACACACAACTTATTATCAGGAATCGTTTGTCTTTTTATCGGTCTTCCCACACAATTCCGAGTACTGACCTGTTTGCCGGGTATCACACACATCTTGGTATGCAGAATCGTTTGTGTTACATTTGATTAACGTAAACAGTTCGTCCAAATGACCTGTTTGCCGGGTATCACATACTATCATGCAAATGGCATCTTATGAGGGAGACTCGTATATTTGTAGTACTGTCTTTTCCTTAGTATGCAATGGACGATTAATATCTGGACATTAATATGCAATTGACGATTAATATCCAGACCTTAAGAAGCAGAACCACGACCGAGGGTATCCTCCGTGGCTCCAATGGCGCTCCTAGTGGCTGCCGACGACGAGCGCCAGTTCACCATGCATGTCATAGTGGACACACTCTGTCGGTTCGCGGGGCTCTCGGTTGTGTACACCAAACATCCGATCTGGGTGGAGAACTCCAACGTCATGGACCTGTTACTTAACGAGGACAAGTACAGAGTGGTCTGGTTTGACCTCGCGTCCCACCACGTGCTTTGCTCTCACGTCCCTGCGCGTGCTCTGCTCTCGTGCCCCTCCGCGCGCGCTCTGCCAGCGGTTGGGGCGGGCCCACGATCACGTTCGGGGCTCCATATGCATGCGATTGCACCACCCGTGTCGCCCCATGCAGTTACGTGCTCCATGACTGAATCACGCGCTGCAAAAACTGCCATCCGGACGTGCCGGTTTTCCAGGACGTTCGGCCCCCATTTATACCCACGGCCATTAACCATAGTATCTTCACACTTTCGATCGCGACCCACAACACAAGAAGCACACCCTGGATGAGGCATACAGAGAGGATGTCCAGCGGCGCTCCAATGGAGTTCGGCATGCATCATATGGAGACCCACATGAGGAAGACGGACCTCACGGTGGTGTACACCAATGACCCGGGCATGGTGGAGGACTCCATCGACACCATGGAGCGGTTGCTTGATGCTGCTGACAAGTACAAAGTGGTCGGCTTCGACCTCGCTTACACCGGCAGTCGTGCCGGGCATGATCAGAAGGTTGCCGTCACCCAGTTTTGCGTGGGCCATCACATCCCACTACTGCCTGGCCAAAGTGCCTTGCGAGCGTTTCACCAGGTTTGTCAACATCCCCGACTGGTTCGCTACGGTGGACACCACCAATGATCCAAAGGTGCTCAAGACTTTGGGCTTGGCCTGCCAGAAGCTTGTCGACATCCGCGACAACTACAAGGTCTGGGGCAGCAAGAAGAACATGGACTCCCATGTTGACCTGGCTGAGGCCATCATCGACCCCTACTACGCTGACATGAAGGCTGAGTGTGACAAGAACAAGCCTGTTTGGCACAGGGCCTGGGTGAAGAAACTGGATGAATATCACCTCCATACCGCGGCCAAGGAAGCGTACACATGCTACGAGATGTTCAGGTGGATCGTTGACATGAGGAAGTGCCTCCTAACAAAAGACAACGAGGGATCGAGCCACAAGTAGAGCGGTGGCGGCAAGCGTCACAAGAAGTTGATGATTTGATGATCGTTTCTCAATTCTCATACTCCCTCTATGCCGAAATATTCGTAGTTTTAAAGGGATAAGTTTATTATGCATGTAATAGTTTATTAAGGTGTGTGCCAATGTTATGTGTGTATTTTGATGTTTAATTGGTTATGCAATCATGTTCTTCTAAACAGAGCATAGATGTTTGTGGGCAGATTGCTTTTTATAGGAGTAGAGATAAGTTTATTATGCATGTAATAATTTATTGAGGTGTGCGCCAATGTTATGTGTGTATTTGGATGTTTAATTTGGTTATGCAATCATGTTCTTCTAAACAGAGCATGGATGTTTGTGGGTAGATTGAGCAAATCACATCGCATACGGAATAAACAACCAAATCCGTCGGTGATGATTTCATCAGTCCCTGACAGTTCTTTATCCGGAACCATTTTCCCACAACACATCCGAGTGGCCTATGTACATCACACACATCTTGATCTGACAAACCGTTTGTGTTATTTTTGCTTATTGCACACAGTTCATCCCACTGGCATGTATGCTGTCTATCACACACATCTTGATCTATGTAACCGTTTATGTTATTTTATCTCATCACAAACAGTTCATCCGAGAGACCTGTATGCCATCTATCGCACATGTGATCATCTGGACAATCATTTGTGTTCTGCTTGATCAGCGCAAACAGTTTATCGGGGTGAACTATATGCCGTACATCGCACTCACTTGTATTTTTATAACCGTTTGCGTTATATTGTCCAATCACAAACAGTTTATCTAGGCCAACTGTTTGCCAAACATCGCACACGCAACTATTTTTTAGATCGTATTTGATGGATACGCCATTGCACACAGTTAACGTCATTAGCGACAGAGTTATAACTATACCGTATGCGATTTCGTCATCGCACACAGTTTCGTCGAAGGGTCTCTGATTGTTGTGTCGTCTTTGGACCATTCTATAGTAGTGATACAAGAATGCCTAAGCACCCTTCTTTAGCTATGTATGCTTTCTCATCTCAAATTCTATTCATGCTTCATCACAAAGTTTGAGCAAGCACTTATCGGACCCATTGTGTGAGGAGCACTCGTAGTTCCGTTTGGACAAGAGCTGACTTCCAAAACCTCCCATGTGCAACTCAGTGTAACCAACTTCACAAACTCGGTTCCACCGAAGCACTAGGGTTGATCAAATTTTTGTCCTTGGTACCATCGATTTCTCCATCTCGGTCTCACCGAGTTTCACTGTCTCCTGGCAGTTAAGAAACTCGGTGGCACCGAAATGTTTCAATCGGTGTCACCGACAGTAAGGGGATATATATATATATATATATATATATATATATATATATATATATATATATATATATATATATATATATATATATATATATATCCGCTGACCCATTTTTGAAATTACTTCTTTAAATGTCGTTATCCACAAACCCTTGCTGCCGCTCGAGAAGTCTTCGGATGTTGCCTTCGCCTCCCGTGCATCCTCGCCGAAGGAGTCTTTTGCCGCCGACGGGAATCTCCCCCCCTGCCGCCGTAGGAGATCTTCACCAAGTTAGGGTAAAGATCTCGCCCCTTTTGCACTCAATGTTTCTGATTCTTGCGCATTAGGTCAATTCCATCGATAAGCCACGATTTGCAATGCTTCTATCTAGAGGAAAACTTCGTTAGATTAGCAGAACGAGAAAAATTAGGTTTAGGGTTCCGCAACCTGCATTTCGGTGTCACCGAGTGGAAAGAATCGGTATGACCGATTTGGTTTTTAGAGCTCTGAGAACTGTCTCGGTGTGACCGAGTCATTCTTTTCAGATAGACCGAAAAGGTGACCAAGTCACTGTGTAAGAGGGAGTCTGTCTGGTTAGCTCCAAAAATTGAACTCGGTGGAACCGAATTACATGTTGCTGAATTCTGAAACTACATTTTTGAGTTCAAATTTTCAAATACTTCTGAATTTTGTGTTGCTTATCCCTTCTGCTCATCTATATCTATTCACAGTCAGAATGATCTTAGAGAGCAGAGTGCTGACATGGATGCTGGCACTAGTCCAAATGCTATTTCTTCATCTTCAGAGGATCCAGGCACCCCCTGTTCTCATGGGTTTCCCAAGGCTGCCACAAGGGCCAGGAAGAAGCTCAACTCAGATGAAGAGGACTCAGATTTTGTGTGAGAAGAGGTTCTTTTTAAGAAGCAGCAAGAGAAAAAGGATAAGGCTTCTAGGAAATCTAAAAATGAGGCCACTTCTGCTAAGAGGCCAGTCAGAAAGGAGTATGCCAAGTCTGAAGCTATGAGAGCACCTGAGAGTGCCAGTGCAGGTATGAATCTCACTCTAGAGTCACCTAGGACTTCTAAGTCCATGCCCAAGAAGGCAGGTCAGCAGAGAGTGAGGAAGAGGACTGTTCATGCTGTTGTTCACCCCTCTACTCCAGAATATCTTGATGAGGAGGAAGAGGAAGAGGTAGAGCCAATTGCACAGCCTCCTCCCTCCAAGAAGAAAAAGCTAATGGCTAATGCAATGACTAGTCAAGCTGCATCTAGAGCCAAGCCACCTGCTGCCAACAAGCCTACTGCCCCCAAGTCCAAGAAGACAACCAGAGATATTCCTCTAGCTGAGAATAACAAGAGATCTTCCACCATGGAATAAGAGGAAGATGTTTCAGTGCCGAGGAAGCTGAGACCCCATTTACCTGAACACAACAATGATCATCCAGTTGCTGAAGATATGAAGAAGAGGAAGGACAGTGGATTGAGGAAATGGAGAGCTGATGATCCATATGCCACTAGGAGGAGAACTGTTGGAGATGCTCGCTTCCACACCAAGGAGCAGCAAGATTTCTATGAGACTGTCTTATTAGACAAGAGTCCTGCAGTCAGTGACATGTGATATGTGGACTGGAAGTACATCAAGGAGAATGAAGACTATTTTCCTCATGTGCTAGAGAACTTCAAGGCCATTGACATAGATGCTTTTGTTGGCAGAGAGTTCACTGCATGGAATGATGAGATGATTATGCAGTTCTACTCTACACCTCATTTCTATCTAGATGGAAGGATAGTTTGGATGACTGAAGGCACCAGGTATCAATCTACAGTTGATGAGTGGGCTACCATCTTAGGAGCTCCATAGGTTCAAGAGGGAGATCTTGATGTTTATTCTGAGGCCAAGATGAATCACAACACCATGGCCAATATGTACAACCCTATCCCTGCTGCCTATGCGGAAACACACAAGTTTGGCTCTCTCTACTTTTTGCAAGATGGATTACCCACTACCAACACAATCATGAGATACACTTAGATGCCCAAGTCTGGAGATGACAAGATGATTAGGGGCTACTCCATCAACATGCTGCATCATGTAGACACCCACACAAGATTCCGAGTGATGGATTTGATTGTTGAGACAATCAAGAGGACAACTGCTGACCAAAAGAGATCATGTGGATATGCTCCAAACATTCAGATGCTCATTAATTCCAAAGTTGGAAAGAGCGTATATGCACTTGATCGTCCGCACCTCCACTATTGCCAGAGTTTGAGGATAATGTTGTGGTGATGGATCGTTCTCATCCCACTTCAGCTACTGCAAAAGCAGAGGCAGCTAGAGCCACTAGTGCTCAGGTTCCAAGGACGAAGAGCGACCAAATGTCCTTTATCATTAACTCTCGCCAAGGGATAGAGAATAATATAGCTAAGATTCTCACGAACTAGAAAAGTCTTGAGAGGACTGCGGAGACAAAGTTTCATGCTCTAGACAACAAAGTTGATGCGCTGACAGTGACCGTCAATGAGCTAAAACAGGAGGTAGATGTTGTGCTCAACCCCCACTCTAGTGATGTTGATAGTCCTCCTCTCCGGCCCAGCACTCAGTTCAAGACTCAAGCCAGATCGTCTACAGTGCCTGCTCTAGAGTTGAGACCTTCTTCGTCAGCACCAGCTACTGCCCCTTCAGCTCCTTCTGCACCTTTGGCGTCTACTCCACCACCTCAGAGGACTTCAGCTAAAACATTCGCTGATGCCCTTCTCTCGACTCCTTCAACGGCTACCGGAGGAGATCAAGCCCAGAGAGACGATTGGATCTATATACTTTGAACTTTTTGGTAACTTGTTGCCAAAGGGGGAGAAGTGTATAGATCATAGGGATTCGAGAGAGAGTGTGTTGCTTTTGTTGCTCTCTTAAAAACATTTGGTTTTTCACTTGGTTGTTCGTTAAACTTCATTGTGTTTGATCATACACTTGCTTTATGATGCTACTATTTCCTATCCATGTGATGTTAATATTATGATCATTCACTTGTTTGGTGTTATTTGCATTGTAATCCATTCACATCATTTATGTGCACCACCAAGTTGTATGTGACATGAAGAGTTACCCACATTCCTAATCGATTGTGCATTTGCATTCAAACGCAAATTTTAAATAATGCACAAATTTAGGGGGAGCTCTTGCTTATCACATACTTCTCAAAGTGATAAGGCTACTCATTGTTTTTATCCCTATCGAAGCTTTGATCTATATGTTGTCATCAATTACCAAAAAGGGGGGATTGAAAGCACAACTTCTCCCTAGGTGGTTTTGGTAGTTAATAACAACATATATTTCATTGGACTAATGTTTCCACCAAGTATATTTCAGGAAAGTTCAATGAATGAATTGGCAAAAGGATTGTGAGGAGATTCCCTAGATGCAAGGAACATCTATTGGCAACAAGCTTGAAGACTCTACATTTTACATTTTGTGAGAAATCCTTTTGAGTCCATAGGAAAGCAAATACTATTAAAAGGGGATGAGGTGTATATGATGATCTGGTTGCTCAAGTGCTTAGAGATTAGCCACCAAAAATACACATGAAATTCTCCCACAAATACTCTTTCCAAAACCAAATATCCAAAATCGGTGCCACCAAGTTTTTCCATTCGGCCCTACCGATTTTTGCCTCAGACAGATCCAAGTCAAACCCAAGCTTCTCGGTGACACCAACTTTACCTTTCGGTGCAATCGAAATCAAGTGACCAACTCTATGGTATCTCCTTTTCAAGAATCGGAATTTCCGAGATTTGGAAATCGGTACCACCGAGTTGTGTAACTGCCTAGGTCACCCATATCGGTACCACCGAGAAATATATATCGGTCTCACCGAAACACCAAAAGTTTCCACATTTTGCACTAGTCAGTGCAACCGAGTTTTTACTCCGGTTTCACCGAGTTGGGCAATAATGTTGTAACGGTTGGATTTTTGGAGATCCTATATATACCCCTCCACCTCCTCTCACTCGAAGAGGAAGCACTCAGAACACACTTACACTTGCCCCATTCATTTTTCTAAGAGATAACCACCTGCTCATGTGTTGAGATCAAGACCTTACACTCCAACCATATGAATCTTGATTTCTAGCCTCCCCAAGTTGCTTTCCACCCAATCAACCTCCTCTACCAAGCCAAATCTATGAGAGAGTGATTGTGTGTTGAGGAGACTATCTTTTGGAGGGTGGTGCCTCCTAGATTGGTTAGGTGTCGCTTGGGAGCCTCCTTCGTGTTGTGGAGTTGAGCCAAGAAGTTTATATGGGTAAGGAGATCGCCTACTTCATGAAGATCTACCCATAGTGAGGCTAGTCCTTCATGGACGAAAGCCGTGATGGAATAGACGAGGTTGCTACTTTGTGGACCCTAACGGGTGGAGGCCTTCGTGGATTTTCATGACCTCTACCCTCCGTGGGTTGAAGTTTCCATGAGTGTGGACGCACGATAGCACCACCTATAAGAACCATGGGAAAATCTTCGTGTCATCAATTGTGTTTGATTCTCCTCTCCCCACCTTTACTTTCATGCGCATGTCTTTACTTTCCGCTGATATACCCTTTGACTTGCATGTGTAGGGTGTACTTGACATGCTACAATTGCTAAAACTTGCCAACACTTAAAATTGGGAAAAGGCTAGATTTTTATTTGGTCAAGTAGTCTAATCACCCTCCCTCTAGATATACTTCAGATCCTACAGCTTTTCCACAAAATATCATGTCAGCTCTATATAATCATGCAAAGAAAAATCACAATGAATGCTCAAGTCATGTGTTGAATAGTAACTGTAGCGTCCCGACTCAAAACGAGTCAAGCCTCTGTGTGTCAGTGCCATCCCTGGATCAGTATGCTGGCACACACAGTACATCAATGTATATATCAAAGTGCAATCACATGTAAATAACGTAAATATTGATATATACCTCTTAAATCTCAGCGGAAACAGTCAACGGGAGTGGAGTCCCAATAAACACCAACGGCAGGTTGAGTGTAGACCGTAACCCTAAATCGTACTCTTACTCGTCATAGAGAAGTATCTGCAACATAAGACGTTGCAGCCGTGTAGGTCAGTACATTGAATGTACCGGCAAGATCACCATAGGTTAAAATGATAAGACTATTCTGTATGCAAAAGGCTTTGTGGCTATGTGTCTGAGTTTTTGCAGAAAAGCTGGTTTTATTTTTCCTACAACAAAGGAGTCAAATGGAAATATCACTACAAAAGTTGGTTGTTAATGAGATGGTTCCACCAACCAATTCTCATGTCCCAAAATTATTAATAGACCCACTCATCATGAAAATTTATTAATTGTGTTGAGACTGGCTGATAGTATCATCTCCGGTGCTCATGTTGTCCGTAACCGGGGACACGGCTAATCGATTAGTTTGACACTCTGCAGAGGTTTGTACACTTTACCCGCAAGATTCGATCCCTCTCGTTGTGTCCTCGCACTGCCTGGTGTTTGAGAACGAGACGATCGAAACATGGTCTTCCAAAGTGATCCTCCGGTAGAAAGTCAGTGCCCATCCAATCCTACCGTTCTTCTACGTCTCGTAGCAATCTGACCTACCAGAGTCACCACTAAGGTCAACCAAGCCAGAGCCCATATTGACTTGCGGTTGCACACGTAAGCTTTCCGGCCTTGAAGTATCCATCCATCTCTTTGAGCCTGGGTGGCATTCCGTTGGGATGATCACAGGTAGATACCAGGATTCCCGGCATAACCATGATAGATATTAGGCTGCCAAAAATGCATGTCCAATCCACCCAGAGGTATATTGAGTCCTTGAAGTCTTGATCATCATGCAGGTCTTGAAATAATTAATTAACCTCACAACACTCCTGAATCTCACAACCAAACCCCGTCTACTAAAGCGTAGCAATTGTTAAGTAACGTCCCTTCCCGGGCAATGGTAACAGGATGTTGGGTTTCTCCTACCTCATGATACTACCACAAGTTCAAGCTCAATATCCTACTGGATGTATGATGCGAAGATTGATTCTAATGCAAGTAAAACATAGGTAATGTAAGATGATCAAAGTGAACTTGCCTGTACTGTTGATGAAGATAAACATCGCTCTCAGAAAATAACTTGATAGAACTATTCGTCACTCTCCGATGAAATCTATATAATCAAACATTGCACTCATATAAGCAATCATACTAGCAATCAATACAAACAATCAAAAACCAAACACAAATGTGTTGTGATGAAGGAAATACTTAAGACAAAAGTTAAAACAACAAAACTTCATCAAAACAACCAAAGTAGTTTTCCCTACAAATAACTTATTTTAAAATGCAACAAAACACAAAGTAAAATCTAACAAAAGTATTTTAGCAAATATTTTACTAGCAAAAAGAATTACTTTTGAAGAACAACTAAGGACTATGGAATAACACACTAGACAACTCAAGTTTTCTAGTTAATAAACTTAACAACAAGTAAAAATAATAATAAGATAATAAAATAATAGAAAAAAATATATAAAAAAAACTAAGTTAACAGAAAGTAAAACTTATAAAACAATTTATAATTTTTTTTTTCAAATAGGAAATCAAACTAGCAATGAAATCAATTTGCAAGTTATTATGAAACTAGAATTGATTTCATGCTATAAAAATAATAAATGACATAAAAATAAACTTGGTTGAAATACTACTGCTAACTAACAGAAAACAAAGTAAAACTTGTCAACTAATATAAAATAAAATAAATTTAAAACTATAAAAACAAAAGAAATAGAAATAAACCTAAAAAGAACTAAAACAGAATCTGTTTTGTTAAAAATCCTAATTTAAAATATTCTAAAAATTCTCAAATTCTACCTACTATTAAATAAAGTCACTAATGACTAGTAGCAAAAAGAATCAACTAAAAAGCTATTTTTAAACTCAAGTTATTCACAAAACAAGATTTAAATCAAATCTGTTTGAATTCAAATTTAAAATTTGCAAACATGGTCAAACTTTATATCTACAGAAACTATACAAAAATTGTGACACAATGCAAAAAGAATCAATTAAAAACTCTAAATATCCGAAAAGATAAATCAAAAACAAAAACAGAACTGTTTCTGTTTTTAAAACAGAAAACAGAAAAGAAAAGAAAAACTTAAATAGCGAACGGGCTACGTGGCCGAATGCCATTGGCTACGGGCGTGCGTTCCGGGAGCTAGCGAGCGAACGTGCGCAAAATAAATAAAAACGGTTCGGCCGTTTTAAAACTTCTAATCTGGGCCCTTGGTTTCAGATCTGACGGCTAAGGGAGGGGAAGAGGTGCTCACAGAGGGGGGTTGCCGGCGGTGGAGCTTCTCCGGCGAGGCAGAGGCGGTGAGGTGGTGCGGGGCAGCGTTCCCGTGGGTCTCCGGGCGCGGGTAAGGCTCCGGCCGACGCAAGCGACGGTGGCGAGGTCGATGGTGGCGTCAGGTAGCGTCGGGAGCGACGGTGGTGAGCGCGGCGTCGACGATGGCGGCTGGGTGCTCGGGTGGTCAACGGGGAGCTTGCTTTGGTGTCTCTGGAGCTCGGGCGGGTGCACGGGGAGGTGCGGGTAAGCGAGGCGAACACGTAGGTGGCCTCGGAGGATCTCGGGAAGGGCGAGGTGGAGCGGGGCGAGGTAATGGCGTGGTGGAGGTGCTCGGACTCCGGCGAGCAATGGCGGCAAAGGCAGGGCACGGGCGAGGGGACTTTGGGGTGGAACGAGGTGCGGGAGGTCTCCGCTATTTATAGATGCGGTCAGGTGCTCCAGAACGGCAGGGAATCGGGAGATCCGGTCGGATTCCGGTCGGCTCCGGCGATGGAAAGAGGAGGAAGAAGAAAGGAAGGAGGTGACCGCGACGGTGGCTCGGTCGGGCGGTGGGACCGGGTGTCAGAGAGAGAGAGGGAGATCGCACGGGATCGGGCGGCCGATCCGGAGAGATTCGGATCTGGTCCGGATTGGATCGGGCCGGATCCTTTCCAAATGGGCCGGATCCTTACCTAACGCACGCGCGCAGCTTTCCTATTTAAAGCATTTTTCCAAATAAAAAATAACAGGAAAGTAAAAGTAGAAAAGGAAACTAAATACTAAACCAAAAATAGAAGTATTATATACTAAAATGATCAAAAAAATAAAATAAATAAGATGAACATTTTTTCACGGCCAAAATAAATGATTTAAAAAAAATTATTTTTTCAGAAAAAGCCTAAATTGATTTTATTTTCTTTTGCAAATAATTTTCAAATAACCCCCTGGGTTTTATGGTTCAAAATCTCACAAAAATGCCCCTGGTTTGGAGGGTCATGTTCCATCTCTCAAGAAAATTTGAATTTGGGCATGTGGGTTTGAATTCATTCAAGAACAGAATCAAATGAAGTAATTACCAAAATAGAAATTTTTCAGTAGTTTTCAGAATCCAAAATTTCAATTCCTTCACTTGAAGAAGTCATGTCATCTTCTCTCCTTGTTTTGCATTGGATGAAATTGAATTCAAAAAAAAAAAAGGGAAAGTCATTTTATTCCCTCTCATTCAAAAGTTTCAAAAAGTTTCAAATTTCACTCAAATTCAATCACTCAATCAAACAAACAATCATTCTAGTAATTAATATAACATTCCAAAATTTGGTATGTTACAAACCTACCACACTTAAAATGAATCTCGTCCTCGAGATTCGAAAGGGCTAGAAAGAAAAGGTTAGGGTTTGGGGGTCTTCTAGCAAATCCACTGGTCTGATAAGTGTGGGTGCTACCACACTTAAAATGAGAGTTAGTGGTCTCTCAAAATATTGACAGTCCTTTGGGGTCTTGACATCTGTCTCTTCACATTCACCACTGTAACTCCTTTGGTGATGCTCCACCGTTATATTCATAACGTTTCACTCAAAGTCTTGGGTTCTCATATCAAAGTAAATTTCTTCCGATACTGGGTCTGCTTAACTGACAGTCTCGTGATCATTTCTAATTAACTTATCGATGATCTCATGGTGGTCTACCATTTGTGGCTTTCCAGCAGTGAAATGGCTATTGGCTTCATCCTCACCGTAAAATTCCAACGTGTGACAACAACTGCCATGTACAAGGGTTCATCATCATACCATTCTAAGGCTTAAACAAAAGCTTCAAAGAACGTCATCTCTTTACTATGGGTAAGTCACTCAGATTTACCATTCCAAATAGCAAGAGAATGATAAGAGTAAGTCGTCATGGTGGCCAAGCCATGTCACACTGAAATCATTACCTTGTATAAGGTTTAGTGAATCTCGTATTCTAACACTTGGGCTTCCTCACAAGCTTTGCAGAATTTCTCTTGTCTACGAACGAAGTTCGGATAAATCCATTGATTCTGCAAGCTGAACAAAAACATCTATCGTTTCTTTACCACTCTCAGGTTTTCGTATACTCCTAAGAAAATCGTCTGCTGATCATGCATAGCTTTTTCCAAGTACCTGCCTTCATAGCGGTAGGGCTTGATCCTTATCAATCCTGAGGTCTCTGGTTTGTGGGCTCACTTGATTACTTGTACAGCTTTAACTCAACTTTGGGGTTACTAGCATTTCATCTTCCGACATTACTTCAATTCATTCCATCATACCTCTGGGGTAATAAATCACAGACTTATTCTTGTCTAGGATACATTCTGTGGAAATTCTTTTTTTTCCTTTCCATTGGTCTGTTTACCAATTAGGTATTGGTTCATCAAAATCATTCCTTCATTGCATCCTTATTATATTCTCAAAACTCCAACTTTTTAAAAGTACTTTATTACAAATGTTGTCATCCACATAGTTTGATATGGTCCAGCATTACCGTCTTCTTTATTCATTTATCCAACTCCTTGGCATGAAGTGTACATTCTTTTACCTTGGTTCTTGTGGTCTTACCGATTACTACCACACTTAAAATGAAATGTACCTATGCATGCACAGACCATTTTTTTTTCTCATATCCTCGAAATTGGTCGGAGATCTTTGTTTACAGAGTAACAACTCATACAATTCAACATAGAAATTCATGACAATAAATTCTATTGATTCATGAAGTTATTACAATCTCTGGGACTTCCGTTACATAATCCAATTTCATAACCTCAAGAAAAATAAGAGTGCTTCCTATTACATTTGTTACTTCCAAAATCCAAAACTCCAACTACTCATGTTTAGCCTTCTTCTCCGGGCAGGTATAGGAGTAGTGTCCTGTCTTGTTGCACCGATGACAAGTGATATGGCTTAGGTCCTTCCGTGTAGAAAACCATGGAGTCTTTTTTCTTCTTCTTGGGTTGGGCTCCTTTCTTGATGCTTGGCTCATACTTTTTGCAACAACAATGAGGTCTCTCCAAGCTGCAGTGCAAACATCTGATGACTCCACTTACTTGGCCTTTCTTCTTGTCCAGGTTGACCATTCTTTCTATCTCCTGGGGTTCATATTGCACTTCTGCTGTCGGGAAGTCTCCCAGATACTCATTTGGACAATACTGGGAAATATGTCCTTCTCCACATGAATAACATGATTTGGTATCTATGTTTGGGTCTGGTATATCTCCCGTCATCATGGGTTCTTCTAACCTTTTTCCGAGGGCTTCTTTCATTGCTCTTCTGCTGCTTCATGACTTCTTGTACCTTGGGGTAGAGTTGACATTGTGCCGGAAAATGAGTGGTTCCTTCCCACAAGAAACATGTCACCTGCCCAGTTGGGCATTCCTCAGCAGGGTGATTTCCTTCACAATGAGGGCACCCTTCCTTGTGTTCTTCCTGGGTGTGTCCTATCTCTCCACAGATCTTGCATGCACAAAGCTTCTTTATCGGGTTATCACAGTGCTTCTGAATGAGACGGGATCTTAACAGAGTCTTCTTCAATTCCTCCCAGGTTTTTGCTCCATTACATCCTTGTATGGCTTGATGCATTTTCCACCAAGTTGCAGCACTTTGGGTAAAGTACTGAAGAGCGTATTGAACCTCATTCTTCTTTGCAATCGAGTTGCTCCCGAAGCTATTCTCCATGTTTTGAATCCATACTTCTGCCTCCAGCTGGGTCATTGGTCCAGAGATTACAAGTCCAGCTTCATTCACCATCTATTGGGTCCAAGGGTTTTGGGATGAGATACTGGGGAAATAGAGGGAGATACACACAATACAAACAATAGCTTTGAAAATATGTTTTATTTGTGGCTGTCGGAAAAAAAATGCACACAAATGACAGCTCACAAATCATCGTATCTAACGTGAGTATGCAACAGGGGTGGTGGTCCTCTAAAGGTCATATAGAAATGCTTCAAGGTCTTTGAATTCTTCGGGTCATCAAAGTCTTCAACTGGTGTAGCTTCAATTGTTGTTGTGTAGGGTAATCCTCCTTTCACTCTGAGTTGGTTACGATTGTCCGATATCTTGTTCTTCTCGGAGTGGTCTCAGTTGATTCTTCATGTGGTCATAGGGAAGGGTATTATCTAACTATTTGATAAAACTCAGAAGAGATAAGAAGTAAAAGATTTTTTTTTCTTTTGAGAATAATTTTGAGAGATATCTGTCCTATGGGCTTTCCAGTTTCTAGGGTCACGTCCTACAGTCAACATGTGCTCTGATACCATCTCTGTAGCGTCCCGACTCAAAACGAGTCAAGCCTCTGTGCGTCAGTGCCATCCCTGGATCAGTATGCTGGCACACACAGTACATCAATGTATATATCAAAGTGCAATCACATGTAAATAACGTAAATATTGATATATACCTCTTAAATCTCAGCGGAAACAGTCAACGGGAGTGGAGTCCCAATAAACACCAACGGCAGGTTGAGTGTAGACCGTAACCCTAAATCGTACTCTTACTCGTCATAGAGAAGTATCTGCAACATAAGACGTTGCAGCCATGTAGGTCAGTACATTGAATGTACCGGCAAGATCACCATAGGTTAAAATGATAAGACTATTCTATATGCAAAAGGCTTTGTGGCTATGTGTCTGAGTTTTTGCAGAAAAACTGGTTTTATTTTTCCTACAACAAAGGAGTCAAATGGAAATATCACTACAAAAGTTGGTTGTTAATGAGATGGTTCCACCAACCAATTCTCATGTCCCAAAATTATTAATAGACCCACTCATCACGAAAATTTATTAATTGTGTTGAGACTGGCTGATAGTATCATCTCCGGTGCTCATGTTGTCCGTAACCGGGGACACGGCTAATCGATTAGTTTGACACTCTGCAGAGGTTTGTACACTTTACCCGCAAGATTCGATCCCTCTCGTTGTGTCCTCGCACTGCCTGGTGTTTGAGAACGAGATGATCGAAACATGGTCTTCCAAAGTGATCCTCCGATAGAAAGTCAGTGCCCATCCAATCCTACCGTTCTTCTACGTCTCGTAGCAATCTGACCTACCAGAGTCACCACTAAGGTCAACCAAGCCAGAGCCCATATTGACTTGTGGTTGCACACGTAGGCTTTCCGGCCTTGAAGTATCCATCCATCTCTTTGAGCCTGGGTGGCATTCCGTTGGGATGATCACAGGTAGATACCAGGATTCCCGGCATAACCATGATAGATATCAGGCTGCCAAAAATGCATGTCCAATCCACCCAGAGGTATATTGAGTCCTTGAAGTCTTGATCATCATGCAGGTCTTGAAATAATTAATTAACCTCACAACACTCCTGAATCTCACAACCAAACCCCGTCTACTAAAGCGTAGCAATTGTGAAGTAACGTCCCTTCCCGGGCAATGGTAACAGGATGTTGGGTTTCTCCTACCTCATGATACTACCACAAGTTCAAGCTCAATATCCTACTGGATGTATGATGCGAAGATTGATTCTAATGCAAGTAAAACATAGGTAATGTAAGATGATCAAAGTGAACTTGCCTGTACTGTTGATGAAGATAAACATCGCTCTCAGAAAATAACTTGATAGAACTATTCGTCACTCTCCGATGAAATCTATATAATCAAACATTGCACTCATATAAGCAATCATACTAGCAATCAATACAAACAATCAAAAACCAAACACAAATGTGTTGTGATGAAGGAAATACTTAAGACAAAAGTTAAAACAACAAAACTTCATCAAAACAACCAAAGTAGTTTTCCCTACAAATAACTTATTTTAAAATGCAACAAAACACAAAATAAAATCTAACAAAAGTATTTTAGCAAATAGTTTACTAGCAAAAAGAATTACTTTTGAAGAACAACTAAGGACTATGGAATAACACACTAAACAACTCAAGTTTTCTAGTTAATAAACTTAACAACAAGTAAAAAAAAAATAAGATAATAAAATAATAGAAAAAAATATATAAAAAAAACTAAGTTAACAGAAAGTAAAACTTATAAAACAATTTATAATTATTTTTTTCAAATAGGAAATCAAACTAGCAATGAAATCAATTTGCAAGTTATTATGAAACTAGAATTGATTTCATGCTATAAAATTAATAAATGACATAAAAATAAACTTGGTTGAAATACTACTGCTAACTAACAGAAAACAAAGTAAAACTTGTCAACTAATATAAAAGAAAATAAATTTAAAACTATAAAAACAAAAGAAATAGAAATAAACCTAAAAAGAACTAAAACAGAATCTGTTTTGTTAAAAATCCTAATTTAAAATATTCTAAAAATTCTCAAATTCTACCTACTGTTAAATAAAGTCACTAATGACTAGTAGCAAAAAGAATCAACTAAAAAGCTATTTTTAAACTCAAGTTATTCACAAAACAAGATTTAAATCAAATCTGTTTGAATTCAAATTTAAAATTTGCAAACATGGTCAAACTTTATATCTACAGAAACTATACAAAAATTGTGACACAATGCAAAAAGAATCAATTAAAAACTCTAAATATCCGAAAAGATAAAGCAAAAACAAAAACAGAACTATTTCTGTTTTTAAAACAGAAAACAGAAAAGAAAAGAAAAACTTAAATAGCGAACGGGCTACGTGGCCGAATGCCATTGGCTACGGGCGTGCGTTGCGGGAGCTAGCGAGCGAACGTGCGCAAAATAAATAAAAACGGTTCGGCCGTTTTAAAACTTCTAATCTGGGCCCTTGGTTTCAGATCTGACGGCTAAGGGAGGGGAAGAGGTGCTCACAGAGGGGGGTTGCCGGCGGTGGAGCTTCTCCGGCGAGGCAGAGGCGGTGAGGTGGTGCGGGGCAGAGTTCCCGTGGGTCTCCGGGCGCGGGTACGGCTCCGGCCTACGCAAGCGACGGTGGCGAGGTCGATGGTGGCGTCAGGTAGCGTCGGGAGCGACGGTGGTGAGCGCGGCGTCGACGATGGCGGCTGGGTGCTCGGGTGGTCAACGGGGAGCTTGCTCCGGTGGCTCTAAAGCTCGGGCGGGTGCACGGGGAGGTGCGGGTAAGCGAGGCGAACATGTAGGTGGCCTCGGAGGATCTCGGGAAGGGTGAGGTGGAGCGGGGCGAGGTAATGGCGTGGTGGAGGTGCTCGGACTCCGGCGAGCAATGGCGGCAAAGGCAGGGCACGGGCGAGGGGACTTTGGGGTGGAACGAGGTGCGGTAGGTCTCCGCTATTTATAGATGCGGTCAGGTGCTCCAGAACGGCAGGGAATCGGGAGATCCGGTCGGATTCCGGTCGGCTCCGGCGATGGAAAGAGGAGGAAGAAGAAAGGAAGGAGGTGACCGCGACGGTGGCTCGGTCGGGCGGTGGGACCGGGTGTCAGAGAGAGAGAGGGAGATCGCACGGGATCGGGCGGCCGATCCGGAGAGATTCGGATCTGGTCCGGATTGGATCGGGCCGGATCCTTTCCAAATGGGCCGGATCCTTACCCAACGCACGCGCGCAGCTTTCCTATTTAAAGCATTTTTCCAAATAAAAAATAACAGGAAAGTAAAAGTAGAAAAGGAAACTAAATACTAAACCAAAAATATAAGTATTATATACTAAAATGATCAGAAAAATAAAATAAATAAGATGAACATTTTTCCACGGCCAAAATAAATGATTTAAAAAAAATTATTTTTTCAGAAAAAGCCTAAATTGATTTTATTTTCTTTTGCAAATAATTTTCAAATAACCCCCTGGGTTTTATGGTTCAAAATCTCACAAAAATGACCCTGGTTTGGAGGGTCATGTTCCACCTCTCAAGAAAATTTGAATTTGGGCATGTGGGTTTGAATTCATTCAAGAACAGAATCAAATGAAGTAATTACCAAAATAGAAATTTTTCAGTAGTTTTCAGAATCCAAAATTTCAATTCCTTCACTTGAAGAAGTCATGTCATCTTCTCTCCTTGTTTTGCATTGGATGAAATTGAATTCAAAAAAAAAAAGGGAAAGTCATTTTATTCCCTCTCATTCAAAAGTTTCAAAAAGTTTCAAATTTCACTCAAATTCAATCACTCAATCAAACAAACAATCATTCTAGTAATTAATATAACATTCCAAAATTTGGTATGTTACAGTAACAATGGAAGTTGCATGGCAATATATTTCGGAATGGCTATGGAAATGCCATACGAGGTTGGTATGGTCGCGGTTTTGAGATAGGTGTCACATCCCAGATTTTGCCAAATCTGGTATGTTTAATTTTTCACAAGGAATTACTTTTTTCTAGGAAAACCTATGGTTTCTTATGAATTGCTTGTGTTCAAATTGATTGTTTGCCTAGAAGGGTTGAAAGCCCAAAGCAACTAGTTGAAACCTAGCTAGCCCTTAGTTGAAACCAAATCAATAGGAAACAAAATGCAAGATAAACCCTAGGTGGTTAAATAGGATATACTATTTGGGCATAAGGCTATCCTTAACCAACCTAGATGATATTCAAGCCTAATAAATTTTCCCTAATGATCGATGTGGATTGGTTTTGGAATCGATACAGAAATCAAAGGGAAGCTTTAGAAATGGCTTTGCATATACTTGGCAAGAAAGTGAATTTCATAAGTCCAAATGGTATGCTTGACTTTTGATTTTTTTTTCCCAAATTGGATTTGAAACATATTTGCTTTTAAAAGCAAATTGAAATTGAAGAGGGAAATAAAGGTGCATAAAATATATGTCCAAAATTTCCCAAACAAAATGTTGACATGCTCCAAAGTATTCACAAATGAATTTAGAGCAAGTTTGCTTTTGGAAGAAAATTCAAATTCAAATTAAAATGAAAATTAAAATGCCAAAAGAAAATAGAAACATAAAAGAAGAAAATGGATAAAAAAGAAAAAGGCAACCAAACTAGCTAGCCAGGCTATCCCACGACCCAGCCAGCCAGCCGGTGCACGCACCTCCCTCTCTCCAATAGACAGGCAGGTCCCGCATGTCAGCTTTGTTCCCAACCCCACAACTGTCGATGCCCATGTCGCACACACACCGCACGCACGTACGGCCATGACCCCACATCCTTGCGGCCACCCTGCACGCCCGGCCATGCCTCCGTGCCCGTTAAGTACCCCTGAACCCACTCTACAAAATGCCCAACATCGCACTGCAATCCGCCGTTAGGCTGTCCTGCAACAAACCCCCGAGTTCCGCCAGTGACGTAGACATCTTCGGCCAAATTCCGGCCACCACAACCATCGCGTCGAACCACCACTGCCTCTACCCGATCCACCGCACTCCGGTGATTCTCCAGGACAACCTCACCGCAAGATTTGTTTCTGGGTACGTCAACTTCATCATCGAGTGAACCCTGTCACCGCCCCGTCGTCGAGCGAGCTCCGTGAGTGCTCGAGGCCGTGACCATGTCCATTGTGTTTGCTCACCCGTGCACGTCCCCATGACCCCATGTTTTGCCCAGGTGAGCACCGAACCAAGTACTGCGGCCTCACCCAAGGAGCCCCGCCGCTGTCACATCTTCGGCGAGCTCACTGCCTCTGCCTCCGTCATCCCCGAGTCTGTCAAGTACCACCAAAAGCCCCAGCTCGTCAGGTCACCTCCACCAGTGCCTACCGCCACGCTAGGAATTCCCTAAAGCGCCGACCCCGATGAACCCGAGTTGCAGCACCACCATCCCCGCATTTTCCAACGAGCCTCCGGCGAAACTCCATTGAGCCAGCGAAACCCTAGCCCCTCTGATCTACCATAACCATTGGATCTAGATCCATTGCGCCACATTAGTTCACAAAAATGAATATGTGCCATCCACTCACAAGACACCATGTGTTTAACCTTATCCACAGAATTTCGGTTGCACATAATGTGGTCGTTTCACGAAGGATTGCCCAGAGAAGCGAACGACCCACACTCAAAGGGAGAACTGAAGGAAACCCCACGTCGTTCCAAGGATGCATATAGAACACAATATCAAGAGCTAACTACGAGAAAGACTTAGTCAGCAGCGCAACAAACCAACACACGAGACCCATCTGAGCCTCACGCCCAGAGACAGAATCAGGAACAAAGAGAACTCCGGGGGAGGAAGGACTTAGAGTTGTTAGCCGGACCCGACACCGTTGAAGAACACCTAGCTAGGAGCGTGTGTAGTTGTAGATACATCTTTAGGATTGTAATTAGTAGATGGACTAGTCATGATGCCCAACCAAGTATTAGCCAAATTATCAAGGATGAAAATCTGGTTGACTCCTCTTTTTTCATATAGCCGCAGACCCAAAACAAGGGATAGGGCTGAATTGGAAACACCTCGGTTAACAAAAAAGGAAAAAGAAATGAACCATGAAGTTGTAAGATTTTGGATGTGTCGTACGCCTCATGACCCACCACCCTATGGTGAAGTAAACCAAATGGAACCTTGACCAGAGGAGACTATGGAAGTATCATTGTTCCCAGTATGGAAGACAGAATGTGAATAAGGAGCTGGAAGTTGGAACAATTAGTGAACCTCGTTATGGATATTAAGGACTGCTTAGAGGGGGGTAACTCGAGTAGGACCTTGCCTTGAGTTGAAAATCCAGGCATGTGAGGAATGTGGAACCCCATTTATCCAAGGAGTAAGACTGAAAGGAACAAATGTTAGTTGTCATGAGCAGATCACCGTGGAACATGCACCAGAACCCAGATGGAAATGTCACATTGTTAGGAAGAAAGATGGTGTCAGTATTGGATGTACAAGTGTTGACTAAAGTGGAGTATTGTTACCTTCATTTGTCACATCGAAGGATAGAGCCGCTGGGAAATGGTAGTTAATAGCCAACGCATAGGGATTTCCTGCCACCTGAGAGTTGCGAGGTAACATTAGATGCCGCCATCAGAAGACCCAAATCTAGAGCATGGAACAAGAAGTACTTCAAGAATGCTTGTGAGGTAGACCTAGTGTTAGGATTACGAAGATTTCCAAACCACATGGTTGCTAATTTTTTGGGTATGCCATGAGTTGATCACCATGACGTCTACTCTTATTATTCGCCTTACCGCAAGGACCGGATAGTCTTGAGTGAGACACCTATTTTTCAAGAAATGACATGAGCTAAGAACCTAGTTGGAATAGTATGCGACCCCATAAAGGCAACTGTTCCCAGACGTAGGTCAAATGGTGAGTAAGATCTCGACCGGACAACTGGGAAGGATCCATATATCGAAAAACCACTTCATGATAAGGAATTTTGAGACTGGTGAGTGGAAGGAAGGACACTAAGGATCACCAGGGACACTGTAGAGGACCTGTAGAGGACCGCAATCGGATTGGAGATGGAAGTTGGAATTTTACCCACAAAATCAAACGAAAGGTTGATGGATGGTTTTAGCATGAGAATCTGTAAGTAAATGGCAAATGGTACAAACGTAGAACTGCCATGGATAGAAGAATGTTAGATGATATGAGCATAGATGGATCTGCAAGGATAGTTGGAACCACATGGACAAATGAACAAAGAACCCATTGAGACGGTATATGATATCCTAATTGTAGAGTCTAGAGGACTACCATCACTGGCAACCAAGGGGTGAGAAGTTATTGGAGACCCCAACATTAAAATCTTTTAAGGATGGTAGCAACCTGCAACATTAGAGACCACAAGTATACAAATAGTTCTAGGAAGCACGACGCATCCCAACCAGACACTAGTTACAAGTATGCCTCGAGGAGTAGAGCTATCGGCCACAAAATTATCTTGAGGACAATATAGACCGCCAGCGATTGAATGATAAAGGACCCAAGGATGCAAGTGATATTATCATTTCCCATACCACAAACACTAGATTGTAGACGGAAACTGAGAGAACCCCAAACCCTAATTTTTCTTTCTAGCCTCTCCAGATCTCGGGGATTAGATATCTTTTAAGGGTGGTAGTCCATCACATCCTAGATTTTCCCAAATCTGGTTTGTTTAAATTTTCACAGGGAATTAAATCTCCTCTAGGAAAACCTATGATTGCTTATGAATTGCTTGTGTTTGAATTGATTGTTTTCCTGGAAGGGTTGAAATCCCAAAGCAACTAGTTGAAACCTAGCTATCCCTTAGTTGAAACAAAATCAATAGGAAACATAAAGCAAGATCTACCCTAGGTGGTTAAATAGGAAATATCATTTTGGCATAAGTCTATTCTTAACAAGAGATAGTCAAGCCTAATAAATTTTCCCTAGTGATTGATGTCGATTGGTTTTGGAATCAATTCGTAAATCAAAGGGAAGCTTTTAGAAATCGTTTTGACTATACTCCCTCCGTCTGAAAAAGAATGTCCGGGCCTTAGTTCATTTGCAATTTTGCAAAAAAAACTTCCATCGTTTAAACTCGTGCTAATTAACCCCCCCCCCCCCGCTTCTTCCTTCTTCCCCTGTCGCCCACCCGCACCGTGGTCGCCCCAGCCACTGTCGGCACCCATCGTCGAGCCCAAAGTGTGATAACGGCCAACCCATGCTGCCGCTACGAACCCCTTCGCCGCTCCTGCCCACCTGCGCCGCCACCCAACTGCTTCTCCGTGGTGACCACCTGGACGGGTGGCGATTCCATGACTGAAGGGTGCTGCGCCGCTATCCCCTCCCGTCGTGATCCCTCCAGCTGCCCAAGGCTAAGCCACCACTATCCCCTCCTGTCGTGATGCCATCCCGCCGCTCATGACCTACGCACGCCTGGGTCTCGAGCGCCTGGATCTGAAGCTCCCGGCGGTCCAAGATCTCAAGTTCGTCCTCAAGATCAACCTCCTTCTGCTGGCATGTGTTCATCGGGAAGAAGAAGGTGTAACATCCCAAAATTTTAAAATTTGGAATGTTATATTAAACAAATAATTATGATTGTTTGTTTGATTGATTGTGTGAAATGAGTGAAATTTGAAACTTTTTGAAAATCGAATAAGAGGGAATGAAATGACTTTCCTAAACTTTCACTTTGCATTTTGACCCTAATGAATTCAAATTTATTTCATCACAAATCCCTAGAGTGAAGATAATATGACTTCTTCCATTTAAAGAAAAGAAAAGGGATTTAGAAAGATTTGAATTCCATTTGGAAATATTCAAATCAAAAACTTTATGCAACTCAATGACTTTCATTAGAGAAGATAAAGTGACTTCTTCAAATTTAAAATGAAGAGAGTTGGAAGTTTAAAAGAAAACTTTTGAAAACCTTTGGAATTTTCTGAAACCATTTTTAATCTGAGTTGATTTGAATTTCATCTTTCAAAGTAATTCTCTGATGAAATAATTAATGAGAGGAGGCTAATGACACTCCAAAACCAGAGACAATTTTTGTGTTGGGATTCAAATTTTAAAACAGAAACCATTTGTAATTTATTTTAACTTCAAATTATTTTTCATCTTAGAGTTAATGCAAAAATGATTTTTTTTAATATTTTATTTGACTTTGAAACGATGTTTATGTTTTAGCAAAATTTCTGCTGAAAATTTTGATATATAATATCTCCATATAAAAGTTTATTTTATTTTCCTTTTTTGTTTTTTGTTTTCTCTATTTTATTAAAAAACAAAAAATGGTCGAAGCCCATTTAGACCTACCGTGCCAGGCCGGCCCAGCTAGCTCGCCCCCGCCCAAAATCAATCCGGCCACCCGCTCCTTCCTTTTCTCTCTTTCTCTCACTGACAGCAGGACCCACCCGACCGACAGATCCCGCCCGACGCTCACCTTATATAAAGCCGACCCCTCCCTCTCTCATTTCCCTATGAAACTCCCAACGCCCGTGCCCTCTGCCTCGCCGAATCGCTCATCGTAGTTGCGGTCCACCGCCACGCCATTGCCGACGCTCTGCTCTGTCCCGACCACCCGAGCCGCCACCGTCTCCACCCACGTCTTCACCATCCTCGACTTCATCGACTGGAGCTCGCCGCCGATGCTAGGAGCCACCGGAGGACCGCCCCGCAGTGAAGCCCGCACGCCGGCGATGTCGACCTCGCCGGAGACGACCACCACACCGCTGTAAGCCATCTCCACCGCCCGATCTCGTTTAAACGACATAGATTATATCCCCGCGTACCCTTTCATTAGATCCGGTTTATTTAAACCAAACCGACCGACTTTCTGTTTTAAGTTTCAGCCGAATCGTTTTTGTGTTAATTAGCGTTTGTCCGCTAGTAGCTCTAGCACGCGCACACCTCCTGGCCAATAGGGCTTAGCCACGTGGCCATTGACCGACCCGTAGTATTTTTTCTTTTCTCGTTTCTTCTTCTGATTTCACATTCTCTTTTGAGTTTAGATCTTTAATATCTTTTATGTTTTTAGATGTTTTTGAGTGATTCTTTTTGCATTAGTTTGATATTTTCTTATAGTTTCCGTTTGTACAAATAGTTTTCAAATTTGAATAGTTTAAACTTGAATTTGCATGAATTTGCTTCAAACACTAGATTGCTTATAACTTTAGTTTAAAAACATATTTTTAGATTAATCTTTTTGCTACTGGTTTCTAGTGAAATTATTTTGGTGATGAACTTATAATTTTTTTTACTTTATTTATTTCTGTGTAGATCAAATTTAATTTTTTGCCCTATTAGGCTAAATTTTCAATAGAAAATTATTTTTCCTTTAATTAGTTATTTTTTTTTATTCTTTTATTAGATTGGTTTTCATTAAGTTGACGGAAACTCAACTTAGTTTTATAAAATCTTTTGTTTAGATTTATTAGGTTGCAATGGTGACATGAAAACATTTTGGATTTAAATGAGATAAGAGAATAATTTAGTTGTTCTTCAAAAGTAATTCTTTTTGCCACTTCATTTAAATTTCAGAAAGTTTTCTTTTGTCTACTTATTCATTTACAAAATTATATTTAAAAACTGGATCAACACTACATACTTGGTCTAGGGTTTTCTAACATAGAATTGTTTTGCTCATATCTTGAATTCTAGAATAGATTTTTATTTGATTCCTTTTGCTAGTAAAAGTTTTACTAAAATACTTTCTGTCAATTCTTTATTTTTGATGTTTTGTTTCTGTTGATAATAGGTTATTCTACAAAAAAACTATTCCTGGTTGCTTTGACAAAGTTTTATTGTTTTAACTTTTTCCTTAAGTATTTCCTTCAACTCAACACTATTGTGGTTTAGTACATGCTTTTGAATTTTGATTGCTAGAATGATTGCTTGGTTGAATGCCTATGAATGCCATGTTTGATTGTAATAGATTTCATCGAAGAGTGACGAATAGTTCTGTCAAGTTTTTCTAAGAGCGATATTATCTTCATCAACTATACCAGGCAAGTTCACTTTGACCATTTGTTTATACCTATGTTTTTACTTGCATGTAGTGTCACTTTTTCATAAATCCCTCCAGTAGTGATATTTAATTCTTGTAGTTGAGTAGAATGCATGAGGTCGGAACCCGTCTCCCTGTTATCAAGCCCCGGGAACGTTGCTTATGTTATGCTACGCTTTCGTAGACGGGGATTTGGCATGAGTGTTCGTGAGTGGTGTGAGAAGGAGGACTCTATGTCAATGACGACAACTTCATGATGGCATCTTCAAGGCCTGCATCTTCAAGACCTCAAGATTTCAAGACTCGATACAAGACTTCGATACACGCTACTAGGTGGAATGGTTGTGAGGCACCCTGAAGTACCTAGTGGATTTGCCTAGTGAGATGGAGTAGGCCAGTACTCATGAGGAAAGTTCCACCCAGACTCAAAAGGGACGGAAGAAATACTTCATGCCCACAAGCTTATCTGTGCATCCACAAGTCACTATGGGCTCTGGCTTAGTTGATCATCGTAATGACTTTGATTGGTCCAGTGCTACGTGACGTAGATCTACGGTAGGATGGGATGGACACTGGCAGTGGTCAGGGAAACTCTTTGAAAGACCATGTTTCGTTCGTCCTGTTCTCAAACACCCGGCAGTGTGAGGACTCACAAGGAGGGAACGATTCTTGTGGGTAAAGTGCACAACACTCTGCAAAACCTATTCGATTAGTCGTGTCCCCGGTTACGGACAATTTTGAGCCTGTGGACTTGGATCTATCTCTGAACTCTCAACACTGGACTGCTAATTAGTTATGGGCAACTTATGTTACGTTTGGGTTATGAGACATTGGTTGGAGGAGCCATGTCACAATAGATAATTATGTAGGGAAGATTCCTTGACAAATTCTTTGTTGTAGGGAAAATAAATAAACCAACTTTATGCAAAAATTTAGACACAGAGCCACAAAGCCATATTGCATATAGAATAGTCACTATCATTTGCTTTGTATTGTGAGCTTGCTGGTACATTCAATGTATTGACCTACATGGCTGCAACGTATCATGTTGCAGGATTTCTACGACGAGTAAGAGTTACGATATAGGGTTATGGTTTACACTCAACTTGTTGGAGTTGATGGGACTCCACACCCTTAATGATTTGTTTCCGCTGTGATGTAAGGTATACTCTGGATCTACGGTAATTATTTTACATGTGATGTTATGGTATTCCATTGAAGTACTGTGTGTGCCAGCATACTGATCCAGGGATGGCACATAAAGCACAGAGGCACCGATCCATTTGGGTCGGGTCGCTACAGAAGGTCCTTCTCGTGTTCAATGATGTGATATGTTTCTTGTTTAAACTATTGGTATTGTACTTAAAATTGATCAATTTGATTTGATACCAATAGTGATCAATTTGATTTGATACCCGTAATGGTCAGCCAGACTATCGCTGTTTTCAGTGGCCTCAGATCATTTCCTATTTGAGCCATGATCAACAAACAGTTAGAGCAAAAAAAATCCAGTTAGAGTCACTCATACTTCCTTTATTAGTGATCCGGTAACGGAATAGAAAGTACCCCACACATATGTCCCCAATAAGTTACCCTGGGTTATCGAACCCGTAAGAGGAAGGTTCCCTTGAAGCGATGGTCTCTAGCAAGATTTGTTAAAGGAATAATTCCAGCTTTTGACCGGATCAATCAAGCTAATTGTGTTGTAGCACTTATAATAAAAGAGGTACAGATATGCGCTCTTAGTGCTTACAACCATGTATTTGTTGTTGGAAATATGCCCTAGAGGCAATAATAAATTGGTTATTATTATATTTCCTTGTTCATGATAATCGTTTATTATCCATGCTATAATTGTATTGATTGGAAACTCAAATACATGTGTGGGTACATAGACAACACTGTGTCCCTAGTAAGCCTCTAGTTGACTAGCTCGTTGATCAAAAGATGGTTAAGGTTTCCTAGCCATAGACATGAGATGTCATTTGATAACGGGATCACATCATTAGGAGAATGATGTGATGGACAAGACCCAAACTATAAACGTAGCATATGATCGTGTCAGTTTATTGCTATTGTTTTCTGCATGTCAAGTATCTGTTCCTATGACCATGAGATCATGCAACTCCCTGACATCGGAGGAGTACCTTGTGTGTATCAAACGTCGCAACGTAACTGGGTGACTATAAAGGTGCTCTACAGGTATCTCCGAGGGTGTCTGTTGGGTTGGCATGGATCAAGACTGGGATTTGTTACTCCGTGTGACGGAGAGGTATCTTAGGGCCCACTCGGTAATACAACATCACAATGAGCCTTGCAAGCAATGTGACTAAAATGTTAGCCACGAGATCTTGTATTACGGAACGAGTAAAGAGACTTGCCGGTAACGAGATTGAACTAGGTATAGAGATACCGACGATCGAATCTCGGGCAAGTAACATACCGAAGAACAAAGGGAACAGTATACGGGATTAACTGAATCCTTGACATAGAGGTTCGACCGATAAAGATCTTCGTAGAATATGTAGGAGCCAATATGGGCATCTAGGTCCCGCTATTGGTTATTGATCGTAGAGGTGTCTCGGTCATGTCTACATAGTTCTCGAACCCGCAGGGTCTACACACTTAACGTTTGGTGACGATTAGTATAGTTGAGTTATTTTGTTGGTGACCGAAGGTTGTTCGGAGTCCCGGATAAGATCCCGGACATGACGAGGATCTCCGGAAGAGTCCGGAGGTAAATATTGATATATGTGATAATAGTGTTTTGGTTTCCGGAAGGGTTCCGGAATTCACCGGAAGGGGTTCCGGATGTTTACCGAAGTGTTCGGGTGCAACAACACTCTATACGGGCCAAAGGGGTAAAACCCACGAGGTTTTGGAAGTGCAAAAGGAAGTTTTGCTACTGCCTTAAGCTGGTAAGGCAGTACTACCGCTACTGTAGCAGCGGTACTACCACCCAAGCGGTACTACCACTACCGTAGCAGCGGTACTACCGCTCAAGCGGTACTACCGCTCGTGAGCGGTACTACCGCTTGTGCGCGGTACTGCAGGGATCTGAGTTGGACTCTTTCCCTGCGGGCCAAACCGACCTTGTGCGGGCAAAACCGACCTGGAGGAGGCTTTTACTCCAAGTTTAGACCCCAAGGCTCAACATATAAATAGAGGGGCATGGCTAGCACACGGGATACATTAAGATTTCCCAAGCCGTGTGTCGGCAACCCTAATCCTCTAGTTCTCCCGTCATAATCTCCGTAGTGCTTGGCGAAGCCCTGCAGAGATTGTTCCTCACCACCATCACCACGCCGTCGTGCTGCCGGAACTCATCTACTACTTCACCATCGCTCGCTGGATCGAGGAGATGAAGGCGTCATCAAGCCGTACGTGTGTTGAACGCGGAGGTGCCGTCCGTTCGGCACTAGTTCGTGATCGGATCGAGGGACGACTTGCGATTTGGATCGCGGAGACGTTCGACTACATCAACCGCGTTTCTTAACGCTTCCGCTTAGTGATCTACAAGGGTATGTAGATTCACTCTCCCTCTCGTAGATGCTCATCACCATGGATAGATCTTGTGTGTGCGTAGGAAAATTTTTGTTTCCCATGCAACGTTCCCCAACAGTGGTATCAGAGCCAGGTCTATGCGTAGATGAGATCTCGAGTAGAACACAAACGAGTTGTGGGCGTGGGTGTATACATATTGCTTGCCGTTACTAGTTGATACTTGATTCGGCGGTATTTTGAGATGAAGCGGCCCGGACCGACATTACGCGTACACTTACGCGAGACAGGTTCCTTCAACTGACATGTAACTTCGTTGCATAAAGATGGCTAGCGGGTGTCTGTCTCTCTCACTTTAGTTGAATCGATTTCAATGAAGAGGGTTCTTTTAGAAGATCAAAAAGCAATCACTACACCACGTTGTGGTTTTGCGTAGGTAAGAACGGTTCTTGCAAACCCGTAGCAGCCACGTAAAATTTGCAACAACAATTAGAGGACGTCTAACTTGTTTTTGCAGGGTATGTTGTGATGTGATATGGCCAATTACATGATGAGATATATGTGATGTATGAGATGATCATGTGTTGTATAGAATATCATGACTTGCATGTCGATGAGTACGGCAACTGGCAGGAGCCATAGAGTTGTCTTTAATTATTTTTGCCGTTTTGCTTTACTTTATCGCTATGAGTTAGCAATAGTCGTGGAAGCAACAGTCGGCGCGACAACCTCATGGCGACACGTTGATGGAGATCAAGATGATGGAGATCATGGTGTCATGCCGGTGACGATGAAGATCATGCCGGTGCTTTGGAGATGGAGATCAAAAGCACAAGTTCATGGCCATATCAAGTCACTTATGAATTGCATGTGATGTTAATCCTTTTATGCATCTTATTTTGCTTAGGATGACGGTAGCATTATAAGGTGATCCCTCACTTAAATTTCAAGATAAATTGTGTTCTCCCCAAGTGTGCACCGTTGCGAAAGTTCGTCGTTTCGAGACACGCCGTGATGATCGGGTGTGATAGACTCTACGTTCACATACAACGGGTGTAAGCCATGTTGCACGTGCGGAACACTCGGGTTAAACTTGACGAGCCTAGCATGTACAGACATGGCCTCGGAACACAAGAGACCGAAAGGTCGAACATGAGTCATATAGTAGATATGATCAACATGAAGATGTTCACCATTGAAACCACCTCAACTCACGTGATGATCGGACTTGAGTTGGTGGATTTGGATCATGTTACACTCGAATGATCGAAGGGATGTCAATTTGAGTGGGAGTTTTTTAAGTAATATGATTAACTAAACTCATTATCTAGAACAATAGTCTAAGTTGTCTTTGCTATATTTATGTTGTAGATCATGGCTCGCGCAGTAGCACCCCTGAATTTTAATGCGTTCCTAGAGAAAGCTAAGTTGAAAGATGATGGAAGTAACTTTGTGGACTGGGCCCGTAATCTAAGGATTATCCTTACGGCTTCCCAGAAGGCTTATGTCCTTGATGCACCGCTTGGTGATCCACCCGCTCCAGTTGAGTCTCTAGACGTCGTGAACGCCTGGCAGGCTCGTTCTGAAGATTACTCAATAGTTCAATGTGCAATATTGTATGGCTTAGAACCGGGACTTCAAAGACGTTTTGAACATCATGGAGCATATGAGATGTTCCAGGAGTTGAAGTTTATCTTTCAGAAGAATGCCCAGATCGAGAGATATGAGATCTCCGATAAGTTCTATGCTTGCAAGATGGAGGAGAACGGGTCTATCAGTGATCACGTACTCAGAATGTCTGGGTACTCCACCCGCCTGGCTGAATTTGGGATGCCCCTTCCGCCAGAAGCTATCACTGACAGAGTTCTTCAATCATTGCCACCTAGCTACAAGAGCTTCGTGTTGAACTATAACATGCACGGGATGAACAAGTCAGTCGCCGAGCTGTTTGCGATGCTGAAAGCCGCTGAGTCTGAAATTCAGAAGGAGCATCAAGTGTTGATGGTCAATAAAACCACTAGTTTCAAGAAAAATGGCAAGGGTAAGAAGGGTAACTCCAAGAAGAGTGGCAAAGCAGTTGCTCCTCTCGTGAAGAAACCCAAGGCTGGACCCAAACCAGAAACTGTGTGCTTTCATTGCAAGGGAACTGGACACTGGAAGCGGAACTGCCCCAAGTATTTGGCTGACAAGAAGGCGGCCAACAACAAACAAGGTATATATGATATACATGTTATTGATGTGTACCTTACCAACTCTCGTTGTAGTGCCTGGGTATTTGATACCGGTACGGTTGCTCATATTTGCAACTCAAAACAGGAACTGCGGAATAGACGGAGGCTGGCAAAGGACGAAGTGACGATGCGCGTGGGAAATGGTTCCAAGGTTGATGTGATCGCCGTCGGCACGCTCGCTCTTCGATTACCATCGGGATTAGTGATGAACCTGAATAATTGTTATTTAGTGCCTGCGTTAAGCATGAACATTATATCTGGATCTTGTTTATTGCGAGACGGTTACTCATTTAAATCAGAGAATAATGGTTGTTCTATTTATATGAGTAATATCTTTTATGGTCATGCACCCAATATGAGGGGTTTATTCTTATTGAATCTCGATAGTAATGATACACATGTTCATAACATTGATGCCAAAAGATGTAGAATTGATAATGATAATACCACTTTCTTGTGGCACTGCCGTTTAGGTCATATTGGCGTAAAACGCATGAGGAAGCTCCATGCTGATGGACTTTTGGAGTCACTTGATTTTGAATCACTTGACACATGTGAGCCATGCCTCATGGGCAAGATGACTAAAACGCCGTTCTCTGGAACAATGGAACGGGCAAGTGGCCTATTGGAAATCATACATACTGATGTGTGCGGTCCGATGAGCATTGAGGCGCGCGGTGGTTATCGTTACTTTCTCACCTTCACTGATGACTTAAGTAGATATGGGTATATTTACTTAATGAAACACAAGTCTGAAACATTTGAAAAGTTCAAACAATTTCAGAGTGAAGTTGAGAATCATCGTAACAAGAAGATTAAATTCCTACGATCTGATCGAGGAGGAGAATATCTGAGTTATGAGTTTGGCAGTCACTTAAGACAGTGTGGAATTGTTTCACAATTGACACCGCCTGGAACACCACAGCGTAATGGTGTGTCCGAACGTCGTAATCGAACCTTATTGGATATGGTGCGATCTATGATGTCTCTTGCCGATTTGCCACTATCGTTTTGGGGTTATGCATTAGAGACAGCTGCATTCACTTTAAATAGGGCACCATTGAAATCCGTTGAGACGACGCCACATGAACTTTGGTTTGGCAAGAAGCCAAAGCTATCGTTTCTTAAAGTTTGGGGATGTGATGCTTATGTCAAAAAGCTTCAGCCTGAAAAGCTGGAACCCAAAGCGGAGAAATGTGTCTTCATAGGATACCCAAAAGAGACAGTTGGGTATACCTTCTACCTCAGATCCGAAGGCAAAGTGTTTGTCGCTAAAAACGGAACATTTCTTGAGAAAGAGTTTCTCTCGAAAGAATTGAGTGGGAGGAAGATAGAACTTGATGAGGTTGATGAACCTTTACTTCAACCTGAAAGTAGCGCAGCGCAGAAAGATGTTTCTGTAGAGCCTACATTAGCTGAAGAGGAAGTTAATGATGATGATCATGAAGCTTTGGATCAAGTTGCTATCGAACCTCGTAGGTCGACAAGGACGCGTACTGCTCCTGAGTGGTACGGCAACCCTGTCTTAGAGGTCATGTTGTTGGACAACGATGAACCTACGAGCTATGGAGAAGCGATGATGGGCCCGGATTCCGAGAAGTGGTTAGAGGCCATGAAATCCGAGATGGGATCCATGTATGAAAACAAAGTATGGACTTTGGAAGTATTACCTGAAGGGCGTAAGGCCATTCAGAACAAATGGATCTTTAAGAGGAAGACGGACGCGGACGGTAATGTCACCGTCTATAAAGCTCGACTTGTGGCAAAGGGTTTTTCACAAGTTCAAGGAGTTGACTACGATGAGACCTTCTCACCCGTAGCGATGCTTAAGTCCGTCAGAATCATGTTAGCAATAGCTGCCTTTTTCGATTATGAAATTTGGCAGATGGATGTCAAAACAGCGTTCCTTAACGGTTTCCTTAAGGAAGAGTTGTATATGATGCAACCAGAAGGTTTTGTCGATCCAGAGAATGCTGACAAAGTTTGCAAACTCCAGCGATCCATTTATGGACTGGTGCAAGCATCTCGGAATTGGAATCTTCGCTTTGATGAGGTGATCAAAGCGTTCGAGTTTATACAAGTTTACGGAGAAGCTTGTATTTACAAGAAAGTGAGTGGGAGCTCTATAGCGTTTCTAATATTATATGTGGATGACATATTGCTGATTGGAAACAATGTAGAAATGTTGGAAGGCGTGAAGGAATATTTGAACAAGAGTTTTTCAATGAAGGGCCTAGGAGAAGCTGCTTTCATATTAGGCATCAAGATCTATAGAGATAGATCGAGACGCTTAATAGGACTTTCACAAAGCACATACCTTGACAAAGTTTTGAAGAAGTTCAAAATGGATCAGTCCAAGAAGGGGTTCTTGCCTGTTTTGCAAGGTGTGAAGTTGAGTAAGACTCAATGCCCAGTGACTGCAGGAGATAGAGAAAAGATGAGTGTCATCCCCTATGCTTCAGCCATAGGCTCTATCATGTATGCAATGCTGTGCACAAGACCTGATGTCAGCCTTGCCATAAGTATGGCCGGAAGGTTTCAAAGTGATCCAGGAATGGAACACTGGACGGCGGTCAAGAATATCCTGAAGTACCTGAAAAGGACTAAGGACATGTTTCTCATTTATGGAGGTGATCAAGAGCTCGTCGTAAAGGGTTACGTCGATGCAAGCTTTGACACTGATCCGGATGACTCTAAGTCACAAACCGGATACGTATTTATTCTTAATGGGGGTGCGGTTAGCTGGTGCAGTTCCAAGCAAAGCGTGGTAGCTGATTCTACATGCGAAGCGGAGTACATCGCTGCCTCGGAGGCGGCGAAGGAAGGTGTCTGGATGAAAGAGTTCATGACAGATCTTGGAGTAGTGCCTAGTGCGCTTAACCCAATGACTCTATTTTGTGATAATACTGGTGCCATTGCTCTAGCCAAGGAACCAAGATTTCACAAGAGGACCAGACACATAAAGCGACGTTTCAATTCCATCCGCGATTACATCAAGGAGGATGACATAAATATTTGCAAAGTACACACGGATATGAATGTTGCAGATCCGATGACTAAACCTCTTCCAAGGGCTAAACATGAACAACACCAGAACTGCATGGGTGTTCGATTCATTACAATGTAAATCACATAGTGATGTGAACTAGATTATTGACTCTAGTGCAAGTGGGAGACTGTTGGAAATATGCCCCAGAGGCAATAATAAATTGGTTATTATTATATTTCCTTGTTCATGATAATCGTTTATTATCCATGCTATAATTGTATTGATTGGAAACTCAAATACATGTGTGGGTACATAGACAACACTGTGTCCCTAGTAAGCCTCTAGTTGACTAGCTCGTTGATCAAAAGATGGTTAAGGTTTCCTAGCCATAGACATGAGATGTCATTTGATAACGGGATCACATCATTAGGAGAATGATGTGATGGACAAGACCCAAACTATAAACGTAGCATATGATCGTGTCAGTTTATTGCTATTGTTTTCTGCATGTCAAGTATCTGTTCCTATGACCATGAGATCATGCAACTCCCTGACATCGGAGGAGTACCTTGTGTGTATCAAACGTCGCAACGTAACTGGGTGACTATAAAGGTGCTCTACAGGTATCTCCGAGGGTGTCTGTTGGGTTGGCATGGATCAAGACTGGGATTTGTTACTCCGTGTGACGGAGAGGTATCTCAGGGCCCACTCGGTAATACAACATCACAATGAGCCTTGCAAGCAATGTGACTAAAATGTTAGCCACGAGATCTTGTATTACGGAACGAGTAAAGAGACTTGCCGGTAACGAGATTGAACTAGGTATAGAGATACCGACGATCGAATCTCGGGCAAGTAACATACCGAAGAACAAAGGGAACAGTATACGGGATTAACTGAATCCTTGACATAGAGGTTCGACCGATAAAGATCTTCGTAGAATATGTAGGAGCCAATATGGGCATCTAGGTCCCGCTATTGGTTATTGATCGTAGAGGTGTCTCGGTCATGTCTACATAGTTCTCGAACCCGCAGGGTCTACACACTTAACGTTTGGTGACGATTAGTATAGTTGAGTTATTTTGTTGGTGACCGAAGGTTGTTCGGAGTCCCGGATAAGATCCCGGACATGACGAGGATCTCCGGAAGAGTCCGGAGGTAAATATTGATATATGTGATAATAGTGTTTTGGTTTCCGGAAGGGTTCCGGAATTCACCGGAAGGGGTTCCGGATGTTTACCGAAGTGTTCGGGTGCAACAACACTCTATACGGGTCAAAGGGGTAAAACCCACGAGGTTTTGGAAGTGCAAAAGGAAGTTTTGCTACTGCCTTAAGCTGGTAAGGCAGTACTACCGCTACTGTAGCAGCGGTACTACCGCCCAAGCGGTACTACCGCTACCGTAGCAGCGGTACTACCGCTCAAGCGGTACTACCGCTCGTGAGCGGTACTACCGCTTGTGCGCGGTACTGCAGGGATCCGAGTTGGACTCTTTCCCTGCGGGCCAAACCGACCTTGTGCGGGTAAAACCGACCTGGAGGAGGCTTTTACTCCAAGTTTAGACCCCAAGGCTCAACATATAAATAGAGGGGCAAGGCTAGCACACGGGATACATTAAGATTTCCCAAGCCGTGTGTCGGCAACCCTAACCCTCTAGTTCTCCCGTCATAATCTTCGTAGTGCTTGGCGAAGCCCTGCAGAGATTGTTCCTCACCACCATCACCACGCCGTCGTGCTGCCGGAACTCATCTACTACTTCACCATCGCTCGCTGGATCGAGGAGGTGAAGGCGTCATCAAGCCGTACGTGTGTTGAACGCGGAGGTGCCATCCGTTCAGCACTAGTTCGTAATCGGATCGAGGGACGACTTGCGATTTGGATCGCGGAGACGTTCGACTACATCAACCGCGTTTCTTAACGCTTCCGCTTAGCGATCTACAAGGGTATGTAGATTCACTCTCCCTCTCGTAGATGCTCATCACCATGGATAGATCTTGTGTGTGCGTAGGAAATTTTTTGTTTCCCATGCAACGTTCCCCAACATTTGTGTTGGGACCAGATATGATCTTAATTTGTGCGCTGGAAGTCACCCATCGAGATGTGCTTGTTACGAACCGAAGTGGGGGATGTGTCCAAATAACATCTTGACCAGCACGCGTCCTGCATCAAGAATCAGTTGTCCTACCAAAGGCCTATTCATTGCACGGGGTTTCCTTGATAATTGAGATTATAATAATTAGACAAGAGCTTTCGGTTTTTAATGACTACACCACATGAATCCCCAAGGATTGGATCCGTGTTCCCATACTAAACCTTTCAATCACTCATGTTCAGAATAATACTTCATGTTCTCTCTGCCCTTAGCCTCACTGTGACTTGCTCTCCATGATCTTGAGTACCTGCAGGGATGAAGAACGTGGACAAGACAAGAGACATCTACATAACAGTTTTATTTCACACATACAGAACATTAATTCAAAGCCCTTCCATTGACCCCCACAACAAATATAGAGGGTTGCAAGTCCTATGCCTCAACCCATACCTTACCGAACTACTCACACATGGATGTCCGATCGCATGAAGAAAACATTGAAGAACACATCTTGAAGATCGATTGATGGATAATACGTCTTACAATGGTTGCCTTGTGCGATGCACGATTACAATTGATGAGTATAAACTAGAGGAATATGAACTATGGTGGTGATGGTGGCTATGGAGAGGGAGATTGCGGCAGCTAGGGTAGATTAAAAGGATGAAGATGGCTCTGTTTTGGCTTCGCTCGTGGACGTTCTGTTCACATTTTGGTGTGGCCCCCTTTATAAAATATGTCCAGGTGGGCGAGGAGCCTCGAAATCCATGCCATACCACCACTCATACAAGCGCTTGCGTTCATATGGAACGCCGTCTTTTGTTCTGTGGCTTCTGGTGCACCTCTTCTTGATCTCATCTATCGCCTCTTTTACTTCTTTCCTAGTTTTGGCTTGATTTTGTCCATTTATTGCCCATTTCCTGTAGATACACAATAGAGAGGGGATTTTTGGAATTCTTTGCATTCATTAGTCATTAGTACCAATATCGGAGCGAATATCTCGGTTTTAATGAAATATCTCGGTTTAAACAATGGTTGAATGAGTGTAAAAATATCACTCATTAGCCACTGCTTGCAAAAAAATCAGTTAGAGCCACTGCTTGCCTCAGATCAAATTATGTTAGAGCAAAAAAAGTTGTGGTAATTTGATGTTGATCCTCCTCCTACATTACACTTGACAATTGAATTGTTGTTGACCCTCCTCCTACATTACACTGGATATTAGATGAACAGGTACTGAAGGGAAATTGAAAGTGAAGATGATGAACTGAAATTAAAATTCAAATTGCGATTGTTGTTGTTTTTAAACATACATTGGTTGTGCTTGATCCCATTATACTTTGTGCTTGATTCTAGTAGGAGTATTCTAGGAGGAGTGCATGTACAGTTTCAGTAAAGTGTTATGGTTGTCGAAAGTGTTAGGAAAAAAAGTACCCATCTCAGTTTTTGGTGATGGACTAAGCAATCAACCTTAAATTAAATCTCCTTTAATGCTTTTTAATGCCCCATGTGTGAATTCTTTTGTAATCTTAATGAATTAACCAATCTTACACACTGAGCATCGTACCATTTGGTCGTTGCTTATTCATCAGTGCAAGTGCAAACTACTAGAGGCTTGCTCTTGGAATGTAAATAGTTGTGTACTCTGACCACCATGCCCACATCTCCATAATAATGTCAGGATCTCAAGTTACAAGCCAATGTTTGCAGGTATCAGAACAAGATAGAGGTCAAAAGTTAAATCATGACATGACATGGTACATTATTTGGAGCAAATAAAATCCACGGCCTTTCTACGTGGTTTCCACCCCGTTTCCATGGATCGCTGGAGTTCTACTGCTACAATATTGACTAATAGATTTTATGCATTTCCATACTCCGTTTGTACACACAATTGTAACCATTAATTACTTACAATTATAAAAGCATTTGATGAAGTTTAAGTGAATGCACAGTTTCAGTAACAATAAACTTGTGAAAAGTTGATTTACTCAATCGGTCATCTTAACATCATGGTTTATTTCATTTTAGAGTAAAACATGGTTTGTTTTTAGTTTATACACAATCAGGAAATAAATTCATATTCATGGTTTATTCCCAGTTTAAATTCAGTACAGTATCCTTGAAGTTTAAAAAGACCTTATGTTTTTAGGAAATGCATGAAGTTGAAAAATAGACCCTAGATAGTGTTTTTACCATACAATAATGCATAGTGAAGATTTACACTGAATTAGTCATGGAGGATGGAGTGTTTCCTATGCTGGTTTATTTAGCTATACTGAATATATTTGAATTATTTGGATATATTTGAATTATTTGGATTTATTTGGATGGAGTGCTTCCTCTGCTTGTTTTTACTATAGTTTTAGTCAAACTCATGTTAAATGGTTACTAAGAATTGCTACTTATTTTCGTTAACTGATAGCTCTAACACTTATTTTAGTTAATTGACAGCTCTAAAACTTGGATCATAGGAGTAGTTCACTGTTAGGTTCATCTTGATTAATGCGATGCTCCAAAACTTGGATCACAAGAGTTGTTATAATCAGGTTCACTAGATTACAACACATCAAATTTAAACTTTTTCTAACTGAGTACTCAAACTAGAAAGGCTGCCATGGCAACCAAACTAGAAAGGCTGCCATGGCAACCAAACTAGAAATGGTGCCATGGCAGCCTTTCTTTGCCATATGTCAATTAATTGTCACAATCATTTCTCTACTATCAAGAATGCTTCATTTGTTTCCATTATGGTGCTAACTACATTCATCTTTTGCCATTTATCATTGATTATAGATAGCAGCAGAGGAATGGGTCTAAACCTGACTCCTCAAGAGGAAGATTATGATGGTCTTGATCTGAACTTAACTCCTCGAGAGGAAGACGATGAAGATCTTGAATTTAATTGGATTTATGTAGAGGGAGAAGCTCAATAAGGTCAAGAAGGCGAAGAGGAAGAAGCTCAAGATGCACAAGGTAATCCAAAAAGGAAGGAGTAGTCAAACAAGGAGAGGTTTAGTGTTTATTTTTCTTTGCAAGTAATCAAGCTTACAGATGGACCAGTTGAACTATATGAAAAGGTGCTCGTCGCAAATCTGATGAATGTATGCCTACGAACAGTTCAAAGAATATGGAACGACACCGAAAAAACAACTTGCCTTAGGCCAAGAAGTGAATGTTTCAAGCAAGAAGAATGGGAATGTTGGTAGGAAGAGAAAAGAGCTAGATCTATTAAGAACATCGATAAGCCCACTGAACAAAAGAAGAACAATCCAATCTCTTGCAAGGTGTTTAGTTGTTCCCCACTCGACCATACACGACATGTTTCAGGTGAAAGAGTTGAAACGCATCACGAACACCGTCAAGCCCTCCCTAAAGCCACATAACAAGATTGTCAGACTCAAGTTCTGCATATCCATGATGGATGAGAAATGGATATCAAATCCATGGCTTAGTTTCAAGCCAATGACCAACATGGTACATATAGATGAAAAATGGTACGATATGACCAGAGTGAAGAATAGTTACTATGTACTACTAGGAGAACCAGAACCCGAGCACACAATTCCCAATACTAACAACATTGGGAAGGTAATGTTCTTAACGGTTGTGGTCAAGCCTAGATACAAGGATGATGGGGAGATGGCATTCGATGGAAATATTGTCACTTGGGCGTTCGTGAAAGTAACCATACCTGTCTGTAGAGATTACCTGATCAACAAAGTTATCCCAACAATCTAGGACAAGTGGACCGACGATGATGAGGGCACAACAATATTCATCCAACATGATAATGCAAGACCGCATGTCCTCCCTAATGATGCATGTTTTCTATAAGCCGTGGAACAAATAGATCTAGACATTCGATTGGTACAACAACCTCCAAACATCCCCGAGTTCAACGTTTTAGACCTCTGCTTCCATTGCTCTCTCCAATCCCTAACCGACTGTAGAGCACCTACAAATATCCGGGAACTGGTATAGAGTGTAGAAGAGGAGTTTGAGAACTATGATGCCCACAAGTTGTTCAAAAGCTTTATCACATTGCAAGCCGTCATGGTTGAACTTATGAAGACCAAGGAGGAAATAGTTACAAGATGCCACATCTGCATAAGGATTGTCTACAAAATGATGGAAGGGAAATAATCGGTGTATATTGCACCGCTAAGCTAATTGCTGACATCATGGCCATTATAGAAGAAGGGGAATAGAAAAAGGAAAGGAAAGGGAAAGGAGTTGATAGAGAAAGGAAAACAAAAGAAAGGAGTATGTCTTGTGTCATGTGTATGTCATGTGATAATTGGATTAATCGGTCTATTGGAATGTCATGTTGATTATTTGGATTTATTTGATTTTATTTGTATGTATTTGAATTATTTGGATTTATTTTGATTTACTTGAATCTATTTGACCTTATTAGAATTATTTGGGTTTATTTGATTTTATTTAAATATATTTGAAAAATTAGGATTTATTTGAATTTATTTGAATTATTTTATTTGGGTTTATTCAAATTACTTGGATTAATTTTTCCATTTAAAAAAATTGAGTCCAAATCTGTCCATATTCATTTTAAACTTGAACACAAACAGGCAACACAAACAACATGTCATCTTTGAAAAAGGATGGCAATGTATCCCAGGGTATCACACCATTTTTTTCATTCAAAAAATACACCCAAAAGCCCGTGTTGAAAAAGGAAGCTCATGTTGCTAGATCATGTAATAATATGCATGAACCTGTACTCCATAAACAAGCTAAACTGTTAAGGTAACTTCCTGAAACAAGCTAAAACCCGCCAAAGTACTTCATATTCATGGAGTATTTCTGAGCCATGTTCCTAAATTGGACATCCTAAAAATATCTAAACAAGTTAAACCTGCCAAAGTACTCCTCATAGCCTAGGTTCAAAAAAATCATAAGTGACTATAAAATGAATGAGCAAGCTTGTTAGAGGTAAACAAAAGAGCTTTAGTTGAGTTAGCTACTGAAACATTGCGAAGATACGCCAAAAATCCAGATGTTTGGCACATCAGTAGGATAGTAATGTTCAATGGTGTAATGAGCTTCAACAATAAATGAAGCTGACCTTATGGATCAATGTACTAAATTAACATAAGTTAATTTCAGATATCAGTTAATTTTACAGAAAGCATAAGTAAATGAAGGGACAATTCTAGTAACTACTCATGTCGAACAATTTCAGTAAGTACCCCTGTTGAACAATTTCAGTGAAACCAATCAGTTTTGACACATAAATCATGGAGTAGTCTCTCAATCCCAGGACCTCCAGCATCTTGCTCCCGGAATCCACCATGGTCGCTTCACGCACCGCCCCTATAGAACCGAATTCGTCTATGGGATTTGAGAAAGAAGATTGACAAAACGAAAGGGGAAATTTCAACAGAGGGAAGAGCAATCTGGATGAGTATGGGCTCTCCTTGGTAGGAGGAGGTCCTGAGAAACATCTCAATGAGCTTCCAACCATCCACCGCCAGGACGTGGAACTGGGACTCGACGTCGACCATCCTCAATGCACGCGGGCAGAGGAAGAAGACTCAAACCAAACGGAGCCCCTCCCAATCTTTCTTCCTCTCCCCCCGCTCAGGCAACAGAGTAGAAGGAGAAGGATGTCGACGAGGTTGATGACGGGCAAGGCCAACTCTAGCTCTCCACCATTGAGGAAGGATGCCTCCGGTGGAGAGTAGATCAGAAAAATTGAGCCTTCTCCTCCCCCGAGGAAACAACACGGAGAACGAGTTCAACAAGGAGGGGGGGCTCCGACAGCTCTCGGGGAATCTCCGGCGACACACGCGGAGGCTGCGTAGGGAGCCGAGTAGGAGAGCTCCGGCATGGGGAGCCGATCAGGGGAGCTCCGACAGGGGAGACGAGCGGGGAGTGCGTCGTTTGTCGGGAATTCGCTGAGGGGGTTTTCGTAAAATGACTATGAGACATCCTTTTTCGGACGGAGGGAGTATTTGGCTAGAAAGTGAATTTCATAAGTCCAAATGGTATGCTTGACTTCTGTAAATTTTTCCCAAATTGGATTTGAAACATATTTGGTTTTGAAACCAAACTGAAATTCAAGAGGGAAATAAAGGAGCAAAAAATATATGTCCAAAATGCCCAAACAAGAAATTGACTTGGTCAAAAATATTCAGAAATGAATTTAGAGCAAGTTTGCTTTTGGAAGAAAGTTCAAATTCAAATTTTAATGAAAATGGCAAAGGAAAACAGAAACATAAAAACAGAAAACGGAAAATAAAAAGAAACCCATTCGGACCAGCTAGCCCGACCACCCCATAACCCAGCTAGCCTAGCGCGCCAGCCCACGCATGCACCTCCCTTTCTCAGAAAGGCGGGTCCCGCATGCTAGCTTCGTCCCCAACCCCGCAACCGATGTTGCCCTTGTCGCGCACACACGCATGCCTGATGACACACAAGTATATGGAATCAATCGTAGTCCTTTCAATAAGTAAGAGTGTCGAATCCAACAAGGAGTAGAAGGAAATGACAAGTGGTTTTGGTATGCAAATTTCTCCAAGCACCGAAAGTAACAGTGATAGATAGTTTGGTAGCAAGTAACAAGTAACAATAGTAGCAACGATGCAGCAAGGTAGCCCAATCCTTTTTATAGCAAAGGACAAGCCGAAATGTACTCTTATATGAAGCAAAGCGCTCTTGAGGACACATGGGAATTTCGTCTAATCATGTTTCATCATGTTTATTTGATTCGCGTTCGCTACTTTGATAATTTGATACGTGGGTGGACCGGTGCTAGGGTGTTGTTCTTACTTGAACAAAAAAAACACTTATGAGTACCCCCTCTCGCAAGCATACGCAACTACGAAAGAAGAATTAAGATAAATCTAACCATAGCATTAAACGTGTGGATGCAAATCAGCCCCTTACCGAACAACTCATAAACTAGGGTTTAAGCTTCTGTCACTCTCGCAACCCATCTGAAAGCACATATGCTCCCTTGGTAGTTTTTATAATTCATGAAAACATACTAACGTGGCTTGAGACTGCGTCGGTATTTCCCCAAAGAGGAAGGGATGATGCAGCACAACGACGGTAAGTATTTCCCTCAATTATGAAACCAAGGTATCGAACCAGTAGGAGGATCAACAACACTACGTAAACAACACCTGCACACAAAGAACAAATACTTGCAACCCGACGCGAAAGAGAGGTTGTCAATCTCTCTACGGTAAAAAGATAGATTATGATATGATAGATTGGATAGATAGATCTCTCAAGAACACAAAATAAAAGAGGCAAATAAAAAGTGCAGCAAGATATTTTTGGGTTTTTGGAATAATAGATCTGAAAACAAAAGCGGCAAAAAGATAGATCGAAAGCAATATGTTGGAAAAGTAGACCCGGGGGCCGTAGGTTTCACAAGTGGCTTGTCTCATGAGTATAGCACACGGTGGGCGAACAAATTACTGTTGGGCAATTGATAGAAGATCAAATAATCATGACGATATCCAAGGCGATGATCATTATATAGGCATCACGTCCAAGATTAGTAGACCGAAACGATTCTGCATCTATACTATTACTCCACACATGAGTATAGCGCGCGGTGGGTGAACAAATCGAATAGTCATGACGATATCCAAGGCGATGATCATTATATAGGCATCATGTCCAAGATAGATAGACCGACTCCTGCCTGCATCTACCACTATTACTCCACACATCGACCGCTATCCAGCATGCATCTAGTGTATTAAGTTCATGGAAAAATGGAGTAATGCAATAATAATGATGACATGATCTAGATAAGATCTATTCATGTAGGAATAGACCCCATCTTGTTATCCTTAATAGCAACGATACATGCGTCTTGCTGCCCCTTCTGTCACTGGGAAAGAACACCGCAAGATCAAACCCATCACAAAGCACCTCTTCCCATGGCAAGAAAAATCAATCTAGTCGGCCTAACTAAACCAAAGATTCGAAGAAGAAATACGAGGCTATAAGTAATCATGCATATAAGAGATCAAAGAAGACTTAAATAATATTCATGGATAGAAACTGATCATGAACTCAAAATTCATCGGATCCCAACAAACACACCGCAAAAGTTTACATCAAATAGATCTCCAAGATACCATTGTATTGAGAATCATAAGAGAGAGAGAAAGCCATCTAGCTACTGCCTACGGAGCCATAGGTCTATGATGGACTACTCACGCATCATCGGAGAGGCACCTATGAGGAAGATGAACCCCTCTGTGATGGTGTTTAGATTGGATCTCGATGTTCTAGAACTTGCGGCAGCTGGAATTGTGTTTCGTCGACTACCCTAGGGTTTTTGGAAAATTTGGGAATTTATAGGCATCAGAGGCGGTGCGGAGGGGCCCCGTGGAGGGCATAACCCATCAGGGCGTGCCAGGGGCCCCCTGGTGGGTTGTGCTCCCCACAGCCCACCTTCCTGGCTCTTCTTTGGCCCACTGGGTGTCTTCTGGTCCAGAAAAAATCTCCAAAAAGTTTCGTCGCGATTGGACTCCGTTTGATATTGATTTTCTGCGAAGTAAAAAACAAGCAAAAACAGCAACTGACACTTTGGCACTATGTCAATAGGTTAGTCCCAAAAAATGATATAAAGTTGTTATAAAATGATTGTAAAACATCCAAGAATGATAATATAACAGCATGGAACAAGCAAAAATTATAGATACGTTGGAGACGTATCAGCATCCCCAAGCTTAATTCCTACTCGTCCTCGAGTAGGTAAATGATAAAAACAGATTTTTTGATGTGGAATGCTGCCTAACATGTTCATCACATTCTTTTCTTTTGTATAGCATGGACATTTGGACTTATAATGATTCAAAGCAATAGTCTAGTTTTAACATAATGACTTCAATACTCAAGCATGTCAACAAGCAACCATGTCTTTCAAAATATCAACACTAAAGAAAGTTATCCCTAGCCCACCATGCTCAATCATTGATCCATTCATGAAACACACTCAAATATTAACTACACCCAATGCTCAAGTATGATCATAGTGCCCCCTAGTTGGTGCTTTATAAGAGAAGATGGAGACTCAAATAAAAATAAAAATTGCATAAAGTAAATAGATAGGCCCTTCGCAGATGGAAGTAGGGATTTGTAGAGGTGCCAGAGCTTAAAGTTTAAATTTAGAGAGAGAAAATATTTTGAGTGGCATGCCTATCCTGTCAACGTAAACGACAAAGTAGTTCACAATACTTTCCATGCTAGATATATCATAGGCGGTTCCCAAACATAAAGTAAAGTTTATTCCTTTTTCCACCATTCTTTCACAATACATGGCTGGCCATATCCACGGTTGCCTTCCATACCAACACTTTCCAAGGAATTTATTATTTGACAACATAAGTATTTTTTTCATTTCGGGACTGGGCATCCCTATTACCGCCGTACTCTCGTGCAATGACAAGTGAATAAACACTCATCTTGAGAATAACACGTCTAGCATGGAAAAATATTGGATTCCCCCTACCGTTTCATGAGCGGTACAAGCACACAAAAAGGAAATTTATTTTGAAAAGTAGAGATGGCACATACAAATTTGCTTAGAACGGCATGGAAATGCCGCATATAGGTAGGTATGGTGGACTCATAAGGCAAAACTGGGTTTAAGGATTTTGGATGCACAAGTATTATTTCTACTTAGTACAAGTGGAGGCTAGCAAATAGATTGAGAAGCAACCAACCAAGAAACAAAAATTCACATAAGCGAGCATTGAGCATAACTAACACCGAATAATGCACCATAAGTAGGATGTAATTTCATTGCATAACTATTGACTTTCGTACTTGCATAGGGAATCACAAACCTTAACACCAATATTCCTAGTAAAGCATGATTACTCACCAACATGACTCACATATCACTATCATCATGTCTCAAAACTATTACAAGGAATCAAGTTTAATTTGCCCAATGATCTTCATGAATTTTTTTATTATATCCTCCTTGAATATCTATCACTTTGGGACTAGCTTCATATATTTCCATTGCTTTTGACAAGCTCAAACAAATTTAAGTGAAGACCATGAGCATAGAGATTTCATCTCTCAAAATAGTATAAGTGAAGCATGATAGGATTTCTTCAAAATTTACTAACTCTCAAATTAATCTAAGTGAAGCATGAGAGTGTTTCTTCAAAATTTACTAACTCTCAAATTAATCTGAGTGAAGCATGAGAGTGTTTCTTAAAAAGTTTCCAAGCACACCGTGCTCAAAAAGATATAAGTGAAGCACTAGAGCAATTCCATAGCTCAAAAAGTTTAAGTGAAGCATATAGAGCAATTCTAACAAATCTTAGCATAATTTTGTCTCTCTCAAATAGGTGTGTACAGCAAGGATACTGGTGACAAACTAAAAAGCAAAGCAAGCAAAGACTCAAATGATACAAGACGCTACAAGAAAAACTCATGATATGTGACGAATAAAAATATAGCTCCAAGTAAAATACCGATGGTCGTTAGAAGAAAGAGGGGATGCCACTCGGGGCATCCCCAAGCTTAGTTGCTTGTTTCTCTTTGGATATATCTTGGGGGTGCTGTAGCATCCCCAAGCTTAGGCTCTTTTCACTCCTTATTCCTTCATCCATCGTGATCTCACCCAAAACTTGAAAACTTCAATCACACAAAACTCAACAAAACCTTCGTGAGATCCGTTAGTATAATAAAGCAAATCACCACTTTAAGTACTGTTGCAAACCCATTAAAATTTTATTATTGCATTATACCTACTGTATTTTAACTTTACCATGGCTCATACCCTTCAGTACAACCCATAGATTCATCAAAACAAGCACACAATGCAACAAAAACAGAATCTGTCTTAAACAGAACAGTCTGAAGTAATATGTACTCTAACCATACTTATGTAACTCTAAAAATTCTGAAAAATTAGGACAACGTAAATAATTTGTTATATAAATACTATGTTAAAATTTCAGCTCAATATCACGCTCCAGTAAAAAATGAAAATTCGCACGCTGGAGGCAAAGTTTCTGTTTCAGATTCAGCATTGTTTCTACTCATCTTATGAATCATCCTAAAGGCTTTACTTGGCACAAACACTAAATAAAACATAAAACCACAATCATAACAGAGTCATAATTGTGTCAACACTAAAACACAAAAAGAAAAAGATGAAAATAAATTTATTCATTGGGTTGCCTCCCAACAAGCGCTATCGTTTTACGCCCCTAGCTAGGCACAACGCATAGATTCAAGTATTGTCATCTTTGGTTTTTGCTCCATAGGATGCTCTCATGATTGATTCATATGGTGGCTTAATTCTTGTTCTAGGGTAGTGTTTCATACCCTTTCTTAGTGGAAACTAAAATCTAATATTGCCTTCTTTCATATCAATAACGGCACCTATAGTGCATAAGAACGGTCTACCAAGTATAATGGGACAAGACGGATTGTAATCAATATCAAGAATGATAAAATCTATGGGCACATAGTTCCTATTTGCAATAATAAGAACATCATTAATTCTTCCCAAAGGCTTTTTAATAGTAGAATCCGCCAAGTGCAAATTAAGAGAACATTCTTCAATATTGGTGAGACTAAGCACATCACATAAAGATTTCGGAATCGTGGAAACACTAGCACCCAAATCACATAAAGCAAAGCAATCATAATTTTTAATATTGACCTTAATGGTAGGTTCCCACTCATCATGTAATTTTCTAGGAATAGAAATCTCCAACTCCAACTTTTCTGCAAAAGATTTCATCATGGCATCAACGATATGTTTAGTAAAAGCTTTATTTTGTTCATAAGCATGGGGTGAATTCAACATGGATTGCATCAAAGAAATACATTTAATCAAAGAGCAACTTTCATAATTAAAGTCTTGCAATCCAAAATAGTGGGCACATCACTAGTTAAAGTTTTGACCTCTTCAAACCCACTTTCATTAATTTTTTCATCAAGATTTTCACCCTCCAAATTATTGGGATACCTTCTAGCTAAAGTTGACTCTACTTCAGTCCCTTTATCATAAATTTTAATATTACTAAACAAGGAATAAATAGAAGAAACACCAATCACTTTAAGATCTTCATCATTTTTATCCTCTAGAGAGATTGGTTTAGCAGCCATTTAATTTATTAAAGTGGCTTGTGCATAGGAAATTTTACCAAGCAGATTTTTAGCATGAGCATACTTAGATTGGAGATTAGAAACTTCTCTACTAGTATCATCGAGTTGTTTCGTTATGGCATCTAGTACGGTAGAGTGTTCTTTAAGCTCCTCGATAAAATACTTATTATGCTCAAATTGTGTGGTCATATATTCCTTAGTACTTTTCTCAATTTCAAGCAAAATATTGGGGTAAGAAACATCATTATACTTTTGTTTAGGCATCATGACTACGCAAACAAGATTGCAACCAAGCAAGAGATCCGACGAGAAAGAGGCAAATGAAAAAGAGGGCGAATAAAACAGGAAATTTGGTGAAGTGGGGGAGAGGAAAACGAGAGGCAAATGGCAAATAATGTAATTGCAAGGAGATGAGATTTGTGATTAGGAACCTGGTAGATGATGATGGTGTCTCCTCGGTGCCAGAGATAGGCACGTAGAAGAGACCGCTTCCTCCCCGGCAGCTGCACCATAAATTCCTTTGACGTGTCTTGAGACTGCGTCGGTATTTCCCCAAAGAGGAAGGGATGATGCATCACAGCGATGGTAAGTATTTCACTCAGTTATGAAACCTAGGTATCGAACTAGTAGGAGGATCACCAACACTACGTAAACAACACCTGCACACAAAGAACAAATACTTGCAACCCGACGCGAAAGAGAGGTTGTCAATCTCTCTACGGTAAAAAGATAGATTAGGATATGATAGATTGGATAGATAGATCTCTCAAGAACACAAAATAAAATAGGCAAATAAAAAGTGCAGCAAGATATTTTTGGGTTTTTGGAATAATAGATCTGAAAACAAAAGTGACAAAAAGATAGATCGGAAAGCAATATGTTGGAAAAGTAGACCCGGGGGCCGTAGGTTTCACTAGTGGCTTCTCTCATGAGTATAGCACATGGTGGGTGAACAAATTACTGTTGGGCAATTGATAGACGATCAAATAATCATAACGATATCCAAGGAAATGATCATTATATAGGCATCACGTCCAAGATTAGTAGACCAAAACGATTCTGCATCTACTACTATTACTCCACACATCGACCGCTATCCAGCATGCATCTAGTGTATTAACTTCATGGAAAAACGAAGTAATGCAATAAGAACGATGACATGATGTAGACAAGATCTATAAATGTAGGAATAGACCCCATCTTGTTATCCTTAATAGCAACGATACATGCGTGCCTCGCTGCCCCTTCTGTCACTGGGAAAGGACACCGCAAGATCGAACCCATCACAAAGCACCTCTTCCCATGGCAAGACAAATCGATCTAGTTGGCCTAACTAAACCAAAGATTCAAAGAAGAAATACGAGGCTATAAGTAATCATGCATATAAGAGATCAAAGAAGACTCAAATAATATTCATGGATAGAAACTGATCGTGAACTCAAAATTCATCGGATCCCAACAAACACACCGCAAAAGTTTACATCAAATAGATCTCCAAGAGACCATTGTATTGAGAATCAAAAGAGAGAGAGAAAGCCATCTAGTTATTGCCTACAGACCCGTAGGTCTATGGTGGACTACTCACACATCATCGGAAAGGCACCAATGAGGATGATGAACCCCTCCATGATGGTGTTAGATTGGATCTCGTGGTTCTGGAACTTGCGGCGACTGGATGTGTTTTTCGTCGACTCCCCTAGGGTTTCTGGAATATTTGGGAATTTATAGGCATCTGAGGTGGTGGAGGGGACTCCCGAGGCGGCCACAACCCATCAGGGCGCGCCCGGGGCCCTTGACGCGCCCTGGTGGGTTGTGGGCGGCCTGGGCTCCCTCCTGGCACTTCTTTGGCCCACTGGCCTTCTTCTGGTCCAAAAAAATTCTCCAAAAAGTTTCGTCGCGATTGGACTCTGTTTGGAACTGATATTCTGCGAAGTAAAAAACAAGCAAAAAATAGCAACTGGCACTTTGGAACTATGTCAATAGGTTAGTCCCAAAAAATGATATAAAGTTGCTATAAAATGATTGTAAAACATCCAAGAATGATAATATAACAGCATGGAACAAGCAAAAATTATAGATACATTGGAGACGTATCTCATACATTGTCTCTTGGACTAATAGTTCTATCTAGTTTATTTCAGGTTTAGTCCAGAGAGAGGATTGGCTAAAAGATTGTGTGGAGAACCTCCCCAAGGAAAGGAAGGAATAGGACTGGCCATGCTTCAAGATCAAGGACTCTACATTTTACATTTCGTGAGAAATTACTTTGAGTCCATAGGAAAGCCAATACTATCAAAAGGGGATGAGGTAAATATGATGATCTGGTTGCTCAAGTGCTTAGATGTAGCCACCAAAAATACTCACCCACTTTCCCACACATATCCTTTGTCCAAAGCCTAAAGTAAAAATTTGGTGACACCAAAATTCCCATTCGGACTCACCGAGTTTATCCAAGACAGAAGCCAAACCAAACCCTAGCATCTCGGTACCACCAGCTTTTCTTTCAGTGCCACCGAAAACAGTGACCAACTTCCTGGTTAGACATTTTCTAGATTAGGCCCCACCGCGTTCTGAGAATCGGTCTCACCGAGAAGTTGGACAAACTTTCTGTTAGCCCATTTGTTGAAATCGGTCCCACCGAGTTTGAGGAATCGGTCTCACCGAGATTTGGTAACTGCCTAGGTCACCCATATCGGTACCACCGAGATTCATATATCAGTCTCAACGAAAACGCCAAAGTTGCCACATCTTGAATGAGTCGGTGCCACCGAGTTTCACTTCGGTTTCACCGAGTTGGCCAATAATGTTGTAACGGTTGGATTTTTGGAGAAGCCTATATATACCCCTCCACCACCACTCACTCGCAAGAGAAGCACTCAGAACATACACCCACTTGCCATATCCAATTTTCTGAGAGAGAACCACCTACCCTTGTGTTGAAGTCAAGATCATCCACTCCAACCATATGGATCTTGATTTCTAGCCTCCCCAAGTTGCTTTCCATCCAATCAATCTCTTCTACCCATGCCAAACCTATGAGAGAGTGATTGAGTGTTGAGGAGACTATCTTTTGAAGCACAAGAGCAAGGAGTTCATCATACTACCACATCTATTACCTTTTGGAGGGTGGTGCCTCCTAGATTGGTTAGGTGTCGCTTGGGAGCCTCCTTCTTCGTGATTGTGGAGTTGAACCAAGAGTTTGTAAGGGCAAGGAGATCGCCTACTTCGTGAAGATCTACCCCGAGTAAGGCTAGTCCTCCATGGACGTAGGCCATCATGGAATAGACGAGGTTGCTACTTCGTGGACCCTTCGTGGGTGGAGCCCTCCGTGGACTCTCACGGCCGTTACCCTCCGTGGGTTGAAGTCTCCATAAATGTGGGCGTACGATACCACCACCTATCGGAACCACCGGGAAAATCTTCGTGTCTCCAAATTGCGTTTGATCTTCCTATCTCTACTCTCTTACATATGCTTGTCTTTACTTTCCGCTGCCATACATGTTGCCTAGCATGTGTAGTGTGCACTAGACTTGTTAGAATTGCTAAAATCTGCCAACAAATTAACTTGGGAAAAGGTTAGGTATTTAATTTTTCAAGTAGTCTATTCACCCCCCTCTAGACATCCCTTCTAGTGATCCCTCAATTGGTATCAGAGCTTAGGTCTCCAAAGCTTCTGTTTTATCACCGTTGGACGAAGATGGATGTGTCTAGTTTGGGGAGTCTTAGTTATAGAGTGCCCATTCTCAATGGGTAGTACTATAGTCAATGGAAATATGAGATGCTTGAGTTATTCAATGAATTCCATTTGAGCAAGCGTGTTAAGGACCTCTATGTAACTCCCATTGATCCTTTACATCCCACACACGAAGAGGAAATTGATATGCTTCGTAATCTTAGAACTGTTAATCTTATCAGTAGAGGATTGCCTAGAATTGAGTTTGATCAAATGAAGAATTTCGAATGTGCATATACTTTGTGGAATGATTTGGAGAAACGATATCCAAATTATTCATTGAGTAATCTTGATGAAATTCTTCATAAATCTATTGCTTTTCACAAAATGATGCCTAGTGATCCTAAGTTTGATGATTATCTATTTGAGCTTAGAGACCTCATGTGTGCTAAAGGAGATGTCATAACTATCAACAACATCATTGTTGAAGCCATTCGCATTCATAATCTTGAACATTGTCATGATCAAAACTCTAACAAATCTCTTGTTTCTTATGACGAGGATTTCCCACTTGATGATGACAATGTGGAACATGGCTACTATGATGAAGATGAGTTGTTTGACATCGATTATGAGAAGACTATGAAGAATCTAAGTCTCATGGCAAACTTCAAGGATTACATGTCCGGAGAAAAAAGTGGATTCTCGACAGTGGATGCACCGATCATATGACCGGAGATAGAGACGTGTTTCTAGAGATCACACCAAACCATGGACCGCGAAGGTATGTGACTTTTGGAGACAACTCCAAGGGTAAGGTACTTGGTCTCGGTAAGGTGGCCACATCTCATGATAGTTCTATTCAAAATGTCATGCTTGTTGAATCCCTTGGCTACAATCTTGTTTCCGTATCTAGACTTGCCGACTTCGGTTTTAATGTCCTATTTACCAAAGTAGATTGCCAAGTGTTTCGTCAAGACAATCATAGCATGGTCTTTACCGGTTTCCGTAGAGGTTATCTATACATTGTTGATTTCACTAAGAGATCCAAGCCTCGCACTTTTCTTATTGCAAAATCTTCTAAAGGTTGGCTTTGGCATAGAAGACTAGGACATGTTGGTATGCGTAATCTAGACAAGCTCATCAAAGGTGATCATATACTTGGTGTTAAAGATGTTATCTTTGACAAAGATAGACTTTGTAGTGCTTGTCAAGTTGGTAAGCAAGTAGGTGGAAGTCATCCCGTAAAGAATATCATGACTACTAGGAGACCACTCGAGTTGCTTCATATGGATCTTTTTGGTCCCAATGCTTACAAGAGCCTCAGTGGAAATTCCTTTGGTCTAGTTATAGTTGATGATTTTTCCATATTCACGTGGGTATTCTTTCTTGATGATAAGTCGCAGGTGCAAAAGATCTTTAAGAACTTCGCTCGCAAAGTGCAAAATCAATTTGAAGTGAAGATCAAGAAAGTTCGGAGCGACAATGGATCGGAGTTCAAGAACACAAATGTGGATTCCTTTCTTGAAGAACAAGGGATTTCACATGAGTTCTTGGCTACGTACACGCCTCAACAAAATGGAGTTGTTGAGAGGAAGAATCGGACTCTTATAGAGATGGCTAAAATGATGCTCGACGAATACAAGACGCCAAGACACTTTTGGGCGAAAGCCGTGGAAACAACTTGTCATGCTACGAACCGACTCTACCTTCACAAGCTTCTCAGTAAAACGACATATGAGCTACTCACAGATAACAAGCCCCAAGTTGGATACTTTCGAGTATTCGGCTCCAAGTGTTACATTCTTGATAAGCATCGTCGTTCTAAATTTGCTCCTAAATCTCATGAAGGTTTCCTACTCGGTTACGGATCAAACTCTCACACTTACCGTGTCTACAACAACTTCACTCGAAAAGTTGAAGAGACGGTAGATGTGAAGTTTGATGAATCTAATGGTTCGCAAGTCGAACAATTGCCAAATGATGTAGGAGATAAGGAACCTTCGGAAGCTATCCAAGACTTGTCCATCGGCAAGATTCGTCCCATGGAGGTGAAGGAAAGTACTTCATCGACCCAAGTGGAAGCCCCTACTTCACGTCAAGGTGAACTTCAACACGACATGGAGGCATCCACAAGCGGAACACGACAAGATGAAGAGGAGGAAGAAGTTCATCATGAAGATCCACTACAACCACCTTCACTACCACCTCAAGGCAACGACACCTTCAAAAACAATGAAGAAGAAGATGATGAAGAAGAATCTCCACCGACCAGCAAGCAAAAGCTACCCCGATTTCGAGCAAGAGTGAACAAAAATCATCCTGATCAAATCTTCAGTGACATACAAACCGGGAGAATTGCTCGCTCTAAAACTCGATTAGCTAAGTTTTGTGAGCATTATTCATTCATCTCTAGTATTGAGCCTTTGAAGGTAGAAGAAGCTCTTCAGGAACCGGATTGGGTGAATCCTATGCACGAGGAGCTACACAACTTCGAGAGGAACGAAGTGTGGACACTAGTGGAGAAGCCCAAGGATGAGCAAAACATCATCGGAACCAAATGGGTGTTTCGGAACAAACACGACGAAGACGGTCAAGTCGTACACAAGAAGGCGCGTCTCGTGGCTCAAGGCTACACCCAAATCGAAGGTATGGACTACGGTGAGACCTATGCCCCTGTTGCTAGACTTGAAGCTATCCGCATTCTTCTTACTTATGCTAATCACCATGATATCACACTTTATCAAATGGATATTAAAAGTGCATTTTTAAATGGTGAGATTGAGGAAGAAGTCTATGTTAAACAACCCCCTGGTTTTGTAAACCCTAAGAAACCTAATCACGTTTACAAGCTTCGTAAAGCTCTTTATGGACTTAAGCAAGCCCCACGTGCTTGGTATAAATGCTTAACGAAGTTTCTCATTGAAAAGGGTTTTGAAATTGGTAAAATTGACGCAACCTTATTCACAAAGAGAGTTGATGGTGAATTATTTGTGTGCCGAATTTATGTGGATGATATTATCTTTGGATCTACTATCCCACAATTTAGTGAAAGATTTGGAAGGTTGATGTCCGAGAAGTATGAGATGTCCATGATGTGTGAGCTGGAATTTTTCCTTGGTTTGCAAATCAAGCAAACGAGAGAAGGAACTTTCATCTCTCAAACCAAGTACACCAAGGACTTGATCAAGAAGTTCAACATGCAAGAGTGTAAAGGTATGAAAAATCCTATGCCTACTAGTGGACATGTTGACCTCACCAAGGAGGACAAACCGGTTGATCAAAAGGTTTATCGATCAATGATTTGTTCATTGCTATATCTATGTGCCTCACGTCCCGACATTATGCTTAGTGTGTGCATGTGCATTAGATATCAAGCCGCTCCTAAAGAGTGTCATCTTAAGGTCGTGAAAAGAATTGTGAGATACTTGATACAAACACCAAACTTTGGCATATGGTATCCCAAGGGATCTTCTTTTAACCTTGTTGGCTATTCCGACTCGGATTATGCCGGAGATAAGGTTGATAGAAAATCCACCTCGGGTAAATGTCAATTTCTTGGTAGATCTATTATGTCTTGGTCATCCAAGAAACAAAACTCGGTATCTCTATCTACCACCAAAGCGAAATACATTGCCACTGGATCATGTTGTGCTCAATTGCTATGGATGACTCAAACTCTTAAGGATTATGGAATCCATGTGAGACATGTTCCATTGTTGTGTGACCCTGAGAGTGCTATTAAGATTGCTCATAATCCCGTGAAACATTCTCTAACTAAACATATTCAAGTTCGTCATCATTTCATTCATGATCATGTTGCCAAAGGGGACATTAATTTCAAACATGTTTGCACCAACAAGCAATTGGCCGATATCTTTACCAAGCCACTTGCTGAGAAAGTGTTTTGTCACTTGAGGAGTGAGTTGAACATCATTGATGCTTCAAACTTGAGCTAGACTCACTCGGATGCATGCAAGGGCATGAGCTTACATGACTATTCCATGTTACACTTGATATGACACTACCTTATATCTTGGAAATCTATGCTCCCTTGTATTGCATCTAACCTTTTGTAGGTACTTGGAAGAACTACACTCCACAAGATTGCAATCAACTCATATCACAAGCAATCTTGTCATGGCCAAGTATCCACAACCCTTCTTTGATGATGGAAGGAAGAAGACAACACAAACTATATCCTTGACTTACATATGATGAAAATTTCGCTCTTGTCATTTGGATATATCTTCTTCTTCCTTGCATGACTAACCCATATAGGTGAAAAGAGAACCAAAACGATTATGTATAGCTCCCAGCACAAGATGATCTTCATCAACTTCGAGCATCCAAAAGAAGATCTCCTACATGCTACGTCATCAACATCACTCAAAGGTATGCGATAATATCCTTGAAATAGCTTTACTCCAAGATATGAGATAAAGCAACTCAAGTGATATGAAAACGTTAAAATGCTTAATCGAAAAAAGGCAACCCATTTTGAGCTTAACGTAGAGTATGACCTATGATCAAGCACTGGCGCAACAACGTGCTATACAAACGGTTTTTAACCCCTTTCCGCGGCGTAGTTTTAAACCATCGCCTTGCATGTGTGGGCGATAGGGGGGTCCATCCCACACGACACGGAAAACCCGTCGGCGATGGTGGCCAACGAACGCAAACGTTTGGCAAAGGTAAGCGTATGGAATGTCCGCATCTATCACAAACGAGAGTCACCGGTCAACTGTTTGAGATATGGCATCCTTCCCATACGGCCCATCCTTGGAACTCGTGTGAGATCACACTAACATCGCATGCGCTATTCTATAGTGCACCGTTTACGATGTGTGCCGAATCACAAACAGTTCATAATTGCAAAGCGTGTATGATAAGGAGACATTCACACACATTTTGTCCTACCGCGTCGTTTGTGATATACCAAGATTCCCAAACACTCCAACAGTCATACTAGTGTCGGATGCATACGACATAACAAATAGTTAAACATTATAAATCGTGTATGATAAGGAGTCTGTCAAAAAACATTTAGGCCTGCTTAACCATTTCTGATATTGTCTAACATCAGACACGGTTTGCTGACGACAATCGTGTGCATTGTCGTACACAGTTTCTCTCTCTGAAACGTGTCGAATCATGAGGTATATCACACACGTTCTGCTTTACAAACCGTGTGCGACGTAATGACCTGCGGAGCTTATTTTTCCGCTATTTTAATCGCCACAATTAAAAATTCTATAGGATTTGAATTTGATAGTAGGTTATAACATTTTTCATATCCATCCTATATAGACATAGGTTCAACAACCAATGCATTATTCCATTCACAGGTACATATGTTCAAGAATTACATCAAGAAATAATAATTACATTAGGACCAAATAAATAATGATGAACCACGGTTGCATACTTGTATTAAATACGGTAAAGGAAGAGGCAAAAGACACTCTGGAAGTTGTACAAGGTGAAGCGGAATGCCCATATTGTGTCCTCCTCCATGCAGAATGCACAGTCGACTCTAGGCCAACCCCTTGTGATGGAGGACCGCCCATCCTTCTCTTTGTTGATGAGGACATCTAGGTAGTCATCGTGGCCTGGTAGATATAATTTAACGTTTGCACGTCCACCTATCATGTAGTTTGAGAGGTAATCCTGAGTAAACTGCTTTGAGAACCACTACATGCAAAATTTATTCAGACATTGCAAATTTGTAAGCTAACAACTCATTATGGAGAGTAAAAAGAAGGGTACAAAGTTCGTAGTTACCATCCTGGAGTTCACTGTTGTCTTGGATAAGGTGTAAAGAAATAGTTTAATTGCCATATTTTGTCCCATTTTATTAACAACCTTTATAAGTTTCCTCATTTGATGCTGGTTCATGAATATCTCATTGCCCCATACGCAAAAAGGGTCGACACGCGGATCTTTACCAGTGACATATGTACCTACAAGCAACAAGTTAGTATTATAAGGTAAACTGAAATTGTATAATGATGTAGTTCAGTATTCCCTGTCCAAGTATATAAGATCTTATTACATCCAAAATACTCACATATTTGATGTATTAACATCTTATACTTTGGGGTGGATGGAGTATATATATAAGCCATGTGATGAAACTAACCTCGATGAAAAACAACAGTTGTTCCCGATATTGTCCTGGGTAAGTACATCGAAAGGCATGTTAAGTATTGATAGGCTAAACATCAACCAAATATATGCATGGTAAACAATATGATTACAAAATGATAGCTTCAGTGTGCAGGTTTAAGCACGCTAGCTAAGCTAATAATAAGTGGAGATGTGTTTTAACTGCAATAGGCTTAGCATTTAACAACAACAACAAAATATAGTCATTCAAACTAGTATTGTGCACGTTTAAGCACACTAGTTATTGTTACATAAAAATGGAAAGGCTTGTGCTCACTACAACAAGCTTAACATCAATCAAATATAGTCATTCATAGTGGTACTGTTGAAATTGCATAGAATGTAGCTGGTGCTTACACATCAAATTGTATAACTGAACATCACATTGTGAAAAAACATAAATAAACAGTGGGCATGTTAACTGGTATGATGAAATTGAACTGGAAAGTACATACTTGCGGATATAGAACTTCACAATGTGAATAACTGAAATAAACAAGGCATACTATATAGCAATTGAATCAGGACATATGCCCAGTACAAACAACCGAGCTTGGAAAAACAGTTAAACAAGGCATATGCTCACTACAACAGGCTTGATAGCAACCAAAAATAGTCATTCGTACAGTATTGTTGAAATTGCATAGAACGTAGCCGGTGCTTAAACATGAAATTTTATAACTGAACATCACACGCGAAAGAAATGAAATAAACAGTTCACGTGTTAACTGCACCAGGTTTAACAGGAACCATATATGGCTCTTGAAACAGGTATTGATGAAATTCAACTACAGAGTCCATACATTTAGCATGAGTGAAGTAATTTAACATGGGATGGGTTTCCTCACCTGTCAAAGATGGGCTCATTCCCATTAGAAGAGCGCAGATTATGGGTTTGCTCCCTGTTGTCACAGATGGGCTCCTTCCCCTTGGAAGAGCAGGGACGCAGGGTGCCCTCCCTGATGTCACAGATGGGCTCTTTCCCCTTGGAAGAGACAGATAGGGTGACGTTGTCGGCGTCGGCGTCGGCGATGAGGTCTGACTTGGCAGCTAACGATGCCGAGCCACCGCCATAGAACGTGTCCTTCAAAAATGACAAAAGAGGCTCCATGGAGATGAAGGAAGGAAAATTCTTGAGGGCGAAGCGGAGTAGATCAGCGGCTGGGCCATGCATGAGGTCGACGGGGGTTGAACCCGAGGGGTCGGGGTTGGGCCACTTAACCTGTGACATAGCCCGCGACTAGCCATCACTGTCGACGAGCTCGACGTCGTAGCCGGCTGCGTCGATATGCATCCATACGGGAAACCGCTGTCTTACAGCCTCGCAGTCGTTAGATTTCCTGGCGGCCTTGGAGGCCACCTCGTCATCGTAATCAGCTTCCCCGGCGGCCTCGGCGGCCACCTCGTCATCATAGACAGCTTCCCCGACAACCTCGGCGGCCACCTCGTCATCGTAGTCAGCTTCCCCGGCGATCCCGGCGGGCACCTCGTCATCGTAGTCAGCTTCCCCGGCAGCCTCGGCGGCCACCTCAGCATCGTCCAGCGGAAAGGCCGTGATATACCTCCTTTTCGCCATTCGCTCCTCGATCTCCCCTGCAAGTGTAGCTAGGATTAGGCTGCGACGGTCTGCGGTGGGGGTCAATGCGGATCTGTGAGGAAAGGGGTGTTTAGCAGGCACCATCTAAGAAATTCAGGGCGGCGAGGGTATGGAGATGGGTTCGTAACCTGGACAGGGAGAGCAGGAGAGGTTGACTGTCGAACGCGGAGCGGGATCGGGGGCGACGGCAGCGACGGCGAGGTAGCTAGGGTTCGAGCGAGGGAGTTGTGTTGGGGTGGGGGTGGGAGGGGCCTAGGTGGTGTTTGAGGAAATGCCGCAGCTACTTGAAATTTTAGTTGGAGGGAATGAAAAGACGGGACAAACTAAAAAAATTATGAAGGGTTTGAAGTGGCGCCGGAGGAACCAACATCTCTCACGGCCCGAACATAATACCCGTGTGCAATTCAAAGAGATAAACCCGCGCAACCATCAATTTTTAAATTGATAAAGCGGGTAGCTATTTTTAAGATTTCTCTATGCGGCTTAGTGCAAGGTGGTTTGTAGTTACGTGACAACCACGGGCCGGGCGTGGCACAGAGTTAGCATGCGGGAACCGTGTCTACTGCATACACAATCGCACGCAGTTGTCTCCTTCGACTCGTCTGCTATTTAAGTTTCAAAAAAGACTACCCTGCCATTTATCTAACAACATTGGAAAATAAACACGATAAATCTAGGGGCATATCACAAGCAAACCTGCTTGTGGACCAAATGTATGTATGGAAAGGTTGTTGTGGTGTTCAAATACGGAATGCACAACTTTCATGTGACACACAATGTCTTGCAAAACACACGGTAATGTTGGCTTATGGCCCCCTCCCCCCCCACATCTTTGAGTCGGCGGGGGGATGGTAGCTACAGTATATATATGAACGTACGAACTTATAGACTGCAAATTCACCCAACCGTAACACAAAACCAATAGAAATCCATCGTGATCACCCCCCTCCCCCATGTTTTAGTTCTGAGGGTAGACTGCGTGGGCCCACTGATGGGCGCGTCTCGGAAACTTCACAAGATGGGTGAGACCTTAACCACATGTGTGTGGCTCAACTAATTAATTAAGGTGGTGTGATATTTCGTGCGTGCATAACTTTTTGATGTGGCTCAAAAGTCGAACGGTATGTAGTACCTAACCTCATAAATAGGTTTCGTGTATACATACTATTGTGTTGCCCCTCCCCTGCCCTCACCCCACCCCACGCACAAACATGCTTCGAACAGACACCACGACCTATATATATGTATGCGCTCAAACTTCTGTCTCGTATCTCACCATGAACTATATCGTAACAAATAATGAGAAGACTATATATATACATTGGTCAAATTAACCTGTAGTATATATGGGCCAGTTTAAGTGATAGACCACACGGGTCCACAAATTTGGCATGTCGTCCAAAACCACACGAGGGAGTGTCTGTAGACAACACCAACGCACATGCATGGCCCCAGGCACAATGTATGAAAGTGTTGTGCGATGTTTTCAAATACCAAACGCACAACTTTCGCCGCCACATGTGTGTCTCCCGGACCAGAATGGCCCCGTACAGAGGTTAACGACCCATGCATATATAGCCCCACGCGCACCCAAAGTTCGAGCCGATAGGAGTGATTCGGTGTGTACGATGCGTTTGATTTTTTCTTAGAATTAAAATGTCGATGCATATATCAACTACGTATAAACACTATTCTGATCACGGGATGAGAATAATATTCTGATAACAACCTGACTCGTCCCAGCAGTAGCACTTGAACTTCCCCGAGTGCTAGGTTGAACTTCCGGCAAAAGTGCCCAAATGGGGCTTGCAATATACCGTTTGAAAGCTATGGACACCAGCATAACAGCCTAGGTCTAATTTTTAGCAAAATGTACACGGTTTAAGAGCAGTTTTGAAAATCATTTTTGTTCATACAAAAAAACATGAATCGTATTTTTGACACTATTTCTAAACCGTTTATCGGAATGAGGCAAATAAGATGGCGTTGGATAGCTGCTACAAATCCGCTCATTTCACATGTTGAACATTTTCCCAAATTCCCTATGGATTAAGAGGAATTTCAAAGATGGCGGAATTTTGAAAACCGAACAGCCGGGTTCGTGTTTCGGGGCTAATTTGAAAACGATTTCTCGTATCGACGCATATGATATGCTGTTGAAAAGCTTATGAAAATGCGCATCTTTCCATGTAAAAATTTTGTTCTAACTATGAACTGTTTAAAAGTAATTTAGAAAATGGCCGAATCTGTACCGAGTGCGTATTTTCACGTTATTTTCTCAACGGTTTGTCGGAATGAGGCAAATGATATGGCGTTGGAAATCTTGAACAAATGCGAAAGTTTTATATGTAGATTATTTTTTCCAATTCCTTACGGTTTTAAGTCAATTTCGAAAATGGCTAAAAACAGTTTTTGGCCATAATTTCTAGAAATTTTGTCGAAATGGGACAAATAATATACCGTTGAAAAGTTACGGAAAATGCAAAAAAAAATCATGTAGATGGTTTTCTCTGATTCCTAGACGTTTTCAAGCAATTTTGAAAACGGCGAGATCACGCGTTTTGCCTTTTATCGCGAAACAGAGTCTTCAAAAATGCACCGCGTGAAGAACTTGAACTTCATCGGCACGTCTACCTGAACTTCACTCTGTTTCTTCACGTACTGTTTTTTGCTCGTAGCTCTCCATCCACTCACCGGAATTGAGCAAGTGATATATCGATGGAAAGCTGCAGTAAACACGCAACTTTCCCGTGTTGATCATTTTTTCATATTCGCGGCGGTTTAAAAGATTTTCATCTGAAATTCATTCAGTGTAGTTGTTGAACTTCCTGCTATTTTCACGTTGAACTTCTGTCGCATTTTTTCGTTTGTAATTTCTCACCCATTTGTCGGTGTTACACAAATGATATTCCTTTTTGTAGAAACCTCTCTCACAATAATTTTCTAACTTTCTCCGACCGAGGACTTGAACTTATAGCAACAAAATATTGGACCTTGCCTTTTTATTCATCTTTCTCACATTAAACACACACCATGTAGTACGTGAACTTTCTCTGTTTTTATAATTTGAATTTTTATTTTTCTTGTTTTGAAATCGAATTGCTCCCAAATAAACACTGAACTTCTTTGTGGATTGAGAGAATTATTTTAAAACACCAAAAACAACATCTTTTTATGCTTTTTAAACATGGAAATATAAGGTGAACCTCTCTTGCAAAAAAAATTGTACTTCCCCAGGCAGAGCACATGAACTTCTTTCAACAAACCTTTTAAGCTTGTAGTTTTCTATTGTTTTATTCTCAGCTGAAACACATTCCTTGTAGTGCTTGAACTTCTCGTTGTTTTCACTATGACTTCTACCACATGTTTGTATATACATCGAATTACATGTAATTGAAGGTCGGATGTCATCTTTTGTCATTTTAAAACATGTAATTGGAGGTCGGACGTCCCGCAATATAAATTCTGAACTGTGCACGGAGGTGCACGTGAACTTCTTGCAACAAATATGAGTTTTTTTATATAATTCTGAAATGGTATATTATTTACATTTGAACTCCTAGAATTTTTTTCTTTAGAAACGGTTAATATCTTTTTTATGAATTTTGAACTTCTTGTTATTCCAAATTTGAACTTCTTGTTATTTTATTTTTGGACTTCGATTTTCATTCTTTAATAATGAGGAAAATCTGATTTTTTTTATAAACATCGAACTGCTCTTTTTTCTAAATTCAGACTTCTTGGTTTTATCCCGTTTAGTATCTAAAATAAATAATAGTTTTGTAATAAACATCGGACCGCTCTATTTTTTCAGCTCCCAATATGACATACATATAATTGACTACAATATGCATCCACTTTTTCTTGGATAACTGCAGAATATGCATCCACTTTTTCTTTAAAGTACTACAATATTCAGTGTAAAAGAAGGTTGTGTATACTTTTTTGCTTATGTAACAATCATGTAAACCATGAGTAAGCAACGTGCTCTCCCAGTATTATTTCCCCCATATGTTGTTAGCTCTTTTCGTTTTTAAATTTGTCGTGGAAGGAATTAGGATACATGCACTGGAAATCTCCACGGACCTAGTCTGCAACCATGAAGAGTTTATGAAAAGTTAACTGCATAATCATTCCCAATCAATTTGAAAAATAATGGCTTATTCTGTTTAGTTCCTGAAACCATAGTTCTTTTTCTTCTAGTTAAACAGTGTCGGGTGAACAAGAAGCCTGCACATTTTCTTCCTTTTGGTTGATTAAGATCGTTCTTCCTAAAGTTCAACAAAAAAGATTGTTTTGCCTAACTTAAGCAATGCTACTATCAAGTACTTCGTGTTAACTTAGACAAATGTCAGCATGTTTTGATGCAGGTGAAGAGTCGTTAATCAGTAGCCATAGATTCTTAATTGCTGCTGAACTAATACCACTTGCGCACGCGTGCCGTTGCAATAGCAGTCACTTGACCCTTCTCGATGGCCTTCATGCAATTCAAGCATGTATCACAGTTTAGTTCAGAGAATAAAAAAGAAGTGGTTGTATCTCACGAGGAGGAAGATGCCACAGGATGGCACAAAGGAGGAGAGCAGGTTGTCAGGAGAGGGTCATCTTGTTCGTCAATGTTGAGCTGCCGGAAGAAATCTCGAAGAGGGGAGGAAACCCCCATCACCTGTTATGTCTGAACTTCAGTTACAGAAAAAATGAGAACCAGGGGCAGCCATAGCGGCAGAAGAGCAACCAGGGGAGTGCTTCTCGTCTCGTCAGGACTGACACAGCAGGCAAAGCTCACCTGCAACAATGACCAATTTTTGTTGACTAACAGGGAGGGAGATGCCCGGAGGAAGAGCTGTGTGGGGCGGCGTTGGTGGCAGGGGAGGCTCACCGGGGACAACCTAGAGGAGGAGAAGGCCGGCGACTGGAGGTAAGGCAGCGTCTGAGGGAGTTGGTGGCGGTCCAGGCGTGTCAGGGGGCGTTGACCTTGTCGGATCTAGTCCGCGGCGAGGGGAAGCTGGACTGCTGGTGGCGAGAGGCCACAAGGTGGCTAGGGAGGAAGCGCCATGATGGTGCAGCGGTGGGAGGCGCGATGATGCACGCCGGCGCAGGTGGCGCGTGGGGGTGAGATGGCAGCACGTCGGCGCAAGTGGCACATGGATCTGCAGGACCCGGGAGGAAGTTCAAGGCCGCGACCGGCTAGTGTTCGGTGGGTTGCAGGCGGCGGTGCGGGTTCGTGCTGGTGAGAACGGGTCGGCGCCGGTGGTGTTGGTTTGCGGGATCAGGGCGGCGCCGTGCGGGGTAGTGGGGACATGGCGACGAGAGTGGGGGAGGCGGGGGGTTCGGTACGGTGCGGGTGGGTGGGTGAGCATGTTGTTTTTCTTTCTTTCGATAGCACATGTTCGGGAACATCCGGTCGGCGTCTATATAGGGCGTGAGCTGATCAGATTAACTATTCTAATCCTGAGATTAGAATAGTGCCACCCTATATATATATATATATATATAACATACATATACCAACAAGAAGAATCCACCTTGGTGAAATTAACATCTCTACAGCCGCCTGTCAAAGTGACGACCCACATGGACATGGTTGTGCCGGTGTGATGCCGATGGCCACGTGATAGAGTGTTTGACAAAACAAACGACCACGCCATGAGGCCCACACATATATGTATATATGTAATTAAGTGTTTGTTTAGTTAATTAGTACCCAATGGAACTTTAATGTCAATTGCCTTAGAAACTGCAAGTCGACTTACGAAGAAGATCGATCACAACGCATATAGGCCCTGTTTGGATCCATGGGTTAGAGTTAGTTTGAGCTAGTTGGGGCTCTAGTAGCCCTAAAGTATTCAAACATGAGGGTTAGATTGGAGCTAGTTGCATCTAACCCACCAAAAAAATTTATCCCGCCCTAGAGGTGCTAATTGGAGCTAGTTCTCATGGGGCCCTCTCTACCCCACCAGCCAAGAGGTCCTAATTGGAGCTAGTTCTCGTGGGGCCCACTGAAAAATCACTTTTCGCTCTCCATCAAGTGCATCTATTGTCAATCTAACCCTGTCATCCAAACACCTCTTTGGCTATAGTTAGTTTAGGGTTAGTCATGAGCTAGAAACTAACTCCAACCTCTAGCTATATAAGTTAGAGTATCCAAACAGGGCCATAGTATATGTATGCCTCCCCACCCGGCTCAACCTCCCATTTCGAGATGGTGGTGGGATGGGTTCATGGGTATATATATATGCATGCACCCAAAAAACATTTGTCTCGATGTCTGACCATGGCATATGGTAATTAACACGCATACCGAAAAGGATCCACATTGGTCAAAATGATATATAATATAGATGACCACACATGGGCCCCGTAGATTGACGCGTCACCGATTACCATGTGAGGGAGCCACTTAGGGCCACCATCAATTATATGTTACACAAGCATATGAATGGGTTTGTTTTTTTATGTCAAAATGACAACTACACGACTTTGATCCAGTGCGTGCTTCACAAATTAGAAAGTCCCCACGCTAAAGAAAATTGCGCGCAATATGTATGTCTCCTCCCACCCACCCCCTCAACTTTGAGCGGTAGGAGGTACTCATGAGTACGTCACGTCAATCTTTGGTGTGGAATCTCATCATGATCTACCGCAACACAGAGCAGATTAACTGAACCCACCTTGGTCAAACCCCTACCGGTGCGGCTCAAAAGTGATAGACCACGTGGACCCACGAATGTGCACGTCACTAATAGCACACGAAGGATTATTGTCCGAGGGAGCACCACCACCGTGTGCATGTGTCCTAAACACATGCATGACGTTAGAGGTATGCCTTGTTTTAAACATTTCAATGCATAATTTTGATAATTTTGGGTGGCAAGTGCCTCACAAAACGGACAATCCCACACATAGAGGCTCGTGCAACAAGTGAAACGGAAAGAGCCCCCCACCCCCCTGCGGCCACCACCGAAAACACCATGTCGAGACGCGTCAAACTATTTTTATGCAGAAAACATGTGACACATCAGTCCGTGTTATAATTATAAAATGTTCATATATCATTCGAAAAATATGCAACAATGAGTTTCCAGGAATTCAATAGGGGAAATCATATGTCCCCTTGGGTTCATGTTTAGTCGCCATGCAATAAATGGTAAGGAACCTCAAACCTCTTGGTGTCGTGGAAAACATTAAAAATATTGGTTTTTAGACAGATCGGCCTCAAACATCGAAAAAATCATTTTAAATTGAAGTAAATCTAAAAATCAACTAAAAATACTGAAACCTGGGATTTCGTTTCATGATATAAGCAGGAGCTTATTAAAGGTTGGTACTTGTTACACACACATGTCACGTTACCATCACGAACGATTACAGTATTCAACCGTGTGTGTTGGTCCCAACAAACTATTAAGTACCACCACGAGCCCCGTGTGTCGTCCTAGCGGACGTGAGTTGACGGGACGCATGCGAGCAGTCCGCTGCTCAGACTGACCGTGAGGCGTGCGAGCAGGTGTGTAAATTGACGGGGCGTGTGCGAGCAGGCCGCTCTGGCCCACCGGGAGACGTGCGAGCTGGTGTGTGAATTGACGGGACGCTTGCAAGCAGTCCTCTGCGCAGGCTAACCGGGAGACGTGCAATCAGTCCTCTGGGCAGGCTAACCGGGAGACGTGCGAGCAGGGGTGAGGCATGCGAGAAGGCCACTGCGTAGGTTCACCGGGAGGCGAGCCGTTTAACCGCCTCCCGCCTAGCTCCCAACCACTCTGTATTAATCGCGCCTGTGCCGCTGGTTATAGTTGGCGACCGCACTCTCCTCTGTCCACACACACCGCGTCTGCATCCTCACCGCCGTTCCCAGTCGTAAACGCTCTCGGAAGTGTATCAGATGGCGACCAAGCGCACCATCGGAGGGAGTGGTGACGCGGGGTTTGAAGCCGCGGCCGGCGAAGCAACTAAGCATCTCTTGATGCTGGGTGACGAGGTTGCCCTCCCCGCCGATGAGGTCTTGCACGGACAGAAGCACCGACATGACGTCGTAAGCCCCGTCGTGCCTCCCCAGCAGGAGGCGGTGCTGCACAGAGACTACTACGACCTCTCTGATGACCACTCCACCGACGACGACTCCGACGGTGACAACTCTGACGACGACGGAGAACAGGTTAGACCCCCCCCCCTCCTATTTTGGTAACTATATCATAGGGTATCTCTGATTAGTTTTGTTTCCGCCTTTTTTTGGAATTCACCCGGGGTTCATGTGATTTCAATCCATGTAATCAGAGTAAGATTTGGTAGATCCGTGTTAGTGTGTATGTATTGATTGTTTGTTAGGTAAATGATAAGTGACTTGGATAAGTGACATCCGTACATATGATTATGCTAATATTATGTCTAAGGTTTTACAGTGATTTAATGGTTGACCTGTACAAATGATCATTTTGCTAATAATCCGTCTACATAGATGATTGTACATGTACCCATTTGTAAATAAACACTGTATAAGAGCATGTAGATCACTACTTTAGTGATAATGGGGATTAGTACTTACTTCAAAGTTCCTTGTTTGTTTGACAATAATCGGTCCATGCATTTAAAGTCATCAGTTAATTATTTTGTTGCCCTAAGTTGTTTGTAACATCATTTTCTGCATTTTATTCATCAATGTCATGATTTTTTATTATATGTATAGGTGCTATCTGACGACGTTGGCAGCGATAAATACGACCAGAGAAGGTACAAGAAACAAAAGCCCAGGGAGCTCTATGCGGGAACGCATAATCGTCGTATCAGGACACCGAATGGGGGCTTCGGATGCCCGTTCTGCGCCCAAAGGCTTAACCCCGCGTTTGCAAGTGTTCTGGCTCATGCTGGAGGACGAGCCGTTGGCTCCTTCAGGCAGAAGTATTCTCGGAGGGTGGCGCATGCCGCGTACCCGAAGTACCTGGAGAAAGTTTATGTTGTTGGTGGGTACGATTAGGATTGAGTTATATATACATGTCCTGATGCCAGCACTACCCTAGTTATATATAGTTTGTGCGTCATATATCACTGCTTGAGTTATGTTTATTATATGTTGATCTAGATGTCGGTGAGACACTGTTTTATGAACAAATACGTAGAGCAATGTAATTGTACTCTTGAGCTGCAATCAGTTTGGTTGATGGAATATTTATGCTTATCTTAGAGCCCCCACACAATTTACTACTACCAACTGTTTTCCCACAGCACACCCAACTACGTTTGAGTGTTGGCAGTTTTTTTACACTACGCATATTACGGTAAAAAATGCTTGACTTACCTGCAAACTTGTTGAATGCGGTAAAAAATTCAGGTGTCACACGTAAGATGAAATTTGGAACCTACAAACTTGGTTATTTTCACGGCTTGAAACCGGGTGTGAGGACTAACATTGTGCCGCGACACGCGTGACGTGGCTTGAGACTGCGTCGGTATTTCCCCAAAGAGGAAGGGATGATGCAGCACAGCGACAGTAAGTATTTCCCTCAGTTATGAAACCAAGGTATCGAACCAGTAGGAGGATCACCACCACCTAATAAGCAGCACCTGCACACAAATAACAAATACTTGCAACCCAACGCGTAAGAGAGGTTGTCAATCTCTCTACGGCAAAAAGCTAGATTAGGTAGTGATAGATGGGAGAGATAGATCTCTCAAGAACACAAAATAAAAAGGGCAAATAAAAAGTGCAGCAATATATTTTTGATTTTTTTGGTATAGTAGATCTGAAAACAAAGAGGCAAAAAGATAGATCGGAAAGCAATATGTTGGAAAAGTAGACCCGGGGGCCGTAGGTTTCACTAGTGGCTTCTCTCATGAGTATAACACACGGTGGGTGAAAAAATTACTGTTGGGCAATTGATAGAAGATAAAATAATCATGACGATATCCAAGGCGATGATCATTATATAGGCATCACGTCCAAGATAAGTAGACCGACTCCTGCCTGCATCTACCACTATTACTCCACACATCGACCGCTATCCAGCATGCATCGAGTGTATTAAGTTCATGGAAAAATGGAGTAATGCAATAAGAACGATGACATGATGTAGACAAGATCTATTCATGTAGGAATAGACCCCATCTTGTTATCCTTAATGGCAACGTACATGCGTGCCTTGATGCCCCTTCTGTCACTGGGAAAGGACACCGCAAGATCGAACCCATCACAAAGCACCTCTTCCCATGGCAAGAAAAATCGATCTAGTCGGCCTAACTAAACCAAAGATTCGAAGAAGAAATACGAGGCTATAAGTAATCATGCATATAAGAGATCCAAGAAGACTCAAATAATATTCATGGATAGAAACTGATCATGAACTCAAAATTCATCGGATCCCAACAAACACACCGCAAAAGTTTACATCAAATAGATCTCCAAGACACCATTGTATTGAGAATCAAAAGAGAGAGAGGAAGCCATCCAGCTACTGCCTACGGACCCGTAGGTCTATGGTGGACTACTCACGCATCATCGGAGAGGCACATATGAAGAAGATGAACCCCTCCGGGATGGTGTTAGATTGGATCTTGAGGCTCTGGAACTTGCGGCGGCTGGATGTGTTTTTTGTCAACTCCTTTAGGGTTTTCTGAATATTTGGGTATTTATAGGCATCATAGGCGGTGGAGGGGGGCGTGGAGGGCACAACCCATCAGGGCGCGTCGGGGGCCCCTGGCGCGCCCTGGTGGGTTGTGGCCTCCACAACCCACCTCTCTGGCACTTCTTTGGCCCACTGGGTGTCTTCTAGTCCAAAAAAATCTCCAAATAGTTTCGTCGCGATTGGACTCCGTTTGGTACTTATATTCTGTGAAGTAAAAAACAAGCAAAAATAGCAACTGGCACTTTGGCACTATGTTAATAGGTTAGTCCCAAAAAAATGATATAAAATTGCTATAAAATGATTATAAAACATCCAAGAATGATAATATAATAGCATGGAACAAGCAAAAATTATAGATATCTTCGAGACGTATCAACACCCCCAAGCTTAATTCCTACTCGTCCTCGAGTAGGTAAATGATAAAAACAGAATTTTTTATGTGGAATGCTGCCTAACATGTTCATCTCATATTCTTTTCTTTTGTAACATGGACATTTGGACTTTTAGATGATTCAAAGCAATAGTCTAGTTTTAACATAATGACTTCAATACTCAAGCATGCCAACAAGCAACCATGTCTTTCAAAATATCAACACTAAAGAAAGTTATCCCTAGCCCATCATGCTCAATCATTGATCCATTCATGAAACACACTCAAATATTAGCTATACCCAATGCTCAAGTACGATCATAGTGCCCCCTAGTTGCTGCTTTATAAGTACACTCAAATATTTTTTTGGACTAGAAGACACCCAGTGGGCCAAAGAAGTGCCAGAGAGGTGGGCTGTGGAGGCCACAACCCACCAGGGCGCGCCAGGGGGGCCCCGACGCGCCCTGATGGGTTGTGCCCTCCACGCCCCCCCCCCCCCCTCCACCGCCTATGATGCCTATAAATACCCAAATATTCAGAAAACCCTAAGTAGTCGACAAAAAACACATCCAGCCGCCGCAAGTTCCAGAACCTCGAGATCCAATCTAAACACCATCACGGAGGGGTTCATCTTCCTCATAGGTGCCTCTCCGATGATGCGTGAGTAGTCCACCATAGACCTACGGGTCCATAGGCAGTAGCTAGATGGCTTCTTCTCTCTCTTTTGATTCTCAATACAATGGTCTCTTGGAGATCTATTTGATGTAAACTTTTGCGGTGTGTTTGTTGGGATCCGATGAATTTTGAGTTCATGATCAGTTTCTATCCATGAATATTATTTGAGTCTTCTTTGATCTCTTATATGCATGATTACTTATAGCCTCGTATTTCTTCTCCGAATCTTTGGTTTAGTTAGGCCGACTAGATCGATTTTTCTTGCCATGGGAAGAGGTGCTTTGTGATGGGTTCGATCTTGCGGTGTTCTTTCCCAGTGACAGAAGGGGCAGCAAGACACGCATGTATCATTGCAATTAAGGATAACAAGATGGGGTCTATTCCTACATGAATAGATCTTGTCTACATCATGTCATCGTTCTTATTGCATTACTCCGGTTTTTCATGAACTTAATACACTCGATGCATGCTGGATAGCGGTCGATGTGTGGAGTAATAGAGCTAGATGCAGGCAGGAGTCGGTCTATCTATCTTGGATGTGATGCCTATATAATGATCATCGCCTTGGATATCATCATGACTATTCGATTTTCTATCAATTGCCCAACAGTAATTTGTTCACCCACCGCGCGCTATACTCATGAGAGAAGCCACTAGTGAACCCTACGGCCCCCGAGTCTACTTTTCCATCATATTGCTTTCCGATCTACGTTTTTGCAATCTTTGTTTTCAGATCTACAAAACCAAAAAACCCAAAAATATATTGCTGCATATTTACTCTTTTTATTTGTGTTCTTGAGAGATCTATCTTCCTATCTATCACTACCTAATCTATCTTATTACCGTAGAGAGATTGACAACCTCTCTTTCGCGTCGGGTTGCGAGTATTTGTTGTTTGTGTGCAGGTGCTGCTTATTGGGTGGTGGTGATCCTCCTAATGGTTCGATAACCTTGGTTTCATAACTGAGGGAAATACTTACCGTCGATGTGCTGCATCATCCCTTCCTCTTTGGGGAAATACCGACACAGTCTCAAGCCACGTCAAAGGAATTTCTGGCGCCGTTGCGTGCCTATCATGGGCGCCGAGGGGACTCCACCATCATCTACCAGGTTCCTAATCACAAATCTCATCTCCTTGCAATTACATTATTTGCCATTTGCCTCTCGTTTTCCTCTCCCCCACTTCACCAAATTTGCCGTTTTATTCGCCCTCTTTTTCGTTTGCCCTTTTTCTTGTCGGTCTCTTCCTTGCTTGCAATCTTGTTTGCGTAGTCACGATGACTCAAGAGAACACCAAGTTGTGTGATTTTTCCAATACTAATATCAATGATTTTATTAGTACGCCTATTGCTCGTCCCGCCACTAGTGTGGAGTCTTGTGATATTAATGCCGCTTTGTTGAATCTTGTCATGAAAGATCAATTTGCCGGTACTCCTAATGAGGATGCCGCGTCCCATCTAAACACGTTCGTAGAATTGTGTGATATGCAAAAGAAAAAAGATGTGGACAATGGTATTGTTAAGTTGAAACTATTTCCTTTTTCCTTGCGAGATCATGCTAAAATTTGGTTTTCCTCTTTGCCTCGCAATAGTATCGATTCTTGGAATAAGTGCAAGGATGCTTTTATCACTAAGTATTTTCCGCCCACAAAAATTATTTCCCTTAGGACACAAATCATGAATTTTAAGCAACTTGAGCATGAACATGTTGCACAATCTTGGGAAAGAATGAAGTTGATGCTAAGAAATTGTCCTACTCATGGTTTAAATCTTTGGATGATCATACAAAAAATTTATGCGGGATTGAATTTTGTCGCTAGAAATCTTTTAGATTCTGCCACAGGTTGTACTTTTATGGAGATTACTTTGGGTGAAGCTACTAAATTTCTAGATAATATCGTGGCTAATTATTCTCAATGGCATACCGAAAGAGCAGCTACTAGTAAAAAAGTTAATTCGGTAGAGGAAATTAGTACTTTGAGTGATAAAGTTGATGCTTTGATGAAATTGGTTGCTAGTAAAAATGCTCCTATTGATCTTAATGATGTGCCTTTGTCTACTTTGATTGAGCAAAATAGCGATTCCGTAGATGTGAATTTTATCTCGCGAAACAATTTCAATAACAATGCTTATAGAGGAAATTTTAATCCTAGGCCTTTTCCTGAAAATTCCTCTAATAATTATGGCAATTCCTATGGCAATTCTTCATACAATAATAATAGGAACACCTCTGATCTTGAGAGTAATATTAAAGAATTTATCAATGCGCAAAAGGCTTTCAATACTATGATAGAAGAAAAGTTGAATAAGATTGATGATATGTCTAGAAGCATTGATAGAATTTCTCATGATCTTGAAAATCTCAAGTTGAAAGCTTTTGCGCCTAAGATTGATGAATCTATTAAACCTTTATATGTCTCTATGGATGAAAGTAAGAAAAGAACCGCTATGCTTAGAGCTAAAAGAGAAATCTTAGAAAAATCATTTTCTAGTGATTGCCTTCATAAGAAAGATGAAGATCTTAAAGAGATTGGTGTTTCTTTTATTGATTCCTTGTTTAGTAATGTTAAAATTGATAATGAAGGGACTGAAGTAGAGTCAACTTTAGCTAGAAGGCGTCCCAATAATTTGGAGGGTGAAAATCTTGATGAAAATTTTGATAAAAGTGGGTTTGAAGAGGTCAAAACTTTAACTGGTGATGTGCCCACTATCTTGGATTGCAAAGACTTTAATTATTATAGTTTCTCTTTGATTGAATGTATTTCTTTGTTGCAATCCATGTTGAATTCACCCCATGCTTATGAGCAAAATAAAGCTTTTACTAAACATATCGTTGATGCCATGATGAAATCTTTTGAAGAAAAGATGGAATTGGAGATTTCTATTCCTAGAAAATTACATGATGAGTGGGAACCTACCATTAAGGTCAAGATTAAAAATTATGAATGCTTTGCTTTGTGTGATTTGGGTGCTAGTGCTTCCACGATTCCGAAATCTCTATGTGATGTGCTTGGTCTTACCAATATTGAAGAATGTTCTCTTAATTTGCACTTGGCGGATTCTACTATTAAAAAGCCTTTGGGAAGAATTAATGATGTTATTATTCTTGCAAATAGGAACTATGTGCCTATTGATTTTATTGTGCTTGATATTGGTTGCAATCCGTCTTGTCCCATTATACTTGGTAGACCGTTTTTACGCACTATAGGTGCCGTGATTGATATGAAAGAAGGCAATATTCGTTTTCAGTTTCCCTTAAGAAAGGGTATGGAACACTTCCCTAGAACAAGAATTAAACCACCATATGAATCAATCATGAGGGCATCCTATGGATCCAAAACCAAAGATGACAATACTTGAATCTATCCATTATGCCTAGCTAGGGGCGTAAAACGATAGCGCTTGTTGGGAGGCAACCCAATGAATAAATAATTTTTTGCTTTTTCTTTTATGTTTTTGAGTGTAGACACAATTATGCCTCTGTTATGATTGTGTTTTTATGGTTTATTTAGTGTTTGTGCCAAGTAAAGCCTTTAGGATGATTGATAGGATGAGTAGAAGCGATGCTGAATCTGAAACAGGAACTTTGCGTTCAGTATATGAATTTTCATTTTTTACTGGAATGTGATATTGAGCTGAAATTTTAACACAGTGTTTATATACAAATTACATACGTTTTCCTAATTTTTCAGAATTTTTAGAGGTACCTAATTATGTGTAGAGTACATATTACTATAGACTGTTCTGTTTAAGACAGATTCTGTTTTCGTTGCATTGTGTGCTTGTTTTGATGAATCTATGGGTTATATTGAAGGGTATGAGACATGGTAAAGTTAAAATATACTAGGTATAATGCAATAATAAAATATGAATGGGTTTGCAACAGTACCTAAAGTAATGATTTGCTTTATTATACAAACGGATCTCACGAAGAGTTTGTTGAGTTTTGTGTGATTGAAGTTTTCAAGTTTTGGGTGAGATCACGATGGATGAAAGAATAAGGAGTGATAAATGCCTAAGATTGGGGATGCTACCGCACCCCCAAGATATATCCAAAGAGAAACAAGCAACTAAGCTTGGGGATGCCCCCGAGTGGCATCCCCTCTTTCTTCTAACGACCATCGGTATTTTACTTGGAGCTATATTTTTATTCGTCACGTATCATGAGTTTTGCTTGGAACGTCTTGTATCTTTGCTTGCTTTGTTTTTTAGTTTTTCCCTTGTATCCTTGCTGTACACAACTATTTTAGAAAGCCAAAATCATGCTATGATTTGTTAGAATTGCTCTATGTGCTTCACTTGAACTTTTTGAGCTATAGAATTGCTCTAGTGCTTCACTTATATCTTTTTGAGCACGGTGTGCTTGGAACTTTTGTAGAAATACTCTCATGCTTCACTTAGATTAATTTCAGAGTTAATAAATTTTGAAGAAATCCTCTCATGCTTCACTTATACCTTTTTGAGAGATGAAATCTTTATGCTCATGTGCTTCACTTAAATTTGTTTGAGCTTGCCAAAAAGCAATGGCAATATATGAAACTAGTCCCAAAGTGATAGATATCCAAGGAGGATATAATAAAAACTTTCATGAAGATCATTGGACAAATTCAACTTGATTCCTTGTAATAGTTTTGAAACATGATGATAGTAATATGTGAGTCATGCTAGTGAGTAATTATGCTAAGTAGGAATATTGGTGTTAAGGTTTGTGATTCCCTATGCATGCACGAAAGTCAATAGTTATGCAATGAAGTTACATCCTACTTGTGGTGCATTATTTGGTGTTAGTTATGTTTAATGCTCACTTATGTGAATTTTCGTTTCTTGGTTTGGTTGCTTCCCAATCTATTTGCTAGCCTCCATTTCTACTAAGTAGAAATACTACTTGTGCATCCAAAATCCTTAAACCAAGTTTTGCCTTATGAGTCCACCATACCTACCTATATGCGGTATTTCCATGCCGTTCCAAGCAAAATCCTTGGAAAGTGTTGGTATGGAAGGCAACCGTGGATACGGCCCGCCATGGAAAGTGAAAGTTTGGTGGAAAAGGAATAAACTTTATTTTCTGTTTGCGAACCGCCTATGATATATCTAGCATGGAAAGTATTGTGAGCTACTTTGTCATTTTCGTTGACAGGAAAAGCATGCCACCCAAAATATTTTTTCTCTCTCAATTTAAACATTGAGCTCTGGCACCTCTACAAATCCCTACTTCCCTCTGCGAAGGGCCTATCTATTTACTTTATGCATTTTTTATTTTTGCTTTGAGTCTCCATCTTCTCTTATAAGCACAAACTAGGGGGCACTATGATCGTACTTGACCATTGGGCATAGCTAATATTTGAGTGTGTTTCATGAATGGATCAATGATTGAGCATGATGGGATAGGGATAGCTTTCTTTAGTGTTGATATTTTGAAAGACATGGTTGCTTGTTGACATGCTTGAGTATTGAAGTCATTATTTTAAAACTAGAATATTGCTTTGAATCATTATAAGTCCAAATGTCCATGCTATACAAAGGAAAAGAATGCGATGAACATGTTAGGCAACATTCCACATCAAAAATTCTGTTTTTATCATTTACCTACTCAAGGACGAGTAGGAATTAAGCTTGGGGATGCTGATACGTCTCCAACGTATCTATAATTTTTGCTTGTTCCATGCTGTTATATTATCATTCTTGGATGTTTTACAATTATTCTATAACAACCTTATATCATTTTTTGGGACTAACCTATTGACATAGTGCCAAAGTGCCAGTTGCTGTTTTTGCTTGTTTTTTACTTCGCAGAAAATCAATACCAAACGGAGTCCAATCGTACTTTTTGGAGATTTTTTCTGGACCAGAAGACACCCAGGGGGCCAAAGAACTGCCGGAGAGGTGGGCCGTGGAGACCACAACCCACCAGGGCACGCCAGGGGGGCCTCGGCGCGCCCTGATGGGTTGTGCCCTCCTCGGCCCCCTTCCGCACCGCCTCTGATGCCTATAAATTCCCAAATATTCCAAAAACCCTAGGGGAGTCGACGAAACACAATTCCAGCCGCCGCAAGTTCCAGAACCTCGAGATCCAATCTAAACACCATCACGGAGGGGTTCATCTTCCTCATAGGTGCCTCTCCGATGATGCGTGAGTAGTCCACCATAGACCTACGGGTCCGTAGGCAGTAGCTAGATGGCTTCTTCTCTCTCTCTCTCTTATGATTCTCAATACAATGGTCTCTTGGAGATCTATTTGATGTAAACTTTTGCGGTGTGTTTGTTGGGATACGATGAATTTTGAGTTCATGATCAGTTTCTATCCATGAATATTATTTGAGTCTTCTTTGATCTCTTATATGCATGATTACTTATAGCCTCGTATTTCTGCTCCGAATCTTTGGTTTAGTTAGGCCGACTAGATCGATTTTTCTTGCCATGGGAAGAGGTGCTTTGTGATGGGTTCGATCTTGCGGTGTTCTTTCCCAGTGACAGAAGAGGCAGCAAGACACGCATGTATCGTTGCTATTAAGGATAACAAGATGGGGTCTATTCCTACATGAATAGATCTTGTCTATATCATGTCATCGTTCTTATTGCATTACTCCGTTTTTCCATGAACTTAATACACTAGATGCATGCTGGATAGCGGTCGATGTGTGGAGTAATAGAGGTAGATGCAGGCAGGAGTCGTTCTATCTATCTTGGACATGATGCCTATATAATGATCATCGCCTTGGATATCGTCATGACTATTCGATTTGTTCACCCACCGCACGCTATACTCATGAGAGAAGCCACTAGTGAACCCTAAGGCCCCCGGGTCTACTTTTCCATCATATTGCTTTCCGATCTACGTTTTTGCAATCTTTGTTTTCAGATCTACAAAACCAAAAAACCCAAAAATATATTGCTGCATATTTACTCTTTTTATTTGTGTTCTTGAGAGATCTATCTCTCCTATCTATCACTACCTAATCTATCTTATTACCGTGGAGAGATTGACAACCTCTCATTCGCGTCGGGTTGCAAGTATTTGTTGTTTGTGTGCAGGTGCTGCTTATTGGGTGGTGGTGATCCTCCTACTCGTTTGATAACCTTGGTTTCATAACCGAGGGAAATACTTACCGTCGTTGTGCTGCATTATCCCTTCCTCTTTGGGGAAATACAGATGTAGTCTCAAGCCACGTCAGACTCCCTGGTTGACCTCGCCATGTCCATCATCGTCCCCTACTACAAAGGCATGAAGGATGTCTGCAAGAAGAAGAAGGTTGCCTGGCACCATGCCTGGGTCCAAAGACTAGATGAAGATCACGTCAAGTACGCGGCCAAGGACGCGTACATAAGCTACGAGATGTGCAGGCGGATCGTTGACATGAGGAAGTGCCTCCGTCCTGCGCCGACCGGCACCCCTCGTGACAAGAAGAATAGATGAATGATTTGATGATTGATACTACTAGTTTAGTATGCCTGTACTTGTTAATTGATGTGTGCAAATGTTATCTATAGTCAGTAATGTAATTGGATGTTTATTTAGGTTATGCAATCATGATGTTGTTCTGTAGTACCATCTTTTCCTTAGTATGCATTATGCAATGGATGATTAATATCTGCACATTAGTATGCAATTGACGATTAATATCCGGACCTTAAGAAGCAGAACCATGAACGAGGGTATCCTGCGCGGCTCCAATGGCGCTCCCAGCGGCTGCCGACGACAAGCGCCAGTTCACCATGCATGCCGTAGTGGACACGCACAAAGTGGTCTGGTTTGACCTCTCGTCCCACCGCGTGCTCTGCTCTCGCGTCCCTCCACGTGTTCTGCTCTCGCGCCCCTTCGCGCGCGCTCTGCCAGCGGTTGGGGCTAGCCCACGATCACGTTCGGGGCTCCATATGCATGAGGTTGCGCCACGCGCATCGCCCCATGCAGTTACATGCTTCCTCGACTGAATCACGCGCTGCAAAAACTGCCATCCGGAAGTGCCGGTTTTACAGGACGTCCGGCCCCCATTTATACACACGACCATTAACCATAGTCTCTTCACGCTTTCGATCGCGCCCACAACACAATAAGCACACCCTCGACGACGCATACAGAGAGGATGTCCAGCGGCGCTCCAATGGAGTACGACGAGCATCATGTGGAGACCCACATGAGGAAGACAGACCTCACGGTGGTGTACACCAACGACCCGGGCATGGTGGAGGACTCCATCGGCACTATGGAGCGGTTGCTTGATGCGGATGACAAGTACAAAGTGGTCGGCTTCGACCTCGCTTACACCGGCGGTCGTGCCGGGCATGATCAGAAGGTTGCCGTCGCCCAGTTGTGCATCGGCCATCACGTCCTCCTCCCACTACTGCCTGGCCACATTGCCTTGCGAGCGTTTCACCAGGTTTATCAATAGCCCCAACTATAGGTTCGCTACGGTGGACACCACCAATGATCCATAGGTGCTCAAGACTTCGGGCTTGGCCTGCCAGAAGCTTGTCGACATCCGCGGCCACTACAAGGTCTGGGGCAGCAACAAGAACATGGACTCCCATGTTGACCTGGCCGAGGCCATCATCGACCCCTACTACAGAGACATGAAGGCTAAGTGCGACAATGTGACACCCTGGATTTTGGCTACAGTGATCATTGTAATTAAGCACAGTGATGACCATGAACAGTGCCTAATCATTTTGCTAAGTAGAATGTGATCAAGTTGAAAATCATATCTCATTTTAAATTTCACCTAAAAAGGGCATTAATTTTTAATGTGATAAAATAAAGTTGCAAATAGCATATGAAAAATGTTGCACACTTGTTACAAATCTCAAAACTAATGTTGTTAAGGAAAACAACATCACTCTTTTGCAAAAATGAACAGTAGCAATTAAACAGTGCTAATTCAACACTTTAAAATTGCTTTTTCATTTATGAAAAATGCAAAAGATATCCACTGGCCTCCAAAATATTTGTGGCACTGTCTAAACTCACCAGTGAATTAATGGGACACTTCCCATATTTTTCCTAAGTGGACAGTGTGCCCAAATATTCTTTTACTCCTCTCTGTTATTTAAATAAAAGAAAACAGAAAAGGAACAAAAGGAAAAAGGGCCAGAGCCCACTTACCTGGTGACTGAGCCGCGCTGGCCCAGCCCACTCCCACCTGCCCATCGTCCTTCTCCCCTCCGTGTCGCCCCCGCCGTGGACAGCGCCGCGCCGCGCCGTCGCCGTTCGCCACGCCGACGGGAGCAGGTGGGCGAGGGGATAAGCCTCGCCCCGAGCCGTCCCCCCTGGTCGTCTTCGCCATTCGCCTCTCCTCTCCCTCTTTCCAGCTCTCCCTCGCTCTCCTCACTCCCTCCCGAGCGGAGCCATGGCCGCGCCCGGCTGAGCTCGTGGCCACAGCCCCTCCCCCGCCTCCGTAGCCTGTCCAGAAGGACCGCCGCGACCACCCCGTCCTCCCCGAGCACTGGACCAAGCCCTGGAGCCCCTGCATTGTCCCCACGCCATCGTCTTCTTCCTCGGATCCGGGAGCTCGCCGCCGTCGATCCGCCGTCTGCACCGCACCACCACTGCATCGGGCCTTCCCATCACCGCAAGTGAGCTCCCTGGCGTCCTCCTCTTCCTCTGGTTGCTCCCCTAGGCCGCCGTAGCTAGCTTCCACCGCACCCGAGCTCCGGTCGCCGCCTTTGAGCTCGTGGTCGTCGCCACCATCGCCGTCGTGCTCGCCTGAGCGCAGCACCGTGCTCCTGGTGCTCCCAGGAGCACAACGCGCACACGCACGCGCCCGCTCGTGCCTCCTAGCGCCGTCCCCGACGCGCGCCCGAACACTCCTTCGCCTGAGCTCGTCGCCGACGAGCCTCCGGTGACCAAATGGTCCCGGGCGTGCAGCCGACGCGCTCGCCACGTCACGTAGGACCGATCCCGCGCTAGCCCCGCTCGTTTTGCTCTCTGTATGCACGCGCCCGTGCTCGCCCGAAGCTGCCTTCCGCCGCCGTCGACGTTGCTCCCTCCATAGGCCACCGTAGCTCGTGCCGATAGCCGGAATGGAATGGCGGCAGCCTTAGCTTTCGAACGCCACCGGCCGCGCTCGATTTGGTGCCCTGTGGACGAAACCCGAGCCTCGCCACCGTTTCGGGAGCTCGCCGGAGCTCCTCCGGCGGCCGGACGGCGCCGCCGCCGACGTGGCCCGGTCGGGGCCACCCGCAGGGTCACTGGCCAGTGGGCCAGCCCGACCCCATTGACCTGTTGACCAGGTCAACGTGCTGACTGGGCCTGGTCCAGTCACTGACTGGTGGGTCCCAGTCCCCCTGTGTGTATGACAGGTGGGCCACCCCTGTCAGATAACTAATTAGTTCATTAGGTTAATTAAAATAATTAATTTATCCTAATGTGTTTATGACAGATGGGCCCCACTTGCTAAATTAGTCTCTGTTAGCTTAAATTAACTCTGATTTAAAAATGAGTCTATGACATGTGGGTCCCACATGTCGGGTTTGACCAGTCAGCTGAGACTGTTGACTGCTGATGCAATGCTGATGTCAGCATGATGTCATAATAGCATTTTTCGAATTAATTTAATTCTGTTAAATCCAGAAAATGATTAAATCTTTGAAAAATCATAGAAAATAATCTGTAGCTCAGATCAAAAAACTTTATATATGAAAGTTGATCAGAAAAATCCCACGAATCCAAATATGCCATCCATTCATCTGTCACATGCTCCTAGCATGATGAACATGGAACTTTTCCCCTCTGGATCGCCTGTCCGATAAATCCAAAGAACCGGGAAATATCGTCAGATATTCTCCCGCTCCGTCTGCAACGTGTAGTACTGCGTTAGTGCATGCCTAACTCTGCATATTGCGATGTCATGCATCGTGATGTATTTGTCTGCTTTATATTTATTGTTTCTCCCCCCTCTTCTCTCCGATAGACCCCGAGACTGACGATGCTGCCGGGTACGACTACGCGACTGACGATCAGGCCTTTGCCGCAGAGCAGCAAGGCAAGCAACCCCCCTTGAGCATTCCGATATCGCCCATTCCTTTCCCTCTTATTCTTGCATTAGATTTTTGCTACTGTATTAGTTAGCTCCTATTCTGATGCATAGCCTGTTTTTGATAAACTGCAATCATACTTGCAATCATATCAACTGCTTAGTATAGGTTGATCAATGAATCCCCAGTGACCCCTTAGTCCCAGTTGCCCCTGCTTCTTCATCGACGACTCGACGACTCGAAGACTCGGTCAATCGACCGACGAGCCAGGCCCCTCACATCACCGCACACCCCTTAGTTGTACGACTCTGCAACGCTACTATCGAGTACCGAGGGTGACACCTCGTGAAGTACTCATGATGCTAGCTCTGTAGTGTAGCTAGTCGGTCGTGGTTATCGAGGGTGATTCCTCCTTCACCACTCCCGACGATGACTCTGTCGTGCAACCCCTCAAGTGTGGGACCCTCGAGGGTGATTCCTCTAAGTCCACCTTGACGGTTTCATCGAGCGGGGCCCCTTGAGGGTGATTCCTCAGGTTCCGCCTTGATGTTTTTTACACACAGTTACTATGACCGGGTTACTGAAACATGTTGGTGATGGGTCGGCCCTGAGGGGTACCCACGGTTTGATGATGATGAGGCGTGGACTGGCGAGAGAGGCCTTTGCCACACATCCTCGAGGCGGGGCGACGGACCGCACTTCATGGGTCGCGCTTTCCCCGGATTAATAAAATGCTAATGGGTTGGGTATTTGATCTGAGTTGGGTCGTTGGCCTTTTTACGCACCAAACCATCGCGTGGGAGAAGTTATGGGTACTCAGCATCGTTGTATCAGCCGAAGCTCTTCGGACGTCAGCAATGGAGCGGCGCGCGCCGGATTGGACTGGACGGTGTAGCTCTTGGACTGGAGTGTACTAGGTCTGTTTCCGGCCGCCCACGCATTGTGCAGGAGCGCAAGGGCAAGTGGGCCCACGAACCTGCGCGCTTAGGATTTAGACCGGCGGGCTGGCCTCTTCGTTGAGCCTAGGTGGGGCGACGACGTGCTGCTATCCCGAGGCCGGGCATGACCCAGGAAAGTGTGTCCGGCCGGAGGTGATCGGGCGTGTTGGAAATGCGGTGCACCCCTGCAGGGAAGAACAAACTATTCGAATAGCCGTGTCCACGGTAACAGGATGACTTGGAGTTGTACCTTGACCTTATACAACTATAACTGTGATTTAAATTTGAAATGAATTGTGGCTCCGAGATTGCTTCCTCGCAGGGAGTCGAGGAAGAATCTCTGGGCGTGGTTACTTAATAAAATTGCTACAATAATATGACTGTATATGAGATACAGGTCTACTCTCTTCTAATGCTGCAAGATGCTGAAGATGCTAGTCTTCGATAGGACTAGGCCTTCCCCCTATTCTTGCTTTTTGCAGTCAGCCCAGATATAATCCCCTCCATTGATACTGATGCATACTTAGCATAGTTCCGATATCAGTCTTGCGAGTACTTTGGATGAATACTCACCGCTGCTTTGCATTCTTTTTCCCCCTCGATACGTGTACCGCGTTCAGACGATGGAGCCCAGGAGATGGAGTATGCCGGACACGACTACTACACCATCGCTGGAGCCTACTACTACGTGGAGAACGCCGACGCTCAGGAGTAGTTAGGAGGTTCCCAGGCAGGAGGCCTCGCCTCTTTCGATCCGCTGCTTATGTTTGTGCTAGCCTTCTTAAGGCAAAACTTGTCTAACTTATGTCTGTACTCAGATATTATTTGCTTCCGCTGACTCGTGCTTTGTCGAGCTTTGTATTCGAGCCCTCGAGGCCCCTGGCTTGTAATATGAAGCTGTATGACTTTAATTTGTGTCTAGTGTTGTGTTGTGATATCAATCAGTGAGTCCCTAATCTTGGTCGTACGCATTGCGTGATTGATTAGCATACGGTCGAGAGCGGGGGCGTCACAGACAAGAACAAGCCTGTCTGACACAGGGGCTAGGTGAAGAAACTGGATGAATATCACCTCCAGACCACGGCCAAGCAAGCGTACACTTGCTACGAGATGTTCAGGCAGATCGTTGACATGAGGAAGTGCCTCCTACCTGAAGACGACGCGGAATCGAGCCACAAGCAGAGCGGTGGCGGCAAGCGTCACAGGAAGTAGATGATTTGATGATCGTTGCTCATACTCCCTCTACGCCAAAATATTTGTAGTTTTAGAGGGATAAGTTTATTATGCATATAATAGTTTATTGAGGTGTGTGTGCCAATGTTATGTGTGTAGTCACTTATGTATTTGGATGCTTAATTAGGTTATGGCAATCATGTTGTTATGTGTGTAATTGTTTTTGAGGTGTGCCAATATTATGTGTGTAGTCACTTATGTATTTGGATGTTTAATTTGGTTCTGCAATCATGTTGTTCTAAACAGAAGCATAGATGTTTGTGGGCAGATTGAGCAAATCACATCGCATGCGGAATAAACAACCATATCCGTCGGTGATGATTTCATCAGTCCCTGGCAGTTCTTTATCCGGAACCGTTTGCCCACAACACATCCGAATAGCCTGTGTACGTTGTACATCACACACATCTTGATATGAGCAACCGTTTGTGTTATTTTTGCTTATCGCACACAGTTCATCCCAGTGGCCTGTATGCTGTCTATCACACACATCTTGATCTATGTAACCGTTTATGTTATCTTATCTCATCACAAACAGTTCATCCGAATGACCTGTATGCCATCTATCGCACACGTAATCATCTGCACAATCGCTTGTGTTCTGCTGGATCAGCGCAAACAGTTTGTCAAGGTGAACGGTATGCCGTACATCGCACACACTTGCACTTTTCTAACCGTTTGCGCTATATTGTCCAAGCGTAAAAAGTTTATCTGGACCAACTTTTTGCCACAGATCGCACACGCAACTTTTTTTGGGATCGTATTTGATGGACCCATCATCGCACACAGTTCGCGTCATTAGCGATAGAGCTATAACTATACCGTTTGCGATTTGGTCATTGCACACAGTTTCGTCGAAGGGTCTCTGATTGTTGTGTCGTCTTTGGACCATTTTGTAGTAGTGCAGTATTCTTGCTTGGCTCCTTAAGTCAATATACTCTAATATAGGTGACCTTGTCACCGCCCATCATCTAGATGAAGTATCTTGTTTGGTTCATCTTATAGTTGCATGCTCTCTTGGAACCACTCAATTTCCATCTAATTGAAAAATTTCTTGCAAATTATTTTTCAAATTCTGTGCAATCATTTTATTCCATTGAGACTTTCTGGAAAATTGCTTTTGACAAACTTTGCCAAGTTTCTGTTTTGCCTTTCGGAGCCTCCGATTCAAGTAACTCGGTGCAACCGATTATGCAGATAGCCTGCACAACCTTATATAGGTTCCACTGACTCATTTGTCTTGGAGTCATCGATTTTGCTGTCTTCTGTGTTCTTTGTCAAATTTAGCAAATCTCCATTTCTTCAAGGATCCCTTTGTAAAAAAATTACTTCAAGGGGGAGAAACTTTATTCAAGGATCCCTATGACAAAGGGGGAGAATTTTTAAAGAGCCTTTTCAGATGTCAAAAGGGGGAGAAAAAGTCTTCAAGGATCCCTTAGTCTCAAATACTCTCAAGGATCCCTACTTTCTATGACCCTCATTCTCAAGGATCCTTCCCTCTCAATGATCCCTTTATCTGACCCTTTGTGTGACCCTTTTTGGAAATTAATGCCAAAGGGGGAGAAATATCAAAGCTTCAAAGCTTATGCTCATACCAAAGGGGGAGATATATATGAAGGGGGAGAAATATCAAAGCATCTATGCTTAAGGGGGAGAATATATCAAGGGGGAGAATATCTAAGTACATTTAAAGCTTATGCTTACCCAAAAGGGGAGAATTTTTTGATTTGATTGCCTATTAGTGTTAGACTTGTCTCACTCTACCTACTCCCAATATCTACATGCTATGATTCAGGGGGGAGAGGAAGATTTACAGATCCATACTTAGGGGAGAAAGTTCTATATATTCTATTGGGGGAGACATATCTATCTTAGGAAACTCTATTCTTCATGTCTTCCATATCTTGGTACTCTTGAATCCTTTTGCATTTGGATGAGTAGAATACTCTTGTGTTTCCTAACATTGTTTTCTCAAGTGTGTTTCTACTACTAGAATGCTCAAGATCTTCAAGGTAAGTATATGCATCATATCCTTGCTCAAGATGATCTCTTGCTTCTTGCATATATTGTTTGCAAGGGTGAATTCTTGAACATGGAAACACCTCATTCACATATATTTGATGCATATAGCTAAGATATACATAACTTCTCATGTCATGTCTACTATGTGTGTGTTCATGCATTCCAAAGCAACTATCCCTTAAAATGGATTGTGCACATTTAGGGGGAGCTTGTATTAGTCATGTATACTTCAAAGCTATCATATATTCCTGCATATCTTAATTTGAAGCTTTGATTGTATGTTGTCATCAATTACCAAAAAGGGGGAGATTGAAAGCACATATACTCCCTTGGTAGTTTTGATAATTCATGACAACATACATTGTCTCTTGGACTAATAGTTCTATCTAGTTTATTTCAGGTTTAGTCCATATAGAGGATTGGATAAAAGATTGTGTGGAGAACCTCCCCAAGGAAAGGAAGGAATAGGACTGGCCATGGTTCAAAATCAAGGACTCTACATTTTACATTTTGTGAGAAATCACGTTGAGTCCATAGGAAAGCCAATACTATTAAAAGGGGATAAGGTAAATATGATGATCTGGTTGCTCAAGTGCTTAGAGGTAGCCACCAAAAAACACTCACCCACTTTCCCACACATATCCTCTGTCCAAAGCCAAAAAAAATCGGTGACACCAACTTCCCATTCGGACTCACCGAGTTTATCCAAGACAGAAGCCAAACCAAACCCTAGCATCTCGGTACCGCCAGCTTTTCTTTCGGTGCCACCGAAAACAGTGACCAACTTCCTGGTTAGCCATTTTCTAGATTCGGTCCCACCGAGTTCTGAGAATCGGTCTCCCCGAGAAGTTGGACCAACTTTCTGTTAGCCCATTTCTTGAAATCGGTCCCACTGAGTTTGAGGAATCAGTCTCACCGAGATTTGGTAACTGCCTAGGTCACCCATATTGGTACCACCGAGATTCATATATCGGTCTCACCGAAAACTCCAAAGTTGCCACATTTTGAACGAGTCGGTGCCACCGAGTTTCACTTTAGTTTCACCGAGTTGGGCAATAATGTTCTAACGGTTGGATTTTTGGAGAAGCCTATATATATCCCTCCACCAACACTCACTAGCAAAAGAAGCACTCAGAACATACACCCACTTGCCATATCCAATTTTCTAAGAGAGAACCACCTACCCTTGTGTTGAAGTCAAGATCATCCACTCCAACCATATGGATCTTGATTTCTAGCCTCCCCAAGTTGCTTTCCATCCAAGCAATCTCCTCTACCCATGCCAAACCTATGAGAGAGTGATTGAGTGTTGAGGAGACTATCTTTTGAAGCACAAGAGCAAGGAGTTCATCATACTACCACATATATTACCTTTTGGAGGGTGGTGCCTCCTAGATTGGTTAGGTGTCGCTTGGGAGCCTCCTTCTTCATGATTGTGGAGTTGGACAAAGAGTTTGTAAGGGCAAGGAGATCACCTACTTCGTGAAGATCTACCCCGAGTAAGGTTAGTCCTCCATGGACGTAGGCCATCATGGAATAGATGAGGTTGCTACTTTGTGGACCCTTCGTGGGTGGAGCCCTCCGTGTACTCTCGCGACCGTTACCCTCTGTGGGTTGAAGTCTCCATAAACGTGGACGTACGATAGCACCACCTATCGGAACCACGGGGAAAATCTTCGTGTCTCCAAATTGCGTTTGATCTTCCTATCTATACTCTCTTACAGATGCTTTACTTTACTTTCCGCTGCCATACGTGTTGACTAGCATGTGTGGGGTGCACTAGACTTGTTAGAATTGCTAAAATCTGCCAACAAATTAACTTGGGAAAAGGTTAGGTTTTTAATTTGTCAAGTAGTCTATTCACCCCACCCCCCCCCCCCCCCCCTCTAGACATCCCTTCTAGTGATCCCTCACCATCATCTACTTATCATTCCCCAATGCTTTCCTTTAGGCCCAAAAATTGTGAAGTGCCATGTAGTCGACGTTCACACGACACCACTAAAGGAAGAGCAACATACATATCATCAAAATATCGAATGAATACCAACATCACATGATTATTTATGACAAGACTTCTCCCATGTCCTCAAGAACGAAAGTAACTACTCACAAAGCATCAACATGTTCAAGATCAGAGGTGTATTGAATATGCTTAAGGATCTGAACATATAATCTTCCACCAATTAAACCAACTAGCATCAACTACAAGATGTAATCAACACTACTAGCAACCCACAGGTACCAATCTGATGTTCGGAGACAAAGATGGAATACAGGAGATGAACTAGGGTTTTGGATGAGATTGTGTTGGAGAAGATGTTGATGAAGATTGGTCCTCCCACGATGGAGGAGGCGTTGGTGATGACGATGGCTTCTATTTCCCCCTCCCGGAGGGAAGTTTCCTCGGCGGAATCGCTCCCCCCGAGTGCAAAAGTGCTCATGCCCCGGTTCCACCTCGAGAAGGCTACACTTCGTCTCGAAAGTCTTCTTATGATTTTTTCTAGGGCAAATGGCATCATATAGGAGAAGATGGGCATCGGAGGTTGTCGGTGTACTAAAGAACGGGGTCCTTAGTACCTTGACTTGTGCACCAGACGACTACGGCCTCCGGATCGGCAGGACCCTGCCGGGCTGGATCTGGACGCCAAGCTCTTCGTACAAGGGCTTAAGCGAGCCAGCAAGCTCTCCTTGCCGGGGGGCTCGGACAATAGCGCACCCGCCAAGGCCTCTGCCCGCCAAGTTGTCGCTCCACGTAGCTGGGCTGACTGTCTGCATCAGCTAGGTGTCGAGCAGGCAGGCGGGTAGGTGCTCGGGGTGTGTGGCTGCTTCCCTAGATTACAACAGAGCTTTAATGACACCCGTCCCACAGCGTGGCAAAAGAATAAGAGGTAGATGGGCGAACGACACAGAAGGAGAGGCAATCCTTGTCGGGAGACGTCGCCAGCGTGCCACCTCACAGCGCATTTAATGCGTCTGTCCTAATCCGTCAGAGTTAGGTATTTCCCACTAGTGCAATTGCCAGCGGTTTTGGGAGGTAGATATACAATGTTTTATATGTGTAAAGACCATTTTAGCCACTGTGGTAACCACTTGAATATAAAAGGACGTCCCTGGCTACCTTTAGAAGTGTCGACTCACTATTCATTTACACGCGTGGCGACGCTCCCGAAGCATCCTTGCCAGGCGGCGACATTCCTGTACTGTGAATACGGATAAACCACACCACACATGACGTAGGGTATTACGCTCCGGCGGCCCAAACCTGTCTAAACCCCCGAGCGCGTAGTGTCTGGTCATGCTCTTTGCGCCAGAGGATTCCATCACCCGAACCACGAAAGGGGCCTTGCCGGCCCCATAGATCATCGTATCCCGACATCTTTGGCGCGCCAGGTAGGGGGCTCCCTTGCGTGAACCTTCACTGACTCCCGCGCATCATCGCCGACAACTTCGATGCCCATGCCTCCCAAGAAGGCTAAGGGCCCAGCGATGCCCGCCCCGTCCACGTCAAAGCTACCCTCATAGGTGGTGGCCCACGACGCGGGTGGGGGCGGCCCTCACAATCACCACGTCGGCGAACGCAACAACAACACTGTGCAGAGCTCCGCGAGCCATGACCCGGACCCCGTCGTCATGGAGACGCATAATGCGCCTGCGGCAACCAGAGCCGGCACAACAGACGCAGTGGCCGCGGCGGCGGCCACAACAGGAGCGGCGGCAAGAAAAGGATCCCCGTCGCAGCCTTCTCAAGACCACCGTTATACGTCTCCAACGTATCTATAATTTTTGATTGTTCCATGCTGATATATTATCATTCTAGAATACTTTTTGGGTCTTTATTTACCAATTTATAATATTTTTGAGCACTAACTTATTGACCCAGTGTCTAGTGCTAGTTGCTGTTTTCTGCGTGTTTTTTACTTTTCAGGTTTGCAATACCAAACCAAGTCCAATTGCCACGAAACTTTCTGATGATTTTTTCTGGACCAAAAGAAGACTTGGAAGCTTCGGAAGGAGGCCGGGAAGCGCATGAGGGCTCCACCACACATCAGGGCGCGCCCTAGGGGGGCGCCCTCATATGTGGTGGCCCCCTCGTGGCTCCCCCGACGTCCCTCTCTAGCCTATAAATTCTGTAATATTGCAAAAACCCTGGAGGCAGTCCCAAAAACCCTTTTTCCGCCGCCACAAGTCTCTGTTCCATCACGATTCCATCTAGAGCTCCGTTCCGGCACCCTGCCGGAGGGAGGATCGATCACGGAGGGCCTCTTCATCAACCTTGCTGCCCTCATGATGATGTGTGAGTAGTTCACCACAGACCTGCGGGTCCATAGCTAGTACGTAGATGTCAATCTCTCTATCTCTTGATCTTCAATACAATGATCATCGCATCTTCGCTTTGATCTATCCGATGTAATCCTATTGTGCGGTGTGTTTGTTGGGATGCAATGAATTGTGGGTTTATGTTCAGATTATTCATGAAATGTATTTGAGATACCTTTGATATATATCTATATCTATCTCTCTCTCTCTCTCTCTCTATATATATATATATATATATATATATATATATATATATATATAAGTATATATACCTATATATATACTTATATATATATATACCTATATATATACTTATATATATATACTTAATACTAGTACAAATGCCCGTGCGTTGCAACGGGCGATAGAAGGGGCCATATCGTTGTGTACAAAGCATGAACTGCATGCATGTCATCTTCAAACCATAAAGTCTGTAATATGGCAGAAAGTTTACAATTTGGATATGGTGTTCTTCAATCGCTACATCTCAAATTAACTCTGAATCATCAAAACGATGGAAACTAACTTCTAAATTATGTTTGTGTGGACATAACCAAGGGAAATAAATAGGCTAATTTAGATCTTTCTAATACAGTATGAATAAATAAGACGGTTTCTAAGAATATAAAGTGTTGATTCTAGGCACATGCATCATACCTTTTCATGCTCGGACGGACTGGTTGATCAAGGATAATTAAGCTCTCAACGCAAGCAAGCAATGCTTATATATTGCTAGAATCAATCATATGGTGTTGCAATATTGCTCTGATGAAGTATTTGATTTTATGGAAAAAAAAGGAAATGGTATTTGTTTAACTCCAGCCGGTAGGGCTGTCAACAAAGCTCGGACTCAATGAACTGTTTCCTGCTCGATTAACTATATGCTCGAGTTTGGGTTCAACCTGCTTGCCTCGTTTGGTGGCCTGGCCAAAAGTAACACTTTCAAGGTCAATGCAAGATGGCCACTTTAACTGGTTGATATGTTAAATAGGGAATATGTAATTTCCAAAAGGGGCTGCCTTTGGCTCAGTTAATCCATTTAGAGCCATATATTCAAACAGAAGGGTACATATGTAAAATCCGTATGAAAAGGGGCTGCCTTTGGCTCAGTTAATCCATTTAGAGCCATATATTCAAACAGAAGGGTACATATACATTTTGTGTGCCCCTTGTATGATTTTTAAACAATGTCTATGCTGAACAATAACTTTGAATACATAATTCAATTCCCAAAAATACAGTCAACATGCGGATGTTACATACAGAGGCATTGTGGTTTGAAGTTGCAGTATACATAATGAAATGTAATGCATGCCATGCTTGATCTAAAAAGGTTATGATAGTAATGAAAAAATATAGGTGGCGGCATGCAAGCAAATTTTGTAGTAATGTACGTCTATTGGGTGAGATTAGGATTAGACCATCACTTCATATTAGGTGTAAGATGCTACCCTTTCTCAATTTCTTCTAACCAAGTAAACCGATTGGTTAGTGCGATTCGGTCCTCGGCAGCAAATGGAGTCTCTTCTTTCAACAAAATAAGTGATTTATGACCTGAAAATTTAACCAATAAAAATGAGTGAATATTATATTTATTTAAAAGGGATATAAATTATGGTTCTTTGATTGCTCTACCCATTAATCTGGCAACTTGTATTAAGCATCTATCACAGATATATATGTATCATGGTTTCCAAAAGCTATTCCCCAAGAGGATACAACAATAAGAACACAGGGGGTGAATCATTATCTTTTAGCATGGACACCATGATGTTTCAGCATTCTGTCATTGCATTGAACATGAAAGAACTTTCTTGTCAAAGGTGCATCACTATTACCTTCGTCAGAACGAATATTTCCACTGAACAACACTCATGGTGCCAAGATAGAAATATTATTATAAGGTACGCTAATTCAAGTGATCATCGATAGCAAGGGAAACAGTGTGTTGTTTCACTGCTTTATATATTTGAAATCTCAGTGCACATCACATATATATTTTCTAGCAATACCAAGCTTTGATCTGAAACAGAACATATCTACGTTACCCTCAGGATAACTGAACAACAATACCTAACAGTGGGTCACCCAGTTGAATCCATCCATCTTGGCACCAAAATCGAAAGTTCCGGATAGCTCCAGCTGCCAAATAAAAACTGGATGATTATGATTTATGCACCTAGGTGATATCCCTGTGAAGATCATAATTATTATACTGTACCTGTTGCCACCATTGCTAGCCACACCACAGATATTAACACCTAAAGGGCTTGAAGGACAAAATATTCAGTACTTACTGTGAGTAAAGGAAAATCATAAAAATTATATCTATGCACTTGCAAGACAATTAAGAGCAACGGCTGATGTGAAAGCTTACATTGGGCGTATATATGACTCATCTTTTTCCACTGAATTGTCACTGATAGCACAAACATTTGTAATTTGAAACTAACTGGACAGAAAAATAGGATGCAAATTAATGTCCTCTCGCATGAAACATATCATTGCAGCTCCAAAATCATGTCATGGAATAGAAGCTACCATTATATAAAAAGCCAACAAATCAAACCGTCATATATATGACCACTTCAGTTTATATAATTTATTGATTCTCTTAAAATTAAATGATGTCTCATCATCTCGTGTTTGTTTAAATATATAATCAATTGCAAGGGATTAGAGGCCTGATGTATGAATTTTTTTTTAAGTTTTGCTGCTACACAGTCATTAGCAGTTGCATGGATAGCCGGCTAGTCAATGGACGGAAAGCTAGATAAGCAGGATGCTGCTTTGCAAGCTGACTCGTGCATCGATGAACCGTTGAAGAAATGAAATCTATCCACATACTCAGGTCTATGACAGGAGCCTAGAGAGGCCATCTAGTACTGTCACCAAGAGGAGATCACTTCTTGTCGAGATAGATCAAGCCTCTTCTCGAGCTCCCGGGTCCTGACGTGTTCTGTGTTCCTCAACCTCAATATACCATTGCTCACCCCTTGCGGCTCCTCTCTGCTGCATAAGTATATATTGTATTTGCAGCAATATAAATGTCATTCTCAGTACTTCACAGCTTACAGTAGTAAAATATCTAGCTGATTCTACGGTTCATTTACTTGAGAATTGCTCACACATTTTGTTCTACATGCAAATTGAATACTGAAGAGTAGCTAAAACCGAAAGAAGAGAAGGAGCAAGGATGTACACGCCTACTGGAAAGTACCTAAAACTGAAAGAAGAAAAGGAGCAAGGATGTACGCACCTGTTCCCTAAGCAGACGCCAGCAAAGAAGAATCCATGATCCTCACTGTCTTTCACCTGCCGTTCAGCTCCCTATTCCCCAAGCTCACACCTGCACCTTCTTCTCCACACCTCTCCTCCTACCTGAAACCTCTCCGCCCAAGGCATCCAATGCCGGGAACGGGTTCCCCTCGCTCAGATACTCCACCACCGGCCATCTCCGCCCGCGACACCTCCAGCCCCGCGCTGCCATCCACCGGGTGTTTCCCTCGCTGCGCTGCCTCGCCCCACGCCGTTCTCCTCCAGCCCCGCGCTCCGCCTCCTCGCCTTGTCTGGCCTTCTTCCCCGGCGCTGGTGGTTCTGACGCAGCCCCGTCTCCCGCGCGTCCTCCTCCTCCTCCCGGCTGTTGCCCGCGGCGGCGAGGAGCGTGTTGAGCAGCCCGTCGCGGTCGGCGGCATGCGCTCGAGCCGACCGGTGCCGGCCCGGAGCGCGGCGGCCTGGGCCTCGGCGTCGGCGAACCACGCGCGGAGGACTCCGACGGCGCGGGGAGGAGGATGCGGTGAAGAGTAGGCATGCCGGGGTGCGGGGAGGACGGCACGGCGGAGGATGCGGGCGGCGACAGATCCAGATGGGGGTGGGGGGCGCGGTCGCTCGACTCGGGCTGGACTGCGGGTTGAATTCTAATGAACAGAGGGACCTTTTTGCAAAACTACCGCGACGACGTACGACAGAAGCGATAGCCGCTTTATTTATTTTATTATTATATTATTATTATTATTATATATTATATATATATATATATATATATATATATTAAATAAAATATTAAAGCCACAGGTGCAAATACCTCATGCTCACGCGCTTGACTCTGCCTTCTCAACACATATAGCTTGTTCTCAAGACTGTTGCTTCTGTCCTTGAGATTATGAGCTACCACCTCAATAATATTGAGAGCCTCGTTTGTTGACTTGTCCACAACACGAGTAGGAGGAAAGGCATGTGCTAACCCATATAGCTAGTTAGGAAGTGCGCCTTGGCGCACAGTGCCTGGCTCACTGTATTGTCCCAGCTATAAAACAAAGCATCTATTGTTGTCAAAAGGAATAAGAGCAATTGTTCAGGAGGGATCAACACAATTCAGCAAGTTTACATCCTTTGCCAAGGACGACCGAGTCCAGTACAGAGCATTTTGTCAAAGCAAGGCAAGCACGATACGTTTAGTCAATTGAGCAGATCAACGATGGATCTCATTAAGTAGATAACAATAGTTCAGCTATTAGATAGCAAAAGCAAGCCAGAGCTCCTCACACACCGTATAGTTCAGCTACTCGTCGCCTGATTCCTCACATGCCATATCATCTGAACTCACTGTGATTATATTGTTTAGCCAACTAAATGACAAAAAATATTTTCATGGATATCATGATTACAATTTTGTAATTGTCCTTGTCAAAGCAGGTAGATAGTGAGCAGCAATTCGCCTTTTTTAGTCTTCAATGCGAAGACACACATCTGATGATTTCCATTCTCTGATGTCTTCACGAAGTCCGACCAATTAATCGTTATGGTGGGTCTTCCATCAACTACTTTCGTAAGTCGGACTCGTTCCTCAGCCCATCCACATGTGAGTTGGGTCCACATCTCCTCGACCGATGGATTGAGGTGTTAAGAAAGATATCTCCTTGTTAACGGAACCAAGAAACAATGGAAGCGGTGAGGATACGATGGTCAAGATCATTGATTAGTGAAGTTTATTTGCGTCAAGGAAAATGCATAGATAGAGCTCTTACCATCCGTTGGTCAGGAGCAGTGAAGGTCTTGTTCATCTCACATATGTAATACTTGATGGCAGGCTTGGTTGAACCAACTAAATGTTCGAGTTGATCAAGCTTACATGAAGATATTTTGAGTTTTTTTTTGCATGGAAACACTCACATTCAAAGGTTGTACCATAGTGCACACGTGGTCCTGCATATCGAGTAAGAGTTCAGTTTAACATTTGAAAAACAATCTGCTGAGTTATATCATCACTGATGCAAATCGGTTTGTCAATCCTCGCCCCTTTCATAACATGTCTATTCCTAGAGTTCTAGTGAAAGTGGAACTGTAAATGCGAGAGATTGTGATCAGCATAGGCTTAGAGAGAAAGGTCTTAATAAAAAGAACTAAAAATCTGTTTAGTTTATAAGTTCACACACAATTGATTATGACCGGTCATATTTAGTGGAACTCGTGCACATGTTTACCTTAATCAAATCTGATATACAACAACACGTTGACAACCCAATCCGGAGTCAACCAAGAGTAGTACATCAGAACTGAATCTATATATGTTCACCAAATTTTAAGTTATCCATGCAATTAGTACAGTAGTTGTAACCATGTGCATATCTATGAGCTGGAAAATTACATGGGCAAATGTCTTTCCTCCTATATGAAGCGCATCAGTATATAGTGAACTATATTCGCATTGGTTTCAATGTATTGGTTCTACAGTCCAGAAATGTCTGTTGGTGGTCAATAAGATAAAGAAACAGGGAAGGAAAGGTAGAGAAAGGTAGAGAAAGAGAAAGAAAGAGAAGGGGATAGGAGGGGAGTAGAGAATTGTTAGAAACAAAAAACACTACCATGTCTGAAATTCTGAATAGATGGCAGCTGCATCTGCGGGCAGCGCCATTGTAGTGTAGTTCCCTCCCATCGCCCTTTCTTGTTTTAGAGATGATGGGGAAAAGAGAGGAACCTGTAGGTCGAGCTGGAGCCATCGAAATCAGCATAGCTAGAGGAGGATGTCCGAGGACAACCACCGCCGTCTCACATGATGCGCTGGCGGCAGGCCGTGCTTTTCCTTCATGCCACCATACAATGGTGTCAGGTGCTAGGGTTAAAAACCTGCATTATTTGTTTTGTATTTGGACTGGTCTCCATCTACTGCTTGCATATCTCTCAATGTTAGCTACTCATGGTCAATCAGATATAAAATCGGCAAGGGAGAGGAAGAGAAAGAGAGACAAACAGAGGAAGAGTGGGAGGGGGGAGGAGATAGGCGAAAGAAACAAATCACAATGGACGGTGACCACATATGCGGGCGACACCGTCCCACCCTGCTTCTTTCCCATGGTTCTTTCCTGTTTTAGAAACACCGGGTAAAAGAAAGCAGGGGAAAGTGCATGAGCGAGCATGAGAAACAGGGAGAGGCACGAGGGGCGAGAGCCTACCAAGGTTCATCGACCGATTTCCGTCGAGAAGGGTAGGGCTTGTACCTTGACTACGTCGAGGTTGTTGTAGCCGCTTGAAATTTATAGTCCTTTAACATCGTGCTTGATCCGGTTTTCTGAAAATATAAACAGTCAAGCTTCTATCAGGACTGTTGTATACATAAGCCTTTGGCAGCAGTATTGGTAAGCCTGATCAGAAACAAAAATGGATCAAAAATCAAAGTCAGCATGAATAGGCTCAATAGATTGCACAACAACGGCCAGTTGCTACATAATCAAACAACATCCATCTGAAGCAGAAACAATGTGGTCTCCCAGTGCTGGCAGTGAAATTTATACGTATTCTGCCTGATCATTACATACCATATATCATGTAAAATAAAGCACAAACTGAATCTTGGGCAGTAACTTAGACAATCCGGTACTGATTTTCATGCATTTAAATGACATGATTTGTCAGACTTAACCAAAATCATGGCATCGCCGAAATTATATATGTACCCAAAATCCAATTATCCATGTGAAATCACTGAGAATCAACCCTAAATTCTAAGCCAGTTGTTTTTGTTCATTTTTGAATTCCAATATGAAAGAATCTACCATACTAATGCTTTTTTTATGATCAGTATAGTTGCAACCATGATACCAATGAGCAGAAAAAAGGGAAGGTTATGACTTACTTAATGCTTGGCAATTTCTGAACCTGATGCTTATAAACCTGGATTCATAATGCTTGGCATGCTATCTCAACGCTACAGGGTCCAAAGGGAATGAAAAGAAAGAGTTTTAGCTAGTATCATAACTACTCACTTAACTCAGATAGCATGTGTAGGTTCATGTAGCTATACACCTGCATTGCCATGTCCTTCAGATAGGAGTCCAAGTGACCCAGGAGCATTATCTGCATATATTATCTATTTAATAACTACCATGATACAATAAACAAAATATCCAAGCAATCTGGTTGCTTTCACATGGCCAAAAGAATGAAAATATTTGATCTTAGTAGGCAGGGAAAACAAAATAGGTTTAATCTACATATATAGCCTTATCCAAGATTTTCTCTAATCACACAGTAAAAATCACAACATGTAAGTGCACCTGGAGCATCGGAGCGAGTAGCATGTTGCGCCCCTCCTGGCGAAGGAGTGACAGGGGAGCGACGCATTCAGCGTGTATCCTACAAAATCTGAAATTGGCAGCCTCTCACTTGAAACTGGTCGCACATTACTTGATCTTAAAAACACATAGGTAATAATATATTTTGGAGGTACCAGTTGGATGAGTTCATCGTCATCTGGAGCGGCTGACCTTCTCAAAGAGCCTGAACAACACATCCATCTCATTAAATGACACTTGATTCAGCCAAAAAAATAGGAACCAGAATCATACAACTCAAACTGTAGTAAGAAATAAATTAGGAGGAGGAGCTCACGTGAAGAGGTGCAAGATGAGAGAGGATCTTACGGTGGGAGGTGCAGGCCTTCAGCTACCTTCACAAGAGCAGGGTAGCAAACTCATGCTGTCAGTGGTGGATCTCAACCTGGACAAATTATCAAGCAGCCAGCATTTAAGATTCAAAACCTAGTGTCCGATTGGGAAATTTTAACGGGAGTATCTAATCAGCAGTGTTCCTCTCATCCTCTAAAGAAAAAGAGAGAAGTTGGTGGCAAACCTTGATGCCCTCGCCGGTAATGGCGGACGTGGCTGTCATGAGCGCTTCGCATCAAGCGCTCCTCGCCTTGCACCTCTACCCCCGCCACTCCTCGATCGAGACGGTGAGTTCTTCCTCCGCTGCGATGTGTCCATCTCCGAACATCTCCGAACAACTACATCAGAAATCATGCTTATAATTGTGATGACATCTTAAGGATTAAGCAAGAAATCAGGAGCAGAACTGTCATTGTCTTAAATAAAGTGAGCATCCACCGACACAAAAGCATTATTATTAGTTCAAGAGAAGTAGCAAGTTTATTTATGTAGAGAGCAAAATCCAAGTAGCGATTAATGAACAAACCATTGAGGATTACACAAGTGAAGCATGTATATCAACATCCAATATAATCTCACATTGCAGGAGAGAGTCACAACATGTACTCTTGCACAGAATTGGACCAGAAATTCCTAGCATCAGTAGTTGTATACATCGAGCAAAGTGTCTCTTGTAAGAAAGAGATGAATCTCATGGTCAGCTGAGCACCGCGAGGAAAGCAGCAGCGCGACCTCACAAACGACAATAGTTCTACGCCTAAAATTGCTAGTACAACCGAATCATAAAACGTACATGTACAACTACGAATCCTGCCCAACAAGAGAAGAAATTTATCGCCAAAATTGATTTCGCACATCTCAAAAACTAAATATTGTGCTATCCTCAAAACGAAGCTAATTTCATGAAAACATGAACGAAATCTGAGCAGCGGCAAAGAAAAGAAGCTAACCTGGGCACAAATAGCTTCCGGGGGAGGAGGAGGATGGGGGGGGTGGCTCCTCCGGCGAAGGGAGAGCGCGAGCCGGCGGCTCGAGAGGAGGGGCAATGGGGACGGAGGACGGACCTGCTTGAGGGGCTTCAGGAGCATGGGGATGAGCACCTCCAGGCAGCCCGCATTCCCGGCCAGGCCGGTGCCGACGGTGCAGCGCGGGCCTCTAGGGAACAACGATGGCCGGCGAGCAGCAGCAGCAGGACCCCTGGCGAGAGCGAGTAGAAGAGGCAGCCCTTGCACGACCTCCCCTTCACCACCCCTGCCCCTGCCACCGGGGTCGCCGCCGCCGCGCCCTCCCCTGCCGCAGGGACCCCCGGCGCGGCGCCGGCGCGCTCCATATCCGCCGGTGTGGAGGTGCGGTGGCGGCGACGAAGCCCTGCCCGAAACCCTAGCCACAGGGGTGGGGTTGCGAGCGGGTGGTAGAGGACGGGAGCGGAGAATCTAGCCGGAGGGGAGGGAGGCGCGGACCGTGGGGAGCTCAGGGGCGTGCTGCGCGGCGCCGAAGGTTGCCGGAAGCGGCCGGCGTGGGTGGTGGCGGCGGCGATTTCTTCGTGGGCGAGAAGGATAGGAGGCGAGCCCGTGCTCCTTGTGTGGTCTTTTTTTTCTCTTTAGAAATCTTCTCGGACCGTGAGTCTTCTCGGACTGTGTGGTCTTTTTTTTCTCTTTAGAAATCTTCTCGGACCGTGGGGGGAGTACGTCACAACTCAATTATGAGTCAGGAATATATAAAAAAACATGTGTACAGTTTTTTTTATGGAACATGCAAGTTGAGTTTAACATGAGCACATACAAAATTAGATGTCTTTGCAGTAGAAAAAAAACTTAGATCATGGCCGATCAATATTTTGAGTTATTCAAAAAATAATAATGGGATGTACTAACACGCGTCTTACACAACATCACCCATGGCGGACATGACAGTAGCATGCAATCGGATCATCATCACATGTGCGGCCGGTCTCCCAGATCAGACTGTGTGGCGCCCACCGCGTTGGAAGGCATGAGCAGACACGTTCATAAAGAATAAAACTTGATTTATATATGAATTGCCAAATAATAAAAAAGTAAGATTAAAGTTAAAGTAAAGTATAATCCAATTCCAATCAAAGTAGACTATAAGTTTTTTTAAGAACAATAAGATATTCGACAAGAAAATTTAATATCAATAGTTACTTCGCCTCATATACCGAGACAATTTTTAATTATGCTCCAAAAATATCATAATTTTCCTACATGGTCCTAGGCTTATTCAGTTAATGAGTTGATGAATTTCTTCTTTGTGTCTAAATTTGTTGAACCCCTTCGTTTGTAACTGAATTCGTAGGTGTTTTGTTTAGGTGCACATGCCACGGTTGAACTACTTCTTTATATCAGAACTGCTGATGTCAAGAACTAAGATATGATGTTGTAATACTAATATTTGACGTATCAAAATATTTTAACTCAAGAGAAAAATATTATGTATAACACACGCAAAAAAAACTATGTCTAAATCACAATAAAAAGTCTTCATTTTTTGTTGGTCATATGCTATATTTTTTTTAGAACAAAATAAATCGTTTCTCTTATTTTTCTGCTCGACTCAGAAGCACTCGTCACCAAAGTAAAAGGAGTCGGACTCGGAGTGCCTGCTATGTGCGACACAAACTCCGCAATTTTCTCTATTATATTATACAAAGGTGGAGAATCTTTGTACAACGCTTCTTATATTATTTTTCTTTCTCATGTGACAGCGTGGAGGATTTCAATGAGTTTGTTGATGTCGGCATATCTGATGATGTGAGTCATTGCATTAGTGAAGTGATGTTTTTTGTCTCCCGTTGCAACGCACGGGCATTGTGCTAGTAATATTTAATAAATAAAGCAAGGTGGTATTCTTGGTTTCGTCCCGCGGTGATTTTATCTTCTATTTAAGATAAAATATACGTGAGGTGGTACTAATTCGGGGACATAGGCTGGAAGCTAGACCAATCCCGGTTGATTTATTTGGCCCAACAAAGTCAGCCCATTGCTTCCAGCCCATCGCATGTCCGTCCTTCTATAGGCGGCTATTCCGGTCGATTTCCTTCGAGAACAGAATCGTATGTTGCTTGAAAATCAATCCAGTCGCCATAAAGACAAATTAATCCTCTCGATTTCCTCATCAGATCACATCGTGAGAATCGAATCAGAACAAATCGATAAACTTAAGATCCGCCGGGTGCAAGGCATCTGACCCGAGGCTCGCTGCCAGCGATCTCGACGACGGCCACGCGGATCGACTGCATTCGTTTCGGCCTCACCTACCATGGCGCCGGTGGGAAATCCATACTGCTCGCCACCTGAGATCTCGACGAAGGCCATGCAGAGCGACTGGTGTCGTTGGGCCTCACGTACCATGGTGCCAGCGGGGAATCTATATACTCGAGGTCGACATGAGATTCGATGTCGATACTTTTGCTGCTGGGCCTAGCACGTCGCCAACCGAACCCAGGGAAACAAAGGCCATCGTGCATATCATGGCATGTTCTGCTCCGCCGCCGGATATGCCGGCGTTCATGTTACCGACGCAGCTGTGGAGCGACGAAAAAATGGGCATGCGATGTGACACAGAGGTCCAAGAAAACTGATCAGGCCACCTTCCCCACCCAGTCGCAACCCATTCATACCTCTTTAACTATTGGATCACATTGCCGGCACCGATAGGATCACATTGTCGATGGTGTCACCGGAATGAACGCATCAGCCTCTTACGTGCCTGGTGTTTCCACCAACGGATCCTTGAGTGAGATGCCGCCGACTGCTTGCATGTATCGTTGATCTGACGTGTAGGTGTCGAGCCCCAACTCTCAAGCTGGAACTGCCGCCCTCTCCTTGCGTGCAGTTGCACGCTCTCCTCAATTTCCTCTCCTACTACCGTTCTCTTTGACTCTTGGCATTGCTAATCTTCTCCAGGCTTTAGAAGAATACGTGCCAGCTAGCTAGGACTGATGAAAGAAAGTTATTATCTGATCCTACAATGTTTTGCTATGTTTTTCAGATGTGCTTTTTGATTCATTTATCATGCGTGACATTGGATGCAGTGATATGAGAAAGAAAGTGCAGTTTGTTTGTGGTAACCAAGAAGACAGAAATGCCGAGGTAGGACGGGTTACACCTATGTTCAGAGACAAGGCTGAGATAAAAGATGCTAAAAGTTAGTTCCTGGTTTGACGGCATAAGGAATCCATGGCGGTGGCGTATGCTTGGTATGAGGTGGTGTATGTCACTATGTCCTGCACCTGATGGCCGTGGCGTGCCTCCTGTAGGTCAACTCCCTGCTTCTTTGGAGGTCATACAGTGATAATATGGGCACATGAATCTAAAGGTTAGTAATTTAGTAGTTAGCTCTTCGATTCTTCTTCGATTAAATACATTGATAGTTTTCATGATTTAGTGTACTTCTAAGTGTGAATAAAATAATTCAACCATATTGGGTCATCTGTTGTAGAGCTAAAGGAACCATCTGCGAGTGGGATGCATTGAATTTCTCGGAGAGAATTTACAGTATCACAATGTGCAGCATAAGGGCCACACTGATCGATGATGTTAGTTAGAAAGAATTGTTAGCATCAAGCTATCAAGCGTGACTATAAGAGGATAATACAAAGTAGAAGATGGATATTATGTACAAATGATATTTTGGAATTTATTTGAGAGCACAATAGGCACATGTTTGCGTAAATTATTGGTATAAACAACTTTGGAGAGCTTCATTTTCACTTCGTTGGATAATTAAGAGAGGTAGAAGTTAAATTTAATCTGTAGAAATACGTTTTGCAAATTTATTTATCATTTAGTTGGCACATTTTGTACTCCGTGCCTTATACAACAAATCATCGGATTCTCGAGACACAAAGGAAAAGGAAAATCATAGTGTTTTAAATTAGTTTGTAACATTTTGATTGAAATACATTTGCTTTAAAAAAATACATTGGCTTTGGAATACATTTTTGGTTAAAGAAATCATATGATATAAACATCATCCATCTGCTTTGAAATATACATTAGCTTTTACCATGAATGAGCCTCTCTCTAAAAAAAGAAAGGTTGATTATGGTACCATGCATGTTGTGTTTTGTTATTAGGAAAGTATATGGGCATCTTTTTTATCCCGTTGCAACGCACGGGCCCTTTTGCTAGTGTCTCTTAATTGCATGATCATTATAGCTTCGTAATGCTCTCCGATTTATTGATGTGCTTTGGCCAAGTAGATTGATATTTCATCGATGGGAGTGGTGCGTTGTGGTAGGTTCAACCCGACGAGTTTCTATATCCCAGTGACAAAGTTGGGGACAAGATGCATCTTTGTGTTGTTGCTACTAAGAATAACACGATGGGTTTCATTCATATTGCTTGAGTTTACTTTGTCTACATCATGTCATCGTTCTCCATGCATTACTCCGTTTTACTTAATACTCTAGATGCATGCTGGATAGAAGTCGATGAGTGCAATAATAGTAATAGGTGCAGGCAGGAGTCGGCCTATTTGTTTATGGACGTGATGCCTATATACACACAATCATTTCCGTGAAAATCGCATAACTATCCGCTTTTCTATCAATTGCCCAACAGTAATTTGTTACCCACCATATGCTGCCTACATGAGAGATGTCGCTAGGGAAAACTATGCCCCCCCCGGGTCTATTCACTTATCTATTTACAAACGTTACAATTACCTTGCTGCCTTTATTTATCTTTTATTTTATTTTGCAATTTATATTTATCAACAATTATCTACACAACTCATTTGCTTGCAAATAACGAGATCAAGGGGATTGACAACCCTCTTGCCCGCGTTGGGTGCAAGTTGTTTGTTCATTTGTGTGCAGCCGCTGAAGACGGTTGAGGATTGATATTCCTATCGGTGTGATAAACCTTGGTTTCATAACTGAGGGAAATACTTACCCACTTTGTGCTGCAATAACCCGTTCCTCTTCATGGAAAACCCAACGCAGATCACAAGTATCAGGAAGGATTTCTGGCGCTGTTGCCGGGGACTATCATCATCAACTATCAAGTAACTTCACAAAAAATTCATTCACTTGTTTATCTTTTTATTTTCTATTATATTTAGCTTGTCTCATAAAAATCAAAAATACAAAAAAATGGAGCTTAGGTTGCCCCATATGCTTCGTCTTTATAATGTCTTCCGTGAAAATAAGGATTCGGAAAATTGTGCTCAATTGTTAGAGGAAGAATTTATAAAAATGCTTAAGGTGAGTTCCTTTAATGATGAGCATGATAGAAATGTTGTTAGTATGAATTCTCTGAATATCCATGATGCTAATGTTATGCAAAACCACAATCTTGGAGATGCTATGTTTGATGAAGATGATATTTTTTGTCCCCCAAGTTTTGATGAGCAAATTTCTTATGATGATTATGGTGATGACACATATGCTATAATTAGTAATGATAACCATGAAAATGGTCATCATTATTTTAATTTTCAATTTGGTTATGACAATCAAGTGTCACATGATAGTTATTTTGTTGAGTTTGCTCCCACTACCATGAATGAAAAGGAGTTTGCTTATGTGAAGAGTAATAAATTTTCGATGCTTGTGGATCATGAAAAGAATGATTTATGTGATAGTTATATTGTGGAATTATTTCATGATGCTACTGAAAATTATTATGAGGGGGGGGGGACATATGCGTGTAGGAATTGCAATAATATCAAGTTTCCTCCCTATGTGTTCAAAGTTTCGAACTTATGCTTGTTTTTCCTTCCTATGCTAGTTTATTCTTGCTCCCATAAATGGTTTGATCACAAAATTTCTATGCATAGGAAGTGGGTTAGGATTAAATGTGATTTTCATATGCTTCATGATGCTCCCATTTTGTTTCAATTCTTTACTTTCATGTGAGCATCATTGAAATCATTATCCTAGCTATGGGCATAAAACAATAGCGCTTGTTGGGAGGCAACCCAATAGTTATCATTAAATTTTTGCTTTAAACTTTCTGTTTGTTTTTAATAAAATGATTATTGCCTCTGTAATTATTATGTTTTTGTGTTTAAATTAGTGTTTGTGCCAAGTAAAGCCTTTGGGATGACTCACAAGATGAGTAGAATCGATGTTGAAACAAAACAGAAACTTTTGACTCAAGTACATGAATTTTCAGTTTTTTCCTGGTGCGTGATAATGATCTGAAATATTTACACAGTGTTGCTATACAAATTTTCGAGGTTGTTCTATTTTTTTCAGAATTTTTAGAGTTACAGAAGTATAGGCTCTCAACATATTGCTACAGACTGTTCTGTTTTAGACTGATTCTGTGTTTGCTTGCATAGTTGCTTGTTTTGATTGTGCTATGGATTGTATCAGGGGGTATAAGCCATGGAGAAGTTAGAATACAGTACCTATTATTAATTTATGAAATTTGAATCAATTTACAACAGTACTTAAAGTATGCAATATGTTTCTTATACTAACGGATCTCACGAGGTTTTGTTGAGTTTTAGGTAATTGAAGTTTTCAAGTTTTGGGTGTTATCTTGATGGACAAAGGAATAAGGAGTAGCAAGAGCCTAAGCTTGGGGATGCCCAAGGCACCCCAAGGTAAAATTTGAAAGGAGACTCAAGCGTCTAAGCTTGGGGATACCCCAGAAGGCATCCCCTCTTTCGTCTCAAATCCATCGGTATGTCACTTCGAGCTATATTTTTATTCGACACATGATATGAGTTTTGCTTGGAGTGTCGTTTGCTTTTGTTTGCTTTTACTTTCAGTTTGCCAGAATCATTGTTTGCTGGACACACCTATTTAAGAGAGACACACCTTCATCATAATTCTTTAGAATACTCTATGTGCTTCACTTATATCTTTAGAGCTTAGCAGTTGCTCTAGTACTTTACTTATATCTTGTTGAGCACGGTGGCGTGTAGATTTTATAGAAATGATTTCACTCTCGTTCTTCACTTATATTTCTTGGAGAGTTAATAAATAGGGACAATAATTTTCATGGGCCATACAAACTAGTCCAAGAATATTAGGTATTCAATGAATGATGATCAAAACCATCATGTAGCACATATAAAGAAATTGTGGGTCAATGATATTGATGTAGTAATATGAGATAGGTGTGAGTTCATAATTGTTAAACCATAGAAGTGTCGATATTAAGAAAGGTTGACCTTTTTGTTCATCTAAAAATTAAAGAGGCATGGTGATGATGTATGAGCATTTCTATTCCTCGTTGAAATCCTAGTGTTGTTTCGGGTTGGAAGCGCGCGATGGTTAACTCCTACCAACCTCTTCCCTCGGGGCATGCTGAAAGATCGTGGATGTCGCCTAGAGGGGGGGGTGAATAGGCGCTTTAAAATAATTACGGTTTAGGCTTGAACAAATGCGGAATAAAACTAGCGTTTAATTTGTCAAGCACAAAACCTAAATCGACTAGGCTCACCTATGCGCACCAACAACTTATGCTAAGCAAGATAAATAACTAAGTGATAGCAAGATATATAACAAGAAACAATATGGCTATCACAAAGTAAAGTGCATAAGTAAAGGGCTCGGTAAGAGATAACCGAGGCACGCGGAGACGACGATGTATCCCGAAGTTCACACCTTTGCGGATGCTAATCTCCGTTAGAGCGGTGTGGAGGCACAATGCTCCCCAACAATGCCACTAGGGCCACCGTATTCTCCTCACGCCCTCGCACAATGCAAGGTGCCGTGATTCCACTAAGGGACCCTTGAGGGCGGTCACCGAACCCGTACAAATGGCAACCCTTGAGGGCGGTCACCGAACCCGTACACTTTGGCAACCCTTGGGGGCGGTCACCGGTACCCGTCAAATTGCTCGGGGCGATCTCCACAACCTAATTGGAGACCCCGACGCTTGCCCGGAGCTTTACACCACAATGATTGAGCTCCGAGGCACCACCAAGCCGTCTAGGGCGCCAAGGCACCCAAGAGGAACAAGCTCTAGGGTGCTCAAACACCCAAGAGTAATAAGCTTCTCAACTACTAACTTCCACGTATCACCGTGGAGAACTCAAACCGATGCAACTAATGCAATGGCAAGAACACACGAAGTGCTCAAGTCCCTCTCTCTCAAATCCCACCAAAGCAACAAAAGCTATGGAGGAAAGTGAGAGGAAGAACAAGGAGAACACCAAGAACTCCAAGATCTAGATCCAAGGGGTTCCCCTCACTTAGAGGAGAAAGTGATTGGTGGAAATGTGGATCTAGATCTCCTCTCTCTTTTCCCTCAAGAAGGAGCAAGAATCATTGGAGGGATTGAGAGATAGGCAAGCTCAAGAAGGTCAACAATGGGGGGAGAAATGAGCTCAAAGGATAAGATAACCGTTGGGGAAGAAGACCCCTTTTATAGGGCCACCCCAAATCCAACCGTTACCCGTGCTGGACGCGTACAAGCGGTACTACCGCTCTTGCGAGCGGTACTACCGCTTAAGCGGTAGTAATTCAAAAACAGCAGGCGAGAACACGGGACTGGAGCGGTAGTGCCGCACCAAGCGGTACTACCGTCCACCCAAGCGGTACTACCGCTAAACCGAAACGAGCAACAGAAACTTGCACACTCTGCGAAACACAAGCGGTAGAGCAGCGGTAGTGCAAGGCGGAAGTACCGCACCAAGCGGTACTACTGCCCAGCAGAGCGGTACTACCGCTCTGAGCGGTACTACCGCACTACAGCCGCACTACTACCGTTTAACAGAAAACGGCAACAGAGACGTGCACAGAAGGAAACCCCGCAAGCGGTAGTGGCGGCGGTAGTAAGGGCGGTAGTACCGCCAGAGCGGTACTACCGTGCTACTACCGCTCTACTACCGTGAATGGCAAACTGGCAACAGAGAGTTGCACGCTCGGGGAAACCCCAAGCGGTAGTGCCACGGAAGTACCAGCGGTACTACCGCATAAGCGGTACTACCGTGGGCACCAGCGGTACTACCGCTTGCAAGCTACTGAAAATCCACAGAAAACAGAGGATACAAATAAAACCTGAACTGCCACAACTTCTGCAAATGAGCTCCGAATTGAGCAAACTCAAGCTTGTTGGATAGAAGACAACGAGTACTATCCAAACAGCGACTGCTTATAATAAGAAGTGGCAGGGGAGATATGCCTAACATATAGAGATGAGAAACCTCTATGAATGAAGAACCGGCATAAACTCCAACATCGAAAACATCATAGAAGATGCATATATGAACTCCGTTTTCGATGAACTCGAGCTTGTCATGAAGATGACCAAAAGCTCAAAGACTCACAAAGAGAAACACCAAACACAAACCAAGAAAGATGATGCAAGGATGCAATGGTTTGAGCTCTCTACGAATGATACGATAAAGCTACTCACTTGAGAGCCCCCCTTGATAGTACGGCTATCGATCCTAAAACCCGGTCTCCCAACTACCACCATGAGACCGGTAAAATAGAAAACCTATCAAGGGCAAACCTTTGCCTTGCGCATAGTCCACTTGAGCTAGATGATGACGATCTTGACCTCCTCAAGTTGGACCACCTTTCTTGATTGCGCCGGCTCGATGAAGACTAGTTGATTGCTCCCCCATACTCCACTATGGGTGAGCCACTCTTTGGCACATCTTCACAAGTCCATTGTCACCACAATGGACGGCAAGCTTCAAGCATGTGATCTCTTCGTGATGCTCCACTTGAACTTGCACACCGCAATGTTGATGACGATCACCACTTGATGTCATCCTCCATGGGTTGAATGAGATCTTCCTCTTGACGCAAGCCCATGGAAACATACCTAACCCCACATAAAACTCTCGCATAGAACATGGGTTAGTACACAAAGCGTAATGGACAATGCTTACCATACCGTGAGATCACTTGATCCCACTCGGTACATCTTCTACGCTTTGTGTGTTGATCAACATGACCAATCTTTGGATAACTCCATGAATAACCTTGGTCAACACATATTCTTCTTCTAATAACCTTGAAACCAACAAATGGTCTTCAAGCAATGCCTATGGACAAACCCTTCAAATATAACTCAAGGCAACCATTAGTCCATAGAGATTGTCATCAATTACCAAAACCAAACATGGGGGCAGCACATGTTCTTTCACATGCGATTAGTACTTTGATTTATGGTAAACTAATAAAACTTTGCAATAAGTATATGAGTTCTTTTATGACTAATGTGAAACCATGGACATACGCAATCTCACCTCTTTCATAATTTGCTAGCCTCTTCGGTACCGTGCGCATAGCCCGTTCTCACCTCAAGGATCGATGCAACTTTTGTCGATGCATCCAAACCCCGTGACATGACACGCTCTGTTGCACATAAGGCTTATTATATCTTCCTCAAAACAGCCACCATACCTACCTATCATGGCATTTCCATAGCCATTCCGAGATATATTGCCATGTAAATTCCATCGTCACTTCACATGACTAGTTCGTTCATCGTCATATTGCTTTGCATGATCATATAGAGTTGACATAGTATTTGTGGCAAAGCCACCTTTCATCATGTTTTTGATACATGTCACGCTAGATCATTGCACATCCTAGTACACTGCCAGAGACATTCATACAGAGTCATATCTTCATATCAGTTCTCCATGTTGAGTTGTAAGTAAATAAAAGTGTGATGATCATCATTATTAGAGCATTGTCCCAGTGAGGAAAGAATTATGGAGACGATGATGCTACTGAAAATTATTATGAGGGGGGGACATATGCGTGTAGGAATTGCAATAATATCAAGTTTCCTCCCTATGTGTTCAAAGTTTCGAACTTATGCTTGTTTTTCCTTCCTATGCTAGTTGATTCTTAATCCCATAAATTGTTTGCTCACAAAATTTCTATGCATAGGAAATGGGTTAGGATTAAATGTGATTTTCATATGCTTCATGATGCTCCCATTGTGTTTTCATTCTTTACTTTCATGTGAGCATCATTGAAATCATTATGCCTAGCTAGGGGCATAAAACAATAGCGCTTGTTGGGAGGCAACCCAATAGTTATCATTAAATTTTTGCTTTAAACTTTCTGTTTGTTTTTAATAACATGATTATTGCCTCTGTAATTATTATGTTTTTGTGTTTAAATTAGTGTTTGTGCCAAGTAAAGCCTTTGGGATGACTCACAAGATGAGTAGAATCGATGCTGAAACAAAACAGAAACTTTTGACTCCAGTACAGGAATTTTCATTTCTTACTGGAGCGTGATAATGATCTGTAAGTTTTACACAGTGTTTCTATACAAATGTTAGAGGTTTTACTAATTTTTCAGAATTTTTAGAGTTACATAAGTATAGGTTGTCTATAGATTTCTACAGACTGTTCTGTTTTAGACAGATTCTGTTTTTGCTTGCATAGTTGCTTATTTTGATTATGCTATGGATTGTATCGGGGGGTATAAGCCATGTATAAGTTAGAATACAGTACCTATTATGCATTTATGAAATTGGAATCAATTTATAACAGTACCTAAAGTATGCAATATGTTTCTTATACTAACGGATCTCACGAAGTTTTGTTGAGTTTTGTGTAATTGAAGCTTTCAAGTTTTGGGTGTTATCGTGATGGACAAAGGAATAAAGAGTAGCAAGAGCCTAATCTTGGGGATGCCCAGGGCACCCCAAGGTAATATTTTAAAGTATACTCAAGCGTCTAATCTTGGGGATGCCCCGGAAGGCATCCCCTCTTTCGTCTCAGTCCATCGGTACGTCACTTGAGGCTATATTTTTATTCGTCACATGATATGAGTTTTGCTTGGAGCGTCGTTTGCTTTTGTTTGATTTTACTTTAAGTTTGCCACAATCATTGTTTGCTATACACAACTATTTAAGAGAGACACACCTTCATCATAATTTGTTAGAATATTCTATGTGCTTCACTTATATCTTTTGAGCATAGCAGTTGCTCTAGTACTTCACTTATATCTTTTTGAGCACGGTGGCGTGTAGATTTTATAGAAATGATTTCGCTCTCGTTCTTCACTTATATTTGTGTGAGAGTTAATAAATAGGGACGGTAATTTGCATGGGTCATAAGACTAGTCCAAAAATATTAGGTAGTCAATGAGCGATAATCAAAACCATCATGTAGCACATATAGAGAAATTGTAGGACAATGATATTGATGTGGTAATATGAAAAAAAGGTGTGAGTCATGATTGTTAAAATGTGGAAGTGTCGATATAAAGAGAGGTTGACCTTTTTGTTCATCTAAAAATTAAAGAGGCATGGTGATGATGTGTGAGCATTTCTATTCCTCGTTGAAATCCTATTGTTGTTTCAGGTCGGAAGCGCGCGATGGTTAACTCCTCCCAACCTCTTCCCTCGGGGCATGCGAGTAGTACTTTGATTTATGATAAAACTAATAAAACCTTGCAATAAGTATATGAGTTATTTATGACTAATGTGAAACCATGGACATACGCAATCTCACCTTCTCATATTTGCTAGCCTCTTCGATACCGTGCACAACCCATTCCGTCCTCGAGGATCGGTGCAAATTTCGTCGGTGCATCCAAACCCCGTGACATGATACGCTCTGTTGCACATAAGTCTCATTATATCTTCCTCAAAACAGCCACCATACCTACCTATCATGGCATTTCCATAGCCATTCCGAGATATATTGCCATGCAAATTCCATCGTCACTTCACATGACTAGTTCGTTCATCATCATATTGCTTTGCATGATCATATAGAGCTGACATAGTATTTGTGGCAAAGCCACCGTTCATCATATTTTTTATACATGTCATGCTAGATCATTGCACATCCTGTTACACTGCCAGAGGGATTCATACAGAGTCATATCTTCATATCAGTTCTCCATATCGAGTTGTAAGTAAATAAAAGTGTGATGATCATCATTATTAGAGCATTGTCCCAGTGAGGAAAGAATGATGGAGACAATAATTCTCCCACAAGTCGAGATGAGACTCCGGACGAAAAATAAAGATGGGGAGGCCAAATGAGCCCACCATCCATTCAAAAAAATGAGAGAAAATGAGAGAAGGGAATTTGCTACTATCTTTTACCACACTTGTGCCTCAAAGTGGCACCATGCTCTTCCTGTAGAGAGTCTCATGATATGTCATTTTCATATGCTAGTGGGAATTACCTATTCATTATTACAAACTTGGCTTGTATATTCCTATGACGGGCTTCCTCAAATGCCCGAGGTCTTCATGAGCAAGCAGGTTGGATGCACACCCCACTTAGCTTCATTTGAGCTTTCATACACTTATAGCTCTTCTGCATCATTTGCATGGCAATCCCTACTCCTTGCATTGACATCTATCGATAGGCATCTCCATAGCCCGTTGGTACGCCTAGTTGATGTGAGACTATCTTCTCCATTTTTTACCCCTTTGATATCTACCACCATACTCTATTCTACCTAAATGCTATGTCCAATGGCTCACGCTCATGTATTGCGTGAAGAATAAAAAGTTGATGCATATTGAAAAAGTACGATCCAATTTCCTGACTTGGACACCGTGGTGCTTGACATTTGTATTAATGTGGTGAAGATGGAGCCATGCCATGCTAATATAATAAGATGAATGGGGGGTAAACATCTTTTAAGGATCGTACACTTTGAAAGATTAATAATTTTGTTTCTTACACTTTAGATATTGTTATGTTAATATTTATTGATTCATCTTTTCTCAATGAGAATACATACATAAGATTACATAATGGATAGCATGTCACATCAAAAATTCTGTTTTTATCATTTACCTACTCAAGGACGAGCAGGAATTAAGCTTGGGGATGCTTGACTCCAACGTATCTATAATTTTTTATTGTTCCATGCTGATATATTATCATTCTAGGATACTTTTTGGGTCTTTATTTACCAATTTATAATATTTTTGAGCACTAACCTATTGACCTAGTGCCCAGTGCCAATTGATGTTTTCTGCGTGTTTTTTACTTTTCAGGTTTGCAATACCAAACGAAGTCCAATTGCCACGAAACTTTTTGATGATTTTTTCTGGACCAAAAGAAGACCTGGAAGCTTCGGAAGGAGGTCGAGAAGCACACGAGGGCCCCAACACACATCAGGGCACGCCCTAGGGGGGAGGGCTGATATGTGGTGGCCCCCTCGTGGCTCTCCCGAGTCCCTCTCTGGCCTATAAATTCTCTAATATTGCAAAAACCCTGGAGGCAGTCCCAAAAACCCTTTTTCCACCCCCGCAAGTCTTTGTTCTATCGCGAGGCCATTTGGAGCTCCGTTTCGGCACCCTGCCGGAGGGGGGATCGATCACGGAGGGCCTCTGCATCAACCTTGCTGCCCTCATGATGATGTGTGAGTAGTTCACCACAGACCTACAGGTCCATAGCTAGTACCTAGATGGCAATCTCTCTATCTATTGATCTTCAATACAATGGTCATCGCATCTTCGCTTTGATCTATCCGATGTAATCCTATTGTGCGGTGTGTTTGTTGGGATCCGATGAATTATGGGTTTATGTTCAGATTATTCATGAAAAGTATTTGAGATACCTCTGATATATATTGTCTCTTAATTGCATGATCATTATAGCTTCGTAGGTTTATTGATGTGCTTTGGCCAAGTAGATTGATATTTCATCGGTGGGAGTGGTGCATTGTGGTAGGTTCAACCTGACGAGTTTCTATATCCCAGTGACAAAGTAGGGGACAATATGCATCTTTGTGTTGTTGCTACTAAGGATAACACGACGAGGTTCATTCATATTGCTTGAGTTTACTTTGTCTACATCATGTCATCGTTCTCCATGCATTACTCTGTTTTACTTAATACTCTAGATGCATGCTGGATAGCGGTCGATGAGTGGAGTAATAGTAATAGGTGCAGGCAGGAGTCGGCCTATTTGTTTATGGATGTGATGCCTATATACACATGATGATTGCCGTGAAAATCACATAACTATCCACTTTTCTATCAATTGCCCAACAGTAATTTGTTACCCACTGTATGCTGCCTGCATGAGAGATGCTGCTAGGGAAAACTATGGCCCCCGGGTCTATTCACTTATATATTTACAAACGCTACAATTACCTTGCTGCCTTTATTTATCTTTTATTTTATTTTGCAATTTATATTTATCAACAATTATCTACACAACTCATTTTCTTGCAAATAACGAGATCAAGGGGATTGACAATCCTCTTGCCCGCGTTGGGTGCAAGTTGTTTGTTCATTTGTGTGCAGCCGCTGAAGACAGTTGAGGATTGATATTCCTATTGGTTCGATAAACCTTGGTTTTATAACTGAGGGAAATACTTACCCACTTTGTGCTGTAATAACCTGTTCCTCTTCACTGAAAACCCAACGCAGATCACAAGTATCACACCGCGACCAACGCCCCCAGGGTGGCGACCCTAGGCGGCGCACGGACAAGACCCCTGCACGTCCATTTCAGGACACATAGGGCCGAGCTCGGCAGTAGCCTCCTGGGGGGAATGAGCATCGAGCGATGGCTCGGGGAGACGCTCCTCCTAGCGCCGCTAGGAGTAAGAGCGCCACCCACGCCTCGCACCGCTCCATACCCAAAACTGCGGAGGAAGCTCTGGCGCAGGCCCAGCTATTGCTAAACTTTCCCCCCGTGCCGGAGAAAATGGAAGATTGGAGAGCTACGATCCAGAGCCTGCTGAGCTTCACAAACCGCGACAGGCCGGAGGGAGCGGGCCCGTCAGTCGCCCGCCAAGCGGCTTCGGGGCCTCCACCGCCGGACGCGACGTTGGCAGGGCGCACACGGTGCAGTCTCCCCCTCAGCAGCAACATACCCGTCGGACCGACGTGCAAGACGAGGTATCATACGCCTCGACGGACCCACGGATGAACAAGGACCAACGCCAGGTCTTGAAGGACAGGCGCAAGGAAGACGCCTGCACCACCATTGAGAGGCGGCGTCAAACACGCCAGCAGTCCGACAGACGCGTGGATCCAGCCGTTGACACGCCCACGCCGGGGGTGCCCGACAGTCTGCCTTACGAGGCAGGCTGCCCGGCGTTCAACCCCGAGCTACGGCAAGTTTGCTGGCCCTCCAGCAGACCCTTCAAGCCTGAGTTGCCCGACAAGTACGACGGCAAGATCAGCCCTTCCGAGTTCCTCGGCATCTACACCATCGCCGTACAGGCTGCCGGGGGACGCGACGAGAAAATCTTAGCCAACTACTTTCGTTGGCGCTCAAGCCCAACGTGAGGAGTTGGTTGATGAATTTGCCGGAGGGGTCCATTTCCTCTTGGGAAGACCTGTGCAACCAGTTCGTTGGCGCATACCATGGAGGCCACAAGCTTCCAAGGCAGCCCAACTGTCGTGGTTTTGTCACGGGAAATGTCCTCGTAAGAGAACTTAGGTGTGGGGCCATTACAACTAGGTGGCGACTTGAACGAGGTTGATGGGGAACGAGAGACAAGGGTTTACACATGTTCGGCCCCTCCGATGGAGGTAAAAGCCTACGTCTTGCTTTGTGTATATTGGTGATGATCTTGATTACAAGGGTGCGGAATCGCCAACCTAGCTCTCGAGGGTTTCTTTCTTACTTGATCCTTCTATCTCAGGGGGCTCACCTTTATATATAAGTTGAGTCCCATAGTTACAATAGAGGCCGGGTCGTATAAGGACCCGTGACCTAATACGATTCTTACTTGCCTTGCCTTGCAAGCAGCAGACTTATCACGATATCTCTATTGAGCCGGCCTGCTGAGCCCAGCCCACGAGCCGGCCTTCAGGAGCACGCCACCTTTCTGTCTAGCCGGCATCTTCGCTGGCGGGCCCTCTATGAAATAATTGTCTTTATCTTTATTAACCCGCCATTGCATAGACCGGATCATACCCGTATGACGGGTCATCCGTGGGGTATATCCCCAACACGACCCGTCCACGTCCATCATCGATCTCATGTCCACCAGTGTCGGTGACGGACAAGTTACGGACTCCTCCTAGGATGAGCATGGCATGAGAGACGGCAGGACCTGGTGTTCCACGTGGGCCGTTCCGTCTCCCATGCCCTACTCTTCCTCGCCGGAGACTGCACCTTTACTTCATGAGACTTGAACCCCGCCAGCGCTCGTGGAGACGACAAATGGAGGACATGGTTGCAATGCGGAATACAAAGAAAATGAAAACCGGATGCCGCCTTAGGATAGGTTTAGATCCGACGGCTCTTTTTTTAAGGAAAAATGTTTGTATTATAATGAACGTGTTTCAGCTTATATGAAAATCAGTCAATTTACATGAATTAGGTTTGATATGTTTAAACCAGTGTTTGAATTGTATGTGGACAATGTTTCTTGAGCCGCGGACTAGTTCTCCTGTACACGGGTGGAAGCAAATTTGCGGGTGTGGAGATGCCCTTAGAGCATCTTCAGCCACGACTTGCAAATCCCGTCCCTCAAACGCCCGCGGACACGCCCGGTCAGTGACCGGGCATGTCCGTTTTGAACCCCTATTTTTTCATCCGTGCAGCCGCATCTCTCGTATTTTTCCTCATATGTCCGGTCACTTGCACGTGATTGGTGGAGAAGAAGAGAGAGAAAGAAAAGAATGATTAAAGAAAGAGAAAAGGTGGTCCGGGGTGGGGTCACGTCCTACATGGCGGACTGACCGGGCGCGCCCGGGCGCGTCTGCGACCCCTCATATCGTCCTCATATTTGAGATGGATATGAGGGATGCCGGTCAGTCCGGGCGTTTGAGATGGATATGAGGGGTCCGTCTGGATCGCTTTTTCGTGACCGATTAGTGACTGGCCGGCCTGACCGGGCGTTTGAGGAGGGTACGAGGGGTCCTGTAGATGCTCTTAGTTCTCCCACTCGATCAATCAACTGGGATCTGACAGACCCGCTTGCGCTTATCGGATCGGAGCTCCACCCAGTGCCTCTGGTGCTCCGCGGCACACGTCGGCCACGTCTCTCCACTCCATTCCCACCCGCTCCCGCGCGCTTCTTCCCAGAGCCAAGCTTGCCTCACCGTGTTATCCATCCATCCATCCGCACCGCACCGCACTATCCCAATCTCCGTTTCCTACGCTCGCGTCGCGGCGGCAGCTCAGGTTCTTTCTTGGCCTCCTCTCCCCGCCGGCCTCTCGCCTGCCTTCTCTTGCCATTTCCGCATTTCCTACTTTCTCCGGCGTGCTTTTGGGAGCGATTCGATTTACTGTGGATTTTGATTGACTGTGGAATTTTTTTTCTCCCGGAGAGAAATCTGCTGTGGACAAGTGCTCGATTCCTTAGCTCGGGGATTGCCGCCTGAGTTGGGGACGTTTTTTCTCTTCTTCCTATTTCTGAAGATGACCAGTGGTAGAGTTGTTCTTGTGCAATCTCCAGCACTAAAACGTGAACAATTGTTTATGGAACAGATGAAGGATCTTGTCTTCAGAATTGTCATTCTATGTTTCACTATCTTCCAGTCTGTTGTAGGTTCTTTGCCGTGTGTTTTCTGGCATACTGAAATTCATCTTTTTTTTCTCTGGAAACGCAGACTGCTGCGCAAATGTTGTCGCGGCAGTGCTTTAAACACGTCTTCCCAGCCGAAGGCTCCTCCTCCAGCGTTCTCCACGGTCCCGGCTCTAGAGGTGCAGCCAGCAGGAGCCGCACCACACTCAACTTCCACCGGTGTTGCGTCAGGGCTAGCCTATGGAGGGCCGATCACCTCCATACAAGCACCGCTCGGTCGTCCGAGGTGATTCCTGATTTCTCGTTTCTTGATAATAACAAGTTCGCTTCACTTCTTGTTATGCTGCTGAGACAGACATGATGTTTTCCCATTCATTTCTGAGGAAAAAAAAACAGAACAACATGATCTTGTTTCTCTTTTGTATTTGACAGATTAAGGTACACACATTACTGCAAGTGCCAGATGTTTTCAACAGCATCAAGAGCTGGAGCAAACTGCAATTGGTCACGGTGACAGGGCTGGCGGCATGTGTAGTTCTGCTAGTCCCTTCTGCCGGTGCCACTGATGCTCTCAAGACATGCACTTGCCTGCTCAAGGAATGCAGGTGTGACCCTACACAAGCCGGAATATGTCGCAATACGGTTATTCTGTTGAATTCAACCCAAATTTCTTGTTTGCATGCTACGAGGAACAATTAAGTTATGTAGATCTCTTATGTTCATGTGTTCCTTACTTAAACCAAAATGGCACCAATTTCAGGATAGAGCTGGCCAAATGCATAGCCAACCCATCATGTGCAGCAAATGTGGCATGCTTAAATACATGCAACAATCGTCCTGACGAGACTGAATGCCAAGTAATTCGTTGTTCCATAACCATGGATCCAGCTCCATGTCCCAGGAAAAAACATTAACATTTTTTTGTGCTTTGTCATCACATAGATCAAATGTGGGGATCTGTTCGAGAACAGCGTGGTCGATGAATTCAACGAGTGCGCCGTTTCACGCAAAAAATGTGTCCCCAAAAAGTCTGATGTTGGGGAGTTCCCAGTCCCCGATCCATCTGCTCTTGTCAAGAACTTCAACATGGCAGATTTTACCGGCAAGTGGTACATTTCAAGTGGCCTAAATCCTACTTTTGACACGTTTGATTGCCAGCTTCACGAGTTTCGTCTCGAGGGAGACAGGCTTGTTGCAAATTTGGCATGGAGAATTCCCACCCCCGACACCGGCTTCTTCACCAGGGGGGCCGTGCAGCGGTTCGTGCAGGATCCCTCACAACCAGCAATATTTTATAACCATGACAACGAGTACCTGCACTATCAAGATGACTGGTATGTCCCTCCCCACCACACTCTGAAATTATACCATTGCTGTAGCACTTCAGTCTATCAGCTGAACATTTGTTGACTGTAGGTACATTCTCTCATCGAAAATAGAGAACAAGGAAGATGACTACATATTTGTATACTACCGTGGAAGAAATGACGCATGGGATGGGTATGGTGGCGCTGTTGTGTACACAAGAAGCAAGGATTTACCTGAGACAATAGTCTCCGAGCTAGAAAGGGCCGCGAAGAGCGTAGGGCGGGACTTCTCCACATTTATCAGGACAGACAACACCTGTGGTGCTGAGCCTCCTCTTGCGGATAGAATCGAGAGGACTGTTGAGAAAGGGGAGAAGCTCATCGTTGATGAGGTAAAGGAGATCGAAGGGGAGATCGAGGGAGAGGTCAAGGAGCTGGAGAGGGAGGAGGAGACACTGGTTAAGAGGTTGGCAGATGGCATCATGAAGGTCAAACAGGATCTGATGAACTTCTTTCAGGGTTTGAGCAAAGAGGAGATGGAAATTTTGGATCAGCTGAACTTGGAGGCGACCGAGGTCGAGGAGCTTTTCAGCCGCTCCCTGCCGATAAGGAAGCTAAGATAGCTACCCCCAGCAGCCACTCCTGCCTATGCAAGGAGGATTGCAGAAAAGGGTGCCATCCAGTGGTGAGCAAAGTAGATTCTAATTGTCGAGGCAATACCTACAGTAACAGGTTGTTCAACAGAGATCAAAATTTTGAATCTAATAATGTTTTACCCACTGCTGCAACATGTTCCCAGATTAGCTTATGTGTAAAGCATCAGTAAGTATGTAAATTTTTTGTCCAAAGGAGGTATATAAATGTATACAACTGTTCCTATTATACTCTGGGTTAATTATATACCTGTTTCCGGGGATAGTTCAAATTCTGTTATTCTCCTTTTTTATGGCAGTTTAGGTTCATAACTTATGTAAAATGCTAACCATACCAAATATTATTTATATCAACAAATCTCATAATCTTGGTAACTTTTTCTACACAAGAAGCTCTGTAGAAAACTTGATGATATTCAGCAAGTTTAAAATCACTCTTCAGCAGTAGCTCAAATAAGACAGTGGTGTATGGACAAACTTCTTTTGGACTCCCAACAATGTGCAAACTCTGGTTTCTGTTCCGTTATCATTAAAGTAATGGAACCTGACTCCCGGCGAGGTTGGGGCATGGAAAATGAAAAAACATGGAAAACTGATCACGGCATACGTACTTCACAATCCACACATCTCAATGGCATCATATATATGTTCCAAATAAGCAAAGAACATAAATCGTAGAACAATGCAATCGTAGGTACACACTCACACCAATAGTAATGAGTAATAAGCCTTGAAAAGTATACATGAATATATAGTTTGGTGACAAATTCTTCACAAGAACGACTATTTGTTCCACAAGTAACCCAGGAAGTTTATCAGAAATCTCTGTGATCGTATCCCCGTTTTGTCAAAGTATGCAGCAAGGACATGTCTGGAGAAAAGAGAGAAAATTCAGTCAACGGAAATGTCTTTGAAATATAATGCGGCGAATGAAATAGAAACAGATAATGCTATTTGTGCTGAGCATATATCAACTAGAAAGATAGAAACACAAAATATTTGTCTTTATGCAAAAAGTGGTGATCCAATAATGACATCACGAACAGCGTCATGTTCAAACGCCCAATTATTGAGATCATCCATAAGACCGTAACCAATACAAATAAAGCAGATTGCACAAAATATTATCATTTTCTACTAGTATAACAAGTATGCATATTAAGTAGGATAAATTGTGTAAGAATTTGGCTGTACCTTACACATTAAAGTTGCTAACCACATTATTTATTCATTAAAACATATTGTTTCACAAAAGGTTACCATTTCGTCTGCTAGCAACCTAGCGCATAGTGGATTAAAAGGTCACTATGAATAATCATTGCAATAGTCATTTCGAAATTAAGGCAGACTAGAACCACTTCTATATGAAGTACTCATTGTTTGGCAAACAGTCAGGAGAATGTTTAACATCGCGTGACTGGGCAGTTTTGTGGTACTTGATCAATTTATTTAAGTTCCATTTGCACATTTTGTAGACATTTTATTCCACTGGATGTGCTGAGAGTACAATAAATAACGTCTAAGAAGTATTAGATGAAGCACAAATAATTAATTGCTCTCTTGCTGGACACAGAACTCTAGTACCGAATTGCTTATTTCTATTTTGTTTTGCCATGTATACACTACATAATAGTAAATCAATCGATTCCCTTATGAAAATGCATGATATTATTTCCAATTTGCATAGGTGGTATGCACTATGCAGTCAAAATCTTAAGTGAAGCAAAGATAAGCAAATCGATGCTACAGCTAGCAGAAGCTCGAGACAGCTTACTCAAGGAGTTGCTTTTACATACCTGTTGCACCTTATTATTGTCTCCGCGGTTGCCAGATGACTGTTGCCTGGCAGAAGAGTCAGGCGATAGTTTATCATCCCTCACCCTGTTGAAGATACCCGTATACTTCTCGCCCGATTCTGCGTTAGCCTCATCCCACTCACCAAATGGTGGAACAGCCACTTCATCGTCAGGCTGGATACAGAAATGCAAAAGCAACAGCTCATTATCTCCAAAGTCCAGACACATATATATTCCCACACCAATAAGAAAGAAGAGAAGCAAAAGATTAGAGTGTAGCAGTACGTTGTAGCCTTGATTGCTCTGCCTCGTCCTGCCCCTTCCAGGAGTGTGCTGGCCCTGCGCTTCGGACAAAGACCTCCTCTCTGGAGTGTGCATTCCAGCAGCCCTGTTCCTCGGCTTTGATGAACTGTTTGACTGCATTGGTGAAGCAGACCCTGCAGCATTTCTGTAAGGGCTTCTGGGTGCGCTACCGGTCCCCCCTTGCTCCCGCTGAGGATTTGCAGGCCGTCGTTGCGCGGGTTCGCGGTGATGGGGATCGCCTCCAGGCCTTCTTCCATGTAGTGGAGTCCTTGGAGCCTGTTCTCGGGGCTCAGGTGCATATGCTGATGGGTTCAAAGGTGACTTGCGAGGGGGGTCGGGCTGCTGATGTCCTGGCTCATTTGGATTGGAGTAAACGCCTGTTTTCTTGTTCTTCCGTGCACCCTCGAACTTTTGGGTGTAAGGGACGTCCTCGCTGTTCTCCCAGTCCCCAAATGCAGGAATGCGTGATTGCTGTTTAAAGAAGATGAGATGGGATAATTAGTACTCCCTCTGTAAAGAAATATAAGATAGTGATCTGAACACTCTTATATTTCTTTACGGAGGGAGTATACATCTTGACATCATTTTCAGGAGTACCATGATCTATGGTTTGCAAGGAAATGAACAATCCATCGGTTATCAGGCATTACCATTTTGACAAATACAATAAATCTTTCAGAACGTTCCAACTACGCTGAGGATTTCCCTTAAAAAAACTATGCTGAGGACTTAACAAGTATACACATGAGAAGATTATTAGTTCTAGAGTAACTAGAACTGAAATCCTGAAAATGTAAATGCTGGAAAATCTCAGCAATAATATCAACTGATAGATGCTCAGACAAATGAACTACGTATTACATGATGCATGCTAACCGAATTGCATTAATAAGAGGTTTGCATAAGCTAGCTGTCAATTCAAATCGGCATAGGTTATGCCATTAATCTGGCTCAAGCCCAGAAATTAGATTTTACAGTAGTATTTTGTGTTAACTAGGTCAGGAGGATTGTATCCACATGTAACAGCATTTGCTGACCAATATATATGGCTCCCTGCCGTTCCCGGACAGAAATGTCTCAGACTGAACTTGAACAAACATGTCCCAAACATGAAAATACTACTCCAACCTGAACAAGAAATGGTATAAATAAGAGTATATTTCTAACTAAGCTTAAATGAGAAGCTTCTCGATACCTAATTAATTAGCTAACGTAAGAAAGAGATAACACATATGCCCTCCATCAAATGAAAATGCATTATGCTTTACCAGGAGCCCAAGGGACCAAGACAACAACTAAAGATTTCTCCAGCACTAGGAATATATGACTTGGTATGAGAAAAGGTAGAAATGAATCACTCACCGACATTGGCTTCTTTGAAAGTGCTAGGTTACCTCCTCTCTCTCAAATTCTAGGGAAAACAGGCCGCAATCCTCCACAAGAAAGCACAGGGAGTGCCACAAGCAATTTAGGAAACAGAAGAAATCTAGATCAAGTCCACCACAAAGGAAGACCAATAGATATCCCCTTCCAATCCAATTCAAACCTTCCCAGTCCCAACTCCCAAGAATGATTGAAGTCAAAGCTTTTTTACAGAGGACAAACTATCGGATCCATCAAAGAAAGAAGAGAATGAATGGAGGCTGGTCCCAGGCAAAATTTGCCCAGCGAAACAAGCAAATCGAGAAATCAACAACCAGAGGGTGCTAATTTGACCCCACGCTTCTTCAGAGAAGCACCAAAATTCTCTCCACACAGGGTGCCCCAGCCGCCCTTACAACTAGTAGAACTGAGCAAACATCAACAAACCTAACGACCGACCCTCCCAAAAACCAACAAAGTTTCTTTCAAGAATTTTTGTCAGTCAACTCAAAGGTGGATCCTTTCACGCTAACCCTCGGATAGAAGACAGAACAACACCAGCTCCTCAAGGTGAAATCCTTGGCATAAATCTCTCTCAGGACAAGAACCTCTCCAAGAATACAAACCCACTAATTAATCCTCTCGTACCACCCGAAATCCCCTCAAGAAGTAGTCTCCGACCTCACAGGTGGCTCCCCTTTCTTCCTACCTCACAGCCTCCGAAGGGTGTTTGGTGTGTGGTATATACTTGGGGAAGAAGGGGGAGGGAAGGAGAGCAAAGGAAGGAAGAAGGAGATGGGAATTCAGAACGGGAGAGGAGGTTGGGGAAGAAGGGGGAGGGAAGGAGAGCAAAGGAAGGAAGAAGACAAAGCCGTTGACGAGGGAGGGAGCGCCACTGCTCGTCAGTTCAAGTCTTGAAAGCTTCTCTGTCTGATTTTAATATTTCAATTTGGTACGGAGATATTAATGTCTCGCTCGCATCGCATCAACTTGGCTTTATCCCTTTCGTTTAAGATAATCAAATAGTAGTATTACCTTTACAAGTTATATAATATGTCCTCATTTGTCATAGGTGTACCGGCCCCATTTTTTTTTAATCTTTCGATTTTGAACTTTCTGTATATTTTTTTTAACATGCTCCCTTTTAACTTCACGTTTTACATGAGAGGTAAGAATATAAAATAGATTTGAGCCGCGAATTGCATTAAGTAGTGATTTGATTAACGCTTATTTTTTTGCCTTTCATGTGAAAAGATGGGGTAGAGAGAGCATGTTAAAATTGCTCATCTTTTAAACCAAAAGTTTAAATTAAATTTCGTTTGAGTATTCATGTTTCTTGTGACTAAGAAAATCGGGTGAAAGAAGGCGACACCCAACTGCTGGATTTCAATCCAATGACGAATAAAATCGACTGACGCCAAATTTGTTTAACGCAACTTACAAATAGTTACCCATTGTTTTACTTGATCCCATGCTTGATAGTATGTGCTTAAACTTTGTGATAGGCCTCAGGCCCTGAGAAGAGTGAAAACGATGGAAACTTACTACAGTACATGATTGGAATATAACAAGTGCGTCGCTATTGGTGGATACATCCTCTGTTTAAATTAAAATAAACGGCGTCTCAGCAGCCACTAATTAAGTTAATCACCAGCTGCAGTGACATAAGGCTGACATGCATTACATGACGACGATCGGCTTGCCTGGCATCCGAGCTTTGCGGTTGTCGCAGAGTGATTTTCTCCGGGGTTCACTGTTGAAACGAAAGAAAAAGGAAAACCGCAGAGTCCAATTTTGGGGTAAAATATGGCGGTGCTTGGCAGAAGACACATCCTCCAGGACCAATCCCTGACCTTAGACGAGCATGCGAAAACTTCAACGTCTCGTGAGCTGTCCGGCGAGTATTTCGTCGTAACCTTTGCAGAGCGTTCATACTGAGCAGCTGCCCTGCGTATGTACAAGCCAGACTCGCATGCAGAAGAAATTGGGACCCGGCAAAGTAGTCACAAGGTGATGATGAATTTGGGCGCGACTCCAATCAGTGCCTGCAGATGGAAGGTAAGGCTATGTGCCACGTTCTTGGAACAATTTTTTTCCAGATAAAGGCGTTTTTATTGACTCGGAATATATCATTAAAGGGACATAAACACACCCGGCCTCTACACGCACAATGACGCGTTTGGTAGCCTGTATAGAGCCCAACAAAACCCGGGCGGGATGAAAAAAAAACATGTTTTGTTGCATACGGAGAGGCTTGTCTCGCATCGGCACGAAACTTGAAGCACACGAGAGCCTCGGTAGTTGGGAACTCTCGAATCAGTCGTTTCTAGTGAGCCAGGCTGAGTCGGGTGCATAAGTAGGTCACGACGTAGGCCGCGGCGCAGGGTGAAACCGGGCGGAGATGACGGGAGAAGGAAACCGGCGGATGCGGCATGGTGCGAAAAATAGCCTCACCCCCCTCCCCGGCAACAACACTCTCCAGCTGCACCAACTGCTTATCCGCTTCTTCTTCGACTCCGTCTAACCATCCTCGTCTCAGCCATGGGACCTCCCCCCCCCCCTCGCAAGTTGGTAAGCAGCATACAAACCCACATTCCCTGTCCTTTGTTAGGACGGTGTAGGATCGATTGCGTCATTGTTGACCGCACCATGGATGTCGCCTAGGTTGTGGATGAACGAATAAAGCTGGTAGTTCAAGCAGCATCGCTGATAGTTGTGGTTCAGGCGTGGATCTTATTGGTCCATAAGAGAGCTATTTGTCGGAATGCAAAGCCTATCATCCGTTATGATCCACTGTTTATCCGGGATCAGGAGAGGAGAACGAATTTAAACATACAACTACAATGATACGGAGGCTCCGTGGATGCTTCGAATCAAAATAGCACCTTTTGCCAGGCTTGTGTAGAAGTTCATGAGCAGGGGCTGCTAGACGATAGCATCCACACCATTGTCGAAGAGCAAGTTGCCATGTTCCTCCATATTGTAGTTCATAACCAGAGGTTCAGGATGATCCACAACACGATCAGGAGATGAGTGGAGAGCATTTCGAGGTATTTCAAGCAAGTGTTGTAGGATGTTGGGAGCTCAGAGGAGAGATGATCAAGTCACCAACCTATCGGACTCCTAGCAAGATTCGCACTAGCCAAAGATGGTTCCATATTTCAAGGTGAGCACTGACAGTATGTAGAGCATGCCTTGGCATGCTTGTATTGTTCTGCTATAGCCATAACACCGTAGTGTAATGCCATTTCGAAATTGCATTGGGGCAATAGATGGTACTCATCTCACTGTTAGAGTGCCCAAGTCACAATTTGTATCATACAGGGGAGAAATCACTACACAAGCCACAATGTTCTTGCTAGTGTTGACTTCGATCTGAAGTTTCACATATGTAATGGCTGGCCGGGAAGGATCGGCACATGATGCTAACATTCTAAGTGACAACATGAGTAGAGCTTATGGCATCAATATCCCCGATGGCAAGTTCTACCTAGGAGATACTGGCTATGCATGTCAGTCAGGTGTCCTTCCACCCTTCAGGAAAACCAGGTACCATTTGAACAAGTTCTCTGGTAGGAACTATCCTAGGACTCCACATGAATTGTTTAATCTCACACAGTCCAGCCTTAGAGTTACAGTTGAGAGGGCATTTGGAGCTCTAAAGAATAGGTTTAAGATCCTGGTTCAAAAGCGATTCCACCCTTACCCTACCCAAATGTCATCTGTAACTAGGTAATCATAACGACAACTTACAGGTCCATCGGAAAGTTTGACAAGGGATTAGATAGCTCGAGACTAGGATTTGCTCCTCCAACAATGGAGGGATATTCTTAGGGCCCTCTTGGTGCGACGACATCCATCATCTTCCGGCCAGACACAGGTGACTATGTCACGGGGATGCCGGAACACATCAACGAGAAAGAAGAACAAAACCGATAGCGAGAATAACGGTATAGTGAGCATGTGAATGAGTCAAGAGGATACCGAAGCTTCTCGGATTTTGTCAAGTATCGCGAAGCAAAGGGAATGTCACATGGTAACCAATGGTTGACTTGAATAAAATTTGTGTACTCATAGGGATCGATATGGACGTCCACGGTCCCGCTATCGGTCACTGAACAAAGGAGTTTCATTCATGTCTATGAGTTACCGAACCTAAGGGGTCACGAGCTTAAGGTAGTCACGATCTGCTGAGTATTAGTAGTGCGGGAGTAATGAGAACATATTTGTAAAATTGTTTCATTAATATTCTAAATAGTTTCGAGAAGATCCGGAAGCGTTTTGGGGTCACTGGAAGGGTTTTAGAGAGTACCTATATAGGTAGAAAATGTTTCCGGGGTTGTTATATTATACATAAAATGGTCTAATATTTATTAGAAGGATTGTATATTTAATTTAATACCAACGATCCTTAAAAGGCCAAGTAGTGGAAAGGGAATTGGGCCACCATGGCCCAATAGGGAAGGCTCCCCACTTTTCCATGTGGGGACGCCGAATTGGAATGGGGGGAGGACTCCTCCTCCCCCTCTTGGCCGGCGCACCAAGGAGGGGCTTTACCTCCTTGGTGATAGCCCCTCCTCCCCTCTCCCACCTATATATACTAGAGGATTTTCATCCTGTTAACACACAACTTTTGAAGTCTCCTCTAGTCCTCTAGTTCTAGTTCTAGTTGATCCCAGTTGGTCAATTAGAGCTAGACCTAGATCCTTTAATCCTCATAATTAGAAGGCTAATGTGGTTCAAATCTTCTCCCTCTAATTCTCCGGCAACGATTATCTCTGGACAGCGAAGCGCTGCCGGATCGTGAAGACCGTACGCTTGCAACCAAGTAGAGAGATCGTGCTTTCAGTCTTCACTTCGAGGGATCGTCCGTGAGCGGTTCACAGGATCGTCCATCTACGGTTCGAGGGACTTCATCCACAATATACACCAACTTGTCTTCTTCTGCTGCAACTCGGAGTTGGTAACGATCCGATCCGAACCGTTATTGTATCTTCATAGTGTTTGTGGTTGATCATAGGGCGATTTTTTTATATTACGTTTCCCAATAGTGCCATCATGAGCGGTTTTATGAGTAGATACAAGTAGCGATCTAAATCACATGTGGATGAGAGGGTTTGATGTTCTTGATATGCTTCCCTCGAGTGTTTCTTCGGTTCAGTTCATTGACGACATGATGTAATTTTGTACAAAGTTCTGACAATCGATCCGCTCTGGGTGTCGACGACCTGCTAACAGTTCTTTGGGCTTCATCATAGTCGAGAATAGTGAACTGTCACAAACATGAGAGGGCGATGAAGACATTCGATCTTCTAGGGGGGCATGCGTAATGACAAAGTTTGGTGTGGGGCTAGAGATGTTTAATTAAGTCTCTTCCCTCACACACCCCGAAAGTTAATCTAGCAACAAGGATTATCACCGTAATGATGGACGTAGGTAGCTAGTGTTATCCGAAAACCCTAGAAACCACGTAATTAAATTTTGCCAAGCCGATTAGAGGACATCTAACTTGGTTTTGTAGGATTGCATGTGATGTGGTATAGCCTTCGTCATGATAATTCGTTTATGTATGAGATGGTTATATGTTGTATTGTTAAGTGACATGCGCGTCTCAATACGACATGATGGCTGGATCCAAAGGATTGTCACTTTAATGACCTGCGTGTCAAACTCATTATTTTATTATCGACGGACGTGATGGACGTGCTACGGAGTACCCCCGGAGCAAGGTGGCTTCACCGGGCACAGGAGATCATGATGGAGGCTGAAGAATCACCCCGAAGCATCATCCCCGGTGCCCAGAGCTATACCATATCATGCTATTATGAATTGCATGAGATGTTTATCCCGTTTGTTGTTTGCACCCTTTATTGTGTAGTAGTCAATTATTAGGGTGATCTCTTATAGAAAATATCAAGTTTAAAAAGTGCTCATCCTAGTGTGTAACACTGTCTATAACACGTAGCATTCCAGAGTGCATCATGTCCACATGAATACACACAGTCTGTGAGGTGTAAGACGGGTAGATGGCCAGACCATGTAGCAGATAATGATCGGTTGTCTTGAAGTTCTAGCATAATAGTTCTGAGCTCGAAGCACGAAGCATCGAAATATGAACAAGAGTCGTATGGAGATATGATCAGCAAAAGAGTGCCTACCAATCAAAATTCTCGTCATCAGTGATGTCCACATCAATGGCCAAGAATAAGATCAGGGTCTTGAATCACTTGCTATCAATTATGAGAGATATTGATTTAAGTGGGAGTGCACATTATATTAAAACTTTGTTTAATAATAATGCAAATTAATTATGACATATGTCTAGATAAATTTGTGATTATCGTTGTAGATTGACGGTCGCAATATGTTCAACTTAGCCCCTATGTTAGAGGAAGAAAAGTTGGCTCCAAATGGTGGAAACTATGCGGATTGGATCCAGAACATGAGATTCCTTCTCAAGAGTGCTAGGAAGGAGTTTGTGTTGGATCAGTCCCTAGGCGATCCTCCTGCAAAGGATGCACCACCAGAAGTCATAGCTGCTTTCACTGCTCGTAGTGATGACTATGAGTCAGTCCAGTGCCTCATGTTAACTTGCATGGGTCCTGAACTACATGAATGTTTTGAACGGTCTACCACTCAATTTATAATTGGGTCACTGGAAGTTCTGTACAAGAAGCAGGAAAGGACCAAACATTTTGAAATAACCAAGGCCTTTATTGAATGCAAGATGGCAGAAGGTTCCTCAATGAGTGAGGATATAGTAAAGCTTGCTCGCTATGTTGATAGACTAGCTTCTCTGGAATTTGGAATTCCTCCAACACTCGATGCATATATTGTGCTCGCTTCACTCCCCCATCTTACGATGGTTTTATCATGAATTACAACATGAACGGGATGGATAAAAGTGCAAATGTGTTGTTTGCTATGCTCAAAACTGCGGAAGCTAGAATGTAGAAGAACAAACAAGTGTTGATGGTCAATAAGACCGCCAGTTTCAAGAAGAAGAGCAAGTCCAAGAGGAAATATACCGGTGCCGGTAAGACCGTATGTCATAAGAGGAACAAGGGCGGAGCCACTAAGGATACTGAATGTTTCTACTACAAACAGAAAGGACACTGGAAGCGCAACTGCAAGAAGTACTTGGCGGATAAGAAGAAGAACGGTTCTTTCGGTAAAGGTATAAAAGTTATACAAAATTAATGTTACTCTACTTGTTGATTTCCTGTATGTCACGAGTATTTGATACTGATCGGGAGCTATCATTTGCAAACTGATGCATGGACTACAAAAAGCTCGCAAGTTGAGAAGGAATAAAGTCGTGATGTAAGTCTGGAATGGTGATGGGATCGCTGCTCAAGACCGTTGAAGTCATGCCTTTAGTTTATCTTCAAGATTTATCTTAGAATTGAATAATAGTTATTTCACTTTGGAGTTGTCTAAAACATTATGTTACGGGTCATGCAATGGATACTCTTATAAGTTTTAAACAATGGTTGTTCAAAGTTGTTATAAGAATGTGGTGTGAATTTACCTCTATTATCGGTGGTATATTCATAAATCTTGAATTAAAATTTATAACATTAAATGTAAATGTCTTAAGAAGACTGATAAAACACCACTTAAATGTAGCACTGTGTGGTTATATTGGTAAAATAATCTTCATGTAGATGAAGTGTTAAAGTCAAGTCAGTTGACAAAGTACATAGTGATGTATATGACCCGATGAGCTAAACAGGGCACGGTGAATAATTATACTTCATGAATGATTTAGGTAAATATGATTTACTAAATATAAATCTGAAATTTCGAAAAAGGTTCAAAGAAATTCAGAGTGAAATATTTGAAAGGTTCAAAAGATTCAGAATGAAGTTAAGGAACATTATGACAAAAGATGAAAGATTCTTCTATCATGAGGAAATGTATCCAAGTCACGAGTTTAGCAAACACTCGAATAATTTTGGAATTATTTCAAACTGATCTGCTTTTACTACAATTTGGGGATATATAGTTATACTTGAAACAACAACGGATATACTAAACAGAGCACCATCTAATAGTCTGTTGAGACGACTCCATATGATTTATGGAATGGGTTGAAGCCTATTTTTTCACATCTTGAGATTTGGATTATAAGATTTTATGTAAAGAGTTTACATCCAAATAAATTTAATCCCAAAGTAGAAAAAAATGCAAATTTGTAGGTTGTCCAATAGAGACAATTGGGTATTCCTTCTACCAAAAGTTCAAAGACAAAAGTGTTTGTCATATAAGAATGAAATTTTTTTCGAGAGGAGGTTTTCTCGCTAAAGAAGTAAGTGGGAGCACAATGAAAGCTAGACAAGATTACTGAATCAACTAGAAATTATTCAGGAAGTTGTTTGCAAAATTAAAACCGAAAGTTTCTACACCGGTTGTAGGAACGCTAGTTAAAGCTTGTAACTAAAATGCATAGATCGGGAAAGGTTAATGATTCTCCCAAATAATTTCACAGTGAAATATTCATCTTAGAAGAAGATGAACCTATGCACTACAACGAAGTGATGGCGGCGCCCAGCTCAAAGCCATAAACTCCCGAATGGAGTTCATATAGGATAATTAATTTTGGAATTTGGTTGATCCTATAAAAGGAATAGAACAGATGGATGTCAAAACTAGTTTCCTAAACGGATGGGATGTATGAATGATACAACCAAAAAAGTTTTGTCAAATCTGAAATTATTAGAATAAGTATGCAAAACTTCAAAAGAGTCTGAAGCAAGCATCTAGGATTTGGCATCAACATTTTAACTAAATAGTTAAAGAGTTAACTCAGTTAAAATGATGAAGAAATTTGTATATATATACAAAGTTTAGTGGGAGCTATATAGCATTTGTAAATCTCATATGTAATTGACATATTATTGATTGGAAATAATATAAAGTTCTTAAGCACAAATAATAATTTTAAAATATGTTTTCACTAAAAGTTTAAAAGACAAAGGAAACTTATTGGTCATCAAAGATCTATATAAGATATATCAAGATGTCTGATTGTACTTAGCCAATTTGAATACATTGACAAGGTTTAGAAAGGTTTAAAATGGAGAATTTATTTTCTCCCAATGTCATATAGCATGATGCTTATGAGAAATCAATGTTTGAAGACAATTGATAAGCATACATAGATGAGAGGTATTCAATATATATCGATAATTTGAATCCATCATAAAAGCTATGGAGTGTATTAAGCCAAAAGTGTTTTACGTACTAAAGTGTTAGTAGCAAATACTGAAGTGATCTTGGATTAGTTCACTAGGTAAATGTTGCTATAATTAAGTACCTCAAAGATGACAAAGGACTTGCTCCTAGTTAATACAGGAGATGAAGTAGTTTGTTGTAAATGGTTACAAGCAACATCAGGTTCATGAGTGATAAGCTATGATAAAAATTAATTGTTTGGAATAGTTTTAAACAAAATTGTGGATTATATAGCTTGAGAAGAGTATATTGGAAACACTAGATGTTTAAAAGTCGTCTGAATCAAGAAATGTCTTGATATATTCAAGAAGTGTCATGATACAGTTGATGTGATCCAAAGTGCAATGACACCGTATTACGAATAATAGTGACATTGCTAAAAGCAAAAGCAATTAAGGATCCTACAAAATTAGATATGTCTGACACAAATATTATATGGTTTTTAATGTGTCAAAACCAGTGACGAAGGCTCTACCACTAGCAGAGCATGAGTAACACAAGATAAGCCATAGGTGTTAATAAACTATGCAGCTAGATTATTCACTCTAGTGCAAGTGGGAGACTATTGGAAATATGCCCTAGAGGCAATAATACAGTATTATCAAATTTCCATATTCATAATTAAGAGTTTGTATTCTATGCTATAACAGTTATGATTCTGGAATATGCGATTTTTTTCAGTGGAAAACTCATATGCACGTGGGGAATGATAAATGGTTAAATAGAGATTCCTAGTCTTGCCTCAAAGAATGGCTCAAGCGTTGTTAGTGATCATGTTTTCTAGATCTTAGGATATCGTTAAGTGTAACGATAGTACTGAAACAAAATTGAGAATATGAAGTTACAAGAACGACCACATTGAATTGACCCAAAACTTGTTTGTTATACTTTGAGATAATATCGTCTGAAATCAATTGTTATAACATGGAGAGTTGACGTGTGTTTTATGTTCCTTAGACCATCAGAGTATCATAGTCTCTTCTTACCGTATGATGAGCTTTCGGGTTGCTCAAACGTCATCTGTAACTAGGTAATCATAACGACAACTTACAGGTCCATCGGAAAGTTTGACAAGGGATTAGATAGCTTGAGACTAGGATTTGCTCCTCCAACAATGGAGGGATATTCTTAGGACCCTCTTGGTGTGACGGCATCCATCATATTCCATCCATACATAGGTGACTATGTCACGGGGATGCCCGAACACATCAACGAGAAAGAAGAAAAAACCGATAACGAGAATAACAGTATAGTGAGCATGTGAATGAATGAGAGGATACCGATGCTTCTCGGGTTTTGTAAAGTATCGTGAAGCATAGGGGATGTCACATGGTAATCAATGGTTGACTCTAATAACATTCGTGTACTCATAGGGATCAATATGGACAACCACGGTTCCGCCATTGGTCATTGAACGAAGGAGTTTCGTTCATGTATGTGAGTTACCGAGCCTACGGGGTCACAAGCTTAAGGTAATCACGATCTGCTAAGTATTAGTAGTGCGTGATTAATGAGAAGATATTTGTGAAATTGTTTCATTAATATTTGAAATAGTTTCCAGAGGATCCGGAAGCGTTTCGAGGTCACCGGAAGGGTTTCGATGAGTATCGGGTAATACCGGGTATTATCGATAAATAATATATAGGTGTAAAATGTTTCCAGGGATGTCAAATTATATATAAAAGAGTATAATATTTATTAGAAGGCTTTTATATTTAATTAATACCAATGGGCCTTAAAAGGCCAAGTAGTGGAAAGGGAATTGAGCCACCATGGCCCAATAGGGAAGGCACCCCATTTTTCCAAGTGGGGAGGCCGAATTGGAGTGGGGGGAGGACTCGTCCTACCCCTCTTGGCCGGCGCACCAAGGAGGGGCTTTACCTCCTATGTGGAAGCCCCTCCTCCCCTCTCCCACATATATATACTAGAGGATTTCCACCCATTTGACACACAACTTTTGAAGTTTCCTCTAGTCCTCTAGTCCTAGTTCTAGTTAATCCTGATACGTCCATTTTGCATCATGATTTCTTATTGATAGTTGTAGTATTATTGGTCATTATTCCACTTTATGATACAACTCTTATGCCTTTCCTCTCTTAATTTACAAGGTATATCACAAAGAGGGAAATTGCCGGAAACTGGAATTCTAGACCTGAAAGCCAAGAAAAGGGCTAAAAATTCTCTGGACTCCAAATTACATGAAACTTCACAAGGAATTTTTGTGTAATATATGTGAATTTATGGAGCAAAAATATACCAGTGGGGGCACTTGTTGGTGCCAAGCCAACAGGACGCGCCCACCCCCTGAGCGCGCCTTGATGGCTACGCGGGCCCACTTGCGGCTTCCGGCCCCTATCTTCTGTTATATGGTGTGTTTTGACCTTGAAAAAATCAAGATGATACTTTTGGCACGAAGCTCCACCGTCTCGAGGTGGAAACCTGGGCTGAGGCTCTTTTGCTCTCCGAGAGAGAGATTCTGCCGGGGAAACTTCCCTCTGGGAGGGGGAAATCGAAGCCATCATCATCACCAACGCTTCCTCCTTCGTGGGAGGACCAATATTCATCAACATCTTCACCAGCACCATCTCATCTCAAACCCTAGTTCATCTCTTGTATTCAATCTTTGTCTCAAAACCTCAGATTGGTACCTGGGGGCTACTAGTAGTGTTGATTACGTCTTGTAGTTGATGTTTGTTGGTTTACTTGGTGGAAGATAATATATTCAAATCCTAAATAACATTTATTATACCTCTAATATTGAACACGGTGATGATTTGTGAGTAGTTACTTTTGTTCCCGAGGACATGGGAGAGGTCTTGTTATAAGTAATCATGTGAAGTTAGTATTCGTTTGGTATTTTGATGATATGTATGTTGTTGCTTCCTTTAGTGGTGTCGTGTGAACGTCTACTACATGACACTTAACCATATTTGGGCCTAAAGGAAGGCATTGTGGAGTAATATGTAGATGATGGGTTGCCAGAGTGACAGAAGCTTAAACCCTAGTTTATGTGTTATTCCATAAGGGGCTGATTTGGATCCACATGTTTGATGCTATGTTTAGATTTATCTTAATTCTTGTTTCGTAGTTGCGGATGCTTGCGAGAGGAGGTAATCATAAGTGGGTTTATTTTTCAAGTAAGAACAACACCTTAGCACCGGTTCACCCACATATCAAATTATCAAAGTAACGAACGCGAATCAACTCAACACGATGAACATGACTAGATGGAAATTCTCATGTGTCCCCGGGAGCGCTTTACTTAATATAAGAGAATTGTCTGGCTTGTCCTTTGCTATAAAAAGGATTGGGATACCTTGCTGCACACTTGCTACTATTTTTACTTGTTACTTGTTACCAGTTATCTTGCTACAAAACTATTTATCACTATTACTTATAGAACTTATAAAGAATACCTTGCTGAAAACTGGTTATCATTTCCTTCTGCTCCTCGTTGGGTTCGACACTCTTACTTATCGAAAGGACTATGATTGATACCCTATAATTGTGGGTCATCAAGACTCTTTTCTGGCGTCGTTGTCGGGGAGTGAAGTGCCTTTGGTGAGTGGAATTTAGTAAGGAAACGTTTTCGGTACGTTTTGTGTTGCTTATCACTATGGATAATAATCCTTTGAAGGGCCTGTTTGGAGTATCTTCACCCCGACCAGAAGTGGAAAAAATTGCCCCTCAACCTACTGAACCTACTGAAAATATCTATTATGAGATTCCTTCGGGTATGTTAGAGAAACTGCTAGCTAATCCTTATGCAGGAGATGGAATAACTCATCCTGATTTGCACTTGATATATGTAGATAAGATTTGTGGATTATTTAAGCTTGCAGGTTATCCTAGGACAAGGTTAAGAAGAAGTTTTTCCCTTTATATTTGGAGGAAAAAGCATTGATTTGGTATAGGCTATTTGATGATATTGGATCATGGGACTGGAATCGCTTGAAACTGGAATTTCGTCAGAAGTTTTATCCTATGCATCTAGTTCATCGTGATCAATTATATATATATATATTTTGGCCTCGTGAAGGGGAAAGCATCGCTCAAGCTTGGGGGAGGATTAAATCTATGATGCACGCTGTCCCCAATCATGAGCTCTCAAGAGAAATGATTATACAAAACTTTTATGCTCGACTTTCTCATGATGATCAATTAATACTCGATTCTTCTTCCACCGGTTCCTACATGAAGAGAACTATTGAATTCAAATGTGACCTTCTGGAAAGAATTAAGCACAACTTTGAAGATTGGGAACTCGAAAAAGGTAAAGAGTTAGGTATAAAGCTTGAGTTTGATTGTGTTAAATCATTCATAGAAACTGATACTTTTCATAAGTTTAGCGCTAAATATGGACTTGACTCTGAGATAGTAGCTTCCTTTTGTGAAACCTTTGTAGCTGATGTTGATCTCCCTAAGGAGAAATTGTTTAAATATCATCCACCCATTGAAGAATTGTTAGAGGAACCTATTATTGCTAAATAAGAAACCATTATTTATAATATTGATCCAGTTGTGCCCACTACTTATATTGAAAACCCACCTTTTCCTATTAGGATTAAGGAACATGCTAAGGCTACAACTGTGGTTAACAAAAGCCATATTAGAACACCCAAACCTTCTGAACAAATAAATATAGAACCTAATATTGCTATGGTTAAAGATCTCTTGGTTGGTAATATTGATGGATAGGTTATCTACTTTTGTGATGAGGCTGCTAGAATTGCTAAACCTGCTAGAAATGAACAGGATGTGCTAGATAAGAATAAACCCGTTGTTGGCATGCCTGTTATTTCTGTTAAGATTGGAGATCATTGTTATCATGGCTTGTGTGATATGGGTGCTAGTGTTAGTGCTATTCCTTTTACCTTATATCAAGAAATTATGGATTACATAGCACCCGCTGAGATGGAAGACATTGATGTTACTATTAAATTTGCAAACAGAGACACTATTTCACCACTTGGGATTGTTAGAGATGTTGAAGTCTTGTGTGGAAAAATTAAGTACCCCACTAATTTCTTAGTACTTGGTTCACTACAAGATAATTTTTGTCCCAACATATTTGGTAGACATTTCTTAAATACCGTTAATGCTGAAATTAATTGTGTTACATAGAAGATTAAAGTAAGCTTTGGTGATGAGTCTCGTGAATTTAACTTCTCTAAGTTTGGTAGACAACCACATGAGAAAGAATTATCTAGTAAAGATGAAATTATTGGTCTAGCCTCTATTGTTGTGCCTCCTACTGATCCATTAGAACAGTATTTGCTAGACCATGAAAATGATATGCATATGAATGAGAGAAATGAAATAGATGAGTGATACGTCTCCAACGTATCTATAATTTTTGCTTGTTCCATGCTATTATATTATCATTCTTGGATGTTTTACAATCATTTTATTACAACTTTATATCATTTTTTGGGACTAACCTATTGACATAGTGCCAAAGTGCCAGTTGTTGTTTTTGCTTGTTTTTTACTTTACAGAAAATCAGTACCAAACGGAGACAAAACACTGCGGGGATTTTTGTGGATTTTTTACGGACCAAAAGAAAGAAGATGGGCCAAAGAACACCAGAAGAGGGGGCCCAGGGTGGCCATCACCCACCAGGGCGCGCCAGAGGCCTCCTGGCGTGGCCTGGTGGGGGATGGGCACCTCGGGAACCCCCTCAACCGCCTCCGATGCCTATAAATTCCCAAATATTCAGAAACCCCCAAAAATAACCCTAGACTCTCCGCTCCGCCGCCGCAACTCTCTGTATCAACGAAAAACCAATCTGGAGATGTTCCAGTACCCTGTTGGAGAGGGGAATCCATCTCCGGTGGCCATCTTCATCATCCCGGCGGAGGCCATGATGAAGAGGGAGTAGTCCACCCTCGGGGCTGAGGGTATGTACCAGTAGCTATGTGTTCAATCTCTCTCTCTCGTGTTCTTGAGATGTCATGATCTTGATGTATCACGGGCTTTGTTAATATAGTCGGATCATGTGATGTGTTTCCCTCTCTATCTAGTTGTGATGAATTGAGTTTCCCCTTTGAGATGTCATTACCGGATTGAATACTTTTATGGATTTGAGAACACTTGATATATGTCTTGCATGCGGATACCCGTGGTGACAATGGGGTGTTCTATTGATTCACTTGATATATGTTTTGGTACTCAACTTGCGGATTCCCGCGGTGACATTGGGGTAATCTATGCATAGGGGTTGATACACGTTCTTGTCCTACTTTCTCCGATAGAAATATTGGGGCACTCTTTGAGGTTCTTTGTGTGGATTGAGTATTATGAATCTAAAATTGTTTGATGCGTATCGTATAATTAACTCATGGATACTTGTGGTGACATTGGAGTATCTAGGTGACATTAGAGTTGGTTGATGCGTATCATATGGTGTTATTCTAGTACGAACTCTTAGATAGATCGAACGGAAAGGATAACATGATGTTATCTTAGTACGAACTCTTGAATAGATCGATCGGAAAGGATAACTTTAATGTGGTTTCATACCCTACAAACAATTTCTTCTTATGTTCTCCGCTAGATAAGAACTTTGGAGTGATTCTTCGTTGCACGTTGAGGGATGGTTATGTGATCCAATTATATTAGCATTGTTGAGAGATTGCACTAGCGAAAGTACGGACCCTAGGCCTTGTTTTCAAGCATTGCAATACCGTTTGTGCTCACTTTTGTTACTTGCTACCTTGCTGTTTTTATATTTTCAGATTACAAAAACCTATATCTACCATCCATATTGCACTTGTATCACCATCTCTTCGCCGAACTAGTGCACCTATACAATTTGCCATTGTATTGGGTGTGTTGGGGACACAAGAGATTTCTTGTATTTGATTGCAGGGTTGTTTGAGAGACACCATCTTCATCCTACACCTCCCAAGGATTGATAAACCTTAGGTCATCCAATTGAGGAAAAATTGCTACTGTCCTACAAAACTCTGCGCTTGGAGGCCCAACAAAGTCTACAAGAATAAAGTAGACATCAAGCTCTTTTCTGGCGCCGTTGCCGGGGAGGTGAGTGCTTGAAGGTATATCTTTAGATCTTGCAATTGAATCTTTTAGTTTCTTGTTTTATCACTAGTTTGGTTTTATAAAACAAAACTGCAAAAAAATGGAGTTTAGATTGCATCATTTGTTTCGTCTTTACAATGTCTTTCGTGAAAATAAGGATTCCGAAAATTGTGCTCAAACGGTAGAGGAAGAAATTATGAAAATTTGTAATGAGAATTCCTTGAATGATGAGCATGATTGCAATGTTGTTAGTATGAATTCTATGAATATCCAAAATACTAATGATGATTGCACTAGTCATGATAAAAATGTTTCTTATAAGCATGTCAATTTTTGTGGAGTGCATAAAGTTTGTGAAGACGTGCTTTATAGGGATGATAGATTTTGTAAGAAGCATAAACATGATAGAACCAATTCTTTGCTCAAAGTGATAGATGAATTTGCTACAAAATTATGCTCTCTTTGTCCTATTACTTGTGAACTTTGCAATAAAGTTGGTCATCTTAATTTCCAATGCAAACTTTTTCATGATCAAATCATGGTCAAATATTGTAATGACTTGATCACCCTTGAACTTTATGATGAGCTTTCTCTATTTTTGGGGAGTGAAGAATTGACACATAAAAATAGTTGGTTTGAAGTATTCATTCTCACGGACGACATTGAAGCTAATCTAAAAAATATCTATATGTTTTGCATGGTAAATTGCAATGAGAATGCTTATATTGCCAACTATAGAAAGATGGGAAAACCAATAGAATATAAAAGGAATACTAATGAAAGGGTAAAGATTTCCACTTTCCCTCCTATTGTCTCTCATGATGTAACAGGTGACGAGGAGGAGCTCCCTATTCAACCAATCTCATCAATAAGAAGCTCGAAAAAATTACTTAAACCCACACATGATGTGGTGAAGAAGAAGAAAAGAAGAAAGAGTAGAGGTAAAAAGGTATCTATCCCAAATGATGTTGCTCCTATTATTGTTGTGCCTCATGAGGATGAATCAAAAATAATTGTGGAAGATGATACACTTGATGATGATTTTGTTATGCCTATTGCTTGTTGTGATGACTATGATTGGGAAGATAATGATACTACTTATAATCTTGAAAATCTTTTTGGCACCAACTTGGTAAATTATGATGATAATAATTGTTATACTATTGGTGCTATTCATACTATTAATGATGAGAGTGACTATGCTTATGATATGCCAAGCCACAAGATTGGGGATGCTATGCTTAATGAAGATGATCTTTTTAGTTCCCCTACTTTGAACGATCAAATTTGTTATGATGATTGCATGCCCCCTATTTATGATGATTGGGATATTTATGAAAGTGGGTTTGGAAGAGTGTCAACTTTAGATAATTATTATCCCACAATTTTGGAGGGTGTTGAATTTTATTATCATGATAAAAGTGGATTTGGAGAGGTCATGACTTTATTTAGTAATGATTCCACTATTTCGGAAGAGGTTTCACTTGACTATGATGAGAACAAAGTTGCTACTTATGATGATTATTGTGATGATACTTATGTTATAGAAAGTAGTGTTAATTATTGTCATAATTTTTAATATCCTTTTACTGAACATTACTCTTTTAATGTGGAAACAATTTATAGTATTCAAGTTTCATTTGATGCTCCCACTATTATGAATGAGAAGAAATTTGCTTATGTGGAGAGTAATGAAAATTCTATGCTTGTGCATCATGAAAAGAATGATTTATGTGATAGTTATATTGTGGAATTCCTTCATGATGCTACTGAAAATTATTATGAGATAGGAACATATGCTTGTAGGAATTGCAATAATATCAAGTTTCCTCTCCATGTGTTGAAAATCTTGAAGATATGCTTGTTTTGCCTTCCTATGCTAGTTGATTCTTGCTCCCATAAATTGTTTGCTCGCAAAATCCCTATGCATAGGAAGTGGGTTAGACTTAAATGTGCTATTTATGAGATTCATGATGCTCTCTTACATGTTTCAAATACTATTCCTATGTGAGGATCATTGAAATCATCATGCCTAGCTAAAAGGCATTAAAGAAAACCGCTTGTTGGGAGACAACCCAACACTTATAGTTTGTGTTTTGATGTGTTCACATGATTAAGATACTGTAGTAATAATGTTTTGTGTCTTTTATTTCAATAAAGTGCCAAGTAAAGCCTTTGGGATGACTCACAAGATGAGTAGAATTGATGCTGAACCAAAACAGAAACTTTTGAATCCAGTACAGGAATTTTCATTTTTTACTGGAGCGTGATAATGATCTGAAATTTTTACACAATATTAATATACAAATTATTCAGGTTGTACTAATTTGTGAGAATTTTTAGAGACAGGGAAGTATTGTTACACTACAGATCTTCACAGACTGTTCTGTTTTTGACAGATTCTATTTTGCATGCATAGTTTGCTTGTTTTAGTATTCCCGTAACTTATATTCAGTGGTATAAATTATGGGAATGATAGAATACAGTAGGTATTATGTGAGAACAATTATGAATCTTGTCTTGACAGTACCTAAGTGAATGATCTTTACTTATTACACTAACCCTTCTCACGAAGTTCCGTTAAATTTTGTGTGATTGAAGTTTTCAAGTTTTGGGTGAGACACCGATATGAGGAGAATAAGGAGTGACAAGAAACTAAGATTGGGGATGCCCAAGGCACCCACAAGGTAATATCCAAGGAAGACTCAAGCGCCTAAGCTTGGGGATGCCCCGGAAGGCATCCCCTCTTTCGTCTTCAACACTATCGTTATATCTTACTTAGAGCTATATTTTTATTCGTCACATAATATGAGTTTTGCTTGGAGCATCATTTTATTTTGTTATTTTCTGTTAGGTGTTATTTATAATCTTGTTTTTCAATAAAAATTTCCAAGAATTGCCTTAGGATGCTTGCATTGCATGTTTGATGTGTGCTGTGTAAAAATAGAAAATTTTGTTGTAGTGTTTGAATTTTCCTATTTTACTGGAACGTGGAAAGTTTCTGAAATTTTTACACAGTATCGACATATAAATTATCTAGCATGTCCTAAATTTTCATAATTGGTTGAGTTACATAAGTACAATAGATTACTACAGACTGTTCTGTTTGGACAGATTGCTGTCATAGTTTCGTTATCTACTTATCCTATAGTTTCCATAGCCTATATTGGTAGATATAAATTGTGGAAACGATAGTAAACAGTAGATGATGTTTGGAAATTATTGTGCAACTTGTCTTGGCAGTACATGAAGTGTTGATTTGTTCTTATGTGTACTAACCTATCTCACGAGTTCTTTTCGAATTTTGCGTGGATGAAGTTTTTGAGAATAGGTGAAACCGGGATATGAGAGGATTGAACGAGATACAAAAGCTCAAGCTTGGGGATGCCCAAAGCACCCCAAGGAAATATTTCAAGAAGTCTCAAGCATCTAAGCTTGGGGATGCTACGCATCCCACCTCTCTTCGTCAACTATCGGTTTGCCTATGTTGAGCCTAAATTTTTATTCGTTCACATGATGCGTGCTATTCTTGGAGTTCTATTTTTGTTTAGTTTGATGTTTGAATAAAATACTCAGATCTAAAAATATTTATTGAGAGAGAGAGAGTCCTCACATAGCTACTTAATTGTTTGACTACTCATTGATCTTCACTTATATCTTTTGAGAGTAGCTTGTCATTTCCTCTCATGCTTCACTCATACCTTTTTGAGGGATGAAATCTTTATGCTCATGTGCTTCATTTAAATTTGTTTGAGCTTGTCAAAAAAGCAATGGCAATATATGAAACTAGCCCCAAAGTGATAGATATCCAAGGAGGATATAATAAAAACTTTCATGAATATCATTGGACAAATTAAACTTGATTCCTTGTAATAGTTTTGAAACATGATGATATTAATATGTGAGGCGCGCATCGCCGAGGCAGAGAATGCGCCGGCCCCGCCGAAGGCGAGGTGGTGGTCTTCGCCGAGCACTTCGCCCGCGGGCTCGGCTTGCCGGCGAGCGCGTTCTTCTGGCGCTTCCTCACGCGCTTCGGGCTGCAACCGCACCACCTTAGCGCCAACGCCATTCTGCAACTGGCGGCATTCGTCACCCTCTGCGAGGGCTTCCTGGGAGTAGAGCCGCGCCTCGACCTCTGGTGCCGGCTCTTCTACTTGAAGCGCCAGACGGTGAAGATCCAGGCAACCGGCCAGAAGGTAATGACCGCCTGTGGAGCCGCGCTGGTCCATTATCACCCCGGAACCGGGTTCCCGTAGCTTCCCCTGCAGGACTTGGTGAAGAGTTGGCAGAAGGGGTTCTTCTACGTGAAGAACGTGAAGCCGGAGGAGGACTACATCAACCTCCCCGACTTCGTCGACCAGCCGCCAAACGCGATGCTAAACTAGAGGACGTCTCCGCCTCAAGCGCCCGAGACGGCGGACCGGCTCTGCGAGCGGTTGATGGTGATGACCAAGACGGAGGGGCTGACGGTGGTGGATCTCCTGGCCACGATGGTGGCGCGCCGGGTGCAGCCGCTGCAGCGCCGGGCGCACCTCATCTGCCAGATGGGAGGGTGGCACGACCCCTGCCGACTCTCCACCAAAGAGCTGAAGGCGGTGCAGGTGGCGAGGAGGGTGAACTCCATCTCGGCCGCCAAGATGGACGAGGGCGAGTGGCGATGGGGGAAGACCCCGTACAGCCAGGGCCGTTCGGCTCCGCGGGTACGTGCCGAGCCGTCCCCCACCCCTTCTTCTTTCTGAAGCTGGGGTCGCCCCCAGCCTGACGGCGGAGGGGCTTCTCTTGCGTGCAGGTTTTTCCTCAGCTGTAGAATTACGGGGAGCCGGCAGCCGACATGGCGGAGTCGGACCCCGAGGAGGTCGAAGACGCCGACGATGTGGAGCCGGCCGAGTCAGAGCGAGCCGGTGCATCCGGAACCGTCGGGACGGAGGCGGAGGCCACCGAGTCGGCTGGTGAGTCCCTCCCCCAGTCACTTTTGCGGGACTGGCCTGACGATGACGCTGAACTAGAGGAGGTGCGCGATGCAGCAGTCCCGGAGGATCCCGAAGCCTCGGGAGACGACGCCACCGCGCTGAGGAAACGTGTTCGCTGGGTCGAGCGCGAGCCAGACCGAGGTGACGCGGCCGCGGGCGGAAAGGGGGAGCAGCCGGCCAGCTCCCGACCGTCCACCAAGCGGGTGCCCAGTGGCCAGCCGGGCGGCAGCCGTGGAGGCGGCGGGAAGAAGCAGCGGGTAGCCCGGACGGGCCCCAGGTGGGCGGTCCTTGTTAGCGTCGGGTAAGTTTTCTTTGACTTCCTACTTGGTTTCCGGTCGGCCTTCTTTCCTTATCTTGTTTTATCCAGGGAGCCGCGCGCCCTGGGGAGGGCTACGACCGCCGAGACGTCGGGGCAGCGCCGCCGACCGCCGCCGATGAAAGGGAACACGAGGCGTGGCGGGACCTCGAGGCGGCCGAGCGAGAACAGCTCGAGGAGGAGCACCGCCCGTGGGTGGAGGTGGCGCGGAAGCAGCCGCCAGGGAATGCCAGCGCGGAGGCGGCCGGCCCGTCGTGGGAGCCATTTCCCATTGTCCGGGAGAGGAGGTCTAAGGACAAGCACGACCCCGCACAACTTGCGGAGGAGGATGCGCGGGCCGGGGAGGAGGCGCGTGTGGCCGCGCGCACGGCCGCAGGCGCGGCCGACGCCGCGAAGAGGATGGAGTCGGACCGCAACGCGGCACCGCCAGGGGCGGACGACGTGCCGCCGGGCGCCGAAGAGCCCCCGGATGTCATCGTTCCGGAGGCGGAGGTCCCGGCTCCAGAGGTGAGCCGAGAAAGCGCCGCCGGAGGCGGGCTCGGACGTACCGGAGATCGAGGTCGCAGCGCCCGGAGGGGCGGCGGCCACCGGCTCGCCAGCCGGGCCCGGAACTGTGGCGCCGGGGAGGGCGGGTCCCATAGTTGTCATGGCACGGGGTCCGTCCAAGCCCGCCGACTCAGGTCGGCTGCAGGAGACCTGGGCGACAGCCGGCGGCACGCCCATAAATGACGCGCCGAGCGCCCTCGGGGCTGCGGTGGCCGCGGTCGTCGTTGAGTTTGTTGACTGCCGCGCCTAGGCGGTGCAGGAGGCCCAGGCCGCCAGCAACCGGCTGGTGCACCTCGAACAGTCCGTCGCGGTAAGGGCTCGAGGTCTTGTCTCTTTTGCTTTGATCTGTTTGTGTTTCCAGTGAGGGCACGCCAGCGCACCCACTGGGTGTAGCCCCCGAGACTCGGGCCGGCTGGGACGCAGGCGGGTCGAGTCTAACTGCGCAGCATCTTTGTTTATGTGTCCCTCACAGTCCGTCCACGACCGACGGGTGCCTGCGTACAACACGCTGCTGGGCTTGTATCGGGGAGCCGAAAACCGCCTGGCCGTCGTGTTTGTGGATCTGCAAGGTACGCGTCTTGTGAGTTTCCAGTGGGGGCGCGCGAGCGCACCCACTGGGTGTAGCCCCCGGGATTCAGGCCTGCTACTCCGGAGGCGGGCTGAATCCCCATCTTTGCTTGCCTTCTGACAGAAGCGTCTTCGTGCCGGGCAGCCACCCATGCCGAGACGGTCTGCCTCCGTCACCAGGTGGTACGGCTTGGCGAGCAGCGGGACCTCCTGTCCGCGGAGTGCGACCGGCTCCGCCAGGAGGCGGGTCGGGCGCTGGCGGAGAAAGACGGGTGCGAGGCAGCCCATCGCCGGGAACTGGAGGAGCAGGAGGTGACCCACCGCCGAGAGTTGGAGGAGCGGGAGACAGCCCATCGCCAGGAGCTGGAGGCCAAGGACGCCTCGCAAGCGAAGGCGGCCGAGTGCGCGTAGGCGGCGCAGGCTGAGCACGAGCGCCGGGCCCAGGAGTGGTCGGCCAGGGATGCCGCGCTGGAGGAGGAGGCGCGCGCGGTGGACCGGCTTCTGGCTGGTAAGTTGTGCTGTTTCTCTTGTCTTCGCGCGTCGGACCCGGGCCAGCGTTTCCTTTGTCGCTCATCCCACACCCCCTTCTTCCTTAGGGCTCTTTCCGGGTATGCAAGAGATCGTGGAATCGGCCGTGGAGGCCCATCGCAAGGATCGGCGGGCGCAGGGGATTCCCGTCAGGCCGCTTGCTACCTGGACCGTGGACGTGGTGGGGATTGCCGCCACGGCGCGTCTGTCCGAGGTGGTCCGGGCCCTGAAGCGGCTTCAGGGTGCCGGCTCGGCACTGGTTCGCACCCTGTGGCCGGGAGCGGTGGAGCCGGACTCCATGAGCCAGCTGTCGAGGTGGCTGGAAGCCGTGTCCGCGCGGGTGAACGCCTGGAGGGCTTCCGCCGTGCACGCCGGAGCGGCCATGGCGCTTCGCATTGCGAGGTCATGGTACCCCAAGTTGGACTTGGGGCTGCTTACGGCCCAGCGTGCCGGCACCGACGCGGAGCTGGAGTCGGCTGCCGACGCACTGGCCGTGCGGGCCAGTGACCTCGCGTCCTTTGCCTCGTGGAACGAGTACGTCCCGAAGCGCACGGCGGACGGCGAGGTGATCCCGGAGGACTGGTACGCGCTTGCCCTTGACGATCCGGAGGGTAGCGCCGGCGAGACGGACGATGAAGATGCCAGCTCCAGCACCGACGACTACGTCGACTCCGAGCCGGCTCAGGACTTGGACGCGAGGGCCGATACGAGGCATGCCGTGGGCAAGGACGGGGCTTCTACCTCAGCCACCGCGGGGGGCGCCGGGGGAGGAGACGGCGCCGCCACTAGCTAGGATCCTTTTGTTTTCTGCTGCTTTTGTTAGACTGCAATTCCACCCACTAGGGGTGTATAATGTAATCCAACATGTGGCCGTGGGCCGTTATGCTTTTGTATATGAGTTGATGCGTTTGTTTTGCCAAAGTTTTTTGTGCGTGCCGACTCGGCCTTAGCTTTTTGTCCTTTTGACTCCTTCTGCCCAAAGCCTTGTCCCCTTCGGCTTCGGCCTCGCCAGCCGGACAGTCGGGAGCCGGTCTGTAGCTGGGACGGGGCATCCGTCTCGGGGGAGTCGGTCGTGAGTTTGGGAGCCGCGGGGACGTATCGGCCAAGGTGAGTTTGACAGAGGCTAAGGAAGGTGATTCGGCTAGCCCTAGCCGGTGACCCCCTTAAGACCGTTTTTCGTGTGCGCTAATTTTTGTTTAGTTTGATGTTTGAATAAAATACTCAGATCTAAAAATATTTATTGAGAGAGAGAGAGAGTCCTCACAAAGCTACTTAATTGTTTGACTACTCATTGATCTTCACTTATATCTTTTGAGAGTAGCTTGTCATTTCCTCTCATGCTTCACTCATACCTTTTTGAGGGATGAAATCTTTATGCTCATGTGCTTCATTTAAATTTGTTTGAGCTTGTCAAAAAAGCAATGGCAATATATGAAACTAGTCCCAAAGTGACAGATATCCAAGGAGGATATAATAAAAACTTTCATGAAGATCATTGGACAAATTAAACTTGATTCCCTGTAATAGTTTTGAAACATGATGATAGTAATATGTGAGGCGCGCATCGCCGAGGCAGAGAATGCGCCGGCCCCGCCGAAGGCGAGGTGGTGGTCTTCGCCGAGCACTTCGCCCGCGGGCTCGGCTTGCCGGCGAGCGCGTTCTTCTGGCGCTTCCTCACGCGCTTCGGGCTGCAACCGCACCACCTTAGCGCCAACGCCATTCTGCAACTGGCGGCATTCGTCACCCTCTGCGAGGGCTTCCTGGGAGTAGAGCCGCGCCTCGACCTCTGGTGCCGGCTCTTCTACTTGAAGCGCCAGACGGTGAAGATCCAGGCAACCGGCCAGAAGGTAATGACCGCCTGTGGAGCCGCGCTGGTCCATTATCACCCCGGAACCGGGTTCCCGTAGCTTCCCCTGCAGGACTTGGTGAAGAGTTGGCAGAAGGGGTTCTTCTACGTGAAAACGTGAAGCCGGAGGAGGACTATATCAACCTCCCCGACTTCGTCGACCAGCCGCCAAACGCGATGCTAAACTGGAGGACGCCTCCGCCTCAAGCGCCCGAGACGGCGGACCGGCTCTGCGAGCGGCTGATGGTGATGACCAAGACGGAGGGGCTGACGGTGGTGGATCTCCTTGCCACGATGGTGGCGCGCCGGGTGCAGCCGCTGCAGCGCCGGCCGCACCTCATCTGCCAGATGGGAGGGTGGCACGACCCCTGCCGGCTCTCCACCAAAGAGCTGAAGGCGGTGCAGGTGGCGAGGAGGGTGAACTCCATCTCGGCCGCCAAGATGGACGAGGGCGAGTGGCGATGGGGGAAGACCCCGTACAGCCGGGGCCGTCCGGCTCCGTGGGTACGTGCCGAGCCGTCCCCCACCCCTTCTTCTTTCTGAAGCTGGGGTCGCCCCCAGCCTGACGGCGGAGGGGCTTCTCTTGCGTGCAGGTTTTTCCTCAGCTGTAGAATTACGGGGAGCCGGCAGCCGACATGGCGGAGTCGGACCCCGAGGAGGTCGAAGACGCCGACGATGTGGAGCCGGCCGAGTCAGAGCGAGCCGGTGCATCCGGAACCGTCGGGACGGAGGCGGAGGCCACCGAGTCGGCTGGTGAGTCCCTCCCCCAGTCACTTTTGCGGGACTGGCCTGACGATGACGCTGAACTAGAGGAGGTGCGCGATGCAGCAGTCCCGGAGGATCCCGAAGCCTCGGGAGACGACGCCGCCGCGCTGAGGAAACGTGTTCGCTGGGTCGAGCGCGAGCCCGGCCGAGGTGACGCGGCCGCGGGTGGAAAGGGGGAGCAGTCGGCCAGCTCCCGACCGTCCACCATGCGGGCGGCCAGTGGCCAGCCGGGCGGCAGCCGTGGAGGCGGCAGGAAGAAGCAGCGGGTAGCCCAGACGGGCCCCGCCAGGCGGGCGGTCCCCGTTAGCGTCGGGTAAGTTTTCTTTGACTTCCTACTTGGTTTCCGGTCGGCCTTCTTTCTTTATCTTGTTTTATCCAGGGAGCCACGCGCCCTGGGGAGGGCTACGACCGCCGAAACGTCGGGGCAGCGCCGCCGACCGCCGCCGATGAAAGGGAACACGAGGCGTGGCGGGACCTCGAGGTGGCCGAGCGAGAACAGCTCGAGGAGGAGCACCGCCCGTGGGTGGAGGTGGCGCGGAAGCAGCCGCCAGGGAAGGCCAGCGCGGAGGCGGCCGGCCCGTCGTGGGAGCCATTTCCCATTGGCCGGGAGAGGAGGTGTAAGGACAAGCACGACCCCGCACAACTTGCGGAGGAGGATGCACGGGCCGGGGAGGAGGCGCGTGCGGCCGCGCACGCGGCCGCGGGCGCGGCCGACGCCGCGAAGAGGATGGAGTCGGACCGCAACGCGGCACCGCCAGGGGCGGACGACGTGCCGCCAGGCGCCGAAGAGCCCCCGGATGTCATCGTTCCGGAGGCGGAGGTCCCGGCTCCAGAGGTGAGCCGAGGAAGCGCCGCCGGAGGCGGGCTCGGACGTACCGGAGATCGAGGTCGCAGCGCCCGGAGGGGCGGCCGCCGCCGGCTCGCCAGCCGAGCCCGGAACTACAGCGCCGGGGAGGGCGGGTCCCATAGTTGTCATGGCACGGGGTCCGTCCAAGCCCGCCGACTCAGGTCGGCCGCAGGAGACCTGGGCCACAGCCGGCGGCACGCCCATAAACGACGCGCCGAGCACCCTCGGGGCTGCGGTAGCCGCGGTCGTCGCTGAGTTTGTTGACTGCCGCGCCTAGGCGGTGCAGGAGGCCCAGGCCGCCAGCAACCGGCTGGTGCACCTCGAACAGTCCGTCGCGGTAAGGGCTCGAGGTCTTGTCTCTTTTGCTTTGATCTGTTTGTCTTTCCAGTGAGGGCACGCCAGCGCACCCACTAGGTGTAGCCCCCGAGACTCGGGCCGGCTGGGACGCAGGCGGGTCGAGTCTAACTGCGCAGCATCTTTGTTTTTGTGTCCCTCACAGGCCGTCCATGACCAACGGGTGCCTGCGTACAACACGCTGCTGGGCTTGTATCGGGGAGCCAAAAACCGCCTGGCCGTCGTGTCTGTGGATCTGCAAGGTACGCGTCTTGTGAGTTTCCAGTGGGGGCGCGCGAGCGCACCCACTGGGTGTAGCCCCCGGGATTCTGGCCGGCTACTCCGGAGGCGGGCTGAATCCCCATCTTTGCTTGCCTTCTGACAGAAGCGTCTTCGTGCCGGGCAACCACCCATGCCGAGACGGTCTGCCTCCGTCGCCAGGTGGTACGGCTTGGCGAGCAGCGGGACCTCCTGTCCGCGGAGTGCGACCGGCTCCGCCAGGAGGCGGATCGGGCGCTGGCGGAGAAAGACGGGTGCGAGGCGGCCCATCGCCGGGAACTGGAGGAGCAGGAGGCGACCCACCACCGAGAGCTGGAGGAGCTGGAGACGGCCCATCGCCAGGAGCTGGAGGCCAAGGACGCCTCGCTAGCGAAGGCGGCCGAGTGCGCATAGGCGGCGCAGGCTGAGCACGAGCGCCGGGCCCAGGAGTGGTCGGCCAGGGATGCCGCGCTGAAGGAGGAGGCGCGCGCGGTGGACCGGCTTCTGGCTGGTAAGTTTTGCTGTTTCTCTTGTCTTCGCGCGTCGGACCCGGGCCAGCGTTTCCTTTGTCGCTCATCCCGTACCCCCTTCTTCCTTAGGGCTCTTTCCGGGTATGCAAGAGATCGTGGAATCGGCCGTGGAGGCCCATCGCAAGGATCGGCGGGCGCAGGGGATTCCCGTCGGGCCGCTTGCTGCCTGGATCGTGGACGAGGTGGGGATTGCCGCCACGGCGCGTCTGTCCGAGGTGGTCCGGGCCCTGAAGCGGTTTCAGGGTGCCGGCTCAGCACTGGTTCGCACCCTGTGGCCGGGCGTGGTGGAGCCGGACTCCATGAGCCAGCTGTCGAGGTGGCTGGAAGCCGTGTCCGCGCGGGTGAACGCCTGGAGGGCTTCCGCCGTGCGCGCCGGAGCGGCCATGGCGCTTCGCATTGCGAGGTCATGGTACCCCGAGTTGGACTTGGGGCTGCTTACGGCCCAGCGTGCCGGCACCGACGCGGAGCTGGAGTCGGCTGCCGACGCGCTGGCCATGCGGGCCAGTGACCTCGCGTCCTTTGCCTCGTGGAACGAGTACGTCCCGAAGCGCACGGCGGACGGCGAGGTGATCCCGGAGGACTGGTACGCGCTTGCCCTTGACGATCCGGAGGGTAGCGCCAACGAGACGGATGATGAAGATGCCAGCTCCAGCACCGACGACTACGTCGACTCCGAGCCGGCTCAGGACTTGGACGCGGGGGCCGATACGAGGCATGCCGTGGGCAAGGACGGGACTTCTACCTCAGCTGCCGCGGGGGGCGCCGGGGGAGGAGACGGCGCCGCCACTAGCTAGGATCCTTTTGTTTTCTGCTGCTTTTGTTAGACTGCAATTCCACCCACTGGGGGTGTATAATGTAATCAACATGTGGCCGTGGGCCGTTATGCTTTTGTATATGAGTTGATGCGTTTGTTTTGCCAAAGTTTTTTGTGCGTGCCGACTCGGCCTTAGCTTTTTGTCCTTTTGACTCCTTCTGCCCAAAGCCTTGTCCCCTTCGGCTTCGGCCTCGCCAGCCGGACAGTCGGGAGCCGGTCTGTAGCTGGGACGGGGCATCCATCTCGGGGGAGTCGGTCGTGAGTTTGGGAGCCGCGGGGACGTATCGGCCAAGGTGAGTTTGACAGAGGCTAAGGAAGGTGATTCGGCTAGCCCTAGCCGGTGACCCCCTTAAGACCGTTTTTCGTGTGCGCTAATTTTTCCGTCCCGAGAACCCATCAGCCGGACAGCCGGGAGCCGGTCTGTAGCTGGAAGGGGTGGGAGGGTTTTTCCTTAGTTCACATTACTTGACTGGGTTTGGGGAGTGATGCCAAGGCTAGCCGGCGAGCCTCCGGGACCGTGGGCCGTGTCCGGGAGCCGGTGTGTGGGGTGAACTGCTTTGGAAGGAAACAAAAGAGGGGTGCCCCAAGAGCTGGCTCGGGGCACCCGTTACATTCATGAGCCCAAAAGGGAGGATACATACATACACTAGTCCTTCTTAGCAGTAAAACGGTCGGAGGAGCGTTGCGTTCCATGGGCGCTCCGTCTCCTTGCCGGAGGCGTCCCTCTTGTGCTTCTGCGGCTTCTGGGCGTCTATTAGGTAGTACACATTGTTGTGCAGCACCTTGCTGACGATGAATGGGCCCTCCCATGGGGAGGACAGTTTGTGCTGGCCGGCGATCCGCTAGATCCGCCTGAGCACCAGGTCCCCCTCGCGGAAAGAGAGGGGCCGGATCCACTTGCTGTGGTAGTGCCGGAGCTTCTGCTGGTAGATAGCCGTTCGGCTCAGCGCTAGCTCGTGGGCCTCTTCGAGGAGGTTGACGCCGTATTCCCTTGCCTCCTTTGCGTCCGTTTCCGTGTACAGGGTGACGCGAGGTGAGTCGAACTCGATGTCCGTGGGGATGACTGCCTCGGACCCGTACACGAGGAAGAAGGGCATGAAGCCGGTCGAGCGGTTGGGAGTGGTTCTGAAGCTCCACAAGACGGCCGGCAGCTCTTCGATCCAGCAGTCGGCTGACCGAACGAGCGCTGCCACGAGCCGGGGCTTGATGCCGGCCAAGATCAAGCCGTTTGCCCTCTCTGCCTGGCCGTTCGACTACTTGTTTGGCGTAGAAACGCGCCAGCGCGCCTTTGGCGAAATTGGTGTCGTTGTCGGTGATGATGCTATGCGGGACGCCGTAGTGGACCGTGATGTCTTCGATGAACCGAACGGCCATGGGGCCGTCCAGCTTCTTGATGGGTCTAGCCTCCATCCACTTGGTGAACTTGTCGTAGGCTACCAATAGATGCGTCATGCCGCCTCGAGCGGTCTTGAAGGGTCCCACCATGTCGAGGCCCCAGACCGCGAAGGGCCAGGAGAGGGGGATGGTCTGGAGCGCCGTAGCCAGCAGGTGGCTCTGCGTGCTGAAGCGCTGGCACCCTTCGCACTTGTCGACCAGCTGCTTTGCTTCCTCTAGGGCCGTTGGCCAGTAGAAACCGTGGCGGAATGCCTTGGCCACCAGGGTCCTGGAGGCGGCGTGATGCCCGCACTCGCCCTGGTGGATGTCTCGGAGGATCTCCTGCCCCCGTTCCGGCTCGACGCAGCGCTGGAACACGCCGGTTGCGCTGCGATGGACCAACTCGTGGTTGATGATGCTGTAGGCGGGTGCCCGGCGCTGGATTTACCAGGCGGTGGCCTCGTCGGGAGGGAGCTCGCCACGCAGGAGGAAGGCTAGGATGGGCTGGGCCCAGGTGGGGCCGTGACTGGAGCTGGCACCGACTCGAGGTGGCTCTCGGGACCGGCTGTAGCCCCCGTGCCCGGAGGCGGAGCCCCCGGGACCAAGCCGCCAGTCCCCGAGACCGAGCCGTCAGTCCCCGGGGCTGGCAGGTCGATCGTCATGAGGACGGCCGCGGGGTCGTCGACTGTCGGAGCCGGCTGGGCCGAAGCGGCGGTTGGAGCCGGCGGGTTCGTCGGAGCCGGCGGGGTCAGTTGGTACGAAGATGGACTCCGATTCGGAGGAGGGTTTGATTGACGGCTTGAGTAGCCGCTCGAGGGAGACGCCGGCTGGGATTGCTTGCCGGGTGGAGCCGATTTTAGCCAGCGTGTCCGCCGCCTCATTGTTCGCCCGGGGGACGTGGTGGAACTCACACCCCTCGAAGGAGCCGGTGAGCTGTTGGACGAGGAAGCGGTAGCTGGCCATGTTGGCGTCCCTGGCGTCCCATTCGCCAGAGACCTGCTGCACCACGAGATCCGAGTCGCCGAAGCAGAGGATGCATCGGATGCCGGTTTCCTTGGCGAGCCGGAGGCCGTGGATGAGTGCCTCGTACTCGGCTACGTTGTTGGAGGCGGCGAAGAGGATTTGGAGTGCGTACTTGAGCTGGTCCCCTTTCGGGGACGACGGGACGATGCCGGCTTCCAAGCCGGTCCGCATCTTCGAATTGTCGAAGTGCATGCGCCAGTGCGTGGAATCCGGAGGAGGCGGCACGAACTGGGTCTCCGCCCAGTCGACTTGGAAGTCGGCCATCGTCCGCGACTTGATGGCGGTGCGCAGCTCATACCGGATTTCGTAGTCGGCGAGAACGATAGCCCATTTGGCGATCCGACCGGTGGCGTCCCGGCCGCTCATGATTTCTTCGAGCGGCGCCGTGCTCACCACGGTGATGGTGTGCTCCTGGAAGTACTGCTTGACCTCGGTGAAGTATATGCCGTAGCACATCTTCTGGTAGTGGGGGTAGTTCTGCTTGGAGGCAGAGAGGACCTCGCTGAGGTAGTAGACGGGACGCTGGACCGGCAGCGCCCTGCCTTCCTCCGGCCGCTCCACCACGAGGACGACGCTGATCACGCACGTGGTTGCCGCGATGTACGCGAGCAAAGGCTCCTTCTCGGCTGGAGCCGCCAGGACGGGTGCGCTGGAGAGGGCGCGTTTGAGGTCATGGAATGCTTCGTCCGCCTGGTCGGTCCACTCGAACTTGGCCGGCTTCTTCATTGGGTCGTGGCCCGGCTCGATTTTGGCCGCCTTCTTCATGAGCTGGTAGAGGGGCAGAGCCTTCTCGCCCAGCCGGCTGATGAACCGGCTGAGCGAGGCAAGGCAGCCGGCGAACTTCTGGACGTCGTGGAGCTTGGTCGGCTTGTGCATGCGCTCGATGACTCTAATTTTCTCCAGGTTGGCTTCGATGCCGCGGGCGGACACGAAGAAACCCAGGAGCTGGCCGACTAGCACGCCGAAAACACACTTATCCGGGTTGAGCTTGACCTTGTACTCGCGCAGATTGGCGAAGGTCTCTCGGAGGTCGTCGAGGAGGCTGAAATGCTTCTTGGTCTTGACGATGATGTCGTCCACATAGACGTGGACATTCCTGCCGATCTGAGGCAGGAGGCACTTCTGCATGCAACGCTGGAAGGTGGCGCCTGCATTCTTCAGGCCGAAGGACATGGTGATGTAGCAGTAGGCCCCAAACGGGGTGATGAAGGAGGTCTTCAACCGGTCGGCTGGGTCCAGCTTGATCTGGTGGTAGCCGGAATAGGCGTCTAGAAAGGACAGCAAATCGTAGCCGGCTGTGGAGTCGATAACTTGATCGATCCGCGGCAGGGCGAAAGGGTCGTTGGGACAGGCCTTGTTCAGGCTGGTGTAGTCGATACACATGTGCCACGTCTTGTTTTTCTTCAGCACCAGGACTGGGTTGGCTAGCCAGTCCGGGTGGAACACTTCCATGATGAAGCCGACTGCGAGCAGCCGGGCGATCTCTTCTCCTATAGTGCGCCGCTTCTCCTCAGAGAAACGGCGTAGGGGTTGCTTGACCGGCACGGCATCCGGCCGCACGTGAAGTTTGTGCTCGGCGTACTTCCTCGGAACACCCGACATGTCTTTGGGAGACCACGCGAAGATGTCCCGATTCTCACGGAGGAAGTCGACGAGCTCGCCTTCCTATTTGTTGTTGAGGTGGGCGCCGATGGTGACGCACTGCTTGGGGTTGGCCGGGTCGAGTGGCACCTGGTTGGTGTCCTTGGACGGCTGGAACGACACCTCGCTGGCCGACTGGGACGGAGGAGCCGGCATGGCCGGCTGGTCAGAGGTGTGAGCCACGAGCCGGTCAAGCTGTCGTCTCTCCTCCGCTATCTCCAAGGCTTTGGCCAGTCGGCTGCTGTCGCGCGCGCACTCGATTGACTTTTTGTAGTCGCCATCGAAGGTGATGATGCCCTTGGGGCCCGACATCTTGAGCTTGAGGTAGGCGTAATGGGGCACCGCAATGAACTTGACGAGGGCCGGCCTGCCCAGCAGCGTGTGGTAGGGACTGTTGAGGTCCACCACCTCGAACCATATCGGCTCGCGGCGGAAGTGGATCTTGTTGCCGAAGAGAACGTCGAGCTGGATCTTGCCGATGGGGGTGCAGGATTTTCCCGGCACGATGCCGTGGAAAACCGTCCGGCTCATCTGCAGGTCTTTCTCCATGAGCCCCAGCTTGAGCAGCGTGTCGCGTTAGAGGATGTTGATGCTGCTGCCCTCGTCGACCAGCACCCGCAAGAAGCGGCAGGTGAGCCTCTCAGAGGCGATGGTGGGATCGAGGACGAGGGTGTAGCTGCTGGGGTTTGGCATCACGGCCAGGTGGTCCTCCCGGCTCCAGGTGACCGGCTTCTCAGACCAGTGCATGAACTAGGGGACCGAGGGGACGGTGGCGTTCACCTCATGTCGGCGCTGGCGCGGGCTATGCTTGTCGGTCCCCACGCTGGTGAAGACGACGTAGGCTCCATCCTGGTCGGGGAACTGGTCGTGGAGGCGGCCGTCGTTGGCAGCCGGGGCCGGGGCCGGTGGCGGCGCCGGAGCCGGGAGCGGCGCGTGGAGAGCCGGAGGCGTAGGAACCGGAAGGCCCTCGCCTCGGGCTAGCCGCTGGGAGAAGCTGCACTGCCGCAGCGTGTGCGTGGCCGGCTTCGCCCTGGAGTGCATTTTGCACGGAGCGTCGAGCATCTGCTCGAAGGTGAGCTTGGGCTTCCAGGCGTTCTTGCCGGTCCGCTGATGCTGGCTGGAGGCCTGGGCGGCCGGCTGCTCTTCCTTGATAGTGGCGACCTGCCGGCTCCCATAGCGGGGATCCGGCTGGTCGGTTTTGCGCTTGTTGTTCTGTTGCCGCCGGTTGTTAGCAGCCGCCCGCGGCGCGGCAGGCGGCGGGGTTGGTTTGGCAGACGTGGTGACCTTGATCCGCATCGCGGAATCGGCCATGGCGTACTTGTCCGCCTTGGCCATTAGATCCGCCAGGGTTGCTCGCTCGGAGCACACAAGCTTGTGCTTGAGGTGGGTGCCGTCGCGGCAGCCCTCGATGAAGTACTGGATGGCCTGCACCTCGTGTACCCCCTCGCAGGAGTTGCGGAGCTCGGTCCAGCGCGTGAGGTAGTCACGGAGGGACTCGCCGGCCCCTGGACGCACATGGCCAGCTCGCGGGGCCGGTCGGGCCGCTTGTAGGTGCCGGTGAAGTTGCGAACGAAAGCCTCCTCGAAGTCCGTCCAGGTGTTGATGCTGTCGGCGGACAGGCTGTTGAGCCAGGTCCGAGCCGAGCCGATCAACATGAGGGGGACGTAGCGCACAGCTACGCGTTTGTTCCCCCTGGCTATGCCGACTGCGGTGGTGTAGTCGACTAGCCAGTCTTCCGGCTTGGCGGTGCCGTTGTACTTCGGGGTGTCGCGAGGGAGCGTGAAGCCGGTTGGGAACGGCTCGTTGCGGATCCGCGGACCAAAGCATGCCGGGCCGATCGGACCCTCCTCCTCCAAGAGGGCAGATTGCGCCAACTGGTCGAGGCGGGACCGGGCGTCGTTCTCGCTCCGCGGAACGCGTGGGCCGAGCCGAGCGGCTAGATCGGGACGGACAGCCGGGGCGGGCGAGCGCGCGCGCTCCCGCTGCGGAGGCGGGGTGTTGGCGCGGCTGCGCCGGCTGCCACCAGTCGGAGCATCGTTGCGTCGGCTGTTGACGGCCGACGGCTCGTCTCCCTGTCGGGAGCGACCATTGTGAGATCCGGCGCCCCGCCGGCTAGAGTCACGGGGGGAAGAGGCTTGCTGGACCGGCCGGCGCTGGCCGGCGGTCGGTGGGGCGTCCCCCTCGGGGACGGGTATTTCGGAGCCGGCGTTGGTGTCGTCGAGCCGGGCCTGCTGAGCGTTGGCGGCGGCGATGAGGTCTTGGATGTGCCGCTCCTGCAGCTCGCGTTCCTCGCCCACCAGGTCGGCGAGGTCGGCGTAGGCCACCTGGGCGGCTATCATGTTGGCCGTCGGCGTGTCGTAGGTGGGGAGCCAGCCACCGAGGATTTCCGTGACTACACGGCCGCGGTTACGGACATCACCGCGCCGGCTGGGCTCGTTGCTGGCGGGGGTGAGGCCGTAGGCGGAGTTGTACTCGCGCTGCGTGATACGTCTCCAACGTATCTATAATTTTTGATTGTTCCATGCTATTATATTATCTGTTTTGGATGTTTTATATGCATTAATATGCTGTTTTATATTATTTTTGGGACTAACCTATTAATCTAGTGCCTAGTGCCAGTTTCTGTTTTTTCCTTGTTTTTGAGTATTGCAGATAAGGAATATTAAACGGAGTCCAAACGGAATAAAATCTTCGGAATGATTTTTCTTGGACCAGAAGAAACCTACCAAGCTTGGAGACCAAGGCAGGAGAGCCGCCGTGTGGCCACAAACCACAGGGGGGCGCCCAGGGGGGTAGGGCGCGCCCCCCTGGCTTGTGGGCCCACGGCAGCCCTCCTAACCCTACTCTTCGGCCTATAAATTCCCAAATATTCCCTGGATACAAAAGAGAGCCACGAAAATACTTTTCCGCCGCCAGGAGCCTCTGTTCCCGTGAGATCCCATCTGGGGACCTTTTCCGGTAATCTGCCGGAGGGGGATTCGATCGCGGAGGGCATCTACATCAACTCCATTGCCCCTCCGATGATGCGTGAGTAGCCCACCACAAACCTTCGGGTCCATAGCTAGTAGCTAGATGGCTTCTTCTCTCTCTTTGCTCTTCAATACCATGCTCTTCATGATCTTCATGGAGATCTATCCGATGTAATACTCTTTTGCGGTGTGTTTGTCGAGATCCGATGAATTGTGGGTTTATGATCAGATTATCTATGAATATTATTTGAGTCTTTTCTGAATTCTTATATGCATGATTTCATATCTTTGCAAGTCTCTTCGAGTTATTGGTTTGGTTTGGCCAACTAGATTGGTAATTCTTGCAATGGGAGAAGTGCTTAGTTTTGGGTTCAATCTTGCGGTGTCCTCACCCAGTGACATAGTAGGGGTAGCGAGGCACGTATTGTATTGTTGCCATCGAGGATAAAAAGATGGGGTTTTCGTCATATTGCTTGAGTTTATCCCTCTACATCATGTCATCTTACCTAATGTGTTACTCTGTTCTTCATGAACTTAATACTCTACATGCAGGCAGGAGTTGGTCGATGTGTGGAGTAATAGTAGTAGATGCAGAATCGTTTCGGTCTACTTGACACGGACGTGATGCCTATATGCATAATCATTGCCTTGGATATCGTCATAACTATGCGCTTTTCTATCAATTGCTCGACAGTAATTTGTTCACCCACCGTAATATTTGCCTTCATGAGAGAAGCCTCTAGTGAAACCTATGCCCCCCGGGTCTATTTTCCATCTTATATTTTCAGATCTATTTACTTGTGTTTTTACTTTCCGCAATCTTTTCCATCTATCTCTATCAGATCTCATCCTTGCAAGTAACTGTGAAGGGATTGACAACCCCTTTATAGCGTTGGGTGCAAGTGTTTGATTCTTTGTGTAGGTACATCTATTGGGGACTTGTTTGTATCTCCTACTGGATTGATACCTTGGTTCTCAACAACTGAGGGAAATACTTATCTACTTTGCTGCATCACCCTTTCCTCTTCAAGGGAAAACCAACGCAAGCTCAAGAAGTAGCACTGCGCGGACTCCATCCGGCGCTTGGTGGTGGCGAGCGTAGTCGCCTTCGTGAACAGCAGCCAGCGAGCGGCCTCCAGCTCAGCTGTGGCTGTGGCCGGGTTCATCGTAGGCACGACGGGGGTGCTGAGACCTCGAAGCACGGAGCCGAGGGGGTCGGAGGTGTCGGTGCCAGCGGCTGCGGCGGCTGCCTCTGCCTCTGCCCTGGCGCGACCGGAGGTCGTGGAGGAGCCGGTGGCCATTACCCCCGCGCGGACGCGGGAGTCGTTGGCATCGCCCGGGGCAAGCGCGCCCACAGACGAGGGCGGGTCGAGGCAGTCAAGCACCTGGCTAGGGTACTCGTCGGCAGCCGGCTCGTCGGTGAGGCACAGGCCGCCGAAGTGCTCGGTGAGGACGGCGACGTCGAACGGAGGGTCGCTGCCGCGCCACTCGTCGGAGAGGCCGGCAGCGTCGCCCGCAGGGCTGGCGGGAACGGGGTCCCGCCCCACGGGAGCAAGCCCCACGAGCGCGCAGTTCCGCCCGGACGCGGGGCGGCCGGGGGAGGTCGTGAAGGGTCCCGCCCGGAGCGTGACTCCGGACGGCGCCACGGCCGGCCCCACGGTGGGCGCCAACTGTCGTCGTTTTGTCACAACAGATGCCAAGGGGTGGCTTATCGAGAGTGGTTGGGGCCGAAGGACGCCGGTGGACTCCGGGAGCGCGATTGGGAACAAGCGGCGCGGGACACACGATGTACCCAAGTTCAGGGCCCTCCGTGGGAGGTAACACTCCTAGTCCTGCTTGTCTGGTTGATGAACCGAAAGGGGCTACAATACTGCTCCTTGAGCTGTCTAGATAGAGGAGGAAGAAGGAGCTAGCTTGCTCTCCTCGCCTCTCTATGTGAGTGTGGGTGTGTGTGTCTATCGATCCCCCCTTGCATGGGGGAGCTCCAGGGGGTTTTATAGGCCAACCCCCTGGATTACAATATGGATAGAAGGTGCCCGAGGGCCCCAAATGGCGGCCTCTCTAGCCGGCCATGGGGCCCCCGGCTGAGGAGTCTTGTCGTTGGTAGGGCCCGCCGGCTGCAGGGTCCCGTCGCTGGAAGGGCCCGCCGGCTGCAGGGTCCCGTCGGGAGCTGGAAGGGGCCCGCTTGGCAGACTCACGGGCTTGTCATGTCGCGGCACGGGTCGTCCTGCGGGGCGTCGCCTTGCGGCAGCCGGCTGCGGTCAGCGGTACGGCCGGCCGCACTGTGGCCATACCGGGGCAGGTAATGGAGTGGTTGAGAGTGTGCTGGCACTGTGCCGCCCGCCCAGTCGCAGTCGGTCGGGGTCAGAGGCACTGTCGCCTTCAATGTGGCCATGCGGGCGCTGACCATCGACGCGATGGGGGCCGTTGTAGCCACGCGTGCCCTGACCGCGGTGCCGGGGGCCCTGCTGACACTCTGGGTGTCAGGTCATCGTCCGGCGAGGCATTGCGATGGGACGGGAGCTGACCCACCAGCTAGAAGGCCAGGAGACTTCGTCTTCGGCCGGTCGGCTAGTCGCAGCCGGCCGCGCGAAGCCAGACTACAGGGGGAGGCAGATCGCCCTGTAGTTGTTTTTCGAAAAGCTGGAGTAAAGACCCAGCTGAGGCTACCCCGGGGTTATCCCCCCGTGAATCTGAAAACAAAGATTGCAAAAACGTAGATCGGAAAGCAATATGATGGAAAAGTAGACCCGGGGGCCGTAGGGTTCACTAGTGGCTTCTCTCATGAGTATAGCATAACTATTGACTTTCGTGCATCCATAGGGAATCACAAACCTTAACACCAATATTCCTACTAAGCATAATTACTCACTAACATGACTCACATATTACTATCATCATGTTTCAAAACTATTACAAGGAATCAAGTTTAATTTGTCCAATGATCTTCATGAAAGTTTTTATTATATCCTCCTTGGATATCTCTCACTTTGGGACTAGTTTCATATATTGCCATTGCTTTTTGGCAAGCTCAAACAAATTTAAGTGAAGCACATGAGCATAAAGATTTCATCTCTCAAAAAGGTATAAGTGAAGCATGAGAGGATTTCTTCAAAATTTACCTACTCTCAAATTAATATAAGTGAAGCATGAGAGTATTTCTACAATAAATTCCAAGCACACCGTGCTCAAAAAGATATAAGTGAAGCACTAGAGCAATTCTATAGCTCAAAAAGTTTAAGTGAAGCACATAGAGCAATTCTAACAAATCATAGCATGATTTTGGCTTTCTCAAATAGGTGTGTCAAAAAAGGATAAAAAGGAAAAACTAACAAACAAAGCAAGCAAAGATACAAGACGCTCCAAGCAAAACTCATGATATGTTACGAATAAAAATATAGCTCCAAGTTAAATACCGATGGTTGTTAGAAGAAAGAGGGGATGTCACTCGGGGGCATCCCCAAGCTTAGTTTCTTGTTTCTCTTTGAATATATCTTGGGGGTGCGGTAGCATCCCCAAGCTTAGGCTTTTATCACTCCTTATTCCTTCATCCATCGTGATCTCACCCAAAACTTGAAAACTTCAATCACACAAAACTCAACAAAATCTTCGTGAGATCCGTTAGTATAAGAAAGCAAATCACTACTTTAGGTACTGTTGCAAACCCATTCATATTTTATTATTGCATTATACCTACGGTATTTTAACTTTACCATGGCTCATACCCTTCAATATAACCCATAGATTCATCAAAACAAGCACACGATGCATCGAAAACAAAATCTGTCTTAAACCGAACAGTCTATAGTAATCTGTACTCTACACATACTTCTGTCACTCTAAAAATTCTTAAAAATTAGGACAACATAAGGAATTTGTATAGAAACACTGTGTTAAATTTTCAGCTCAAGATCACGTTCCAGAAAAAAATGAAAATTCATATACTGGACTCAAAATTTCTGTTTCAGACTCAGCATCACTTCTACTCATCCTTTGAATCATCCAAAAGGCTTTACTTGGCACAAACACTAAATAAACCATAAAAACACAATCATAATAGAGGCATAATTGTGTCAACACTCAAAAACAGAAAGAAAAAAGCAAAAAATTATTTATTCATTGGGTTGCCTCCCAACAAGAGCTATCGTTTTACGCCCCTAGCTAGGCATAACGGATAGATTCAAGTATTGTCATCCTTGGTTTTCAACTCTTCAATCACACAACTAGATTTATTCAAGGGTTTAGCATGCATGATTTTGATGACAACACTCCTAGGAAGAAACCCAAAAAATTCATTCTTGTAAATAGGGTCTCTTATGATTTCAACAAAGTCCGGATGAATACTAATCATTTTAAGATCCCCCTTGTGACTACTAGGCGTGGCAACTTTGTTCTTAGTGACTTGCGTGATCTTGCCAATCTTTACGGGAGTCTTTTCAATTGTTTTGATAGAAGAAAAAGCTGAACCCAAATTACTAAAAATCTCTTCTATCTTATCAATCCGGTAGGGGCTCTCTTCTACCCTTTCGTTAACTACAGTTTCCTTTTCCTTAAGCAATTTAAGAGCATCTCCCGCCTTAGATCCAATTTTATTAGCAATATTATGCATCCTTTTATCTAGATCATCAAGATGTTCTTTAGTAATCATCTTATTTTCAATAGCATCTAATCTCTCCATAACATGTTCGAGAGTTAAAGTTGTTTCATTGATCATGATAGGTGGTGATCCCACTAAACTTCCCGAAGCATTAAAAGCATCTAACGAAGGAAACATCAAGAAATTCCCACCGGTAATCGTATCAAGGACGAATCTATACCAAGTGGTGATGCGCACATAAAAACTGCGAAGAAGAACAATGGTAGATTGCTTATGGATAGATCTATTATGAGCATTGCAAATCCTATACCAAGCATCTTTTAGGTTCTCCCCTCCCCTTTGCTTAAAATTAAGAACCTCATTATCGGGAGTACACGCAACAAAGGTAGAACTAGCCATAAAGACTAAGCAAGAGATCCAGCGAGAAAAAGGGCAAACGAAAAAGAGGGCGAATAAAACGGCAAATTGGTGAAGTGGGGGAGAGGAAAACTAGAGGCAAATGGCAAATAATGTAATTGCAAGGAGATGAGATTTGTGATTAGGAACCTGGTAGATGATGATGGAGTCCCCTCGGTGAGGGAGTCCGGGATTAAGGGGTCCTCGGGCGGCTGGCCTATTTCTCATGGGCCGGACTCATGGGCCACACGGTGAGGGTGGAGTCGATCAAAGGCCCCGTCGCCAGGGGAGAGATCTCAGGAGCTGTGGCGTGTCTGTCAAGTTGAAGATAGTAGATTAAGCTTGTTTTTCCCTCCGGTGGGCAACCGACCATGTGTAACCCTAATGACCCCTGGTGTCTATATAAACCGGAGGGTTTTAGATTATAGGGCAGAGAAACTCATCTAGGGTTTTAGCTAGTCGATCTCGAGGTAGATCAACTCTGTAACCTTCATACCATCAATATAATCGCGCAGGACGTAGGGTTTTACCTCCATAGGAGGGCCCGAACCTGGGTAAACATCGTCTCCTTCGTCCCTTTGTTACCATCGCTCCTAGATTCACAGCTCGGGACCCCCTACCCGAGATCTGCCGGTTTTGACACCGACATTGGTGCTTTCATTGAGAGTTCCGCTGTGATCACCAAAAGAATCGATGGCTCGTCTTCTCATAAGCCATGGGGCCCATGGCCAGGATGCCACTGTCCCTGGACAAGCCCCCGCGGGCGGCGGTGCCCTGTCGCGTGTCGATCCGACTGACCATCTCGGCCAGATCGGAAGTTTCTTCCCCGGTCAAGAAATCAGATTCGGGAACCTAGAGTTCGCCGCTGATTCATGGGGAGAACTCGTTTGGATGAGGCCCTTAACTCCCATGGAGAAGCCCGTAGAATCCGACGCCTTGACGCCGGAAGCATCGGGCGTCACCTCCGAGGTGGCCTCTCCCCTCGGGCCGTCTAGCACTCCCAACCCCGTTGGTACGCCCGAACATAACTCGGATTCGCCTTCGAACGATCCTGGGACCACGGCATCACAGATCGGTCTCGTGCGCTTCAGCAGCGCATACTCCGCCGACATCTCGTCCTTGAACGAGCTACTGGATCGGATTCGAACCTTTGACCTGGCCGACCACCACCAGACCCCGATCTATGATCGGATCGGGCTTAAACCCGATGACAGGGAGATTCGCACTCCCTCGGTCAGTCACTTAGTCGCCACCGTCGAGTGCCCGGCCGGAGGCTCGTACCCACAACAGCCGAAACTAAAAACAGTTTATATCCCGGTCTCCGATCATCAAGATCCCTCGGATAACCCAGACTCGGGAGTTCGCTCCAAAAATAGTTCGGGATCGATTCCCGATCTTGCGCGCAGCCCGAACCCTATGCCGAACCCCATTGTTCCGGACTCACATCACGGCGCGGAGACGAAATTTTTCCCACCCGCCACCCAAGTCGAGCACTCGCGCATCGCAGGAGAGTCCAAGTCTTCGGACTTATGGAACGTCAAACAATTACCAAGGGAGTCGGTTCACCACTTTTGGGCCAGACTCCTCCTCGTCAGAGATAGGGTACCAGGCTCTAGTGACCAGGATATAATGGCGACTTTCAGTCGCAATTGTCATGATGAAGGGGTCCTCAATGCCCTATCCCGGCGACATGCCCTATCTCGGACCTGGTACAAAAGTACTGTGCCATGGAGAGCACCTAGCAAGCTGAACGGCTACTCGCGGAACCAGACTTTACCGAACGCCCTATAGGAGATCGGAAAAAGAGGATACCCCCGAAGTGGCTAGCCGAACACGAACCCACCGAGAAGAGAAATAGACTCCCTATGGGGGCCAGAACCATCCTTGATGGACTGCTGGACAAACCATGCCCTATACATTCTGTCTTGCTGAACACAAACCCGACTCACAGCCTTAGAGCTTGCTGGGTCGTCAGGCAGGTCACAAAAAGTGGAGAAGCCATTCTCCAGGACCAACCGCCGAACAGGTGCCGCATAATGCCACGAGAATACAATGCGGAAGTCCTGACGATCTACGAAACGTTCCCCTCTCGGAACAGGAGAAAAAGGGCGCTTAAAGAACTCGAACAGGTCTACCATGTGGCGGCAGCAAGTCCATGGGCAGACACACCGATCACCTTCGGAGACACTGACCAACCAACCATCCGTCCCGGTCGAACACCGGCCGCACTGGTCCTAAACCCCATCGTCGACGGTTTTAGGCTGCAGAAGGTGCTAATGGATGGTGGCAGTGGTTTGAACCTCATCTACGAAGACACCCTGGAAAAAATGCAGTTCGACCGATCTCGCATCGAGCATAGCAACACAACCTTCCGGGGGATCATCCCTGGGAAAGAGGCGCGTTGCTCAGGACGTGTCACCCTTGACGTAGTGTTCGGCACACCCGACAACTATCGATCCGAAGAACTTCTCTTCCATATCGTGCCCTTCCCCAGTGGCTACCACGCTCTATTGGGGCGTGAAGCCTTCACAAAATTCCAGGCTGTACCCCATTACGGGTATATGAAGCTCAAGATGCCAGGCCCAAACGGGGTAATCACAATTGCCAGTGATCCGAGTACAGCCCTTCGAGCCGAAAACAAAACCGCAGCGCTCGCCCTCGAGGCACTAGCCGAGACCTTTGCTGCAGAGGAATTGACCGCACTCCGGTCAACAGTGGATAAGGACGATGTAATCCTTAGTAAAAGGCCCAAACCCACGTCCTTTAAACCTGCAAAAGAAATTGTTAAATTTCAGGTACACCCAATGGACCCTAGTAAAACAGCGTCCATCGGAGCTCAGCTGGACCCCACGGTGGACGAAGCGCTGCGAGCATTCTTACAAGAAAATTGGGACATCTTCGCCTGGCATCCTTCCGATATGCCAGGTATCCCACGGCAGCTAGCAGAACATAGTCTGAATATAATCCCAGGCTTTAAGCCTGTCAAACAGACTCTGCGCCGCTTCTCCGAACCCAAACGGCAAGCTATGGGTGAAGAACTAGCAAAACTGCTAGAGGCCGGATTCATACGGGAGATCGAACACCCTGAATGGTTGGCAAATCTGGTGATGGTACCAAAGAAAGATAAATCCTGGTGGCTGTGCGTCGACTTCAAAGACCTTAACAAGGCCTGCCCTAAGGACCCTTTCCCCCTACCACGGATAGACCAGATCATTGACACCACAGCCGGACACGATTCACTGTGTTTCCTCGACGCTTACTCCAGATACCATCAGATCAAAATGAAGGATCCGACCAAGCTGCAACCGCATTCATCACCCCATACGGGCCATTCTGCTTCAACACAATGCCTTTTGGGCTAAAAAATGCTGGGGCTACATACCAGCGCATGATCCAGACCGGTCTCGAAAAACAGGTTGGCAAAACAGTCGAGGCATACGTGGACAATGTGGTCATTAAAACCAAACACGTCAGCCAGTTGATCGACGACTTAAGGCAAACCTCTGCCAGCTTACGCAAGTACGATATACGACTCAATCCGGAGAAATGTGTCTTTGGAGTCCCTGCTGGTAAACTGCTCGGATTCATTGTTTCCCACAGAGGAATAGAAGCGAATCCGGCTAAGATCCGCGCCCTATCGGAACTTGCAATTCCCACAGAGCTCAAGCACGTCCAAAAATTGGCGGGTTGCGTGGCGGCATTAAGCCGCTTTATCTCCCGTCTCGGCGAAAATGCCTTACCGCTCTACAGGCTGCTGAAACGGACCAACAACTTCGTATGGACCGATGAAGCAGCCGCCGCGTTAGAGGAAATTAAAACACTGCTGGCAAGAAACCTCATACTCACAGCACCAGGCGCCGGTGAATCAATGTTATTATACATATCGGCCACCAACCAAGTGGTTAGCGCAGTGCTCGTCGTCGAACGAGAGGAGGAGGGTCACAAATTCCGGATACAGAAGCCGGTCTACTATGTGTCAGAAGTACTAACGCAATGCAAGTCCAGATACCCGCATTACCAGAAGATAGCCTATACAGTATTTATGGCATCGCGAAAATTAAGACACTACTTTCAAGAGTGTTCGGTCACGGTGGCCTCCGAAGTACCCCTGAATGATATAATCAATAACAGGGATGCCACCGGCCGCATAGCCAAATGGGCAATTGAACTCCTTCCTTTCGAAATCGCCTACAAGCCATGACGAGCTATTAAATCTCAGGTCCTGGCAGATTTCCTCGCCGAATGGACAGAGGACGAGCTCCCCAGGGAATATAGCACATACTCCCATTGGACGATGTACTTCGACGGATCCAAAACACTGGCCGGACTGGGGGCTGGATTATTCTCACATCCCCCACAGGCGACAACCTTCGATATGTGTTACAAATCATGTATGCCGATTCCAACAACGCGGCCGAGTACGAAGCACTCTTGCATGGTCTTCGGATGGCAGCTTCAATGGGTATACAACGACTGGAGGTACGGGGAGACTCCAACTTGGCCATCTCTCAAATCAACGGCAAATTCGATGCAAAAAACCCGAAGATGGCGGCTTATAGAAACGCCGTTCTTGAAATATCTACACGGTTCGAGGGGCTGGAATTCCACCACGTCGCCAGAGACAACAACCAGGCCGCTGACATACTGGCCCGTATGGGGGCCAAACGCGACCCTGTCCCAAAAGCCATCGGTGGTTTGGCAGGACGACGATAAGGGCGCCGGATCCATCAGTGCGGGAGAAGTTGTTCACCCTATAAACGAACCAGACGATCAAATCATCGGCGGCTCCATAATGGACGAAACGCCTTTGGCTCATGAGGTCATGGCAGTAATTGCACCATGGACTGAGCCCTTCCTCGCCTACCTTCTTCGTCAAGAACTTCCCGATGACCAAACAGAGGCGAGACGCATAGTTCGGCGATCCAAGGCCTATAAGGTCCAGGAGGGTGAGTTATACAAGAAAAGCACCACCGGAGTACTCCAACGGTGCATATCTGAGGAAGAAGGAAGGCAGCTTCTGGCCGAAATCCACGCAGGAATGGGCGGCCATCATGCCGCGGCAAGGGCCTTAGTAAGCAAGGCCTTCCGGGCTGGTTTCTTCTGGCCCACCGCTCGAGCGGATGCCCAGTCGCTTGTCCAATACTGCGTGGGATGCCAACTTTTTGCAAATCAAAGTCACATGCCCCCAACGGCTCTTCGGACTATTCCGATCACTTGGCCTTTTGCGGTCTGGGGGATGGACATGGTCGGGCAACTTAAAGGGGGGACCAAGAAAAATAAATACCTACTGGTCATGGTGGACAAGTTCACCAAATGGATCGAAGCAAAACATGTCAAATCAGCCAAGTCCGGACAAGTAATCAACTTTATATCCGGCGTGGTACACCGTTACGGCATCCCTCATAGTATAATAACGGACAACGGATCCAACTTCACCGCCCAAGAGGTGAAAGACTGGTGTACAAAGATGGGCATCAAGGTCGATTACGCGTCAGTATATCACCCACAGACTAATGGACAAGTCGAACGGGCCAACGGCCTCATCATGAGTGGCATTAAACCCCGTCTGGTCCAATCTCATCATGAGTCCGACTGCCATTGGGTGGAGGAGCTCGACTCCGTCCTATGGGGCCTACGTACCACCCCGAACTGATCAACGGGATACACACCGTTCTTCATGGTCTACGGGGCAGAAGCGGTCCTTCCCTGTGATATAATTCACGATGCACCAAGGGTGCGCATGTATGAAGAAAAGGAGGCCGAGTTAGATCGGCAGGATGACTTGGACGCCTTGGAAGGAGAGCGCGACATAGCTCAGGCTCGCTCTACTTTTTATCAACAGCAGACCCGACGTTACCAGAGCAGGGAGGTCAGGGCGAAAGCATATAACGTGGGTGAACTCGTCTTACGGCTCCCCGAGAAGCAAAAGCACAAGCTCAATCCCAAATGGGAGGGCCCCTTCATAATCGATGAAGTGCTCGCAGGAGGGGCTTATCGTCTTCGAAGCCCGGCAGATAACCGCCTCGAACCACACCCATGGAACGCAGCTCGTCTTCGGCGTTTTTACGGCTAGACCGGTGTCGTCAAACTCTTTACCCTCCTTTTTCTTTTTTCTTTTCTTTCTTTTTCTTTTCACTTTCCTTCCCTCCCAACTTGATTTTTGGCAGGTTCGGACTTTCGCTCTCCCCAAAGTCTGTGTTCGGCTAAACCGAGCTCGTGTTAAGTTTTCCGGCATACATCCTTAAATGTTAGACCCGAACAAAACACCCGGGGGCTTCTTCCCGAAGCCGATGACTATACACTTTGAGCATCTATTCACATTTCCTGTGTATGCATGTTTCCCTTGTCGGTTTTTACGCCATTATATGCATCAATTCGAACTAAGATTTTTGCCAAGCTGGGTTGCCTCGCTCCTGTGCTTACCCTCTACGTTCCCGATTGTTCGGCTAGAGGGTAAAGGGAGCACCTCTGCGATTGCTACGACCGGGTTATCCGGATACGTACCTCAGACGGGTGAAGCCAAAAGCTAGCTATCTTTAGTAGAAAATTGATCGGCTACGATGGAAGCAACAAATATATGATGGTTGTTATTACCATTACACTGGCTTCTTCTCTCAAAATGTCCATTAGCCGCATACTAACAATATACGGCCTTACTATCCACGATTTACGTGACAACCCAAAGAAAGGCACTGATAGAGGTACTATTTTCCTTGGAAGATGTTTCTTACGCTAAGCAGTAATATAACATATCTCCTTGTGCATCTACTGTATGTTCGCACCAAATGGCCGGATTGCCTGGTTCCTCGAAAGAATTCCCTTTAGCAAGGGAATTTTATAAGGAACACTCCCGTGCTCTTAGCGCGAGAGGTCGAAGCCGATGGCCGGTTAAGACAAAGTTCACAGCACAGACGGAGCAATTTTTTGATTTCGAGTACATAGTTACATTGAATCACACATCTGGCTGCCGGTCAAGATTGTCTATCAAGGCATCCAGGGCACAATCTTCTTGCGAGAGACGAGCGGCAGGCATCACTCGGTCATACACCAAGTGAAGCGGCACTTCTTGCCCATCAGGTCCCGCTGGCCCAACCCGAGCCATATGCTCGGGGTCAAGGCCGGTGTATCGAGTCTTGATCATCGCCCATGCCTCTCGTGCTCCCTCCCGGCAAGCCGATGTCTTCCACAGCTCAAACCGACTCCGGACTTCCTTGAACCGATCAGCTAGTTCGGTCATCCCTTCCGGAGGCTTCTCGGTAGGCCATAGCGCTTTTATCATGCTCCTCATAGCCTTTCGCGCCCGCTCATGAACGGCGGACAGCTCCTTCAGAAGGCTCCCCCGGTAGGATCCGACCTCTTCTTTCGGACGCCCGGTTAGGAGACGTATAGATACAACGAGGCATGTACACTCAACTTTATGTCGGAACAATACCCTTTTCGACGTCACAGTCACACTTACCAAACATGCCCCTCCGTAATTTCTGGTTCTCTTCTTGGGTCTGGGCCAATTGAGTCTTTAAACACTCAATTTCATCGGCCTGCTGCTTGTTTTCCGCCTGGAGGCGTTTCTTCTCCTCTAGGTTTCGTTGCAACGAAAGGCAGCCGGCCTAATGCTGGGACTCGGCGTACCTCTGAGATTCTCGGGCTGCATCTAAATCTTTTTGCAATTGCCCTATAGATTCAGCTGCTAAAAAGTGCCCTCACATCAGCAAGGAATTATGTACTAAGATCAGCAAAATGGATATACTCACCATGCGCCTCCCGGGTAAATTTCTTCACTTGCTCAAGTTCGGCCTTCATAGCCTCCACCTGTGTTCGGCTCGCCTCCAATTCATTGGCTAGTTGCTCGTTCTGCTGCCTTGAACTTGTCAAAAACCTTTTGCAACAAGTCGAGCTTTAAAGACAGTGACATTAACATTAGCGTATGTTTTCTTCTTAAAGACCCATTTGTTCTTAATGGCCTTTCGGTCGGGTAAGTCCACCAAAGTCCATAATTGGTTTTCATACACGGATCCTATTTCGGATTTCGTGGCCTATAGCCGTTCTTCGGAATCCGGTCTCATCATTGCTTCCTCATAATTCGTAGGTTCATTGTTGTCTAACAACATGACGTCTGAGATAGGATTACCATACCATTCAGGGGCAGTACGTGTCCTGGTCGACCTACGAAGTTCAGCAGTAGCCTGATTCAAAGTTTCATGATCATCATCATTAGCTTCCTCTCTAGCTGGTGTAGGCACAACGGGAACATCTTTCTGTGCTGCACTACTCTCCAATTCGAGAGAAGGTTCGATAACCTTGTCAAGCTCTACCTTTCTCCCACTTACTTCTTTCGAGAGGAACTCTTTCTATAGAAAGGATCCATTCTTGGCAACAAATATCTTGCCCAAGGGTCTGTGATAGAAGGTATACCTAGTTGTCTCTTTGGGGTATCCTATGAAGACGCATTTTTCTGCTTTGGGTTTGAGCTTCTCAGGGTGTAGCCTCTTGACATAAGTGTCGCATCCCCAAACTTTAAGAAACAATAACTGAGGTTTCTTGCCAAACCATAATTCATATGGTGTTGTTTCAACGGATTAAGATGGTGCCCTATTTAAAGTGAATGTGGATATCTCTAATGCATAACCCCAAACGATGGTGGTAAATCGGTAAGAGACATCATAGAACGCACGATGTCTAATAGAGTACGATTACGACATTGGGACACACCATTACGTTGTGGTGTTCTAGGTGGAGTGAGTTGTGAAACAATTTCACACTGTCTTAAATGCATACCAAACTCGTAACTCAGATATTCACCTCCAAGATGAGATCATGGAAGTTTTATCTTCTTATTACGATGATTTTCTACTTCACTCTGAAACTCACTGAACTTTCAAATGTTTCAGACTTGTGTTTCATTAAGTAAATATACCCATATCTACTTAAATCATCTATGAACGTCAGGAAATAACGATATCCATCGTCTGCTTCAACACTCATTGGACTGCATACAGTGATATGTATTATTTCCAACAAGTCACTCGCCTACTCCATTGTACTGGAAAACGGGGTTATGGTCATCTTGCCCATGAGGCATGGTTCACATGTTTCAAATGATTCAAAGTCAAGTGATTCCAGAAGTCCATCAGTATGGAGTTTCTTCATGCGCTTTGCACCAATATGACCTAAGCGCCAATGCCACAAGTATGTGGTACTATCATTATTCACTTTGCATATTTTGACATCAATATTATGAACATGTGTATCAAAAGTATCAAGATTCAACAAGAATAAACCATTCACATTGGGTGCATGGCCATAAATATATTACTCATATAAATAGAACAATCATTTTCTCGGATTTAAATGAATAGCCGTCTCGCAATAAACGAGATCCAGCTATAATGTTCATGCTTAATGCAGTCACCAAATAACAATTATTTAGGTTCAAAACTAATCCGGAAGGTAGACGTAGAGGGAGCATGCCTACCGCGATCCACATCAACCTTGGAGCCATTTCCAACGCACATTGTCACCTCGTCCTTAGTTAGTCTCCGTTTATTTTGCAGCCCCATTTTCAAGTTAAAAATATTAGCAACTGAACCAGTATCAAATACCCAGGCGCTACTACGAGAACTATTAAGGTGCACATCAATAACATGTATATCAAATATACCTTCGTTGACGTTTCCAGCCTTCTTATCTGCCAAGTACTTGGCATAGTTACTCTTCCAGTGGCCATTGCTCTTGCAGTAGAAACCCTCAATGTCAGGTTTAGGTCCAGCCTTGGGCTTCTTCACAGGAGTAGCAACTTGCTTTCCATTCTTCTTGAAGTTCCCTTTCTTTCCCTTAGCCAAACCGATGGTCCTTTTGACCATCAACACTTGATGCTCTTTCTTGATTTCCACTTATGTGGTTTTAAGCATCACAAAAAGCTCGGGGAGTGTCTTCTACATCCCTTCAATGTTATAGTTGATCACAAAGCCCTTGTAGCTTGGTGGCAGTGACTGGAGAATCTTGTCAATCGCTACTTCAACAGGAATACTAACTCCCAACTGATTCAGGCGATTGGCGTACCCAGATATTTTGAGTACATGCTCGCTAACGGAGTTGTTCTCTTCCATCTTACAGCTAAAGAACTTTTCGAAGGCATCATACCTCTCCACATGAGCGTGAGTCTAAAACACCATTTTATGTTCCTCAATCATCTCGTATGCCCCATGGTGCTTAAACATTTTTGGAGCCTTGGTTCTAAGCCGTACAACATGGCGCACTAAATTATCGAGTAGTCATCAAACCATGTCTGCGAGATGATCACAACATTTATAGACGTCCCGAGAAGGGGTGGCGCATGGAGTGGTGCATCAAGGACATAAGCCTTCTGTGCAGCAGTGAGGAGAATCCTCATATTATGGAGCCAGTATGCAAAGTTGCTTCCATCATCTTGTAGTTTTTTTTCTCTAGGAACGCATTGAAATTGAGCGGAGCTACAGCACGAACCATTGATCTACAACATATTTGCAAAGACATTTTGACTATGTTCATGATAATTAGTTCAATCCAATCAAATTACTAATGAACTCCCACTTAAATCAACATCCCTCAAGTTGTTTAGTGATACATGATCCAAATTCACTAACCCAAGTCCGACCATCACGTGAGATGGAGTAGTTTCAATGTTGAACATCAACATGTTGATCATACCATCCATATGAATCATGTTTAACCTTTCGGTTTGATGTGTTACGAGACCATGTCTGTATATGCTAGGCTCGTCAAGTTAACCAAAGTATTTCTGCATGTGTAAAACTGGCTTACACATGTTGTATGTGAACGTAGAATTTATCACACCCGATCATCACGAGGTGCTTCAAAATGATGAACTTTCGCAATGGTGCATACTAAGGGAGAACACTTTTGTCTTGATATTAAGTGTGAGGGATCATCTTATAATGCTACTGTCGCGATCTAAGTAAGGTGCATAAAAAGACAAACAACACATGCAAGTAATATGTGACATCATGTGGCCCCTTTCTTCTTGTGCCTTTGATCACCATCTCCAAAGCACCGGCATGATCACCATCACCACCAGCATGGCACCTTGGTCCTTGGTGCCATCATATGGTTGTCTCCACCAACTTATTGATTCTATGACTATTGCTAACACATAGAGATAAAGTAAAGCAATTACATGGCATTTAAATATTGACACGCTGGTCATACAATAAAATTAAGACAACCATATGGCTCCTACCGATTGTCGTACTCAGCGACATGCAAGTCACGAAAGATTAAAAAAACATGATCATCTCATACATCACATATATCACATCACATCTTGTCCATACCACATCATATGCCTTGCAAAAACAAGTTAGACGTCCTCTACTTTGTTCTTGCAAAATTTACATGGCTTCTAAGGGTAATGTATAAGAACCGTTCTTGCCTACGCAAAGCCACAACGGTGATATACAAGTTGCCTTTTAACCTTTTTCAAGGACCGCGGTTGTCAAATCAGATTTTAACTAAACTGGAGAAGCAGACACCCGTCGGCCGCTTTATGTAATACAAGTTACATGTCAAGCGCGAAACTGGTCTCTTGTGCCTGAACGAGTAAAATTGGTCTGGCCCTCTTCATCCCACAATACCAGCAAATCCAAAATAACAAAGGAGGGTAGCAACATGAACATCAACGCCCACAAAAAAAATGTGTTCTACTCATGCAAAACATCTACGCGTAGACGAGGTTGTGACACCACTGATGGGAATTGTTGCATGGAAAACAAAAAAATCTTACGAATCCACCCAAGATATAATCTACTAGATGGTAGCAACGAGTGGGAAAGTCTACATACCCTTTTAGACCGAAAGCGGAAACGTTCTAACGAACGTGGTTGGTGTAATCGTACTGTCTTCACGATCCAATCCGATTTAGCACCGCACGAATGGCACCTCCGAGATATGCACATGTACGGCTCAATGACGTCTCCTTCTTCTTGATCCATCAAAGAAGAGTGAGAGGTATATGGGATCTAGGCCAGCATGACGACGTGGTGGTGGAGTTCATGGTGGAGCTCCGGCACGGCTTCGCCAAGCGTCTGGAAGGAGGAGGGAGGAGATGCGGGAGGGGAGACGACAAGTGTTTGGATGGGATGCTGCCCCCTATGCCTCCCCCCTTATATAGGCGTGGGGGTGGAGGCTTGCCCTCCAAGCCCCTAGGGTCGGCGGCCAAAGGGGGGACTTGACCTTCAAGTCTCCCCCCTGCATATTTTGGGGTTAGGGTTCTCCTAGGCGCATGGGCCAAGGGGGGTTGGTGCACCTGGCCCATGTAGGGTTGGTGCTCGCACCCTTTGGGTCCATGTGGGTCATCCGGGGTAGGTGGGCACGACTAGTGGACCCTGAAACCTTCTAGAATCTCCTGATACAAATACCGAAAAAAATTTGAACACTTTCCGGAACCCTGAAAACCACTTTCCTTATATGAAACTTTATCTCCGGATCATTCTGAAGCTCCTCGTGATATCCCGGATCCCATCCGAGACTCCGAACTATCTTCGATCTCACCATTATGAATATCCCATTACTACCCTAGCGTTACGGAACGTTAAGTGTGTGGCCCTACGGGTTCAAGAACATGCAGACATGACCGAGACAACTCTCCGATCTATAATAAATAGCGGGACATGGATGGCCATAATGACTCACACATATTGTCACATCATGTGTTTTGTACCACATCACTATGATTAATAAAGCTTAAAATTTGGACCAATTAAAACTTTTTGTGCACATGTGATGTTTGAGTTGATTGCTATTTGCTTGTTTGCTTTGTTGTGCTCTGATTCACAAAAATCCTCCTACTCTCTTAACTCATCTCCTTGATCCAAAGCTTTGCCCAATTATCATGCCATGTGTATCGGACATAAAAATATTTTTATAAAATATTATATTGGCCAAAAAGCATTTATTTGATTTAGGTTTTCAAAAACCCCTGAATTGAGGTTTGTACTACAAGTCCTCAAATTAGGGTAGATGTTTTGCCCCAAAGATGTTATTTGAAGCCTATTATCTATAAGAATTCCCAAAACCACAACAATATTATTTTAGAAGTTGTTTTTGTATTTTATTTAAAATGCCTCTTTCGGATGCCAGAAATGGTCTTTTATAGGGAAAATTTATTTTTATGTTTCAAAAATAATTGAAAAAATTTAGATAAACTCAGTGGACATATATTTTACATATATATGAGTTTCACCACATGGTCATGTTCAAAACATTGGACAAATCCCTCCAAAACCCTTTTTGTATATTTCAAGTATTTAAAATATTTCTGTAAGCAATATTATGAAATAAATCCAGGAAAATTCTAGCAAGTCCCTTATGCCTCATGTGATGGCCTTGCTAAGTTTCATCTTAATCCAAATAGTTTTGGTTCACAAAAGTGCCCCAAAACCCTCTCTGTCCAGATCCAAATTTGAGCAACTTTACATTGCCAACTATCACCAATTGCTCTCAAACTTTGTGGGCATGATCTAATCCACGAATGATGCCACTACACCAAGTGGTGTATCAAGGAGAATAGATTAGCCTAGTTGGATCTAAGGAAATCAAATTCTGCTAATTTCTAGGGTTTCCAAAGGTTGTATTGGCCACTTTCTTCATTTGAGCTGAAAATCCATGGGCGGTGCTAAATTGTGGTGCCACTCACTCCTGTTAAGTCTCAAAACCAGTGGAGCACCAGAGCTATCTCAAACCTTGACCAAACACCTTCTGCCCATTTCGAAAGATCAATAATTGCAGGGGCAAACAAGTTCTCCTTAAGCTACAACTTTTACCACATCACCAGCAGCTCCCGCTCCACCTCCAATAACTTTGCCATGGCTACTGCTCCATTATTGGAGGGGTAAAACCCCCCATTCTCACCTCTGGACAGAAAGCATCTCTCTCTCAGCTTTTCTCCCCCCCCCCCCTCTACTCTCTCCCACCTTTGCTTAACCCTCACGGCACCCAGGGCATCTCCAGTAAACCCCAGACACAACAGGACAACCGAGGGCGCGCGAGAGCGCGAATGCCGGCCAAACGGGCACTCTAGAGCGTGCAACCACGCTCCAGAGAGTTGACAATGCGCTCCAGGCCACCTCAGGTCCTCCCCGCACGCCAGAAGACGCGTCTCGATGTTCGCGTCGCTCCAGGACAACGGCCCCCTCTTCCCTCTCTCTCCACTGCCCTCTCGCGCTCCCCCACTCCTTCCCTTCCCTCCTCTATACTGAGACCACGTCCAAGAACACCCTAGACACGATCCGATGAGCCCCGTGAGCTCTGGCGACGGCCTCGACCTCGCCGAGCTCCCTACCCATGGTGCACCGCGGCCCCGCTACTTAAGCGACCCCCGAGCTCCCCTTAGAGCCTCCCTCGCTCTCTCATGCCCTCAATGGATAGACCGGACCACCAGCGCCCGCCCCCTGGGCCTGAGTGCTCGGGATCGACCGGAGCTCCGCCGCCTCGGGTCGCCCTCGATCTCGAGGTACACAACCCCTTCGGCGCTCCTTCTTCCCCCTATGTTCCTACCTCGGTGCGCTAATGCGTTTTCCCCTCGTCCCCGTGCAATTTGCATGCGGATTCGACCAGAGATGTCTTCTCCCGAAGCTCCTCCGCCGTGCTCACTCACCGCCGGCGTACCACTGCACGCCGGCGTCCATCTCCACCTCCACTCGAACGGCGACACGACACTGAGTCCATCCCTGCCATCTGCTGCCACTGTCGTGCCCTCTGTCACCGCCAGTGAGCCGCGCCCCTCCTCTGTCCCAAGGTTAGAGATGATATGCGTGGCTTGCCTGTCATCCACCTCGCCCTCTCCCTCACCTATCTGTCGTTGGCGCCCGGGCCCCACGCGTCAGGTTTGAACCTGGCGGGCGCGCGCGCCCCGGCTCGCCTAGGACGGCTCGGCTGCAGGCCGGCTCGGTTGCGGGCCGGCCCAGCAGTGGGCAGATCTGGCCCGGCTAGTCAGCTGGCCCTTTTTCTTTTTCTTTTTCTGTTGGTATTGCAAAACTTCCACAGCACCCAATATTTGCCAAAGCAAATGATCCAAAGTCCTAAAATCTTGAAATATTCCAACATATTTAATGGTGCCACTTGTGCACCATTTTGACAACTTTTTCTGTTCTGTTCCTATTTAAATCCATGTATAGGTATTTAAATCCAGTGTTGAAAATCATTATCTCTGTTTTTATCACTCAAACTCCAAAACCAACACCAGTAGTATTTTTAGTTTTAAATCTAGTATTTTATAAAAATAGGTCGACATTTTTAGGAGTGATTTATTTTCCTATTTTTGTTGTGGTCTTATTTGTGCCCGTTATTTTGTGACGATAGATTACGTTGTTGACGAAGAGGTTGGACCAGAAGCATTTAAAGACCCCGAAGACTTTGTTGAGCCAGGCAAGCAGCCCTTTGACCATGTTGATGAACCTACTTTTATGCATGGGATTATAGTATTTTCATCGTTGCATGGAATGGCATGATGATATGGTGACCACCTTGTTGGGTTGTCTCCGATGCATTGCTCGTTGATACTTGCATTGTGCATGACCCTACCTTTCGATGAGGTTTATGCGGGTGGAAAGTTGATAGGTGCAAGTAGTTGCTACGCGAGTGGGACGGGAATATGCATGAGGTGGAAAACAAAGTGTTTTACCAAAGTGTTTTACCAAAGACTTTACGAAAACCCCATCGGTGCCACTAATGCCCGAGGGAGATGATGATGAGCTAGGTAACCGCTTGAGAAAGAAGTGGTGTACCAAGGCAAGTTGTGTGTGTGTTTTCGAAAACGGATTAGATTTAAGATGTGTCGACCGTTCCCAACCTTACATGTACGACCACGATACCCCTTATGGGATGGGGCTTTGTTGATTACTTTGGTCGATGCTAGCAAAGAGCCCTCATTACTAGTGGCGAGAGAGCCAAGTCACTCTCTCGATACGGGGTCATGCCTGGAAGGACAACTATGACTGTTTTCGCAGACACCGGGCACACCATTGTGTCCCCTCATGGATGGTACAATGTTGAGTGGGTCTCGTGTGATGTACATCATGAGGACATGGGACAAAGAGTGGACTCTTTGTTTAGTGTTGCCAAGGGAAAGACAATGTCCGGGTGCTTACCTCGGGTATGTAATATACCGCGAGTCGTGGATGACATGGAAGTTCCCCGAGTCTTGTGGGTAAAGTGTGCAACCTCTGCAGAGTATGAAACCATTCGAATAGTCGTGTCCACGGTCAAGGACAGTTGGGTGGTGCTGCTTAAACTACGTCCGTTGTTTTACAAAACTTGGTGTGTGTGACAAAAGAGATGCTTGAGACTAAGTCGGGTGACTTGATGAGATGATTAAACTGGAGTTGTTCATACTATATTGATATCTATAACATGTTCAAATGGTTATATGTAACCTCATGATGCATGATTTTACAAATGTTAGGACATGATACTGCACTCAAAATTAGCTTTCTGCAAAACTACATGCTTAGTGATAAACCATGCATGATTATCTTGTTCCAAACATGGGTTGCTTGCGAGTACATTCAAAGTACTCATTGACTTGCCACTGGTTATTTAATTGGCCGGGCATGGAAGAGCATGAATATGGTGAAGAGTACCTTGGTGACGAACATGTGAATTAGGCCGCTTCCCAATCAGAATGCTCGTAGGGTTAAGGCAGATGGCATGGGCTATCGTTGAAGATTTCCGCTGCGAGTTTGTGTTTGATTGTTGGCCTGCATGGCCCTATCTATGTAAGACTTGACCATAACGGTCATAATTTGTGTAAGACGGTATGAATGGATGTAAGACTCTTGTTATTCAGCTTATGTGTGTTCAGTGAGCATCGATCTCTGGGATCACTTTACACGTGCATTCGGTGACTTCGACTTACGAGGCGGGATCCCCACACATATTCAACGAAGATCTTTATCGGTTTGAACCACGATGTCAAGGATTCAGATAATCCCGTATACAATTCCCTTTGTCTCGTGAATTACTTTCCGTAGAATCGATCGTCGGTATCACCATACCTAGTTCAATCTTGTTACCGGCAAGTTCTCTTTACTCGTTCCGTAATACAATATCCCCATGACTAAACACATAGTCACATGTGCTTTCAAGCTATTTTGGATGTCGTATTACCGAGAGGGCCCAGAGATATCTCTCTGCCACATGGAGTGACAAATCACAGTCTCGGTCCATGCAACTGACTAATACCTTCTGAGATACCTGAAGAGCACCTTTATGATCACCCAGTTATGAAGTGACGTTTTATACCCACAAAGCATTCTTCCGGTATTAGGGAGTGGCACGATGTCGTGGTCTAAGGAACTGACACTTGACATTATGAAAGCTATAGCAAATTAAACTAGCTGACATGATAAGATGCTAAGCTTATGATGGATTTGTCCATCACGTCATTCTCCTAATGATGTGATGTCGTTATCAAATGACAACTCATGTCTATGGGGTTAGAAAACCTTAACCATCTTTAATCAACGAGCTAGTCAAGTACAGGCTCCCTAGGGACACTGTGTTTGTTTATGTATCGACACATGTATTTGAGTTTCCGGTTACTACAATTATAGCAGAGAGTATAAACACTTATCAAGAACAAGGAAATATGATAATAACAACTTTATTATTGCCTCTAGGGCATATTTCCAACATGATGTAGCAGGTGAATGGGATAGCGGTGAGTATGGTACGGTGGTCTCGATGACGGTTATCCGTGGTCGGCTATGGAAATGGGGAATTCTTGCCGGGGTGGAAGCCCGTCCTAGTTGTGGTTGAGGCGACCGTGGCGACGTTCTTGGGCGTCATTCCCTTACTGAAGGTATCAATGCTCTTGGTGAACACCCTTGATCCATTCTGGATCGGGCGAGAGAGGTGCTTCGTGTCGTGCCTTTTTTAAGGCACTGCCTTTGTTCCCTCGGCCCTCCTGCTCACTTGGTGGGTGCATTGGTGGTGGTGATGATGTGTCTGCGAAGGTCGATCCGTCGTCGAGGGATGCCCTTTTCAGCTAGGTGGAGTGTTGTCATTGCAACGACTCGAGCTATGCGATGAGCTCCGGCCTACCAAGGGTGGTGTTTCTCGCAAAGGGGGCATGTTGTTCCCCTTATTGTCAAAGATTGGTAGTGGGGGTGGTGGCGTGAGGTGTTTTCAGTTGCAGTTGGTTTAACAATGTGTATCTTTGAGGGCGTCATTTATTTCACGTCAGGGTAGCCCTTGTTTCTAGGGCACTATAAAAAAATGTATCTATACTAAGCTACCAGCTCATTCCGAGAAGAATTGATTAGATTTTTACCTCATACGATGATGCTTATTAATGCAAATGTTGCATGCAGCCATAAAGAAAGATGCGCCACATGCAATATGTTTAATTAGCCCGAAACACAAGAGTTTTCTACACAATTAATTATGCTATTTGTTGGTTGACTTGTTTTCGTCGTACTTGAAAAATAAGATACTGAACTTGTGTATATAAACGAAGGGGGTACTCCGTGAATGGATTATGTGAACAATGTGGAATAAGATGAACAGCGGTGGATACTGCATCTACTACGTATCTTTTTTTAGGAAAGCATCTACTACGTACTACATACCCTTTTTTTAGTACTTAAGAATGATGATATGATGTTGCGGTCATACACTTGCAAATATCTTTTGTTCCATACCGTATATTTCCTGAGCCAGCAGCCGCCATGGTTGGTATGGCTTAAACACCATCTGAGGTTGTATAGACTTCGAACAATAGTTTAAGAAGAAAGAAATGTCAAAGTAGATATTTTGAAAGAAGCTAGGCACATGGTACTAATATTGTATGGCTATCTCTCGCAGCTGTGCCTTCACAACCAACCAATAAATTTTGAAGCGACAGTACGTGATAGTATTATATTTCAGAGTGCACGTCAAACCCATCACAGCAAGCAAATAAATGCATATGAGACGCGGAGATGTGGTTACATATCCTTTTTTCAATTCTACAGGCCACATACATAAACTCGCCACAAATCTAAAAATGCCGTCATTTTTCAGCTCTCTTGTATATATTTGGCTCGAGAATCGTGTGCTTCTTCTTTCACGTACTCCTTTGGACGATCTCGCTCAACCTCACCTGGATCATGTACTGTGTGATTCCTTGCAGGAGAGATTAGGATTAGGAAGCTGAGGCTGGTAATCACAACGGAGAGGTTAATGAGGAGTGAGAGACACAATTGATGTCGGAGATGCACTCATGCTTGGTGGATAGCCGGTGCGTTTGGGCGCTGGCGGCCACCGCTGGGGAGACGGTCAACAACCTGATGTTGGAGGGTCGGTCGAATAGAGATCAATCGTCTATCGGAACTACGGAAATTCCCAGGGGCATGCATCAGCCAAGCCTTATTTGGCCGTTGAATTGCCTCGCGATTAGCGAAGTAGTTGGACCGCGTACCAGGGCAAAATAAATTTTAAATTTTCTTACAGTTTTTCATCTGAAATTTGTCATTTTCTCGCTCGCTCTCACCAAGTTTCATAGGTAAAATTTTAAGACATTTTTTTGTTGGTTGTAAACACAAAAATCATGGTTTTATCGCTCGTACTAAATTTAAAAAGTTGAAACTTAACATTTATTTTTAAAATTCATCAAAACGTATTCAAAATGGATCTTATTTGAAAGTCCTTGTTACGACAAACATGAATATGAAAACATAATTTAATTTAAATTATTTGTTCAAAAGATATAAAAAATTGAAAATCAAAAGCCAAAGATAAAAAGCGCGCGAGGGACTTGATGCGCTGAGACTTACGTGCCATAAATCCTCTTCCAAGAAATTAGTGTCGTCTAGTAATATGTTGGGATCATATAGAATAAATAATAAATAATATACTAGTAGATACTAGAAGCAACATGTGTGCTTTGCCGCACGGATTGGCATAAAGGTTGTATGAATTACACATGTTGTTTGATAGTTAGAATTAGACATAGAATTATGTTTAAACATTATCATCTCATGTTTATCTCTCCAACTGTAAAACCTCTTGTAATGAACCTATCCTAGCGACGGTTACTCCTTTCTTGTACACCACGGCATTCCTCCTATAAATATGCATACGCGACCCTACGGGTATACACGCTTCCTAATTTGCATGATAATCAGAGCCTCTATAAAGATCATAGATCGCATCTAGCTCCACCGAGAAACCATGACCGGCACCACCCCCTCTGCGCTCGCCAACACCATGAGTATTATGACCTTCACCCAATCCTCATCATCTTCCACCTTCAACCCCCTCATCCAGCACAAGCCACGCTGTGTCCCTCAGTCTGCCATCGTGCCGCCCCAGATCAAGGGTCCATAGATGGAGCACTTCATTAACCCGGCAAGCCCAGCGCCGCCGACCACCATCAACGGAAAAGAAGAGCAGTTCGTCAACGCCGTGCGCTCTATTTGGTTCTCTCGGGAGCAATGGGCACATGGCTATCTAATGGGTTCTCTTTCCTACGAAGTCCTTGCCTAGGTTGTTACTCTTGATTATGGCACTTTTGTTCATGCAAATTACCTAATCAGAACTACCAATATCTAAATGTCAACTTTTCTGACATGTTCAGTTAATATTCCTCTATAAGAATTGTTATTTATTTTGTCTTGATTTATCTCAAGTCATCCCCTGCTTCACAAGAAACGATTTCTTGAAGAACATTGGCATTACAAAATTTGACATAACTAAAGGTAGAGCATTCCTTGAGACAAAAGAAAGGCTTAGTTTTTGTTGTCATTGTAAGAGATGAAGAAGAAAGAACATATTTCACGGGGGCAGTTGAAGAGATTTTACCAGACTGTATGACCTCGGATTTCGTTGCATCCTGGTGCAACTGACCAATGAGCCCGTCACTCATCTCTGTATGCTCTTTTAAGCATAAGTGCATTTCATTAATCTTCCTATTACATCGATGTTTCCATATAATAATTAATGCGTACTAACTATACTAATTTCACATTGATTACTATACTTGTTCTCAACTTGTAACTATTCCTTACTCCTAAGGCTACTCATAGTAGGGAGTATCATATACTCCCTCCGGTCTTTTTTACTCCGTATATTAGATTTGTGTCAAGTCAAACTTTACAAAGTTTGACCAAATATATATTGAAAAATACCAACATTTACAATACCAAATATACATTCCATGAAACTAGATGTCGTTATGAATCTAACAATATTGATTTGGCATTGTGAATGTTGATATATTTTTTCATAAATTTGGTCAAAGTAGAGATACTTTGACTTCAGACAAAGCTAATATGCAGACTAAAAAGGACCGGAGGGAGTACTAGTATCATGCATATGATACTATTGTATGATACTACATTCATAATGCATATAGCATAAACTAGTATCATAGGTGGTCTTATTTGGTGTCATGCATGACATATAGTAGCATAACATTTAACATGATACGGTATCTACCTATGTTACTGTAACCATCTCTCTCTTCTTTAATTACTTTTCACGTCAGCGTGTTTGCTAGTCCCGAGTACATGATACCAGCTTAGATACCACCACTATGGCCAGCCTAAGAGCAAGTACAATAGTGGGCTTATAGCCCGCTTACATGGCATTTTTTCCTATGTGGAGGAGAGAGAGATGAAAAAGTAAGGAGAGTGGGCTCTCATGCAAGAGCCTAGCTATATGCGTATTCCTAGACAAATGCAATAAATACTAGAGAGAAGGCGCAAAAAAGTAATACTCTTATAGCCAACCTTATAGCTAACCTTATTGTATGTGTGGCTATAAGTGATGACTATACGTGACATGACAACATCATATAGCCAGCAGTTGGCTATACTATTAACCATGCTCTAACTAATTTGGCTTATATACATTATGGGAGGTTATTTCAAACTTAGAGAAAGGCAGCAAACAATTGTGAGCAATATTAATACTATGTATGGAACAACAAAAGGCTGTCCGGGCATTGGTCATGCTATTAGATTTATTAAACATCTTGACGAATTTCTTGACACTTAAAGTACTGGATTGAGTGATCATGCCTACGGCCACTGCTGCACAGTTTGACGAATTGCAACACCGAAAAGAACCTCCTGGTAAGAATTGTATTCATTCTTATGTGTTGAACATACACTTTATAAACCACATGTAATTCTTACTTTCTTGCACTTATTTTCTTTAGCAGAAACTGTCGAACTTGCTACACCTAACCTCATAGATGAAGTAGGTCAAATTAGGATTATTATGCATCCTGATAGGAACTTGTAGTATACGTACATGTCTTCTGTTGACGAATGTGTCATTATTAATTGCTGGCCATAAGTAATGACACGACACAAATTTAGCACGGAGACAAGATGGTGTTCATCATGCATCATGGTGGTCCAGGGATTTTTCTCTTTGTTGTATGCATTGAAAGTTTCAGAGCCAAGGATGTTGCACTAATTGACGCTTTATTATTTAGTGAATAACGTCTGCATCCGACGTATGTGAATTGTTGTTATTATGAAATAAACATACACGCTTTTCATGATTCTTCAGCACTACAAATTTATTCTCATCAGTCCAATATATGTTTTCCTTTTCTAAACTACTAAATGTACCAAGTGAAATGAGGATTATTCTGCATCCTGATATGAACTTCACATGTACATACTGACATTCTTCAAGCAACATGGTTGTGCATGTGTTTTCCTCTTTGTTGAACACATTTGGACTTTAATAGTTTAATTTACTTATGATCTGAAATGTACTCGATCTACGTCATCGTGTTCTATGGTTTTGTTGGGATACAATACTCTAACAATATTCTCGCAATCCTATATCGTTAATTATGTGAGGATATGTCCTTGGTGTACGGTAAGTTTGAAACAGAGAAACTCGGAATGATTCTTTCTGTTTGGCAAGTTTCGCCGGACAGAACTTAAGAGTTAAAGTGGTATAAAATAGAAAAGAAAGAGAAGGCAAGTTTCGTATAATGTAACTTAAGAAAACAAGATCTAATAAGTTACGAGTAAGAATATAATCAAATGGAAGAAGAGTCAATGCGGGTGGAAGAATGTAACTGCGATGGTATATGTAACTAAAAAGTTAAAATAGAACGAGTATTATGTGCAAGATGGCATAACATGTCATACCACAATAAGGACATGGAATAAAGAGTCGATGAATTTGCAATCTAGAGAATCATGGCAAGAATTTGCAATGCGAGAGAACCGGAGGAGGAGGATAGTTGGACGGATGCAAAACGAATTGACGGACAAGACGATGAAAGGAGCGGAAGGAAGAAAACATATCACAGAACAGAGAAGAGTATTGCAAACGTGACATTGCAGCAGATCAAGCGAGGAAGAAGAAGGTGAACATGAACAATGGATAAAAACCCGAACGAACAGAAGCACGGACCGAGAAAACGGGAGGAAGAGTGGACCGAAAGTACAGAAAATGGACATACAAGAATGGTAGGACAAAGTATTACTACAAGTATATTGTGTCGTATTCACATGATTCCCAGTTTTCATCTGTTTTTCCGTCAGTATCGGCAGAAACAAGTTTAGGGATCATGATGCACATCGACGACTGCACACGTGCGTGCCCTTGCGAATTTCTGCCAATCATGGCACACAATATAGGGAAACTCTTGTATACAATTTACCTACGCCAACTAATACACAGATTTTCTTAGGAATTGGTTGGTTGGAGTAGATCACAAACTAGTACTGTACCATCATTTTTTATTTTTTTTGCGAATTAAACACTTTCATTACTTAAGCAAGGACATTCAAGTCTTGTTGACACAAAACGTCAACATCATCCGGAGCACACCGAAGCCACACAGTAGTTTTGGGCAACGAGCGGCCCATTTGAGCGAGTGCATTACTGTACCATCATACAACACTGTCCGTGTGTATCATGTCTGTTTTCGCCCCCAATCACGATGAGACAATCATGTATCCAGAACACGGCTTACATGATCACACGCCTTGGTCACAGTTGGCATGCGTGCATGATCACACGCCTTACATAATTCCGTACGGACGGACGTACACAGTGAAAGTCAAGTCGCCAGCAGCGGTGCACCCACATGCTCCTCGGCTTTTATTTGCCATCCGCGGTCGATCTTCTGATCTCTTGGCTTAAACGGTATTCGTTCGTACGTACATAGTCGCAGCAGGTCGGAAGATTCTCTAGTGTGCGCGCGTGCGTTTCTCCCAGACGACAAAATGGTCATCGGCAGCTTCGTTTAGCTGAGCTACTTGGTCGACCACAAGGGTTTGCACATAATACAGTAGCATTTTCTTTTCTTCATTCAGTCTAGAACCGGACCAAGCTGGTGTATGCTGACCGTATTTCCAAGCTTTGAACGACCGACCGTACATGTCCATATCAAAGCATCCACCCAAGTCAGCTGTCATGAGGTATGCCACGCTTCTTCCGATCCTGGCTACGTCCTAGGAACCGATTCATCGTACAGGGATACTTTATGCTTTGTACTGCCTCCGTTTCATAATTGTTGGTTGCTGACATGGTTTTAGTTCAAAGTAGTTCCCTAGATCAGGATAGCTTATCCAACCTCTTCTGTTTTTTACTTCGAGAAACAAAACCTCTTCAGTTTACAAAGAGCCATGCGAGTGTTTTTTACTGGATAAAATCATTCAAAACAATTTTGTCTAAGAAAATGATGTTCCCCTCCCCGTAAAAAAAGAAGATGTTAATATCGCCCAGGTTTTAGTTTGACGTGGCAATCTTTGTTTGCATCGTTTTATCGGGGATTCATTTCACATATCATCATGACCAAGTCATCAACTCCGCCGGCATCATCCTTTTTCTCAAAATGGTTGAGGCCGTTGGAGCCGGCGATTATCAACACATCAAGCTCATTCATAGCATGTGCAACATTTAATTTTTATGAAAGCTCGTGGCCAACTGCTTTACTCCACGAGAGTCAAACTGCTTTCACCAAAAGTTCGGATATTCTACCAACTCAGCATACAAGGCTCAGTTTCATGGAACCTACTCCAACTTCTCAACGGAAAATATATGAAAAGCACTTGTAGCGAACCGAATTGCGCTCTTCTCATGCTCTGCTTACAAAGAGCATCTACAGTCGAACTTGACAAATCCGGTCGTCCACGGGCATTTCCGAGCGCGTCCGCGGACGGCGCCGGACGGCTCCTCATTTAGGTATGTTGAATGCTACACGCCTCAAAGTCATGTAAATACATGCAAGTCCATCATACATGTGAATGTCACACGTAAATAATATTTATTGATAGCAAAAAAACATAGTTTGAAACTCAAATTTATTTAGGTGCCCAATTCAAACATTAGCTTTTTGTTTTCATTGTGTGTGCACATATGCCTCATAAGATCATTGAATAGTTGCACGTGCACCTGATGATCTTGAAGATTCTGATGCATCTGCAAAAAAATCATATGTTGATCTGCATCTTGATCTTCCGGGATGTGGACTTATTCCCCAGGTGTTTCAAAATCATTGGTTTGCGCTACCCCATCGCCCTCATCCTCGACAATCATATTGTACAAAATAATGCAACATGTTGTCAGTTGTCACAAAGTCTCCGACTCCAACATCATTACTTCTCCACGAACAATTCCCCAACGAGTTTGAAGCACTCCAAATGCCCTCTCCACATCCTTCCTAGTTGCTTCATGTATTATTGTGAAGTGGATTTGTTTGTTGCCTTGGAGAACAGATATGGTCTTCACAAACGCCACTCACTGAGGATAGATACCATCGGCAAGGTAGTACCCATGTTGTAGTTGCGGCCATTAATAGTGTAGTTGCACGGCGGCGATTCCCCATTACAAAGTCTTTTGAAGACGGAGATCGATGAAGCACATTGATGGCGTTATGAGAACCAATCATTCCAAAGAAAGCATGTCAAGTGAATAAGTCATGTGATACCACTGCTTCTAGTATGATAGTAGCCTCTTTGGTGTGACCTTGGTACATAACGCGCAAACCTTTGAGGCGGTTCATCCATTGCCAATGCATGCAATCGATTGAACCGAGCATACCTCGAAAACCTCTTGCCCCTCCAATAGCCCAAATTGTATGTATCCTGCACATTTAGTTCTCTTACTCTGCTCCAAGCACCTGCACCACAGCGCAGGCAAATCTCACAATGGTCTTTAGGCATGTGCTCTCTCCCATCCGAACCATCTCACCAACGAGATCGATGGCAGTACCAAGTGCGAGCATCCACAGAGCAATCGTGCGTTTCTGATTAGCAGAGAATGATAGTTGTCTGCAATAATCTTGGTGAGCTTGACGCAAGGGAGGCGGTGCGAATGGATGGGAGGACTGTTGTGGCGGTGCTGGCGGTGATGAGGGCTTGGAACAACAGCGGTGCAAGGATGGTGGCGGAGCTAGAAGAGGGCCAGCATAAAGGAGGGAGGAGAGAGCAGAGGAAGTGGAATCGGCTAGGTCAAGGGGGATTTGGTGCAATTTATGATGGAGTCGGATTGTCTGATCCGATGTGACGGATGAGTCCGGGAGTGTCAATCAAGATCCGAGCACTTCTTTCATCCCACATTTAGGGAGGCCACTGCCTTCGATTTCTGGCCCACTATGTTGATCCACCTTCGGGGTATAATAAAGAAACCAAATTTAAATTCATCATGCTTGGAAAAGCTAGATTCCACATATACTGCATCCTCTTCAATACAGAAGCCCACACCTACTGGCTACCTCATCCTCTGCAAATTCTTCATATCTGAGTGCCCGGAGTAGTGGATGGTGCCTCACAACACAAAAAGCCTATACTACTGCAGCCTCTGCAAATTCTTCATATCTGATTCCACATCCACCGGGAATTTCAGCATGGCCTTCAGTTTAGTTGCAGCCTCATCAAGGCGATCGATTTCCATGTATCTTTTGCTTGGGGACGCAAACAGAACTTCATTCACGTCTTCTTCGAGTTGCAGTGAGTATAGGTTTTCAAAGACCTAGATAAAAAGAAAATTGTTAAATCTAATGATTGCACTTACACCTATGCAGTTAGGAACACATGCGTGCCCTATACCCATCTTACCGCTTTCAGTCGTGAAATGACCATCTCCCTGACTGCAGATGATCGCGCGACTAGATTGATGATGAGGAGGCCCTCAGCTGAAAGGAACTTTTTTGCTGACACAAGGAAAGCATCTTCAACAAAGTTTGCTGGGGGGCAAGACAACCCAGAACTGTAACCAGGGCTTCCAAGTTAAGAGTCTATTGATGTGAACTGTTTCGCAAAAAAAGAACAGCAATTGAACGGTGGATGACAACAAGGAAAAGTTGAGGGATTGCACCTTAGATCAGATGAATCAACATCAATAATAAGAATTCTAACTGCATCGCTGTCTTTGCCATTTGGTTCAGAATGGGCATTTTCTTCAATGAATTTGATTCCATCCCCCAAATGCACCTAATGCAAGGGAAGGGGAAAATGTAATGAGGCTCAATGCTACAAATAGCTCATTATCATGCTTAGTAGTTAGCACCGGTACTACTAAACTCCTAAACATGAATTCCTAGAGGAGGAATGCAGTATTACATTAATTTGAGTACAAGAAAAAGGAGCATCCATCATGCCTTATTAATAGGGAAATGTTGCTTCCGAAAATCATCATAGAGAACGTACGATCAGAATCATTTAACACATTAACAGTTGCAATAGACCTTGCTACGCTTTTATGGTCATATGAATAATAAGAACATCACTAAGAACACTATGTATGTTTCGAAGAAAAGAAAGTGTCTGAAATGTAACATGTACTTATTTCGCATAGTTCAAAATACACCTTCAATTGCTCATCCATTGAAAAGCCAAAATATTTCGTTGCTACCTCCTCCATCATGGGGTCCAACTCAACAACCTGTAAATTTTGGGAAGCATGATCGCCCAGTTCAATCAATCGACCAAGAATAGGAAATGTTTCTCTTTACCTCAATATTAAGATGAGGGAGGCATCCACGAAGAAACATTGGTAAACTCCCGGCCCCAAGGCCTACAATAGTGGTACTGACCTACAAAATGAATTGCAGGATACCTAGTATCACAAACTAAACTTATTGCTTTAACAGAAAATTATAAACTAAGGGTATTGCAGAGGTTCAGGCATTCAGCGTCAATTTTTTGTATAAAAAAAAGTCATAAAAGTTATATTCTTCATGCATAATGATACCATATTACTTACCCTTTCTCCAGATGATGCCGCAGCACTCAGAGCAGATGCAACTAAAGAAAGCCCGCATATGATACTACTGTGATAAGAGCTACCAAGATAGCTATGGTCGACCCTCAGACTGTCCTTGGATCCTACATATTACAAAAGACCAACCAATTGTTGGCTTACAGTAAGATAAGAAGTAAAGTCGTGCATAATTTTGATTGTCTTATTGCATAGGTGAAGACCAATAATGTTAGTAGGTGTAAAAATATAAAAATGAGGTAACAACAGTTATGCAACCAGGGTTTGAAATTCTAGATTCACAAACAGTCCAATATCACAGACGATACCAATTCCGGACAGTTACAGCAGAAACTAATTTTTCCTGGGCAGTTTGATTTCAAAAAATTAAAGGTCAAGTTAGAATATGAATGGTTCCAAAAACAATTTTCACTTCTTTGAATCAAAAATCTGACAAAAATGTTTGCAATTCACGATTTGTTTCCCAGGCAACCTCTAGGAAAAACAGATACCTATGGTAACCTTTTTACTACCAGGATTTTGAACCATGCTTCCAACAGCAAAACAGAATGCTGGAGAACCGGTCAGTTTTTTCTCTCATTGACAGAAAAAAGGAGAGGATAGGTACATCAATCTTGCATCTCAGTGGAGAACAACTAGTAGGATCAACAAGCATTATAAGAGAAAATGGAATGGAGTAAAATCATAAAGAATTCAGAGTTATGCCATTTTTAAAAGGTTTAGAACTACTTTGTCAAAAAAAAATATATACAACTCTCCGCAAGTACCCAGAGTGAGGGAAGATCAACATGCATCAGCTAGTATCAGATGAATAACCAGACCAATATTCCCAAAGTAAACATGTAGAACAAAAAAGTTACAGCAACTGGAAAGAATTCAGAGCGCAACTTATACAGAATAATGCCATGCATGAAATTCTCTCTTCATTAATCTAGAAATTAACTGTATTTAAAATGCAAGAAGGTTGTCAACAAATAGAAGTGTTTTGAGTGGATACCTACTGTACATGTTAAGAAAATCAAAATTCCGCAACAACACTATCAGAATACATAGACATGACGCCAAGAAGAGGCCTAATGCCGAAAAAAGTAAGCTCAAACCAAAGCCATCAAGGGCATGGATTATTCCTGCCAACAAGGAAAGCAAACAACCACACCATAGCAGTAACATTGGACATCTAGTTTAACATTAAATAGGAATATACCAGTGAGCCCCTTTTTCTGGCTCTTCTTTTTTGATGATGCAGATGAGTTCTTGGTCTTACTGTCCGTCTCGTCACTTGGTGATTCTCTGATTAACAATGCTTCAGATTGCACTAAGCCAGAACTTCTTTTAAAAATAAGTCGTCGGAACATTTTTTCAGACATGCAGCTTTGGTCTCCATCAACATTTTCATAAAGAACATCTTCCACAACCATAGGACCTGTTATTTCTGATGTTACCTTCAAATGCACACAAGGAGGTCAGCCAAGGTATTGGATGTGTGTGATCCGACATTACAGCAAATTAGAGAATCAAGCGGCTTTGAAAATTCAAATAAAAGCATATAGACGTATTAGTCCAGTTCCAGTTGCCTCCCTTACTATTACAGTCCTATCTATACAGAATCAAATACATGTCAAACTCTCCAAAGCCAGCTAGGACGAGGTTGATTCTTCATCGGAGGCAGAGACACTCACTCCAGAACCCAAACTGAATCAAGCCATCAACAAACAGATGATATCCACACAGCTTTCTGATTCAGTGCAGGAACAGTCAAGACAGGGAACCTAATGTATGTTTCCAGGGAACCAGCATCTGGTTCTTAGGATATATACTCCAAGAAAATTCATTAGATGGGTCCTCCCAAACAATTACACAAGTTTACAAATATCTGACAGTTAATTTAATCCAGCCAAATGATGACAATCTCATTCTCAGATAGTTTACTCGATCCAGTGTCCTAGGAAGATCAGTTAGATAACATCACCCATCACCGAAAGAAATTGAACAACACACCAAGCACTATATATATATATATAATTATATATATATATATATATATATATATATATATATATATACTTTTTGGAGAGGGTAACATAAACCTTGGTTTCTGGGAGTAGTTCTTTTTTGATAGGTTTCTGATAGTAGTTACCATGCAATAACAGCTTGAAGGGACGGACAATAGGAGAGAACGAATTCGAGCTGGCTAATTCATCATTTTTGGTTTGCATGTGACACTTCTACTATGCTCGTCCTCAAAAGAGGATGTAATAGCAGTCAACCAAACCATATCTTAAGAAACTAAGTGATATTACAAATAACCAATCCATAGCCTGGTAAACCAATCAAATGTTTAGGAAACCTCGATTCATGAGGTAATGCCTTCCGAAACCTGGAGGTACAATACTGATCCTGTGCACGACTGCATGGCACTGTTTATACAGCATCAAGGCAGTGGTCACCATGACCAATATGTGCGAGACTTCGTCATCAGCCTTCTAGTTTCCAAAACATCTGATGAGTTTACCTAGGATACAATCCAGTTATTTGGAGTATCAATTAGTAATTGCTAAAGATAGAGCTATTTTCCTATTAATTCCCTACTCAACCTTGGTACGAGTACCAATGAAATTTCTCTCCATGCATCCCAGCCCCTTAGTTTTGCCATCCGGCCTCTCTCAAGCCAGTATTTAGTATTTACCCCTATGAACTGAAGTTCATAACAATGTGAGCTACTATGATCAGTGAGAGTCCAGCGCACGAGGTATACTAGTCATCAATGGTAAACTGCAACCAAAGTAATCCAGAAGACAATATGACAAGCCGGCGAATAAAGGTGAAACCAAAGGTTCTTATCAAGCAACAACTGAACAAGATGTTCAGAACTAGATGTTAGACGACAACACTAGGACTAAAAAGCTTTAGAATGACAAGCACCTAAACTGGTCCTGGACTTCTGGTTAAACGCGTAATCTTATCAGCTCACAGCTTGAAACAGTTTGCTCAAGTGACATACTTCAACTTCAAAGGTCTAAACCCCACATGGAATTGTATGCTTGCACCAATTTATTTGACAATCGTAATCATGTAAAGACATTCACTATGTGCCCGTGAATCTATAAAGGAAAAGGCTGCAGTTGAACATATGTTGGATGAGTTGAAGTGGTTACCAAATCATATAAGGAAAAATATCTGATTGGGCCTATAAAACTTATCGTCAAATTTTCCAACAGTTGTTCAGCCATTCTCTGAACTCAAAATTAGTGGAATCATTATAATAATCTACACTGTCAGCCATCTTTGCGCCACTTTGGCCAAACCATACACGTCATACATCACAGTAATGGCATAACCCTCAAAACCATGTTAGGATTCAAAATGGTCAGGTTATGAAACTGAGGGTAAAAAATACTTGGTATATTGTGTAGTTGGGGGTTCAACTGTCCAAGATAGACCTCTCCACCAAACTAAGGTTAATTTGGTAATGTTGACCCTAAGCAGAAAGGGCAAGAATCATTGCCACTGGACTAGATTTCCTGATAAAATTGGACAGTTTTTTTCGAGGTAGAATTTTTTTAGACATTAACAATACCTCCTGCAGAATATCTCTTTGTTTCACACCATCACTAGCCATCATGAATCTGCATAGGTTTGATGCACCAGCACCCCAAGATAAAAAAAAAAGAAGTAACAAAAATAGTTAGAACAAAGCCAATTGAAAAAGGTCTTACAATAAATAGTTAGAAAAGAGCCAAATGAGAGAAGTTGAGTAGTGATTAATGCACAACGGGATATTCGGTTGTCAAGTGTCAGTGCATTAATTGTAGACGAACCACACACTTACAAGTTTGCTTGCACATATTACTATCAAATGTAACAACGACCGTCTAGCTATTTCCAAACATAATAGTGCAGATTTTACTGAATGTCAGGTCAATGTTCAGAACAAAGACGAACGTAATTGAGAGACTGCATCATAATGTACATCTGCAACTATAATATAACTAGTTACAGAGAGTTACCCATTTGATAAAAAAAATAAAAACCAGAACAGGGACAACCACATCATTTACTCCATGTTATTTTTGAGTATTGACAAATATAAAATTAATTTAACCTATGGTTGCTAGAATGCACACGGCTGAGCAAAAGAAGAGGGTGTGCCACTAATTAAGGGATCCAATTGGTGTGGGTTGTCATAAGCAAAAAGAATGGAATAATAATGATGATGATATATCTTTTCCTAAATAGGGTAACGAGCAGAATAAACATATCAAAGTTATTTGGCATTAGCATAATATTTTTAAAATAAAATCAATTTTTCTATGGGCCAATGACAGGACACTCTTTCGCCCGAATACATAATGCAATGTTTGGCTTAGTTATTTGATGTATTAATTATTTTCTGCACACGATAAAGGCCTAATTGTAGTAGAAAGTACTGACGGAATTTAAAAAAGAAAGCATTGACACATACGGCATAGGGTCTGTCTCTTCAGGATATTCAGGTTCTAAATCCATAACAAGAGGAGATAAATCCTTCTGCGAATAGCAAAAATATTACGTTACGACCTGACATATAAAAATAGGAGCCTTTGGCAATCGCACAATAATGAGAAACGTCACCTTGATAACATCAATGTCAGCACTTGCATGTCTGCTATCGAGGAATACCTAGCACAGCACAAATATAAGCCATGAAAATGAAGCAACATATCCTAGATAGCAAAGAGATAAACACGCAGTCTGCATACCATGATGAGACGAGCAGCCTTTGCACTTTCAACAACAAGCCACTGCCCTTCCTCTGAAGCAAATAACCATTCCTGGGCTCGTGCCTGAAAGAAGGTATTTTCGTTAGCAATCACGAATGGACAGAAGAAGTGATGAGCTATTTGAGTACTTCTCTATTTTCTTGGGTACAATATTGAAACATGCGGTGAACATCAAATAAAAGCTACTGTGGTTAAGCGAAGCCTAGCTGTTAAGATTAGTTGACCAACAGGCCACTCTCACACAGATAAAAAAATTACATTTTGTTGCGGTGGAAAAACAGCGACAGCCATGAATCAGAGACTTAATGAGAATGAGGAATAAACTATATTAAAAAACATACTAGGGTGACAGAAATTTAATTAATTGAAATGGGATCGATGCCAGCATATTTATAGGTTTCATTACAGAGATAAAGCAGGAAATGATGATAAGGAAATTAAAACATATTCAGCAAAGCGTTGCTGGGTGTGCATCTGTGGACTACTACAGGACTTCAACCAAATTAAGAATATTAAAGATGGGAAATTCTTAATTCCCAATTACTCTCTCTGTAAAGAAATATTTTTGGCATGAAAGACGGAGTACATGAAATCTTTTTGGCATGAATAAGATCCTAATAATGCAGGGGTTAGTCCCATATAATTGTGAGGCCAATCCACTAAGTGAAGTTTGTCTCAGTGATCTGTTCCCCATCCTGATTGCTCATTGCTTAAGGTCTATTAAAACAATATAAGATTCCTCATGTGAGGAGATAAATCGTAAAACTTACATCAAGAATGAATATTGAAGATCACACAAAGTTCTCCATGCCACTAAATGAACTAACAACTCCTAAAAAATTAACAGGGCTAGAATTTTATAAATCAGTATCAGTTAGTTTGGTTTGAGGAATAGGACTGGAATGGACCATTCATCAAACCTAGCCACATACTTTGTTTGAGAAATGTAATGGGTTAGACTGTCAACCACCTCGACCCTCGTAAGCACAGGGATAAAAGAAAAATGGGGGTGGGGTCCGCCCCCAAAATCATGGGTTAATTGGTTGATGGACCAACACATCTAGCATAAGGCAATCCCTCAAATCAAACAACATATACATAAGCATCTGTAGCTCCAACAAATAGCTGCATCCAGCAGATTCATGCTTGCAGTATGATAAGAACGACAGCACTAATCTCATTCATACACTGAATATGCATGTTTAGCCTGCTGACTTATCCACTTCCCAGGCTGGAAAAACAGTCCTCAAGATGGAAGTTCGTTCATCTACATAAACAATACTCTCTCCAGTCCATAATGTAGTGCATATAGATTTTATGAAAAGTCAAACTCAGCAGACTTTGAGCAAATGAAAACTATCTATATCTACAATACCAAACATAAACAATATTAAAATTCAACTCACAATGTATCAAATGATATGCGTTTGGTATTCTAATTGTAAACATTTTTCTCTCTAAACATTGTTAAAGTTTGACTTTTGAAAAGAAAATCTATATGCACCACATTATGGAATGGTGGAATAACTTGCTTCAGTAGTCATTAGTTGCACTATTATTGTTATGCACTTTGTAACTCTTCCAGAATCCTAACCTTCTGCCGAATTGCACAAAGAAGCATTAGCTACATGTCCCCATTTCTTCTCTCTTTTAAGCTTTCTCTTGGGATTTAAAGACCAATACACGATTACAGCATCCACATCACATCTACAATGAAATTTGAGTTTGTTGACATATTTGTACGGCGATTTCTCCAGCAATCGGAATTTACAGTGACAGTAGAGAGGGAAATAGAATGGTGTGGCATCGACATGTTAATCGTACATGTATACTCTAGTTTGAGGCAACTTCGTGTATCGTGTGGACTCCAACTTGAGGCAACTTTGTATGTACCACCATAGCACGTTTTCAGGCTATAATAAGAATATGGACACAAAACTAACACATCAATTAAGATCACATCGATAGTAAGATTGGCATAAAACGCATAGATTAAAGGATTAAATCAGTAAGAAAAAAATAGTCCCAAAGTTGCAAACAGACCCACGTAAATTTTGATCAAGAAAGTTTACATCTCTACTGTGTCTCAGTTTTGAAGTTTTATTGCAAGATAGAGGCAATAATTGCTAAGGGATTCAGTTAAACAGTAATAGTAATAAAAAATACTATAAGGGCATAGGTGCAAATTGACAGTATATAACAGACCTTGGGCACAATAAAAACTCCACAGTGGTATACAAATGTTTCAGTTTGATTCTTGGCATCCATTAAAACAGCTTTGTAGCAAAACAGTGAGCTTCCTTGCTCACCGAGAATTAACTGCCTCCTTCGTCCTGGGACAATAACCTTTAGATCTCCAATAGCACCCAGCTGAAGGTCTCGCAACGAGAGAAATATATCAACACCAGAATTGTGTGACTCCCGGATTTTGTTCTCATTTTGCAGAGCATGAATTACAGCATTTGCCTGTAGCACCAACATAGAACATCGAGTAAAATGTAAGTCCTGACAAGAACTAATTATTTATATTTCATAATATTTACTCCCTCCATTCGCATATAGATTTTCTGAAAAGTCAAACCTCACAAATTTTGACCAAGTTTTTGGAGAAAAACATTTCATCTAGAATGCCAAGCATATATCATTAGATTCATTATAAGTAGTTTCATATTTTATATATTTGGTATTGTAGATATAAATAGTTTTCCCTATAAACTTGGTCAGAGTTTGACTTCTCAAAATATTTATACGCACTACATTATGGAGCAGAGGAGGTTTATCAGAAGAACATAACAGTACCTGTTGCATGTTACAGTATTCAGCAGACTGGTCCACTAGTGATTTTATTGTGTGTATAACACCCATCTTCCCTTTTACCATGACCACCATGAAGGTCTGGAAGGCAGACTTGCTAGAGGGTTCACTGGCTATAGCTTGAATAGTCATATCCCATCCAAACCTGAACTCAGACAAAAGTAGGTCTACAAGAGAGAAAGTAGAAAAAAGAGTCTAAACAAAGTTTCAATATTAACTGGTTGATTACATAGAGAGTGGTCCATCTCTTATTTTATAATTGGTAATTTACAATTCATGGAACTTCGTGAAATTTGAGTGACAATATCTTCAGAAGTATCTATGTTGGCTGCAGATACATCATACATTGTAATTATCATAGATTTGCTGGTAAAGGCATTTTCAAAATCTCATGACCTTTTAATTTTTACTAATACAGAGCTTAAAACCCAATGATCACTCACAGAATAACACAGTAAAAGGAGTGTAACTGCCAAATTGGAACCATGTCAAATTCAAAATCACGCATACGCATATGTCGAGTTAAAAGCCAAAAAAAATAAGGAGTAGGTACAAGGTGGCAACTGTGAAACATCCTGCTCTCAGTAAGTGATTGAAGTTCACCTAAAACATGGGATTCTGCTAGAGTAAAGCACGCAAATTTCCCGCCTGACTTCAAAACCCTCTTGGCCTAGAAGAAAATGATATTTCCATCAAGCCTACTAGATTACAGCAAGTAAATGGGAGTAAATTTAAACGAACTCAAAACCGAAATACCTCGTCTAGATATTTCATCCCCAGTTTTGTGCCAACCTCCGGCTCCATAAGAGCATCCAATCCTCCCTTATCAAGTATGAAATCAAAAGAACCATCTGGAAACTGCCAATTTGGGATGTGAGGCGGTTTCCACGAGAATGTTTGTTACAGGTTTCTAAACAAATAAGCATAAGCCGACAAAAATCCTTACAAACGGCACGGGAAATGAGAAGCATAAAGCAATTGAAATTTAATAGAAGTTCAATTGGAAACAGCGTTAGTGACTTCAGTTCACATGTTAAGAGGAATCACAAATGTTGCCCAGCGGATGTAATACCAAGGTCATTCTGAATCTCAACAGAGTAAATATTTCCATTTTGTTTTTAGTTTAATCCGTCATGTCACAAAACTTCAAACTAAAACCATAAGTATCTTCTGGAAGCTATCTCAGAGAGACAACATATCAGCTCAGTTACAAGACTATGCACTGACAACGCAGGGATACTCTTCCATGGAACCTAAACCAACCGGTTCTAAGGGCATGAAACCTAATTCTAGTTATGGTACCGATGTTCATAACATAAAACAAAAGTGTATCCGTTCTTCATTCAGTAGCTAATATCGTACTCTATTACAACATCAAGTCCAATCGAGCATTAAAAACTTTGATACTAGCTCCAACACAATCAGTGTTCCGAGTTCAAACCTCGCAATTTTGAATACCAGTAAACAAACTGAGCGCAGATGTTTCAACTAGAAAAAAAGCTCAGCCCGTGAGCCCCCACCAATCCAGCACCAATGAACAGAAAATTCTAAATTGGCACGGCACAACAGCAATTCATGGACGCAGGAGACCGTACCTGCATGTTGGTCATGTCCATGACGCGCCAACGCATCTGAGGGCGCACACGGGCGTGTCGGCGGAGCATGTCGGCCACGATGACACGGGAGAAGTCGACGTTGGTGATGCGGCGGAACCCCAGATCGTACAGCTGCTCCGAGAGCGACGAGCTCCCGCACCCCGGGACAAGGATCTCCGTCCCCTCTTCCCCAAGGAGGAGCGACAGGAGCGGGGCCTTGATTTGCGGCCACTCCGCGTACCACTCGAAGCTGTCGCCATCGCCGCGGAGGGCAAAGAACTTGTCCCAGTTCTCCCGCGAAGTAAAGTCGAGCAGCGCGTCGTGGAGCGCCGGCGTGGTAGCCATGGGATGGCTGCGCGAGCACCAGGCTCAAACCCTAGCTACGAGAGCAGGGGTTTAGAAGTGGTTGGAGAAACGGCGAGGTTTTTCGGTTGGGAGCGAAAACGCCAACGCTGCGCGGGGCCCGGGGGGGATATCTATATCTATATCTATACCTACTAATAAAGCAAGGTGATATTCTTGGTTTCGTCCCGCATCTGATTTTATGTCAAGCGTATTATTATACACTATACCTATACCTACTAATAAAGCAAGGTGATATTTTTGGTTTCGTCCCGCATCTGATTTTATGTCAAGCGTATTATTATACACGAGGTGGTACTAATTACCCGCAGTCCAGATGAAAAAACGACTGGCGTCTAAAATTCGTCCTCAAACAGCCCGCTCGGGCCTAACGTTTAGAAGATAAACCTGCGGCCCATGATATCTGGTCGGCCAGGTTCCATCCATATTGTGCTAGCTTCAATCGATATATATTTTATTGGTCCGCAGTTTTTTTGTCCGTTTCCGTATGTCTTGATCCACCGTTTCCTTCCGTCTTACGTCATGATAGGCTTTTCTCAAAAACGTCATGATAGGCTGGGCCCAGCCATCGTACGCACGTAGGCACGCCTCACCCCCTTGACTGTTCTTTTTTCTGGGAAAAAACCTATTCGTCTAATCTAAGTAGGTTGCAGACAATCAGCGTCCGTGACGTTTTTGTGTTTGCTGTTTTGTAGGTTTGTGTGACAAACTGATTCATCTACAAGGTCGTATCGTGATGGTGTTTGCATAGCCATGTGTGTATATATGTGTATACACGAGGATTGCCTTTCTATTATCAGCCCGTGAGATCGTGAGAGGAAACTCAACCAGGCTGGCGCGCAGGGATCAATGCCATCATCGCCGCTGCCTTTGCTCCCTGTAGCGCTTCTGAGGGAGAAGACGGCTACCCACGTTGGAAGGACTCGGTGCATCTCCGCCTCGACACCCTCGGCATTGGCGCATGTGCTGACGTATACACAGATCAGATCGATGTCGCAAGCAACGAGCAGCCTGGCAGCCCGGGGTCGCTCGAGATGGCGAAGGAGAGCAAGCGGCAGGGCCAGGCTACCGCTGCAGGGAGGAGCCGAGAAGGTTCCGCAGGGGGAGGCTCACGCGGACGCTGCTGATTCAGTCAGCCAACGAAGAGCAGGGCCGCGTAGGAAGTGACTGTCGTCGTACACACATCTGAGTCCATCGTTGTGTCTGGCCGTGGGCTTGCTTCTGCTGGGAAGGGGACAAATAAGGACAAGGAAAAGAAGACTGATGGCGGCGACTCGATGGATAGGGAACACGGGGGCTAAGGTATTGTCGGAGTTGCTTGAATCGAAGCATGCCTCGTTCATGGACCTGACGGAGGCGTTCAACGCTTGGTGTTATAGGTCGAAGGTTGCACGAAGGAGACTGTATTTTTTGAATAGCATCAATCCAACATCTTGATTCGCCTGCCTGCAACAATGAACCAGTCCGTTTCAAAAATACATACACCATGTCCATCTGCATGGGTCTGATCTGCAGTTGAACTCTTATGATCAGCATATTGCGCGATTAGCAACGACGAGCTCATTGATGGTATCCCCAACTCCTCGACGCATGTCAGCTCTACTCTGCTTCCTACTTCCAATGTATTTTGTGACTGAGATTGTGCACATGAGCTATTTCCGAGAATGTCAGCAAATAATGAGACTAGAGCAACTCTAGCAGACACCTTATATCCCGGACCCATGTCCCGCATTTACAGTTGGCGAAAAAACGCTTTTTACGGGCTGGTGAGGGCCACGGGAGAACAGAATCCGCATCGCGGAACTATAAAACATAATATATCTCAAAGAATAACTTTTTGTTCCTCCCGTTGCAACGCACGGGCCTGTTTGCTAGTTTAACTGAAGTAAAATGCTTGGTTTTAACCGGCAGATCGCACGCGAGGCGTCCGTCGCTTTCTCCTCGCCACACGTGTCTTCTATGGGTTCATCCGGTACTATTTCTAATGGTTCCATGTGACGCGTGGCGAAGAAAGTTTTCTGCAACATCATTTGTGTTGCAAAAAAAATTTCGTAACAACTCTCATATTGCAAAAAGGGTGCAGACGAATTATTTTTCTACAACACCACCAGCCAGTGGCGAATCTTGGATGAAAATAAAGAGTAGGCTCAACTTCTCAGTACAAGGATTGGAATGGGTAAACAACAGGCTGGACACTACATAATAGGCTGAGATGGGCTAGTAACTAGTAGTAAATTTTCATTTTTCTATTTCAGAGGGCAGGCTTGAGCCTGTTGATGCATGCCCAGTAGAATCGCCACTGCCACCAGCGGAAGTTGCCCATGTTCGATCGTACCGTCGCATGCCGACGAGTTTCCGCAACAATGACGGAGTTGCAGAATGGCGATGAGAACGACAGTGGTGCTGCTGTGATATCATCTTTCATTGCAAAAAAAATCTGCAACAACATCCATGTTGCAGAAGTCATTTTCACAACACCATCTATGTTGCAAAAAAGTGATCAAAAAAATCTGCAACACAATTTGTGTTGTAAATGTTTCTACAACCTGAGCTCTGTTGCAAAAGGTTTTGAAACACTGCATTAGTTACAATGGATTGTGCCGGATCTACGGCTGGTGAGACGGTGGATCTTTTAAAATGATCCGCTTGCCGACGCGTAACATGACCCTTAACTGAAGTTAAACTTTATAAAGTTTGATCAAATTTATAGAAAGCAATATGAACATTTGCAGTAACAAATTTATATGATGTGAAAATATATGAGTGAAGAATCTAATGGTATAGATTTGGTGGTGTATATGTTAATGTATTTTTCTACAAACTTATTGAAGTATATAAAGTTTGACTTTAGACAAATCTAATATGCGGAGTAAATAAAAACGAAGGGAGTACGGTATTCCTTAAGGAGTATCCATATTACAATCTTTCTTACACAAATCAAGATCCCAACCAAACAACTGTTCTACTTTCGACTCTAGCAAACTTAGCTAAGAAATTACTAATCATATTCTGACTACGAGAAACATGAGTAATACAAGTCAAACGAAGAAACATCGGATATTTGATTTCACCAGTCAGAGAAGCAATTTATCTTTAATCATGTTCACTATTGACAGTGAATCCATCTCAATGTGTATTGGTAGATCAGTGTGCTCGAGAGTGAGAGGGAGAGAGAGTCCCTCCATGCAAGTACTTAAGTCAGCTTCCAACGCGTCCCAGCCCGAGAACAACTCTCTACAAGAAAATAATGTCGCACATGTTGTCGCGGAGAATCATACCCGCACCAGCACGACCATCACCAGTCCAAGAGTCGTTTGTACTTACCTTTGTCTAGCCCACGCGAGGTAGACTCCGCTTTTTTAAAACACACGTGGTCGTTATCGCATGTAAGGGTTTGATCGGTGGGTCATAGGAGATAACAGTCTTCGCTTTCACTCAATCACCAAAAGAATTTTGTTCAAGTGCAAGCAAAGAGTCCATGTAGCTACAATGGAACCTTTTCAAGGCCTCCATTGGCGGAAGGGTCTTATCATGAACTACCACATTCATGTTGTGCCATGCCCTCCAAAGTGTCATGAATAGCATGCAACAGTGTAGATCTCCTAGGGGGTTGATACGGGGCAGGGTGTCGATCTTTTCACACTTGGAGGGGAAAATGAGAGAAATCAAGCAAACACTCAAGACAGCCTCCGATCACACATCCGCTAAAACCATGAAACACAAGAGGATACAATGATTCGAGTTCAACACGGGATACAAGTAAAGATGATAGTTCTTCCCACTCAAAGAGATGGGGCCTTCAATCCTTAGAGGATCTTCCCTATGATAGGGGCCTTGACATCCACTTGGATCTTCTCACATAGAGGCCATCTCCATGGAGAAGGAGGAACTGGAAGAAGCAATGCTCAACTAACTCAAGAGCTAAACATATGCTAACCATAGATGGAGGAGGAGGAGTCCTTTATATAGTCTTAGGCGAGAGAGAGAGAGAGAGAGGAGAGACGGGTACATGGGCCTTCGGCCCGCGTCTGCCCACGCAGGGGCCGGATGTCCGGGGATTCACAGGATGTCGAATGCCCGGGTTTGTGGCCGGATGTCCGGGTTGGAGCGGCTCGATCCCACGAGGTTCTGGTCACGCGGTGCAAGATTTCCGAGATGGCGCCGGATGTCCGGTCGTGGACCGGATGTCCGGCCGCTGAAGCTTCAGCGGGCCCTAGGTTCTGGACTAGTGGCGCCGGATTTCCGGGCCCTGGGCCGGATGTCCGGCCGCTGGGAGGTCTCGGCGCTTTCCCTTGACGCTTGCCTTCGTCTGTCGTCGTGGGGGCTTGGCCTTCACTCCGTGTGTCTCCGAGGTCGTCTTCACGGTACATAAGCATGCATGGTGTTTCCTTTTGATGTAGCATACATGTCTCGTGTGGGTCGAACGGAAGTTCATTAAGGAGAGATGTCACCTTGGTTTCGACGGCGCGTGCGCGAGCTCTTGTCATAGGGCCAGTTGGAGCTTGAGAGGTTGATGTAGAGTCCATGGGGATGACCATGGGATGCTCCGCATCACCCCCCCCCCCCCTGGGAAAGATCGTCCTCGGATCGAGATCGTCATCACCATGGAAAGGAGATAGGTCCTTGAAGTTGAAGATGTCGCTCACATTGTACTTATCGCGTGGAAGGTCGATCTTGTAGGCATTGTCGTTGTAGCGTTCCAACACCTTGAAAGGTCCATCGGCTCGAGGAAGTAGCTTGGATTTGCGCTCGTTGGAGAATCTATCCTTGCGGAGGCGTGATACATCCATTTTACATCATGATTTCCTACTGTTATTTATTATGTTTTGTTGAATAATAATGCTTTAGGGAGTGATTCTAATGCCTTTTCTCTCATAATATGCAAGGTTTACACAAAGAGGGAGAATACCGGCAGCTGGAATTCTGGACCTAAGAAAAGCACATCAGAGATACCTATTCTGCACAACTCCAATGAAGCTGAAACTTTACGGGGATTATTTTTGTATTTAATAAAAAATACCGGAGCAGAAAACTACCGGAGGGGGCTAGCCAGGTGGGCACAACCCACCAGGGCGCGCTAGACCCCCCTAGGCGTGCCCTGATGTATCGTGGCCACCTCGGCCCACCTCCGGAGCCCATCTTATGGTATATAGTCACATCTGACCTAGAAAAAATCAGAGGAGGACTTTCGGGACGAAGCGCCGCCGCCTCGAAGCGGAACTTGGGCAGGAGGACTTTTGCCCTCCGGCGGAGCGATTCCGCCGGGGGAACTTCCTTCCCGGAAGGGGAAATTGAAGCCATCGTCATCACCAACACCCCTCTCATCTTTGGGAGGCCAATCTTCATCAACATCTTCAACAAGACCATCTCCTCTCAAACCCTAGTTCATCTCTTGTGTTCAATCTTTGTACCGGAACCTCAGATTGGTACCTGTGGGTGACTAGTAGTGTTGATTACCTTGCATAGTTGATTACTATATGGTTTATTTGGTGGAAGATTATATGTTCAGATCCATTATGCTATTTAATACCCCTCTGATCTTGAGCATGATTATTATTTGTGAGTAGTTACCTTTGTTCTTGAGGTCACGGGAGAAGTCATGTTGCGAGTAATCATGTGAATTTGATATGTGTTCGATATTTTGATGATATGTATGTTGTGATTCCCTTAGTGGTGTCATGTGAACGTCGACTACATGACACTTCACCATTCATGGGCCTAAGGGAATGCATTGTGGAGTAGTTATTAGATGATGGGTTGCTAGAGTGACAAAAGCTTAAACCCTAGTTTATGCGCTACTTCGTAAGGGGCTGATTTGGATCCAAACGTTTAATGCTATGGTTAGATTTTATCTTAATACTTTTCTCGTAGTTGCGGATGCTTGCGAGGGGGTTAATCATAAGTGGGAGGTTGTTCAAGTAAGAACAGCACCCAAGCACCGGTCCACCCACATATCAAATTATCAAAGTAGCGAACACGAATTAAACCAACATGATAAAAGTGACTAGACGAAATTCTCGTGTACCCTCAAGAACACTTTGCCTATTACTAGAGATTGATCTGGCCTGGCCTTTGCCTCAAAAGGATTGGGCTACCTTGCTGCACCTTGTTTACCGTGACCGTTACTTGCTTGTTACCAATTATCTTGCTATCAAACTATTTGTTACCTACAATTTCAGTGCTTGCAGAAATTATCTTGCTGAAAACCGCTTGTCATTTCCTTCTGCTCCTCGTTGGGTTCGACACTCTTACTTATCGAAAGGACTACGATTGATCCCCTATACTTGTGGGACATCAAGACTCTTTTCTGGCGCCGTTGCCGGGGAGTGAAGCGCTCTTGGTAAGTGGAAATCGGTAAGGAAAAACTTATACTACGTGCTGAAATTTATTGCTACTTGCTACTATGGAAAACAATCCTTTTAGGGGTTTGTTCGGGGTATCTTCACCTCGACCGGAACCACAATTAGTTGTCCCTCAACCTACAGCACCTACTGAAAATATTACTTATGAAATTCCTTCGGGTATGGTAGAACAACTGCTTGCTAAACCTTATGCAGGAGATGGAACTGAACATCCTGATATGCACCTCTTATATGTGAACGAAATTTGTGGATTATTTAAGCTTGCAGGTTTACCCGGAGATGAAGTTAAGAAGAAGGTTTTCCCTTTATCTTTGGAGGGAAAAGCATTGACATGGTATAGGCTATGTGATGATCTTGGATCGTGGAACTGGAATCGTTTGCAATTGGAATTCCACCAAAAGTTTTATCCCATGCATCTAGTTCATCGTGATCGGAATTATATATATATAATGTTTGGCCTCGTGAAGGAGAAAGTATCGCTCTAGCTTGGGGGAGGCTTAAGTCAATGTTATATTCATGCCCCAATCATGACATTCCAAGAGAAGTTATCATTCAGAATTTTTATGCTCGGCTTTCTCATCACGATCAATCCATGCTCGATACTTCTTGTGCTGGTTCTTATATGGAGAAGACTATTGAATTCAAGTGGGATCTCTTAGAAAGAATTAAACGCAACTCTGAAGATTGGGAACTCAACGAAGGTAATGAGTCAGGTATAAAGCTTGAATTTGATTGTGTCAAATCTTTTATGAATACCGATACTTTTCATAAGTTTAGCACTAAATATGGACTTGACTCTGAGATAATAGCCTCTTTCTGCGAAGCATTTGCTACTCACGTTGACCTCCCTAAGGAGAAGTGGTTTAAATATCATCCCCCTATTAAAGAATAAATTAAAGAACCGGTCATAGCTAAAGAAGAAACCATCTTTTACAATGTTGATCCAGTTGTGCCTACCGCTTATATTGAAAAACCGCCTTTCCCTGTTAGGATAAAGGAACATGCTAAGGTATCAACTTTGGTTCGTAAGAGTAATATAAGAGCACCTAAACCCCCTGCAAATTAAAGTAGAACCTAGTATTGCTATGGTTAAAGATCTCTTGGTAGAAAATATTGATGGGCACGTTATCTACTTCTGTGATGAAGCTGCTAGAATTGATAAACCCGATGAACAAGATAAACATCGACCCATAGAAGGCATGCTTGTTGTCTCAGTCAAAATAGGAGATCATTGCTATCATGGTTTATGTGATTTGGGTGCTAGTGTGAGTTCTATCCCTTTTTCTCTATACCAAGAAATTATGGATGAAATAGCACCCGCTGAAATGGACGACATTGACGTTACTATTAAACTTGCTAATAGAGACACTATCACACCACTTGGGATTGTTAGATATGTTGAAGTCTTGTGTGGGAAAGTGAAATACCCTACTGATTTTCTAGTCCTTGGTTCCCCACAAGATGACTTTTGTCCCATTATCTTTGGTAGACCTTTCTTGAGCACCGTCAATGCTAAGATAGATTGTGCAAAACAAATTGTCGGTGTCAGTTTTGGTAATGCGTCTCATGAGTTTAATTTTTCCAAGTTTAGTAGACGACCTCGTGATAAAGCGTTATCTAGTAAGGATGAAATAATTGGTCTTGCTTCTATTGTTGTACCTCCTACTGATCCATTAGAACAATATTTGCTTGACCATGAAAATGATATGCACTTGCGTGAAAGAAACGAAATAGATCAAATTTTCTTTGAACAACAACCTCTCCTGAAACACAATTTGCCTATTGAAACTCTTGGAGGTCCTCCTCCACCTAAAGGTGATCCTGTGTTTAAATTGAAACAATTGCCTGACACTTTGAAGTATGCTTATCTTGACGAGAAAAAGATATATCATGTTATTATTAGTGCTAACCTTTCAGAACATGAAGAAGAGAGATTATTGAAAGTTCTGAGGAAGCACCCAGCTGCTATTGGATATACTCTTGACGATCTTAAGGGCATTAGTCCCACTCTATGTCAGCACAAGATTAATATGGAACCTGATGTTAAACCCGTTGTTGATCACCAACGGCGTTTAAATCCTAAGATGAAGGAAGTGGTAAGAACTGAAATATTAAAGCTTCTGGAAGGAGGTATAATCTATCCCATTGCTGATAGTAGATGGGTAAGTCCCGTTCATTGTGTCCCTAAGAAAGGAGGTATTACCGTTGTTCCTAATGATAAGAATGAACTCATTCCACAAAGAATTGTTACTGGCTATAGAATGGTAATTGATTTTAGAAAATTAAATAAAGCTACTGGGAAGGATCATTACCCTCTGCCGTTCATTGATCAACTGCTAGAAATATTATCTAAGCACACACACTTTTGTTTCCTAGATGGATATTCTGGTTTCTCTCAAATACCTGTGTCACAATCCGATCAAGAGAAAACCACATTTACTTGCCCTTTTGGAACCTATGCTTATAGACGTATGCCTTTTGGTTTATGCAATGCACTTGCTACCTTTCAAAGATGTATGAGTGCTATATTCTCTGATTTTTGTGAAAAGATTGTGGAGGTCTTCATGGATGATTTTTTCGTTTACGGAACTTCTGAAAGGATCAATATGGTTGACTAGAGGGGGGGTGAATAGGCAACTACCACTTTTTAACCTTTCTTTAACAAGTTAGGCTTAGCAACAAATAGGTTGGCTAGATATGCAACTAGGTGAGCAACCTATATGATGCTAACAACAATAACCATACAAGCAAGGAGATGAACAATACAAATAGCTTGCACAAAGTAAGGGTAAGAAGTAACCACAAGTGGAACCAATGGAGACGAGGATGTGTTACTGAAGTTCCTTCCCGGTAAAGGGAAGTACGTCTCCGTTGGAGCGGTGTGGAGGCACAATGCTCCCCAAGAAGCCACTAGGGCCACCGTATTCTCCTCACGCCCTCACACAATGCGAGATGCCGTGATTCCACTAGTGGTGCCCTTGAAGGCGGCAACCGGACCTTTACAAACAAGGTTGGGGCAATATCCACAACTTAATTGGAGGCTCCCAACACCACCACGAAGCTTCACCACAATGGAGTATGGCTTCACGGTGACCTCTTCCGTCTAGGGTGCTCAAACACCCAAGAGTAACAAGATCCGCAAGGGATTAGTGGGGGGAATCAAATTTCTCTTGGTGGAAGTGTAGATCAAAGCCTTCTCCTCCAAACCCTAGAGCATCAACAAGAATCGATGGCTAGGGAGAGAGATCGGGCAAGAGTAAGCTTTTGGAGCAACAATGGAGCTTTTGGGAAAAGAGGTAACTCTCACTAGAGAAGAAGACCCTTTATATAGGGAGGTGGGAATCTGGCCGTTTTCTGCCCACTGGTCGTGCATAAGCGGTAGTACCGCTCTGGGGAGCGGTACTTCCGCTTGCACGGAAGTACCGGGCATCACACACAGTTGACGGCAGTCAAGGAGCCGGTAGTTCTGCCGGAGCGGTACTACCGCTCCCGCAAGCGGTACTTCCGCTTAGCGCTGTGAGATGCCCAGACTTAGTGAATAAGAGGGAGGCAGTGAGTCAGTGCCGCTCAGAGCGGTACTTCCGCTTACAAATGTCGCTCATAATTCACTCAAGTGACAGAAAGCCAAAGAGCCAAATATAAGCGGAAGAGACCGGAAGGGGAGGGCAGCAGTACCGCATAAGCGGTACTACCGCGCGCACCCAAACGGTACTTCCGCTTAAAATGGACAAGCCCACCCGAGGAAGCCAGAGAGCAATATATAAGCGGTAGTACCCCGATAGTGCTGGGCGGTACTACCGCGCACTTGAGCGGTACTTCCGCTTAACCTATTACTCAGGGCCCTGAAGATAGGGGCAGCTCCATTGTGCCGGGAAAAGGGAAGAAAGCGGATGTGTACGTGTTTGATTCTCCCAACCTTTCCACGTGCGGCCCCCCTCTTGATAGTACGGATTTTCCTATGACTCAAGTCCACCAACACTAAATCGATAGGAAAACACCGTCTTCTCTTTTTACAACGGAGGGGCTCACACACCATCTCGTGCTACCTGATAATCTCTGAAAACTGAATGCACACGATTAGTCTGCAAGGGTATTGTCATCAACCACCAAAACTACTTAGGGAGAAATATGCACTTACAATCTCCCCCTTTTTGGTGGGTTGATGACAAAACGGGATTTGCCAAAAACAATAAGCAGTAATGATATAGACAAACCCGACAACTACCAAATATAGAGGGGCTCCCCCTAGATGTGTGCACTATTTTAATATGCCTTTGGAATGCAAAGTGCACACGGCTAGGATCAACACTCCCCCTATATTTTATAGACACAGCCAATTAACTTGCTAATCAGATAGAGAGATATAAGCAGGTAGTTTCATAAAGTAACGAATGTAAGCATAACAAGATAGGATGGATAGCATGTCTTACACCATACATTAGTACTCATAGGTCCGGACCACATAAACCAAAGCAAGCAAAGAAAAAGAGTTCACGAGAGATAAAATGCGCAGATAAAACACTCGTGACTCAGCAAAGCCAACAAATCCACTCTCTCCCCCTTTGGCATCGAGACACCAAAAGGGGCATAGAGGACTAAAGCAAGTCAAGGTGATGGAAGCCTAAAAGAGATCAGTCCTCCTCATCATCCTCCTCCTCATCAGAGGTAGCAGGGACATCCTCGTCTGACGCAGCCCATGGACAGTGCTTCTCGGCCCATGCCTCTTCCTCAGTAATCCGGTCCTCAGACCCGCTGTCAACTGTGAGGCCAAGCTTCCTCATAATGATCTTGTCACGGATGCGGGCCTTCTTGGCGTCAACATGTGCCTTATACTGTCCCTTGATCTGGAAGCAGAGAAGGTTCTTCATCTTCGTCTTCAGCTTAGCAGCCCATGATGGCACGTGCTCAGAGGGAGGAACATAAGTGTCATTAGCATAGTTCGGCTCTGGCTCATCATCGGAGTCAGTGGGAGCAATCTCAGGAACAGCAGGAGCAACGCCCCGGTTCTCCTTCACACGGAGTCTAAGAATACCATGAGTCACCATGTGTTCTGTAACTAGATCCTCACCAGGGAACGAAGCAGCCCAGGTATCCTCAATGAGCTTAAACAGATAAGGACCATAGATAGACACCTTCCGGTCAAGGACAGCAGACCGAAGCTCCTTCCACATGATGTGGGAAATGTCCAAAGTAGAGTCACGGCCACGCTCCTTAATGCACAATAACAGAAGATTCACAAGGTAAGAGTGAACCTGATCCTTGTTCCCAACACGAGGAAACAGAGTGTTGCAAAAGATATGATGCATAATGTCAAGAAATGGAATGATCTCAGTGCGAGTACCCTTGCCTGTCTGAACCACCCTAGAATAGCAAACAAGCTTGGACTTGTGAATAGCTGTTTCTTCAGTGTGAAGCCTCAGTCCAATAGGCACATCCAGACCCTGATCAGCAATGCCCAGAGAGTTCATGAAGGTCTTCCAATTGGAGCGCAAAACTCTGCTGCCAGTCATCCAAGTCAAGTTGCGCTCCTCATCAGTGTGAAAGTGAAGGGTGGCATAGAATTGAGCCACAATCTCATAATAGAAGTCCTTATTGAAGCTGATGATAGGATCCAGACCCCATTGAGCGCATAGAGCACGAGCCTCAGCAAAATAGTCAGAGTGGGGGTTGTTGTTCATGTGCCCCGTATCAATGGACTTGGCATCAGGTACATATAGATTGGTCTTGGTCTTCAGGACCCCCACGTAAATGAGAGATTGCTCCTTGGTCCAGAAAGGACGTCCAACCAGCGCCTCGTCCTGAGGACGGCAATACGGGTTATGCTGGTGAAACTCCACAAACTCCTTGTTTGTCATCTCCTCAGGAGATTTGGCCACCTTCTTCTTGCTGACAGTCCGCTTCACCGGTTGAGCACTAGAACTAGCCCCTGCAGCCTCCGAAGTGCGAAACCTCTTAGAACCACCTGGCCGTCCAGGATTCATGCGACGAGGAGGAGCGGAACCGCCATCACCTGGAACCAACAAAAAGGAATGGAAAGAGACACACTAACTGTAAATAACCAGAAAAAGCCAAGCAAAAATTACTAGAGAGAATACAGCACAGGCAGTGAGGGATTCAGTGACCAGCGGTAGTACCGCTGGGCAGGAGCGGTACTTCCGCTTGGAGCGGTAGTACCGCCCTGGCGACGGGAAGATCCCACGGCAGGGAAGTGACCATGGATCCAACACAAAACGAGTGATTAACAAGTATATGTATCTCTAGTAATCATCTCACGTCCTACTCATGCCAAGATATAGCGAGAAACATGAGAAATCGCACGCATTGCCCTAGATGCAAGAGTCAAGAAAACTAGGTCAAAAAGAGGAAGATCGAGGGCAATACCGGGGTCCATGGCACGAGGAAGAGATGGGGAGCAATCCCACCGGACGAAAACGCGAAGACCGGCACGGAATGGTAGATCCGGAGCCGGCCTCCGGGAGAGAATTGGTCGCCAAGGCCGGAGAAGAGACAGTGAATGGGTATGGGGGGAGTTAGAACTCCCCCTGCCCATCACTTGAATCGACCGTGAGCCCCCGAAGCGGTAGTACCGCTGGTACCGGCGGTACTTCCGCTGGAGCGGTAGTATCGTCCACCCGAGCGGTAGTACCGTTTATGACCAAAAACAGCTCCCAGCACAAAAAAACAGAGGAAAAACATGTTTTATGGTGGACAAAATTTCTGAGACGATGAAGAGCATCAAGACTTTTTACTAAAATACATACAAGAAGTTTCTCCAAGTCTTTATGAGAAACCAAACACGAAGAGACAAAGACTTGAATCAACACATTCGAACTAATATGCTCTAGTAAAGCAAATGCCTCACTAGGAGGTGGGGGCGGTGGCCGAAGCCACCTATGTTTGAGTCAATTGGTATGGCACCGCGAAAATTTTAACCTTGGGCCCATGACCAAAACTCGTCTTTGAAGCACAAGTGTCATAAAAAATGACTAATGTGGAAGACTTGATCAATTTATGCATAATAGGAGGAGGGATAGTTCATTGAGAGAACTAGACTCCCCCTATGTCCATGCCTACACCTAAACAAGACATGATGATGAGTGTGGTGGGGTGTGCACAAAGTCAAGCCACATTGCTCGAATCAATGATATTTAGCTCATGCCTTAACTCGCGAAATCTTGCTTCATCTAATGGCTTCGTGAATATATCTGCAAGCTGTTCCTTAGTATAGAGATGAATAAGATCAATGTCTCCATGCTTGATGTGATCCCGGATGAAGTGATGACGAATCTCAATATGCTTTGTCTTGCAGTGTTGAACCGGGTTGTTGGAGATCTTGATCGTGCTTTCATTGTCGCAGTAGAGAGGCACTTTGTCACAGTTGACCCCATAATCCTTTAAGGTTTGCCTCATCGAGAGAATCTAAGCACAACAGCTTGCGGCGGCTACATACTCGGCCTCGGTGGACGAGATAGAAACACAGTTTTGTTTCTTGGAAAACCAACTTACCAGAGAGCGGCCAAGAAATTGGCAACCTCCGGAAGTGGACTTCCTTTCCACACGGTCTCCCGCCCAATCCAAGTCAGTATATCCAATGAGATCAAATGAAGCACCTTTGGGGTACCATAAGCCAAAGTTTGGGGTATGAGCCAAATATCGAAAGATTCGCTTGACAGCCACATAGTGACTCTCCTTAGGTGCGGATTGAAATCGTGCACAAATTCCCACACTCAACATGATATCCGGCCTAGATGCACAAAGGTAAAGCAGAGATCCAATCATGGAGCGATATACCTTCTGATCCACAGCTTTACCATTGGGATCACTGTCAAGTTGGCATTTGAGTGGCATTGGAGTGTTGGCCTTGGGAGGATTGAGCTCATCCATCTTGAACCTCTTGAGCATGTCTTGAGTGTATTTGGCTTGGTTGATGAAGGTTCCTTGGCTTCGTTGCTTGACTTCGAATCCAAGGAAGAACTTCAACTCTCCCATCATAGACATCTCAAACTCTTTGGTCATTAGTGCGGCGAACTCATCATTAAAAGCTTTGTTAGAAGAACCAAAGATAATATCATCTACATATAGTTGGCATACGAACAAGTTCCCATTAACCCTCTTAGTAAAAAGAGTGGGGTCGATTTTCCCAATTTCAAACCCACGATCTTGCAACGTCTAGGTAAGGTGCTCATACCACGCACGTGGGGCTTGTTTAAGGCCATAGAGTGCCTTATCGAGAACGTATACATGATTGGGGAACTTGGAATCCTCAAACCCCGGGGGTTGCTTGACATACACCAACTCCTTAAGAGGACCATTAAGAAAAGCACTCTTTACATCCATTTGATATAATATGAAGTCATGATGAGAGGCATAAGCAAGCAGCATGCGAATAGATTCAAGGCGAGCAACAGGGGCAAATGTTTCACCGTAGTCGATACCCTCGACTTGGGAGTAGCCTTGAGCCACTAGTCTTGCCTTGTTGCAAATAATAATGCCATGTGCATCTTGCTTGTTCTTAAAGATCCATTTGGTTCCAGTGACATTGTGATTCTCCTTTGGTCTTGGCACCAATCGCCACACTTTGTTGCGCTCGAAGTTGTTGATTTCATCATGCATGGCTTCAAGCCAATCCTCGTCTTCGAGCGCATCTTGTACCTTGAGGGGTTCAAAGCAAGAAACAAACGCATGATGTGCACAAAAGTTTGTTAATTGACGATGAGTAGTTACCCCTCTTTTCAAGCTTCCGTAGACGTTCTCTAGGAGGTGTTGCTTGGTCTTAAGCTTGGAAGCAATCTTGGCAACTCGTCTTTCAAGAATTTCCTCCATGGAAAGTTGAGGCTTGGTAACTTGACGAGCATCGGTACTAGCACCGGCTTGGTCATGATCTTGAGCATGATCTTGATCTTTAGCTTGACCTTGATCTTGAAGTTGATCTTGGTCCTGAGCTTCATCTTGATCTTGAGCTTGCACAGGGGTGTGAACAAGAACTTGAGCATCATGTGAAGTAGAAACATCACTAGCAAGTTGATCTTGCCCTTGATCTTGATCACGAGGTTGAGGGCCTTCACTTTGTTCTTCGGAAGAGTGTGGGTCATGCGTCGGTGATGGTTCCACTTGAGTGGAACATTGTCCTTCTCCTTCAGCCACAAGGGGTTCCTCAACGGGTGGGAAGTATCCCACACCCATTCTTCTTATGGCTTGGGGAGGAATTTCATCACCTACATCACAAAGACCACTTTGCTCCACTTGGGAGCCATTATTTTCATCAAACTCTACGTTACTCGTCTCCTCAACGAGTCCGGTGGACTTGTTGAGGACACGGTAAGCATGAGAGTTTGCAGCATAACCAACAAATATGCCCTCATGGGCTCTAGATTCAAATTTAGACAAACGGACACCTTTCTTGAGAATGAAACACTTACAACCGAACACCCAGAAGTATTTGAGGTTGGGCTTGTTCCCGGTAAGAATCTCATAAGGAGTCTTGTTTAAGCCTTTGCGGAGATAGAGCCGATTTGATGCATGACACGCGGTGTTGATGGCTTCGGCCCAAAAGTTGTACGGATATTTAAACTCTGCCATCATGGTTCTTGCCGCATCCATCAACGTCCGGTTCTTCCTCTCCGCAACACCGTTTTGTTGAGGGGCGTAAGGTGTGGAATATTGGTGTTTAATCCCCTCATCACTGAGAAACTCATCTAGGGTGTAGTTCTTGAACTCAGTGCCGTTGTCACTTCTAATCATCAAAATATTTGCTTCATGTTGACGTTGGACTTCATTTGCAAAGTTGATGACAGTCTGTTGGGTCTCACTCTTCCTCTTGAAGAAATATACCCATGTGTATCTCGAGTAATCATCCACAATCACCAAGCAATACCTTCTTCCTCCAAGGTTGTCAAAAGATGGAGGCCCGAAGAGATCCATGTGAAGGAGCTCTAAGGTCCTCTTTGAGTAGATTGTAGTAGTTGGACGATGAGCTTTTTCATGTAGCTTTCCTTTGATACAAGCACTGCAAGCACAATCTTTGGCAAAACTCACATTTGTTAGTCCAAGAATGTGATCCCCTTTGAGGAGACTTTGCAAAGATCTCATATTGACATGGGCTAGTCGGCGATGCCAGAGCCATCCCACATCAACTTTAGCCATTAGACATGTCGCGGTCTTAGTGGGTCGCTCCGAGAAGTTAATCACATAAAGACCATTTTTGACATGCCCAACAAAGGCTACTTTAAGAGTCTTGCTCCACAAAAGGGTCACGGTATCAATGCCAAAGAAGGTACTAAAACCCATGAGTGCAAGTTGACGAACGAAAAGTAAATTGTATGCAAGGGTCTCAACAAGCATGACTTTCTCAATGGTTAAGGTCGGAGAGATAACCACCTTGCCAAGACCCAATACCTTTGAGATTGCATCATCGCCAGATGAGACTTGGGTGGCCACGGATGCATCGGGTCGAACATCCACCACCAAGTCCTTGCTTCCGGTCATATGATTTGTTGCTCCGCTATCGAGCAACCATGAGACTCCCCCGGAAGCAAAGTCCTACAATAGATTAATGCTTGGATTTAGGTACCCATTCTTGAATGGGTCCTTTCATGTTAGTGACAAGGGTCTTAGGAACCCAAATAGACCACTCGATATACTCATAAGAAGAACCAACATATTTGGCATAAACATGCCCATCACTAGCACGACACAAAACATAGGATGGGTTAAAATCGCCGGCCCTGTTGGAGGGAGTGATCTTGCCCTTCTTGGCACTATCACTCACAACCTTGTCCTTATTCTTCTCATGAGTAATGTTCCCCACTTTGACAAATGTTTCCTTGAGCGGAGGAACCTGCATGGTCTTCATCATCTTCTTCTTTTTGGACTTGGGTGCAAACCCAACTCCTTCCTTTGCAACCACTTCCTTTTGACTGCTCAAAAGGTCATTGAGATTCTTCTCACCTTGGATACATGTCACAAGGCCTTTCTCAAGTTGCTCTTTCAGCTTAGCATTTTGCTCCACAAGATGTGCATGCTCACAACACGGGTTAGTAGCAGATGCATTATCAATTAGAACAAAAGGAGGACACGTGGCAATTTCCTTAGTGAGTTTTACTTGGAGTTGATCTTGCGACTCTTTAAGAGAAGCATGAACGCTCTTCAATGCCTTGTGAGCATTTTCAAGTGAGTCAAACTCATCCTTGAGTCGAGCATGGTCAACCCCAAGTGCAACCTTTTCAGATTTAAGAACACGGTTAAGAACGATAGCATGATCATAATCTTTACGTAATTTAGCAAGGTCGTCATTTTGTGACTCCTTAAGAGTCAAATGAAGACCTCGATCTTCCTCTAGAGCAATAGAAAGATCTGCTATCTCGTCGGCATAATCACGACTATGCCCTCTCATCTCCTCAAGATATTCTTCTTGAGACTCAATCGTGTCATTGGCCTCACCAAGTTGTTCCAAGAGAGCAACGAAGCGCTTCTTGGATTCTCCCTTGAGTTTGCACAAGAACTTGTCAAACTCATTCTCGCCCTCTTTCGCCTCCTCATTTTCATCCACACAATCTAACAAAGACGGAGTGGAAGACATAGCAGTCTTAATGTTTGAGGTTTTGGCGTTGGAGGTTACCTTGGTGATACCTTTGGCCATGAGACACCTAGCAATGTGGTTCTCGTTGGGAGCGTCGAAGAGTGACACCTTTGTTGGGGTAATCGATGCAATAGCCACAGATGCCATTGCCATTCCTTCACCACTTGTGTCTTCGTCATCCACATCATCATCGAAGGCATACTCTTCTTGAGCCACCAACACTTTGTGAGGAGCCTTCTTGTTGAAGTTGGACTTTTTGGGAAAAGACTTGGACTTATCTTTGCGGATGATCTTGCCACCATTGTCTTCCCTCTTCTCATAAGGACAATCCACCATGAAGTGACTCACATTACCACAGTTGTAGCAGGTTCTCACACGTTACTTGCCCTTTGACCCGCTTGAGTTGTTCTTGCAGAAATTTGGCCTTGCGTTTCTCTTATTACCCCAGAATTGCCTAGACGCTAGAGCCATATGCTCATGGTAAGCATATTTGGTGTCCTCGGGGCAACCCTCTTCTTCTTCTTCTTCTTCTTCCTCTTGACTGACCTTGGCCTTCAAAGCAAGGTTGGGAGATGATTTCTTTGACCGTTGCACACGAGCAAGAGCATTGTCTGCGGTCGTGTTCAAGATGTTCATTGCAATAAATTCATCCAATACATCGCTAGAGGAAAAGTTGTGAAAGTCCGGTCTTTGGCGGATGACGGCAGACATGGCCTTGTTGAAGGGCATGATGGCCTTCAGAAACTTGCGCTTGATCCAGGTGTCATCCACATCCTTGCTGCCGTGATCTCGGAGGGCAACGGCAAGAGTAGTTACCCTCCTATAGAGCTCACGTGGTTCCTCATCTTCTATCATTACAAACTCATCTGACTGATCAAGCACGACCTCATAGTTCGACCGTTGAATGCTTGAGCTGCCCTTGTACATGGAGACAACGTGTTCCCAACACTCTTTGGCAACAGTGAAGGGTCGCAGGTGAGGTAGGTCTTTGGTAGGAACAGCAGCTTGGAATATGAACAAGGCGGAGGAATTTAGCTGTTTGTCAGCCTCTTCTCTTGGAGTGAGGTTGCGTGGATCACGAGGATAGTGTCCTTCTTCAATGACTCTCATGAGTTGAATTGAGTTGTGATCCAAATGAGACTTGATACGAAAGACCCAATTAGCAAAATCATTCTTAACAAGTTTAGGAGGAGGACCGAGATTAACTATATGAGGTGGGTGCACCGGTCCTCCATAGACCAAGGGAGGGGGAACTGAGGCAAATGTCCCCGACCCATTAATTCCTTGAGAACGAGTGTCCTTATCAGCACTAGCCCCCTCCTTATCGGAGTTGACATCCGATGTCGAGTTAGTGGGATTAGCCACTTGCACCGCATCGGTGGAAAGCTTAAGAGTCTCAAGGAATTCTTTAAACATGGATTTGACCTCGGTCGTCATGGAGGATTTAAGCGAGGACATGGCCTCGTTTAAATCATCATGAGAGACCGTGTTCACACCCATGGCCTCGGGGAGTTCAACCGGCCCGGCCCCGTCGTTAACCATACTCATCGGGTGGTGAAACCCTTAATAAAGAGACGTAGCTCTGATACTAATTGAAAGGATCGATATGGTTGACTAGAAGGGGGGGGGTGAATAGGCAACTACCACTTTTTAACTTTTCTTTAACAAGTTAGGCTTAGCAACAAATAGGTTGGCTAGATATGCAACTAGGTGAGCAACCTATATGATGCTAACAACAATAAACATACAAGCAAGGAGATAAACAATACAAATAGCTTGCACAAAGTAAGGGTAAGAAGTAACCACAAGTGGAACCAATGGAGACGAGGATGTGTTACCGAAGTTCCTTTCCGGTAAAGGGAAGTACGTCTCCGTTGGAGCGGTGTGGAGGCACAATGCTCCCCAAGAAGCCACTAGGGCCACCGTATTCTCCTCATGCCCTCACACAATGCGAGATGCCGTGATTCCACTAGTGGTGCCCTTGAAGGCGGCAACCGGACCTTTACAAACAAGGTTGGGGCAATCTCCACAACTTAATTGGAGGCTCCCAACACCACCACGAAGCTTCATCACAATGGAGTATGGCTTCACGGTGACCTCTTCCGTCTAGGGTGCCCAAACACCCAAGAGTAACAAGATCCGCAAGGGATTAGTGGGGGGAATCAAATTTCTCTTGGTGGAAGTGTAGATCAAGGCCTTCTTCTCCAAACCCTAGAGCATCAACAAGAATCGATGGCTAGGGAGAGAGATTGGGCAAGAGTAAGCTTTTGGAGCAACAATGGAGCTTTTGGGAAAAGAGGTAACTCTCACTAGAGAAGAAGACCCCTTTATATAGGGAGGTGGGAATCTGGCCGTTTTCTGCACACTGGTCGTGCATAAGAGGTAGTACCGCTCTGGGGAGCGGTACTTCCGCTTGCACGGAAGTACCGGGCATCACACACAGCTGACGGCAGTCAAGGAGCCGGTAGTTCCGCCGGAGCGGTACTACCGCTCCCGCAAGCGATACTTCCGCTTAGCGCTGTGAGATGCCCAAACTTAGTGAATAAGAGGGAGGCAGTGAGTCAGTGCCGCTCAGAGCAGTACTTCCGCTTACAACTGCCGCTCATAATTCACTCAAGTGACAGAAAGCCAGAGAGCCAAATATAAGCGGAAGAGACCCGGAAGGGGAGGGCGGCAGTACCGCATAAGCGGTACTACCGCGCGCACCCAAGCGATACTTCCGCTTAAAATGGACAAGCCCACCCGAGGAAGCCAGAGAGCAATATATAAGCGGTAGTACCCCGATAGTGCTGGGCGGTACTACCGCCGGAGCAGTACTACCGCACTTGAGCGGTACTTCCGCTTAACCTATTACTCAGGGCCCTGTAGATAGGGGCAGCTCCATTGTGCCGGGAAAAGGGAAGAAAGCGGATGTGTACGTGTTTGATTCTCCCAACCTTTCCACGTGCGGGCCCCCTCTTGATAGTACGAATTTTCCTATGACTCAAGTCCACCAACACTAAATCGATAGGAAAACGTCATCTTCTCTTTTTACAACGGAGGGGCTCACACGCCATCTCGTGCTACCTGATGATCTCTGAAAACTGAATGCACACGATTGGTCTGCAAGGGTATTGTCATCAACCACCAAAATTACTTAGGGAGAAATATGCACTTACAACTTCTTTTGATGATTTCTTAAGCAACCTTGATCGAGTTTTGCAGAGATGTGAACAAACTAATCTAGTCTTGAATTGGGAGAAGTGCCACTTTATGGTTAATGAAGGCATTGTCTTGGGGCATAAAATATCTGAACGAGGTATTGAGGTGGATAAAGCTAAAGTTGATGCAATTGAGAAAATGCCATGTTCTAAAGATATTAAAGGTATTCGAAGTTTCCTTGGTCATGCTGGTTTTTATAGGAGGTTCATTAAAGACTTCTCTAAAATTTCTAGGCGTCTTACTAATCTTTTGCAAAAGGATATTCCTTTTGTTTTTGATGATGATTGCATGGAAGCCTTTGAAACACTCAAGAAAGCCTTAACCTCTGCACCTATCATTCAACCACCTGATTGGAACTTGCCTTTTGAAATTATGTGTGATGCTAGAGATTATGTTGTTGGTGCTGTTCTAGGACAGAGAGTTGATAAGAAATTGAATGTTATCCATTATGCTAGTAAAACTCTACACAGTGCCCAACGAAATTATGCTACCACTGAAAAAGAATTTTTAGCAGTTGTGTTTGCTTGTGATAAATTTAGATCCTATATTGTTGATTCCAAAGTTATTGTTCACACCGATCATGCTGCTATAAAATATCTTATGGAAAAGAAAGATGCTAAACCTAGACTCATTAGGTGGGTTCTCTTGCTTCAAGAATTTGACTTACACATCGTTGATACGGAGGGAGCTGAGAACCCAGTAGCTGATAACTTGTCTAGGTTAGAAAATATTCTTGATGACCCACTACCTATTGATGATAGTTTCCTTGACGAACAGTTAGCTGCAATAAATGTTTCTCAAAACACACCTTGGTATGCTGATTATGCTAACTACATTGTCGCTAAGTATATACCACCTAGCTTCACATACCAACAAAAGAGAAAAATATTCTATGACTGGAGACATTACTTTTGGGATGACCCACATCTTTATAAAGAAGGAGTAGATGGTATTATTAGACGTTGTGTACCTGAGCATGAACAAGAACAAATCCTACGGAAATGTCATTCCAAAGCTTATGGAGGACATCATGCGAGAGATTGAACTGCTCACACGGTATTGCAATCTGGTTTTTATTGGCCTACTCTCTTCAAGGATGCTCGTAAGTTTGTCTTGTCTTGTGATGAATGTAAAAGAATTGGTAATATCGGTAAGCGTTAGGAAATGCCTATGAATTATTCACTTGTTGTTGAACCATTTGACGTTTGGGGTTTTGATTATATGGGGCCTTTTCCTTCCTCCAACGGTTACACTCATATTTTGGTTGCTGTTGATTATGTCACTAAGTGGGTAGAAGCTATTCCAACTAGTAGTGTTGATCACCACACCTCCATTAAAATGCTTAAAGAAGTTATCTTCCCGAGGTTTGGAGTCCCTAGATACTTAATGACCGATGGTGGTTCACACTTTATTCGTGGTGCTTTCCGTAAGATGCTTGCTAAGTATGATGTTAACCATAGAATTGCATCACCCTATCATCCTCAATCTAGTGTTCAAGTAGAACTTAGCAATAGAGAAATAAAATTAATATTACAAAAAACTGTCAATAGGTCTCGTAAGAATTGGTCTAAGAAATTAGATGATGCACTTTGGGCCTATAGAACAGCTTATAAAAATCCTATGGGTATGTCTCCATACAAAATGGTATATGGGAAAGCTTGTCATTTGCCTCTATAATTAGAACACAAAGCATTTTGGGCAATTAAAGAACTTAACTATGATTTCAAACTTGCCAGTGAGAAGAGGCTATTTGGTATTAGCTCACTAGATGAATGAAGAACCCAAGCCTATGAAAATGCCAAGCTATTCAAAGAAAAAGTAAAAAGATGGCATGACAAAAGAATCCAAAAGCGTGAATTCAAAATAGGAGATTATGTTCTTTTGTTCAACTCTCGTTTAAGATTTTTTGCACGAAAGCTTCTCTCCAATGGGAAGGACCATATATTATCTAAGATGTTTATCGTTCTGGAGCTATCAAGATTAATAACGCCGAAGGTACTAACCCGAAGGTGGTCAATGGACAAAGAATTAAGCACTATATCTCAGGTATGCCTATTAACGTTGAAAGCAATGTTATCCAAACCATGACACCGGAGGAACACATAAAAGAAACCTTCTGGAACACCCCAGGATTCTGAAAATTAGGAGGTACGTGATACGGTAAGTAAACGGACTCCGAAAAATCTGCAAAAATATTTTTTGTCAATTTTGGAATATTAGGAAAATTTGAAAATAAAAAATTAAACCGGAAGTTGATCGAGGTGAGCACGATACACCAGGGCGCGCCAGACACCCCTGGGCGCGCCCTGGTGGGTTGTGCCCACCTCGGATGCCTTCCCGACTCCGTTTTCCTTCCATATGCTTGTTTCCCAAGAATAAAAATTCTCTATATATACCCCCGACTGTTTTGACGACCGCATCGTAGAAAAATCCTCTGTTCTTGTTTCTTGTTGTTTTCTCGTCATATCTAGATCTCCATGGCTCCACCAAGCTCCTCCAAGGACAAGTTCTTCGAGAAGGTCATCAACCCATACTTGCCGGAGGTGATGAAGCACCCTCAAGCCATTGAGATGCGTGAGGGGGTGCTCCACATCCGCGATGTTCAGGGACCCAAGAAGACCGGAAGCGTGGAGGCTAGGCTCGAGGCGGTGGAACAGGAAATCTTCAAGTGCCAGAAGATGGTGGAGCGTGGACTTAGTGTCAATCACTCCATGATTACGGAATTCACCCGTGATTAGATGGTGGATGGCCGGTCTGTGAAGGACATCATCTCCACCCTCAACGAGCAAATTAATTTTCTGCAGAGCCAAGTTTATGATCTTCAAAACCAAGTCTTCGAATATGAAGCGAGATTTAAAGGTATGAGTTTAGCTGCCAGTTGCAGGACTCAGGGGACTCTCGCGTCAACCTTTGGTGGGGAGCCCTTGCCCTGGAAGCTGGAGGACAAGCCTACTATATCATCACCACCACCTTCTTCATCACCACCACCAAAGGAGACTTGAGTACACGGGTATGGGCACTCCCCTTGGCTTGAGCCAAGCTTGGGGGAGGTGCCCCGGTATTGTACCACCACCACTTTTATTCACCTTTACCTATTTTAGTTCAATCTTTAGTTTCCCTTTGCTTAGTTGAATAAAAGTTAGCATGATCTATTTTCGTGTGTTAGTTTCGTGGCCTATCTATCTATGTAATCGAGTGAGAGTTATATAATAAAGTTTAGTTTGAGTTTTTGCCTCTCTACTTTCTTGTTGCAATCAAATAAAGGAAAGGAAAATAAATGAAAAGAATCATATGCTAATCTTATGGTGAGTAATGACATCACATAAGGAAAAGTATAAGTAGTAAAATTTGTTGGAGATTGACAAACATAGCATTGGTAAATGATGCAATTCATGAAAGAATTAATAAGGGAAGAGAAGATTCACATGCAAATACACTATCTTGGACATCTTTTGTGATTGTGAGCCCCCATCAAATATTATATGTCAAAACTATTGACGTTGGACAAGGAAGACAATGTAATGATTTATGCTTGTTCTTATCCACATAGAAGTTCTATTGTCATAGATCCTTCAACATGTGGTGCTTGCTCAATATCTTTGCTAGCCAAAAATTCCGCACTAAGTAGAGATACTACTTATGCATCCAAAAACCCAAACCCAAATCCATTCTTTGAGTGTCCACCATACCTACCTATGGATCGAGAAAGATCCTTCAAGTAAGCTGTCATCGGTGCAATAAGGCAATAAAAATTGCTTCTAAAAGTGTTTTGATCAATTAGTGTAAGAGAAAATTGAGCGCTATACGAACTTATGATGGCAAAGTAATAAAAGCGACGGAGTGCATAATAAAGGTTGCTATCATATGGGGCAATATAGCGTGACGTTCTTTTACATTAAGGGATTGGGCATACAAACCAAAAAGCGCATGACAACCTCCGCTTCCCTCTGCGAAGGGATTATCTTTTACTTTTATGTACTTACTTTTATGCAAAGAGTCAAAGTATTCTTCCCTATTCCTTTTTACTTTTTCCTTTTGCAAGCATCATGTGGTGAGGAAAGATCTAGGCACATATATCCAGTTGGATATGGGTGGCAAGAGTTATTATTGTTGACATCACCCTTTAGGTGAATACATTGGGAGGCGAAACCTAAAGCCCCTATCTTCTTATGCGTCCGGTTGAAACTTTTTGTTCATGGGTGTGCCGTGAGTGTTAGCAATCATAGAAGACTAAATGATGGTTGAGTATGTGGACTTGCCAAAAGGCTCCTACATGAGACCCTTCCTGAAAATATGATGAATTGTAGTTGCAAAGTTGACTGAGAACACCGTTTGTTGGTTTTCAATAAGGTTTATGCTTCATACTTCTATGTTGTGATGAATTGTTACTTGTGCATAAGAAGTTATATGATGAAATTATGTTGAATAAATTTTATGTTAGAGTTTGTTGCTGTTATATTAATAAGCATGATGCTTCTATGTCCGTATTTTGTTTTTATCGACACCTCTCTCTCAAACCATGTGGACATGCTTTTCGATATCGGCTTTCGCTTGAGGACAAGCGAGGTCTAAGCTTGGGGGAGATGATACGTCCATTTTGCATCATGATTTCCTACTGTTATTTATTATGTTTTGTTGAATAATAATGCTTTAGGGAGCGAATCTAATGCCTTTTCTCTCATAATATGCAAGGTTTACACAAAGAGGGAGAATACCGGCAGCTGGAATTCTGGACCTAAGAAAAGCACATCAGAGATACCTATTCTGCACAACTCCAATGAAGCTAAAACTTTACGGGGATTATTTTTGTATTTAATAAAAAATACTGGAGCAGAAAACTACCGGAGGGGGCCAGCCAGGTGGGCACTGATACGTCTCCAACGTATCTATAATTTTTGCTTGTTCCATGCTGTTATATTATCATTCTTGGATGTTTTACAATCATTTTATTACAACTTTATATCATTTTTTGGGACTAACCTATTGACATAGTGCCAAAGTGCCAGTTGCTGTTTTTGCTTGTTTTTTACTTTGCAGAAAATCAGTACCAAACGGAGACAAAACGCTGCGGGGATTTTTGTGGATTTTTTACGGACCAGAAGAAAGAAGATGGGCCAAAGAACACCAGAAGAGGGGGCCCAGGGTGGCCATCACCCACCAGGGCGCGCCAGAGGCCCCCTGGCGCGGCCTGGTGGGGGATGGGCACCTCGGGCACCCCCTCAACCGCCTCCGATGCCTATAAATTCCCAAATATTCGGAAACCCCCCAAAATAACCCTAGACTCTCCGCTCCGCCGCCGCAACTCTCTGTATCGACGAAAAACCAATCTGGCGACGTTCCGGTACCCTGCCGGAGAGGGGAATCCATCTCCGGTGGCCATCTTCATCATCTCGGCGGAGGTCATGACGAGGATGGAGTAGTCCACCCTCGGGGCTGAGGGTATGTACCAGTAGCTATGTGTTCAATCTCTCTCTCTCTCTCTCTCGTGTTCTTGAGATGTCACTATCTTGATGTATCACGGGCTTTGTTAATATAGCCGGATCATATGATGTGTGTCCCTCTCTATCTAGTTGTGATGAATTGAGTTTTCCCTTTGAGATTTCGTTACCGGAATGAATACTTTTATGGATTTGAGAACACTTAATATATGTCTTGCATGCGGATACCCGTGGTGACAATGGGGTATTCTATTGATTCACTTGATATATGTTTTGGTACTCAACTTGCGGATTCCCACGGTGACATTGGGGTAATCTATGCATAGGGGTTGATACACGTTCTTGTCCTACTTTCTCCGATAGAAATCTTGGGGCACTCTTTGAGGTTCTTTGTGTGGATTGAGTATTATGAATCTGAAATTGCTTAATGTGTATCGTATAATTAAATCATGGATACTTGTGGTGACATTGGAGTATCTAGGTGACATTAGAGTTGGTTGATGCGTATCATATGGTGTTATTCTAGTACGAACTCTTAGATAGATCGAATGGAAAGGATAACTTGATGTTATCTTAGTATGAACTCTTGAATAGATTGATCGGAAAGAATAGCTTTAAGGTGGTTTCGTACCCTACAAACAATTTCTTCTTATGTTCTCCACTAGATAAGAACTTTGGAGTGATTCTTCGTTACACGTTGAGGGATGGTTATGTGATCCAATTATATTAGCATTGTTGAGAGATTGCACTAGCGAAAGTACGGACCCTAGGCCTTGTTTCCAAGCATTTATACAACGTTTTGCTCGCTGTTTACTATTTGATACCTTGCTGTTTTTATATTTTCAGATTACAAAAACCTATATCTATCATCCATATTGCACTTGTATCACCATCTCTTCGCCGAACTAGTGCACCTATACAATTTGCCATTGTATTGGGTGTGTTGGGGACACAAGAGATTTCTTGTATTTGATTGCAGGGTTGTTTGAGAGAGACCATCTTCATCCTACACCTCCCACGGATTGATAAACCTTAGGTCATCCACTTGAGGGAAAATTGCTACTGTCCTACAAAACTCTGCGCTTGGAGGCCCAACAAGAGTCTACAAGAATAAAGTTGCGTATTAGACATCAGGCACAACCCACCAGGGCGCGCCAGACCCCCTGGGCACGCCCTGGTGTATCGTGGCCACCTCGGCCCACCTTCGGAGCCCATCTTCTGGTACATAGTCACATTTGACCTAGAAAAAATCAGAGGAGGACTTTCGGGACGAAGCGCCGCCGCCTCGAGGCGGAACTTGGGCAGGAGGACTTTTCCCCTCCGGCGGAGCGATTCCGCCGGGGGAACTTCCCTCCCGGAAGGGGAAATCGAAGCCATCGTCATCACCAACACCCCTCTCATCTTTGGGAGGCCAATCTTCATCAACATCTTCAACAGCACCATCTCCTCTCAAACCCTAGTTCATCTCTTGTGTTCAATCTTTGTACCGGAACCCTAGATTGGTACATGTGGGTGACTAGTGGTGTTGATTACCTTGCGTAGTTGATTACTATATGGTTTATTTGGTGGAAGATTATATGTTCAGATCAATTATGCTATTCAATACCCCTGTGATCTTGAGCATGATTATTATTTGTGAGTAGTTACCTTTGTTCTTGAGGTCACGGGAGAAGTCATGTTGTGAGTAATCATGTGAATTTGATATGTGTTCGATATTTTGATGATATGTATGTTGTGATTCCCTTAGTGGTGTCATGTGAACGTCGACTACATGACACTTCACCATTCATGGGCCTAAGGGAATGCATTGTGGAGTAGTTATTAGATGATGGGTTGCTAGAGTGACAGAAGCTTAAACCCTAGTTTATGCGCTACTTCGTAAGGGGCTAATTTGGATCCAAACGTTTAATGCTATGGTTATATTTTATCTTAATACTTTTCTCGTAGTTACGGATGCTTGCGAGGGGGTTAATCATAAGTGGGAGGTTGTTCAAGTAAGAACAGCACCCAAGCACCGGTCCACCGACATATCAAATTATCAAAGTAGCGAACACGAATTAAACCAACATGATAAAAGTGACTAGACGAAATTCCCGTGTACCCTCAAGAACACTTTGCTTATTACTAGAGATTGTTTTGGCTTGTCCTTTGCCTCAAAAGGATTGGGCTACCTTGCTGCACCTTGTTTACCGTGACCGTTACTTGCTTGTTACCAATTATCTTGCTATCAAACTATCTGTTACCTACAATTTCAGTGCTTGCAGAAATTACCTTGCTGAAAAACGCTTGTCATTTCCTTCTGCTCCTCGTTGGGTTCGACACTCTTACTTATCGAAAGGACTACAATTGATCCCCTATACTTGTGGGACATCAAGGCGTAGCCACACAAGATCACCGGTCTCGAATACCATGGGGTGCTTGTTGATGTTGTGTTTGTCGGTTAGTCATTCCACTTGTCGCTCGATCGTGCGCCTTGTTTCTTCATGCATCTTCTTGATGTAGCTTGCCCTTGCGCTTGCGTCCATGTTCGTTCGCTCTTGTAGCGGTAGAGGAAGGATGTCCAATGGGGACAATGGGTTGAAGCCATAGACCACCTCGAAGGGAAACCTACCTGTGGTGAAGTGACGTCCATGATTGTAGGCGTACTCGGCGATGGGTAGGCACTCTTTCCATTCCTTGATGTTTTCCTTGATCAACATGCAGAGTAGCATAGATACTATTTAGTAGGTACTCTTGTTGTTGTTGAAGAGTCAAAACCTTGGAAACAACGAGAGTGTGGCTTAGATCATTTTCACAATAGATTTGTGCATCTTCATCTTCATTCACTTGGCGGTGCATGGCCACGTGCTCCAAAGCTTCCATATCGTCATCACTCATGGAGTCATAGGTGCCATCTTCATGAGCGATCATAGTGTGTCTTGTTGGGCACTTTAATATCTTGTGGCCTCGTGATACGTCTCCAACGTATCTATAATTTTTGCTTGTTCCATGCTGTTATATTATCATTCTTGGATGTTTTACAATCACTTTATAGCAACTTTATATCATTTTTTGGGACTAAAGTGCCAGTTGCTGTTTTTGCTTGTTTTTTACTTCGCAAAATATCAGTACCAAATGGAGTCCAATCGTGACGAAACTTTTTGGAATTTTTTTTGGACCAGAAGACACCCAGTGGGCCAAAGAAGTGCCAGAGAGGTGGGCTATGGAGAGCACAACCCCCCTTTGACGCGCCAGGGGGCCCCCGGCGCACCCTGATGGGTTGTGCCCTCCTCGGGGCCCCTCTCCACTGCCTCTGATGCCTATAAATACCCAAATATTCAGAAAACCCTAGGGGAGTCGACGAAAAACACATCCAGCCGCCGCAAGTTCCAGAACCTCGAGATCCAATCTAACACCATCACGGAGGGGTTCATCATCCTCATTGGTGCCTCTCCGATGATGCGTGAGTAGTCCACCATAGACCTACGGGTCCGTAGGCAGTAGCTAGATGGCTTCCTCTCTCTCTCTTTTGATTCTCAATACAATGATCTCTTGGAGATCTATTTGATGTAAACTTTTGCGGTGTGTTTGTTGGGATCCGATGAATTTTTAGGTCATGATCAGTTTCTATCCATGAATATTATTTGAGTCTTCTTTGATCTCTTATATGCATGATTACTTATAGACTCGTATTTCTTCTTCGAATCTTTGGTTTAGTTAGGCCGACTAGATCGATTTTTCTTGCCATGGGAAGAGGTGCTTTGTGATGGGTTCAATCTTGCGGTGTCCTTTCCCAGTGACAGAAGGGGCAGCAAGGCACGCATGTATCGTTTCCATTAAGGATAACAAGATGGGGTCTATTCCTACATGAATAGATCTTGTCTACATCATGTCATCTTTCTTATTGCATTACTCCGTTTTTCCATGAACTTAATACACTAGATGCATGCTGGATAGCGGTCGATGTGTGGAGTAATAGTGGTAGATGCAGGCAGGAGTCGGTCTACTTATCTTGGACATGATGCCTATATAATGATCATCGCCTTGGATATCATCATGATTATTTGATCTTCTATCAATTGCCCAAGAGTAATTTGTTCACCCACCGTGCGCTATACTCATGAGAGAAGCCACTACTGAAACCTACGACCCCCGGGTCTACTTTTCCAACATATTGCTTTCCGATCTATCTTTTTGCCTCTTTTGTTTTCAGATCTATTATTCCAAAAACCCAAAAATATATTGCTGCACTTTTTATTTGCCCTTTTTTATTTTGTGTTCTTGAGAGATCTATCTCTCCAATCTATCATTACCTAATCTATGTTTTTACCGTAGAGAGATTGACAACCTCTCTTTCGCGTCGGGTTGCAAGTATTTGTTCTTTGTGTGCAGGTGCTGCTTATTATGTGGTGGTGATCCTCCTACTGGTTCGATACCTTGGTTTCATAACTGAGGGAAATACTTACCGTCGCTGTGCTGCATCATCCCTTCCTCTTTGGGGAAATACCGACGCAGTCTCAAGCCACGTCAAAGGAGTTTCTGGCGTCATTGCCGGGGAGGAAGCGGTCTCTTCTACGTGCCAATCTCTGGCACCGAGGAGACACCATCATCATCTACCAGGTTCCTAATCACAAATCTCATCTCCTTGCAATTACATTATTTGCCATTTGCCTCTCGTTTTCCTCTCCCCCACTTCACCAATTTGCCGTTTTATTCGCCCTCTTTTTTCGTTTGCCTTTTTCTCGTCAGATCTCTTGCTTGCTTGGAATCTTGTTTGCGTAGTCACGATGACTCAAGAAAACACCAAGTTGTGTGATTTTTCCAATACTAATAACAATGATTTTATTAATACTCCAATTGCTCCTCCCGCCACTAGTGCGGAGTCTTGTGATATTAATGCCGCTTTGTTGAATCTTGTCATGAAAGATCAATTTGCCGGTACTCCTAATGAGGATGCCGCGTCCCATCTAAACACGTTCGTAGAATTGTGTGATATGCAAAAGAAAAAAGATGTGGACAATGATATAGTAAAGTTGAAATTATTTCCTTTTTCCTTGCGGGATCGTGCAAAAAATTGGTTTTCCTCTTTGCCTCGCAATAGTATTGATTCTTGGAATAAGTGCAAGGATGCTTTTATCACTAAGTATTTTCTGCTCGCGAAAATTATTTCCCTTAGGACGCAAATCATGAATTTTAAGCAACTTGAGAATGAACATGTTGCACAATCTTGGGAAAGAATGAAATTGATGCTAAGAAATTGTCCTACTCATGGTTTAAATCTTTGGATGATCATACAAAACAATTATGCGGGATTGAATTTTGTCTCTAGAAATCTTTGAGATTCCGCCGCGGGTGTTACTTTTATGGAAATTACTTTGGGTGAATCTACTAAATTGCTAGATAATATCATGGCAAATTATTCACACTGGCATACCGAAAGAGCACCTACAAGTAAAAAAGTTAATTCGGTTGAAGAAATTAGTACTTTGAGTGATAAGGTTGATGCTTTGATGAAATTGGTTGCTAGTAAAAATGCTCCTATTGATCTTAATGATGTGCCTTTGTCTACCTTGATTGAGCAAAATAGTGATTCCGTAGATGTGAACTTTGTCTCGCGAAACAATTTCAATAACAATGCTTATAAAGGTAATTTTAATCCTAGGCCTTTTCCTGGAAATTCCTCTAACAATTATGGTAATTCCTATGGTGATTCCTCTTATAATAATAATAGGAAGACCTTTGATCTTTAGAGTAATATTAAAGAATTTAAGGTTTTCAATACTACGATAGAAGAAAAGTTGAATAAGATTGATGATATGTCTAGAAGCATTGATAGAATTTCTCATGATGTGGAAAATCTCAAGTTGAAAGCTTTTGTGCCTAAGATTGATGAATCAATTAAAGCTTTATATGTCTCTATGGATGAAAGTAAGAAAAGAACCGCTATGCTTAGAGCTAAAAGAGAAATCTTAGAAAAATCATTTTCTAGTGATTGCCTTCAGAAAAATGATGAAGATCTTAAAGTGATTGGTGTTTCTTCTATTGATTCCTTGTTTAGTAATATTAAGATTGATGATAAAGGGACTGAAGTAGATTCAACTTTAGCTAGAAGGCGTCCCAATAATTTGGAGGGTGAAAATCTTGATGAAAATTTTGATGAAAGTGGGTTTGAAGAGGTCAAAACTTTAACAAGTGATGTGCCCACTATTTTGGAATGCAAAGACTTTAATTACGATAGTTGCTCTTTGATTGAATGTATTTATTTGCTTCAGTCCATGTTGAATTCACCCCATGCTTATGAGCAAAATAAAGCTTTCACTAAACATATCGTTGATGTCATGATGAAATCTTTTGAAGAAAAGTTGGAGTTGGAGATTTCTATTCCTACAAAATTACATGATGAGTGGGAACCTACCATTAAGGTCAAGATTAAAAATTACGAGTGCTTTGCTTTATGTGATTTGGGTGCTAGTGTTTCCACGATTCCGAAATCTTTATGTGACGTGCTTGGTCTCACCAATATTGAAGAATGTTCTCTTAATTTGCACTTGGCGGATTATACTATTAAAAAGCCTTTGGGAAGAATTAATGATGTTCTTATTCTTGCAAACAGGAACTATGTGCCCATAGATTTTATTGTTCTTGATATTGATTGCAATCCGTCTTGTCCCATTATACTTGGTAGACCGTTCTTACGCACTATAGGTGCCGTGATTGATATGAAGGAAGGCAATATTAGATTTCAGTTTCCACTAAGAAAGGGTATGGAACACTTACCTAGAACAAGAATTAAGCCACCATATGAATCAATCATGAGAGCATCCTATGGATCCAAAACCAAAGATGACAATACTTGAAACTATGCGTTATGCCTAGCTAGGGGCGTAAAACGATAGCGCTTGTTGGGAGGCAACCCAATGAATAAATTAATTTTTGCTTTTACCTTTCTGTTTTTGAGTGTTGACATAATTATGCCTCTATTATGATTGTGTTTTTATGTTTTATTTAGTGTTTGATCCAAGTAGAGCCTTTAGGATGATTCATAAGATGAGTAGAAGCGATGCTAAATCTGAAACAGAAACTTTGCCTCTAGCGTTCGAATTTTCATTTTTTACTGGAGCATGATATTGAGCTTAAATTTTAACACAATATTGCTATACAAATTCGATACGTTGTACTAATTTTTCAGAATTTTAGAGTTATAGAAGTATGGTTAGAGTACAGATTACTATAGACTGTTCTATTTAAGACAGATTCTGTTTTTGTTGCATTGTGTGCTTGTTTTGATGAATCTATGGGTTGTATTGAAGGGTATGAGCCATGGTGAAGTTAAAATACAGTAGGTATAATACAATAATAAAATATTAATGGGTTTGCAACAGCACCTAACGTAGTGATTTGCTTTATTATACTAACGGATCTCACAAAGATTTTGTTGAGTTTTGTGTGATTGAAGTTTTCAAGTTTTGGGTGAGATCACGATGGATGAAGGAATAAGGAGTGAAAATATCCTAAGCTTGGGGATGATACAGAAACCCCAAGATATATCCAAAGAGAAACAAGCAACTAAGCTTGGGGATGCCCCCGAGTGGCATCCCCTCTTTCTTCTAACGACCATCGATATTTTACTTGGAGCTATATTTTTATTCGTCGCATATCATGAGTTTTGCTTGGAGTATTGTATCATTTGAGTCTTTGCTTGCTTTGCTTGTTAGTTTGTCATTTGTATCCTTGTTGGACATACCTATTTGAGAGATCCAAAATTATGTTATGATTTGTTAGAATTGCTCTCTATGCTTCACTTAAACTTTTTTGAGCTATAGGATTGCTCTAGTGCTTCACTTATATCTTTTTGAGCATGGTGTGCTTGGAAACTTTTGAAGAAATACTCTCATGCTTCACTTAGATGAATTTGAGAGTTAGTAAATTTTCAAGAAATCCTCTCATGCTTCACTTATACTTTTTTGAGAGATGAAAACTCTATGCTCATGTGCTTCACTTAGATTTGTTTGAGCTTGTCAAAAAGCAATGGCAATATATGAAACTAGTACCAAAGTGATAGATATCCAAGGAGGATATAATAAAAACTTTCATGAAGATCATTGGACAAATTAAACTTGATTCCTTGTAATAGTTTTGAAACATGATGATAGTAATATGTGAGTCATGTTAGTGAGTAATTATGCTTTAGTAGGAATATTTGTGTTAAGGTTTGTGATTCCCTATGCATGCACGAAAGTCAATAGTTATGCAATGAAGTTACATCCTACTTATGGTGCATTATTCGGTGTTAGTTATGCTCAATGCTCGCTTATGTGAATTTTCGTTTCTTGGTTGGTTGCTTCTCAATCTATTTGCTAGCCTCCACTTGTACTAAGTAGAAATACTACTTGTGCATCCAAAATCCTTAAACCAAGTTTTGCCTTATGAGTCCACCATACCTACCTATATGCGGTATTTCCATGCCGTTCCAAGCAAATTTGTATGTGCCATCTCTAATTTTCAAAATAAATTTCTCTTTTGTGTGCTCGTACCGCTCATGAAACGGTGGGGAGTGTCCAATATTTTTCCATGCTAGATGTGGTATTCTCAAGATGAGTGTTTATTCACTTGTCATTGCACGAGAGTACGGCGGTAATAGGGATGCCCATTCCCGAAATGAAAAAGAAGATTTTTTTTTTACTTTATGTTGTCAAATAATAAATTCCTTGGAAAGTGTTGGTACGGAAGGCAAGCGTGGATACGGCCAGCCATGAAAAGTGAAAGAATGGTGGAAAAAGGAATAAACTTTATTTTCTGTTTGGGAACCGCCTATGATGTATCTATCATGGAATGTATTGTGAACCACTTTGTCGTTTTCGTTGACAGGAAAGGCATGCCACCCAAAATATTTTTCTCTCTCAATTTAAACTTTGACCTCTAGCACCTCTACAAATCCCTACTTCCCTCTGCGAAGGGCCTATCTATTTCCTTTATGCAATTTTTATTTTTACTTTGAGTCTCCATCTTCTCTTATAAAGCACCAACTAGGGGGCACTATGATCGTACTTGAGCATTGGGTGTAGCTAATATTTGAGTATGTTTCATGAATGGATCAATGATTGAGCATGATGGGCTAGGGATAACTTTCTTTAGTGTTGATATTTTGAAAGACATGGTTGCTTGTTGGCATGCTTGAGTATTGAAGTCATTATGTTAAAACTAGACTATTGATTTGAATCATCTAAAAGTCCAAATGTCCATGCTACAAAAGAAAAGAATATGAGATGAACATGTTAGGCAGCATTCCACATCAAAAATTCTGTTTTTATCATTTACCTACTCGAGGACGAGTAGGAATTAAGCTTGGGGATGCTGATACGTCTCCAACGTATCTATAATTTTTGCTTGTTCCATGCTGTTATATTATCATTCTTGGATGTTTTACAATCACTTTATAGCAACTTTATATCATTTTTTGGGACTAACCTATTGACATGGTGCCAAAGTGCCAGTTGCTGTTTTTACTTGTTTTTTACTTCGCAGAATATCAGTACCAAACGGTGTCCAATCGCGACGAAACTTTTTGGATATTTTTTTGGACCAGAAGACCCCCAGTGGGCCAAAGAAGTGCTAGAGAGGTGGGCTGTGGAGAGCACAGCCCCCTTTGGCGCGCCAGGGGGCCCTCGACGCACCCTGATGGGTTGTGCCCTCCTCGGGGCCCCTCTCCACCGCCTCTGATGCCTATAAATACCCAAATATTCAGAAAACCCTAGGGTAGTCGACGAAAAACACATCCAGCCGCCGCAAGTTCCAGAACCTCGAGATCCAATCTAACACCATCACGGAGGGGTTCATCATCCTCATTGGTGCCTCTCCGATGATGCGTGAGTAGTCCACCATAGACCTACGGGTCCGTAGGCAGTAGCTAGATGGCTTCCTCTCTCTCTCTTTTGATTCTCAATACAATGGTCTCTTGCAGATCTATTTGATGTAAACTTTTGTGGTGTGTTTGTTGGGATCCGATAAATTTTGAGTTCATGATAAGTTTCTATCCATGAATATTATTTGAGTCTTCTTTGATCTCTTATATGCATGATTACTTATAGCCTCGTATTTCTTCTTCGAATCTTTGGTTTAGTTAGGCCAACTAGATCGATTTTTCTTGCCATGGGAAGAGGTGCTTTGTGATGGGTTCGATCTTGCGGTGTCCTTTCCTAGTGATAGAAGGGGCAGCAAGGCACGCATGTATCGTTGCCATTAAGGATAACAAGATGGGGTTATTCCTACATGAATAGATCTTGTCTACATCATGTCATCGTTCTTATTGCAGTACTCCATTTTTCCATGAAATTAATACCATAGATGCATGCTGGATAGCGGTCAATGTGTGGAGTAATAGTGGTAGATGCAGGCAGGAGTCGGTCTACTTATCTTGGACGTGATGCCTATATAATGATCATCGCCTTGGATATTGTCATGATTATTTGATCTTATATCAATTGCCCAACAGTAATTTGTTCACCCACCGTGCGCTTTACTCATGAGAGAAGCCACTAGTGAAACCTACGGCCCCCGGGTCTACTTTTCCAACATATTGCTTTCCGATCTATCTTTTTGCCTCTTTTGTTTTCAGATCTATTATTCCAAAAACCCCAAAATATATTGCTGCAGTTTTTATTTGCTCTTTTTATTCTACGTTCTTGAGGGATCTATCTCTCCAATCTATCATTACCTAATCTATCTTTTTACCGTAGAGAGATTGACAACCTCTCTTTCGCGTCAGGTTGCAAGTATTTGTTCTTTGTGTGCAGGTGCTACTTATTAGGTGGTGGTGATCCTCCTACTAGTTCGACCTTGGTTTCATAACTGAGGGAAATACTTACCGTCGTTGTGCTGCATCATCCCTTCCTCTTTGGGGAAATACCGACACAGTCTCAAGCCACGTCACCTCGAGCCTTGCAAGTGAAACATTGTATCGAACTTGTCTTGGCAGGTGCATCCGTTGGAGCCGTAGAGTATGAAACCCTTGGCTTGTAGTTTCTTGTAGGAGGAGGAAGACTCGAAGATGTCATTGTTTGCTTGTAACTTGACTTGTCACCAATAGTTGTTGGAGTTCTTGTAGTCAAAGGCGTCTAAGTTGGAGAAGCTTGAGTACTTGAGCTGTATGTCTTGGCAGAGAACTTGGAGTACTTGTAGTCATCTTGCGCTTGGCATTTTGCCTTTGATGCTTGATGCACTAGCTCGAGTAGGTTGGAGTAGGGTTGGAAGTCCGTGATTTTCTTGATTTGGTAGTTGAGCCCATTCAAGAAACGCGCCATTGTTTGCTCATCATCTTCCATGACATTGGCTTGGATCATGGCCATTTCCATTTCTTGGTAGTACTCTTCTACCGACTTGTTGCCTTGCTTGAGGAGTTGTAGCTTCTTGAAGAGATCACTATTATAGTGGGTTGGCACGAAGTGAGCTCTCATGAGGTCCTTCATTTGATTCCAAGTCGTGATGGGAGGTTCGCCTTTTTCTCTTCTCTGCTCAATCACTTGCTCCCACCAAATGAGGACATAATCTTGGAACTCAAATGAAGCCATGACGATCTTCTTTTCTTCTTCATATTTGTGGAGACAGAAGATCTTGTCCACCTTAAGGGCCCATGAGAGGTAGTCTTCGGGATCGGTGCTTTCGAAGAACTTAGGTATGGTGAACTTGAGCTTGTCGAAGCGTTGTTCATCGTTGTGGTGGTGATGATGAAGCTCTTGTCTTGGAGGTGGCACATCATTGTCGTTGTGTGGTTGACGATGCTCTGGACTTGGTGGTTCGTCTTCATCGAGCTCGTCATGATTTGCTTGAGGGCGCTGACGAGGCAAACGCACCCGGTTTCTCTGTTCGTGGCGCTCCTCTTGGTGATCGGCTTCTTATTGGCATTCACGCCGGAGTGCTTCTTTTTCTTCGCGCGCTTGGCGGTTGCGCTCTTCCAAGTCGGGAGTTGCATCGTGGAGGGCACATTGAGCTTGAAGCGCTTGTTCCTCACGACGATGGTGTTCTTCGCGGCGTTGGTGTTCTTGTTCTTGTTCCAAAGCTTCATGTTCCTGGTGATGACGTCTTTCACGCTCGCGAAGGAGATCTTGCAATCCATTGCCATGGAAAGGATTGTCCAACTCGTGATGATTGCGATGGTCATCACAATGATGATGACAAGCTCGAGGTCGACTTGCGCCGGAAGAAGAATCCGATGATTGGCGACTAAGTGACGCCGCCTTGATGATGTAGATGTTGAAGAAGTGCGATTGACCATCAAGGCACGTAAGTCGTCCATTTGACTTGATAGCTTGGTGTTAAGGTAGTCCCTCGTACACTCCTCCGATTAGTGCAAGTCGGTGGCGAGTTGCTCGATGCGGTCGTTCAAGACATCTTGTGATTGGCGCATAGCTTTTTGTGCGTCAAAGAAGTGCATCTTTTTGACGTATTTGCGTCGCCTTCTTGCTCCTCAAATGTCGGGTTGGGTATGCTTGACCTATCCATCAGACTCAAGAGAAATGAGAGTGGAAGATGAGAAGAACAATACCAAATTTATCGTTCCATATGTTGAAAATGGATCAAAGATCACTCAATGTGTAATATGGAAGTAGTAGAATTGGTACCGGAGCTTGTCACTCTCACACCTATACAAATAAATTTGGTATTACTTGTAGTCATCTTGCGCTTGTCATTTTGCCTTTGATGCTTGATGCACTAGCTCGAGTAGGTTGGAGTAGGGTTGGAAGTCCGTGATTTTCTTGATTTGGTAGTTGAGCCCATTCAAGAAACGCGCCATTGTTTGCTCATCATCTTCCTTGACATTGGCTTGGATCATGGCCATTTCCATTTCTTGGTAGTACTCTTCTACTGACTTGTTGCCTTGCTTGAGGAGTTGTAGCTTCTTGAAGAGATCACTATTATAGTGGGTTGGCACGAAGTGAGCTCTCATGAGGTCCTTCATTTGATTCCAAGTCGTGATGGGAGGTTCGCCTTTTTCTCTTCTCTGCTCAATCACTTGCTCCCACCAAATGAGGACATAATCTTGGAACTCAAATGAAGCCATGGCGATCTTCTTTTCTTCTTCATATTTGTGGAGACAGAAGATCTTGTCCACCTTAAGGGCCCATGAGAGGTAGTCTTCGGGATCGGTGCTTTCGGAGAACTTAGGTATGGTGAACTTGAGCTTGTCGAAGCGTTGTTCATCGTTGTGGTGGTGATGATGAAGCTCTTGTCTTGGAGGTGGCACATCATTGTCGTTGTGTGGTTGACGATGCTCTGGACTTGGTGGTTCGTCTTCATCGAGCTCGTCATGATTTGCTTGAGGGCGCTGACGAGGCAAACACACCCGGTTTCTCTGTTTGTGGCGCTCCTCTTGGTGATCGGCTTCTTATTGGCATTCATGCCGGAGTGCTTCTTGTTCTTCGCGCGCTTGGCGGTTGCGCTCTTCCAAGTCGGGAGTTGCATCGTGGAGGGCACATTGAGCTTGAAGCGCTTGTTCCTCACGACGATGGTGTTCTTCGCGGCGTTGGTGTTCTTGTTCTTGTTCCAAAGCTTCATGTTCCTGGTGATGACATCTTTCACGCTCGCGAAGGAGATCTTGCAATCCATTGCCATGGAAAGGATTGTCCAACTAATGATGATTGCGATGGTCATCACAATGATGATGACAAGCTCGAGGTCGACTTGCGCCGGAAGAAGAATCCGATGATTGGCGACTAAGTGACGCCGCCTTGATGATGTAGATGTTGAAGAAGCGCGATTGACCATCAAGGCACGTAACTCGTCCATTTGACTTGATAGCTTGGTGTTAAGGTAGTCCCTCGTACACTCCTCCGATTAGTGCAAGTCGGTGGCGAGTTGCTCGATGCGGTCATTCAAGACATCTTGTGATTGGCGCATAGCTTTTTGTGCGTCAAAGAAGTGCATCTTTTTGACGTATTTGCGTCGCCTTCTTGCTCCTCAAATGTCGGGTTGGGTATGCTTGACCTATCCATCAGACTCAAGAGAAATGAGAGTGGAAGATGAGAAGAACAATACCAAATTTATCGTTCCATATGTTGAAAATGGATCAAAGATCACTCAATGGGTAATATGGAAGTAGTAGAATTGGTACCGGAGCTTGTCACTCTCACACCTATACAAATAAGGCTTATCGAGTAGCTTGGTTAGGATAGTGGCACAAAATTCAAGCAATTCGTTAGTCAAGGTTCGATAATGTTGAAAAAGATTCACAAATTCGCAAATGAGACAAATAGATCAATAGCAATGAGTGTACATGGAAACACACACACGGATAGATAAGTGGGGTCGTGCAACCAAGGAATGAGCACAAAATGTGGTATCCACGGAAAAAGCTCGTGTTGCACAACACTAGAGAGACGCTAGCACGATTGCTCAAATGGGCGTAATACGAACTTGTGCACAACCTATAAGAAACAAAACATGTCGTCTTTCTATCCCGACTATGTTATGTATGTATGAGTCACGATGACATTTGCTCAAGTGATCCAAGGTGATCAAGTTTAATATGCAATTTGGCGATGCTATTGCTTTTGCTCTTCTCTTTGCTTAAAAGCTTGCTTCTCTTTTTCTTTTGGCGATGATATTTTGTATGGTCACTATGCGGAACGTTCACACCAAGATAGCAATTATGTATATGCGGGTACAATTTGTAACACTAGAGATGATACGATGATTGATGCACGCAATTGAAGCTATGCGGAGTATGTATCACTAAAGTGCACAAGTAGCATAGCCCAACAATACTCAACGGCTAGTCTCGATAGGCAAGTAACGCAGATGAGTGACAATGCAATGGCAAGGGAAATATATGAGCGTGTCGTCACGATTATCGTCATTGCTTACGGTGGAGTGTCAACGATGAGTTGGCCCGCGACGATTCCGGGCGATGATGAGCGACGGTGATGATGACGAATCGCTCCTAAGTAGCCGAAACACCTTAGGAAATGGCAAATCCGCAGCTCAAAATCGCAAATGGCAAATGGTTGCGGAAGAAATGGCGGTGATTGTGAAATAAATGGTGGAAATCGATTAAAAACTACCAAAATTGAGGCAAAGCATCCGAAGTGGCTGCGACGGGCCGGATGTCCGGGCAGCCCGGTCCAGATCGGATCTCACGAACTATGAGGACGAACACGATTTTTTTTGGCAAAATTGGGACGAATTTGTGGATGGAAATGATGGGGAAAAGCTAGACCCACATGTAACACTTCGAATCCACGGATAAAAATCAACAAAATCTCATCAAAACCAACAAATTCAAGAAATTTTGGTATGGCTATTTTTGTGGTGATTTTCGAAATTAGGTCAGAACAAACAAAAATTGGATAGCAAATGGGGTGAGGAGACTCCAAGATGTGAATCAACTTGGTTCTTGATACCAATATGATGCGGGGCAGACCCTTGCGTGTCGCTCTTTTCACACTTGGAGGGGAAAAGGAGAGAAATGAAACAAACACTCAAGACAATCTCCGGTCGCACATCCGCTAAAACCATGAAACGCAAGAGGATACAATGATTCGAGTTCAACACGGGATACAAGTAAAGATGATAGTTCTTCCCACTCAAAGAGATGGAGCCTTGAATCCTTAGAGGATCTTCCCTATGATAGGGGCCTTGACACCCACTTGGACCTTCTCACATAGAGGGCATCTCCATGGAGAACGAGGAAGTGTAAGGAGCAATTCTCAACTAACTCAAGATCTAAACATATGCTAACTCTAGATGGAGGAGGACCAGTCCTTTATATAGTCTTAGGCGAGAGAGAGAGGAGAGAGGGGTACATGGGCCTTCGGCCCGCATATTCCTAGGCAGCGGCCGGATGTTCGGCCGGGGGGCAGATGTCTAGGGCTTCACGGGACGTCAGATGTCCAGGGTTGTGGTCGGATGTTCGGGCTGGAGAGGCTCGATCGCACGAGGTTCTGGTCACGCAACGCCGGATTTTTGGGTGGAGGCTGTATTTCCGGGATGGCGTCGGATGTCTGGACGTGGGACGGATGTCCGGCCATTGAAGCTTCAGCCGGCCTTGGGTTCTGAACTGGTGGCGCCGGATTTCTGGGCCCTGGGCCGGATGTCCGGCCGATGGGAGGTCTCGGTGCCTTCCCTTGATGCTTGCCTTCGTCCGTCGCCGTGGGGGCTTGGCCTTCACTCCGAGTGTCTCCGAGGTCGTCTTCATGGTACCTGAGCATGCATAGTGTTTCCGCTTGAGGTAGCAACCATGTCTTAAGTGGGTTGATACGTCTCCAACGTATCGATAAATTTTGATTGTTCCACGCTATTATATTATGAACCTTGGATTCTTTATATGCAATTATATGCTATTTTATATCATACTCCCTCCGTCCGGAAATACTTGTCATATGCATGGATGTATCTAGATGTATTCTAGTTCTAGATACATCTACTTTTATACATTTGTGCGACAAGTAATTCATGACGGAGGGAGTATTTGGGAACTAACCTATTGACCCAGTGCCAAGTGCCAGTTGTTGTTTTCTGCTTGTTTTTGGTTTTCTGGAAAATCTGTACCAAACAAAGTCCAAACGCTACAAAACTTTTTGACAATTTTTTTCTGGACAAAAGAGACCCTGAAAGCTTCGGAAGGAGACCAGACGACAGACGAGGAGACGACAAGGCAACAGGGCGCGTCCTGATGCCTTGTGGCCCCCTCGTGGCCTCATCTGACCTAATTCCACCTCCATAAATTCTCTAAAATCGGGAAACCAACAGAGAGCCACCCGAAACACTTTTTCCGCTGCCGCAAGTCTCTGTTCCGCCGTGATCCCATCGGGAGACCTTTTTCGGTGCCCTGCCGAAGGGGGAATCGATCACGGAGGCCATCTACATCAACCTCGCTGCCTCCATGATGATGTGTGAGTAGTCCATCATAGACCTACGGGTCCATAGTTAGTACCTATATGGCTTCTTCTTTCTCTTTGATCTTCAATACAAAGTTCACCGCGATTCCCGCGGTGATCTATCCGATGTAATCTTCTTTTGCGGTGTGTTTGTTAAGATCCGATGAATTGTGGGTTTATGATCAGATTATTCATGAACATATATTGAGTCTTCTCTGAATTCTTTTATGCATGATTGTTATAGCTTCGTATATCTCTCTGATATATCGGTTTGGTTTGGCCAACTAGATTGGTTTATCTTCAGTGGGAGTGTTGCGTTGTGATGGGTTCAATCTTGCGGTGCTCAATCCTAGTGGCAGAAAGGGACGTGACACGTATTTTTATTGTTGACATTAAGGATAAAACGACGGGGTCTGAACATATTGCTTGTCTTACTTTATCTACATCATGTCATCTTGCACCAAGCATTACTCTTTTTCATACTTAATACTCTGGATGCAGGATGGATAGCGGTCGATGAGTGGAGTAATTGTAGTAGATGCAGTAAGGAGTCGGTCTATTTGTTTACAGGTGTGATGCCTATATACATGATCATTGTCATGAATAACATGTCGTAACTATGCGATATTCTGTCAATTGCCCAACAGTAATTTGTCTAGCCACTGTATGCTATGCTATGTTCAATAGAGAAGCCTCTAGCAAAAACTATGGCCCCCGGGTCTACTTAAATATATTTACTAAAACCTTATTTACCTTTCTGCAATTTATTTACCTTTTATTTTCATTAATATTTATCTTATCTATCTATCAGTATTTAATCCTTGCAAGTAACGAGTTCAAGGGGCTTGACAATCGTCTTGCCCGCGTTGGGTGCAAGTGTTTGGTTTTGTGTGTGTAGGTGTCATCGAAAGGGGTTTGCATGATTCTCCTATTGGTTCAATAACCTTGGTTCTCACTGAGGGAACTACTTATCTCTATTGTGCTGCATCCCCCCCTCTTCGGGGAAAATCCCAACGGAGTTTAAAAGTAGATGGAAGAATTTTTGGCGCCGTTGCCAGGGAGATATGATTAAATTCTTGTCAGGTCCCTTCACACAAATTATTATTCACTTGTTCTACTTTTTATTTTCTTGCTCAAAAATACCAAAAACACAAAAATATTTATCTTTGCTAGTTTACTTGTTTCGCTAGCTAGTTTACTTGCTTTGTCAATATGTCTCAAGAAAATACCAAACTGTGTGATTTCTCAAATACTAATAATAATGATTTTATTAGTACTCCCATACCAGCCGTCACTAGTGCGGAGTTTTATGATATTAATGATGCATTGCTAAATCTTGTTATGAAAGAACGATTTTCTGGGAGTCCTAATGAGGATCCTGCTTCACATCTTAATACCTTTGTTGAATTATGTGATATGCAAAAGAAAAAGGATATGGATAATGATGTGGTTAAGTTAAAATTATTTCCCTTCTCACTAAGAGATAGAGCTAAAGCATGGTTTTCATCCTTGCCTTGTAATAGTATTGGAACATGGGATAAGTGTGAGGATGCTTTTATTGCTAAGTATTTTCCTCCTGCTAAAGTTATTTCTCTCAAAAATAAAATTATGAATTTCAAACAACATGAGCAAGAACATGTTGCACACGCATGGGAGAGAATGAAATTGATGATTAGAAATTGTCCTACTCATGGCTTAAGTTTATGGATGATAGTACAAAATTTCTATGCGGGACTAAACTTTGTATCTAGAAATCTTCTAGATTCTACTGCAGGTGGTACATTCATGGAAGTTACATTGGGAGAAGCTACAAAACTTCTAGATAATATCATGACAAATTATTTTCAATGGCATATCGAGTGAGCTCCAACTAGTAAGAAGGTAAACTATGTCGAAGAAATCGCTACCTTGGGTGATAAAATGGATGCTCCTATGAATATGGTTGCTAATAAAAATGCTCATTTTGATCCCAATGATGTGCCACTATCTACTTTGCTTGAATAAAATAATGATGCTACCAATGTGAATTTTGTCTCTTGAAATAATTTTAACAACAATGCTTATAGAGTGAATTTCAATCCTAGACCGTATCTCGGTAATTCCTCTAATAATTATGGTAATTCACATGGAAATTATTCTAATAATAATAATAGGATACCCTCTGAACACCATTAAAGAATTTATTAGTTCTCTAAAGATTTTCAACAATATGGTAGAGGAAAAACATGGATATGATCGCTCTTGATGTGGATGCTCTTAAAAGTAAACTTTTCCCACCTAAACATGATATTAATGAGTCCATCAAATCTATTCGAATATCTATTAATGAAAGTAAGGAGAGGACCGCTAGGTTGAGAGCTAAGCGAGAATTCCTAGAAAAAGCTCTTCCACCCGGTTTTTACCGTAATCATGATGAAGATGTTAAAATGATTGGTGTTTCTCCTATCGAATCTTTGATACGTCTCCGTCGTATCTATAATTTTTTACTGCAACTTTCGTATAATTTTGGCAACATTCTATATTATTTTTGGGACTAACATATTGATTCGGTGCCCAGTGCCAGTTCCTGTTGTTTTTGCATGCTTTGCAGAAAATGCAACGGAGTCCAAACGCGATAAAAATTTATGAAAATTTATTTTGGAATATATGTGAATTTTGGGAAGAATAATCATTGCAATACGGTGCCCGAGGTGTTCCCAAGCCATCAGGGCGTGGCCAGGGGTCGGTTGGGGCCCTTCTTTCGCCGCAAGAAAGATAATTTCCCGGAAAAAATCCCCTCAAAATTTCACCCCAATTGGAGTTATAGATCTCGGGATATTAAATAAATGGTGAAGGGGTCAGAAAATAGTCTTGAAAACAGAAGAGAAACAGAGAGAGAGAGAGATCCAATCTCGGAGGGGCTCCTGCCCTCTGGGAGCCATGGCGGCCATGGACCAGAGGGGAAACTCTCCTCCCATCTAGAGGGAGACCAAGGAAGAAGAAGGAGGGGGTCTCTCTCCCCCTCTCTCCTGGTGGCGCCGGAGCGCCACCGGGGCAACCATCGTGATGACGATATACACCACCAGCTCTCTCCCCCTCTATGCAGTGGTGTAACACCTCTTTTCCCTGCTGTAATCTCTACTTAAACATGGTGCTTAATGCTATATATTATTAACCAATGATGTGTGGCTATCCTATGATGTTTGAGTAGATTTCTGTTGTCCTATGGGTTGATTGATGATCGTGATTGGTTTGAGATATATGTTTTATTTTGGTGATGTCCTTTGGTGCCCATCATATGAGAGCGCACGTGGATCACACCATAGGGTTAGTTGTATGTTGATAGTACTATGCATTGGAGGGCAAGAGTGATAGAAGCTTCTTCCTAACATAGAAACTGACCCATACGGGATTGAAGGGGGGCCAATATATCTTAATGCTATGGTTGGGTTTTACCGTAATGAATGTTAGTAGGTGCGGATGCTTGCTAATAGTTCCAATCATAAGTGCATAGAATTCCAAGTAAGGGATGACATGCTAGCAGTGGCCTCTCCGCCATATAAAACTGCAATAATGATCACCCGTCTAGTTATCGATTGCCTAGGGACAAATCTTTCTCTTGTATTACAAAAAGCTTTCTACTAAACAACTAACTTAATTAATCTTTATCTAAACAGCCCCTAACTTTTACTTACTTGTTCTTTATTTTCTTGCAAAACTATCTTACTACACCTACTATTTACTTCTAGTTTTTTTCCCGCAAAATAGTTTCATACTTGTTCTAGGTAAAGCGAACGCTAAGTGTGCGTAGAGTTGTACCGGTGGTCGATAGAACTTGAAGGGAATATTAATTCTACCTCTAGCTCTTCATTGGGTTCAACACTCTTACTTATCGAAAAAGGCTACAAATGATCCCCTACACTTGTGGGTTATCAATCTTTATTACTAATCTGAAAATTGATGAAAAGGGGACTAGAGATGAGTTAACTTTAGCTAGAAAGCGTCCGGCTTGTTCGAAGGGTGATGATCTTATTGATAAAAATGAAAAAAGTGGGTTTGGAGAGGTCAATACTTTAGCTAGTGATGTGCCCACTACTTTGGATTACAAGGACTTTAATTATGAAAGTTTTGCTTTAGTTGAATGTATTTCCTTATTGCAATCCATGATTAGCTCACCTAATGCTTATGAATGAAATAAAGCTTTTACTAAACATATCGTAGAAGCCATGGTAAAAGCTCATGAGGAGAAACTTTAACTAGAGGTTTCAATACCTAGAAAATTGCATGAAGAGTGGGAACCTACTATTAAAATCAAGCTTAAGGACTATGAATGTAATGCTTTGTGTGACGTTGGTGCTTGTGTTTTCTACTATACCTAAATCTCTATGTGATGTGCTAGGTCTCACGATATAAATGAATGTTCCCTTAACTTGCATCTTGCGGATTGCACTATTAAGAAACCTTTGGGTAGAATAAATGATGTACTTATTCTTGCTAATAGAAATTATGTTCCTGTAGATTTCATTGTGCTTGATATTGAATACAATCCGTATTGTCCAATAATACTTGGTAGGCCTTTATTACGAACTATAGGTGCTATTATTGATATGAAAGAAGGAACCATAAGATTCCAATTCTCATTAAATAAAGGGATGGAACTCTTCCCTAGAAAGAGAATTAAACCACCTTGTGAATCTATCATGAGGGCCACCTATGGACTGAACATGAAGGTTGACAACACTTGATACTATGCATTATACCTAGCTAGGGGCATAAAGCAATAACGCTTGTTGGGAGGCAACCCAATAGTTATCTTAATTTTTTTTGTTTTACTTTCTATTTTGGTGTGTTGACATGATTATTGCTACTGTAATTATTGTGTTTTTAGGTTTTAATTAGTGTTTGTGCCAAGTAAAGCCTTTGGGATGATTTGGAAGATAGTAGAATTGATCATTTTACGCCTAGTGCAGAATTTCTCTGATTTTATTGGAATGTCTTTTTTATCTATTTTTTTTTCACAGATTGGTATACAAATTTCCCAAGTTGTCCTTAGTTTTCAGAATTTTTGGAGTTACACAAGTATGGTTTTAGTGCCGATTACTACAGACTGTTATGTTTTAGATGGATTCTGTTTTTTGCTTGCATAGTTTGCTTGTTTTGATGATGCTATAGATTATATCGGGGGGTATAAGTCATGGAGAAGTTAGAATACATTACCTTATGCAATAATTAACTATGAATCAATTTATAACAATACCTAAAGTTTATGATTTGCCTATTATACTAACGGATCTCACGAGGTTTCTGTTGATTTTGTGTGCTAAAGTGTTCAAGTTTTTGGTGAGACAACGATGGATGAAGGAATAAGGATGTATGGTCGAAAGTATTTCTAGAGGAGGGGTGATTAGACTACTTGACCAAATCAAAACTTAACATTTTCCCAATTTTATCGGTTGATAGGTTTTAGCAATTTTCCTAAGTCTAGCACACCCTACACATGCAAGTCTACGAGTATAGCAGCGAAAAGTAATGACATTGCAAGTGTAAGTAAATGAGGGTAAGGAAGATCAAATGAAATGAAGACACGGAGATTTTTGGTGTGGTTCCGATAGGTGGTGCTATTGTACATCCACATTGATGGAGACTTCAACCCACGGAGGGTAACGACCGCGCGAGTCCACGGAGGGCTCCACCCACGAAGGGTCCACGAAGAAGCAACATTGTCTATGCCATTATGGCTTACGTACACGAAGGACTAGCCTCACTCAGGGGAGATCTTCATGAAGTAGGCGATCTCCTTGCCCTTACAAACTTCTTGGTTCAACTCCACACGATTTGGAGGCTCCTGATAACCCACAAGTATAGGGGATCGCAACAGTTTTCGAGGGTAGAGTATTCAACCCAAATTTATAGATTCGACACAAGGGGAGCCAAAGAATATTTGCAAGTATTAGTAGTTGAGTTGTCAATTCAACCACACCTGGAGATTAAATATCTGCAGCAAAGTGATCAGTAGCACAGTAATATGATAGTTTTGATAGCAGTAGTAACAATAACAGTGATAGCAATGATTTTGTAGCAAGTGTAACAGTAGCAGTAGCAATAGTAACTTAGCAAGAACAATATGTGGAAAACTCGTAGGCATTGGATCGGTGAATTCGTTGGATGATATTCATCATATAATAGTCATAACCTAGGGCGACACAGAACTAGCTCCAGTTCATAAATATAATGTAGGCATGTATTCCGTAAATAGTCATACGTGCTTATGGAAAAGAACTTGCATGACATCTTTTGTCCTACCCACCCGTGGCAGCGGGGTCCATAAGGAAACTAAGGGATATTAAGACCTCCTTTTAATAGAGAACCGGAACAAAGCATTAACACATAGTGAATACATGAACTCCTCAAACTACGGTCATCACCGGAAAGTATCCCGACTATTGTCACCCCGGGGTTTACGGATCATAACACATAGCAGGTGCATATGACTAGCAAGATCGGATCAAGAACATAGATATAATGGTGATAACACAAATGGTTCAGATCTGAAATCATGGCACTCGGGCCCTAGTGACAAGCATTAAGCATGGCAAAGTCATAACAACGTCAATCTCAGAACATAGTGGATACTAGGGATCAAGCCCTAACAAAACTAACTCGATTACATGATGAATCTCATCCAACTCCTCACCGACCAGCGAGCCTACGAAGTAATTACTCACTCCCAGTGGGGAGCATCATGGAATTAGCGATGAGGGTTGGTGATGACGTAGACCGAAGATTCCCCTCTCCGGAGCCCCGAACGGACTCCAGATCTGGCCTCCCGATGAAGAACAGGTGGTGGCGGCGGCTCCGTCTCGTGAAACGCGATAAAACTTCCTCCCTTATTTTTTTCTCCGAAAATAGGTATTTATGGAGTTAGAATTAGGGTCAGGGGCCACGAGGTAACCACAACCCACCAGGCGCGCCTGGAGCGGATGGCGCGCCCTGGTGTATCGTGCCCTGCCAGGGCACCCCCTCCGGTGGCTCTTGGTTCCAGTATTTTTCTTTTATTCTGAAATAAATCTCCAAAAAGTTTCAACCAATTACGAGAACTTTTATTTCTGCACAAAAACAACACCATGGTAGCTCTACTGAAAACAACGTCAGTCCGGGTTAGTTTCATTCAAATCATGCAAATTAGAGTCCAAAACAAGAGCAAAAGCGTTAGGAAAAGTAGATACGATGGAGACGTATCAACTCCCTCAAGCTTAACCCATTGCTTGTCCTCAAGCAATTCATTTGACAAACTGAAAGTGAAAAAGAAAAACTTTTACGAACTATTTTGTTCTTGTTTACATAAATATGCTTAAGTAGTACCCAGGTTTTCAACAAAGATCATGACTAACCATGTTAACAATAACTCTTAGAAATTATATTAACTCATATCAATGGCATAATCAACTCGAGAGCAATAATAAAATATCTCAAGTGCCAATACTTTGTCAAAACGGTCATGATATAATAGAACAATAGTGGTATCTCGCTAGCCCTTTCTGAGACCGCAAAACATAAATGCAGAGCACCTCCAAAGTTCAAGCAGTGACTAAACATTGTAATTCATGGTAGAAAAGATCCAGTCATGATGCATCCAACATTAACTATACACAATGCATGAGGATGACAATAGTGCTCTCAGATCTGGCACTTATTTGAGAAGGTGATGACTCAACATAAAAGTAAATAGATAGTCCCTTCGCAGAGGGAATCAGGGATTTGCAGAGGTGCTAGAGCTCAAAGCTTAAATCAGAAATAAATATAATTTTGGGAGGTGCACCCTTCCTATCAATGTTACGACCAAGAGTTATCAATATCTTCCATGCTAAACACATTAGCGGTGGTTCCCAAGCGGTAAAAGTAAAGGTTTACTCCCCCTCCACCAACAAACACACTCCACGGCTAGCCGAATCCATGGGTACCGTCCATACCAACAACATTCCTGGGGGAGTTTTGTTTAATTATTTGCAATTTTTTATTTCAGGACTAGGAATCCCTATTACCGCCCCTCTCGTGCAAGGACGAGTGAATAAACACTCATCATGAGGATAACCCGCTTAACATGGAAGATACTGACCGCCCCCAGTCGCTCCATGAGCGGTCCAGGCACACAAAACGGATGTTCATTTGAAATTTTAGAGGTGGCACATGCAAATTTACTTGGAACGGAAGGGTAATACTGCATATAGGTAGATATAGTGGACTCGTCTGGAATAACTTTGGTTTAAGGATTTTGACGCACAAGTAGTATTCCCGCTTAGTACAGGTGAAGCCTAGCAAATAGGTTGAGAAGCGGCCAGCTAGAGAGCCAAAACGGTCATGAACATGCGTTATGCATAATCAACATTGAATACTAGCATGAGTAGGATATGAACACCATGAACATAAATATCGTAGAGGCTATGTTGGTTTTGATTCAACTACATGCGTGAACATGTGCCAAGTCAAGCCACTTGAAACATTCAGAGGAGGATACCATATCATCATACTACATCACAACCATTTTAATGCATGTTGACATCCAAGATAATTCATTATCCACTCCTAGCTACTTAAGCATGGCATGAGCAACTATAATCTCTAATTGTCATTGTAAACATGTTTGATCATAATATGCTGAATCATGGATACTAGGTTAAACACATTTACAAAAACAAAAACAAGTTGAGTTCATACCAGCTTCTCTCTGCCACAGTCACTTCATCAAAAATCGTCATTATTGCGTTTCACTTGCACGATCGAATAATATAAAATAATAACAGTGCAAGAGTGTCATGGGCTAAGCTAGAATCTGCAAACATTTTATTCAAAAGGATAATACAGAGTAATTTGGGCTCTTTGTTAGATTAACAATAATGCATATGAGAGCCACTCAACATTTTTCATCGTGGTCTTCTCCTTGGTACGACTCAAATAAAAGGAAAAGAATTTCAGAGAAACACATGAAATATTTTTTAGAGTTTTTGTTTTTTCTTAAAGAAAGCAAATCAAAGAAGGAAAAACAAAGACGAGAAAAACTATTTACACGGGAAAACTCCCAACAAGTAAAAGAAGAAACGGGAAATCTTTTTGGGTTTTCTTTTGCTACTACAATTAATTTAAACTAGAAAGAAAAACCGAAAAGAAGCAAGAAATATTTTTGGATTTTCTCAAAGTTTTTCAAACACTCAAGAAGAAAGCAAGAAAATAAATCTAGCAAGGATAATACAATGAAAAAGTGTAGACACCGACAACTGGAATGAAATGTGTAAACATGAATATAATGTCGGTGGAAATACATACTACCCCAAGCCTAGGCTTTTGGCCTAGCTTGGTAATCACCATCCGTAATAGCCATCCGGTCCTATGTGGAAGTGTTGTGGTGGAGGCACCTGAGCGTCCCACTCCTGGGGCTCCTCCTCAGCCGCTGCCAGGTCGTTCCGGTAGGCAGAAATGTCCTCTGGCATGACCCTGCATCCGTTCCTGGCAATAGAATCAAACAAAGCAGGTGCAGGCAACGGGATAATATCACGGGTAACTTTGCTGAATACTAAGTTGTAGCGAATGTTATGAAAAGAATCAGTTGCATCAATAAATTGATGATCCTCCAATGCCTTGTGATCTAGAAAAACTCGGGGCAAGGGATAATCATGTTGGCGAATCTGAACATTAAAGTGACTCGCTAAGTGAGTAGCATAAATACCACCATGTATCTTGCCCTTAGTCCTGTTAAGGTGTAGGCGACGTGCAATAATAGCCCCTAGGCTAAAGGTGTGATCATTGTGCAGTGCACGACGTAAAATGGCGAGGTCGGGGGCACTGAGTGCACCGACCTTCTCCCTAACGGTTAAACACTTCGCGATGAATAAAGCAAAGTAATGCACAGAAGGAAACTGCAAACTGGTGGCAGTGGCATTTGACACGCCTCTTTCATCCCCCACTGTCAAAGTGAGGAGAAAGTCCTCAAACTCCGCTGGTCCAGGCTCTCTTAATTCCCCATCAGAAGGGATCAAACATATGTCACGAAAGTCAGTGAGCGGTATCTGACGGGTTTTAGCATATAAATTAAGCTGCACCTCAGGAGGATTATTCCTACTCAGAAAATGAAAATTTTGCACAAAGGAATTTGTAAGGAGGTGGTGTTGGTCACAATCAGCTGCGAGGAAGTCGGTCAGCCTAGCATTTGCAATGAATTGGGCAAACTCTTGATGGAACCCGACCTCCTCCATGAAGGCATTATGCGGCCATTCGCACGGCCGCACCTCCGCCGTTCTCGGAGTGTTGAGGTCATTGTCCGGTGATTCCCCAATGACTCCTTTAGCATTCTTCTTGGAGGAAAACTTCCTAAAGAAACTCATCTTATTCCTATAAATAAGTTTCTGAAAATTTTAGTCTACAAAATTTTTGTCAACAAAACTTCGTAAGATTGATAGCAACTACTCCTAACAATGCCTAGAGGCCATATTAAGCATTCAAACTACTTAGAACTCTAAGAATTCAACATGCAAGCCCATCTATAGCAGCACCAAGAGTAGCTAATTATTCTAAAAATAAACCACTAAATCAAAAACTAATTGGAGCAATGGAGGCGTCACATACCAAGTAGCAATCCCCCAAAACAGTTTCGGAAACGGAGCTTCGAGCAAAGAGATCAAAATCCGCGGGTTTGAGAGCAAGAACACGAGAGAGAGAGAGCTATGGTGATTTTTTTTCTGAAGGTAGGAGATGGAATGGGCTAAAGAGATAAGTGAGGGGACCCACGTGGGGATCACAACCCACCAGGGCGCGCCTGGGGTTGCTGGCGTGCCCTGGTGTCTCGTGGACACCAGGTGCACCCCCCTCTGATGTTATTTGCACCAGAAATTCAGAAATATTGAGGAAAAATCGTGTTAAATTTTCAGGACATTTTGAGAACTTTTATTTTCGGGTCATTTTTATTGTAAGGAGAAATCAGAAAACAGGATAAACATGGCATTTTATTTTATATGACTAAGAAGAATAGAAAACAAAAGGTGGGAGCGGAAGGTTGTGCCTACTAGATTCATCAACTTCATACCTCTCAAAAATGATCAATTAATAAGGTTGATCAAGTCTTATTAACAACTGAAAGCACATTTGCTCCCTTGGTGGGTTTGGTAATTAATAACAACATATATCTCATTGGACTAATGTTTCCACTAAGTATATTTCAGGAAAAGTTCAATGATGGGATGGCAAAAGAATTGTGGAGAGACCCCTAGATGCAAGGAATAGGATTGGCAAAGCTTCAAGCAAGAAGTCTCTACATTTTACTTTGTGAGAAATCACTTTGAGTCTATAGGAAAGCCATACTATTAAAAGGGGGTGAGGTATTGATGGTGAACAAAATGCTCCACGTGCACAAGTGATAGTCACCAAAAACACCCACAAGCTCTTCCACAAAAGTCTGTCAAAAGCCTATCATGGAAAATCGGTGCCAGCAATATTTCCCACTTGGCCCTACCGGTTTTCTCCTCAGACAGATCCCAGCCAAACCCTAAGTTTTTGGTACAACCGATTCTGCATCGGTGCCACCGAGTTTCAGTTGCCAACTTTCTGTTGCCCCTTTTCTTGAATTCGGAATTTCTGAGTTTTTGGATCGATGCCACCAAGTTTGCATTCTGACCATTGGTCACCTTTGTCGGTACTACCGAGAATTATATATCGGTCTCACCGAGATTCAAAAGTTGCTACCTTTTGAGCAACTCGGTACCATCGAGTTTTATACCTCGATGTCACCGAGTTGGTAAGTAAAGGTGTAACGGTTGGATTTTTGGGGATGCCTATATATACCCCTTCACCACCACACACTCGACAGAGAAGCACTCAGAACTATTCCATACTTGCCCCATCCAATTTTCTGAGAGAGAGCCACCAACTCATGTGTTGAGATCAAGCCATTCCACTCCAACCATATGAATCTTGATTTCTAGCCTCCCCAAGTTGCTTTCCACCCAATCAATCTCTTCCACCAAAGCCAGATCTATGAGAGAGTGATAGTGTTGAGGAGTCTATCATCTTGAAGCACAAGAGCAAGGAGTTCATCATCATTATCGAGCCTATTACCTTTTGGAGGGTGGTGCCTCCTAGATTGGTTAGGTGTCGCTTGGGAGCCTCCTACTTCGTGTTGTGGAATTGAACCAAGAAGTTTGTAAGGGCAAGGAGATTGCCTACTTTGTGAAGATCTACCCATAGTGAGGCTAGTCCTTCGTAGACGGAAGCCGTTATGGAATAGTCAAGGTTGCTACTTCGTGGACCCTTATGGGTGGAGCCCTCCGTGGACTCTCGCGATCGTTACCCTCCGTGGGTTGAAGACTCCATAAACGTGGACGTACGATAGCACCACCTATTGGAACCACGGGAAAAATCTTCGTGTCTCCAAATTGCGTTTGATCTTCCTCCCTATCCACTATTACATATGCTTGTCTTTACTTTGCGCAGTTATACTCTTAGACATGCATGTGTAGGGTGTGCTTGACTTGCTATCATTGCTAAAATCTGCCAACACTTAAAATTGGGAAAAGGTAGAAATTTTATTTTGTCAAGTAGTCTAATCACCCCCCCTCTAGACATACTTTCGATCCTATAACAACCACTTTCGATTAGCATGAAACCGAAGAATTTTCGTAAACCACTAAGTTACCTCAACGGGGATATGCATATCCCCAACAATAAGTATGTCATATTTATTTTTGGTAGTAGGTAGAGGTAGTTGAAAACTTCCAATAGTGAGTGTCAGAAATTTGTCAATAACATTTATACCATTCACTTGGAATTGTTTCTTTGGAAGTGCACCATATGCTCATTACCATTGATATGGAAAGTGACTTTGCTTTTATTGCAATCAATAACAGCCCCTGCAGTATTCAAAAAGGGTCTACCAAGGATAATCGACATGTTGTCGTCCCCGGGCATCTCAAGAATAACAAAGTCTGTTAAGATAGTAACATTTGCAACAACAACGGGAACATCCTCACAAATACCGATAGGTATGGCAGTTGATTTGTCAGCCATTTGCAAAGATATTTCAGTCAGTGTGAGTTTATTCAAATCAAGTCTTTTATATAAAGAGAAAGGCATAACACTAACACCAGCTCCCAAATCGCACAAAGCAGTTTTGACATAATTTCTTTTAATGGAGCAAGGTATAGTTGGTATTCCAGGATCTCCAAGTTTTTTAGGTACTCCATCCTTAAAAGAATAATTAGCAAGCATGGTGGAGATTTCAGCCTCGGGTATCTTTCTTTTATTAGTGATGATGTCTTTCATGTATTTTGCATAAGGGGCCATCTTTAAGATATCAGTTAAGCGGGTACGCAAAAAGACTGGCCTAATCATTTCAGCAAAATGTTCAAATTCTTCATCATCCTTTTTCTTAGATGGTTTAGGTGGAAAAGGCATGGGTTTCTGAACCCATGGCTCTCTTTCTTTACCATGTTTTCTAGCCACAAAGTCTCTTTTATCATATAAACATGATCATTGTCGCGAACATCGCATAACTATCCGCTTTTCTAACAATTACCCAACAGTAATTTGTTACCCACCGTATGTGGCCTACATGAGAGATGCCGCTAGGGAACACTATGGCCCCCGGGTCTATTCACTTATATATTTGCAAACGCTATTATTACCTCGCTGCCTTTATTTACTTCTTATTTATTTTGCATTTATCATCAATTATCTACACAACTCATTTGCTTGCAAATAACGAGATCAAGGGGATTGACAACCCTCTTGCCCGCGTTGGGTGCAAGTTGTTTGTTCATTTGGTCTGCAGCCGCTGAAGACGGTTGAGGATTGATATTCCTATTGGTTCAATAAACCTTGGTTTCATAACCGAGGGAAATATTTATCCGCTTTGTGCTGCAATTACCCGTTTCTCTTCACGAAAACCCAACGCAGATCGCAAGTATCATTCTCCTTTATAGATATTTTTGCTTCTTGCATATCTTCAGGGTTGAGGAATAGAATACCTCTTTTCTTTTGAATAGGTTCCGGAGGTGGTTCAGGAAGCGTCCAATCATCGGCATTTTGCAATATGTTATTCAATAATTCTTTAGTTTGACTGATAGTTCTTTCCCTGAAAACACAACCAACACAACTATCTAGGAAGTCCCTAGAAGCATCGGTTAATCCATTATAAAAGATATCGAGAATTTTATTTTTCTTAAGAGGACAATCAAGCAAAGCTCTAAGTAACCGGAGAAGCCTCCCCCAAGCTTGAGGGAGATTCTCTTCTTCAATTTGCGCAAAGTTAAATATTTCCTGTAAGGCAGCTTATTTCTTGTGAGCAGGAAAATATTTTGTAGAAAAATAATGGAGCATATCCTGGGGACTACGCATACAACCATGAGAAAGAGAAATAAACCATTCGTTGGCCTCGCCTTTTAGTGAGAAAGGAAAAAGCTTAAGGATATAATAGAGGCGTATCTTTTCATCATTGGTAAATAGAGCAGCAATATCATTCAGTTTCATAAGGTGTTCGACAACAGTTTCATTTTCATAACCGTGGAAAGGATCAGATTCTACTATAGGAATTAACTCAGGGTAAACAAAGAATTCATAATCCTTATCAGTAACAAATATAGGAGAAGTAGCAAATTTAGGATCATATATCATTTTCTCCATCATAGATTTTTCTTTCAGTTTGCATAGTAGTTTTTTCAAGTCATCTCTATTTTCACAAGCAAAGAAATCCCTAGCTGTTTCCTTATCCATGACATAACCTTTAGGTACATAAGGGAATTCATACCTATTAGGAGAGCGAGGTGTAATAGGTGATTCATAGTCCTCATCAGTTTCAGCATTTTCAAGCTCTCTAGCTTTAGCAATACGAGCATCAATTAATTCATTCAGTGTCACAGAATCAGTTTCAACATGTGTAGCAATAGTATCATAATTAATTTCAGAGGTAGCATCATCAAGTTCATCTGACATATCAGGACGATCAACAGGCGGTGGTATAACAAGCTGATTCAAAACAGTAGGTGAATCAAAAGCAGAGCTAGATGGCAGTTCCTTACCTCCTCTCATGCGAGAGGGGACGATCTTAGTTCGATTATCTTCCAGATTCTTCATAGTGGCAATTGGATATCCTCAAGTTAGCAAAATAAATAGAGCTATGCTCCCCGGAAACGGCGCCAGAAAAAGGTCTTGATAACCCACAAGTATAGGGGATCACGACAGTCTTCACGGGTAGTATTTCACCCTAATTTATTGATTCGACACAAGGGGAGCCAAAGAATATTTATTGTCCTTGACAGTTGAGTTGTCAATTCAACCGCACCTGGGATATCTCTCTGTAGCAAAGGTTTAGTAGCACGGCAAATAGTAGTAGCAAAAGTAACAGTAGTAGCGACAGCAGCAATTTTGTAGCAGTTGTGATAGTAGCATTAGCAATAGTAACTTAGAAAGATTCAGTATAAGTAAAGCGTAGGCACGTGGATCGGTGATGGATAATGATTTAGATGACATTGATCATATAACAGTTACACACTAGGGCGACACAGAACTAGCTCCAATTCATCAATATAATGTAGGCATGTATTCCGTATATAGTTATCCGTGCTTGCGATAAGAACTTGTATGACATAGTTTTTCCTACCCTCTCGTGGCAGCAGGGTCCTATTGGAAACTAAGGGATATTAAGGCCTCCTTTTAATAGAGAACCGGAACAAAGCACTAACACATGGTGTATACATGAACTCCTCAAACTACGGCAATCACGGGAAAGAATCCCAATTATTGTCACCTTGGGGTATGCGGATCAAGACACATAATAGGTGCATACAACTTGCAAGATAGGATCCAAATCAATCTTATATTCAGAGAAAATATAATATGTTCAGATCAAAAATCATGGCACTCGTGCCCTAGTGACAAGCATTACGCATAGCAAAGTCATAGCAACATCAATCTCAGAACATAGTGGATACTAGGGATCAAGCCCTATCAAACTTAACTCGATTACATGATCAATCTCATCCAATCCAACCACCGTCCAGCAAGCCTACAAAGGAATTACTTACTCCCGGTGGTGAGCATCATGGCGGTCTTCATGGAGAAGGGTTGGTGATGACGACGACGGCGACGATTTCCCTTCTCCGGAGCCCCAAACGAACTCCAAATCAGCCCTCCCGAGGAAGAACAGGAGGTGGCGGCGGCTCCGTCTCGTGAAACGCGATGAAAACTTCTCCCCTATCTTTTTCTCCGAAGATGTGATTTTATAGGACTGGAATTAGGGTCAGAGGAGCCTCGAGGGCCCCACAAGCCATCAGGCGTGGCCTAGGGGGGGCGCCCTGATGTGTGGTGGCCCCCTAGCACATGCCCTCCAGCACTTCTTTGCTCCATAATTCATCATAAATCCCAAAAAAAATCACAAAAAGTTTCGTCCAATTCCGAGAGCTTTTATTTCCGCACAAAAATAACACCAAGGTAGTTCTGCTGAAAACAGCGTCAGTCCGGGTTAGTTTCATTCAAATCATGTAAATTAGAGGTCAAAACCAGAGCAAAAGTGTTTGGAAAAGTAGATACATTGGAGACGTATCAACTCCCCCAAGATTAACTCATTGCTTGTCCTCAAGCAATTAAGTTGACAAACTGAAAGTGATAAAGAAAACTTTTACAAACTCTTTTGTTCTCGTCGTTGTACACATGCTTAGCTAGTGTTCAGGTTTTCAACATAAATTATAAATAACCACATCCATGATAGCAATCAAACATCATATCAACTCATGACAATACATAACCAACTAGCAAGCAAATAATAAGATATCTCACATGCCAACAATTTGTCAAAACGATCATGATATAATATGGTGACATGGTATTTTGCTAGCCATTTCTGAGACCGCAAAACATAAATGTGGAGCACCTCTGAGGTTCAAGCAATGACCAAACATTATAATTCAGGGTAGAAAGGATCCAGTCATGCTCACATCCAACATTAACTAAACTCAATGCATAAAAATGACAATAGTGCTCTCTGGTCTGGTGCTTTTAGTAAGAGCATGATGACTCAACATGAAAGTAAATCGATAGGCCCTTCGCAGAGGGAAGCATTGATTTGCAGAGGTGCCAGAGCTCAAGTTTTAAAACAGGATCGGAATGTCGTTTTTGAGTGGTGCACTTTTCTTGTCAACGTCACGACAAAGGTTTTCAATATCTTGCATGCTAAACTCATTATTTGCGGTTTCCAAACAGAATAGTAAAGTTTACTCCTATCCACCATCCATACACAAACCATGGCCGACCGAATCCACGGATGCCTGCCAACATATCAACTGTCCCAAGGAGTTTTGTTTAATTAGTTTTTGATTATACAGGACTGGGCATCCTTTTTACCAGCCTCTCTCATGCAATGACGGCGAATAAACGACCGTCTTGAGAATAACTCACTTAGCATGGAAAATACTGACAGGGTAATACTGCATGAGCGAGATGCGTGCACAAAAGAGATGTTTATTTGAATGTTTAGAGATGGCACATGCAAATTTACTTGGAACGGCAGGGTAATACTGCATATAGGTAGGTATGGTGGACTCATGTGGAATAACTTGGTTTAAAAGTTTTGGATGCACAAGCAGCATTTTCGCTTAGTACAGGTGAAGGCTAGCAATAGGTTGGGAAGCGACCAGCTAGAGAGCGAATACGGTCATGGGTATGCATTGCGAATAATTAACATTGGACATAGCATGAGTAGGATATGAACACTCTGAATTTAAACATTATGAAGGCTACATTGGTTTTGAATCAACTACATGTTTGCACATGGGCCAAGTCAAGCCGCTTGAAATTCTCAGAGGGAAATACCATACTACCATACCACATCATAACCATTTTAATGCATGTTGATCTATAAGATAAATCATTATTCACTACTAGCTGTTTAAGCATGGCATGAGAAGCTATAATCTCTAATTGTCATCATGAACATGTTCACTCATAATATACTGAATCAAGATCGAACGAGCTAAACATATTTACAAAACAGAAAACAAGAAAAGTTCATACCAGCTTCCTTTGCCATGATCACTTCGTAAAATATCGTCATTATTGCCTTTCACTTGCATGACTGAATGATGTGATAATAATAATAGTGCAAGAATACCGTGGACTAAGCTGAAATCTACAGGGCAGTTTTGGACAAAGTAGAAGACAAGGTAATATTAACTCTCTGTTAGATCAACAATAAAGCATATAAGAGCCACTCAACATTTTCATCGTGGTCTTCTCCTTTCAAAGACTCAACAAAAAGAAAAGAAATTCAGAGAAACACACTGAAATATTTTTGGAGTTTTTGTTTTTCTCAAGCAAGCAAATAAACTAAGGGAAAACAAGAACGAGAAAAATTATTTACACGGGAAAGCTCCCAACATGTAAAGGAAATCTTTTTGGGTTTTCTTCTTAGTACTAAGATGGTTAAAACGGGAAAAGAAAACTAAAAAGAAGCGAGAAATATTTTTGGGTTTTCCAAAGTTTTTCAAACACACAAGAAGAAAGCGGGAAAATAAAACTAATATGGATATACAATGAAAGAGGGTGAACACCGACAATTTATATGAAGTGTGTGAATATGAATGAAATGTCGGTGAGAAATACGTACTCCCCCAAGCTTAGGCGTTTGCCTAGCTTGGTGATCACCACTGATAGTCTGGAAAATGGTTAAAATGATAGCTTGTGGAGGCATTCCTGGCTGCCTCCTCCGCTAAATGAGTAGCCTCCATTGCAACTTTGTATTCCCGCACCTCCTCCTCAAGAACATAATAACGCTGTCGAGCCTAAAATTCAAAGAGGGGATGTGTAGGCAAAGTGAGAGGCGTAGGCGTATATTTCCCAAATATTTAATTATACTCATAACCCCTAGCGCGGTTTACAATAAACTCATGATAACGCATAGCGTCAAAGTCTAAATATCTTTCAGGCAGGATTGGATCATTAGGTTGAGGCGACACTCCCAGATTTGCAGCTACGCGGGAGGCATAAATCCCTCCATACAAATCACCATTGCTAGTGTTAGAATTCAACCTTCGGGCAACAATTGCACCAAGTTTATAGTGTTGTTCACCAGTTACAGCAGTGTGAATAAGGCTTAGATCAGGAGCACATAAGGCACTACAATCTTGTTTCCCTAGTACACATATCCCATTAAACAGTGCAAAGTAACGAATAGAGGGAAACCGTATGCTTTTAGTTCTTGCCTGTGTTACTCCCCTATCTTCTTCAATGCATAGACTCTCGAGAAACATATTATAATCAGTTTTTGAAGGTTTCTTGGTCGAACCCAAAGTGGAAGTTTGCAAGCAAATGAGAAATCTTCTAGAGTCATGCTAAAGGATTTATCATAAAGTTTAAATAACACAATGGAACCATGCGATTGATAAGGAAATCCTTGCGTAAATGTACGGGAATGGTCATATTGTTGGACACACTTATCTGCGAGGAAATCGGTGAGGCCGGTATTATCAATGAATCGGTCAAATTCATCCTTAATGCCTGCATTTATCATGAAATCTTCACTTGGCCATCGACTTGATTTGGCGTCAGCCATAACTATCTGGTTGTCTCGAGGTTCAATGTAAGCTTGTCGTACTGAGTTCCCACTAGATGACTCATCCGAGGTGAGTCTCCTTCAGGAGCTCCTCCTAAAGAAACTCATCTTCTTGAGCACAAATTTCTGAAATTTTTGAGCCACAAATTCATGTCAATAAAACTTTGCAAGATTGATAGCAACTACTCATATGGATGCCTAGAGGCAATATCAAGCATTCATACTACTTGGAACTCAAAGAATTCAACATGCAAGCTCATTTTCTGTAGCACCAAGTGCAACACATTTTGCAAAATATAAACCACTAAACAAAAACTAATTGGAGGAGTGGAGAAGTCACATACCAAGGAACATTTCCTCAAAACAGTTTCGGAAACGGAGTTCTGAGCAAAGAGATCGAAAATTTCACTTTCTGAGTGAAAACACGGGAGAGAGATGGATAGGAATTTTTTGCTAGAGGTAGGAGAAAGAGTGGGATGAAGGGATAAGGCAGGGGGCCATGTGGGCCCCACAAGCCATCATGGCGCGGCCTAGGGGGGTCGCGCCCTGTTGGCTTGTGCCCCACTGGTGCAGTCCCCTGCTGTTATTTTTATGCCAACATTTTTTATTTATTCCAGAAAAATTCATGTTAAAATTTGGTGGCAATATGAGACTTTTTATTTTCTGGCATTTTTCTACGCACGGGACAAAAAGAAAAACGGAAAATCATGCTAAATATTTTATATAAACTAAAAATAACAGAGGATAAACTTTTGATATAGAGAGTTGTGAATGCTAAATTCATCAATCATATGCCTTCCGAAAAGGATCCATTAATAAGGTTGATCAAGTCTTATTAACAACCGTTTCCGGTTAACATGCAACTGAAGAATTTTCATATATCACTAGGTTACCTCAATGGGGATTTGCATCTCCCCAACAATAATATTATAATATTTCTTCTTGACAGTAGGTAGAGGAATTGCAAAACTTCCAATGATAACTGTGGGCGTAGGCTCAATGACATTAATATTATTAACCAAAGTTTGCTTCTTCGAAAAATGAACGGTATGTTGCTTGCCATTGACGTGAAAGGTAACCTTTCTTTTATTGCAAACAATAACAGCCCCTGCAGTATTGAAGAATGGTCTACCAAGGATGATTGACATATTGTCGTCCTCGGGCATATCAAGAATAACAAAGTCTGTTAAGATAGTAACATTTGCAACCACAACAGGAACGTCCTTGCAAAAGTGTAAGATTACTTAAATCAAGTCTTTCATAAAGGGACAAAGGCATAACACTAACACCGGCTCCTAAATCACATAAAGCAGTTTTAACATAATTTCTTTTAATAGAGCAAGGTATTGTGGGTATGCCAGGATCTCCTAGCTTCTTAGGTATTCCTCCATCAAAAGAATAATTGGCAAGCATAGTAGCAATTTCAATTTCGGGTATCTTTCTTTTGTTGGTGATAATATCTTTCATATACTTAGCATATGGAGGCATTTTCAATATATCAGTCAAGCGAGTTCACAAAAAGACGGGTCTAATCATTTCAGCAAAGCGCTCAAAATCTTCATCGTCCCTATTCTTAGAAGGCTTACGAGGGAATGGCATGGGTTTTTGAACCCATGGCTCTCTTTCCCTTCCATGTTTTCTAGCAACAAAGTCTCTCTTATCATAACGTTTATTTTTAGGAGGTGGGTTATCAAGATCCTCCGCAGGTTCTATCTCCACATTGTTATCGCGTTCTTTATTACTATCTAGTGGAGCATCTACATGCACATTATTACTTTCATCTTCCTTTTCATTATCACTAGGTGCATGTTCACTACTAGATTGTGTCTTAGCATCAGAAATAGAAACATCATTATGTTTCTCAGTGGGTGTTTCTATAACAGGTTCACTAGAAGCATGCAAGTCCCTATCCTGTTTCTTCTTCTTTTTCTTATTAGAGGAACTAGGTGTGATACTCGTGATCTGCGTTGGGTTTTCCGTGAAGAGGAACGGGTAATTGCAACACAAAATGGATAAGTATTTCCCTTAGTTATGAAACCAAGGTTTATATCGAACCAATAGGAATACCAATCCTCAACCGTCTTCAGTGGCTGCACACAAAAGAACAAAAAACTTGCACCCAACGCCGGCAAGAGGGTCGTCAATCCCCTTGATCTCGTTATTTGCAAGCAAGTGAGTTGTGTAGATAATTGTAGATAATTGTAAAGTGCAAAATAAAATAAAAGGTAATAAATAAAAGCAAGGTAATGATAGCGTTTGCGAATATACAAGTGAATAGACCCGGGGGCCATAGAGTTCTCTAGTGGCATCTCTCATAAGCAAAGCATATGGTGGGTAAACAAATTACTGTTGGGCAATTGATAGAAAAGCGAATAATTATGCGATGTTCACGGTAATGATGATGTGTATATAGGCATCACGTCCATAAGCAAATAGGCCGACTCCTGCCTGCACCTACTACTATTACTCCACTTCAAGAGCGCTTCTATGCTTGCCTCTCTACGTATTAAGTTCATGACAAACGGAGTAATGCTTGGAGAATGATGACATGATGTAGACAAAGAGTACTCAACTAATGTAAGTAAACCCCATCGTTTTATCCTTAGTAGCAACAACACAAAGACGCAACTTGTCCCCTTCTGTCACTGGGATATAGAAACTCGTTAGGTTGAACCTACTACAACACACCACTCCCACTGAAGAAATATCAATCTAGTTGGCCAAACTATCTCAATAGATCGGAGAGCATTACGAAGCTATGATGATCATGCAAATAAGAATCATAGTAATCCGGTTTGACTCAAATACTTTTCATGACTAATCTGAACATAAACTCACAATTCATCAGCCCCAACAAACACACCATACAAAGGGATTGCATCGGATAGATCAAGGCAAAGATGCGAAGAACATTGTATTGAAGATCAAGAGAGAGAGAGATTGCCATCTAGGTACTACCTACGGACCCGTAGGTCTGTGGTGAACTACTCACACATCATGGTGAGGGCAGCAAGGTTGATGAAGAGGCCCTCCGTTATCGATCTCCCCTCCGGCAGGGTGCCAGAACGGAGGTGTAGATGGCCTTCCGCGGAACAGAGACTTGCGGCGGCGGAAAAAATGTTTCGGGAGCGCTTCTGGTGTTTCTAGGGTATTTGTGAATTTATAGGCCAGAGAACGACATCGGAAGGCGCTCCAGGGGCCCACCACCGAAGCTTCTAGGTCTTGTATTGGTCTAGAAAAAACAACCAAAAAGTTTCGTGGCAATTGGACTCCGTTTAGTATTGTAACCTTAAAAAGGCAAAAACACGCAGAAAACAGGAACTGGCACTAGGCACTGGGTCAATAGGTTAGTGCACAAAAATATTATAAATTGGTAAATAAATACCCAAAAAGTATCCTAGAATCATAATATGTCAGGATGGAACAATAAAAAAATTATAGATACGTTGGAGATGTATCAGCACCCCCAAGCTTAATTCCTGCTCGTCCTCGAGTAGGTAAATGACAAAAACATAATTTTTGATGTGACATGCTACCCATTATGTAATCTTTGGTGTGTATGTTCATTGAGAAATGATGAATTAACAAACAATAACATAGTAATATTTATAAGTATAAGAAACAAAATCATTAATTCTTCAAAGTATACGATCCTAAAAGAATGTTTACCCCTATTCATCTTTATTATATTAGCAAGGCATGACTCCGTTTTCACCACATAGATACAAATGTTAAGCACCACGGTGTCCAAGTCAGGCAATTGGATCGTACTTTTTCAATATGCATCAACTTTTTATTCTTCACGCAATACATGAGCGTGAACCATGGGATATAGCATATAGGTGGAATAGAATATGGTGGTAGGTATCAAAGGGGTAAAAAGTGGAGAAGAGAGTCTCGCATCAACTAGGCGTACCAACAAGCTATGGAGATGCTCATCGATAGATATCAATGCGAGGAGTAGGGATTGCCATGCAAATGATGCACTAGAGCTATAAGTGTATGAAAGCTCAACTGAAGCTAAGTGGGGTGTGCATCAAACTTGCTTGCTCATGAAGACCACATGCATTTGAGGAAGCCCGTTATAGGAATATACAAGCCAAGTTTATTATATGAAAAGATAATTCCCACTAGCATATGGAAGTGTCAACATAGGAGATTCTCTATATGAAGAACATGGTGCCACTTTGAGGCACAAGTTTGGTAAAGGATAGTAGCAAAGTCCCATCTCTCTTTTCTCTCATTTCTTTTTTGATATGGTGGGCTTTTCTCTTTTTTTATGCCTCCCCCATTTTCTCTTTTTTATATGGTGGGCTCATTTGGCCTCCCCCATTTTTATTTCATTTTTCGCCTGGAGTCTCATCCCGACTTGTGGGGGAATCATAGTCTCCATCATCCTTTCCTCACTGGGACAATGGTCTAATAATGATGATCATCACACCTTCATTTACTTACAACTCAACATGAAGAACTGATAGGAAGATATGACTCTGTGTGAATGCCTCTGGCAGTGTACCAGGATGTGCAATGATCTAGCGTGACATGTATCAAAAATATGAAGAACAGTGGCTTTGCCACCAATACTATGTCAGCTCTATATGATCATGCAAAGCATTATGAGTATGAACGAACTAGTCATATGTAGTGACGATGGAATTTGCATGACAATATATCTCGGAATGGCTATGAAAATGTCATAATAGGTAGGTATGTTGGCTGTTTTGAGGAAGATATAATGAGGCTTATGTACAACAGAGCGTATCATGTCACGGGGTTTGGATGCACCGGCGAATATTTGCACCGATCCTCGAGGTGAGAATGGGCTATGCACGGTATTGAAGAGGCTAGCAAATATGAGAAGGTGAAGATGCATATGTCCATGGTATCACATTAGTCATGAAGAACTCACATACTTATTGCAAAGTTTTATTAGTTTTATCATAAATCAAAGTACTCCTCGCATGCCCCTAGGGAGGAGGTTGGTAGGAGTTAACCATCGCGCGCCCCCGACTCAAAACAACACTAGGATTTTAACGAGGAATATAAATGCTCACACATCATCACCATGCCTCTTTAATTTTTAGATGAATAACAAGTTAACACCTCTTATCTCGAAACTTCTACGAATCAACTTTTTTGGACTCACACCTTTTTCATATTACTACATCAATGTCATTAACCCACAACTTCTCTACATGTGCTACACGATGGTTTTGATTATCATTCAGTGAATACCTAATATTCTTGGACTAGTCTTATGACCCATGCAAATTACCATCACTATTACTCAGCTCTCAAACAAATATAAGTGAAGAACGAGAGCATAATATTTCTATAAAATCTACACGCCACCGTGCTCAAAAAGATATAAGTGAAGTACTAGAGCAACTGCCTAGCTCAAAAGATATAAGTGAAGCACATAGAGTATTCTAGCAAATTATCATGAAGGTGTGTATCTCTCAAATAGGTGTGTCCAGAAAATAATGATTGTGACAAACTGAAAGTAAAAGCAAACAAAAGCAAACGACGCTCCAAGCAAAACACATATCATGTGATGAATAAAAATATAGCTCCAAGTTACATATCGATGGATTGAGACGAAAGAGGGGATGCCTTCCGGGGCATCCCCAAGCTTAGACGCTTGAGTCTCCTTAGAATTATACTTGGGGTGCCTTGGGCATCCCCAAGCTTGGGCTCTTGCTACTTCTTATTCCGTAGTCCATCGTGATCGCACGCAAAACTTGAAAACTTCAATCACACAAAACTCAACAAAACTTCGTGAGATCCGTTAGTATGAGAAACATATTGCATACTTGAGGTACTGTGATAAATTGATTCAAATTCATTTTTTCATAATAGGTACTTTATTCTAACTTTCCCATGGCTTACACCCCCTGATATAGTCCATGGCATAATCAAAACAAGCAAACTATGCAAGCAAAACATAATCAGTTTAAAACAGAATAGTCTGTAGCAATCTCTAAAGAGACCATACTTCTATAACTCTAAAAATTGTGAAAACTTAGGACAACGTAAAGAATTTGTATATCAATACTTTGTTAAAATTTCAGATCATTATCACGCTCTAGTAAAAAACTAAAATTCCTGCACTGGAGTCAAAGTTTCTGTTTCAGATTCAGCATCGTTTCTACTCATCTTGTGAATCATCCCAAAGGCTTTACTTGGAAGAAACACTAATTAAAACATAAAAACATAATCATTACAGAGGCAACAATCATGTTATCACACAAAAACAGAAAGGAAAAACAAAAATAAAGATATTGGGTTGCCTCCCAACAAGCGCTATTGTTTTATGCCCCTAGCGAGGCATAATGCATAGTTACAAGTGTTGTCATCTTTGACACTCAACCCGTAGGTAGCTCTCATGATTGATTCATAAGGTGGTTTAATTCTCTTCCTAGGGAAGTGTTCCACCCCTTTCTTTAATTGGAATTGAAATCTTATGTTTCCCTCTTTCATATCAATAATTGCACCTATAGTTCGTAAAAATGGCCTTCCAAGTATTATGGGACAAGAAGGATTGCAATCAATATCGAGAACAATGAAATCTACAGGCACATAATTTTTGTTTGCAATAATAAGCACAACATTCATTCTACCTAAAGGTTTCTTGATGGTAGAATCCGCAAGATGCAAGTTTAGGGAACACTCTTCAATATTAGTGAGACCAAGCACATCACATAAAGTTTTGGGTATAGTTGAAACACTAGCACCAAGGTCACACAAAGCATTGCATTCATATTTATTTATCTTTATTTTGATAGTAGGTTCCCACTCATCATGCAATTTTCTAGGAATAGAAATTTCAAGCTCAAGTTTTTCATCATAAGCTTTTATCATAGCTTCTACTATATGTTCGGTAAAAGCTTTGTTTTGTTCATAAGCATTGGGTGAGCTAATAATGGATTGCAGCAAGGAAATACATTCTACTAAAGAGCATTTATCATAATTAAAGTCCTTGTAATCCAAGATAGTGGGCACATCACTAGTTAAAGTTTTGACCTCTCCAAACCCATTTTTTTCAGTTTTAGCATTAGAATCATCACCCTCCAAGCAAACATGACGCTCCTTAACTAAAGTTGAATCATCTCCAGTCCCTTTATCATTTATATTCTGAGATGTAAACAAAGATTCAATAGGAGAAACTCCAATCATTTTAAGATCTTCATCATGATTCATAACCGGGAAAGATTCCGGTTTAGCAGCCATCCTATTTACTAGAGTGGTTTGCTTATCAGATATTTTTCATAACAATTCTTCAGTGTGAGCAAATTATGATTGAAGGCTAGATACCTCTTTATTGATTTCATCAAGTTGCATACTAATAGCATCAAGCAAAATTGAATGTTCCTTTATTTTAGACGTGAAGAATTTATTATGCTCAAAATGTGAAGACAAGAAGGATTTCACAGAACCCTCTAATTCTGACATTCTTTTATAATAGGAGATATTGTGGAATCTTTCCTCAGACATGGTGACCACACAAGCAAAACAAGCAAGACAAGTAAACTAGCAAGTATAGCAAACTAGAAGCAAACTAGTAACTAGCAATGGTAATTATTTTTGTATTTTTGATTTTTATGAGACAAACTAAATATAACAGCAAGTAAAAACAAGAACAAGTGAATGAAATTTTGTGCGAAGTTACTTGATAGTTGGTGATGGTATTCCCCGGCAACGGCGCCAGAAATCCTTCCTGATACTCGTGATCTGCGTTGGGTTTTCCGTGAAGAGGAACGGGAAATCGCAGCACAAAGTGGGTAAGTATTTCCCTCAGTTATGAAACCAAGGTTTATCAAACCAATAGGAATACCAATCCTCAACCGTCTTCAGTTGCTGCACACAAAAGAACAAACAACTTGCACCCAACGCCGACAAGAGGGTCGTCAATACCCTTGATCTCGTTATTTGCAAGCAAGTGAGTTGTGTAGATAATTGTAGATAATAGTAAAGTTCAAAATAAAATAAAAGGTAATAAAACAACAAGGTAATGATAGATATATAAGTGAATAGACCCGGGGGCCATAGAGTTCTCTAGTGGCATTTCTCATAAGCAAAACATACGGTGGGTAAACAAATTACTGTTGGGCAATTGATAGAAAAGCAAATAATTATGCGATGTTCACGGCAATGATCATGTGTATATAGGCATCACGTCCATAAGCAAATAGGCAGACTCCTGCCTGCGCCTACTACTATTACTCCACTTCAAGAGCGCTTCTATGCTTGCCTCTCTACGTATTAAGTTCATGAAAAACTGAGTAATGCTTGGAGAACGATGACATGATGTAGACAAAGAGTACTCAACTAATGTAAGTAAACCCCATCGTTTTATCCTTAGTAGCAACAACACAAGGATGCAACTTGTCCCCTTCTTTCGTTGGGATATAGAAACTCGTCAGGTTGAACCTACTACAACGCACCACTCCCACCGAAGAAATATCAATCTAGTTGGCCAAACTATCTCAATAGACCGGAGAGCATTACGAAGCTATGATGATCATGCAAATAAGAATCATAGTAATCAGGTTTGACTCAAATACTTTTCATGAATAATCTGAACATAAACTCATAATTCATCAGATCCCAACAAACACACTATACAAAGGGATCACATCCGATAGATCAAGGCAAATATGCGATTAACATTGTATTGAAGATCAAGAGAGAGATAGAGATTGCCATCTAGGTACTACCTATGAACCCGTAGGTCTGTGGTGAACTACTCACACATCATGGTGAGGGCAGCAAGGTTGATGAAGAGGTCCTCCGTGATTTATCTCCCCTCCGGCAGGGTGCCGGAATGGAGGTGTAGATGGCCTCCCGTCGGAACAGAGACTTGCGGCGGCGGAAAAAGTGTTTCGTGAGTGCTTCTGGAGTTTCTAGGGTATTTGTGAATTTATAGGCTAGAGAACGACGTCGGGGGGTGCTCTAGGGGCCCACCACCGAAGCTTCTAGGTCTTGTATTGGTCCAGAAAAAATCACCAAAAAGTTTCGTGGCAATTAGACTCCGTTTAGTATTGTAACTCTGAAAAGGCAAAAACACGCAGAAAACAGGAACTGGCACTAGGCACTGGGTCAATAGGTTAGTGCTCAAAAATATTATAAATTGGTAAATAAATACCCAAAAAGTATCCTAGAATGATAATATGTCAGGATGGAACAATCAAAAATTATGGATACGTTGGAGACGTATCAAGGTGAATCATCATTAATTCTTTGGGAATCCCGTTCTATTCTTTTAGGATGACCTTCTGGGTAGAGAGGTTCTTGGGTCATACGACCTCCCCTAGTCATTACTTTAACAACATGATCATTCATATTATAGTTTATTTCAGCGAGAAAATCATTTTGTCACTTAGCAACTTGGTCTAGTTGGGTGTGAACCATAGAAGCATGTTTACCTGGACCTTTTACATCATTAGCAATTCTAAACATCAAGTCACTTAAGCGGTCTATCATCATGGCATTACGTCTCAATTGATCCTTAACATAATTGTTGAAGTGTTCTTGCTTAACATCATAATTATCATATTTATCCATGCATTGTTCATGAGACTTAGTGTAAGGTATATCATTTTCACTAAAGGAACGGAGAGAGTTTACCTCTACTACCTGTGTGGGGTTATCAAGTCCATGTATTTCTTCAATTGGTGGTAATTTCTTGATATCCTCAATTTTAATACCTTTCTCCTTCATAGATCTTTTTGCTTCTTGCATATCTTCAGGGTTGAGGAATAGAATACCTCTTTTCTATTGAATAGGTTCTGGAGGTGGTTCAGGAAGTGTCCAATCATCGGCATTTTGCAATATGTTATTCAATAATTCTTCAGCTTGACTGATAGTTCTTTCCCTGAAAACACAACCAGCACAACTATCTAGGAAGTCCCTAGAAGCATCGGTTAATCCATTATAAAAGATATCGAGAATTTTATTTTTCTTAAGAGGACAATCAGGCAAAGCTCTAAGTAACCGGAGAAGCCTCCCCCAAGCTTGAGGGAGATTCTCTTCTTCAATTTGCACAAAGTTAAATATTTCCTGTAAGGCAACTTGTTTCTTATGAGCAGGAAAATATTTTATAGAAAAATAATGGAGCATATCCTCGGGACTATGCATACAACCAGGAGCAAGAGAAAGAAACCATTCCTTGGCCTCGCCTTTTAGAGAGGAAGGAAAAAGCTTAAGGATATAATAGTAGCGTATCTTTTCATCATTGGTAAACAGAGCAGCAATATCATTCAGTTTCATAAGGTGTTCGACAACAGTTTCATTTTCATAACCGTGGAAAGGATCATATTCTACTATAGGAATTAACTTAGGGTCAACAAATAATTCATAATCCTTATCAGTAACAAATATAGGAGAAGTAGCAAATTTAGGATCATATTTCATTTTCTCCATCATAGATTTTTTCTTTCAGTTTGCATAGTAGTTTTTTCAAATCATCTCTATTTTCACAAGTAAAGAAATCACTAGATGTTTCCTTATCCATAACATAACCTTCGAGTACATGAGGCAATTCATATCTATTAGGAGAGCGAGGTGTAACAGGTGATTCAAAGTCCTCATCAGTTTCAGCATTTTCAAGTTCTCTAGCTTTTGCAATATGAGCATCATGTAATTCATTCACTGGCACAGTTTCAGTTTCAACATGTGTTGCAATAGTATCATCATTAATTTCAGAGGTAGCATCATCAAGTTCATGTGACATATCAGGACGATCAACAGGTGGTGGTGTAACAAGCTGATTCAAAACAATAGGTGAATCAAAAGCAGAGCTAGATGGTAGTTCCTTACCTCCTCTCGTGCGAGAGGGGATGATCTTAGTTCGATTATCTTTCAGATTCTTCATAGTGGCAATTGGATATCCTCAAGTTAACACAATATATAGAGTTATGCTCTCCAGCAACGGCACCAGAAAAAGGTCTTGATAACCCACAAGTATAGGGGATCGCGACAGTCTTCACGGGTAGTATTTCACCCTAATTTATTGATTAGACACAAGGGGAGCCAAAGAATATTAATTGGCCTTGACAGTTGAGTTGTCAATTCAACCACACCTGGGATATCTCTCAGCAGCAAAGGTTTAGTAGCACGGCAAATAGTAGTAGCAAATGTAACAGTAGTAGCGACAGCAGCAATTTTGTAGCAGGTGTGACAGTAGCAGTAGCAATAGTAACTTAGCAAGATTCAGTATAAGTAAAGCGTAGGCACGTGGATCAGTGATGGATAATGATTTAGATGACATTGATCATATAACAATTACACACTAGGGCGACACGGAACTAGCTCCAATTCATCAATATAATGTAGGCATGTATTCCGTATATAGTCATACGTGCTTGCGATAAGAACTTGCATGCCATCTTTCGTCCTACCCTCCCGTGGTAGCGGGGTCCTATTGGAAACTAAGGGATATTAAGGCCTCCTTTTAATAGAGAACCGGAACAAAGCATTAAGACATGGTGAGTACATGAGGTCCTCAAACTACGGCAATCACCGGAAAGAATCCCAATTATTGTCACCTTGGGGTATGCAGATCAAGACACGTAATAGGTACATACAACGTGCAAGATAGGATCCAAATCAATCTGAGAGAAAATATAATATGTTCAGATCTGAAATCATGGCACTCAGGCCTTAGTGACAAGCATTAAGCATAGCAAAGTCATAGCAACATCAATCTCAGAACATAGTGGATACTAGGGATCAAGCCCTGTCAAACTTAACTCGATTACATGATCAATCTCATCCAATCCCACCACCGTCCAACAAGCCTACAAAGGAATTACTCACTCCCGGTGGTGAGCATCATGGCGGTGTTGATGGAGAAGGGTTGGTGATGACGACAACGACGATTTCCCTTCTCCGGAGCCCCAAACGGACTCCAGATCAGCCCTCCCGAGGAAGAACAGGAGGTGGCGGCGGCTTCGTCTTGTGAAACACGATGAAAACTTCTCCCTGATACTTGTGATCTACGTTGGGTTTTCCGTGAAGAGGAACGGGTAATTGCAGCACAAAGCGAATAAGTATTCCCCTCAGTTATGAAACCAAGGTTTATCGAACCAATAGGAATATCAATCCTCATCCGTCTTCAGCGGCTGCACACAAATGAACAAACGACTTGCACCCAACGCGGGCAAGAGGGTTGTCAGTCCCCTTGATCTTGTTATTTGCAAGCAAATGAGTTGTGTAGATAATTGTTGATAAATATAAAATGCAAAATAAAATAAAAGATAAATAAAGGCAGCAAGGTAATAATAGCGTTTGCGAATATATAAGTGAATATACCTGGGGGTATAGTGTTCTCTAGTGGCATCTCTCATGTAGGCAGCATACGGTGGGTAAACAAATTACTGTTGGGCAATTGATAGAAAAGCGGATAGTTATGTGATGTTCACGGCAATGATCATGTATATATAGGCATCACGTCCATAAGAAAATACGCCGATTCCTTCCTGCACCTACTACTATTACTCCACTCATCGACCGCTATCCAACATGCATCTAGAGTATTAAGTAAAACAGAGTAATGCTTGGAGAACGATGACATGATGTAGACAAAGTAAACTCAAACAATATGAATGAACCCCATCATTTTATCCTTAGTAGCAACAACACAAAGACGCATCTTGTCCCCTACTTTGTCACTGGGATATATAAACTCGCCAGGTTGAACCTACCACAACGCACCACTCCCACCGATGAAATATCAATCTACTTGGCCAAGCATATCAATAGATCAGAGAGCATTACGAAGCTATAATGATCCTGCACATAAGAGATAATATAATTCAGAGGCATCTCAAAAACTTTTCATGAATAATCTGAACATAAACCCACAATTCATCGGATCCCAACAAATACACCGCACAATAGGATTACATCGGATAGATTAAAGTGAAGATGCGATGACCATTGTATTGAAGATCATAAGAGAGAGAGAGATTGCCATCTAGGTACTAGCTATGGACCCGTAGGTCTGTGGTGAACTACTCACACATCATCATGAGGGCAACAAGGTTGATGAAGAGGCCCTCCGTGATCAATCCCCCCTCCGACAGGGTGCCGTAACGAAGCTCCAGATGGCCTCGCAATGGAACAAAGACTTGCGGCCGCGGAAAAAGGGTTTCGGGACTGCTTCTGGGGTTTTCACAATATTAGAGAATTTATAGGCCGAAGAGGGACGTCGGGATGCCCGAGGGGGCCACCACATATCAGGGGGCGCCCGTCCAGGGCGCGCCCTGATGTGTGGTGGGGCCCTCGCGTGCCTCCCGGCTTCCTTCCGAAGCTTCTAGGTCTTCATATAGTCCAGAAAAAACCGTCAAAAAGTTTCATGGTAATTGGACTTGGTTTAGTACCGTAAACCCGCAAAGGCAAAAACACGCAGAAAACAGCAACTGGCACTAGGCACTGGGTTAATAGGTTAGTGCTCAAAAATATTATAAATTGGTAAATAATGACCTGAAAAGTATCCTAGAATGATAATATATCAGCATGGAACAATAAAAAGTTATAGATACGTTGGAGACGTATCAAGCATCCCCAAGCTTAATTCCTGCTCGTCCCTGAGTAGGTAAATGATGAAAACAGAATTTCTGATGTGACATGCTATCCACTATGTAATCTTATTCTGGTATGCTCATTGAGAAAAGATGAATCAACAAATATTAACATAGCAATATTCAAAGTGTAAGAAACAGAATTGTTAATTCTTAAAAGTATACGATTCTTAAGAATTTTTTACCCCCCATTCATCTTATTGTATTAGGAAAGCATGGCTCCATCTTCAGCACGTTAATACAACTGTTAAGCACCACGGTGTCCAAGTCAGGCAATTGGTTCATATTTTTTCAATATGCATCAACTTTTTATTCTTCAGGCAATACATGAGCGTGAGCCATTCGACATAGCATTTAGGTGGAATAGAATATGGTGGTAGATATCAAAGGGGTAGGAAGTGGAGAAGATAGTCTCACATCAACTAGGCGTACCAACGGGCTATGGAGATGCCCATCGATAGATGTCAATGCGAGGAGTAGGGATTGCCATGCAAATGATGCACTAGAGCTATAAGTGTATGAAAGCTCAAATGAAGCTAAGTGGGGTGTGCATCCAACTTGCTTGCTCATGAAGACCTTGGGCATTTGAGGAAGCCCGTCATAGGAATATACAAGCCAAGTTTGTAATAATGAATAAGTAATTCCCACTAGCATATGAAAGTGATATATCATGAGACTCTCTACATGAGGAACATGGTGCCACTTTGAGGCACAAGTGTGGTAAAGGATAGTAGCAAAGTCCCTTCTCTCATTTTCTCTCATTTTTTTGAATGGATGGTGGGCTCATTTGGCCTCCCCCATCTTTATTTTCATCCGGAGTCTCATCTCGACTTATGGGAGAATCATCATCTCCATCATTCTTTCCTCACTTGGACAATGCTCTAATAATGATGATCATCACACTTTTATTTACTTACAACTCAACGTGGAGAACTGATATGAAGATATGACTCTGAATGAATACCCCTGGCAGTGTACCAGGATGTGCAATGATCTAGAGTGACATGTATCAAAAACATTATGGAGGTGGCTTTGCCACAAATACTATGTCAGCTCTATATGATCATGCAAAGCAATATGACGATGAACGAACTAGTAATGTGAAGTGACGATGGAATTTGCATGGCAATATATCTCGGAATGGCTATGGAAATGCCATGATAGGTAGTTATTGTGGCTGTTTTGAGGAAGATATAATAAGGCTTATGTGCAACAGAGCGTGTCATGTCATGGGGTTTGGATGTACCGGCGAAAGTTGCACCGATCCTCGAGGTGAGAACGGGCTATGCACGGTACCGAAGAGGCCAGCAAATTATGAAAAGGTGAGATTGCGTATGTCAATGGTTTAACATTATTCATAAAGAACTCATATACTTATTGCAAAGTTTTATTAGTTTATCATAAATCAAAGTACTAATCGCATGCCCCAAGGGAAGAGGTTGGTAGGAGTTAACCATCGTGCGCTTCCGACCCGAAACAACACTAGGATTTCAATGAGGAATAGAAATGCTCACACATCATCACCATGCCTCTTTAATTTTTAGATGAACAAAAAGTTGAACCCCTCTTAATATCGACACTTCTATGGCTTAAAAATTATGAACTCACACCTATTTCATATTACTACATCAATATCATTAACCCACAATTTCTTTATATGTGCTACATGATGGTTTTGATTATCACTCTTTGTATACCTAATATTTTTGGACTAGTCTATATGACCCATGCAAATTACCATCACTATTTATTAACTCTCAAACAAATATAAGTGAAGCACGAGAGTGAAATCATTTCTATAAAATGTACACGCCACCGTGCTCAAAAAGATATAAGTGAAGTACTAGAGCAACTTCTAAGCTCAAAAGATATAAGTGAATCACATAGAGTATTCTAACAAATTATGATGAAGGTGTGTCTCTCTTAAATAGGTGTGTCCAGCAAACAATGATTGTGGCAAACTGAAAGTAAAAGCAAACAAAAGCAAACGACACTCCAAGCAAAACTCATATCATGTGACGAATAAAAATATAGCTGCAGGTGACATTCCGATGGATTTGAGACGGAAGAGGGGATGCCTTCCGGGGCATCCCCAAGTTTATATGCTTGAGTCTCCTTTAAAATATTACCTTGGGGTGCCTTGGTCATCCCCAAGCTTAGGCTCTTGCTACTCCTTATTCCTTTGTCCATCAAGATAACACCCAAAACTTGAAAAGTTCAATCACACAAAACTCAACAAAACCTCGTGAGATTCGTTAGTATAAGAAACATATTGCATACTTTAAGTACTGTTGTAAATTGATTCAAATTTCAAAAATGCATAATAGGTACTGTATTCTAACTTCTCCATGGCTTATACCCCCCGATACAATCCATAGTTTAATCAAAATAAACAATTATGCAAGCAAAAACAGAATCTGTCTAAAACAGAACAGTCTGTAGAAATCTGTAGATACCCTATACTTATGTAACTCTAAAAAATCTGAAACATTAGGACAACATCGAAAATTTGTTTATCAACACTGTGTAAAAAATTTAGATCATTATCACGCTCAAGCAAAAAATGAAAATTCATGTACTGGAGTCAAAAGTTTCTGTTTTGTTTCAGCATTGATTCTACTCATCTTGTGAGTCATCCCAAAGGCTTTACTTGGAAAAAACACTAATTTAAACACAAAAACATAATCATTACATAGGCAATAATCATGCTATTAAAAATAAACAGAAAGAGCAAAAAATTAAAGATAACTATTGGGTTGCCTCCCAACAAGCGCTATCGTTTTATGCCCCTAGCTTGGCATGATGATTTCAATGATGCTCACATGAAAGTAAAGAATTGAAACACAATGGGAGCATCATGAAGCATATGACAAGCACATTTAATCCTAACCCACTTCCTATGCACAGAAATTTTGTGATCAAACAATTTATGGGAGCAAGAATCAACTAGCACATGAAAGGCAAAACAAGCATAATTTCGAAACTTTGAACACATAGGGAGGAAACTTGATATTATTGCAATTCCTACATGCATATGTTACCCCCTCACAATAATTTTTAGTAGCATCATGAAGGAATTCCACAATATAACTATCACATAAAGCATTCTTTTCATGATCTGCAAGCATAGAAGATTTATTACTCTTCACATACGCAAATTCCATTTCATTGATGGTAGTGGGAGCAAACTCAACAAAATAACTATCGTGTGACACTTGATTGTCATAACCAAATTGAAAATTTAAATCATGATGACATGTTTCATGGTTATTATTACTAATTATAGCATACGTGTCATCACCACAATCATCATAATAAATTTGCTCATCAAAACTTGGGGGACAACAAATATCATCTTCATCCAACATAGCATCCCCAAGCTTGTGGTCTTGCATATCGTTAGCATCATGGATAGTCAGAGAATTCATACTAACAATATTTCTATCATGCTCATCATTAGAGGAACTCACATTAAGCATTTTTATAAATTCTTCCTCTAACAATTGAGCACAATTTTCCGAATCCTTATTTTCACGAAAGACATTATAAAGACGAAGCATATGAGGCAACCTAAACTCCATTTTTTTGTATTTTTGATTTTTATGTGACATACTAAATATAATAACAAATAAAAAGAAGAACAAGTGAATGAAAATTTGTGTGAAGTTACTTGGTAGTTGATGATGATATTCCCCGGCAACGCCGCCAGAAATCCTTCCTGATACTTGAGATATGCGTTGGGTTTTCCGTGAAGAGGAACGGGTAATTGCAGCACAAAGCGGATAAGTATTTCCCTCAGTTATGAAACCAAGGTTTATCGAACCAATAGGAATATCAATCCTCAACCGTCTTCAGCGGCTGCACACAAATGAACAAACGATTTGCACCCAACGCTGGCAACAGGGTTGTCAATCCCCTTGATCTCGTTATTTGCAAGCAACTGAGTTGTGTAGATAATTGTTGATAAATATAAAATGCAAAACAAAATAAAAGATAAATAAAGGCAGCAAGGTAATAATAGCATTTGCGAATATATAAGTGAATAGACCCGGGGGCCATAGTGTTCTCTAGTGGCACCTCTCATGTAGGCAGCATACGGTGGGTAAACAAATTACTGTTGGGCAATTGATAGAAAAGCGGATAGTTATGCGATGTGCACGGCAATGATCATGTATATATAGGCATCACGTCCATAAGCAAATAGGCCAACTCCTGCCTGCACCTACTACTATTACTCCATTCATCGACCGCTATCCAGCATGCATCTAGAGTATTAAGTAAAACAGAGTAATGCTTGGAGAACGATGACATGATGTAGACAAAGTAAACTCAAACAATATGAATGAACCCCATCGTTTTATCCTTAGTAGCAATAACACAAAGACGCATCTTGTCCCCTACTTTGTCACTTGGATATAGAAACTCGCCAAGTTGAACCTACCACAACACACCACTCCCACCGATGAAATATCAATCTACTTGGCCAAAGTATATCAATAGACCGGAGAACATTACGAAGCTATAATGATCATGCACATAACATATAATATAATTCATAGGCATCTCAAATACTTTTCATGAATAATCTGAACATAAACCTACAATTCATCGGATCCCAACAAACACACTTCACAATAGGATTACATCGGATAGATCAAAGCGAAGATGTGATGACCATTGTATTGAAGATCATAAGAGAGAGAGATTGCCATCTAGGTACTAGCTATGGACCCGTAGGTCTGTGGTGAACTACTCACACATCATCATGAGGGCAGCAAGGTTGATGAAGAGGCCCTCCGTGATCGATACCCCCTCCGGCAGGGTGCCAGAACAGAGCTCCAGATGGCCTCGCGATGGAACAGAGACTTGCGGCGGCAAAAAAAGGGTTTCGGGACTGCTTCTGAGGTTTTCATGATATTGGAGAATTTATAGGCCGAAGAGGGACATCGGGAGGTGCCCGAGGGGGCACCACATATCAGGGCGCGCCCCCCAGGGTGCGCCCTGATGTGTGGCGGGGCCCTCGTGTGCCTCCCGGCTTCCTTTCGAAGCTTCTGTTCTTCATATAGTCCAGAAAAAATCATCAAAAAGTTTTGTGGCAATTGGCCTTTGTTTGGTACAGTAAACCTGCAAAGGCAAAAGCACATAGAAAACAGCAACTGGCACTGGGCACTGGGTCAATAGGTTAGTGCTCAAAAATATTATAAATTGGTAAATAATGACCCAAAAAGTATCCTAGAATGATAATATATCAGCATGGAACAATCAAACATTATAGATACGTTGGAGACGTATCACTCCCCTATTTTTTTCTCCGAAGATGTGATTTTATAGGACTGGAATTAGGGTCAGAGGAGCCTCGAGGGCCCCACATGCCATCATGCGCGGCCTAGGGGCGCACCCTGATGTGTGGTGGCCCCCTGGCACACGCCCTCCGGCAGTTCTTTGCTCCATAATTCATCATAAATCCCAAAAATAATTCACAAAAAGTTTTGTCAAATTCCGAGAACTTTTATTTCTGCACAAAAATAACACCAAGGTAGTTCTGCTGAAAACAGCGTCAGTCCGGGTTAGTTTCATTCAAATCATGCAAATTAGAGGTCAAAACCAGAGCAAAAGTGTTTGGAAAAGTAGATACGTTAGAGACGTATCACTTAGCCACGAGCACAGCGAGGCCCTTGCACTAGACGTCTTTGTTCTTGGCCTTGGCGGTGTCGAGGACCGTGTGTGAATCGTTGTGGGTGAAGAGGCGGCCCTCCTCAGCCTTGGCACACCAGTCGGCGAGGTCGAAGAATTGGCGACGGAATGGAGCTTGTCGTTAATGGCAAGCTTCTCATGCATCTTGACATCCATGACACCCGCAGAGAACGCGGAGATGATTGTAGCGTCAGAAGCACGCGAGATCTTGTTGCGCACCTGGGTGAAGCGCTGGATGTAATTGCGAAGAGTTTCGTCAAGCTGCTGGTGCACAACATGCAAGTCGTTGAAGGTGAGCAAAAGCTCATATGTGCCCTTGAAGTTGGAGACGAACTACGTGCACAACTCGGACCACGAGGAAATGGAACTCTCAGGGAGGTTCAACAGCCACGAGCATGCCGCATCCTTCAGGGCCATGGGGAACCAGTTGGCCATGACCTTGTCATCGCCGCCAACGGCTTCGATGCTGATGGCATAGAGCTCCAAGAACTCCGCGGTGTTGGGGGAGCCATCATAGCGAGAAGGCAGCCCCGGCTTGAAAGGCGTTGGCCACACCACGCGGCGTAGCTTCGGAGTGAAGGCTCAGCAACCCCCGCTGCTGGACGGGGCACCGCCAGCGAGAGCGGCGCGGTTCTGGTGCCCGGCCGCAGCGACGTCATGGAGGGTGTAGTTCTACCACTCCCGCTGCATCTCAAGGATGACACACGCGTCCGGGGGCGCGTGACGGATGATTTGGCAGCTCGGGTCTGCCTGGGGTGGGGAAGAAGCTCCGTGGGATGGCTATAGAGCGCGTGCACCACGACGATGCCCTCCGCCCTCATCGGGTGGAGTAGGAGGAGGAGGCATGTCCTGCCCTGCTCTCGCGCCTTGCGGCGGGGGAGGAGGAGGCTTGTTCCGCCTGTCTTTGTCAGATATTTGCACTAAAGTTATTAATAATGTTTGCCACGATAATGAGTCTAATATTTGGCATTCGCGACTTTGTCATATTAACTTTGGTTGCATGACACGGCTAGCCAATATGAGTTTAATTCCGAAATTCACTACTCTCAAGGGCTCCAAGTGCCAAGTGTGTGTGCAAGCTAAGCAACCTCGCAAGTCTCATAAGTCTTCAGAGGCGAGAGACTTGGCGCCATTAGAGCTTATACATTCTGATCTTTGTGAGATGAATGGCGTGTTGACAAAAGGTGGAAAGAAATATTTCATGACGTTGATTGATGACTCCACTAGATATTGTTATGTGTATCTGAAATCAAAAGATGAGGCTTTAAACTTCTTCGAAAACTATAAAGCTGAAGCAGAGAACCAACTTGATCGAAAAATTAAACGGCTTAGGTCTGATCATGGTGGAGAGTATTTTTCCAATGAATTTGATTCATTTTGTGCGGAACATGGTATAATTCATGAGAGGACGCCTCCCTACTCACCTCAGTCAAATGGGGTGGCCGAAAGAAAGAACCGAACTCTAACTGATTTGGTTAACGCCATGTTAGACACATCGGGTCTCTCCAAGGCATGGTGGGGGGAGGCGCTAATGACTGCATGTCATGTCCTAAACCGAGTTCCCACAAAGCATAAAACCATTACTCCATTTGAGGAATGGGAAAGGAAAAGGCTGAAACTCTCTTATCTACGTACTTGGGGTTGTTTGGCAAAAGTCAATATACCAATTCCCAAGAAGCGCAAGCTTGGACCAAAAACCGTGGATTGTGTTCTCCTGGGCTATGCTTTTTATAGCATTGGCTATAGATTTTGGATAATAAAATCTGAGGTACCCGACATGCATGTTGGTACGATTATGGAGTCGAATGATGCGACTTTCTTTGAGGACATATTTCCAATGAAGGATATGTCTAACTCATCAAATCAGGAGATACATACTCTATCTACTCAGGAATTTTCTGTAATTCCTGAACCCACCATTGCGATGGAACACGTTGAGAATCCCGAGGAGGATGACAATGAAACTCCTGTAAGGAGTAAGAGACAAAGGAATGCAAAGTCCTTTAGTGATGATTTCATTGTGTACCTCGTGGATGACACACCCATGACTCTTTCAGAAGCCTATGCATATTCTGATGCTGACTACTGGAAGAAAGCTGTCCGTAGCGAGATGATTTCCATCTTAGCTAATGGAACCCGGGAAGTCACTAATTGTCCTTATGGGTGCAAACCTGTGGGATGTAAGTGGGTGTTCAAGAAAAAGCTTAGACCTGATAGTACAATTGAAAAGTACAAGGCACGGCTTGTGGCCAAGGGTTATACCCAGAAAGAAGGTGAAGACTTCTTTGATACTTACTCACGTGTGGCTAGACTGACCACTATTCGCGTGCTACTATCATTGGCTGCCTCACACGGTCTTCTCGTTCATCAATTGGACGTTAAGATGGCTTTCCTCAATGGAGAGTTGGATGAGGAAATTTACATGGATCAGCCCAATTGTTTTGTAGTACCTGGTCATGAAGGAAAGGTGTGCAAGTTATTGAAGTCTTTATATGGCCTTAAACAAGCTCCTAAGTAGTGGCATGATAAGTTTGAAAGAACTTTAACTGCTGCAGGCTTTGTTGTAAATGAAGCTGACAAGTGTGTATACTATCGCCTTGGTGGGGGCGAAGGAGTTATTCTCTATCTGTATGTCGATGACATACTGATCTTTGGAACCAACCTTGATTTAATCAAGGAGATTAAGGATTTCTTATCTCGTTGTTTTAATACGAAGGATCTAGGAGTAGCTGATGTTATTCTGGACATCAAGCTGCTGAGAGATGCGAATGGTGGAATTACACTGCTTCAATCTCACTATGTGGAAAAGGTCTTGAGTCGTTTTGGGTATAGCGACTGCAAGCCTTCTCCAACTCCATATGATGCTAGTGTGTTGCTTTGAAAGAATCGACGGATTGCTAGAGATCAACTAAGATAATCTCAGAGTATTGGCTCGCTTATGTACTTGGCGAGTGCCACGAGGCCTGACATCTCGTTTGCTGTGAGCAAACTAAGCCGGTTTGTATCAAACCCGGGAGATGATCATTGGAATGCGCTTGAGAGAGTTTTGCGCTATTTTAAAGGCACTGCGAGCTATGGGATTCACTATACAGGGTACCGGAGGGTACTGCGGGGCTATAGTGACTCAAACTGGATATCTGATGCAGTAGAGATTAAGGCCACAAGTGGTTATGTTTTTACACTTGGTGGTGGCGTTGTCTCCTGGAAGTCTTGTAAGCAGACCATCTTAACGAGGTTAACTATGGAAGCAGAACTCACAGCATTAGACACGGCCACTATTGAAGCAAAGTGGCTTTGTCAGCTCTTGATGGACTTACCTGTGGTTGAAAAACCAATACCCGCTATCCTGATGAACTGTGATAATCAAACTGTGATCATAAAGATAAACAGTTCTAAGGATAATATGAAGTCCTCAAGGCATCTGAAGAGGAGATTAAAATATGTCAGAAAAATGAAGAACTCCGGAGTTATTGCGTTGGATTATATCCAAACATCTAAAAACTTGGCAGATCCCTTCACAAAGGGTTTATCACGTAATGTGATAGAAAATGCATCATTAGAGATGGGTTTGAGACGCACCGTATGAGTTGTCCATAGTGGTAACCCACTCTATGTGATCGGAGATCCCGGGAAGTAGAAGTGGGAGACAAGCTGTTGGACATCTGGAAGGAGAGTATCCCTATATTTGATATCCCACTCCGCGAAGATGCAATACTCTCATAATCTGCATGGCAGGATGATACTTATCTTAATGTGTTCCAAGTGGCTTATTTGGGTAAGCAGAGATGTTGTCCTGCAGAGCATCTCCTGAGGAACACACCTATATGAATTTGACTGTTAAACGTCGCAGTCTGTGAGAATTGGGTGTTCTCTAATAAATTTATGAAAGGCCCTGGAGAATGACGTATACGCTCCACCCGCGGGGAAGCCTTGCGGCAGTCCAGTATCGGTCAAGGATTTGTGTGAAACTAGTCTCACAGAAAGCTTGTAGTTCAAGGCATAATCCACTATTCAAGTTGTGTACTAGTTGTTGAGTATAATGATTAGTTAGGAAATATGAGATAGACGAGGATTTGTCATGCCTTGTCTTGTATTCCAAGTTGATCATGTACTTCTCTCTCTCTCTCTCTCTCTATATATATATATATATATATATATATATATATATATATATATATATATATATATATATATATATATATATGCCCACGAGGCTCAAGCAGATCACTTTATTATCACTAAGAGCAATGCTCATAGTTAAAATTAATTATCACATGAATATATATCAGATTGAACTAAATAGTTAAAATATGAAACCCTATGATGATATTCAGTACGTAAAAAGGGAGCCTTTTTTCAAATTACTGTTCACCAGTGATACTGTTTTGGACGTAATTACTGTTAATAACGTGTGCCTGTTTTGCAAGAAAAATATTGTTCACCAGGAAGGAGGGGTAATGTTCATACATGCATATTGTTCACTGTTGCCATGTAAATGAACAGTGAAGTGAGGAAAAAACTCAAAAAAGGAAAAAAATTGAAAGCCTCCTGCTTTAGTATTGTTACTCGATTCCACCAATATCCCTATCTATTCCCTTCAACATGGTATGAGCCTAACCGGTCCAAACCCTAGCCGCCGCCCGTCGCTTCCGCCCCGCGCTCCGCCCCCGGGGCGGTCGGTCTCCATGACCGTAGCCGGGGGCAGCACCGTCCGTACCTAGGGTTCGTCCGTCGGTCGTGTTGACTGGCTGCTGATACGTCTCCAACGTATCTATAATTTTTTATTGTTCCATGCTGACATATTTTTGGTTATTTATTTACCAATTTATAATATTTTTTGAGCACTAACCTATTGACCCAGTGCCAGTTCATGTTTTCTGCGTGTTTTTGCCTTTTCCGAGTTACAATACTAAACGGAGTCCAATTGCAACGAAACTTATTGGTGATTTTTTCTTGACCAATACAAGACCTAGAAGGTTCGGAGGAGAGCCAGGAGAGGCACCAAGGTCCCACCACATATCCAACCGCGCCCCCTAGGGGGGGCGCGGCCTGATGACCCACATAGGGGATCAATCGTAGTCCTTTCGATAAGTAAGAGTGTCGAACCCAACAAGGAGCAGAAGGAAATGACAAGCAGTTTTCAGCAAGGTAATCTCTGCAAGCACTGAAATCGTAGGTAACAGATAGTTTGATAGCAAGGTAATTTGTAACGAGCAAGTAACGGTAACTGTAAACAAGGTGCAGCAAGGTAGCCCAATCCTTTTGAGGCAAAGGACAGGCCAGAACAATCACTAGTAATAGGCAAAGTGTTCTTGAGGATACACGTGAATTTTGTCTAGTCACTTTTATCATGTTGGTTTGATTCGTGTTCGCTACTTTGATAATTTGATATGTGGGTGGACCGGTGCTAAGGTGTTGTTCTTACTTGAACTAACAACCTACTTATGATTAACCCCCTCACAAGCATCCGCAACTACGAGAAAAGTATTAAGACAAAGTCTAACCATAGCATTAAACATGTGGATCCAAATCAACCCCTTACGAAGTAGCGCATAAACTAGGGTTTAAGCTTCTATCACTCTAGCAACCCATCATCTAATAACTACTCCACAATGCATTCCCTTAGACCCATGAATGGTGAAGTGTCATGTAGTCGACGTTCACATGACACCACTAAGGGAATCACAACATACATATCATCAACATATCGAACACATATCAAATTCACATGATTGCTCGCAACATGACTTCTCCCGTGACCTCAAGAACAAAGGTAACTACTCACAAATAATAAACATGCTCAAGATCAGAGGAGTAATGAATAGCATAATGGATCTGAACATATAATCTTCCACGAAATAAACCATATAGTAATCAACTACTCAAGGTAATCAACACTACTAGTCACCCACAGGTACCAATCGAAGGTTCCGGTACAAAGATTGAACACAAGAGATGAACTAGGGTTTGAGAGGAGATGGTGATGTTGAAGATGTTGATGAAGATTGGCCTCCCAGAGATGAGAGGGGTGTTGGTGATGACAATAGCTTCGATTTCCCCCTCCGGGAGGGAAGTTCCCCCGGCGGAATCGCTCCGCCGGAGGGCAAAAGTGCTCCTGCCCATGTTCCGCCTCGAGGCGGTGGCGCTTCATCCCGAAAGTCCTCCTCCTAATTTTTTTAGGTTTTTTGGGAATTTATACCAGAAGATGGGCACCGGAAGCGGGCCAGGCTGGGCACAACCCATCAGGGCACGCCGAGGGGGGGCCTGGCGCGCCCTGGTGGGTTGTGCCCACCTGGGGGCCTTCCTCCGGTAGTTTTCAGCTCCAGTAATTTTTATTAAATAGAAAAATAATCTCCGTAAATTTTCAGCTTCATTGGAGTTGTGCAGAATAGGTATCTCTGACGTCCTTTTCTTGGGTCCAGAATTCCAGCTGCCGGTATTTTCCCTCTTTGTGTAAACCTTGCATATTATGAGAGAAAAGGCATTAGAATCACTCCCCAAAGCATTATTATTCAACAAAACAAAGTAAATATCAGTAGGAAATCATGATGCAAAATGGACGTATCACGGCCAGATATGTGGTGGGCCCTTGGAGCGCCTCCTGACGTCGTTCTTTGGCCTATAAATTCACAAATACCCTAGAAACACGAGAAGCGCTCCCGAAACACTTTTTCTGCCGCCGCAAGTCTCTGTTCCGACGGGAGGCCATCTACACCTCCGTTCCGGCACCCTGCCGGAGGGGAGATCGATCACGGAGGGCCTCTTCCTCAACCTTGCTGCCCTCACCATGATGTGTGAGTAGTTCACCACAGACCTACGGGTCCGTAGGTAGTACCTAGATGGCAATCTCTCTCTCTCTTGATCTTCAATACAATGTTCATCACATCTTTGCCTTGATCTATCCGATGTAATCCCTTTGTATGGTGTGTTTGTTGGGATCCGATGAATTGTGAGTTTATGTTCAGATTATTCATGAAAAGTATTTGAGTTAGACCTGATTACTATGATTCTTATTTGCATGAACATCATAGCTTCGTAATGCTCTCTGATCTATTGAGATAGTTTGGCCAACTAGATTGATATTTCTTCGGTGGGAGCGGTGCGTTGTAGTATGTTCAACCTGACGAGTTTCTATATCCCAGTGATAGAAGGGGACAAGTTGCGTCTTTGTGTTGTTGCTACTAAGGATAAAATGATGGGGTTTACTTACATTAGTTGAGTACTCTTTTTCTACATCATGTCATCGTTCTCCAAGCATTACTCCGTTTGTCATGAACTTAATACATAGAGAGGCAATCATAGAAGCGCTCTTGAAGTGGAGTAATAGTAGTAGGTGCAGGCAGGAGTCGCCCTATTTGCTTATGGACGTGATGCCTATATACACATGATCATTGCCGTGAACATCGTATAATTATTCGCTTTTCTATCAATTGCCCAACAGTAATTTGTTTACCCACCGTATGCTTTGCTTATGAGAGATGCCACTAGAGAACTCTACGGCCCCTGGGTCTATTCACTTATATATTCGCAAAAACTATCATTACCTTACTGTTATTTATTACCTTTTATTTTATTTTGCACTTTACTATTATCGACAATTATCTACACAACTCACTTGCTTGCAAATAACGAGATCAAGGGGATTGACGACCCTCTTGCCGGCGTTGAGTGCAAGTTGTTTGTTCTTTTGTATGCAGCCACTGAAGACGGTTGAGGATTGGTATTCCTATTGGTTCGATAAACCTTGGTTTTATAACCGAGGGAAATACTTACCCACTTTGTGCTGCGATTACCCGTTACTCTTCACGGAAAACCAAACGCGGATCACGAGTATCAGGAAGGATTTCTGGCGCCGTTGCGGGGGAATACCATCACCAACTATCAAGTAACTTCGCACAAAATTTCATTCACTTGTTCTTCTTTTTATTTGTTTTTATATTTAGTTTGTCTCATAAAAATCAAAAATACAAAAATATTTACCTTTGCTAGTTACTAGTTTGCTTCTAGTTTGCTTTACTTGCTAGTTTACTTGTCTTGCGTGTTTTGCTTTTGTGGTCACCATGTATCAAGATCTTACTAAGTTGTGTGATTTATCAAATAATAATAATAATGATTTTATTAGTACTCCTATACCACCCGCCACTAGTGCGGAGGCATTTGATATTAATGTTACATTGCTCAATCTTGTCATGAAAGATCAATTTTCGGGAAGTCCTAATGAGGATCGCGCATCACATCTTAATATCTTTGTTGAATTATGTGATATGCAAAAGAAAATGGATATGGACAATGATATTGTGAAATTAAAATTATTTCCTTTTTCACTAAGAGACAAAGCTAAAGCTTGGTTTTCATCTTTACGTCGTAATAGTATTAGAACATGGGTTAAGTGTAAAGATGCTTTCATTGCCAAGTATTTTCCTCCTGCTAAGATTATCTCCCTTAGAAATAAAATAATGAATTTTAAACATCAAGATCAAGAACATGTTGCTCAATCTTGGGAGATAATGAAATTGATGATAAGAAATTGTCCAACTCATGGCTTAAACTTGTGGATGATTATCCAAAATTTCTATGCTGGACTAAACTTTGTGTCTAGAAATCTTCTAGATTCTGCCGCAGGTGGTACCTTCATGGATGTGACCTTAGGAGAGGCCACAAAACTTCTAGACAACATTATGACAAATTATTCTCAATGGCATACCGAAAGAGCTCCAACTGGTAAGAAAGTAAATTCCGTTGAAGAAATCGCTACTTTGAGTGAAAAAGTGGACGCTCTTATGAATATGGTTGCTAATAAAAATGATAATGTTGATACCAATGATATGCCTTTGTCTACTTTGATTGAGCAAAATAATGATGCTATTTATGTGAACCTCATATCGCGAAATAATTTCAACAACAATGCTTATAGAGGAAATTTCAATGCTAGACCGTATCCCGGTAATTGCTCTAACAACTATCGAAATTCTTATGGTAATTTATATGGCAATGCTTCTACAAATTCTAATAGGATACCTTCTGATCTTGAGAATACAATTAAAGAATTTATTAATTCTCAAAAGGTGTTCAACACTATGGTAGAAGAAAAGTTGCATATGATTGATACTTTGGCTAAAAACATGGATAGAATTGCTCTTGATGTTGAAACTCTTAAAAACAAGTCTTTGACACCCAAGCATGATTTTAATGAGAATATTAAATCTATCCAATTATCTATTAATGAAAGTAAGGTGAGGACCGCTAAGTTGAGAGCTAAGCGAGAATTCTTAGAAAAAGCTCTTCCACCCGGTTTTTACCGGAATCATGATGAAAATCTTAAAAGGATTGGTGTTTCTCCTATTGAATCTTTGTTTACATATATTAATATAAAATATAAAGGGACTGGAGATGAGTCAACTTTAGTAAAGGAGTGTCCTGTTTGCTTGGAGGGTGATGATTCTAATCCTAAAACTGAAAAAGTGGGTTTGGAGAGGTCAAAACTTTAACTAGTGATGTGCCCACTATCTTGGATTACAAGGACTTTAATTATGATAAATGCTCTTTAGTAGAATGTATTTCCTTGCTGCAATCCATTATTAGCTCACCCAATGCTTATGAACAAAACAAAGCTTTTACCGAACATATAGTAGAACCTATGATAAAAGCTTATGATGAGAAAAATGAGCTTTAAATTTCTATTCCTAGAAAATTGCATGATGAGTGGGAACCTACTATCAAAATAAAGGTAAATAAATATGAATGCAATGCTTTGTGTGACCTTGGTGCTAGTGTTTCAACTATACCCAAAACTTTATGTGATGTGCTTGGTCTCACTAATATTGATGAGTGTTCCCTAAACTTGCATCTTGAGAATTCTACCATCAAGAAACCTTTAGGTAGAATCAATGATGTGCTTCTTATTGCAAACAAAAATTGTGTACCTGTAGATTTCATTGTGATTTATATTGATTGCAATCCTTCTTGTCCCATAATACTTGGAAGGCCATTTTTACGAACTATAGGTGCAATTATTGATATGAAAGAGGGAAACATAAGATTCCAATTCCCATTGAAGAAAGGGAAGGAACACTTCCCTAGGAAGAGAATTAAACCTCCTTATGAATCAATCATGAGAGCTACCTATGGGTTGAGTGTCAAAGATGACAACACTTGAAACTATGCATTATGCCTAGCTAGGGGCATAAAATAATAACGCTTGTTGGGAGGCAACCCAATATGTATCTTTATTTTTGTTTTCACTTTCTGTTTTTGTGTGATAACATGATTGTTGCCTCTGTAATGCTTATGTTTTTATGTTTTAATTAGTGTTTGTGTCAAGTAAAGCCTTTGGGATGACTCACAAGATGAGTAGAAACGATGCTGAATCTGAAACAGAAACTTTGACTCCAGTGCAGGAATTTTCATTTTTTTAGTGGAGCGTGATAATGATCTGAAATTTTAACACAGTATTTATATACAAATTCTTTACACTGTCCTAATTTTTCAGAATTTTTAGAGTTACAGAAGTATGGGCTCTTTACAGATTGCTACAGACTATTCTGTTTTAAACAGATTCTGTTTTGCTTGCATAGTTTGCTTGTTTTGATTTTGCCATGGACTATATCAGGGGTGTAAGCCATGGGGAAGTTAAAATACAGTACCTATTATGCAAAAATGAATTTGAATCAATTTATCACAGTACCTCAAGTATGCAATATGTTTCTTGTACTAACGGATCTCACGAAGTTTTGTTGAGTTTTGTGTGATTGAAGTTTTCAAGTTTTGGCTGTGATCACGATGGATTACGGAATAAGGAGTAGCAAGAGCCCAAAATTGGGGATGCCCAATGCGCCCCAAGTATAATTCAAAGGAGACTCAAGCGTCTAAGCTTGGGGATGCCCCGGAAGGCATCCCCTCTTTCGTCTCAATCCATCGGTATGTCACTTGGAGCTATATTTTTATACATCACATGATATGTGTTTTGCTTGGAGCGTCGTTTGCTTTTGTTTGCTTTTACTTTCAGTTTTTCACAATCATCATTTGCTGGACACACCTATTTTAGAGAGACACACCTTCATGATAATTTGCTAGAATACTCTATGTGCTTCACTTATATCTTTTGAGCTAGGCAGTTGCTTTGGTACTTCACTTATATCTTTTTGAGCATGGTGGCGTGTAGATTTTATAGAAATATTATGCTCTCGTTCTTCACTTATATTTGTCTGAGAGCTGAGTAATAGTGACGGTAATTTGCATGGGTCATAAGACTAGTCCAAGAATATTAGGTATTCAATGAATGATAATCAAAACCATCGTGTAGCACATGTAGAGAAGTTGTGGGTTAATGACATTGATGTAGTAATATCAAAATGGTGTGAGTTCAAAAAATTTAATTCGTAGAAGTGTCGAGATAAGAGGTGTTAACTTGTTATTCATCTAAAAATTAAAGAGGCATGGTGATGATGTGTGAGCATTTATATTCCTCGTTAAAACCCTAGTGTTGTTTTGAGTCGGGGGCGCGCGATGGTTAACTCCTACCAACCTCCTCCCTCCGGGCATGCGAGGAGTACTTTGATTTATGATAAAACTAATAAAACTTTGCAATAAGTATGTGAGTTCTTTATGACTAATGTGACACCATGGACATACGCATCTTCACCTTCTCATATTTGCTAGCCTCTTCGGTATCGTGCATAGCCCATTCTCACCTCGAGGATCGGTGCAAATATTCGCCGGTGCATCCAAACCCCGTGACATGATACGCTCTGTTGCACATAAGCCTTGTTATACCTTCCTCAAAACAGCCATCATACCTACCTATTATGGCATTTCCATAGCCATTCCGAGATATATTGCCATGCAAATTCCATCGTCACTTCACATGACTAGTTCGTTCATCATCATAATGCTTTGCATGATAGTATAGAGCTGACATAGTATTTGTGGCAAAGCCACTGTTCTTCATATTTTTGATACATGTCACGCTAGATCATTGCACATCCTGGTACACTGCCAGAGGCATTCATATAGAGTAATATCTTCCTATTAGTTCTTCATGTTGACTTGTAAGTAAATAAAAGTGTGATGTTCATCATTATTAGAGCATTGTCCCTGTGAGGAAAGGATGATGGAGACTATGATTCCCCCACAAGTTGGGATGAGACTCCAGACGAAAAATGAAATAAAAATGGAGGAGGCCAAATGAGCCCACCATATAAAAAAGAGAAAATGGGGGAGGCACAAAAAAAAGAGAAAAGCCCACCATATAAAAAAAGATGAGAGAAAAGAGAGAAGGGACTTTGCTACTATCCTTTACCACACTTGTGCCTCAAAGTGGCACCATGTTCTTCATATAGAGAGTCTCCTATGTTGACACTTCCATATGCTAGTGGGAATTACCTTTTCATATAATAAACTTGGCTTGTATATCCCTATGACGGGCTTCCTCAAATGCCCGTGGTCTCCATGAGCAAGCAAGTTTTATGCACACCCCACTTAGCTTCAGTTGAGCTTTCATACACTTATAGCTCTAGTGCATCATTTGCATGGCAATCCCTACTCCTCGCATTGATATCTATCGATGAGCATCTCCATAGCTCGTTGGTACACCTAGTTGATGCGAGACTATCTTCTCCACTTTTTACCCCTTTGATACCTACCACCATATTCTATTCCACCTATATGCTATGTCCAATGGTTCACACTCATGTATTGCGTGAAGAATAGAAAGTTGATGCATGTTGAAAAAGTACGATCCAATTGCCTGACTTGGACACCGTGGTGCTTAACATTTGTATCTATGTGGTGAAGACGGAGTCATGCCTTGCTAATATAATAAGATGAATACTGGTAAACATTCTTTTAGGATTGTATAGTTTGAAAAATTAATGATTTTGTTTCTTATGCCTATAAATATTACTATGTTGTTGTTTGTTAATTCATCATTTCGCAATGAACATACACACCAAAGATTACATAATGGGTAGCATGTCACATCAAAAATTCTGTTTTTATCATTTACCTACTCGAGGATGAGTAGGAATTAAGCTTGGGGGTGCTGATACGTCTCCAACGTATCTATAATTTTTTATTGTTCCATGCTGACATATTATCATTCTAGGATACTTTTTGGGTATTTATTTACTAATTTATAATATTTTTTGAGCACTAACCTATTGACCCAGTGCCTAGTGCCAGTTCCTGTTTTCTGCATGTTTTTGCCTTTTCAGAGTTACAATACTAAACGGAGTCCAATTGCCACGAAACTTTTTGGTGATTTTTTCTGGACTAATACAAGACCTTGAAGCTTCGAAGGAGGGCCAGGAGAGGCACCAGGGGCCCACCAAGGGGGCGTGGCTGGATATGTGGTGGGCCCCTGGAGTGCCTCCCGACGTCGTTCTCTGGCCTATAAATTCACAAATACTCTAGAAACACGAGAAGCGCTCCCGAAACACTTTTTCCGCCGCCGCAAGTCTCTGTTCCAACAGGAGGCCATCTACACCTCCATTCTCGCACCCTATCGGAGGGGAGATCGATCACGGAGGGCCTCTTCATCAACCTTGCTGCCCTCACCATGATGTGTGAGTAGTTCACCACAGACCTACGGGTCCATAGGTAGTACCTAGATGGCAATCTCTCTCTCTCTCTAGATCTTCAATACAATCTTTGCCTTGATCTATCCGATGTAATCCCTTTGTATGGTGTGTTTGTTGGAATCCGATGAATTGTGAGTTTATGTTCAGATTATTCATGAAAATTATTTGAGTCAAACCTGATTACTATGATTCTTATTTGCATGATCATCATAGCTTCGTAATGCTCTCCGATCTATTGAGATAGTTTGGCCAACTAGATTGATATTTCTTCGGTGGGAGTGGTGCGTTGTAGTAGGTTCAACCTGACGAGTTTCTATATCCCAGTGACAGAAAGGGACATGTTGGGGATATAACCCCATGATGAGACCCGCCCAGGAGAGGGCCGGGTTAGGAAGTTGGCGGCTTGGCCAATAAGGCCTTAAGCAGGCCGGAAGACTAAGACGAGCCTGCTAGTAAGTTACCAGGCGGGCCGGGCGGAGGCCCAGAGCCAGAGAGGCGATATGTGACCCGGAGGCGTAAGCCGCCGGGAGATGGCTTGCTAGACAAGGCAAGGTGATTTAGAGATGAGGTCGGTTACTGGATGTAACCCGGCCCGGACTCTTGTAAGCCCAGGGCCTCGACCTGTATATATAAAGGCGAGTTCCCTGGGCGGCTTAAGATACGAAACCTTTGATCGAGAGCTAGGTCAAGCGAATCCGCTCCCTTGTAATCGATACCCCATCAATACAACTCAAAGCAGGACGTAGGCTTTTACCTCCTTCGAGAGGGGCCGAACCTGGGTAAACCTGTGTCTTTCATCCCGACCAACCCCTTCGAGTTAACCGCCGTAGCGATGGCTTCACCCCTAAGTCCTTTCACTAGGACATCTGTCGTGATAAAACCACGACAGTTGGCGCCCACCGTGGGGTTGATGCTCGGTGGTTTGGAGTACTCGAAGGGCTCTCTCCCAGGGATCGAGGGATACGCCATTGGCAGGATGACTAAGAGTTGCTGCGGCAAGCTCTACATCGACGATGTCGGCTGGGGCCCGGAGGCCGACTCAGTCGAGTACGGGTACCGGGTCCCCTTCGGCGGGATTCACGTTTTCATCGTCAAGATCGGCGGATCTAAACCCGGGCCGGACATCTACACCAACCTCATCGAGTCGGCCCGGCGCGCGCAACCGCCTGGATCAAGCCGGGCCGGAAGCACGTCTTCGTCGGCTTCACCCAAGGCGCAGAAATTGAGGAAGGTTCTGTGTCGAGAAGAAACCCTCATCTGCTCAGAGGATGGATCCTCGAGCGGAGAGGCGGAATCAATCTACCAGCTTCATAACGGCGGGCTTGGGGGCTATTTTGAAGGTTACACTGACCCGGAGCCCTATGAGCCGTCAAGCCAAGCCACCGTCTTCATGGCTGGATCGGTGCCGGCTTTAGGCAGCACGGCGGCCGGGACAGCGGCTGCCGGCGCAGCAGGGTTCGGGTCAACCAGGCCGCCGGCTCAAGTTTTGCTGGATCTGATGAACGAGCTGACAACTTTGATGGGAACTGAGGTCACAACGGAAAATCAAACAAGCCGTAACGCGGAGATCGCAAGGCTGAAGGACCAGATGGCCAGGGCCCAGGAGGATATCAATGCATTGCAGGCTTAGATGGATGCTGAGTCGGAGCGTTTCAAGGCTGAAGCTTTTCGCCTTAATCTGGATCAACAAGCCTCAGAGGCAGTTTTTTGGATGAGGCATCAGACCCGCCTGCCTGATCAGTATGAGCCTAGAAATCTTTTTAACATGCCGGGGGCAGGACCGAACGCGCCTCTGACCATGACCCGAACGGCGGAAGTGCCTGGGAATAGGGCAGCGACTCGACATCGGCAGCCAGACCCGCCCCGCAAAAATCAGACCCCGCCGCAGTGTTTTCTGACACCACCTGGTCATTACTCTAACCCGGTGGAGAACATGGTAGCAGCGGCTGCCAGGCTCAATGCACTCCCCCTCACCGATGGGACACCCTTCGCCGAAGAGGCACGGAATGCCATTGGGTACTTGCAGACAACGTTGGCTCAATAGGAGAAGTATACTTATAGCCGGAGTCATGTGCACTCAACCCCCATCCCAAGCCACGGTTATAGCCGGCGCTTGGAGTCACCGGCGGTCTCTAGCAGTGAACGACGTCGGAACCCGCCCCATGATGACCCGCCCGTTGTCAATGCTCAGGCAATTGTGGATCATGCCAGAGCTCAGCGTGAGGCGGCAGCGGCCGCGACGGCTTACCAAGACCCGCCCCTAGTAACACCTTCCACTTCGGTGGGAGCCGGAGTCACCTCCAGAGCCGTGGGAGTGCCATGTTTAGCACCGGCTCTACGGAACGAGCGCCTGCTGAAGGATTTTAAGGGTCCGCGCATAGTACCTAATTATACAGCTGATCTGCCTCTAGAAGCCTGGATCGAGAGTTATGAGCTAGCCATGAAGATATTGGATGTCAGTGATGCAGTCTGTGCTAAGTATTTCATCATGATGTTGGAAGGACCGGCTCGTACATGGTTAAAGGGTTTGCCACCCAACACCATTAATTCCTGGGCCGAGTTGAAAGCGAGGTTCATCAAGAATTTTCAAGGGACGTGCAAGCAGCCTATGACGATCGTTGATTTGGATCATTGCGTGCAGCGTGAGGATGAGTCGGCCCATCATTGGGTCCGGCGGGTCTCAACCATTATCCACTCGTCTGACAATATCACGGCGGCTCGGGTGGTTCTGATTCTGGAGAAAAATTGTCACTTTTTGCCCCTTAAGCAGAAGCTTGGACGGCTCAAGCGTTCTTGCCAAGACATGGGTGAGCTCATGGCCGCCCTCACGAAATATGCAGATTCGGACAGCACGAAGGATCCCGGTTCTGATGATGAGAAGTCAGCTAAGGGTAAGAAGAATGGCACCAGCAAGGGTCAGCATCAGAATGGGGCAGGAAATGGCAACCCAGGCAATGGCAATAAACGGAAGCATCCAGACGGCGGGTTTGATCTAGTGGCCAATACCAACACTGGGAACAACCGCGGCAAGGGCAACGGTAAACCACCTTTCGGAAAGGGCAAGCCTTTCAACATGGAGGCAATGCTTAACGACCCCTGCCCGAAGCACAGTCTACCTAACAAGCCGTCCACTCATGCTTGGAAGGATTGTTATATCATGCGGGAGTTCCGGAACTACAGCCTTAACCAGCATCACGGTAACGGCAATGGATCGCCCGGCGGGTCAGGATCTGGCTCTCATGGGTCAGGTTTTGGGACAGGCGGCTCAAGCTCTCGCTATCAGGGTCAAGGTAACCATGGAGGTCATAATCAGCAACCTGGCAATGGTGGTCAGCAGCAGAACAATCAATCAGGGTATCAGAGTAACCCAAAGCAGCTTAGTGGAGGCCAGTATTATGTCTTCACAACAAGTCTTGATAAGCATGATCAGAAGGTGCACAAAAGGGCGATTAACGCAGCCATGCCGGCTCTTCCGCAATACTTAAAGTGGTCTGAATACACAATATCATGGAGCAGGGAGGTTCACCCGCCGCGCGTTGATAACCCGGGACATTTGGCCCTTGTGGTATCCCCTCAGGTAGGAGGCTACATGTTCACCAAGGTGCTGATGGATGGTGGCAGCAGCATCAACGTCCTGTACTATGACACTTTTCGTCGGATGAACCTGGTTGACAAGGATCTCAAGCCGTCATCCACAGTTTTTCACGGTGTGGTGCCCGGCAAATCAGCTTATCCAGTAGGAAAGATTGCCCTTGAGGTAGCTTTTGGTGATGAGTTCAACTACAGGGTAGAGACCTTGTGGTTTGAGGTGGTTAAAATCAAGAGCCCATATCATGCTCGGTTTGGAAGGCCGGCTTATGCCAAATTCATGGCTTGGCCCTGTTATGTTTACTTGCAGCTCAAGATGCCTAGTCTAAAGGGGACAATTACAGTGCATGGTGATCGGAAGATTGCTCTTGACTGCGAGGATGGCGATGCTGGGTATGCGGAGTCAAGTTGTGCTGAAGCAGAGCTCAAGTTTTATAAAGACAATGTTGACCCAGCGGATATGACCCCGTTGAAGAAGCCCAGCACAGAATCTGACCCACCCCTGAAATTTGTGGCAGAGGATACCAAGTTGGTGGACTTTATTCCTGGCAACTCATCGCAGCAGTTCACGATTGGGGCCAATATGGACCCCAAATAGGAAAGCGCGCTCATCGAATTCATCCGTGAGAATCGGGACATCATTGCATGGAAACCTTCTGACATGCCGGGTGTACCGAGAGCATTCGCTGAGCACCACCTTAATGTGGATCCTAAGTTTAAGCCAGTCAAGCAATTCCTCCGTCGTTTCAATGAGGAGCGGCGAAAATCTATTGGGGAAGAGGTAGCCCGGCTCTTAGCAGCAGGGATTATCGGGGAGGTTTTTCACCCGGAGTGGTTGGCCAACCCCGTGCTTGTGCTTAAGAAGAACGGCACGTGGCGCATGTGTGTAGATTACACAGATCTCAACAAGGCGTGTCCGGTTGATCCGTTTGCCCTCCCCCGTATCGACCAGATCATTGATGCAATGGCGGGTTGTGAGAGTTTATGTTTCCTGGACGCTTATTTGGGTTATCATCAAATCAAGATGGCAGTCAAAGACCAAGAGAAGACGTTTTTCATCACACCTTTTGGAGCTTTCTGCTACGTGTCTATGCCTTTTGGACTCAAAAATGCGCAGGCGACTTATCAACGCTGTGTGCAGAACTGTCTTCATAGTCAAATTGGACGCAATGTTCATGCTTATGTGGATGATATTGTGGTCAAATCAAGGAAGAAGGAGACTCTGCTTGACGATTTGAATGAAACTTTTGATAACCTGCGGGTTTACAAGATGATGCTTAATCCGGCTAAGTGTGTTTTTGGTGTGCCTGCAGGCAAGCTCCTGGGATTTTTGGTTTCAGAGCGGGGCATCGAAGCTAACCCGAATAAAATAAAGGCCGTCACCTCATTATCTAAGTTGGCGTGCATTAATGATGTCAAGCGCTTGGCGGGTCGTATTGCCGCTTTAAGCCGGTTCATAAGCCGCCTGGGCGAGAAGGCTATCCCTTTGTATCAGATGATGAAGAAGACAAATGATTTTGTCTGGAGTGATGGTGCCAATGATGCGTTTGAGGCGCTCAAAAACAGTTGGTTGAGCCGCCTGTCTTGGCTGCTCCCGTGGAAAAAGAGCCTTTGCTCCTGTACGTGGCGGCTAATAATAAAGCCGTTAGTGATGCGGTCGTTGTGGAGCGCAAGGAGGCAGGCAAAGAGTATATAGTCCAGTGGCCGGTTTATTACGTCAGTGAGGTTTTGACAGAGTCCAAGCAAAGGTACCCGCATTGGCAAAAACTGGTGTTTGGAGTGTTCATGGCAAACCGCAAGTTGAAGCATTATTTCCTTGGACATCCAATCACGGTGGTCAGCTCTGCTCCTTTGGGAGATATTATTCAGAATAGAGAAGCCACCGGCAGGATTGCTAAGTGGGCAATTGAGCTTGGACCTCTTAATTTGAGGTATGTACCTCGAACAGCTGTCAAGTCTTAAGCCCTGGTGGATTTTATCAATGACTGGACGGAGTGTCAAGCACCTGAGGAGAAGCCGAACAATACATATTGGACAATCCATTTTGATGGATCCAGACAGTTGGAAGGATCAGGCACTGGGGTTGTTTTAACTTCCCCTCGAGGTGACAAATTTTGTTATGTATTAAGGTTAATGTTTCCTTGTACTAACAATGCAGCTGAGTATGAAGCCTTGCTTCATCGGCTCCGAGTGGCCAAAGAGATGAATTTGAGCCGGGTAAGATGTCTCGGCGACTCAGACCTTGTGGCCCAGCAAGTTTCTGGCACATGGGATTCTAAAGACCCTCGTATGGCGGCTTATCGCCAGGCGGTTGATGTCATCGCTGGTCATTTCAAGGGCTATCAGGTGGATCATATTGATCGTCGGAAGAATGAGGCGGCTGATGCGTTATCAAGACTGGGGTCTCAGCGTAAGCCAATGCCACCTAATGTGTTTCTGGATGTACTGCATCACCCGTCGGTTAAGTTACCTTCTGAGGAGGATCTTGCTATACCTGACCCGGAAGGACAATTGGTGGCGGCTCTCCGCGCTAACCCTGATTGGACGCTGCCTTACCTGGCATATCTGACTCGTGGCGAATTACCCGAGGACGAGACTTTGGCACGGAAAATCATAAGGCGATCTAAGTCCATGACTATTGTCAATGGCGAGTTGCACAAGTGCAGTGTGACAGGCGTTTTTCAACGCTGTGTTTCTCTAGAGGAGGGTCGTGAAATCTTGCAAGAGATACATGCCGGCGATTGTGGTCATCATGTCGGGTCAAAGTCCCTGGTGGCCAAAGCTTTCCGGCACGGTTTTTACTGGTTGACAGCTCACTCAGACGCAGAGTATTTGGTCAGTAGATGTGATGGGTGTCAGAAATTCAGACGACGCGCCCATGTGCCGGCTCAAGAGTTACGGATGATTCCGATCACCTGGACGTTTGCGGTCTGGGGGCTTGATATGGTTGGACCGTTTAAGCAGTCCAAAGATAAGAAGACCCACCTCTTGGTGGCGGTTGACAAATTTACTAAGTGGGTTGAGGCAGAGCCGGTCAGTAAGTGCGACGCAGCTACAGCAGTTCAGTTCGTCAAGAAGCTGATTTTTCGGTTTGGTTATCCTCACAGTATCATTACTGACAATGGTACAAATCTGTCCAAGGGGGCTATGAAAGAGTTCTGCGACAGTGAACACATCCGCCTTGATGTCTCCTCTGTGGCTCATCCATAGTCTAATGGTCAAGCAGAACGTGCTAACCAGGAAATTCTGAGAGGGATAAAACCCTGGCTTATGGTTCCTTTGGAACGAACACCGGGTTGTTGGGTGGAGGAATTACCTTCAGTTCTTTGGAGCATCAGAACCACCCCCAACAGATCAACAGGCTACACGCCTTTCTTCATGGTTTATGGCGCGGAAGCTGTTCTCCCCAATGATATCCGTCATGACTCGCCCAGGGTGGCGGCTTACGTTGAAACTGATAATGAGACGGCGCGTCAGGACGCATTGGATGCCTTTGATGAAGAACGGGATCTTGCAGCAGCACGGTCGGTGATTTACCAGCAAGATCTGCGCCGCTATCATAGCCGCAGAGTCAAGACCCAGACATTCCAGGAAGGCGACTTAGTGCTTCGTCTGATCCAAGACCAGACAGATATGCATAAGTTATCACCCCCCTCGGAAGGACCTTTTGTGATCAGCAGAAATCTCAACCATGGTTCCTATTATCTCATTGATGTACGGGAGAGAGACAAGTCACACACTTTCGGGGAGGAGACTGCCAGGCTGTGGAACATTTCTCATCTTCGGCCTTACTACACTTGAGCCATCGTGATACGGGGCACGCCCGTGTGCGTCGATCTTTCACGAATTGGAGGTGGATTTGTGAATGAACACGAAGAACTCGAAGGGGAAATCACAAGAGAAACACTCAAAACAAGTCCAATCACACATCCACTATGCTCACATCCACACAAGATCCACAAGGGTACAAGAACAATAAAGGGAAAGAGGATACATGGTAGAGTTCATCCCAAATCCCATGGGGAGATGGGGCCTTGAATCCACTAGGGATCTTCCCTAGATAGGGGCCTTGACATCCATAAGATCTTCTCACACGTGGAGATCGCAATCTCCTAGGAGAAGTATATGGAAGGAGCAATGCTCAACTAATCTATGAGCTAAACCATTGCTAACCCTAGAAATGAGGAGGGGGTGAAGTATATATAGTGGTGGCCACGAAGGGGTAAGTGAGGGGCGAAGTGGGTACATGGGCCTTGGGCCCGAGAGGCTGCACGTAGGCAGGCCGGAAGGTCCGGGGGGCGGAGGTTCCGGGCAGGGTCCTGGCTGGTTCCGGGCTACCCAAAGAGTTGGCACGCCTGGGATGCGCCGAGGCCGGAAGTTCCGGGCAGGCCGGAAGGTCCAGGGTCCGGAGGTTCCGGGCGAGGTCCGGACAGGGTCCGGGCTATCCAGAGAGTTGGCACATGTGGGAGCTGCTCTGGTCGCCGGGGGCCGGAAGGTCCGGGCAGGCCGGAAGGTCCGAGGTCCGGAGGTTCCGGGCAGGCCGGAAGGTCCGGGCCTTCCAGAAGCTGTCCTTGCTTCTTCTTCCTTCTCTTCCAAGCTTCCCTCGCGGATGGTGTAGTCGTACGTAAGTGCTGGCACTCCTCCTCGTCATCCGTGAAGCTCCGACAATACCTATGCATGCATACGATAGGAGTTTCAAGTAGTATACCATCCTCGAAGGGGTCAAGTGAGCACGTGTAAAGGAGAAGATTCACCTTGATGTATGTGGAGTAGACATCGCACGTGTCACTTGCCAAACGGACTCTTGTCATGGTGATGTCTGTAGGATGCTCCGCATCATCCCCTCCCCCTTGGGAAAGATCCGTCCTCGGATCAAGATCCAAATCACCATGAGAAGGAGATGGCGACGTCGTGTAGAGGTGGACGATCACCAAGCGCTCATCATCATCAAACTCGAAATGGGCACTCTCCAATGTCGCACCGTCAAGTAATTCCTTTAAAAGGAGCAAACACGACAAACACTTGGAAAAACAAATGTGGTTAGCGTTAGTGCAAAGCCAAGCATTCAAGTGGTGAATCACCGCACAAGTGTTGTCATCATGCATAACATATGGTGTGACAATGGATAGTGTCATGGCATGTAAGCAATCAAGCAAAGGCCTATGGTATGCATAGGAATCATTCACAACACCAAGTAATATGAAGTGTCTAAACACATGGTGCAATCCAAAGTGCAAGGCAATCCAAGCATAATGTGCACATGGTGTAGTGAAGATAGTGTGGCACCCAACACAATATAAAGAGCAATTGGGCATCATGTGTGAGGCAAGCAAGTCAAGCATGTAGCAAGCAATGTGGCATGGCAAATGTGAATAATGGACATTGTTGCAACCAAGCATATGTTAAGAGCAAACAATCCACAAGGTGGATGCAACACACAAGTCATATATGTCATGAGGCATGGAGATGTGGCAATCGTGAGGATAAGCAATAACTCGAACATGTGTGCAAGTAAGTGGTCCAAGATGACCTATATATGTCATGGTACAAGCAACACAAGTAGGATGAGCCACAATATCCATGCTCAAGAAGGATGTCACCTCAAAAGAGTGACCTTGTGCGTCCGTCACAATGCTGATGCGCAAGCAAGTGCGATGTAGAAACGCGTCGGTGTAGCATGGCTCGGTCTCAAGAGCTCGAATGGTCAACTCATGTGAAGTGGAAGTTGACATGTAGTCGAAGTATCCTACACATACACACAACAAAGGAAACAATGTATGTGCATGGTAGACAAACACATCATCGATCATGATGGTTCTCTTCTCTTGCACATAAGCGTTAGGATCACAAGTACATGAATAAAAGGATGCAACAATGGCAATATTCATGGCACTAGGCATATGGTGCAAAGAAGGAAGGAAAGCATGCTTCACATGAAATATGTCAAAAGCTCCACTAATATGAGAGAAAGCTATGGGGGCAATCTCATTAGCACGATCAAAAGCATTGTTGCACTCAATACATGGCAAAGCAAGCATGAGAGAGGCAACATATGTAGACATATGACAATAAGAAATATCACTCATGTGCAAAGCATGGCAATGGTTGTCATCAACCGCATAAAAGGAGCACATCGGTGATGCAACACATGAAGCAAGCATAGTGATCATGTCGTGCAAACTAGTAGTGCGAAGATGCAACATACTAGAGGAAGTCATGGCAATCATGTCATGTGAGCAAATAATAGGCATAGACAATGTGCATGACATATCGCAAGCACGAAGCAAGAGCAAAGTATCATCATAGACATGGGGCACAAAGCAAACATGGCAATAGCAATCAATATCTCCACCAAGCTTGCAAATACACATACAAGTAATAGAATCAATTGTCATGTGAGATGCAAGGTCTGGGACACAATTGCATGGCAAGGGCATAGAAATGTGCATATCATGCAAAGTGAACATGGCAATATGGGCATAATAAGTGTAATGAGTAAGAAGCCATAGCCATGTGAGAGCCATGTAGAAGAAATGCGCGAAGTCCTTGCGCGAGGGGAATGGTTGGATACACATTCCGGTGAATCCCAAAGCATCGGTGCTCTCAAGAGCTCGTTTCGTCAACTCATGGGATTGTGAGGTTGACGAGTAATCATGAGTACCTACACACAACAAAGACAAAGGGACAATTGTGTGTGCGTGGTATATGTATACATCATCCGTTAGGATGTGCATGTGCTTGTGTTCGTTAGCACGAAATATCCAATGCTCAAATAAGTGAGATGCATGATATAAGAACATGTCATCCATCATGAAAGGTTTGTTTTTATGTATAGCATAATGGAGACTAGAAATATGTAGTGCATCATGGGAATTATCGGGAGCATTGTTATTCATGATATGCGGATGGTGCACACAATGGGTGGAATCATGCAATGGATGGGATAGAACACAATCTCCTAACATGTATGAGGAAACTATTGGGGTCTCCTCATGTGTAATAGCGGAAGCATAATATGGAGAATATGAACAACATCCAAAACAATGCATATCCGTAGCTAGGTGGTCATGGCATGTCATATGTGAGCAATTGCGCAAATGATGCAAAGGAAGCATGGCAATATCATCACAAGAAAAGCAAATGCCAATAACCATGGGTTTGTCATCTATGCCATGTGTGCAAATTGGGTTTATTTTAATGGCATATGCATAGTTACTACGATGAGATTGCGAAGATGCAATATGAGTGATCTCATGCATAGCATATGACAAGTCAAGCGGTTTGTCAAACATGATGTGACCTATAGAATTCTCACAATGTATCCTATGCAACATGGCATCATAACTAATAGACTCCACATGAGAATTGTCAAACTCATCATAAATGGGTAATTCATCACATGGGGAAGTCACACAATCATGAAGCATGGCAATAGGGTGATCATCATCATGCAAGCAATCAATCTCAAGATAATCCACTAGTGGGACAATAGCATCACCTTCACCTATGTTACCTTGTGCATTCCACTCATGTGGTGTAGGTGAGGTGGTAAAGACCAAAGCATGGTCATCATCATGATGGAACCATGTGGGGGGTACATCATATTCCACCATGGCCATCGTCATTCCCATTGGAGGGATGGAATCATCGAGGGTAGGCGCGTCGTCATGTAGGAGACCTAGCACCAAAGAATAAGACACAATAGAGGAAGAGGTTAAGTTGTTAGAAATCGAAGTGGCCTCACATGCCTCATCAACTACCTCACTCTCTCTATGTGGCGGTGGCTCACTCCCTCCCTCTAGGTAGTTGCACTCGTACTCACATATGGTGGAGTCACTCATCTCACTCAAGTGGTGGGGGATGTGGATCTCCTCACATGGGAATTGGGGCAACTCATCATATATGGGGCTAGTGGTGAAGTCACTCTCACTCTCAATATGGTGGCTAAAGTCTCTCAAATCAACTCCAAACGTCGCCGTGGTCGAAGGGAAAATCCCATGCTCAACCATCTCGTCACCGTCGCCGTGGATGAAGGCCGAAGATGGCACATCATCACTCACGCCTCCGAAGATGGAAGCGTCATCCATGCTCGCCACCTTGTCGCTTGCCTCCAAAGCATGTTCCTTGAGTGGCTCCGTAGTTGTGGTCATCGCCGCACCATCTTGGAGCTCGTCGGGCTTGGACATCTTGGTGGTACCATCCTCATGCTCGTCGTCGTGGAGCTCGGTCGTTGCGAAGTGTGCTTGGGGTGGAGAAGCCTTGGCCTTGAGTTCTTGAACCGCCTTGAGAGCACCAACGTAGATGTCGTCGAGAGACTCGTAGTTGTTGTGGAAGATAGTCTTGGCGATGTCGTTGTTCAATCCCATCATGAAGGGGAACTTCATCAAAATGGGGTCGTCCACACCGGCTCGTCGCAAGGCTTTCTTCATCTTCATGAAGTACTCATCGATAGACATGGATCCTTGTATGGTGTTCTCCAAGTGGCGGTGAAGATGTTCCGTGTATGTAGAAGGCACAAACTCTCGCCGCAATGCTTTCTTCAACTTGGACCAACTCATGTCGAAGCTCGTCGAAGATGTGTGAAGCCACCATGTTGACGCGTCGCCGTGGAAGTTTCTTGTGGCGCACTTCACTTGATCTTCGGAAGGGACTTGAAGTAGCTTGAGGTAGTAGTCCATCTTGCGCTCCCAATCGAGATACTCCTCGGGGTCTTGACTCCCAAAGAAAGGAATCGCATGGTCGATGTCGAGGTCGTAGTAGCTCGTGGAAGTCGCGGACTTGAGCTTGGGGAGCTTCTCTTGAAGTGCTTGTCAGCGAAGATGCCGCATATCCAAAGGCGAAGATGCCTTGAAGTCGCTTGGCCAAGATGCCAAGGTAAGTGGTGAAGTCATCGAGCGGTGGTTGGTGTCGAGCTCGTGACCTTCACACTTGTTCTTTGTTGGACGCCTTGATGTTGGCGTCGTTATGTCGTCATGTCGTTGATGGTGTCGATGCCGAGGTGATCTTGCCAAAGATGGTAGCTCGGAAGCATGTGCACTTGAGCGTCTTCTCGAAGATGAGGAAGACCTCTTGCCGATGTTGATGAGGACCTTGAGCTTCTCCATTTGAGCGTCCAACTTGGCGTCGATGAAGTTCTTCATGGCATCGAACTAGTCATTGTTGTTGTAGACCGAAGGAGATGATGTGCTTTGCCTATCCATCACAAGACTCAAGCAAGGGTGAGTAGGAAATGAGATAAACAATACCAATATACCGTTCCCAAAGTTGAGGATGTATCCCGTTTCACTCAATGTGGAATGAAAGAATAGGGGAATTGGTACCGGACTTGTTCACTCACACCTACAATGTAAAGCTTATCGAGTGGCTCGGTTAGGACAAGTGTCACAAAATTCAAGCAATTGTTAGTCAAGATATCGAAAATGTTGAGAAAGATTCACAAAATTGCAATGCAAAGCAAATAGATCAATAGCTATGGTGGCACTAGGAACACACACACGGATAGATAAATGGGATCCGCGCAACCAAGGAATGAGCACAAAATTGAGAGACCCGGGACAAGCTCGTGTTGCATGGATATTAGAAGAGACAATAGCTCGATTGCTCAAATGGGCTAGATACGCGCTTGTGCACCAACCTAAAAAAGTAAATGTTCCGTCTTCAATCCCAAGTATGATATGTATGTATGATCCAAGAGTATGAACTATGCAAAATGGCTCAATGCTATTTCTATTGCTTACAAGCTCCTTTGTATCTCCTCTTTTTCTTAAAAGCTTTTTCTTCTTTCTGCTCTTTTTTTTCTATGCTTGATGCTCGAACCAAGATATGATACAAGTATGATGGATATGCACGGGAGAGACTTATGGCACAATGTAGATAACAAGATATTTGCACGCTAAAAGTAGCTATGCGGCATAAGAGTAACACTACGGTGCACAAGTAACGTGGCCCGGCAATTCTCAACTCGCTAGTCTCAATGGGTAGGGTACGCAATAGGCTCGAAGCGATCAATGCAATGGCAAGGTAATATAAAATGATGTCGTCGAGGTTATCGTCCTTGCTTACGGTTGGGGTGCCAAAAGGCAAAGTGGCCGATGTTGATGTCGAGGCGGTGGCGATGATGAGCGGCGGTGTTGTCGACGTAGAACCATCCCTAATTAGCTGAAACACCTTAGGAAATGGAAACCGCAACTCAAAATCTCAAACAAAATTGGGTTAGGGTGGCGAAAGAGTATGGTGGGAAAACTATGCAGAAGTTATGGTGGTAGCCTAGGCAAAGATGCCAAATATGAATTTTTTTGATTGAGTCAAATGATTTTGGAAGTATTTTTTTGGAATGGGGGGTGTCAATAGCTATTCAACGAGCTAAAGAACGTCAAAATTGGACTCCGGATGAATTAGTTATGGCCAAAACGGTAAAAAGATTGAAGCTGAAATCTGTGCATAGTTTCTGGTTAGGCCGGAAGTTCCGGGCCTAGGGCCGGAAGTTCCGGGGGTGTACCGGAAGTTCTGGGGGTCACGGGAAAGTGTGGGGAAACTTTCTGTTAAGTCCGGAAGTTCCGGGCTGGGGCCGGAAGTTCCGGGCGATGCCGGAAGTTCCGGGGGTCGTGAAAACAATTTCGTGACAAACCCTAAATTCCGGATCTGAGAACGGGGGCGGAAAAACACGATTTCATGGGTCAAAATTGATGGGGAAAAAGAAATTGTGGGGGGATTTCGTGGTGGGGAAGCTCGATCTACTTGCCAAACACGAATTCCATGGATCAAAATCAACAAAATCTCACAAGAACCAACAAATTGCAAAAAATTTGGTGAGGCTATTTTTGGTGGGGATTTTCGAACTGGGACAAAAACACACAAAATTAGGCTAGAAAACGAAGGGGAGGACTCCAAATTCGTGAGAAACGTGGCTCTTGATACCAATATGATACGGGGCACGCCCGTGTGCGTCGATCTTTCACGAATTGGAGGTGGATTTGTGAATGAACACGAAGAACACGAAGGGGAAATCACAAGATAAACACTCAAAACAAGTCCAATCACACATCCACTATGCTCACATCCACACAAGATCCACAAGGGTACAAGAACAACAAAGGGAAAGAGGATACATGGTAGAGTTCATCCCAAATCCCATGGGGAGATGGGGCCTTGAATCCACTAGGGATCTTCCCTAGATAGGGGCCTTGACATCCATAAGATCTTCTCACACGTGGAGGTCGCAATCTCCTAGGAGAAGTATATGGAAGGAGCAATGCTCAACTAATCTATGAGCTAAACCATTGCTAACCCTAGAAATGAGGAGGGGGTGAAGTATATATAGTGGTGGCCACGATGGGGTAAGTGAGGGGCAAAGTGGGTACATGGGCCTCGGGCCCGAAAGGCTGCACGCACGCAGGCCGGAAGGTCCGGGCTAGGCCGGAAGGTCCGGGGGGCAGAGGTTCCGGGCAGGGTCCGGGCTGGTTCCGGGCTACCCAGAGAGTTGGCACGCCTGGGGTGCGCTGAGGCCGGAAGTTCCGGGCAGGCCGGAAGGTCCGGGGTCCGGAGGTTCCAGGCGAGGTCCGGACAGGGTCCGGGCTATCCAGAGAGTTGGCACACGTGGGAGCTGCTCTGGTCGCCGGGGGCCGGAAGGTCCGGGCAGGCCGGAAGGTCCGGGGTCCGGAGGTTCCGGGCAGGTCGGAAGGTCCGGGCCTTCCAGAAGCGGTCCTTGCTTCTTCTTCCTTCTCTTCCAAGCTTCCCTCGCGGATGGTGTAGTCGTACGTAAGTGCTGGCACTCCTCCTCGTCATCCATGAAGCTCCGACAATACCTATGCATGCATACGAGACGAGTGTCAAGTAGTATACCATCCTCGAAGGGGCCAAGTGAGCACGTGTAAAGGAGAAGATTCACCTTTATGTATGTGGAGTAGACGTCGCACGTGTCACTTGCCAAACGGACTCTTGTCATGGTGATGTCCGTAGGATGCTCCGCATCACATCGGCTCTCATCAATGTACATACTTCTGTCATTGTATATACCACTTTTATAATATAATAAAGCCGGCATCCCCATAATTCGGGGCCTCTGCCGTTTTTCCTGCACCAAGTTTTTGTGCAAAGAGTTGAACCTTCATAAGGTCACTTGGGGGCTTCCAACCCACTGGGTTTAGCGTTCATACTCTCTTGACCGGCTTAACAGCCATATTTGAGTTAAACCTGCCTATTTGCAACTTGCTACTCCGCTAGGTGACCCGCCGAACGTTTGACAGTCAATCTTTCTTAAGACCCTGAACTAGTCAAAACTAAAACGGCGGCTTATGTCACGAGAGAGCCGGCTTACAGAGAGCTAGGATAAACTCACCTATCTGTTGTAGTCTCTCCGCTATGTGGCCCGTTCGTACTCTTAACAGTCAATCTTTTTTAAGACCCTGAACTGGTTAAGGTTAAAACGACGGATTTATGTCACGTGAGAGCCGGCTTATGGTATTTCGGGCATTCATGCCTAGCTTCTTTGAGGCAAAAATCTTGAGTTTTCTCAAAGAAATATATAAAGGGTTGATCTCTTTTGGGCTGTGCCTTCAAAGCCGCCTCAACAGTAATGAAACATATACAAATATTTTTTGCTTGTTATTTTGCAGGAATTTTTCATGATAAGGTTCTAAGTCTTTGGATAATAGCTTATCCCGGCTTAGTATTGCTCATGGATTATAACCCGCCAATGGGAATTGATGGATTGATACTGAGGCATATGATCATATCAAAACATTCATACTGTGGAAAAAATTTGAAGCACCAAAGCTGCCAGAATATGAGCTGATAAAGATCAAAACGTGCGCAAAGGCACGGCACAGGCAATCAATTTTTACTACGGCTATTACAAGGCTCCAGGGAGCCCAAAATTTGTGGACTCAATAGTTTTTCACACAAGTAATTACCCGGCGGCTCAGCATTGCCCGGGTTAGCTTCATCTGAGGCTCGCTCCTCGTTTAACTCGCTGACGGGTCATCCTGCGCTGGGTCTTCTGTCTCCTGGATCTGAAGGTTGTCCACATCCCAGTTGCAATTGATTAAGGCTTCAAATTCGGCTTCGTCATGCAAGATTGGAGATGGGTCAACATCAGGGGTAAAGATGTGCTTACGACATTTAGGAGTCAGATCCACCGGCTCAAAGGTAGGCGCCCGGACTTGTGCATTGTTGTTGTCATAAGCCGCCTGATAAACCTTCAGGTTAGCTTCTGCGGCTAATTGGCTGGCCAATGCTCTAGACGCTCTGAAGCAACGAGCATAGTCGTCTTGCGTGAATTCTGACCCATCGGCCTTTAGCTGTAGAAAACCTCCCATCATCTCCTCCGGGTTAAGCTCCGGCGCATACGCCAAAGCCCGGCTCAAAGCAGCTATTGCGCCTATGCGGGCGGCTGACTTCTTCATTTCTTCAAAATGCTTAGGGATGGTGGAGAGGCACTTCAGCACGTCTTTGATTAACTTGGGAGTCCCCTTCTCACCAAAAACAGCCCTGATGGTGAAGAGGCTTCCAGCATACAGTTGCTCAGTAAATGAATACAAAGCTTTCAGCTTAAGCAAGCTGTCGTCTAGAAGGTTACGGGTTCGCCGGCCTGCAAACAGTTCAATTGTATAAGTCGTCGGGCAAGTTTTTCTAAGACTGCTTGAAAGGAATGCTCATAACATAATCAACAATGCTGACCAAAGACAACTTCAGTCATCCGAGATACATGGCGTTTGAGGCTGGTCAGCTCTTCAGCAATGGGTTTAAGTTGCCTCTCGGCATCTTCGGCACGTTTGGTCAAGGCGGCTTGATTAGTTTCAGCAGTTTGTTTGTACGCCTCAAAATCCGCCTTGATCTTTTCCAGTTCTGTTGACGAGAGCCGCCACTTTGTATCAGCTTCAGTTCGGGCGTCTTGTTGCAACGCCAGGTTCTTCCTAAGATCGGTCAAACTAGACTCGGCCACGTGTAAAGCTTCCTGCGCAATATAATTGTCAAAGTGTAAGTTTATCAAATTTAAGCCGCCAATGCGATTTATAATGGAGTTTGGGGCACTGAAGAAGGTCGTTACAAGTCTCAAGCAGATTGCAAGCAATATACTTGACACTTGGGGGCTAATGTATATCAGTTCTTTCAAAGTCTACAATACAAACAAGACCCGGATCATCTTCACGAAGATGACCCGACTCTTGGGGGCTACACATTGCTCCTCAAGTTTATATGATCAGATTTGAAAAAAAGTTCCGGCTCATTATTTACATAATGACCCGGACCTTGGGGGCTACACTTGGCATTTTTCTATCATACAGTAAGTGCCGGCTCATTATTTCCATAAAGACCCGACCCTTGGGGGATACACGCTGGTCTATTGAAGTCTACGTGTTGCTGAAGACCCGGCTTATCTTCAAGAAAATAAGCCGGCTCTTGGGGGCTACGTAAGGTTATAGGAGGCAAGGAAGGTTGAGTACCTCATATTTTTTCTTCATCATGCCAACCAAGCTGGCCTCCATCTCCCGGCTCGCGGAAAGGCGGCTCACATATCCAGAGTGCAGCTCATCAGCGGTAAGCTTCTCCAGATGAGGAAGGTCAAGTTTAGCTTTCTCCTTCTCAGGTGAAAGCGCCTCATCCTTACTAATGTGCTTGGTCAGCACGTTGGAAGGGGCGGGAGTTGTATAAGCCGTTCCGGTGATGGTAACCTCTTCTTCATGAGAAGTCTTATCTTCAACTGTTGGCAGAGGACTGGGCATCTTAGGATCAGCTTCCGGATTAGCCTCAGGGATCACAATGTCAACATCCGCCGGCTCAGTAGGCTGGGGAGTTTCGTCATGGGCACCTTGGTCGGCTTCAGAGGGCTCTACGTGAATTTCAGGAGTGCTAAGCTTTGGGTTCTCCGGCTCTGAGATGTCAGGGGTAGCAGACGACCCGCTTAGTTTCCTCTTCTTGGCTTGTGCTCTATGAACAAAGTATGCCCGGATAAGTTTTATACAAGGATAAAAGTTAGCAATCAATGTTGGATGCAGAGAAGAAAGTTACCCTGGGTTGATAACAAGAGGCGGCAGCTTAGAAGCGGTTGAGTTGCCAGAGGAAGGAGGAGTCTCCTGAAGACATTAAAATTGAGCAGTATGATCAGTTTTTCTGCATATGGTTGGTATACAGAAGAAATAAAAACAAAGTTAAGTTACCTCATTATGGCGTTTCCGAGGAGCCAGAACGTCGGGTAAGCCGGCCACTAGATCTTCAGAGCCGCCACTCCGGGTCTGACGCCTGGAGTCATGTCGCTGCTTCTTCAAAAGAAAGTTGGGATCCAAGTGAGCAAGGGGTGTGAAAACTTTACTTTCCGGATGACCCACCGTATTTTCTCTCTTGGCAAAGGTTCTGAGTCGGAGGAGATGGTAGTTACCTCTGCTGCGCCGGCTTCGCTTGTCTCCGCGTCACCCTGAGAGGAGTCAGCGTCAATAAGTTGCATGAAAAGAAGGCCAAGAGAGTCAAGTTCTACCTTCGAGTCATCCAGCTCAAGCAGCTCATTAGCTGTCGGTTTCTTCTTACGAGCCGGAGCCCGGGTCTTGGTCGCTTTTGTCTTTTTCTTCAAAGTAGAGGCTGTGTTTAGTCTCTTCTTCCAGAAGGGAGAGTTGGCCTGCATATATAAGTACAATTGTGGAAAGGTTAAAAGAGGAGTGTGAAGCGCAAAACCTAAAGGAAAAGAGTGAAATGTTAAAGTAAAAGTCTTACTGCGGGAGCCGGGTTATGAACGTAGAAGGGGTTTAACCCCGACTTGTTGCAGACTTCTTGAGGTTCTCCCAACAATGATTTGATGATCAGGTTGAGGTCCTTGTCCGTTAGGGGCGTCTGATTAAAGCGCTGAGGGTCATTCACCTCACCAGTATATTCACACATTAAGCCGCAGCGCCGACTCAATGGTAAGATCCTCCAAGAAACCCAGCAGCGGGTCAGATCAACGCCAGTCAGTCCATTGGCCAATAAGGCTCTGATCTTTGAAAACGTCTGAGCATATTGGGTGCGCCTACGGCAGACAGCCGGTCTGGGAGCTCTGTGGTGGTGCAGAGCCGGTAGGGACGATAACCCGGCAATGGATTTTCTCCTTCTGGGGAAGTATCTTTACAATAGAACCAGGTGTGATTCCAGTCCTTGGGATGGCTAGGCAGAGTCGCCGCAGGAAAGGACACATCCCTCCGCCTCTGAATAGAAACACCACCAAGTTCAAGGCTTGGGCCATCTGCAATTTCTGTCTGGCGGTTGATATAGAAATAATCTCTCAAGAGTTCTATGGAGGGTTCTTCTTGCAGGTATGCTTCACAGAGTATTTGGAATTGCCATAGGTTGGTGACTGAGTTGGGGCCAATGTCTTAAGGATGAAGCTTGTAAAAATGAAGGGCGTCCCGAAAGAATTTTGATCCGGGCGGTGAGAAGCCACGGAGAAGATGATCCGTGAAAACGATAACTTCCCCTTCCTGGGGTTTGGGGGTGATCTCATCACAAGGAACCAGCCATTGGATGACGTCCTGAGCCGGCAAAACTCCCATGACTACGAAATCATTGAGAATTTCCTCGGTAACCCCGGAGCCTACCCAATCGCAAGAGGCGGGGGCTTTAGCCATAATGGCAGGTTAAATGCTATGGAAAGGCATGGAAATACGGCGGGTTAAGAACGTTACATGACCAAAACAGCTATGACTTCAAGACGACGACGCTACATGGCGGGTTATTATTAAGCTATGAGCCGCCGCCAATTACAAGTATGAAGCGGATTATGTTTTGCCAGGGAGAGCCGGCAGCATGATGGCGGGTCAGATAGACAAGTGACTGTCAAAAATATTGCTAAGTGTGGACAAACAAATTTCACCAACTATGGCTGCAGTACAAGATCTCCGGACGAGGATAAAAGGGAAAATATTGCCTAAACCTAAAAACGTCCTGAGGAGGATTAACAGTTCATATACAAATTCCAATGAATGAATGATCTACACTGGATATGGAATACATGTTAAGAGAAGCGCCGCGCGATTCAACCATCGATTCAGAGCATAAAGGTACCTTGTTTCCAATCAATGATGAACAATCCGATGAACGGCGGCGAACTCGGAAGAAAACCGGACGAACTAATGCAGATCTAAGAGGGAGAAAAATGGAACCTGGAGGATGCAGAGGGTGCGGGCGCGCGCCGGCGTGTTCTGGTCACGGTCAGGGTGATGCAGCGGCCTGGTTGTGGACGACGACGTGGTCCGGACGGCGCGGCGGAGCTTCGGCTGTGCGAGCGCCTGGAGGAAGAAGAAGAGAGAAGCGGCAGCGGGGGAAAGTAAAAAGGATGGGACCCCCCCCCCCCGCACCTATTTATAAGAGGAGATGGAACAGCAACAGTCCAGCACGGGAATCGGGGAGACAAAATGATGATTGACTAAGAAAACGCCTCGATTCTCGGGTTGACCAGTTAATGCAAAGATCCGTTGTGATGTCATTAAGATCTTTTGGATTTACCAGAGATGACGTCATCCATTTTACATGGCGGGTCATGAAGATTTATTTCAAATCAGGAGGTTATGAGGAACACAAGACTCGCCAACTAGAAGACTTGAAGATTGACATGAACAGGTTCAAATCAGTCTGGGGCCTAATGTTGGGGATATAACCCCATGATGAGACCCGCCCAGGAGAGGGTCGGGTTAGGAAGTTGGCGGCTTGGCCAGTAAGGCCTTAAGCAGGCCGGAAGACTAAGATGAGCCTGTTGGTAAGTTACCAGGCGGGCCGGGCGGAGGCCCAGAGCCGGAGAGACGATATGTGACCCGGAGGCGTAAGCCGCCGGGAGATGGCTTGTGTGACACCCTGGATTTTGGCTACAGTGATCATTGTAATTAAGCACAGTGATGACCATGATCAGTGCCTAATCATTTTGCTAAACAAGATATTATCAAGTTGAAAATTCATATCTCATTTCAAATTCCATTAAAAAGGGCATTGAATTTTATTGTGATAAAATAAGTTTGCAAACAGCAAAGGAAAAATGTTGCACACGTGTGATAAATCACAAAACAAATGGTGTAAAGGAAAACAACATCACCCTCAACTTGGTGTGGACCCCACCTCCAATAACAGCACCATTTTGCATTTTAAAGTGCTATTAAATTCAATTTGAAATTACAAACAGATTCCAAAAATCCCCAAACTTGTTGTGGCCCTGTGGAATATTGCAACATATTATTTGGAGCAAGTCACACATTTTTGCTGCAAAGAATTATGGCTAAAAATAAATAAAATAGAAAGTGTAAAAAGAAAACAGAGGGAAAATGAACAGAAAATGGAAAAGACTTACCTGGCGCAGCAGCCCAAAAGCTACAGGCTGGCCCGGCCCGAGCCAGCCGGCCTTTTCTTCTTCCTCCCGCCAGCGCCAGGAGAAGGTCGTGCGCGCCATGGCACCGACGCGCGCGCCCGCTTGCTCGCCCCTCCTCGCGCTAGATCTTTTGCTCTGCTTGCGTGGATGGGATAAGACCGACCCCCGCTCCTCTCTGGATCGCTCGGCCACCACTTTCCCCTTCTCCTTCGTCCTCCTCCTCACTTCCCGAGCGCAGCCATGGCCGCGCCCAACTGAGCTCGTGGCCACATCTCACCTTGCCCCTCCCCGTTGGGTCCAGGAGCTCCGCACCGTCCACCTCGTCCTCCCCATGCTCTGGATCGAGCCCCGGGAGCTCCCACGCCGTCGCCATCGGCCGTTCCCCCTCACCGGACCCGAAGCTCGCCGCCGTCGATCTGCTTCTCTCCGTCGCCTCTAGCTGCACCGGGCCCTCCCGTCAACGACAGTGAGCTTCCCACGTCCTCCTCTTCCTCTGTTAGCTCCCCTAGGCCACTGTAACAAGCTTGCACCGTAGCCGAGCTCTGGTCGCCGCCGCGACCGATGTAGCGCTCGCAGCAGATCAGCTCGAGCAGCGCCACGTCGACCAACGATCTTCTGGTGGTCGTTTGAACCCATTCCGCGCAAAACCCCCTTCGTTTGCTCTCTGTTTCGCTCGCGCCCGTGATAGCCGAATGCCGCCGCCGCCATTGTTGAAGTTGTGCTCATCTCCGGCCACCTCCGGTCCAGCTGCTGCCACCAAACGACGCGGCTCGTCTCCAGGAACGCATAGGACCAAACCGCGCTCGATTTGGCCCACAGATGGCAAATCCCGAGCCCCTCCCGTGCCTCCGCCGTGGTTTTTGGTCGCCGGCGGCGAGTCGCCGGCCCCCGCTGACGTGGATCGCCCGGGGCCACTGCCAGGGACACTGGCCAGTGGGTCCCGCGGGCCCGGTTGACCGTTTGACCGGGTCAACCTGCTGACTGGACCTGGTCCAGTCAATGACAGGTGGGTCCCAGTCCCCCTGTGCGTATGACAGTGGGCCAGCCCCGTCAGCTGGCTAATCCAGTGATTAGATTAATAAAAATAATTATTTATCCCAAATGACTCACTGACAGATGGAGCCCACTTGCTAATTAATCTGTAATTAAATTAAATTAACACTGGATTAAGACTGAGTCACTGATAGATGGGGCCCACTGGTCAGGTTTGACCAGTCAACCCCCACTGTTGACTGCTGACATCACAGTGATGTCATGCTGACGTCATTAATGCTTTTTCGAATTAATTTAATTCTGTGAATTTCAGAAAATGACTAAAACTTTAAAAATTAATAGAAAATAATCCGTAGCTCAGATGAAAAAGTTTTATACATGAAAGTTGATCAGAAAAATCCCACAAATCCGAATACGTTGTCCGTTCATCCGTCACATGCTCCTAGCATGAAGAACATGGACATTTAGCATTAGGATCATCTGTCCGGTAGTAGCCCGAGACCCCCCGAAATATCGTCAGATATTCTTCCGATCCGTCTGCGATGTGTAGTACTGCGTTAGTGCATGCCTAGCCCTGCATATTGCCATGTCATGCATCGTGATGCATTTGTCTGCTTTATATTTATTGTTTCTCCCCCCTCTTCTTACCGGTAGAGCCCGAGACTGACGCTGCTGCCGGGTACGACTACACCGCCGGCGATCGGGCCTTTGCCGCAGAGCAGCAAGGCAAGCAACCCCCCCTCCCCTTGAGCATTCCGATATCGCCCATTCTTCCCTCTTATCCTTGCATTAGATTTTGCTAATGTATTAGTTAGCTCCTATTCTGATGCATAGCCTGCTTTTGATAAACTGCTACCATACCTGCAATCATATCAACTGCTTAGTATAGGTTGATCAATGAATCCCCAGTGACCCCTTAGTCCCAGTTGCCCCTGCTTCTTCATCGATGACTCGACGACTCGAAGACCCGAAGACTCGGTCAACCGACCGACGAGCCAGGCCCCTCACATCACTGCACACCCCTTAAGTATGGCACTGCAGAGCTACTACCGAGTGCCGAGGGTGATACCTCATTTAGCACTCCCGGTGTTAATTCTGTAGCGTAGCTAATCGGTCGTGGGTATCGAGGGTGATTCCTCCTTCCCATTTATGGATAGCGACTCTTGTCATACATATACCTCGAGTGGGATCCATCGAGGGTGATTCCTCGGATATCCACTTGGTGTATAAACACACAGTTACTTCAACTTGACTTTGTTTACATGTGAAAGACGGGACTGGAGGGACAGGCGGTACCACCCTGGTTGAGGTGGACCTGAGTTCCCGACAGTCTTGAGACGGGTCGGCCCCAAGGGTACCCGTGTGTAAGATGTGGTGGGATGCGCCGGTAAGGCATCCAAAGGGTTATGTTGAGGCGTGGACGGGCAGGAGAGGCCCTTGCCACACATCCTCGAGTCGGGGTGACGGGACCGCACTTTATGGGTCGCGCTTGCCCCGCATTAATAAAATGCTAATGGGTTGGGTATTTGATCTGAGTTGGTCGTTGACCTTATTGCGCACCAAACCATCACGTGGGAGAAGTTATGGGTACTCAGCGTCGTTGTATCAGCCGAAGCTCTTCGGACGTCAGCAATGGAGCGGCGCGCGCCCGAGTGGCCTGGACGGTGCAACTCTTGGACTAGAGTGTACTAGGGCTGACCTCGGCCGCGTTCGCATCGTGCAGGAGCGCGTAGGGCAAGTGGGCCCACGACCCCTGTGTGCTTAGGATTTAGACCGGCGGGCTGGCCTCTTCGTTGAGCCTAGGTGGGGCGACGACGTGTTGCTATCCCGAGGCCGGGCATTACCCAGAAAAGTGTGTCCGGCTGGAGGTGATCAAGCGTGTTGGAGATGCGGTGCACCCCTGCAGGGATGAATTATCTATTCGAATAGCCGTGTCCACGGTAACAGGACGACTTGGAGTTATACTTTGACCTTCTACAACTATAACTGTGACTTAACTTTGAAATGAATGTTGGCTCCGGGATTGCTTTCTCGCAGGGAGTCGAGGAAGAATCTCTGGGCGTGGTTACTTAATAAAATTGCTACAATAATATGACTATATAAGAGATACCAGACTACTCTCTTCTAATGCTGCAAGATGCTGAAGATGCTAGTCTTCGATAGGACTAGGCCTTCTCCCTATTCTTGCTTTCTGCAGTCCGTCCAGATATAACCCCCCCCCCCTTGATAATGATACATACTTAGCATAGTTCTGATGTCAGTCTTGCGAGTACTTTGGATGAGTACTCACCGCTGCTTTGCTTTCTCTTTCCCCCTCGATACGATTCTGCGTTCAGACGATGGAGCCCAGGAGATGGAGTACGCCGGAGACGACTACTACACCACCACTGGAGCCTCCTACTACGTGGAGACTGCGGACGCTCAGGAGTAGTTAGGTTGGCTCCCAGGCAGGAGGCCTCGCCTCTTTCGATCCGCTGCTTATGTTTGTGCTAGCCTTCTTAAGGCAAAACTTGTTTAACTTATGTCTGTACTCAGATATTATTTTGCTTCCGCTGACTCGTGTTTGTCGAGCTTTGTATTCGAGCCCTCGAGGCCCCTGGCTTGTAATATGAAGCTGTATGACTTTAGTTTGTGTCTAGTGTTGTGTTGTGATATCGATCAGTGAGTCCCTAATCTTGGTCGTACGCATTGCGTGTATGTTTAGCGTACGGTCGAAATTGGGGGCGTCACAGCTTGCTAGACAAGGCAAAGTGATTTAGAGATGAGGTCGGTTACTGGATGTAACCCGGCCCGGACTCTTGTAAGCCCAGGGCCTCAACCTGTATATATAAAGGCAAGTTCCCTGGGCGGCTTAAGATACGAAACCTTTGATCGAGAGCTAGGTCAAGCGAATCCACTCCCTTGTAATCGATACCCCATCAATACAACTCAAAGCAGGACGTAGGCTTTTACCTCCTTCGAGAGGGGCCGAACCTGGGCAAACATGTGTCTTTCGTCCCGACCAACCCATTCGAGTTAACCGCCATAGCGATGGCTTCACCCCTAAGTCCTTTCACTAGGACATCTGCCATGATAAAACCATGACAGGACACGTTGCGTCTTTGTGTTGTTGCTACTAATGATAAAATGATGGGGTTTACTTACATTAGTTGAGTACTCTTTGTCTACATCATGTCATCGTTCTCCAAGCATTACTCCGTCTGTCATGAACTTAATACGTAGAGAGGCAAGCATAGAAGCGCTCTTGAAGTGGAGTAATAGTAGTAGGTGCAGGCAGGAGTCGGCCTATTTGCTTATGGACGTGATGCCTATATACACATGATCATTGTCGTGAGCATCGCATAATTATTCACTTTTCTATCAATTCCCAACAGTAATTTGTTTACCCACCGTATGCTTTGCTTATGAGAGATGCCACTAGAGAACTCTACGGCCCCCGGGTCTATTCACTTATATATTCGCAAACGCTATGATTACCTTGCTGTTATTTATTACGTTTTATTTTATTTTGCACTTTACTATTAACTACAATTATCTACACAACTCACTTGCTTGCAAATAACGAGATCAAGGGGATTGACGACCCTCTTGCCAGCGTTGGGTGCAAGTTGTTTGTTCTTTTGTGTGCAGCCGCTGAAGACGGTTGAGGATTGGTATTCCTATTGGTTCGATAAACCTTGGTTTCATAACTGAGGGAAATACATACCAACTTTGTGTTGCGATTACCAATTCCTCTTCACGGAAAACCCAACGCAGATCACAAGTATCAGCTGCCCTAGAGAGTCTTTTTCCCGATCTCTTGATCCGGGGTTTTCTCTCTTCCGCCAGTCACATTGATCGGCGTTTTCTTTTTGGTTTTCCGATCTAAGATCGGTTTGCGTCGCCAGCCGCCGCCGTCGACCCCGCGCCTCTACGGACCATCGTCACCCTTCTCCGACCGGGACTGCTCCATCACCACCCGCCTCTGCCGCGCGTGTACGGCCGCCCAGCCCTCTCCTCGCCGGCCCCGTCGCTGGCTGTTGGGCACGCCGGGTTCGGCCGCCCCGGGCTCGCCAGCTCCGGCCGCATCGGGCTCGGCGGCTGCCGGCCGTCGGCCTCGCCGGCTTCGGCCGCCACCCTCGTCGGGCCGGCCGCGGCCGTCATCGCCGGCTTCATCTCGGACGCCGCCACCCCGTTTCCACCGAGCGACGTCCCCGACCTCGCGCTTGATCGGATTGATCACCCGCTCGTCCGCGATCCACCTCATCTACGTCGTGCGACCGATCTGGCCCGTCGGTTGCGCGTGCCTCCACAGGTCCCGTGAAGACTGTCCCGAGTAAAGTGCGCCCCTCCGGTTGCGTCGCCCCGTCGGGCTGCAGCGCCGCCGCCCCATGGTTCTCCTAGCGGTTGCACCGACTCGCCTGTTGCCGCTACGTCACCCCTTCGGGCCGTAGTGCCGCGACACGCGGTCCACGCAACCCACGAGCCGCCGTAACACCGCCCCTTCGGGCTATAATGTCGCGACACCCGGTCCCTGCCGCCACCCGAGGCCGTCCCCGTGGTTGCACCGACCCGCGCACCGCCGCGGCACGCGGTTCACGCAGTCGCCCAGAGGTCTTCCCGTCGTTGCCCTGACTGCCTGCTGCCGCTGCATCGCCCCTTCGGGGCATAGCGCCGCGGCCCGCGGTTAACTCTATCGTCTCCGCGCGTCGACTCTACGTGGTATGCACCGCGCGACCTCACTTGGCGCGGGAACGCCACCGTCCGCACTGGTCTTCGTCACGTTGTCGGGTTCTTCCTCGCCTACTTCGAGCCTCGCCGTCGTCGTCAGGCCGCGACCGCCGCTCTTCTTCGACGCCACTGCAGCTCGCTCACCCGAGCCACGCCGCCAGTCCACCCCCTTCTTCTTCGTCCAGCACTAGCTCATCGCCAGCGTCGCCGTCGTCTACCCCGACCACTTCATTTACTCCGACCACCGCGGGCGACATCGCTCCCCCCCGGCCGATTTGCCGCAACAGTCGTCGAGTCCTTCTATGCTAGCCTCCTCGACATGGCATACAAGTTGTGTGCAGGTCCCCGTCTACGCATGCCCGGTGCTGGCAACACCGACGCGTGCCTTTGTCCCCGATGTGTTCCCAGGTCTGGCAAGCCTGGAGTGACGTATCATCAACATCGACTTCGTCCGTCTATGCATGCCCGGTGCTGGCAACACCAATGTGTGCATTCGTCCACGACGTGTCCCCGGACTTGACAATCCCGGCACGACGCGTCTCAACTTCGTCTTCTTCCCGGCGCACCACTACTTCGACACCACTGCGCCCATGACTAACTCGACGTCTCCTTGCGCCCGCGGCTCCTCGGCGACTACCTCGACACTGGCTACCCCGACTCGACATCGACCACGGCGTTCTTCGCACGGCTACCTCAACCACGGCTACACCACCCTACGCTCTCGGCTACTTCGACATCGGCACAAAGGGCTACCGCCTTGCTTGAGCAACCTCGTCGGTTTCTACTCCAGCCACGACTTCCGCGATGCATCGACCATTACGAATGTGGGGGGATGACCGTTGGCTTACCTTCGGATTCTTCTCCATTCTCACCGTCTGCGTCGCTACGGTTGTGACTGCGGGGGTGTTGAGTATAATGATTAGTTAGGAAATATGAGATAGACTAGGATTTGTTCTGCCTTGTCTTGTACTCCAAGTTGATCATGTACTTCTATATGTATGCCCACGAGCCTCAAGCAATAACCATTGATTCCACCAATATCCCTCTCTATTCCCTTCAACACTAGTGTAGCATAAATTCTAAATGAAAGTTCAACTTAACAGTCTCCATCGAGAACCGGTATATAAACAATGTTTTGGAACTAAGAGATGAGATGTGCCAATGAGACTTTGTGGGGGATTGTTGGATTTTTGCTAGTAGGCCTTTGGCCCAACGCCCAACTAAAATCTGAAATTCTCATGGCCCATTTGAGTTGATTGTGTGTGGTGTGAGTGGGACTAAAGTTTAGTCTCACACCGCTAGTTGGGAGAGAGCTACACCACCTTATAAGGCGAGCTCTTCTAGCACTTGTAAGAGAATGAGAAGAGAAGAGGCCCTCGCGCACTCCTCCTTGCTCGCCTCGCCACGCCTCATCACGACGCGCCGCGGGTTGCGGGATTGAGCCGAGCCGAGCTCATACCTACACTCTTATTTTTACCGGTCAGGAACGAAGAGTCCGTAACAGACGCGCCACGATCGGAGACGTCAGATCGTGGGCTGTAACCGACTCAGACGTGGGTCCAGTCCACATCTCTCCACCTTGCCGCGCATATATACGCGAGGTCTCTGCCAACCCTAGCTGTCGTCACAACATATGGTTTCGCACCGTTCCAGATCATTGCGCCGCCCAGGCCCCCGAAACCCCGCCTCTCGTGATCCTGTACGGGAGAGAGGTTTTAGGGGAGCGCACTCGCGCGACTGCTGGCAGCGACGATTTTCTCAACGACGACTTCTTTCCCGATCTCACTTCCTCAACGAAATGGGTGACAACATCAACGTCGGCGGTTCAGCTCCCGCTGCACCGTATGCGATCTTGTCCTCTCTGTTTGAAATCACTGTATGCGATCTTGTCCTCTCTGTTTGAAATCATGCTAGAATTCTTATGTCTAGTTTGTGTGGTAAATTTAATCTTTTCGTCTACTATGCTAGTCCGCATGATTAATTCAATCTGTGCCATTGCCATCATGATTTATTTACTGTTTAATCAGATTAAATCTCATAGTAATTTGCTGATATATTCAACAGTATGCTACCGCACGGATTGGATTGATCGTGTCCCTTTTTTTCAATCCATCAGCTCATCTGCCATTGGTGCACAAGTCTGGCCTGGCCGTTTCAGAGAGAATTGTGAGGGTAAAGGAATGAGAAAAATACTGCAGATTTTTTTTGGAACAGGCAGATTAGTTTTCCTAGCACCAATTTAGCAATTTTCTTAGAGTATGTCATATTTAGATGAACCAATTTCCATCTTCATCTTGTCTCAAAATGAACCTTCAGCTCTCAATAAAAAGTGTGACATGAGAGACAGAAATTTAATAATTTCACATTTGTTACAATTTATTTAGAGAAATCTAGGCAGTTCCCCTCCCATCAACGGTATCAGCATTCCGCCAGACGAGCTGCGCTACAAGTAGGAAAAATCCGGTTTAAAATGTGGAGCCCTGATGTACACGAGCCGCGATTGGTTAGACGCAGCGCATGTAACGAAGGGCCCGCGTCCATCTCCCAGGCGTGTAACCGCGGCAGCTCATCCGATTAGGGTAACCCGCTGCCACTTGACTTACACCTGGTTAGCACAAAATACGTTTTTCCTTTTTTGCAAATATATAAGAAAATCAGGATCAAAAGATAACCAAACAAAAAAGGGAAAATAAGTCGTGTTGCAAGGTGGATGTGGCAGCCGCTTCATGAGCGAACGCGGATGTGAACATGAACCGCGTGCGCCCGTCGAATAACGGCCGCCGAGAAAATCAAATCAAATCCAATCCTCTTCGTCTCGCTGGGTATGGGAGGCGGCCAAGGAACCGGGGTCATCCTGGCACCACATCACCAGCTCAACTCACGAGAGGAGGAGAGAAATCGATAAGCACGATTCGGCGGTGGGATGTGTCAGATCTCGACAAGAGCGAATCCGTGTGGAAAACCCGAAGAGACGCTCGGTCAGATGATCGACTGGTTCGCGTGTTGCTGGTGGTCAGAAGGCGCTCGGCCACCGCCGAAGCCGGCTGCGCGCCGCTGAACCAGCGAAACCAGGAAAGAAAGAAACAACAATCTGCAAATAAGAGAGATCCGAACAAAACGCAAGCGATGAGAGAGGAAGAGGGGAGATTCTTCTACCGAAGACGGGGAGGGCTGCCGTTGAGTTGCGGCGGCGCTGGTTATATATATAGGGCGCATGGAGAGGTTCTCGCGCTAGGGTTTTCTGGCAACTCCCCGATGGCGTGAAAAGACCTACCACAGGGAGGTCAGTTTTTTGTAGGCTCAAACCAGGCCTAGGAACAGGCCCGTGCATACGTATCAACGGGACGGGAGCTTTTTTTCGTTTCTGTTTTTCTGTTTATTCTTCTTTTTTCTTTTCTTTTCAGTTTCCTTTTCGTTTCTATTTTTACTTTTTATTTTTTTAAGTTTATTTTCATTTTTACAGAAACTTCAGAAATTTAAGAAAACTTTCCGTTTTCAAATTTTGTTCACAAATTCAAAAAATGTTCACGTTTCAAATACGGTCCAGGGATATTAAAAAATCTTCGAGGTTTCCAAATTTTGTTTGAAATTATAAAAAAATATCCTTCTTTTCAAATTGGTTCAAAGATTTAAAAATGTTCGGGTGTTTGTGGTTTCAAATTTTGTTTGTGTTTCTCAAAAAAATGATCAAAAATTTCAAACAAAATGTTTGTTTTCAAATTTTGTTTGTGCTTCTTTAGGAAATGTTCGTGTTTTAAAAAAAGTTTTTGTTAAAAAAAAAATACAGTGATCTCAGTCCGGTTAGGTCGCTACAATACATGATATCCCCGCTTGCTTCGCTGCCTCTGCCTACGCGAATGGGCCGGCCTAGTCGTCGGTTGTCTGTGCGTTGCCCCACCAATCTGCCACAAAAATCGGCAGATAGAAGCTCCGGGAAGATTGTTTGTTCAATCCTCTCTGCATCTCTCTATTCAATCCTCTCCATCAGGTACACTATCAAAGTTGGCCACACCTCTGGGCGATGTGTGTTGTATGCAGAGGTCTAAGGGTGAAAGTGGTTATGATAATTTCTTTTGAATCCATTTTTATTGGGGACGTAAGAGATTTTTGGCATCCGACAACAATCTGATACGAATCCTAGTTATTAGTGAAGCTTTAAGTATTAACCAGTAATACATGAAAGTTATCTTTACTTATGAGACAAAGACATATGCTTGTCAATATTTTATTTGGCTTATTTTAATACCATCTGGTGCTTTAGGTGTTCTTAAAGTGTATATCTATAAATATTTGCTGATATTTATGTATAATTTCCGTTCAAAACCAACCGGCCCACGCAGGCCCTTATGCTACAGTCTAACTACATGGACTCTTGACAGTGTTTCTGGTGGAGAGGATTGAACAGAGTGATGCAGAAAGGATTGAACGAACAATCATCGCGCAGGCAGAGGCAGCGAAGCAAGACACAACGATCACCATAGGGATGCAAGCGGACCACATGTCCACGACCATCCTCAAAGGAAAATTTGCACTAATCTTCAATACTTTAATAATCATGTTAGTCCACTTGCATCCCTAGATCACCATGAGTCCATGACACAAGACAGAGTGTCTGCTTAATTTCTTGAGGTTAATTAATTCCATCACCTTGTTTATTTCTCTACGATCAACCTCTCTTGTATTCCCTCCGTTAAAGTTAATACAAAGTTGAGACATTTATTTTGAGACAGAAAAGATTCCGTGCATGGCGGTCATTAAAAACATTCCGAACATGGGCGTCGCATGAAAAACAGAATGCAGAAATTTTAAACCTTTCCACTGAGCAACGCGAAGGATCTGAACTCTGTGACTCTAAAAGTGCTAGTTTCCAATGAAAAAATAGGCGGTGTAATAATATTATACAGCGAGAACATTACCGCAGCTTCAACAGCACGGATGCCGCATCAGTTAATCAGCTGGTCTGGTCTGGCCAGGTAAGCATGCAGACCAGATAAATAACACAAGTCTAATAATCTTACAGCAACATGCCATTACAATAGACACCGCATTGTTGTACCTGTACCACTGCTTTCCAAGATATGCCAAACTTGCAGATGAGCAAAAACCTACCACATCTCCGTGCGTTTCTACATTGTACTCCAGGGCCATTGCCCTACGCTCTGGATTCCAAGGCAAGGGTAATCTTCTTCCTAGGACCCTGAAAGAACATGCACCTTAAGCTTGACCTCTGCGACTCGAGGCAAAGTATACAAATGCACAAATAAGAATGCAGACTGGCCTTTGGGACTCTAGGCAACGTATACGATGCACAAATAAGAATGCAGACTTACAAAAGAATTGCTTGACACTGAATTTGGCATTAACTTACGAGCTATATCCCCGAAGAAAAACATAAGTGCACGCAGTAGTTATGTAAAGCAGGTTCGGTCCAATCCCTCAACAAAATGATGCATTCTAACTACTTCTGTGTGCTTGTTTAACAGTTGAGTCTACAGTTTATGCAAAATAAAACCAAGCCATACTGAAATTACTCTTTGGATGAAGGATGTGAGATGCCTAGAAACGCCTATTTTTGCAAAATTAAAGATCCGGCATGATGTGATGCTCTTACCATCGGGATGCCCAACGCCTTGAGATCACTTTCAGTCATGTGACGTAGGGCCGCCATGTCAACCTGCAAAACAACAATTGTCAACCAAACAGACGAAAAAAAACAATGTAATGATTTAGGTAAATAGTCAAACCTCCTCCGCCTGGAAGGTAATAGAATACTTCTCAAGTCCAAGTGATTTCAGAAAACTGTCGAGTGGACTTTCAGCCTACAAGCATTCCCAAAAGAAAAGATGTTAGATCAGAAAGCAAAACAAACCAGAAAGTATATTTTAAAAAAATGGTATATCACACATTCCCCAAATAAGCAAGCTCACTAACGAGCTACATCATGTACATTTTAAAGTTTTATATAATATGTTCCACATTGAACTCTCTAGTCCTAACCTACATACAACAACACCAAAATCGTAGCAAACTAGAGACGCGGTAATAGTTAATTCTACACACTCCAGAGCCAAAGATGAGTAATTTCAATATACGTCGCCAAGGGGCAACTAGAGGAGATAACCCTGTGGTAAAAGGTACCTACTACCAAGGCAACATCCAACATTCAGCAGCCCATTGTCGGTTAACTAGGGCAGAGGTTTTGAACAGAACGATTCAACAGACCCTCATCATGAGTTCTTCATACTGAAATGTAGCATGACCACTTGACAAATGATAGAGCTAAATGTGATTGCTGCTTTCTTGGAAGCATAACTAAGTGTAAAGCACCATTATATCTTCATTAAAAGCTTGTATTATGGAAAGCAGACTATATATACACACAAGTTCAGGTACACATTCGCCTATTGCAAATCTTGCTTCCAGGAGGCACCAAACTTCCACACGGTCCAGCTATAGAAGTACATGTGCTTACATGAAAGTGGCTAATGGGATTTCTCAAAATTCTATCAAGGTCAGCATAAGTGATCCAAGGGAAATTCTACATAGAGGGGCTGTTCTTCGGAAATGAAATGCTAATGAGAAAGCTTAAACTAAAACACATACACACACAGACACAAACTCATCAATAAATAAAAGCTCAAACCTATGTAATGTAGGCAAATATATCACCAGGATCAAGTGTTAATGATAGTCTGTATGGAATAGAAAACATAGTAAGCTAAGCAAAAATAGCATCACAACACAACGTTATCCAAAAGAGTTACGACAAATTTCATGCTGGGCACCAATTAGAAAGGTTAGTTCCAGCAATTGATCCTTGAAACTAATCATCAACCACCAAATTCTGGCACATGTGGAAAGCAAGAAACTGGGAAACTGTGTATTACCAACAAAATTCGTACCTTTGGCTGAGAAGTCTTCTTGGATGATGATGGTTTTGATACTTTCTTACTTTGGCGTACAGGCCTTTCATCAGCATTTTCACGCCTTGCGACTTTCACAACCTCTGATACCGGTTTCCTCTTTTGAGGGTCAACATTTGGTGGTTGTGCGTGCATTGTTCCAGATAACATCTCACGTAGATCACGTACCCAGGAAGCCTTTTGGCCAGCAAACCCTTGGTGAGAGCTTTTCCTCTGAAGCTTGAATCGCAAATCCCGTGGATCAACTGATCCTTAAGTGCAGACAGATAAAGTTAAAATGGGACCAAAATAAAAGGTAGCTTGCCTTACTTCATCTAAGATACATCAACAAATAGATTACTTGAAGCTGATTCATCATCCCGGTAAAGATCATGCTTCCATTTATCATCAGTTTGTCGTTGCCTACAGATAGTATACGTCAAGAAAATCAATACTCGTGAAATTAGCTAGTCTAGTGAAGTGGGGAAAGATGAACAGTACAATGTTTGCAGGAACTATAGATCCCTTAATAACCTAAACCATGCATGCTAGCAAAGAGCATTGATCTTTCTTTTACAAGCAGGCTTAAACACATCAAGGCTCGTGTCAGCAAGCTTTACACAGTACGAGTTTATACATGAGGATAGAAGTGAACCAACATGTTATTCACCCTCGATACTTTCAGACAAGAATGTAGGACTACTTTGTTTAGAAATAACAAACCGTCTATTAAATAATCAATAGCAATGCATTGGTGATTGATTCTACAATAGTTCATACCTCAGTTACATAAATTACTGCTAGATTGAGTAAAGCACTGTGTCCAAGGTTACATCACTAGCTTCTAGCTCCCACAAGCATATTATCAACTAGTATTATCCGAGCTCATTCCATAGTCCATACCATGGTACTAACCTTATGGAACCACAAATCCTCAGGTAAAACAGTAAAGCAAGCGCTTGACAACAACAAAAAGAAGGATTATCCAGAAACCTAAGCTGCAATTCCCATGTTATTCTGCATAATGACATGGCGTCCAACAGATCAATTCATGATATTTGCCGTGCTGAATCATTGAATCTGACACCACAATTTCCATCGCTCAGACAAACAACGCATCACGCGGCTCAAAGCTAGTCCCTACTCTCCAGCACCTCAATTCTAGCATGAACGAAGGCATGGAATCTAGGGGCGCCGCCCTCAGCCCGAGCAACCTAAAATAACGCCCGAATTTCCACCATCCCTAAGCACATAGGAGCGCACAGAGCGAGAAGCCCTAAGCTAAGGTTACAGAGGGGGCCGTAGCAACGATATGGAAGGAACAGGTGGGAGCGAAGCTTAAGCTGACCTCTTGGACAGCGGGTTACGAGCCCGGCCGGAGGCGTCCGCGCCGCCGCGGTCGGAGGGGAGGTCGGCGTCAAGGCGGTCGTGGATGGAGCGCTTGCGGCCGGTGGAGATCTGGTCCGCATACATCTATGTCCCTGTTCCTACCTGCGAGGGGAGGGTAATTGGTCTAGGGTTTCGACTTTCGAGCCGACACGAGACGAGGGAGGGAAGAGAAGGGAGGACGGTGGCGAGGCGAAGGAGATGAGCCAACGGAGGCAAATGGACGCTGGCCCCAGCTCTCTATACACGATTTTTGAGACTTGAGTCTATCCTATATGCGAACAAACCCGTGTGGTTGGATGGTTAGAGAGACTGTGGTATCCCAGCCCACCAGGGTTCAAATTCTGGTGCTCGCATTTATTCCTGAAATTATTTCAGGATTTCCGGCGATGCACATTTAGTGGGAGGAGATGTTCCCGTCGATGACGAGGTGCCTACGGTGACTTCGTAAATTTCAAGATGATATGCCGGCTCAGTCTCTCGGAGTTGCTCATAGGGGTAGGGTGTGCGTGTGTGCGTTCATAGGGGTGAGTGTATGCGCGTGTATATGAGCGCTTGCGTCTGTACTGTGTTAAAAAAAACTTTAAAAAAAGAGAGTCTGTCCTATACGTCCGGGCAAATCCGCCCGATTGGTGAAGAAGAAGAGAGAGAAAGAAAAGAATGATTAAAGAAAGAGAAAGGTGGTCCGGGGTGGGGTCACGTCCTACATGGCGGACTGACCGGGCGCGCCCGGGCGCGTCCGCGACCCCTCATATCGTCCTCATATTTGAGATGGATATGAGGGGTGCCGGTCAGTCCGGGCGTTTGAGATGGGTATGAGGGGTCCGTCTGGATCGCTTTTTCGTGACCGGTCAGTGACCGGGCGGCCTGACCGGGCGTTTGAGGAGCGTATGAGGGCTCCGGCTGTAGATGCTCTAAGAGCGTCTATATAGCCGGATCCCTTAAATCCGGGCCCTCAAACGCCCGCGCACGCGTCCGGGCGCGTCCGACACCTCAAATAATGCATTGTACATCCGGACATCTCAAATCTCATATCTCAAATTCATATTTAACCATGCAACTAATACTACGTCGGTCTACTCCGTCACTACATGTCATCGGACTACCAAAATTTGTCATGTTTGACTATGGTGGAGATCATCCACGGCTACCCTTGTCCTTCCCGGAGCCCGTGTCGTCCTTCTCGCGGAAGTACCGGTCGAAGACGCAGTACGGATCGAGCCGGATCTGCTCGTCGCCGGAGCTGTCCTCGTCGGAGCTCACCTCCTTCTCCTCCTTCAGTGGCAGTCCGGCCATTTCACAGACCGCCTGATTCTGCTCGCGGGCGAGGGCGCGTGTGTTCCTCCGCTGCCGTTTCTTCAAAATGCGGGCGCGAATGGATTTCTCCTCTGCGGCCGCCCGCGCCGCTGCATCAACTGCCTCCGCCTCCGTCATTTCCTCCGCGAGAAAGGCCTCGGCGATCCTTATCCGCTCCTTCCCACGGCGGGCAGCTCGTTCCCGGTGGGACTTAAAGGCCACCGGATCCGCCCACCGGGACCTCGACGATCCCCCGGAGGAACCGAGCGCCCGTTGAGCAGACGCTATGGAGTCGCGACGGACAGAGCCTGTCGTCGGTCGGGCGCTGTCCTCGCGGGAGCGGCGGAGTGCAATGTGAACCGCCATTGCCTCCTCCAATCCGCAGGGGACGACCCCCCAATCGATGGATCCGGACTGGTCGGAGTCAGATCCGCTGCCCTCCATGCCGGAGACGGCCGGAGATCGCCGGAGGTGAGCAAGGGTCACGGATGGGAGTGGAGGGTTTGCTTCGGCGAACGGATGAGGACGAATATATGTGGGGTCGATGCGGGCCGATGCGGGCCAGGCGGGCGTGCCCGGGCGCGCCCGGGCTCCCCCATATCTGCCCCGTATTTGGCCTGGAAATGAGGGGTGCCGGTCAGCCCAGGCGTTTGAGGCCGGTTTGAGAGGCTTGTCTGGGTCGCATTTTTGTGACCGGGCAGTGACCGGACGGCCTGTCCGGGCATTTGAGACGGGTTTGAGGGCTCCAGTTGTAGATGCTCTAAGGCTACTCATAGTGGGGAGTATCTTTTTTTAACACAGTACAGACGCAAGTGCTCATATACACGCGCATACACTCATCCCTATGAACGCACACACGCACACCCTACCCCTATGAGCACCTCCGAGAGACTGAGCCGGCATAGTGGGGAGTATCATATAGTGGCATCATGCATATGATACTATCTTCATAATGCATAGTATCTTAAACTAGTATCATAGGTGATCTCATTTATTGACATACATGACACATAGTAGCATAGCATTTAACATGATACGGTGTCTACTTATGTTACTCTAACCCTCTCTCTTCTTTAATTGTCTGCCACATCGGCGTGTTTGCTAGTCCCGAGTGCATGATACTAGCTAAGATACCCCCACTATGGCCAGCCTAAGAGCACCTACAGAGGACCAGGCGAATTCGGCCCCCTATACGTCCGCGGGCGCGCCTGAGCATATCCACGGACTAATTCAGACGGTCCTTCATATTTCACTTCTGGCATTCATATATCTCAAATCCACACTCTCAAATCCATGCAAATCCATGCACGTCGTTCACACAAGTCGTTGTCGCACGTAAATAACAAATGTCGGTACCGAACATAAATAGTGTTTACATAAAAAAATGCACAATCAAACATCAACTCTTTGGTTTTTGTTAGAAGGGATAGAGGGAGAGGTGGAATAGTTTGTTGTATTGCTTGAGCATCGCAGACATATATATAGGAGTACATGATCATGTTGGAGTACAAGTCAAGGCAGGAACAATCCTAGTCTATCATATACTTCCTAATAATCATTATACTCAACATCCCCCCGCGGTCACAACGGTAGCGACGCAGACGGTAAGACTGGAGAAGAATCCAAAGGCAAGCTGACGGTCACCCTGTCGGGCTCCTGGGACTAGGGGTACCACGGCCCCGTCTGCTTAGGGCCCATGCCACGACGCGTGATCCGGGCCTAGTACGGCCCAGGGTTGGACACCGTAGGAGGGGCTACCATGGGAGCCCCCACTTCTCGAGGTCTCTGGCCCGGGGCGCCTTCGGGGGCCTCGCGAGGATGCCCTCTGGAGGCCACCTCCTGGGGGTGTCAATTGGGGGCTCCACGTGGGCGCCGTGGCTACGCTGGGCGGTGCCTGGTGACGTGGCTTGAGACCCAAGTTACTAAAAATTTCTTCCAACTTATCAATCCGGTAAGGACTCTCTTCTATCCTTTCGTTAACTATGGTTTCTTTTTTTCTTTAATAATTTAAAGGCATCTCCCGCTTTAGACCCAATTTTATTAGCAAGATTATGCATTTTCTTATCCAAATTTTCAAGATGTTCTTTGGTAATCATCTTATTTTCAATAGCATCTAATCTCTCCATAACATGTTCGAGAGTTAATGTTGTTTCATTGATAGTAAGAGGTGGTGATCCCACTAAACTTCCCATGGCACTAAAAGCATCCAAAGATGGACACATCAAGAAATTCCCACCGGTAATTGTATCAAGGACGAATCTATACCAAGTGGTGATGCCCACATAAAAACTGCGAAGAAGAACAACGGTAGATTGCTTATGGATAGGTCTATTATGAGCATCGCAAATCCTATACCAAGCATCTTTTAGGTTCTCCCCTCCCCTTTGCTTAAAATTAAGAACTTCGTTATCAGGAGTACACGCAATAGAGGAAGAACTAGCCATAATGACAAGGCAAGAGATCTGATGAGAAAAAGGCAAACGAAAAAGAGGGCGAATAAAACGGCAAATTGGGTGAAGTGGGGGAGAGGAAAACGAGAGGCAAATGGCAAATAATGTAATTGCAAGGAGATGAGATTTGTGATTAGGAACCTGGTAGATGATGATGGTGTCTCCTCGGCGCCAGAGATTGGCACGTAGAAGAGACCGCTTCTTCCCAGGCAACGGCGCCAGAAACTCCTTTGACGTGGCTTGAGACCGCGTCGGTATTTCCCCAAAGAGGAAGGGATGATGCAGCACAGTGACGGTAAGTATTTCCCTCAGTTATGAAACCAAGGTATCGAACCAGTAGGGGGATCACCACCACCTAATAAGCAGCGCCTACACACAAAGAACAAAAACTTGCAACCCGGCACGAAAGAGAGGTTGTCAATCTCTCTACGGTAAAAAGATAGATTAGGTAGTGATAGATTGGAGAGATAGATCTCTCAAGAACACAAAATAAAAAAGAGCAAACAAAAAGTGCAGCAAGGTATTTTTGGGTTTTTGGAATAATAGATCTGAAAACAAAAGAAGCAAAAAGATAGACCGGAAAGCAATATGTTGGAAAAGTAGACCCGGGGGCCGTAGGATTCACTAGTGGCTTCTCTCATGAGTATAGCACACGGTGGGTGAACAAATTAATGTTGGTGTCGGGGGAATGACCCCCGGGTACCCCAAAGGCGGCGAGTCGGGGTGCCCGCCCGCCCGGGCCGGCTACTACGACTCACTCCCACGGCCGGCTGCCCGGAGTCAACTACGACGTCCCGTCGGACACGCGCGGACAAGACGGCCATACCCCGCACTGTTGGTGAACATTCGGACGCTGTACGCGGGTGATCATCTATAGTGTACTTGTCCCCTGGACACTTTTTTATAAAGTGTCCAGGGGACACATAGCCACACCTGGCTTGGTTTGTAAGCTACCCAAGGTAGCTTACAACCAACGCACCCCTCACCTAGCTTTGGATGTAAGCTACCCTCACACTATAAAAGGGAGCCAAGCCATGCCACCACAGGGGATTCACACTCTCTCACACACACCGGGACACACACTCACGGGATGAGGCTCCAAGCCATCATGCCCACACTAGCTCATACACACATTTATGATACAGCTCCAGGAGCAACTATGTACTGCAATATACCTCATATACAGACATGCAGGAGTAGGGGTATTATCTCTCCGGAGAGCCCCGAACCTGGGTAAACCACCGCGTGCTACTACCCTATCCCGTCCCGGACCTTCCACGGCAGCCTTGCTCTCACCTCGATTAGCCACCCCCTGGCATCTGTTGTGAGAAAACCACGACAGTTGGCGCCCACCGTGGGCCTCGCTGCCGCTGGAACTACGGCCCGGGCGGACCCTCTTCGTCATTGCCAGCGCTTCGTCATCACCAGCACGGCGTCGCCGCCGTCGCCGCTCGGGGGCTCGACATCAACACGCCCCCGGGGCGAGTGCGCGCGACATCGCGTCCTCGCTGCCGGCCTCATCATCACCACCGCGACGCTGCCGCCGTCTCTCCGGCGACGCTCGGGGGCTCGACACCAACATGCCCCCGGGGCTGCCGCACGAGACGGCGCGTCCCCGTCGTCGGCCTCGTCCACATCCAGCTCGCTCCAACGCGCCACCGGGGCGACCATGCAGGACGGCGCCCCCTTGTCGCCGGCCTCGTACCGCTCCGGCCTCCCCTCGGCCATACCTCCGCGCACGGGCGGACTGGCCAGTCCCGTCCCCATGTCTGCACTCCGCCGCCACTCCCACAGCGTCGCTGCGGGTCGCCTCCTCCGCCCCCGGCGCCCCGCGTGCCGGTACCGCCCCGTCCTCCACGGCTCCGCGCGTCTGCGTCGCCCTGTTCTCCCGTGCCGCCGCAGCTACGGGTCGCCGGCGCCGCCCCGTCTTCCGCGCGCGTCGGCTGCTGGCGGCTCCAGCCGAGCATCCTCCGGCTCGTCCGCTCCACCCACGCGCTGCTGCACCCGCGGCCATGACTCCGTGCGCATCCCACGTGCGCGTGCGCGACCTCAGTCCCTGGTCCGCTCCGTTCTGCTCGCGCGCGCGCCCGCCGCGTCCGGCCTCCTCCTTTTTCGCCACCTCCATGCGCTCAGGCACCTACGCCTCCGTGCGCTCAGTTTCCGCGCCGTCGTATCCGCGCGCGCCACTGAGCGCCGGCCGCTCCTCGCCCGGCCCTCTTGCCTGTGCTGGCTCCACCACGGCCTGGCCCCGCCGCCGTGCTGCTCCAACAGCGATCATGGCTGCTCTTGGCCCCAGCGACGTGTGGTGGCGGCGGCCCTATCGCCCAACCAGCGCGCCATCCGCGTCAAGGCTCGACGCCGCGCCGCTCCAGCCTCTCACCCCGGCCCGGCTGCTGCCCCGCTCCAGAGGGCCGGCCCCGTCCCCGGCCAGCTCCGGCTTGCCCTGTCGGATGCACCACGCCCCAGCCGGCTCCGTCTTCCACGCCTCCCACTCCCGCGGGGCAAGGACGCCTGGCCTCGCTTCTCCCACGCCGCACACGCCTCCGCCCGCGGCCACCTGGCGTCGTCGGCTCCTCCTCCCGGTGCCCTGGCGCTCGCCTCCGTCCGCGCCCCGGCACCCGCAGCCCCCCGCGCCCGCATTCGCGTCATCGCAACCGCGCGCCTCCTCAGGCCGCGCCCCGCTTCGCGCCCGTGCGCCCGCGCGCGTCGGCTCCGCGCTGGCTCCCTGGCCGCGCCCGGCCTTCTCCACCTCGGTGCGTGCACGCCCCTCCCGACCGGCTCCGCTCGCGCCGGCTGCTCCTCCACGCCTCCGCGCGGCGCCGGCCAGCCTGCTCCACCGCACCTCTTGCCCCTGCCCGCGCGACCTTGGCCCCTGCCGGCTCCGGCACTGCTCACGTCGCCGGCTCTAGCTCCGGCTCTGCATGCCAGCTCCGCTGCGCCCCCACGCGAGCTCGCCCTCTGCCAGGCCCGCCTCCGCCCCCGGCGGCGGCATCCCTGCCGCCCTGCCGCCACCCCGCGCCCGCGAGCCTCGACTTCCGTCGTCGCGCGCCCGCGCATCGCGTGTGCCTCCGAGCTCACGCCGGCTCCGCCCCAGCCGGCTTGCCGATGTCCGCGCACTCGCATGTCCGGCTCCCGCTCGCCCGCCGGTTGCCGCGCTGGCCGCCCCCGCGCACGCCGCCTCGTCGCTCACTGCCCTACGCCGGCTCCCCTGCCCCCCGGCTCGCCGCCCCGCGGCGGCTACCCCGCCTGCTGCCAGCCGCGGCGCCCTGGCGCACGCTGGCTCCGCCCTCGGCCAGCTCCCACGTCGCTCCGGTTCCGCTCCTGCCAGCCGGCTGCGGGGTACAAAAAGAATGAGGGGGTGCCAGCTGCCCACGCAGGACAGAGAAAACAAAAAAGAAGTGGAGCCGGCTAGTAAAAAAAACGCCATACGTCCGTCTGCACACGCCAGCTCGTCCGCCCGCCCGCGCCGCCGCTCGACCGGCTGGCGCGCCTGCCGGCTGGCCCGGCCGCGTCGCCGCCTGACCGGTTTCCTGGCTGGCCTGCCCGCCTACTTCGACACTGGGCCGGCTGGGGGGTCGGCTCCGCTGCCCGTCCACTTCAACGCTGGCCGGTCGGGCCCGGCCGGCCGGCACCCCCATCGACCGCTCCGCAGGCTACACCCAGCGGGTGCGGCCGGCGCGCCCCGCCGGCAAAAAGCCACGCCGGCTGAAGGCCGACAGTCGGCTACCTTCGACAATAGCCGCCTCTCCTACGCGAAAATCAATGTGAGCTCCCGATCGCCCATCTCGTGCCACGCACAAAAATCCGGATACCCCGAGCAACTCTCGGGGGCCATCCCCGCATTTGTTTCAACTACTTTACTGTTCACCCGTCGCCGGCTAGTCTCACCCGGGGCAGGCCGCTTGGCCCGATACGTTCGTTCCCACGAAACGGCTTAGTAGCGTGTACGCTACCGAAGGCCCACTCTTTGTCTCAGCTACAGACCGCACCGCGGCTGTCCGGCTAGCGAGAGCAAAAGCTAGAGGTCACCCCACGCGAAAAACATCCAGGGAGATAACAGCTCGGGCAACCCGGTCATTTCACTCGTGAGTATCTACTCGGTCGAGTCCGCTCCCGGAGTCCGAGTACTGTACGCTCCATTCCGCGGCCCACTCTTTGCCTCAGCCACAGACCGGCTCCCGGCTGTCCGGCTGGCAAGAGCAAAAGCCAAAGAGCGGAGAGCACATGAAAAAGATTGAAGGGGGCTCGGACGAAACCGAGTCGGCACCCTTTGCATAAAGCTCGCACTACCAAAATCAAATGTTTGACATATCTGCGCCGACCAAACCTTGTCTTTTGCATGATCATTTCCATGAGGAACCTCCTCACTCGGAGGCTCGGAGGCTACTCCCGGCAGCGCCTCGCGCTCATCAGCCGGCGGACCCCTCGTCCGCCATCGGCAGCGCCTCGCGCTCATCAGCCGGCGGACCCCGCGTCCACCCCCGGTAGCGCCTCGCGCTCATCAGCCGGCGGACCCCTCGTCCGCCATCGGCAGCACCTCGCGCTCATCAGCCGGCGGACCCCGCGTCCGCCCTCGGCGGCGCCTCGCGCTCATCAGCCGACGGCGCCTCGCGCTCATCAGCCGGTGGACCCCTCGTCCGCCATCGGCAGCGCCTCGCGATCATCAGCCGGCGGACCCCGTGTCCGCCCTCGGCAGCGCCTCGCGCTCAACAGCCGGCGGACCCCGCGTCCGCCCTCGGCGGCGTCTCGCGCTCATCAGCCGGTGGACCCCTCGTCCGCCATCGGCAGCGCCTCGCGATCATCAGCCCGCGGACCCCGTGTCCGCCCTCGACAGCGCCTCGCGCTCAACAGCCGGCGGACCCCGCGTCCGCCCTCGACAGCGCCTCGCGCTCATCAGCCGGCGGACTCCGCGTCCGCCCCCGGCAGGGCTCCGCGCCCACCAGCCGGCGGACCCCCCGTCCGCGCTTGGTAGGGCCCCGCGCCCATCAGCCAGCGGACCCCGCGTCCGTGCCCGACATCCCTGACGCCACCGTCTACTTCAGCAACAGCAAGGACCCTCCGCCGGACTCTTCGAGTCGCCCGGAGGCTCGGAGGCTACACCCAGCGGGTGTGCTGGCGCGCCCCCGCTGGAAACAGCCAGCCGGCGGACCCCGCGTCCGTCCTTGGCAGGGCTCCACGCCCACCAACCGGCGGACCCCGCGTCCGCGCCCGACGGCGCCTCGCGCTCGACAGCCGGCGGACCCCGCGTCCGCCCCTGGCTGGGCTCCGCGCCCATCAGCCGGCGGTACCCGCGTCCGCCCCCGGCTGGGCTCCGCGCCCATCAGCCGGCGGACCCCGTGTCCGCCCCCGGTTGGGCTCCGCGCCCATCAGCCGGCGGACCCCGTGTCAGCCCCCGGCTGGGCTCCGCGCCCATCAGTTGGCAGACCCCGCGTCCGCGCCCGACGTCCTTGACGCCGCTATCTGCTTCAGCAACAGCAAAGACCTTCCGCCCGACTCTTCGAGTCGCCTGGAGGCTCGGAGGCTACACCCAGCGAGTGCGCTGCCGCGCCCCCGCTGGAAGAAAGCCACGCCATCCCCGGCCCGCGATCAACCGTCCTCACCAACTCCTGCAACGACAACAACGGCGAAGACCCTCCGCCCGACTCTTCGAGTCGCCCGGAGGCTCGGAGGCTACACCCAGCGGGTGCGCTGACGCGCCCCCGCTGGAAGCAAGCCGCTCCAGCTGCACGCCCACAGCCGGCCCTCATCAACAACTTCTGCAACAACAACGATGACGATGAAAACCCTCCGCCTGACTCTTCGAGTCACCCGGAGGCTCGGAGGTTACTGTCGGGGGAATGACCCCCGGGTACCCCAAAGGCGGCGAGTCGTGACGGGGTGCCCGCCCGCCCGGGCCGGCTACTACGACTCACTCCCACGGCCGGCGCCCCAGCCAGTTGGCTGCTCCGTCCAGCCGGCTGCCCGGAGTCAACTACGACGTCCCGTCGGACACGCGCGGACAAGACGGTCATACCCCGCACTGTTGGCGAACATTCGGACGCTGTACGCGGGTGATCATCTATAGTGTACTTGTCCCCTGGACACTTTTTTATAAAGTGTCCAGGGGACACATAGCCACACCTGGCTTGGTTTGTAAGCTACCCAAGGTAGCTTACAACCAACGCACCCCCTCACCTAGCTTTGGATGTAAGCTACCCTCACACTATAAAAGGGAGCCAAGCCATGCCACCATAGGGGATTCACACTCTCACACACACACCGGGACACACACTCACGGGATGAGGCTCCAAGCCATCATGCCCACACTAGCTCATACACACATTTATGATACAGCTCCAGGAGCAACTATGTACTGCAATATACCTCATATACAGACATGCAGGAGTAGGGGTATTATCTCTCCGGAGAGCCCCGAACCTGGGTAAACCACCGCGTGCTACTACCCTATCCCGTCCCAGACCTTCCACGGCAGCCTTGCTCTCACCTCGATTAGCCACCCCCTGGCATTTGTTGTGAGACAACCACGACAGTTGGGCAATTGATAGAAGATCAAATAATCATGACGATATCCAAGGCGATGATCATTATATAGGCATCACGTCCAAGATAAGTAGACCGACTCCTGCCTGCATCTACCACTATTACTCCACACATCGACCGCTATCCAGCATGCATCTAGTGTATTAAGTTCATGGAAAAACGGAGTAATGCAATAAGAATGATGACATGATGTAGACATCTTGTTATCCTTAATGGCAACGATACATGCGTGCCTTGCTGCCCCTTTTGTCACTGGGAAAGGACACCGCAAGATCGAACCCATCACAAAGCACCTCTTCCCATGGCAAGAAAAATCGATCTAGTCGGCCTAACTAAACCAAAGATTCGAAGAAGAAATACGTGGCTATAAGTAATCATGCATATAAGAGATCAAAGAAGACTCAAATAATATTCATGGATAGAAACTGATCATGAACTCAAAATTCATAGGATCCCAACAAACACACCGCAAAATTTTACATCAAATAGATCTCCAAGAGACCATTGTATTGAGAATCAAAAGAGAGATAGGAAGCCATCTAGCTATTGCCTACGGACCCGTAGGTCTATGGTGGACTACTCACGCATCATCGGAGAGGCACCAATCAGGATGATGAACCCCTCCGTGATGGTGTTAGATTGGATCTCGAGGCTCTGGAACTTGCGGCGGCTGAATGTGTTTTTCGTCGACTCCTCTAGGGTTTCTGGAATATTTGGGAATTTATAGGCATCAGAGGCGGTGGAGAGGGGCCCCGAGGAGGGCACAACCCATCAGGGCACGCCGCGGGCCTCTGGCGCGCCCTAGTGGGTTGTGGTCTCCACGAACCACCTCTCTGGCACTTCTTTGGCCCATTGGGTGCCTTCTGGTCCCAAAAAAATCTCCAAAAAGTTTCGTCGCGATTGGACTTCGTTTGGTACTGATATTCTGCGAAGTAAAAAACAAGCAAAAACAGCAACTGGCACTTTGGCACTATGTCAATAGGTTAGTCCCAAAAAATGATATAAATTTGTTATAAAGTGATTGTAAAACATCCAAGAATGATAATATAACAGCATGGAACAAGCAAAAATTATAGATACGTAGGAGACGTATCAGCATCCCCAAGCTTAATTCCTACTCGTCCTCGAGTAGGTAAATGATAAAAACAGAATTTTTGATGTGGAATGATGCCTAACATGTTCATCTCATATTCTTTTGTTTTGTAGCATGGACATTTGGACTTTTAGATGATTCAAAGCAATAGTCTAGTTTTAACATAATGACTTCAATACTCAAGCATGCCAACAAGCAACCATGTCTTTCAAAATATCAACACTAAAGAAAGTTATCCCTAGCCCATCATGCTCAATCTTTGATCCATTAATGAAACACACTCAAATATTAGCTACACCCAATGCTCAAGTACGATCATAGTGCCCCTAGTTGGTGCTTTATAAGAGAAGATGGAGACTCAAAGTAAAAAATAAAAATTGCATAAAGTAAATAGATAGGCCCTTCGCAGAGGGAAGTAGGGATTTGTAGAGGTGCCAGAGCTCAAGGTTTAAATTGAGAGAGAAAATATTTTGTGTGGCATGCTTGTCCTGTCAACGAAAACGACAAAGTACCTCACAATACTTTCCATGCTAGATATATCATAGGCGGTTCCCAAACAGAAAATAAAGTTTATTCTTTTTTCCACCATTCTTTCACTTTCCATGGCTGGCCGTATCCACGGTTGCCTTCCATACCAACACTTTCCAAGGAATTTATTATTTGACAACATAAAGTACACATTTTTTCTTTTTCATTTCGGGAATGGGCATCCCTATTACCGTCGTACTCTCGTGCAATGACAAGTGAATAAACACTCATCTTGAGAATAACACATCTAGCATGGAAAAATATTTCACACCCCCTACCGTTTCATGAGTGGTATGAGCACACAAAAGAGAAATTTATTTTAAAAATTAGAGATGGCACATACAAATTTGCTTGGAACGGCATGGAAATACCGCATATAGGTAGGTATGGTGGACTCATAAGGCAAAACTTGGTTTAAGGATTTTGGATGCACAAGTAGTATTTCTACTTAGTACAAATGGAGGCTGGCAAATAGATTGAGAAACAACCAACCAAGAAACGAAAATTCACATAAGCGAGCATTGAGCATAACTAACATCGAATAGTGCACCATAAGTAGGATGTAATTTCATTGCATAACTATTGACTTTCGTACTTGCATAGGGAATCACAAACCTTAACACCAATATTCCTACTAAAGCATAATTACTCACTAGCATGACTCATATACTACTATCATCATGTCTCAAAACTATTATAAGGAATCAAGTTTTAATTTGTCCAATGATCTTCATGAAAGTTTTTATTATATCCCCCTTGGATATCTATCACTTTGGGACTACTTTCATATATTGTCATTGCTTTTTGACAAGCTCAAACAAATTTAAGTGAAGCACATGAGCATAAAGATTTCATCTCTCAAAATAGTATAAGTGAAGCATGAGAGGGTTTCTTCAAAATTTACTAACTCTCAAATTAATCTAAGTGAGGCATGAGAGTGTTTCTTCAAAAGTTTCCAAGCACACCGTGCTCAAAAAGATATAAGTGAAGCACTAGAGCAATTATATAGCTCAAAAAGTTTAAGTGAAGCATATAGAGCAATTCTAACAAATCATAGCATAATTTTGGATCTCTCAAATAGGTGTGTCCGGCAAGGATACAAGTGAAAAACTAACAAGAAAAGCAAGCAAAGACTCAAATGATACAAGACGCTCCAAGCAAAACTCATGATATGTGACGAATAAAAATATAGCTCCAAGTAAAATACCGATGGTCGTTAGAAGAAAGAGGGGATGCCACTCGGGGGCATCCCCAAGCTTAGTTGCTTGTTTCTATTTGGATATATCTTGGGGTGCTGTAGCATCCCCAAGCTTAGGCTCTTTTCACTCCTTATTCCTTCATCCATCGTGATCTCACCCAAAACTTGAAAACTTCAATCACACAAAACTCAACAAAATCTTCGTGAGATCCGTTAGTATAATAAAGCAAATCACTACTTTAAGTACCGTTGCAAACCCATTCATATTTTATTATTGCATTATACGTACTGTATTTTAACTTTACCATGTCTCATACCCTTCAATATAACCCATAGATTCATCAAAACAAGCACACAATGCAACGAAAACAGAATTTGTCTTAAACAGAACAGTTTGTAGTAATCTGTACTCTAACCATAACTCTGTAACTCTAAAAATTCTGAAAAATTAGGAAAACATAAATAATTTGTATATAAACACTGTGTTAAAATTTCAGCACAATATCATGTTCCAGTAAAAAATGAAAATTCAAATACTGGACGCAAAGTTTCTGTTTCAGTTTCAGCATCGCTTCTACTCATCTTATGAGTCATCCTAAAGGCTCTACTTGGCACAAACACTAAATAAACCATAAAAACACAATCATAACAAAGGCATAATTGAGTAAACACTCAAAAACAGAAAGGAAATGATGAAAATGAATTTATTCATTGGGTTGCCTCCCAACAAGCGCTATCGTTTTACGCCCCTAGCTAGGCATGATGATTTCAATGATGCTCACATAAAAAGTAGTAATTGAAATATGCAAAAGAGCATCATGAATCTCATGACAAACACATTTAAGTCTAACTCACTTCCTATCCATAGGGATTTTATGAGAAAACATTTTATGGGAACAAGAATCAACTAGCATAGGAAGGCAAAACAAGCATAACTTCAAAACTTTGAACACATAGAGAGGAAACTTGATATTATTGCAATTCCTACAAGCATATGTTCCTCCCTCATAATAAATTTCAGTAGCATAATGAAGGAATTCAACAATATAACTGTCACATAAATCATTCTTTTCATGATGCACAAGCATAGAATTTTCATTACTCTCCACATAAGCAAATTCCTTATCATCCATGGTAGTGGGAGAAAACTCAACAAAATAACTATCATGAGACACTTGATTGACGTAACCACATTGCAAATTAAAACCATGATGATAAGTTTCATGGTTATCATTACTCATTATAGCATACGTGTCATCACCATCACCATAAATAGGAGGCATGCAATCATCATAATAAATTTGCTCATCAAAACTTGGGGGACTAGAAATATCATCTTCATCAAACATAGCATCCCCAAGCTTGTGGCTTTGCATATCATTAGCATCATGGAGATTTAGAGAATTCATACTAGCAACATTGCAATCATGCTCATCATTCAAGGAACTATCATGAATCACCTTATAAATTTCTTCTTTCAACACTTCATCAAAATTTTCAGATTCATGATTTTCAAACAAAACTTCATGGAGATAACCAAGTGCACTCAACTCATTAGCAATTGGTTCATCATAATTTGGCCTTTTGAAAAGATTAGCAAGTGGATGAGGATCCATATCAATAGATTTTTAGCAAGCGAAGATGCAAGCAAATAGAAGGCACATGGCAACACAAGCAAAGATAGCAAACAAGCAAAAAGGCAAACGAAAAAGAGGGCGAATAAAACGGTAAATTGGGTGAAGTGGGGGAGAGAAAAATGAGAGGCAAATGGCAAATAATGTAATTGCAAGGAGATGAGATTTGTGATTAGGAACCTGGTAGATGATGATGGAGTCTCCTCGGTGCCCACGATAGGCACGTAGAAGAGACCGCTTCCTCCCCGGCAATGGCGCCAGAAATTCCTTTGACGTGGCTTGAGACTGCGTCGGTATTTCCCCAAAGAGGAAGGGATGATGCAGCACAGCGATGGTAAGTATTTCCATTAGTTATGAAACCAAGGTTATCGAACCAGTAGGAGGATCACCACCACCCAATAAGCAGCACCTGCACACAAACAACAAATACTTGCAACCCGACGCGAAAGAGAGGTTGTCATTCTCTCTATGGTAAAAAGATAGATTAGGTAGTGATAGATAGGAGAGATAGATCTCTCAAGAGCACAAAATAGAAAAGGCAAATAAAATATGCAGCAATATTGAAAGTGCGTTATATCGACTAGAGGGGGGTGAATAGGCGATTTTTACAAATTCGTCACTTGAGGAAATACTAGTTGAGGAATTTGCTAAGTGATGAACTACACGCAGCGGAATAAGTACTCAAGTGCATGTGAAACATGTCAGTAGCATAGTCATCATGATGAAATGAAACATACACAGAGCATGAGTAGCGTGAACAGGATAAGCAGGCAGAAGATAATGTAACTGAAGAATTTGAGGTGAGGAAATTGAGAAAGTCTTCAGTCAAATTCTTCAAACAGTAACGATCAATTTCATCAACACATATATGAGGAAATGAAAGGGTTGAGGAAATAGAACCAAGGGCTCGATGAAGACAATGATTTGATGACCCAGTTCCAACTGTTGTGACAGTCGTACGTCTGGTTCGGAGCGGCCTGGTATTTAAACCAGAGGACACACAGCCCCAGGACACACAGTCCTTACCGTATTCTCCTTGATCTAAGGTCACACAGACCTCGCCCAACACTCGTGGTAAGTCTTCAGGGTAGACTTCCAAAACCCTCACAAACTGGTCACCCGGCAATCCACAATTTACTGCTGGATGCTCTAGACCACGGTCACCCGGCAATCCCCAATTGATTGCAGGATGCACTAGACCATGACGCCTAACCGTCTGGAAGATACACAGTCTTCAAAGGTAACAAGCGTCGGTTCCACACAGGAACAATTTCTTCAGTGATGCTCAATCACTTTGGGTTGGTGGTTTGGTTTTAGGGGTTTTCCTCACTGATGATTTTTGCTCAAAGTCCTCGAGGAATGGGATGCTCTCAAATGACAAGTGTCAAGTTCTCTCTCAGATCAGCCAACCAGCTAGTGGTTGAGGGGGCGGCTATTTATAGCCAGGGTGCATCCCGACATGATAAGACATAAATGCCCCCCCCCCCAATCATATGACCGTTAGGTGGATAGAATATCTGGACAGCTGGCGCAAAGCACAGCAACGGTCGAAATTTTAACTCTCAAATTCCTCAGGGCTTATCATATTCCTCACTTGTAGGCAATTCGCACTGGCGAAATCCTAACTCCTCAGTCAGACCAATTTCCTCAGAGACCAGAAGAACATCGTCTCTGTCACTGAAGAACTTGACTGAACTGTAAGAGGTTTCCAAAGGCTTCACTCGAAGGATTGGTTTATGTTGAGGCTTTTGAGTTGAGCATCAGATGGAAATTTTTCCTTAGTTTTACCTCGACCCCCTTTAACAGTACGGTGTTTCCTATGACTCAAAGAAAGGAAATGAAATAGTAAAAACAAAAGCCTTCACGCTTCATTGTCCTCATTCATATCTTCAAGGTCGCACCATCTTCTTCACCTTCAAAGTCTTCAGGGAATACCAAAGACTTCAGCAAAGTCTTCACCAAAGTCTTCAGTTGAAGACATTCATTTTTAAGGGTCGATATTCTTCGAATATACCAAACTCCTCATCGACTTATAGAGCCTGTGTACACTCACAAACATATTAGTCCCTTAACCTATAAGTCTTCAATACACCAAAATCACTAAGGGGCACTAGATGCACTTACAATCTCCCCCTTTTTGGTGATTGATGACAAATAGGTTAAGTTTTCAACGGGGATAAACATATGAAGTGTAAGTACTGAGTTTGAGGAATTTGATTGCAAGATATAGAGGAACTCCCCCTGAAGATGTGCATATTTGAGGAATTTGCTTTGAACTGCAAATGCACATGGCAGGATAAAATCTCGGAGATCTCCCCCTATATCTTGTAATCCATACACGCATTTAATATATATCATGAGGAAATTGAAATGCATGATGGAAAATGTGGTCTGAGGAAATAAGCATGCAGAAGGCAGTTTAAAAGTATCAGACCACCATCGGACTTAAGTTTACAACTCAATCAACAAAAGTTTCAGAAGAGCGAGAGTTGTAACTTAAACAAAAACACAGCCCATATAAAGAGACCCGCTTGAAGACTAACTCAAATTTCTCCCCCTTTGTCATCAAGTGACAAAAAGGGACGAAATTGAGGACTAACGCCCCTGAAGAATTTCATTTTGAAGGTGGTGGAGGAGCACCAGCGTTGTCAGGGTCGGTTGGTGGAGTAGGGCCTGCAGCAGTGTCGTCAATGTCCTCAGCTTCACCCGTTTTACGCGATGAAGAATATGAGCTTGTCACCAGCTGAGGAACTTGAACTTTCTTCCACTTCTTCTTTGGAGGAATTGACCAGTCAAAGTCCTGCTGAAATTCCTTCTCCGCAAGTTCTTCAGGAGTATAAAGATGTTCAAGGGTAGCCCAAGTGCGGTCGAAGACTTCATGCTGGTAGTAATGGTTTTTCCTCACCACATTGTGAGTTACTGTCATGTCCCGAAGAAGTGCACCAAACTGTCGTTTGACCCATTTATGATTGCGATCCACCTGTTGGTGAAGACCGAGGAGAAGCTCACGATCAGTCATCACCCTTGGAGCATCTTCTCGAGGTCTTTGAGCTGTGGCCCTGCCAACCGAGTCTTGAGAAGCAGTGTCATCATTTGTTGAGTAAGAGGCAGCAGTGCGAAATTGACCATTTAATGGTCGAGATCCTTCATCAATAACAGTTTTGCCTTTCCCATTCATTGAAGAAAATGTGTCCTTGAGGACTTCAATTGGCGGCAGAAAACTGAAATGATTTTGGAAGTCAGCTTCATAAGGCATTGAGGATCTCGCCCTGATGAACTTCATGATCCATGGAGCATAAGGCTTCAGCTCAAAAGGCGACAGTGCAATGTTGGCCAATGTCCTCAAGAAGAAATCATGAAGATTTATGGGAATGCCATGAATTATGTTGAAGAGCAGATTCTTCATTACTCCAACCACCTCTTCTTCTTCATTGTTGTGGCCTTTGATGGGACTGAAGGTTTTGGTCATAATGTGATAGACAGTGCGAGGCACATACAGTAAGTCCTGCACCAGAAAAGTTGTTCTGGGTGCTTGACCAGGCTTCAAAGGCTTCATAAGGACTTGCATGAGGTGATTGGGAAGCTCAGGTTCATCATATAGGCATCTGGCTTCAGCTGAGGGAATACTGATAGGGAGAGCTCGAAGCAATTCAGAGGCAGGCGCAGTAAAGTGAGTGTTGCCTGTCATCCAGTCAAGTATCCAAGTGCTGATGTCTTGTGCTTCACCAGAGATGTGAAGAGTGGCGTAGAATTGAAGAATGAGTTCTTCATTCCAATCACAGATGTCAACGCAGAAGAGCAGTAATCCAGCATCATGAAGAACAGTGAGTACTGGATTGAAGCATGGGATGTTTTCCATATCAGCATGAGGAATTGAATAATGTTGGAAAACATTGTCCTTCTGGAATAGCACAGCTGCATAGTAATTAGCCTGAGTAGGCGTCCAGAATTTCTTATGACATGATCTTTGGGAGTCATAAGGATTTGCTCCTGTGAAGAAATGATGCTCATCGTAGAATTTTTCTTTGATGAATTTGGGCCGCTTCTTGAAAGGCATAGCTGGCTTTGGTTGAAGATTTGGCTTGAAGCTCCCATGAATCTCCTTTGGCATAACAACGATGATGGCAGTTTGAGGAATAGACGGAGAAGATTCTTCAGCAGCCTTGGTTGGGGCAGTTTCCTCATTCACAATTACTTCAGCAGAGGCAGCATGAGTTTCTTCAGGCACTGACTCAGCTGGCATTTCTTCAGTTGCAGCTGGAGACTGAGGAATTTGGGTGAAAGGAGTGGTAAGAGGAGAGTTTGGATGTTTAGATTCCCAATAGTCATCATTGATAACGGGAGTGGTGTTACCAATGTCCACCTCCTCTCCCATTTCCTCAGTGCCAGCCTGAGGCTGGGGAGATTCAACTATTGGAGTTGGAGCATTTTCCTCCATTTAAATTTCTTCATCAACAGGCTCAGAAGCAGCAGAATGATTTTCTTCAGGTTCGTCATTTGGGATTTCATAATCCTCACCAAATGGAATCAGATCATAGGCTGGGATAGTAGACAGTGGAGTTGCATCGATTGGCTCAGTTGAGGAACTAGGCATTGTCTTCAACTTCTTAGGTGCTGAGGACTCTGCAGATGCTGAGGCCTTCCTTTTCTTCGCATCTGTTGCAAACGAAGCATCAGTTTCTTCAGGTTCGACTGCTGCAGTCGCCCTTGCAGTTTCCTCAGGCACGGCAGTTTCTTCAACTGTCCTGGTAGTTTCTTCAGATTGTGGAGCAGAGGAGCTGGGCAGAGGGTTTGAGGCTTGAGCTTGTGCTGCAGCCCGAGTGTTGTGATCTTTGATGACTTTGTCAGCCATCGTGATGAATCTGCCCTTGGCTCCTTGCCAATCTAAGAGATGGCTATTGTACTTCTCATTGAGGCCTTTGATATCTCTCTGGACAGAGATGAGTTGATCGGGCGTCAGGTGAGGACATTGTCCTTCATGAACCTCTCTTTCCTTTGTTTAGCTATCTTGGTTCTTCTGATCTGCTCATGCTTCCATTTTTCTTCACCAATGGAAGCAGCTAGAACATGACTTGGGCCCGGAGGAAGCTTCAAATCATCGATAGGTGTGTTTGGGTCCTGGTGCGACAAGTCGATGAAATCTAGCACGATCTTCGGATCAAGTAGCAGAGGAATTGAAGTGCCCTTGGCTTGGGCCACTCTTTCCTGCTTATTCCTTACATTTGCAGCTAATTCTTCATCATCTGCATCATCATCCTCAGATGCTGAGGGAACTTGAAAGACCACTTTCTTATCATGAGGACTTGGACGTTTTCCTCGGCCAGCTGTGGTTTTGATTTTCAGTAGAGTGGGATTGCTTGAGGAATTTGCTGATGTCCCAGAGGCAATTGAGAACCCTGCTGTTCTTTGACATGAAGCAAGGTGTACGGGCATTGAGGACTTGGCTGCGGCAGCAGGAGATTGTGCAGTCACTGAAAGAGCCCTTGATGATTTTGCCTGGGGCATTTGCTGTGAGGAACTGGGGGCAGAAGATACTGGGGTTGAGGATTTCAACTTGACGGCTGATTTCTTTGCCATTGCCTTCTTGGGAGCAGAAGCACTGACAGAAGCATTTGCTAAGACAGCAGCAGCAGAGTCTTCATTGAATTGCCTCACTGCCTCTTTTGCTTGCCTAGCCAATTTTGCCTGACGCCTTTCCCATTCATGTGGAAAGTCCTCACCAGTTTTGAGGCTAGTTGGATCAGCATGTTGTCCTGCAGCCAAGGGTGCTCTTCTACATGGAGGCTTGAGTGCGAATTTCTTCATGTACTTGGGGGTAACATAGCGATATTCCCTCCATTCCTTCATCCATCTCCTCTCAATCCTCTGAATGCGAACTTTGCGTTGTTGTTTGGTCTCTTTGCCATGAGTTGCTTCATCAGGCGTACAGTATTCCTCATAGAGATCATCAGGAATCTCAAAAGCAGTTTGCACTTCAGGTCTCTTTCCTCCTTTCTGAGGTCTTTTGTCATCAGCCATTTTCTTCGGCTGAGGATTTTGCACTTTTGATGATTCAGAAGAGGTGTGTAATTTTTCTTCAAGGAATGCTGCAAATGAGTTAAGTTGATGAGAACCTAGAGATTCATCAGCTGACATTTTGTACCTGTGAATAGAGTGTAGGTGCGAAGAATTTGAAGAGGTCATATGCATTCTCAGATTTTTTTGCAAAAAGTATCAAGTTTGAGGAATTTGACCAGAGATTTCTTGAAGAATTTCACTAAGTGTTCTTGTCTCAGGTTCCAGAGTTGTGCAGATTGTGAGATCCACACAATTGAGGAATCATGAAGAATATTGTTACTTAGGAAGATTTCTCAAGAGAACATTGGTTGATTGGATCTAGAGAGATGGATTCTTGAAGAATAAACTTAGTTTGAAGTTTTTGTGAGAATCGTGATGATCAAAAATGTGGTAAAATAAGATTTTATTTACCGTAAGCGAAGAACACGATGAACAGAGAAGGAAGTGAAGGAGTTCGTCAGTCCAGATCTCCCACGCCCTAGCTTGGCAGAGGGAGACAGCTACAGCGGCGGCGGGGTGAAGACTTTCGCGGCCGATGCGAGTACGACGACGGCGAGGTCGAGGCAGTGAAGCTCTTCCTCTCCGGCGACGATGAAGTTAGTGGCGGTGCTACGTCTAGAGCTCGGGAGAGATGGGAGTGAAGAGTAACCCGAGCAAGTGGAAGGGAGGGGGTATTTATAGCGGCAGTAAAAACAAACTGGTCCGAAGATTTTGGACCAGTATGCCCCTGACCCTTGCCATCCACACGACATGTGTCACCCACGTACTGTGTAGTGGAGATCGTGGGTTATCCAGTCATGGGAATCAGAACGGTTTGAGCGGCAACCGCCAAAAATTGAGATTGAAAATTTTAAAGTTTCATTCGCAAATTCTTCAGCTGTCAAGGACACAGTGAAGACTTTGAACGGGTTTCAAAGTAGAACGCATATGAAGAATTTGTGAATAGACTTGGTTGAGTTTAGCATAAAGGGGGAACGGGTCCGATCACATTCACTTAGAAGAAAATCAACTTGAATAAATAGCTATAAGTGAATGCTGTTGAGGACATTGAAAAACTCAATATTTTTATATATATAGTCAATGAAGAAAAACTCATGTGAGGAACATCAGTTGAAACGTTTGAAGAATTTGAAGTTTGAGGAATTTGCAAACTTGAAGAAATTGAAAATTTGAAGAATTTGCAAAATGATGAAAAACTCAAACTTGAAGAATTTCAACTGTTGTTGGTGGCGTTACCCACCGTATAAGAATGATGATTTCAGACACCGCGTACAATTGTCGTAGGGTTCTGAGAATCAAATTCTTCATTAATTTCTTCACACTTAGAGTGTCTGTCTTCATTGATTGAAGAAAAACGTTACTTCGTGTATTGCACATCAAAGTCATCAATTTTGCGTAAGTGTTAGGATGTGTGTCCTTTCAAAGAACATTCGAAGATTCTAAGATATTTAGCTCACACCGCAACTTGCAAAATCTCTTCTCATCCAAGGGCTTTGTGAAGATATCAGCCAGTTGTTCTTCAGTCTTCACATGGTCGAGGAAGATATCGCCCTTCATCACATGGTCACGAAGAAAATGATGACGAATCTGGATGTGCTTGGTCTTGGAGTGCTGAACTGGGTTGTGAGCAATCTTGATGGCACTCTCATTGTCGCAGTAGAGAGGAACATTCTTCACATTGATGCCGTAGTCCTTGAGGGTTTGCTTCATCCATAGCAATTGAGCACAGCAAGAACCCGCAACAATGTACTCGGCTTCAGCAGTTCTGCTTCTTTGAGGACCAATAGACTAAGGATCGTCCGAGGAAATGACAAGTGCCTGACGTTGACTTGCGGTCCACACGATCACCAGCATAATCAGAATCAGAATATCCAATGAGGTCAAGATCTGAGCCCTTGGGGTACCATAATCCTAGTGTTGGTGTGTGAGCTAGATATCGAAGAATATGTTTCACAGCCTTATGGTGTGATTCCTTCGGTTTTGCTTGAAATCGGGCACACATGCAAACACTAAGCATAATATCTGGCCTAGATGCACATAGATGCAATAAAGAACCAATCATGGAGCGGTATACCTTCTGATCGAAATCTTTACCACTTTCGTCAGTGCAGAGTTGAGCCGATGTGGGCATAGGAATCTTGACGCCTTTGCAATCCTGCATGCCGAATTTCTTCAGGACATCCTTGAGGTATTTCTCTTGTGATATGAAGATGCCATTGCGTTGTTGACGAATTTGAAGCCCTAAGAAGAATTTGAGCTCTCCCATCATAGACATTTGATATTCTTCACCCATCATATAGGCAAATTCGTCGTTGTAACATTTGTCAGTACATCCAAAGATAATATCGTCCACATAGATTTTACACACAAATAATTCATCATCATATGATTTTGTGAAAAGAGTTGGGTCAAGTGAACCGGGTTTGAAGCCTTTCTTCATGAGGAATTCCTTCAGTGTATCATACCACGCCCGAGGGGCTTGCTTGAGGCCATAGAGGGCCTTGTTGAGTCTGAAGACTTTGTCAGGATACTTAGGATCTTCAAAACCTGGGGGTTGAGCAACATATACTTCTTCCTCAAGCTTACCATTGAGGAATGCACTTTTCACATCCATTTGATATAAGATGATATTATGATGGTTAGCATAAGCAAGCAATATGCGAATCGCTTCAAGTCTAGCAACAGGTGCAAAAGTTTCATCAAAGTCAATTCCCTCAACCTGTGCGTAGCCCTGTGCCACAAGACGGGCCTTATTCCTCACTACCTGACCAAGTTCATCTTGTTTGTTGTGGTGGATCCACTTGGTACCTATGATATTGTGCTTGCGAGGATCTAGGCGTTTGACAAGTTCCCACACGTTGTTGAGCTTGAATTGATGTAATTCCTCTTGCATGGCTTGAATCCACTCAGGCTCCAAGAATGCTTCATCAACTTTGGTGGGCTCTGTGATAGAGACAAAAGCAAACTGCCCACAAAAGTTAGACAAATGTGAAGCTTTTGAGTGTGTGAGGGGACCTGGTGCGCTGATGTCGTTGAGGATTTTCTCGATCTGCACTTCATTTGCAAGTCGTGGATGAGCAGGTTGAAGACTTTGCTGTGGCTGAGCATTATCTTCAGCACCATTGTCTTCAGGTGTATCAGCATGAATGTCTTCAGCGTTGGGCACAACTTCTTCAGAGAGCAGTTGTTCTTCAGTAGGGATCACGTCTCCAATGGCCTTGAACCTAATGGATTCCTCGGGAGGCATTTCATCTAGCACAGGAGGCAGGTGCTCTCTTTGCGAGCCGTTAGTTTCATCGAACCGCACATCTACAGTTTCAACAACCTTGTTGTGATAGGTGTTGAAGACTCTGTAGGTGTGCGAGTCCTTTCCGTAACCAAGCATAAAACCTTCATGTGCTTTCGGTGCAAATTTAGAACTGTGATGAGGATCTCTAATCCAGCATTTAGCACCGAAGACTTTGAAATAACTCATATTGGGTTTCTTGTCAGTGAGGAGTTCATATGAAGTCTTCTTGAGGAATTTGTGAAGATATACCTGTTGATGATGTGGCAAGCAGTATTGATTGCCTCAGGCCAGAAGCGACGAGGGGTCTTGTATTCATCAAGCATGGTGCGAGCCATCTCAACAAGAGTTCTATTCTTTCGCTCCACAACGCCATTCTGATGAGGAGTATAAGGGGCAGATAGCTCATGAGTAATACCAAGTTCATCAAGATAATCATCAAGACCAGTGTTCTTGAACTCAGTGCCATTATCACTCCTGATATGCTTGATTTTGACGCCGAAGTTCGTCGAGGCCCTTGAAGAAAATCGTCTGAAGACATTCTGCACTTCAGATTTGTATAGAATAATGTGCACCCAAGTATAGCGAGAGTAATCATCAACAATGACAAAACCATATAAGCATGGAGTATTTGTTAGTGTGGCATAGTGAGTGGGACCAAAGAGATCCATATGAAGCAATTCAAAAGGACAAGTGGTAGTCATGATGGTCTTGGATGGATGCTTGGATCTGGTCATCTTCCCAGACTCACAAGCCCCACACAAGTGATCCTTGAGGAATTTGACACCCTCAATTCCAATGACATGCTTTTTCTTCGCGAGCGTGTGCAAGTTCCTCATGCCAGCGTGTCCAAGTCATCGATGACATAGCCAGCCTTGTGAAGCTTTTGCAAGTAGACATGTGGCCGGCTGTGGACCTGTAGAGAAATCAACAATATACAAGTCTCCTCTCCTAAAGCCTTCGAAGACTATGGATTTGTCAGATTCCATGATGACAACACAACGATATTTGCCAAAGACGACAACCATATAAAGATCACAAAGCATTGAGACAGACATGAGGTTGAAACCGAGGGACTCGACAAGCATCACCTTATCCATGTGTCGATCCTTCTAAATTGCAACCTTACCTAGACCCAATACCTTGCTTTTGCCTTTGTCAGCGTAGGTGATATGCTTCAGATGAGAGGGAGCCAGTGGGATATTCATCAGTAGGTTCTTGTCACCAGTCATGTGGTTGGTGCATCCACTGTCGAGGACCCACTCAGTTGCTTTGGGAGTTTCATCCTGCAGATGAATTAGTATAGTTTACGAACACATATAGTTCAGAGTGAAGAATATGACTTCAAATTCATCAGATTGAATTTCATCACATAGTATAGTAATCAAAGTAATATGAGGACGTGAGAAATGAATGATTCATTTCATCGTGATTAGCTTGCGTCCTTTCAAGCATTTCTTCAGGTCTCCAGCAAATTCATCAGACGTTCAAGTTCGTCTGGAGACCTGACCCTGCAAACGAGATTAGTTCGATTTCTTCACCACCCGCATCTGGAGGGGTGGCAAAGAGTTCATCACTCTGTGAGCATCATATGAGAAGGGTGGCATAGAAGCAAGTGCACTTCGTTTCACAGGACGGGGGTTAGAGTACTCATATGAATAAGCAGAGAAATTCTTCGAGGACTTATGAACATAATGATTTGAAGAATAATGAACATATTCATGACCCTTAGATTTTCCCTGCGAAACAGAAGCATTAGCACGAGAATGATATGATTTTTGACCATATGAGGAATTTGGTCCATGTGAGGACTTTGGTCCTTGTGAAGACTTTGGTCCAACTGAAGAATTTGATCTGAGGTTCCTATTCTTCACTGGTGGTGTCATGAGGACATTCTCTTGAAGATTTTCAAGGTACCTTTTAGGGACCCAGATTTTCTTCAGAGGGGGACCATTCCTGCAGTTAGTTCCAACATATCTAGCAAATACTTCACCATTCTGATTTTTGAACAGTTTATAGTTGGAGTCAATTGACTCATCAGAGGAATATGAAGATTCACAAGTAAAGCCAGATAAAGTGGATGGATCTACAGGAGGTCCTTTTGCAGCAACCCAAGAGGTTGTGGGATACTGCTCAGGTTTCCAGTAGGATCCATCAGATTGAGTTTCCTCTCAAAGGCAATACCCTCTTTCCTAGGGTTCCTGTTCAGAATCTGCTTTTTAAGCACATCACAAAGGGTTTGATGCCCTTTGAGGCTTTTGTATATGCCTGTCACATACAATTCCTTCAACCCTGCATTTTCGTCAGTGATACTAGTGGTATCCTCAGATGAGGAATTTGTGACCACGGAAATAGTTGAAGAATTTGCAGCAATAGAAGCATTTGAACATTCAGGTGAAGAATGAGCAGTTTCACATTCGATGCATTTCAAGCAAGGTGGAACAAAATCTTCCTGAGCGGTACTGATCTGTTGAGCAAGCAAGGAGTCATTATCCCTTTGAAGATCTTCATGAGACACTCTTAGTTTCTCAAGATCCTGCTTTCTTTGAAGAAATTCATAAGAAAGCTTCTCATGATCGACTAAGAGGGCCTCATGACGACTTTGAAGGTTATCATACTTGGACTGAAGACTTTGAAGGTCCTTAGTCAAAGTTTGAGTATGATCCACTTCCTCATTCAACAGATCATCGCTTTTGTCTAGCTGTTTCTGAAGCTTTTCAATGACACTTTGTTGTTTAGTAGCAATATTTGCAAGTTTGGAATAGCTAGGTTTCGTGTAATCCTCAGATTCACCGTCACTTGATTCAGAAGAGGAATGGTATGAGAGTACCTTTGATCCTTTTGCCATGAGGCACATAGATGAGGAAGATGAAGTTGGATCAGTCTTCTTCGTTTTGAAGAAATTCTTGTATTCGATGAACCTGGGATCTTGACGAGTGCGATAGCCTTCATGAACATCAGAGAGCCTGTCCCAGATGAGCTTAGCAGTGTGAAGATGGGAGATGCTTTTGAACATGAACTTTGACAAGCTAGAGTAGATGATATTCTTTGCCTGGGCGTCCAGCTGTGTGTACTTAAGAATGTCATCAGCATTAGCCATTTTGCAGAGATCAGTCAGTCCAAGCTCAGTAACAGTCCATAGCTCGCTGTTCTTCGATATGAGGTGCTTCCGCATGAGGACTTTCCATTTGGGATAGTCAGATCCATCAAAGACGGGGCATACTGTGGTTGCCTGGCCACTCCTTGCCATGAAGCAATAGGTGGGAGCATAGTCATCATTGCTGACGTCAGAGTCGTTGGAGTTGTCATTTTCTTCATCGTTGAAGATGGACTTGCTGACGAAAGTAGTAGCGAGAGCTAGGCTCGCCACCCCAGAGTCTGACTCCTCCTCAGATTCCTCCTCTTCCTCATATTCTTCTTCAGAATCCATTTCCTTGCCAATAAGTGCCCGAGCCTTCCTTAAGTTGTTCTTCTTGTGCGATGAGGACTTTGAAGATGAGGACTTTGCAGATGAGGACTTTGAAGATTTCTTCTTTTTCTTCGAGTCATCAGAACTGTCATCCTTGTATTTCTTCTTTCTTGATTCTTTCTCCCAGAGAGGACGATCAGAGGTAAAGTGACCAGATTTCTTGCATTTGTGACAAGTTCTCTTCTTGTAGTCGCTTGAAGAATCTGATTTCTTCATGCCACTTTTTGATGATTTTCCAAACCGACCTCTCCTAGAGAACTTCTGGAATTTCCTCACGAGCATTGCTAGCTCCTGACTCAGTTCTTCAGGATCACCAAGACTACTATCAGATTCTTCGTCTTCAGATGAGGAAATTGCCTTTGCCTTCAGAGCACGAGATCTTCCATAACTTGGCCCGTAGAGGTCTCTCTTCTCAGCTTGTTGGATTTCATGAGTATTGAGTCTCTCAAGAATATCAGCAGGATCTAGTGACTTGTAGTCTCCATGTTCTTGGATCATCAAAGCAAGTGTATCAAATGAGGAATCAAGGGATCTCAGCAGTTTCTTCACCACCTCATGGTCGGTGATGTCAATGGCACCAAGAGCCTGTAGCTCATTGGAGATATCAGTGAGGCGATCGAAAGTTTGCTAAACATTTTCGTTGTCGAGTCTTTTGAAGCGGTTGAAGAGATTGCGAAGAACATCAACCCGAGAGTCACGTTGAGTTGAGATGCCTTCATTAACTTTGGACAGCCTATCCCAGATAAGCTTAGCAGTCTCCAAAGCACTCACTCTGCCATACTAACCTTTGCTCAGATGGCCACATATGATATTCTTCGCTTGAGAGTCGAGTTGCTTGAATCTCTTCACATCAGCAGCGTTGATAGTGGGGGTGACAAAGGGAATACATCTTCCACAACATACCAAAGATCGTTGTCAATTGCCTCAAGATGCATGCGCATCTTGTTCTTCTAGTAGGGATAGTCCGTCCCATCAAAGGTAGGACACCCAGCTGAGACCTTGATCATGCCTACAGTCAACATAACTAAAACTCCAGGTGGTTAAACCAAAATCACACAGAACAAGGGAGTACCTTGCTCTAATACCAATTGAAAGTGCGTTATATCGACTAGAGGGGGGGTGAATAGGCGATTTTTACAAATTCGTCACTTGAGGAAATACTAGTTGAGGAATTTGCTAAGTGACGAACTACACGCAGTGGAATAAGTACTCAAGTGCATGTGAAACATGTCAGTAGCATAGTCATCATGATGAAATGAAACATACACATAGCATGAGTAGCGTGAACAAGATAAGCAGGCAGAAGATAATGTAACTAAAGAATTTGAGGTGAGGAAATTGAGAAAGTCTTCAGTCAAATTCTTCAAACAGCAACGATCAATTTCATCAACACATATATGAGGAAATGAAAGGGTTGAGGAAATAGAACCAGGGGCTCGATGAAGACAATGATTTGATGACCCAGTTCCAACTGCTGTGATAGTCGTACGTCTGGTTCGGACCCAGGACACACAGCCCCAGGACACACAGTCCTTACCGTATTCTCCTTGAGCTAAGGTCACACAGACCTCGCCCAACACTCGTGGTAAGTCTTCAGGGTAGACTTCCAAAACCCTCACAAACTGGTCACCCGACAATCCACAATTTACTGCTGGATGCTCTAGACCACGGTCACCCGGCGATCCCCAATTGACTGCAGGATGCACTAGACCATGATGCCTAACCGTCTGGAAGATACACAGTCTTCAAAGGTAACAAGCGTCGGTTCCACACAGGAACAATTTCTTCAGTGATGCTCAATCACTTTGGGTTGGTGGTTTGGTTTTGGGGGTTTTCCTCACTGATGATTTTCGCTCAAAGTCCTCGAGGAATGGGATGCTCTAAAATGACAAGTGTCAAGTTTTCTCTCAGAGCAGCCAACCAGCTAGTGGTTGAGGGGGGCGGCTATTTATAGCCAGGGTGCATCCCGACATGATAAGACATAAATGCCCCCCAATCATATGACCGTTAGGTGGATAGAATATCTGGACAGCTGGAGCAAAGCACAACAACGGTCGGAATTTTAACTCTCAAATTCCTCAGGGCTTATCATATTCCTCACTTGTAGGCAATTCGCACTGGCGAAATCCTAACTCCTCAGTCAGACCAATTTCCTCAGAGACCAGAAGAACATCGTCTCTGTCACTGAAGAACTTGACTGAACTGTAAGAGGTTTCCAAAGGCTTCACTCGAAGGATTGGCTTATGTCGAGGCTTTTGAGTTGAGCATCAGATGGAAAAATTTCCTTAGTTTTACCTCGACCCCCTTTAACAGTACGGTGTTTCCTATGACTCAAAGAAAGGAAATGAAATAGTAAAAACAAAAGCCTTCACGCTTCATTGTCCTCGTTCATATCTTCAAGGTCACACCATCTTCTTCACCTTCAAAGTCTTCAGGGAATACCAAAGACTTCAGCAAAGTCTTCACCAAAGTCTTCAGTTGAAGACATTCATTTTTAGGGGTTGATATTCTTCGAATATACCAAAGTCCTCATCGACTTATAGAGCCTGTGTACACTCACAAACATATTAGTCCCTTAACCTATAAGTCTTCAATACACCAAAATCACTAAGGGGCACTAGATGCACTTACAAATATATTTTTGGGTTTTTGGTTTTGTAGATCTGAAAACAAAGATGCAAAAAAGATAGATCTCAAAGCAATATGTTGGAAAAGTAGAGCCAGGGGCCGTAGGGTTCACTAGTGGCTTCTCTCGTGAGTATAGCGCACGGTGGGTGAACAAATTACTGTTGGGCAATTGATAGAAAATCGAATACTCATGACGATATCCAAGGCGATGATCATTATATAGGCATCACGTCCAAGATAGGTAGACCGACTCCTGCCTGCATCTACCTCTATTACTCCACACATCGACCGCTATCCAGCATGCATCTAGTGTATTAAGTTCATGGAAAACGGAGTAATGCAACAGGAACGATGACATGATGTAGACAAGATCTATTCATGTAGGAATAGACCCCATCTTGGTATCCTTAATAGCAATGATACATGCGTCTCTTGCTGCCCCTTCTGTCACTGGGAAAGAACACCGCAAGATGGAACCCATCACAAAGAACCTCTTCCCATGGCAAGAAAAATCGATCTAGTCGGCCTAACTAAACCAAAGATTCGAAGAAGAAATACGAGGCTATAAGTAATCATGCATATAAGCGATCAAAGAAGACTCAAATAATATTCATGGATAGAAACTGATCATGAACTCAAAATTCATCGGATCCCAACAAACACACCGCAAAAGTTTACATCAAATAGATCTCCAAGAGACCATTGTATTGAGAATCATAAGAGAGAGAGGAAGCCATCTAGCTACTGCCTACGGACATGTAGGTCTATGGTGGAGTACTCACGCATCATCGGAGAGGCACCTGTGAAGAACATGAACCCCTCCGTGATGGTGTTTAGATTGGATCTCGAGGTTCTGGAACTTGCGGCAGCTGGAATTGTGTTTTGTCGACTCCCCTAGGTTTTTTGGAATATTTGGGAATTTATAGGCATCAGAGGCGGTGGAGAGGGGCCGTGAGGAGGGCACAACCCATTAGGGCGCGCCGAGCCCCCCCCCCCTGGCGCGCCCTGGTGGGTTGTGGTCTCCACGGCCACCTCTCCGACACTTCTTTGGCCCACTGGGTGTCTTCTGGTCCAGAAAAAATCTCCAAAAAGTTTCGCGATTGGACTCCATTTGATATTGATATTCTGTGAAGTAAAAAACAAGCAAAAACAGCAACTGGCACTATGGCAGTATGTCAATAGGTTAGTCCCAAAAAATGATATAAAGTTGTTATAAAATGATTGTAAAAAAATCCAAGAATGATAATATAACAGCATGGAACAAGCAAAAATTATAGATACGTTGGAGATGTATCAGTACACTCGAGGTTGGGGACCTCGTCCTACGGCGCATTGATGACCCACAAGTATAGGGGATCAATCGTAGTCCTTTCGATAAGTAAGAGTGTCAAACCCAATGAGGAGCAGAAGGAAATGACAAGCGGTTTTCAGCAAGGTAATTTTTGCAAGCACTGAAATTGTAGGTAACAGATAGTTTGATAGCAAGGTAATTGGTAACGAGCAAGTAACGGTAACGGTAAACAAGGTGCAGCAAGGTAGCCCAATCCTTTTGAGGCAAAGGACAGGCCAGAACAATCACTAATAATAGGCAAAGTGTTCTTGAGGGTACACGGGAATTTCGTCTAGTCACTTTTATCATGTTGGTTTGATTTGTGTTCGCTACTTTGATAATTTGATATGTGGGTGGACCGGTGCTAAGGTGCTGTTCTTACTTGAACTAACAACCTACTTATGATTAACCCCCTCGCAAGCATCCGCAACTACGAGAAAAGTATTAAGACAAAGTCTAACCATAGCATTAAACATGTGGATCCAAATCAGCCCCTTACGAAGTAGCGCATAAACTAGGGTTTAAGCTTCTGTCACTCTAGCAACCCATCATCTAATAACTACTCCACAATGCATTCCCTTAGGCCCATTAATGGTGAAGTGTCATGTAGTCGACATTCACATGACACCACCAAGGGAATCACAACATACATATAATCAAAATATCGAACACATATCAAATTCACATGATTACTCGCAACATGACTTCTCCCGTGACCTCAAGAACAAAGGTAACTACTCACAAATAATAATCATGCTCAAGATCAGAGGAAGTATTGAATAGCATAATGGATCTGAACATATAATCTTCCACCAAATAAACCATATAGTAATCAACTACTCAAGGTAATCAACAGTACTAGTCACCCACAGGTACCAATCTGAGGTTCCGGTACAAAGATTGAACACAAGAGATGAACTAGGGTTTGAGAGGAGATGGTGCTGTTGAAGATGTTGATGAAGATTTGCCTCCCAAAGATGAGAGGGGTGTTGGTGATGACGATAGCTTCGATTTCCCCCTCCGGGAGGGAAGTTCCCCCGGCGGAATCGCTCCGCCGGAGGGCAAAAGTGCTCCTGCCCAAGTTCCGCCTCGAGGCGGCAGTGCTTCGTCCCGAAAGTCCTCCTCTTATTTTTTCTAGGTCAAGAGTGACCTTATACGAGAAGATGGGCACCGGAGGTGGGCCTGGGTGACCACAACCCATCAGGGCGCGCCCAGGGGGGCCTGGCGCGCCCTGGTGGGTTGTGCCCACCTGGGAGGCCCCCTCTGGTAGTTTTCAGCTCTAGTATTTTTTATTAAATGCAAAAATAATCTCCGTAAAATTTCAGCTTCATTGGAGTTGTGCAGAATAGGTATCTCTGACGTGCTTTTCTTGGGTCCAGAATTCCAGCTGCCGGTATTCTCCCTCTTTGTGTAAACCTTGCATATTATGAGAGAAAAGGCATTAGAATCACTCCCCAAAGCATTATTATTCAACAAAACAAAGTAAATAATAGTAGGAAATCATGATGCAAAATGGACGGGATAAATTGGACCTTAGGTTTGTATCTTCTAGGGAGGCTTGACTTCTTGAATTCCACATGCATGTCTCCGGGTTGAGGCAACAGATCATCCTCTTCCTCAGAGTTGTCATCTTTTGTTTCCTACATGGTAGCATCTTCTTCCTCCTCCGAGGTCCATAGATAGGGGTAAATTTCCCTAAAGATCTTCGGGTCTGGAACATAGGGATCAACATGGATCTCCCCCTCTGAATCTTGAGACGACATATTTCTAGGTCTGCTAGGGAAACATCACGAAACAAGAACAGAGGATTTTTCTGCGATGCCATCGTCAAAATAGTCGGGGGTATATATAGAGAATTTTTATTCTTGGGGAACAAGTATTTGGAAGGAAAACGGAGTCGGGAAGGCATCCGAGGTGGGCACAACCCACCAGGGCGCGCCCTGGTGTATCGTGCTCGCCTCGATCACCTTCCGGTTTATTTTTTTATTTCCAAAATTCTAAAATATTCCAAAACTGACAAAAAATATTTTTGCGGATCTTTCGGAGTCCGTTTACTTACTGTATCACGTACCTCCAATATTTAAGTATTCTGGAGTGTTCCGGAAGGTTTCTTTTATGTGTTCCTCCGGTGCCATGGTTTGGATAACATTGCTTTCAACGATAATAGGCGTACCTAAGATATAATGCTTAATTCTTTGTCCATTGACCACCTTCGGGTTAGTACCTTCGGCGTTATTAATCTTGATAGCTCCAGAACGATAAACCTCTTCGATAATATATGGTCCTTCCCATTTTGAGAGAAGCTTTCCTGCAAAAAATCTTAAACGAGAGTTGAACAAAAGAACATAATCTCCTATTTTGAATTCCCGCTTTTGGATTCTTTTGACATGCCATCTTTTTACCTTTTCTTTGAATAGCTTGGCATTTTCATACGCTTGGGTTCTCCATTCATCTAGTGAGCTAATATCAACAAGCCTCTTCTCACCGGCAAGTTTGAAATCATAGTTGAGTTCTTTAATTGCCCAAAATGCTTTGTGTTCTAGTTCTAGAGGCAAATGACAAGCTTTCCCATACACCATTTTATATGGAGACATACCCATAGGATTTTTATAAGCTGTTCTATAGGCCCAAAGTGCATCATCTAATTTCTTAGACCAATTCTTACGAGACCTATTGACAGTTTTTTGTAATATTAATTTTATTTCTCTATTGCTAAGTTTAACTTGACCACTAGATTGAGGATGTTAGGGTGATGCAATTCTATGGTTAACATCATATTTAGCAAGCATCTTACGGAAAGCACCATGAATAAAGTGTGAACCACCATCGGTCATTAAATATCTAGGGACTCCAAACCTCGGGAAGATAACCTCTTTAAGCATTTTAATGGAGGTGTGGTGATCGGCACTACTAGTTGGAATAGCTTCTACCCACTTAGTGACATAATCGTCCGCAACCAAAATATGAGTGAACCCGTTAGAGGAAGGAAAAGGCCCCATATAATCAAAACCCCAAATGTCAAATGGTTCAACAACAAGTGAATAATTCATAGGCATTTCCTGACGCTTACTGATATTACCAATTCTTTGACATTCATCACAAGACAAGAAAAACTTACGGGCATCCTTGAAGAGAGTAGGCCAATAAAAACCAGATTGCAATACCTTATGAGCAGTTCTATCTCCCGCATGATGCCCTCCATAAGCTTCGGAATGACATTTCCGTAGGATTTGTTCCTGTTCATGCTCAGGTACACAACGTCTAATAATATCATCTACTCCTTCTTTATAAAGGTGTGGGTCATCCCAAAAGTAATGTCTCAAGTCATAGAATTTTTTTCTCTTTTGTTGATAAGTAAAGCTGGGTGGTATATATTTAGCGATAATGTAATTAGCATAATCAACATACCAAGGTGTGTTTTGTGAGACACTTATTGCAGCTAGCTGTTCGTCAGGGAAACTATCATCAATAGGTAGTGGGTCATCAAGAATATTTTCTAACCTAGACAAGTTATCAGCTACGGGGTTCTCAGCTCCTTTCCTATCAACGACGTGTAAGTCAAATTCTTGAAGCAGAAGAACCCACCTAATGATTCTAGGTTTAGCATCTTTCTTTTCCATAAGGTATTTTATAATAGCATGATCAGTGTGAACAATAACTTTGGAGTCAACAATATAGGATCTAAATTTATCACAAGCAAACACAACTGCTAAAATTCTTTTTCAGTAGTAGCATAGTTTCGTTGGGCACTGTCTAGAGTTTTACTAGCATAATGGATAACATTCAATTTCTTATCAACTCTTTGTCCTAGGACAACACCAATAGCATAATCACTAGCATCACACATAATTTCAAAAGGCAAGTTCCAATTAGGTGGTTGAACGATAGGTGCAGAGGTTAAGGCTTTCTTGAGTGTTTCAAAGGCTTCCACACAATCATCATCAAAAACAAAAGGAATATCCTTTTGCAAAAGATTAGTAAAAGGCCTGGAAATTTTAGAGAAGTCTTTAATGAACCTCCTATAAAAACCAGCATGACCAAGGAAACTTTGAATACCTTTAATATCTTTAGGACATGGCATTTTCTCAATTGCATCAACTTTAGATTTATCCACCTCAATACCTCATTCAGATATTTTGTGCCCCAAGACAATGCCTTCATTAACCATAAAGTGGCACTTCTCTCAATTCAAGACGAGATTAGTTTGTTCACATCTCTGCAAAACTCGATCAAGGTTGCTTAAGCAATCATCAAAAGAAGTTTCGTAAACGGAAAAATCATCCATGTAAACCTCCACAATCTTTTCACAAAAACCAGAGAATATAGCAGTCATACATCTTTGAAAGGTAGCAGGTGCATTGCATAAACCAAAAGGCATACGTCTATAAGCATAGGTTCCAAAAGGGCAAGTAAAGGTAGTTTTCTCTTGATCAGATTGTGACACAGGTATTTGAGAGAAACCAGAATATCCATCTAAGAAACAAAAGTGTGTGTGCTTAGATAGTCTTTCAAGCATTTGATCAATGAACGGTAGAGGGTAATGATCTTTTCTAGTAGCTTTATTTAATTTTCTAAAATCAATTACCATTCTAGAGCCAGTGACAATTCTTTGTGGAATGAGTTCATTCTTATCATTAGGAACAACGGTAATACCTCCTTTCTTAGGGATACAATGAACGGGACTTACCCATCTACTATCAGCTATGGGATAGATTATACCTGCTTCCAGAAGTTTCAATATTTCAGTTCTTACCACTTCTTTCATCTTCGGATTCAATCGCCGTTGGTGATCAACAACGGGTTTGGCATCAGGTTCCATATTGATCTTGTGCTGACATAGAGTGGGACTAATGCCCTTAAGATCATCAAGAGTATATCCAATAGCATCTTGGTGCTTCCTTAGAACTTTTAATAATCTTTCTTCTTCATGTTTTGAAAGGTTAGCACTAATAATAACAGGATATATCTTTTTCTCATCAAGATAAGCATACCTCAAAGTGTCAGGCAATTGTTTCAATTCAAACACAGGATCACCTTTAGGTGGAGGAGGACCTCCAAGAGTTTCAATAGGCAAATTGTGTTTCAAGAGAGGTTGTTGTTCGAAGAAAATTTGATCTATTTCATTTCTTTCGCGCAAATGCATATCATTTTCATGGTCGAGCAAATATTGTTCTAATGGATCAGTAGGAGGCACAGCAATAGAAGCAAGACCAATTATTTCATCCTTACTAGATAACGCTTTATTACGAGGTTGTCTACTAAACATGGAAAAATTAAACTCATGAGACACATTACCAAAACTGACACCGACAGTTTGTTTTTCACAATCTATCTTAGCATTGACAGTGCTCAAGAAAGGTTTACCAAAGGTAATGGGACAAAAGTCATCTTGTGGGGAACCAAGGACTAGAAAATCAGTAGGATATTTTACTTTCCCACACAAGACTTCAACATCTCTAACAATCCCAAGTGGTGTGATAGTGTCTCTATTAGCAAGTTTAATAGTAACATCAATATCTTCCATTTCAGTAGGTGCTATTTCATCTATAATTTCTTGGTATAAGGTAAAAGGGATACTACTCACACTAGCACCTAAATCACATAAACCATGATAGCAATGATCTCCTATTTTAACTGAGACAATAGGCAAGCCTTCTATGGGTCTATGTTTATCTTTTTCACCAGGTTTAGCAATTCTAGCAGCTTCATCACAAAAGTAGATAACATGCCCATCAATATTTTCTACCAAGAGATCTTTAACCATAGCAACACTAGGTTCTACTTTAATTTGCTCAGGGGGGTTTGGTGCTCTTATATTACTCTTACGAACCACAGTTGATACCTTAGCATGTTCCTTTATCCTAACAGGGAAAAGTGGTTTTTCAATATAAGCGGTAGGCACAACTGGATCAACATTGTAAAAGATGGTTTCTTCTTTAGCTATGACCAGATCTTTAATTTCTTCTTCAATAGGGGGATGACATTTAAACCACTTCTCCTTAGGGAGATCAACGCGAGTAGCAAATGCTTCACAGAAAGAGGCTACTATCTCGGAGTCAAGTCCATATTTAGTGCTAAACTTGTGAAAAGTATCGGTATTCATAAAAGATTTAACACACTCAAATTCAAGCTTTATACCTGACTCATTACCTTCGTCGAGTTCCCAATCTTCAGAGTTGCGTTTAATTCTTTCTAAGAGATCCCACTTGAATTCAATAGTCTTCATCATATAAGAACCAGCACAAGAAGTATCAAGCATCGATTGATCATTATAAGAATGCCGAGCATAAAAAATCTGAATGATAACTTCTCTCGGAATGTCATGATTGGGGCATGAATATAACATTGACTTAAGCCTCCCCCAAGCTAGAGCGATACTTTCTCCTTCACGAGGCCAAAAATTATATATATAATACCGATCACGATGAACTAGATGCATAGGATAAAACTTTTGATGGAATTCCAATTGCAAACGATTCCAGTTCCACGATCCAAGATCATCACATAGCCTATACCATGTCAAAGCATTTCCCTCCAAAGATAAAGGGAAAACCTTCTTCTTAACTTCATCTCCGGGTAAACCTGCAAGCTTAAATAATCCACAAATTTCATTCACATATAAAAGATGCATATCAGGATGTTCAGTTCCATCTCCTGCATAAGGTTTAGCAAGCAGTTGTTCTAACATACCCAAAGTAATTTCATAAGTAACATTTTCAGTAGGTGTTGTAGGTTTAGGGGCAACTAATTGTTGTTCCGGTCGAGGTGAAGATACCCCGAACAAACCCCTCAAAGGATTGTTCTCCATAGTAGCAAGTAGCAATAAATTTCAGCACGTAGTATAAGTTTTTCCTTACCAATTTCCACTTACCAAGAGCGCTTCACTCCCCGGCAACGGCGCCAGAAAAGAGTCTTGATGACCCAAAAGTATAGGGGATCAATCGTAGTCCTTTCGATAAGTAAGAGTGTCGAACCCAACGAGGAGCAGAAGGAAATGACAAGCGGTTTTCAGCAAGGTAATTTCTGCAAGCACTGAAATTGTGGGTAACAGATAGTTTGATAACAAGGTAATTGGTAACGAGCAAGTAACGGTAACGGTAAACAAGGTGCATCAAGGTAGCCCAATCCTTTTGAGGCAAAGGACAGGCCAGAACAATCACTAGTAATAGGCAAAGTGTTCTTGAGGGTACACGGGAATTTCGTCTAGTCACTTTTATCATGTTGGTTTGATTCGTGTTCGCTACTTTGATAATTTGATATGTGGGTGGACTAATGTTAAGGTGCTATTCTTACTTGAACTAACAACCTACTTATGATTAACCCCCTCGCAAGCATCCACAACTACGAGAAAAGTATTAAGACAAAGTCTAACCATAGCATTAAACATGTGGATCCAAATCAGCCCCTTACGAAGTAGCGCATAAACTAGGGTTTAAGCTTTTGTCACTCTAGCAACCCATCATCTAATAACTACTCCACAATGCATTACCTTAGGCCCATGAATGGTGAAGTGTCATGTAGTCGACGTTCACATGACACCACTAAGGGAATCACAACATACATATCATCAAAATATCGAACACATATCAAATTCACATGATTACTCGCAACATGACTTCTCCCGTGACCTCAAGAACAAAGGTAACTACTCACAAATAATAATCATGCTCAAGATCAGAGGAGTATTGAATAGCATAATGGATCTGAACATATAATCTTCCACCAAATAAACCATATAGTAATCAACTACGCAAGGTAATCAACAGTACTAGTCACCCACAGGTACCAATCTGAGGTTCCGATACAAAGATTGAACACAAGGGATGAACTAGGGTTTGAGAGGAGATGGTGCTGTTGAAGATGTTGATGAAGATTGGCCTCCCAAAGATGAGAGGGATGTTGGTGATGACGATAGCTTCGATTTCCCTCTCCGGGAGGGAAGTTCCCCCGGCGGAATCGCTCCGCCGCAGGGCAAAAGTGCTCCTGCCCAAGTTCTGCCTCGAGGCGGCAGCGCTTCATCCCGAAAGTCCTCATCTTATTTTTTCTAGGTCAAGAGTGACCATATACCAGAAGATGGGCACCGGAGGTGGGCCTGGGTGACCACAACCCATCAGGGCTCACCTAGGGGGCCTGGCGCGCCCTGGTGGGTTGTGCCCACCTGGGAGGCCCCCTCTGGTAGTTTTCAGCTCCAGTATTTTTTATTAAATGCAAAAATAATCTCCGTAAAATTTCAGCTTCATTGGAGTTGTGCAGAATAGGTATCTCTGACGTGCTTTTCTTGGGTCCAGAATTCCAGCTGCCGGTATTCTCCCTCTTTGTGTAAACCTTGCATATTATGAGATTTTTTTTGGACCAGAAGACACCCAGTGGGCCAAAAAAGAGCCAGAGAGGTGGGCTGTGGGGAGCACAGCCCACCAGGGCCGCCAGGGGGCCCCCGGCGCGCCCTGATGGGTTGTGCCCTCCACGGGGCCCCTCTGCACCGCCTCTGATGCCTATAAATTCCCAAATATTCCAAAAACCCTAGGGGAGTCGACGAAACACAATTCCAGCCGCCACAAGTTCCAGAACCTCGAGATCCAATCTAAACACCATCACGGAGGGGTTCATCTTCCTCATATGTGCCTCTCCGGTGATGCGTGAGTAGTCCACCATAGACGTACGGGTCCGTAGGTAGTAGCTAGATGGCTTCCTCTCTCTCTCTCTTATGATTCTCAATACAATGGTCTCTTGGGGATCTATTTGATGTAAACTTTTGCGGTGTGTTTGTTGGGATCCGATGAATTTTGAGTTCATGATCAGTTTCTATCCCTGAATATTATTTGAGTCTTCTTTGATCTCTTATATGCATGATTACTTATAGCCTCATTTTTCTTCTCCGAATCTTTGGTTTAGTTAGGCCGACTAGAACGATTTTTCTTGCCATGGGAAGAGGTGCTTTGTGATGGGTTCGATCTTGCGGAGTTCTTTCCCAGTGACAGAAGGGGCAGCAAGACACGCATGTATCGTTGCTATTAAGGATAACAAGATGGGGTCTATTCCTACATGAATAGATCTTGTCTACATCATGTCATCGTTCTTATTGCATTACTCCGTTTGTCCATGAACTTAACACACTAGATGCATGCTGGATAGCGGTCGATGTGTGGAGTAATAGAGGTAGATGCAGGCAGGAGTCGGTCTATCTATCTTGGACGTGATGCCTATATAATGATCATCGCCTTGGATATCGTCATGACTATTCGATTTTCTATCAATTGCCCAACAGTAATTTGTTCACCCACCGTGCGCTATACTCATGAGAGAAGCCACTAGTGAACCCTACGGCCCCCGGGTCTACTTTTCCATCGTATTGCCTTCCGGTCTACGTTTTTGCACTCTTTGTTTTCAGATCTACAAAACCAAAAACCCAAAAATATATTGCTGCATATTTACTCTTTTTATTTGAGTTCTTGAGAGATCTATCTCTCCTATCTATCACTACCTAATCTATCTTATTACCATAGAGAGATTGACAACCTCTCTTTCGCGTCGGGTTGCAAGTATTTGTTGTTTGTGTGCAGGTGCTGCTTATTGGGTGGTGGTGATCCTCCTACTGGTTCGATAACCTTGGTTTCATAACTAAGGGAAATACTCACCGTCGCTGTGCTGCATCATCCCTTCCTCTTTGGGGAAATACCGACGCAGTCTCAAGCCACGTCAAAGGAATTTCTGGCGCCGTTGCCGGGGAGGAAGCGGTCTCTTCTACGTGCCTATCGTAGGCGCCGAGGGGACTCCACCATCATCTACCAGGTTCCTAATCACAAACCTCATCTCCTTGCAAATACATTATTTGCCATTTGCCTCTCGTTTTCCTCTCCCCCACTTGACCAATTTGTCGTTTTATCCGTCCTCTTTTTCGTTTGCCTTTTTCCCGTCAGATCTCTTGCTTAGTCATTATGGCTAGTTCTTCCTTTATTGAATGTACTCCCGATAATGAGGTTCTTAATTTTAAGCAAAGGGGAGGGGAGAACCTAAAAGATGCTTGGTATAGGATTTGCAATGCTCATAATAGATCTATCCATAAGCAATCTATCGTTGTTCTTCTTCGCAGTTTTTATGTTGGCATCACCACTTGGTATAGATTCGTCCTTGATACGATTACCGGTGGGAATTTCTTGATGTGTATATCTTTAGATGCTTTTAATGCTTTGGGAAGTTTAGTGGGATCACCACCTATCATGATCAATGAAACAACTTTAACTCTCGAACACGTTATGGAGAGATTAGATGCTATTGAAAAGAAGATGATTACTAAAGAACATCTTGATGATATAGATAAAAAATTGGATAATCTTGCTAATAAAATTGGGTCTAAGGCGGGAGATGCTTTTAAATTGCTTAAAGAAAAATAAACCGCAGTTAACGAAAGGGTAGAAGAGAGCCCTTACCGGATTGATAAGTTGGAAGAGATTTTTAGTAATTTGGGCTCAGCTTTTTCTTCTATCAAAACTATTGAAAAAACTCCCGTAAAAATTGGCAAGGCCACGCAAGTCACTAAGAACAAAGTTGCTACACCTAGTAGTCACAAGGGGGATCTTAAAATTATTAGTATTCATCCCGACTTTGTTGAAATCATAAGGGACCCTATTTACAAGAGTGATTTTTTTTGTTTTCTTCCTAGGAGTGTTGTCATCAAGAATATGCATGCTAAATCCCTAAAGAAATCTAGTTGTGTGATTGAAGAGTTGAAAACCAAGGATGACAATACTTGTATCTATGTGTTATGCCTAGCTAGGGGCGTAAAACGATAGCGCTTGTTGCGAGGCAACCCAATGAATAAATAAATTTTTGCTTTTTTCCTTTCTGTTTTTGAGTGTTGACACAATTACGGCTCTGTTATGATTGTGTTTTTATGGTTTATTTAGTGTTTGTGCCAAGTAAAGCCTTTAGGATGATTCATAGGATGAGTAGAAGCGATGCTGAATCTGAAACAGAAACTATGCGTCCAGTATATGAATTTTCATTTTTTGCTGGAACGTGATCTTGAGCTGAAATTTTAACAAAGTGTTGCTATACAAATTCCTTACGTTTCCCTAATTGTTCATAATTTTTAGAGTTACAGAAGTATGGGTAGAGTACAGATTACTACACACTGTTCAGTTTAAGACCGTTTCTGTTTTCGTTGCATTGTGTGCTTGTTTTGATGAATCTATGGGTTATATTGAAGGGTATGAGCCATGGTAAAGTTACAATACAGTAGGTATAATGCAATAATAAAATATGAATAGGTTTGCAACAGTACCTAAAGTAGTGATTTACTTTATTATACTAACGGATCTCACGAAGATTTTGTTGAGTTTTGTGTGATTGAAGTTTTCAAGTTTTGGGTGAGATCACGATGGATGAAGGAATAAGGAGTGATAACTAAGCTTGGGGATGCTACCGCACCCCCAAGATATATCCAAAGATAAACAAGCAACTAAGCTTGGGGATGCCCCCGAGTGGCATCCCCTCTTTCTTCTAACGACCATCGGTATTTTACTTGGAGCAATATTTTTATTCGTCACATATTATGACATTTACTTGGAGCGTCTTGTATCTTTCCTTGTTTTGTTTGTTAGTTTTTCCTTTGTATCCTTGCTGGACACACCTATTTGAGAAAGCCAAAATCATGCTATGATTTGTTAGAACTGCTTTATGTGCTTCACTTAAACATTTTGAACTATAGAATTGCTCTAGTGCTTCACTTATATCTTTTTGAGCACGGTGTGCTTGGAAATTTTTGTAGAAATACTCTCATGCTTCACTTAGATTAATTTGAGAGTTGGTAAATTTTGAAGAAATCCTCTCATGCTTCACTTATACCTTTTTGAGAGATGAAATCTTTATGCTCATGTGCTTCACTTAAATTTGTTTGAGATTGCCAAAAAGCAATGGCAATATATGAAACTAGTCCCAAAGTGATAGATATCCAAGGAGGATATAATAAAAACTTTCATGAAGATCATTGGACAAATTAAACATGATTCCTTGTAATAGTTTTCTAACATGATGATAGTAATATGTGAGTCATGTTAGTGAGTAATTATGCTTAGTAAGAATATTGGTGTTAAGGTTTGTGATTCCCTATGCATGCACGAAAGTCAATAGTTATGCAATGAAGTTACATCCAATTTTGGTGCATTATTCGGTGTTAGTTATGTTCAATGCTCACTTATGTGAATTTTCTTTTCTTGGTTTGGTTGCTTCCCAATCTATTTTGCTAGCCTCCATTTGTACTAAGTAGAAATACTACTAGTGCATCCAAAATCCTTAAACCAAGTTTTGCCTTATGAGTCCACCATAACTACCTATATGTGGTATTTCCATGCCGTTCCAAGCAAATTTGTATGTGCCATCTCTAAATTTCAAAATAAATTTTCTCTTTTGTGTGCCCGTACCGCTCATGAAACGGTGGGGAGTGTCCAATATTTTTCCATGCTAGATGTGTTATTCTCAAGATGAGTGTTTATTCACTTGTCATTGTACGAGAGTGCGGCGGTAATAGGGATGCCCATTCCCGAAATGAAAAAGAAAAAAATTACTTTATGTTGTCAAATAATAAATTCCTTGGAAAGAGTTGGTATGGAAGGCAACCGTGGATACGACCCGCCATGGAAAGTGAAAGTTTGGTGGAAAAAGGAATAAACTTTATTTTCTGTTTGGGAACCGCCAATGATATATCTAGCATGGAAAGTATTGTGAACTACTTTGTCGTTTTCGTTGACAGGAAAAGCATGCCACCCAAAATATTTTCTCTCTCTCAATTTAAACCTTGAGCTCTGGCACCTCTACAAATCCCTACTTCCCTCTGCGAAGGGCCTATCTATTTACTTTATGCAATTTTTATTTTTTGCTTTTAGTCTCCATCTTCTCTTATAAGCACGAACTAGGGGGCACTATGATCGTACTTGAGCATTGGGCATAGCTAATATTTGAGTGTGTTTCATGAATGGATCAATGATTGAGCATGATGGGCTAGGGATAACTTTCTTTAGTGTTGATATTTTGAAAGACATGGTTGCTTGTTGACATGCTTGAGTATAGAAGTCATTATGTTAAAACTAGACTATTGCTTTGAATCATTATAAGTCCAAATGTCCATGCTATACAAAAGAAAAGAATGTGATGAACATGTTAGGCATCATTCCACATCAAAAAATCTGTTTTTATCATTTACCTACTCGAGGACGAGTAGGAATTAAGCTTGGGGATGCTGATACGTCTCCAACGTATCTATAATTTTTGCTTGTTCCATGCTGTTATATTATCATTCTTGGATGTTTTACAATCATTTTATAACAACTTTATACCATTTTTTGGGACTAACCTATTGACATAGTGCCAAAGTGTCAGTTGTTGTTTTTGCTTGTTTTTTACTTCGCAGAAAATCAATATCAAACGGAGTCCAATCGCGACGAAATTTTTTGGAGATTTTTTATGGACCAGAAGACACCCAGTGGGCCAAAGAAGAGCCAAGAAGGTGGGCTGTGGGGAGCACAACCCACCAGGGCGCGCCAGGGGGCCCCCGGCGCGCCCTGATGGGTTATGCCCTCCACGGGGCCCCTCCGCACTGCCTCTGATGCCTATAAATTCCCAAATATTCCAAAAACCCTAGGGTAGTCGACGAAACACAATTCCAGCCGCCGCAAGTTCTAGAACATCGAGATCCAATCTAAACACTATCACGGAGGAGTTCATCTTCCTCATAGGTGCCTCTCCGATGATGCGTGAGTAGTCCACCATAGACCTACGGGTCCGTAGGCAGTAGCTAGATGGCTTTCTCTCTCTCTTATGATTCTCAATACAATGGTATCTTGGAGATCTATTTGACGTAAACTTTTGCGGTGTGTTTGTTGGGATCCGATGAATTTTGAGTTCATGATCAGTTTCTATCCATGAATATTATTTGAGTCTTCTTTGATCTCTTATATGCATGATTACTTATAGCCTCGTATTTCTTCTTCGAATCTTTGGTTTAGTTAGGCCGACTAGATTGATTTTTCTTGCCATGGGAAGAGGTGCTTTGTGATGGGTTTGATCTTGCGGTGTTCTTTCCCAGTGACAGAAGGGGCAGCAAGACATGCATGTATCGTTGCTATTAAGGATAACAAGATGGGGTCTATTCCTACATGAATAGATCTTGTCTAGATCATGTCATCGTTCTTATTGCATTACTCCATTTTTCCATGAACTTAATACACTAGATGCATGCTGGATAGCGGTCGATGTGTGGAGTAATAGAGGTAGATGCAGGCAGGAGTCGGTCTATCTATCTTGGACATGATGGCTATATAATGATCATCGCCTTGGATATCGTCATGACTATTCAATTTTCTATCAATTGCCCAACAGTAATTTGTTCACCCACCGTGCGCTATACTCATGAGAGAAGCCACTAGTGAACCCTACGGCCCCGGGTCTACTTTTCCATCATATTGCCTTCCGGTCTACGTTTTTGCACTCTTTGTTTTCAGATCTACAAAACCAAAAACCCAAAAATATATTGCTGCATATTTACTCTTTTTATTTGAGTTCTTGAGAGCTCTATCTCTCCTATCTATCACTACCTAATCTATCTTATTACCGTAGAGAGATTGACAACCTCTCTTTCGCGTCGGGTTGCAAGTATTTGTTGTTTGTGTGCAGGTGCTACTTATTGGGTGGTGGTGATCCTCCTACTGGTTCGATAACCTTGGTTTCATAACTAAGGGAAATACTTACCGTCACTGTGCTGTATCATCCCTTCCTCTTTGGGGAAATACCAATGCAGTCTCAAGCCACGTCAGAAGCCCCATGCTCCGTGCTGGCGGAAGTACTGTCGAACCGCGACTATGCCCACGCCCAAGTGGAAGCCCCATGCTCCGCGCTGGGTGTGGAAACCGTCGTCATACCCACTTAATGAACAAGTGTGTTGCCTTTCGCAAGCAAGGTTCTGGTCTCCTTAAAGTATTTATGGTGCTTGGTTGGAACCCGTCTGCAACGACTGCACTCTTGCTTTCTCCCCCATGTGCCTCGCGCGAGCAGGGGCTAGACACGGCGCCTTCACTCGAGCCGACCCCAGCCACTTCAGGATGCCCAAGTGGTGGGCTCTGGATCACGGGTCCGGACCGGCTCTCGTGCGTACCACCTCGCCAAGACCCCGGGCCTGGTCCTGGTGTTTGGTCTCCTCGCACGATGTGCACGAACGAGCCAACAAGAGGGCGCCGTTCCGAAGGCAAGACCTCGAACCTCCCCGGGGCGAAACCCGCTCGAGAAACCCTGAGAGTGCTTCCCGAGGAGCCACGGACATCGAATAACGAGCAATAAGCCCTTGTGGTAGCGGGGTGCCCGGAGAAGTTCTCGTCCCGAGGTTTGCCCGGGGCGCCGTGGCCCGACGCCCAGACCGTAGCTGAGTCAGGCCCAGGGGCTTGATCACAGCGACGCGGGAGCAGTAAGGCAAGCACAGAAACGAGAAGAAACAACAGAGAATCAGTAAGGGCAGAAGCAGCCCTGACTAGGAACGACACGAAACTTAAGGCACAAATGCCGCAATCCTCCTTACACACCCCGGAGGGGCCAGCAAGGTTCCCCACATGAGACAACACAAAACAAGAGGGGCCGCGCCCAAACAATACCGCTCCCAAAGCTCCAGCCCCGGCGCTGCTGGTGTTCAGTCGGAATCTTCCTCCTTGACACGGGCTCCTAGGTAGCCCCCGGAGTCATTGTCAGAGCTATCATCACCCCCTGGGGAGGAGCTGTTGCCGTCATCACTAGTAGAACCGCCGCTGTTGCTGCCCTCCATGCAGCAGTCCAGGCGGCCGCCGGCCGACCCGAAGATCTTCACGAAGAGCGTGGCGGCCCCGTCGAACTTGAAGTGGAGCACGTGCCCTTCCTTCAAGCCGCGCGCATGGCAAAGGACTTCCACCTCCGCTTCAAGAACATGAAGCTGAAGGAATTGAATTCCGTCGCCACCCAAGAAGACCCGTCGCAGCAACCATCAGGCTGCAGCCATAGGCCCAGGCGTGCACGTTCCACCATCTCCCTTGCGAAGGAGTCAGGGAGCCAGAGCCAGGTGCGAGGTTGGTCGTCCATCCTGTGATGCCCCAATTTCGACCGTACGCTAATCAAACACGCAATGCGTACGATCAAGATTAGGGACTCACTGATCGATATCACAACACAACACTAGACACAAATTAAAGTCATACAGCTTCATATTACAAGCCAGGGGCCTCGAGGGCTCGAATACAAAGCTCGACAAGCACGAGTCAGAGGAAGCAAATAATATCTGAGTACAGACATAAGTTAAACAAGTTTTGCCTTAAGAAGGCTAGCACAAACATAAGCAGCGGATCGAAAGAGGCGAGGCCTCCTGCCTGGGAACCTCCTAACTATTCCTGAGCGTCGGCACTCTCCACGTAGTAGTAGGCTCCAGCGGTGGTGTAGTAGTCGTCTCCGGCGTACTCCATCTCCTGGGCTCCGTCGTCTGAACGCGGAATCGTATCGAGGGGGAAAGAGAAAGCAAAGCAGCGGTGAGTACTCATCCAAAGTACTCGCAAGACTGACATCAGAACTATGCTAAGTATGCATCAGTATCAAGGAATGGGGTTATATCTGGGCTGACTGCAGAAAGCAAGAATAGGGGGAAGGCCTAGTCCTATCGAAGACTAGCATCTTCAGCATCTTGCAGCATTAGAAGAGAGTAGACTGGTATCTCATATATAGCAATATTATTGTAGCAAATTTTATTAAGTAACCACGCCCAGAGATTCTTCCTTGACTCCCTGCGAGGAAGCAATCCCGGAGCCAACATTCATTTCAATGTAAATCACAGTTTTAGTTATATCAGGTCAAGGTACAACTCCAAGTCGTCCTGTTACCGTGGACACGGCTATTCGAATAGATGAATTCATCCCTGCAGGGGTGCACCACATTCCCCAACACGCTTGATACCTCTGGCCGGACACACTTTCCTGGGTCATGCCCGGCCTCGGGACATCAACACGTCGTAGCCCTACCTAGGCTCAACGAAAAGGCCAGCCCGCCGGTCTAAATCCTAAGCGCGCATGGGTCATGGGCCAATCGCCCTTTGCACTCCTGCACGATGCGAACGCCCCCGAGGTTAGTCCTAGCACCCTTATAACAAGCGCAGTGCCGTTGCGGACCACTCGGGCGCGCGCCGCTCCATTGCTGATGTCCGAAGAGCTTCGGCTGATACAACGACGCTGAGTACCCATAACTTCCCCACGTGAAGGTTAGTGCGTAATAGGCCAAACGACCAACTCAGATCAAATACCCAACCCATTAGCATTTTATTAATGCGGGGCAAGCGCGACCCATGAAGTGCGGTCCCGTCGCCCCGTCTCGAGGGTGTGTGGCAAGGGCCTCTCCTGCCCGTCCACGCCTCATCATCATCAAACCGTGGGTACCCCTCAGGGCCGACCCATCACCAACATGTTTCTGTAACCAGGTCATAGTAACTGTGTGTATAAAACATCAAGACGGAACCTCAGGAATCACCCTCAAAGGGTCCCGCTCGATGAAACCGTCAAGGTGGACTTAGAGGAATCACCCTCGAGGGTCCCACACTTGAGGGGTTGCATGACAGAGTCATCGTCGGGAGTGGTGAAGGAGGAATCACCCTCGATAACCACGACCGACTAGCTACACTACAGAGTTAGCATCATGAGTACTTCACGAGGTGTCACCCTCGGTACTCGATAGTAACTCTACAGAGTCGTACAAATAAGGGGTGTGCGGTGATGTGAGGGGCCTGGCTTGTCGATCGGTTGACTGAGTCTTCGAGTCGTCGAGTCGTCGATGAAGAAGCAGGGGCAACTGGGACTAAGGGGTCACTGGGGATTCACTGATCAACCTATTCTAAGTAGTTGATATGATTGCAGGTATGGTAGTAGTTTATCAAAAATAGGCTATGCATCAGAATAGGAGCTAACTAATACAGTAGCAAAATCTAATGCAAGAATGAGAGGGAAAGAAATGGGCGATATCGGAATGCTCAAGGGGGGTTGCTTGCCTTGCTGCTCTGCGGCAAAGGACTGATCGTCGGCGGTGTAGTCGTACCCGGCAGCACCGTCAGTCTCGGGGTCTACCGGAGAGAAGAGGGGGGAAGAAACAATAAATATAAAGCACAGATGCAACACGATGCATGACATGGCAATATGCAGAGCTAGGCATGCACTAACGCAGTATTACACGTCGCAGACGGGTCGGAAGAATATCTGACGATATTTCCCGGGTCTCGGGCTACTACCGGACAGATGATCCTAATGCTAAATGTCCATGTTCATCATGCTAGGAGCATGTGACAGATGAACAGACATCATATTCGGATTCGTCTCGTCGTTCTGAGCAACTTTCATGTGTAAAGTATTTTCATCCGAGTTACGGATTATTTAATATTAATTTTTAAAGTTTTATTAATATTCTAAAATTAACAGATTTAAATTAATTCGAAAAAGCATTTATGACGTCAGCATGAGCTCAACATTGCATCAGCAGTCAACAGTCTCAGTTGACTGGTCAAACCTGACATGTGGGACCCCCTTGTCATAGACTCAATGGCTAACCAGGGTTTTATTAATTCGAAAACTGATTAATTATTAGAGGGGGCCACATGTCAGTGACACAATAGGCTGATTAATTATTTCTAACTTAATCTATTTACTAATTAGGCTACTGACAAGGGTGGCCCACTTGTCATACACATAGGGGGACTGGGACCCACCTGTCATTGACTGGACCAGGTCCAGTCAGCAGGTTGACCTGGTCAACAGGTCAACGGGGCCCACGGGACCCAGCTGCCAGTGTCTCTGGCAGTGGCCCCGGCCTGGCCACGTAGGCGGCGGCGCCGTCCGGCCACCGGAGAAGCTTCGGCGAGCACCAGGAGCGGCGGCAGGGCTCGGGAATCGTCTGTGGTGGCTCATTTCGCGCGATTCTTGCTGCATTCGAAAGCTGACTCGATCGCCGACCCGTTCCAAGCATCCGGAGCTGCTGTGGTGGCCGGAATCGAGCGCTACGTCGACGGCGGCGGAGGAGCTTTCGGGTGGTGATGGCAACAAGCAAACCAGCCCCAAATCGAGCTAGCTAGCGCGCGGGATCGGTGCCACGGTCACACTGGAGCTCGCCCGTGGCACGCACGGGTGCTCAAACGCATGCAGAGCACGAGAACATCGGCAATGGAGGAAGACAGAACACGGCTACGGCGGGAGCTAGCTACGTTGGTCTACTCGAACGCTGAGAGGAAGAGGAAGATGCGGGGGAGCTCACTTGCGGTGATGGGAAGGCCCGGTGCAGCTAGGGGCGACGGAGAGAAGCAGATCGACGGCGGCGAGCGATCGGGTCCGAGGTGGAAGACGGTCGATGGCGACGGCGTGGGAGCTCCTGGGGCTCGATCCAGAGCACGGGGAGGACGAGGAGGTTGGTGCGGAGCTCCTGGACCCAACGGGGAAGAGCGAGGTGAGGTGTGGCCACGGCCAGTCGGGAGCCATGGCGGCGGCTGCGCTCGGGTGCGGGTGAGGGAGGAGGGCGGCGGCGCGAGGAGAGAGCGAGGGGGGATCTGGGGGCTAGGGTTTTCCAGAGGGGGCACGGGGGCGGCCTTATACCCACCGGGCCATCGCCGGCGAGCTGGTCCGGCGGGGACGCGCCCGGTCGCGTGTGCGCCTCGGTCGCCACCTCCTGTAGCGAGGCCGGGGACGACCGAGGGGGCTGCTGGGCCGGCCTGGGCCTGCCACTGTGGCCTAAGGCCCAGGGCAGAGGGAGGGGGGCTTTTCCTTTTTCCTTTCTTTTTATTTTTCCGTTTTAAATCTTTCTGTTACTTATTTAATTTTAGGGCTAGATGACCTTAGTAAAATATGGCACTTGGCCTAATATTTGCATTGCAATATTAGGTACTGACACAAAAAGTTTGGGGGGGCCTTTGGATTAATTTTGTATTTTCAAAAAGCAAAAAGGCATTTAATTAATTGTTTTGTTGCTGATTTAATTATTTTAGTGCATTTAAACACTTTATAAAAATGTGGTTTCAACATGACAAATATCCAGAGAATATTTGCCACACTTTGAGCTTTTTTTTTTTGATATTTGAAAACTTTATTTGTTTGACTTTATTTTAAATTTGAATTTGAACGGGATTGAATCATCGCGAGATTAGCAACAGTAAACGTGGTGACGTGGCATCAGAAGCGTGGGGTTACTGTAGCTTAATTACAGAGATTATTGTAGCACAAAACCAGGGCGTCACAATTCTCACCTACTAAAAAGAATTCTCGTCTCGAGAATTAAGAAGTAGAAGGAAAGAGCCCGGGGTATTCTGCATGAAGATGATCTTCGCGTTCCCAAGTGGCTTCATCTTCAGAATGATTTGCCCACTGCACTTTGAAGAACTTGGTAACCTTCTGACGAGTCCGATGTTCAGTTTCATCGAGAATGCAGACTGGTTGCTCTTTGTAAGAAAGGTCTTGTTGCAGCTCAAGCATATCATGATCCACTGCTCGGATAGGATCCTTGAAGCAGCGACGAAGTTGTGACACATGGAACACATCGTGAACCTGAGAAAGGTTTGGCGGTAGTTCCAGTTGATATGCCACCTTACCACGCCTTTCGAGAACAATGAAAGGACCAATATATCGAGGAGCCAGCTTGCCCTTGATCCCGAAACGGTGTGTACCTCTCATTGGCGTGACTCGAAGATAAGCCTTTTCGCCAGGTTGATAGACCATATCTTTGTGATGACGGTCATACTGACTCTTCTGACGAGACTGGGCAGCCTTCAGATTTGCATGTATAACGCGGACTTGGTCTTCGGCATGTTGGATAATATCCGGACCGATAAGTGTACGTTCCCCAGTTTCTGACCAATTCAGAGGAGTCCGACACCTACGTCCATATAATACTTCGAAGGGAGCCATCTTTAGACTAGCTTGATAGCTATTGTTGTAGGAGAACTCAGCATATGGGAGAGATTCCTCCCATTTCTTGCTGAAAGAAATGACACAAGCTCGAAGCATGTCTTCGAGAATCTGGTTGACTCTTTCAGCTTGTCCCTGGGATTGAGGGTGAAAAGCGGCGCTGAAGGACAAATGAGTTCCCATAGCTTCCTGGAAACTTGCCCAGAATCTTGAAGTGAATAAACTGCCACGGTCCGAACTAATCACCAGTGGAATACCGTGGAGTGAAACAACTCTGGACATGTAAAGATCTGCTAGCTGACTAGCAGTAATAGTTTCCTTGACAGCCAGAAAATGTGCAACTTTGGACAGTCGGTCAATGACGACAAGAATAGCATCATTACCTTTCTACGATCTGGGAAAACCAGTGACGAAGTCCATTTCAACATGGTCCCATTTCCATTCAGGAACCGTAATAGGTTAGGGAGTTCCGGCATGCCTTTGATGTTCTGCTTTGATTCGACGGCAAACGTCACATTCTGAAACATAGCGTGCAATGTCTTGCTTCATGTTAGACCACCAGAATCTTCGACGAATGTCTTGGTACATCTTGGTACTACCAGGATGAATAGACAGCGGAGTGTCATGTGCTTCCTTCATGACCTCCTAAGTCATATCATGGTTTTTCTCTTTACTTGGTACCACTAGGCGGCCTTTGAAGTACAAAGCGCCATCCTCAGCAATAGTGAAGGGTGAGGGCTTTCCTTCTGCGAGATCGTATTTAATCCTCTCGACTTCATTGTCACACTTCTGGATCCACTTTATGACGTCCACTAGATCTGGTTTAGCAACCAGGGTATTAATAGAACCCTGGGAAACAACGTGGAGGTTCATTTTGTAGGACCCTTCAGGAGGGGGAGCGAGAGCACCAGGCAGAACAATATGGAGATTCAGCTTGCGAAATTCTTCTTGAAGAAGGGGGTGAACCTTATGAACCTGGAGGTGATTGCAATAAGACTTGCGGCTCAAGGCATCAGCCATTACATTAGCCTTGCCTGCGGTATAAGAAATACCCACATTGTAATCTGCTATGCGCTCCATCCATCTTTGTTGGCGGAGATTCAGATATGGTTGAGTAAACAGGTACTTCAGACTTTGGTGATCGGTGTAGATCTCGCAACGATTACCAACAAGGTATTGCCGCCACTCTTTCAGTGCATGAATTACTGCAGCAAGTTCAAGGTCATGAACTGGGTAGTTGTGGCACCCCGGCTCAGAGGAGACCGGAACGCCCCGTATTCCAGCCCAGGGACAAGTCTTCTGGAATACGGCACTGTTGGTATAGAACAAATCAGCTCTTTATTACTATGGAAAAGGTTACAAGGGTACATAGATTACATTGGTACGGCAATACTACGCCTGACTAGGGTAATTCTACGCTAACAGCGGAACAATGACGGTGGTGATGGACTCCACTCCGCAGGGACTCTGGCTGGAACGCGTATCCTAGCTCGCAAACTCGGAATCCTCGTCAAGCAAGCAATCATGGCATGACCTGCAAGCTGGCATGATACGCCAGGTGAGTACTTTGAATGTACTCGCAAGCTCACAACAAACATCAGCAGCAAGACAACATCATAGCAATCAAGATTAGGTAAAGGTTTATTATTACCGAAGGGATAGTTGAAAATAACAGTAACAGGCTATACCCCCTGTACTCTGGTGACCAACTCGTGATCACTCCAAGAACATCCAGTGAATATCCTCAGGATTGTTACCAAGCCTTGTTAGTGGCATGATGCCCAACTGCTACCATATCCAGACAAGTTCTTCCATCATTATTGTCACTATTATGGTTGACCACCTAGTGAGGTCTGGACGGGCTGTCCAATACCGTGGATGCGGCTATTCGAATAGATTTTACACTCTGCAGAGGTTGCACACTTTACCCACACCATGAAGCACCTGGCCTCGGGATCCCAATCGGGTGGACCAGCGTTGCTTCAACGAAACCTGCCTGACCCGTGACTCTCTCATCGTACCAACGGCATTCACCCTCCCCCGAAGGTCTGCCCTGGGTGGCCCCTGTGTCCTCATGACACCTATGTCCTCATGACACCTGCCACCGTCGTGGCCAAACAAACTGTCCCAAACGGGGACCTGGATCCAAATAACTCAACTGGCCCACAAGGTTATCACCGCCTACCGGGCCAGGGTAGCACGCGCGCATAACCTTCCCTATTTGGTGGTACCGATAAGAGAACACGCGATCAGACCAAGTCAAGGCCGTCCCATACCGGCAAATGTGGCTGCACGGATAAGCCCGGACAGGTGACTCTCGATCAACCAACTAAGTATCTTATTCCCGAATAATATTTCTATCATAGCTGACACTCCGATATCATAGTAATCCAATAACCAATAAGCTCAATCCACCGCTACCGATTCATATCCACAGACTGCCGGATGAAACCCAAAATAATCATAGACAGTAATGGCATCAACAAATGGGTAGAATACTAGTCACTAACAATCCCGTACTCAACATGGTAGTCACCTATTCAAGAATTCATTCAAACATTGCATAATTGAATCCATACTACAAACAATCATACTTGCGATTAAAGTAATGGATTAAACCATGATATTGCAATGCAATTATGCAGATGAGGGTTGTGGCTTGCCTGGGGATGAAGGATCCACCGGGAAGAAGTGCGGAAAGGCCGCGGAATGAGTTGCCGGAAACAGTTCTCTCTCGGAGGGGTTGTTTACGGGCAAGGGCAAAGTGGTCATTTCCACTATGTCAAAGCATTATGGAAATGGTACCAACATGACGGGATCGACGAGACGAAGACGTGGGCGTTGGATTCACCTCGATCGGAGTTACGGATGGAAAGATATGACCCGACGAAGATCAGGGACCAATCTGTAAAAATAACTCTACAAACAGGTCCCTGGCTGGTTAGCAGAAAGCGCCTTCGGGAAAAATACGTCTCCAGAGTTGAGAAGCGTATTTTTAACCGAAGAGCGCAGAGAATACGTGTTTGCCGCAGGGACAGCGTATTCTCCCTCGGGGCGCGTCCACTTAACCACGTGGGCAGCGGCTGCTGTCGCTGACGAGAGGGCCCCGCTGGCAGGGTCATCGTCCTCCTCCCGCGCGTGCTCGGCCGGCCAGAGGAGCGGCTTCCCACGGTGATAGCCGGTGCCACAGGGGGTCTCCGGCGACGCCCGGCCTATGGACGAGCTCAGCGCAACGTGCCGCATCCATTCAGGTAGGACACGGAGCTCGGGGAGGACCGGCGTGAGCACACCCTTGGCCAAGGCGGCGACCGGCGTCGGGCGAAGATGGACAGGGCGCCATGGCCACGGAGAGGAGAGGCCGAGGCCATGAGGAGGTTCGGAGTGGCTGGGGGAGGGCATTGGTGAAGGCTAGGGGGAGGGGAAGAGCTCGGATGGCTCGAATTTGAGCGGGGAAAGCCGGCGGCCATGGCGGCCAGAGAGCAGCAATTAGGCACCGGCCTTGCTCCATCGAGCTTGGGAGGGGAGATAGGAGGAATGGAAGGAGGCTGGGGGGCTGGGGGTGCCCGGGAAATCTCGAGGCCGCGGCTTTTATAGCCGGCCGGAGCAACCGGATCAGCACGGCCGCCGTGGCGACCTTATCGCCGCACTGGCGCTCCGGGGCACGCGGCAGGAGACGGCGATGTCGACAGGGCCTCCAGGGGCGAGGAGAAGCAAGAGGGGGCTTCGGGAGAGCTCGAAACGGAAGAGGACAACGGCGGTCACAGGCAGAACAGAAGCGGGGCTCGTCGCGGCGCGGCGAGGAAGAAACTGGAGGGGGAGAGGGGTCCAGGAGAAGGAAGGCGCCGAGAGGAAGCTGCTGGACATGGCTAGATGTCGAGGGAGCGAGGGAACGGACGAGACCGAGGGCTCCACTTGCCAGAGCGCGCATATGGCTTGTCTGCCCCGTGGTCACCACGCAAATGGCGTGCTTCCGAAGTCTTATGCATGTCTGAGCTTGTCAAACAGCTCACTCGCTGTTCAAATGGATGAGATATGCGACTGGAGGCAGCTAGGTGGCTCTGGGATGAGAGGAACTTGCACTAGAGGATTCTGACAGCAAAGTGTTTGATGCTTGCTAAGGAAGACTGGTCTGGAGATTGACTCTGATCTTTGTCTGAGAGGTATTTCACACTAATATGATCACTACTGCAAATTTTTAGATCATTTAGATGGGTATAAATGGCACTTGCTGTAGAAGGAACCCTACTGGTCAGAAATGCAAAGTATGAAGTGGCACTCACTTACTTGATTGGATGGAGCTAAAATTTGGTAGAGATGAGTTATTTAGGCATATGAAGATTCTGTATAAGTTTCATGCCATTTGGGTAAACCAAAATGGTACTTCCTTCACACAGCATCCTACTGGACAGATTCTTGGAAAAATTCTAGGGAATTATTGGGTATATGAAATGAGTCCAAATTTTTAGGATACATATTATATGGGTAGGATAATGCTCTGGTAAATTTCCAACAATTATGAAGCAATATAAAATATAGTTGCTTCACAACAGGAAAATATAACCAGAAGCCAAGATTTGATGCTGTGGTCACATAGTTGCTGGGATGATGCTCAAATTTGGTGGAGAGTCATTATTTGAGCATATGAAGATTCTTGAAAAATTTCAACTCATTTTAATATACTTAGCTAGCACTTGCTTCACAAAGCTTCCTCTGGATCAGAAACTTTGGAAATTTGCCAAGAAATATTTACTAGCCAAATTGAGTTGAATTTTTTCATGTGGCAATGATATGGATAGGAAAGAGTGCCCAAAAAGTTTGAGAGCAAGAAAGCAAATATAAAGGGTACTTACTTCACAACTTGACAGCTAGGGCAGAATCAGAAAAGGAATATTTGTGAAATATTTTTGAACATGGAAAGGAAGGGTTTTGACATATTTGAGGAATATATGACCCAAATAATTTATGAGAATTATTTGGGAATTCTTGGAATGATGGAAATGTGGGTTGCTTCACAACCCAGAGCAAACAGGGTTATTCCTTTAATAGAAAAAGGAATATTCCCAAGAAAAGATTATTGGGATTGGTCCAAGATGGAAATGACAAGGTCTTGGAATGGTTTAGAGGTTGGCAAGCCACTAGGGAAGAGGAATCAAGGATGGTCCCTCCATGTTCCAAGACTACCAAGCCACAGAAAAGCAAAACCAGACCAAAATCAAAAAAAAATGGGCAAAATCCAGGGTGTTACAGTAGTTCTCTTCATGACGACGCAATTGACGAGAGGCATAAGCAACCACTCTGCGTTCTTGCATTAGGACACAACCCATTCCCTGACGCGAAGCGTCACAATAAATGACGAAGTCCTTACGAGTATCCGGAGGAGCAAGCACTGGAGCAGACGTTAGTTTGTCCTTAAGTGCCTGGAAACTTTCCTGACATTTTTCTGTCCACTCATATTTAACACCTTTGTGAAGAAAATTGGTTAAGGGCTTTGCAATCTTAGAGAAGTTCTCGACGAATCGACGGCAATAGCTGGCGAGTCCGAGAAAACTTCTGACTTGCTTGACATTCTTCGGGGGAGTCCAGTCAAGAATAGCCTGAACTCGTTCAGGGTTGACCGCAATACCATCCTTGGAGATCACATGACCAAGGTAGGTCACTTCGTCCATCCAGAACTCACACTTTGAATACTTTGCATAAAGTTGATGTTCTCGAAGCCTCTCCAGTATAAGACGAAGATGTTCAGCATGCTCTTCTTTATTCTTGGAGTAAACCAGGATATCATCCAGATAAACCACGACGAATTTGTCGAGGTAATCCATGAATATATAGTTCATCAGGTGAGAGAAAGTTGCTGGACCATTGGTTAAGCCGAAGGACATGACGGTGTACTCGTATGAACCATAGCGAGTAACAAATGCAGTCTTGGGAATATCCTCTTCACGAACCCGGATCTGATGGTAACCCAACCTCAAGTCAAGTTTTGAAAACATTGATGAACCAGCAAGTTGATCATACAGATCGTTGATCGGAGGTAGCGGATATTTGTTCTGAATTGTAGCTTGGTTGATGGGACGGTAATCTTGGACCAATCGATTCGTACCATCTTTCTTCTTGACAAGGAGAGAAGGTGCTCCCCAAGCAGAGGAACTTGGACGAATGAACCCTTGACGAAGCGAATCACCGATTTCTTGTTTCAGTTCAAGGAGTTCATGTGGAGGCATCTTATATGGCCGCTTAGCAATAGGGGTGGTACCAGGTACCAAGTCGATGACAAACTCGACAGCTCTAGCAGGGGGAATCCCTGGAAGTTCTTCTGGAAAGACATCTTGGAATTCCCGGACAACTGGAATGTTTTCAATCCCTGCAATAGGTGACTCATTCAATGCATCCAGGGCATAAAGCCAGGCTTCAGCATCTAACAGCTTGGAATGACATGATCGAGTACATTTCATAATCAAAGAAGATTACTAAGAGTTGTTGAATCGCAATGCATACTCGATTCAGATATCGGTATCCTTGATTGTCCAACAACTCAGAACACGAGGAAACTAGAATCAGTGAAACATCATAGTTGATTAGGAGCTCATAAGAAGTTACAAGGCTCCATGATATTTATCAAGATACCAGGGATAATACTTGGAGGTAGATCAGAATAGAGGTTAGGGTAGCATATTGATCTGTGGAGGACAAGCACTTTAACTTGTCTGAGAACGAGATCAAAATAGAACAACATGGTCGGAATCACGATTGCAAAGGACAAGATCACAGATACCGGATCAAATTATACCAAGAGAAATTTATCGTTACGAGAAGCTTCTATGATAAGATCAACATTGCTTACATGGGCATGAGCACAAAGTTCAAGGTCGACTCCCACTTCATCAATGCATCACCTTCCATTTACTCCTCGCCTTTGATAAAGTTGTAGTTTTGAAAATTTAACTGGCAAAACACCAGGAGAGTAAGACGCGTGAAGAACTGTCGGGTTCACACGAATTAAGGAAGGCATAGGTCCAACCCATCGGGGCATCTTAGGAACATATACCACAAGCTTCAAGAGTAATTAACACATGCTTGCAAACAGAGCATGGCTGACGAAAGCATAGGATACAACTTATCAGAGGGAGAAGACACAGTTTACCAATGGCATCATGTATCAGGGGAAGAACATCACAAGAATTTTGAATGTGAAGGATGCTATCGGATAATAACCCAACAATGGGTCTGGCGGTCCACAAAGGACCTGATGTGAATATCGGTGCTCAATCAGATGGAGAAGTATGCAAAGCATCAGGTTATAGAACATCCAATAATTTGATGCTTAAATAACCAAGGGAATTAAGTTCCCAATTTGGTGTATCAGAATCAGATGCTCCGATCAATAATAATAAGTTGAAAGGACTTAGACGGACAATCAACCAAGGTTGATTTGTCGGGAACCAACTCATGTTTGGAAAGACGTCTGAGCCGGATAGATAATTTATGAGAAACAACTGATGACCGCATGCATTCACACACATGTAGAATCAATAAAATCAAATGACAACCACCAAGGATTTAATGAATATTGCTAGACATACAGAATTAACCATAATGCAAGCAGGTGAGAAAGGTCAAGAGCAAAAGGCTACTGAGGATTACGGAAGATCGATTAGCGTTTCAAAGAATTCTGTGAAACACATGATACACCGAGGAAGAACGAATCTCCGGTAAGATAATTCGATGTACCTTGTAATAACAAGAGCAACTGGATATGAAAGTATGAGCGACAATTGCATGTAGTCATGCATAGGGGTTGATGGTGGAAGGGAATCGCAAAAGCGATGAGCACAAGTTCTCGGGAGAACATCAGAGAGTATCTTCGGAGTCTTCTGATGAATCAAGCCATCATCTGGAATGAGGGGCTCTCCGGGGGAAGTAGTTACGAGAACCTATAGTTAGAGTTAATAAAATCTTTAACCCGAAAGAGAAGAGAGATCAGAACCCAGAGTATAGACGAGGAATAAAAGATCCTAATACCACCCGATTGAGATGTGGGCCCGTAAGCCACACAACAATGTTAGTAAAAGTTTTTCAAGTACTAGACTCAACTTCGGCCAAGGAGTTGGAAAGGGGGCTACCTACAGGCAGTCGGCTCTGATACCAACTTGTGACGCCCCCAATTTTGACTGTACGCTAATCAAACACGCAATGCGTACGATCAAGATTAGGGACTCACTAATCGATATCACAACACAACACTAGACACAAATTAAAGTCATACAGCTTCATATTACAAGCCAGGGGCCTCGAGGGCTCGAATACAAAGCTCGACAAGCACGAGTCAGCGGAAGCAAATAATATATGAGTACAAACATAAGTTAAACAAGTTTTGCCTTAAGAAGGCTAGCACAAACATAAGCAGCGAATCGAAAGAGGCGAGGCCTCCTGCCTGGGAACCTCCTAACTATTCCTGAGCGTCGGCACTCTCCACGTAGTAGTAGGCTCCAGCGGTGGTGTAGTAGTCGTCTCCGGCGTACTCCATCTCCTGGGCTCCGTCGTCTGAACGCATAATCGTATCGAGGGGGAAAGAGAAAGCAAAGCAGCGGTGAGTACTCATCCAAAGTACTCGCAAGACTGGCATCAGAACTATGCTAAGTATGCATCAGTATCAAGGAATGGGGTTATATCTGGGCTGACTGCAGAAAGCAAGAATAGGGGAAAGGCCTAGTCCTGTCGAAGAGTAGCATCTTCAGCATCTTGCAGCATTAGAAGAGAGTAGACTGGTATCTCATTTATAGCAATATTATTGTAGCAAATTTTATTAAGTAACCACGCCCAGAGATTCTTCCTCGACTCCCTGCGAGGAAGCAATCCCGGAGCCAACATTCATTTCAATGTAAATCACAGTTTTAGTTATATCAGGTCAAGGTACAACTCCAAGTCGTCCTGTTACCGTGGACACGGCTATTCGAATAGATGAATTCATCCCTGCAGGGGTGCACCACATTCCCCAACACGCTTGATACCTCTGGCCGGACACACTTTCCTGGGTCATGCCCGGCCTCGGGACATCAACACGTCGTAGCCCTACCTAGGCTCAACGAAGAGGCCAGTCCGCCGGTCTAAATCCTAAGCGCGCAGGGGTCATGGTCCAATCGCCCTTTGCACTCCTGCATGATGCGAACACGGCCGAGGTCAGTCCTAGCACCCCTTATAACAAGCTCAGTGCCGTTGCGGACCACTCGGGCACGCATCGCTCCATTGCTGACGTCCGAAGAGCTTCTGCTGATACAACGACGCTGAGTACCTATAACTTCCCCACGTGAAGGTTAGTGCGTAATAGGCCAAACGACCAACTCAGATCAAATACCCAACCCATTAGCATTTTATTAATGCGGGGCAAGCGCGACCCATGAAGTGCGGTCCCGTCGCCCCGTCTTGAGGATGTGTGGCAAGGGCCTCTCCTGCCCGTCCATGCCTCATCATCATCAAACCGTGGGTACCCCTCAGGGCCGACCCATCACCAACATGTTTCTGTAACCAGGTCATAGTAACTGTGTGTATAAAACATCAAGACGGAACCTCAGGAATCACCCTCAAAGGGTCCCGCTCGATGAAACCATCAAGGTGGACTTAGAGGAATCACCCTCGAGGGTCCCACACTCGAGGGGTTACACGACAGAGTCATCGTCGGGAGTGGTGAAGGAGGAATCACCCTCGATAACCACGACCGACTAGCTACACTACAGAGTTAGCATCATGAGTACTTCACGAGGTGTCACCCTCAGTACTCGATAGTAACTCTGCAGAGTCGTACAAATAAGGGGTGTGCGGTGATGTGAGGGGCCTGGCTTGTCGGTCGGTTGACTGAGTATTCGAGTCGTCGAGTCGTCGATGAAGAAGCAGGGGCAACTGGGACTAAGGGGTCACTGGGGATTCACTGATCAACCTATTCTAAGCAGTTGATATGATTGCAGGTATTGTAGTAGTTTATCAAAAACAGGCTATGCATCAGAATAGGAGCTAACTAATACAGTAGCAAAATCTAATGCAAGAATGAGAGGGAAAGAAATGGGCGATATCGGAATGCTCAAGGGGGGTTGTTGCCTTGATGCTCTGCGGCAAAGGACCGATCGTCGGCGGTGTAGTCGTACCCGGCAGCACCGTCAGTCTCGGGGTCTACCGGAGAGAAGAGGGGGGAAGAAACAATAAATATAAAGCACAGATGCAACACGATGCATGACATGGCAATATGCAGAGCTAGGCATGCACTAACGCAGTATTACACGTCGCAGACGGGTCGGAAGAATATCTGACGATATTTCCCGGGTCTCGGGCTACTACCGGACAGATGATCCTAATGCTAAATGTCCATGTTCATCATGCTAGGAGCATGTGACAGATGAACGGACAGCGTATTCGGATTCGTCTCGTCGTTCTGAACAACTTTCATGTATAAAGTATTTTCATCCGAGTTACGGATTATTTAATATTAATTTTTAAAGTTTTATTAATATTATGAAATTAACAGATTTAAATTAATTCGAAAAAGCATTTATGACGTCAGCATGACCTCAGCATTGCATCAGCACTCAACAGTCTCAGTTGACTGGTCAAACCTAACATGTGGGACCCCCTTGTCATAGACTCAGTGGCTAACCAGGGTTTAATTAATTCGAAAACTGATTAATTATTAGAGGGGGCCACATGTCAGTGACACAATAGGCTGATTAATTATTTTTAACTTAATCTATTTACTAATTAGGCTACTGACAAGGGTGGCCCACTTGTCATACACATAGGGGGACTGGGACCCACCTGTCATTGACTGGATCAGGTCCAGTCAGCAGGTTGACCTGGTCAACAGGTCAACGGGGCCCGCGGGACCCAGCTGCCAGTGTCTCTGGCAGTGGCCCCGGCCTGGCCACGTAGGCGGCGGCGCCGTCCGGCCACCGGAGAAGCTCCGGCGAGCACCAGGAGCGGCGGCAGGGCTCGGGAATCGTCTGTGGTGGCTCATTTCGCGCGATTCTTGCTGCATTCGAAAGCTGACTCGATCGCCGACCCGTTCCAAGCATCCAGAGCTGCTGTGGTGGCCGGAATCGAGCGCTACGTCGACGGCGGCGGAGGAGCTTTCGGGCGGCGATGGCAACAAGCAAACCAGCCCCAAATCGAGCTAGCTAGCACGCGGGATCGGTGCCACGGTCACACTGGAGCTCGCCCGTGGCACGCACGGGTGCTCAAACGCACGCAGAGCATGAGTACATTGGCAATGGTGGAAGACAGAACACGGCTACGGCGGGAGCTAGCTACGTTGGTCTACTCGAGCGCTGAGAGGAAGAGGAAGACGCGGGGGAGCTCACTTGCGGTGATGGGAAGGCCCGGTGCAGCTAGGGGCGACGGAGAGAAGCAGATCGACGGCGGCGAGCGATTGGGTCCGAGGTTGAAGACGGTCGATGGCGACGGTGTGGGAGCTCCCGGGGCTCGATCCAGAGCATGGGGAGGACGAGGAGGTCGGTGCGGAGCTCCTGGACCCAACAGGGAGGAGCGAGGTGAGGTGTGGCCATGGCCAGTCGGGAGCCATGGCGGCGGCTGCGCTCGGGTGCGGGTGAGGGAGGAGGGCGGCGGCGCGAGGAGAGAGCGAGGGGGGATCTGGGGGCTAGGGTTTTTCCAGAGGGGGCACGGGGGCGGCCTTATACCCACCGGGCCATCGCCGGCGAGCTGGTCCGGCGGGGACGCGCCCGGTCGCGTGCGCGCTTCGGTCGCCACCTCCTGTAGCGAGGTCGGGGACGACCGAGGGGGTTGCTGGGCTGACCTGGGCCTACCACTGTGGCCTAAGGCCCAGGGCAGAGGGAGGGGGGCTTTTCCTTTTTCCTTTCTTTTTATTTTTCTGTTTTAAATCTTTCTGTTACTTATTTAATTTTAGGGCTAGATGACCTTAGTAAAATATGGCACTTGGCCTAATATTTGCATTGCAATATTAGGTGCTGACACAAAAAGTTTGGGGGGGCCTTTGGATTAATTTTGTATTTTCAAAAAGCAAAAAGGCATTTAATTAATTGTTTTGTTGCTGATTTAATTATTTTAGTGCATTTAAACACTTTATAAAAATGTGGTTTCAACATGACAAATATCCAGAGAATATTTGCCACACTTTGAGCATTTTTGTTTTGATATTTGAAAACTTTATTTGTTTGACTTTATTTTAAATTTGAATTTGAACGGGATTGAGTCATCGCGAGATTAGCAACAGTAAACATGGTGACGTGGCATCACAAGCATGGGGTTACTGTAGCTTAATTGCAGAGATTACTGTAGCACAAAACCAGGGCGTCACACGTCCCCACAATGAACTCCCGGGCCGCGTCGGCGGAGTGGCTCCATGGGCGGGGTGGCCGGGAGGAAGGGCCATTCCCCCCGCCGCTCCACCCGCCGCATTCGCGGCCACCTTGCCCTCCGCATCCGCGGCCGCGGTGCGAACCCCCTCCGCGGCGGCACGAGCCGGCTTGGTTCACCGGCGAGCGGCGTTCGTGCCCCTTGGATAGCGCCCCAGGCGCCGCGGCGAGCGCATGGGGACGACCTCGCCTTTTCGCCGGTATCAGCACTTCTGTCTCCTCCGCCACGACTTTTCCTTTTTCAGTGGCGGGAAACCTCCTCATGGGGGCCATCGCTGCTACGGCGGCGAGCAAAGGCAGAGAGCGAGGGTGGGGAGGTGAGGTGTCGGACCCCCTTCGCCTTCAAATAGCCCACGGCGAGTGTGTGTGGCCCTCGCCTCGTCGCCTTCGATGTACGGGTGCAGAGAGAGGAAGAGACATGATGGCCACGCGCCGTGCGCTGGCCTTACGTCAGCCCGGGTGGCTGTCGAGGGGTCGAGGGAAGTGAAGGCATCATGCGCCCCGTCTTGTGCCACGCGTCATGCCTTGGCCCGTAGGCGGTTAGGGCCCGTGCCGCTTCGCCCTTCCCACGGGCGGGATCGTGCACGCCGCGGGCCTGGGGGATACTATCGGGCTCCTGGGATTGGGGGTAGCTAGGCCCGTCTGCCTAGGGCCCATGCCACGACGCATGATCCGGGCCTAATACGGCCCGGGGTTGGACACCGCGGGAGGGGCTTCCATGGGAGCCCCCACTTCTTGAGGCCTCTGGCCCGGGGCGCCTTCGGGGGCCTCGCGAGGATGCCCTCAGGAGGCCATCTCCTGGGGTTGTCCCTTGGGGGATCCACGTGGGCTCCGTGGCTACGCTGGGCGGTGCCTGGCCCCGTGCCAGCGCGCAAGGCCAGCCGTCGGCCCAAAAAGTGACCCTTGAAAGGTTTCCTCTTTGGTGAAAGAAGACCAGGGCCGGGGCTCGCTAGGACGGAGGTCATCCCCGAGCCCACCGATGCGTCACGACAGGCGGCTTTTGCAGGCGAAGATTACTTTAGTCAGGATAGGCCGCAGTCCTGTCCCCTTTCAAACCGGCGTTTGTGGCAACCCTTCCCGCCGGATATTTTTGGGGAAGAGGGTCGAGGACTGGTATAAAGGGAGGGGGCAACAACAATAGAAGGACATTGTATTCACTTGTTACCACCACGCAATCCAGACAAGCGGGAGTAGGGTTTTACACCGCGAGGTGGCCCGAACCTGGGTAGATCGTGTGTTCATCGTCCCTTCCCCCCAAGCTCAAGCACGCCGGAGCATCGCCATAGGGTAGAGAGAGAGCGAGGTTGGAGAGTCGGTGCACCCCAGAGTTCAAACCTCTCTTGGGTCCCCGGAGCCCCAATTCCGACCCCCCCACACACAGTCGTAACGGTCGATGCATCGCGGAAGTCATGGCTGGAGTGAAAACCGATGAGGTAGCTCAAGCAAGGCGGTAGCCCTTTGTGCCGATGTCGAGGTAGCCGAGAGCGTACAGTGATTTAGACGTGGTCGAGGTAGCCGAGAGCGTACGATGGTGTAGACACGGTCGAGGTAGCCGTACAAAGAACACTGTGGTCGATGTCGAGTCGGGGTGGCTGGTGTCGAGGAAGTCGACGTGGAGCCGCGGGTGCAAGGTGGCGCCGAGTTAGTCATGGGTGTAGTGGTGTCAAAGTAGTGGTGTGTCGGGAAGAAGACATAGTTGACGATGCGTCGCGTCGGGTTTGCCAAGCCTGGGGACACTTCATGGACGAAGGCATGCATCGGTATTGCCAGCATCGGGCATGCGTAGACGGACGAAGGCGATGTTGACGATGCGCCGCTCCAAATTTGCTAGGCCTGGGAAAACATGGGGGATGAAGGCACGCGTTGGTGTTGCCAGCACCGGGCATGCGTAGACGGGGACCTGCACAAACTGGTACGCCATATCGAGGAGGCTAGCAGAGAAGAACTCGACGACGGGTGTGACATAAATCGGCAGGGGGGGAGGGGGGCGATGTCGCCCGTGGTGGTCGGAGTAGGTGAAGTGGACGGGGTAGACGACGACGATGGCGATGAGCTGGTGCTGGACGGAGATGAAGGGGGTGGACGGGCGGCGCGACTCGGGTGAGCGAGCTACAACGGCGCCGAAGAAGAGTGGCGGCTGGTTAGGAGTGCGGCGGCGATGCTCGAAGTAGGCGAGGAAGAACCCTACAGCGTGATGAAGACCAGCGCGGACGATGGCATTCCCGTGCCGAGGAAGGCGGCACAACGCATACCACAAGAAGTCGACGCGCGGGGGACGGCGGAGTGGACCGCGCGCCGCGACGCTACGGCCCGAAGGGGCGACGAAGTGGCAGTGCACGGGTCGGGGCGATGGCAGGAAGGCCTCGGGGCGGCGGCATGGACCGCGTGTCGTGGCGCTACGGCCCGAGGGGGCGGCGTAGCGGTGGTGCGTGGATCGGTGCAGCCACGGGGACGGCCTCAGGCGGCGGCGGGGATGGCTTGTCGCGGCACTACAGCCTGAAGGGGCGGTGTAGCGGCAGCTCGCGGGTCGCGGGGACCGCGTGTCACGGCACTACGGCTCGAAGGGGCGACGTAGTGGCAACTCGCGAGTCGGTGCAGCCACGGGGAGAACCACTGGGTAGAGGCAATGCGACCCGACGGGGCGATGCAGCGGCAGCCCGATGCTCGATCGGTGGAGGGGCGCGTTGTACTCGGGACAGTCTTCACGGGACTTACGGAGGCACGCGCAACCGATGGGCCAGATCGGTCGCACGACATACATGAGGCGGATCGCGGGTGGGCGGGTGCTCAATCCGATCGCGCGCTAGGTCGGGGACGTTGCTCAGTGGAGGCGGGGTGGCGTCGTCCGAGATGAAGCCGCCGCCGACGATCGCAGCCGGAGCCGGTAGCCGGCCTGACGCAGCCGGCCCGTCGCGGCCGACGAGGTAGCCGACAGCCGGCAACCGGCAAGCCCGATGCGGCCGGAGCCGGCGAGGCCGACGCAGCCGACGGCCAGCGAGCCCGATGCGGCCAGAGCCGGCGAGCCCGACAGCCAGCGATGGGGCCGGCGAGGAGACGGCTGGGCGGCCATACTGACACGACGGAGGCGAGTGGTGATGGAGCAGTCCCGATCGGAGAAGGGCGACGATGGGCAAGCAGACGCGCGGGCGATGGCCGTGAGGGGCCGCCGCGTCGCGCGAGGCCGCCGGATCGGTGTAGAGGCCGGGTCGCGCCGATGTCGGAGTAGATGTGCGGCGTCGATGGCGGCGGCAGGCGAGGCAAACCGATCTTAGATCGGAAAACCAAATATAAAATGCCGACCAATGCGACCGGCGGAAGATAGAAAACCCGGATCAAAGGATCGGGTAAAAGACTTTCTAGGCCAGCCGGTCAGCACGACCGGCGGACGAACCCTAGGTACGGGCAGGGCGGCACCCGACGGTGGTCATGGAGGCCAACCGCCCCGGGGGCGACGCGCGGGGCGTAAGCGGCGGCTAGGGATGGATCGGTTAGGCTCATACCACGTTAGAAGGGATAGAGGGAGAGGTAGAATAGTTCGTTGTATTGATTGAGCCCCGTGGGCATATATATAGGAGTACATGATCATCTCGGAGTACAAGTCAAGGCAGGAACAATCCTAGTCTATCCTGTACTTCCTAATAATCATTATACTCATTTGTTTTCGTTGTGGGTTCACATATACTCCACAAGATCATTGAGTAGTTGCGCGTGCACTGATGTCTCGAAGATTCTGATGCATTTGTAGAAAGTTCATAAGCTGAGCTACAACTTGATCTTTCAGAATTTCAACTTGTTCTCCACGTGCTTCAAAATCATTGGTTTGGGCTACACCATCACCCTCATCCTCAACAATCATATTATGCAAAATAACACAACATGTCATGAGCTTCCACATGTCATGAGCTGCTACTACGGGCCAGTGATGACGTCCCTCGCGGCGAGAACGGGAGAGAGGACTCCTCTGACGGAGATGATGACACAGAGGCTAGGAACGACTGTGGAGCGCGCGCGGCGGTGGGACTGGGTAACGGACGACGCAGAGGAGGAGGAAGAGAGGAGTTAGAAAATGGATCCGACTGTTCCAGGGGTGGATTTGGTGCAATTTGCGGTGGGGTCGTGCTATCGGGTCCGATGTGGCGGGCGTTTGAGGCCCCATATTTGGGCTGGATATGAGGGGTGCTAGTCAGTTCGGACGTTTGAGGCCCGTTTGTGTTGGAAATATGCCCTAGAGGCAATAATAAATTGGTTATTATTATATTTCCTTGTTCATGATAATCGTTTATTATCCATGCTATAATTGTATTGATTGGAAACTCAAATACATGTGTGGGTACATAGACAACACTGTGTCCCTAGTAAGCCTCTAGTTGACTAGCTCGTTGATCAAAAGATGGTGAAGGTTTCCTAGCCATGAACATGAGATGTCATTTGATAACGGGATCACATCATTAGGAGAATGATGTGATGGACAAGACCCAAACTGTAAACGTAGCATATGATCGTGTCAGTTTATTGCTATTGTTTTCTGCATGTCAAGTATCTATTCCTATGACCATGAGATCATGCAACTCCCTGACATCGGAGGAGTACCTTGTGTGTATCAAACGTCGCAACGTAACTGGGTGACTATAAAGATGCTCTACAGGTATCTCCAAGGGTGTCTGTTGGGTTGGCATGGATCAAGACTGGGATTTGTTACTCCGTGTGACGAAGAGGTATCTCAGGGCCCACTCGGTAATACAACATCACAATGAGCCTTGCAAGCAATGTGACTAAAGTGTTAGCCACGAGATCTTGTATTACGGAACGAGTAAAGAGACTTGCCAGTAACGAGATTGAACTAGGTATAGAGATACCGACGATCGAATCTCGGGCAAGTAACATACCGAAGAACAAAGGGAACAGCATACGGGATTAACTGAATCCTTGACATAGAGGTTCGACCGATATAGATCTTCGTAGAATATGTGGGAACCAATATGGGCATCCAGGTCCCGCTATTGGTTATTGACCGTAGAGGTGTCTCGGTCATGTCTACACAGTTCTCGAACCCGCAGGGTCTACACACTTAACGTTTGGTGACGATTAGTATAGTTGAGTTATTGTGTTGGTGACCGAAGGTTGTTCGGAGTCCCGGATAAGATCCCGGACATGACGAGGATCTCCGGAAGAGTCCGGAGGTAAAGATTGATACATGTGATAATAGTGTTTTGATCTCCGGAAGGGTTCCGGAATTCACCGGAAGAGGTTCCGGATGTTTACCGAAGTGTTCGGGTACAGCAACACTTTATATAGGCCAAAGGGGTAAAGCCCACGAGGTATTGGAAAGTGCAAAAGGGAGTTTTGCTGCTGCCTTAAGCGGTACTACCGTTGTAAGGCAGTACTACCGCGTAAGCGGTACTACCGCTTGTGTGATAGCGGTACTACCGCTCAAGCGGTACTACCGCTCGTGAGCGGTACTACCGCTTGTATGCGGTACTGCTGGAATCCGAGTTGGACTCTTTCCGTGCGGGCCAAACCGACCTTGTGCGGGCAAAACCGACCTGGAGGAGGCTTTTACTCCAAGTTTAGACCCCAAGGCTCAACATATAAATAGAGGGGACGGGCTAGCACACGGGACACATCAAGATTTCCCAAGCCGTGTGTCGACAACCCTAACCCTCTAGTTCTCCCGTCATAATCTCCGTAGTGCTTGGCGAAGCCCTGCAGAGATTGTTCCTCACCACCATCACCACGCCGTCGTGCTGCCGGAACTCATCTACTACTTCACCATCGCTCGCTGGATCGAGGAGGTGAAGGCGTCACCAAGCCGTACGTGTGTTGAACGCGGAGGTGCCGTCCGTTCGGCACTAGTTCGTGATCGGATCGAGGGACGACTTGCGAATTGGATCGCGGAGACGTTCGACTACATCAACCGCGTTTCTTAACGCTTCCGCTTAGCGATCTACAAGGGTATGTAGATTCACTCTCCCTCTCGTAGATGCTCATCACCATGGATAGATCTTGTGTGTGCGTAGGAAATTTTTTGTTTCCCATGCAACATTCCCCAACAGTGGTATCAGAGCCAGGTCTATGCGTAGATGAGATCTCGAGTAGAACACAAACGAGTTGTGGGCGTGGGTGTATACATATTGCTTGCCGTTACTAGTTGATACTTGATTCGGCGGTATTGTGAGATGAAGCGGCTCGGACCAACATTACTCGTACGCTTACGAGAGACCGGTTCCTTCAACTGACATGTAACTTCGTTGCATAAAGATGGCTAGCGGGTGTCTGTCTCTCTCACTTTAGTTGAATCGATTTCAATGAAGAGGGTTCTTTTAGAAGATCAAAAAGCAATCACTACACCACGTTGTGGTTTTGCGTAGGTAAGTACGGTTCTTGCAAACCCGTAGCAGCCACGTAAAATTTGCAACAACAATTAGAGGACGTCTAACTTGTTTTTGCAGGGTATGTTGTGATGTGATATGGCCAATTACATGATGAGATATATGTGATGTATGAGATGATCATGTGTTGTATAGAATATCACGACTTGCATGTCGATGAGTACGGCAACTGGCAGGAGCCATAGAGTTGTCTTTAATTATTTTCGCCGTTTTTGCTTTACTTTATCGCTATGAGTTAGCAATAGTCGTGGAAGCAACAGTCGGCGCGACAACCTCATGGCGACACGTTGATGGAGATCAAGATGATGGAGATCATGGTGTCATGCCGGTGACGATGGAGATCATGCCGGTGCTTTGGAGATGGGGATCAAAAGCACAAGTTCATGGCCATATCATGTCACTTATGATTTGCATGTGATGTTAATCCTTTTATGCATCTTATTTTGCTTAGGACGACGGTAGCATCATAAGGTGATCCCTCACTTAAATTTCAAGATAAAATTGTGTTCTCCCCGAGTGTGCACCGTTGCGAAAGTTCGTCGTTTCGAGACACCACGTGATGATCGGGTGTGATAGACTCTACGTTCACATACAACGGGTGCAAGCCAGTGTTGCACATGCGGAACACTCAGGTTAAACTTGACGAGCCTAGCATGTACAGACATGGCCTCGGAACACAAGAGACCGAAAGGTCGAACATGAGTCATATAGTAGATATGATCAACATGAAGATGTTCACCATTGAAACCACCTCAACTCACGTGATGATCGGACTTGAGTTGGTGGATTTGGATCATGTTACACTCGAATGACCGGAGGGATGTCAATTTGAGTGGGAGTTTTTAAGTAATATGATTAACTAAACTCATTATCTTGAACAATAGTGTAAGTTGTCTTTGCTATATTTATGTTGTAGATTATGGCTCGCGCAGTAGCACCCCTGAATTTTAATGCGTTCCTAGAGAAAGCTAAGTTGAAAGATGATGGAAGTAACTTTGTGGACTGGGCCCGTAATCTAAGGATTATCCTTACGGCTTCCCAGAAGGCTTATGTCCTTGATGCACCGCTTGGTGATCCACCCGCTCCAGTTGAGTCTCTAGACGTTGTGAACGCCTGGCAGGCTCGTTCTGAAGATTACTCAATAGTTCAATGTGCAATATTGTATGGCTTAGAACCGGGACTTCAAAGACGTTTTGAACATCATGGAGCATATGAGATGTTCCAGGAGTTGAAGTTTATCTTTCAGAAGAATGCCCGAATCGAGAGATATGAGATCTCCGATAAGTTCTATGCTTGCAAGATGGAGGAGAACGGGTCTATCAGTGATCACATACTCAGAATGTCTGGGTACTCCACCCGTCTGGCTGAATTGGGGATGCCCCTTCCGCCAGAGGCTATCACTGACAGAGTTCTTCAATCATTGCCACCTAGCTACAAGAGCTTCGTGTTGAACTATAACATGCACGGGATGAACAAGTCAGTCGCCTAGCTGTTTGCGATGCTGAAAGCCGCTGAGTCTGAAATTCAGAAGGAGCATCAAGTGTTGATGGTCAATAAAACCACTAGTTTCAAGAAAAATGGCAAGGGTAAGAAGGGTAACTCCAAGAAGAGTGGCAAAGCAGTTGCTCCTCTCGTGAAGAAACCCAAGGCTGGACCCAAACCAGAAACTGTGTGCTTTCATTGCAAGGGAACTGGACACTGGAAGCGGAACTGCCCCAAGTATTTGGCTGACAAGAAGGCGGCCAACAACAAACAAGGTATATATGATATACATGTTATTGATGTGTACCTTACCAACTCTCGTTGTAGTGCCTGGGTATTTGATACCGGTGCGGTTGCTCATATTTGCAACTCAAAACAGGAACTGCGGAATAGACGGAGGCTGGCAAAGGACGAAGTGACGATGCGCGTGGGAAATGGTTCCAAGGTTGATGTGATCGCCGTCGGCACGCTCGCTCTTCGATTACCATCGGGATTAGTGATGAACCTGAATAAATGTTATTGGGTGCCTGCGTTAAGCATGAACATTATATCTGGATCTTGTTTATTGCGAGACGGTTACTCATTTAAATCAGAGAATAATGGTTGTTCTATTTATATGAGTAATATCTTTTATGGTCATGCACCCGAAGTGATGGGTTTATTCTTATTGAATCTTGATAGTAATGATACACATGTTCATAACATTGATGCCAAAAGATGTAGAATTGATAATGATAATACCACTTTCTTGTGGCACTGCCGTTTAGGTCATATTGGCGTAAAACGCATGAGGAAGCTCCATGCTGATGGACTTTTGGAGTCACTTGATTTTGAATCACTTGACACATGTGAGCCATGCCTCATGGGCAAGATGACTAAAACGCCGTTCTCTGGAACAATGGAACGGGCAAGTGACTTATTGGAAATCATACATACTGATGTGTGCAGTCCGATGAGCATTGAGGTGCGCGGTGGTTATCATTACTTTCTCACCTTCACCGATGACTTAAGTAGATATGGGTATATTTACTTAATGAAACACAAGTCTGAAACATTTGAAAAGTTCAAACAATTTCAGAGTAAAGCTGAGAATCATCGTAACAAGAAGATTAAATTCCTACGATCTGATCGAGGAGGAGAATATCTGAGTTATGAGTTTGGCAGTCACTTAAGACAATGTGGAATTGTTTCACAATTGACACCGCCTGGAACACCACATCGTAATGGTGTGTCCGAACATCGTAATCGAACCTTATTGGATATGGTGCGATCTATGATGTCTCTTGCCGATTTGCCACTATCGTTTTGGGGTTATGCATTAGAGACAGCTGCATTCACTTTAAATAGGGCACCATCGAAATCCGTTGAGACGACGCCATATGAACTTTGGTTTGGCAAGAAGCCAAAGCTGTCGTTTCTTAAAGTTTGGGGATGTGATGCTTATGTCAAAATGCTTCAGCCTGAAAAGCTGGAACCCAAAGCAGAGAAATGCGTCTTCATAGGATACCCAAAAGAGACAGTTGGGTATACCTTCTACCTCAGATCCGAAGGCAAAGTGTTTGTCGCTAAAAACGGAACATTTCTTGAGAAAGAGTTTCTCTCAAAAGAATTGAGTGGGAGGAAGATAGAACTTGACGAGGTTGTTGAACCTTTACTTCAACCTGAGAGTAGCGCAGCGCAGAAAGATGTTTCTGTAGAACCTACATCAGCTGAAGAGGAAGTTAATGATGATGCTCATGAAGCTTTGGATCAAGTTGCTATCGAACCTCGTAGGTCGACAAGGACACGTACTGCTCCTGAGTGGTACGGCAACCCTGTCTTAGAGGTCATGTTGTTGGACAACGATGAACCTACGAGCTATGGAGAAGCGACGATGGGCCCGTATTCCGAGAAGTGGTTAGAGGCCATGAAATCCGAGATGGGATCCATGTATGAAAACAAGGTGTGGACTTTGGAAGTATTACCTGAAGGGCGTAAGGCCATTCAGAACAAATGGATCTTTAAGAGGAAGACGGACGCGGACGGTAATGTCACCGTCTATAAAGCTCGACTTGTGGCAAAGGGTTTTTCACAAGTTCAAGGAGTTGACTACGATGAGACCTTCTCACCCGTAGCGATGCTTAAGTACGTCAGAATCATGTTAGCAATAGCTGCCTTTTTCGATTATGAAATTTGGCAGATGGATGTCAAAACAGCGTTCCTTAACGGTTTCCTTAAGGAAGAGTTGTATATGATGCAACCAGAAGGTTTTGTCGATCCAGAGAATGCTGACAAAGTTTGCAAACTCCAGCGATACATTTATGGACTGGTGCAAGCATCTCGGAGTTGGAATCTTCGCTTTGATGAGGTGATCAAAGCGTTCGAGTTTATACAAGTTTACGGAGAAGCTTTTATTTACAAGAAAGTGAGTGGGAGCTCTATAGCGTTTCTAATATTATATGTGGATGACATATTACTGATTGGAAACAATATAGAAATGTTGGAAAGCGTGAAGGAATATTTGAACAAGAGTTTTTCAATGAAGGACCTAGGAGAAGCTGCTTTCATATTAGGCATCAAGATCTATAGAGATAGATCGAGACGCATAATAGGACTTTCACAAAGCACATACCTTGACAAAGTTTTGAAGAAGTTCAAAATGGATCAGTCCAAGAAGGGGTTCTTGCCTGTTTTGCAAGGTGTGAAGTTGAGTAAGACTCAATGCCCAGTGACTGCAGAAGATAGAGAAAAGATGAGTGTCATCTCCTATGCTTCAGCCATAGGCTCTATCATGTATGCAATACTGTGCACAAGACCCGATGTCAGCCTTGCCATAAGTATGGTCGGAAGGTTTCAAAGTGATCCAGGAATGGAACACTGGACGGCGGTCAAGAATATCCTGAAGTACCTGAAAAGGACCAAGGACATGTTTCTCGTTTATGGAGGTGATCAAGAGCTCATCGTAAAGGGTTACGTCGATGCAAGCTTTGACACTGATCCGGATGACTCTAAGTCACAAACCGGATACGTATTTATTCTTAATGGGGGTGCGGTTAGCTGGTGCAGTTCCAAGCAAAGCGTGGTAGCTGATTCTACATGCGAAGCGGAGTACATCGCTGCCTCGGAGGCGGCGAAGGAAGGTGTCTGGATGAAGGAGTTCATGACAGATCTTGGAGTAGTGCCTAGTGCGCTTAACCCAATGACTCTGTTTTGTGATAATACTGGTGCCATAGCTCTAGCCAAGGAACCAAGATTTCACAAGAGGACCAGACACATAAAGCGACGTTTCAATTCCATCCGCGATTACATCAAGGAGGACGACATAAATATATGCAAAGTACACACGGATCTGAATGTTGCAGATCCGATGACTAAACCTCTTCCAAGGGCTAAACATGAACAACACCAGAACTGCATGGGTGTTCGATTCATTACAATGTAAATCACATAGTGATGTGAACTAGATTATTGACTCTAGTGCAAGTGGGAGACTGTTGGAAATATGCCCTAGAGGCAATAATAAATTGGTTATTATTATATTTCCTTGTTCATGATAATCGTTGATTATCCATGCTATAATTGTATTGATTGGAAACTCAAATACATGTGTGGGTACATAGACAACACTGTGTCCCTAGTAAGCCTCTAGTTGACTAGCTCGTTAATCAAAAGATGGTGAAGGTTTCCTAGCCATGAACATGAGATGTCATTTGATAACGGGATCACATCATTAGGAGAATGATGTGATGGACAAGACCCAAACTGTAAACGTAGCATATGATCGTGTCAGTTTATTGCTATTGTTTTCTGCATGTCAAGTATCTGTTCCTATGACCATGAGATCATGCAACTCCCTGCATCGGAGGAGTACCTTGTGTGTATCAAACGTCGCAACGTAACTGGGTGACTATAAAGATGCTCTACAGGTATCTCCGAGGGTGTCTGTTGGGTTGGCATGGATCAAGACTGGGATTTGTTACTCTGTGTGACGGAGAGGTATCTCAGGGCCCACTCGGTAATACAACATCACAATGAGCCTTGCAAGCAATGTGACTAAAGTGTTAGCCACGAGATCTTGTATTACGGAACAAGTAAAGAGACTTGCCGGTAACGAGATTGAACTAGGTATAGAGATACCGACGATCGAATCTCGGGCAAGTAACATACCGAAGAACAAAGGGAACAACATACGGGATTAACTGAATCCTTGACATAGAGGTTCGACCGATATAGATCTTCGTAGAATATGTGGGAACCAATATGGGCATCTAGGTCCCGCTATTGGTTATTGACCGTAGAGGTGTCTCGGTCATGTCTACATAGTTCTCGAACCCGCAGGGTCTACACACTTAACGTTTGGTGACGATTAGTATAGTTGAGTTATTGTGTTGGTGACCGAAGGTTGTTCGGAGTCCCGAATAAGATCCCGGACATGACGAGGATCTCCGGAAGAGTCCGGAGGTAAAGATTGATATATGTGATAATAGTGTTTTGATCTCCGGAAGGGTCCCGGAATTCACCGAAAGAGGTTCAGGATGTTTACCGAAGTGTTCGGGTACAGCAACACTTTATATAGGCCAAAGGGGTAAAGCCCACGAGGTATTGGAAAGTGCAAAAGGGAGTTTTGCTGCTGCCTTAAGCGGTACTACCGTTGTAAGGCAGTACTACCGCGTAAGCGGTACTACCGCTTGTGTGATAGCGGTACTACCGCTCAAGCGGTACTACCGCTTGTACGCGGTACTGCTGGAATCCGAGTTGGACTCTTTCCGTGCGGGCCAAACCGACCTTGTGCGGGCAAAACCGACCTGGAGGAGGCTTTTACTCCAAGTTTAGACCCCAAGGCTCAACATATAAATAGAGGGGAAGGGCTAGCACACGGGACACATCAAGATTTCCCAAGCCGTGTGTCGGCAACCCTAACCCTCTAGTTCTCCCGTCATAATCTCCGTAGTGCTTGGCGAAGCCCTGCAGAGATTGTTCCTCACCACCATCACCACGCCGTCGTGCTGCCGGAACTCATCTACTACTTCACCATCGCTCGCTGGATCGAGGAGGTGAAGGCGTCACCAAGCCGTACGTGTGTTGAACGCGGAGGTGCCGTCTGTTCGGCACTAGTTCGTGATCGGATCGAGGGACGACTTGCGATTTGGATCGCGGAGACATTCGACTACATCAACCGCGTTTCTTAACGCTTCCGCTTAGCGATCTACAAGGGTATGTAGATTCACTCTCCCTCTCGTAGATGCTCATCACCATGGATAGATCTTGTGTGTGCGTAGGAAATTTTTTGTTTCCCATGCAACGTTCCCCAACAGTTTGAGGCGTCCGTCTTGGTCGAATTTCGTGACCGGTCAGGCGGTCACTGATCGGGCTGGCCGCTTGGGAGTTTGAGGGGTTTTTGGGGTGCCCGGTTGTAGATCCTCTAAGTGTTGGAAATATGCCCTAGAGGCAATAATAAATTGGTTACTATCATATTTCCTTGTTCATGATAATCGTTTATTATCCATGCTATAACTGTATTGATCGGAAACTCAGATACATGTGTGGATACATAGACAACACTATGTCCCTAGTGAGCCTCTACTAGACTAGCTCGTTGATCTAAGATGGTCAAGGTTTCCTGACCATAGACATGAGTTGTCATTTGATAACGGGATCACATCATTAGGAGAATGATGTGATGGACAAGACCCAACCATAAGCATAGCATTTGATCGTGTTTGTTTATTGCTACTGCTTTATCCATGTCAAGTATCTGTTCCTACGACCATGAGATCATGCAACTCCCTGACATCGGAGGAATGCCTTGTGTGTATCAAACGTCACAACGTAACTGGGTGCTCTACAGGTATCTCCGGGGGTGTCTGTTGGGTTGGCGTGGATCGAGACTGGAATTTGTCACTCTGTATGAGAGCTATCTCTGGGCCCACTCGGTAATACAACATCACAAGAAGCTTGCAAGCAATGTGACTAAGGAGTTAGTCACGGGATCTTGTATTACGGAACGAGTAAAGAGACTTGCCATTAACGAGATTGAACTAGGTATGGAGATACCGACTATCGAATCTCGGGCAATTAACATACCGCTGGACAAAGGGAACTGCATACGGGATTGATTGAATCCTTGGCATTGTGGTTCGACCGATAAAGATCTTCGTGGAATATGCGGGAACCAATATGGGCATCCAGGTCCCACTATTGGTTATTAACCGGAGAGGTGTCTCGGTCATGTCCACATGATTCTCGAACCCGTAGGGTCCGCACGCTTAACATTTGGTGACGATATAGTATTATTGGGTTATGTATGTTGGTGAACGAATGTTGTTCAGAGTCCCGAATGAGATCACGGATGTCACGAGGAGATCCGGAATGGTCCGGAGGTAAAGATTTATATATGGGAAGTCATATTTTGGCTACCGAAAAAGTTTCGGTTTTTACAATATTATACCGGGAAGCTTCTAGAAGGTTCCGGAAACTTCCAGAGGAGTCTGAAAGTCCACCAAGGGTTACACCACGTCCCAAGGGTTTGCATGGGCTGAGGGGAGGCGCCTTGGCCTTATTGGGCCAGGCGCACAAGTCCCTCGAGGCCCATGTGGCTTGGGAGAGGTGGAAAGTCCACCTATGTATGGAAAGGGAGGGAATTGGACTAGGAGTCCAACTCCTCCCCCTTGGCTGCGCCCTAGGGCTTGGAGGGGCTGATATCCACGCCCCTCCACCTATATATAGAGGGGAGGGGGCGCCCTAAGAGCACACACCAAGCCCTTGGCGCCCCTCTCTCTCCCTGGATCGTTTTCTCCTCCATTCGCGGTTTCGGTAGCGCTCGGCGTAGCCCTGCCGGGACTGCTCCACCACCATCTCCACCACGTCGTCGTGCTGGTTGAGAACCCATCTACTACTCCGCCCTCGCTCGCTGGATCGAGGAGGCGAAGACGTCATCGAGCCGCACGTGTGCTAAACGCGGAGGTGTCGTCCGTTCGGCACTAGATCGGGATGGATCGCGATTGGATCGTGAAGACGTACGACTACATCAACCGCGTTATATACGCTTCTGGTTAGCGATCTACAAGGGTATGTATATACACTCCCCCACTCGTAGCTATGCATCTTCATGGATAGATCTTGCATGTGCGTAATTTTTTTTTGTTTCCCATGCTACGTTCCCCAACAATGGCATCATGAGCTAGGTCTATGCGTAGATGATATGCACGAGTAGAACACAAATAGTTTGTGGGCGTTGATGTTCACATTGCTTACCTCCTTAGTCTTATCTTGATTCGGCGGTATTGTGGGATGAAGCGGCCCGGACCAACCTTACTCGTCCACGTACGAGACACCGGTTCCATCGACTGACATGCAACTTCTTGCATAAAGATGGCTGGCGGGTGTCTGTCTCTCCCACTTTAGTTGAATCAGATTTGACAGAGGCGGTCCTTATAGAAGTTTAAAAGGCAACTTGATTAACACCGTTGTCGCTTTGCGTAGGTAAGAACGGTTTTTACTAGTTGCCCATAGCAGCCACGTAAAACTTGCAACAACAAAGTAGAGGACGTCTAACTTGTTTTTGCAGGGCATGTTGTGATGTGATATGGCCAAAGACATGATGTGATATATGTGATGTATGAGATGATCATGTTTTGTATAGATTATCACGACTTGCATGTCGATGAGTACAGCAACCGGCAGGAGGCATAGGGTTGTCTTTAACTATTTTCGCCTTTTTTGCATTACTTTATCGCTATGAGTTAGCAATAGTTGTAGTAAGAATAGTTGGCGCGACAACCACGTGACGACACGATGATGGAGATCATGCCGGTGCTTTGGAGATGGAGATCAAAGCACAAGACGATGATGGTGTTGGAAATATGCCCTAGAGGCAATAATAAAGGTAGTTATTATTATATTTCCTTGTTCATGATAATCGTTTATTATCCATGCTATAATTGTATTGATTGGAAACTCAATTGCATGTGTGGATACATAGACAACACTGTGTCCCTAGTATGCCTCTAGTAGACTAGCACGTTGATCAAAGATGGTCAAGGTTTCCTAGCCATATACATAAGATGTCATTTGATAATGGGATCATATCATTAGGAGAATGATGTGATGGACAAGATCCAAACTTATGAACGTAGCATATATCGTGTCAGTTTATTGCTATTGCTTTCTGCATGTCAAGTATCTGTTCTTATGACCATGAGATCATGCAACTCACTGACATCGGAGGAATACCTTGTGTGTATCAAACGTCACAACGTAACTGGGTGACTATAAAGATGCTTTACAGGTATGTCCGAAGGTGTCTATTGAGCTGGCATGGATCGAGACTGTGATTTGTTACTCCGTATGACGGAGAGGTATCTCAGGGCCCACTCGGTAATACAACATCACAATAAGCCTCGCAAGCAATGTGACTAAAGTGTTAGCCACGGGATCTTGTATTACGGAACGAGTAAAGAGACTTACCGGTAACGAGATTGAGCTAGGTATAGAGATACCAACGATCGAATCTCGGTTAAGTAACATACCGAAGAACAAAGGGAACAGCGTACGGGATTAACTGAATCCTTGACATAGAGGTTCAACCGATAAAGATCTTCGTAGAATATGTAGGAACCAATATGGGCATCCAGGTCCCGCTATTGGTTATTGACCGTAGAGGTGTCTCGGTCATGTCTACATAGTTCTCGAACCCGCAGGGTCTGCACACTTAACGTTCGGTGACGTTTCAGTAGTATTGAGTTGTGTATGGTGGTGACCGAAGGTTGTTCGGAGTCCCGAATGAGATCCCGGACGTCACAAGGAGCTCCAGAATGGTCCGGAGGTAAAGATTGATATATAGGAAGTCCCGTTTTGGTCATCGGAAAAGTTTCGGGTATTTCCGGTAGTGTACCGGGAGTGCCGGGAGGGTTCCGGGGGTCCATCGGGAGGGGCCACCCACGCCGGAAGGCCACATGGGCCTTAGGGGTGGCGCACCAGCCCTTAGTGGGCTGGGCAAGCCAACCCCTAAGGGCCCATGCGGCTAGGAGGTGGGAAAAGGCAAAAGCCCAAGAGAGGGAAGGGTTTCCAAGTGGGGGAGGAATCCTACTAGGAGTAGGATTGGAGTTGAACTCCTCCACCTCCCCACTTCGGCTGACTCCTAGGGGTTCCCTAGGGGCGCCGGCCCCTCCCCTCCCTCCTATATATACTAGAGGGAGAGAGGGCCATAGACACCCAACCCTAAAGGCCACGGTGCAGCCCTCTCTCCCAATAGATCGTCTCCTCTAGTTTTTCAGCAGTGCTTAGGCCAAGACCTGTCGGAATAGTTCCACCACCGCCGCCGCCACGCCGTTGCGCTGCCAGAGAACTCATCTACCTCTCCACTCCCTCTTGCTGGATCAAGAAGGCGGAAATCGTCATCGAGCTGTACGTGTGCTGAACGCGAAGGTGCCGTCCGTTCGGCGCTAGATCGTGATTGGATCGCGGGACGGCTAGCGATTTGGATTGCGAAGACGTTCGACTACATCAACCGCGTTTCTTAACGCTTCCCGCTTAGCGATCTACAAGGGTATGTAGATCCACTCTCCCTCTCGTAGATGCTTATCACCATGGATAGATCTTGCGTGTGCGTAGGAAAATTTTTGTTTCCCATGCAACGTTCCCCAATAGTGGCATCATGAGCCAGGTCTATGTGTAGATGAGATCACGAGTAGAACACAAAGGAGTTTGTGGGCGTTGATATTCAGATTGCTTCCTCCCTTGGTCTTTTCTTGATTCGGCGGTATTGTGGGATGAAGTGGCCCGGAGCAACCTTACTCGTACGCTTACGAGAGACCGGTTCCATCAACTGACATGTAACTTCGTTGCATAAAGATGGCTGGCGGGTGTCTATTTCTCCCACTTTAGTTGGATCGGATTCGACAAAGGCAGTCCTTGAGAAGGTTGAATAGCAATTTGCGTATCACCGTTGTGGTTTTTGCGTAGGTAAGAATTGTTCTTGCTAGATACCCGTAGCAGCCACGTAAAACATGCAACAACAATTAGAGGACGTCTAACTTGTTTTTGCAGGGTATGTCGTGACGTGATATGGCCAATTACATGATGAGATATATGTGATGTATGAGATGATCATGTTTTGTATAGAATATCACGACTTGCATGTCGATGAGTACGGCAACCGGCAGGAGCCATAGGGTTGTCTTTAATTTATTTTCGCCGTTTTGCTTTACTTATCGCTATGAGTTAGCAATAGTCATAGAAGCAACAGTTGGCGCGACAACCTCATGGCGACACGTTGATGGAGATCATGGTGTCATGCCGGTGACTATGGAGATCATGCCGGTGCTTTGGAGATGGAGATCAAAATCACAAGTTCATGGCCATATCATGTCACTTATGATTTGCATGTGATGTTAATCCTTTTATGCATCTTATTATGCTTAGGATGATGGTAGCATTATAAGGTGACCCCTCACTTAAATTTGAAGATAAAGTTGTGTTCTCCCCGAGTGTGCACCGTTGCGAAAGTTCGTCGTTTCGAGACACCACGTGATGATCGGGTGTGATAGACTCTACGTTCGCATACAACGGGTGCAAGCCAGTGTTGCACGCGCGGAACACTCGGGTTAAACTTGACGAGCCTAGCATGTACAGACATGGCCTCGGAACACAAGAGATCGAAAGGTCGAACATGAGTCATATAGTAGATATGATCAACATGAAGATGTTCACCATTGAAACCAACTCATCTCACGTGTTGATCGGACTTGAGTTGGTGAATTTGGATCATGTTACACTCGAATGACCGGAGGGATGTCAATTTGAGTGGGAATTTTTTAAAGTAATATGATTAACTAAACTCATTATCTTGAACAATAGTCTAAGTTGTTTTTGCAAAATTTATGTTGTAGATCAATGACTCGCGTAGTACCACCCCTGAATTTTAATGCGTTCCTAGAGAAAGCTAAGTTGAAAGATGATGGAAGTAACTTTGTGGACTGGGCCCGTAATCTAAGGATTATCGTTACGGCTTCCCAAAATCTTATGTCCTTGATGCACCGCTTGGTGAACCACCCGCTCCAGTAGAGTCTGCAGACGTTGCGAACGCCTGGCAGGCACGTTCTGATGATTACTCAATGGTTCAATGTGCAATGTTGTATGGCTTAGAACCGGGACTTCAAAGATGTTTTGAACGTCATGGAGCATATGATATGTTCCAGGAGTTGAAGTTTATCTTTTAGAAGAATGCCCGGATCGAGAGGTATGAGACCTCCGATAAGTTCTATGCTTGCAAGATGGAGGAGAACGGTTCTGTCAGTGAACACATACTCAAAATGTCTGGGTATTCCACCCATCTGGCTGAATTAGGGATGCCCCTTCTGGCAGAGGCGATCACTGACAGAGTTCTTCAATCATTGCCACCTAGCTATAAGAGCTTCGTGTTGAACTATAACATGCACGGGATGAACAAGTCAGTCACCGAGCTGTTTGCGATGTTAAAAGTCGCTGAGTCTGAGATTCAGAAGGAGCATCAAGTGTTGATGGTCAATAAAACCACTAGTTTCAAGAAGAATGGCAAGGGTAAGAAGGGCAACTCCAAGAAGAGTGGCAAAGCAGTTGCCCTCCCGTGAAGAAACCCAAGGCTGGACCCAAGCCAGAAACTGAGTGCTTTCATTGCAAGGGAACTGGTCACTGGAAGCGGAACTGCCCCAAGTATCTGGCTGACAAGAAGGCGGCCAACACCAAACAAGGTATATATGATATACATGTTATTGATGTGTACCTTACCAACTCTCGTTGTAGTGCCTGGGTATTTGATACCGGTTCGGTTGCTCACATTTGCAACTCAAAATAGGAACTGCGGAATAGACGGAGGCTGGCAAAGGACGAAGTGACGATGTGCGTGGGAAATGGTTCCAAGGTTGATGTGATCGCCGTCGGCACGCTCGCTCTTCGATTACCATCGGGATTAGTGATGAACCTGAATAATTGTTATTTAGTGCCTGCGTTAAGCATGAACATTATATCTGGATCTTGTTTATTGCGAGACGGTTACTCATTTAAATCAGAGAATAATGGTTGTTCTATTTATATGAGTAATATCTTTTATGGTCATGCACCCAATGTGAGGGGTTTATTCTTATTGAATCTCGATAGTGATGATACACATGTTTATAACATTGATGCCAAAAGATGTAGAGTTGATAATGATAGTACCAGTTTCTTGTGGCACTGCCGCTTAGGTCATATTGGTGTAAAACGCATTCAAAAGCTCCATGTTGATGGACTTTTGGAGTCACTTGATTTTGAATCACTTGACACATGTGAACCATGCCTCATGGGGAAGATGACTAAAACCCCGTTCTCTGGAACAATGGAATGGGCAAGTGACTTATTGGAAATCATACATACTGATGTGTGCGGTCCAATGAGCATTGAGGCGCGCGGTGGATATCGTTATATTCTCACCTTCACTGATGATTTAAGTAGATATGGGTATATTTACTTAATGAAACACAAGTCTGAAACGTTTGAAAAGTTCAAGCAATTTCAGAGTGAAGTTGAGAATCATCGTAACAAGAAGATTAAATTCCTACGATCTGATCAAGGAGGAGAATATCTGAGTTATGAGTTTGGCAGTCACTTAAGACAATGTGGAATTGTTTCATAATTGACACCGCCTGGAACACCACAGCGTAATGGTGTGTCTGAACGTCGTAATCGAACCTTATTGGATATGGTGCGATCTATGATGTCTCTTGCCGATTTGCCACTATTGTTTTGGGGTTATGCATTAGAGACAGCTGCATTCACTTTAAATAGGGCACCATCGAAATCCGTTGAGACGACGCCATATGAACTTGAGAAAGAGTTTCTCTCGAAAGAATTGAGTGGGAGGAAGATAGAACTTGATGAGGTTGTTGAACCTTTACTTCAACCAGAGAGTAGCGCAGCGCAGAAAGATGTTTCTGTAGAGCCTACATCAGTTGAAGAGGAAGTTAATGATGATGATCATGAAGCTTCAGATCAAGTTGCTATCGAACCTCGTAGGTCGACAAGGACGCGTACTGCTCCTGAGTGGTACGGCAACCCTATCTTAGAGGTCATGTTGTTGGACAACGATGAACCTACGAGCTATGGAGAAGCGATGATGGGCCCGGATTCCGATAAATGGTTAGAGGCCATGAAATCCGAGATGGGATCCATGTATGAAAACAAAGTATGGGCTTTGGAAGTATTACCTGAAGGGCGAAAGGCCATTCATAACAAATGGATCTTTAAGAGGAAGACGGACGCGGACGGTAATGTCACCGTCTATAAAGCTCGACTTGTGGCAAAGGGTTTTTCACAAGTTCAAGGAGTTGACTACGATGAGACCTTCTCACCCGTAGCGATGCTTAAGTCCGTCAGAATCATGTTAGCAATGCTGCATTTTTCGATTATGAAATTTGGCAGATGGATGTCAACGAGATTGAGCTAGGTATATAGATACCGACGATCGAATCTCGGGCAAGTAACACCGAAGAACAAAGGGAACAACGTACGGGATTAACTAAATCCTTGACATAGAGGTTCAACCGATAAAGATCTTCGTAGAATATGTAGGAACCAATATGGGCATCCAGGTCCCGCTATTGGTTATTGACCGTAGAGGTGTCTCGGTCATGTCTACATAGTTCTCGAACCCGCAGGGTCTGCACACTTAACGTTCGGTGACGTTTCGGTAGTATTGAGTTATGTATGGTGGTGACCGAAGGTTGTTAGGAGTCCCGGATGAGATCCCGGACGTCACAAGGAGCTCCGGAATGGTCCGGAGGTAAAGATTGATATATAGGAAGTCCCGTTTTGGTCACCGGAAAAGTTTCGGGTATTTCCGGTAGTGTACCGGGAGTGCCGGGAGGGTTCCGGGGGTCCATCGGGAGGGGCCACCCACGCCGGAAGGCCACATGGGCCTTAGGGGTGGCGGACCAGCCCTTAGTGGGCTGGGTAAGCCAACCCCTAAGGGCCCATGCGGCTAGGAGGTGGGAAAAGGCAAAAGCCCAAGAGAGGGAAGGGTTTCCAAGTGGGGGAGGAATCCTACTAGGAGTAGGATTGGAGTTGGACTCCTCCACCTCCCCACTTCGGCCGACTCCTAGGGGGGTCCCTAGGGGCGCCGGCCCCTCCCCTCCCTCCTATATATACTAGAGGGAGAGAGGGCCATAGACACCCAACCCTAAAGGCCACGGTGCAGCCCTCTCTCCCAATAGATCGTCTCCTCTAGTTTTTCAGCAGTGCTTAGGCCAAGACCTGTCGGAATAATTCCACCACCGCCGCCGTCGCGCCGTCGCGCTGCCAGAGAACTCATCTACCTCTCCGCTCCCTCTTGCTGGATCAAGAAGGAGGAAATCGTCTTCGAGCTGTACGTGTGCTGAACGCGGAGGTGCCGTCCGTTCGGCGCTAGATCGTGATTGGATCGTGGGACGGCTAGCGATTTGGATCACGAAGACGTTCGACTACATCAACCGCGTTTCTTAATGCTTCCCGCCTAGCGATCTACAAGGGTATGTAGATCCACTCTCCCTCTCGTAGATGCTCATCACAATGGATAGATCTTGCGTGTGCGTAGGAATTTTTTTGTTTCCCATGCAACGTTCCCCAACAGATGGCCATATCATGTCACTTATATGATTTGCATGTGATGTTTATCCTTTATGCATCTTATTTTGCTTAGGACGACGATAGCATTATAAGATGATCCCTCACTAAAATTTCAAGATAAATTGTGTTCTCCCCGAGTATGCACCGTTGTGAAGGATCGTCATTTCGAAGGACCTCGTGATGATCGGGTGTGATAGACTCTACGTTCACATACAACGGGTGTAAGTCAGATTTACACATGCGGAATACTTGGATTAACCTTGACGAGACTAGCATGTACAGACATGGCCTCGGAACACAGGAGACCGAAAGGTCGAACATGAGTCATATAGTAGATATGATCAACATGGAGATGTTCACCATTGAAGCCACCTCATCTCACGTGATGATCAGACTTGGGTTGGTGGATTTGGATCATGTCACACTTAGGCAACCTGAGGGATGTTGATTTGAGTGGGAGTTCTTTAGTAATATGATTAGTTGAACTCATTATCATGAACATAGTCAAAATGTCTTTGCAAATTATGTTGTAGATCAATAGCTCGCGTTGTAGCTCCCCAATATTTTGATACATTGCTAGAGAAAACTGAGTTGAGAGTTGATAGTAGCAGTTATGCGGACTGGGTCCATGATCTCAGGATTGTCCTCATTGCTGCACAGAAGGCTTATGTCCTCGATGCACTGCTCGGTGCACCACCCCCTCAAGCGTCGTTTGTGGATGTTGTGAACGTCTGGCAGACACGTTTTGATGACTACTTGATAGTTTAGTGTGTCATGCTTTACGGCTTAGAACTGGGGCTCCAAAGATGTTTGGAACGCCATGGATCATATGAGATGTTCCGAGAGCTGAAATTGGTATTTCAAGCTCATGCCCGTGTTGAGAGGTATGATACCTCTGACATGTTCTTTGCTTACAAGATGGAGGAGAATAGCTCAGTCAGTGAGCATGTGCTCAAAATGTCTGGGTGCTACAATCGCTTGAATCAAGTGGGAGTTCATCTCCCAGATAAGATAGTGATTGACAAAGTTCTCCAAATCACTGCCACCAAGCTACTAGAGCTTTGTGATAAACTATAACATGCAAGGGATAGAGAAGATGATCCCTGAGCTATTCACAATGTTTTACGACGCGAAGGTAGAAATCAAGAAGGAGCATCAAGTGTTGATGGTAAGACCACTAGTTTCAAGAAGGGCAAGGGCAAGAAGGGAAACTTCAAGAATGGCAAAACAGTTGCCGCTCCAGTGAAGAAACCCAAGGTTGAACCCAAACCCGAGACTAAGTGCTTCTATTGTAAGGGGAACGGTTATTGATAGCGGAACTACCCCAAATACTTGGTAGATAAGAAGGATGGCAACGTCAACAAAAGTATATTTGATATACGTGTTATTGATGTGTACCTTACTAGTACTACTAGTAGCACCTGGGTATTAGATACCGGTTCAGTTGCTAATATTGGTAACTCGAAATAAAAGCTACGAAATAAACGGAGACTAGCTAAGGGCGAGGTGACGATGTGTATTGGAAGTGTTTCCAAGGTTGATGTGATCACCATCACATGCTCCCTCTACCTTCAGGATTAGTGTTGAACCTAAATAAATGTTATTTGGTGTTGGCGTTGAGCATGAACATGATTAAATCGTGTTTATTGCAATACGGTTATTCATTTAAGTCAGAGAATAATGGATATTCTGTTTACATGAATAATACTTTCAATGGTCATGCACCCAATGCAAATGGTTTATTGAATCTCGATCGTAGTGATACATATGTTCATAATATTGATGCCAAAAGATGCGAAGTTAATAATGATAGTAACACATACTTGTGGCACTGCCGCTAAGGTCATATTGGTGTAAAGCGCATGAAGAAACTCCATGCTGATGAATCTTTTGGACTCACTCGATTTCGAATCGGTTGAGACATGCAGACCATGCCTCATAGGTAAGATGACTAAGACCCTGTTTTCCGATATGATGGAGCGGGCAAGTGACTTATTGGAAATAATACATGTTGATGTATGCGGTCCAAATGAGTGTTGAAGCGTCCGGTGGATATCGTTATTTTCTTACCTTCACTGATGATCTGAGTAGATATGGGTATATTTACTTAATGAAACACAAGCCTGAAACGTTTGAAAAGTTCAAGCAATTTCAGAGTGAAGTTGAAGATCATCGTGACAAGAAGATAAAATGTCTACGATATGACCGTGGAGGTGAATATCTGAGTTACGAGTTTGGTATGCAACTTAAGACAATGTGGAATTTTTTTCACAACTCACGCCACCTGAAACACCATAGTGTGATGGTGTGTCTGAACGTCGTAGTCATGCTCTATTGGATATGGTGCGTACTATGATGTCTCTTACCGATTTGCCACTATCATTTTGGGGTTATGCATTAGAGACAACTACATTCACTTTAATAGGGCACCATCTAAATCTGTTGAGATGACACCGTATGAATTATGGTTTGGTAGAAACCTAAGTTGTCGTTTCTTAGAGTTTGGGAATGCGACACTTATGTCTGATAAGCTCGAACCCAAGGCGGAAAAGTGCATCTTCATAAGATACCCTAAAGCAACAATTGGGTATACCTTTTATCACAGATCCGAAGGCAAGGTCTTTGTTGCCAAGAATGGATCCTTTCCACAGAAGAATGTTCTCTCGAAAGAAGTGAGTTGGAGGAAGGTAGAACTTGATAAGGTTGTCGAACCTTCACTTGAATTGGAAAAGTAGCGCAGCACAGAAAGGTGTTCTTGTGATGCGTAAACCAATTGAAAAGGAAGCTAATGATTATGATCATGAAACTTCGGATCAAGCTACTACCGAACCTCGTAGGTCGACAAGGACACGTACTGCCCTGAGCGATACGGTGATCCTGTCTTGGAGGTCATGTTGTCAGACAACAGTGAACCTACGAGCTATGAAGAAGCGATGGTGGGCCCGGATTCCAACAAATGGCTAGGAACCATGAAATCCGAGATATGATCCATGTATGAAAACCAAGTATGGACTATGGTAGACTTGCCTGATGAACGGCAGGCCGTTAAGTACAAATGGATCTTTAAGAAGAAGACAGACATTGATGGTAAATGTCACCATTTATAAAGCTCGACTTGTCGCAAAGAGGTTTCCGACAAGTTCAAGGAGTTGACTACGATGAGACTTTCTCACGCATAGCGATGCTAAAGTATGTTAGAATTATGTTAGCAGTTGCTGAATTTTTCGATTATGAAATCTGGCAGATGGATGTCAAAACAGAGTTTCCTTAACGGTTTCCGTGAGGAAAGGTTGTATGTGATACAACCAGAAGTTTGTCGGTCCTAAGGATGCTAAAAGGTATGCAAGCTCCAGGATCCTTCTATGGACCGGAGCAAGCATCTCGGAGTTGGGATATACGCTTTGATGAGGTAATCAAAGCTTTTGGGTTTATACGAAGTTTATAAGAAACTTGCATTTACAAGAAAGTGAGTGGGAGCACCATAGAATTTCTGATAAGTATATGAGGATGACATATTGTTGATCGGAAATAATGTAGAATTTCTGGAAAGCATAAAGGGTTGTTTGAAAGGAGTTTTCCAAAGTAAGACCTGGATAAAGCTACTTAAATATTGGGCATCAAGATCTATAGAGATAGATCAAGATGCCTGATAAGACTTTCAATGAGTACATACCTTGACAAGATTTTGAAAGAGTTCAAAATGGATCAGTCAAAGAAGGAGTTCTTGCCTGATTTGTAAGGTGTGAAGTTGAGTAAGACTCAAAGCTCGACCACGGCACAAGAAAGAGAAAGGACGAAGGTCGTCCCCTATGCCTTAGCCATAGGCTCTATATGGTATGCCATGCTGTGTACCACACCTGATGTGTGCCTTGCCGCGTGTCTAGCAAGGGGGTACAAGAGTGATCCAGGAGTGGATCACTGGACAGTGGTCAAAATTATCCTTAGTAACTGGAGGACTAAGGAAATGTTTCTCGATTATGGAGGTGATAAAGAGTTCATCATAAAGCGTTACGTCGATGCAAGCTTTGACACCGATCCGGATGACTCTGAGTAGCAAACCGGATACACATAGTGGAGCAGACATTTGGAATAGCTCCAAGTGGGGCGTAGTAGCAGTATCGACAATATGACATAGAGATTTGCAAAGTATACACGGATCTGAATGTTGCAGACCCGTTGACTAAAACCTCTCTCACAAGCAAAACATGATCAAACCACATAACTCATTGGGTGTTAATCACATGGTGATGTGAACTAGATTATTGACTCTAGTGCAAGTGGGAGACTGTTGGAAATATGCCCTCGAGGCAATGATAAATTGGTTATTATCATATTTCCTTGTTCATGATAATTGTTTATTATCCATGCTATAATTGTATTGATCAGAAACTCAGATACATGTGTGGATACATAGACAACACTATGTCCCTAGTGAGCCTCTACTAGACTAGCTCGTTGATCAAAGATGGTCAAGGTTCCTAACCATAGACATGAGTTGTCATTTGATAACGGGATCACATCATTAGGAGAATGATGTGATGGACAAGACCCAACCGTAAGCATAGCATTTGATCGTGTTTGTTTATTGCTACTACTTTATCCATGTCAAGTATCTATTCATACGACCATGAGATCATGCAACTCCCTGACACCGAAGGAATGCCTTGTGTGTATCAAACGTCGCAACGTAACTGGGTGACTATAAAGGTGCTCTACAGGTATCTCCGAGGGTGTCTATTGGGTTGGCGTGGATCGAGACTGGGATTTGTCACTCTGTATGACGGAGAGCTATCTCTGGGCCCACTCGGTAATACAGCATCACAAGAAGCTTACAAGCAATGTGACTAAGGAGTTATTCACAAGATCTTGTATTACAGAACGAGTAAAGAGACTTGCCGGTAACGAGATTGAACTAGGTATGGAGATACGGACGATCGAATCTCGGGCAAGTAACATATCGCTGGACAAAGGGAACTGCATACGGGATTGATTGAATCCTTGGCATCGTGGTTCGACCGATAAATATCTTCATGGAATATGCGGGAACCAATATGGGCATCCAGGTCCCACTATTGGTTATTGACCGGAGAGGTGTCTTGGTCATGTCCACATGATTCTCGAACCCGTAGGGTCCGCACGCTTAACGTTCGGTGACGATATAGTATTATTGGGTTATGTATGTTGGTGACCGAATGTTGTTCGGAGTTCCGAATGAGATCACAGACGTCACGAGGAGCTCCGGAATGGTCCGGAGGTAAAGATTTATATATGGGAAGTCATATTTTGGCTACCGGAAAAGTTTCGGGTTTTTCCGGTATTGTATCGGGAAGCTTCTAGAAGGTTCCGGAAACTTCCGAAGGAGTCCGGAAGTCCACCAAGGGTTCCACCACATCCCAAGGGTTTGCATGGGCTGAGGGGAGGCGCCCTGGCCTTATTGGGCCAGGCGCACAAGTCCCTCAAGGCCCATGTGGCTTGGGAGAGGTGGAAAGTCCACCTATGTATGGAAAGGGAGGGAATTGGACTAGGAGTCCAACTCCTCCCCCTTGGCTGCGCCCTAGGGCTTGTAGGGGCTGATATCCACGCCCCTCCACCTATATATAGAGGGGAGGGGGCGCCCCAAGAGCACACACCAAGCCCTTGGCGCCCCTCTTTCTCCCTAGATCATTTTCTCCCTCGTTCGCGGTTTCGGTAGCGCTCGGCGTAGCCCTACCGGGATTGCTCCACTACCATCTCCACCATGTCGTCGTGCTGGTTGAGAACCCATCTACTACTCCGCCCTCGCTTGCTGGATCGAGGAGGTGGAGACGTCATCGAGCCGCACGTGTGCTGAACGCGGAGGTGCCATCTGTTCGACACTAGATCGGGACGGATCGCGATTGGATCGTGAAGATGTACGACTACATCAACCGCGTTATATATGCTTCCGCTTAGCGATCTACAAGGGTATGTAGATACACTCCCCCTCTCGTAGCTATGCATCTCCATGGATAGATCTTGCGCGTGCGTAGGAATTTTTTTGTTTCCCATGCAACGTTCCCCAACACCAAGTGCATGTCTTTATCTTTTTTGAGAAGGTCGATTGGAGCATCTCCAACGGATGAGATTGCAGGATTTTGATGGGGAGATAACGTAGAGGAGAAGAAAATGCTTTGATTTGCATGATGAAAGTTGTGTATCCCAAAGAGGAAGGGGGCTTGGGGTTTAGAGATCTACACATTTTTAATCTTAATTTAATATCAAAACAATGTTGGCGATTGCTTCAGAATTTAGAGTCTTTGCGTGCACAACAGCATGAAGTACTATCCGGATGACAATATAATTAATGATGGACCCAAGAAAGGTTTTCTTTTACTTGGCAAAGCATTGTTTCGGGCATACAAACTTTTAAGAGACGATGCATTTGACGTGTTGGAATGGGCTCATAAATAAATAGCTGGCAGGATCCTTGGATTCCAATGACAAGTGAGTCACGGAAAGTTATAACACCAAGAGGAGTTATTGCATTGGGGAAAGTAGAAGAACCGATCAATACATACTCATGCAATTGAGATGAAGAGCTTATACGGACAATGTTTAACCCGGTGGATGCTCATAGGATTTTGCAAATTCCACTTTGGGTGGAGGTAATGAAAGATTTTATCTTCTGATATCACACAAAATCTAAAACTTTCTCTGTCAGGTCAAACGTACCATGTTGAGTCTGAGCATCAATGGAATCGCCTTGATGGGTAAGGCAGTCATTGCACTTATGACATATGGAAACATGTTTTGGGGTTGCGGGTTCTTGGTAAGATTAAACACTTTATATGGAAGGTTCTCAGGGGTGTGTTACTATGCTTAGGAACACTGGCAGGGAGACACATACTACTAAGCTTAGGAACACCGGCAGGGAGACACATACCGAGGACGGCGCAGTGCCCAATTTGCCGCATAGGTATGGATGATTCTCGGCATTGCTTATTTAAATGTCGCATGACCATAGATGTTTGGACTCAACTTGGGGTGAGAGTAGAAATAGAACGTGTTGTGGACCAAGATCACTCTGGTTCAATCACAAATGGATGTGTTCATGAGGCGACACTCTATAGCGGGAGATCTTCCTATGTCAGAACTTATTGTAATTGGCAGTTGGTACATCTGGTGGCAACGTAGGCAGTTCGTCAATGGACAAAATATCCGCCCACCAGATCGGACACCTGTTTCTATTAAAGTGTTGGCAACAAATTTTGTGCGTACAACAACTCCAAACCAACCAGTTTGTGGACATGATCACATGTAAAAAAAATTAGTGGAAGAGTTAAGATCAACGTCGATGCAACTTTCTGTTCGGAAAACATGAGAGGCGCGACGGGGGCAGTAGCTCGAGAATATCGCGGGGAGTTGGTAGCATCTTGGTTGATACCGCGTGTAACATATCTTGATACGGCTGAGATGATGGCCATTTGGAACGGTATTACTCTCGCATCAAACATTGGATGTAACGCCCTAGTTGAATCGGACAGCTCCAATGCAGTTGGAATGATCAACCAGGATGACTACCTTGGACAAGATGCGGATCTATATGGAGTGCAAGCAACTAGGTGTTGATCTAGCTAAAATTGATGTGATTCACTAACCAAACGGTGGCCACGGTCAAACCTAGGTTTTCTGATTCCCCTTGTTGGAAAGCCCTGTTAAAGGTAAAAGACATTTATATGATGGGGAGGAGACTCAAACTGGGAACGGGTGACCTGGTTAGGTTGTGGAAAGCCTCCTTGGATGGTAATGCTCCCATTTGTGAACAATATCCTAGTTTGTTTGAGATCTGCAATGATCAGGATTGCACTATGAACAAGTGGGAGAGGATCTCTCCTTCCTCCTTTTTTCGAAGAAGACTGAACCCAGAGTTATCCGATCAATGGGGCAAGATTTGTTCCCTGGTGGAAACGCTGTCGAGATCACCAGGTCCGGACCAGGTTTTTTGGGGTTTCCATAAATCTGGTCGATTTACGACCAAATCCATGTACAAATGGCCGGAGAAACCTCTTAGCGGTTGTCATTTCAAATGGATTTGGAATGCTAAAATCCCTCTCAAAATCCAAAATTTCCTCTGGCAAATGTTCCAAGACACCCTTCTGACTCGTGATGTTATGAAACGCAGAAGATGGCCGGGCAATCCTGCTTGCTCTTTCTGTGCATCTCGGGAAAACTGTTCATCATCTGATGTTTACGTGTCATGTAGCTCGAGTAGTCTGGCGATCCATTGGGGTAGCGCTGGGTACTGATTTGTGCCCAAACAATCAATGCCAATACTTTTCCTGGTGTCATGCTTTCATCCCTGGTGAAGAGAGGTTTTATACTGTTGGTTTGGCAGCTATTACCTGGGCTATATGGCTGGCTAGAAACCGGGCCACATTTGAAAAGAAACTAATTAAATCTCCTTTTGAGATTGTGTTCACTGCATGCTCTTTCTTGCTATACTGGGCAGGCCTGCAACCCGACAAAGAAGCGAAGAAGATGAGGAGTGGGACGCAGATGATTCGAGAAGGCACCATGGCAATGATGAAGATAAGCGATGCAGCTAACTAATCTGTGGAGAGCGCCTGAAGGTCCTAGGAAGAAGCATGGGCGGGTGCTTTTGCGGATTGAAAAAGAGCTTGTGCTCCATGAGCTTTGTTCTCTGCTTTGGCTCTGTTTTCATTTTGTGTAGCTGAATTTGGAACTATGTTTCCCTGTCTGGACTGTAATTGGATAGTAAGTCGAGTCAGGTGTCAACAGGTTTTAGTCCCATGGTGGCTGTTTTCAGTGGTTTCCTGTGTTTCTTTGGAACTGATGTACTTCCGTTCTTTGCAATGGAAAGGGGTAAAGACCGGATTGAAAAGAAAAAAAACACGCTATGTCTGGCCGTCCATTCGGTGATCCGGTTGCCTGAGGAAACCAGATAGCCCTCGAGTGCATCTTCCCCAATCGAAGCAACCCACTGTTAGGCCGAAGCAGACCGCATACGCGGCAGATTCTGCGGGCTCCGGCGGCCCCCGCCACCTCCGGCGACATCTGCGTGCTCCTCTCGACCTCCTCCACAAATCCCCTTCGCTTGGTTGGTCCGCCTCCAGCCCTCCACGTATATCGACGACACCATCAAACCCTAGTTGTCGCCGCCCTCCTTAGTCGTTGACATCGCGGGAGTGGCCTTCTGCGGCGTCTCTTCTTCTCCATCTCCCTCAACTATCGCGTTCCCCACCCGAGCCAGAAGCGTCGCGAGCGCCGAATCCCGCAGCCATGGCGGACAGGCTGGCACCCGAGAAGCGCCATGCCTTCGTCCACAGTGGTAAGCCTCCCAGTCTAACGCTCCACTTTCTTCTGGAGCCTTCCAGAGCCTACCCTCACCTGTGATTTCTCCCCTTCTCTCCCCAATGGATTGCGTGGGGGCGCAGGGCAGAAGGTTTTCGAATGGGACCAAACGCTGGAGGAGGTGAACATGTACATCGAGCTCCCCAAGAACGTGCCAACCAAGCTGATTCAATGTGTGATCCAGGCCGGCCACGTTGAGGTCGGCATTCGCGGCCACCCGCCCTACCTCAACGTCCGTGATTTACTCTCTCTCTTTCTCTCTTCCAATTCGATTCCGTTCGAGTTCGTGCTGAATATTGAGCTCTCTCTTGATTTGTGTTTGTATCTTTAAATTTGATTTGTGGGTTGTTTTGCAGCATGATCTTATGCTCCCCGTGAAGACTGATTCGTCTTTCTGGACGATAGGTATGGCTCATTTCTCTCCAACCTGGAATTATTTGTTTCCCAGCTGCAGAGTTATGGCGGATTTTAGGTATCTGTTTGGGTTAGTGCAGAACTAGAAAGCGCAATCAGCTCACCCAGTGCACTCTGCAGTGGCACATTTAAACTCGTCTACGAGTTTTTACTGAATTTAGCTCTTCTTCACTCTGCAGTGAATTATATACTGGCATAAAACCTTTTTCTTTGGTCCATTTACAAAATATCAATGTTAGAAAAGAAAGGCCACTCTGCATGTATTCAATGCACCATATGCTGCAGTGATTTTGTTTAGTGCCATTATTTTGTGGGCTAGTTTGCGTAGGGTTATGCTGGCATGGGTGAGAAGTCACAGGTATGAGGTTTATCAAGCATTAGGGAGACATCTATATATCAACCATTAAGTCATTAGCGCCTTCTGCTGCTCTATATTTTTAATATGGATCATTGTGATTACAATACAGAGGACGGTGAATTGCATATCACTCTGCAAAAAAGGGAAAAGGGGAAAACATGGGCATCTCCAATAAAAGGCCAAGGTAGCTTAGATCCGTATGCTGCAGACCAGGAACAGAAACGGCTTATGCTGCAAAGGTTTCAAGAAGAGGTATAATCAATTTACTGTGCAGGCATAGTTTTCCTTCTGTTTTCTGTGCATTCCTTTTTCTGTGTAGTCAGTTCCGCGGCTTCCGCCTCACTCGTGGACCCCTGTACGTCTCAATAGTTATTTTCTCAATTTTGCACATGCTTATTGCCTTACCGAGAATATGTGATATAAAGCAGAGCCCGATGACAATTGGATTGGTACTGTAATGCACTAATGCCTCAAGTCAAATTACAGTAATGGTCAAAAGAACTCTGATTTTGGTCTCTGTTGTGTACACTGAACATTTGTTCTCCGATCGTTCCTGACAAATATAGCAATTGTAGGGTTTGGAAATTATCCAAATGAGCTGGCTATAGGATTACAGGCCTTGGTTGTATGGGGAACTATTGGTGGTTATCTAATAGTGATCTTGCTTATCATGCATCCATGTGTTTTTGTTATATTGCAAATAGGCAATCTCACGCTATACATGGCCTTGGACATGATAGCATCAGCCATTTTGCCAAACATTTTAGAAACCGAACACATATGATTATTGCCCACTTGCCATGATGAGAAAAACATGAGAGTTTGAAAAAGTTATTGTCTTGTTTTAAAGTAGTGTAGCTACGAGTTGACAGTTTAAGTGGTTGTTTGGATACAGAGCGTTGGCCACGAGAATATAGAAAATCAGTTTTTATCTGTTTTTAGCAAAAAAACGTTTTACAATATGTTTTATCGATTCCGAGTTTATGAGAAATTATGTTTGGGTTAGGAGCTGTGTTTTTAAGGCGTCCAGGCGCTTTAAGGCGCTGGGGGGCGCCTCAACGCCTAGGCGCTCAAAGCGCGAGGCGAGGCGACGCCTTAGTCATTTTTTATTAGGCGCTAGGGGGACTAATATGGCGGAGGAGGAGCTTGGCCGGAGAGGGGGAGGCCGGCGGAGGAGGAGCAGATCTGGGCCGGTGGCGTGGGAGGAGAGAGCTCCTCTCTCTTTTTCCCCTCGATTGGTGTCCCAGGTGTGTTTCCCTCTATCTCCCGCCTCTGTTTACCCTCTCTCTCCCACCCAATTTCTCTTCCATCCCCGCCAATTTCTCTTTCTCCCGCTGCCAGCTTCTGTTTCCCGCTCGACCTGCCCGCACATGTCCAGGGCGTCCTGAATCGCCCAAAGCGACGCCTTATCCGCCTAGGCGACGCCCTGGACGCCTCAACAACCCAAGGCGGACGCCTTAGACAGAAAACTAAGGCGAGAACGACGCCTTGACACTGCCGAGCGCTCTGACGCCTAAGCGTGGGTGTATAATTCTTTGTTTGGATAGTAATTAGCCTATCGTACGTTGACGCGTGACCTCTTCCTGCTTTCACCGCTTGGCCGCCATTGACGAACCTTCAAGCTCCCGTCTAGGACTCCTCTGTTGCTGCTGCTCGTGTCCCCTTCATCCACTATGATTCCGTCTGCGGCCGCCGTCGACGTTTCTCCTGGTCGCCGAGGTCGTTGCTCCCGGCATATATTCTGCCTCAGGCTGTGCTGCTCACCTTCCATCTGGCCAACACGACTCTGTGTGTGGCTGTGTTGCCGTGGGAGGGTGTTCGCGGAGGTCGTCGTCCCCGCACACTCTACCTCGGGGTTGTTGCACGTCGGTATCACGGAAGTACTTGCCCCGTGGTGTCGTGCGTATGCAACTACGCATTGCGGTCAACCACACGGCAGTGGCCACGCCGGGGCTAGATAACGAGCGTCCGGATGTCAGTCTCCAGTTTCTTGAAGGAAATGGGCAGCATCGCGTCGTCGCCATGGACGATGAGGTCACCATCAGCGTAGCCGTGCATTGTGCAGTCGCTGGCCTATCCGGCCGCCTCCCATCGCTACCGTCCGTCGTGGCTGTCTGAAGCGCTGCCCCGGTCACATGGTGGAAGACATTCTTCTCCATGGAGCTCCACGCCACACCACACACTGACCTGAAATCTGTTTTTCTAAAACTGCAAATTCTGGGTATTATGAGAACCAGATTTTCCTTATCCCAGAATTAGTTAGATTAGCCAAACAAAGTTTTGGGTCGTTAGATCCTATAACACGTTCATAGCTAACTGGTTCTCTAAAAGCTAGCTAACCAAACAACCCCTAAAAGTATATATATTTACTACATAAGTAGTGCCAGATTATCTTGCAAAAATACTTCTGTAATCTGTATTATTATTGTTATTTCGACCAGGATACTAGAATAGAAATTCAGTCGAAGTCTTGCATGGGAGACTGAATAGGCAATGAATCTGTATTACATTTGTGAATGGATGGTGTGTGTGTGTGTGTTTTGAATTATCTATGGCATGTGCATTAATGCTGCCCTTCATATCTATGTTATGTGTATGCAGAATCCTGGGTTTGACTTCTCGCAGGCTCAATTCAGTGGTAACTGCCCTGACCCAAGGACCTTCATGGGTGGAATTCACACTGATTGAAGAAGCTCAGCTCAAAAAATCTTGCTGGATCATCGATGCATATTGCCAAATGCGACAACTGTACCTATCGCATATGTAGCTTGTGAAAACAATGTGCTTTCAGATTATTCAGTGTTTACCCTGGAAATAATAGTGATGTATGACTCTTACCTTCTCGCTGATCATGCCAAGGTGAAACTTTGTTAACTTTGTTGCTGAACCTGCTCTATCCACTGAAACTAGTAAAGAGTTCATCGTGGTTCTGAATGATGGCAATCTTATGCATATGTGGTATTATAGTTGTGACCATGCAGTGGCTTTGAACTTCAAATGTGGCGTGAGAATTGTGGTATTATAGTTGTGACCATGCAGTGGCTTTGAACTTCAAATGTGGTGTGAGAATTGTATCTATGATGCGTCTGTCTTGCCTCTTGGTAAAACTTTGTGTATGAAAATAGCATCAATTTCACTGGATTGTTTTTGTCTTTGCTAGGATAGAGTTGCTTCTTTTCGAAAACTTGGCATTTTTAGGGTATTGCCCATGGCCATTTAGCCAATTCCTGCTTGTTGGATTTGGTAGATCTTATGAAAGGATTCTGTAGAAATGTTCTTCAGCAGGAGCCAGACTCTGCAAAGCTTTTGACCCATTCGCAAACTAGCCACATCCATTGTATCGCCTCTTTCCACAACTGTCCCCGGTTTTTGCAGAAAAGGCCTAAAGGCTCAGCTTTGATGGAAAATTGCACCTATAGTGGCGGAGACGTGTTCATACATCGAGTAAATGAAACAACGAAACACCATTCTGCTTTTTATGGATTTCATTATCCTTTCCGTTTTTTAGAAAATCCCTTGTTCACCGTATATGTTTGGCAATCCTATTGCCAGCATCCTTTATATTTTACAAAATTCAGAAGCCATTTACAAGTTTAGAATGATCCCTGCAATGCTGCTTCATTGCTAAGCTGCAAACAGTTTAAAAAGAAAATGACTCCAAATAATATGGAGCTATGTGACAGCTCAAAAGAGCAATTATTTATCCAGATAAAAAAATGCATAGCTGGCAAAATTTGACAGCCCACATAATATGGAGCTATGTGATGTTGGAGTTTTTCAAATGCCACAGTTTTGGCACCAAAAGAACTTTACGTAGTTCATATAACTCATGATATGACTACTAAAAGTACAGCAAGCTTTAACAGGCATACATTACACGATAAACAATGGATGAAAAAGAGCATATTGATAGTCATTTACAGATTTAATGCATCATATCTGGACAGCGTACTACCATGAAAACAAACATTGGAAACAAAAAGGGCAGATCAATCAGCAAGGAACTAGCCCACGCAATTTATTAGCAATATGTAACAAGTGGTCAATGTTTGTGGGTGGGTAATTCTGGAGAAGCTTGAGGTTTGCAGTAAAGTCACCAGCCAAGAGCCGTCTTCGAACAAGAATTAGCATTGCACAGCAGATCCGTAACAAGGTGGCCTGCTTTCAAAACAAGAAGAATTTAATCTATTGCCTCGGAAATGTATCACATGGCACGAAAATATGGATGGCAGTTCTCTAACCTGAGGCCCCTCTGGATCACCTAACAACGCGTCCCACAGGTGGATGCAGTCACGGAACTTGAACTCCTGTGTCAATAGCAGGGTGATCCATCTGAACGCATAGAACTGCGGGTTAACCTGGAATCGATGGAGGAGTGTCACAATGGGAGCAAAAGTATATATATCAATACTTCTGAGCAGTTAAAAATGAGTAAATTAGAACCATACCTTGGTTACGACCTCTAAATGCCGCCAGAGCTCTTCATCATGCCTTTTCAGGAGCTGGGATAGTTTACTGATTGTGGAGCGTATACCAACAACACTGTTGTCAAGCTGCTTGCAAAAGTTATCTCGAAATCCACTTAGTACCTCAACAAAACAGAAAAAAGCATCTGCCTCTGCTGAAGCCTGTTCATACAAAATAAAAATGGAAAGTACATGTGAGCATGGTGGCCTTGTGAAATATAGCTTGCAAAAGTATTGACCGCCAAAATGCATCAGAGATGATTCTTAGTTCTTGTTTTGTTGGAAGATAAAGATGTACTGTTACTGCTTTCAACACATGGCACTTTTGAGCGCATGTTTCAGCCAAAAAAATGCAAGTGTTAGGTAAACCCCCCTCATACAAAGATGTGTGAGAAATGTCTAAGAAAACAAACAACAAGAAAGCATAATCAACTATGGGCAAAATGATAAAAGATGAATGCAGACGCTCAAAGCTCCAAACATTTGGGAAGGATATCTTGGTTGAAAATACCAGCTGTTCAGGAAGCATATCATGGCCAAACATTGTGAAATGAAATGAGTATATACAGATGCATCACATCATTTACTATACGATTCAAAGATTCAAACTCCAATACTCATTGCACCATCACAGATACATATTGATAAGAATATTAAGAAAAAAAATGAAATTTAAAACAATTAATACCTTGAAGCAGAACTCTCAAGATAAGTAAAATCATGCAACCTTTAGCATGGTCAGTCTGTTACTTTTTTTTTGAACCAAATGGGGACATTAACAGAACTTACAGAGTTACTTTGGTCTGGATCATTCTTGAAGACATAGTAGAGAGGTGCCAAAACTTCATTCATTCCTTGTACATATCTTATACCCGGATTTAATTTTGCAAAGATGGTAAGTATTCGCTTCAGTGATTCCTGGAAAAAATACGTCACATTTAGATTTAGACTAAACAGAAGTACCAGAAACAAGCAATAACTGGCATCATGTGAAGACAATAAGCCTACCTGATTAGACAAAGCATCAGAAGAACCACCATTGAAAAACTGCATCTCAGGATGAGTACGCTTAACATCTCTATCAATCTGCTCTACAGTTTCAGATTCCTGAAAGTATTTCGCTAACATTTATATTTTAGTAGCTAAGACACTAACATATTTATCACTACATTAACTAACCAGTGGAATGCAAAGGGAGGTCTCCCACAAGCAAATGAATTAATAGATACAATGTGAGTATGGCAGACAGCTAGGAAGTACAGTAATTTTAAGTACAGTTAAACATTACCTGGAAGTGTTGGTTCCAAACACTAGTTTTCCCAAGGCTTAGAGGATGTTCGTCCTGGATGATTTCCGCCCTTGGGAGAAACCCAGTTCCTTCAGAATTATGTTCCTTCCTTTTTGAAATAGCCGTTTCCATTCTTCGGGTAACTTCTGACTGACCAGAACCAAAAATATATTGTTGTGCAGGTTGGTTAAAAATGGGAAGAAGAACAACCACAAAGTAGGTAAATTAAAGAATCTACATCACAGTGAAGTAAATTAATTTAATGTATGTTGTGGGGTGGGGTTCTCTAATTATGGATCTTGCTAGCCAAAGACTGGCGTTTTCTAGTCAAATCTCAAATATTCCTTACGGTCTACTGTATCTGTCGTTTTAGATAACCCATCTCTTTACACCAGTATGAATCAGCATTTAATTCAGGTATTTGAGGAAAATGACATCTCGACAATAAAATATCTGCCATTTGCAAGCCAAAACAAAACTTGCTAGGAGGGAAAAACTGTGGCAGACAGCATGAGGTGGCAGACACCAGACAGCATGAGGTGGCTGTCTAGCAGCCTGGCACCAAAACCAACAAAATCATAAGATGTTAAAGGAGTGTTTCATGCCCGTAACTGATTTGGATTTTTTTTCAATATATAGCAACCAACACCAGTGCTCTCCTAACCCTCCTAGGGAAGGAAAGCTTTGTTCCTTCTATTTAAACACATAGTAAGTGGTGAAATTCATGCATCTGCAATAGTAAAGAACTAAAGAACTCATGCCTGCGATGGTAAAGAGCTTACAAGGCAATGTGCATTAAAAACTTACAGGGTTAACCAGAAGCTCGTCTTTGAAAGCACTGTACCGGGACCGTTTTTTTTCCAGTTCGTACGCCCACAGAGCATGATCCATTGGCAAGTATCCCAAGAGAAGCTGCTAACTATCAAGAAAGTCAAATAAATTTGTAACGTATTAAAAAGGAAAAGAATATCGACCACACCAGCAGACTAAATTCACAATATCCATTTTACCCAAACACTTGCCGTTTGTTCAACAGTTTCTTCTAATCAAAATCTATAACAGTAGCTATTCTCAAACCTCTAGATAAAAATTGGAGCATGGTTCCAAATTATGATGTGCAACGAAATAAACTCATAAAAAATAGCAAAGAAATGCAAAACAGAAAGAAAAAAACTCCAGACTCGTTTATTTTGGCTTCTGGGGAGATCTCGACATGCTTGGAAATATTTTTTTCCTACTTGAGAACTTGGAATCAAAAGTCTATTCATGAAATAATATGACTAATCCCAATCTAGAATATTTGAAAACCATGTTCTATTCGTGAATCAATTGTTCAAGGACTTATTCATGGAATATAAGTAAATTCCATGAGCGCTTCATGTAATATACGAGTCCATGGACCATGGTGAAGTAAGCATAGATGTTCATGTTTCGTTACAAATGATGCATAAGTTTCAAGACAAATCAAATGGAGGCTATTTGCCATAAATCTAATGTGTGTCATGCTGTTCAAAAGATACTATCCTGATTTAGATGAACCAACCATGGCAGCCCCATCCTAGACTCAATTGGGGCATCATGCCATATATGGAATCAACAAAGATCATGCTAGGTCATCAACAAGTATCAGGGCTTAAAAATGCAACTCTTCAACTTTCTTGTCAATGTCATATCATATCATATCACTAGTATGTGAATGAGAGAGCAAACACTTGGCCAGGCCCAAGCAAACTGCACAAACACATAGGAGTACGAAGAAAATGGGAGAATTCCCAGACCTTCCAGACAACAGGCCGCACGGCGGGGTCATCGGGCACGCCCTGGCACGCGAGCCTCCGCAGCTCCGCCAGATCCACCACCTTCCTTTCCAGCTACACGCACCGAAACACAAACAAACGAACGAACGGGTTACAAACCAAAGCTAAACAGCGAAGTCCCGTGACTCGACCGCGAGAGGCCAACACTCACCGCCGTTTTGAAGTCCGCGACGAGGTGGGTCTGAGACGAGGTGGCCGCGCCCTCGTCGCCGCCGCCGCTGTCGGAGTCGGAATCAGAGCTTGCACCGTTGCGCCGCGCGGGTTGACGAGGGGGCGGCGGGGTCGCATCGAGCTGCGGCTTGGGAGGGGGAGGTGGGGGTGGGGAGGGGGCGCGGGGAGGAGAGCGGTGGCGCGGGGTTGGGGCAGGGGTGGACCAGATCGGGCTGTTGAGCCAGTCCGGGACTGCCTTCTGCCTGGGTGTCGATGTCGGGTTTGGGTTGGCGCCGTCGGCCATGGCGGCTGCTGAGGCCGGGGGAGATGGTGCCTGTGGCGGCGATGGGTTTAGGAGTTGGGAATGGGGAGGAGTCCCCCGGATCGGAGGGGACGGGTGGGTTGGACTTGGACCGGTCGGTGCCTCGGTGTTCTTCTCTTCTCCAGCTTTCTTTTCCTCTTTCTCCTTTTTCCTTTTTCTTTTGAGAAGAAAGCTGCTTGGCTTTTTCCATACATATGCACATACACTCAATCCTATGAACACACGCATACACACATTCCCTAATCATACGAGCACCTCGAGAGACTGAACCGGCACATCATCTTGAGATTGACAAAGTCACCACAAACGCCTTCGTAGTCGATGGGAATGTCTCCTCACGCTAAACTTACATCGCCGGAAGGTCTGAAATAAATTCATAAAAATTAAAACACCAATGTCAAGTCTAGTACTTGAACTCTGAAGGACGGAGGATACCACTGTCCTGCTAATCATCCAATCACATGTTAGTTTGCAAGCGGCTGCTTGGCTAACATTCAATCACATGATGTTTTAATGTTTTTGTGTCACACAAAGTTACACAATATTTGACGAAAATCTAGAGAAAATTTATTAAACCATTAGCTTTATCCGTTCCTGGTTGTTAGATATTCACGTTGGATTTGTATGTTAAAGCATCGAGTACCGAACAAAACCTGGTTGCAGCTCCAGGAACAAATTCGGACGTCTCCTGTGATCTGGGGCAATTGAACTATGATGTGATTTATTTGTAAATTTATAGGCCGATCTCCGTGTGAGAGAAAAAAACGACAAAGCCTCCCTCACATGCGCAACCCTTTGCATCTCAGCGGACACGCTCGAGTTGACCATCATACTCCTCACAGGCAGGCCAAGCGTATGGTCATGGCTTTGCTCGCATGGTGACTGAACCTGCAGTCCAACCCAACCGAGGGACAGGGACGCTTCTCTGGGCGATGCTAGGGGTTGTCATGGGTAGCAAAGCGTTGGCGGAGATTGGAGCCGACCGACCGGTGATTGACGACGTAAAGCGCAGTTGCTCCAATCCTGAAATCCATTTAATGGAAAATCGAAGTGCGGGCAATCGAAAATCGCAGGTTACTTAGGATTTTAATTCACTTCTTCCTTTACTAGATGTCTGTGTATATAATCTCCACCATGTCGTCGCTCCTTCCGCACCATTATCAAGAATTGTCTAATTGATGATCTTTTATCATTTAATTATTTCATGTGCTATCAGTCAAAGTGTTTGTCGGTGTCCCGACCAAGGGGGTCCTCGTCACGTCGGCTCCCGGCCCAGTGGGCCTGGCTATGACCCCCCCTAGGTTGGTTCTTTCTTGGCCCACTTTGGGTGACCTATAATTGGTTAAATGGATATACGAGAGACTTGGAGTACAATTCGACGATATCGAACCCGTGGGGGACTCTGCCTCCACCGACGTAACCGACCTAGTTGTGTAAACACTAGGACCTCCGACGTGTATATAAGCCGGGGTTGGGGTCTATGTAGATCATATTGAATCCCTTGGTACTTGACATGTACTTTGTACACACTGGAGGGATCACTAGAAGGGATGTCTAGAGGGGGGGGGGGGGGTTGAATAGACTACTTGCATAAATTAAAACCTAACATTTTTCCAAGTTAATTGGTTGACAGATTTTAGCGATTCTAACAAGTCTAGTGCACCCTACACATGCTAGTCAACAAGTATGGCAGCGGAAACTAAAGACAAGCATATGTAAGAGAGTTGAGATAGGAAAATCAAACGCAATAGATGACACGAAGATTTTTCCCGTGGTTCCGATAGGTGGTGCTATCGTACGTCCACGTTTATGGAGTCTTCAACCCACGAAGGGTAGCGGCCGCGAGAGTCCACGGAGGGCTCCACCCATATGGGTCCACGAAGTAGCAACCTCGACTATTCCATAACGGCTTCCGTCCACAAAGGATTAGCCTCACTATGGGTAGATCTTCAGGAAGTAGGCGATCTCCTTGCCCGTACAAACTTCTTGGTTCAACTCCACAACACGAAGTAGGAGGCTCCCAAGAGACACCTAACCAATCTAGGAGGCACCACCCTCCAAAAGGTAATAGGCTTGATAGTAACGATGAACTCCTTGCTCTTGTGTTTCAAATGATAGTCTCCTCAACACTCAATCACTCTCTCACAGATTTGGCTTGGGTAGAAGAGATTGATTGGATGGAAAGCAACTTGTGGAGGCTAGAAGTCAAGATCCATATGGTTGGAGTGGATGATCTTGACCTCAACACAAGGGTAAGTGGTTCTCTCTCAAAAAATTGGATATTGCAAGTGGGTGTGTGTTCTGAGTGCTTCTCCTGCGAGTGGATGGTGGTGGAGGGGTATATATAGGCATCTCCAAAAATCCAAACGTTACAACATTATTGCCCAACTCGGTGGAATCGAAGTAAAACTCGGTGGTACCGACTTGTTCAAAATGTGGCAACTTTAGGCTTTTCGGTGAGACCGATATGGAATACTCGGTGGTACCGATATGGGTGACCTAGGAAGTTACCAAATCTCGGTGAGACCGATTTCTCAAACTCGGTGGAACCGATTTGGAGAAATGGGTTAACAGAGAGTTGGCCCAACTTCTCAGTGAAACCGATTTGCAAAACTCGGTGGGACCGATTCTTGAAAATGGCTAACCAGGAAGTTGGTCACTGTTTTCGGTGGCACCGAAAGGGAATGTTGGTAGTACCGAGTTGTGGGTCTTGGCTAGGGTTTCTGTCTGGGCTTTTGACTCGGTGTAGCCGATATGGAAATGTTGGTGACACTGATTTTGAGTGGTAGGCTCTATGACAGAATATTTGTGGGAGAGCTTGTGTGTGTTTTTGGTGACTAACACTTGATCACTTTGAGCATTTCATTCACCATTATTACCTCGCCCCCTTTTGATAGTATTGGTTTTTCTATGGACTCAAAGTGATTTCTCACAAAGTAAAATGTAGAATCTTCATGCTTGTAGCTTAGCCAATCCTATTCCTTGCATCTTGGGGTCTTCCCACAATCCTTTAGCCAATCCTCTCTGTGGACTAAACCTGGAACAAACTAGGTAGAACTATTAGTCCAAGAGACAATGTATGTTGTCATGAATTATCAAAACCACCAAGGGAGCATATGTGCTTTCAATCTCCCCCTTTTTGGTAATTGATGACAACATACAATCAAAGCTTCAAATTAAGATATGTAGGAATATGTGATAGCTTTGAAAGATACATGACTAATACAAGCTCCCCCTAAATGTGTGCAATCCATTTTAAAGGATAGTTGCTTTGGAATGCATGGACACACACATAGTAGAAGGGACATGAGAAGTCATGTATATCTTGGCTATATGCATCAAATATATGTGAATAAGGTGTTTCCATGTTCAAGACTTCACCCTTGCAAACAATATGTGCAAGAAGCAAGAGATCATCTTGACCGAGGATATGATGCATATACTTACCTTGAGGTTCTTGAGCATTCTTGTGGTAGAAACACACTTGAGAAAACAATGTTAGGAAACACAAGATTATTCTACCCATCCAATGCAAAAGGATTCAAGAGTACCAAGATATAGAAGACATATGAAGAATAGAGTTTCTTAAGATTGATATGTCTCCCTCAATAGAATATATAGAGCTTTATCCCCTAAACATGGATTTGTAAATCTTCCTGATATTTGGAGTAGGTAGGGTGAGACAAGTCTAACAAACAAAAGTAATCAAAATACATTATCTCTCCCATAAATAGGTATTTCTCCCCTTTGATGTATTCTCCCCCTTTATGCAAGCGTAAGCTTTATTATCCCCCTTAATATGTATCTCCCCCTTTGGTATGAGCATAAGCTTTGATATTCCCCCCCCCCCTTTGGCATTAATTACCAAAAAGGGTCACACAAAGGGTCAGATAAAGGGATCATTTGTGACACCCTGGGTTTAAGCTACAGTGATCATTGTAATTAAGCACAGTAATGACCATGAGCAGTGCCTAATCATTTTGCTAAGTGGGGCTTGATCAAGTTGAAATTCAAATTCCATCTCAAAATGCCCTAGGAATTATTGTGATAAAAATAATTCTGCAAACAACAAAAGTAAAATGTTCCAAACTTGTGAAATATTCCAAAACATGTAATGTTGAGGAAAACAACATCACCAAGATTCTGGTGTGGACCCCACCATCAATATCAGTAGCTAAAAGCATTTTAAAAGTGCTCTAAATTGCATTGGAAAATGAAAACAGTTTCTGAAAATGCTCAAAGTGGATGTGGCCCTCCAAAATATTGCAAGTTAATTGTTGGACCATATGACACATTTTTGCTTGAAGGAATAATGGCCAAAAGAAAATAAAACAGAAACTAAAAGAAAAGCAGAAAAAAAAAGAAATAAAAGGAAAAGGGCAACTGTGCACTAAGGCCCAGTGCTACAATGCAAGGGCCCAGCCCACCAGGGCCTCCCCCTACCTGCTCCCGCCTCGCTGTAGTGCCCGCCATGGCCGAGCGCGCCTCGCTCCGGCCGCTGGCCGCCATGGCGCCGGAGCAGGTGGGCGAGAGGATAAGGCCGAGGCCATCCCTCCCCCCCTGGACGCCTCGCCATTTCCCCCCTCGCCCGGCTCGCTCCTCCCCCCCCTCCAGATCCGCCGCGCCCGCGCCGCCGTCGCCATGGACGCCGGCTAGCGTAGCCACAGCCACCGCCTGGCCTTGCCGTCGCGTCCACAAGAACCGCCGCGCCCTCCTCGTCCTCCCCGACCACGAGCACGAGCTCCGGAGCCCCTGGAGCGCCCCCACGCCGTCGTCTTCTACCTCGGACCCGCAGGATCGCCGTCGGCAAATTCGTCGCCGTCGAGCCCTCCCCGAGCCCACTTTGAACGGCCACTGTGAGCTCCTGCTTCCCCTTCCCCTCCTCCTCGCGACGCGCCGGAGCTCCTAACGGTAGATTTCGCGGACGCCCGAATGCACCGCCGCCTGATCTCGTCGCCGGCGTCATTCCGGTGACCAAACGGTCGCGCGCTGCCGCCCAACATGCTCGCCGTCGCCGTAGGAGTCGAATGCGCCCCTTGCCGCTGCTTGCCGTGCCCCGTAGCGTCGTCCTCGCCGCTCACCCGAAACCCGCCGCCGCCTAGCTCGTCGCCGGTGCCTTTCCCGGTCGTCTCCGGCCACGCCACCACCACCATTCGACGCGGCGTGGAACGGCCGTTCGAACGCACCCAACCGCGCGCCAAACGGCACCCTGTAGACGAATTCTGACGAGAGCCGTGGCCCTCCGCCGCGTTTCGGCGTCGCCGGCGGCTAAACGCCGGCCACCGCCGAGCTGGCACCCCCGGGGCCACCCCCAGGGTCGCTGCCAACGGGCCCCACGGGCCCCGTTGACTGGGTTGACCCAGTCAACGTGCGGACTGGGCACCCGTGTGCCACTGACATGTGGGGCCCCTCCCCCAGTGTCTATGACATATGGGCCCCCACTGTCAGTTGCTTATTTAGCTAATTGAATTAATTTAAATAATTAGATAACCCTAATCTGTCACTGACATGTGGACCCCACTGTTAATTAACTCTGCTTAGTTTAAACTAATAAACTGAAATAGACCAGAGTCTATGACAGGTGGGGCCCACTGGTCAGGTTTGACCTGGCCAGCCCCCTGTTGACCTGCTGACGTCACATTGGTGTCATGCTGACGTCATCATTCACTATTCTGGAGAATGTTGGATTTAATTAATTAAAATAATTCCAGAAAATCAATAAAACTTTAGAAAATCATATCTTTTAAACCGTAACTCCGATGAAAATAATTTATATATGAAAGTTGATCAGAAAAATCCCGCGAATCCAAATATGCCATCTATTCATCTGTCACATGCCTCTAGCTATCTGAACATGCAACTTTTTGCCTGTTTCGGATAGGTGAATAGTGCATGACATTATTAAAATAATTTCTAATAAATTTCTAAATTAACTATCGCACTTAGATAGGCCGTAAATACCCCTAGCCCTGCGTATTGACATGTCATGCATCATGTTGCATCTGTGTGCTTTATATTTATTGTTTCTTCCCCCTCTTCTCTCCGGTAGACCCCGAGGCTGACGGTGCTGCCGAGATTGACTACGCCGTTGACGTTCAGCCTTTTGCCGCAGAGCAGCAAGGCAAGCAAAACCCCCTTGAGCATTCCGATATCGCCTATTCTTCTCCCTCTTATGCTTGCATTAAATTTTGCTACTGTATTAGTTAGCTCCTATTCTGATGCATAGCCTGTTTTTGATGAACTGCTACTACACCTGTTATCATATCAACTGTTTAGTATAGGTTGATCAGTGAACCCTTGAGACCCCCCTTAGTCCCAGTTGCCCCTGCTTCCATCGACGACACCGAGGACTTGAAGACAGAAGACTCAGTCGTCATGACTGACAAGCCAGGCCCCTCACATCACCTCACTCCCCCTTAGTTGTACGACTCTACAGCGCTACTATCGAGTACCGAGGGTGACACCTCGTGAAGTACTTATGATGCTAGTTCTGTAGTGTAGCTAGTCGGTCGTGGTATCGAGGGTGATTCCTCCTTCACCATTCCCGACGATGACTCTGTCGTGCAACCCCTCAAGTGTGGGACTCTCGAGGGTGATTCCTCTAAGTCCACCTTGACGGTTTCGTCGAGCGGGACCCCATGAGGGTGATTCCTCAGGTTCCGTCTCGATGTTTTATACACACAGTTACTATGACCGGGTTACATGAAACATGTTGAAGACGGGTCGGCCCCAAGGGTACCCGCGAGAGTGATATTGGTGGGGTGCGCCGGTAAGGCACCCGAGTGTTATTGGCGGGGCGACGGGCCGCACTTTATGGTTCGCGCTTGCCCCGCACTAATAAATTGCTAATGGGTTGGGTACTTGATCTGAGTTAGGTCGTTGGCCTTAATACGCACTAACCATCACGTGGGAAAGTTATGGGCACTCAGCGTCGTTGTATCAGCCGAAGCTCTTCGGACGTCAGCAATGGAGCGGCGCGCGACGGATTGGTCTGGAACACATCGCGCTTGTTACTAAGGGGTGCTAGGACTGCTTCCGACCGCGTTCGCATCGTGCAGGAGTTCAAGGGCAAGTGGGCCCACGAACCTGCGCGCTTAGGTTTTAGACCGGCGGGCTGGCCTCTTCGTTGAGCCTAGGTGGGGCGACGACGTGCTGATATCCCGAGGCTGGGCATGACCTAGGAAAGTGTGTCCGGCCGGAGGTGACTCAGGCGTGTTGGGGAATATGTGGTGCACCCCTGCAGGGATGAATAATCTATTCGAATAGCCGTGTCCATGGTAACAGGACGACTTGGAGTTGTACCTTGACCTTATACAACTATAAATGTGAATTTAATTTGAAATGAATTGTGGCTCCGGGATTGCTTCCTCGCAGGGAGTCGAGGAAGGATCTCTGGGCGTGAATTACTTATTAAAATTGCTACAACAATATGACTATATATATGAGCTACAGGTCTACTCTCTTCTAATGCTGCAAGATGTTGAAGATGCTGAAGATGCTAGTCTTCGATAGGACTAGGCCTTCTCCCTATTCTTGCTTTCCGCAGTCAGCCCAGATATAACCCCTTCATTGATAATGATGCATATTTAGCATAGTTCTGATGTCAGTCTTGCGAGTACTTTGGATGAGTACTCACTGCTGCTTTGCTTCCTCTTTCCCCCTTCGATACGATTCCGCGTTCAGACGATGGAGCCCAGGAGATGGAGTACGCCGGAGACGACTGCTACACCACCGCTGGGGCCTACTACTACGTGGAGAACGCCGACGCTCAGGAGTAGTTAGGAGGTTCCCAGGCAGGAGGCCTCGCCTCTTTCGATCCGTGCTTATGTTTGTGCTAGCCTTCTTAAGGCAAAACTTGTCTAACTTATGTCTGTACTCAGATATTTTTGCTTCCGCTGTCTCGTGTTTATGTCGAGCTTTGTATTCGAGCCCTCGAGGCCCCTGGCTTGTAATATGGAGCTGTATGACTTTATATTTGTGTCTTTTGTTGTGTTGTGATATCAATCAGTGAGTCCCTAATCTTGGTCGTACGCATTGTGTGCATGAATAGCGTACGGACGAGAATGGGGGCGTCACATCATTGAGATGGAAGGGATCATTGAGAACGTTTGAGTTTTAAGGGATGACCGAGTAGAATTTCTCCCTCTTTCACTTATCTGAAAGCATAAAAGATTTCTCCCCCTTTTTCATAGGGATCCTTGAATAAGGATTTCTCCTCCTTTGAGATTTTTTTAACAAACGGATCCTTGAAGAAATGGAGATTTGCTAAAGTTGACAAAGAACACAGAAGATAGTAAAATCGATGGCTCCAAATAAAATAAGTCGGTGGAACCGAGAAGTGGTTGTGCAGCCTGTCTGCAATATCGGTGACACCGAAAATCTTGAGTCGGAGGCTCCGAAGTACTAAACAGAAACTTGGCAACGTTTGGCAAGGGTAAATTTTTCAGAAAGTCTCAAATAGAAGAAAGTGATTACAGAGAATTTGAAAAGGAATTTACAAGAAATTACTAGATGGCAATTGAGTGGTTCCAAGAAAGCATGCAACTATAAAATGAACCAAACAAGATATTACATCTAGGTGATGGGCGTTGACTAGGTCACCTATATTAGAGTATATTGACTTAAGGAGCCAAGCAAGAATACTTGATCATAGGTCATACTCTACGTTAAGCTCAAAATGGGGTTGCCATTTTTCGATTAGGCATTTTAATGTCTTCATATCACTTGAGTTGCGTTATCTCATGACTTGGAGTAAAGCTATTTCAAGGATATGATCACATACCTTTGAGTGATGTTGATGACGTGACACGTAGGAGAACTTCTTGTGGATGGTCGAAGTTGATGAACATCATCTTGAGTTGAGAGCAATCCTTAATCGTTTTGGTTCTCTTTTCACCTACATGGGTTAGTCATGCAAGGAAGAACAAGGTATGTCCAAGTGACAAGAGTGAAATTTTCATCATATGTAAGTCAAGGATATAGTTTGTGTTGTCTTCTTCCTTCCATCATCAAAGAAGGGTTGTGGATACTTGGCCATGACAAGATTGTTAGTGGCAATCTTGTGGAGTGTAGTTCTTCCAAGTGCCTACAAAAGGTTAGATGCAATGCAAGGGAGCATAGATTTCCAAGATATAAGATAGTGTCATATCAAGTGTAACATGGAATAGTCATGTAAGCTCATGCCCTTACATGCATCCGAGTGAGCCTAGCTCAAGTTTGAAGCATCAATGATGTTCAACTCACTCCTCAAGTGACAAAACACTTTCTCATCAAGTGGCTTAGTAAAGATATCGGCCAATTGCTTGTTAGTGCGAACATGTTTGAGATTAATGTCCCCTTTAGAACCATGATCACGAATGAAATGATGACGAACTTGAATATGCTTAGTTCGAGAATGTTGCACGGGATTATGAGCAATTTTAATAGCACTCTCATTGTCACACAACAATGGAACATGTCTCACATGGATTCCATAATCCTTAAGAGTTTGAGTCATCCATAGCAATTGAGCACAACATGATCCGGCGGCAATGTATTCCGCTTCGGCGGTAGATAGAGATACCGAGTTTTGTTTCTTGGATGACCAAGACACAATAGATGTACCAAGAAATTGACATGTACCCGAGGTGGAATTTCTATCAACCTTATCACCGGCATAGTCCGAGTCGGAATAGCAACAAGGTTAAAGGAAGATCCCTTGGGATACAATATGCCAAAGTTTGGTGTTTGTATCAAGTATCTCACAATTCTTTTCACGACCTTAAGATGACACTCTTTAGGAGCGGCTTGATATCTAGCTCACATGCATACACTCAGCATAATGTCGGGACGGGAGGCACATGGATATAGCAATGAACCAATCATTGATCGATAAACCTTTTGATCAACCGGTTTGTCCTCCTTGGTGAGGTCAACATATCCACTAGTAGGCATAGGAGTTTTTGTTGGGGAACGCTGCATGGGAAACAAAAAATTTCCTACGCACACGCAAGATCTATCCATGGTGATGAGCATCTACGAGAGGGAGAGTGGATCTACATACCCTTGTAGATCTCTAAGCGGGAAGCGTTAAGAAACGCAGTTGATGTAGTCGAACGTCTTCACGATCCAATCACGATCCGTCCCGCGAACTCCCGATCAAGCGCCAAATCGCTAGCCGTCCCGCGATCCAATCACGATCTAGTGCCGAATGGACGGCACCTCCACGTTCAGCACACGTACAACTCGATGACGATCTCCGCCTACTTGATCTAGCAAGTGGGAGCAGAGAGGTAGATGAGTTATCCGACAATGCGACGGCGTGGCGGCGATGGTGGTGGTGCTATCCCGGTAGGGCTACGCTTAGCGCTACCGAAACCGCGAACGGAGGAGAAAATGATCTAGGGAGAGAGAGGGGCGCCAAGGGCTTCGTGTGTGCTCTTGGGGTGCCCCCTCCCCTCTATATATAGGTGGAGGGGCGTGGAGATCAGCCCCTCCAAGCCCTAGGGCGCAGCCAAGGGGGAGGAGTTGGACTCCTAGTCCAATTCCCCCCCTTTCCATAAACAGGTGGACTTTCCACCTCTCCCAAGCCACATGGGCCTTGAGGGACTTGTGCGCCTGGCCCAATAAGGCCAGGGCGCCTCCCCTCAGCCCATGCAAACCCTTGGGACATGGTGGAACCCTTGGTGGACTTCCGGACTCCTACGGAAGTTTCCGGAACCTTCTAGAAGCTTCCCGGTACAATACCGGAAAAACCCAAAACTTTTCCGGTCGCCAAAATATGACTTCCCATATATAAATCTTTACCTCCGGACCATTCCGGAGCTCCTCGTGACGTCCGGGATCTCATACGGGACTCGGAACAACCTTCGGTCACCAACAACTCAATAATACCGAAACGTCACCGAACGTTAAGTGTGCAGACCCTGCGGGTTCAAGAACTATGTAGACATGACCGAGACACCTCTATGGTCAATAACCAATAGCGGGACCTGGATGCCCATATTGGTTCCTACATATTCTACGAAGATGTTTATCGGTTGAACCTCTATGTCAAGGATTCAGTTAATCCCGTACGTTGTTCTCTTTGTTCATCGGTATGTTACTTGCCCGAGATTCGATCGTCGGTATCTCCATACCTAGTTCAATCTCGTTACCGGCAAGTCTCTTTACTCGTTTCGTAACACAAGATCCGTGACTAACTCCTTAGTCACATTGCTTGCAAGCTTCTTATGATGCTGTGTTACCGAGTGGGCCCAGAGATACCTCTCCGTCACACGGAGTAACAAATCCCAGTCTCGATCCATGCCAGCTCAACAGACACCCTCGGAGATACCTGTAGAGCATCTTTATAGTCACCCAGTTACGTTGCGACGTTTGATACACACAAGGTATTCCTCTGGTGTCAGTGAGTTGCATGATCTCATGGTCATAGGAACAGATACTTGACATGCAGAAAACAATAGCAATAAACTGATACGATCATATGCTACGTTCATAGTTGGGTCTTGTCCATCACATCATTCTCCTAATGATGTGATCCCGTTATCAAATGACATCTCATGTCTATGGCTAGGAAACCTTGACCATCTTTGATCAACGAGCTAGTCTAGTAGAGGCTCACTGGGGACACAGTGTTGTCTATGTATCCACACATGTATTTGAGTTTCCAATCAATACAATTATAGCTTGGATAATAAACGATTATCATGAACAAGGAAATATAATAATAACCATTTTATTATTGCCTCTAGGGCATATTTCCAACAGTCTCCCACTTGCACTAGAGTCAATAATCTAGCTCACATCACTATGTGATTTACATTGTTATGAATCTAACACCCAATGAGTTCTGGGGTTCGATCATGTTTTGCATGTGAGAGAGATTTTAGTCAACGGTCTGCAACATTCAGATCCGTGTGTTCTTTGCAAATCTATATGTCATACTGCAGATGCTACCACGCTCCAATTGGAGCTATTCCAAATGGCTGCTCCACTATACGTATCCGGATTGCTACTCAGAGTCATCTGGATTGGTGTCAAAGCTTGCATCGACGTAACCCTTTACGATGAACTCTTTATCACCTCCATAATCGAGAAACATTTCCTTAGTCCTCTAGTTACTAAGGATAATTTTGACCGCTGTCCAGTGATCCACTCCTGGACCACTCTTGTACCCCTTGACAGACTCATGGCAAGGCACACACCAGGTGCGGTACACAGCATGGCATACTATATAGAGCCTATGGATAAGGCATAGGGGACGACCTTCGTCCTTTCTCTTTCTTCTGCCGTGGTCGAGCTTTGAGTCTCACTCAACTCCACACCTTACAAATCAGGCAAGAACTCTTTCTTTGACTGATCCATTTTGAACTCTTTCAAAATCTTGTTAAGGTATGTACTCATTGAAAGTCTTATCAAGCGTCTTGATCTATCTCTATATATCCTGATGCCCAATATTTAAGTAGCTTCATTTCAGGTCTTCCTTTGAAAAACTCCTTTCAAACAACCCTTTATGCTTTCCAGAAATTCTACATCATTTCCGATCAACAATATGTCATCCACATATACTTATCAGAAATTCTATAGTGCTCCCACTCACTTTATTGTAAATACAAGTTTCTCATAAACTTTGTATAGACCCAAAAACTTTGATCACCTCATCAAAGCGTATATTCCAACTCCGAGATGCTTGCTCCAGTCCATAGAAGGATCGCTGGAGCTTGCATACATTTTAGCATCCTTAGGACTGACAAAACTTTCCGGTTGTATCACATACAACCTTTCCTCAATGAAACCGTTAAGGAAATGATGTTTTGACATCCACCTGCCAGATTTCAAAATCGAAAAATGCAACAACTGCTAACATAATTCCAACAGACTTTTAGCATCGCTACGGGTGAGAAAGTCTCATCGTAGTCAACTCCTTGAACTTGTCGGAAACTTCTTTGTGACAAGTCGAGCTTTATAAATGGTGACATTTACCATCAGCGTCTGTCTTCTTCTTAAAGGTCCATTTGTACTCAACGGCCCGCCGTTCGGGCAAGTCTACCAAAGTCCATACTTGGTTCTCATACATGGATCCTATCTCGGATTTCATGGCTCCTAGCCATTTGTTGGAATCCGGGCCCACCATCGCTTCTTCATAGTCCGTAGGCTCATCGTTGTCCAACAACATGATTTCTAAGACAGGATTGACGTACCACTCAGGGCAGTACGTGTCCTTGTCAACCTACGAGGTTCGGTAGTAACTTGATCCGAAGTTTCATGATCATCATCATTAGCTTCCTCTTCAAATTGGTGCAGGCGCCGCAGAAACATCTTTCTGCGCTGTGCTACCATCCAACTGAAGTGACGGTTCACTAACCTCATCAAGTTCTACTTTCCTCCCACTCAATTCTTTCGAGAGAAACTCTTTCTCGAGAAAGGACCCGTTTTAGCAACAAACACTTTGCGCTTGGATCTGAGATAGAAGGTATACCCAACTGTTACCTTAGGGTATTCTATGAAGATGCATTTGTCCCCTTTGGGTTCGAGTTCATCAGGTTGAAACCTTTTTCACATAAGCGTCGCAGTCCCAAACATTAAGAAATGACAGTTTAGGTTTCTGCCAAACCATAATTCATACGGTGTCATCTCAACGGATTTAGATGGTGCCCTATTAAAGTGAATGTAGTTGTCTCTAATGCATAACCCCAAAACGATAGTGGCAAATCGATAAGAGACATCAAAGTACACACCATATCCAATAGAGCGCGACTACGACGTTCGGACACACCATCACACTATGGTGTTCCAGGTGGCGTGAATTGTGAAACAACTTCCACATTGTCTTGAGTTGTATACCAAACTCGTAACTCGGATATTTACCTCCACGATCATATCGTAGACATTTTATATTCTTGTCACGATGATCTCAAACTTCACTCTGAAATTGCTTGAACTTTTTCAAACGTTTCAGACTTGTGTTTCATTAAGTAAATATACCTATATCTACTCAAATCATCAGTGAAGGTAAGAAAATAACGATATCCACCGCACACTTCAACACTCATTGGACCGCATACATCAACATGTATCATTTCCAACAAGTCACTTTCCCGCTCCATCATACCGCCGCACTCTCGTGCAATGACAAGTGAATAAACACTCATCTTGAGAATAACACATCTATCATGGAAAAATATTGGACACTCCCCACCGTTTCATGAGCGGTACGGGCACACAAAAGAGAAAATTTATTTTGAAAATTTAGAGATGGCACATACAAATTTGCTTGGAACGGCACGGAAATACCGCATATAGGTAGATATAGTGGACTCATAAGGCAAAACTTGGTTTAAGGATTTTGGATGCACAAGTAGTATTTCTACTTAGTACAAATGAAGGCTAGCAAATAGATTGGGAAGCAACCAAACCAAGAAACGAAAAATCACATAAGTGAGCATTGAACATAACTAACACCGAATCATGCACCACAAGTAGGATGTAACTTCATTGCATAACTATTGACTTTCGTCATGCATAGGGAATCACAAACCTTAACACCAATATTCCTACTAAGCATAATTACTCATTAACATGACTCACATATTACTATCATCATGTTTCAAAACTATTAAAAGGAATCATGTTTAATTTGTCCAATGATCTTCATGAAAGTTTTTATTATATCCTCCTTGGATATCTATCACTTTGGGACTAGTTTCATATATTACCATTGTTTTTTGGCAAGCTCAAACAAATTTAAGTGAAGCACATGAGCATAAAGATTTCATCTCTCAAAAAGGTATAAGTAAAGCATGAGAAGATTTCTTCAAAAATTTACTAACTCTCAAATTAATCTAAGTGAAGCATGAGAGTATTTCTACAAAAGTTTCCAAGCACACCGTGCTCAAAAAGATATAAGTGAAGCACTAGAGCAATTCTATAGCTCAAAAAGTTTAAGTGAAGCACATAGAGCAATTCTAACAAACCATAGCATGATTTTGGCTTTCTCAAATAGGTGTGTACAGAAAGGATACTAAGGGAAAACTAACAAACAAAGCAAGCAAAGATACAAGACGCTCCAAGCAAAACACATGATATGTGACGAATAAAAATATAGCTCCAAGTGAAATACCGATGGTCGTTAGAAGAAAGAGGGGATGCCACTCGGGGGCATCCCCAAGCTTAGTTGCTTGTTACTCTTTGGATATATCTTGGGGGTGCGGTAGCATCCCCAAGCTTAGGCTTTTGCTACTCCTTATTCCTTCATCCATCGTGATCTCACCCAAAACTTGAAAACTTCAATCACACAAAACTCAACAAAATCTTCGTGAGATCCGTTAGTATAAGAAAGCAAATCACTACTTTAGGTACTGTTGTAAACACATTCAAAATTTATAATTGCATTATACCTACTGTATTTTAACTTTACCATGGCTTATACCTCCAAATACAAACCATAGATTCATCAAAACAAAGCACACAATGCAACAAAAACAGAATCTGTCTCAAACAGAACAGTCTGTAGTAATCTGTACTCTACCCATACTTCTGAAACTCTAAAAGTTCTGAAAAATTAGGACAATGTGAGGAATTTGTATAGAAACACTGTGTTAAAATTTGAGCTCAATATCACTTTCCAGCAAAAAATGAAAATTCATATACTGGACGCAAAGTTTCTGTTTCAGATCCAGCATCACTTCTACTCATCATATGAATCGTCCTAACGGTTCTACTTGGCACAAACACTAAATAAACCATAAAAACACAATCATAACAGAGGCATAATTGTGTCAACACTCAAAAACAGAAAGGAAAAAAGCAAAAAATTATTTATTCATTGGGTTGCCTCCCAACAAGCGCTATCGTTTTACGCCCCTAGCTAGGCATATTGGATAGATTCAAGTATTGTTATCTTTGGTTTTGGTCACTTTTGTGAGGGCCTTCTCGAATCCGTGGGGGCTCTTTCCGCTTCCCCAAACTTTTAGGAGAAGAAACCATCTTAAGATCCAAAATATCCAAATGCTTATTGCAAAGGGTAATCAAAGTGTTCAAGCGATTGAGGTTCCCACTAATATGTTTGAGGGGTTCATGATATTTTTGTAACTCGACCAAGTGCTTATGTAAGTCACTTAATTTGTCAAGAATTTGAACTCCCTCTTGTGAAAAAGCAAGCCCCTTTTTTGGTGGGGGAACCCCCAAAATCCCTTCCAAAACTTCATAAGCGGCATTTGCATCAAGTTCAATAAAATTGCCTTTTGAGGCGAAATCCAAAAGCTCTCTATGATGCAAAGCCAATCCAATATAAAAATTTCTAAGAAAAACTCTTGCGTCTCCTTTTAGATTGGAAATACGATAGGATTCCATTAGCCTATACCAGGCATCTTTCAAATTTTTCCCTTCTTTTTGTTTGAAGTATAGAACTTCAAAATCTGGTGACAAAGGGGGAGTGGTAATGGTAGTCATAGCAACAAGCAAGAGATCTGACGAAACAAAGGCAAAAAGAAGAAGAGGGCGAATAAAATGGCAAATTGGTGAAGTGGGGGAGAGGAAAACGAGAGGCAACTGGCAAATAATGTAATTGCAAGGAGATGAGATTTGTGATTAGGAACCTGGTAGATGATGATGGAGTCCCCTCGGCGCCTACGATAGGCACGTAGAAGAGACCGCTTCCTCCCCGGCAACGGCGCCAGAAATTCCTTTGACATGGCTTGGACTATGTCGGTATTTCCCCAAAGAGGAAAGGATGATGCAGCACAGCGACGGTAAGTATTTCCCTCAGTTATGAAACCAAGGTTATCGAACTAGTAGGAGGATCACCACCACCCAATAAGCAGCACCTGCACACAAACAACAAATACTTGCAACCCGACGTGAAAGAGAGGTTGTCAATCTCTCTACGGTAAATAGATAGATTAGGTAGTGATAGATAGGAAAGATAGATCTCTCAAGAACACAAATAAAAAAAGCAAATATGCAGCAATATGTTTTTGGTTTTTTGGTTTTGTAGATCTGAAAACAAAGATTGCAAAAAATGTAGATCGGAAAGCAATATGATACGAAAAGTAGACCCAGGGGCCGTAGGGTTCACTAGTGGCTTCTCTCATGAGTATAGTGCACGGTGGGTGAACAAATTACTGTTGGGCAATTGATAGAAAATCGAATAGTCATGACGATATCCAAGGCGGTGATCTTTATATAGGCATCACGTCCAAGATAGATAGACCGACTCCAGCCTGCATCTACCTCTATTACTCCACACATCGACCGCTATCCAGCATGCATCTAGTGTATTAAGTTCATGGAAAAACGGAGTAATGCAATAAGAACGATGACATGATGTAGACAAGATCTATTCATGTAGGAATAGACCCCATCTTGTTATCCTTAATAGCAACGATACATGCGTGTCTTGCTGCCCCTTCTGTCACTGGGAAAGAACACTGCAAGATCGAACCCATCACAAAGCACCTCTTTCCATGGCAAGAAAAATCGATCTAGTCGGCCTAACTAAACCAAAGATTCGAAGAAGAAATACGAGGCTATAAGTAATCATGCATATAAGAGATCAAAGAAGACTCAAATAATATTCATGGATAGAAACTGATCATGAACTCAAAATTGATCGGATCCCAACAAACACACCGCAAAAGTTTACATCAAATAGATCTCCAAGAGACCATTGTATTGAGAATCATAAGAGAGAGAGAAGAAGCCATCTAGCTACTGCCTACGGACCCGAAGGTCTATGGTGGACTACTCACGCATCATCGGAGAGGCACCTATGAGGAAGATGAACCCCTCCGTGATGGTGTTTAGATTGGATCTCGAGGTTCTGGAACTTGCGGCGGCTGGAATTGTGTTTCATCGACTCCTCTAGGGTTTTTGGATTTTCTGGGAATTTATAGGCACGATAGTCGGTTGAGGGGGTTCCCGAGGTGCCCAGCACCCACCAGGCCATGCCAGGGGGCCTCTGGCGCGCCCTGGTGGGGGCTGGCCACCCTGGGCCCCCTCTTCTGGTGATCTTTGGCCCATCTGGTTTCTTCTGGTCCGTAAAAAATCCACAAAAATCCCCGCAACATTTTATCTCCGTTTGGTACTGATTTTCTGCGAAGTAAAAAACAAGCAAAAACAGCAACTGGCACTTTGGCACTATGTCAATAGGTTAGTCCCAAAAATGATATAAAGTTGTAATAAAATGATTGTAAAACATCCAAGAATGATAATATAACAGCATGGAACAAGCAAAAACTATAGATACATTGGAGACGTATCACCGTCTCTTCAACTTTTCTAGTGAAGTTGTTATAGACACGGTAAGTGTGAGAGTTTGATCCGTAACCGAGTAGGAAACCTTCATGAGATTTAGGAGCAAATTTAGAACAACGATGCTTATCAAGTATGTAACACTTGGAGCCGAATACCTGAAAGTATCCAACTTGGGGCTTGTTACCAGTGAGTAGCTCGTATGCCGTTCTACCGAGAAGCTTGTGAAGATAGAGTCGGTTCGTAGCATGACAAGCTGTTGCCACGGCTTCCGCCCAAAAGTGTCTTGGCATCTTGTATTCGTCGAGCATCGTTCTATCCATCTCTATAAGAGTCCGGTTCTTCCTCTTAACAACTCCATTTTGTTGAGGCGTGTACGTAGCCGAGAACTCATGTGAAATGCCTTCTTCATCAAAAAGGAATCCACATTCGTGTTCTTGAACTCCGACCCGTTGTCGCTCTGAACTTTCTTGATCTTCACTTCAAATTGATTTTGCGCTTTGCGAGCGAAGTTCTTGAAGATCTTCTGCACCTGTGACTTATCATCAAGAAAGAATACCCACGTAAATCTGGAAAAATCATCAACTATAACTAGACCAAAGGAATTTCCACCGAGGCTCTTGTAAGCATTGGGACCAAAAAGATCCATATGAAGCAACTCGAGTGGTCTCCTAGTAGTCATGATATTCTTTACGAGATGACTTCCACCTACTTTCTTTCCAGCTTGACAAGCGCTACAAAGTCTATCTTTGTCAAAGATAACATTTTTGACACCAAGTATGCGATCACCTTTGATGAGCTTGTCTAAATTACGCATGCCAACATGTCCTGGTCTTCTGTGCCAAAGCCAACCTTTAGAAGATTTTGCAATAAGATAAGTACGAGGTTTGGATCTCTTAGTGAAATCGACAATGTATAGATCGCCTCTACGGAAACCGGTAAAGACCATGCTATGATTATCTTGACAAAATACTTGGCAATCTACTTTGGTAAATAGCACATTAAAATCGAAGTCGGCAAGTCTAGATACGAAAAGAAGATTGTAACCAAGGGATTCAACAAGCATGACATTTTGAATAAAGCTACCATGAGATATGGCCACCTTACCAAGACCAAGTACCTTACCCTTGGAGTTGTCTCCAAAAGTCACATACCTTCGCGGTCCATGGTTTGGTGTGATCTCTTCAAACATGTCTCTATCTCTGGTCATATGATCGGTGCATCCACTATCGAGAATCCACTCTTTTCCTCTAGACATGTAATCCTTGAAGTTTGCCATGAGACTTAGATTCTTCATAGTCTTCTCATACTCGATGTCGAACAACTCATCTTCATCATAGTAGCCATGTTCCACATTGTCATCATCAAGTGGGAAATCCTCGTCATAAGAAACAATAGATTCGTTAGATTTGTGATCATGACAATGTTCAAGTTTATGAATGTGAATGGCTTCAACAATAATGTTGTTGATAGTTATGACATCTCATTTAGCACGCATGAGGTCTCTAAGCTCAAACAGATAGTCATCAAACTTAGGATCACTAGGCATCATTTTGTGAAAAGCAATATATTTATGAAGAATTTCATCAAGATTACTCAATGAATAATTTGGATATCGTCTCCAAATCACTCCACAAAGTATAAGCACATTCAAAATTCTTCATTTGATCAAACACAATTCTTGGCAATCCTCTAATGATAAGATTAACACTTCTAAGATTGCGTAGCATATCAATTTCCTCTTCGTGTGTGGGATGTAAAGGATCAATGGGAGCTACATAGGGGTTCTTAACATACTTGCTAAAATGGAATTCATTGAATAGCTCAAGCATCTCATATTTCCATTGACTATAGTACTTCCCATCGAGAATGGGCACTCTACAACTAAGACTCCCGAAACTAGACACATCCATCCTCCTCCAACGGTGATGAAACCGAAGCTATGGAGACCAAAGATCTAATACCAATTGAGGGATCACTAGAGGGGGGGGGGGGTGAATAGACTACTTGCATAAATTAAAACCTAACCTTTTCCCAAGTTAATTGGTTGGCAGATTTTAGCGATTCTAACAAGTCTAGTGCACCCTACACATGCTAGTCAACAAGTATGGCAGCGGAAACTAAAGACAAGCATATGTAAGAGAGTTGAGATAGGAAGATCAAACGCAATAGATGACACGAAGATTTTTCCCGTGGTTCCGATAGGTGGTGATATCGTACGTCCACGTTTATGGAGTCTTCAACCCACGGAGGGTAGCGGTCGCGAGAGTCCATGGAGGGCTCCACCCATAAGGGTCCACGAAGTAGCAACCTCGACTATTCCGTAACGGCTTCCGTCCACGAAGGACTAATCTCACTATGGGTAGATCTTCACTAAGTAGGCGATCTCCTTGCCCGTACAAACTTCTTGGTTCAACTCCATAACACGAAGTAGTAGGCTCCCAAGCGACACCTAACCAATCTAGGAGGCACCACCCTCCAAAAGGTAATAGGCTCGGTGGTAACGATTAACTCCTTGTTCTTGTGTTTCAAATGATAGTCTCCTCAACACTCAATCACTCTCTCACAGATTTGGCTTGGGTAGAAGAGATTGATTGGATGGAAAGCAACTTGGGGAGGCTTGAAGTCAAGATCCATATGGTTGGAGTGGATGATCTTGACCTCAACACAAGGGTAAGTGGTTCTCTCTCAGAAAATTGGATATGGCAAGCGGGTGTGTGTTCTGAGTGCTTCTCCTGCGAGTGGATGGTGGTGGAGGGGTATATATAGGCATCTCCAAAAATCCAACCGTCAACATTATTGCCCAACTTGGTGGAACCGAAGTAAAACTCGGTGGCACCGACTTGTTCAAAATGTGGAAACTTTAGGCTTTTCGGTGAGACCGATATGGAATACTCGGTGGTACCAATATGGGTGACCTAGGCAGTTACCAAATCTCGGTGAGACCGATTTCTCAAACTCGGTGGGACCGATTTGGAGAAATGGGTTAATAGAGAGTTGGCCCAACTTCTCGGTGAAACCTGTTGGAAATATGCCCTAGAGGCAATAATAAATTAGTTATTATTATATTTCCTTGTTCATGATAATCGTTTATTATCCATGCTATAATTGTATTGATTGGAAACTCAAATACATGTGTGGGTACATAGACAACACTATGTCCCTAGTAAGCCTCTAGTTGACTAGCTCGTTGATCAAAGATGGTTAAGGTTTCCTAGCCATTGACATGAGATGTCATTTGATAACAGGATCACATCATTAGGAGAATGATGTGATGGAAAAGACCCAAACTATAAACGTAGCATATGATCGTGTCAGTTTATTGCTATTGTTTTCTGCATGTCAAGTATCTGTTCCTATGACCATGAGATCATGCAACTCCCTGACATCGGAGGAGTACCTTGTGTGTATCAAACGTCGCAACGTAACTGGGTGACTATAAAGGTGCTCTACAGGTATCTCCGAGGGTGTCTGTTGGGTTGCCATGGATCAAGACTGGGATTTGTTACTCCGTGTGACGGAGAGGTATCTCAGGGCCCACTCGGTAATACAACATCACAATGAGCCTTGCAAGCAATGTGACTAAAGTGTTAGCCACGAGATCTTGTATTACGGAATGAGTAAAGAGACTTGCCGGTAACGAGATTGAACTAGGTATAGAGATACCGACGATCGAATCTCGGGCAAGTAACATACCAAAGAACAAAGGGAACAGTATACGGGATTAACTGAATCCTTGACATAGAGGTTCGACCGATAAAGATCTCCGTAGAATATGTAGGAGCCAATATGGGCATCCAGGTCCCGCTATTGGTTATTGATCGTAGAGGTGTCTCGGTCATGTCTACATAGTTCTCGAACCCGCAGGGTCTACACACTTAACGTTTGGTGACGATTAGTATAGTTGAGTTATTTTGTTGGTGACCGAAGGTTGTTCGGAGTCCCGGATAAGATCCCGGACATGACGAGGATCTCCGGAAGAGTCCGGAGGTAAAGATTGATATATGTGATAATAGTGTTTTGATCTCCGGAAGGGTTCCGGAATTCACCGGAAGGGGTTCCGGGTGTTTACCGAAGTGTTCGGGTGCAGCAACACTTTATATGGGCCAAAGGGATAAAGCCCACGAGGTTTTGGAAAGTGCAAAAGGAAGTTTTGCTGCTGCCTTAAGCGGTACTACCGCTGTAAGGCAGTACTACCGCGTAAGCGGTACTACCGCTTGTGTGAAAGCGGTACTACCGCGCAAGCGGTACTACCGCTTGTGAGCGGTACTACCGCTTGTACGCGATACTACTGGAATCCGAGTTGGACTCTTTCCGTGCGGGCCAAACCGACCTTGTGCGGGCAAAACCGACCTTGTGGAGGTTTTCTCTCCAAGTTTAGACCCCAGGGCTCAACATATAAATAGAGGGGCAGGGCTAGCACACGGGACACATTAAGATTTCCCAAGCCGTGTGCCGGCAACCCTAACCCTCTAGTTCCTCTCGTCATAATCTCCGTAGTGCTTGGCGAAGCCCTGCAGAGATTGTTCCTCACCACCATCACCACGCCGTCGTGCTGCCGGAACTCATCTACCACTTCACCATCGCTCGCTGGATCGAGGAGGTGAAGGCGTCATCAAGCCGTACGTGTGTTGAACGCGGAGGTGCCGTCCGTTCGGCACTAGTTCGTGATCGGATCGAGGGACGACTTGCGATTTGGATCGCGGAGACGTTCGACTACATCAACCGTGTTTCTTAACGCTTCCGCTTAGCGATCTACAAGGGTATGTAGATTCACTCTCCCTCTCGTAGATGCTCATCACCATGGATAGATCTTGTGTGTGCGTAGGAAATTTTTTGTTTCCCATGCAACGTTCCCCAACAGTGGCATCTGAGCCAGGTCTATGCGTAGATGAGATCTCGAGTAGAACACAAACGAGTTGTGGGCGTGGGTGTATACATATTGCTTGTCGTTACTAGTTGATACTTGATTCGGCGGTATTGTGAGATGAAGCGGCCCGGACCGACATTACGCGTACGCTTACGCGAGACAGGTTTCACCGCTACGTGCACTCGTTGCATAAAGGTGACTGGCGGGTGTCTGTCTCTCTCACTTTAGTTGAATCGATTTCAATGAAGAGGGTTCTTTTAGAAGATCAAAAAGCAATCACTACACCACGTTGTGGTTTTGCGTAGGTAAGAACGGTTCTTGAAAACCCGTAGCAGCCACGTAAAATTTGCAACAACAATTAGAGGACGTCTAACTTGTTTTTGCAGGGTATGTTGTGATGTGATATGGCCAATTACATGATGAGATATATGTGATGTATGAGATGATCATGTGTTGTATAGAATATCACGACTTGCATGTCGATGAGTACGACAACTGGCAGGAGCCATAGAGTTGTCTTTAATTATTTTTGCCGTTTTGCTTTACTTTATCGCTATGAGTTAGCAATAGTCGTGGAAGCAACAGTCGGCGCGACAACCTCATGGCGACACGTTGATGGAGATCAAGATGATGGAGATCATGGTGTCATGCCGGTGACGATGGAGATCATGTCGGTGCTTTGGAGATGGAGATCAAAAGCACAAGTTCATGGCCATATCATGTCACTTATGATTTGCATGTGATGTTAATCCTTTTATGCATCTTATTTTGCTTAGGACGACGGTAGCATTATAAGGTGATCCCTCACTTAAATTTCAAGATAAATTGTGTTCTCCCCGAGTGTGCACCGTTGCGAAAGTTCGTCGTTTCGAGACACCACGTGATGATCGGGTGTGATAGACTCTATGTTCACATACAACGGGTGCAAGCCAGTGTTGCACATGCGGAACACTCGGGTTAAACTTGACGAGCCTAGCATGTACAGACATGGCCTCGGAACACAAGAGACTGAAAGCTCGAACATGAGTCATATAGTAGATATGATCAACATGAAGATGTTCACCATTGAAACCACCTCAACTCACGTGATGATCGGACTTGAGTTGGTGGATTTGGATCATGTTACACTCGAATGACCGGAGGGATGTCAATTTGAGTGGGAGTTTTTTTAGTAATATGATTAACTAAACTCATTATCTTGAACAATAGTCTAAGTTGTCTTTGCTATATTTATGTTGTAGATCATGGCTCGCGCAGTAGCACCCCTGAATTTTAATGCGTTCCTAGAGAAAGCTAAGTTGAAAGATGATGGAAGTAACTTTGTGGACTGGGCCCATAATCTAAGGATTATCCTTACGGCTTCCCAGAAGGCTTATGTCCTTGATGCACCGCTTGGTGATCCACCCGCTCCAGTTGAGTCTCTAGACGTTGTGAACGCCTGGCAGGCTCGTTCTGAAGATTACTCAATAGTTCAATGTGCAATATTGTATGGCTTAGAACCGGGACTTCAAAGACGTTTTGAACGTCATGGAGCATATGAGATGTTCCAGGAGTTGAAGTTTATCTTTCAGAAGAATGCCCGGATCGAGAGGTATGAGATCTCCGATAAGTTCTATGCTTGCAAGATGGAGGAGAACGGGTCTATCAGTGATCACATACTCAGAATGTCTGGGTACTCCACCCATCTGGCTGAATTGGGGATGCCCCTTCCGCCAGAGGCTATCACTGACAGAGTTCTTCAATCATTGCCACCTAGCTACAAGAGCTTCGTGTTGAACTATAACATGCACGGGATGAACAAGTCAGTCGCCGAGCTGTTTGCGATGCTGAAAGCCGCTGAGTCTGAAATTCAGAAGGAGCATCAAGTATTGATGGTCAATAAAACCACTAGTTTCAAGAAAAATGGAAAGGGTAAGAAGGGTAACTCCAAGAAGAGTGGCAAAGCAGTTGCTCCTCTCGTGAAGAAACCCAAGGCTGGACCCAAACCAGAAACTGTGTGCTTTCATTGCAAGGGAACTGGACACTGGAAGCGGAACTGCCCCAAGTATTTGGCTGACAAGAAGGCGGCCAACAACAAACAAGGTATATATGATATACATGTTATTGATGTGTACCGTACCAACTCTCATTGTAGTGCCTGGGTATTTGATACCGGTGCGGTTGCTCACATTTGCAACTCAAAACAGGAACTGCGGAATAGACGGAGGCTGGCAAAGGAGGAAGTGACGATGCGCGTGGGAAATGGTTCCAAGGTTGATGTGATCGCCGTCGGCACGCTCGGTCTTCGATTACCATCGGGATTAGTGATGAACCTGAATAATTGTTATTTAGTGCCTGCGTTAAGCATGAACATTATATCTGGATCTTGTTTATTGCGAGACGGTTACTCATTTAAATCAGAGAATTATGGTTGTTCTATTTATATGAGTAATATCTTTTATGGTCATGCACCCGATGTGAGGGGTTTATTCTTATTGAATCTCGATAGTAATGATACACGTGTTCATAACATTGATGCCAAAAGATGTAGAATTGATAATGATAATACCACTTTCTTGTGGCACTGCCGTTTAGGTCATATTGGTGTAAAACGCATGAGGAAGCTCCATGCTGATGGACTTTTGGAGTCACTTGATTTTGAATCACTTGACACATGTGAGCCATGCCTCATGGGCAAGATGACTAAAACGCCGTTCTCTGGAATAATGGAACGGGCAAGTGACTTATTGGAAATCATACATACTGATGTGTGCGGTCCGATGAGCATTGAGGCGCGCGGTGGTTATCGTTACTTTCTCACCTTCACTGATGACTTAGTAGATATGGGTATATTTACTTAATGAAACACAAGTCTGAAACGTTTGAAAAGTTCAAGCAATTTCAGAGTGAAGTTGAGAATCATCGTAACAAGAAGATTAAATTCCTACGATCTGATCGAGGAGGAGAATATCTGAGTTATGAGTTTGGCAGTCACTTAAGACAATGTGGAATTGTTTGACAACTAACACCGCCTGGAACACCACAGCGTAATGGTGTGTCCGAACGTCGTAATCGAACCTTATTGGATATGGTGCGATCTATGATGTCTCTTGCCGATTTGCCACTATCGTTTTGGGGTTATGCATTAGAGACAGCTGCATTCACTTTAAATAGGGCACCATCGAAATCCGTTGAGACGACGCCATATGAACTTTGGTTTGGCAAGAAGCCAAAGCTGTCATTTCTTAAAGTTTGGGGATGTGATGCTTATGTTAAAAAGCTTCAGCCTGAAAAGCTGGAACCCAAAGCGGAAAAATGCGTCTTCATAGGATACCCAAAAGAGACAGTTGGGTATACCTTCTACCTCAGATCCGAAGGCAAAGTGTTTGTCGCTAAAAACGGAACATTTCTTGAGAAAGAGTTTCTCTCGAAAGAATTAAGTGGGAGGAAGATAGAACTTGATGAGGTTGTTGAACCTTTACTTCAACCTGAGAGTAGCGCAACGCAGAAAGATGTTTCTGTAGAGCCTACAACAGCTGAAGAGGAAGTTAATGATGATGATCATGAAGCTTTGGATCAAGTTGCTATCGAACCTCGTAGGTCGACAAGGACGCGTACTGCTCCTGAGTGGTACGGCAACCCTGTCTTAGAGGTCATGTTGTTAGACAACGATGAACCTACGAGCTATGGAGAAGCGATGATGGGCCCGGATTCCGAGAAGTGGTTAGAGGCCATGAAATCCGAGATGGGATCCATGTATGAAAACAAAGTGTGGACTTTGGAAGTATTACCTGAAGGGCGTAAGGCCATTCAGAACAAATGGATCTTTAAGAGGAAGACGGACGCGGACGGTAATGTCACCGTCTATAAAGCTCGACTTGTGGCAAAGGGTTTTTCACAAGTTCAAGGAGTTGACTACGATGAGACCTTCTCACCCGCAGCGATGCTTAAGTCCGTCAGAATCATGTTAGCAATAGCTGCCTTTTTCGATTATGAAATTTGGCAGATGGATGTCAAAACAGCGTTCCTTAACGGTTTCCTTAAGGAAGAGTTGTATATGATGCAACCAGAAGGTTTTGTCGATCTAGAGAATGCTGACAAAGTTTGCAAACTCCAGCGATCCATTTATGGACTGGTGCAAGCATCTCGGAGTTGGAATCTTCGCTTTGATGAGGTGATCAAAGCGTTCGAGTTTATACAAGTTTACGGAGAAGCTTGTATTTACAAGAAAGTGAGTGGGAGCTCTATAGCGTTTCTAATATTATATGTGGATGACATATTGCTGATTGGAAACAATAAAGAAATGTTGGAAGGCGTGAAGGAATATTTGAACAAGAGTTTTTCAATGAAGGACCTAGGAGAAGCTGCTTTCATATTAGGCATCAAGATCTATAGAGATAGATCGAGACGCTTAATAGGACTTTCACAAAGCACATACCTTGATAAGATTTTGAAGAAGTTCAAAATGGATCAGTCCAAGAAGGGGTTCTTGCCTATTTTGCAAGGTGTGAAGTTGAGTAAGACTCAATGCCCAGTGACTGCAGAAGATAGAGAAAAGATGAGTGTCATCCCCTATGCTTCAGCCATAGGCTCTATCATGTATGCAATGCTGTGCACAAGACCCGATGTCAGCCTTGCCATAAGTATGGTCGGAAGGTTTCAAAGTGATCCAGGAATGGAACACTGGACGGCGGTCAAGAATATCCTGAAGTACCTGAAAAGGACCAAGGACATGTTTCTCGTTTATGGAGGTGATCAAGAGCTCGTCGTAAAGGGTTACGTCGATGCAAGATTTGACACTGATCCGGATGAATCTAAATCACAAACCGGATACGTATTTATTCTTAATGGGGGTGCGGTTAGCTGGTGCAGTTCCAAGCAAAGCGTGGTAGCTGATTCTACATGTGAAGCGGAGTACATCGCTGCCTCGGAGGCGGCGAAGGAAGGTGTCTGGATGAAGGAGTTCATGACAGATCTTGGAGTAGTGCCTAGTGCGCTTAACCCAATGACTCTGTTTTGTGATAATACTGGTGCCATTGCTCTAGCCAAGGAACCAAGATTTCACAAGAGGACCAGACACATAAAGCGACGTTTCAATTCCATCCGCGATTACATCAAGGAGGACGACATAAATATTTGCAAAGTACACACGGATCTGAATGTTGCAGATCCGATGACTAAACCTCTACCAAGGGCTAAACATGAACAACACCAGAACTGCATGGGTGTTCGATTCATTACAATGTAAATCACATAGTGATGTGAACTAGATTATTGACTCTAGTGCAAGTGGGAGACTGTTGGAAATATGCCCTAGAGGCAATAATAAATTGGTTATTATTATATTTCCTTGTTCATGATAATCGTTTATTATCCATGCTATAATTGTATTGATTGGAAACTCAAATACATGTGTGGGTACATAGACAACACTGTGTCCCTAGTAAGCCTCTAGTTGACTAGCTCGTTAATCAAAAGATGGTGAAAGTTTCCTAGCCATGGACATAAGATGTCATTTGATAACGGGATCACATCATTAGGAGAATGATGTGATGGACAAGACCCAAACTATAAACGTAGCATATGATCGTGTCAATTTATTGCTATTGTTTTCTGCATGTCAAGTATCTGTTCCTATGACCATGAGATCATGCAACTCCCTGACATCGGAGGAGTACCTTGTGTGTATCAAACGTCGCAACGTAACTGGGTGACTATAAAGGTGCTCTACAGGTATCTCCGAGGGTGTCTGTTGGGTTGGCATGGATCAAGACTGGGATTTGTTACTCCGTGTAACGGAGAGGTATCTCAGGGCCCACTCGGTAATACAACATCACAATGAGCCTTGCAAGCAATGTGACTAAAGTGTTAGCCACAAGATCTTGTATTACGGAACGAGTAAAGAGACTTGCCGGTAACGAGATTGAACTAGGTATAGAGATACCGACGATCGAATCTCGGGCAAGTAACATACCGAAGAACAAAGGGAGCAGTATACGGGATTAACTGAATCCTTGACATAGAGGTTCGACCGATAAAGATCTTCGTAGAATATGTAGGAGCCAATATGGGCATCCAGGTCCCGCTATTGGTTATTGATCGTAGAGGTGTCTCGGTCATGTCTACATAGTTCTCGAACCCGCAGGGTCTACACACTTAATGTTTGGTGACGATTAGTATAGTTGAGTTATTTGTTGGTGACCGAAGGTTGTTCGGAGTCCCGGATAAGATCCCGGACATGACGAGGATCTCTGGAAGAGTCCAGAGGTAAAGATTGATATATATGATAATAGTGTTTTGATCTCCGGAAGGGTTCCGGAATTCACCGGAAGGGGTTCCGGGTGTTTACCGAAGTGTTCGGGTGCAGCAACACTTTATATGGGCCAAAGGGGTAAAGCCCACGAGGTTTTGGAAAGTGCAAAAGGAAGTTTTGCTGCTGCCTTAAGTGGTACTACCGCTGTAAGGCAGTACTACCGCGTAAGCGGTACTACCGCTTGTGTGAAAGCGGTACTACCGCGCAAGCGGTACTACCGCTTGTGAGAGGTACTACCGCTTGTACGCGATACTGCTGGAATCCGAGTTTGTCTCTTTCCGTGCGGGCCAAACCGACCTTGTGCGGGCAAAACCGACCTTGTGGAGGTTTTCTCTCCAAGTTTAGACCCCAGGGCTCAACATATAAATAGAGGGGCAGGGCTAGCACACGGGACACATTAAGATTTCCCAAGCCGTGTGCCGACAACCCTAACCCTCTAGTTCCTCTCGTCATAATCTCCGTAGTGCTTGGCGAAGCCCTGCAGAGATTGTTCCTCACCACCATCACCACGTCGTCGTGCTGCCGGAACTCATCTACTACTTCACCATCGCTCGCTGGATCGAGGAGGTGAAGGCGTCATCAAGCCGTACGTGTGTTGAACGCGGAGGTGCCGTCCGTTCGGCACTAGTTCGTGATCGGATCGAGGGACGACTTGCGATTTGGATCGCGGAGACATTCGACTACATCAACCGCGTTTCTTAACGCTTCCGCTTAGCGATCTACAAGGGTATGTAGATTCACTCTCCCTCTCGTAGATGCTCATCACCATGGATAGATCTTGTGTGTGCGTAGGAAAATTTTTGTTTCCCATGCAACGTTACCCAACAAGTACTAGAAAGTAAAAGATAGGCCCTTCGAAGAGGGAAGCATTGATTTGCAAAGGTGCCAGAGCTCGAGCTTTTAAAACAGAGATGAATAATAATTTTGAGCGGTATGCTTTCATTGTCAACATAAAAACCGAGAGATATCGGTATCTTCCATGCTAGATACATTATAGGCGGTTCCCAAACAGAATGGTAAAGTTTTTACTCCCCCTCCACCAATCAATCACACTCCACGGCGAGCCGAATCCACGGGTACCGTCCATACAAACAACAATCCTGGGGGAGTTTTGTTTCATTATATTTTGATTTGATTTTTGAGCATGGAAATGGGCATCCCGAATACCAGCCACTTTCTCGTGAATGATAGTGAATCAACACATATCGTGAGAATAACCCACCTAGCATGGAAGATAGTGACAGCCCCTAGTCACTATATGAGCGATTCGGGCATACAAAACAGAATATTATTTGAAGGTTTAGAGTTTGGCACATGCAAATTTACTTGGAACGGCAGGTAAATACCGCATATAGGTAGGTATGGTGGACTCATATGGAACAACTTTGGGTTTAAGGGTGTTTGGATGCACAAGTAGTATTTCTACTTGGTGCGGAAGTTTTGGCTAGTATGAGGTGGAAGCAAGCACCACATGTTGGAGGATCCATAACAATATAACTTCTATACAAATATACCCAAACATAACTCATTAAGTTGTCTTCCTTGTCCAATTTTAACTAATTTGCTCGAGTTTGAAAATAATTAATGAGCTCACAATCATAGAAGATGTCAAAGATAGTATATTTATATGTGGAATCTCTCTTCCTTCAATATTCTTTCATGAATTGTTCAAGTGACCAATGCGGTGTTTGCTAACTTTCAATAAATTTTACCACCTATACTTATTATGTGTGAAGTCATTACTCCCCATGGGATAAGTATATGAAGCATATTTAATTTCAGATTTATGATATTCAATTCATTCAACCATTTACTCATAGGATATAAGTGAAGCACGAGAGTGAATGACAAACTACTCCAAAAAAGATGTAAGTGAAGATCAATGCGTAGTCAACAATTAAATAACTATGTGAAGACTCTCTCATCTAACAATTTCAGATCTTAAGCATTTTATTAAACAGCAAGCAAAAGAAAAATAGCACTCCAAGAATAGCACGCATCATGTGAACGAATAAAAATTTAGGCTCAACATAGGCTAACCGATAATTGTTGATGAAGAGAGGTGGGATGCGTAGCATCCCCAAGCTTAGATGCTTGAGACTTATTGAAATATTTACTTGGGGTGCCTTGGGAATCCCCAAGCTTGAGCTTTTGTATCTCGTTCAATCCTCTCATATCATGGTTTCACCTATTCTCAAAAACATCTTCCACACAAAACTTGAAAAGAACTCGTGAGATAGGTTAGTACACATAATAATAAATCAACTCTTTATGTACTGCCTAGACAAGTTGCATTATAATTTTAAAACATTAGGTACTGTATACTATCATTTCCACAATTTATATCTACCAATATAGGCTATGGAAACTATAGGATAAGTAGATAACAAAACTATGACAACAATCTGTCCAAACAGAACAGTATGTAGCAATCTATGAAAACAGTGTACTTCTGTAACTCAAAAAATTATGAAAATTTAGGACAAGCTAAATAATTTATATGACAATACTGTGTAAAAATTTGAGAAACTTTCCACGTTCCAGTAAAATATGAAAATTCAAACACTACAGCAAAAGTTTCTGTTTTTACACATCACACATCAAACATGCAATGCAAACATCCTAAGGCAATTCTTTGAACTTTTTATTGAAAAACAAGATTATAAATAACACCTAACAGATAACAACAAAATAAAATGACGCTCCAAGGAAAACTCATATTATGTGACGAATAAAAATATAGCTCCAAGTAAGATATACCGATAATGTTGGAGACGAAAGAGGGGATGCCTTCCGGGGCATCCCCAAGCTTAGGCGCTTGAGTCTTCCTTAGATATTACCTTGGGGGTGCCTTGGGAATCCCCAAGCTTAAGTTCTTTTCACTACTTATTCTCCTCATATCGGTGTCTCACCCAAAACTTGAAAACTTCAATCACACAAAACTTAACGGAACTTCGTGAGATGGGTTAGTGTAATAAAGATAGATCATTCACTTAGGTACTGTCAAGACAAGATTAATAATTGTTCCCACATGGTACCCACTGTATTCTATCATTACCATAATTTATACCGCTAAATATAAGCTATGGAAACACTAAAACAAGCAAACTATGCTTGCAAAACAGAATCTGTCAAAAACAGAACAGTCTGTGAAGATCTGTAGTGTAACTATACTTCCCTGTCTCTAAAAATTCTGAAAAATTAGGACAACCTTAAGAATTTGTATATGAAAACTTTGTAAAAATTTCATATCATTATCACTCTCCAGTAAAAAATGAAAATTCCTGTACTGGAGTCAAAAGTTTCTGTTTTGGTTCAGCATCAATTCTACTCATCTTGTGAGTCATCCCAAAGGCTTTACTTGGCACTTTATTGAAATAAAAGGCATAAAACATGATTACTACAGTAGCTTAATCATGTGAACACACAAAAACAGAAAGGAAAAGTGTTGGGTTGTCTCCCAACAAGCGCTTTTCTTTAAAGCCTTTTAGCTAGGCATGATGATTTAAATGATGCTCACATAGGAATAGTAATTGAAACATGCAAAAGAGCATCATGAATCTCATGACAAACACATTTAAGTCTAACCTACTTCCTATGCATAGGGATTTTGTGAGCAAACAATTTATGGGAGCAACAATCAACTAGCATAGGAAGGCAAAACAAGCATAACTTCAAAACTTTGAACACATAGAGAGGAAACTTGATATTATTGCAATTCCTACAAGCATATGTTCCTCCCTCATAATAATTTTCAGTAGCATCATGAAGGAATTTCACAATATAACTATCACATAAAGCATTATCTTCATGATCCACAAGCATAGAAAATTTGTCACTCTCCACATAAGCAATTTTCTTCTCATCAATAGTAGTGGGAGCAAACTCAACAAAATAACTATCATGTGAAGCATAATCCAATTGAAAATTAAAATCATGATGAGAAGTTTCATGGTTATCATTATTCTTTATAGCATACATGTCATCACAATAATCATCATAAATAGGGGGCATGATTTCATCATAATAAATTTGCTCATCAAAACTTGGGGGACTAAACATATCATCTTCATCAAACATAGCATCCCCAAGCTTGTAGCTTTGCATATCATTAGCATCATGAATATTCAAGGAATTCATAGTAGCAACATTGCAATCATGCTCATCATTCAAGGAATTCTCATTAAGTATTTTCATAAATTCTTCCTCTACCAATTGAGCACAATTTTCCAAACCATTATTTTCACGAAAGACATTAAAAAGACGAACCAATTGATGCAACATAAACTCCATTTTTTTTGTAGTTTTCTTTTATAAAACCAAACTAGTGAAAAACAAGAAACTAAAAGATTCAATTGCAAGATCTAAAGATATACCTTCAAGCACTCACCTCCCCGACAACGGCGCTAGAAAAGAGCTTGATGTCTACTACGCAACCTTCTTCTTGTAGACTCGTGTTGGGCCTCCAAGCGCAGAGTTTTGTAGGACAGTAGCAAATTTCCCTCAAGTGGATGACCTAAGGTTTATCAATCTGTGGGAGGTGTAGGATGAAGATGGTCTCTCTCAAACAACCCTGCAACCAAATAACAAAGAGTCTCTTGTGTCCCCAACACACCCAATACAATGGTAAATTGTATAGGTGCACTAGTTCGGCGAAGAGATGGTGATACAAGTGTAATATGGATGGTAGATATAGGTTTTTGTAATCTGAAAATATAAAAACAGCAAGGTAACTAATGATAAAAGTGAGCACAAACGGTATTGCAATGCTTAGAAACAAGGCCTAGGGTTCATACTTTCACTAGTGCAAGTTCTCTCAACAATACTGACATAGTTGAATCATATGTAAATCCCTCACGTGCGACAAAGAGTTAACTCCAAAGTCACAAATAGCGGAGAACAAATGAAGAAATTATTGTAGGGTACGAAACCACCTCAAAGTTATCTTTTCCGATCAATCTTATGAGCTATCCCTATAAGTGTCACGAACAGCCCTAGAGTTCGTACTAAAATAACACCTTAAGATACACATCAACCAAAATCCTAATGTCACCTAGATACTCCAATGTCACCACGAGTACCCATGGGCTTGATTATATGATATGCATCACACAATTTCAGATTCATCATGTTCAATCCAACACAAAGAACTTCAAAGAGTGCCCCAAAGTTTCTACCGGAGAGTCAAGACGAAAACGTGTGCCAACCCCTATGCATAGATTCTCAAGGTCACGGAACCCGCAAGTTGATCACCGAAACATACATCAAGTGGATCAATAGAACATCCCATTGTCACCATGGATATCCCATCGCAAGACATACATCAAGTGTTCTCAAATCCTTTAAAGACTCAATCCGATAAGAAAACTTCAAAGGGAAAACTCAATTCATCACAAGAAGATAGAGAGGGGAAAACTCCATATGATTCATCTATATTAATAAAGCTCGCGGTACATCAAGATCGTGTCATCTCAAGAACACGAGAGAGAGAGATCAAACACATAGCTACTGGTACATACCCTCAGCCCCGAGGGTGAACTACTCCCTCCTCGTCATGGAGACCGCCGGGATGATGAAGATGGCCTCCGGTGATGGTTTCCCCCTCCGGCAGGGTGCCGGAACGGGCTCCCGATTGATTTTTCGTGGCTACAGAGGCTTACGGCGGCGGAACTCCTGATCTAGGTTTCTTTCTGGGGGTTTTGGTATTTATAGGAATACTTGGCGTTGGAATCAAGTCAGGGGGACTCCCGAGGGACCCACAAGCCAGGGGGGCGCGCCCTAGGGGGGGCGCCCCCTAGGCTTGTGACTGCCTCGGGACTCCTCTCCGGTATCTTTTCGCTCCAGTATTTTTTATATTTTCCAAAAATATTCTCCGTAAATTTCCAGCCCATTCCGAGAACTTTTATTTCTGCACAAAAAAAACGACACCATGGTAGTTCTGCTGAAAACAGCGTCAGTCCGGGTTAGTTCTAATAAAATCATACCAAAATCATATAGAATTATTGTAAACATGGCATGAATACTTCATAAATTATAGATACGTTGGAGACGTATCACGCTGCGCCTCGCCCTAGCCACGCTCGGGCATGGACTTGCTGTGTGCCCGCGCGTGCACAGCCGTGGCTGGTTGTGCCACTGCGTACGGGCCAGCCCTTGATTAGATTAGGTACTAACCCCCCATTAGACTAACCCCTGCTAACTAGTCTATTACATGTGGGGCCCTACTGCTAACTAAATATTTTATTAAAATCAGTGACAATGACATGTGGGTCCTCACACACTGTTGAACAGTCAAACTTTGACTGGTCAAACAGTCAACCAACCCCTCCTGGACCCCACTTGTATGCCTCTCTGCAAGATACACACTTGGGTACACATAGCAATTTCTGATTTAATTTGAATTAATATATAAATCTAAAATATTTTTAAAACTTTGGAAAATCATATAAAATAATCCGTAAATCGGATGAAAATATTTTATATATGAAAGTTGATTAGAAAAATATGACGAATCCGAATATGCTACCCACGTACCCGCCACATGTCCCTAATACTGCAAACATAGAACCTTCCCCTCCGGATCGTCTGTCCGATAACTGCTTAAAGCCCGGGAAATATCCATAGATATCTTCCCGCTCCGTCTGTAACACGTAGCACTGCATTAGGTCACCCCTAACACAGCTTATTGCCTTGTCATGCTTTCTGATGCAATTGTTTGCTTTATATTTATTGTTTTTTCCTCCTCTTCTCCCTGGTAGACCCCGAGACGAGTGCTGCTCCCGAGTACGACTATGCTCCGGATGTCCAGCACCTTTCAGTAGAGCTTCCAGGCAAGCAAAACCCCTTGATCATTCCTATATCGCCCATTCTTTACCTCTCATGCTTGCATTAGAATTTGCTACTGTATTTGATTGCTCCTATTCTGATGCATAGCCTGATTTTGTAGCACGCTATTGTTACTTACCAGTCTATCCTATATGCTTAGTATAGGTTGGTTAGTGATCCATCAGTGACCCTCACCTTGTCCATGTTGCCCCGCTTCTTCACCGATGAATCGACCAACATGATCGACGTCCAGAGCCCGACACATCACCGACGCCCCCTAGGTGTACGACTCTGCAGAGTTACTATCGAGTACCGAGGGTGATACCTCGTAACGCACTCCTGATGATAACTCTGTATTGTAGATAATCGGTCATGGATTATGGAGGGTGATTCCTCCTTCACCACTCCCGATAACAACTCTGTCGTGCAACACCTCAAGTGTGGACCCTTTGAGGGTGATTCCTCCAAGGTCACCTTGACGGTTACATCGAGTGGCATCCATCAAGGGTGATTCCTCAGATTCCCCCTTGATGTTATGGACACACGGTTACTTTGACTTTACCCCAGAACCATGTTGAAGTCGGGTTGACCTGGAGGGTACCCGCGAGATAATTACGCGGCACGGCCGAACATTCTTAGCCCTTACCGTAAGTCTGCGAGACAGGGCGATGAGACCACAAATCGTGGATCATTGATCATCTCCGCGTGCTCCCTAGACACTAACGGTTTGGATATGTGATTCGAGTAGGCCTCTGGCCTTTTTGCACTGACCACCATGCGGGAATAAGTATGGGCACTCTGCGTCATACGTTTCTTCCGAAAGCTCTTTAGACGCCACAGTTGAGCGGCACGCGCCCGGGTGGTCCGCGTAAGCACTTGCTTTGTATAAAGAGGTAGCCAGGACTGATCCCGACCGTCCTTGCAACGTGCATGATTGCAAAGGACGATTGGCCCATGACCCCTTCGCAATTAGGATGTAGACCGACGTGCTGGCCTCTCCGTTGAGCCTAGGTAGGACCACGGCGTGTCGATCAGCCGAGGCCAAGCATGACCCAGAAAAGTGTGTTCGGCCAGAGTTAATCGAGCGTGTTGGGTAAGTTTGTGCACCCCTGCAGGGAAGTATATCTATTCGAATAGCCGTGTCCACGGTAACGGATGCTCGGTGAGTATCCCAATCTACTACAACTAGAACTGGATACTTGTGACACTAAACTAGAATGATGGCTCCAGGATCGCTTTCTCGTAGGGAGTCGAGGAAGGACCAATGGGCGTTTGAAAGCACAACTTCTCCCTAGGTGGTTTTGGTAATTAATAACAACATATATTTCATTGGACTAATGTTTCCACCAAGTATATTTCAGGAAAGTTCAATGAATGGATTGGCAAAAGGATTGTGAGGAGATTCCCTAGATGCAAGGAACATCTATTGGCAACAAGCTTGAAGACTCTACATTTTACATTATGTGAGAAATCACTTTTGAGTCCATAGGAAATCCAATAATATTAAAAGGGGATGAGGTGTCTATGATGATTTGGTTGCTCAAGTGCTTAGAGATTAGCGACCAAAAATTCACATGAAATTCTCCCACAAAATCTCTTTCTAAACCCTACCACAAAAATCGGTGCCACCAACTTTTCAGTATCAGCCCCACCGAGTTCAAACCCTAGACAGACCCGAGCCAAAATCCTAGTCTCGGTGCCACCAACTTTTCACTTCGGTGCAACCGAAATCAGTGACCAACTCTCTGGTATCCTATTTTCAAGAATCAGAATTTCCGAGTTTTGAGAATCGGTCTCACCGAGATTTGGAATCTGCCTAGGTCACCCATATCGGTACCACCGAGATTTATATATCGGTCTCACCAAAAAGCCGAAAGTTGCCACATTTTGTACTAGTCGGTGCAACTGGGTTTTTACTCTGGTTTCACCGAGTTGGGAAATAATGTTGTAACGGTTGGATTTTTGGAGATGCCTATATATACCCCTCCACCTCCTCTCTCGTAGAGGAAGCACTCGGAACACACCTACACTTTCCCCATCCATTTTTCTGAGAGAGAACCACCTACTCATCTGTTGAGATCAAGACCTTCCACTCCAACCATGAATCTTGATTTCTAGCCTCCCCAAGTTGGTTTCCACCCAATCATCCTATTCTACCAAGCCAAATCTATGAGAGAGTGATTGTGTGTTGAGGAGACTATCTTTTGAAGCACAAGAGCTAGGAGTTCATCATTGTTACCACACATATTACCTTTCGGAGGGTGGTGCCTCCTAGATTGGTTAGGTGTCGCTTGGGAGCCTCCTTCTTCGTGTTGTGGAGTTGAACCAAGAAGTCTGTACGGGCAAAAAGATCACCTACTTCGTGAAGATCTACCCATAGTGAGGCTAGTACTTCGTGGAGGGAAGCCGTGATGGAATAGACGAGGTTGCTACTTTGTGGACCCAAATGGGTGGAGCCCTCTGTGGACTCTTGTGACCTCTACCCTCCGTGGGTTGGAGTCTCCATCAGCGTGGACGTATGATAGCACCACCTATGGGAACCACCGGAAAAATCTTCGTGTCATCAATTGTGTTTGGTTCTCCCCCTACCTTTACTTTCATGTGCATGTCTTTACTTTCCGTTGATGTACTCTTAGACTTGCATGTGTAGGTGTACTTGACTTGCTACAATTGCTAAAACTTGCCAACATTTAAAATTGGGAAAAGGCTAGATTTTTATTTTGTCAAGTAGTCTAATCACCCCCCTCTAGACATACTTCGGATCCTAAAGCGTTGCTACTACATACTTATTACTTATGACATGCTAGTTGATACATCTCCAATGTATCTACTTTTCCAAACACTTTTGCTCTGATTTTGACCTCTAATTTGCATGATTTGAATGGAACTAACCCGGACTGACGCTGTTTTCAACAGAACTACCTTGGTGTTATTTTGTGTAGAAATAAAAGTTCTCGGAATTGGACAATTTTTTTTTGGATTTTTTCTGGGATTTATAATGAATTATGGAGCGAAGACCTGTCGGAGGGAGGCCACCTGTGGGCCACAAGCCAACAGGGCGCGCCCCCTAGGCCGCGCCCTGTTGTGTGTTGGGGCCCACGAGGCTCCTCCGACCCTGATTCCAGTCCTATAAAATCACATCTTCCGAGAGAAAAATCAGAGAGAAGTTTTCATTGCGTTTCACGAGATGGAGCCGCCGCCACCTCCTGTTCTTACTCGGGAGGGCTGATCTGGAGTCCGTTTGGAGCTCCGGAGAGGGGAAATCGTCGCCGTCGTCATCACCAACCCTTCTCCATCAACATCGCCATGATGATCACCACCGGGAGTGAGTAATTCCTTTGTAGGCTTGCTGGACGGTGGTGGGATTAGATGAGATTGATCATGTAATCGAGTTAAGTTTGATAAGGCTTGATCCCTAATATCCACTATGTCCTGAGATTGATGTTGCTATGACTTTGCTATGCTTAATGCTTGTCACAAGCGCCCGAGTGCCATAATTTCAGATCTGAACCTAATATATTATCTCTGAATATAAGATTGATTTGGATCCTATCTTGCAAGTTGTATGCACCTATTACGTGTCTTGATCCGCATACCCCAAGGTGACAATAATTGGGATTCTTTTCGGTGATTGCCGTAGTTTGAGGAGTTCATGTATTCACCATGTGTCAATGCTTTGTTCCAGTTCTCTATTAAAAGGAGGCCTTAATATCTCTTAGTTCCCAATAGGACCCCGTTGCCACGGGAGGGTAGGACAAAAGATGTCCAGCAAGTTCTTATCGCAAGCACGCATGACTATATACGAAATACATGCCTACATTATATTGATGAATTGGAGCTAGTTCTGTGTCACCCTAGTGTGTAACGGTTACATGATTGATGTCATCTAAATCATTATCCATCACCGATCCATGTGCCTACGCTTTACATATACTGAATCTTGCTAAGTTACTATTGCTTCTGCTACTGTCACAACTGCTACAAAATTGTTGTTGTCACTACTACTGTTACTTTTGCTACTACTATTTGCCATGCTACTAAACCTTTGCTGCAGAGAGATATCCCAGGTGCGGTTGAATTGACAACTCAAGTGTCAAGGCCAATAAATATTCTTTGGCTCCCCTTGTGTCGAATCAATATATTAGGGTGAAATACTACCCGTGAAGACTATCGCGATCCCCTATACTTGTGGGTTATCAAGACCTTTTTCTGGCGCCGTTGCCGGGGAGCAGGGCTATATTTATTGTGTTAACTTGAGGATATCCAATTGCCATTATGAAGAATCTGAAAGATAATCGAACTAAGATCGTCCCCTCTCGCACGAGAGAAGGTAAGGAACTACCATCTATCTCTGCTTTTTATTCACCTACTGTTTTGAATCAGCTTGTTACACCACCACCTGTTGATCATCCTGATATGTCACATGAACTTGATGATGCTACCTTTGAAATTAATGATGATACTATTGCTACACATGTTGAAACTGAAACTTTGATCTATATGTTACTCATTGTTTTATCCCTACCGAAGCTTTGATCTATATGTTGTCATCAATTACCAAAAAGGGGGAGATTGAAAGCACAACTTCTCCGTAGGTGGTTTTGGTAATTAATAACAACATACATTTCATTGGACTCATGTTTCCACCAAGTATATTTCAGGAAAGTTCAATGAATGGATTGGCAAAAGGATTGTGAGGAGATTCCCTAGATGCAAGGAACATCTATTGGCAACAAGCTTGAAGACTCTACATTTTGCATTTTGTGAGAAATCACTTTTGAGTCCATAGGAAAGCGAATACTATTAAAAGGGGATGAGGTGTCTATGATGATCTGGTTGCTCAAGTGCTTAGAGATTAGCCACCAAAAATACACATGAAATTCTCCCACAAAATCACTGTCTAAACCCTACCACAAAAATCGGTGCCACCAAATTTTCAGTATCGGCCCCACCAAGTTCAAACCCTAGATAGATCCCAGCCAAAATCCTAGTCTCGGTGCCACCAACTTTTCACTTCGGTGCAACCGAAATCAGTGACCAACTCTCTGGTATCCTATTTTCAAGAATCAGAATTTCCGAGTTTTGAGAATCGGTCTCACCGAGATTTGGAATCTGCCTAGGTCACCCATATCGATACCACCGAGATTTATATATCGGTCTCACCGAAAAGCCGAAAGTTGCCACATTTTGTACTAGTCGGTGCAACCGAGTTTTTACTCCGGTTTCACAGAGTTGGGCAATAATGTTGTAATGGTTGGATTTTTGGAGATGCCTATATATACCCCTCCACCTCTTCTCACTCGTAGAGGAAGCACTCAGAACACACCTACACTTTCCCCATCCATTTTTCTGAGAGAGAACCACCTACTCATGTGTTGAGATCAAGACCTTCCACTCCAATCATATGAATGTTGATTTCTAGCCTCCCGAAGTTGCTTTCCACCCAATCATCCTAGTCTACCAAGCCAAATCTGTGAGAGAGTGATTGTGTGTTAAGGAGACTATCTTTTGAAGCACAAGAGCAAGGAGTTCATCATTGTTACCACACCTATTACCTTTTGGAGGGTGGTGCCTCCTAGATTGGTTAGGTGTTGCTTGGGAGCCTCCTTCTTCGTGTTGTGGAGTTGAACCACGAAGTTTGTACGGGCAAGGAGATCGCCTACTTCGTGAAGATCTACCCATAGTGAGGCCAGTCCTTCGTGGACGGAAGCCGTGATGGAATAGACGAGGTTGCTACTTTGTGGACCCTAACGGGTGGAGCCCTTCGTGGACTCTCGTGACCACTACCCTCCGTGGGTTGAAGTCTCCATCAACGTGGACGTACGATAGCACCACCTATCGGAACCACGGGAAAAATCTTCGTGTCATCAATTGCATTTGATTCTCCTCCCCCTACCTTTACTTTCATGTGCATGTCTTTACTTTCCGCTGCTATACTCTTAGACTTGCATGTGTAGGGTGTACTTGACTTGCTACAATTGCTAAAACTTGCCAACATTTAAAATTGGGAAAAGGCTAGATTTTTATTTGGTCAAGTCGTCTAATCACCCCCCTCTAGACATACTTCGGATCCTACAAGTGGTATCAGAGCTTTGGTCTCCATTTCATTGGTTTCACAACCTAGGAGAGTATGGCGTCTAGTGAGGGAAGCTATCATCGTAGAGGTCCATATTTTGATGGTACAAACTTTGGTAGTTGGAAGCACAAAATGAAAATGCATATTCTTGGTCATAACCCCGCTGTATGGGATGTTGTTCGTGTTGGATTGCAAGGTGAATTCTTTGGTGTTGGAAAGGAACCGGATTGGGAAGCGACCGCGGAAGAATTGAAGATGTTGCAATACAACGCTCAAGCATGCGATATCCTATTCAACTATTTATGCCCCGAAGAGTTCAACAAGATAAGATGTCTTGAGAATGCAAAGAAAATTTGGGATACTTTGGTTGATATGCACGAAGGTACCAAATCCCTCAGGGAATCTAAGTTGGATGTGCTACAAAGTCAACTTGACAAGTTCAAGATGAAGGATGGTGAAGGAGTCGCGGAAATGTACTCTAGGCTTGCACTCAACACAAATGAGATTGCCTGCTTAGAAAGCGAAAAAATGACCGACAAATTCATCATCAAGAAGATCCTTAGAGCCTTGGATGGAAAGTACGACACCGTGTGCACATTGATCCAAATGATGCCGAACTACAAAGATCTCAAGCCTACGGAAGTCATTGGAAGGATTGTTGCTCATGAGATGTCACTCAAGGACAAAGAAGAACTTCACACCAAGTCAGGCGGTGCATACAAAGCTACAAGTGACACTCCCACTACTTCAAGTGACAACCTTGTTACCAATGAAGAAATAAGCCTCATGGTCAAGAAATTCAACAAGTTCTACAAGAGTAGAGGCAAGGAGAGAAGCTCCAATTCAAGATATGAAGAGAAGCGTTCCTCTAGTCGTGACCGGAATTGTTACAATTGTGGAAGGCCCGGACACTATTCCAATGAGTGCACGACCCCCCACAAAAGAAGAGAATAGTCACCTAGAAGACGAGGCTCAAGAGGTGAATCACCTTGTAGAGAGAGAAGGAGTAGAGAAGATCCCTATGAATGAAGACCCTCCCAGAGAAGCAAGGACTCGGAGAAGAAGGACAAGTACACCAAGAGCTACACAAGAAGAAGACATCAAGCTCATGTTGGTGAATGGGTTTCCGGCTCCGATTCCGACAACCAATCCGAGAGAAGCTACCACTCCAACTCCGACTATAGTCAAGATGAAGGTGTTGCCGGATTAGCACTCGTAACCTCCAACTCCTATGAGATATTTGATTCACCAAATGAAGGAAGTGGAAGTTGCTTCATGGCTAAAGGCCCCAAGGTATCACACACCGAATACATTTACTTCAATAGTGATGAGGATGATTTACTAGGAGATGATGACTTGCTCTTTGATAAAACTAGTGATGTTAGTCAAAATGAACTTGATAATAATCATGCTAGTCAAGATAAGTCATGTGATGATGATAAGAAGGAGATTGAGCGTATAACTGAAGAACTAAACACTCTTAAGTTAGCTCATGAATCTACTCAAGAAGATCATAGAGAGCTCTTAAGAACTCATGAGAAGCCACGCTTCGAGAAGCTAAACTTAGAGCAAGAGCATGAGTTTCTTAAAGCTATCAATGTCGATCTTCGAAATAAGAGTTCTTCTTATATTGCCAAACGACTACTCTTGTCCACATTTGTTCCACAAGTTAAGTCTAAGCAAACTAGTAACAAAGGCAAGAAAGATTCTTCATCTAGTAGCAACAATACTAATGTTAAATCCAATAATGTTGTTTCTAGTAGCTCTATTGATTCCACTAATGATTCTCTTAGCCAAGTTACACTTGAGCAAGAGAATGATTTATTGAAAGGAATTATAGAGAAAGGTGTCTACAAAAGTCTTGCCGGATGTAAGCAATTTGAAGAGATTGTACGCAAGCATGGAGGATACCGGAAGAACCATGGCATTGGCTACTTCAACGCCAATGGAGTTGAATGGGAAGAAGGTCAATACCCCAAGCCGAAGTTGTTTCTCAAAGGGAGAAGTGTGATCATACTATCCCCAAGGGAACAAAAGCTCAAGATGACCTTCCACCACAAGACCACATGCTCAAGGGCAAGGACAAGCTTCAAGAAGAGATTGACACATTTGAAGATGAATCCCAGGCCATGGTCAAGTGGGTTCTCAAGGCTACTACAAGCTCTACTTCAACAAGTGCTACTTCAACTCCAAGGATCCCCATCAAGTTGACGAGGGTCCCAAAGAAGAAGAACTAGAGAAGTTCTTGAGGGGTGACTCCGCCAATGAAATTCACTCACATTCATTTCTGGCAAGAATCATTGCAATCAACTCCAACCTTATGCGATGATTCAAGGAGTCACAAACCCCTCATAGGTGAGCAAGGGACAAGGTAATTAAAGAATCAATGGACATCATCTAAATGTGCTTCCCTCCATGTCCATAGATATCCTTGTATTTGTTCCTTGTGTGGGACTAACCCATGTAGGTAAGAAGAGTACTAAACAACAAGGATTGCTCCCAACTCAAGATGATCTTCATCAACAATGAGCATCCACCACTACATCACCTACATGAAGTCTTCATCGACAAAACCCAAGGTTTGTTTATCCCTCTTAGGGGGGATGTCACATCAAGGGGGAGCTTTACTCCAAGACTTGAGTTAAAGCATCTCATAAGATGTGACGACATTAAATGCTTTCTGTGAAAGTGGTAACCCCACTTGTGCTTAAACGATGAGCATGACCTATGACCAAGTATTCTTACTTGGCTCCTAAGTCAATATAGTCATATATAGATTACCCCGTCATCGCCAAAGTGTTTGGTAGATACTAGAGTAGTTGAGCATGTTTGCCATGATTTCTATTGACATCTTTATGTGTGAGCATGTTGGTATTGATACGTCTCCGTCGTATCTACTTTTCCTCACGCTTTTGCTCTTGTTTTGGACTCTAATTTGCATTATTTGAATGAAACTAACCCGGACTGACGTTGTTTTCAGCAGAACTACCATGGTGTTGTTTTTGTGCAGAAATAAAAGTTATCGGAATTGGACGAAACTTTTTGGAGATTTATTTTACAATAAATAAAATATACTGGAGCCAAGAACCACCGGAGGGGGTGCCCTGGTTGGGCACGATACACCAGGGCGCGCCACCCCCTCCAGGCGCGCCATGGTGGGTTGTTCCCACCTCGGGGCCCCACTGACCCTAATTCTAGCGCTATAAAATCCTATTTTTGGAGAAAAAAATCAGAGAGAAGTTTTCATCGCGTTTCACGATACGGAGCCGCCGCCACCTCCTGTTCTTCATCGGGAGGCCAGATCTGGAGCCTGTTTGGGGCTCCGGAGAGGGGAATCTTCGGTCTTCGTCATCATCAACCTTTCTCCATCGCCAATTCCATGATGCTCCCCATCGGGAGTGAGTAATTCCTTCGTAGGCTCGCTGGTCGGTGAGGAGTTGGATGAGATTCATCATGTAATCGAGTTAATTTTGTTATGGCTTGATCCCTAGTATCCACTATGTTCTGAGATTAATGTTGATATGACTTTGCCATGCTTAATGCTTGTCACTAGGGTCCGAGTGCCATGATTTCATATCTAAACCGTTTATGTTATCACCATTATATCGATGTTCTTGATCCGATCTTGCTAGTCATACGCACCTATTATGTGTTATGATCCGTAAACCCCGGAGTGACAATAGTCGGGATACTTTCCGGTGATGACCGTAGTTTGAGGAGTTCATGTATTCACCGTGTGTGAATGCTTTGTTCCGGTTCTCTATTAAAAGGAGGCCTTAATATCCCTTAGTTTCCTTATGGACCCCGCTGCCACGGGAGGGTAGGACAAAAGATGTCATGCAAGTTCTTTTCCATAAGCACGTATGACTATTTACGGAATACATGCCTACATTATATTTATGAACTGGAGCTAGTTCTGTGTCGCCCTAGGTTATGACTGTCATATGATGAATATCATCCAACGAGTTCACCAATCCAGTGCCTACGAGTTTTCCACATACTGTTCCAACTGCTACAAAACTATTGCTACCACTGCTACTGCTACTGTTACTGCTTCTACTGCTATCAAAACTATCATACTACTGTGCTACTGATCACTTTGCTACAGATATTTAATCTCCGGGTGTGGTTGAATTGACAACTCAGCTGCTAATACTCGCAAATATTCTTTGGCTCCCCTTGTGTCGAATCTATAAATTTGGGTTGAATACTCTACCCTCGAAAACTGTTGCGATCCCCTATACTTGTGGGTTATCAAGACCTTTTTCTGGCGCCGTTGCCGGGGAGCATAGCTATATTTGTTGAGTCACTTGGGATTTATATCAATTGATCACTATGAAGAATCTGAAGGATCCAAAAACCAAGATTTTTCCCTCTAAGAAGAGGGGAGGTAAGGAATTTCCATCTAGCTCTGCACTTGATCCACGTTCGGTTATGAGTAAGTTTGCAACACCACCACATGCTATTAATCCTGATATGTCGCAAGTTATTGATGATGCTACTTCTGCTATGAATGATGCTTATGATGATGATGCTAGTACCATGCTTGATGATAATGTGCCACTAGGTGAATTTCTTGATGAACAAATTGCTAGAGCTAAAGAGAATGAAATTATTGAAACTGATGAGATTGCTGAAACTAATGAAGCCTTTGAAACACCTATTAGACCTAGCTCTCCTAGATTTGAAATGCCTAAGATACCTAAAGGTTATGTTATGGATGAGGAGACAACTAGAGAAATCCTTTCTTGTAAGGATAGAGATGATCTTAAGAAATTGCTACGCAAGTATAAAGAAAAGACTTTGAATGCTAGAATGAAATGTGATCCTAAGTTTGCTACTTCACCTATCTTTGTTACCGATAAGGATTATGAATTCTCTGTCGACCCAGAGTTAATTACCTTGGTTGAATCTGATCCTTTCCATGGCTATGAAACTGAAACTGTAGCGGCACATCTTACTAAGCTGAATGATATAGCCACCCTCTTTGCTCATGATGAGAAGATTCGCTATTACTATATTCTTAAGTTATTTCCATTCTCCTTAAAGTGTGATGCTAAGACATGGTACAATACTCTTGCTCCTGGTTGTGTGCGTAGTCCCCAGGATATGATTTACTACTTCTTTGAAAAATATTTTCCTGCTCATAAGAAACAAGCTGCCTTACAGGATATATTTAACTTCGTTCAAATTGAAGAAGAGAGTCTCCCACAAGCTTGGGGGAGGCTTCTCCAATTGCTTAATGCTTTGCCTGATCATCCTCTTAAGAAAAATGAATGTCGGGGGGATTACCCCCGGGTAGGCTCAAGGAGACGACTCAACATTTTAAAACACCAGGGGGGCCACCCCCGGTAAGCCAGGCCTGACGAATTGACAAGACAAACGAAGAAGGTAGCCGACGACACTGTAGCTAACGACACTGTAGCTGTCCGGCTCCTCCAGTCCGGCTCCTCCTGTCCGGCTGCACCTGTCCTGCTCCTCCAGTCCGGCTCCTCCTGTCCGGCTCCTCCTGTTCGGCCCCTCCTGTCCGGCTCCTCCTGTCCGGCTCCTCCTGTCCGGCCCCTCCTGTCCGGCTCCTCCTGTCTGGCCCCTCCTGTCCGGCTCCTCCTGTCCGGCCCCTCCTGTCCGGCTCCTCCTGTCCGGCTCCTCCAGTCCGGCTCCTCCAGTCCGGCTCCTCCTGTCCGGCTCCTCCCGGCCGGCTGCCGGCTGCGGCCCGACGAAGTCAGCCCTAGGCGTCCTGTCGGACACGACCTGACGACACGGTAGCTGACGGACTACAGAACCTGCCACCCCGCTACAGTCGGGCACTATTGGCGAATAGTGCCCCGCTGTGCACCCGTCACCCGTCACTTCACTGCGCTCCAACAGTGGCGCACTGTAGCCTGCATCACTTGTCATCTCACTTGACATCTAGAATAGTATGGTTGGTGGGTGGGCCACCACCCACCATGCCAACTCCACACTATAAAAGGGCACCAAGCCCCCCACTCCACTCAGGCTCTCACGGGCACACACTCACGGTGGAGCTCTCTCATGCCCACTTACTAGCTAGCTCACACACACACTAGCTCTCATACACACATTTATAATACAGCTCCGGGAGCAACTCTGTACCAGATATTCCATATATACAGACATGCAGGAGTAGGGGTATTATCTCTCCGGAGAGCCCTGAACCTGGGTAAACCACAGAGTGCTATCCGCATACCCGTCCCGATCTCCACTGCAGCCTTGCTCTCACCTCTCAAGCCATCCCATGGCATCTGCCGTCTCGGGGTACCCCCGGTGAGAAAACGACGACAGTTGGCGCCCACCGTGGGGCAAGCTGCTACTGGTTCCGCGGTCCGGGCGGGACCATCTTCGCCAGCTCCGCCGCGACGTCGCCGTCGCCTCTCCGGCCACGCTCGAGGGCTCGACATCAACTCGCCCCCGGGGTGGCCGCGCGAGGCGGCGCGCCTTCGTCATCGGCCTCGCCATCTTCGCCAGCTCCGCCGCGACGTCGCCGTCGCCTCTCCGGCCGCGCTCGAGGGCTCGACATCAACTCGCCCCCGGGGCAGCCGCGCGAGGCGGCGCGCCTTCATCGTCGGCCTCGCCATCTTCGCCAGCTCCGCCGTGGCGTCGCCGTCGCCTTTCCGGCCGTGCTCGGATGCTCAACATCAACATGCCCCCGACGCGTACATACATGGCCGGTTGCCTGGTCGGATGTATACATACATACGCGTGGGCATTGGCCGAATGCATGCATGCGTATACTGGCTAGACTCAAGGCATACGGGACCCATGCATGCATTTCCAAGACAATAGCCAGACACATGCCAGATAATGGCCGAATATACCCCATGCGCTGCTCGTGCGTTGACCAGATGAAAGACGGAAGCTACCTCATGCGCACGATGGCCACCCCGCGTGTTGGCCGTGCCCGCGGCCACACGCGCGCGCATGGCCAGCCCTGGCCGGCTGACCGACCGCGTTGGCCGACTGCAAGACCGGCGGCCCAGCCCGGCGCCCAGCTGCGTCCGGTTCCGCTTTCGTCCGGCTCCGCCGCCCTGCTCCAGCCGGCTCCGGCCACTACTCCATCACCACGTCGCCACCCACGCCCGCGCGCCCGCGCTGGCTGCCGGTTGGCCGCCAACGCCTGCTTCCCGCTCGCCGCGCCTCACCCCGTCCTCCCATGCCGGCTCCCGCGCCCGGCGCATCTGCTCCGCCCGGCCTTGTAGCACCGGCCGCCGGCTCCGCTCCGCCCGGCCTCCGCGGCCGCACGCCCGGGCCGGCTGCTCCCCGCGCGTTGCTCCAGCCGGCAACCACGCCGGCACGCCTTGCGCCCCTCCACCGCGGGCCTCTTCCATGACCTCCCCTGTGCACGGCCCGGCTGCCCACAGGCTCCGCCCCGTCCGCGCCGCGGCGCTACGGCCCGCTAAGCTCCGCGCCGACTGGCTCCGCCACCGCATGGCCTCCGGCTCCAGACCACATCGCCTCCCTGCCGGCCAGCCTCGCGCAACGACTCCCCCGCCCACGTCCGTATCGCCGCGCGTCCGCCCCTCCGCGGCTCCGACTGCGCCGCTGCCAACGCACGTGCCGGCTGCTCGGGGCTACGCCCGACCTCCCGCCCCGCGCGGCCGGCTCCGTGTGCCCGCGCGCCGGCTCCGCTCGAGGCCGCACTCCGCCTGCGCCTCCTCGCTCCGGCCCGGCGTCCCGCCTGGCCGCACCTCCCTCCGCGCGCTCGCGCGCCGGTGCAGCCCCGCCTCCGCTCGCCGCCTTGCTCAGCCGGTCGCGCAGCACCGGCTCCGCGCGCGCCCGCGAGCCGGCCGCCGGCTGCCGCGTTGCCTCTGTCCGCAGCCGCTAGCCAGCCCCGCTCCTTCCGCGTGCCCGTGCCGCCGCAGGCCGGCTGCCGGCTGCGCTGCGTCGCTCCCCGCATCGGCTGCTCCTCCCGCACTGCCAGCCTCCCTGGCTCCGCGTCCGACAAGCCGCCAGCCGGCCCCGCTTCTTCCGCGCGCCCGTGCCGCCGTGAGCTGGCTGCCGCTGCGCCGGCTCCCCCCTGCGCGCCCGTCTTCCCGCCGGCTGCCGCTCCGGCCGGGCCGCGCGGTCCCCGCACCACCGCGCACCTCCCTCCTCGCGACTCCCGCCGCACTCCCTCGTAGGCCGGCTGTCGCTGCCGTCTTCGCGAGCCGGCCCCGCCTGCGCTCCCCGCGCCGGCCCCGCTCGCCGCCCCGGCCCGCGTCGCCGGGCCGCCCCTCCGTCCGGCTCCGCCTCACTGCGCCAGCTCCGCCGGGGCGCCACTCCGTCCGGCCCCGCCCCTCCGCGCCGGCTCCGCCGGGCGCCCGGTTTCCTCGCTGCCCCGATCGGCAACTCCGCCCTCCGCCCCGCCCTGACCGGCGCGCCCAGGCGCGTCCCCGCACCAGCTGCGCCCTGCGCGTCTCCCGGCCGGCTGCCGCAAGGGGACAAGGGGCCGGCTGCAATAAAAAATAATGGGGCCGGCTGCCCACGCGGGCACAAAAAAAAAAGAGAGAGAGAAGGAAGAGACACCTGCATCCGTCTGCCCGCGTCCCCACTCGGACGGCCCACTTGCGTCGCCGCCTGGCCGGTTGGCCTGCCCGTTCTACTTCGACACCGGGCCGGTTCCGGTTGCCCACCCGTTTCGGCGTCCGGCCGGCTGTCGCACCCGCCGACCGCCAGGGGCTCGACGACTACACCCAGCGGGTGCGCCGGCACGCTTCGCTGGCGGGCAGCCACGCCGGCTGTCATCATCAACAACCACCTCGCCGGCGTCAAAAAGCAATGAACCCCCTCGCCCGGAGGCTTGAAAGCCACTCCCGGCGGCGCTCCGCGCTCAACAGCCGACGGACCCCGCGTCCGCCCTCGGCAGCGCCTCGCGCTCATCAGCCGGCGGACCCCTCGTCCGTCCTCGGCAGCGCCTCGCGCTCATCTGCCGGCGGACCCCTCGTCCGTCCTCGGCAGCGCCTCGCGCTCATCAGCCGGCGGACCCCTCGTCCGCCCTCGGCAGCGCCTCGCGCTCATCAGCCGGCGGACCCCGCGTCCGCCCTCGGCAGCGCCCCGCGCTCATCAGCCGGCGGACCCCGCGTCCGCCCTCGGCAGCGCCCCGTGCTCAACAGCCGGCGGACCCCGCGTCCGCCCTCGACAGCGCCTCGCGTGCAACAGCCGGCGAACCCCGCGTCCGCCCTCGGCAGTGCCCCGCGCACACCAGCTGGCGGACCCCGCGTTCGCCCTCGACAGGGCCCCGCGCCCATCGGTCGACGGTCCCCGCGTCCGCGCCCGGCGTCCTCAACGCCACTATCCGATTCAGCAACGGCAAAGACCCTCCGCCCGACTCTTCGAGTCGCCCGGAGGCTCGGAGGCTACACCCAGCGGGTGCGCTGGCGCGCCTCCGCTGGAAACCGCCAGCCGGTGGACTCCGCGTCCACGCCCAGCAGGGCTCCGCGCTCATCAGCCGGCGGACTCCAAGTCCGCGCCCGGCGGCGCCTCGCGCGCATCAGTCGGACCACGTCGGCTGCAAGCCACGCTGGCCGACATCGACAAAAACCGCCTCGCCGGCACCAAAAAGCAATGTGAGATCTCCACCCGCATATCCCTCGCGGCGTACACACAAACAGATACCCCGAGCGATCCTCGGGGGCCATCCCCGCATTTGTTTCTACTACTTTATTGTTCACCCCAGCGCCAGCTAGCCTCGGCCCGGGGGTTGGCCGTTTGGCCCGATACGTTTGTTCCCACGAGACGACTTAGTAGCGTGCATGGGGCCGAAGGCCCACTCTTTGTCTCAGCTACAGACCGCACCGCGGCTGTCCGGCTAGCGAGAGCAAAAGCTGGAGGTCACCACACGCGAAAAGCATCCCGGGAGGAAACGGCCCGGGCGACCCGGTCGTGTTATTTATGAGTATCTGCTCGGTCGAGCCTGCTCCCAGAGTCCGAGTACTGTACGCTCCATTCCGCGGCCCACTCTTCGCCTCAGCTACAGATCGGCTCCCGGCTGTCTGGCTAGCAAGAGCAAAAGCCAAAGAGCGGAGAGAACATGAAAAAGACTGAAGGGGGCTCGGACGAAACCGAGTCGACACCCTCTGCATAAACTTGCACCACCAAAATTAAATATTTGATATATCTATGCCGACTAACCTGTCTTTTGCACGATCATTTCCATGAGGAACCTCCTCGCTCGGAGGCTCCGAGGCTACTCCCGGCAGGGCCCTCGGCAGCGCCTCGCGCTCATCAGCCGGCGGACCCCGCGTCCGCCCTCGGTAGCGCCTCGCGCTCATCAGCCGGCGGACCCCGCGTCCGTCCTCGGCAGAGCCTCGCGCTCATCAGCTGGCGGACCCCGCATCCGCCCTCGATAGCGCCTCGCGCTCATCAGCCGGCGGACCCCGCGTCCGCCCTCGGCAGCGCCCTGCGCTCATCAGCCGGCGGACCCCGCATCTGCCCTCGGCAGTGCCTCGCGCTCATCAGCCGGCGGACCCCGCGTCCGCCCTCGGCAGCGCCCCGCGCTCATCAGCCGGCGGACCCCGCGTCCACCATCGGCATTGCCTCGCGCTCATCGGCCGACGGACCCCGCGTCCGCCCTCGGCAGCGCCCCACGGTCATCAGCCGGCGGACCCCGCGTCCGCCATCGGCATCGCCTCGCGCTCATCGGCCGGCGGACCCCGCGTCCGCCCTCGGCAGCGCCCCGCGCTCATCAGCCGGCGATCCCCGTGTTCGTCCTCGGCATCGCCTAGCGCTCGACTGCCGGCGGACCCTGCGTCCGCCTTCGGCAGGGTTCCACGCCCATCAGCCGGTGGACCCCGCGTCCACCCTCGGCAAGGCTCCGCGCCCATCAACCGGCGGACCCCGCGTCCGCCCCCGGTTGGGCTCCGCGCCCGTCGGTCGGTGGACTCCGCATTTGCCCCTGGCCGCGCCTCGCGCCCTTCACTTGGTGGACCCCGCGTCCGCACTCGACGTCCTCGACGCCGCCGTCTGCTTCAGCAACGGCAAATACCCTCCGCCCGACTCTTCGAGTCGCCCGGAGGCTCGGAGGCTACACCCAGCGGGTGCGCTGGCGCGCCCCCGCTGGAAACCGCCAGCCGGTGGACTCCGCATTTGCCCCTGGCCACGCCTCGCGCCCTTTAGTTGATGGACCCCGCGTCCGCACTCGACGTCCTCGATGCCGCCGTCTGCTTCAGCAACGGCAAATACCCTCCGCCCGACTCTTCGAGTCGCCCGGAGGCTCGGAGGCTACACCCAGCGGGTGCGCTGGCGCGCCCCCGCTGGAAACCGCCCGCCGGTGGACTCCGCATTCGCCCCTGGCCACGCCTCGTGCCCTTCAGTTGGTGGACCCCGCGTCCGCACTCGACGTCCTCGACGCCGCCGTCTGCTTCAGCAACGGCAAAGACCCTCCGCCCGACTCTTCGAGTCGCCCGGAGGCTCGGAGGCTACACCCAGCGGGTGCGCTGGCGCGCCCCCGCTGGAAACCGCCAGCCGGTGGACTCCGCATTCGCCCCCGGCCGCGCCTCGCGCCCTTCAGCCGGCGGACTCCGCGTCCGCGCCCGGCGTCCTTGACGCCACCGTCTACTTCAGCAACAGCAAAGACCCTCCGCCCGACTCTTCGAGTCGCCCGGAGGCTCGGAGGCTACACCTAGCGGGTGCGCTGGCGCGCCCCCGCTGGAAGCAAGCTGCGCCGTTCTCAGCCCGCGATCGACCGACAACGACAACTTCTGCAAACTCCAACGGCAAAAACCCTCCGCCCGACTCTCCAAGTCGCCCGGAGGCTCGGAGGCTACTGTCGGGGGGATTACCCCCGGGTAGGCTCAAGGAGACGACTCAACATTTTAAAACACCAGGGGGGCCACCCCCGGTAAGCTAGGCCTGACGAATCGACAAGACAAACGAAGAAGGTAGCTGACGACACTGTAGCTGACGACACTGTAGCTGTCAGGCTCCTCCAGTGCGGCTCCTCCTGTCCGGCTCCTCCTGTCCGGCTCCTCCTGTCCGGCCCCTCCTGTCCGGCCCCTCCTGTCCGGCTCCTCCTGTCCGGCCCCTCCTGTCCGGCCCCTCCTGTCTGGCCCCTCCTGTCCGGCTCCTCCTGTCCGGCTCCTCATGTCCGGCCCCTCCTGTCCGGCTCCTCCAGTCCGGCTCCTCCTGTCCGGCTCCTCCCGGCCGGCTGCCGGCTGTGGCCCGACACTGTAGCTGACGGACTGCAGAACCTGCCACCCTGCTACAGTCGGGCACTATTGGCGAATAGTGCCCCGCTGTGCACCCGTCACCCGTCACTTCACTGCGCTCCAACAGTGGCGCACTGTAGCCTGCATCACTTGTCATCTCACTTGACATCTAGAATAGTATGGTTGGTGGGTGGGCCACCACCCACCATGCCAACTCCACACTATAAAAGGGCACCAAGCCCCCCACTCCACTCAGGCTCTCACGGGCACACACTCACGGTGGAGCTCTCTCATGCCCACTTACTAGCTAGCTCACACACACACTAGCTCTCATACACACATTTATAATACAGCTCCAGGAGCAACTCTGTACCAGATATTCCATATATACAGACATGCAGGAGTAGGGGTATTATCTCTCCGGAGAGCCCCGAACCTGGGTAAACCACCGCGTGCTATCCGCATACCCGTCCCGGATCTCCACTGCAGCCTTGCTCTCACCTCTCAAGCCATCCCATGGCATCTGCCGTCTCGGGGTACCCCCGGTGAGAAAACGACGACAATGAAATACATGATTTCTTCTATAATGGACTAACTGATGCTTCTAGGGACTTCCTAGATAGTTGTGCTGGTTGTGTTTTCGGGGAACGAACTGTTGAACAAGATGAAGAACTATAGAGTAATATATTGTAGAATTATGATGATTGGATTCTCCCTGAACCACCACTTAAACCCACTCCGAAGAAGAGGGGTATCTTATTTCTCAGTCCTGAAGATATGCAAGAGGCAAAGCAATGTATGAAAGAAAAAGGTATTAAAGCTGAGGATGTTAAGAATTTACCACCTATTGAAGAAATACATGGCCTTGAAGCACCACCACCTCAACAGGTGGTAGAGGTAAATTCTTTATTAAAGGTTGATGAAAGTGATATCCCTTACAATAAACATCCTAGTCAATGCTTATATGAGTTTGATAACTACATTATGAAACAAGATCACTTCAATGCAAATGTTCTGAAACAATTGAAATATAATTCTGATATGATTGCTCACTCGAGTGACTTGTTATTTAGAATCAGTAATGATGTTAGAGGTGTAGGAAAACATGCCTCTATGGTTCAAACCCAGTTAGAACAAGTTGCTAAATCTAAAAAAGAATTGCTTGATGAAATGAATAATAATATGAATGATTTTGCTGCTAGAGTAGTAACTAGAGGAGGTAGAATGACCCAAGAACCTCTTTATCCTGAAGGTCATCCTAACAGAATTGAACATGACTCTCAGAGAATTAATACTGATGCACCTAGTCCTTCTAAAAAGAAAAAGAAGAAGAAAAATGATAGGACTTTGCATACCTCTAGTGAACCTGAGATACAAAAACCTCCTGATAATAATGATGTCTCTATTTCTGATGCTGAAACTCAGTCTGGTAATGAACAGTCACATAGTGATAATGAAAATAATAATGATGATGTTCATGAGGATACCCAACCGAACAATGATAAAGAACTAGATAGTGATGTTGAAATAGAGCCTGCTGTTGATCTTGATAACCTACAACCTAAAAATAAACGATATGACAAAAGAGACTTTGTGGCTAGAAAACATGGTAAAGAAAGAGAGCCATGGGTTCAGAAACCCATGCCCTTTCCACCTAAACCATCTAAGAACAAGGATGATGAAAAATTTGAACGCTTTGCTGAAATGATTAGGCCAGTCTTTTTGCGTACCCGCTTAACTGATATCCTAAAGATGGCCCCTTATGCAAAATACATGAAAGACATCATCACTAATAAAAGAAAGATACCTATAGCTGAAATCTCCACCATGCTTGCTAATTATTCTTTTAAGGATGGAGTACCTAAAAAACCTGGAGATCCGGGAATACCAACTATACCTTGCTCCATTAAAAGAAATTATGTCAAAACTGCTTTGCGTGATTTGGGAGCTGGTGTTAGTGTTATGCCTTTCTCCTTATATAAAAGACTTGATTTGAATAAACTCACACCTACTAAAATATCATTGCAAATGGCTGACAAATAAACTGCCATACCTATCGGTATTTGTGAGGATGTGCCCGTTGTTGTTGCAAATGTTACTATCTTAACAGACTTTGTTATTCTCGAGATGCCCGAGGACGACAACATGTCAATTATCCTTGGTAGACCCTTTTTGAACACTGCAGGGGCTGTTATTAACTGCAATAAAAGCAAAGTCACTTTTCATATCAATGGTAATGAGCATACGGTGCACTTTCCGAAGAAACAATTCCAAGTGAATGGTATAAATGTTATTGAAGAATCTCCAACACTCACTATTGGAAGTTTTCAATTACCTCTACCTACTGCCAAAAACAAATATGATATACTTATTGTTGGGGATATGCATATCCCCATTGAGGTAACTTAGTGTTTTACGAAAGTTCTTCGGTTTCATGCTAATCGGAAGTGGTTGTTAAGAAGACTTGATCAACCTTATTAATGGATCATTTTTGAGAGGTATGAAGTTGATGAATCTAGTAGGCACAATCTTCTGCTCCCACCTTTTATTTTCTGTTTTACTTAGTCAAATAAAATAAAATGCCATGTTTATCCTGTTTTCTGTTTTCTCCGTGCAATAAAAAATGACCCAAAAAATAAAAGTTCTCAGAATGTTCTGAAAATTTGATACGATTTTTTTTCTGAATATTTCTAAATTTCTGGTGCAAATAACATCAGAGGGGGGTGCACCTGGTGCCCACAAGACACCAGGGCGCGCCAGCAACCCCAGGCGCACCCTGGTGGGTTGTGGCCCCCACGTGGGCCCCCTCACTTATCCCTTTAGTCCATGTCATCTCCTACCTCCAGAAAAAATCACCATAGCTCTCATTCCCATGTTATTTCTCTAAAACCCGCGAATTTCAATCTCTTTGCTCGAAGCTCCGTTTCCGAAACTGTTTTGGGGGATTGCTACTTGGTATGTGACTCCTCCATTGCTCCAATTAGTTTTTGATTTAGTGGGTTATTTTTAGAATAATTAGATACTCTTGGTGCTGCTGTAGATGGTCTTGCATGTTGAATTCTTGGAGTTCTAAGTAGTTTGAATGCTTAATATGGCCTCTATGCATCCTTAGGAGTAGTTGCTAACAATCTTACGAAGTTTTGTTGACAAAGTTTTTGTAAACTAAAATTTTCAGAATTTTAATTATAGGAATAAGATGGATTTCTTTAGGAAGTTTTCCTCCAAGAAAAATGCTAAAGGAGTCATTGGGGAATCATCGGACAATGACCTCCACACTCCGAGAAGGGTGGAGGTGCGACCGTGTGAATGGCCGCATGATGCCTTCATGAAGGAGGCCGGGTTCCATCAAGAGTTTGCTCAATTCGATGCAAATGCTGGGCTGACCGAATTCCTCGCAGCTAAGTGTGACCAACACCACATCCTTACAAATTCCTTTGTGCAAGGTTTTCATATTTTGAGTAGGAATAATCCTCCTGAGGTGTAGTTTAAGCTATATGCTGAAACTCACAAAATACCGCTCACTGACTTTTGCGACATATGCTTGATCCCATCTGATGGGGAATTAAGAGAGCCTAGACCAGGGGAGTTTGAGGACTTTCTCCTCACTTTAACAGTGGGTGAAGATAGAGGCATGTCAAAAGCCACTGCTACCAGTTTGTGGTTTCCTTATGTGCACTACTTTGCTCTATTCATCGCGAAGTGTTTAACCGCTAGGGAGAAGGTTGACGCACTCAGTGCTCCCGACTTCGCCATTTTACACCGTGCACTGCACAATGATCACACCTTTAGTATGGGGGCCATTATTGCACGTCGCTTACACCTTAACAGGACTAAGGGAAAGATACATGGTGGTATTTATGCTACTCGCTAAGCGAGACACTTTAATGTTCAGATTCGTCCACATGATTATCCCTTGTCCCAAGTTTATCTAGATCACAAGGCATTGCAGGATCACCAATTTATTGATGCAGCTGATTCTTTTCATAACATTCTATACAACTTAGTATTCAACGTCGAAACCCGTGATGTTATCCCGTTGCCTGCACCTGCTTTGTTTGATTCTATTGCCAGGAACGGATACAGGATCACGCCAGAGGACATTACAGCCTACCGGAACAACCTAGCAACTACTGAGGAGGAGCCCCAGGAGTGGGACGCTAAGGTGCCATCTGCACCTCACTTCGACTTAGTATCGGATGGTTACTACGGATGGTGATTACCAAGCTAGGCCAAAAGCTTAACCTTGGGGGAGTACGTATTTCCACCGACATTACATCCATGTTTACACTTTTCATTCCAATTGTCGGTGTTCATACTTTTTCATTGTATTATCCATGCTAGATTTATTTTCTCGCTTTCTTCTTGCGTGTTTGAAAAACTTTGAGAAAACCCAAAAATATTTCCTACTTCTTTTCGTTTTTTTCTTTCCAGCTTAGATTAATTGTAGTCCCAAAAGAAAACCCAAAAAGATTTCTCATTTCTTCTTTTACTTGTTGGGAGCTTTCCCGTGTAAATAGTTTTTCTCGTTTTTGTTTTTCCCTCGTTAATTTGCTTTCTTCAAGAAAAACCAAAAACTCCAAAAATATTTCAGTGTGTTTCTCTAAAATTCTTTTCCTTTTATTTGAGTCGTACCAAGGAGAATACCACGATGAAAATGTTGAGTGGCTCTCATATGCACTATTGCTGATCTAACAAAGAGCCCATGTTACTCTGTCTTCTCCTCTTGAATAAAATGTTGCAGATTCCAGCTTAGTCCACGGCACTCTTGCACTGTTATTATTTTCATATCATTCAGTCATGCAAGTGAAAGGCAATAATGACGAAATTTGATGAATTGACCGTGGCAGAGAAAAGCTGGTATGAACTCAACTTGCTTTTGTTTTTGTAAATATGTTTAACCTAGTATCCTTGATTCAGCATATTATGATCAAACATGTTTGCAATGACAATTAGAGATTATAGTTGCTCATGCCATGCTTAAGTAGCTAGGAGTGGATAATGATATATCTTGGATGTCAACATGTATTAAAATGATTGTGATGTGGTATGATGATATGGTATCCTCCTCTGAATGTTTCAAGTGGCTTGACTTGGCACATGTTCACGCATGTAGTTGAATCAAAACCAACATAGCCTTCATGATTAAGGATGGCAATCTTACCCATAGGTACGGGTACCCGCGGGTACCGTACCCGCATGGGCAGGGTATGGCACACTTTTATACCCATGGGTACTACACATACATTACAAATTAAGTCATGGGTAGGGTACGGGTAAAGCCTTGTACCCACGGGTATACCCATACCCTGCCCGCTTGTGAACTAATGTTAATGTTAAGTTGTCATCAATGAATCATTAGTTGGTCATCTTACTCGTCTACTCCTATTAACTTATGATTATATTGTGATTTCAAAATTTTGATGGTGGTCATGTACTCATCTACCTGTTATTGAGCCGAGATAATTGTTCTTCGTCAAATGTGCTATCAATGAGTGTAAAATTGTGAACAACTAGTGTACTATTTATTCTACCCGCTGGGTACCCAATGGGTATGAATACCTTTCGGGTATGGGTATGGGTAAAGTTTCATACCCATGGGTACGGGTATGGGTAAATTTTTGTACCCACAGACTATACGGGTATGAGTATGGTATTGCTCTACCCTGCCCATACCCTACCCATTGCCATCCTTATTCATGATATTTATGTTCATGGTGTCCATATCCTACTCATGCTAGTAGTCAATGTTTATTATTCATAATGCATGTTCATGACCGTTTTTGCCCTCTAGCTGACCGCTTCTCAGTCTATTTGCTAGCGTTCGCCTGTACTAAGCGGGAATACTGCTTGTGCATCAAAATCCTTGAACCAAAGTTATCCCAGATGAGCCCACCATATCTACCTATATGCGGTATTACCCTGCCGATCCAAGTAAAATTGCATGTGCCGTCTCTAAAAATTCAAATGAACATCTGTTTTGTGTGCCTAGACCGCTCATGGAGCGACAGGGGACGGTCAGTATCTTCCATGTTAAGCGGGTTATTCTCATGATGAGTGTTTATTCACCCGTCCTTACAGGAGAGGGGCAGTAATAGGGATTCCCAGTCCCGAAATCAAAAAAATTACAAATAATTAAACAAAACTCCCCCAGGAAAGTTGTTGGTATGGACGGTACCCGTGGATTTGGCTAGCCGTGGAGTGTGATTGTTGGTGGAGGGGGAGTAAACATTTACTTTTACCGCTTGGGAACCGCCGCTAATGTGTTTAGCATGGAAGATATTGATAACTCTTGGTCGTAACGTTGACAGGAAGGGTGTACCTCCCAAAATTATATTTATCTCTGATTTAAGCTTTGAGCTCTGTCACCTCTGCAAATCCCTGCTTCCCTCTGCGAAGGGACTATCTATTTAGTTTTATGTTGAGTCATCACCTTCTCAATTAAGCACTAGACCGGAGAGCACTATTGTCATCGTCATGCATTGTGTATAGTTAATGTTGGGTGCAGCATGACTGGATCTTTTCTACCATGAATTACAATGTTTAGTGGCTGCTTGAACTCTGGAGGTGCTCTACATTTATGTTTTGCGGTCTCAGAAAGGGCTAGCGAGATACCACTATTGTCATATTATATCACGATTGTTTTGACAAAGTGTTGGCGCTTGAGATATTTTATTATTGCTCGCTAGTTGCTTATGTCATTGATATGAGTTAATATAATTTCTAAGACTTATTGCTGACATGGTTAGTCATAATCTTTGCTGAAAACCTGGATGCTACTTAAGCATATATATGTAAACAAGAACAAAAGAGTTCGTAAATTTTTTTCTTTATCACTTTCAGTTTGTCAACTGAATTGCTTGAGGACAAGCAATGGGTTAAGCTTGGGGGAGTTGATACGTCTCCGTCGTATCTACTTTTCCTCACGCTTTTGCTCTTGTTTTGGACTCTAATTTGCATTATGTGAATGAAACTAACCTGGACTGACGCTGTTTTCAGCAGAACTACCATGGTGTTGTTTTTGTGCAGAAATAAAAGTTCTCGGAACTGGACGAAACTTTTTGGAGATTTATTTTACAATAAATAAAAAATACTGGAGCCAAGAACCACCGGAGGGGGTGCCTTGGTTGGGCACGATACACCAGGGCGCGCCACCCCCTCCAGGCGCGCCATGGTGGGTTGTGCCCACCTCGGGGCCCCACTGACCCTAATTCTAGCGCTATAAAATCCTATTTTCGGATAAAAAAATCAGAGAGAAAGTTTCATCGCGTTTCACGATATAGAGCCACCGCCACCTCCTGTTCTTCATCGGGAGGCCAGATCTGGAGCCCGTTTGGGGCTCCGGAGAGGGGAATCTTCGGTCTTCATCATCATCAACTTTTCTCCATCGCCAATTCCATGATGCTCCCCACCAGGAGTGAGTAATTCCTTCGTAGGCTTGCTGGTCGGTGAGGAGTTGGATGAGATTCATCATGTAATCGAGTTAGTTTTGTTAGGGCTTGATCCCTAGTATCCACTATGTTCTGAGATTGATGTTGCTATGACTTTGCTATGCCTAATGCTTGACACTAGGACCCGAGTGCCATGATTCCAGATCTGAACCGTTTATGTTATCACCATTATATCTATGTTCTTGATCCGATATTGCTAGTCATACGCACCTATTACATGTTCTGATCCGCAAACCCCGGAGTGACAATAGTCGGGATACTTTCCGGTGATGACCGTAGTTTGAGGAGTTCATGTATTCACCGTGTGTTAATGCTTTGTTCCGGTTCTCTATTAAAAGGAGACCTTAATATCCCTTAGTTTCCTTATGGACCCCGCTGCGACGGGAGGGTAGGACAAAAGATGTCATGCAAGTTCTTTTCCATAAGCACGTATGACTATTTATGGAATACATGCCTACATTACATTTATAAACTGGAGCTAGTTCTGTGTCGCCCTAGGTTATGACTGTTATATGATGAATATCATCCAACGAGTTCACCGATCTAGTGCTTACGAGTTTTCCACTGCTATGAAACTATTGCTACCACTGCTACTGCTACTGTTACTGCTACTACTGCTATCAAAACTATCATACTACTGTGCTACTGATCACTTTGCTGCAGATATTTAATCTCCAGGTATGGTTGAATTGGCAACTCAGCTGCTAATACTCACAAATATTCTTTGGCTCCCCTTGTGTCGAATCTATAAATTTGGGTTGAATACTCTACCCTCGAAAACTGTTGCGATCCCCTATACTTGTGGGTTATCAAGAGGTATGCATATCTTTACTCATTCAATGATATCCAATTGTTGTTATTTGGCTTTTATTTTCTTTGGCCAATTGGATATACAAGAATGCCTAAGGACCCTCCTCTAGCTATCTATGCTTTCTCGTCTCAAATTCTATTCCTGCTTCATCACAAAATTTGAGCAAGCACTTTCTGAACCCTCTGTGTGAGGAGCACTCGGAGTTTTGTTTCGACAAGAGCTAAATTCCAAAACCTCCCATGTGCAAATCGGTGTAACCAACTTCACAAACTCGGTTCCACCGAACCACTAGGGTTGATCTGGTTTTTGTCCTCGGTACCACCGATTTCTCCATCTCAGTCTCACCGAGTTTCACTATCGCTTGGCAGTTAAGAAACTCAGTGGCACCGAAATGTTTCAATCGGTGTCACCGACAGTAAGGGGTTATATATATATATCTCCAGCGGACCCGATTTTGGAAATTCAATCTTCAATCGTTGTCCTCCGCAATCCCCCGCTGTCCTGCTCGTGTCTACGGACGTCGTCACCTCATCTCCGTGCGCCCTTGCCACCGGAGTTCCTCACCGTCGACGGGAATCTTCTCCGCCATCGCCGCCGTAGGAGATCTTCACCAAGTTAGGGTAAAGATCTCGCCCCTTTTGCGCTCATTGATTCCGATTCTTGCACATTAGGTTTCACCAATTATCTTTCCACGGATTGGACTGTCTCCATCCTCTAAACAAATTCCATAGATTAGCAGAATGAGAAATTTAGGTTTAGGGTTCCGCTACCTGCATTTCGGTATCACCGAGTGGAAGGAAGCGGTACGATCGATTTAGTTTTTAGGGATCTGAGAACTTTCTCGGTGTGACCGAGTCATTCTTTTCGGTGAAACTGAAAAGGTGACCAAGTCACTGTGTAAGAGGGAGTCTGTCTCGGTAGCTCTGGAAATTGAAACTCGGTGGAACGAATTACATGTTGCAGAATTCTGAAACTACATTTTTGAGTTCAAACTTTCAAAAACTTCTGAATTTTGTGATGCTTATCCCTTTTGCTCATCTATATCTATTCACATGGTTAGTATGTCAGGCTCAGAGGACAGTGACAATGACTTCAGAGAGTAGAGTGTTGCTTTGGATGCTGGCACTAGCCCAGAAGCTAGTTCTTCATCTTGAGAGGATCCAGGCACCCCCAATTCTCATGGGTTGCCCAAGGCTGCCACAAGGGCCAAGAAGAAGCTTAATTCAGATGAGGAGGACTCAAATTTTGTGCCAGAAGAGGTTCTAGCCTAGAAGCAGCAAGAAAAGAAAGAAAAGGCTGCTAGGAAATCTGCCAATGAGGCCACTTCTGCTAAGAGGCCAGTCAGGAAGGAGTATGCCAGTTCTGAAGCTGGAAGAGCACCGGAGAGTGCCAGGGCTGCTATGACTTCAAAGTCCATGCCCAAGAAGGCAGGCTAGAAGAGAGAGAGAGAAAGAAGACTGTTCATGATGTTGTTCTCCCCTCCACTCTAGAAAATCTTGATGAAGAGGAAGAAGAGGAAGAGGAAGAACCAGTTGCAAAGCCTCCTCCCTCCAAGAAGAAGAAGTTGATGGCTGATGCAATGTGCAGTCATGTTGCATCTAAGGCCAAGCTATCTGCTCCAAAGAAGACTGCCACCAAGCCAAAGAGGACAACCAGAGATATTCCTCTAGCTGAGAAGAACAAGAGCTCTTCCACCATGGATGAAGAGGAAGATGTTGCAGTGCTGAGGAAGTTGAGACCCCATTTGCCTAAACACAATGATGATCACCCAGTTGCTGAGGACATGAAGAAGAGAAAGGACACTGGACTCAGGAAATGGAGAGTTGATGATCCATATGCCATAAGGAGGAGAACTGCTGTAGATGCTCGCTTCCATACCAAGGAGTAGCAAGGTTTTTATGAGACTGTCTTGTTAGACAAGAGTCCTGCAGTTAGTGACATGAGATATTTGGACTGGAAGTACATCAAAGATAATGCTGACTACTTTCCTCATGTGCTAGAGAACTTCAAGGCCATTGACATAGATGCATTTGTTGGCAGAGGGTTCACTGCATGGAATGATGAGATGATTATGAAGTTCTACTCTACAGCTCATTTCTATCCAGATGGAAGGATAGTTTGGATGACTGAAGGCACTAGGTACCAAGCTACAATTGATGAGTGGGCTACCATCTTAGGAGCCCCACATGTACAAGAGGGAGATCCTGATGTCTATACCGAGGCCAAGATGAGGCACAATTCCATGGCCAATATGTATAATCTTATCCCCGCTGCTTATGTGAACACACACAAGTTTGGACCAGTCTACTTCCTGCAAGCTGGATTACCCACTACCAAGACCATTATGAGATATATTTGATGCCAAAGTTTGGAGATGACAAGATGATTAGGGGTTACTCCATAAACATGCTGCATCATGTAGACACCCACACAAGATTCCGAGTGATGGATTTGATTGTTGAGACAATCAGGAGGACAACTGCTGATCAGAAGAGATCATGTGGATATGCTCCATACATTTAGATGCTCATCAATTCCAAAGTTGGAAAGAGCCTATGTGCACTTGATCGTCCACACCTGCCACTATTGCCAGAGTTCAAGGACAACGTTGTGGTGATGGATTCTTCTCATCCCACTTCAGCTACTGCACAGGCAGAGGCAGCTAGAGCCACTAGTGCTCAGATTCCAAGGACGAAGAGCGATCAAATGTCCTATCTTATCAGCTCTATCCAAGGGATTCAAAAGAATGTGGCTGAGATCCTCAAGAACCAGAAGAGTCTTGAGAGGATTGTGGAGACGAAATTTCATGATCTTGACAACAAGTTTGATGCGCTGATAGTGCTGTCAATGAGCTAAAACAGGAAGTCGATGCAGTGCCCAGTCCCCACTCCAGTGATGATGATGGTCCTCCTCTCCGGCCCAGCACTCAGTTCAAGAGACAAGCCATAACGTCTGTCGTGCCTGCTCCAGATTTGAGGCCTTCCTTGTCAGCACCATCTACTGCTCCGTCAACTCCTTGTGCACCTTTAGCATCTACTCCACCACCTCAAAGGACTTCAGCTGAAGCATTCACCGACGCCCTTCTTTCTACTCCTTCAATGGCTACCAGAGGAGATCAAGCCCAGAGAGACGACTAGCTCTACATACTTTGAACTTTTTGGTAACTTATTGCCAAAGGGGGAGAAGTGTATAGATCATAGGGTTTTGAGAGAGAGTGTTTTGTCTTTTGGTTGCTCTCTTTGCATTAAAAACATTTGGTTTATCACATGGTTGTTCCTAAACTTCGTTGTGTTTGATCATACACTTGCTTGATGATGCTACTATTTCCTATCCATGTGATGTTAATATTATGATTATTCACTCATTTTTGGCGTCATGTGCATTGTACTCCATTCACATTCTTTTATGCGCACCACCAAGTTGTATGTGGCATGAAAGAGTTACCCACATTCCTAATCGATTGTGCATTTGCATTCAAATGCAAATTTTAAATAATGCACAAATTTAGGGGGAGCTCTTGCTTATCACATACTTCTCAAAGCGACGATGCTACTCATTGTTTTATCCCTACCGAAACTTTGATCTATATGTTGTCATCAATTACCAAAAAGGGGGAGATTGAAAGCACAACTTCTCCGTAGGTGGTTTTGGTAATTAATAACAACATACATTTCATTGGACTCATGTTTCCACCAAGTATATTTCAGGAAAGTTCAATGAATGGATTGGCAAAAGGATTGTGAGGAGATTCCCTAGATGCAAGGAACATCTATTGGCAACAAGCTTGAAGACTCTACATTTTGCATTTTGTGAGAAATCACTTTTGAGTCCATAGGAAAGCGAATACTATTAAAAGGGGATGAGGTGTCTATGATGATCTGGTTGCTCAAGTGCTTAGAGATTAGCCACCAAAAATACACATGAAATTCTCCCACAAAATCACTGTCTAAACCCTACCACAAAAATCGGTGCCACCAAATTTTCAGTATCGGCCCCACCAAGTTCAAACCCTAGATAGATCCCAGCCAAAATCCTAGTCTCGGTGCCACCAACTTTTCACTTCGGTGCAACCGAAATCAGTGACCAACTCTCTGGTATCCTATTTTCAAGAATCAGAATTTCTGAGTTTTGAGAATCGGTCTCACCGAGATTTGGAATCAGCCTAGGTCACCCATATCGGTACCACCGAGATTTATATATCGGTCTCACCAAAAAGCCGAAAGTTGCCACATTTTGTACTAGTCGGTGCAACTGGGTTTTTACTCTGGTTTCACCGAGTTGGGAAATAATGTTGTAACGGTTGGATTTTTGGAGATGCCTATATATACCCCTCCACCTCCTCTCTCGTAGAGGAAGCACTCGGAACACACCTACACTTTCCCCATCCATTTTTCTGAGAGAGAACCACCTACTCATCTGTTGAGATCAAGACCTTCCACTCCAACCATGAATCTTGATTTCTAGCCTCCCCAAGTTGGTTTCCACCCAATCATCCTATTCTACCAAGCCAAATCTATGAGAGAGTGATTGTGTGTTGAGGAGACTATCTTTTGAAGCACAAGAGCTAGGAGTTCATCATTGTTACCACACATATTACCTTTCGGAGGGTGGTGCCTCCTAGATTGGTTAGGTGTCGCTTGGGAGCCTCCTTCTTCGTGTTGTGGAGTTGAACCAAGAAGTCTGTACGGGCAAAAAGATCACCTACTTCGTGAAGATCTACCCATAGTGAGGCTAGTACTTCGTGGAGGGAAGCCGTGATGGAATAGACGAGGTTGCTACTTTGTGGACCCAAATGGGTGGAGCCCTCTGTGGACTCTTGTGACCTCTACCCTCCGTGGGTTGGCGTCTCCATCAGCGTGGACATATGATAGCACCACCTATGGGAACCACCGGAAAAGTCTTCGTGTCATCAATTGTGTTTGGTTCTCCCCCTACCTTTACTTTCATGTGCATGTCTTTACTTTCCGTTGATGTACTCTTAGACTTGCATGTGTAGGTGTACTTGACTTGCTACAATTGCTAAAACTTGCCAACATTTAAAATTGGGAAAAGGCTAGATTTTTATTTTGTCAAGTAGTCTAATCACCCCCCTCTAGACATACTTCGGATCCTAAAGCGTTGCTACTACATACTTATTACTTATGACATGCTAGTTGATACATCTCCAATGTATCTACTTTTCCAAACACTTTTGCTCTGATTTTGACCTCTAATTTGCATGATTTGAATGGAACTAACCCGGACTGACGCTGTTTTCAACAGAACTACCTTGGTGTTATTTTGTGTAGAAATAAAAGTTCTCGGAATTGGACAATTTTTTTTGTGGATTTTTTCTGGGATTTATAATGAATTATGGAGCGAAGACCTGTCGGAGGGAGGCCACCTGTGGGCCACAAGCCAACAGGGCGCGCCCCCTAGGCCGCGCCCTGTTGTGTGTTGGGGCCCACGAGGCTCCTCCGACCCTGATTCCAGTCCTATAAAATCACATCTTCCGACAGAAAAATCAGAGAGAAGTTTTCATCGCGTTTCACGAGATGGAGCCGCCGCCACCTCCTGTTCTTACTCGGGAGGGCTGATCTGGAGTCCGTTTGGGGCTCCGGAGAGGGGAAATCGTCGCCGTCGTCATCACCAACCCTTCTCCATCAACATCGCCATGATGATCACCACCGGGAGTGAGTAATTCCTTTGTAGGCTTGCTGGACGGTGGTGGGATTAGATGAGATTGATCATGTAATCGAGTTAAGTTTGATAAGGCTTGATCCCTAATATCCACTATGTCCTGAGATTGATGTTGCTATGACTTTGCTATGCTTAATGCTTGTCACAAGCGCCCGAGTGCCATAATTTCAGATCTGAACCTAATATATTATCTCTGAATATAAGATTGATTTGGATCCTATCTTGCAAGTTGTATGCACCTATTACGTGTCTTGATCCGCATACCCCAAGGTGACAATAATTGGGATTCTTTTCGGTGATTGCCGTAGTTTGAGGAGTTCATGTATTCACCATGTGTCAATGCTTTGTTCTAGTTCTCTATTAAAAGGAGGCCTTAATATCTCTTAGTTCCCAATAGGACCCCGTTGCCACGGGAGGGTAGGACAAAAGATGTCCAGCAAGTTCTTATCGCAAGCACGCATGACTATATACGGAATACATGCCTACATTATATTGATGAATTGGAGCTAGTTCTGTGTCACCCTAGTGTGTAACGGTTACATGATTGATGTCATCTAAATCATTATCCATCACCGATCCATGTGCCTACGCTTTACATATACTGAATCTTGCTAAGTTACTATTGCTTCTGCTACTGTCACAACTGCTACAAAATTGTTGTTGTCACTACTACTGTTACTTTTGCTACTACTATTTGCCGTGCTACTAAACCTTTGCTGCAGAGAGATATCCCAGGTGCGGTTGAATTGACAACTCAAGTGTCAAGGCCAATAAATATTCTTTGGCTCCCCTTGTGTCGAATCAATATATTAGGGTGAAATACTACCCGTGAAGACTATCGCGATCCCCTATACTTGTGGGTTATCAAGACCTTTTTCTGGCGCCGTTGTCGGGGAGCAGGGCTATATTTATTGTGTTAACTTGAGGATATCCAATTGCCATTATGAAGAATCTGAAAGATAATCGAACTAAGATCGTCCCCTCTCGCACGAGAGAAGGTAAGGAACTACCATCTATCTCTGCTTTTTATTCACCTACTGTTTTGAATCAGCTTGTTACACCACCACCTGTTGATCATCCTGATATGTCACATGAACTTGATGATGCTACCTTTGAAATTAATGATGATACTATTGCTACACATGTTGAAACTGAAACTGTGCCACTGAATGCACTACTTGATGCTCATATTGCTAAAGCTAGAGAACGTGAAAATGCTAAAACTGATGAGGACTTTGAATCACCTGTTACACCTCGCTCTCCTAATAGATATGAATTGCCTCATGTACCTGAAGGTTATGTCATGGATAAGGAAAAAACTAGGGATTTCTTTGCTTGTGAAAATAGAGATGTCTTAAAGAAACTGCTATGCAAACTAAAAGAAAAATCTATGATGGAGAAAATGAAACATGATCCTAAATTTGCCACTTCTCCTATATTTGTTACTGATAAGGATTATGAGTTCTCTGTAGACCCTGAGTTAATTCCTATAGTAGAGTCTTATCCTTTCCACGGTTATGAAAATGAAACTGTTGTCTAACACCTTATGAAACTAAATGATATTGCTGCTCTGTTTACCAATGATGAAAAGTTACGCTATTATTATATCCTTAAGCTTTTTTCCTTTCTCGCTAAAAGGCGAGGCCAAGGAATGGTTTCTTTCTCTTGCCCCTGGTTGTATGCGTAGTCCCCAGGATATGCTTCATTACTTTTCTAAAAATATATTTTCCTGCTCATAAGAAACAAGCTGCCTTACTGGAAATATTTAACTTTGTGCAAATTAAAGAATAGAATCTCCCTCAAGCTTGGGGGAGGCTTCTCCAGTTACTTAGAGCTTTGCCTGATTGTCCTCTTAAGAAAAATGAAATTCTTGACATCTTTTATAATGGACTAACTGATGCTTCTAGGCACTTCCTAGATAGTTGTGCTGGTTGTGTTTTCAGGGAAAGGACTGTGAGTCAAGCTGAAGAACTATTGAATAACATATTGCAAAATGCCGATGATTGGACACTTCCCGAACCACCTCCGGAACCTATTCAAAAGAAAAGAGGTATTCTATTCCTCAACCCTGAAGATATGCAAGAAGCAAAAAGATCTATGAAGGAGAAAGGTATTAAAATTGAGGATATCAAGAAACTACCACCTATTGAAGAAATACATGGACTTGATACCCCGACACAGGTAGTAGAGGTAAACTCTCTCCGTTCCTTTAGTGAAAATGATATACCTTACACAAAGACTCCTGAACAATGCATGGATGAATTTGACAATTACGTTGTTAAGCAAGAACACTTCAATAACTATGTTAAGGATCAATTGAGACGTAATTCTATGATGATAGACCTCTTAAGTAACTTGATGTTTAGAATTGCTAATGATGTAAAAGGTCTAGGTAAACATGCATCTATGGTTTACACTCAACTAGACCAAGTTGCTAAGTCACAAAATGATTCGCTTGCTGAAGTAAATAATAATGAATGATCATGCTATTAGAGTAATGACTAGGGGAGGTCATATGACCCAAGAACCTCTCTATCCGGAAGGTCATCCTAAAAGAATAGAACATGATTCTCAGAAAATTAATGTTGATGCACCTAGTTCCTCTAATAGGAAAAAGAAGAAGAAAAATGAAAGGAACTTGCATGCTCCTAGTGAACCTGTTATAGAGACACCTTCTAAGAACCGTAATGATGTTTCTATTTCTGATGCTGAGACCCAGTCTGGTAATGAACATGCACCTAGTGATAATGAAAAGGAAGATGAAAATAATACTATGCATGAAGATGCTCCACCAGATAGTAATAAATAACATGATAATGATGTAGAGATAGAACATGCCGAGGATCTTGATAACCCACCTCCTAAAAATAAACGTTATGATAAGAGAGACTTTGTTGCTAGAAAACATGGAAGGGAAAGAGAGCCATGGGTTCAAAAACCCATGCCATACCCTCGTAAGCCTTCTAAAAGTAGGGACAATGTAGATTTTGAGCGCTTTGATGAAATGATTAGACCTGTCTTTTTGCGTACTCGTTTGACCGATATATTGAAAATGCCTCCGTATGCTAAGTATATGAAAGATATTATTACCAACAAAAGAAAAATACTTGAAACTAGAATTGCTACTATGCTTGCTAATTATTCTTTTGATGGAGGAATACCTAAGAAGCTAGGAGATCCTGGTATACCCACAATACCTTGCTCTATTAAAAGAAATTATGTTAAAACTGCTCTATGTGATTTAGGGGCCAGTGTTAGTGTTATGCCTTTCTCCCTTTATAAAAGACTTGATTTGAGTAAGCTTACACCTACTGAAATATATTTGCAAATGGCTGATAAATCCACTGCTTTACCTATTGGGATCTGCGAGGACGTTCCTGTTGTGGTTGCAAATGTCACTATCTTGACAAACTTTGTTATTCTTGATATGCCCAAGGACAACAATATGTCGATCATCCTTGGTAGACCCTTTTTAAATACTGCAGGGGCTGTTATTGATTGGAATAAAAGCAAGGTTACCTTTCATGTCAATGGCAAGCAACATACCATGCATTTCCCGAAGAAGCAAACTTTGGTTAATAATATAAATGTAATTGAGCCTACTCCCACGGTTATCATTGGAAGTTTTGCAATTCCTCTAGCTACTGTCAAGAAGAAATATTATAATCTTATTGTTGGGGAGATGCAAATCCCCATTGAGGTACCTAGTGATATACAAAAATTCTTCGGTTGCATGTTAATCGGAAACAGTTGTTAGTAAGACTTGATCAACCTTATTAATGGATCCTTTTCGGAAGACATGTGATTGATGAATTTAGTACTCACAACTCTCTGTATCAAAAGTTTATCCTCTATTATTTTTAGTTTTTATAAAATAAATTAGCTTGATTTTCCGTTTGTCTGTTTTTCCCGTGCATAGAAAAATTGCCAAAAATAAAAAGTCTCAGATTGCCACAAAATTTTAACATGATTTTTTTGGAATATATAAGAATTTTTGGCATAAAAATTGCAGCAGGGGAGTGCAGCTGTGGGCCACAAGCCAACAAGGCGCGACCCCCCTAGGCCGTACCATGATGGCTTGTGGGGCCCACAGCCCCCCTACCTTATCCCTTCAGCCCTCTCCTTCTCCTACCTCCAGAAAAAATCCCTATCTCTCTCTCCCGTGTTCTTCCCCTAGAAACTGAAATTTTCGATCTCCTTGCTCGGAACTCCGTTTCCGAAACTGTTTTCAGGAATTGCTCCTTGGTATGTGACTCCTCCACTCCTCCAATTAGTTTTTGTTTTAGTGGTTTATATTTTGCATAATGCGCTACACATGGTGCTACAGAAAATGAGCTTGCATGTTGAATTCTTTGAGTTCCAAGTAGTATGAATGCTTGATATGGCCTCTAGGCATCCTTATGAGTAATTGCTATCAATCTTGCAAAGTTTTATTGACATGGATTTGTGGCTCAAAAAAATTCAGAAAATTTGTGCTTAGGAAAATGAATTTCTTATGGAAAGGTTCTTCAAGCCGGAGCCCCAAGGGAGTTGTTAGGAGAACTCAGGACCGCAAAATCAACATTGTTCGCAACACGGAGGTTAGGCCCTGTGAATGGCCACATACGCCCTTTGTGAATGAAGCGGGTTTCTATGAAGAATTCATGCAATTCATTGCAAATTCCGGGCTTACCGACTTCCTCTCAGATGAGTGTGACCAATATTATCTCCTTACTAATACCTTCGTGCAAAATTTTCACTTCACAAATACGCCCGATGCTCCCACAGTACGTTTTGATGTTTATGCCACAAACTATGAATTGCCTCTACATGAATTTTGTGAAATATGTTTGCTTCCCTCTGACAGGGGAATGCGAGAGCCTAAGCCTAAGGAGTTTGAGGACTTCCTCCTCAGCTTAACTGTGGGAGAAACTAGGGGCGTGTCAAATGCTAGAGCCACTAGTTTGCAATTTCCGTCTGTGCACTACTTTTCTCATTTTATAGGAAAATGCATAACTGCCATGGAACAGGGTGGTGGTCTCAGTGCCCCCACCCTGGCTATTTTGCATCGCGCACTTTATGGTGATAATACTTACAACTTAGGAGCTATTGTCGCGCGCCGATTAAATCTTAACAGAACCAAGGGCAAGATTCATGGTGGTATTTATGCCACGCACTTGGCAACGTGTTTTGAAGTTGCTATATGCCCTACTAATTACTTGTTGCCTAAGGTTTATCTTGATCACCAATCTATGATGGAACACCAATTCATTGAGGAACCTAAACCACCGCAACATCTTTGTTACATCTTAGTATTTAGCGAGAAGACTTGCGATATTATTCCCTTCCACGCACCCTCTTTGTTTAATTATCATGCCACGAACGGATACAGAATAATGCCAGAATATATAATTGCTTATCGGAATGAGCCGCCTGCTGCGGAGGCCGAGGTCCAGGCATGGGATGCTTAGGTGCCCCCGCAGGAACACTTTCCCGGACCTGATGGCTTTTATCAGTGGTGATCACCAAGCTAGGCAAACGCCTAAGCTTGGGGGAGTACGTATTTCTCACCGACATTACATTAATGTTCTCACACTTCATATAAATTGTCGGTGTTCATCGTCTTTCCCTTCCCCGCACCCTCTTCCACTGTATATCCATATTAGTTTTATTTTTCCGCTTTCTTCTTATGTGTTTGAAAAACTTTGGAAAACCCAAAAATATTTCTCGCTTCTTTTTAGTTTTATTTCCCCGTTTAATTATCTTTAGTACTAGAAAAAAAACCAAAAAGATTTCCTTTGCATGTTGGGAGCTTTCCCGTGTAAATAGTTTTTCTCATTCTTATTTTCCCTTAGTTTATTTTCTTGCTTGAGAAAAACAAAAACTCCAAAAATATTTTAGTGTGTTTCTCTGAATTTCTTTTCTTTTTGTTGAGTCTTTGAAAGGAGAAGACCACGATGAAAATGTTGAGTGGCTCTTATATGCTTTATTGCTGATCTAACAGAGAACCAATATTACCCTGTCTTCTCCTTTGTTTAAAACTGCCCTGCAGATCCCAGCTTAGTCCATGGTATTCTTGCACTATTATTATTATCGCATCATTCGGTCATGCAAGTGAAAGGCAATAATGACGATATTTGACGAAGTGATCGTGGCAAAGGAAGCAGGTATGAACTCTTCTTGTTTTCCGTTTTTGTAAATATGTTTAGCTCGTTCGATCTTGATTTAATATATTATGAGTGAACATGTTCATGATGACAATTAGAGATTATAACTTCTCATGCCGTGCTTAAATAGCTAGTAGTGAATAATGATTTATCTTATAGGCCAACATGCATTAAAATGGTTATGATGTGGTATGGTAGTATGGTATTTCCCTCTGACAAATTCAAGCGGCTTGAGTTGGCCCATGTGCAAACATGTAGTTGATTCAGAACCAATGCAACCTTCATGATGTTTAAATTCAGAGTGTTCATATCCTACTCATGATATGTCCAATGTTAATTATTCATAATGCATACCTATGACCGTTTTCGCTCTCTAGCTGGTCGCTTCCCAACCTATTGCTAGCCTTCGCATGTACTAAGCGGGAATGCTGCTTGTGCATCCAAAACCTTTAAACCAAGTTATTCCACATGAGTCCACCATACCTACCTATATGCGGTATTACCCTGTCATTCCAAGTAAATTTGCATGTGCCATCTCTAAACATTCAAATAAAAATCCATTTTGTGCACTCAACTCGCTCATGGAGCAACGAGGTGGTCGGTATCTTCCATGCTAAGTGAGTTATTCTGAAGACAGTCGTTTATTCGTCGTCATTGCACGAGAGAGGCTGGTAAAAAGGATGCCCAGTCCGGTATAATCAAAATTAATTAAACAAAACTCATTGGGATAGTTGATATGTTGGCAGGCTGTGGGGACCCCGACTCATAAGTCGTGATCACCGAATGCATGTGTACAGTGATCCCAGAGATCAATGCTCACTGAACACACAGAAGCTGAATAACAAGAGTCTTACATCCACATTTAGCGTCATACACAAATAAAGACCATGAAGGTCATGTCTTACACAGGTAGGGCCATGAGAGGCCAAATAACAACATAACTAGCAGCGGAAATCTTGATCGGAAGCGTGAACCCATGCCATCTGCCTTAAACCTATAGGCATTCTGACTGGGAAGCGTCCTAGTTCGCATGTTCGTCACCAACGAACTCTTCACCATATTCCTACTCTTCCATGCCTGGCCAATTAAATAACCAGTGGCAAGCCAATGAGTAATTTTGAATGTACTCGCAAGCAACCCAAGTTTTGGAACAAGGCAATAACAATGCATGATATAGCACTAAGTAGGTAAGTTTTTGCGGAAAGCTAATTTTGAGTGCAATGACATGATCAAGATAACTAGTAATGGCATGCATCATGAGGATACAAGTATCCGCACAAACAGGTTACCGATATCAATATAATCAAGGTCTGAACGTATCATGTTCAATCATCATGTCAAGTCATCTGACTTAACTCAAGTACCATCTTTATCACCATCACACACACACCAAGTTTAGTAAACATTGGACCGTAGCACAAGAGCGGTCATCCAACTGTCCTTGACCGTGGACACGGCTATTCGAATAGTTTTACACTCTGCAGAGGTTGCACACTTTACCCACAAGACTCGGGAAACTTCCGTGTCATCCACGACACGCGGTATATTTCATACCCGAGGTAAGCACCCGAACAATGCCTTTCCCCTAGCGATACTGACAAAGAGTCCACTCGTTGGTGCCATCCCTCATGATATACATCACACGTATCATCCATGAGGGCACGCAACGGTGTGCCCGGTGCCTGTAAAGACAGCGCATGGTCGCCCTACCAGGCACGACCCCGTATCGAGAGTGACCTCGTCACTCCCGCCACTAGTAATGCGGGCTCTATGCTAGTACCCACCAAGGTAATCAACAAAGCCCCGTCCCATAAGGGGTATCGTGGTTGTACATGTAAGGTTGGAATAACGGTCGCAACTTACACCAATCCGTTTTCAAAAACCACACACACTCACTTGCTCCGGTACACCACTTCTTTATCAAGTGGCTACCTAGCTCATCAACATCTCCCTCGGGCATTAGTGGCACCCAACGGGGTTTTGGAAAAGTCTTTGAAATCATTTTGTTTCCATCACCATGCATATTCCCGATCCCACTTGCGTAGCATCTACTAAGCATCCTATATACTCCCACCCTCACAACCCTCATAAGTAAGGTAGGGTCATGCACGACGCAAGTATCAACAGAAAAGTATCGGAGGCATCCCACCGAAGTGGTCACCACATCAACATGATCATCATCACGGAAACAAGTGCTATATGACATGCAAATAAACGGGTTCATAGTCATGGTCAAAGGGCTGCTTGCCTGGCTCAACAAAGTCTTTGGGGTCTTCAAAATCTTCAGGTCCAACTCCCTCGTCAACAACGCAATCTATAGTCGCGATAAATAACGGTAAGAATAAGAATCATCACAAAAACAGAGCACAAATCTCACTTATAAAATGTTGCCCTACTCTGATAAATACTACAAACTATACTAAAAATATTTGCCTAAGGTTTTGTTGTGAAAAACATTTTGAAAACTATTTAAACAGATTCTAAAAATAATCAAAACTAGCCTTTAAATAAAACCAGTACATAAAATGTTTTCAAAATTTTTCACAAATGGCACTAATAAATACTACACAATATTGTAGGAATTTAGGTGGAAGAATTATTGGAATTGGAGTTTTATTTAATCCCCTGGAAATTTTAGAAAACAGAACAGAAAAAGAAAAAGAGAAGGGCTCTGTGCCTTGGGCCAGATTCGGCCAGCAGCTGGGCCGGCCCAGCCAGCCAGCCAGCGGGTGGCCCAGGTGGCTCAGCGCCCCCGCGCGCGTCCGGTTTCAAACCTGACGGGCGGGGCCCGTTGGCCGGAGAGAGAGGGGAGGCGCGTGAGAGAGGTGAGAGGATGACACGAGGGCCCCACCCCGCGGGCATCTCCTACCTCTCGACAGAGGAGGGGGAGAGCTCACCGGCATAAGCTCCGTCCACGGCGAGGGTTGGCGACGGCGGGAATGAGCTCGGGAGGCAGTCACCGTTCAGGAGGTGGTTGAGGGAGTGGCTGGGGTGGTCGGAGTCGCCGGCGGCGAGGAGGCCGCGGCAGAGAGGGTTCGGGCGAGCTCCTACTCCTTGTTTCCTGCAGCAATTTACAGGGGAGAGGTGGGGGAATGCATCAGAGGAGTGAGGGGAGCTCTTAGGGAACGAGAAGAGGACCGGAGGGGGCCTGTACCCGGAGATCCCCGGTGAGCCGAAGCGGCGGAGTTCGAGTTCGATCTCGGCCTCAGGTGCTCGGGAGCTTAAGTGGGGGTGCGGGGCGGTCGATTGGGTGGAAGAGGGAGCCAAAGGAGAGGAGAGGGGCTCGGGGGAGGCCTTTAAATAGGCAGGGTGCAGTGCACCGTGGTCCCATGCGCCGACGAAGTTGTGGCCGTTGCCAGAGGCCACGGGCGCTTGCTAGGATATGTCTAGGGCGTCCCTTGGCTTGGCTTCGAGCCTAAGGAAGGGAGGGGCGGAGAGAGAAGGCGTCAGGAGCGCGCGCGTGCGAGCTCGCGCATTGGCCGGCTCGGGCGGCGTCGGGCGCGCGCTGGGGAGACTCGAGGGGAGAGAGGAGGGGGACAGAGGCGTGGCATGTTGCGGACATCGAGGGGCCTCGACTGGCGCGCGGGGGAGGCTCGAGGTGGCCGGGCATGGGCAGGAGAGGGAGGTCAACCCTCTTCCCGTCCTGTAGCGCTCTCCAGAGCGTGCTTTTGGCCGGCATGGCAGGACTTTTGCGCACTCTGGCGTGCCCACTTGCATCCAGGGGTTGCAGGAGGGAGTAAACAACTTGCAAAGGGTCTTGGATACTCTGGAGTAGCCATGAGTGAGAGAGAGAAGTGAGAGAAAGGTGAAAAAGGGGCTGTCCGGAGAGGGAAAATGGGGGTTTCACCCTTGCCATCATGCTCTCTGGCACCAGAACTTTTACCTGAGGTGAGGAAGGGTGGTATGGTGTTGTGGTAAAAGTTGTGGCTCAAGGATAACAAGGGAAGGGGTTCAATCATTGAGATTTGCTTCCCACCAGAAGGTGTTTGATCAGTGTTTGGACTAGCAAATGGACTTTCTTTGCCATGAGAGTTAATAGGGTGAAAATATATGTAAAATTAGAGTGGACCACCAAGTTTGAGATCATTTAGAGAAAGTTCACAATGTAACTTTGTAAAACCCTAGAAATCAACAGAATTATATTTCTGTAGATCTAGGCATGCATTTCACTTCCCCCAAATTCACCACTTGGTGTGGTATCATCATTTGGGGTTTAGCACATGCCCACAAAGTTTGGGGTGAATAGGACAAACTTCACAATGTAAAGTTGTTCAAACTTGACTCTGGACAGGAATGTTTTTGGAATATTTTGGTGAAGCAAATCAATTGGGATTGAGATGAAACTTTGCAAGATCATCACATATAGCATGTGTGCCTTGCTGGCATTTTCCTGGAATTTATTGAGAATATTTCTTATAGAAATATTTCAAAAGCTTGATTTAAGAAGAAAGGGGTTTGGAGGGTTTTGCCCATAATTTTGAACATGACCATGTGTTGAAACTCATATATATGGAAAATATATGTCCACTGAGTTTCTGTAAATTTTCCCAAATATTTTTAAAGCATTTAAATATTTTTTCCCTATGAAAAACCATTTCTGGCCTTAAGAAAAGGCCTTTAAATAAAATAGCAAAATAATCTTTAAAGTTAACATTTGGTGGTTTTGGGAAGTCTTATATATAGTAGGTTTCAAATAAAGTCTTTGTGGAAAAACGATCCACCCAATTTGAGGACTTGTAGTACAAACCTCAATTCAGGGGTTTTTGGAAACCTAATTTGAATAAATCCTTTTTGGCCAAAATAATATTTGGTAAAAATAGTTTTGGGTACTATTCACATGGCATGATCATTGGGAAAGATGTTTGGGTCAAGGAAAATGAGTATGGAGAGGAGTAGAATCTATGAGTGCCAAACTCAATCAATCAGTCAAGCAAGCATCAATAATTCAAACAAGCTCATGCACTGAAAACGTTTTAATTGGTTCCAAAATTTATAAATCCATAGCATAGCAAAGTGATACAAACACAGGGTTTGACAGACCTACCCCCCTTACAAGAATCTCGTCCCCGAGATTCCTAGGCTAAGCGCTAAAAAGATAAGGGAACTCAGATCTGAGATAGTCTTCATGCTCCCAGGTTGCTTCTGCTTCAGTGTGGTTGCTCCATTGGACCTTGAAATACTTGATGGTGCGGCTTCGGGTGCAACGCTCTGCTTCATCCAAAATACTGACTGGCCTCTCACGATATGTGAGGTCTGACTGAAGGTCGATGGCTTGACTGATCGATGTCCTTGTAGAAGTCGGGACGGTTGGGAACTTGAAGACACTTCCGGAGTTGTGACACGTGGAACACGTTGTGCACATCTGATAGCTCGGAAGGTAGCTCTAGCTGGTAAGCAACTTCTCCTCGTCTGTCGGTGATCTTGAAGGGGCCGATATATCTTGGTGCAAGTTTTCCCTTGACGTGGAAACGCTTGGTTCCTTTGAGAAGCGTCACATGGAGGTAAACATGGTCTCCAACACGGAAACTCATGTCCCGACGGCGGGAATCATTGTAGCTCTTTTGTCTGGTCTTGGCGGTCTTGAGATGCTCTCGAACGAGTTGAACTTGCTCTACTGCTTCGCAGAGGATGTCTGGGCCAAAGACTAGTCCTTCCCCGGTTTCCGACCAATTGAGGGGAGTACGACACTTGCGTCCATACAACACCTCAAATGGTGCCATCTGAAGACTCGACTGGTAGCTGTTGTTGTAGGAGAACTCGGCGAATGGTAAACAATCTTCCCACCTGGCTCCATATGCCAAGACACAAGCACGGAGCATATCCTCGAGTATCTGATTTACTCGTTCCGTCTGTCCACCGGTCTGGGGGAGAAACGCAGTGCTGAAGGAAAGCTTGGTTCCCAAGGCTTCCTGAAATCTATTCCAAAACCTTGAGGTGAACTGGGTGCCTCGGTCCGATACAATCTCTTTTGGAACACCATGGAGGCTCAAGATCCGGTTGATGCAGAGGTTGGCCAGTTGGTTCCCATTGTATGTGGTCTTGACGGGAATGAAGTGGGCTACCTTGGTCAGATGGTCGACGATGACCCAAATGGAATCATGTCCCTTGCTTGACCTTGGTAATCCGGTGATGAAGTTCATCCCAACTTTGTCCCACTTCCATTCAGGCACTTTGAGAGGTTGCAATAGTCCAGCGGGTCGCTGATGCTCAGCTTTGACTCTTTGGCATATGTCACACTTAACAACAAAGGTGCCTATTTCCCGCTTCATGTCATGCCACCAGAATCTTGCCTTGAGATCTTGGTACATCTTGGTTCCTCCAGGATGGATGGAATACGGAGTGTCATGAGCTTCTTGCAAGATCAAGTTCTTGAGCTCTTCTTTGTTGGGTACGCAGATACGATTCCCGAACCATACAACTCCTTGTTCATCCACCGAGAATCCTGGAGCCTTGCCTGCCTTGATCTTCCTCTTGATGCCTTCAATGCTTTTGTGTCCCTTCTGAGCTTCCTTAATATCATCCATCAAGGTAGGCTTTGCTTCGAGGTTGGCGAGGAATCCAGGCGCAACTAGTTCCAAGCCAAAGCTTTCAAGCTCTTCATACAGGGCGGGTAGCCTTTCCTTAATTATAGCATTCAGGGAACAAGCCTTCCTGCTTAGGGCATCTGCTACCACGTTAGCTTTTCCAGGGTGGTATTGAACACTGAGGTCATAGTCCTTGATCAATTCCAACCATCTTCGCTCCCTCATGTTTAATTCCTTTTGAGTGAAAATATATTTCAAACTCTTGTGGTCTGTGTATATCTCACAGCGCTTCCCCAAAAGGTAATGACGCCATGTCTTCAAGGCATGAACTATGGCTGCCAACTCAAGATCATGAGTAGTGTAGTTCTCTTCGTGAGGACGTAGCTGTCTGGATAGATATGCTACGACTCTGCCTTCTTGCATCAGAACACCTCCAAGCCCGGTTCTCGATGCATCACAATATATCACAAACTCCTTGTGAATATCGGGGGTGGCCAAAACTGGGGCTGTGGTCAATCTCTTCTTGAGCTCTTGGAAGCTTTCTTCGCACTTTGGCGTCCATTCGAACTTCTTGTCCTTCTTCAAAAGCTAGGTCATAGGTCGGGCAATGCTCGAGAATCCTTCGACGAACTTGCGATAATATCCCGCAAGTCCGAGGAAGCTTCTCACTTCCTTGACATTGGTTGGGGATTGCCATTCTATCACGGCTTCAATCTTGGCAGGATCCACTGACAATCCTTCTGCAGTCAACACATGACCCAATAATCCAACTTCATGCAGCCAGAATTCACACTTGCTGAACTTGGCATAAAGCTGGTTCTCTCGAAGCTTGTCTAGGACCAATCTCAAGTGTTGCTCATGCTCTTCTTCAGACTTGGAGAAGACGAGTATGTCATCAATGAAGACGACAACAAACTTGTCCAAGTACTCCATGAAAACTTTGTTCATGAGGTACATGAAGTAGGCTGGGGCATTGGTTAGCCCAAATGACATGACCGTGTATTCATACATGCCATAACAGGTTACAAATGCCGTCTTCGGAATGTCTTGGGGCCTGATCTTCAGCTGATAGTACCCAGACCTGAGGTCGATCTTTGAAAACACCTTAGCTCCATTTAGCTGATCGAACAAGTCTTCAATCTTGGGGAGTGGGTACTTGTTCTTTATTGTGACCTCATTGAGGGAACGGTAATCGACACAGAGTCGGATAGTTCCATCCCTCTTTGACACAAATAGAACAGGTGATCCCCAAGGAGAGGCACTAGGGCGAATGAATCCTTTTCTGAGCTGCTCTGCCAGTTGCTTCTTCAACTCAGCCAACTCTTCGGACCCCATCCTATAGGGCTTCTTATAGATGGGTCCTGCTCCGGGCATTAGCTCAATGATGAACTCAATGTCGCGGTCAGGAGGCATTCTGGGTAGCTCGGCAGGAAATACATCCGGGTATTCACATACCACTGGCACTTGATCCAACTCAATTCCCGACAGCCAGTTAGCCTGCGGGGCTTGAGCGGAGGCAGGGTTGGGAACATACTTGACTTCCACTCCTTGGCTATTGGTTATGGTAACGATCCTCTTGGCACAGTCCAAGTAGCCTTGGTTCTTGGTCAACCAATTCATGCCAAGGATGACGTCCAAGCCTGGTGAATCCAGAACTATGAGGTCTGCTAGGAAGTCTACCCCGTTGATGATAATCTCAACTCCTTTACATCCTATCTTGGACTTCAAAACCGAACCCGGGGTTTGTATCAACATATGACTACCCAGGGGTGTAGGCTTCATACCACTCTCTAGTGCAAACTTTTGAGTGACAAAAGAATGCGAAGCTCCACAATCAAACAATACGGTTGCTGGGGTTGAGTTGACGAGGAACGTACCCAGTATGACGTCCGGGTCTTCATGGGCTTCCTCAGCGGTGACGTGATTCACATGACCGTTGCCATTGTTGGGCTAGTTGCGGGGAGCTGGGTTCCTTGGTGGTGCTCCACGGCCTTGACCTTGGTTGGGCGCATTGGGGCGCGGTGCATCTGGCTTCTTGTTGGGGCACTACTTAGAGATGTGTCCAGGTTGACCACACCCAAAGCAAGTGACCTGACCATAGTTGTTATTGTTGTTGTTGTTCCTGCCACCGTTGTTGTTGTTGGGGTTGTTGTAGGCTGGCCTGGGATTGGCATATTGCTGAAGCTGGTAGCTCGGACGAAGTGCAGGAGGTCTAGCCTGCTGCGGCTGATAGGTTGGCTTGGCTGGGGCTGCCTGCCAGGGGCGAGGCTTTTGGTTGCTGGAACTACCCTTGCTGATCATCTTGCGCTTGCGTGTGTCGTCCATGGCCTGACGCTTGTCTTCAAGCATGAGGGCCTTGTTCACCAGGTCGAAGAAGGTCCGACAATCGCAGACGATGAGTTGGTACTGCAGGGTCTGCTGGAGTCCTTCCATGAAGCGTTCCATCTTAGCAGCCTCCGTGTTGACATCTTCAGGCGCATACCTTGACAGCAGGTTGAACTTCTGCATGTACTCCTTGACAGAGCCACTTCCTTGCTTCAGCACTCGGAATTCTCTCTTCTTGATAGCCATGATCCTAGAAGGAATGTGGGCGCTGCGGAATCCTTCCTTGAAGTTATCCCATGTGATCACACGATCGCCTTGCATGACCTTGAATCCATCCCACCAAGCTCTGGCGGTACCTCCGAGGCAGTGAGAGGCATACATCACCTTCTCACGATCCTCATTGCAATTGACCAATGCAAGGAGGTCCTCGATGGTGCGGATCCAGTCATCGGCATCCAGTGGTTAAACAGTCTCGGTGAAGGTTGGGGGCGAATTCCTCATGAACTCAGACAGAGTGGAACGGCCATTGCCGTTCCTGCCTTGCTGCTGGTTGTTCACAAGGACTTGGGCCATCTGCTGAATAGTAGCAGTGTTAGCTTGGCATTCCTCCGGGAGGACTTGGAGAAACTGAGCCATGGTCATGTTCTCCGGTGGAGGTGGCGGCGGGGGAATGTCGCCTTGTGGCTGCTCCGGGTGATCTCCCGCGTGAGCAGCCCCACCAGCTCCCTGTTGCTGGCTGGAGTTGCCGGCTTAGGGTTGGTGTAGAAGCTGTTGCGGGTTGCATTCACCATCCTGTTTGGAGCTGCCAGGTCAAATAACTGGGATAGACGAGAGGAAAAGCAATACTGGAAAGAAGCGCGCCTAAGGGGGTTGGTATAGTGCAAGTGTAGAAAGACAAGGGTCGAAAGACCAACACATATATTAAGATAAGATAGACGATGGAGTCGCTTACATGTTGCCTAAGGCAAAAGCGCAACTTGCATCGGAACACAAACAACAAAAGCAAACAACAAGCACAAATGGTTTCATATGAACCATTACACGGACTCGACTTCGCATGAGGGGTACATGACTGATCCTACCCTAGGGGTTCTCGGACTCAGGTGGTGGAGTGCTCGGTCTCGTAGTCACGCTCCTCTGGATCTTCCTCCTGATCGTCCTCCATACGTGCATCATCTCCGGTCGAAGGGATCGGAGAACGAGGAGGTCCATCCCGACGACGCTTCGTCGGTGGGTCAGTGCAGAGCTCACGGTACTCCTTCGCACTCATGCGACGACGACATGTGGGTGCATCTCTAGCTTTGGGTACTCCTCCTCGGTAAGCGACAGCTGGTCGTCCCTCGGGGGCTCCATCCTTCTTGATCCTGTCTGGCTTCGTCTTGGCTTGACGGAGTAGCTCTCGGGTGTGGTGAAGTTCCTCGCGGAGCTTCACGGACTCCTTAATCAGGTTGTGAGCCAGACTGTCGGCGGAGAGACTGAAGTAGGTCTGGAACCTGAGTGGTGTGCCATCCTCCTTGGATGGAATCAACGTCCAACTCTCGCCAAGATCATCCTTCCTGAAAGGTAGGTAGCGAGTAGCTGGCTCGTCAGCCATCTCTGGAATGATGTCTCGAAGGTGTAGGAGTGCCTTGCATGCAGCTGTCTCGACTGCGAGTGCCAGGGTCTCCATCTGTGGTCCTTCAAAGAACCAATTGGTCGGGGAGTCATTTGCCTTCACGACCACATCAACGTGGTACTCCTTCGTGACGGCATCAACCCAGTGCTCGTGGTAGAGGAAAACGGGTGGTTGGCGATACTGGCACTTCCCCAGGCTATCCTCAAGGAGTAGGGGAAAGCCGAATGCTAGGAGGGCTTCGGGTACGACGGTCATCTACAAAGGTTTGAAGGGAGGAGAGTCAGTATAGTGCTGTGTGAAGAATAGAAGAGGTAATAAGTGCAGAATCTCCTAAGTATAGGTGCTAGGTGTTGATTTGAAAACAGTTTTATCCTAACTGACGTCCATGCTAACTAAGGGCTTCCTACAGTCAGGATGGCTCTGATACCAGCTCTGTGGGGACCCCGCCTCATAAGTCGTGATCACCGTATGCACGTGTACAGTGATCCTAGAGATCAATGCTCACTGAACACACATAAGCTGAATAACAAGAGTCTTACATCCACATTTAGCGTCATACACAAATAAAGACCATGAAGGTCATGTCTTACATAGGTAGGGCCATGAGAGGCCAAATAACAACATAACTAGCAGCGGAAATCTTGATCGGAAGCGTGAACCCATGCCATCTGCCTTAAACCTGCAGGCATTCTGACTGGGAAGCGTCCTAGTTCGCATGTTCATCACCAACGAACTCTTCGCCATATTCCTGCTCTTCCATGCTTGGCCAATTAAATAACCAGTGGCAAGCCAATGAGTACTTTTGAATGTACTCGCAAGCAACCCAAGTTTTGGAACAAGGCAATAACAATGCATGATATAGCACTAAGTAGGTAAGTTTTTGCGGAAAGCTAATTTTGAGTGCAATGACATGATCAAGATAACTAGTAATGGCATGCATCATGAGGATACAAGTATCCGCACAAACAGGTTACCGATATCAATATAATCAAGGTCTGAACGTCTCATGTTCAATCATCATGTCAAGTCATCTGACTTAACTCAAGTACCATCTTTATCACCATCACACACACACACCAAGTTTAGTAAACATTGGACGTAGCACAAGAGCGGTCATCCAACTGTCCTTGACCGTGGACACGGCTATTCAAATAGTTTTACACTCCGCAGAGGTTGCACACTTTACCCACAAGACTCGGGAAACTTCCGTGTCATCCATGACTCGCGGTATATTTCATACCCGAGGTAAGCACCCGAACAATGCCTTTCCCCTAGCGATACTGACAAAGAGTCCACTCGTTGGTGCCATCCCTCATGATATACATCACACGTATCATCCATGAGGGCACGCAACGGTGTGCCCGGTGCCTGTAAAGACAGCGCATGGTCGCCCTACCAGGCATGACCCCGTATCGAGAGTGACCTCGTCACTCCCGTCACTAGTAATGCGGGCTCTATGCTAGTACCCACCAAGGTAATCAACAAAGCCCCGTCCCATAAGGGATATCGTGGTTGTACATGTAAGGTTGGAATAACAGTCGCAACTTACACCAATCCGTTTTCGAAAACCACACACACTCACTTGCTCCGGTACACCACTTCTTTATCAAGTGGCTACCTAGCTCATCAACATCTCCCTCGGGCATTAGTGGCACCCGACGGGGTTTTCGAAAAGTCTTTGAAATCATTTTGTTTCCATCACCATGCATATTCCCGATCCCACTTGCGTAGCATCTACTAAGCATCCTATCTACTCCCACCCACACAACCCTCATAAGTATGGTAGGGTCATGCACGACGCAAGTATCAACGGAAAAGTATCGGAGGCATCCCACCGAAGTGGTCACCACATCAACATGATCATCCTCACGGAAACAAGTGCTATATGACATGCAAATAAAGGGGTTCATAGTCATGGTCAAAGGGCTGCTTGCCTGGCTCAACAATGTCTTCGGGGTCTTCAAAATCTTCGGGTCCAACTCCCTTGTCAACAGTGCAATCTATCGTCGCGATAAATAACGGTAATAATAAGAATCATCACAAAAACAGAGCACAAATCTTACTTATAAAATGTTTCCCTACTCTGATAAATACTACAAACTATATTAAAAATATTTGCCTAAGGTTTTGTTGTGAAAAACATTTTGAAAACTATTTAAACAGAGTCTAAAAATAATCAAAACTAGCCTTTAAATAAAACTAGTACAGAAAATGTTTTCAATTTTTTTCACAAATGGCACTAATAAATACTACACAATATTGCAGGAATTTAGGTGGAAGAATTATTGGAATTGGAGTTTTATTTAATCCCCTGGAAATTTTAGAAAACAGAACAGAAAAAGAAAAAGAAAAGGGCTCTGTGCCCTGGGCCAGATTCGGCCAGCAGCTGGGCCGGCCCAGCCAGCTAGCCAGTGGGTGGCCCAGGCGGCTCAGCGCCCCCGCGCGCGTCAGGTTTCAGACCTGACGGGCGGTGCCCGTTGGCCAGAGAGAGGGGAGGCGCGGGAGAGAGGTGAGAGGATGACATGTGGGCCCCACCCTGCGGTCGTCTCCTACCTCTCGATAGAGGAGGGGGAGAGCTCACCGGTGTCAGCTTCGTCCACGGCGAGGGTTGGCGACGACGGGAATGAGCTCGGGAGGCAGTCTCCGTTCAGGAGGTGGTCGAGCGAGTGGCTGGGGTGGCCGGAGTCACCGGCGGCGAGGAGGCCGCGGCGGAGAGGGCTCGGGCGTGCTCCTACTCCTTGTTTCCTGCAGCAATTTATAGGGGAGAGGTGGGGGAATGCATCAGAGGAGTGAGGGGAGCTCTTAGGGAACGAGAAGAGGACCGGAGGGGGCCTGTACCCGGAGATCCCCGGCGAGCCGAAGCGGCGGAGCTCGAGTTCGATCTCGGGCTCAGGTGCTCGGGAGCTTAAGTGGGGGTACGGGGCGATCGATTGGATGGAAGAGGGAGCCAGAGGAGAGGAGAGGGGCTCGGGGGAGGCCCTTAAAGAGGCCGGGTGCAGTGCACCGTGGTCCCGTGCGCCGGCGAAGTTGTGGCCGTTGCCAGAGGCCACGGGCGCTTGCTAGGATATGTCTAGGGCGTCCCTGGGCTTGGCTTTGAGCCTAAGGAAGGGAGGGGCGGAGAGAGAAGGCGTCAGGAGCGCGCGCGTGCGAGCTCACGCATTGCCCGGCTCGGGCAGCGTCGGGCGCGCGCCGGGGAGAGCCGTTGGAGAGGGAGAGAGGAGGGGGACAAAGGCGTGGCGTGTTGCGGACGTCGAGGGGCCTCGACTGGCGCGCGGGGGAAGCTCGAGGTGGCCGGGCATGGGCAGGAGAGGGAGGTCAACCCTCTGCCCGTCCTGTAGCGCGCTCCAGAGCGTGCTTTTGGCCAGCATGGCAGGACTTTTGCGCACTCTGGCGTGCCCACTTGCGTCCAGGGGTTGCAGGAGGGAGTAAACAACTTGCAAAGGGTCTTGGATACTCTGGAGTAGCCATGAGTGAGAGAGAGAAGTGAGAGAAAGGTGAAAAAGGGGCTGTCCAGAGAGGGAAAATGGGGGTTTCACCCTTGCCATCATGCTCTCTGGCGCCAGGACTTTTACCAGAGGTGAGGAAGGGTGGTATGGTGTTGTGGTAAAAGTTGTGGCTCAAGGAGAACAAGGGAAGGGGTTCAATCATTGAGATTTGCTTCCCACCAGAAGGTGTTTGATCAGTGTTTGGACTAGCAAATGGACTTTCTTTGCCATGAGAGTTAACAGGGTGAAAATATAGGTAAAATTAGAGTGGACCACCAAGTTTGAGATCATTTAGAGAAAGTTCACAATGTAACTTTGTAAAACCCTAGAAATCAACAGAATCAGATTTCTGTAGATCTAGGCATGCATTTCACTTCCCCCAAATCCACCACTTGGTGTGGTATCATCATTTGGGGTTTAGCACATGCCCACAAAGTTTGGGGTGAATAGGACAAACTTCACAATGTAAAGTTGTTCAAACTTGACTCGGGACAGGAATGATTTGGAATATTTTTGTGAAGCAAATCAATTGGGATTGATATGAAACTTTGCAAGATCATCACATATAGCATGTGTGCCTTGCTAGAATTTTCCTGGAATTTATTGAGAATATTTCTTATAGAAATGTTTCAAAAGCTTGATTTAAGAAGAAAGGGGCTTGGAGGGTTTTGCCCATAATTTTGAACATGACCATGTGTTGAAACTCATATATATGGAAAATATATGTCCACTGAGTTTCTGTAAATTTTCCCAAATATTTTTAAAGCATTTAAATAATTTTTCCCTATGAAAAACCATTTCTGGCCTTAAGAAAAGGCCTTTAAATAAAATAGCAAAATAATCTTTAAAATTAACATTTGGTGGTTTTGGGAAGTCTTATATATAGTAGGTTTCAAATAAAGTCTTTGTGGAAAAAGGATCCACCCAATTTGAGGACTTGTAGTACAAACCTCAATTCAGGGGGTTTTGGAAACCTAATTTGAATAAATCCTTTTTGGCCAAAATAATATTTGGTAAAAATAGTTTTGGGTACTATTCACATGGCATGATCATTGGGCAAGATGTTTGGGTCATGGAAAATGAGTATGGAGAGGAGTAGAATCTATGAGTGCCAAACACAATCAATCAGTCAAGCAAGCATCAATAATTCAAACAAGCTCATGCACTGAAAAAGTTTTAATTGGCTCCAAATTTTATAAACCCATAGCATAGCAAAGTGATACAAACACAGGGTGTGACACAGGCATCTGTGGATTCGGTCAGCCATGGTTTGTTTATGGATGGTGGATAGGAGTAAACTTTACTATTATGTTTGGGAACCGCCAATAATGAGTTTAGCATGGAAGATATTGGAAACCTTTGTCGTAACGTTGACAAGAAAAGTGCACCGCCCAAAAACTATATTTCAATCCTGTTTTAAAACTTGAGCTATGGCACTTCTGCAAATCAATGCTTCCCTCTACGAAGGGCCTATCTATTTATTTTTATGTTGAGTCATCACCCTCTTGCTAATAGCTCTGGACCGGAGAGCACTATTGTCATTCTTATGCATTGAGTCTAGTTAATGTTGGATGTGAGCATGATTGGATCTTTTCTACCCTGAATTATAATGTTCACTCGCTGCTTGAACCTCAGAGGTGCTCTGCATTTATGTTTTGCGGTCTCAGAAAGGGCTAGCGAAATACCATGTCACCATATTATATCATGATTGTTTTTATAAATTGTTGGCATGTGAGATATCTTATTATTAGTTGCTAGTTTGTTATATTTTGCCATGAGTTAATATGATGTTTAGTTGTTATCATGGATGTGGTTATTTAAAATTTATGCTGAAAACTTGAGCACTAGCTAAGCATGTGTATAACGACGAGAACAAAAGAGTTTGTAAAAGTTTTCTTTATCACTTTCGGTTTGTCAACTGAATTGCTTAAGGACAAGCAATGAGTTAAGCTTGGGGGAGTTGATACGTCTCCAACGTATCTACTTTTCCAAACACTTTTGCTCTAGTTTTGACCTCTAATTTGCATGATTTGAATGGAACTAATCCGGACTAACGCTGTTTTCAACAGAACTACCTTGTTTTTATTTTTGTGCAGAAATAAAAGTTCTCAGAATTGGACGAAACTTTTTGTGGATTTTTTTCTGGGATTTATAATGAATTATGGAGCGAAGACCTGCCGAAGGGAGGCCACCTGTGGGCCACAAGCCAACAGGGTGCGCCCCTAGACCGCGCCTTGTTGTGTGTTGGTGCCCACGAGGCTCCTCCGACCCTGATTCCAGTTCTATAAAATCACATCTTTGAAGAAAAAAAATCAAAGAGAAGTTTTCATCATGTTTCACGAGACGGAGCCGCCGCCACCTCTTATTCTTCCTTGGGAGGGCTGATCTGGAGTCCGTTTGGGCTTCCGGAGAGGGGAAATCGTCGCCGTCGTCATCACCAACCCTTCTCCATCAACACCGCCATGATGCTCACCACCAGGAGTGAGTAATTCCTTTGTAGGCTTGCTGGACGGTGGTGGGATTGGATGAGATTGATCATGTACTCGAGTTAAGTTTGATAGGGCTTGATCCCTAGTAACCACTATGTTCTGAGATTGATGTTGCTATGACTTTGCTATGATTAATGCTTGTCACTAGGGCCCGAGTGCCATGATTTCAGATCTGAACATATTATATTATCTCTTAATATAAGATTGATTTGGATCCTATCTTGCAAGTTGTATGCACCTATTACGTGTCTTGATCCGCATACCCCAAGGTGACAATAATTGGGATTCTTTCCGGTGATTGCCGTAGTTTGAGGAGTTCACGTATTCACCATGTGTTAATGCTTTGTTCTGGTTCTCTATTAAAAGGGCCCTTAATATCCCTTAGTTTCCAATAGGACCCCACTGCCACGGGAGGTTAGGACAAAAGATGTCATGCAAGTTCTTATCGCAAGCACGTATGACTATATACGGAATACATGCCTATATTGATGAATTGAAGCTAGTTCTGTGTCGCCCTAGTGTGTAACTGTTACATGATTGATGTCATCTAAATCATTATCCATCACCGATCCACGTGCCTACGCTTTACATATAGTGAATCTTGCTAAGTTAGTATTTCTACTGTTACTATCACAACTGCTACAAAATTGTTGCTGTCACTACTACTATTACTTTTGCTACTACTATTTGCCGTGCTACTAAACCTTTGCTGCTGAGAGATATCCTAGGTGCGGTTGAATTGACAACTCAACTGTCAAGGTCAATAAATATTCTTTGGCTCCCCTTGTGTCGACTCAATAAATTAGGATGAAATACTGCACGTGAAGACTGTTGCGATCCCCTATACTTGTGGGTTATCACTAATCTGTACTCTTCTAATGTTGCAAGACGATGCAAGATGCTAGTCTTTGATTAGCTAGGCCTTCCCTTCCATTCTGGCATTTTTGCAGTATAGTCCACAGATACAGCCCCTTCTCCTTGATACCGATGCATATTTAGCATAGATCTGATGTTAGTCTTGCGAGTACTTTGGATGACTACTCACAGTTCCTTTGCTCTCCTTTTCCCCTTGATACGATTGCCGCGATCAGATGACGGAGCCCAGGAGCCAGCTGATCCCGCCGATGCCTAGTACTACCCCGATGGAGCCTACTACTACGTGGAGGCCGCCGACGACCAGGAGTAGACAGGAGGCTCCCAGGCAGGATGCATGCGCCTTTTCGATCTAGATGCTGTTGTTTTGCTCAGCCTTCTTAAGGCAAACTTGTTTAATTATCTCTGTACTCAAATATTGTTGCTTCCGCTGACTTATGTATTCGAGCCTTCGTGGCCCTGCTTGTAATATAAAGCTTTATGTTTGAATTTGTGTGTAGAGTTGTGTTATGATATCTTCCGGGAGTTTCTGATCTTGATCGTGCACATTTGCGTGTATGATTAGTGCACAACTAAGACAGAGGCATCACAAGTTGGTATCAGAGCCGACTGCCTGTAGGAAGCTCCTTTCCAACTCCTTGGTCGAAGTTGAGTCTAGTCTTTGAAAAACTATTTTACTAACATTGTTGTGTGGCTTACGGGCCCACATCGCAAATGGTTGGGATTAGGATCTTTTATTCCTCTTCTTTACTCTGGGTTCTGATCTTTCTTCTATTCGGGTTAAAGATTTTGCTAACTCTAACATTAGGTTCTCGTGATCACATCCACCTGGAGAACCGTATTATTGGCAATTGTATCTTTTGAAAGTATGGCACACGCTGTCATTTGACATCTTTGAACCTCCTTGTTTCAGATGCATCCTGCAAGGCAGCTCGTACGTCAGACTATGGCTGTCGATGCGACTGGATTCCCGACTCTTCTGGTCGACCTCTTGACCAGGCTGGGATATCGCTTGTACCCCGAGTACATTGTTTACGAGGACTACCACGAGTTCAACCAGGAGCAGTACAACGCTGTGATTCGTATCTTCGATCTGCAGGCTATCTCCACCACTGAGCTACACACCTATCATGGTGTTGGAGTGACTGTTGATATGGTAGTCCGTGTTGCTGCCTATGCTGCTATCGTCCGTCTCCATGGAGAGCACCCCCGCTTGGAGGATACTGGGTTCAGATACATCATGTATGTCCCCACTAGGGATGAGAGCGGATACTACACCGCTGTCTGCACCCCTTATGTGCGATGTTGTTACGACCCGCAGGTTCTGGTTCAGTACACTGAGGCTCTGGATCGTGTTGTTCGAGCTCTTACTATCGAGTTGTATGCCACTCGTGCTCGTCTTCAGGATGCTCTGACACAGTTGTTGCCAGCAGTCAGTCCAAGGATACATCCTGAGCACATCCTTTACCTGCACAGGACAGAGCTACCACCGGGTCTTGAGTGGCCTGCTATTGGAGGTTTTACTCCTCCACGTGGGCCTATGCTCCCCGTACGGGACCAGGTTCTGCACCAGAGTGTTCACGGAGCGCAGGCTCCTCATATTGAGGGCGACCTGCGTCGTCACCTGCAGCTAGCTGGCTTCAGTGGTTCTCTCCGACGTTGATGTAGCCATCGCTATGTCGTGTTGTTGTATCCCTCTACCGCATGCCTGCGTGCTGCCTAGTTTGTCTAGGTTTTTTCCCTTTCCGAACTTGTAACCGTTGGCTTGTAATAGACCTATGTATGGATCTGTACGTCATTTTTTACTACTATGATGTATCTATTGCACTTCTTTCATTGTGCATGTTACCTCATGAATGATTCCTTGTCTTTGCTATTACTCAATACTAAACTATCGTTGTTACAATTTGATAGAATGGTTAGGCCAGCTGGTCATGGCCATGGTGCCAACAATCCACCATCACTCGAATATATGGCTGGAATGATACATCAGTTTGAGCTGAACCGCCAGTTTATGCAAGGGCTTATGGATCAATTTCCGTGGCTGAATATGAATCAACAGCCAGCCCCAATAACTTTGCAAGACTGCGCCTCAACCCTGATGTCTATCGCAGCTCAACTCAGCCCCTTGATGCTGATGACTAGATCTGCGACATCACGTATGAACTGGAGTTTGCTAATGCCGCCCTTGCCAACTATGTCCCTTTTGCATCCTACTTCCTGAAGGGTCCCGTTGCTCAATGGTGGGACAGTTAGAGGCGTTCGCTGCCTGTTGGAACCATCATTACTTGGCTAGAGTTCCAAGCTGCCTTCCGTGCCCGCTACATTCCTTAGGGAATCATGGACAGGAAGAAGCGAGAGTTCCGCAACCAGACACGGGGCAAGAAGACTGTAGATGCTTATTAGCGGGAGTTCCTTGACTTGTCCCGCTATGCTGAAGAAGATATCACTACTGATTCTCGCAGACAGGAAAGGTTCCGTGAAGGACTTCACCCTGATATCAAGCTCACGCTTCTTGTTCAGGACTTTGCTTACTTTGCCACCTTGGTGAACAAGGCCATTCAAGTTGAGACTGGTCTGCAGGAATACAAGGAAGGCCTCAAGCGCAACCCGTGGGCCCATCTTCGGGCTCATCATCATAGAAACGGCGGGTATGGATTCCCCACAGCATGTACTATCCACCTGCCCCTGCTTCAAGGCCGTCCTATGCTGCACCTCGTCCGCCTCCTCCACCACCTAGGCAGCCAAGACTCCCAGCTGCACCACCCCGAGTCTTGCTCCCCGTCCCAATGACGGGCTGTGCTTCAAGTGTGGTCATCTAGGTCACCGTACCAGAGAATGTAATCAGAATCAGAATCAGCTTGCACTGCCTTCAACTGGCCATGGTAACAACCAGCCCCGCAACAAGAATGCCAGGCCTTCTTATGGTCGTGGTCAGGCTAACCACATTGATCTGAATGAAGCTCAAGACCAGTCTGCTATTGGGATGGGTACTCTTCTTGTTAATTCAGTACTAGCTTTTGTTTTATTTGATTCGGGAGCATCACATTCTTTCACATCAGAAGATTTTGCATACATGCATGGCATAAAATACGAAGAGATGAACACTCCACTAGTGGTACACACCCTCGTGGGCCAATACCGAACCTCCATGGTTAGCCACAATGGCACCATTGAAATTGAAGGGTTGGAATTCCATGTCTCTCCCATTATTTTGAAGTCTTCCAATATTGACCTCATTCTGGGAATGGATTGGTTGAAAACACATACTGCTTCAATCGTTTGTGCCACAAAAACCGTCCATCTCCTACATCCTTCGAATGAGATAGTAAGCTACAATGCTCATCTTGTTCGAGATGTTGAAGCCCGGATTTATTTCTTAAATGCATTGAATGTGTCACCTCTTGAGGGGATTGAAGGCATTCTAGTTGTTTGTCACTTCCAAGATGTCTTTTCGGAAGAACTTCCAGGAGTTCCCCCTGTTAGAGATGTCGAGTTTGTCATCGACTTAAAACCAGGCACCACTCCTATCGCTAAACGACCTTATAAGATGTCTCCTCATGAACTCCTTGAACTTAAGGAAGAAATTGACAATTCACTTTGCAAAGGTTTCATTCGTCCAAGTTCCTCTACCTGGGGAGCACCTTCTCTCTTTGTCAAGAAGAAAGATGGTACGAACCGTTTGGTCCAAGACTACCGACCCATCAACCAAGCAACAATTCAGAACAAATATCCACTTCCTCGGATCAACGATCTGTATGATCAATTTGCTGGTTCCTCCGTATTTTCTAAACTCGACTTGAGGTTGGGTTACCACCAGATCCGAGTTCATGAAGAGGATATTCCAAAGATCACATTCGTTACTCGCTATGGTTCATACGAGTACACCGTCATGTCTTCCGGTTTAACCAATGCTCCAGCAACATTCTCTCGTTTGATGAACTATATCTTCATGGAATACCTCGACAAGTTCGTCGTGGTTTATCTAGATGATATCCTGATGTATTCCAAGAATAAAGAAGAACATGCTGAACATCTTTGTCCTGTACTGGAAAAGCTTCGAGAGCATGAACTATATGCCAGATACTCCAAGTGTGAGTTTTGGTTACCCGAAGTGACTTACCTTGGTCATGTGATCTCCAAGGATGGTATTGCGGTCAACCCAGAACGAGTTCATGCTCTTCTTGACTGGACTCCCCCGAAGAATGTCAAGCAAGTCAGAAGTTTTCTCGGACTCGCGAGCTATTGCCGCCATTTTGTCAAGAACTTCTCCAAGATTGCCAAACCCTTGACTAATCTGCTTCACAAAGGCGTTAAGTTGGAGTGGACAGAAAAATGTCTGGAAAGTTTCCAGGCACTCAAGGACAAACTAACATCTGCTCCAGTGCTTGCTCCTCCAGATTCTCGTAAGGATTTTGTCATTTATTGCGACACATCCCGTCAAGAATTAGGCTGTGTTCTAATGCAATAGCACATGGTGATTGCTTATGCCTCACGACAGTTGCGCCCTCATGACGAGAACTATCCAGTTCATGACCTTGAACTCGCTGCAGTTATCTATGCACTGTTGTTGTGGCGACATTACCTTGTCAGTAATCGTTGTGAGATCTACACCGACCATCAAAGTCTGAAGTACGTGTTTACTCAGCGAGATCTGAATCTCCGTCAGCAGCGATAGATGGAAGCAATTACAGACTATGACCACAGTATTTCTTATACCCCTGGTAATGCTAATGTCATGGCCGATTCCTTGAGTCGAAAAGCTTATTGCAACAACCACATGGTTCAGAAAGCTCAACCCCGCCTTCATGAAGAACTTCGCAAGTTGAACCTTCACATTGTTCCACAGGGTTCTCTTAATAACCTTGTCCTGGAACCGACTCTTCAGAAAGCTATCAAGTCCACATAAGAGAAAGACATTGAAATTGATCAATTAAGAGTGATCTTGCCTCTGAGAAGGCCAAGGACTTCTTGCTGGATGAAGGTAGCTTTGTTCTTCGGAGATCTCCTTGTGGTACCCCAATTCGACCTTATGACAGAGAAATTTATGAAAGAAGCACATGACACACCCCTGTCTATTCAACCGGGAAGTACCAAGATGTATCTAGACATTTGTCAAAAAATATTGGTGGTCTAAGATGAAGCAAGACACTGCTTGCTATATTGAAGAATGTGACGTTTGCCGTCGCATCAAAGCAGAGCATCAGAAACCTGCTGGACTTCTGCAACCACTGCCTATTCCTGAATGGAAGTGGGATAAGGTTTAGATGGATTTCATCACTGGCCTCCCCAGATCACAAAAGGGTCATGATGCTATTTTTGTCGTCATCGACCAATTCTCCAAAGTTGCACACTTTCTGCGAGTCAAGGAAACTATCACTGCTAGTTAGTTAGCGAACTTGTATATCTCTAGAATTGTGTCACTCCACGGCATTCCGAAGGAGATCAGTTTAGACCGAGGCAACATTTTCACCTCGAAATTCTGGGATAGTTTCCAAGAAGCTATGGGAACTCATATAACCTGGAGCACTGCTTATCACCCCCAGTCCCAAGGTCAAGTTGAGCGAAACCAAGTGCTTGAAGATATGTTGCGTGCTTGTGTCATCTCGTTTGGCAAGAAGTGGGAAGAATCTCTCCCGTATGCTGAATTCTCTTATAACAACAGCTATCAAGCTAGCTTGAAGATGGCCCCCTTCGAGGTATTATATGGACGTAAGTGCCAAACCCCTCTAAATTGGTCAGAAACTGGGGAACGACCACTCATCGGTCCGGATATTATCCAACAAGCAGAAGAGCAAGTTCACATTGTACAAGAAAACCTTAAGGCGGCCCAGTCCCGTCAGAAGAGCAATTATGATTGTAAACACTGGGGATCTACTTATCACCCTGGTGAACAAGCTTATCTGCGTGTCACTCCTATGAGAGGCACTCATCGTTTTGGTGTAAAGGGCAAGTTAGCTCCTCTCTACATTGGTCCTTTCCGCATTCTCGCCAGACGTGGATATGTGGCTTATAAATTGGAACTGCCACCGCAATTCTCTCATGTCCACGATGTCTTTCATGTTTCGCAACTTCGTCATTGTTTCAAGGATCCACAACGGGCAGTGGATCATGAGATGCTCGAGGTGCAAGATGATCTCTCCTACAAAGAGCACCCGATCCGCATCCTTGATCAAACTGAACATCGAACCCGTCAGAAGGTTACCAAGTTCCTTAAGGTTTGGTGGTTGAACCATTTTGAAGTTCAAGCCACTTGGGAACACGAGTATCGTCTTTGTGATGAATACCCCGCTCTATTTCCGTCTACCCCTTAAATCTCAAGACGAGATTTCTTTTAGTGGAGTAGATTTGTAACACCCCTGTAATTAAGCTACAGTGATCTCTGACTAACGATGCCATGTCATCCTATTTTGCTAAGCTTGATTGCCTCTTAATGAAAACCCTAGTCAAAGCCAGATTCAAATATCAAGTCAAATTATTATTTCTTCAAACCTAAAAACAAAAGTGTTCATCATTTTGCAAATAATCACAAAGTAATTGCCATATAAGAACCAACATCATTTGAAATATTTAAATGCCATTACCCTATTTAAAACAGAGCCAACAACATTAAATTGTGCCATTTCAAAATAAATATTTGCACCATTCAAAATAAATCGAGACTTGTTGCGCTAGCTCAAAACATTGCCTACTAATTATGTGACAAGTATCAACTGCGACTAAAAATTATTTGATAGTAAAAGAAATATGCAAACGGTGATAGAAAATACAAAACCAAAAAAATAAGCTAAAGGAAACTACATGTGCAACTGGGCCTCTAGTGCTCAATGCAAATTTGGCCCAACCCAGCCGCACTGTCCTTCAACCTCCCGCTACAGTGGAAGGCAGGGGATCGTGGCGGCCATCCCATGGCCATGGCCACGTGCCGGCCATCCCTGACCTCCCCAACGCCCCTAAAACGGCCCCAGCACACCCCTCAGCAACCCTAGTGCCCAATACCCCTCTCCCTCGCGCCTCTATCTTCCCTCTGCAACAAACGCTTGTAGCACGTCACCATGGCCGACCTCGCCCGCGCGCTCTTCGTTACCCTCGCGCCCTGATCTCATGTCCATCAGCTCCGACGCGCTCGTTGCTTCGTCTACGTTGACCAGATCGAGCCGGGCACCTCTCCATCACCGGGATCGACGTCGTCTTCCACGCCTATGACCACCGCTGCGTTGCCCGATCTACCTCAACGGAGCTCCTTTCCCCCGTCGGACGTGTCCTCTGCCTTACCCTGTGAGAGCCACCCACATACCCCTCATCTCCCCCTCCCTTCGTCGCTCCGTTGCGCCGCCCCATGCGTCGCAAGTGTCGGTCTGTGTTCACGGCCACCGCGACTGCGCCAACACCCATGCCCGCGTTCCACGTGCCCGCACGCCCTCTGGCCGCGCCGCGAGCCCCTGGAGGCCACGCCCGCGCCTGCCTGCGCTCGCATGTGACCACTGCCATCGCTGCCGCGCGCCTCAGCTGCTACGCCGCTGCCGCTGTTGCCTGCTCTGTTGCCACTGCTCTGTTGTGCCACTGCCCGTCGCTCTCTGTTCCCGTAGGCTACTGCGTTGCGTGCTGCTGCCTACTGCTGTGCCGCTGCTTGCTGCCTCCTACCGCCGCTAGCTGCTGCTTTGTTATCTGCTGACACTGCTGCTTGATCTGCCTGCTGCCGCTATGTCTGCTACTGCTGCGTGGCGCCACTATTGCTGTTGGTAGCCCCGCTCGCGCGCGCGTACCTCGCGCCGCACCTGTTGTTGCTCGCTGATGACCCACAAGTATAGGGGATCAATTGTAGTCCTTTCGATAAGTAAGAGTGTCGAACTCAACGGGGAGCAGAAGGAAATGATAAGCAATTTTCAGCAAGGTATTCTCTGCAAGTGCTGTGAGTAGCAGTAGTAGATAGTTTTGCAGCAAGATAATTCGTAACAAGTGACATGTAACAATAGTAACCAAGGTGGAGCAAGGTAGCCCAATCCTTTTTATAGCAAAGGACGGGCGGGAAAGTATTCTTATATGAAGCAAGCGCTCCCGAGGACACATAGGAATTTATGTCTAGTCATGTTCATCATGTTGAGTTGATTCGCGTTCGCTACTTTGATAATTTAATATGTGGGTGGACCGGCGCTAAGGTGCTGTTCTTACTTGAACAAGCAACCCACTTATGATTACCCCCTCTCGCAAGCATCCGCAACTACGAAAGAAGAATTAAGATAAATCTAACCATAGCATGAAACATGTGGATCCAAATCAGCCCCTCACGAAGCAACACATAAACTGGGGTTTAAGCTTCTATCACTCTAGCAACCCATCATCTACTTGTTACTCCACAATGCCTTCCCTTAGGCCCATAAATGGTGAAGTGTCGTGTAGTCGACGTTCACACGACACCACTAAGAAAAGCAACAACATACATATCATCAAAATATCGAACGAATACTAACGTCACATGATTACTTATAATAAGACTCATCCCATGTCCCCAGGAACAATAGTAACTACTCACACCTCATCAACATGTTCAAGATCAGAGGTGTAATGATGATGATCAAGGATCTGAACATAATATCTTTCACAAATTAATCCAACAAGATGTAATCAACACTACTAGTAACCCAGAGGTACCAATCTGAGGTTTTGAGACAAAGATTGAATACAAGAGATGAACTAGGGTTGGAGATGAGATCGTCCTAGTGAAGATGTTGATAAAGATTGCTCCTCCCACGAAGGAGGAAGCGTTGGTGATGACGATGGCTTCAATTTCCCCCTCCGAGAGAGAAGTTTCCCCGACAGAATCTCTCTGCCGGAGAGAAAAAGGGCCTCTGCCCTGGTTTCCGCCTTGAAACGGCGGTGATTCGCCCCGAAAGTAATCTTATGATTTTTTCTAGGTCAAAACACACCATATAGAAAAAGAGGGGTGCCTGGGGACCTGGTGGGCCACCACGACTCAACAGGGCGCGACCAGGGGCTGGGCCGCGCCCTGTTGGCTCGTGGCTAGCAGCCCCCCTCTGGTATATTTTTGGCTCAAAAATTCTTATATACTAGATGATGCCCCGTGCGTTGCTGCGGGATGTTTTTATAAATTTTGTGAGAAAGGTCAGGATCCAAAAAGAAGTGTCATAAACTACTGACCTGCACATCATGCATCATAGTGGAGGTTTGCACAAAATGTCCAAATGATATCATTAGAGTTGAAAAAAAAATGTAGTTTCACATGATGATATGTTTGTACCTTTTGCATCCCTCAAAACACCTAGAAGATGAGAATGTTTCTCGGTTACAATAGGTGGCGATTGTTACCGGGTTATGGAAATGGCCCAGGCATGGATTATTTGTTTCAGATTAGAATACTATCAATTCAACATGTACATTATGAGAATGTGTTTATCATATACATTTGCATTAACAGTAGGTGTTTCTTTTTTCGAAAACGGCTAGCCTAGAGATCTCTGCATCATTATGATACATGAATAGTAGGTGTGCACCATCATTAAAATAAAGTGTGCAGAAATTACCCAATTGTATCACTGTACATGCTTGAACTGCTATTTTTTTTAGGATTGGTAGAAGAATAGCTCTCTTCGGAGCATTGCATAACCTTGAACTGCTATTTTTTTAGGATTGGTAGAAGAATAGCTCTCTTCGGATCATTGCATAACCTGTCTAAGAAAATGAACATAATCTGCAAGATGTTAGACGTAGGTAGGAAAAAATTTGTGTAGTTTCTATATCATATACTACTGACTATAAGATCTATTTCTTGAACTGCTAATTATAAGATCTGAAAGCAGCAAAGTTACCCCGCAAAAAAATAAAAGAAAAAAGAAAGCAGCAAAGCTGTTAGTTGCATGGTTAATACTTAATATAGAAGAGTACCTCACAACATGGGTAGCCCGGTCGGTCAGGCCATGGGCCACGTCTTCCATCGCCTGTAAATTGACCAGGAGTTTGACATCTCGTACTTGCGGCAAGAGCAGGGATTGGCCATGGCGGCGGTGAGACGGCTGCCGATGATGTGCAGAGCAAGAAGCAAGGGACCGTCGGCTCCCGTGGAGATGATCGGCGGCGGCGGTAAGATAGCCGTAATGGTTCAACGTCTGTCTCGCGGTGATGATCCACAGCGCCCCCGTGGCGGTGAGATGACCGATGATGACGCGCGGAGCAAGCAGCAAGGGATCGCTGGTTCCTGTTGCGATGATATGTTTCAGAGGCGAGACGGCCGACGACGACACACAAAGCAAGCAGCAAGGGATCGCCGATTCGCCACAAGGCTGATAACCACACGCGTAGCAAGACGCATGTGATCGTCATCTCCCGTGGCGCCCCTGAACGGTTAGCGTGGTCGCAGGGTAGCATGGTTCTGTGGGCGACGCTTCGACAGCATGGGTGCATGACGAACATGGAGAGCTCGGTGGCGCAATGGATGACGGACGCGCGATGTCGCTTTTCGTGATGTAGCTCGGCCCGGTGCTCTTCCTCGTGTCATGATGCATTTGTTCTCGGTGTGTCACTTGAGCGTTGCGTACTAAAGCCAGCTCCAATTTAAGATTAATTTGTGAATGGCAGGAGGGAGAAAGACAGCAGTAGTGGAGATCAAACGCTTGTTCTTCAGAGCTATTTAAGCTCCAATTTTAATCTAGGATGGCTATCAGAGAAGGGCAAGAGCGTTTTCACATATTGGACCTACCTTTTCATCCACCGCATCATAAAAAAATGATGTTCAGCCCTATAAAAAGGGACGGCACATCGTGTCTAATTAGCTCGGACAAATGGAGTACTATTTACTTGTAAAAAATATTTCACAAAATAAATGATGACATGGATGCATGGGTGTAATCTGCATGCTAAGAATTCATGATGTGGCATGGTGCTGGGGTGGATAGCTTGCATGTCAAGAGAAATAGGATAGTGGGGATGAACTATTTAGGTATTATAGATTCCATAAAAAATTCTCCGTGAAATTTCAGGTCATTTGGAGTCCAGTGAATTTTCTGTCATTTTCTTGGTTTTCAGGACCAGAATTCCAGTTTCCAGAGATTTCCCTCCTTATGATGTACCTTGCATATTCAGAGAAAAAAGGAATAAGAATTGTATAAAAATAAGAAATAAGGAACAAGAATAACATAAATATCAATAAGAATTCACGATGCATAATGGACGTATCACTCGCCTGCCCCTGCTCTCCGCGCGTTGCGCCTCGCCTTGGTCACGCTCGGCCATGGACTTGCTGTGTGCCCGCGCGTGCACAGCCGTGGCTGGTTGTGCCACTGCGTACGGGCCGGCCCTTGATTAGATTAGGTACTAACCCCCCATTAGACTAACCCCTGCTAACTAGTCTATTACATGTGGGGCCCTACTGCTAACTAATGATTTAATTAAAATCAGTGACAATGACATGTGGGTCCCCACAGTTGAACAGTCAAACTTTGACTGGTCAAACAGTCAACCAACCCCTCCTGGACCCCACATGTAGGCCTCTCTGCAGGGTACACACTTGGGTACACATAGCATTTTCTGATTTAATTCGAATTAATATGTAAATCCAGAATATTGTTAAAACTTTGGAAAATCATATAAAATAATCCGTAAATCGGATGGAAATATTTTATATATGAAACTTGATCAGAAAAATATGACGAATCCGAATATGCTATCCACATACCCACCACATGTCCCTAACACTGCAAACATAGAACCTTCCCCTCCGGATCGTCTGTCCGATAACTGCCTAAAGCCCGGGAAATATCCACACATATCTTCCCGCTCCGTTTGTAACACGTAGCACTGCATTAGGTCACCCCTAGCACAACTAATTGCCTTGTCATTCTTTGTGATGCATTTGTTTGCTTTTATATTTATTATTTCTCCCCCCTCTTCTCTATGGTAGACTCTGAGACCGGTGCTGCTCCCGAGTACGACTACGCTCCTGACGTCCTGCCCCTTTCAGAAGAGCTTCCAGGCAAGCAAAACCCCCTTGATCATTCCTATATCGCCCATTCTTTCTCTCTCATGCTTGCATTAGAATTTGCTACTGTATTTGATTGCTCCTATTCTGATGCATAGCCTGATTTTGTAGCCTGCTATTGTTACTTACCAGTCTATCCTATATGCTTAGTATAGGTTGGTTAGTGATCCATCAGTGACCCCTCACCTTGTCCCTGTTGCCCCGCTTCTTCACCGATGACTCGACCAACGTGATCGACGTACAAAGCCCGACACATCACCGACACCCCCTTAGTTGTATGACTCTGTAGAGTTACTATTGAGTACCGAGGGTGATACCATGTAACGCACTCCTGATGATAACTCTGTGTTGTAGATAATCGGTCGTGGATGACAGAGGGTGGTTCCTCCTTCACCACTCCCGATAACGACTCTGTCGTGCAACACCTCAAGTGTGGACCCTTCGAGGGTGATTCCTCCAAGGTCACCTTGACGGTTACATCGAGTGGCATCCATCGAGGGTGATTCCTCAGATTCCCCCTTGATGTTATGGACACACGATTACTTTGACTTTACACCAGAACCATGTTGAAGTCGGGTTGACCTGAAGGGTACCAGCGAGATAATTACGTGACACGACCGGGCATTCTTAGCCCTTGCCGTAAGTCTGAGAGACGGGGCGACGGGACCACAGATCGTGGATCATTGATCGTCTCCGCGCGCTCCCAAGACACTAACGGTTTGGATATGTGATCCGAGTAGGCCTCTCGCCTTTTCGCACTGACCACCACGCGGGAATAAGTATGGGCACTCTGCATCGCACATTTCTTCCGAAAGCTCTTCAGACGCAACAGTTGAGTGGCACGCGCCCGGGTGGTCCGCGTAAGCACCTGCTTTGTATAAAGAGGTAGCCAGGACTGATCCCGGCCGTCCTCGCAATGTGCAGGAATGCAAAGGACGATTGGCCCATGACGCCTTCGCAATTAGGATGTAGACCGGCGTGCTGGCATCTCTGTTGAGCCTAGGTAGGACTACAGCGTGTCGATCAGCCGAGGCCGGGCATGAGCCAGAAAAGTGTGTTCGGCCAGAGTTAATAGAGTGTGTTGGGTAAGTTTGTGCACCCCTGCAGGGAAGTATATCTATTCGAATAGCCGTGTCCACGGTAACGGATGCTCGGAGAGTATCCCGATCTACTACAACTAGAACTGGATACTTGTGACACTAAACTGGAATGATGGCTCCGGGATCGCTTTCTCGCAGGGAGTCGACGAAGGATCTCTGGGCGTTGCTACTACATACTTATTACTTATGACATGCTAATCTGTACTCTTCTATTGTTGCAAGACGATGCAAGATGCTAGTCTTCAATAGGCTAGGCCTTCCCTTCTATCCTAGTATTTCTCCAGTATAATCCACAGATACAACCCCTTCTCCTTGATACCGATGCATATTTAGCATAGATCTGATGTAAGTCTTGCGAGTACTTTGGATGAGTACTCACAGTTGATTTGCTCCCCTTTTCCCCTTGATACGATTGCTACGATCAGATGACGGAGCCCAGGAGCCAGCTGATCCCGCCGACGCCTACTACTACCCCGACGGAGCCTACTACTACGTGGAGGCCGCCGACGACCAGGAGTAGACAGGAGGCTCCCAGGCAGGAGGCCTGCGCCTTTTCGATCTATATGTCGTTGTTTTGCTCAGCCTTCTTAAGGCAAACTTGTTTAATTATGTGTGTACTCAGATATTACTACTTCCGCTGACTTATGTATTCGAGCCTTCGTGGCCCTGCTTGTAATATAAAGCTTTATGTTTGAATTTGTGTCTAGAGTTGTGTTGTGATATCTTCCCGTGAGTCTCTGATCTTGATCGTACGCATTTGCATGTATGATTAGTGCACGATTAAGACGGGGGCGTCACAATAAGCATGATGCATGATCTAGAGTCTGAACCTAGGTAAACCTCATCTCCTGTTACCATCATGCCAAGTCGCCTAGTTAGGATACCTACCAAGGGATCTGTTGAATTTAGCTTCAACAGTGGTGGCCCATGCATGTATTGCTAGGTGAATGGCGTGGCTCGATGGGAGTTCGTATCAATGCTTAGATTATCTCCAGTGTGATCTTCCTACAGGGTCATATGTTCATCTTCGGCGGCGTCACCCTCGTCGCCAACTTGAGTGGAAACTTGGCCAGGGCAAGGCTTTCGCTCCAGGTCGTATCATAAGATTTTGCAAAATGGAGTATACCGCAAACTACCGCGGAGAGCTGATCTTCTTGGGTCTGACGTCTAGCCAGATCCTGGAACAACAGACGTCGGTTCTACCGATCTCGATGTCAGACCGGACCTGGGAGTCCATTTTTTCGACCCACCCACCACCCATCTCGTCGCCGACGTTGAAGATTTCACCGACATCTTCAAGGTAGACTTCCAAAACATTCACAAATTTGTTCACCAGCAATCCACAATGACTCTTTGATGCTCAGAACATGATGCCTAACCGTCTGGAAGATCACAGTCATCAAGTGTAATGAGCCTTCGATTCACTCAGAACAGAATGTCTTCGGTGATGCTCAATCACTTTGGGCTATGTGTGTTTGGGCTTTTCCTCACATGACATCTCTCTCAAAGGCTTTAGAGGTGGGTTGCTCTAAAATGAGAAACTGTTCAAGAACTCGGAGCAGCCACCAACTTACGGTGGAGGGGGTGTGGCTATTTATAGCCCGGGGCAAGCCGACATGATATGACCGATATGACCTTGGGTCAATGGCTAACGACACATGTACCAACAGTCGGATTTCAGACACACACGACAACTTTACTCGGGCTACAAGCAAAGCCGACTCAACAAATTGTGGAAGAGATTTTATCTCATTGTCTTCACAAGAACACATATGATTTTAGGTTGAGCATCACAACAGTTTCTGACTTCGTATCACCTTGACCCCACTTAACAGTATGGTGGTTCCTATGACTCTAGAATGAAGCAAATGAAACTACCAAAAAGTAACACTACTAGGGAAACCCTAGTAGTAGCGCGGGTCCAATGGGTAGCAGTAGCGTGGGGCCCCACGCTACTGCTAGGGCGCTACAGCTAAATTTTAGCAGTAGCATTGGGTTTAACCCCACGCTGCTGCTATATCTCATACCTGTAGCGCCGGTCAACACCACGCTGCTGCTACTTACCAGTATCATGGCTAGCCAGACAACACTACTACTAATATTGTCTAGCAGCAGCGCAGGTCCCCCCACGGCTTCTAGGATATTACCTCGTGCTACTAATAAGTTTCTGTATTTTTTTGGTTGATCATCATAGTGTATAGGTAGAAACTATATACACATACCCATATAATGAAACTATATGAGGCAATAATCATCACAGTGATCCAACATAGTCATATCATGCATCATCATAATATCCAACATACACATACACATGTTCATCATCATAATCATCGTAGTGCTCGAACATACACATGTTCATAATCTTCCTAAACTGTGATATGATCACATACATGAGAAGAGCGATCACTATGAGAAAGAGCGGGCTTATGTAGTTCTTGAGCCAGTTCTGAGTCATCTCTCGTGCTGGCGTGAACCTCAAGTAACTAGCTTCCGCTTCACCTCTACTTGGAAACCCTTTGTGGCTGCTGCCCGAGAAGCGGTCGACTTGGGCCTGACACTCTGGCCACTCTTTGTACACTCCTGGATTGCTTCCTATGTACACGCCATAGCACTTCTTCGCCATCGATCATCTATATCCCTGACAAAGATGCATCGTCATCAGGCGAATCGATTGACAATATGCAACATAATATACTTAAGCAACACGAAGAGGAAGAGTTAGCAAATAGAAGCAACATATGGTAAACATAATTAACAAAGTTCATCGTACCCAAACTAATTAAAGTGCTACGCAAGTTCTAGAGGGCCGTTTACATCACAAAGTTTCATCATACAGAAATTTAAAGTAGTAATTCAACAAATACATCATCACCACCACCACCATCATCATCATCATCATCATCTTCGTCCATAACTAGAATTTCCACCCGTCCATATCCGGGGGATGCAGCCTAGCTTCATGAAAGGCGTCATGTCCTGATGTTGTAGGCCTATGTGAGTTCGGATGTCAGCCCGCGATTGTGGTTCTGCGTAGAACATCGCATCCTTTTCGACGACGTCTTTAATGATGATCTTCGCAATGTCCTGCTGGATGCGATAGAAGCCATTTTTGAGTTTATGATCCGGTTCGGCTCCTAAGTCAGTGACCCATTTGCGCATATGGCCATCGAATGTAGATGGTATGCTAAGATGTTGGCAATCCATTCTGAACTCCATCATGTGATGGATGACGTAGAATCCATCATTCGTACTTGATGCCGGTTGCTGGACGCAGCAGAAGTCGATCTTATGGCTGAAATCCGGCCCGCCCTTCCTTTGTTTCCTCACCTTGATGTTGCCACCCCTCTTGCCGAAGCCTAGGGGAGCACGGTCCAGAACATACATTATGTGCGTGTAGTCTTTCCTCTCCTTGTTTTTGGACGAGTCCAAATACACAACCTGGGAGACTCGCGGGTAAAGAACGATAAGGACGGTGCGCCCCTCGCTGCGCAAAATAAATACACCTCAAATTAGCCTCCCTAAGTGCAAAGGAATGATTGGAACATATGAAAGGATGTGTTATAGCGGCTATTCGGGTATGACTTACATGGGATGATCAGGCAGGAGAATCGTTTCCTTCTCCTTATTCACTAGCATGAAGTCTTCAATGTACTCCCTCGCCACGCCACGTTCCACGTCGCTGATTCCCAAGAATCCCTCATGCATGTAGTATGGGTCCGCTACCGCGATTTGCGAGAGTTGCTCTTTCCTGATGATGTAGTTCATATGTAGCGCAAAAAGGCGGACGGGCGTAAAGTCTAGCCGCCTCATGCAAAACATGTCGAAGACATGATCAAACCGCAGGAAGAACATATTCGCGGGGTATTTATAGATGTAGCACATGCCCATCGGCACATGAACCGCGTAAAGCAGGTATCCTGGATCCTTTGAGAGGAGAAGGCTCTTCTCTATCAACAACACATGGTCATGCAGTCTCCTGACATCCCCTGATATGGCCTCGAGCACTCTCGGCGGTACCATCGGGTTGCCCGCGATATGGAGCAACAGCTCATCTTTCATCAATACACTATCCGCAACCGGTTGGATTCTAGAAGCAACTTTGGTGGCAACAGAGCCTTTCTTAGTCGGTCTCTTCCTCTGCTTCTTCTTGGGTTGAGGTTGTGAGTCTACCCAACCCAGCTTGACCCCGCCCCAGTATGGTTGGGCTCAACACTGCACGACGGTCGGCTAGTTGACCCTGGGTTGAGGCGGCATCGAAGTGTGTCCTGGGAGGATTGGATGAACAAAGACTTCATGCACTCAACCCAAGGACATTTCTGCTCCGGTACAACATCAGGCATCTCATCATCTTGATCTACACGCTCACCAAGGTGGTCATAGCCCGAGTCATATGGCTGAATCATCATTCCACCGTCACCATAGCCAGTGTTGATGTACTGTAGAGGGTCATCCTCAACCACGTCATCATACATATCTTGGTCCATGGGGGCGCCGTGATCAACCGCCAGAATGGTTGGACCCCCTTCTTTGCTTCGTCCGCTCTGAACCGGCAAGACAAACAGTGTAATGGCTGGGCAGGTGGGGTGTGATGACCCAAAAGTATAGGAGATCAATCACAGTCCTTTCGATAAGTAAGAGTGTCGAACCCAACGAGGAGCAGAAGGAAATGATAAGCAGTTTCCAGCAAGGTATTCTCTGCAAGTGTTGTGAGCAACAATGATAGATAGTTTTGCAGCAAGATAATTCGTAACAAGTGACAAGTAGCAATAGTAGAAAAGGTGCAGCAAGGTAGCCCAATCCTTTTTATAGCAAAGTACAGGCCTGAAAGTACTCTTATATTAAGCAAGCACTCCCGAGTACATGGAAATTTCTGTCTAGTCACGTTCATCATGTTGAGTTGATTCGCGTTCGTTACTTTGATAATTTGATATGTGGGTAGACCGGTGCTAAGGTGTTGTTCTTACTTGAACAAGCAACCCACTTATGATTAACCCCTCTCGCAAGCATCTGCAACTACGAAAGAAGAATTAAGATAAATCTAACCATAGCATGAAACATGTGGATCCAAATTAGCCCCTTATGAAGCAACACATAAACTGGGTTTAAGCTTCTGTCACTCTCACAACCCATCATCTACTAGTTACTCTACAATGCCTTCCCTTAGGCCCATAACATGGTGAAGTGTCGTGTAGTCGACATTCACACGACACCACTAAGAGAAGCAACAACATACACATCATCAAAATATCGAACGAATACCAACTTCACATGATTACTTACAACAAGACTTCTCCCATGTCCTCAGGAACAAAAGTAACTACTCACACATCATCAACATGTTCAAGATCAGAGGTGTAATAATGGAGATCAAGGATTTGAACATAATATCTTCCACCAAGTAAACCAACAAGCATCAACTACGAGATGTAATCAACACTACTAGTAACCCACAGGTACCAATCCGAGGTTTTGAGACAAAGATTGAATACAAGTGATGAACTAGGGTTTGAGATGAGATGGTGTTGGTGAATATGTTGATGAAGATTGATCCTCCCACGAAGGAGGAAGTGTTGGTGATGACGATGGCTTCAATCCCCCCCTCCCGGAGGGAAGTTTTCCTGGCAGAATCTCTGTGCTGGAGATCAAAAGGGCTTCTGCCCAAGTTTCCGCCTCCAGACGGCGGCGCTTCGTCCCGAAAGTATCCTCATGATTTTTTCTAGGGTAAAACACACCATATAGGAGAAGAGGGGGGGTCGGGAGACCTGCTGGGGACCCACAAGGCAACAGGGCGCCCCCAAGGGGGGTGGGCGTGCCCTGTTGGCTTGTGGCCAGCAGTTGGCCCCCTCTGGTATATTTTTGGCCCAATAATTCTTATATATTCCATAAAAATTCTCTGTGAAGTTTCAGGTCATTTGGAGTCCAGTGAATTTCAGCCATTTTCTTGGTTTTCAGGTCGAGAATTCCAGTTTCCAATAATTTCCCTCTTTGTGACGTACCTTGCATATTCAGAGAGAAAAGGCATAAGAATTATATCATAATGAGGAATAATGGACAATAATAAAACAATTATCAATAATAATTCATGATGCAAAATGGACGTATCAACTCCCCCAAGCTTAGACCTCGCTTGTCCTCAAGCGAAAGCCGAACTCGATAATAATGACCACATAATTTGACAGAGAGGTGCCAATAAAAACAGAATATGAACATGAGAGCATCATGAATATTAACATAGCATCAAGTTTTTCATCATATAACTTCTCATAAACAAGTAACAATCTATCCACAATTATTGAAGTGTGAAGCATACACTTTATTGAAAATCAACAAACTATGTTCTTAGTCACTGAGACAATCACAATTCATCATATTCTAGAGAAGAGTCTATGTAAAAGCTTTTGTTATAGCAAGTTCACATACTCAACTATCATTTAGTCTTCTATGATTGCTGAGACTCATTGCATATTTTTGGAGCTAATGTTTCGATCAGACACATAGGAAGATGGGGGCTTTATTGTATCTGCCACCCAACTCATTTACCTCAAGGATAATGTCAACAATAATGACTCATGATCGCTTACATCCAATTATGGACCTATTAACAATAATGTTTATTCTTATTTCTGGATCTTTCCTCAACACATAATGCTTGTCAGCTAGAGAGTTAATAGGTAGGGATAAGAATAAACATTATTGACAAGAGAATAAGAGTAAATACATGAAAGTAGAAGATATGCCCTTCACAAAGGGAAGCAGAGGTTGTCATGCGCTTTTCAATTTGGGATGTGCAAACTCTTAATGGAAATGAACGTCACTTTATATTGCCACTTATGATAGCAAACTTTATTATGCAGTCTGTCGCTTTTATTTCCTTGCCATCACAAGATCCTACAAAGTTTATTTTCCCTTACAATAAAAGATCATACATATTTAAGAGCGATTTTTATTGCTTCGTGCACCGATGACAACTTACTTGAAGGATGTTAGTCAATCCATAGGTAGGTATGGTGGACTCTCATGGAAAGAAACTGGGTTTAAGGGGTTATGGACACACAAGTAGTATCTCTACTTAGTGCGGAAAATTTCTGGCTAGCAAAAGATCTAAAGCAAGCACCACATGTTAAATGATCCATGACAATATAACTTCTATGTGAATGTAAGGAAACATAATCATTACATTGTCTTCCATGTCCAACATCAACACTTGATCATTATATAATATTTGGTGGGGGCTCACAATCATAAAAGATATCCAAGATAGTGTATTTGTATGCGAATCTCCTCTTCTCTATCATAACCTTGCATAGATTGTATCAATGACTGATGCTATGTTTGTTTATTCCCGACAACTTTTAGCTAACATACTTCTTCTATGTGAAGTCATTAATCCCCATGGGATTAGCATATGATGTTTCTATTTCTTTTATTTCATTTTGTATGATTGATGCATGAGAGTAAAGCAAGCAAACTCAAACTAATCTTTATTATATAACTCTCCTACTCGATTACAAGGATAGATAGATCTCAAAGCAAAACTAAAAGCAAGGCAAATCTGAAATCTTATTTCTCTAAATCACGACATAACTAATGATCGAACTAAGGTAGATGATAATGGTAAAAGTGATGGTGATACGATATCGGGGCACCTCCCCCAAGCTTGGAACAAGCTAAGGGGGGTCCATCTCCTCTTGGGCGAACCTGTGCAACCAGTTCGTTGGCGCAGACAATGGGGGCCACAAGCTCCTAGGACAGCCCAGCGACTTGCACGTGCTTCCCCAGATAGACGGCGAGTCGCTCCGCAAGTACATCCAGAGATTCAGCAGCGTACAGCACAACATCCCCGACATCCATCCTGCCGTGGTGATCGCCGCGTTTCATACAGATGTTCGCAATCGGCGGATGCGCGAAGAAATGAGCATTAATAAGGTGCGGGATGTCGCCGAGCTATACGCTCTGGCTGACAAGTGTGCCCGTGCTGAAGAGGGGAGGAGGCTTTGTGCAGAAAAAAAGTTCTCGGAATTGGACGAAACTTTTTGTGAATTATTTTTGAGAATTTGTAGGACCGAAAGTATGTCTAGAGGGGGGGGGGATTAGACTACTTGACCAAATAAAAATTCTACCTTTTCCCAAATTTTAGAGTTGGCAGTTTTTAACATTCATGGCAAGTCAAGTACACCCTACACATGCATGTCTAAGAGTATAGCAGCGGAAAGTAACAACAAGTATGAGTAGAAATGATAGGGAGAAGGATCAAACGCAATTGTAGACACGATGATTTTTTCCCGTGGTTCCGATAGGTGGTGCTATCGTACATCCACGTTTATGGAGTCTTCAACCCACGGAGGGTAACGGTCGCGAGAGTCCACGGAGGGCTCCACCCATAAGGGTCCACGAAGTAGCAACCTTGACTATTCCATAACGGCTTCCGTCCACCAAGGACTAGCCTCACTATGGGTAGATATTCACGAAGTAGGCGATCTCCTTGCCCTTACAAACTTCTTGGTTCAACTCCACAACACGAAGTAGGAGGCTCCCAAGCGACACCTAACCAATCTAGGAGGCACCACCCTCCAAAAGGTAATAAGCTCGGCAATGATGATGAACTCCTTGCTCTTGTGCTTCAAGATGATAGACTCCTCAACACACAATCACTCTCTCACAGATTTGGCTTGGTGGAAGAGATGGGATTGGTGGAAAGCAACTTGGGGAGGCTAGAAATCAAGATCCATATGGTTGGAGTGGAAGATCTTGACCTCAACACAAGGGTAGGTGGTTCTCTCTCAGAAAACTGGATGGGGCAAGTATGGAATAGTTTTGAGTGCTTTTTTTTCGAGTGGGTGGTGGTGAAGGGGTATATATAGGCATCCCCAAAAATCCAACCGTTACACACAAAATGACCAACTCGGTGACACCGATGTGTTAATCTCGGTGGTACCGAAGTGACCAAAAGGTGGCAACTTTTGAATCTCGGTGAGACCGATATAGGAAACTCGGTTGCACTGATAAGGTGACCAACGGTCAGATTGCCATTCTCGGTGACGCCGATCCAACAATCTCGGTGGTACCGATATTGTGAATTTGCGTAACAGAAAGTTGGCAACCTAAACTCGGTGGCACCGAAGCAGAATCGGTTGCACCGAAAGGCTAGGGTTTGGCTTAGGTCTGTCTGAGTTTGGGAATCGGTGGCACTGAGTGGAAAGTGTTGGTTGCACCGATTTTGGATATTTGGCTTTGGACAGACTTTTGTGGAAGAGCTTGTGGGTGTTTTTGGTGACTATCACTTGTGCACGTATGAGCATTTTGTTCACCAACAAAAACCTTACCCCTTTTTAATAGTATTGGCTTTCCTATGGACTCAAAGTGATTTCTCACAAATGTAAAATGTAGAGTCCTCTTGCTTGAAGCTTTGCCAATCCATTTCCTTGCATCTTTGGGTATTTCCACAATCTCCACAATCCCTTTGACATCCCTATCATTGAACTCTCCTGAAATATACTTAGTGGAAACATTAGTTCAATGACTTATATGTTGTTATTAATTACCAAAACCACCAAGGGAGAAAATGTGCTTTCAGAATTATAATGAATTATGGAGCGAAGACCTGCCGGAGGGGGTGTGCCAGGGGGCCACCACACATCAGGGTGCGGCCCCCCTAGGTCGCGCCCTGATGGCTTGTGGGGCCCTCATGGTCCTCCGACCCTAATTCCAGTCCTATAAAATCACATCCTCGGAGAAAAAAATTAAAGAGAAGTTTTCATCGCATTTCACGAGACGGAGCCGCCGCCACCTCCTGTTCTTCCTCGGGAGGGTTGATCTGGAGTCCGTTTGGGGCTCCCGAGAGGGGAAATCATTGCCGTCGTCATCACCAACCCTTCTCCATCAACACCGCCATGATGCTCACCATCGGGAGTGAGTAATTCCTTTGTAGGCTTGCTGGACGGTGGTGGGATTGGATGAGATTGATCATGTAATCGAGTTAAGTTTGATAGGGCTTGATCCCGAGTATCCACTATGTTCTGAGATTGATGTTGCTATGACTTTGCTATGCTTAATGCTTGTCACTAGGGCCCGAGTGCCATGATTTCAGATCTGAACCGATTATGTTTTCATGAATATAAGAGTGATTTGGATCCTATCTTGCAAGTTGTATGCACCTATTACGTTTCTTTATCCGCATACCCCAAGGTGACAATAATTGGGATTCTTTCCGGTGATTGCCGTAGTTTGAGGAGTTCATGTATTCACCATGTGTTAATGCTTTGTTCCGGTTCTCTATTAAAAGGTGGCCTTAATATCCCTTAGTTTCCAATAGGACCCCGTTGCCACGGGAGGGTAGGATAAAAGATGTCATGCAAGTTCTTATCGCAAGCACGTATGACAATATACAGAATACATGCCTACATTACATTGATGAATTGGAGCTAGTTCTATGTCGCCCTAGTGTCTAACTGTTATATGATCAATGTCATCTAAATCATTATCCATCACCGATCCACGTTCCTACGCTTTACATATACTGAATCTTGCTAAGTTACTATTGCTACTGCTACTGTCACAACTGCTACAAAATTGCTGCTGTCACTACTACTGTTACTTTTGCTACTACTATTTGCCGTGCTACTAAACCTTTACTGCAGAGAGATATCCCAGTTGCGGTGGAATTGACAACTCAACTGTCAAGGCCAATAAATATTATTTGGCTCCCCTTGTGTCAAATCAATAAATTAGGGTGAAATACTACTCGTGAAGACTGTCGCGACCCCCTATACTTGTGGGTTATCAAGACCTTTTTCTGGTGCCGTTGCCGAGGAGCATAGCTCTATTTATTGTGTTAACTTGAGGACATACAATTGCTACTATGAAGAATCTGAAAGATACTCGAACTAAGATCGTCCCCTCTCGCACGAGAGGAGGTAAGGAACTGCCATCTAGCTCTGCTTTTGATTCACCTACTGTTTTGAATCAACTTGTTACACCACCACCTGTTGATCGTCCTGATATGTCACATGAACTTGATGATGCTACCTCTGAAATTAATGATGATACTATTGCTACACATGTTAAAACTGAAAATGTGCCACTGAATGAATTACTTGATGCTCATATTGCTAAAGCTATAGAACTTGAAAATGCTGAAACTGACGAGGACTTCGAATCACTTGTTACACCTCGCTCTCCTAATAGATATGAATTGCCTCATATACCTGAAGGCTATGTCATGGATAAGGAAACAGCGAATGATTTCTTTGCTTGTGAAAATAGAGATTACTTGAAGAAACTACTATGCAAACTGAAAGAAAAATCTATGATGGAGAAATGAAATATGATCCTAAATTTGCTACTTCTCCTATATTTGTTACTGATAAGGATTATGAGTTCTCTGTTGACCATGAGTTAATTCCTATAGTAGAATCTGATCCTTTCCATGGTTATGAAAATGAAACTGTCGTCGAACACCTTATGAAACTGAATGCTATTGCTGCTTTGTTTACCAATTATGAAAAGATACGCTACTATTATATCCTTAAGCTTTTCCCTTTCTCGCTAAAAGGCGAGGCTAAGGAATGGTTCCTTTCTCTTGCTCCTGGTTGTATACGTAGTCCCCAGGATATGCTTCATTATTTCTCTGCAAAATATTTTCCTGCTCATAAGAAACAAGCTGCCTTACAGGAAATATTTAACTTTGCGCAAATTGAAGAAGAGAATCTCCCTCAAGCTTAGGGGAGGCTTCTCCGGTTACTTAGAGCTTTGCTTGATTGTCCTCTTAAGAAAAATGAAATTATCGATAGCTTTTATAATGGACTAACCGATGCTTCTAGGGACTTCCTAGATAGTTGTGCTGGTTGTGTTTTCAGGGAAAGAACTGTCGGTCAAGCTGAAGAATTATTGAATAACATATTGCAAAATGCCGATGATTGGACACTTCCTGAACCACCTTCGGAACCTATTCAAAAGAAGAGAGGTATTCCATTCCTTAACCCTGAAGATATGCAAGAAGCAAAAAGATCTATGAAGGAGAAAGGTATTAAAATTGAGGATGTCAAGAAATTACCACCTATTGAAAAAACACATGGCATTGATAACCCGACACCGGTAGTAGAGGTAAACTCTCTCCGTTCCTTTTGAAAATGATATACCTTGCAATAAGACTCCTGAACAATGCATGTATGAATATGATAATTATATTGTTAAGCAAGAACACTTCAAAAACTATGTTAAATATCAATTGAGACGTAATGCCATGATGAAAGACCGCTTAAGTGACTTGATGTTTAGAATTGCTAATGATGTAAAGGGTCTAGGTAAACATGCTTCACACCCAACTAGACCAAGTTGCTAAGTCACAAAATGATTTGCTTGCTGAGATAAATAATAATATGAATGATCATGCTGTAAGAGTAATGACTAGGGGAGGTCGTATGACCCAAGAACCTCTCTATCCAGAAGGTCATCCTAAAAGAATAGAACAGGATTCCCAGAGAATTAATGTTGATGCACCTAGTTCCTCTAATAAGAAAAAGAAAAAGGAAAATGATAGGAACTTGCATGCTTCTAGTGAACCTGTTGCAAAAACACCTACTGAGAAACATAACGATGTTTCTATTTCTGATGCTGAGACACAATCCGGTAGCGAACATGCACCTAGTGATAATGAAAATGAAGATGAAAGTAATACCGTGCATGTAGATGCTCCACCAGATAGTAATAAAGAACATGATAATGATGTAGAGATAGAACCTGTGGAGGATCTTGATAACCCACCTCTTAAAAATAAACGTTATGATAAGAGAGACTTTGTTGCTAGAAAACATGGAAGGGAAAGAGAGCCATGGGTTCAAAAACCCATGCCATTCCCTCATAAGCCTTCAAAAATAAGGACGATGAGGATTTTGAACTCTTTGTTGAAATGATTAGACCCGTCTTTTTGCGTACTCGTTTGACTGATATATTGAAAATGCCTCCGTATGCTAAGTATATGAAGGATATTATTACTAATAAAAGAAAGATTCCTGAATCTGAAATTGCTACTATGCTTCCAATTACTCTTTTCATGGAGGAACACCTAAGAAGCTAGGAGATCCTGGCATACCCACAATGCCTTGCTCTATTAAAAGAAATTATGATAAAACAACTTTATGTGATTTAGGAGCCGGTGTCAGTGTTATGCCTTTCTCCCTTTATAAAAGACTAGATTTGCGTAAGCTTACACCTACCGAGATATCTTTGCAAATGGCTGATAAATCCACCGCGTTACCTATTGGAATTTGCGAGGACGTTCCTGTTGTGGTTGCAAATCTTACTATCTTGACAGACTTTGTTATTCTTGATATGCCCGAGGATGACAATATGTCGATCATCCTTGGTAGACCCTTCTTAAATACTGCAGGGGCTGTTATTGATTGCAATAAAAGCAAGGTTACCTTTCACGTCAATGGCAAGCAACATACCGTTCATTTTCCGAAGAAGCAAACTTTGGTTAATAATATTAATGTCATTGAGACTACTCCCACGGTTATCATTGGAAGTTTTGCAATTCCTCTACCTACTGCTAAGAAGAAATATTAAAATCTTATTATTGGGGAGATGTAAATCCCCATTGAGGTAACTGATACGTCTCCAACGTATCTATAATTTTTGCTTGTTCCATGCTGTTATATTATCATTCTTGGATGTTTTACAATCATTTTATTACAACTTTATATCATTTTTGGGACTAACCTATTGACATAGTGCCAAAGTGCCAGTTGCTATTTTTGCTTGTTTTTTACTTCGCAGAAAATCAGTACCAAACGGAGATAAACCGCTGCGGGGATTTTTGTGGATTTTTTACGGACCAGAAGAAACCAGATGGGCCAAAGATCACTAGAAGAGGGGGGCCCAGGGTGGCCAACCCCCACCAGGGCGCGCCAGAGTCCCCCTGGCGCGGCCTGGTGGGTGCTGGGCGCCTCGGGCACCCCCTCAACCGCCTCCGATGCCTATAAATTCCCAAATATTCGGAAACCATAAAAAATAACCCTAGACTTTCCGCTCCGTCGCCGCAACTCTGTGTATCGATGAAAAACCAATCCGAAGGCATTCCAGTACCCTGCCGGAGAGGGGAATCCATCTCCGGTGGCCATCTTCATCATCTCGGCGGAGGCCATGACGAGGAGGGAGTAGTCCACCCTCGGGGCTGAGGGTATGTACCAGTAGCTATGTGTTCAATCTCTCTCTCTCTCTCTCTCTCTCTCGTGTTCTTGAGATGTCACGATCTTGATGTATCACGGGCTTTGTTAATATAGTCGGATCACATGATGTTATTTCCTTGCTATCATGTTGTGATGAATTGAATCTTTCCCTTTGAGATATCGTTATGTTGGATTGAATATTGGATTTGAGAACACTTGAAATATGTCTTGCATGTGGATACCCGTGGTGACAATGGGTTGTTATATTGATTCACTTGATATATGTTTTGGTACTCAACTTGCGGATTCCCGCGGTGACATTGGGGTAATCTATGCATAGGGGTTGATACACGTTCTTGTCCTACTTTCTCCGATAGAAATCTTGGGGTACTCTTTGAGGTTCTTTGTGTTGATTGAGTATTATGAATCTGAAATTGTTTGATGCGTATCGTATAATTAGCTCATGGATACTTGTGGTGACATTGGAGTATCTAGGTGACATTAGAGTTGGTTGATGCGTATCATATGGTGTTATTCTAGTACGAACTCTTAGATAGATTGAACGGAAAGGATAGCTTGATGTTATCTTAGTACGAACTCTTGAATAGATCGATCGAAAAGGATAACTTTAAGGTGGTTTTGTACCCTACAAATAATTTCTTGTTATGTTCTCCGCTAGATAAGAAATTTGGAGTGATTCTTCGTTGCACGTTGAGGGATGGTTATGTGATCCAATTATATTAGCATTGTTGAGAGATTGCACTAGCAAAAGTACGGACCCTAGGCCTTGTTTTCAAGCATTGCAATACCGTTTGTGCTCACATTTGTTACTTGCTACCTTGCTGTTTTTATATTTTCAGATTACAAAAACCTATATCTACCATCCATATTGCACTTGTATCACCATCTCTTTGCCGAACTAGTGCACCTATACAATTTGCCATTGTATTGGGTGTGTTGGGGACACAAGAGATTTCTTGTATTTGATTGCAGGGTTGTTTGAGAGAGACCATCTTCATCCTACACCTCCCATGGATTGATAAACCTTAGGTAATCCACTTGAGGGAAAATAGCTACTGTCCTACAAAACTCTGCGCTTGGAGGCCCAACAAAGTCTACAAGAATAAAGTTGCGTAGTAGACATCAAGCTCTTTTCTGGCGCCGTTGCTGGGGAGGTGAGTGCTTGAAGGTATATCTTTAGATCTCGCAATTAAATCTTTGAGTTTCTTGTTTTTCACTAGTTTGGTTCTATCAAAGAAAACTACAGAAAATGGAGTTTAGGTTGCATCAATTGTCTCATCTTTATAAAATCTTTCGTGAAAATGATGGTTCGGAAAATTGTGCTCAATTAGTAGAGGAAGAATTTATGAAAATACTTAATGAGAATTCCTTGAATGATGAGCATGATTGCAATATTGCTAGTATGAATTCTCTGAATATCCATGATGCTAATGATATGCAAAGCCACAAGCTTGGGGATGCTATGTTTGATGAAGATGATATTTTTAGTCCCCCAAGTTTTGATGAGCAAATTTTTTATGATAATGACATGCCTACTATCTATGATGATTATGATGATGACATGTATGCTATAAAGAGTGATAGTAACCATGAAACTTGTCATCATGTTTTTAATATTCAAAGTGGTTATGTCAATCAAGTATCTCATGATAGTTTTTTTTGTTGAGTTTGCTCCTACTATTATGAATGAGAAGAAAATTGCTTATATGGAGAGTGACAAATTTTCTATGCTTGTGGATCATGAAGATAATGCTTTATGTGATAGTTATGTTGTGAAATTCCTTCATGATGCTACTGAAAATTATTATGAGGGAGGAACATATGCTTGTAGGAATTGCAATAATATCAAGTTTCCTCTCTATGTGTTCAAAGTTTTGAAGTTATGCTTGTTTTGCCTTCCTATGCTAGTTGATTCTTGCTCCCATAAATTGTTCGCTCACAAAATCCCTATGCATAGGAAGTGGGTTAGACTTAAATGTGCTTTTCATGTGTTTCATGATGCTCCCTTGCATGTTTCAGATACTATTCCTATGTGAGCATCTTTGAAATCATCATGCCTAGCTAAAAGCCTTTAAAGAAAAGCGCTTGTTGGGAGACAACCCAACACTTATACTTTCTGTTTTGATGTGTTCACATGACTAAGATATTGTATTAATAATGTTTTGTGCCTTTTATTTCAATAACGTGCCAAGTAAAGCCTTTGGGATGACTCACAAGATGAGTAGAATTGATGCTGAACCAAAACAGAAACTTTTGACTCCAGTACAGGAATTTTCATTTTTTACCGGAGCGTGATAATGATATGAAAGTTTTACACAGTATTCATATACAAATTCTTCATGTTTATCTAATTTTTCAGAATTTTTAGAGACAGGGAAGTATGGTTACACTACAGATCTTCACAGACTATTCTGTTTTTGACAGATTCTGTTTTGCATGCATAGTTTGCTTGTTTTAGTGTTCCCATAGCTATTATTCAGTGATATAAATTATGAGAATGATAGAATACAGTAGGTATCATGTGGTAACAATTATTAATCTTGTCTTGACAGTACCTAAGTGAATGATTTATCTTTATTACACTAACCCTTCTCACGAAGTTCCGTTAAGTTTTGTGTGATTGAAGTTTTCAAGTTTTTGGTGAGACACCGATATGAGGAGAATAAGGAGTGACAATAACCTAAGCTTGGGGATTCCCAAGGCACCCCCAAGGTAACATCCATGGAAGACTCAAGCGCCTAAGCTTGGGGATGCCCCGGAAGGCATCCCCTCTTTCGTCTCCAACATTATCGGTATATCTTACTTAGAGCTATATTTTTATTCGTCACATAATATGAGTTTTGCTTGGAGCGTAATTTTATTTTGTTGTTCTCTGTTAGGTGTTATTTCTAATCTTGTTTTTCAAGAAAAAGTTCCAAGAATTGTCTTAGGATGCTTGCATTGCATGTTTTGATGTGTGCTGTGTAAAAACAGAAACTTTTGCTGTAGTGTTTGAATTTTCATATTTCACTGGAACGTGGAAAGTTTCTGAAATTTTTACACAGTGTTGTCATATGAAGTTTATAGCATGTCCTAAATTTTTATAATTTTTTGAGTTGCATAAGTACACTGTTTTCATAAATTGCTACAGACTGTTCTGTTTGGACAGATTGCTGTCATAGTTTTGTTATCTGCTTATCCTATAGTTTCCATAGCCTATATTGGTAGATATAAATTGTGGAAATGATAGTAAAAAGTAGATGATGTTTGAAATTATTATGCAACTTGTCTTGGCAGTACATGAAGTGTTGATTTATTCTTATGTGTACTAACCTATCTCACGAGTTCTTTTCGAGTTTTGTGTGGATGAAGTTTTTGAGAATAGGCGAAACCGGGATATGAGAGGATTGAACGAGATACAAAAGCTCAAGCTTGGGGATGCCCAAGGCACCCCAAGTAAATATTTCAAGAAGTCTCAAGCATCTAAGCTTGGGGATGCTACGCATCCCACCTCTCTTCATCAACAATTATCGGTTAGCCTATGTTGAGCCTAAATTTTTATTCGTTCACATGTTGCGTGCTATTCTTGGAGTGCTATTTTTCTTTTGCTTGCTGTTTGAATAAAATACTCAGATCTGAAAATCTTTATTGAGAGAGAAAGTCCTCACATAGCTACTTAATTGTTTGACTACTCATTGATCTTCACTTATATCTTTTGAGAGTAGCTTGTCATTTCCTCCCATGCTTCACTTATACCTTTTTGAGGGATGAAATCTTTATGCTCATGTGCTTCACTTAAATTTGTTTGAGCTTGCCAAAAAGAAATGGCAATATATGAAACTAGTCCCAAAGTGATAGATATCCAAGGAGGATATAATAAAAACTTTCATGAAGATCATTGGACAAATTAAACTTGATTCCTTGTAATAGTTTTGAAACATGATGCTAGTAATATGTGAGTCATGTTGATGAGTAATTATGCTTAGTAGGAATATTGGTGTTAAGGTTTGTGATTCCCTATGCATGCACGAAAGTCAATAGTTATGCAATGAAGTTACATCCTACTTGTGGTGCATTATTCGGTGTTAGTTATGTTCAATGCTCACTTATGTGATTTTTTGTTTTTTGGTTTGGTTGCTTCCCAATCTATTTGCTAGCCTTCATTTGTACTAAGTAGAAATACTACTTGTGTATCCAAAATCCTTAAACCAAGTTTTGCCTTATGAGTCCACCATACCTACCTATATGCGGTATTTCCATGCCGTTCCAAGCAAGTTTGTATGTGCCATCTCTAAATTTTCAAAATAAATTTTCTCTTTTGTGTGCCCGTACCGCTCATGAAACGGTGGGGAGTGTCCAATATTTTTCCATGCTAGATGTGTTATTCTCAAGATGAGTGTTTATTCACTTGTCATTGCACGAGAGTGCGACGGTAATAGGGATGCCCATTCCCGAAATGAAAAAGAAAAAAAATATTTACTTTATGTTGTCAAATAATAAATTCCTTGGAAAGTGTTGGTATGGAAGGCAACCGTGGATACGGCCCGCCATGGAAAGTGAAAGTTTGGTGGAAAAAGGAATGAACTTTATTTTTTGTTTGGGAACCGCCTATGATATATCTAGCATGGAAAGTATTGTGAGCTACTTTGTCATTTTTGTTGACAGGAAAAGCATGCCACCCAAAATATTTTTTCTCTCTCAGTTTAAAACTTTGAGCTCTGGCACCTCTACAAATCCCTACTTCCCTCTGCGAAGGGCCTATCTATTTACTTTATGCAATTTTTATTTTTGCTTTGAGTCTCCATCTTCTCTTATAAGCACCAACTAGGGGGCACTATGATCGTACTTGAGCATTGGGCATAGCTAATATTTGAGTGTGTTTCATGAATGGATCAATGATTGAGCATGATGGGCTAGGGATAACTTTCTTTAGTGTTGATATTTTGAAAGACATGGTTGCTTGTTGACATGCTTGAGTATTGAAGTCATTATGTTAAAACTAGACTATTGCTTTGAATCATTTACAAGTCCAAATGTCCATGCTATACAAAGAAGAAAAGAATATGATGAACATGTTAGGCAGCATTCCACATCAAAAATTCTGTTTTTATCATTTACCTACTCGAGGACGAGTAGGAATTAAGATTGGGGATACTGATACGTCTCCAACGTATCTATAATTTTTGCTTGTTCCATGCTGTTATATTATCATTCTTGGATGTTTTACAATCATTTTATTACAACTTTATATCATTTTTTGGGACTAACCTATTGACATAGTGCCAAAGTGCCAGTTTTGCTTGTTTTTTACTTCGCAGAAAATCAGTACCAAACGGAGATAAAACGTTGCGGGGATTTTTGTGGATTTTTTACGGACCAGAAGAAACCAGATGGGCCAAAGATCACCAGAAGAGGGGGCCCAGGGTGGCCAGCCCCCACCAGAGGCCCCATGGCGCGGCCTGGTGGGTGCTGGGCGCCTCGGGCACCCCCTCAACCGCCTCCGATGCCTATAAATTCGCAAATATTCGGAAACCATCAAAAATAACCCTAGACTCTCTGCTCCGCCGCCGCAACTCTCTGTATCGATAAAAAACCAATCTGGAGGCGTTCCAGTACCCTGCCGGAGAGGGAAATCCATCTCCGGAGGCCATGACGAGGAGGGAGTAGTCCACCCTCGGGGCTGAGGGTATGTACCAGTAGCTATGTGTTCAATCTCTCTCTCTCTCTCTCTCTCTCTCTCGTGTTCTTGAGATGTCACGATCTTGATGTATCACGGGCTTTGTTAATATAGTCGGATCACATGATGTTATTCCCTTGCGATCATGTTGTGATGAATTGAATCTTTCCCTTTGAGATATCGTTATGTTGGATTGAATATTGGATTTGAGAACACTTGATATATGTCTTGCATGTGGATACCCGTGGTGACAATGGGGTGTTCTATTGATTCACTTGATATATGTTTTGGTACTCAACTTGCGGATTCCCGCGGTGACATTGGGGTAATCTATGCGTAGGGGTTGATACACGTTCTTGTCCTACTTTCTCCGATAGAAATCTTGGGGTACTCTTTGAGGTTCTTTGTGTGGATTGAGTATTATGAATCTGAAATTGTTTGATGCGTATCGTATAATTAACTCATGGATACTTGTGGTGACATTGGAGTATCTAAGTGACATTAGAATTGGTTGATGCGTATCATATGGTGTTATTCTAGTACGAACTCTTAGATAGATTGAACGGAAAGGATAGCTTGATGTTATCTTAGTACGAACTCTTGAATAGATCGATCGAAAAGGATAACTTTAAGGAGGTTTCGTACCCTACAAATAATTTCTTCTTATGTTCTCCGCTAGATAAGAAATTTGGAGTGATTCTTCGTTGCACATTGAGGGATGGTTATGTGATCCAATTATATTAGCATTGTTGAGAGATTGCACTAGCGAAAGTACGGACCCTAGGCCTTGTTTTCAAGCATTGCAATACCGTTTGTGCTCACTTTTGTTACTTGCTACCTTGCTGTTTTTATATTTTCAGATTACAAAAACCTATATCTACCATCCATATTGCACTTGTATCATCATCTCTTCGCCGAACTAGTGCACCTATACAATTTGCCATTGTATTAGGTGTGTTGGGGACACAAGAGATTTCTTGTATTTGATTGCAGGGTTGTTTGAGAGAGACCATCTTCATCCTACACCTCCCACGGATTGATAAACCTTAGGTCATCCACTTGAGGGAAAATTGCTACTATCCTACAAAACTCTGCGCTTGGAGGCCCAACAAAGTCTACAAGAATAAAGTTGCGTAGTAGACATCAGTAACCTAGTGATATACGAAAATTCTTCGGTTTCATGTTAACCGGAAGCGGTTGTTAATAAGACTTGATCAACCTTATTAATGGATCCTTTTCGGAAGGCATGTGATTGATGAATTTAGTACTCACAACTCGCTGTACTAAAAGTTTATCCTCTATTATTTTCAGTCTTTATAAAATAAATTAGCATGGTTTTCCGTTTTTCTGTTTTTCCCGTGCGTAGAAAAATGTCAGAAAATAAAAAGTCTCACTTTGCCACCAAATTTCAACAAGAATTTTTCTGGAATAAATAAAAAAATTTGGCATAAAAATAACAGCAGGGGACTGCACCTGTGTGGCACCACACAACAGGGCGCAACCCGCCCCCTAGGTCGCGCCCTAAAGGCTTGTGAGGCCCACAGGGCCCCCCTACCTTATCCCTTCATCCCACACTCTCTCCTACCTCCAGCAAAAAATTTCTAGCCATCTCTCTCCCGTGTTCTTCACCCAGAAAGTGAAATTTTCAATCTCTTTGCTCGGAACTCCATTTCCGAAACTATTTTGAGGAAGTGTTCCTTGGAATGTGACCCCTCCATCCCTCCAATTAGTTTTTGTTTTAGTGGTTTATATTTTACATAATGTGCTGCACTTGGTGCTACAGAAAATGATCTTGCATGTTGGGAGCTTTCCGTGTAAATATTTTTTCTTGTTCTTGTTTTCCCTTAGTTTATTTGCTTGCTTGAGAAAAACAAACTCCAAAAATATTCCAGTGTGTTTCTCTGAATTTCTTTTCTTTTTGTTGAGTCCTTGAAAGGAGAAGACCACGATGAAAATGTTGAGTGGCTCTTATGTGCTTTATTATTGATCTAACAGAGAGTCAATATTACCTTATCTTCTCCTTTGTCCAAAACTGCCTTGCAGATTCCAGCTTAGTCCACGGTATTCTTGCACTATTATTATTATCACATCATTCGGTCATGCAAGTGAAAGGCAATAATGACGATATTTAACGAAGTGATCGTGGCAAGGGAAGCTGGTATGAACTCTTCTTGTTTTCCGTTTTTGTAAATATGTTTAGCTCGTTCGATCTCGATTCAGTATATTATGAGTGACCATGTTCATGATGAAAATTAGAGATTATAGCTTTTCATGCCATGCTTAAACATCCAGTAGTGAATAATGATTTATCTTATAGATCAACATGCATTAAAATGGTTATGATGTGGTATGGTAGTATGGTATTTCCCTCTGAGAAACTCAAGCGGCTTGACTTGGCCCATGTGCAAACATATAGTTGATTCAAAACCAATGCAACCTTCATGATGTTTAAATTCAGAATGTTCATATCCTACTCATGCTATGTCCAATGTTAATCATTCACAATGCATGCCTAGGACCGTTTACGCTCTCTAGCTGGTCGCTTCCCAACCTATTGCTAGGTTTCACCTGTACTAAGCGGGATTACTGCTTGTGCATCCAAAACCTTTAAACCAAGTTATTCCATATGAGTCCACCATACCTACCTATGTGCGGTATTACCCTGCCGTTCCAAGTAAATTTGCATGTGCCACCTCTAAACATTCAAATAAACATCTATTTTGTGCACGCATCTCGCTCATGGAGCGATGGGGCAGTCAGTATTTTCCATGCTAAATGAGTTATTCTCAAGACGGTCATTTATTTGTCGTCATTGCATGAGAGAGGCTGGTAAGAAGGATGCCCAGTACTGTATAATCAAATACTAATTAAACAAAACTCCTTGGGACAGTTGATATGTTGGTAGGCATCCGTGGATTCGGTCAGCCATGGTTTGTGTATGGATGGTGGATAGGAGTAAACTTTACAATTCTGTTTGGGAACCGCCAATAATTAGTTTAGCATGGAAGATATTGAAAACCTTTGTCGTAACGTTGACTGGAAAAGTGCACCACTCAAAACTATATTCCAATTCTGTTTTAAAACTTGAGCTTTGGCACCTCTGCAAATCAATGCTTCCCTCTACGAAGGGCCTATCCATTTAATTTTATGTTGAGTCATCATCCTCTCACTAATAGCACCAGCCCTGAGAGCACTATTGTCATCTTTATGCATTGAGTCTAGTTAATGTTGGATACGAGCAAGATTGGATCTTTTCTATTTTTGAATTATAATGTTTAGTTGCTGCTTGAACCTCAGAGGTGTTCTGCATTTATGTTTTGCGGTCTCAGAAAGGGCTAGCGAAATACCATGTCACCATATTATATCATGATCATTCTGATAAGTTGTTGGCATGTGAGATATCTTATTATTTGCTTGCTAGTTAGTTATGTATTGCCATGAGTTGATATGATGCCTAATTGTTATCATGGATGCGGTTATTTATAATTTACGCTGTGAACACTAGCTAAGCATGTGTATAACAATGAGAACAAAAGAGTTTGTAAAAAAATTCTTTATCACTTTCAGTTTGTCAACTGAATTGCTTGAGGACAAGCAATGAGTTAAGCTTGGGGGAATTGATACGTCTCCAACGTATCTACTTTTCCAAACACTTTTGCTCTGGTTTTGACCTCTAATTTGCATGATTTGAATGAAACTAACCCGGACTGACGTTGTTTTCAGCAGAACTACCTTGGTGTTATTTTTGTGCAGAAATAAAAGTTCTCGGAATTGGACGAAACTTTTTGTGAATTATTTTTGAGAATTATAATGAATTATGGAGCAAAGACCTGCCGAAGGGGGTGTGCCAGGGGGCCACCACACATTAGGGCACGGCCGCCCTAGGCCGCGCCCTGATGGCTTGTGGGGCCCTCGTGGCTGCTCCGACCCTAATTCCAGTCCTATAAAATCACATCCTCGAAGAAAAAAATCAGAGAGAAGTTTTCATCGCGTTTCATGAGACAAAGCCGCCGCCTCCTCCTGTTCTTCGTCGGGAGGGATGATCTGGAGTCCGTTTGGGGCTCCGAAGAGGGGAAATCGTCGTCGTCGTCATCACCAACCCTTCTCCATCAACACCGCCATGATGCTCACCACCGGGAGTGAGTAATTCCTTTGTAGGCTTGCTGGACGGTGGTGGTATTGGATGATATTGATCATGTAATCGAGTTAAGTTTGATAGGGCTTGATCCCTAGTATCCACTATGTTCTGAGATTGATGTTGCTATGACTTTGCTATGCTTAATGCTTGTCACTAGGGCCCGAGTGCCATGATTTCAGATCTGAACCTATTATGTTTTCATGAATATAAGAGTGATTTGGATGCTATCTTGCAAGTTGTATGCACCTATTACGTGTCTTGATCCGCATACTCCAAGGTGACAATAATTGGGATTCTTTCCGGTGATTGCCGTAGTTTGAGGAGTTCATGTATTCACCATGTGTTAATGCTTTGTTCCGATTCTCTATTAAAATGAGGCCTTAATATCCCTTAGTTTCCAATAGGACCCCGCTGCCACGGGAGGGTAGGACAAAAGATGTCATGCAAGTTCTTATCGCAAGCACGTATGACTATATACGGAATACATGGCTAGATTACATTGATGAATTGGAGCTAGCTCTGTGTCGCCCTAGTGTGCAACTGTTATATGATCAATGTCATCTAAATCATTATCCATCACCGATCCACGTGCCTACGCTTTACATATACTGAATCTTGCTAAGTTACTATTGCTACTGCTACTGTCACAATAGCTACAAAATTGTTATTTCCACTACTACTGTTACTTTTTCTACTACCGTGCTACTAAACCTTTGCTGCGGAGAGATATCCCAGGTGCGGTTGAATTGAAAACTCAACTATCAAGGACAATAAATATTCTTTGGCCCCCCTTGTGTCGAATCAATAAATTAGGGTGAAATACTACGCGTGAAGACTGTTGCGATCCCCTACACTTTTGGGTTATCAAGAGGACGCTGGTACAGAAGTTGAATCGGACGATGATGAGGACGCGCCAGCCTCCAAAAAAACGGACGGAAGCGCAATCGGAAGCGCAAGGGAAAAGCAGTGATAGCCGTCGAAGGGAACGACAACTCCGACTCTGGCAAGAAGGCTAAGTGCAAGGGGTCCGACAAGAACGCTGCCGCATGCTCTAGAGATGACGAGGCCGCGGCAGGAGAAAAGACCGGCAGGCCATACTGCAAGAGCCACCTCACCAAGAGCCATGACATCATCGAATGCCGTCAACTAGAACAGCTTGCTGAGAAACAAAAGCAAGAGTACGAAAAGCGCGACAAGGAGAAGGGCCAAGATGGTGTAGGTGGCTCCGGCAAGAAAAACAATGGTGGCCGTGGTGGCCGTTGCGGCAAGGCCCCAAGGAGAAGCCTGCTAGGGGCCGGGACAAAAAGTCTGATGACGAAGACAATGATGACGACATAGATGAAGAGAAATCTGAAGGCCAAGAATTCCAGAAGGCTATCGATGCTATGTGTGTTGACGGAGGTGCATCTTTGCACTCCTCTCATCGGCGACTCAAGCAGTGGGCCCGTGAGATCAATGCAGCAGAGCCAGCGGCAGAGGCGAGAAAACCCCTCAAGTGGTCCAACACTCCCATCATCTTCGACGCTGAGGACCACCCTGACCGCATCACCGCCGTCGGGTGTGTGCCGTTGTTGCTGTCACCAACAATATGCAACCTCAAGGTCACAAAGATGTTGGTCGGCAGTGGAGCCGGTCTGAATCTGATATCATCAGACGTAATCAAGCGTCTACAGATTCCCGACTCGGATCTCAAACCGACGGGGTCTTTTTAAGGAGTCAACCTGGAAAGATCCTAGCCCAAGGGGAAGATAATTCTGTCGGTCACATTTGGCAGCGAGCTCAACTTCAGAATAGAGAGGGTCGTCTTCGACGTCGCTGCCATACAATGGGATTTTGGGCCGACCGGCGGTGACGAAGTTTATGCGGCATCTCACCACGCCTACAATACCCTCAAGATGCCAGGGCCGATGAGCGTCATCACCGTCTGTGCTGACAACAAGGACGCGGTCCTCTGCGTCGACAAGCTCTTCCGGGAGGCAGTGGCATGATCTGCCGACGAGGCACTTGCTCCTGCTGGCAAAGCTCCTGGGGGAAGGACAAGAACATGAATTCCGGTGAATTTCGTAAGGACTCCGAGAAGCGCACCAAGGAGTGCAGCGTGCCCGTCGAGGATATACCAGAGACCTCTGCTGCCAAGAGCAAGAAAAACAAGGTGACCATCCCCAAGACGAAACAAGTGGCTGCATGGGAGGACGGCGAGGGCTGCACTTTCACTATAAGTGCCACCCTCGATAGTAAATAGGAAAGCGCACTTGTCTCCTTCCTGTGGGCGAATGTTGATGTGTTTGCCTGGCAACCATCCGACATCCCCGGTGTTCCCAAGGAGGTGATCGACAACCACCTTGCCGTTTGTCCCCATGCACGCCCTGTCAAGTAGAAGGTCCAAAAGCAAGCCCTGGAACGACAATACTTTATTGCTGAAGAAATCAAGAAACTAGAAGCAGCAGGCCTGATCAGAGGTGTGATCCACCCAACTTGGTTGGCGAATCCAGTGGTAGTACGCAAGGCGAAGGGGAAGTGAAGACTTTGCATCGACTTCACTGATGTCAATAAGGCTTGCCCGAAGGACCCCTTCCCCTTGCTGCGCGTCGATCAGATAGTGGACTCAACCGCTGGCTGTGACCTGTTGTCTTTCCTTGACGCCTACTCTGGCTACCACTAGATCTTCATGGCCAAGGAAGACGAGGATAAAACGACATTCATCACTCCTTGCGGCACGTACTGTTTCAAGCGTATGCCATTTGTGTTGAAGAGTGCCGGCTCAACGTTCGCAAGGGCTATTCAGATTGGTTTTGGGCCGCAGCTACATAGGAACGTGGAGGCATACATGGACGACATAGTGGTCAAGACCAAGGACAAGGCCATGCTGATTCAAGACCTAGAAGAGACCTTTGCGAACTTGTGCAAGATCAGTTTGAAGCTAAACCCCGAGAAATGCGTGTTTGGAGTCCCCTCCGGCAAGCTCCTCGGGTTCTTTGTGTCACAACGCGGGATCGAAGCCAACCCCGCCAGGATTGAGGCAATTGAGCAGTTGGAGGCACCGAACGCATCAAGGTGAGGGATCACTAGAAGTGTGTCTAGAGGGGGGGGGGGTGAATAGACTACTTGCAAGAATTAAAAACCTAACCTTTTCCCAAGTTAATTGGTTGGCAGATTTTAGCATTTATAGCAAGTTGTGACGCCCAGATAATTAAGCTACAGTAATCCCACGCTGATGGTGCCATGTAATCACTGTTACTGTTGCTAAATCTCACTTCGTTTAAAATCCATATCAAATTCAAAATTTAATGAAAGTCAAATTTCAAATTTCTCAAACATGAAAACAAAAATGTTCTAAATGTGTCAAATAATGTATAGGAAATATTGGTGAAGAATCCACATTTTTATAAAATAATTAAATGCACTAAAATGATTTAAATTGCAGCAAAAACAATTAATTAAATGCCTTTTCAAATTTATAAAATATCAAACTACTTTTCTTCTGCCCAAAACTTAATGGGGCAGTAGCATATTAATTCACACTAAATTAGGGACTACTTTTATAATTTATAAAACTAAACTAAAAGTGAAACTAAAAAAAAACAGAAAAGAAAATAAAACAAAACAAAAGATAAATAAAAATAAAACAAAAAGGCCCCCTGGCCAAGCTGGGCCATGGCCCAGCTGCCCATCCACCAGGCCGGCCCAATCCCGGTTCTCCTACCTGCTCCTCCCTCGTGTCGCTGCCGCCATGGCCGAGAGTGCCCGCGTCGGCCATCGTTCGCCACGGCGACGGGGCAGTTGGCGAGGGGATAAGGGCGCCCCAGAGCCCTCTCCCCTGGACGCCTCCTCCATTCGCCGCCCTCTCCTTCCTCTCTCTCGCGCTCAGCTCCCTTTCCCCCCCTCTGCCGAGCGCCATCGCCGCCGCACCTCCGTCGATCCCGCGGCCACCGGCAGCCCCGCGGCCTCCGACCCTGTCCGTCTGCTCCACCGTCGTCGTCCACGTCGCCTGGTGCCCTCCGTTGGAGCCGAGGCCCCCTGCAGCTGCCGATCGCGGTCGCCCCCTTTCGCCTCTGTCGCCGATGCTCGTCGGCGACCTCGAGATCCCCTGCTGCTCCTAAGCCGTCAAGGGCCTTTCGTGGCTGCTCGGTGAGCTCCAGCTCCTCCTCTAGCCCTCGTTTTGTGGTAGGGCGCGCTGCTGCCGCCGTTCCCCTCGTGCCCGAGCTCGCCTCCGCCGAGCTCGTTGCCGGCAAGGCTCCGGTGAACAAATGGTCACGGGCCCGCGTTAGTTAGCATCGCCGCATCGTGTATGCCCCGCATGCCCCTTTTGTTCGCACGTTAGCACCCCACGTCGCCGTAGCCGTATCTCGCCCGAGAGAGCTCGCCGCCGGCAAGGACCTGGCGCTCGCCTCCGACCACCCCAGCCGCTCGCACCACCACCATTCGACGCGCGACGCCGAGCCGCGTCGAACGCACCAAGCCACGGCCCCGGTAACCCTCTGTGCGCGAAACCTGACCAGCACCCGAACGCCGCCGTCCACCGGTGAGCTCGCCGCCGTCGCTACACGCCATCCCCGGCTGCGCCACCACCACCATTGGACGTGCCGCTCTGCGGCCGTTCCAACGCACCTAACCGCACGCGAAATGGTGGCCGGGGGACGAATCCCGACCACCTGCAGTGAGCGCCGCCTCGCAAAACAGTCGCCGGCGGCTAGTCGCCGGCTACCACTAAGCTGGCACCCCCGGGGCCACCCCCAGGGTCGCTGCCAACGGGCCCCACGGGCCCCGTTGACTGGGTTGACTCAGTCAACGTGCTGACTGGGCACCCGTGTGCCACTGACATGTGGGGCCCCTACCCCCAGTGTCTATGACATATGGGCCCCCACTGTCAGTTGCCTAATTAACTAATTAGAATAATTAAAATAATTAATTTAAACTAATTAGTCACTGACATGTGGACCCACCTGTTAATTAAACCTGTTTAAATTAATCTGATAAACTAGAATAGACCTGTGTCTGTGACAGGTGGGGCCCACTGGTCAGGTTTGACCTGGCCAGCCCCCTGCTGACTGCTGATGCAGTGCTGACGTCATCATTTACTATTCTGGATAGTGTTGGATTTAATTAATTAAAATAATTCCAGAAAGTCAATAAAACTTTAGAAAATCATATCTTTTAAACCGTAACTCCGATGAAAATAATTTATATATGAAAGTTGATCAGAAAAATCCCACGAATCCAAATATGCCATCCGTTCATCTGTCACATGCTCCTAGCATGATGCACATGGAACTTTCCCCTCCGGATCGTCTGTACGATAAATCCAAAGACCCGGGAAATATCGTCAGATATTCTCCCGCTTCGTCTGCAACGCGTAGTACTGCGTTAGTGCATGCCTAGCACTGCATATTGCCATGTCATGCATCGTGTTGCATCTGCTTGCTTATATTTATTGTTTCTTCCCCCTCTTCTCTCCGGTAGCCTCTGAGACTGACGCTGCTGCCGGGTACGACTACGCCCCTGACGGTCAGACCTTTGCCGCAGAGCAGTGAGGCAAGCAAACCCCCTTGAGCATTCCGATATCGCCTATACCCTTCCCTCTTATTCTTGCATTAGATTTTGCTACTGTATTAGATAGCTCCTATTCTGATGCATAGCCTGTTTTTGATGAACTGTTACTTTACCTACAATCATACCAACTGCTTAGTATAGGTTGATCAGTGAATCCCCTGTGACCCCCTTAGTCCCAGTTGCCCCTGCTTCTTCATCGACGACTCGACGACTCGAAGACTCGGTCAACCGACCGACAAGCCAGGCCCCTCATATCACCACACACCCCTTAGTTGTACGACTCTGCAGCGCTGCTATCGAGTACCGAGGGTGACACCTCGTGAAGTACTCCTGATGCTAGCTCTGTAGTGTAGCTAGTCGGTCGTGGATATCGAGGGTGATTCCTCTTTCGACACTCCCGATGATGACTCTGTCGTGCACCCCTCAAGTGTGGGACCCTCGAGGGTGATTCCTCTAGTTCCACCTTGACGGTTTCATCGAGCGGGGATCATTGAGGGTGATTCCTCAGTTCCCGCCTTGATGATTTATACACACAGTTACTTTGACTTGACATTTGTTACATGTGAAAGACAGGACTGGAGGGACAGGCGGTACCACCCTGGTTGAGGTGGACCTGAGTTCCCGACAGTCCTGAGATGGGTCAGCCCCAAGGGTACCCGTGTCAGATGTGGTGGGATGCGCCGGTAAGGCATCCGGGTTATGTTGAGGCGTGGACTGGCGAGAGAGGCCTTTGCCACACATCCTCGAGTCGGGGTGACGGGACCGCACTTTGAGGGTCGCGCTTGCCCCGCATTAACAAAATGCTAATGGGTTGGGTATTTGATCTGAGTTGGTCGTTGGCCTTATTGCGCACCAAACCATCACGTGGGAAAGTTATGGGCACTCAGCGTCGTTGTATCAGCCGAAGCTCTTCGGACGTCAGCAATGGAGCGGCGCGCGCCGGATTGGACTGGACGGTGCAGCTCTTGGACTGGAGTGTACTAGGTCTGTTTTCGGCCGCCCGCGCATTGTGCAGGTGTGCAAAGGGTGATTGGGCCCATGACCCCTGCGTGCATAGGATTTAGACCGGCGGGCTGGCCTCTTCGTTGAGCCTAGGTGGGGCGACGACGTGCTGCTATCCCGAGGCCGGGCATGACCCAGGAAACTGTGTCCGGCCGGAGGTGATCAGGCGTGTTGGAGATACGGTGCACCCCTGCAGGGATGATTAATCTATTCGAATAGCTGTGTCCACGGTAACAGGACGACTTGGAGTTGTACCTTAACCTTATACAACTATAACTGTAATTTAAATTTGAAATGAATTGTGGCTCCGGGATTGCTTCCTCGCAGGGAGTCGAGGAAGGATCTCTGGGCGTGGTTTCTTAATAAAATTGCTACAATAATATGACTATATATGAGATACAGGTCTACTCTCTTCTAATGCTACAAGATGCTGAAGATGCTAGTCTTCGATAGGACTAGGCCTTCTCCCTATTCTTGCTTTCTGCAGTCAGTCCAGATATAACCCCTTCATTGATAATGATGCATACTTAGCATAGTTCTGATGTCAGTCTTGCGAGTACTTTGGATGAGTACTCACTGCTGCTTTGCCTTCCCCTTTTCCCCTCGTTACGATTCCGCGTTCAGCCGATGGAGCCCAGGAGATGAAGTACGCCGGAGACGACTGCTACACCACCGCTGGAGCCTACTACTTCGTGGAGAACGCCGACGCTCAGGAGTAGTTAGGAGGTTCCCAGGCAGGAGGCCTCGCCTCTTTCGATCCGTGCTTATGTTTGTGCTAGCCTTCTTAAGGCAAAACTTGTCTAACTTATGTCTGTACTCGGATATATTTGCTTCCGTTGACTCGTGTTTATGTCGAGCTTTGTATTCGAGCCCTCGAGGCCCCTGGCTTGTAATATGGAGCTGTATGACTTTTATTTGTGTCTTTTGTTGTGTTGTGATATCAATCAGTGAGTCCCTTATCTTGGTCGTACGCACTGTGTGCATGATTAGCGTACGGACGAGAATGGGGGCCTCACAAGTTGGTATCAGAACTGACTGCCTGTAGGTAGCCCCCTTTCCACATCGTTGGCCGAAGTTGAGTCTAGTACTTGAAAAACTTTACTAACATAGTTGCGTGGCTTACGGGCCCACATCTCAATCGGGTGGTATTAGGATCTTTTATTCCTCGTCTATACTCTGGGTTCTGATCTCTCTTCTCTTTCGGGTTGAAGATTTTATTAAGTTTGACTCTAGGTTCTCGTAACTACTTCTCCCAGAGAGCCCTCATACCAGAAGATCACCTGCTTCGTCAGAAGATTCTGAAGATACCCTTTTGATGTTTTCCTAGACTTTGTGCTCATCGGCTTTGCAATTCCATACCACCGATAAGCCCCTATGGATGACTAATTGCACTTGTCATTCATACAATCTTTTCTCGTTGCTCTTGTTATTACAAGATGCCCCGAAATACTCTCCATTGCCCCGATAACCCTTTGAGTTTACTGCCTTATAGTTCTTTCCTGCAGGGAAGCCTTACGGATAATTCCTCACAATTGTCGAGGATCCGTTCATCCCAGTTGTTCATATGTTTCACAAAATTCTTTGAAATACTTTTCGATCTTCCGAAAATCCTCTGCAGCTTGCTGCTCTTGAAATTCTTGCCTGCTCACATTATGGTTAATTCCATATGTCTAGTAGTCTTCGTTGACATCCCTTGTCTTTGCCATTTTGAGCCTATTGATTCAATGTGTGCGTATGCACGCCATCATCAGGTGATCCGTTTAAATTATCTTTACGGCTCAGACGTCCTTCCGGACATGAGTTGGTTCTCGGCAATTCAAACCTTTATTGATTGTCCGACTAAGTCTTTTCAACTTATCCATCCTTGATTAGAGCGTCTGCTTCAGATCCTTAGTTTTGGAAATCATAATTCCTTTGTATTTTAAGCAGCAGACTATTCAGTTGTTTCTTGAATCCTATACCTCTGCATTCTTTCCTCCTCTGATTGAGTACCGATACTAACATCAACTTCGTTGTGGATCGCCCTATCCATTGTTGGGTTATTATCCGACAATGTCGTTCATATCCAATCACCTTGTGAGTTCTTCCCCTGATATATAATGCCTTTAGTAAATTGTATCCTCTGTTCTGCCAACCATGCTCTACCTTCGAGCTGGTGTTAATTACTCTTGAAGCTTGTGGTATATGTTCCTAAGATACCCCGATGGGTTGAACCTATGCCCTCCCTAATCCGTGAGAACCCGAAAGTTTTCACGGGTCATACTCTTAGGGAGTTTTGCCAGATAAATTTTCAACACTACAACATCGTCGAAAGCAAGAAATGAATGAAATGTTATACATTGATGAAGTGGGAGTCGACATTGAACTTGTGTTCATGCCCATGGAAATGGTGTAGACCGTCTCGGAAGCTTCTTGCAAAATAATTATCCATCCATATGATTCTTTCAGTATCCTTAATTTGATCGATTGCAGTTATGGTTCCGACCATGCTACCCTTATTAATTTATCCGAAAGGAATTCATTCCGGTGCCTCGTCAATTTTTGGGCAAGGTTAAAGTATCTGCTGTCGCAGGTCAATGACCCAGTTCTACTTCTATCATGTTCTACCTTCGAGTTTTACCCTCTAGTATCTCGAGGATATCACGCCTTTGCACTACATCTTATTAACTTTGATGAGCTAATAATTTTCCTTGTCTTAATCACTCCACGGGTTCTGGGATTGTTGTCTACCAAGAACACCGATTGGAAAATTTATTCCACCATGCAATTCAATACCCCTTGTAATTGTTACTGGGAATATCAAAGTCAATCTGGTCATTCCTAGACTATCGGCTACATCCTTGCCTTGCTATCTTTGACTGTACTACCTCGTCCTTCTCTGGTGCGCAAATTCTTCAGAGTGTGAGCATTGCTTACTTCGAGCTTTCAACATCATGTTGTTTGTCTTGAAAAGCAACTCCGATATTGAGCTTGCATCTTATCTGTTATTCCTATAACCTTCCACGTTGTCATTCCCCTACTTGACGCCATCGCTGTTCGATTGCATTCTCTTGAAAACTCTCGACAAAAGGTGTCGTGATCGTCGTCCACAATTTGACTTCTTCTGAGACGTCAACTGGATTCTTGATGAGAAATACCTTCCTTGCCCTCGATGATTTTTGTTATCATCGACAACCTCCTTGACTTCCTTTCATCACAAAATTGCCCATGATATGGATGCAACTTGCTATCCAGCTTGTGTTATGTTCTACCCTGAAGTATTACTGTCTATTGTGTCGAGAATGTTGTGAGGATTGCTCCACCTCTTAGAATTTCTTGACATAGTGATACTTCTCACCATCACCATTCTTTCTTGGTCCCTGTGTTGATTTTAACCGGGATACCAACGAGCAAACGATGCTGCTTTGATTCTAACGTCTAGCAACCCTATTGCTTTGAAGTTAACGATCGACAGTTCGTTCTTAGGCTGCTGGTTATTGAATCGTCACTAACATTGATCTTGCTACCTAAGGTTATATTTTCGGACGCACTTTCAACCAATGATTAATGATGTATGTTTTCCTCGATCATACAACATTATGTCACTTGATCTGACAAATGTCATCTCCTTGTTCACATAATTGTGGAAATCCATCCGTTTGGAATTATCGATGAATTGTCGCTGAGCCCATCAGCCACATCCTCTTCTCCCTCGTGGTTCATGATGAACATTTAAGCTAGTGTTGGAAACCTTGAAAGCATTATCCTTGTGCCTAGTTCATGAAGGATATGTTTGATAAAAGAAGTGTTTTTCCATAAGTTCACGTGCATTTTTGCCACCGTGCTTATGGGAAAATTTTGTCTCGCTTCCTCTGGAATCGTTCCAAATCATTCAGGCATGTGCGAAGTATTCTATGGTTCGATAGATTTGTTACCTTCACTCCATATGTATTTCCTAGCACACCGGGCCACTGATTGATTTGATTTGTACTGGTCCAGACTTACATATGGAACTTTGATATCCTCTATGATGGCCCCCAATCAGAACTTGATTGCCCTCCATTCTAGAAACTTCCATGTGGGCAAGTATGTCTTGACCTTGTGTTCAGATGTCTTGTAGTCCGGCTAATGATTGAAGTCTTGCTTCTGTCGTTCATTCCGAGATTCTTGCAACATCATCTCGTAGGTCTGTGTTGCATCCTTTTCTCCTCAGGCCTTCTTTGCCTGAAATATCCTGTCACCAACCAGATCTGAATCTCGGACAGTTATGATGGTTGGAACATTATCAAGAATTATAACTTTGGTCTTTATTACTCGGTAAGGTGATGTTGTAGCTAGCACACCTGACCGGATGACCTATTGTTATAATGCTTTGTTCAGCAAGGATTGCCATTCTTCCTTGGGGAATTTTTAAGACTTATTTTATAAGTTGATCCTACTGGATCCTTTGTGTATCCAAACTCCATCCCTTACTCGAAACACCATATCATTACTATCCCGAAGCATGGATGTGGTATATCGATCATCCAAAGGAATAATGTAAGCTCAATGCTAACTGTTTCTTGATCAATTATCCAAACACCATTGTATGGGAATGTCATGAATTTCCTCGCCCATTTTGCCTAAATGGTTATCTACTTGCTATCCTGTCTTGTATATCTTGCTCTGTTTTTCCTTGGGAAAGATATACTCCTAAAACTTGAGTATAACCACATTTTTCCTTTCCATTGCCTGTTTAATCTTTCCTGAGATTATATGATCTAAGCAGTAATAATTCTCTGTTTAGGTAAACACCTCGGTGATCAATTCTGTCAGTAAGGCCATGTTACTATTGTTGATAACATTCCGGTAATCGCCGGTGGACGAGAACTTTGCCTATTGGTCCGCCTCGTCTCGACGAGCAGGAAGATGGTTCTCTTCGTTCCCCGCCCTTGGTACCGATGCTGTTGCCGACATAAATGACAGGTTATCCACTGACATGCCTTGCTACCATGACCGTGCAAGATGTCACCGCTCTACCTACTCTTGACCACATGGTCGGCCCATAACCCATAGTTCCACAGGATCGAAACCTGACTCTCCTGTACCACTTTGATTCCAAGGTATCTTTTGCACTTGGCTTCGTATGTAATTTCCGAGCCGTCGTCTAAGGGATGATCTATTCTGTATCAGACGCAATATCTATTTCGTTGCTCTGAACCCCTTTTCCACCTACTGATTAGGCGTCGAATGATTGCCTACCCGTTTGAAACTTTCGTACCATCGCTTATTGCTCCCGATGAATTACCTGAATTACAACTCGAGAGATAATTCATGTCTTCTCCCCTCAGTTCACCGTCAGGTGCCCAACTTTGTGGAGATACGATCTTTCAGAGTTTTCCTTCCTATCGCACTCATAGGACGTTGAAGATCCTAAAGAAAGGATGACGACTTCATCACGATGACCTGAAATAGAGAAACGAAGACATCAACGAAAGGACTCAACCTCTTCGATGAGGGCAACCAAGACCGAGAAGATCCGTTAGAACTTCGTAACCAGAACTTTCCCCTTACCCTACCTCTTAATTCTCGGGACGAGAATTCTTGTTAGACGAGGAGAATTGTGACGCCCGGATAATTAAGCTACAGTAATCCCACGCTGATGGTGCCATGTCATCACTGTTACTGTTGCTAAATCTCACTTCGTTTAAAATCCATATCAAATTCAAAATTTAATGAAAGTCAAATTTCAAATTTCTCAAACATGAAACCAAAAATGTTCTAAATGTGTCAAATAATGTATAGGAAATATTGGTGAAGAATCCACATTTTTATAAAATAATTAAATGCACTAAAATGATTTAAATTGCAGCAAAAACAATTAATTAAATGCCTTTTCAAATTTATAAAATATCAAACTACTTTTCTTCTGCCCAAAACTTAATGGGGCAGTAGCATATTTATTCACACTAAATTAGGGACTACTTTTATAATTTATAAAACTAAACTAAAAGTGAAACTAAAATAAAACAAAACAGAAAAGAAAATAAAACAAAACAAAAGATAAATAAAAATAAAACAAAAAGGCCCCCTGGCCCAGCTGGACCAAGGCCCAGCTGCCCATCCACCAGTCCGGCCCAATTCCTGTTCTCCTACCTGCTCCTCCCTCGTGTCGCTGCCGCCATGGCCGAGAGCGCCCGCGCCGGCCATCGTTCGCCACGGCGACGGGGCAGTTGGCGAGGGGATAAGGGCGCCCCCGAGCCCTCTCCCCTGGACGCCTCCTCCATTCGCCGCCCTCTCCTTCCTCTCTTCGAGCTCAGCTCCCTTCCCCCCCCCTCTGCCGAGCGCCATCGCCGCCGCACCTCAGTCGATCCCGCGGCCACCGGCAGCCCCGCGGCCTCCGACCCTGTCCGTTTGCTCTGCCGTCGTCGTCCACGTCGCTTGGTGCCCTCCTTTGGAGCCGAGGGCCCCTGCAGCTGCCGATCGCCGTCGCCCCCTTTCGCCTCTGTCGCCGATGCTCGCCGGCGACCTCGAGCTCCCCTGCTGCTCCTAAGCCGTCAAGGGCCTTCCATGGCCACTCGGTGAGCTCCAGCTCCTCCTCTAGCCCTCGTTTTGTGCTAGGGCGTGCTGCTGCCGCCATTCCCCTCGTGCCCGAGCTCGCCTCCGCCGAGCTCGTCGCCGGCAAGGCTCCGGTGACCAAATGGTCACGGGCCCGCGTTAGTTAGCATCGCCGCATCGCGTACGCCCCGCCTGCCCCTTTTGTTCGCATGATAGCACCCCATGTCGCCGTAGCCGTATCTCGCCCGAGAGAGCTCGCCGCCGCCAAGGACCTGGCGCTCGCCTCCGACCACCCCAGCCGCTCGCACCACCACCATTCGACGCGCGACGCCGAGCCACGTCGAACGCACCAAGCCACTGCCCCGGTAACCCTTTGTGCGCGATAGCCGACCAGCACCCGAACGCCGCCGTCCACCGGTGAGCTCGCCGCCGTCGCTACGCGCCATCCCCGGCTGCGCCACCACCACCATTGGACGTGCCGCTCTGCGGCCGTTCCAACGCACCTAACCGCACGCGAAATGGTGGCCGGGGGACGAATCCCGACCACCTCCAGTGCGCGCCGCCTCGCAAAAAGGTCGCCGGCGGCTAGTCGCCGGCCACCGCTGAGCTGGCACCCCCGGGGCCACCCCCATGGTCGCTGCCAAAGGGCCCCACGGGCCCCGTTGACTGGGTACGTGCTGATTGGGCACCCATGTGCCACTGACATGTGGGGCCCCTACCCCCAGTGTCTATGACATATGGGCCCCCACTGTCAGTTGCCTAATTAACTAATTAGAATAATTAAAATAATTAATTTAAACTAATTAGTCACTGACATGTTAAACCACCTGTTAATTAAACCTGTTTAAATTAATCTGATAAACTGGAATAGACCTGTGTCTATGACAGGTGGGGCCCACTGGTCAGGTTTGACCTGGCCAGCCCCCTGCTGACTGCTGACGTAGTGCTGACGTCATCATTTACTATTCTAGATAGTGTTGGATTTAATTAATTAAAATAATTCCAGAAAGTCAATAAAACTTTAGAAAATCATATCTTTTAAACCGTAACTCCGATGAAAATAATTTATATATGAAAGTTGATCAGAAAAATCCCACGAATCCAAATATGCCATCCGTTCATCTGTCACATGCTCCTAGCATGATGAACATGGAACTTTCCCCTCCGGATCGTCTGTCCGATAAATCCAAAGACCCAGGAAATATCGTCAGATATTCTCCCGCTTCGTCTGCAACGCGTAGTACTGCGTTAGTGCATGCCTAGCACTGCATATTGCCATGTCATGCATCGTGTTGCATCTGCTTGCTTATATTTATTGTTTCTTCCCCCTCTTCTCTCCGGTAGCCTCCGAGACTGACGCTGCTGCCGGGTACGACTACGCCCCTGACGGTCAGACCTTTGCCGCAGAGCAGTGAGGCAAGCAAACCCCCTTGAGCATTCCGATATCGCCTATACCCTTCCCTCTTATTCTTGCATTAGATTTTGCTACTGTATTAGATAGCTCCTATTCTGATGCATAGCCTGTTTTTGATGAACTGTTACTTTACCTACAATCATACCAACTGCTTAGTATAGGTTGATCAGTGAATCCCCTGTGACCCCCTTAGTCCCAGTTGCCCCTGCTTCTTCATCGACGACTCGACGACTCGAAGACTCGGTCAACCGACCGACAAGCCAGGCCCCTCACATCACCGCACACCCCTTAGTTGTACGACTCTGCAGCGCTACTATCGAGTACCGAGGGTGACACCTCGTGAAGTACTCCTGATGCTAGCTCTGTAGTGTAGCTAGTCGGTCGTGGATATAGAGGGTGATTCCTCTTTCACCACTCCCGATGATGACTCTGTCGTGCACCCCTCAAGTGTGGGACCCTCGAGGGTGATTCCTCTAGTTCCACCTTGACGGTTTCATCGAGCGGGGACCATTGAGGGTGATTCCTCAGTTCCCGCCTTGATGATTTATACACACAGTTACTTTGACTTGACATTTGTTACATGTGAAAGACGGGAATGGAGGGACAGGCGGTACCACCCTGGTTGAGGTGGACCTGAGTTCCCGACAGTCCTGAGACGGGTCAGCCCCAAGGGTACCCGTGTGAGATGTGGTGGGATGCGCCGGTAAGGCATCCGGGTTATGTTGAGGCGTGGACTGGCGAGAGAGGCCTTTGCCACACATCCTCGAGTCGGGGTGACGGGACCGCACTTTGAGGGTCGCGCTTGCCCCGCATTAATAAAATGCTAATGGGTTGGGTATTTGATCTGAGTTGGTCGTTGGCCTTATTGCACACCAAACCATCACGTGGGAAAGTTATGGGCACTCAGCGTCGTTGTATCAGCCGAAGCTCTTCGGACGTCAGCAATGGAGCGGTGCGCGCCGGATTGGACTGGACGGTGTAGCTCTTGGACTGGAGTGTACTAGGTCTGTTTCCGGCCGCCCACGCATCGTGCAGGTGTGCAAAGGGTGATTGGGCCCATGACCCCTGCGCGCATAGGATTTAGACCAGCGGGCTGGCCTCTTCGTTGAGCCTAGGTGGGGCGATGACGTGCTGCTATCCCGAGGCCGGGCATGACCCAGGAAAGTGTGTCCGGCCGGAGGTGATTAGGCGTGTTGGAGATGCGGTGCACCCCTGCAGGGATGATTAATCTATTCGAATAGCCATGTCCACGGTAATAGGACGACTTGGAGTTGTACCTTGACCTTATATAACTATAACTGTAATTTAAATTTGAAATGAATTGTGGCTCCGGGATTGCTTCCCCGCAGGGAGTCGAGGAAGGATCTCTGGGCGTGGTTTCTTAATAAAATTGCTACAATAATATGACTATATATGAGATACAGGTCTACTCTCTTCTAATGCTGCAAGATGCTGAAGATGCTAGTCTTCGATAGGACTAGGCCTTCTCCCTATTCTTGCTTTCTGCAGTCAGTCCAGATATAACCCCTTCATTGATAATGATGCATACTTAGCATAGTTCTGATGTCAGTCTTGCGAGTACTTTGGATGAGTACTCACCGCTGCTTTGCCTTCCCCTTTTTCCCTCGTTACGATTCCGCGTTCAGCCGATGGAGCCCAGGAGATGAAGTATGCCGGAGACGACTGCTACACCACCGCTGGAGCCTACTACTTCGTGGAGAACGCCGATGCTCAGGAGTAGTTAGGAGGTTCCCAGGCAGGAGGCCTCGCCTCTTTCGATCCGTGCTTATGGTTGTGCTAGCCTTCTTAAGGCAAAACTTGTCTAACTTATGTCTGTACTCGGATATATTTGCTTCCGCTGACTTGTGTTTATGTCGAGCTTTGTATTCGAGCCCTCGAGGCCCCTGGCTTGTAATATGGAGCTGTATGACTTTTATTTGTGTCTTTTGTTGATTTGTGATATCAATCAGTGAGTCCCTAATCTTGGTCATACGCACTGTGTGCATGATTAGCGTACGGACGAGAATGGGGGCGTCACACAAGTCTAGCACACCCTACACATGCAAGTCAACAAGTACGGCAGCGGAAAGTAAAGACATTGCACATAGAAGTAAAGAGATGAGATAGGAAGATCAAACGCATGAGGGACACGAAGATTTTTCCTGTGGTTCCGATAGGTGGTGCTATCGTACGTCCACATTTATGGAGTCTTCAACCCACGGAGGGTAACGGTCGCGAGAGTCCACGGAGGGCTCCACCCATAAGGGTCGACGAAGTAGCAACCTTGACTATTCCATAACGGCTTCCGTCCACGAAGGACTAGCCACACTATGGGTAGATCTTCACGAAGTAGGCGATCTCCTTGCCCGTACAAACTTCTTGGTTCAACTCCACAACACGAAGTAGGAGGCTCCCAAGTGACACCTAACCAATCTAGGAGGCACCACCCTCCAAAAGGTAATAGGCTCGGCAATGTCGATGAACTCCTTGCTCTTGTGCTTCAAGATGATAGACTCCTCAACACACAATCACTCTCTCACATATTTGGCTATGGTGGAAGAGATTGATTTGGTGGAAAGCAACTTGGGGAGGCTAGAGATCAAGATTCATATGGATAGAGTGGAATGGCTTGATCTCAACACATGAGTAGGTGGCTCTCTCTTAGAAAATAGGATGGGGCAAGTATGGAATAGTTCTGAGTGCTTCTCTTTTGAGTGGGTGGTGGTGAAAGGGTATATATAGGCATCCCCAAAAATCCAACCGTTACACCTAGAGTGACCAACTCGGTGAAACCGAAGTATAAAACTCGGTGGTACCGAAGTGACCAAAAGGCAGCAACTGTTGAATCTCGGTGAGACCGATACATAACTCTCGGTGGTACCGAGTAGGTGACCAACGGTCAGATTGCACAACCCGGTGACGCCGATCCAAAAAACTGGGTAAGACCAATTTAATGAAACGAGGTAACAGAAAGTTGGCAAGCTGAACTCGGTGGCACCGATGCAGAATTGGTTGCACCGAATGGCTAGGGTTTGGCACGAGTCTGTCTGAGTTTGGGAATCGGTGGCACCGAGTGGGAATTGTTGGTTGCACCGATTTTCATGAATGGCTTGGACAGACTTTTGTGGAAGAGTTTGTGGGTGTTTTTGGTGACTATCACTTGTGCACGTGGAGCATCTTGTTCACCAACAATACCTTACCCCCTTTTAATAGTATTGGCTTTCCTATGGACTCAAAGTGATTTCTCACAAAGTAAAATGTAGAGTCCTCTTACTTGAAGCTTTGCCAATCCATTTCCTTACATCCAGGGGTATCTCCTCACAATCCTTTTTGCCAACCCATCTCTCTCTATGGAATTTCATCTGAAATACACTAGGTAGAAATATTAGTCCAAGAGACAGTGTATGTTGTCATGAATTATCAAAACCACCAAGGGAGCATGTTGTGCTTTAAATCTCCCCCTTTTTGGTAATTGATGACAACATACAATCAAAGCTTCAAATAAAGATATGCATGGATATAATGAAGACTTTGAGAGACACATGACTTAGATTTGCTCCTCCTAAATGTGTGCAATCCCTTTAAAGGATAGTTGCTTTGGAATGCATGGACACACATATAGTGGAAAGGATATAATGAGTCATGTGTATCTTGGCTATATGCATCAAATATATGAATGAGGTGTATCCTTGTTCAAGACTTCACTCTTGCAAACAATATGTGCAAGAAGCAAGAGATCATCTTGATCAAAGATATGATGCATATACTTACCTTGAGTTCTTGAGCATTCTTGTAGTAGAAATACACTTGGGAAAACAATGTTAGGAAACACAAGAGTATTATACCAATCAAAAGCAATATAGCTCAATAGTACTAAGATGTGGAGAACATATAGAAGATATTATTCCTTAAGATTGATATGTCACCAAGATCATTTAGAACTTTCTCCCCTTAGATATGAAATAGTAGGTCATCCTCTCCCTCTGAATCTTAGCATGCAGATATTGGGATTGGATAGGGTGAGACAAGTCCAACATGAGAAATCAAATAAGAGTATCAAATTAGAATAAGATTAGGCAAGAGAATAAACTTTTCATAACAAAACTTCTCCCCCTACTTTGGTATTCTCCCCTTGTTTATGTAAGCATAAGCTTTGATATTCTCCCCCTTGATTGTTTCTCCCCCTTTGCATTGAAGCATGTATCTCCCCCTTTAGCATTGGTATTTCTCCCCCTTTGGTATTAATTTCCAAAAAGGTTCATACACAAGGTTAGACACAGGAATCATGGAGTTAGAAGGGATCCTTGAGAACAGGGGTCATAGAATGTAGGGTTCATAGAGAGCATTAAAAACTGAGGGAATCATTTAAAATAATTTCTCCTCTTTGACTGATCTGAGAGCTTGTAAGATTTCTCCTCCTTTGAGTTAGTGATCCTAGAATAAAGTTTCTCCCCCTTTTCCCCTTTTTAAAAAATAATAATAATAAGGGATCATCGAAGAAATGAAAATATCACTTGTAGGATCACTAAAGGAACAAAAATTTATTAACATGAACATAGACTAGAGAAGAAATTAGATCGGTGGCTCCGAGACGAACAAGTCGGTGGAACCAAGCTGTTGTTATGCAGCTCATCTGCTAAATCGGTAGAACCGAGTTATTTGTATCGGAGGCTCCGAGGGGCAAACAAAAACTTGGCAATGTTTGAGAAACTTGCAAATGAGTTTGGAAAACTTGTAACAAAGTGTCAAAAGGATCTTCAAAGGAAATGCAAAAGACTTTACAGCAAACATCAACTAGAAAAGATTTGAGTGATTCCAAGAAATCTTGCAAATAATGAATGAACCAAACAAGATACTTAATCTAGATGATGGGCGGTGACTAGGTCACCTATATTAGAGTATATTGACTTAGGAGCCAAGCAAGAATACTTGATCATAGGTCATACTCATCGTTAAGCTCAAAATGGGGTTACCATTTTTCGATTAAACATTTTAATGTTTTCATATCACTTGAGTTGCTTTATCTCATGACTTGGAGTAAAGCCTTTTCAAGGATATGAGTGCATACCTTTGAGTGATGTTGATGATGTAGCTTGTAGATGAACTTGTTGAGGATGCTCGAGATTGATGAAGTTCATCTTGAGTTGGGAGCAATCCTTCTTGTTTTGGTTCCCTTATCACCTACATAGGTTAGTCATGAAAGGAAGAACAATATATATCCATTTGACATGATATCAATTGAGTATTAGTAAATGTGATCTCATCAAATATATGTCAAGGATATGGTGAGTTGTCTTCTTCCTTCCATCAACAAGAATGGTTGTGGATACTTGGTCATGACAAGATTGCTTAAGATATGAGTTGTTTGCAACCTTGTGGAATGAAGTTCTTCCAAGTACCTAAAAAGGATTAGTTGCAATGCAAGGGAGCATAGAATTCCATGGTATAAGATAACATATCAAGTGTATCATGGGTATCATG